>CM069857.1:81010676-85810676 GCA_036172795.1 Pelodytes ibericus | reverse complement strand
AGCCAGGATGTGTACCTTGGAATCCAAGCCTTTGCTGTATTTATTGTATTTCCCCCAGGTTAAGACATGTTAGTGTTGAAATGTGTACTTACCCAATCACTAAATGTCTACTGTCCTGTGAACCATCTATTGTGCCTTGTAGTCGGGATGTCTGGATCTAAAGTTGGCATGTTTGTTTTATGTAACGTTTTCCTGTATTGAATGACCTGTTTTAAATTAGGTTTTCTATAGTTTTATGCTTACATGTTCTAATTAGTTCCCTGTGCCTCTCCCCTAGTTGATGTCATATCTGTGTGCATATAAGTCTATGCTGTTTGACAAATAAATGTTGTTCATTCTAGTTGTACCTAACTGCTAGTGGTCCTGTCTGCTATTTGGGTTTAAAGAGCAAGGTTCCAGAAAGACTTGCTGGGTGGATGCTGAACTTTAATCAGAGCCAAGGAGGTGATTTCCTATAACAGATGGAGTTGCTATCGGCCTTGGGTAGCCGTCCCGTTACAATAATTATTAGTCAGGGGAGGACTCAGGGCCATTATCCTCCACACCACTCCCAAAAAAAAAGGATCATGAGAGATTTGGGATGGTATGTAGATTATCAGCTCCACAAACCAGTAAAATACATGTGCATAGATCAAAGCACCTGGAGATGCAACTTGGGATAATGAGGTACTAGCTCTAAAACTAGATGACACCACTGGGCTTTTGAATATATGAATTCAGCACTGCTACTAATTATTCTAATAAAGAAGCAATGCTATTTAATATCTTGCAGCATATACAGTAGCATGTACTTACTACACTGGGTGTAAAAGGAGGTTCCAGTTTTCCATCTTCCAATTCCACCCAGTTGATGTCTTGAAAGAATGGGTGCTCTCTGATGTTACCTTTCACCCCAAGGCGGTGGTCTGGATCTTTCCTAAGAAGCTGAAAAGAACAACCACATTTCTTCTATTTAAATACACTAAAAACTGGTTTAAACAGGACCCCTAATGACAAATGGAATGGCTATGAAGTGTTATGCCTGTCTAAGATAGATGTGGATCAGCAATTAGTTAAACCAATCCAGTGATGAAAGGTACTGATGCCCTTGTGTTTAAATGTTGTTTATTAATATTTTTTCAATGATAAATGCATAAAGAAATAAAAATCTTTACACCAATCAGTGTAATATGGGTAACAGAGTACGGTACAACTATCAGCAATAACTTCAGCAAAGTTGTAGTTGCAGCATAAAGCTTGTCTATGTTGAAAGGTTGTGATAAGAAAGTTTAAAAAAAAAAAGAAAAGAAGAAGAAATAGAAAGGGTGAGGCGAAGAGAAAAGAAAGAAAGAGAAATTAATAAAGTGAGGGAGGAGATGGTTTAAATGAGTGTAATAAAATAAAGGTAGTTGGAAAAGAGATTGATCTATAAACTGGGATTTGGAGTATACTGCAGAAACATGTATACAGCGTAAACAATATACTGCAGAAAAAGGTATACAGCGTAAACAAAGGAATTAAACCCATGTGAAAATTACTCCTGAATAATGGTGCTTTATAGTGCCTGCAAATATATCAATATGTTGCATACAAACTGTTATCAAAATAAAGCCTGTGCATTACACCCTAAGGTGTTTACCTATAGTAGAGAGCATATCTAGAAGGATGGGGATCTTAGTACAACAGAGGTGACTCGCGACATGTCAGCTTTGTATCCAGAACTCAATCTAGGTAATCAGTCCAAGATAGCCACTATATGGCCCTCACCTCTGGCTGTACATATCAGGACCTGCGATATCCTGATGTCAGCACAGAAGCAGCCCATTAAACTCACATAGTTAAGGGTTCTAATTTGTTTCCATAGTCACGGGATTAACATCTTGGCAGCGGTTAGTAGTTCAGGTAAAAGGGATCTGTTACATTTACCAACAGGAATGTCGTACAGTGAAGCATTACAAAAAGAGGCTATAAGGAAAGTGGGTCCACAATTTAACAAATGGTCCTAATAACTCCATGGATAAGTGAATTTTTTTTTTTCGGTACATCAGGTGACGTGCAAAGGGCCTCAAAAGGTGTAAGGCTCCTAGAGTAAGGTATGTAGTTCATTATGTTTGTGTGACCCGTGGGCATGGGAGGCTGAGCACCCAGAATCAACAGTTATGGTGCAGATGTAGAGACACAGGGTGCCTTGTAAGGGTAACTGCACTTCCCGGGATGCAAGAGGCTCCTTCACATACCAAAGGCCCAGTGGAATCAACTTCTGTATCCAGTAAAGCTAAGACTAGGAGCTAAAGAAACCCGGCAGACATCCTAAAGAAGGCACAAAACAATTTTGACAGGACAAGCGAGCAGAGCAGAGTGATAACAGAAACCAAACTAAGACAGGGTCAAGGAAGACTGAAGAAGGACGCAAGCAAACATGAGCAGGGAAGAGTAAATACCAAATTAAGGATCAACAATAAAGGTCAATGGGTTTAACGCACGGAGTCCAGGATGGTAAGGGACCCTGAGCGCCCGAGATCAGGAGCTACAGTGCAGGGTGGAGACACAGGACCAGGTGCTGGGTAACTGCAATCACTTGGAGGTTTGGGACCCCAAGTCTTTGCAGCCATAACCAGACCCTGTGAAGCAGCTGCTATATCCAAAGAGCAGAGGAGTCGCTAGAGGGGGGCCGGATGAAGCCCCTCCATAGCCCTAAATGGAAACTCTGACCACGCCCCCTCGCTCGACTCCACCCCCTCGTGGTCAACCCCCCCCTCCGGCATGCTGTAACCTGTATGCTGAACAGCACCAGACTCTGCCCCCTCACGATCTTGTGCTTAACTCCAACCCCTCAAGCTTTGCACGTGAGTGTTTGTTGAGTGTGCATATGTATGTATGTGAGTGGCAGAGTTATGAGTGTGCATGTGTATGTATGTGAGTGGCAGAGTTATTAGTCTGCATTTGTATGTATGTGAGTGGCAGAGTGTAAGTGGGTGTGAGTGGCAGAGTTATTAGTGTGCATGTGTATGTATGTGAGTGGCAGAGTGTAAGTGGGTGTGAGTGGAAGAGTGGAAGTAAGTGTAAGTGTGTGAGTGTGGCAGAGTGTGTTTGGAAGAAAGTGTGTGTGAGTGGAAGCATGAGTGGAAGAGTTATGAGTGTGTATGTGTGTGAGTGGCAGAATGTAAGTGTGTGTAAGTGGCAGAGTGTGAGTGTATGTGTGACTGTGGCAGAGTGTGAGTATTTGGAAGAGTGTAAGCATGAGTTATGAGTGTGCGTGTAAGTGTGTGTGAGTGTCAGAGTATTGGAGAGTATAAGTGTGAGCAGCAGAGATATGCGTGTGAATGAGTGTAAGCATGAGTTGCAAAGTTATGAGTATGCGTGTGTATGTGTGTGAGTAGCAGAGTGTTTGAGTGTAAGCGTGAGCAGCAGAGTTATGAGTGTGTGTGAGTGGCAGACTGTAAGTGTGCGAGAGTGTAAGCATGAGCAGCAGAGTTATGAGTGTGTGTGAGTGGCAGTGAGATTACTAGGAGAAAATTTGTTATTTACTATTATTCATATTGAATGTGATAATCAAGTGTGAAACAGTGCTCATACCATTTTTATTTTCACACTAGATTATTGCATTCAATATGAATAATAGTGATTCATCTTTATATATAGTCTTTATATTGATGGAAATAAAAGTCCATACACATGGCATTACACATACCATGTACCTGGTTATAGTATTAAACCCATACATTATGAGTGAATGTATTGCTCATTATATTATGGGCTTTACTCATGAAAGAGAGAAGTGCAGGGAAGTGAGATGTGAATTTCAAACTAAAGGCTAAAGTAGCAAAGTTGGAAAAATGCTCGCATTCATTTGAATTCCCATCCCTGCACTTCTCTCTTTTATGAGGTTGGTAGAAGGAGCATACCTTCATACCTAAGACTATTCTCTACAGGTTTTTGACCCCTTTTTATTAAAAATATATATATATTTGTGATGTGCGTGTGAGTGTTGCAGGTTTACACACGTGTCTGCGTGGCAGAATGTCTCTGTGGGAAAGGCCATCTGTGTGGATAAGGGTGTCTGTGTGTAAGGTTGTCTGGATGTGTGTGTGTGTGAGTGTAAGGTTGTCTATGTGTGTGATATCCCCTATATTATGGCATATTATGAGACTGGTAAATGTTGTATGCAACGTACACAAATTTTTGTATGCTCAGTTATTTTGAAATCATGGGAATTTGCTCACATACAAGTGTGTGTGTGATGTAAGTTGGTGTGTGTAAGTGGGATTGTGTGTCTGTGTGTAAGGGTGTGTGTGTAAGGTTTATGTGTGACTGTGCAAGTGTGAATGTGTGTGTATGTGTGGCTGCATGTTAGTGTAACTTTGAGTAATGTGAGTTTTTTGTGTGCTGCGAGCCTTATTGTGTATTGTGGTACAGTAATGTGCAGTATGAGTGTGTGACACTCACACACTGCAAATTACTGTGAGTAGTATTGCTTTGGAGTGGGTGTTATATTCACACATTGCACATTACTGTGACTTTTATTGCTGTGGAGGTAGACATGCACACACACATACAGACAGATACACACAAACAGTCGGTCACAGACAGACATACAGTCAGTCACACACACAATCACAGACAGACACACACACATATAGTCAGTAACAGACAGACACACACATACAGTCAGTCACAGACAGACACACACATACAGTCAGTCACAGACACACACACACACATACAGTCAGTCACAGACACACACACACAGTCGGTCACAGTCAGACATACAGTCAGTCACACACACATACAGTGGGTCACATAAACACACAGTCACATACACACACACAGTCACACACACACACATGCAGTCAGTCATACACACACACACACACTCTGTCAGTCACATACACTTACACACAAGTCAGCAATTTTGTTTTTGTTTACAATAAAAAAGTGCATCTATCAATATGTCCCCCTCCTGGCTGCTATACCTCATTCTAGCCTGGTCTGTGCCCTGCTGTTGTTTCTAGCCCTGCTGAGCACACTCAGCGCTTGGACACTATAGTACAGTGCATGTGAGGATGGAGTAGGAAGACTGTGCAGCCGGTGCACACACAGCTCCCCCGCGCTCCATTGGATAAATAAAATGATTCCAGTGGCGAGGGCACCAAGCAGGGACAACAATAACTGGGCCCCAGGTATAATTTCCTGGTGCCCGGCATTTGTTGAGCCCTGATATATACCCATATATACCTATTGTTCATTGGCGTCAATTATATCAGTCTGTATGCTGCCTAAGCATGTGATCTTATTTATTCCACTTCCATCAAATCTGTCATGGGCTCCAGCCCCGAATCTTTTGGAGACCTAGCAACGCCCCTGCTTAAGAGTAAATTAACTAAGTGATAGCCAAGCAGAGCTAAAACAGAAAAGGAACTGAGGGAGAGCAGAACAGAAATACAGAATGCAGGGCTACAGGACAGAGGGTAAACATAAGCAAGAAAGCAGAAACAAAATTAAGGATAAATAATACAAGGCATGGGGATAAGGAACACAAGAGGCACATACAAAGGAACAAACAAATACAGGAACTAGCCTAACACTAAAAATGAAAAAAGTGGGGGTTTGGTTCAAACAAATTGGCCAATTTAGATGTTATAAATAAGCACAACTCATAAGAAAGCAAAGCAAGAATGATACAGAAAAGCCTGGCTACAGACTGGATGAGTCTGCACAAGAGTGCATTGTTACAATGGGGTTAAAAATATTAATGTAGCAACAGAGAGGGCACAGACAAAGGACATGGTAACAAAACTTAAAAGCATACACAAACATATATAACTACGAGACTACATGTAGAGGCCAGAGCTAAATAGAAGGAACACAAGAGAACATACAACCAAACATGGATACAGGGACAAGCCTACAACTCTACTTGACCAAATAATGATGATAAGCTTTCCAACCACATCAAGGTACCACCACCAACTGGCAAGACCCTAACTCTAAAACATGCCTAAATTAATAACAGAATCCAAACTAAAAGACACACAGGAATTAACTGTAACAGGATTGCATAGACACCAAGGTCACAACGGTATGAGAAGGGCAAAGGAGAGGTCAATAGGCCGTCGGGTCACAATGGTATGAGGCAGGCAAGAAGTAGTCTATAGGCAGTTCTGGTCACAATGGTAAGAGGCTGGCAAAGGAGTGGTCAGTAGGCAGTCTGGGTCGCAATGGTAGGAGGCTGGCAAAGGAGTAGTCAATAGGCAGTCCGGGTCACAATGATAGGAAATAGGCAAATAGAATGGTAAAAACAATCCAGGTCACAAGGGTATGGAGCAGGCAGAGGAGAGGTCAAAAGCACAGTAAGGAACAACTGATCAGTAGAAGGATGGATCAATAACTGAGCACCGGCGTTAGAGCAGTCTGGGTCTTTTATAGGGGCTGTTCAGCGTGATATCACACAAGACATCACAGGCCACACCCTCCAAACACACACCACTCACTAGAGGAAGAGAAGGTGGCGTCGACATCATGGACTGAAGCCCCATTCTGTTGCTGATGCCTGCACCAACCAGCCATCACCATCTACTTCTCACTGTGAGGACATGGGGAGTGAAGACGCGTATGGCAAGGAGCGCGACGCATGCCATGAATATGGCCCATACACGCTGTTTGATGGATAATATAGTACTGAACAAATGTCTGAAGGAAAATATGTCACTGACAAGATGTATGTGATCAAATATGGCACTGGCAAGAAGTTTAAGGGCAAAGTCAGCACTGTGGGAAGTAAGGGTGTATGGCAAGAGTTGTGGCATGTTGCTTGGTGAAGAATTTTGGCTCTGGGTAATTTTCACACCGGGTTTTGGGGACTATGGTTCTGATATGATATGAAAATCTATACACACATAACCTGGGATGGTTTAAGAGGAATATTTAGAATTTTTGTGGAAGATGACAGCTGTTCCCATAACATCAGTGTTGACCATTTTTATATTATTGATAATTATATATTGTTAGGATTGTTTTAAATAATATACAGTTTTAATAGAAACCAATGCAGTTTATTCAGCTGCATGGTGTGCCCATTAGCATTTTCTTGGTAACATAACGCGCCACATTATTTATTTATATTAGATAACACTTTGCACTTGTGTATTACATTTGAATATGATGTAATGGATAAAGAATACTTAGTGCTCCTCATTTTGTACAATGTTATTTGGGGGTAAACATGCTGTGTTTATTATTGTATAATAATAAAGTAATTCTGCCTCTTCCTATCACCTTTTGCTTTTTGCCCTACAAATGTTTGAACGCTGTTGGCCAGACATGACAACCCTCTGTAGGTCAAAACATTGCAGTGTGAACCTGTTTGATAGAGAAATATCACGTTGTTAAATTATCTTTTACTTTCATCTACTTTGAGTGCTCAGTAATATATACATCGTATCTATCACATATTGTATTGAGAGCATACATTGAACCTATCATATATTGTATTGAGAGCATACAATGGATCTATTGGGATCTAACTGTGGTGAATTGACAATCATGTTGCAAAAAATCAGGCATTAATAGAAGAGTTGGAAAAGAAGGAGAGGTGCAGATTTTTTTTCTCCAAATCAGCTATTTCGGCCTTATATTTATAAACCGGTTTTCAATTTATCGACATTTGCTTTGCTCATACCCTTCCTTCTTTCTATGTGTTAAAAAGGTGAGTGTAGCTGAGCACTTCAAATGCGAGCACACACGGACCCCTTGACTTGAGCATCAACATTTTAGTTGAGAAGGTGCCCAAAACTTACTGATTTCCGTTTTTACAATATAGATGGTATACAGTGTAAATGGTCTTCTAACTATATACTTTTCATACTCACTTTTTTTAAGATGTGTTTGACATCACCACCTATGCACTTGGGGAATTTGGGCCTGTCCTTAGTTATTGATTTAAAGACTTCCTGCACCCGGTATCCATTAAAAAAGGGATATCTGCCCGTTGACAACTGGTGCAGGATAATGCCAAAGGACCACCAATCAACCGCAGACGAATACGTTTTTTTTAGCAAGATCTGGTAAAGAGAATATATAAGAAATAATATAATTATTGCATAATCATAAAACACTGTAAATTAGAACTTTAAATCATGTGGTATCTTCTATCTTCAATTCTCTGTTAATTGTTGTTGTTCATAAATATATTTCTATGACAACGAAAGCAGGAGAAGAGTGAGCTAGATCCATGCCAGGATGGGTGGAGGACACTAGACCAAAGAAAGAGTGACAAAGAAGGCAACAGAGGGCTATAATAAGGTTGAGAAGTTGCAGATGAAGGAGGCTGCAGTATATGTAATCATCAAGAACTGCATGTTACACCTTCTACAAGTACATCTGTAACATGGTTTGGGAATCACTCACTAGATGGTGTTATCAATCAGTGCATAGTCACAGCTTAGCTGTAATATCACAGAGTTATTCATTATTATGATACATATTACAGCTGTAAATGTTAAACTTAGTTCTCACCTCAGGAGCCATGTATCTTAATGTTCCTGCCATGTCGCTTGTTGTTCCACCGTCGAACATCCCTTCCTCAGCAAGTCCGAAATCGATGATGCGCGCATGTCCCTCGCTGTCCAGGACGATATTCTCTGGTTTCAGATCTCTGAATGAGTAGGTTGAGAGTAAATTATGTCAATGTAAGAGGGTTGTGAGGAGTAGGGACACTACCATGCAATATGCATAGATCTGAACAAAGAACTAGAGGAGACCGATAGAAAACACTACTTTACTGACCGATGAACGATCCCGTGGCCATGCAGGAACTGGAGGCCGCAAACCATCTCTGCAGAATAAAACCTAATCAAGAAAAGAGATAGCATAGCAGAAGAGATTTATGAATGCACATTAGCTAGAAAAGGTTCTCAAAGTTCTCTGGGAATATTAATAAATAATCAAAATAAGCCAGAAGCAGGGCTGCAGGCATAAAGATAAAATGAATATCCAAATAGATGATTCCACACAGAACAATACACGTGCACTGGACGAATACGAATAATACCCCTCAAATGACAGGATGTTTACACACGATCCAGGGCTCTACTGTCTGCCATCAACAAGCAAAATAGTCAATTAGAACCGCCCGCGGTACTCCAAATCAGCTCACACATATGCTATAGTGTCTGTGTAAATAAATCGTGCACATGACAAGCATAAAAGTGTCAAAATATGGCACTCCAATTTTCAAATGTTATGATACCCACACTAATGAACTCCTGTGCTCCTATTGCTCCTCAATGTACTTAGGTAGAAAATTGGTATACAGTTGGAGAAGCGCAGAATCACATGTGAGAAAAGTTTAAAAACAACACATCAATGATGACAATATATATGTGTATCTTATGCACTCACAAATTTTCAAATAATATTCTGCCTTAAATAAGACAATTGATCTCCAAAAGTTTTTTTTCTAGTATGCCATTAATCTGAAAAATTATGCAACTAAGATTCAAAACAGCACCTGGAAAAATAATGGGGGAACCCATGTGAAGCTAAACCAATGATCTTTTCTTCACAGAACAAGAGCTTCTTTGACCTGAAATAGAAGGAATCTTTTTTTTTTTATAATTTATAATCTTTATTTAGAGGGTAGTCCCTCTATTTTCTCTTTTTAGATATGCAACGAATACAAACATAGTACAAAAAGGTAGCAGCGTAAAATACAATTTTAAAAAAGTTCCAAAAGCCAACATTCATATATAAAACATAACATATTCTTATTTCTCCTGATAGCTTTTGGTCATAAAAATTGTCTCAGTAGGGCAGAATTTTTAAATACATTACTCAGTTATGAAAAAAGAAAAAAAAAAAAACCAATACATCCATATATAGGCAATGTTAAGAAAAAAAGCAAAAGGAAAAAGAACAGCACAAGGAACAAAAAAAACAGTCACAAACAATACTGTATGGGGGAGGGGTCTATGTCGCGACCCAGTCTGCTTTCTGCTGTCATCAATAATTCTATCCTGAATTGTGATTCCTGTTTGTCCATGGGGCCCATCTTAATTCCAATTTCTGGAATTCCCAAGGACCTGCATTTCTTGCAATACCCCTCTCCATATTAAATTGATAATTAATTTGACTCTGTACCTGAAATAGAAGGAATCTTATGAATTATCCAGCCAAGTACTCTGAAGTTTTCACGGAACCACAAAGGCACAAATGATCACTCTGAATTTGGCAAGGGGGGGTGAAATTGACAAATTTGATCCATAATTGGCCACATAGAATAGCTGAATTTCAGCAGAATTCACCCCTCCCCCCAATTCGGCCAAATTGATGCATATTCAGGACTACCTCAGTACACCACAATGTATTTGCTCCATGATAATCCAGTGAAGATGTTCCTGTACATACTGTAACTGCAGCTTGCACCAGTCACCATAGTATCCACATAATATGCCCAGAACTGGCCAAAAAACATAATTTTATATACTGTCCTTACTGCTCTTGTGGTATAACAATGCTGGTGATGTCATGCCAGCTGTAGGTTGACTTCATATAACCACAGGTAGGAAAAAACAGTGCCAGCTTAACAATCCCGAAAGAAAGAAGCTTTCTAAAAAAAATGTCACAAATGCCAAGGCCCCCAGGCTTTTGGGGAGTTAGTGGGCACAAATTCTATCTAGCATTCTGTTGTTTCCAATCTTGGTATTTTCACAGATTTATTTGTAACATTTTGGGTAGTATTGCAGTGCCTTATTCCAAAATTCCCCCACCAAAGCATATATTTTTGGTAAAGCAGACAACCTGGGTGATTTCATTTGAGGTAGCTATTTATACAGCAGTTTTGTCACAACATTTTGCCAAAGTTAGATAGAGGTAGTTTTTGTTGTTGTATTTTTTTCACTAACACAGCCATAGGATTTCTTTCTCAGGTCAGGTGCCACTACAGAAAAACTCTAAAACATATGGAGTAACTATTACAGAAATATCACACATACATTGGTGTGCCATGCTGTTGGAGTGTTAGAGGGCGAAAACCATAACCAAGTTTCCAAAGCTGGAATTTTTAAAGACTGATTTTGTTGGCTTATCTCACATTTTGGGGTAGTATTGCAGTATCCATTCCAAAATTCAAAAGCATAAATGTTTAAAAAGCCGAAAACCTGGTGTATTTAATTTGTTTCATACAACAATTTGTGGTAACTCTTTTTTATGTAAGTTTTTCACAATGCTGCTATTTCACACAATTGAAAAATTCACCAAGTTCAATAGCATGAGAATTCGGATGAAAGAAGCGATTTACGACCGAACGTCATCCAAAAAAGAATGAAAATTGTGCCTTAGTTCAATAGAATAAGGTGTGGATGAAATTTGTCACGTTCATCCAAATTCCCTCACCTTATACTATTGAGCTTAGGTGACATTACCGTTAGTTTTCGGATGAAATTCGGTCGTAATTCCCCATATTTATATTATGTATTGAACATAGATGAAATTTCTATTCATCCGAATTGATATATATATTCATCTGTGAGCCAATAAGGCTCATGCTGGATTATATATACACGCTTCATACACATATATTTACAATGGATCTTACATTACAAAAGAGCAGCTCAATTGAAAAATGACACTGGGGTTTGGTCCCAAACTGAGATTACTATTGGATTACTCTCTAACCAATCTCTAGTGGGGGCAATCTTTTTAAAGTATGTCTTACGGTCAGCAAGGCACACTCATTTTGTGGAAGGCATAGTACATCCTCCCATTGCAAACAGGTAAAACACAACACACAAAAAAATGCTCTCCTTTCCCCCCATTTGTCAATTACTTACACAACTCGACTCATCTCCAGGTAGCCGGTGGGTTGCAAATGAAACAGAAGGTTTCTTCCTGCCAGGTGCTCTAACACGAAGAATGCATGGAACTGTAATGTCAAATATGTAAAATTTACATGACAGAAACAGCAGCATGAATCATGATACACAGCCCCCAAGTTAACAGTATATAGGTAATGGCGTTAATGGTGTGGGAAGAGGCCATATTAGTGGAAGGGAGGTATAGATGAGGTGTTTATATGGAAAGCTAGAGAGTATGGCTTTAGTACCAGATTGTAGACAGACATATTGTAGACAGAGGAGGCTATTGTGATCATGAATGACATATTGGGATAGATTAAATGCTGCCAAAAGTTCAAGTATTGATACCAAATGTATTATTGTGATTTAGTGGCAACGGGACTGCAAAAATATCATATGCTGAAGAACAACACCTTGGAATCTTGGAATAATAAAAGGAGTATTGCACTTGATATTTAATTTGCCATCTAACTTTGAGATCTGAAACTAAAACTTGATTTAAATTAAAGTGTATATATTGATATCATGATAAAATATTATGATTTTTTATTCCATGCAATTTTGTCTTCTTGCTGCGATTATTCTTATATTCAGTAACTTAGTTTAATGTGTGCTGCCTTGTACAGGTTCCTACGTAAATTATTGAATATGGCTTTTTTCTTCTGACATAATCATTCATAATTGTTTTTAACTTACCTAGCGCCATACACACAGCTGCTAATCCAAATGACTTGCAGTCAATTAGCAGATCAGGCCAGTGATTGGCTTACAAGTATGGTCGTATGGTCGAATCTGATCTAGATAAACTCTGTAATATATTTTCTGTGTGTTATTTAATACATTGCTGCTTTATGTACATTACACATGGGACAATGCTTTTGTATCTTGAATTCAGTATGCTATTGACCTCTCAACTAACCAACCAATGACAGAAAGGCCATGGCTTGCATGAACAGTACAGAGGTACAGCACATCAGAGAAATTACTGGCCTTTTTTCTATGAAATCTAACCAGGAATAGGAACACGAAAGAGAACCTATACTTTTAAATATAGGCACGATAAGTCAGATAAAATATAAATTTGATAGACACAGATTTTAGTAGTGGGTTTTTGTAAATGTTCTTATGACATTAAATGTTTTTGTTTTGTATGCCTGGGATCTGAAACAATCGAGGGGGGGGATGGGAGAGGGTGTAGATGGGAAACAAGTTAGATAATGATTAAATGTTTGTCTTTAAACATTCAGCGTTTGAATGCCCCTTATTAAAGAGCAATGCTCACTGATTTACTCAAAAAAGAAAAATAATTTGTATGTCTTAGACCCACTGGAAAATAGCAGATACAGAATTGTGTCTTCAGCCTCCCTGGAGAATGAAAAGAAAAAGGGAGTATCAATCCTGATAACCAGTGCCTTACAATTTAAAACCATATCTCTGGAAAATGAGCCTGAAGCAAGATATAAAATAGTGATCCTTAAATATAACCAACAACTATTTACTTTGGTTAATATGTATGCCCCAAACAATACACAAATTAAAACATTAACGCAAGTAATAGAGAGAATAGAAAAGGTGAAAAAGGGCTCAATAATTTTGGGCGGGGGATTTCGGCCAGAAAGATAGAAGGGGAATCCCTGTAGGACCTATATATATCTCTCTCAAAGTTAATGGAAAAAAGAAAAACCTCTAGATGTATAGTCATCACAGATCCAGATATTAAAAAAGGAAATAAATCAAGAAAACCAGATTCAAGAGTATTTGGAAAAATGCAAATTACCTGCACCAGTAGATGACCAGAAACAAGATCTAAATAAACCCATCTCAGAAATAGAAGTCAAGATTGCAATTGATAAAGTTAAGAATAATAAAGCACCTTGGTTGGGGCTTTCCTGAATATAATAGCCAATTATGGCAAAGTTTAAAACTACAGAGTGAATATATCTAAATCTAATATAATGGCCTTACACATAGATATGAATTTGGTGAACATATTGAAGGAAAGTTTTGATTTTAAATGGATTAAAGATAATATGGAATGCGAGGTTATAACAATCCCACCAAATCCAGAGAATATAGCAAATATTAACTATGACGATATCCTGAAGCACACCAGTGAATTGCTCAAAGAATGGATGGGTCTAGAAGTCTCATAGTGGGGAAGAATTAATGTCATCAAGGCATTGTCACCGTTAATCTGGGTTTGTGGCCGTTTCCTCTTCAGCCTCTAGTGGCCGCTATTCTTGGGTGCCCATTCTCCTTCTGTTGTTAGCTGCCTCGTCATCCTCAGCCCTTCCCTATTTAAACCTGCAGCTTATGGCACTCAGTGCCTTTGCATTGCTTTGGTTGCTGTCTGTGATAATGGCTTGTGTGCCTCACTAGTGTTCTGACACCTGTTTGATATGCTGATTTCTGACCCAGTTCATTCCTGACTACCCATATCTCTCCTATCCATTTGTTCCTGCATTCCTGATTTGTTCTATGTCTGCTGCCTGCCTCGATTCTGCTTGTGACCTGGTTATTCAAATCTCTATATTCCTTGACCCAGCCTGTTTTGTGACTCTCCATTTGCCTGTCATCCTGTGCTAAGCCTTATCGGGCTCCTCTTGATAGGTTCTTGGTAGTAAATATTTCAGCAAAGTCCTTGGTGACAAAACACCGATGGCTTAACCAAGGGTGTGTTGTCATTAAGATGAAAACCAATACTTAGTGAGTCTTCCCGTAAATGCAACTGCATTGGGGATTCGGCTCTCCAGCAAAAATGTACAATTATTATAGGCCCGTGTCCTTATCTAAGAGCTGCCAGTCCAGTATCTGCATCCTGTTCTCAGTTGCCTGTCCTGTTTCAGCTGCCAGTCTCCACTACCAGTCCTGTCAGAGTATTCCATCCAGTTCATAGTTATGCATCGTGGGGTGCAGACACATCCTACACCCTGCCCTGCAACGAGGCTCCTCTCTGGTCTGTTATCCCAGGTTGTGACAGGCATACCTGCTTCCAAAGTGGAAGTATGCTTTGATGGCCAAGAGTAGCAAGAAGGGAGGTTTATCAGTCCCAGATATAAAAAAGTATCACGATGCGTCCCTTTTCAAACATCTCTCCAAATGGTTTAATAAAGAGGGGGAGGAATCATGAAGAGAAATAGGGGTACCTGATTTATCTATGCTACTGTGGGCAGACCAAAATAAATTCAAGACTAGTAATTGGCCCGGGAAGACGTGGTGGAAAAAGAACTATATCACTGCAATAATTCTCAGTTTTTGGGAGAACCTTAAATCAGAATATGGACTAATGTGGATTAAAAAGACATGGAGAGGCTGCGATATTAGACTCTTGGATCATGATATAGAAAATATGAATATAGGTCTCTGGAATGAGAAGGGTATACATAGTTTATCAGATATATTAATAGATAAGAAAATACAATCTTTTCAGACATTAGTCTCTGAAAATCAAATACCCCCAAGGGATATATTTAAATATCTAATTAAGAATTAAGAGGTTTGAAAAAATTATTGAATCCCAGAAATAACCTTAAAGATTTGATACAATGAGATATTTTTGAACAAGAAGATCTGACAACGGTTAGGCGATTAGCTAACCTCATAAATAAATGGGAAATAGATACTGGATCGGCAATTCTGCCTGCCGACTGGCTTAACACCATCCAATAGATAAAAAAGAACATTTATTGTTTAAACATTCTGGAACTCCAATATAAGTTGATAGTTAGATGGTATTTAGTACCCACAAGGACCGACAACCGCACTCTTCCACCTAGGATTGCCTAAAACCAGTATAAATGAGACTTATATTGTTACCCATATTTTAACAGCAGCTAAAGCCCTAATTGCGAGATCATGGAAGAAGATAGAAACTTCCACATGGGAGAGATTGAAAGCAAAAGATTTCCTATCAGTTTAATATGGAGAATAGCCAATTCTGGATGGGCTGTATAGGAGAAATATATAAATGAATAAATAGATTACTAACTAGGGAAAGATGACAACCCCGAATGTTAGGACAAATATAGAAGATATAGATTGGAGAGGCCTCTCTAAAATCACCCCCTCCCACCTTACTAACTTATTCCTCCCTCATGTGGAGGAAATTGAAGGAAAATAAACTCTGGCTAGGTTTTGTTTGTATTATGTTTTGTTGGTATATGTTATGTTGTGTGACATATTTTAAATGTTGTCTGTTTTATAAAAATATATAATATTATTGACATTAATGTTATATGTTATGAATGTTGAATTGTAAAACTGTAATAAAAATGTATACGAAAGAAAAAAAAACTAACCAGGCCTTTCAAAAGGCTTCACACTGTACAAAAGTAAGATGTGCCGCCAAATCTAATTCTATAAACCTGAATAACAAGATGTTCTCCTATAATGCCACCAATTTTCATCACTAATGTCCTAGCTATGAATATTATGGATAAACCCCTGCATACTTCAGATTGAAAAGCAGCATGCATGTGACAAAGAAAGAGGCTCCCATTAGCCACAGCTAGGATTCTTCTCTCTTTCATTAAGCTGCTGGAATTATCATGATTGATTCTCCTTCTGATGATCTTCACTGCAACAATTTTCCTGGAGTTCCTGGTGGAGGCTAGCATCACCTGAAATAGGCAAAAAGGAACAGAAGAGGCCAAAGTGAGATATAGAACACATAGTTATGTTTAGTAGACAGTAGAGTCAACTCAGTATGCCGTGAGATGGCCCAAATTCAGGCCAGATTGGGGCATAAAGCTAAATTGCGGAGAAATAAACTATTTGGCTGCCCAATATTGCGATTTCCCCATGAAAGAGAGATTATACAAAGGGAGGGGAAATGGGGTATAAATACCAACATTGTTGGGTGTCTTCTTACATGATGAGTAATTACTGATACATATTTGAACCAGCATGTCTAAATTTAAAAACAATATATTTTAGATTCTTTTATATTCTTTTACTTTATTGTTATATATACATTATATATATTATATATATATACATACATTATTTTACATTTTTTATTTCATTTATGCTTGGGCCATTTCGGGAGGAATTTGGCTATTTCTGATATACCCGAGGTCCTCTCAAAATAGCTCCAAAATAAGCTGAAGTCCTCCCCTTAGAAGTGTATGTGGAGTTGGCCACTTTGGTAGATTATTATTTTTTTGCTTTTCTGGATAGCCTCACTTATGAACCTTACAGGAAAGCAATGATGGTTCTAAATGCAGTGACTAGTGACTGTGCCATTTTACAGGCAATGTATTGCATTGGGAGGCAATACATGTATGGGAATTGTCGTGAACTGGTTAAGATTGTTAATAACTAATAAAAGTTATGTTTTAACATGTATTAGAACACTTGTTGCTATTTTATATTAACAACATGACTAAACCCAGAAATGTGTTTTCTTTTTATATGTGTAAAGCTACTTTTCACTGCTTTATAAAACTGTGAATGATACTTCAGCTAAATTATTTGTTAAATTAATACATTTTTATTAAAAACATTCTATCATTTGTTTCATTTTCTTTAACACATCTCAACAAATATTAAATATTCATTCCATAATTATAATGTCAGTGCCATATATCATTACTGTAATAGCTGGATTTTAATGTCAATTGCTGCTTACCATATGTAACTGCTCTCTAATATAATTGTATACTTATGTAATACAGGCACTGAGTGCTTGTATTGCAGTGTTGCATAAGACAAAGGTATACATTTTGCAGTTATACAAATATATCTTTAGAAAATGCCATATCGGAGGAGCACTCATTCTACATTTTTGTTTTATTGAAGCTGCATTATAGTTCAACAGTTTTTTTAGCATTAAATAGACCTTAGTTATGTAGAATGAGGCTGTATAATAATGTGCCACTAGGCAGTAAACTAATTCATTTCATCCATGCTAAGATAAACACATATTTTTACAATAACATTTTTATAAAATAAACAAAATTCAGGAAAAGACCTTAATCCCTTGCCGGCACAAGACGTGCTAGAATGTGGCCATGCGTTGAGGACACAGGACGTACCTACTCCGTCCTGTACCAAAACGAGCACTGAAAGCGTTTTTTACCGCTCTCAAGTGCTGAAACGGCATTGCTATGATGCTTTCATGTGGAAACATTGTTGAATACTGAAAAGAATGCCCGTAGGCATTTCGATAGCTCTGGAGAGCGATTGAAATGCGGGTTTTAAAGTTAATTCGCTTCCTATGCTCTGTAAGTGTTGCTGACTTGCCTTACAAATCGAGGTAATCAGCTTCCCACAAAAAAAAAATCGCACGATTTTGGTCAATGCGTGACCAAGATGGTGCTGCCCTTCTAAGGGCAAGAGCACAGGAGGCAGGAGGGAGCTACATCCTGTGCTCTGTGGCTGCCACACAATTGCCTCATCACAGACACTGATAGCAGTGGGGATGGTCAGATGAGCATCTCCACTGCCTGGTCAGATCAATATTAACCAAATATTGATCTGACCTTTTAGGATCTGCCTCCCTCTTCTCACATTTTTTTTAGTGAGGGAGGGAGACAGACCAAAGTAGTAAAAGTGATCTTGCGTAAGCAGAGCATTTTTTGCTGTTTGTGCATATTTTAGGGGTTAATTTTTTTGTACTGTATTTATTAGAGTGCTACAAAGGCTCTTCTAAGAGCTATTAACCCCTCTCTTGTCACTGATCACTGCTGATATTGAACCCAAAGAAATTTTTATCTGTCTGCTATTTTTTTTTAGCTGTCTGAGCGCATAGCAATCAGTAACAGTGAATTAGTGGTAAAGGCAGTTTGATGATTGCTCAGATGAGCATCACCATTCGCCTGGTCAGATCAATATTTGTGAATATTGATCTGACCAATTTTCATATGCCTCCATGTCCTCACTTACCTTTTTGTAAGGGAAAGAGACAGATCAGCATTAGTGATATAAAATAACATTTTATAATATTGTCAGGTTTAATGTAAGCCATTCCCTGTGTATTAACCCCTTCCCTGCCATTCATCACTGTATAAGCAGTAATCTTGCACAGCAACAGTATTTGTTGCTGTCTGCACTTTTTATGGATTAATTTATTTGTACTGTAATGTATTACAGCACTAGATAGGCTCTTCTAAGAGCTATTAACCCCTTCTTTGCTCGAGGTCACTGCTTAGGCACTGATTCTGGGGCCGCGGACTCTGGGTTCAATTTTGACACTGGTCAGCTTTCTGATACATCATCTAGTGATGTATCGGTGGCTGCTGAGACATTGCCACAAGGCTTCATGGGTATTGTGTGGTGGGGTTAAATTACATTGAAACACTGAGATGCGCACCTCACAAATGTTGCCTTTTTCCACCCCAAAAAACAAACAAACCTATACATGGATGGTATCGCTGTACTCGGGAGATGTTTCTGAACACATATTGGGGTGTTGTTTGGCAGTGTATACCAGAATCTGTGAATTCATGCCTGAAGTACATTGTATGTGGACAAAAAACTCCAAAAATGTACTACCACAAACTTTTGAGTTTTAAAATACCAACATTCGAAATACCTTAGGATGTCTATTTTCCAAAAATATATGGTTTGATGGGGTAAAATACATTGGACAACTTCAAAAATGTTCCAAATGGAACATGGGCACAGACTGACTATATGTCAAAATTCCAGGTTGAAAATGCGCACATCCCAAAAGTGGACTTTTAGCCCCAAAACAAACCAACAAATCTATTCATGGGTGGTATCAGTGTACTCAGGTACTCAGGAGATGTTGCTGAACATATATTGAGGTGTTGGTTGGCAGTAGCAAATACCAGAATCTGAAAATTCATGCCTGAACTACAATGTGTGTGAAAAAAAATGACATCCCAACCTTTTGACATAGGTTGGTGGTAGAATTAGTACATGGAAAGTGTTAAAATACCACAATTTCAAATACCCTAGGATGTCTAGTTTTCCAAAATATATGGTTTGATGGGGTAAAATACTTTGACAGGCTTCAAAAGTGTCACAAATGGAACATGGGCGCAGACTGACTACATGTCAAAATTCCAAGTTGGAAATGCACCCCACCTAAATGTCACCTTTTAGCCCCCAAACAACCCAACAAACCTATGTATGCATGGTATCCCTAGACTCAGGATATGTTGCTGAACACATATTGAGGTGTTGTTTGGCACTGACACATAACAGGATCTGTGAATTCATGCTCCAAGTACAATGTATGTGGAAGCAAAAAATTAAAAAAATTACTAACCTAAAATTTGACAAAGGCCGGTGGTAGAATTAGTGCATGGAAAGTGTTAAGATACTACCATTTGAAATACCCTAGGGCAGTCATGTCCAAAGTCCGGCCCGCGGGCCAGTTGCGGCCCGTCCTTTACTTCCATACGGCGCCAGAGACACGGCTGATCAATGTCTCTCTCTGAAAAAAAAAAAAAGCTTGCAGGCAGATACGGAGGTGAGAAGGGATCGGAAGATCCCCCCTCACCATCGCTCTGCCTGCCAGGCTGCACGGGGAGCCGAACAGGCAGCACGGAGAAACCTCCGTGCTGCCTGTTCGGCTCCCAGTGCAGTGTGCCGACACGGAAGTGCTGACAGGTCACGTGACCGGCGCGCTGACGTCATAAGCGCGCCGGGTCACGTGACCTATCGGCACAACCACCTGTGAGACGAACAAGCAGCATGGAGAAGACCATGCTGCCTGCCACTAGCCACCAGGGAAAGGTAAGTGCTGGGGACTGGGAAGATTGGGGGAAAGTACTGGGGAAAGAGGCAGAGGCTTATTAATGATAAGGTAACACTGACATATTATTGGGCAAATTAGCTGGGGAATATTAATGGCAACTAACACTGGTATATTACTGGGCAAATTGGCTGGGGCATATAAAATGGCAAATAACTGGCATATTACTGGGCAAATTGGCAGGGGCATATAAAATGGCAAATAACTGGCATATTACTGAGCAAATTAGCTGGGGCATATAAAATGGCAAATAACTGGCATACTACTGGGCAAATTGGCAGGGGATATTAAATGGCAAATAACTGGCATATTACTGGGCAAATTGGCAGGGGATATTAAATGGCAAATAACTGGTATATTACTGGGCAAATTGGCAGGGGATATTAAATGGCAAATAACTGGTATATTACTGGGCAAATTGGCTGGGGCATATAAAATGGCAAATAACACTGGCATATTACTGGGCAAATTGGAAGGGGCATATTAAATAGCAAATAACACTGGCATATTACTGGGAAAATTGGCAGGGGCATATTTAATGGCAAATAACATTGGCATATTATTGGGAATATTGGCAGGGGCAAATTAAATGGCAAAAAACACTGGCATATTACTGGGAAAATTGGCAGGGGCATATTAAATGGCAAATAACATTGGCATATTATTGGGAAAATTGGCAGGGACATATTAAATGGCAAATAACACTGGCATATTACTGGGAAAATTGGTAGGGGCATATTAAATGGCAAATAACACTGGAATATTATTGGGCAAATTGGCTGGGGCATATTAAATGGCATATAACACTGGCATATTATTGGGCAAATTGGCCGAGAGAACCATGCATGGGAAGGGAGAAGAGAGAGACATAAATGGAATGGTAGAGGAGAGACAGACAGACATGGGTTCGCAGAGGAGAGACAGACAAATATGGGATGGCAGAGGAGAGACAGACAAACATGGGATGGCAGAGGAGAGACAGACAGATATGGGATGGCAGTGGAGAGACAGACAGATATGGGAAGGGTTAGTTGTGTTCCTGACATATATTTCAGCATCTTGTGTTGTTGTTTTTTTTCATCTGGCCTTCAGATATGAAAGGCAGAGTGATTTTACTACTGTTTAGAATTGTCATTCAAATCGTTTGCAATAAAGTTTGCATAAAATAGTTCATTTGTACTTAATTTTAACTGTCAGGCAAAATGGTCGGCCCTCACGCATGTTCACTTCATCAAGTCTGGCCCTCTTTGAAAAAAGTTTGGACACCACTGCCCTAGGGTATCTAGTTTGCAAAAATGTATGGTATTGTGAGGTAAAATACAGATTCTGGCTTCAAGAATGTCCCAAATGGAACATGGGCGGATGCTTTCTGCATGTCAGAATTCCAAGTTAGAAAACCAAAAAGCGCACCTCTCAAGTGTGGGCTTTTAACCCCCAAATAATCTAACTAACCTACACATGGGTGGTATTCCTGTACTCAGGAAATTTTGCTGAACACATATTGAGGTGTTGTTTGGCACTGACACATAATAGGATCTGTAAATTCATTCCTGAAGTACAATGTATGTGAAAAAAAATTACTACCCAAAATTTTGACATAGGCTGGTGGTAAGATTAGTGCATGGAAAGTGTTAAAATACTACCATTTGAAATATCCTAGGGTGTCTAGTTTTCAAAAATACATTTTGTGGCGTAAAATACATTGTCTGGCTTCAAAAATGTACCAAATGGGACATGGGCGCAAGTTTTCTGCATGTCAAAATTCCAAGTTGGAAAACTAAAAAGTGCACCTTCCAAATGTTGCCTTTTAACCCCCAAATCACCTAACCAACCTATGTATTTGGCAATACCCCTTCACATTTTCACATAATGTTTACACAAATTGGAATCTATGTCGGGGGAGGGGGGGGGTCATATATGGATTTAGTACAGATATCAGTGTTACAATGTCACTATCGCTAATTATGAAAAAAAGGATTTTGAACTATCTTTGCACTACTTATAGTTTTGGCCCTGTAACTTGAATAAAAAGCACAAAAACATAAAACATGGGCTATTTATGAACTCAGGACAAATATTATAAACTATTTAGCAGTGCTTTTTGTTGTCGCTTGTAGATGAGTATATGGTTTTTCAAATAAAAGTCAGAAAAAAGTAATTTTTTTGCCATATTTTATTATTATTTTTATATCAAATTATATTCTGTTATCAAAATAATGGTATCAAAAGAAAGCCCTTCTTATGACAATAAAAAAGATATATCGTTTGTGTGGGTACACTAAATGAGACAGAAATAAATTACAGCCAAACACAAACACCTCAGAAATGTTAAAACAGCCCATGTCATTAAGCGTTGGACAAGCCAAAAAAATCATGTCACCAAGGGGTTAATCCCATTTTTGTTCTGCAAATCTATGTACAATCAAAGAACACATTACCTTCACACATTACCACTTCAGCTAATAAACACTGACGTTTAAGAAAACACAAGTATATGCATGCTACATAATGTTATGGTTTTAGTTAAATAAAAAAGGTTTAGTAGCTCTCCAAATATGTGTTATTAACCTATTAAACTTAAATCAGTTCTGATGTAGCTGTTTTTCTAATCTGACAGGTTATTCTAAATATGAAATCTTCATCTGGTTGCAAATTTTAAAGAATACAACTACCAACATGAATGATTCTCTACAACCAAGTCTCACTGACTAGTTATATAAATCATGATTTAAATCAAATCCACCCTGCCAAAAAGGGACAATAATTTTTGTTGAAGTGGCTAAAAATGTGGCTATAAACTGGGAATAACTGTAATATATTCAGTGGCTGTATGGCCAATTTATAACTATTTATGACATTTAGAATAATAATAAAACATTGTATTTGCACAAATAGAGATAAAGACACATTAAATACCGTATATTGTGAGTTTTATTGTTCTGGAGCTCTATCATATACGTATACACAGGGGTAGACAGACATCGCATGGGGCCCCAGGGCAATCGATGGGCATGTACCCCCCCCCCCCCGAATAAATGGTTCTATTTATTCTATTTATTCACATTTCTATTGAACACTGAAAAGGTGGATAAATAGAACCCTATTTTAAAACATACATTTTAAATTCAACTTTAGCACCCACAAAGTAAGTATATCCATAATCTTGCTCTATCATATCAATAATAAATATATCCATTATCTTTCTATATCTTGCCAGTAAGAAATAGATACATAATATTTCTATATCATGACAATGAGACAAATACATAATATTTCTATATCATGCCACATATGACAAACACACATTGCTGTCCCCTTCTCCCCCTCCAACACACATACACAGTTATGTGGCTCTGACTAAATAGTGTTGAGTGTGAGGGGAAGGCCCTGCACTCTCTCCCACTCTCACTCAACCAAGCCACCTCTCTCCGCCACTCTCACTCCTCCAAACCATCTCTCTCCCAGTCCTGCACTCTGTTCCACTCTCACTCCTCCAAGCCATCTCTCTCCCAACGTCTCACTCTCTCCCACTCTATTACAAGTCAGCTCTCTCTCACCTGGCCCTGTTCTCTTTCTGCCTCTCTTGTAGGCTCTTGTATGGTTTCACACCATAGTATCACACACATACAAACATACTCAGTCTAAATGAGATGTAGAGCATACACTTGGTAAAACATGGCACACTGTATAAACTTGGCATATCATGGCAAAATCATCAGTATTGTATAAACATGGCATTAAATGGCAAAATCATCAGTAATGTATATACTTGTCAATGTGTCCTCTCCACACATGCCAATGCATCCCCTTACACTTCCAAATCTGACCCCGAGACTTGCCAATATGCCCCCTTCTTGCCAATCTGACCCATTTTTCCCAGTATGACCACCATATTTACCAATCTGACCCCAAATTCCCATTTTGCCCCTTCATTAAAAACTGAACCCCACACTTGCCAATCTGCCCTCAAACTTTCCAATCTGCCCCCTTCTTCTCCGTATGACCCCCAGATTTGACAATCTGACCTCCAGACTTGCCAATATGACCCCCATTTACCAATATGCCCCCACATGTGTCCATCTGACCCATCTTCCCAAGTTTCCAAGCCCCCTCAATCGAAATCTGCCCCCCAAATATGCCAATATGCACCCTTCTTACAAATAAGCCACATCCTACACAATGTGTCCCCAGGCTTACCATCGACCCACTTCTTCCCAATCTGACCACTTCTTCCCAATATGACATTCAGATTTGCCAATCTGACACCCACTTCCCAATCTGACTCCCAAATGTGCCAATCTGACCCCTTTTTCCCAAGCTAACCCCCACACTTCACAATCACACCCCATCTTTCCAATCACACCCACAGACTTTCAAATCTGCCCCCTCCTTTGTAATCTGACCCCCAAACAGTCCAATCTGCCCCCTTCTTCCAAATCTACCCCACATTAGCCAATGTGACCCCCTCACTAACCAATCTCACACCAAAGGTGCCAATCTGACCCCTTCTTCCAAATCTGACAACCATGTCAGTGACGGGGCCCCCTTCCAGCCTGGGACCTCAAGCAGTGCCTGAGTGCCCTCATGGTCAGTCCGCCCCTGCTTATATAAACCAAAAATTCTGAACATGCAAACAAAAGAGGGACATAGAGGAATATATGCACTAAATAGTGACAGTTGAGAGGTATGCAAACTATACTTCATTGTCATTTCCTAACTAGACCCCAGTTTCCACCACAAAAAATACACCAGTATACCATACTAAATTACAGTTTACTCACTTTTCCAAAATTGCCCCTTCCAAGCTCAGAATGAAAGTTGAAGCATGCTGCTGAAAGTGGTGTCGGTTTCCCAGATGTTCCAGCGACTTCATGGTGTTTACTTCCTCCTTATTGAATAAAAAACAATCATATTACTAAACCATATAACAAATACATATAACTGCTACTTAAAGTCTGAGTCCTACAATCTTAGACCTAGACTATCTATGGCATTGAACAAGTGAACATTTACACAGATTAACAACTTCTTGGTTTCCTAAATCCTGTACCTGGTCTACTCTCCTCTTCAGTTTTATATCTTTTCTCATTTTCTTCTTCTTGTTCTTCCTCTTCTCTTCTTCTTTTACATACCGTCTTCCAGCTGCCCTGATCTCTTCTTTCACATTCCTTCTTCCTCTTCTCTTTTCTTCCCCTTCCTTCTTCATTGCTCTCCCTGCTCCTCTTCATCATCATACGATGTTCCAAATCAGGTTCGGATGTGTGAACGCTGTAGCTTTGGCTTTTAGGCATCTTGCAATATATGTATCACGTCTGATAATATATCAGCCTGTAACTTAACCGCTCTCAGAACTTGTGATGATTTGAATCAAAACTACATGGCATCATAGAATCTTGTGATGTCATTGACAAGATATCAGCATACTGCTGTTGCTTATGTTTTTTTTCAAATCAATCAATGTAAAAAACTTCAGATGTGAGGCTGATGCTAAAGACACTATTGATTTTTTTGTGTATAAACCCCCATAATTGTTGTGAATCTGATAAAAATTTAAAAAATCTGTATTTAATGCAATAAATTCACTCTTTACATGTAACCTTATTTATTTTAAACTCTACAATGGTTTTGGTTTAATATTGGTCATATTTTAAATAAGGACCATGGAATACAGTGTGATGACGGAGCTGCTGAACCATAGCACCCACAGATGAGAAGGACTGGCCATTAGGCAGTCAAGGCACTTTTATGGGCACTGCTTGAAGCAAAGCAGACGTAATGCTAACTCTGCCCACTTTCTACAAGCTTTGTGCCAGCTGTTTTGCCACTTCACTATGTTGAGGCCTACTTCAACCACTTTTTACTTTCATGTGGTGCTATTACTTTAGTTCAGACAAGCAGTGACTAACATGTGCCTGGTCAATGCCTGCTCATTACAATATAGAGCAGGTGAATCTTTGAAATTATGGATATTTGTATGTGTACAATACAGTATTTTATGTATTTGTATTATTATCCATTACAATTCTCAAAATCCCTCTTTTCTGTCATTTATTTTTATATTTTTAAATTCTTATTTACATTGTTTGCCACTTATTGTTACTTTCCTTTATTGTGCAAAATTATTTATCCATATTTTCAAGATTTTAACAACGATGGACTGGGAACCACCTTTAATATAACTAGCAGCTTTTCCAGTCTGCTCATTCCCCCTTTCTATTTTCTTTTTCCCATTTCATTATTTTGGGACTTGGGTGGATTTTCTGGGACTTCATTTTTTTAATGTATACATTACGTTACTTGCAAATAAAGGTTGTGAGAACCCAAATTGCAACCACAGGACTTGCCCATGGAACCAAATTTCAAATAGAATAAAAATATATAAAGAAAAATGTAATTTAAAATTTCACCCCCCCATACCTCTCCTATTGCTGACAATGTTGGCTAGACCAGGGGCATCAACATCAGGGCCGAATTTAAGGAACCAGTTCCACAGTATAAATCATCATTATGCCAGGGAAATAGCACCGCACCATTATTATTTCATTAAATTGCATGTTTAAGACACAACTGAATAATACACTATTTCCACATAAAAGGACAAAGGGCTTTATATCTGTTCCTTATGCATAACCCCCATTGAAACACACTCTGCCATTCACAAGCAGTGTTGAGGCATAGTTATTACATAAAAGAAAATATTTTTGACTGGAAACCATTAGGGAAGAATGAATGTCCTAAAAGCATACAACTTACCTCAATGGACATAAAATTTTAAAATGATACCGATTAGGATTCCAAAAACATGGATCACATAGAGCCAGACATCAATGAACAGATTTATTTCTCAAGGAAAGAAGTCGCACATACAAGCTAGATGTATGACACAATAGGACAATCAGGGAGGTCTAGGAGCACCACATCTAGAGGAGTATTAAACAGCTAACATGATCTCAAATGCGCTAGTTTTACAAAAATAATAGAGCAAAAAGAAGCAATGGTATAAGATAGAGCAACAGTATTATGGTGTTTGTGATTTAATTTCAGTATTCTGGCAAACTGATTTGCAAAACGGTTTAACATTTAAGAAAGAAAAAAGGGGTTGCATTTTAGAGGATGTGAGATCCGTAAGGGAAAAACTAAAAGGAGCTGTGAAGTTGAATAAGAAAGTATTGCTGCGTTTGCCTTTTAACATTCTTGGTGCCCTAATAACAGACCTAAATCTTAGAAGCGGGTTAAGAATAGGATTTTAATATATTAAAGATCTATATGAGGGAGAAAGATTAAACACTTTTGAACACATTTCTAACAAATATAACATTGCTAGTGGAGAAGTGTTCACATACATTAGATTAAAAGGCTTTTAATCTTAGGTCAGATTTCTGGTAATTGAGGCATGGATAGAGGTTGGGTTATTAAAAACCACGAGAAAGCTAGGTTAATTAATTAAGGTCAGTCTATACATGGGTACATTGCTTACATTTTGTGGAAACTATAAGATCCTGAATCGCTGGTATCTGGTCCCAACCAGACTGCATATAATCTTCCCTGGCAGTGTAGAAGTTTGCTGGAGATGTGGGGTACAAAAAGGTGATTTTATTCACAATGGTCATTACCATTACTTGGTACCAAACCCTGTTGTTTTAAACGTGTTGCTTTATGAAAATACTTTTTATAATTCAAACCTTGGAAACCTCTAAGTGGTTAATAGCAAAAAAATGGAAATCAAGAAACACTCCTACCTGGCCTGATGTAAAAATGAATTGTGTCACCAATTAAGGATGGCATTTCAATTCAATATAGGTGCCAACATTTCCCTTTGTATAGATAAAAACTATTTATAAATACATATATATATATATATATATATATATATATATATATATACTTGATTTTGATTTAAAAAAATGAATTCCTTGTTTGTATTTCCTCTCCTTCCCTCCTTTTCCTCTATTTTCATTATTTATTTATTTTTTCTATTTTTTTTATTAACACTCAGTCTTATCAAATCAACCATATTGTTTGTTAGCTGGATAAAGTAACATCATCGTGTCAGTTTTAACCCTTACCCTGCTTATTTCAACTAATCTTAATTAAAAGTGCTTGTGGAAGGAAAACATTTAACTCCATCTAGCTACTAATATATAAGGTCCAGACGAGTTGTATAAAGTGCATAATTGGGGGCCAATTACAGCCAGCGATTATGGTCGTTAAAGTGCTATGCCCAGTATTTCCTGCCTTTCCATCCTTTTCTTACACTACCCTTTTTCCTTAATTCTCTCTGTCCTCCCTCAGACACGTCCCAACTCCAAATCTCTCCACCAAAACCCCCCCAAAACCCCTAATTAGAGGGTAGAGAGGTACAGGGGTATTCCTTAAATACACATCCTGTATTTCTAATGTGGGATAATCATTAAGTAGAATATGAAGTTAAATTATGCAACTGTATCTCCATCCCCAAAACAAACAAAACAGAATTAACCATATAGAACAAACAGAAAAAACAAACAAATACGACAAACTCACAAACTCACATAGAACATATGTTGCTCAAGACTACGGCCAGGGCCGGTGTAAGGATTTTTGCTGCCCTACACAGAGACAGGGGGAGGGGGAGACACACAGACAAGGGGAGGGAGGGGGGAAACACACACAGACAAGGGGAGGGAGAAAGGGGGGAGACACACATAGACAAGGGGAGGGAGGGAGGTGGGAGACACACATAGATAAGAGGAGGGGTGGGGAGACACACACAGACAAGGGGAGGGAGGGGGGAGACACAGAAAAGGGGAGGGCGGGGGATGAGAGAAAAGGGAGGTGGAGAGAGAGAGAGAGAGAGAGAATTTTGGGGGGGAGGGAGAGAGAGACAACGCTGGGGGGGGGGGGAGACAGCTGGGGGAGGGGGAGAGAGGCCGCATTGGCACATAAAAGGAAATAAAAACAAGAAATGCATTTGTATAACATCAATTTTTTATTAAATGTTAAAAAGCAATTTACATATATACAAGTTAAACTTTTTTTTCCTATAGGGTAGTCTTATATTCATAAAGGAATATACAAAGTTTGGGGGGTCGTCTTATAATCAGGGTCATCTTATAATCGAGCAAATGCGGTAGAAGCTGGAGTCACGTACACGCACATCACATGAGCTCTTCTTAGTGTAGGGAGAGGATGCTGCAGCTGTGAAGGACAGATTAAAAAAAATTCTGGTGTTGCATCTGCAAACGACAACGATTATTCAAACTATAGCGATTATTCAAATTACAGTGATTATTTTAGTGGGTGCTATACTACATATTTGTACCCTGCCCTGAGCCCAGTGCCACAGAGAGTGCAGTGCACTTTCAACTGCATGTGTGCCAGGCACATGACTTTAATCCTGTTCTGTTAGCTCAGTGGGCAACATCTAGACATTTTTAAATACTGCAATTTGTTGGTGTTAAATATTACATTTGCGTCCTGCACTTCATATCTGAGAGTTAAATAGAACAGTCCAATACTGTGCTTACAGCGCACTTTGAAAAATTATAATTGTTGTGCTAAATAGTACATTTACGGCCTGCACTTCATATGTGAGAGTCAAATAGAACAGTCCAATACTTTGCTTACAGCGCACTTTGAAAAATTATAATTGTTGTGCTACATAGTACTTTTATGTCTTGCTGTGCATTATTTGCAGTCCAATAAACAATAAAAATACAAATAAAAGACAGTGTTGGCTACCTCCTCCTCCTCCTGCGCGCTTCCACCTACACCCCCACGGTCACCGCCTCCTCAACCTATGGGTCACTTAGTATAAACTGAAAGAGAATGCCCTGCACTCCAACCCTCTCTCAAATAGATAATTCTGTTGATCCTCCTGGCAGGCATGCTTTAGATTTAGATTTATGTTCTTCCAAAGCTAAAATCAAAGATTCCATCTAGTGCTATTTTATGGCTCAGCTGTATTTGTAATTTGTATGCATTTTATGTTATTTTAAGTTATTTCCCTATCCACATTTGCTTACAGGGCACTTGTCCTACTCTTTTCCACATGTTACTTCCTTTTGCAGCCCTCTAGCCCTTTCCATGACTTTTTTAGAGGCATTTTAGTGGCCAAAAGTTTGTGTCCCCATTGACTTAAATGGGGTTCAGGTTCGGGGTCAAGTTCGGGGTCAAGTTCGAGCACGGACCCGGACATTTTTTTGAAGTTCGGTTGAACCTGCCGAACCCAAACATCCAGGTGTCCGCTCAACTCTAGTAATTAGCTCTTTAATTAGCCAACGGTAATTAGATGCTTAATATGCCACTGATAATTAGATGCTTAATTTGCAGCTGATAAGTTGATGTTTATCAGGGTAACCTAGAATATCCGGATTGTGTACATAAGCTAGACCAGATTGTGATGACATCATAAAAACAACTTACTAGAGGTTTTTAATTGTTCTTAAGTTCTCGATTTGGTAGCCACAAATGTCTGATGCACCAGTAAATTAGAAGGAAGGGTGAAAACTTAGGTAAAGTTTTTTTTCTTATGAATATTCTACTTAAACAGTGAACACATGTGCTGATATCTTTCTATACCACTGTATTGACAATGCTTGTATCTTTTCACCATTTGATTGAATACTTTCCATGCAAAAGGATTATACTAATAATATATAGAAAAGATTGGTTATGTAAAAATATATGTATAAAAGACACACAACATATTCCCTGCCCCCAAAATATATTACAATCTTAGGTTTGTTTTTTGGCACAAACAAAATATATTAAAATGCACAGAGTTATGCATATATCATGTATGTGTATATCCCTCCTATATGCTGTCGGGCTGCACTTTGTATGCCCCCCCCCCCCCCCTTCAAAATTAGGACTTGAAGATGGGCAAATGCGTGTTATTTTATTTACCACTGGCAGCAGCAGTTCCATGGCCCTAAGGGAGCTATTTTTCTAAAATTATTTACATTTCAATTCTCCAGTTAATTTAGTTGGGTATTTTAGGCGATTTTGGGTTCATATGGTCCCTAATGAGTAGGACGAAATCCAGAAACCAAATATGGCCACATAACTGGCCAGATAGGTGTATTTTGAGCTTTATATCTCATGACTCTCTGAAAGGCTGACCGAGAGTCATGGGATATGGAGTTCCCAATCATTTGCAATGAGAAAATGTAGCCACTTGCACGTGAAGATAACACACTCTATGACTGTAGGTGTTACCTCCGCCCGCTAGGGGAAGAAGTTGTCAATTGAAAAAGGTTGCACGAATGATCATTTTCAGTTCTGGCGAGATGTTTGCACATATATAATTTTAGCAGTAAGAGCATACTGCCAAATAATATATATACATATATAAAGCAATTTACACACATAAATTGGTTAGACTAGTTGTTCATTCCACATATGTTGTTGTGCATGCATCATGCATGCGACCATCAGATTGCTTACATTGATGATACCTCCTGTGGTAAGAAGTGGTTGGGACAGAGGACGTCCGGAGGTAGCTTATATGATGGAACTGTTTAATGTAGATAGTTTTCTACATTGAACATGAGTCCACTACCTAATTGGGAGCTATGATCTGTATGTCTGTGTGAGCAGTGTCTCTGGTTGGGGTCTCAGGTCGGCATAGAGGTGGGTGTCAGTGAAGTATGATGGAGAGATCTTGCTGCAAAGGAGACTGGACATATGATATGTAATATGATTTATATTTTATATAATATATTTACAACTAGTCATCTTCTTGGATGTGGAGATGACAGTATGAGTGATTAAAGTAGTCTATTGGTTGGTAGTCAACAATGTGAAGTAAACTATAGGTTTTTTTTTTAAATATTATTTTATACAATTTTCTAATTTCATTCTTTGCTGCCAATACAAAATTGGCTAGAGTTTTCATAGCTATTAGATTGACAGGTGCTCTGGTGTGTTTAGTCCACATCATAGAGAATGCACTTGGAATAGAATAATGCACTAACATGGTATCGCCTAATAGATAAGACAAATTATATACTGTACACAAAAAAAATGCTTTTGAATGTATTTTTTATTTAATATAAATAACCTGTGCTTTTATGGCTGGGAGCCCCATGATATATATGGGATTTTCATGTAACGGTTTATTCACTAAATTCTCTGTAAACAAATTCCCCAAGTACCTGGATCATGCTGACCGTCCCCCGCAGCTTTGCGTGCATGAAATACAGCATCCGGAAATAACGGCAAGTCATTTTCAGGCGGCTGTTGCGAACCATGTCCATGTGAGACAATCACACGTGAAGAAGGGGCCCACAGAACAGATGCCTTGGTTGGCCATGTTTTTTCTTCTACTGATTTTTTTTTTAGGGACCTCCAGCTTGCACCACTTCGGTGAGCTTATTAAATTGTTGTAACGGGTTAACACGAACCGGTGCGAACCGGCTGAATCCCACCACTGGGTAAAATGTTTCATTTTTCCATGTATATGTAAATTATCAACTTTAGTCATGCCGTGTTCGACCCACTCCTCTTAAGTTTATCCCAGCAGGACACTAAATGATTAAGGACATTAAGGATTGTGCATGACCATGACATACTTTGTTTAGTATTCGTTCTCTAGAACCACAAATCTCGCTCTTGCCTCTTCAGTGAATTTTGTTCAGTCATTTTCTTCCTTCAAAGCTTTTTGTGTTGCTATTGCTTGTGCAATCATATTGGCCTGGTAATAAATCTCTATGCTAGGAAGCCCCACAACTCCCTATGTGGCCCTGAGAGAAAGCGTGCAGGATCCCATCCATGGTCGCTTTCAATGCAAAATAAAATTATTCATAGCTGATTGCATCATGGTTATCCATGGCTTAGGGATTGTGAGAGGTAACTTCTATGACCATTGCGGCAATATATACAACTTCACAATATTAATCCTCAACCACCAAGACAAGCCCACTAGTTTCCTTTTAACCCCTTAGTGACATGACTTTTTTGGCTTGTCCGACGCTTGGTGACATGGGCTGTTTTAACATTTCTGAGGTGTTTGTGTTTTGCTGTAATTTATTTCTGTCTCATTTAGTGTACCCACATAAACTATATATCTTTTTTATCGTCAGAAGAAGGGCTTTCTTGTGATACCGTTATTTTGATAATAGCATATAATTTGATGTAAAAAAAATAATAAAATATGGAAAAAAATGAAAAAACATTTTTTTTATGACTTTTAATTGAAAAATCGTATACTCATGTACAGGAGACAACAAAAAAACACTGCTAAATAGTTTCTAATATATGTCCTGAGTTCATAAATAGCCCATGTTTTATGTTTTTGTGCTTTTTTATTCATGTTACAGGGCCAGAACTCTAAGTAGTGCAAAGCTACTTTAAAATCCTTTTTTTCAAAATTAACGATAGTGACATTGTAACACTGATATCTGTACTAAATCCATGAATGACCCCCAACATGTACATATTTTTGAAAATTAGACCACTCAGGGCATTTAACTTGGGGTATTTTGACACATTTCATGTAGCCATTTTACCACCAATCTTTGCCAAAGTTTGCAGGAAAAATATTTTTTTTACATTTTTCACATAGATTGCAATTTAGGTAAACATTACCTTAAAATGTGAAGGGGTATTTCCAAATAACACCTCAATATGTGTTCAGCAACATCTCCTGAGTACAGGGATACCACCCATGCATAGGTTTGTTGGTTTGTTTTGGGCTAAAAGGCCACATTTAGGGGGTGAGCATTTTGGTTTTCCAACTTGGAATTCTGACATGCAGAAAACCTGCACCCATGTCCCATTTGGGGCATTTTTGAAGCCAGAAAGTGTATTCTACCCCACAAAGCAGTGCTGTATTCACCGCGAGGCATCCTAGGCGGATGCCTAGGGCGGCAAATTTTGGGGGGCGGCAGCGCCCCCCAGCACTGAAAAGAAAAAAAATGTGAAAAAAAAAAAAATGTAAAAAAAACGCGGCCCTTTAAAAAAAAAATAGACCGCGCTTGCAGGCAGAGACGGAGGTGAGAGGGGATCGGAAGATCCCCCCTCACCATCGCTCTGCCTGCCAGGCTGCACGGGGAGCCGAACAGGCAGCACGAGAAACCTCCGTGCTGCCTGTTCGGCTCCCCGTGCAGTGTGCCGACACGGAAGTGCCGACAGTCCCGTGACGGGCGCGCTGACGTCATACGCGCGCCCGGTCACGTGGCCTGTCGGCACAATCGCCGGGAAGCCGAACAGGCAGCATGGAGGGACCATGCTGCCTGCCTGCCAGGGAAAGGTAAGTGCTGATGGGAGAGTGTGTGTGTGTGAGAGACTGAGTGTGATGGGAGTCAGAGTGTGTGTGATGGGAGACAGTGTGTGTGGCTGAGTGTGATGGGAGTGTGTAAATGCAACTATGTGTGTATTTGAGTGTGTGTGTATGTAAGTGTAACTTTGTGTAAGAATGACTGTGTGCATTTAATTTATTGAGTATTTATTTTTTTGCTGGGGAATCTGTGACATATTCACACACTGATCATTATGTATGTATATCCACATGTGTGTGTATGTATGTATGTATATCCACGTGTGTGTGTATGTATATATATCCACGTGTGTGTGTGTGTGTGTATGTATGTATATCCACGTGTGTGTGTGTGTATGTATGTATATCGATGTGTGTGTATATGTATGTATGTATGTATATCTATGTGTGTGTATGTATGTATGTATATATATCCACGTGTGTGTGTGTGTATGTATATCCATGTGTGTGTATGTATGTATGTATGTATGTATGTATGTATATCTACTTGTGTGTGTGTATGTATGTATATCCACATGTGTGTGTGTATGTATATCCACGTGTGTGTGTGTGTGTATGTATGTATATCCACGTGTGTGTGTGTGTGTGTGTATGTATGCATGTATGTATATCCTCGTGTGTGTGTGTATGTATGTATGTATAAATATCCACGTGTGTGTGGGTGTGTATATATATATATGAATATATCCACGTGTGTGTGTGTATATATATATATATATACATACACATGCGCACACACACAGTTTTTTCCAAAATGAAACATCAATGCGGTCCACACACAAATAAAATTTACGGTGAAGTGGCCCACTGCAAAACAAACTTGGACATCCCTGCCCTAGGGTATTTCAAATGGTAGTATTTTAACACTTTCCATGCACTAATTACATGACCAGCCTATGTCAATGTTTTGTATATTAATTTTGTTTCACATACATTGCACTTTGGGCATGAATTCACAGATGTAGTCAACCTGCGTCCGTGTCCTATATGGGATATATCTTTGAAACCAGCCAATGTAATTTATCTCCACCAAACCATATATTTTTAATGGTAGACACCCATCACTCCTTGTGGCAAGGGCTCAGCAGCCACCGATACATCACTAAATGATGTATCAGAAAGCTGACCAGGGTCAAAATCGAACCCTGAGTCAGCTGCCTCAGAATCAGTGTGTAAGCAGTGATCTCGAACAAAGAAGGGGTTAATAGTTCTTAGAAGATCCTATCTAGTACTGTAATACATTACAGTACAAAGAAATGAATCCATAAAAATGTGCACACAGCAAAACATACTGTTCCTGTGCAAGATTACTGCTTATACAGTGATGAATGGCAGGGAAGGGGTTAATACACAGTGAATGACTTTCATGAAACCTGACAATTTTATAAAATGTTATTTTATATCACTAATACTGATCTGTCTCTTTCCGTCACAAAAATGTAAGTGAGGAGAGGGAGGCAGATCAATATTTGTGCATATTGATCCGACCAATTTTGATATGACCAAGGTCATTATGAGCTTATTTGAGCAATCACCAAACTGCCTTTGCCACTAATTCGCTGTTACTGATCGCTATGCGCTCAGACAGCTTTAAAAAAAAAATCTCAAATACTTTTACTTTACACTTAATCCCCTAAAGGGTATTATATGCAGACAGATAAAAACTGCTTTGGCGTCAATATAATTACGTAAGCAGTGATCGACAGCAAAGAAGGGGTTAATAACTCTTAGAAGAGCCATTGTAGTACTTAATAAATTACAGTACAAAAAAATTAACCCCTAAAAAATGCACAAACAGCAAAAATAAATTTTGCTGATGTGCACGATCACTACTTACGCAAGATCAGTGGCAGGGAAGGGGTTAAACGCAGGGAATTGCTTTTATAAATTTTTGTTATTGTTTTATTATTCATGTGTTGTGTATTTATTATTTTTTTGTACTTTTACTTACTTTTATAACTTTGATCTGTCTCTCTCCCTCACTAAAAAAAATGTGAGGAGAGGGAGGCAGATCCTAACTGGTCAGATCAATATAGGGTCATCAGAGCATCCTCACTGCTTGTCAGTGTGCCTGGCAGTCACTGATTGACTCTGTGAAGGCCTATCGTTTCAAGACCGCTTGAGCACTGAAAGCGAAAAACTCCGCTTTGAGTGCTCGTTTAGACATACGACGGACTAGGTCCGTCCTGTGTCACTAACGCCTCGGCAAGGGATTAAGTAGTTGTTTATTAGTTGTTGTCATAAGTGGCAACAAGTTTAATTCCACTCTTTTCGTATGATCTACCCCAATATTTACCATCAGATAAATAATATCTTGGGTAGCCCATATAAAGCCATATTTTCGAATAGATACCCTTTATCTTTCAACAGGATATTACTGGGTAGCCCCAATGATTTCTCTAAATATAACTTATATCCTTAGAGATCTGAATAAATTTGCATCTTCTTCATCAATTCTATCCTGTATTCTCGGTGTCACGGAAGACCTGTGATTTTAACTTCTGTTCATGTTAGTATTGTTTGTTGTGCACTGTAGTTTATACCTTTCCCCAAAGAGGTTAGATCACTCCACTTTCTGGTGCTCCGCTCCACTTCATGTCCCCGGCATGCTAACTGCTCATCCTGCATCTCTTTGCTGGGCTTAGGAGTGTAATTAGTCAGTTCAAACTAACTGCTAACCGGGAGAGAAATGTAGCTCATCTAGAGATTGGCCAGTCATTTAAAGGGAATAGTAGCTCCTCCGCTGATTGGTCCCCGGGATCCGAAACAGTACTGAAATAGGACGGAAAACAGGTGAATACCACCCGCCAACCAGGACCTCCACTTCCCTAATGTGTACCCAGCTCAGAGAGCACAATACACGACTTGTACAATAAAGGTAAAGCCCGGCAGTTTCGGACTCTCTATGCCAACCCTGGTTAAGTTGGCGCTACTCTGATTGGTAGCTTTAGACGTAGGCAGCCTTCCCATTGTTCGCTACTCCTGAGTTCAGACAGTAGGCGCCTCTCCTATTGGCTAGAGGTTTAAAGGTCCCTGAGTTAATTAGTTTAAAGGAACTCTTGCCCACCCCGGTCTCCCATTGGTCGCCCATTTCATCCCCCCTGTGTGATTGGTTAGCTGCCCAGCAGTGCCAGGGTTTAAATGGATTAACTCTGTCAAGTCCTAATCCGACTATCTTTGTATTGCTCTATCAATATATGATCTACATTTGTTTATATGTGAAATGTCCCATAAATATTCTTCTGTTTTCAAAACCTCTATACTGGTCTTGTCTATATTATACTGTGGGGGTCACAGAACATGGTTCTGTACTATTTACAGAGGTACCCAGAGGTACTAAGTAGTTGGATAGTACCCTTGGCTGTGGGACATACAAACCACAACCGGGACCTGGAAGACTAGTCATGGATGCAGTACCTAAAGGATCTGCTTGAAGCTCGTGAACGTTCTGCCAGTTATAAGTCCAAGGCTGTCCTGATTGCTGAACTGATGGAAGGTGACTTGATTATCAACACCCCTTTCGGAGGTCACCGACATGTTGGAGGTGCAGCGAGAGGTCCAGTGTTGCCTGGCTCTCAATGGGTCGAAGCACATCCAGGACGTGAACACTCAGATCTTGGATCAGTGTCACCATTTGCAAAGAGAATATTCGCGGAGTGCACCAGTGGAAACTACCTTACTCAAGGGGCAGCCATCATGCCAGAGGCTCATCGTATTAAATTTCGCAACCTGCAGCAGAAGGAGGGACAACCTTTTACAGAATGGTTCCACTGAATGAACCGTGCAGTGGACCACTGGAAGTCTGGTTGCCAAGCTGCCCCCTGAGTACTCACTACTTTAATGTATACTCTGCCTGGCGAGAAAGACTGGAGAAGCATCTTGGTTTTTGCTTTATTGAGTTTATTTGTGAATTATCTACATGACCAATGAGTAAAGGGAGGGTAAGGAGAATTGAACAGGAGGAAACTAATAAACAGATTAGTAAGTGTTAGAAAAAAAAGGTAACAAAGATATTTCTACATGTTGAACCATTTATGTTGAACTATTTTATGATGCTCACAGCTATCAGGAAATTATACTCAGCAGCTTTTCTTATTTCTTTTATTTGAATGATTTTTTTTATAAGGCTCTTTTATCATTAGCCCTTTTTTAGCATTCCATGTACCTGTTACATTGTAGCTATTATAGTGGAGATTTGTATTCTTGCTCAATTTAAAAAATCTTTTCCATACATGGTACAGTAAACTATACTTTTTATCAGCATTTTAGGGAGTCCAGTCACAGGATGCATTAATATTGAACCTTAATAAAGAATTTCCTACCAAATAATGACTCCAGAGGCTTGGAAAGTTCCCTTTCCCCCAATCTTCTTGGGGACTGGGACAACCCAAAAGACACCCAAACCCTCATAAATAAATGGGGGCTGGCAAAAAGCATGTAAGGTGTAAAAAAAACATCATTTTAAATACCCTAGGGCAGCGGTGGTGGACCTAGGGCACGAGTGCCACAACTGACATGCCGAGCCCAAGAGGAACAGGCAACAATGGTTTAAAGATGGGCGCCGCCGGTCACTGCTTCTTTTCCCGATAATCAATTAACTTTTTGCTTTCCGTCTTGAACGTTTCTTCACATTGTGTCCAATTATAGGGAGAAGAAGCAGATAACTGGTGGCACCAGTCTTTTACCCACTGATGCCTGCTCCTCTCGGACTAGTGTGTGTGCATTGGTCTGTGTATGCATGAGGATGTGTGAGTATGAGTATAAGTGTGTGTGAGTAAGAGTATAAATATGTCTATGCATGAGTATGAGTATAAGGGAGTGTACACTTATACTCATACTCACACATCCTCATGCATACACAGACCAATGCACACACACTAGTCCGAGAGGAGCAGGCATCAGTGGGTAAAAGACTGGTGCCACCAGTTATCTGCTTCTTCTCCCTATAATTGGACACAATGTGAAGAAACGTTCAAGACGGAAAGCAAAAAGTTAATTGATTATCGGGAAAAGAAGCAGTGACCGGCGGCGCCCATCTTTAAACCATTGTTGCCTGTTCCTCTTGGGCTCGGCATGTCAGTTGTGGCACTCGTGCCCTAGGTCCACCACCGCTGCCCTAGGGTATTTAAAATGATGGTTTTTTTACACCTTACATGCTTTTTGCCAGCCCCCATTTATTTATGAGGGTTTGGGTGTCTTTTGGGTTGTCCCAGTCCCCAAGAAGATTGGGGGAAAGGGAACTTTCCAAGCCTCTGGAGTCATTATTATAGTGTGTGAGTATAAGTGTGTGTATAAGTGTGTGTCTGAGTATGAGTATGTGTGTGTGCAAGTATGAGTATAAGTGTATATGCAAGTATGAGTATGAGTATTTGTGTGTGTATGAGTATAAGTGTGCGTGTATGAGTATAAGTGTGTGTGTGTGAGTATAGGTGTGAGTGTGTATGAGTATGAGGATAAGTGTGTGTGTGTGTGTGTGTATATGAGTAAAGGTGTGAGTGCAAGTATGAGTATAAGTGCATGGGTGTATGTGTGTGTATGAGCAAAAGTGTGTGTATGAGTGAGTATGAGTATAAGTGTGTGTGTGCGAGTATAAGTGTGTGTGTATGAGTATAAGTCTACAGGACAGACTATTGTAGTGCTGTCTGTTCTCGGGTACACCTTAGGTATCAGGGTATGCCCACGGCCATGGGTCCCTGGCTTGCTTGCACCTAGAGGATTATCAGCCATACCACACTGACGAGGCCATTGTAAGCTAAAACATATGCCTGTGGTTTGCTGTGTTCCTCATGCAGAGGAGACTAGCCATGCATTTCAGGTCTGGACTGCCCTTATGGGTGGGATTAGTCTGATATACTAATGGAGTGGTTTCTCTGCAATGGTGTAATCAAGTGAAAAATGTAGTTGCCCTCCAATGTAGGTACTATCCTCAGGGCTGTCTTAACAGCATTGCAGGCCCCTGGGCAAAGCAAGGCAGTGGGGCCCCATAACCCCGACCCTAACTCCACCCCTAAACTCCACCTCTAACCCCACATCCAGCAACAAAAAATGATGCGCAGCAATAATTAATCACCACAGCAAGTCCAACTCTAATCACAGTGTAACACTGATCTTTTTACAGAATCCTCTGATTATTGACTTGTTTATGATAATCTTTTAATTGCACAACACTGCTGGAATAATTAATACAGAAATATGCACAATTAAAAGATTATCATTAGCAAGTCAATAGTCACATTTCTAGAAGAAGATCCTTTGAAAATCACCATGACAAGTCACACCATGATTTTGATCATACTTTAAAATTTGATGAAACATTTTTTTTAAAAAGACACATTTGTGTGAGTGATACCACCCATGCATAGGTTTGTCGGGCTGTTTGTGGTAGTAATTTTTCTGTGTTATTTTTCTACATACATTGTACTTCAGAGATCAATTCACAGATTTTGGTATGTGTCACTGCCAAACAACACCAAGAACATCTCCTTAGCATAGGGATCATCTCCTTGGCACAGGGATTTCACCTATTCATAGCTTTGTCAGCTTGTTTTGGGGTTAAAAGGCCACATTTGAGAGGTGGACTTTTTGGTTTTCCCACTTGGAATTGTGATATGCAGAAAACTATCACCCATGTCCCATCTGGGAGATATTTGAAGCCAGACAGTGTATTTTACCCCATCAAACTACATATGTTTTAAAGTAGACACCCAAGGGTATTTCAAATGATGGTATTTTAACACTTTCCATGCACTAATTCTACCACCAGCCACTTTTGAGAAGTGCACTTTTTGATTTTTCCAACTTGGAATTTTGATATGTAGAGCAAGGAAGGGGTTAATAGCTCATATAAGCGCATTTGTAGTACTGTAATATATTACAGTACCAAAAAATTAACCCCTAAAAAAGCACAAAGAAGAAAAAAATGTGCTGCTGTGTAGTATTCAGTGGTAGGGAAGGGGTTAATACACAGGGTACACTATACATAGGGTATGGCTTTTATAAAAGCCCTTGGGTCTCACAATTTTATTACATTTTATTTAATTTATTACAATTTAAAACTTACATTATACGGATCTGATTCTCACTCATTAAAACTCAATTCAGCAGAGGGAGGCAGATCTACACAGGTCAGATCAATATTTGATCTGACCAGGCGAGGGGTGATGCTCACCTGAACTATCACCAAATTGCCTTTGCCGCTGATCGGCTGTTACTGAGTTGATGGGACACTTCATCGCGGGTGCATCCTTGCAGCCACTTCACCGCCGTCACTTCACCACACGACAGCTTGTCGTGTGACATTTCATCGTGGGACATTTCATCGCTAAAGGTAAGTTTATTTTAGTATTGGAGTTAAGGGTGGTTAGAATTAGGGTTTAGGGGGTTAGAATTTGGGTTCGGGGGTTAGAATTAGGGTTTGGGGGTTAGTATTAGGGTTTAGTGGGTTAGTATTAGGGTTCGGGGTTAGTATTAGGGTTTAGGGGGTTAGTATTAGGGTTCGGGGGTTAGAAATAGGGTTCAGGGGTTAATTTTAGTATTGGGGTTTTGGGATTAATTTTAGTAATGGGGTTTGGGGGGCACTTTAGGGGGGAATCATTTATTGGGGGGTTATTTTACTTGTACATTTGTAAGAGCTGTCAGCTCTTACATAGCTGCGTCCGCGATCAAACGGCCACGTTATTCTTCAGTTCAGTGTTCTAACTGCCGTGCTGAACTGTCAGTGATGAAGCCGCGGCGATGAAGTGTCCTAGATCCGTTACTGATCGCTATACATGCACAACTTCAAAAAAAAATGTCCGTTACACGTAATCCCCTAGTAGGTATAATTAACCAGCGCTCCCCAGAGCAACATAAGTGAAAAAAATCACTGCCATAGATCTTGCCAGTCTACAAGCAGCGGTCCCTTTTTCCGGTGAATAGGTTTCTCAGGAGAGCAACCACCAACGGAAATATAATATTTTTAGGTGTTGCTAAGGGCCTCGCATACACAGCCAGTCACATTTGCACACACGGACCTCACATACAATGCCAGTCACATACACACTCCTCACATACACAGCCAGTCACATACACACACACACCTTACATACACACACACACATCTCTCATACACAGCCAATCACACACACACACCTTACATACACAGATGGTCCCATACACACACGCACACACACACCTCACATACACAGTCAGTCACATTCAGACACAAATGCACAAACACACAGCCAGTCACATACACACACCTCACATACACAGCCCAAAAAAAATACTTACTGCCTGATTCAAGCATTGTTTCATATATGTACATACAGTACAATTAATATTAATGTTATCTGAAAATATTTTGTTATATTTTTTGCAATCCAATCTAGGCATTGGACTTTAATTTAGAGCTGTCTTGAAACATACATCTGCAATCATTTTTTTTCTAGATCAGCTGCCAGGATGATCAGGATAATCTTGTGGCCAAGGAGCACCACAGAGTGGGATGCCACAATGGTTGCAGGATAGATGTGTATAACACAAATTATAGTAGAAGTTGTTTAGTATAAGTTATGATCTTTTGTCTACAGAATTCATGCATAGAGTATAAGTTATACAGCCCCGATCCAGGGTTAAACAGCCGATCGCTGGTTTTCAGGGTCAGGAAGGAATTTTTTCCCTGTTACTCAGGGTTTTTTTTTTTTGCCATCCTCTGGATCATTTGACTTGGGATTAAAAAATAAAATAATAGAATAAAAGTTTTATATAACCCAGATCAAACATTAAAAAGCCGATTGCTGGTTTTCAGGATCAGGAATTAATTTTTTTCTTGTTACTCAGGTTTTTTTTTCTTCCTCTGGATCATTTGGCTTGGTCTTTAAAGTGTCGAATAAATCCCTTATCATACATGGTCAATAGGCCGATCCAGGGTTATACAGTCGATCGCTGGTTTTCAGGATCAGGAAGGATTTTTTTTTACTTGTAACGCAAGTTTTTTCGCCTTCCTCTGGATCATGTGCCTTCAGAACCCAGTAAAATACAATAAAAGCTATTAAACCTTTCAATCCTTGTTGTTGACGTCTCTCTTCTTGGATGGTATAATCAATTTACTTATTGGGTCATGGTTATAGTCTGGATAATCAAGAGTTGCCAAATATGGCAAGTTCTTATCCCCTGAAATATATATATAGACACATATACTCACACACCTCACATACACAGCCAGTCACAAACACACACACCTCACATACACGGCCAGCCACAAACACGGCCAGCCACAAACACACACACCTCACATACACAGCCAGTCACAAACACACACACACCTCACATAAACAGCCAGTCACATACACACACACACACACACACACATACACCTAACATACACACACACCTCACATACACAGCCAGTTACATGCACACACACACTTCGCATACACAGCCAGTCACATAAACACACGTCACATACACAGCAAGTCACATTAGACACTAGAGCTGTGCTGTAAAAAAAACAAAAAAAAAATGGATGGATGGAAGCGGGAAGGGGCTCCCCATGAATAAAAGCACCTGGACGCATGGGCGTCCACAGTAGTTTTTCCGGGGGGTGTGGCAGTGCTGTATTTACCGCGAGGCATCCTAGGCGGATGCCTATGGCGGCAAATTTTGGGGGGCGGCAGCGCCCCCCAGCACTGGAAAAAAAAAAATTAAAAAAAATCCGGCCCTTTAAAAAAAAAAAAAAACCACCGCGCTTGCAGGCAGAGACGGAGGTGAGAGAGGATCGGAAGATCCCCCCTAACCATCGCTCTGCCTGCCAGGCTGCACGGGGAGCCGAACAGGCAGCACAGAGAAACCTCCGTGCTGCCTGTTCGGCTCCCCGTGCAGTGTGCCGACACGGAAGTGCCGACAGTCACGTGACGGGCGCGCTGACGTCATACGCGCGCCCGGTCACGTGACCTGTCGGCACAATCGCCGGGAAGCCGAACAGGCAGCATGGAGGGACCATGCTGCCTGCCTGCCAGGGAAAGGTAAGTGCTGATGGGAGACTGTGTGTGTGTGTGTGTGTGTGTGAGTGACTGAGTGTGATGGGAGTCAGAGTGTGTGTGATGGGAGACAGTGTGTGTGACTGAGTGTGATGGGAGTCAGAGTGTGTGTGATGGGAGACAATGTGTGACTGAGTGTGATGGGAGTCAGAGTGTGTGTGATGGGAGACAGTGTGTGATGGGAGTCAGAGTGTGTGTGATGGGAGTCAGAGTGTGTGACTGAGTGTGATGGGAGTCAGAGTGTGTGTGTAATGGGAGTCAGAGTGTGTGTGATGGGAGTCAGAGTGTGTGTGATGGGAGACAGTGTGTGTGTGTGTGTGTGTGTGTGTGTGTGACTGAGTGTGATGGGAATCAGAGTGTGTGTGATGGGAGACAGTGTGTGACTGAGCGTGATGGGAATCAGAGTGTGTGTGATGGGAGACAATGTGTGACTGAGTGTGATGGGAGTCAGAGTGTGTGTGATGGGAGACTGTGTGTGACTGAGTGTGATGGGAATCAGAGTGTGTGTGATGGGAGACAGTGTGTGACTGAGTGTGATGGGAATCAGAGTGTGTGTGATGGGAGACAGTATGTGACTGAGTGTGATGGGAGTCAGAGTGTGTGTGATGGGAGACAGTGTGTGACTGAGTGTGATGGGAGTCAGAGTGTGTGTGATGGGAGACTGTGTGACTGAGTGTGATGGGAGTCAGAGTGTGTGATGGGAGACTGTGTGTGACTGAGCGTGATGGGAATCAGAGTGTGTGTGATGGGAGACTGTGTGTGACTGAGTGTGATGGGAGTCAGAGTGTGTGTGATAGGAGACAGTGTGTGTGACTGAGTGTGATGGGAGTCAGAGTGTGTGTGATGGGAGACAGTGTGTGTGACTGAGTGTGATGGGAGTCAGAGTGTGCGTGATGGGAGTAGGAGTGAGTGACTGAGTGTGATGGGAGTAGGAGTGTGTGACTGAGTGTGATGGGAGTGTGAGCTTGATGTGAGTCTGAATGATGGGGCATGTCTTAGGTGTGTAACGTGGGTGTGCAGCTTGGGTAGGGGGGTGCCCGGATTTTGTCTGCCTAGGGCAGCACAAAATCAAGATACACCACTGGGGTGTGGTGGTGGTTTTGGGGGTAAAATATCAAAGCAGGAATGGACTGACGCCATGTGTAAATTTATTTACGAAGAGTGTTGAGACAAAGACAGGGAGTCAATAACAGTCAGACTGATTTCATGAGAAGGCAGAACTCAACTTTTGACAGCTCAACGCATTTCACACCATTAGCACAAAATATCCTCACCAGTACCCCCAATACCTCCTAACTCCTCCCCATTGTTTACCTTTGTTTGCTCAGGGGAGGGGTTGCTTGGTTGGAGGCAAATGTTACCCATTATTAGGGAAATTATATAACCATGGTAGTAGTAGCTAACAGACCAGCATATACCTGAGCATTATGGGAAGTTTACAATACCTGGGGTGATAAAAATTAGCCACTATTGCCCCAGTCTACAATTCCTATGGTATTCATCCAGTAATGGGCTGGCTGTATATCATGGGATCAACAACAAAAAAGTTAGTGTGCAGTGTAACAATCCCAGTTTGTAACTACAAATCCAATAAAAATGAAGCTAGTAATATGGCTGATTGAATATAATTGTAGATGCAGTCAACAATAACAGTTAATATTTGCAGACTTCAAACACCCCCTGCCCCTCCCCCGCGCACAGCTCCATCTACAGTTATCAACTAGCAATGTAACTTGCTTAACATCATGTGTGTTGGAGTCAACAAATATTAATGTTGTGTTGTGTAGTGCAGTTCTGCAGGGCTGGTGCTACCCTAAGGCAGCACAGACAGCTGGCCGCCTTAGGGCGCCAAAAGGGAGGCGGCGGGAAAATCGAAATTACCTGCACACCCGAGGCCTGCCATAAGGGGGTTTAGCCAGTCTGTGGCTGTGAGGGAAGCGTTGTGTGCTCTTCTCCAGCAGAGCGGCTTCAGTCAAGTTTGATCAAATAAAAAATATGCGACCGGAGTTACTTTGGTAACATTTTTTTAATTTTTTTTATAACAAACTTTATTGAAGCTTCGCGGCTCGAGGAAAGCGCAGAACGCTTCCCTCACAGCCGCAGACCTGCAGAGCACCAGGAGACAGAGCAGCAAAGAGGTAAGTACTGGGGAGGGGGGAGGAGGGAGGCAAAATCTTGGCATATTAAATGGCAATATCCTGGCATATTGAGGGGCAAAATCCTGGCATATTAAATGGCATATTGGAGGGGCAAAATCTAGGCATATTTTTATTTTTAAGCTTTATTAATTACATAATTTCTTCATTTTACAAAAATAGTTCAAGCAGTACAAAATTTAAAGTGGATTAAATACAGTGCAGTATGTTGTATGCTGCAAGCATGATATAATGTATATTACATATTCATTCGAGATCTGCAATATCTTGATAATAAAGATAAATTACGTACAGCCATTCTCACATTCACATCACATTCATACTATTCCTCGAGGTAAAAAATCGTCAACTGCATAAGTCCAAATGGGCAACCAAGATGGGGCTATAGATAACATTATTTATGGATATTATGCCTATAGTCTCATACTGTGAGGGGTAGTTTATGCGTCACTACACTAGATTAGATAAGATTTTGCCACGGGGCCCAAATTTCATAATAGCTGTCTAAGTTGTTTGTTAGTTTATAGAAGTACCTCTCCATATTATGTTGGAAATGTATCTGTCATAACTTTTTGCAAGGTCGGGGGGTCCTGGTTTTTCCACTCTCTAGCCATGCAGATCTTTACTGCCGCAAATACATTTATCGCTAGATTTATCTTAGCTTTATTATCTAATGGCATGTCTAAATTAAAAAGGAAGGTTTGGGGAAGCAGACACCAATCTGATTCAAAAAGAATTTTGAGCAGGACCCCCAGATCTGTTTTAAGGTAGTGCAGTCCATCGCAGCTCCACCATATGTGAGACATGGTTCCGGGCTTGTTTTGGCATCTCCAACAGTTACTTGAAGAGGTTTGGAACATTTTATGTATAACAACTGGAACGTAATACCAGTGATGCAACAGCTTAAAAAACTGTTCACGTAGATTGATGCAGTGTACCGCCTTCCTCATCCTAGTCCATGCCCGGAACCATGTCTCAGCTGAAAGGTCCATTCCCAGTTCTCTCTCCCATCGAATGATGCCCTTGGATTTCTCTGGGTCAGTCTCCCTGCGTGAAAGATCCAATAATCTAGATATGAGAGGTTTTTTATAGTGAGCCTCGAAAAAGGTATCAAGCTCTGAGTGTTCCCTCAATGGGTTTGCATTCAAAAAGCTTTTAATTCGTGTGTAGGTGAAATTCCCCCGTATCTGGGATGTCATATTAGGTTGGATTTCGTCGAATGAGTGAATTGAGAAGGACGATAGTATATCCGAAATATGGGTCAGTCCTCCTCCAAACCACTGTTTTAAGTCTAGGTCTTCCATCATTAGTTGGAGAGTCTCCAGAGGAGATGGGTTAGTTAGAGAATCAGACAGAGCAAACTTCCCTTTAAACTTAAACATTTGTTCCACTATGTTTAATATAATAGGGTTCAAAATTTCCAATTTCTTATATTGTTCTGAGTTCAACCAGAAGAGGCAATAGGGATTACAATTCCTACATAACCATTTTTCGTAATTGAACCAGCCCAGATTGAAGCCCTATTTACAGTCCCAGACTATGAAGTGTTAAGCCATACATGCTTCATAGATTCCAGCAATGTTTGGATAATTGACTCTGTCCAGAGACAGTTTCCTTCTCAACGTAGCCCCTCCAATTCTTGGAGGTTTCCCATTCCATACAAAGGAAGAAAATATTACTTCGAACTGCTGCAAAGTCCTAACAGGTACAGGAAGGGGGATAGTTCTGAATAAGTACGTCAATTTGGGGAGCACGTAGCTTTTTATGGTGTTCAACCTGCCCAACCAAGATATTTCATAATTCTTCCAGGACAAAAATTTAGTTTTTAGTTGGCTAAGCAGATGGGAATAGTTCTCAGATACCAGGTTTTTAAGGTCATGACAGATTCGTATTCCAAGGTATTCAATATGTTTTTGATTAAAATGAAAGGGAAGCTTTCTCCTTAGATTACTCAAAGTTTGCTGGTTTATATTAAATGCTTGCGTTTTGTTAAGGTTAAGCTTATGGTTTGAATATATTCCAAACTTCTGTATTTCCGGGACAGACATTTCTGGGTTTCCTATGGTTAGCAAAATATTCTCCGCATATAGCATGATCTTATGCGAAAGCGGACCCGTATTTATTCCCTCTCTCTTGTTATTTGCCGGATCAGAGCCGCCAGAGGTTCGATCGTCAGCACATAGAGCATGGGGGCTAAAGGGCACCCCTGTCTAGTGCCGTTGTTAATATAAAAGAAATCGGAGTCAAGATCCGATCCAGATATCTTGGCCTGGGGGTCCGTATATAACGCCATTATATTAGTGGAAAAGGTACCTGAGAGGCCAAAAACATGGTGGGTTTCCTTCAAGAAGGTCCAGCTGACCCTGTCAAACGCCTTCTCGGCATCTAGTGCCAAGAAGACGGACGGCAGGGCTCTGGACCGGACCTCATAGATGAGGTTTAAAATCCTTCTAGTATTATCCTCTCCATTTCTACCTGTGATGAAACCTGTCTGGTCCGGGTGTATCACTGTCGCTATGACCTTTTTCAATCTTTCAGCCAAGATTATTGAAAATATTTTCAAGTCTAAATTTATTAATGATATGGGTCTAAAGCAGTGGTAGTCAACCTTTTTCTACCTACCGCCCACTAATGCATCTTTCTTGATGGAAAAATGTCCTTACCGCCCACCAGTTTTCGCACAAGCGCGGAATATTTTTTAGAAAGGAGGGTGTTTTAAAAAAAATAAATGTACGTACATTTATCTTTATATTTCTTTATTTTTTTTTTTACGTTTTGATCTGCACTCCACACAGTGCTTTTTTCCATCCTCTTTTCCCTTTTATTACTAACACCAAAAAAAAATGTTGTATTAGGTGCCAATTTTTATTAATGTCACCATCAAAATAAATTCCTTTTCCTGCCTTCTTCTTTACCTTCCTTATAGTATATCACTATATTAAGGATCTCTTTTTCCTATTTTTTTTATTTTCTCCTTCCCTTACTTATTTTTTTCTTTTATTTTATAAGATAACAAAACTTAATTTATGAGCCAGACTAAACACTTCTTACCCCTTTTCTCTATTTTTCTTCCTTTTTTTGTTATTTTAATTTTTTATCTTTTCCTTTTTATCTCCTTTCTTTTACCTTTCTGAGCGACAAAAGTAAGGCTGAGCTAGTTAGCCCACTTATTATTATTATTAGCCAACAATTCTCTTTCTCCTGCCTATAACTTTTCTTTTTTAAACTGCTCTGCTCCGTTTCTGCCTGCTTCTGCCTGTCCCTGCTATCAGTTTCCACTCCTCCCCTTCCTCTTCCCACGTGTTTGCGTGCGCTCGCTCCCGCCCGTCCCCTTCTCGCACAAAAGGAGGTTGATTGATGTGTGCGCTCGCGCCCGCCGGCACCGCCCGCCCACTCTCTCAAAAGGAGGTTTTAACTTCCGAAAATCCTACTCTCATTATCGCGCACGCTGATTTCTTGATGTGTGCGCTCATGCGTGCGCCCACTCGCTCGCTCGTTCAAAAGGAGGTTTTAACCTCCAAAGTCCCTTCCGCCCACCTGGAATCCCAAAACGCCCACTAGTGGGCGGTAGGGACCAGGTTGACAACCCATGGTCTAAAGTATGTCACACAGCTCATATCTTTCCCAGTATTAGGAATTGGGGTTATTGAAGCTCCATCTCTGATGGAAAGTTTTGTCCGAGTGATATTCCTCTCAGTAATAACGGAGCGACAATATTTCCCAAAGTTTGAAAAAACAAAGGAGAGATACCGTCCGGACAAGGGGCCTTATTTTTTTTCAGGTTTCTAATTGCGTCATTAATTTCAGATATCTGGATTGGATCATTTAGCCTAGTTAGGTGTTCTGCCGAAAACTGTGGCAGATTTAGGCCTGCAAGAAAGATCTTCTCTGTGAAGCCTGTTTGCCAGCAGATGGTAAGTTGTTTAATGAATTATAGTAATCCTTTAATACCTTGCTGATTTCTTTTGGTGATAAATAAGACTTCCCTTTATAAATAATTTTATTAATCCTGATACAACTATTCCTATGTTTAATTTTATTCGTCAGATTCTTGCTGGCCCTGTTACTGCTATAATACCACTCCTGTCTTAGACATTGTAGCGACCTATTCGTTTTTTCTAATAATCTATCTTTAATTTTTTGTTGGATCTCGGCTATTTGTTTATTTAAATCTATGTCTGGGTTTAGTTTATTGAGGGCTTCAATCTAGGCAAGCTTCACATAGAGGTCTCCCAATTCAAGACCCTTTGCCTTTTAATTCCCCCCCCCTGTTTTATAAGATGTCCGCGCATTGTGCATTTCATTGTACACCAAAGAGTTGAATCCTGAACTAGCCCGTTATCATTATCCTTCAGATAATCTACGGCAAGCTTTCTAAACTCTTCCCTATCCGACGGTGCGGTTCAGAGGGTTTTGTTTAGTCTCCATTTAGATCTAATTCATTTAGATCTAATTTTATAATTCTCTCTGTTTTTGATGGTGACAAAGACTGGTACGTGATCCGACCAGGAGATGTTTCCTATAGAGGATGAGACGAAACTACCAATGCTTCTATTGTTTGTTATAAACATATATATTCTAGAATAGTAGTGATGTACCTGTGAATAAAAGGTATAATCTCTCTCTTCTGGTTTTTGTGTTCTCCAAATATCGTATAATCTGTTCCTAGCCAGCCATTCAGTGAAGGACTTTGCAACAGATTTAAGCTTATTATCTGGAGCGGAACCACGCATCAATCATTTATCTAATCTGCCATCATGGATGCAATTTAGGTCTCCACCAAAAACGAGATGTCCTGTACAAATCTCCTGGATTCTGGAGTAGACCTTTCTTAGAAACCTCACCGCCGCAACGTTAGGTGCATAACTGTTGTCTATGGTATAAGGCACATCGTTAATTTTACAGATACAAATCACGAATCTTCCCTCAGTCAGTTTCGAGATAGATACACTCCCACTTTAAGTTTTTTTTTTGCAGGCCAGATTTGATGTGTTAATGTTAGGATATTTCTTATATTTTCAATAAATAGAGCCTCCTGTAAGCCAATGGGTTTCTTGCGCGAAACATACATCTACATGCTGGAGGGATAAGAAATGGTTAATAAGTCAGCCTGCTGAGAGGAAGGAACTGAAGACACGTCTGATTGGAAAGACGCCCACTACAGAATGCAGACGCTACACGGATGACGTCACCACATGCGATGCCTGTGTGTCACGTGTAGCGGGAGATTTAAAAATGGAAGCTGCAGAATAGAGAGAGGACACTTGAAAAAGCCCTATCGATTGGGCGAAACGCGTTGTGGAGGAGAGGAGACCTTTGGGACTGGCTTTGGACACTTGGCTCTTTACCACTGTGCATTCTCATGCTGAATCCTGTGATATGTGATGTAAGACTTGTATGTACCTTTTTCTATATTAAATTTACTCACACTAAAAGTCTCCTCTTCACTCTCTCTTGCTTTTTGGAGACCTGATGGATCATTAACCCCTTGTGGGCTCCCAGGACGCCTTATAGACTGAGCAGAACTCTGCTCAGGAAGATGTGAGTGCATTCTCACTTAATTTTTGATGTTGGCACTTTTAATTTAAGATTACTACACTATATTATTATTGTTTCTGTTTTTATCCCTTCTGGTTTACACCGAGCTGATTACGCTATATCTAAGGGTAACCCCGATTTTTATTTTGTGTGTATTACAGTGTTGGGTTACAGCGCACTTTTTCACGTGTTTTGTTTTATTTTTTGTTTTATTGTTTGCGTGTTTGCACTCAACTTTTCATATAGATGGTTTATACTAGAGATGCGATTTGTAGGTGAGTGGTCTGGAAAAAGATCCTCTGGGAAATTATCTGTTGGTATTACTTTAGTAGGTCATTATGCCTCTTTTAGGAAATCTTTTGCTGCACAGCTTGATTTAGAAGAATAATATGTTGCGAGTGGTTTTATTTTGTCCGTACTTTGTCTCTTCTCTCTTTCTCTCTCTCTCTCCTTCTCCCTCTTGGGAGCCATTGCTCAAAGTTATTCAGCGAGAGGGAAAAAAAAAAGGAGAAAAAGAGAAGTCCACACAGTCCAGAATCTAGTGTCAAGCCATACATTTGTGGCTAGAGCCTTTGGCGCGCTTATTCAGAAGATTCAGTAATATATCTTATCCTTGTGGTTCCCACCAGGGCATGAGATTAATGAAACCGGGAATTATTCTGAGATTAAGCCCGTACAGTATGTTCAGAGTACTTCACCTTTACTCTCCAGAGTTGGAGTGTACAGTCTCTTAGCAAGCATAGTGTATCTTCCCTCTTTCTTTCCCAGATGCCTCTGTTCTATAGTTCAAATACAGATATTTTGGCCTTAAGCAACCAGAAATCACATTATAAGATCGGATTGAGACTCTTCTCAGTATCCCTACAGCTCAGTTGTGTCTTTATACAGAACGAGGAATAATATGTAGATCCAGTGAACGTCAATGTATGCTCTAGAGTAGTTTGCTTCCCAAAGACCCTTATGCCATTATAACGAAGAACTCCTATGATGTGAGTAAATATACCAGATCCCTCTAGAAATGGGTAAGTTCACATAAGGAGTGTGTGGCTTATCTGTATGTTTCTAAATGTGTTACAGCCCAAGTCTCCTGCAGCAACTTTAGATATTCTATTCCTGGTATAGCTCCAGTAGATTAAAGTCAGGGTTTCCCTCAAAAAAATATCTGAAAACAGGTGTCCCTATGTATTCCAGCGTTTCTTTAGATAAGTCAAATATCCCTTAGTTTAGCTGGTGTTAAGTGTGCTTGTGGAGTTGTATACTCTTAGCTAAACAGGAATATTCAGCTTTATTGTCCGAATTGGGGTGTATATTTACAATGTGTTCCAAGCTTAAATAGAGTGAGTTTTGCTTTAATGTTCCCCAGAAGGGGTTACGGAATTCCTCTTAGTGGCCATAAGGCTCAAATTATGATTCTACATAACACAGAAGGCTCAGTTAAGAGTCAGTATGTGTTTAGGCAGATTTTACCTTAACCCAAAGTCCAGTCTCAATGGAGTTCAAGTAGACATGTGCATTCGTTTTCGGATGAATGCATTTTCGTCCGAAAATAGCATTTTCGTCCATTCGTTCGAAAAACGAAGAACGAAAATGCTAAACTAACGAAAACCGAATGAACGAATGGTTAATAAGCGAAAATCATTCGTTCATTCGTCCATTCGTAGTACTATTGCATTCTATAAGCCGAAATAGAGTCGGTTTATAGAATACAATAGCATTTCACTACACGGAGCCAAAGTCTCAATTCAGAAATTTATGAATGGAGACTCTGTCTCCGTGTAGTGAAATGCCGACAGCCTATAAACCGAACGTTCGGTTTATAGGCTGTCGGCTTATGTAATACATGTAATCCTATTGCTATTCTATAAACCGAACGTTCGGTTTATAGACTTTCGGCTTATAGAAAACATGTAGTACTATTGCCTTTCTATGAACCGAATGAAAGCCCCATTCATAAGAATTTCTTATGAATGGGGCTCTTGTTCGGTTTATAGAAAGCCAATAGTATTACACGTATTCTATAAAACGAACGAATAAAATTAAACGAAACGAAAATAATGAACGAATTTCGTCTGAAACGAATGCAGTAATGAACGAAATTTGTTTTAGACGAAATAAATAACATTTTCGTCCGAATGGACGAAAACGAAACGAAAATGTTGGTTTTGCACATGTCTAAGTTCAAGGCTCCTGTGAAAAAGGAAGACCAGACATCTCTGGAGTAATGAGTGATCCTTCTAGGATTCGCACAAGCTTCAGAGGCTGGTAAATATATATATTTTTTCTATCTTTTTTTCCCTTTTCCCTCGTCCTCTCCTTTATGCGTTCCAGACCAGACCTTATATATCGATGATAGATGTTATATCATAGGTGTGTCACAAAGATTTACTTGTAGGGTTGTATGCTTTTAGCTGAGCAAAATAATTGACTCTACTGTCCTGATTGAGATATGTGAGTACAACGTGTTCCAAGCTTAAATAGGCAAAGTTTGCTTTAATTTTCCCGAAGAAGGGTTACAGCGGATTGCTCTCAATGTCACCTATGCTCAACTTAAATAAAAAAATAAAAAATTCAACTGTACATCGGTGTATGTTTAGGCTTATTTTTTCTTCACAAATGAGTTCAGTGTCAATGGAGCACAAGACTCCTGTGATTTTATAAGAAGACCAGACTTCTAGATTGTCCCGTCTGGAGTTCATATAGGTTACAAAGGCTAATAGACAGTCATTATGAGTTCCAGTCCAGATCTCCTATAGTGAAAGTAGATATCATGTCGCACAATAGTGAGGTCAGGGGCTTCCCTTCCTCTTCTTTGCCTTCCCCCTTCTAGTAGGTAAACAGATTTAAGTATTATTAAACCAGAGCAAAGCAGCAAATGGTTGTCGAAAGTTCTTGAAAAGGGTTTCAGTCTCAGCAATGTGATATGTGTATATATGAAATAACTGTCTTCTGTGGTAATATACAATATGAATATATTCACATATTCTGTTGTGCCGGAGAGAGTAGAAAGAGAGACTCAAAGAAAAAAAAAAGGGAAATACTTAGCTTGATTTGGTTACAAGCCACAGCCCTGCCTTGAAACTCAAAGTCATATACTATGAAACGCTTCATCTATACTGGCGGCCATCTTCCAGGGGAGTAGATGTCTAACAACTTTCCAGCTCCCAGTCATGAAGAAAAGGTCAAATCCTCATGAGGCAGTAGAATTAGCGGGTAAGTCAAGAAATAAGAACATCTAACTCAGTGTTGAATCAGTCGATCGACGAATCGCTGGCTCGTAGTGAAGAGGGATTAATCCATGCGGTCTTCTGTCAGCACCACCCGCACCTCGTAGCAAGCCGACACGTCGTGCATCCTACATCATCCACGTCATCCTCAGAATACTGGCATATTGAGCGGAAAAATCCTGGAGCATTAAATGGCATATTGGAGGGCTAAAATCCTGGCATATTGGGCAGCATAATTCTGGCATATTAAATGGCATGTCGGAGGGGGAAAATCCTGGTATATTGAGGGGCAAAATTCTGACATATTAAATGGCATATTGGAGGGGCAAAAGTCTGGCATATTGAGGGGCAAAATCCTGGCATATTGGGGGCAAAATTGTGGCATATTAAATGGCATATTGAGGTGCAAAATCCTGGCATTTTAAATGGCATATTGAGGCGCAAAATCCTGGCACATTAAATGGCATATTGAGGTGCAAAATCCTGGCATATTGAGGGGCAAAATCCTGGCATATTAATTGACATATTGAGGGGCAAAATCCTGGCATATTGAGGGGCAAAATCCTGGCATATTGAGGGGCAAAATCCTGGCATTTTAAATGGCATATTGAGGCCCCAAATCCTGGCACATTAAATGCCATATTGAGGCGCAAAATCCTGGCATATTGAAGGGCAAAATGCTGGCATATTGAGTGTTAAAATCCTGGCTTATTGAGTGGCAATATCCTGGCATATTAAATGGCATATTGGTGGGACAAATTCCTGGCATATTGAGAGGCAAAATCCTGGTATATTAAATGGTATATTGAGGGGCAAAATAGTGGCATATTAAATGGCTTAATACTGGCATATTGAGAGGCAAAATAGTGTGTCTCAGGTTATGTGTGTATTGGTGTCACTGTGTGTGTAAGTGGTAAGTGTGTATGTAAGTGTGTCACTTTCTGTGTAAGGGTGTGTGTGTAAGTCTGTCACTGTCTGTGTAAGGGTGTGTGTGTTAGTGTGTCACTGAGACTGTGTAAGGGTGTGTTTGTGTGTAAGTGTGTCACTGTGTCTGTGTAATGTTGTGTGTGTGTCACTGTGTCTGTGTAAGGGTGTGTGTGTGTAAGTGTGTCACTGTGTCGGCGTTAGGGGGTGTGTTTAAGTGTGTCACTGTGTCTGTGTAAGTGTGTGTGTGTGTGTGTGTGTGTAAGTGTGTCACTGTATTTGTGCAAGGGTGTGTGTGTAAGTGGTAAGTGTGTCTCTGTGTGTGACTACAAGGGTGTCTTTGTGTTTAAGGGTTTCAATGTGTGTTAGGGTGTCAATGTGTGACAAATTTAGACCATGTGATTTGTATATTTAGATGTATTTATTTTCTACACTATACGTTGTACTTTTATATATGTAAAATGTATGGAGGATAGAAAAGAAATATTTATAACCCAAAGGAAATATAAATACAAAGCGCCTGTGAGTGCACAAAAGTGTAATTAAGTTATATACAAACCCAAATACTGATACGTTGGTGGGTACTGAGACGGAACTTTTTGAATCTTCTGATAAACCAGAAAAACGGACTGATATGGACTAGTGAAATAAATGAGGATAAATAGCGCGCTAGTCTTATGTAACTCGCAGAAAGACACTATTGCAGAGAAAACAAGAGGAGAAATGTATATAAATAGAGAAGACATCGCTACATATGCATAAAAAAATCAATAAAACGAGGATTAAATGTCCTGAAGGGAGATCCTATTTTGGTCCCCATATTGCCCGATAAAGGGAGAATTATTTGTAGACGCAATAAAAATTTGAAAAGCATACTAGCTCTGACAGATATGTCTAAAAAATTTAAAGAAAAACCCCATAAGTACAACTTTTTGTCTAGCATTAAGGGGTGGTACAGATGCGGAAATTGTGACCAATGCTCTGTCTGCCCCAAAAAAGCCAGTTACATTGTAGATGGCGCCACTAAAACAAAATATCCCATCAGAAGACATGTATCGTGTAACACAAAATAGAAATTAAATAAAATGTGGTATATATTTTGGAGAGCCCAATTGGCCTCCAATATATAGGAAGAACCAGTAGAACTTTTTAAAAAAGACTTTCAGTACATAGGTACAAAATAAGGAGAGGGTATGAGAAACATGTTTTGTCTAAACACTTTTTAGATGTAGATAAACGAGACAATAAAAAATTAAAAGCATTGGAAATAGAACATATTGTATTGGGCCCACGTAAAGGTGACAGACTCAAAATTCTATGTATGAGAGAAACCTTTTGGATCCTCACCTTGAATACTTTAGTCCCTAAGGGTCTTAATGACAATTTTGATATAATCCCTTTTTTAGACTAATATTAATGTGCACCTATATATTCTGTATTTTTCTTGATATGAATATTGTATTATTTGTAATTGTTAATTGGCTTTAGGTATTTTTGTACAATTGAAATCCTTTGGGCTAATTAACAATCTTGAATATGTACAAGTGTTTGAGGAATGTACTGGGCAAAGTAGAACCCAGTGCAGAGTAAGGTTTTTGTGTTTGTGACTCAATAGTATCATGTTACATTGTATTTCATATGCTTTTCCCTTTTTCCCCTACCTCTGCTTGTATGGTGATACTGCCTAGTTCTGACAATGACTGTATTTATGTCCTTTTGGTCATCGCACTTTTTGTACTATGTATGTACATATCTGTAATAATCTCTGCTTTGTTGTCGTGAAACATAGTACATTGTGGGTTATTAGTTGTATGTCACGCTCGGCGCCACACTATGCCGGCTCTGTGTGGTCCCGATGTGTTGCTACGGAGGCCACTTCGGTTACATCAGCACACCCCGCATCTGGGTCCTTCGTTTCTCTGTATCCGGAAGTAGACTATTTAATATGAACAATGACCGCCCGAGACATGTTGGACGCCAAAGGCTGAAGAAGTTTACGAAACGCATCCCTTTTTTGACTTCCTTTTCTGCAAAAGACCTAGCCAGGCTCTCTTCCGCTTCCATTTGGATTCATAGTCCCCTTCTCTGAGCCCAACACTGTCTTGGGCGGATCATTAGGTATGTATTAACTATTTGTACACTGACCATTTTCCCCCTTGCTTCTCGATTGATTTTATGTTTTTATTCGGATATATTTCATATTGATTGATATAGCTTTATTTATATTGTATTGCCTGTTTTTTTTTGTGTCTCCACTCTTTCAATATTGTGGATTAATTGTTGTTTGTCTATTATATCTATTAAATATATATTTTTTATACCACTTATCCCTGTGTATTGCTGTGGTTTCATTTAATCCTTTTTATTGATTTGTTATGCATATATAGCGCTGTCTGCTCTGTTTTTATCAAATGTATGAAGGGTTGGTGGTGTGGGAGGCGTGGCAGGTCAGAGGAGGGGGGCACCAAAATGCACATTCGCCTGTGTAGACGAAAATCCTTGCACCGGCCCTGCAGCTCTGTGATGCACAGCGAATACTGGGAAGTATTACAAAAAGGGCATTAAGAGGAAATAAAAATGTACACTTGGTGGTTAAGCAGCAGTGATAGAAACTTTTGGCACTACAGGTTTCTCATGAAATTCAGCCAACCAAATGGATTGCTGAGAATAATGAGATGTGCATTCCACAACAGCTGCAGTATCAATCCATAATCATAGAATACCTAACCTTTGGCAATCTGGTTGTTGATTGCTCTCTTTCCTATGATACTTAAAACACTGGCTGAGAGTCATGGGAAATGCAGTCTCAACAGCTAGAGAATGAACTCCATTTTAATTTTAGAATTCTGCCCATTCTGGTTGGTTTGGGGTATAAAAAGTGATTCAGAAACTATAGGGCTCAAGTAGCAGATTCAGGGGACCCTGGAGTGTGTGCACTCAGGGCAGCTACCCCCATTGTTCAGTGGTAAAAATGTCCATTAGAGAGCAGACCAAACCATTCTGATAGGAGGGAGTATAGACTTAAATAAAAGAAAAATAAGAAGAAAGCTCCTACCAGTGATGGAAGACATATAACATAAAACATCAGTGTCTTCTAAATATTAATATTAATTGTGGGCATTTATTTATCAATGCCAGTGCTGCTTATCTTATACAGCTATTAAATAATTATTGAAACGATCCACACATTTTTGGCTTCTATTTGGTTGCAAATATCTACTTTGCTCGTGAGAGTAATTAATCACCACTAGTAATAGCACCTAATTTGATATGTGTATTGCATACAACTACTGTGTATTTTTTACGTTCTTTTACCTGCATATTACTTTTATACAATGTCTGATGCAAAGATTTGGGGGGAGGGTTTCATTAGTCATGGGCCACATAAAAACTCTTAGGAGCCATATTTTGACCATTAAAAATGTCTACCTGGTTTAGTTCAAGGCAAGGGAAGCCAAATACAGCTGAGGTTTTAAGTTACATCTTTCAAGATAGCATCCATGGAGTTAATATATAAACAATAATAATCATCCACAGCTAAAATCAAAGCAGCACTTATATAATATGTAATGGTATTGTGTAAGGGAGACTGCTATCTTGTAGAAAGCTCTGTATGTGAATTAAAATGACTAAAGTGTCTAAGTGTCTAAGTCAATTAAAGGTAAATTATATAGGTGCAGATTTTGTACAAATTTAGACATTAAGACCACTAACCTCATTTCCTACAGCTTCTAGCTCTCTTGTATTTTTTTTGTTTTTGTGACACTCAGACTTTGAGACACGTATATTTAGTTTTATTTGTTTCTCACTTCAATGTGCTCTCAGTTCATCCTTGTGTCCTTTTCTATCCAAATTTACCTACAAACACTTAACATACTTATTCAATTTATTGGCAGCTCTAGTCGACCTCCTTAATAGTTCTAGGTCAGCCAGAGTAGCCACTTATTGTAGCCTGTTGTCGCTATACACACTAACATACAGTTGCATCACTGAAGAAAAGGGAGAGAACTTATCCATTCGTTTTTATTCGATCCTCCTCTTATGTCATTTGATTACATCAAATTGTTTATTTTTTCTACCCATTCTCCCCAATTATACACATCTTTCATTCTTATATCAAACTGGTTTGCTATCCCCTGTTCCATTTTTATTTGGTATAGAACTTGGTTTTAACCTCGATCCATGATGGTATCTTGTTTGAAGCCCAGCATCTGGCAATTAGCAATTTAACTGCCACCAAGAAAGTAATAATAATCTCCTTCTCTTTATTTGTCATCTGCTGGCTGGAAACATGCAATAAAAAAAACACTGGTTCGTATTCCAAGTCTACTCCCGTTAATTCTTTAATTTTCCACAATTTTAAAATATTTTCACAACCCCAGAATATATGCAGAATATCGCCTTTTAGTATTTCACACCTCCAGCATCTATCTGATGTTTCAGTACTTATCTTCGCTAGACGAGATGGTACCTGATACCTAAGATTCAGTATCTTCAAATATATTTAATCGAGGTTCAAGCAGTGTACAGTTTTATAAGTTAATCTCATGGTTGATATCCAATCCTCTTGTGGAATTTGGTACCCTATATCTTTGCCCCATTTTTCCCTATTTTTGTTATTTATGGTCGGTTTAATATGTCTAATAAGAGCCACACATTTAGTTATCATGTTTATCATTATAGTCTGAGACACTAGTTGCAATAGTTTTTTTCATTCTCATTATTAGGTTTCCTAACATTTCTCAAAGTAAAATATTTTATTCTAAGATATGTGTTCATCTCTTTATTTGCTATTCCTGTGTTCTCTTCTATTTTATGGAAGCCTCGATCCTCCCAACTTTTTAGGTTCAGATCTTGCATATTTGCACTTATTGTTTTTAAAGGTAACCCTGTTAATAACTGATTTTTTATTATTAGAGTTTTCATAAGTTTTCTCCAGTTTTTTATTGTCATTTAATATTGAGCACTTTGTTATTTCGCCTTCCTTTCTTTCCTTTTCTCGTTTGTATAGCTCTTCTCCGTTTATCTTCCAGAATAAAGATCCCAAGTCCTGACACTTTACCATATGTTGTTCTACCTTATACCAACTCTCCTTTTCTATTCCCTCCTGTTGAGTCGAAATTGCTTGAGCGATTTTACACACCATTGAATAGTCTTCTAAAATTGGAATGCCCAGACCTCCTTCTTTTACCCCCAGAGCCATCTCCATCCAACTTTTAGGGACCTCCTTGTTAATCATTTTAAATAGGTATGTCCATTTTGTAAGAATGTAGGACTTAAGGATATTTATCCTCCCCCACCACGAAAATCCTAGTGGTTTCCATTCTTTCAGTTTTTTATTTGTTTCCAGTAGAAGAGGGAGAAGATTTATTTGTACTAAATCTGCTGGGTCCCACCCAGTTTTTATCCCCAGATAATCCGAATTGTTGTGCTAAATTTATCTTATTATACTGTGTCATATTACTGGCCAGGGCTGGCCTTAAGTGTTCTGGCGCCCTGTGCGGGCTTCCCCCGTGGCGCCCCCCCCCCGTCTCTTTCACCCCCCCTATGTATGTGTCTCTCTCCCTTCTCATGTTTGTTCCTTTCCTCTTCCTTGCCATGTCTGTCTCTCTCTCTCTCTCTCTCCCCCCCCCGTTCTGTCTATCCCCCCCCCCCCTCCCCCGTCCCCTGTTCTGTCCCACCCTCCCCCTGTTCTGTCTCTCTCTCTCCCCCACTTTCCCTGTTTTCTCTCTCTCCCCCAGTTCTGTCTCTCCCCCTGCCCCTGTCCTGTCGGTCTCTCTCTCTCCCCCCTCCCCTGTTCTGTCTCTCCCCCCTCCCCCTGTTATCTCTCTCCCCCCCAGTTCTGTCTCTACCCCCTGCCCCTGTTCTGTCTCTCCCCCATCCACTGTTCTGTCTCTCTCTCCCCCCTCTCCTGTTCTGTCTCTCCCCCATCCACTGTTCTGGCTCTCTCTCCCCCAGTTCTGTCTCTTCCCCCTGCCCCTGTTCTGTCTGTCTCTCTCCCCCCTCCCCTGTTCTGTCTCTCCCCCATCCACTGTTCTGTCTCTCTCTCCCCCCTCCCCTGTTCTGTCTCTCCCCCATCCACTGTTCTGGCTCTCTCTCCCCCAGTTCTGTCTCTTCCAACTGCCCCTGTTCTGTCTGTTTCTCTCTCCCCCTCCCCTGTTCTGTCTCTCCCCCATCCACTGTTCTGTCTCTCTCCCCCCTCCCCTGTTATCTCTCTCTAGCCCTGTTCTGTCTCTCCCCCCCTGCCCCTGTTCTGTCTGTCTGTCTCCCCCCTAACCCCTGTTCTGCCTCTCTCTCTCCCCCCTCCCCTACCTTTGCCTGCAAAGTTGGATCCAGGGAGGGGGCGGAGCTAACCGGCTGAGAGGTGTAGCTCCGCCCCCACCCTGTGAAGCAGAGCACAGTCTGCATTACGGGGAGCCATGGGCAGCAAGAGAAGGTGCTGCTCGGCTCCCCATGCTTAATGAAGGCATGGGGAGCCGAGCAGCACTTTCTCATGGTGCCAGTGGCTCCCCGTGAAACAGACGCTGCTCTGCTTCACAGGGTGGGGGCGGAGCTACACCGCTGAGCCGGTTAGCTCTGCCCCCTCCCTGATCTAGAAGAGCCTGCCGAGCAGAGGGCTGGTGAGGTGGGATCTTTTGATCTCCCCCACCCAGTGCCTCTACAGGCTTTTTATTTTATTTTTTTAACTTTTTTTTTTTACCGGAGGGCGCCCCCTGGGGTGTTGCGCCCTGTGCGCTCGCACAGGTCGCACACCCCTAAGGCCGGCCCTGTTACTGGCTAATGCAATTGATTTGTCTAAGCTTCTAGCTCTCTTGTATGGCTGTATAAATATCTTACCACGTGCTGTGCCCATTGTCTGTCATGTTGCTGACTCTCACTGCCACTCCCACACGTCTTAGTAGTCTAGGAGCTGAAAACACGTGACCCCTGACCCGCTGACTACTGAAGATGTCGCGAGATCGGGAGCAGCAGCATTTTATTTTTTGAAAGGTACGGAATGATCCCCCCCCCCCCCATGCCTCTGTGCTGATTGACAAGATGCTTACAGGGCTGTGAAAAGATCCAATACCAGTACAGTTGCAAATGATGCAGTCAGTGTTTTCTGCATGTGCAGACTTATTAGTGATTGCAAACATTAATTTTTCTGGCCGGACACATGGGGCCTCCTAGAACTCGGGGGGACCCTGGGCAATCGCCAGTCTGCCCATGCAGAAAGATGGCACTGACTATCCTACAGGACAGACTCTTGTAGCGCTGTCTGTTCTCGGGAATGTTGTACCCAGCCCCCTTTTTGCTCACCTTAGGTATCAGAGTATGCCCATTGCTGTGGGTTTGCTTGCACTTAGAGGATCATCAGCCATACCACACTGATGAGGCCATTGTAGGCCGAAACATACATCTGTGGATTGCTATGTTACTCGTGCAGAGAGTGCGAGCTATGTATTTATAGACTATGGATTAGTCTGATATGCTAAGGTAGTGGTTCCTCTGCAATGGTGTAAGCAAAAAATGTAGTTGCCCTCCCGAGTAGGTACTATCCTATAGGACAGATTATTTTAGTGCTGTCTATTCTCGGGAATTGGTGCACCAACCCCCCTTTTTGCTCACATAAGAAGGGCTTTTGTTAGATACCATTATATTCATCATATCTTATAATTTACTACACAAAAATCATAAATTATTATGAAAAAAAAAACTTTTTCTAACTTTTACCTAAAAAATTATTACACAAATACAATCATTAAAAAAGACCTTGTCTAAATAGTTTCTAAATGTTGTCCTGATTTTATAAATATACTTGTTAGCATGTTTTTCTTCAGTTTTTTTTTTTAGTTATAGGGCAATAACCAATAATCGTGGGTGGTTTTCACATATTGTGACTTTTTGACCCCAACCTGAATCCTAAATTTAACCCTAACCCTAACTCTAACAGTTATGCTATCCCTTATTGTATTCAAATTTGTATTTAATTTTTACCCTAATCCTAGATTTTTAGCTAAGGAAGTCTTTTTTTTTTACAATGGAATTTTGCTGACTGCCTCTAAGGGATGTGTAGCAACAGTATCAGAGCGACGGAAGTGAATTTATTTTCCCTTCCGATGCTTTACCCACAAGATGGTAGCAGCCATATTGGAGGAGCATGCTCCTCCCCAATATGGTGCCCATGAATCAGACCTTGGTCGTCCGTGATCGCAAACAACGCTCATTTACTAGGCCCATCCAATATCGGCAACGCTTTGCCAGACAGGGCGGACCTAGTCAGTCCAATGTCAGCAAGAGATTAAATGCTCTGATACTAAGGTGTGTGAGTATATCCACCCAAGCAAACATAGTCACATTACATGTGAGACAAAGTTTTCAGAAACTGTAAGGTGACCCATATCATATCCTTGTGTATTATATGTACCTGCATTTATTTACATGCAAATGTTATGGTGATGGTGTACTTTAGTGTATACTCCAAAACAATTCCATCATACGATTAGTGTATAATGCAGATGACAGAATGGTGTATATATACTTCAAATACCTTCAGTTCATTACACAATATATGTCAACAAACACGGTAATGACTGTCTGCTGTCTTTAATAGCTTTAAGTACAGCGGCTTAATATTATCTATGGATAATTCAATATTGTATAGAATATTCACTTCTTTTATGTTTTTTTAAATATTTTATTTCACAACATAACAGAAAAGATTTATTTGTAGGTGTGCACTGTAGACGCGGTCTATGATGTCCCTACTACATACGAATGGAATTTGTCTGCTGGGGGCTATGGATGTGACTTAATTTAACAGCATGCCTCCTCTTGGAACCGCTTGAAAGAACCTTTGGTGCTTCCATCTCTTCTCATGGTCTCCTATTATGTAAGAAATGTACTTGTTAGACAGAATAGGTTTAAGGTAAAACAAATGTTATAAAAACTAGTTTAAATAAACCTGAAATGCTCTCTATGAACTTTGTAAAATGTGGGCAGCACTTGTTATAAGATGAAGACTTTTATCAGACATTTATGTGACACATACTCCAGATTATTTAAATAAATATAGAAACAAGGAAATGGGGGAGGATAACTCTAAATTACCACATTTACCGTATTTGCTCGATTATAAGACGACCCTGATTATAAGACGACCCCCCAAACTTTGGATATTCCTTTAGGAAAAAAAACTAAAAGCCTGAATATAAGACTACCTTATAGGAAAAAAGTTAAACTTGTATATATTCACATGTAAATTGCTTTTTTTAATAAAAAATTATATCAAAAAAATGCATTTGTTTTTATTTCCTTTTATGTGCCAATTCTGCCTCTCTTTCCCTTGCTCCCAGCTTTGTCCCTCTCCCCCTCCCTTTGATTCCCCCCTATCCTCTGTCTCCCCCCCCCCCTTGTTTCTCTCTGCCCCCCCCTTGTAGCTCACTTGTAGCTCACTTCCCCCCTTCCTTCTATTGTTGCTCTGTCTCGCCCCCTGTCTCTGTCTCCCCCCCTCCCTCTCTGCCCCCTCCCTCCCCCTGTCTCTGTCTCTGCCCCCTCCCTCCCCTGTCTCTCTTCCCCCTCCCTCCCCCTCACCTGGAAGTCGATCCCTGGTGGCTAGTGGGGGCAGCAGAGGACGTCTGCGCGATGAGCGCAGACCTCCACTGCTGCACCTGGCACGCTCGGCACGGGACTTCTGTGACGAAAGCGGAAGTACAAAATTCTGAAAAAAACCTTGTCTTATAATCGAGCAAATACGGTAATACAGTGTTATGCTGAAGTGCTTATCCCACCCCCGTTTCTAAGTACTCCAATATTTTACATGCAATTCAGGGTCTCAAATGATTTCACTTGGACACAAAGGCCTCTACAATTTATACAATTTCACTGGATGCAATATGTAGAGCACTTGTGGGTGGATGGGGTGCTAAACCCAGAAGCTTTGTGTCCAAGTCAAATATAGAGCTACCAACCTATTCTGTGTGAGTGTCCATCCAGTGAGCAGCCCCTGCCCAGCTTCAGGTGACTGCCTGGCTCTGTCTTTGCTGGTTTCAGTCTGTGGTGCAAACCAGCCCAGTCTGTGTTACAATCTAGTCCTGAGCTTTGCATCATGGAATGCAATCAGACCTCACATCATGCCTGGCACGAGGCTCCTCAATGACATTGTGTTGTGACAGTCACTCAACTAGTGCAATATCATATAATTTATGGAGTTTCCCTTGGACTGGATATGTTTAATACACTTGTCATTTAAACTACTGTGTGGCTTATTAATTACTGTACATATAATATTTATAACAGTGCCACTTTCATTCAAGAGCTTGACTTGTCTTTGAGATGGCCATGGTGATACGTTGGTGGATGTAATGTGCGAACCCTCCATAACTCTACACATTCAGGAGCAAGTTATCAGCAACCAGCAGTTCCATCAGGCACTAGATAACAGTGCTGCTAGTCAGTGAAATATATACAACTATTTTCATCACTATAAGTAACAATGTACCTAATACATCAGAGATTATATTATAAATCAAATAGTGACCTTTTAACCTCTCAATAAGTTTGATTTTAACGAGTATACTAATATTAATCTGCCCAAAACTTTTCCAGTTTATGAATATATATTACCACTATAATTTGATTATCAAAAATTGTGTTTTGGTGTGTTGCACTCGAATTGGCTACTTACCTTCCACTCTGCCAATTCCAAAGACATATAAACTTTAATCCACAAATTGCTCAAATTCCCCCAGCGGAGGCTTAGGTGTTGTAACACTAGCTGGGCTTTTATGGTCTATGCTGATTTTAAAGGACAACTGTAGTGAAAATAAATAATAGTTTTTTTTAAAAAGGACACTCAATAAATGTGGTAAAGGCAGCAGCAGAATGGTATAGTGCCCGAGAGAGAATCTCCACCAATCCTCCAAATTATAAATAAAAATAGGTGGCGCAGCACTGTCGAGGTGAAATGGATTTTATTGTGAAAAACTGGCAACGTTTCGACCCGATGGGTCTTTCTAAAGTTAGCTTGAGAAAGGCCCATCGTGTCGAAATGTTGTCAGTTTTTCAGAATAAAATCCATATTTTTTGCTTTCCTTGATAACATTCACTCGTGAAGCTTCCAGGAAAGCCGAAAATAGCACGAATCGGGGTGAAAATGCAGCGATTGTGCTATTTTAAAAGCAACACGTACATTGGGAGCTCATCCATGTACGGCATTGTCGTGAAGGGGTTATGTTATTTATTTCTTTGTTTTCATAGACTCATTTAAGTGAATGTTTACTATTATTGCATACATCGCTTACCATGGCAATTGAAACAATTTATTTCATTTAACAAAAGAGTGTGTAGCACACTCCTTTGGAACTTTTTTTTGTAATAATTGTTTGTAAATCTCCTTTACATTGTTACGATAACTAACAATATACCTAAAACATCAGAGATTATAATATAAATCAAATAATATAAGTAAAAATCTTCAAAAAGTTTTATTTTAACAACGGATATGAGTATTATCCAGGTTGTTTAAAGAAGGAATCTCTTAATAGAAATAAACCATGAGTGTACCAATCCACAATTAAAACAAGTGAACTGCAAGTCATCTACAGAAAAAAACATACTGAACTGGAAAGTTAGTCAAGTTGGAGAAGTTTATCATTATTAATGGTAGATTTTTTTGTGGGTCACTTGTCAATTAGGCAATAAGAAACAGAGGATTGCTTGCCAAATTTGTTTCCTAACTTTACTTGTTTCACCTTCACTGACAACCAAAATTAAAAAAACTATTTATATGGCCATATCCTGCTTAGCTCGCCACTACGTCAAAGTACCCCACTTTAGGCGAGGCCCTAACCTAACCTAACCTAACCTTACTTTTTACCTGGGGCCTGAGTCAGTCTGAGACTCTCCTTTTATTAAAAGTCATCTTTGGACACCTATAATGAGATACCTGTGTGTGGTGGAGGGGCGCTTTTATTGTGGTGTCTGATTTAAGTAGTCATTATACATAATATAGATGGGAATCAGGGCATATCCACACAACACAAGCAATTGGTTTAAAAACTGCTGTTTAAAACATCTAACTGAAGTTAAACAATGGGGATTTAGTCACATTATATGGCCATATTGTTATTAGCCTAATATTATAACAAATAATTCTAATTTAGGAAAATTCTAAGCCTTTTACTGATTTCCTTATGGGATATGGAAATAGATAACATTTTAAACTTTTTCTGTGCTGAAGCTGTCACACAACAATCGCTTAGAGCCAACATAGTTCAAGAGGGGTTTCACATTAAAAAGCTAGTATTTGGCAACTGAACAGCCTGTAATTCTACAGCACTGCTTGGTATCTTATTCACTAGAGTCTTATGTACACTTAACTTGCCCAATGAGGAATAACACAAGATTCATCCTTAAAAGATCCTAAGAGGAAAATAAATATAGAGATCAGAGATTCTTAGCCAAGAAAGTCAGCTGAATCCTAACCAGAAGATAACGCTCCCTAAATACCATAGAGATTAGAAGTGGATCATGGTTTTACATACCATGCAAATATATCTCTAGTCACAACTTATTCAGAAACAATAAATAAAAAGATGGTTTTGTATCTTTTCTCTGATTTACCTCAGCCCACAGAATAACTAGGTATACAAATAGCAATGCAGGACAATATAGAGAGAGGACTGCATGTGAATGCATCCAAAGAAACAGAAGATGCAGTTCTGTCACAAAGAGATCTTGTTATTAACCAGATTTGTCTTCAGCATTTGTGTTCTTCAGCAGAAAAGAAAAAAAGTAGCAGAAAAAATGGCTACTGATATAATAAAACATCTTATGGGTTTTTGGACAAAATGCAAAAATAAATTTATTGTCACCAGGAAAATACTGGAGATAGCTCTAATAGAAGCATAGAGGCATTAGAATTAAATACATACAGCAGATAGATCTTAGAGAATGGACCGAAAGGGGAATTGGGAGGATTCTTGATCTAGTAGAAGATAGCAATATGAAATCCTTTAATCAACTTGTAGACGAATATGGCATAGCGTCTAAGCATGAATGTACATACACACTCCTGAAACATTACTTGAAAGATAACTGTGGATGGATATCTAATGGTAATAGTCCAAGATGGAACTCTTTATTTGATTTAAAAGCAAAAAATAGAATACTGAATAAATGTGTGGAAGCGATGGAGGATCTTGAAGCACAGGGTGTGCCCAAAGTCAGAGACAGCTGGGCAAGAAGGATTAGAATGATTATTATGGATGATACTTGGGCGCAAGCCTGGATTAACACAACAAAGGTGACACACTGCATGAAATACAGTTTAAGATCATAAATATGTGGTATATGGTTCCTCAAAAGTTGCAAAAGATACACAACATAGAAAATTTCTGTTTAAGCTGTGAAAAGAAACAGGGCAAGATGTACCACATATGGTGGAAATGTGAAAAGGTAAAAAACTGTTGGAAACGAGTCTTTAGGGTAATTAATGAAATCTTGGGAAGAAGTCTCCCTTGCTATCCACAAGCTGCCACGTTACACTAAAATTTAGAAAACAAATTAGCAAAGAAAGAATAGAATTGTTTATCCAGATGTTTATAGCTACTAAATTGGTTATCGCAAGAAGATGGAGCCAGGAAAAAGAGATTTTGTGGTCAAGGATGTGGTCTTAGAAAGATCATGATAGGTCAAGGATGCCTTTACCTATCGTGACCTTTCTAAGGGTTTAGAATACCAAATTGCATTATGCTTAAAATTAGATGTGATAGGTCTAAAACGGAGACAAGAACTCGTAAGAGAGAAAGATAAGAGCTTTCCTCAACAAATGAGTTAATGAGATAGATTGAGCCTCACCAAATACCTAGAAATCAACTCTTTAAGAAGAAAACCAGGATATTGCTGTCAAACCGTTATGACATTCAATGAATGATCCCTTATTTAGTTATCCTTTAATGAATAAGATGCCTAGCTGCCAAGTGGTGTGCAATATGTTACCCTCTTTCTCCAAGCCCAGAAAAAGTTCAATTATGTATGTATTTCCTTTTAAAGTATCTTACACTGCCATTAAGATCTAGTCTACTGTGATGCATGTAATGCAACTACTTATCCTACTTATCTACTTATCTATATTTTTCTAAATATCTTTTTAAGTTTTTATATTTTTTTGGTATTTTTGTATATTTTTTAAATTATTGAAATTAAAGACACCAATTTGGGTCTTTAAAGTAAAAGTCCGGGAGATATTGGTGGTCCTTTTGTTGGCATTGTAAGTCTTTGTTCCAGGATGCAGGCTTTGTAAGGCACCCCAAGACATCATCATCTGGTGGCTAAAAAAAGAGAGAACATTAACTAATTTCAGCAAAGAAGCAAATACAAATTTCATATAATAACAAAATGAAAAATAAAGTGTGTATGTAATCCACATTCAGCTAGGCAAATACATATAATTTATATATTTTCTGGCAAACTCGTCAGCAAATATGGAGCGTAAGAGTCCAAGAGACATCATACCTGAAGGGGACTGATGGTTCTAGCAAGACAAATGTGAAAGTGGATGAGCACACATTAATCCAATCCCGATTGATGATGCTGACATCCTCCAGTGCTTAGCCAATGTCATCATTTGAGGGTGGAAGGATACACACACATCCAGTTGGCACTCCATGTTTTGTAGTGTTTAAACTCAATGAGTGTCACCCGCAGTTAGTGGATTTTAAAGAGGCAGCAGCAGGGGTCGCCCAGGCTCCTGGAGTGGCAGGCCTGGTCACAGTTGCTATCCCTGTTTTGTTTTTCTCACAGCAAATTGTATCAGAAACTGTCCCATTACTAAATTAAATTAAATAAATGGTTCCAAAGAGTAATCAAACCACATTGGTGCTGGTTAAGGACTATGCAGTTTGAGAGGAATGCACCTCTAAAACAGGTCTTCAGACACTGCATGTGTCACTGAATGGATAAGGGGGACATAATGTCACGTACCACTTTCCAATGCCTTTCATGTACATCTCCAAAAATTATGGATCACTCTAATATATATATCAATTTTTCTCTTTCCATCCAGTGGGCCCAGTTTCCAGCACTTATCCAAGAAATGCACATGGATGGACAATAATACATTATAATTGTCACAAAGTGAATCATGATAGTCTGCGTGACTGGGGTTCTTGGAGGGTTCTGATGTCCAAACACCTGCCTGTGGACTACAGACCCTTTCTTTGGATATGCTATATTTGGGGGTACATACTTTGGGGCCATCAGTGACACACTGCTTCAATAAAGCTGGTCTTCAACACAAGCTCACTCAGGATGTCAGCCAGGATGTGTACCTTGGAATCCAAGCCTTTGCTGTATTTATTGTATTTCCCCCAGGTTAAGACATGTTAGTGTTGAAATGTGTACTTACCCAATCACTAAATGTCTACTGTCCTGTGAACCATCTATTGTGCCTTGTAGTCGGGATGTCTGGATCTAAAGATGGCATGTTTGTTTTATGTAACGTTTTCCTGTATTGAATGACCTTTTTTAAATTAGGTTTTCTATAGTTTTATGCTTACATGTTCTAATTAGTTCCCTGTGCCTCTCCCCTAGTTGATGTCATATCTGTGTGCATATAAGTCTATGCTGTTTGACAAATAAATGTTGTTCATTCTAGTTGTACCTAACTGCTAGTGGTCCTGTCTGCTATTTGGGTTTAAAGAGCAAGGTTCCAGAAAGACTTGCTGGGTGGATGCTGAACTTTAATCAGAGCAAAGGAGGTGATTTCCTATAACAGATGGAGTTGCTATCGGCCTTGGGTAGCCGTCCCGTTACAATAATTATTAGTCAGGGGAGGACTCAGGGCCATTATCCTCCACACCACTCCCAAAAAAAAAGGATCATGAGAGATTTGGGATGGTATGTAGATTATCAGCTCCACAAACCAGTAAAATACATGTGCATAGATCAAAGCACCTGGAGATGCAACTTGGGATAATGAGGTACTAGCTCTAAAACTAGATGACACCACTGGGCTTTTGAATATATGAATTCAGCACTGCTACTAATTATTCTAATAAAGAAGCAATGCTATTTAATATCTTGCAGCATATACAGTAGCATGTACTTACTACACTGGGTGTAAAAGGAGGTTCCAGTTTTCCATCTTCCAATTCCACCCAGTTGATGTCTTGAAAGAATGGGTGCTCTCTGATGTTACCTTTCACCCCAAGGCGGTGGTCTGGATCTTTCCTAAGAAGCTGAAAAGAACAACCACATTTCTTCTATTTAAATACACTAAAAACTGGTTTAAACAGGACCCCTAATGACAAATGGAATGGCTATGAAGTGTTATGCCTGTCTAAGATAGATGTGGATCAGCAATTAGTTAAACCAATCCAGTGATGAAAGGTACTGAAGCCCTTGTGTTTAAATGTTGTTTATTAATATTTTTTCAATGATAAATGCATAAAGAAATACAAATCTTTACACCAATCAGTGTAATATGGGTAACAGAGTACGGTACAACTATCAGCAATAACTTCAGCAAAGTTGTAGTTGCAGCATAAAGCTCGTCCATGTTGAAAGGTTGTGATAAGAAAGTTTAAAAAAAAAAAGAAAAGAAGAAGAAATAGAAAGTGTGAGGCGAAGAGAAAAGAAAGAAAGATAAATTAATAAAGTGAGGGAGGAGATGGTTTAAATGAGTGTAATAAAATAAAGGTAGTGGGAAAAGAGATTGATCTATAAACTGGGATTTGGAGTATACTGCAGAAACATGTATACAGCGTAAACAATATACTGCAGAAAAAGGTATACAGCGTAAACAAAGGAATTAAACCCATGTGAAAATTACTCCTGAATAATGGTGCTTTATAGTGCCTGCAAATATATCAATATGTTGCATACAAACTGTTATCAAAATAAAGCCTGTGCATTACACCCTAAGGTGTTTACCTATAGTAGAGAGCATATCTAGAAGGATGGGGATCTTAGTACAACAGAGGTGACTCGCGACATGTCAGCTTTGTATCCAGAACTCAATCTAGGTAATCAGTCCAAGATAGCCACTATATGGCCCTCACCTCTGGCTGTACATATCAGGACCTGCGATATCCTGATGTCAGCACTGAAGCAGCCCATTAAACTCACATAGTTAAGGGTTCTAATTTGTTTCCATAGTCACGGGATTAACATCTTGGCAGCGGTTAGTAGTTCAGGTAAAAGGGATCTGTTACATTTACCAACAGGAATGTCGTACAGTGAAGCATTACAAAAGAGGCTATAAGGAAAGTGGGTCCACAATTTAACAAATGGTCCTAATAACTCCATGGATAAGTGAATTTTTTTTTTTCGGTACATCAGGTGACGTGCAAAGGGCCTCAAAAGGTGTAAGGCTCCTAGAGTAAGGTATGTAGTTCATTATGTTTGTGTGACCCGTGGGCATGTGAGGCTGAGCACCCAGAATCAAGAGTTATGGTGCAGATGTAGAGACACAGGGTGCCTTGTAAGGGTAACTGCACTTCCCGGGATGCAAGAGGCTCCTTCACATACCAAAGGCCCAGTGGAATCAACTTCTGTATCCAGTAAAGCTAAGACTAGGAGCTAAAGAAACCCGGCAGACATCCTAAAGAAGGCACAAAACAATTTTGACAGGACAAGCGAGCAGAGCAGAGTGATAACAGAAACCAAACTAAGACAGGGTCAAGGAAGACTGAAGAAGGACGCAAGCAAACATGAGCAGGGAAGAGTAAATACCAAATTAAGGATCAACAATAAAGGTCAATGGGTTTAACGCACGGAGTCCAGGATGGTAAGGGACCCTGAGCGTCCGAGATCAGGAGCTACAGTGCAGGGTGGAGACACAGGACCAGGTGCTGGGTAACTGCAATCACTTGGAGGTTTGGGACCCCAAGTCTTTGCAGCCATAACCAGACCCTGTGAAGCAGCTGCTATATCCAAAGAGCAGAGGAGTCGCTAGAGGGGGGCCGGATGAAGCCCCTCCATAGCCCTAAATGGAGACTCTGACCACGCCCCCTCGCTCGACTCCACCCCCTCGTGGTCAACCCCCCCTCCGGCATGCTGTAATCTGTATGCTGAACAGCACCAGACTCTGCCCCCTCACGATCTTGTGCTTAACTCCAACCCCTCAAGCTTTGCACGTGAGTGTTTGTTAGAGTGTGAGTGGCAGAGTTATTAGTCTGCATTTGTATGTATGTGAGTGGCAGAGTTATGAGTGTGCATGTGTATGTATGTGAGTGGCAGAGTTATTAGTCTGCATTTGTATGTATGTGAGTGGCAGAGTGTAAGTGGGTGGGAGTGGCAGAGTTATTAGTGTGCATGTGTATGTATGTGAGTGGCAGAGTTATGAGTGTGCATGGGTATGTATGTGAGTGGCAGAGTTATTAGTCTGCATTTGTATGTATGTGAGTGGCAGAGTGTAAGTGGGTGTGAGTGGCAGAGTTATTAGTGTGCATGTGTATGTATGTGAGTGGCAGAGTGTAAGTGGGTGTGAGTGGAAGAGTGGAAGTAAGTGTAAGCGTGTGAGTGTGGCAGAGTGTGTTTGGAAGAAAGTGTGTGTGAGTGGAAGAGTTATGAGTGTGTATGTGTGTGAGTGGCAGAATGTAAGTGTGTGTAAGTGGCAGAGTGTGAGTGTATGTGTGAGTGTGGCAGAGTGTGAGTATTTGGAAGAGTGTAAGCATGAGTTATGAGTGTGCGTGTAAGTGTGTGTGAGTGTCAGAGTATTGGAGAGTATAAGTGTGAGCAGCAGAGATATGCGTGTGAATGAGTGTAAGCATGAGTTGCAAAGTTATGAGTATGCGTGTGTATGTGAGTGAGTAGCAGAGTGTGTGAGTGTAAGCATGAGCAGCAGAGTTATGAGTGTGTGTGAGTGGCAGTGAGATTACTAGGAGAAAATTTGTTATTTACTATTATTCATATTGAATGTGATAATCAAGTGTGAAACAGTGCTCATACCATTTTTATTTTCACACTAGATTATTACATTCAATATGAATAATAGTGATTCATCTTTATATATAGTCTTTATATTGATGGAAATAAAAGTCCATACACATGGCATTACACATACCATGTACCTGGTTATAGTATTAAACCCATACATTATGAGTGAATGTGCTGCTCATTATATTATGGGCTTTACTCATGAAAGAGAGAAGTGCAGGGAAGTGAGATGTGAATTTCAAACTAAAGGCTAAAGTAGCAAAGTTGGAAAAATGATCGCATTCATTTGAATTCCCATCCCTGCACTTCTCTCTTTTATGAGGTTGGTAGAAGGAGCATACCTTCATACCTAAGACTATTCTCTACAGGTTTTTGACCCCTTTTTATTAAAAATATATATATATTTGTGATGTGCGTGTGAGTGTTGCAGGTTTACACACGTGTCTGCGTGGCAGAATGTCTCTGTGGGAAAGGCCATCTGTGTGGATAAGGGTGTCTGTGTGTAAGGTTGTCTGGATGTGTGTGTGTGTGAGTGTTAGGTTGTCTATGTGTGTGATATCCCCTATATTATGGCATATTATGAGACTGGTAAATGTTGTATGCAACGTACACAAATTTTTGTATGCTCAGTTATTTTGAAATCATGTGAATTTGCTCACATACAAGTGTGTGTGTGATGTAAGTTGGTGTGTGTAAGTGGGATTGTGTGTCTCTGTGTGTAAGGGTGTGTGTGTAAGGTTTATGTGTGACTGTGCAAGTGTGAATGTGTGTGTATGTGTGGCTGCATGTTAGTGTAACTTTGAGTAATGTGAGTTTTTTGTGTGCTGCGAGCCTTATTGTGTATTGTGGTACAGTAATGTGCAGTATGAGTGTGTGACACTCACACACTGCACATTACTGTGAGTAGTATTGCTTTGGAGTGGGTGTTATATTCACACATTGCACATTACTGTGACTTTTATTGCTGTGGAGGTAGACATGCACACACACATACAGACAGATACACACAAACAGTCGGTCACAGACAGACATACAGTCAGTCACACACACAATCACAGACAGACACACACACATATAGTCAGTAACAGACAGACACACACATACAGTCAGTCACAGACAGACACACACATACAGTCAGTCACAGACACACACACACATACAGTCAGTCACAGACACACACACACAGTCGGTCACAGTCAGACATACAGTCAGTCACACACACATACAGTGGGTCACATAAACACACAGTCACATACACACACACAGTCACACACACATGCAGTCAGTCATACACACACACACACACACTCTGTCAGTCACATACACTTACACACAAGTCAGCAATTTTGTTTTTGTTTACAATAAAAAAGTGCATCTATCAATATGTCCCCCTCCTGGCTGCTATACTTCATTCTAGCCTGGTCTGTGCCCTGCTGTTGTTTCTAGCCCTGCTGAGCACACTCAGCGCTTGGACACTATAGTACAGTGCATGTGAGGATGGAGTAGGAAGACTGTGCAGCCGGTGCACACACAGCTCCCCCGCGCTCCATTGGATAAATAAAATGATTCCAGTGGCGAGGGCACCAAGCAGGGACAACAATAACTGGGCCCCAGGTATAATTTCCTGGTGCCCGGCATTTGTTGAGCCCTGATATATACCCATATATACCTATTGTTCATTGGCGTCAATTATATCAGTCTGTATGCTGCCTAAGCATGTGATCTTATTTATTCCACTTCCATCAAATCTGTCATGGGCTCCAGCCCCGAATCTTTTGGAGACCTAGCAACGCCCCTGCTTAAGAGTAAATTAACTAAGTGATAGCCAAGCAGAGCTAAAACAGAAAATGAACTGAGGGAGAGCAGAACAGAAATAAAGAATGCAGGGCTACAGGACAGAGGGTAAAAATAAGCAAGAAAGCAGAAACAAAATTAAGGATAAATAATACAAGGCATGGGGATAATGAACACAAGAGGCACATACAAAGGAACAAACAAATACAGGAACTAGCCTAACACTAAAAATGAAAAAAGTGGGGGTTTGGTTCAAACAAATTGGCCAATTTAGATGTTAGCTTGCCAACCAAGTCAAGGTACCCCACATTACGCAAGTCCCTAACTAAAACATAATATAGCAACACATAAATAGACTCTAAGACACATAAATGACATTAAACTTAAACACAGAGAAAATACCTGTAGACTGCTGCAAAGGACTGAAAAGCAACGGGTGTGGTTTAAATAGAAAACTAACAGAGCAGAGGTAGAGAGAGAAAACCTGAAATGAAAAATAAGGACAGGCAGAGAGGAATACAGGGCATTTAAAGGGACAGGACATCCAACTGAAGGGACACAAGACGTTATACAGGGCAGGACAAGAATACTGGGCAAGACAGGAATACTAGGCAATGCAGTAATACTGGGCAAGGCAAGGCAGTTATACAAGGCATAAATAAGCACAACTCATAAGAAAGCAAAGCAAGAATGATACAGAAAAGCCTGGCTACAGACTGGATGAGTTTGCACAAGAGTGCATTGTTACAATGGGGTTAATAATATTAATGTAGCAACAGAGAGGGCACAGACAAAGGACATGGTAACAAAACTTAAAAGCATACACAAACATATATAACTACGAGACTACATGTAGAGGCCAGAGCTAAATAGAAGGAACACAAGAGAACATACAACCAAACATGGATACAGGGACAAGCCTACAACTCTACTTGACCAAATAATGATGATAAGCATTCCAACCACATCAAGGTACCACCACCAACTGGCAAGACCCTAACTCTAAAACATGCCTAAATTAATAACAGAATCCAAACTAAAAGACACACAGGAATTAACTGTAACAGGATTGCATAGACACCAAGGTCACAACGGTATAAGGGAGGCAAAGGAGAGGTCAATAGGCAGTCGGGTCACAATGGTATGAGGCAGGCAAGAAGTAGTCTATAGGCAGTTCTGGTCACAATGGTAAGAGGCTGGCAAAGGAGTGGTCAGTAGGCAGTCTGGGTCGCAATGGTAGGAGGCTGGCAAAGGAGTAGTCAATAGGCAGTCCGGGTCACAATGATAGGAAATAGGCAAATAGAATGGTAAAAACAATCCAGGTCACAAGGGTATGGAGCAGGCAGAGGAGAGGTCAAAAGCACAGTAAGGAACAACTGATCAGTAGAAGGATGGATCAATAACTGAGCACCGGCGTTAGAGCAGTCTGGGTCTTTTATAGGGGCTGTTCAGCGTGATATCACACAAGACATCACAGGCCACACCCTCCAAACACACACCACTCACTAGAGGAAGAGAAGGTGGCGTCGACATCATGGACTGAAGCCCCATTCTGTTGCTGATGCCTGCACCAACCAGCCATCACCATCTACTTCTCACTGTGAGGACATGGGGAGTGAAGACGCGTATGGCAAGGAGCGCGACGCATGCCATGAATATGGCCCATACACGCTGTTTGATGGATAATATAGTACTGAACAAATGTCTGAAGGAAAATATGTCACTGACAAGATGTATGTGATCAAATATGGCACTGGCAAGAAGTTTAAGGGCAAAGTCAGCACTGTGGGAAGTAAGGGTGTATGGCAAGAGTTGTGGCATGTTGCTTGGTGAAGAATTTTGGCTCTGGGTAATTTTCACACCGGGTTTTGGGGACTATGGTTCTGATATGATATGAAAATCTATACACACATAACCTGGGATGGTTTAAGAGGAATATTTAGAATTTTTGTGGAAGATGACAGCTGTTCCCATAACATCAGTGTTGACCATTTTTATATTATTGATAATTATATATTGTTAGGATTGTTTTAAATAATATACAGTTTTAATAGAAACCAATGCAGTTTATTCAGCTGCATGGTGTGCCCATTAGCATTTTCTTGGTAACATAACGTGCCACATTATTTATTTATATTAGATAACACTTTGCACTTGTGTATTACATTTGAATATGATGTAATGGATAAAGAATACTTAGTGCTCCTCATTTTATACAATGTTATTTGGGGGTAAACATGCTGTGTTTATTATTGTATAATAATAAAGTAATTCTGCCTCTTCCTATCACCTTTTGCTTTTTGCCCTACAAATGTTTGAACGCTGTTGGCCAGACATGACAACCCTCTGTAGGTCAAAACATTGCAGTGTGAACCTGTTTGATAGAGAAATATCACGTTGTTAAATTATCTTTTACTTTCATCTACTTTGAGTGCTCAGTAATATATACATCGTATCTATCACATATTGTATTGAGAGCATACATTGAACCTATCATATATTGTATTGAGAGCATACAATGGATCTATTGGGATCTAACTGTGGTGAATTGACAATCATGTTGCAAAACATCAGGCATTAATAGAAGAGTTGGAAAAGAAGAAGAGGTGCAGATTTTTTTTCTCCAAATCAGCTATTTCGGCCTTATATTTATAAACCGGTTTTCAATTTATCGACATTTGCTTTGCTCATACCCTTCCTTCTTTCTATGTGTTAAAAAGGTGAGTGTAGCTGAGCACTTCAAATGCGAGCACACACGGACCCCTTGACTTGAGCATCAACATTTTAGTTGAGAAGGTGCCCAAAACTTACTGATTTCCGTTTTTACAATATAGATGGTATACAGTGTAAATGGTCTTCTAACTATATACTTTTCATACTCACTTTTTTTAAGATGTGTTTGACATCACCACCTATGCACTTGGGGAATTTGGGCCTGTCCTTAGTTATTGATTTAAAGACTTCCTGAACCCGGTATCCATTAAAAAAGGGATATCTGCCCGTTGACAACTGGTGCAGGATAATGCCAAAGGACCACCAATCAACCGCAGACGAATACGTTTTTTTTAGCAAGATCTGGTAAAGAGAATATATAAGAAATAATATAATTATTGCATAATCATAAAACACTGTAAATTAGAACTTTAAATCATGTGGTATCTTCTATCTTCAATTCTCTGTTAATTGTTGTTGTTCATAAATATATTTCTATGACAACGAAAGCAGGAGAAGAGTGAGCTAGATCCATGCCAGGATGGGTGGAGGACACTAGACCAAAGAAAGAGTGACAAAGAAGGCAACAGAGGGCTATAATAAGGTTGAGAAGTTGCAGATGAAGGAGGCTGCAGTATATGTAATCATCAAGAACTGCATGTTACACCTTCTACAAGTACATCTGTAACATGGTTTGGGAATCACTCACTAGATGGTGTTATCAATCAGTGCATAGTCACAGCTTAGCTGTAATATCACAGAGTTATTCATTATTATGATACATATTACAGCTGTAAATGTTAAACTTAGTTCTCACCTCAGGAGCCATGTATCTTAATGTTCCTGCCATGTCGCTTGTTGTTCCACCGTCGAACATCCCTTCCTCAGCAAGTCCGAAATCGATGATGCGCGCATGTCCCTCGCTGTCCAGGACGATATTCTCTGGTTTCAGATCTCTGAATGAGTAGGTTGAGAGTAAATTATGTCAATGTAAGAGGGTTGTGAGGAGTAGGGACACTACCATGCAATATGCATAGATCTGAACAAAGAACTAGAGGAGACCGATAGAAAACACTACTTTACTGACCGATGAACGATCCCGTGGGCATGCAGGAACTGGAGGCCGCAAACCATCTCTGCAGAATAAAACCTAATCAAGAAAAGAGATAGCATAGCAGAAGAGATTTATGAATGCACATTAGCTAGAAAAGGTTAAAAAAAAACGCACAAAAATCAAACTAAAGTGTACAATAAATAGCATTCAGTGGAAAAGAGCACATTTTTAATGCAACAGTTCTCTGGGAATATTAATAAATAATCAAAATAAGCCAGAAGCAGGGCTGCAGGCATAAAGATAAAATGAATATCCATATAGATGATTCCACACAGAACAATACACGTGCACTGGACGAATACGAATAATACCCCTCAAATGACAGGATGTTTACACACGATCCAGGGCTCTACTGTCTGCCATCAACAAGCAAAATAGTCAATTAGAACCGCCCGCGGTACTCCAAATCAGCTCACACATATGCTATAGTGTCTGTGTAAATAAATTGTGCACATGACAAGCATAAAAGTGTCAAAATATGGCACTCCAATTTTCAAATGTTATGATACCCACACTAATGAACTCCTGTGCTCCTATTGCTCCTCAATGTACTTAGGTAGAAAATTGGTATACAGTTGGAGAAGCGCAGAATCACATGTGAGAAAAGTTTAAAAACAACACATCAATGATGACAATATATATGTGTATCTTATGCACTCACAAATTTTCAAATAATATTCTGCCTTAAATAAGACAATTGATCTCCAAAAGTTTTTTTTCTAGTATGCCATTAATCTGAAAAATTATGCAACTAAGATTCAAAACAGCACCTGGAAAAATAATGGGGGAACCCATGTGAAGCTAAACCAATGATCTTTTCTTCACAGAACAAGAGCTTCTTTGACCTGAAATAGAAGGAATCTTTTTTTTTTTTATAATTTATAATCTTTATTTAGAGGGTAGTCCCTCTATTTTCTCTTTTTAGATATGCAACGAATACAAACATAGTACAAAAAGGTAGCAGCGTAAAATACAATTTTAAAAAAGTTCCAAAAGCCAACATTCATATATAAAACATAACATATTCTTATTTCTCCTGATAGCTTTTGGTCATAAAAATTGTCTCAGTAGGGCAGAATTTTTAAATACATTACTCAGTTATGAAAAAAGAAAAAAAAAAAGAAAAAAAAGACAATACATCCATATATAGGCAATGTTAAGAAAAAAAGCAAAAGGAAAAAGAACAGCACAAGGAACAAAAAAAAAATAAAAAACATAAGACAAAACAAAAGAAAACAAAGGACAGTCACAAACAATACTGTATGGGGGAGGGGCCTATGTCGCGACCCAGTTTGCTTTCTGCTGTCATCAATAATTCTATCCTGAATTGTGATTCCTGTTTGTCCATGGGGCCCATCTTAATTCCAATTTCTGGAATTCCCATGGACCTGCATTTCTTGCAATACCCCTCTCCATATTAAATTGATAATTAATTTGACTCTGTACCTGAAATATAAGGAATCTTATGAATTATCCAGCCAAGTACTCTGAAGTTTTCACGGAACCACAAAGGCACAAATGATCACTCCGAATTTGGCAAGGGGGGGGGGGGGGTGAAATTGACAAATTTGATCCATAATTGGCCACATAGAATAGCTGAATTTCAGCAGAATTCACCCCTCCCCCCAATTCGGCCAAATTGATGCATATTCAGGACTACCTCAGTACACCACAATGTATTTGCTCCATGATAATCCAGTGAAGATGTTCCTGTACATACTGTAACTGCAGCTTGCACCAGTCACCATAGTATCCACATAATATGCCCAGAACTGGCCAAAAAACATAATTTTATATACTGTCCTTACTGCTCTTGTGGTATAACAATGCTGGTGATGTCATGCCAGCTGTAGGTTGACTTCATATAACCACAGGTAGGAAAAAACAGTGCCAGCTTAACAATCCCGAAAGAAAGAAGCTTTCTAAAAAAAATGTCACAAATGCCAAGGCCCCCAGGCTTTTGGGGAGTTAGTGGGCACAAATTCTATCTAGCATTCTGTTGTTTCCAATCTTGGTATTTTCACAGATTTATTTGTAACATTTTGGGTAGTATTGCAGTGCCTTATTCCAAAATTCCCCCACCAAAGCATATATTTTTGGTAAAGCAGACAACCTGGGTGATTTCATTTGAGGTAGCTATTTATACAGCAGTTTTGTCACAACATTTTGCCAAAGTTAGATAGAGGTAGTTTTTGTTGCTGTATTTTTTTCACTAACACAGCCATAGGATTTCTTTCTCAGGTCAGGTGCCACTACAGAAAAACTCTAAAACATATGGAGTAACTATTACAGAAATATCACACATACATTGGTGTGCCATGCTGTTGGAGTGTTAGAGGGCGAAAACCATAACCAAGTTTCCAAAGCTGGAATTTTTAAAGACTGATTTTGTTGGCTTATCTCACATTTTGGGGTAGTATTGCAGTATCCATTCCAAAATTCAAAAGCATAAATGTTTAAAAAGCCGAAAACCTGGTGTATTTCATTTGTTTCATACAACAATTTGTGGTAACTCTTTTTTTATGTAAGTTTTTCACAATGCTGCTATTTCACACAATTGAAAAATTCACCAAGTTCAATAGCATGAGAATTCGGATGAAAGAAGCGATTTACGACCGAACGTCATCCAAAAAAGAATGAAAATTGTGCCTTAGTTCAATAGAATAAGGTGTGGATGAAATTTGTCATGTTCATCCAAATTCCCTCACCTTATACTATTGAGCTTAGGTGACATTACCGTTAGTTTTCGGATTAAATTCGGTCGTAATTCCCCATATTTATATTATGTATTGAACATAGATGAAATTTCTATTCATCCGAATTGATATATATATTCATCTGTGAGCCAATAAGGCTCATGCTGGATTATATATACACGCTTCATACACATATATTTACAATGGATCTTACATTACAAAAGAGCAGCTCAATTGAAAAATGACACTGGGGTTTGGTCCCAAACTGAGATTACTATTGGATTACTCTCTAACCAATCTCTAGTGGGGGCAATCTTTTTAAAGTATGTCTTACGGTCAGCAAGGCACACTCATTTTGTGGAAGGCATAGTACATCCTCCCATTGCAAACAGGTAAAACACAACACACAAAAAAATGCTCTCCTTTCCCCCCATTTGTCAATTACTTACACAACTCGACTCATCTCCAGGTAGCCGGTGGGTTGCAAATGAAACAGAAGGTTTCTTCCTGCCAGGTGCTCTAACACGAAGAATGTATGGAACTGTAATGTCAAATTGGGAAATTTTACATGACAGAAACAGCAGCATGAATCATGATACACAGCCCCCAAGTTAACAGTATATAGGTAATGGCGTTAATGGTGTGGGAAGAGGCCATATTAGTGGAAGGGAGGTATAGATGAGGTGTTTATATGGAAAGCTAGAGAGTATGGCTTTAGTACCAGATTGTAGACAGACATATTGTAGACAGAGGAGGCTATTGTGATCATGAATGACATATTGGGGTAGATTAAATGCCGCCAAAAGTTCAAGTATTGATACCAAATGTATTATTGTGATTTAGTGGCAACGGGACTGCAAAAATATCATATGCTGAAGAACAACACCTTGGAATCTTGGAATAATAAAAGGAGTATTGCACTTGATATTTAATTTGCCATCTAACTTTGAGATCTGAAACTAAAACTTGATTTAAATTAAAGTGTATATATTGATATCATGATAAAATATTATGATTTTTTATTCCATGCAATTTTGTCTTCTTGCTGCGATTATTCTTATATTCAGTAACTTAGTTTAATGTGTGCTGCCTTGTACAGGTTCCTACGTAAATTATTGAATATGGCTTTTTTCTTCTGACATAATCATTCATAATTGTTTTTAACTTACCTAGCGCCATACACACAGCTGCTAATCCAAATGACTTGCAGTCAATTAGCAGATCAGGCCAGTGATTGGCTTACAAGTATGGTCGTATGGTCGAATCTGATCTAGATAAACTCTGTAATATATTTTCTGTGTGTTATTTAATACATTGCTGCTTTATGTACATTACACATGGGACAATGCTTTTGTATCTTGAATTCAGTATGCTATTGACCTCTCAACTAACCAACCAATGACAGAAAGGCCATGGCTTGCATGAACAGTACAGAGGTACAGCACATCAGAGAAATTACTGGCCTTTTTTCTATGAAATCTAACCAGGAATAGGAACACGAAAGAGAACCTATACTTTTAAATATAGGCACGATAAGTCAGATAAAATATAAATTTGATAGACACAGATTTTAGTAGTGGGTTTTTGTAAATGTTCTTATGACATTAAATGTTTTTGTTTTGTATGCCTGGGATTTGAAACAATCGAGGGGGGGGATGGGAGAGGGTGTAGATGGGAAACAAGTTAGATAATGATTAAATGTTTGTCTTTAAACATTCAGCGTTTGAATGCCCCTTATTAAAGAGCAATGCTCACTGATTTACTCAAAAAAGAAAAAAAATTTGTATGTCTTAGACCCACTGGAAAATAGCAGATACAGAATTGTGTCTTCAGCCTCCCTGGAGAATGAAAAGAAAAAGGGAGTATCAATCCTGATAACCAGTGCCTTACAATTTAAAACCATATCTCTGGAAAATGAGCCTGAAGCAAGATATAAAATAGTGATCCTTAAATATAACCAACAACTATTTACTTTGGTTAATATGTATGCCCAAAACAATACACAAATTAAAAAATTAACGCAAGTAATAGAGAGAATAGAAAAGGTGAAAAAGGGCTCAATAATTTTGGGCGGGGGATTTCGGCCAGAAAGATAGAAGGGGAATCCCTGTAGGACCTATATATATCTCTCTCAAAGTTAATGGAAAAAAGAAAAACCTCTAGATGTATAGTCATCACAGATCCAGATATTAAAAAAGGAAATAAATCAAGAAAACCAGATTCAAGAGTATTTGGAAAAATGCAAATTACCTGCACCAGTAGATGACCAGAAACAAGATCTAAATAAACCCATCTCAGAAATAGAAGTCAAGATTGCAATTGATAAAGTTAAGAATAATAAAGCACCTTGGTTGGGGCTTTCCTGAATATAATAGCCAATTATGGCAAAGTTTAAAACTACAGAGTGAATATATCTAAATCTAATATAATGGCCTTACACATAGATATGAATTTGGTGAACATATTGAAGGAAAGTTTTGATTTTAAATGGATTAAAGATAATATGGAATGCGAGGTTATAACAATCCCACCAAATCCAGAGAATATAGCAAATATTAACTATGACGATATCCTGAAGCACACCAGTGAATTGCTCAAAGAATGGATGGGTCTAGAAGTCTCATGGTGGGGAAGAATTAATGTCATCAAGGCATTGTCACCGTTAATCTGGGTTTGTGGCCGTTTCCTCTTCAGCCTCTAGTGGCCGCTATTCTTGGGTGCCCATTCTCCTTCTGTTGTTAGCTGCCTCGTCATCCTCAGCCCTTCCCTATTTAAACCTGCAGCTTATGGCGCTCAGTGCCTTTGCATTGCTTTGGTTGCTGTCTGTGATAATGGCTTGTGTGCCTCACTAGTGTTCTGACACCTGTTTGATATGCTGATTTCTGACCCAGTTCATTCCTGACTACCCATATCTCTCCTATCCATTTGTTCCTGCATTCCTGTTTTGTTCTATGTCTGCTGCCTGCCTCGATTCTGCTTGTGACCTGGTTATTCAAATCTCTACATTCCTTGACCCAGCCTGTTTTGTGACTCTCCATTTGCCTGTCATCCTGTGCTAAGCCTTATCGGGCTCCTCTTGATAGGTTCTTGGTAGTAAATATTTCAGCAAAGTCCTTGGTGACAAAACACCGATGGCTTAACCAAGGGTGTGTTGTCATTAAGATGAAAACCAATACTTAGTGAGTCTTCCCGTAAATGCTGTATAGGAGAAATATATAAATGAATAAATAGATTACTAACTAGGGAAAGATGACAACCCCGAATGTTAGGACAAATATAGAAGATATAGATTGGAGAGGCCTCTCTAAAATCACCCCCTCCCACCTTACTAACTTATTCCTCCCTCATGTGGAGGAAATTGAAGGAAAATAAACTCTGGCTAGGTTTTGTTTGTATTATGTTTTGTTGGTATATGTTATGTTGTGTGACATATTTTAAATGTTGTCTGTTTTATACAAATATATAATATTATTGACATTAATGTTATATGTTATGAATGTTGAATTGTAAAACTGTAATAAAAATGTATACGAAAGAAAAAAAAACTAACCAGGCCTTTCAAAAGGCTTCACACTGTACAAAAGTAAGATGTGCCGCCAAATATAATTCTATAAACCTGAATAACAAGATGTTCTCCTATAATGCCACCAATTTTCATCACTAATGTCCTAGCTATGAATATTATGGATAAACCCCTGCATACTTCAGATTGAAAAGCAGCATGCATGTGACAAAGAAAGAGGCTCCCATTAGCCACAGCTAGGATTCTTCTCTCTTTCATTAAGCTGCTGGAATTATCATGATTGATTCTCCTTCTGATGATCTTCACTGCAACAATTTTCCTGGAGTTCCTGGTGGAGGCTAGCATCACCTGAAATAGGCAAAAAGGAACAGAAGAGGCCAAAGTGAGATATAGAACACATAGTTATGTTTAGTAGACAGTAGAGTCAACTCAGTATGCCGTGAGATGGCCCAAATTCAGGCCAGATTGGGGCATAAAGCTAAATTGCGGAGAAATAAACTATTTGGCTGCTCAATATTGCGATTTCCCCATGAAAGAGAGATTATACAAAGGGAGGGGAAATGGGGTATAAATACCAACATTGTTGGGTGTCTTCTTACATGATGAGTAATTACTGATACATATTTGAACCAGCATGTCTAAATTTAAAAACAATATATTTTAGATTCTTTTATATTCTTTTACTTTATTGTTATATATATATATAATACATTATTTTACATTTTTTATTTCATTTATGTTTGGGCCATTTCGGGAGGAATTTGGCTATTTCTGATATACCCGAGGTCCTCTCAAAATAGCTCCAAAATAAGCTGAAGTCCTCCCCTTAGAAGTGTATGTGGAGTTGGCCACTTTGGTAGATTATTATTTTTTTGCTTTTCTGGATAGCCTCACTTATGAACCTTACAGGAAAGCAATGATGGTTCTAAATGCAGTGACTAGTGACTGTGCCATTTTACAGGCAATGTATTGCATTGGGAGGCAATACATGTGTGGGAATTGTCGTGAAGGGGTTAAGATTGTTAATAACTAATAAAAGTTATGTTTTAACATGTATTAGAACACTTGTTGCTATTTTATATTAACAACATGACTAAACCCAGAAATGTGTTTTCTTTTTATATGTGTAAAGCTACTTTTCACTGCTTTATAAAACTGTGAATGATACTTCAGCTAAATTATTTGTTAAATTAATACATTTTTATTAAAAACATTTTATCATTTGTTTCATTTTCTTTAACACATCTCAACAAATATTAAATATTCATTCCATAATTATAATATCAGTGCCATATAGCATTACTGTAATAGCTGGATTTTAATGTCAGTTGCTGCTTACCATATGTAAGTGCTCTATAATATAATTGTATACTTATGTAATACAGGAACTGAGTGCTTGTATTGCAGTGTTGCATAAGACAAAGGTATACATTTTGCAGTTATACAAATATATCTTTAGAAAATGCCATATCGGAGGAGCACTCATTCTACATTTTTTTTTTTTTTATTGAAGCTGTATTATAGTTCAACAGTTTTTAGCATTAAATAGACCTTAGTTATGTAGAATGAGGCTGTATAATAATGTGCCACTAGGCAGTAAACTAATTCATTTCATCCATGCAAAGATAAACACATATTTTTACAATAACATTTTTATAAAATAAACAAAATTCAGGAAAAGACCTTAATCCCTTGCCGGCACAAGACGTGCTAGAATGTGGCCATGCGTTGAGGACACAGGACGTACCTACTCCGTCCTGTACCAAAACGAGCACTGAAAGCGTTTTTTACCGCTCTCAAGTGCTGAAACGGCATTGCTATGATGCTTTCATGTGGAAACATTGTTGAATACTGAAAAGAATGCCCGTAGGCATTTCGATAGCTCTGGAGAGCGATTGAAATGCGGGTTTTAAAGTTAATTCGCTTCCTATGCTCTGTAAGTGTTGCTGACTTGCCTTACAAATCGAGGTAATCAGCTTCCCACAAAAAAAAATCGCACGATTTTGGTCAATGCGTGACCAAGATGGTGCTGCCCTTCTAATGGCAAGAGCACAGGAGGCAGGAGGTAGCTACTTCCTGTTCTCTGTGGCTGCCACACAATTGCCTCATCACAGAGACTGATAGCAGTGGGGATGGTCAGATGAGCATCCCCACTGCCTGGTCAAATCAATATTAACCAAATATTGATCTGACCTTTTAGGATCTGCCTCCCTCTTCTCACATTTTTTTTAGTGAGGGAGGGAGACAGATCAAAGTAGTAAAAGTGATCTTGCGTAAGCAGAGCATTTTTTGCTGTTTGTGCATATTTTAGGGGTTCATTTTTTTGTACTGTATTGATTAGAGTGCTACAAAGGCTCTTCTAAGAGCTATTAACCCCTCTCTTGCCGCTGATCACTGCTGATATTGACGCCAAAGAAATTTTTATCTGTCTGCTATTTTTTTAGCTGTCTGAGCGCATAGCAATCAGTAACAGTGAATTAGTGGTAAAGGCAGTTTGATGATTGCTCAGATGAGCATCACCATTCGCCTGGTCAGATCAATATTTGTGAATATTGATCTGACCAATTTTCATATGCCTCCATGTCCTCACTTACCTTTTTGTAAGGGAAAGAGACAGATCAGCATTAGTGATATAAAATAACATTTTATAATATTGTCAGGTTTAATGTAAGCCATTCCCTGTGTATTAACCCCTTCCCTGCCATTCATCACTGTATAAGCAGTAATCTTGCACAGCAACAGTATTTGTTGCTGTCTGCACTTTTTATGGATTAATTTATTTGTACTGTAATGTATTACAGCACTAGATAGGCTCTTCTAAGAGCTATTAACCCCTTCTTTGCTCGAGGTCACTGCTTAGGCACTGATTCTGGGGCCGCGGACTCTGGGTTCAATTTTGACACTGGTCAGCTTTCTGATACATCATCTAGTGATGTATCGGTGGCTGCAGAGACATTGCCACAAGGCTTCATGGGTGTCTACTTTTAAAAAATATATTGTGTGGTGGGGATAAATTACATTGAAACTCTGAGATGCGCACCTCACAAATGTTGCCTTTTTTCACCCCAAAAAACAAACAAACCTATACATGGATGGTATCGCTGTACTCGGGAGATGTTTCTGAACACATATTGGGGTGTTGTTTGGCAGTGTATACCAGAATCTGTGAATTCATGCCTGAAGTACATTGTATGTGGACAAAAAACTCCAAAAATGTACTACCACAAACTTTTGAGTTTTAAAATACCAACATTCGAAATACCTTAGGATGTCTATTTTCCAAAAATATATGGATAGATGGGGTAAAATACATTGGACGACTTCAAAAATGTTCCAAATGGAACATGGGCACAGACTGACTATATGTCAAAATTCCAAGTTGGAAATGCACCCCACCTAAATGTCACCTTTTAACCCCCAAACAACCCAACAAACCTATGTATGCATGGTATCCCTAGACTCAGGATATGTTGCTGAACACATATTGAGGTGTTGTTTAGCACTGACACATAACAGGATCTGTGAATTCATGCTCCAAGTACAATGTATGTGGAAGCAAAAAATTAAACAAATTACTAACCTAAAATTTGACAAAGGCCGGTGGTAGAATTAGTGCATGGAAAGTGTTAAGATACTACCATTTGAAATACCCTAGGGTATCTAGTTTGCAAAAATGTATGGTATTGTGAGGTAAAATACAGATTCTGGCTTCAAGAATGTCCCAAATGGAACATGGGCGGAGGCTTTCTGCATGTCAGAATTCCAAGTTAAAAAAACAAAAAGCGCACCTCTCAAGTGTGGGCTTTTAACCCCCAAATAATCTAACTAACCTACACATGGGTGGTATCCCTGTACTCAGGAAATTTTGCTGAACACATATTGAGGTGTTGTTTGGCACTGACACATAATAGGATCTGTAAATTCATTCCTGAAGTACAATGTATGTGAAAAAAAATTACTACCCAAAATTTTGACATAGCCTGGTGGTAAGATTAGTGCATGGAAAGTGTTAAAATACTACCATTTGAAATATCCTAGGGTGTCTAGTTTTCAAAAATATATTTTGTGGTGTAAAATACATTGTCTGGCTTCAAAAATGTACCAAATGGGACATGGGCCCAAGTTTTCTGCATGTCAAAATTCCAAGTTGGAAAACTAAAAAGTGCACCTTCCAAATGTTGCCTTTTAACCCCCAAATCACCTAACCAACCTATGTATTTGGCAATACCCCTTCACATTTTCACATAATGTTTACACAAATTGGAATCTATGTCGGGGGGGGGGGGGGTTCATATATGGATTTAGTACAGATATCAGTGTTACAATGTCACTATCGCTAATTATGAAAAAAAGGATTTTGAACTATCTTTGCACTACTTATAGTTTTGGCCCTGTAACTTGAATAAAAAGCACAAAAACATAAAACATGGGCTATTTATGAACTCAGGACAAATATTAGAAACAATTTAGCAGTGCTTTTTGTTGTCGCTTGTAGATGAGTATATGGTTTTTCAAATAAAAGTCAGAAAAAAGTAATTTTTTTGCCATATTTTATTATTATTTTTATATCAAATTATATTCTGTTATCAAAATAATGGTATCAAAAGAAAGCCCTTCTTATGACAATAAAAAAGATATATCGTTTGTGTGGTTACACTAAATGAGACAGAAATAAATTACAGCCAAACACAAACACCTCAGAAATGTTAAAACAGCCCATGTCATTAAGCGTTGGACAAGCCAAAAAAATCATGTCACCAAGGGGTTAATCCCATTTTTGTTCTGCAAATCTATGTACAATCAAAGAACACATTACCTTCACACATTACCACTTCAGCTAATAAACACTGACGTTTAAGAAAACACAAGAATATGCATGCTACATAATGTTATGGTTTTAGTTAAATAAAAAAGGTTTAGTAGCTCTCCAAATATGTGTTTGGTTGCAAATTTTAAAGAATACAACTACCAACATGAATGATTCTCTACAACCAAGTCTCACTGACTAGTTATATAAATCATGATTTAAATCAAATCCACCCTGCCAAAAAGGGACAATAATTTTTGTTGAAGTGGCTAAAAATCTGGCTATAAACTGGGAATAACTGTAATATATTCAGTGGCTGTATGGCCAATTTATAACTATTTATGACATTTAGAATAATAATAAAACATTGTATTTGCTCAAATAGAGATAAAGACACATTAAATACCGTATATTGTGAGTTTTATTGTTCTGGAGCTCTATCATATACGTATACACAGGGGTAGACAGACATCGCATGGGGCCCCAGGGCTATCGATGGGCATGTACACCCCCCCCCCCCCCCCCCGAATAAATGGTTCTATTTATTCACATTTCTATTGAACACTGAAAAGGTGGATAAATAGAACCATATTTTAAAACATACATTTTAAATTCAACTTTAGCACCCACAAAGTAAGTATATCCATAATCTTGCTCTATCATATCAATGATAAATATATCCATAATATTTCTATATTTTGCCAGTGAGAAATAAATCCATAATCTTTCTATATCTTGCCAGTAAGAAATAGATACATCATATTTCTATATCATGACAATGAGACAAATACATAATATTTCTATATCATGCCACATATGACAAACACACATTGCTGTCCCCTTCTCCCCCTCCAACACACATACACAGTTATGTGGCTCTGACTAAATAGTGTTGAGTGTGAGGGGAAGGCCCTGCACTCTCTCCCACTCTCACTCAACCAAGCCACCTCTCTGCCACTCTCACTCCTCCAAACCATCTCTCTCCCAGTCCTGCACTCTGTTCCACTCTCACTCCTCCAAGCCATCTCTCTCCCAACGTCTCACTCTCTCCCACTCTATTACAAGTCAGCTCTCTCTCACCTGGCCCTGTTCTCTTTCTGCCTCTCTTGTAGGCTCTTGTATGGTTTCACACCATAGTATCACACACATACAAACATACTCAGTCTAAATGAGATGTAGAGCATACACTTGGTAAAACATGGCACACTGTATAAACTTGGCATATCATGGCAAAATCATCAGTATTGTATAAACATGGCATTAAATGGCAAAATCATCAGTAATGTATATACTTGTCAATGTGTCCTCTCCACACATGCCAATGCATCCCCTTACACTTCCAAATCTGACCCCGAGACTTGCCAATATGCCCCCTTCTTGCCAATCTGACCCATTTTTCCCAGTATGACCACCATATTTACCAATCTGACCCCAAATTCCCATTTTGCCCCTTCATTAAAAACTGAACCCCACACTTGCCAATCTGCCCTCAAACTTTCCAATCTGCCCCCTTCTTCCCCGTATGACCCCCAGATTTGACAATCTGACCTCCAGACTTGCCAATATGACCCCCATTTACCAATATGCCCCCACATGTGTCCATCTGACCCATCTTCCCAAGTTTCCAAGCCCCCTCAATCCAAATATGCCCCCCAAATATGCCAATATGCACCCTTCTTCCAAATAAGCCACATCCTACACAATGTGTCCCCAGGCTTACCATCGACCCACTTCTTCCCAATCTGACCACTTCTTCCCAATATGACATTCAGATTTGCCAATCTGACACCCACTTCCCTATCTGACTCCCAAATGTGCCAATCTGCCCCCTTTTTACCAAGCTAACCCCCACACTTCACAATCACACCCCATCTTTCCAATCACACCCCCAGACTTTCAAATCTGCCCCCTCCTTTGTAATCTGACCCCCAAACAGTCCAATCTGCCCCCTTCTTCCAAATCTACCCCACATTAGCCAATGTGACCCCCTCACTAACCAATCTCACACCAAATGTGCCAATCTGACCCCTTCTTCCAAATCTGACAACCATGTCAGTGACGGGGCCCCCTTCCAGCCTGGGACCTCGAGCAGTGCCTGAGTGCCCTCATGGTCAGTCCACCCCTGCTTATATAAACCAAAAATTCTGAACATGCAAACAAAAGAGGGACATAGAGGAATATATGCACTAAATAGTGACAGTTAAGAGGTATGCAAACTATACTTCATTGTCATTTCCTAACTAGACCCCAGTTTCCACCACAAAAAATACACCAGTATACCATACTAAATTACAGCTTACTCACTTTTCCAAAATTGCCCCTTCCAAGCTCAGAATGAAAGTGGAAGCATGCTGCTGAAAGTGGTGTCGGTTTCCCAGATGTTCCAGCGACTTCATGGTGTTTACTTCCTCCTTATAAAATAAAAAACAATCATATTACTAAACCATATAACAAATACATATAACTGCTACTTAAAGTCTGAGTCCTACAATCTTAGACCTAGACTATCTATGGCATTGAACAAGTGAACATTTACACAGATTAACAACTTCTTGGTTTCCTAAATCCTGTACCTGGTCTACTCTCCTCTTCAGTTTTATATCTTTTCTCATTTTCTTCTTCTTGTTCTTCCTCTTCTCTTCTTCTTTTACATACCGTCTTCCAGCTGCCCTGATCTCTTCTTTCACATTCCTTCTTCCTCTTCTCTTTTCTTCCCCTTCCTTCTTCATTGCTCTCCCTGCTCCTCTTCATCATCATACGATGTTCCAAATCAGGTTCGGATGTGTGAACGCTGTAGCTTTGGCTTTTAGGCATCTTGCAATATATGTATCACGTCTGATAATATATCAGCCTGTAACTTAACCGCTCTCAGAACTTGTGATGATTTGAATCAAAACTACATGGCATCATAGAATCTTGTGATGTCATTGACAAGATATCAGCATACTGCTGTTGCTTATGTTTTTTTTCAAATCAATCAATGTAAAAAACTTCAGATGTGAGGCTGATGCTAAAGACACTATTGATTTTTTTGTGTATAAACCCCCCATAATTGTTGTGAATCTGATAAAAATTAAAAAAATCAGTATTTAATGCAATAAATTCACTCTTTACATGTAACCTTATTTATTTTAAACTCTACAATGGTTTTGGTTTAATATTGGTCATATTTTAAATAAGGACCATGGAATACAGTGTGATGACGGAGCTGCTGAACCATAGCACCCACAGATGGGAAGGACTGGCCATTAGGCAGTCAAGGCACTTTTATGGGCACTGCTTGAAGCAAAGCAGCTGTAATGCTAACTCTGCCCACTTTCTACAAGCTTTGTGCCAGCTGTTTTGCCACTTCACCATGTTGAGGCCTACTTCAACCACTTTTTACTTTCATGTGGTGCTATTACTTTAGTTCAGACAAGCAGTGACTAACATGTGCCTGGTCAATGCCTGCTCATTACAATATAGAGCAGGTGAATCTTTGAAATTCTGGATATTTGTATGTGTACAATACAGTATTTTATGTATTTGTATTATTATCCATTACAATTCTCAAAATCACTCTTTTCTGTCATTTATTTTTATATTTTTTAATTCTTATTTACATTGTTTGCCACTTATTGTTACTTTCCTTTATTGTGCACAATTATTTATCCATATTTTCAAGATTTTAACAAGGATGGACTGGGAACCACCTTTAATATAACTAGCAGCTTTTCCAGTCTGCTCATTCCCCCTTTCTATTTTCTTTTTCCCATTTCATTATTTTGGGACTTGGGTGGATTTTCTGGGACTTCATTTTTTTAATGTATACATTACGTTACTTGCAAATAAAGGTTGTGAGAACCCAAATTGCAACCACAGGACTTGCCCATGGAACCAAATTTCAAATAGAATAAAAATATATAAAGAAAAATTTTATTTAAAATGTCACCCCCCATACCTCTCCAATTGCTGACAATGTTGGCTAGACCAGGGGCATCAACATCAGGGCCGAATTTAAGGAACCAGTTCCACAGTATAAATCATCATTATGCCAGGGAAATAGCACCGCACCATTATTATTTCATTAAATTGCATGTTTAAGACACAACTGAATAATACACTATTTCCACATAAAAGGACAAAGGGCTTTATATCTGTTCCTTATGCATAACCCCCATTGAAACACACTGTGCCAGTCACAAGCATTGTTGAGGCATAGTTATTACATAAAAGAAAATATTTTTGACTGGAAACCATTAGGGAAGAATGAATGTCCTAAAAGCATACAACTTACCTAAATGGACATAATTAAAATTAAAATAATTTTTTAAAATTTAAAATGATACCGATTAGGATTCCAAAAACATGGATCACATAGAGCCAGACATCAATGAACAGATTTATTTCTCAAGGAAAGAAGTCGCACATACAAGCTAAATGTATGACACAATAGGACAATCAGGGAGGTCTAGGAGCACCACATCTAGAGGAGTATTAAACAGCCAACATGATCTCAAATGCGCTAGTTTTACAAAAATAATAGAGCAAAAAGAAGCAATGGTATAAGATAGAGCAACAGTTTTATGGTGTTTGTGATTTAATTTCAGTATTCTGGCAAACTGATTTGCAAAACGGTTTAACATTTAAGAAAGAAAAAAGGGGTTGCATTTTAGAGGATGTGAGCTCCGTAAGGGAAAAACTAAAAGGAGCTGTGAAGTTGAATAAGAAAGTATTGCTGGGTTTGCCTTTTAACATTCTTGGTGCCCTAATAACAGACCTAAATCTTAGAAGCTGGTTAAGAATAGGATTTTAATATATTAAAGATCTATATGAGGGAGAAAGATTAAACACTTTTGAACACATTTCTAACAAATATAACATTGCTAGTGGAGAAGTGTTCACATACATTAGATTAAAAGGCTTTTAATCTTAGGTCAGATTTCTGGTAATTGAGGCATGGATAGAGGTTGGGTTATTAAAAACCACGAGAAAGCTAGGTTAATTAATTAAGGTCAGTCTATACATGGGTACATTGCTTACATTTTGTGGAAACTATAAGATCCTGAATCGCTGGTATCTGGTCCCAACCAGACTGCATATAATCTTCCCTGGCAGTGTAGAAGTTTGCTGGAGATGTGGGGTACAAAAAGGTGATTTTATTCACAATGGTCATTACCATTACTTGGGCCAAAAAAAACAGAAACCCTGTTGTTTTAAACGTGTTGCTTTAAGAAAATACTTTTTATAATTCAAACCTTGGAAAACTCTAAGTGGTTAATAGCAAAAAAATGGAAATCAAGAAACACTCCTACCTGGCCTGATGTAAAAATGAATTGTGTCACCAATTAAGGATGGCATTTCAATTCAATATAGGTGCCAACATTTCCCTTTGTATAGATAAAAACTATTTATAAATACATATATATATATATATATATATATATATATATATATATATATATATATATAAACTTGATTTTGAGTTAAAAAAATGAATTCCTTGTTTGTATTTCCTCTCCTTCCCTCCTTTTCCTCTATTTTCATTATTTATTTATTTTTTTCTATTTTTTTTATTAACACTCAGTCTTATCAAATCAACCATATTGTTTGTTAGCTGGATAAAGTAACATCATCGTGTCAGTTTTAACCCTTACCCTGCATATTTCAACTAATCTTAATTAAAAGTGCTCTTGGAAGGAAAACATTTAACTCCATCTAGCTACTAATATATAAGGTCCAGACGAGTTGTATAAAGTGCATAATTGGGGGCCAATTACAGCCAGCGATTATGGTCGTTAAAGTGCTATGCCCAGTATTTCCTGCCTTTCCATCCTTTTCTTACACTACCCTTTTTCCTTAATTCTCTCCGTCCTCCCTCAGACACCTCCCAACTCCAAATCTCTCCACCAAAACCCCCCCCAAAACCCCTAATTAGAGGGTAGAGAGGTACAGGATTATTCCTTAAATACACATCCTGTATTTCTAGTGTGGGATAATTATTAAGTAGAATATGAAGTTAAATTATGCAACTCTATCTCCATCCCCAAAACAAACAAAACAGAATTAACCATATAGAACAAAAAGAAAAAACAAACAAATACGACAAACTCACAAACTCACATAGAACATATGTTGCTCAAGACTACGGCCAGGGCCGGTGTAATAATTTTTGCTGCCCTACACAGAGACAGGGGGAGGGGGAGACACACAGACAAGGGGAGGGAGGGGGGAAACACACACAGACAAGGGGAGGGAGAAAGGGGGGAGACACACATAGACAAAGGGAGGGAGGGAGGTGGGAGACACACATAGATAAGAGGAGGGGGGGAGACACACACAGACAAGGGGAGGGAGGGGGGAGACACAGAAAAGGGGAGGGAGGGGGATGAGAGAAAAGGGAGGTGGAGAGAGAGAGAGAGAGAATTTTGGGGGGGAGGGAGAGAGAGACAACGCTGGGGGGGGGGGGAGAGACAGCTGGGGGAGGGGGAGAGAGGCCGCATTGGCACATAAAAGGAAATAAAAACAAGAAATGCATTTGTATAACATCAATTTTTTATTAAATGTTAAAAAGCAATTTACATATATACAAGTTATACTTTTTTTTCCTATAGGGTAGTCTTATATTCATGCTTTTATTTGTATTCCTAAAGGAATATACAAAGTTTGGGGGGTCGTCTTATAATCAGGGTCGTCTTATAATCGAGCAAATGCGGTACACGCACATCACATGAGCTCTTCTTAGTGTAGGGAGAGGATGCTGCAGCTGTGAGGGACAGATTAAAAAAAATTCTGGTGTTGCATCTGCAAACGACAACGATTATTCAAACTATAGCGATTATTCAAATTACAGTGATTATTTTAGTGGGTGCTATACTACATATTTGTACCCTGCCCTGAGCCCAGTGCCAAAGAGAGTGCAGTGCACTTGCAACTGCATGTGTGCCAGGCACATGACTTTAATCCTGTTCTGTTAGCTCAGTGGGCAACATCTAGACATTTTTAAATACTGCAATTTGTTGGTGTTAAATATTACATTTGCGTCCTGCACTTCATATCTGAGAGTCAAATAGAACAGTCCAATACTGTGCTTACAGCGCACTTTGAAAAATTCTAATTGTTGTGCTAAATAGTACATTTATGGCCTGCACTTCATATCTGAGAGTCAAATAGAACAGTCCAATACTTTGCTTACAGCGCACTTTGAAAAATTATAATTGTTGTGCTAAATAGTACGTTTATGTCTTGCGGTGCATTATTTGCAGTCCAATAAACAATAAAAATACAAATAAAAGACAGTGTTGGCTACCTCCTCCTCCTCCTGCGCCGCTTCCACCTACACCCCCAGGGTCACCGCCTCCTCAACCTATGGGTCACTTAGTATAAACTGAAAGAGAATGCCCTGCACTCCAACCCTCTCTCAAATAGATAATTCTGTTGATCCTCCTGGCAGGCATGCTTTAGATTTAGATTTATGTTCTTCCAAAGCTAAAATCAAAGATTCCATCTAGTGCTATTTTATGGCACAGCTGGATTTGTAATTTGTATGTATTTTATGTTATTTTAAGTTATTTCCCTATCCACATTTGCTTGCAGGGCACTTGTCCTACTCTTTTCCACATTTTACTTCCTTTTGCAGCCCTCTAGCCCTTTCCATGACTTTTTTAGAGGCATTTTAGTGGCCAAAAGTTTGTGTCCCCATTGACTTAAATGTGGTTCAGGTTCGGGGTCAAGTTCAGGGTCAAGTTCGAGCACGGACCCGGACATTTTTTCGAAGTTCGGTTGAACCTGCCGAACCCAAACATCCAGGTGTCCGCTCAACTCTAGTAATTAGCTCTTTAATTAGCCAACGATAATTAGATGCTTAATATGCCACTGATAATTAGATGCTTAATTTGCAGCTGATAAGTTGATGTTTATCAGGGTAACCTAGAATATCCGGATTGTGTACATAAGCTAGACCAGATTGTGATGACATCATAAAAACAACTTACTAGAGGTTTTTAATTGTTCTTAAGTTCTCGATTTGGTAGCCACAAATGTCTGATGCACCAGTAAATTAGAAGGAAGGGTGAAAACTTAGGTAAAGTTTTTTTCTTATGAATATTCTACTTAAATAGTGAACACATGTGCTGATATCTTTCTATACCACTGTATTGACAATGATTGTATCTTTTCAACATTTGATTGAATACTTTCCATGCAAAAGGATTATACTAATAATATATAGAAAAGATTGGTTATATAAAAATATATATATAAAAGACACACAACATATTCCCTGCGCCCAAAATATATTAAATCTTGGGTTTGTTTTTTGGCACAAACAAAATATATTAAAATGCACAGAGTTATGCATATATCATGTATGTGTATATCCCTCCTATATGCTGTCGGGCTGCACTTTGTATGCACCCCCCCCCTTCAAAATTAGGACTTGAAGATGGGCAAATGTGTGTTATTTTATTTGCCACTGGCAGCAGCAGTTCCATGGCCCTAAGGGAGCTATTTTTCTAAAATTATTTACATTTCAATTCTCCAGTTAATTTAGTTGGGTATTTTAGGCGATTTTGGGTTCATATGGTCCCTAATGAGTAGGACGAAATCCAGAAACCAAATATGGCCACATAACTGGCCAGATAGGTGTATTTTGAGCTTTATATCTCATGACTCTCTGAAAGGCTGACCGAGAGTCATGGGATATGGAGTTCCCAATCATTTGCAATGAGAAAATGTAGCCACTTGCACGTGAAGATAACACACTCTATGACTGTAGGTGTTACCTCCGCCCGCTAGGGGAAGAAGTTGTCAATTGAAAAAGGTTGCACGAATGATCATTTTCAGTTCTGGCGAGATGTTTGCACATATATAATTTTAGCAGTAAGAGCATACTGCCAAATAATATATATACATATATAAAGCAATTTACACACATAAATTGGTTAGACTAGTTGTTCATTCCACATATGTTGTTGTGCATGCATCATGCATGCGACCATCAGATTGCTTACATTTATGATACCTCCTGTGGTAAGAAGTGGTTGGGACAGAGGACGTCCGGAGGTAGCTTATATGATGGAACTGTTTAATGTAGATAGTTTTCTACATTGAACATGAGTCCACTACCTAATTGGGAGCTATGATCTGTATGTCTGTGTGAGCAGTGTCTCTGGTTGGGGTCTCAGGTCGGCATAGAGGTGGGTGTCAGTGAAGTATGATGGAGAGATCTTGCTGCAAAGGAGACTGGACATATGATATGTAATATGATTTATATTTTATATAATATATTTACAACTAGTCATCTTCTTGGATGTGGAGATGACAGTATGAGTGATTAAAGTAGTCTATTGGTTGGTAGTCAACAATGTGAAGTAAACTATAGGTTTTTTTTTTAAATATTATTTTATACAATTTTCTAATTTCATTCTTTGCTGCCAATACAAAATTGGCTAGAGTTTTCATAGCTATTAGATTGACAGGTGCTCTGGTGTGTTTAGTCCACATCATAGAGAATGCACTTGGAATAGAATAATGCACTAACATGGTATCCCCTAATAGATAAGACAAATTATATACTGTACACAAAAAAAAATGCTTTTGAATGTATTTTTTATTTAATATAAATAACCTGTGCTTTTATGGCTGGGAGCCCCATGATATATATGGGATTTTCATGTAACGGTTTATTCACTAAATTCTCTGTAAACAAATTCCCCAAGTACCTGGATCATGCTGATCGTCCCCCGCAGCTTTGGGTGCATGAAATACAGCATCCGGAAATAACGGCAAGTCATTTTCAGGCGGCTGTTGCGAACCATGTCCATGTGAGACAATCACACGTGAAGAAGGGGCCCACAGAACAGATGCCTTGGTTGCCCATGTTTTTTCTTCTACTGATTTTTTTTTTTAGGGACCTCCAGCTTGCACCACTTCGGTGAGCTTATTAAATTGTTGTAACGGGTTAACACGAACCGGTGCGAACCGGCTGAATCCCACCACTGGGTAAAATGTTTCATTTTTCCATGTATATGTAAATTATCAACTTTAGTCATGCCGTGTTCGACCCACTCCTCTTAAGTTTATCCCAGCAGGACACTAAATGATTAAGGACATTAAGGATTGTGCATGACCATGACATACTTTGTTTAGTATTCGTTCTCTAGAACCACAAATCTCGTTCTTGCCTCTTCAGTGAATTTTGTTCAGTCATTTTCTTCCTTCAAAGCTTTTTGTGTTGCTATTGCTTGTGCAATCATATTGGCCTGGTAATAAATCTCTATGCTAGGAAGCCCCACAACTCCCTATGTGGCCCTGAGAGAAAGCGTGCAGGATCCCATCCATGGTCGCTTTCAATGCAAAATAAAATTATTCATAGCTGATTGCATCATGGTTATCCATGGCTTAGGGATTGTGAGAGGTAACTTCTATGACCATTGCGGCAATATATACAACTTCACAATATTAATCCTCAACCACCAAGACAAGCCCACTAGTTTCCTTTTAACCCCTTAGTGACATGACTTTTTTGGCTTGTCCGACGCTTGGTGACATGGGCTGTTTTAACATTTCTGAGGTGTTTGTGTTTTGCTGTAATTTATTTCTGTCTCATTTAGTGTACCCACATAAACTATATATCTTTTTTATCGTCAGAAGAAGGGCTTTCTTGTGATACCGTTATTTTGATAATAGCATATAATTTGATGTAAAAAAAATAATAAAATATGGAAAAAAATGAAAAAACATTTTTTTTATGACTTTTAATTGAAAAATCGTATACTCATGTACAGGAGACAACAAAAAAACACTGCTAAATAGTTTCTAATATATGTCCTGAGTTCATAAATAGCCCATGTTTTATGTTTTTGTGCTTTTTTATTCATGTTACAGGGCCAGAACTCTAAGTAGTGCAAAGCTACTTTAAAATCCTTTTTTTCAAAATTAACGATAGTGACATTGTAACACTGATATCTGTACTAAATCCATGAATGACCCCCAACATTTACATATTTTTGAAAATTAGACCACTCAGGGCATTTAACTTGGGGTAATTTGACACATTTCATGTAGCCATTTTACCACCAATCTTTGCCAAAGTTTGCAGGAAAAATATTTTGTTTACATTTTTCACATAGATTGCAATTTAGGTAAACATTACCTTAAAATGTGAAGGGGTATTTCCAAATAACACCTCAATATGTGTTCAGCAACATCTCCTGAGTACAGGGATACCACCCATGCATAGGTTTGTTGGTTTGTTTTGGGCTAAAAGGCCACATTTAGGGGGTGAGCATTTTGGTTTTCCAACTTGGAATTCTGACATGCAGAAAACCTGCACCCATGTCCCAATTGGGGCATTTTTGAAGCCAGAAAGTGTATTCTACCCCACAAAGCAGTGCTGTATTCACCGCGAGGCATCCTAGGCGGATGCCTAGGGCGGCAAATTTTGGGGGGCGGCAGCGCCCCCCAGCACTGAAAAGAAAAAAAATGTGAAAAAAAAAAAATGTAAAAAAAACGCGGCCATTTAAAAAAAAAATAGACCGCGCTTGCAGGCAGAGACGGAGGTGAGAGGGGATCAGAAGATCCCCCCTCACCATCGCTCTGCCTGCCAGGCTGCACGGGGAGCCGAACAGGCAGCAAAGAGAAACCTCTGTGCTGCCTGTTCGGCTCCCCGTGCAGTGTGCCGACACGGAAGTGCCGACAGTCACGTGACGGGCGCGCTGACGTCATACGCGCGCCCGGTCACGTGGCCTGTCAGGCACAATCGCCGGGAAGCCGAACAGGCAGCATGGAGGGACCATGCTGCCTGCCTGCCAGGGAAAGGTAAGTGCTGATGGGAGAGTGTGTGTGTGTGAGAGACTGAGTGTGATGGGAGTCAGAGTGTGTGTGATGGGAGACAGTGTGTGTGGCTGAGTGTGATGGGAGTCAGAGTGTGTGTGATGGGAGACAGTGTGTGTGGCTGAGTGTGATGGGAGTCAGAGTGTGTGTGATGGGAGACAGTGTGTGTGGCTGAGTGTGATGGGAGACAGTGTGTGTGTGATGGGAGACAGTGTGTGTGGCTGAGTGTGATGGGAGACAGTGTGTGTGTGATGGGAGACAGTGTGTGACTGAGTGTGATGGGAGTCAGAGTGTGTGTGTGATGGGAGACAGTGTGTGTGACTGAGTGTGATGGGAGTCAGAGTGTGTGTGAAGGGAGACAGTGTGGGTGACTGAGTGTGATGGGAGTAGGAGTGTGTGACTGAGTGTGATGGGAGTAAGAGTGTGTGTGATGGGAGACAGTGTGTGTGACTGAGTGTGATGGGAGTCAGAGTGTGTGTGTGATGGGAGACAGTGTGTGTGACTGAGTGTGATGGGAGTCAGAGTGTGTGTGATGGGAGACAGTGTGTGTGACGGAGTGTGATGGGAGTCGGAGTGTGTGACTGAGTGTGATGGGAGTGTGTGTGTGATGGGAGTATGAGCTTGATGTGAGTCTGAATGATGGGGCATGTCTTAGGTGCGTAACGTGGGTGTACAGCTTGGGTAGGGGGGTGCCCGGATTTTGTCTGCCTAGGGCAGCACAAAATCAAGATACACCACTGCCACAAAGCCATATATTTTTTAAAACTAGACACCCTAGGGTATTTCAAATGGTAGTATTTTAACACTTTCCATGCACTAATTCTACCACCAGCCTTTGTCAAATTTTAGGTTAGTAATTTTTTAATGTTTTGTTTCCTGAGTCCAGGGATACCATGCATGCATACGTTTGTTGGGTTTTTTTGGGGATAAAAGGCCACGTTTAGGGGGGTGCATTTCCAACTTGGAATTTTAACATGTAGTCAGCCTGCGCCCATGTTCCATTTGGGACACTTTTGAAGCCTGTCAAAGTATTTTACCCAATCAAACCATATATTTTGGAAAACTAGACATCCTAGGGTATTTAAAATTGTGGTATTTTAACACTTTCCAAGTGCTAATTCTCCCACCATCTTATGTCAAAGGGTTGGGATGTCATTTTTTTCCCACACACATTGTAGTTCAGGCAGGAATTTTCAGATTCTGGTATTTTCCACTGCCAACCAACACCTCAATATGTGTTCAGCAACATCTCCTGAGTATAGATATACCACCCATGCATAGGTTTGTTGGTTTGTTTTGGGGCTAAAAGGCCACATTAAGGGGTTGGGAATTTCCAACCTGGAATTTTGACATGTAGTCAGCCTGCTCCCATGTCCCATTTTGGGACATTTTTGAAGCCAGAAAGTGTATTCTACCCCACCAAGCCATATATATTTTTAAAACAATACACCCTAGGGCACGGGCGTCCAACGTGCGGCCCACGGGCCAAATGCGGCCCGCCTGCCAGAGAGGTGCCGCCCGCCTGAGAGTGGCAGCGGTAGCCGCACCTCTCACCCGCTCCAGCAAAGTGCACACTGGGATGTCACTGACACCCGGGGCTCCAACAAAGTCAGAGCGCGAGTGGATGGAGCTTTCTCCTGTCACGCAGGGGAGAAAGCTCCGCCCCTTCGCACTCTGACCCCGATGGAGCACCGGGTGTCAGTGACATCCCGGTGCTCAGATGGAACAATCCACCTCCCTGCAGATATAAGGTAAGCGAGCATGGAGGGGAAACAATATGGTTTTTTTTTTTCTTATTGTAAAAGTGTGTGTGTATGTAAGTGTAACATGGTGTGTTAGAGTGACTGTGTATTTGTGTATGTGTGTCTGTGTATGCACGTTGAATGTGTGCATTTAATGTGAGTGTTTTTTTATTAAGGAAATAATGGGGTTTTTCTTTCTTTAAAAAAAAAAAAAAGAAAAACTCTATGTGTGTGTGAATCAGTGTATGTGTCGGTGTGACTCAGTGTATGTGTCAGTGTGACTCAGTGTATGTGTGTGTGTAAATGCAACTATGTGTGTATTTGAGTGTGTGTGTATGTAAGTGTAACTTTGTGTAAGAATGACTGTGTGCATTTAATTTATTGAGTATTTATTTTTTTGCTAGGGAATCTGTGACATATTCACACACTGATCATTATGTATGTATATCCACATGTGTGTGTATGTATGTATGTATATCCACGTGTGTGTGTATGTATATATATCCACGTGTGTGTGTGTGTGTATGTATGTATATCGATGTGTGTGTATATGTATGTATGTATGTATATCTATGTGTGTGTATGTATGTATGTATATATATCCACGTGTGTGTGTGTATGTATATCCATGTGTGTGTATGTATGTATGTATGTATGTATATCTACTTGTGTGTGTGTATGTATGTATATCCACATGTGTGTGTGTATGTATATCCACATGTGTGTGTGTGTATGTATGTATATCCCCTTGTGTGTGTGTGTGTGTATGTATGCATGTATGTATATCCTCGTGTGTGTGTGTATGTATGTATGTATAAATATCCACGTGTGTGTGGGTGTGTATATATATATATGAATATATCCACGTGTGTGTGTGTGTATATATATATATATATACATACACATGCGCACACACACAGTTTTTTCCAAAATGAAACATCAATGCGGTCCACACACAAATAAATTTACGGTGAAGTGGCCCACTGCAAAACAAACTTGGACATCCCTGCCCTAGGGTATTTCAAATGGTAGTATTTTAACACTTTCCATGCACTAATTACATGACCAGCCTATGTCAATGTTTTGTATATTAATTTTGTTTCACATACATTGTACTTTGGGCATGAATTCACAGATGTAGTCAACCTGCGTCCGTGTCCTATATGGGATATATCTTTGAAACCAGCCAATGTAATTTATCTCCACCAAACCATATATTTTTAATGGTAGACACCCATCACTCCTTGTGGCAAGGGCTCAGCAGCCACCGATACATCACTAGATGATGTATCAGAAAGCTGACCAGGGTCAAAATCGAACCCTGAGTCAGCTGCCTCAGAATCAGTGTGTAAGCAGTGATCTCGGACAAAGAAGGGGTTAATAGTTCTTAGAAGATCCTATCTAGTACTGTAATACATTACAGTACAAAGAAATGAATCCATAAAAATGTGCACACAGCAAAACATACTGTTCCTGTGCAAGATTACTGCTTATACAGTGATGAATGGCAGGGAAGGGGTTAATACACAGTGAATGACTTTCATGAAACCTGACAATTTTATAAAATGTTATTTTATATCACTAATACTGATCTGTCTATTTCCGTCACAAAAATGTAAGTGAGGAGAGGGAGGCAGATCAATATTTGTGCATATTGATCCGACCAATTTTGATATGACCAAGGTCATTATGAGCTTATTTGAGCAATCACCAAACTGCCTTTGCCACTAATTCGCTGTTACTGATCGCTATGCGCTCAGACAGCTTTAAAAAAAAAATCTCAAATACTTTTACTTTACACTTAATCCCCTAAAGGGTATTATATGCAGACAGATAAAAACTGCTTTGGCGTCAATATAATTACGTAAGCAGTGATCGACAGCAAAGAAGGGGTTAATAACTCTTAGAAGAGCCATTGTAGTACTTAATAAATTTCAGTACAAAAAAATTAACCCCTAAAAAATGCACAAACAGCAAAAATAAATTTGCTGATGTGCACGATCACTACTTACGCAAGATCAGTGGCAGGGAAGGGGTTAAACGCAGGGAATTGCTTTTATAAATTTTTGTTATTGTTTTATTATTCATGTGTTGTGTATTTATTATTTTTTTGTACTTTTACTTACTTTTATAACTTTGATCTGTCTCTCTCCCTCACTAAAAAAAATGTGAGGAGAGGGAGGCAGATCCTAACTGGTCAGATCAATATAGGGTCATCAGAGCATCCTCACTGCTTGTCAGTGTGCCTGGCAGTCACTGATTGACTCTGTGAAGGCCTATCGTTTCAATACCGCTTGAGCACTGAAAGCGAAAAACTCCGCTTTCAGTGCTCGTTTAGACATACGACGGACTAGGTCCGTCCTGTGTCACTAACGCCTCGGCAAGGGGTTAAGTAGTTGTTTATTAGTTGTTGTCATAAGTGGCAACAAGTTTAATTCCACTCTTTTCGTATGATCTACCCCAATATTTACCATCAGATAAATAATATCTTGGGTAGCCCATATAAAGCCATATTTTCGAATAGATACCCTTTATCTTTCAACAGGATATTACTGGGTAGCCCCAATGATTTCTCTAAATATAACTTATATCCTTAGAGATCTGAATAAATTTGCATCTTCTTCATCAATTCTATCCTGGAGTCTTGCGGTTTGTGCAGGGTCACGATGACATCATCTATAAAAATCAACAAACCTTAGATGTTTCAAACTCCTGTATTCTCGGTGTCACGGAAGACCTGTGATTTTAACTTCCGTTCATGTTAGTATTGTTTGTTGTGCACTGTAGTTTATACCTTTCCCCAAAGAGGTTAGATCACTCCACTTTCTGGTGCTCCGCTCCACTTCATGTCCCCGGCATGCTAACTGCTCATCCTGCATCTCTTTGCTGGGCTTAGGAGTGTAATTAGTCAGTTCAAACTAACTGCTAACCGGGAGAGAAATGTAGCTCATCTAGAGATTGGCCAGTCATTTAAAGGGAATAGTAGCTCCTCCGCTGATTGGTCCCCGGGATCCGAAACAGTACTGAAATAGGACGGAAAACAGGTGAATACCACCCGCCAACCAGGACCTCCACTTCCCTAATGTGTACCCAGCTCAGAGAGCACAATACACGACTTGTACAATAAAGGTAAAGCCCGGCAGTTTCGGACTCTCTATGCCAACCCTGGTTAAGTTGGCGCTACTCTGATTGGTAGCTTTAGACGTAGGCAGCCTTCCCATTGTTCGCTACTCCTGAGTTCTGTCTGTAGGCGCCTCTCCTATTGGCTAGAGGTTTAAAGGTCCCTGAGTTAATTAGTTTAAAGGAACTCTTGCCAACCCCGGTCTCCCAATGGTCGCCCATTTCATCCCCCCTGTGTGATTGGTTAGCTGCCCAGCAGTGCCAGGGTTTAAATGGATTAACTATGTCAAGTCCTAATCCGACTATCTTTGTATTGCTCTATCAATATATGATCTACATTTGTTTATATGTGAAATGTCCCATAAATATTCTTCTGTTTTCAAAACCTCTATACTGGTCTTGTCTATATTATACTGTGGGGGTCACAGACCATGGTTCTGTACTATTTACAGAGGTACCCAGAGGTACTAAGTAGTTGGATAGTACCCTTGGCTGTGGGACATACAAACCACAACCGGGACCTGGAAGACTAGTCATGGATGCAGTACCTAAAGGATCTGCTTGAAGCTCGTGAACGTTCTGCCAGTTATAAGTCCAAGGCTGTCCTGATTGCTGAACTGATGGAAGGTGACTTGATTATCAACACCCCTTTCGGAGGTCACCGACATGTTGGAGGTGCAGCGAGAGGTCCAGTGTTGCCTGGCTCTCAATGGGTCGAAGCACATCCAGGACGTGAACACTCAGATCTTGGATCAGTGTCACCATTTGCAAAGAGAATATTCGCGGAGTGCACCAGTGGAAACTACCTTACTCAAGGGGCAGCCATCATGCCAGAGGCTCATCGTATTAAATTTCGCAACCTGCAGCAGAAGGAGGGACAACCTTTTACAGAATGGTTCCACTGAATGAACCGTGCAGTGGACCACTGGAAGTCTGGTTGCCAAGCTGCCCCCTGAGTACTCACTTCTTTAATGTATACTCTGCCTGGCAAGAAAGACTGGAGAAGCATCTTGGTTTTTGCTTTATTGAGTTTATTTGTGAATTATCTACATGACCAATGAGTAAAGGGAGGGTAAGGAGAATTGAACAGGAGGAAACTAATAAACAGATTAGTAAGTGTTAGAAAAAAAAGGTAACAAAGATATTTCTACATGTTGAACCATTTATGTTTAACTATTTTATGATGCTCACAGCTATCAGGAAATTATACTCAGCAGCTTTTCTTATTTCTTTTATTTGAATGATTTTTTTTATAAGGCTCTTTTATCATTAGCCCTTTTTTAGCATTCCATGTACCTGTTACATTGTAGCTATTATAGTGGAGATTTGTATTCTTGCTCAATTTAAAAAATCTTTTCCATACATGGTACAGTAAACTATACTTTTTATCAGCATTTTAGGGAGTCCAGTCACAGGATGCATTAATATTGAACCTTAATAAAGAATTTCCTACCAAATAATGACTCCAGAGGCTTGGAAAGTTCCCTTTCCCCCAATCTTCTTGGGGACTGGGACAACCCAAAAGACACCCAAACCCTCATAAATAAATGGGGGCTGGCAAAAAGCATGTAAGGTGTAAAAAAACCATCATTTTAAATACCCTAGGGCAGCGGTGGTGGACCTAGGGCACGAGTGCCACAACTGACATGCCGAGCCCAAGAGGAACAGGCAACAATGGTTTAAAGATGGGCGCCGCCGGTCACTGCTTCTTTTCCCGATAATCAATTAACTTTTTGCTTTCCGTCTTGAACGTTTCTTCACATTGTGTCCAATTATAGGGAGAAGAAGCAGATAACTGGTGGCACCAGTCTTTTACCCACTGATGCCTGCTCCTCTCGGACTAGTGTGTGTGCATTGGTCTGTGTATGCATGAGGATGTGTGAGTATAAGTGTGTGTGAGTATGAGTATAAATATGTCTATGCATGAGTATGAGTATAAGGGAGTGTGAGTGTGTGAGTATAAGTGTGTGTATAAGTGTGTGTCTGAGTATGAGTATGTGTGTGTGCAAGTATGAGTATAAGTGTATATGCAAGTATGAGTATGAGTATTTGTGTGTGTATGAGTATAAGTGTGCGTGTATGAGTATAAGTGTGTGTGTGTGTGAGTATAGGTGTGAGTGTGTATGAGTATGAGGATAAGTGTGTGTGTGTGTGTGTGTGTATATGAGTAAAGGTGTGAGTGCAAGTATGAGTATAAGTGCATGGGTGTATGTGTGTGTATGAGCAAAAGTGTGTGTATGAGTGAGTATGAGTATAAGTGTGTGTGTGCGAGTATAAGTGTGTGTGTATGAGTATAAGTCTACAGGACAGACTATTGTAGTGCTGTCTGTTCTCGGGTACACCTTAGGTATCAGGGTATGCCCACGGCCATGGGTCCCTGGCTTGCTTGCACCTAGAGGATTATCAGCCATACCACACTGACGAGGCCATTGTAAGCCAAAATATATGCCTGTGGTTTGCTGTGTTCCTCATGCAGAGGAGACTAGCCATGCATTTCAGGTCTGGACTGCCCTTATGGGTGGGATTAGTCTGATATACTAATGGAGTGGTTTCTCTGCAATGGTGTAATCAAGTGAAAAATGTAGTTGCCCTCCAATGTAGGTTCTATCCTCAGGGCTGTCTTAACAGCATTGCAGGCCCCTGGGCAAAGCAAGGCAGTGGGGCCCCATAACCCCGACCCTAACTCCACCCCTAAACTCCACCTCTAACCCCACATCCAGCAACAAAAAATGATGCGCAGCAATAATTAATCACCACAGCAAGTCCAACTCTAATCACAGTGTAACACTGATCTTTTTACAGAATCCTCTGATTATTGACTTGTTTATGATAATCTTTTAATTGCACAACACTGCTGGAATAATTAATACAGAAATATGCACAATTAAAAGATTATCATTAGCAAGTCAATAGTCACATTTCTAGAAGAAGATCCTTTGAAAATCACCATAACAAGTCACACCATCATTTTGATCATACTTTAAAATTTGATGAAACATTTTTTTTAAAAAGACACATTTGTGTGAGTGATACCACCCATGCATAGGTTTGTCGGGCTGTTTGTGGTAGTAATTTTTCTGTGTTATTTTTCTACATACATTGTACTTCAGAGATCAATTCACAGATTTTGGTATGTGTCACTGCCAAACAACACCAAGAACATCTCCTTAGCATAGGGATCATCTCCTTGGCACAGGGATTTCACCTATGCATAGCTTTGTCAGCTTGTTTTGGGGTTAAAAGGCCACATTTGAGAGGTGGACTTTTTGGTTTTCCCACTTGGAATTGTGATATGCAGAAAACTATCACCCATGTCCCATCTGGGAGATATTTGAAGCCAGACAGTGTATTTTACCCCATCAAACTACATATGTTTTAAAGTAGACACCCAAGGGTATTTCAAATGATGGTATTTTAACACTTTCCATGCACTAATTCTACCACCAGCCACTTTTGAGAAGTGCACTTTTTGATTTTTCCAACTTGGAATTTTGATATGTAGAGCAAGGAAGGGGTTAATAGCTCATATAAGCGCATTTGTAGTACTGTAATATATTACAGTACCAAAAAATTAACCCCTAAAAAAGCACAAAGAAGAAAAAAATGTGCTGCTGTGTAGTATTCAGTGGTAGGGAAGGGGTTAATACACAGGGTACACTATACATAGGGTATGGCTTTTATAAAAGCCCTTGGGTCTCACAATTTTATTACATTTTATTTAATTTATTACAATTTAAAACTTACATTATACGGATCTGATTCTCACTCATTAAAACTCAATTCAGCAGAGGGAGGCAGATCTACACAGGTCAGATCAATATTTGATCTGACCAGGCGAGGGGTGATGCTCACCTGAACTATCACCAAATTGCCTTTGCCGCTGATCGGCTGTTACTGAGTTGATGGGACACTTCATCGCGGGTGCATCCTTGCAGCCACTTCACCGCCGTCACTTCACCACACGACAGCATTGTTTCATATATGTACATACAGTACAATTAATATTAATGTTATCTGAAAATATTTTGTTATATTTTTTGCAATCCAATCTAGGCATTGGACTTTAATTTAGAGTTGTCTTGAAACATACATCTGCAATCATTTTTTTTCTAGATCAGCTGCCAGGATGATCAGGATAATCTTGTGGCCAAGGAGCACCACAGAGTGGGATGCCACAATGGTTGCAGGATAGATGTGTATAACATAAATTATAGTAGAAGTTGTTTAGTATAAGTTATGATCTTTTGTCTACAGAATTCATGCATAGAGTATAAGTTATACAGCCCCGATCCAGGGTTAAACAGCCGATCGCTGGTTTTCAGGGTCAGGAAGGAATTTTTTCCCTGTTACTCAGGGTTTTTTTTTTTTGCCATCCTCTGGATCATTTGACTTGGGATTTAAAAATGAAATAATAGAATAAAAGTTTTATATAACCCAGATCAAACATTAAAAAGCCGATTGCTGGTTTTCAGGATCAGGAATTAATTTTTTTCTTGTTACTCAGGTTTTTTTTTCTTCCTCTGGATCATTTGGCTTGGTCTTTAAAGTGTCGAATAAATCCCTTATCATACATGGTCAATAGGCCGATCCAGGGTTATACAGTCGATCGCTGGTTTTCAGGATCAGGAAGGATTTTTTTTTACTTGTAACGCAAGTTTTTTCGCCTTCCTCTGGATCATGTGCCTTCAGAACCCAGTAAAATACAATAAAAGCTATTAAACCTTTCAATCCTTTTTGTTGACGTCTCTCTTCTTGGATGGTATAATCAATTTACTTATTGGGTCATGGTTATAGTCTGGATAATCAAGAGTTGCCAAATATGGCAAGTTCTTATCCCCTGAAATATATATATAGACACATATACTCACACACCTCACATACACAGCCAGTCACAAACACACACACCTCACATACACGGCCAGCCACAAACACGGCCAGCCACAAACACACACACCTCACATACACAGCCAGTCACAAACACACACACACCTCACATAAACAGCCAGTCACATACACACACACACACACACATACACCTAACATACACACACACCTCACATACACAGCCAGTTACATGCACACACACACTTCGCATACACAGCCAGTCACATAAACACACGTCACATACACAGCAAGTCACATCAGACACTAGAGCTGTGCTGTAAAAAAAACAAAAAAAAAATGGATGGATGGAAGCGGAAAGGGGCTCCCCATGAATAAAAGCACCTGGACGCATGGGCGTCCACAGTAGTTTTTCCGGGGTGTGTGGCAGTGCTGTATTTACCGCGAGGCATCCTAGGCGGATGCCTATGACGGCAAATTTTGGGGGGCTGCAGCGCCCCCCAGCACTGGAAAAAAAAAAATTAAAAAAAAAAAAAATAAAAAAAAAGCCGGCCCTTTAAAAAAAAAAAAAACCCACCGCGCTTGCAGGCAGAGACGGAGGTGAGAGGGGATCGGAAGATCCCCCCTCACCATCGCTCTGCCTGCCAGGCTGCACGGGGAGCCGAACAGGCAGCACAGAGAAACCTCCTTGCTGCCTGTTCGGCTCCCCGTGCAGTGTGTCGACACGGAAGTGCCGACAGTCACGTGACGGGCGCGCTGACGTCATACGCGCGCCCGGTCACGTGACCTGTCGGCACAATCGCCGGGAAGCCGAACAGGCAGCATGGAGGGACCATGCTGCCTGCCTGCCAGGGAAAGGTAAGTGCTGATGGGAGACTGTGTGTGTGTGTGTGAGTGACTGAGTGTGATGGGAGTCAGAGTGTGTGTGATGGGAGACAGTGTGTGTGACTGAGTGTGATGGGAGTCAGAGTGTGTGTGATGGGAGACAATGTGTGACTGAGTGTGATGGGAGTCAGAGTGTGTGTGATGGGAGACAGTGTGTGATGGGAGTCAGAGTGTGTGTGATGGGAGTCAGAGTGTGTGACTGAGTGTGATGGGAGTCAGAGTGTGTGTGTAATGTGAGTCAGAGTGTGTGTGATGGGAGTCAGAGTGTGTGTGATGGGAGACAGTGTGTGTGTGTGTGTGTGTGTGTGTGTGTGTGTGTGTGTGTGACTGAGTGTGATGGGAATCAGAGTGTGTGTGATGGGAGACAGTGTGTGACTGAGCGTGATGGGAATCAGAGTGTGTGTGATGGGAGACAATGTGTGACTGAGTGTGATGGGAGTCAGAGTGTGTGTGATGGGAGACTGTGTGTGACTGAGTGTGATGGGAATCAGAGTGTGTGTGATGGGAGACAGTGTGTGACTGAGTGTGATGGGAATCAGAGTGTGTGTGATGGGAGACAGTATGTGACTGAGTGTGATGGGAGTCAGAGTGTGTGTGATGGGAGACAGTGTGTGACTGAGTGTGATGGGAGTCAGAGTGTGTGTGATGGGAGACTGTGTGACTGAGTGTGATGGGAGTCAGAGTGTGTGATGGGAGACTGTGTGTGACTGAGCGTGATGGGAATCAGAGTGTGTGTGATGGGAGACTGTGTGTGACTGAGTGTGATGGGAGTCAGAGTGTGTGTGATAGGAGACAGTGTGTGTGACTGAGTGTGATGGGAGTCAGAGTGTGTGTGATGGGAGACAGTGTGTGACTGAGCGTGATGGGAATCAGAGTGTGTGTGATGGGAGACAATGTGTGACTGAGTGTGATGGGAGTCAGAGTGTGTGTGATGGGAGACTGTGTGTGACTGAGTGTGATGGGAATCAGAGTGTGTGTGATGGGAGACAGTGTGTGACTGAGTGTGATGGGAATCAGAGTGTGTGTGATGGGAGACAGTATGTGACTGAGTGTGATGGGAGTCAGAGTGTGTGTGATGGGAGACAGTGTGTGACTGAGTGTGATGGGAGTCAGAGTGTGTGTGATGGGAGACTGTGTGACTGAGTGTGATGGGAGTCAGAGTGTGTGATGGGAGACTGTGTGTGACTGAGCGTGATGGGAATCAGAGTGTGTGTGATGGGAGACTGTGTGTGACTGAGTGTGATGGGAGTCAGAGTGTGTGTGATAGGAGACAGTGTGTGTGACTGAGTGTGATGGGAGTCAGAGTGTGTGTGATGGGAGACAGTGTGTGTGACTGAGTGTGATGGGAGTCAGAGTGTGCGTGATGGGAGTAGGAGTGTGTGACTGAGTGTGATGGGAGTAGGAGTGTGTGACTGAGTGTGATGGGAGTGTGAGCTTGATGTGAGTCTGAATGATGGGGCATGTCTTAGGTGTGTAACGTGGGTGTGCAGCTTGGGTAGGGGGGTGCCCGGATTTTGTCTGCCTAGGGCAGCACAAAATCAAGATACACCACTGGGGTGTGGTGGTGGTTTTGGGGGTAAAATATCAAAGCAGGAATGGACTGACGCCATGTGTAAATTTATTTACGAAGAGTGTTGAGACAAAGACAGGGAGTCAATAACAGTCAGACTGATTTCATGAGAAGGCAGAACTCAACTTTTGACAGCTCAACGCATTTCACACCATTAGCACAAAATATCCTCACCAGTACCCCCAATACCTCCTAACTCCTCCCCATTGTTTACCTTTGTTTGCTCAGGGGAGGGGTTGCTTGGTTGGAGGCAAATGTTACCCATTATTAGGGAAATTATATAACCATGGTAGTAGTAGCTAACAGACCAGCATATACCTGAGCATTATGTGAAGTTTACAATACCTGGGGTGATAAAAATTAGCCACTATTGCCCCAGTCTACAATTCCTATGGTATTCATCCAGTAATGGGCTGGCTGTATATCATGGGATCAACAACAAAAAAGTTAGTGTGCAGTGTAACAATCCCAGTTTGTAACTACAAATCCAATAAAAATGAAGCTAGTAATATGGCTGATTGAATATAATTGTAGATGCAGTCAACAATAACAGTTAATATTTGCAGACTTCAAACACCCCCTGCCCCTCCCCCGCGCACAGCTCCATCTACAGTTATCAACTAGCAATGTAACTTGCTTAACATCATGTGTGTTGGAGTCAACAAATATTAATGTTGTGTTGTGTAGTGCAGTTCTGCAGGGCTGGTGCTACCCTAAGGCAGCACAGACAGCTGGCCGCCTTAGGGCGCCAAAAGGGAGGCGGCGGGAAAATCGAAATTACCTGCACACCCGAGGCCTGCCATAAGGGGGTTTAGCCAGTCTGTGGCTGTGAGGGAAGCGTTGTGTGCTCTTCTCCAGCAGAGCGGCTTCAGTCAAGTTTGATCAAATAAAAAATATGCGACCGGAGTTACTTTGGTAACATTTTTTTTATTTTTTTTATAACAAACTTTATTGAAGCTTCGCGGCTCGAGGAAAGCGCAGAACGCTTCCCTCACAGCCGCAGACCTGCAGAGCACCAGGAGACAGAGCAGCAAAGAGGTAAGTACTGGGGAGGGGGGAGGAGGGAGGCAAAATCTTGGCATATTAAATGGCAATATCCTGGCATATTGAGGGGCAAAATCCTGGCATATTAAATGGCATGTTGGAGGGGCAAAATCTAGGCATATTTTTATTTTTAAGCTTTATTAATTACATAATTTCTTCATTTTACAAAAATAGTTCAAGCAGTACAAAATTTAAAGTGGATTAAATACAGTGCAGTATGTTGTATGCTGCAAGCATGATATAATGTATATTACATATTCATTCGAGATCTGCAATATCTTGATAATAAAGATAAATTACGTACAGCCATTCTCACATTCACATCACATTCATACTATTCCTCGAGGTAAAAAATCGTCAACTGCGTAAGTCCAAATGGGCAACCAAGATGGGGCTATAGATAACATTATTTATGGATATTATGCCTATAGTCTCATACTGTGAGGGGTAGTTTATGCGTCACTACACTAGATTAGATAAGATTTTGCCACGGGGCCCAAATTTCATAATAGCTGTCTAAGTTGTTTGTTAGTTTATAGAAGTACCTCTCCATATTATGTTGGAAATGTATCTGTCATAACTTTTTGCAAGGTCGGGGGGTCCTGGTTTTTCCACTCTCTAGCCATGCAGATCTTTACTGCCGCAAATACATTTATCGCTAGATTTATCTTAGCTTTATTATCTAATGGCATGTCTAAATTAAAAAGGAAGGTTTGGGGAAGCAGACACCAATCTGATTCAAAAAGAATTTTGAGCAGGACCCCCAGATCTGTTTTAAGGTAGTGCAGTCCATCGCAGCTCCACCATATGTGAGACATGGTTCCGGGCTTGTTTTGGCATCTCCAACAGTTACTTGAAGAGGTTTGGAACATTTTATGTATAACAACTGGAACGTAATACCAGTGATGCAACAGCTTAAAAAACTGTTCACGTAGATTGATGCAGTGTACCGCCTTCCTCATCCTAGTCCATGCCCGGAACCATGTCTCAGCTGAAAGGTCCATTCCCAGTTCTCTCTCCCATCGAATGAAGCCCTTGGATTTCTCTGGGTCAGTCTCCCTGCGTGAAAGATCCAATAATCTAGATATGAGATGTTTTTTATAGTGAGCCTCGAAAAAGGTATCAAGCTCTGAGTGTTCCCTCAATGGGTTTGCATTCAAAACGCTTTTAATTCGTGTGTAGGCGAAATTCCCCCGTATCTGGGATGTCACATTAGGTTGGATTTCGTCGAATGAGTGAATTGAGAAGGACGATAGTATATCCGAAATATGGGTCAGTCCTCCTCCAAACCACTGTTTTAAGTCTAGGTCTTCCATCATTAGTTGGAGAGTCTCCAGAGGAGATGGGTTAGTTAGAGAATCAGACAGAGCAAACTTCCCTTTAAACTTAAACATTTGTTCCACTATGTTTAATATAATAGGGTTCAAAATTTCCAATTTCTTATATTGTTCTGAGTTCAACCAGAAGAGGCAATAGGGATTACAATTCCTACATAACAATTTTTCGTAATTGAACCAGCCCAGATTGAAGCCCTATTTACAGTCCCAGACTATGAAGTGTTAAGCCATACATGCTTCATAGATTCCAGCAATGTTTGGATAATTGACTCTGTCCAGAGACAGTTTCCTTCTCAACGTAGCCCCTCCAATTCTTGGAGGTTTCCCATTCCATACAAAGGAATGAAATATTACTTCGAACTGCTGCAAAGTCCTAACAGGTACAGGAAGGGGGATAGTTCTGAATAAGTACGTCAATTTGGGGAGCACGTAGCTTTTTATGTTGTTCAACCTGCCCAACCAAGATATTTCATAATTCTTCCAGGACAAAAATTTAGTTTTTAGTTGGCTAAGCAGATGGGAATAGTTCTCAGATACCAGGTTTTTAAGGTCATGACAGATTCGTATTCCAAGGTATTCAATATGTTTTTGATTAAAATGAAAGGGAAGCTTTCTCCTTAGATTACTCAAAGTTTGCTGGTTTATATTAAATGCTTGCGTTTTGTTAAGGTTAAGCTTATGGTTTGAATATATTCCAAACTTCTGTATTTCCGGGACAGACATTTCTGGGTTTCCTATGGTTAGCAAAATATTCTCCGCATATAGCATGATCTTATGCGAAAGCGGACCCGTATTTATTCCCTCTCTCTTGTTATTTGCCGGATCAGAGCCGCCAGAGGTTCGATCGTCAGCACATAGAGCATGGGGGCTAAAGGGCACCCCTGTCTAGTGCCGTTGTTAATATAAAAGAAATCGGAGTCAAGATCCGATCCAGATATCTTGGCCTGGGGGTCCGTATATAACGCCATTGTATTAGTGGAAAAGGTACCTGAGAGGCCAAAAACATGGTGGGTTTCCTTCAAGAAGGTCCAGCTGACCCTGTCAAACGCCTTCACGGCATCTAGTGCCAAGAAGACGGACGACAGGGCTCTGGACCGGACCTCATAGATGAGGTTTAAAATCCTTCTAGTATTATCCTCTCCATTTCTACCTGTGATGAAACCTGTCTGGTCCGGGTGTATCACTGTCGCTATGACCTTTTTCAATCTTTCAGCCAAGATTATTGAAAATATTTTCAAGTCTAAATTTATTAATGATATGGGTCTAAAGCAGTGGTAGTCAACCTTTTTCTACCTACCGCCCACTAATGCATCTTTCTTGATGGAAAAATGTCCTTACCGCCCACCAGTTTTCGCACAAGCGCGGAATATTTTTTAGAAAGGAGGGTGTTTTAAAAAAAATAAATGTACGTACATTTATCTTTATATTTCTTTATTTTTTTTTTTACGTTTTGATCTGCACTCCACACAGTGCTTTTTTCCATCCTCTTTTCCCTTTTATTACTAACACCAAAAAAAAATGTTGTATTAGGTGCCAATTTTTATTAATGTCACCATCAAAATAAATTCCTTTTCCTGCCTGCTTCTTTACCTTCCTTATAGTATATCACTATATTAAGGATCTCTTTTTCCTATTTTTTTATTTTCTCCTTCCCTTACTTATTTTTTTCTTTTATTTTATAAGATAACAAAACTTAATTTATGAGCCAGACTAAACACTTCTTACCCCTTTTCTCTATTTTTCTTCCTTTTTTTGTTATTTGAATTTTTTATCTTTTCCTTTTTATCTCCTTTCTTTTACCTTTCTGAGCGACAAAAGTAAGGCTGAGCTAGTTAGCCCACTTATTATTATTATTAGCCAACAATTCTCTTTCTCCTGCCTATAAATTTTCTTTTGAAACTGCTCTGCTCCGTTTCTGCCTGCTTCTGCCTGTCCCTGCTATCAGTTTCCACTCCTCCCCTTCCTCTTCCCACGTGTTTGCGTGCGCTCGCTCCCGCCCGTCCCCTTCTCGCACAAAAGGAGGTTGATTGATGTGTGCGCTCGCGCCCGCCGGCACCGCCCGCCCACTCTCTCAAAAGGAGGTTTTAACTTCCGAAAATCCTACTCTCATTATCGCGCACGCTGATTTCTTGATGTGTGCGCTCATGCGTGCGCCCACTCGCTCGCTCGTTCAAAAGGAGGTTTTAACCTCCAAAGTCCCTTCCGCCCACCTGGAATCCCAAAACGCCCACTAGTGGGCGGTAGGGACCAGGTTGACAACCCATGGTCTAAAGTATGTCACACAGCTCATATCTTTCCCAGTATTAGGAATTGGGGTTATTGAAGCTCCATCTCTGATGGAAAGTTTTGTCCGAGTGATATTCCTCTCAGTAATAACGGAGCGACAATATTTCCCAAAGTTTGAAAAAACAAAGGAGAGATACCGTCCGGACAAGGGGCCTTATTTTTTTTCAGGTTTCTAATTGCGTCATTAATTTCAGATATCTGGATTGGATCATTTAGCCTAGTTAGGTGTTCTGCCGAAAACTGTGGCAGATTTAGGCCTGCAAGAAAGGTCTTCTCTGTGAAGCCTGTTTGCCAGCAGATGGTAAGTTGTTTAATGAATTATAGTAATCCTTTAATACCTTGCTGATTTCTTTTGGTGATAAATAAGACTTCCCTTTATAAATAATTTTATTAATCCTGATACAACTATTCCTATGTTTAATTTTATTCGTCAGATTCTTGCTGGCCCTGTTACTGCTATAATACCACTCCTGTCTTAGACATTGTAGCGACCTATTCGTTTTTTCTAATAATCTATCTTTAATTTTTTGTTGGATCTCGGCTATTTGTTTATTTAAATCTATGTCTGGGTTTAGTTTATTGAGGGCTTCAATCTAGGCAAGCTTCACATAGAGGTCTCCCAATTCAAGACCCTTTGCCTTTTAATTCCCCCCCCCCTGTTTTATAAGATGTCCGCGCATTGTGCATTTCATTGTACACCAAAGAGTTGAATCCTGAACTAGCCCGTTATCATTATCCTTCAGATAATCTACGGCAAGCTTTCTAAACTCTTCCCTATCCGACGGTGCGGTTCAGAGGGTTTTGTTTAGTCTCCATTTAGATCTAATTCATTTAGATCTAATTTTATAATTCTCTCTGTTTTTGATGGTGACAAAGACTGGTACGTGATCCGACCAGGAGATGTTTCCTATAGAGGATGAGACGAAACTACCAATGCTTCTATTGTTTGTTATAAACATATTTATTCTAGAATAGTAGTGATGTACCTGTGAATAAAAGGTATAATCTCTCTCTTCTGGTTTTTGTGTTCTCCAAATATCGTATAATCTGTTCCTAGCCAGCCATTCAGTGAAGGACTTTGCAACAGATTTAAGCTTATTATCTGGAGCGGAACCACGCATCAATCATTTATCTAATCTGCCATCATGGATGCAATTTAGGTCTCCACCAAAAACGAGATGTCCTGTACAAATCTCCTGGATTCTGGAGTAGACCTTTCTTAGAAACCTCACCGCCGCAACGTTAGGTGCATAACTGTTGTCTATGGTATAAGGCACATCGTTAATTTTACAGATACAAATCACGAATCTTCCCTCAGTCAGTTTCGAGATAGATACACTCCCACTTTAAGTTTTTTTTTTGCAGGCCAGATTTGATGTGTTAATGTTAGGATATTTCTTATATTTTCAATAAATAGAGCCTCCTGTAAGCCAATGGGTTTCTTGCGCGAAACATACATCTACATGCTGGAGGGATAAGAAATGGTTAATAAGTCAGCCTGCTGAGAGGAAGGAACTGAAGACACGTCTGATTGGAAAGACGCCCACTACAGAATGCAGACGCTACACGGATGACGTCACCACGTGCGATGCCTGTGTGTCACGTGTAGCGGGAGATTTAAAAATGGAAGCTGCAGAATAGAGAGAGGACACTTGAAAAAGCCCTATCGATTGGGCGAAACGCGTTGTGGAGGAGAGGAGACCTTTGGGACTGGCTTTGGACACTTGGCTCTTTACCACTGTGCATTCTCATGCTGAATCCTGTGATATGTGATGTAAGACTTGTATGTACCTTTTTCTATATTAAATTTACTCACACTAAAAGTCTCCTCTTCACTCTCTCTTGCTTTTTGGAGACCTGATGGATCATTAACCCCTTGTGGGCTCCCAGGACGCCTTATAGACTGAGCAGAACTCTGCTCAGGAAGATGTGAGTGCATTCTCACTTAATTTTGGATGTTGGCACTTTTAATTTAAGATTACTACACTATATTATTATTGTTTCTGTTTTTATCCCTTCTGGTTTACACCGAGCTGATTACGTTATATCTAAGGGTAACCCCGATTTTTATTTTGTGTGTATTACAGTGTTGGGTTACAGCGCACTTTTTCACGTGTTTTGTTTTATTTTTTGTTTTATTGTTTGCGTGTTTGCACTCAACTTTTCATATAGATGCTTTATACTAGAGATGCGATTTGTAGGTGAGTGGTCTGGAAAAAGATCCTCTGGGAAATTATCTGTTGGTATTACTTTAGTAGGTCATTATGCCTCTTTTAGGAAATCTTTTGCTGCACAGCTTGATTTAGAAGAATAATATGTTGCGAGTGGTTTTATTTTGTCCGTACTTTGTCTCTTCTCTCTTTCTCTCTCTCTCTCCTTCTCCCTCTTGGGAGCCATTGCTCAAAGTTATTCAGCGAGAGGGAAAAAAAAAAGGAGAAAAAGAGAAGTCCACACAGTCCAGAATCTAGTGTCAAGCCATACATTTGTGGCTAGAGCCTTTGGCGCGCTTATTCAGAAGATTCAGTAATATATCTTATCCTTGTGGTTCCCACCAGGGCATGAGATTAATGAAACCGGGAATTATTCTGAGATTAAGCCCGTACAGTATGTTCAGAGTACTTCACCTTTACTCTCCAGAGTTGGAGTGTACAGTCTCTTAGCAAGCATAGTGTATCTTCCCTCTTTCTTTCCCAGATGCCTCTGTTCTATAGTTCAAATACAGATATTTTGGCCTTAAGCAACCAGAAATCACATTATAAGATCGGATTGAGACTCTTCTCAGTATCCCTACAGCTCAGTTGTGTCTTTATACAGAACGAGGAATAATATGTAGATCCAGTGAACGTCAATGTATGCTCTAGAGTAGTTTGCTTCCCAAAGACCCTTATGCCATTATAACGAAGAACTCCTATGATGTGAGTAAATATACCAGATCCCTCTAGAAATGGGTAAGTTCACATAAGGAGTGTGTGGCTTATCTGTATGTTTCTAAATGTGTTACAGCCCAAGTCTCCTGCAGCAACTTTAGATATTCTATTCCTGGTATAGCTCCAGTAGATTAAAGTCAGGGTTTCCCTCAAAAAAATATCTGAAAACAGGTGTCCCTATGTATTCCAGCGTTTCTTTAGATAAGTCAAATATCCCTTAGTTTAGCTGGTGTTAAGTGTGCTTGTGGAGTTGTATACTCTTAGCTAAACAGGAATATTCAGCTTTATTGTCCGAATTGGGGTGTATATTTACAATGTGTTCCAAGCTTAAATAGAGTGAGTTTTGCTTTAATGTTCCGGAATTCCTCTTAGTGGCCATAAGGCTCAAATTATGATTCTACATAACACAGAAGGCTCAGTTAAGAGTCAGTATGTGTTTAGGCAGATTTTACCTTAACCCAAAGTCCAGTCTCAATGGAGTTCAAGTAGACATGTGCATTCGATTTCGGATGAATGCATTTTCGTCCGAAAATAGCATTTTCGTCCATTCGTTCGAAAAATGAAGAACGAAAATGCTAAACTAACGAAAACCGAATGAACGAATGGTTAATAAACGAAAATCATTCGTTCATTCGTCCATTCGTAGTACTATTGCATTCTATAAGCCGAAATAGAGTCGGTTTATAGAATACAATAGCATTTCACTACACGGAGCCAAAGTCTCAATTCAGAAATTTATGAATGGAGACTCTGTCTCCGTGTAGTGAAATGCCGACAGCCTATAAACCGAACGTTCGGTTTATAGGCTGTCGGCTTATGTAATACATGTAATCCTATTGCTAGTCTATAAACCGAACGTTCGGTTTATAGAATAGCAATAGGAATACATGTATTCCATAAGCCGACAGCCTATAAACCGAAAGTTTGGTTTATAGGCTGTCGGCATTTAACTATACAGAGACAAAGTCTCCATTCATAATGAATGGAGACTATGTCTCTGTTTAGTTAAATGCCGACAGCCTATAAACCGAACGTTCGGTTTATAGGCTGTCGGCTTATGTAATACATGTAATCCTATTGCTATTCTATAAACCGAACGTTCGGTTTATAGAATAGCAATAGGATTACATGTATTCCATAAGCCGAAAGTCTATAAACCGAACGTTCGGTTTATAGACTTTCGGCTTATAGAAAACATGTAGTACTATTGCCTTTCTATGAACCGAACGAAAGCCCCATTCATAAGAATTTCTTATGAATGGGGCTCTTGTTCGGTTTATAGAAAGCCAATAGTATTACACGTATTCTATAAAACGAACGAATAAAATTAAACGAAACGAAAATAATGAACGAATTTCGTCTGAAACGAATGCAGTAATGAACGAAATTTGTTTTAGACGAAATAAATAACATTTTCGTCCGAATGGACGAAAACGAAACGAAAATGTTGGTTTTGCACATGTCTAAGTTCAAGGCTCCTGTGAAAAAGGAAGACCAGACATCGCTGGAGTAATGAGTGATCCTTCTAGGATTCGCACAAGCTTCAGAGGCTGGTAAATATATATATTTTTTTTATCTTTTTTTCCCTTTTCCCTCGTCCTCTCCTTTATGCGTTCCAGACCAGACCTTATATATCGATGATAGATGTTATATCATAGGTGTGTCACAAAGATTTACTTGTAGGGTTGTATGCTTTTAGCTGAGCAAAATAATTGACTCTACTGTCCTGATTGAGATATGTGAGTACAACGTGTTCCAAGCTTAAATAGGCAAAGTTTGCTTTGATTTTCCCGAAGAAGGGTTACAGCGGATTGCTCTCAATGTCACCTATGCTCAGGGGAGGGCTGGCAGCCTTAGGCCTGGGGGGCAAATCCAGTCAAGTGGCCCATTGCACCATCGAATCGCCTCCCCATCCACGGCCGTCTTTTCCTTGTTTTATAACGAATATTGCCAGGATTTTCCCCCACAATATGCCAGGATTTGCCATTTAATATGCTAGAATTTTCCCTTACAAAATGCCAGGATTATGCCCCTCAGTATGCCAGGATTATGCCCCTCAATATGCCAGGATTTAGACACCCAATATGCCAGGATTTTCTCCTCAATATGCCAAGATGATGCCCCCTCAATATGCCAGGATTTTCCCCTAAATATGCCAGGATTATGCCCCTCAAAATGCCAGGATTATGCCCCTCAATATGCCAGGATTATGCCCCTCAATATGCCAGGATTATGCCCCTCAATATGCCAGGATTTAGACACCCAATATGCCAGGATTTTCCCTTCAATATGCCAAGATGATGCCCCCTCAATATGCCAGGATTTTCCCCTCAATATGCCAGGATTATGCCCCTCAACATGCCAGGATTTAGACACCCAATATCCCAAAATTTGGGCACCCCCCCCCCCCTACCCACGTTGCACACCTACGACATGACCCATAACCCACGTTGCACACCAGGACATGCCCCATCACCACATTTACATGCCTCCATCACCCCATTACATACACATTTCCAATATTATTTGCCATTAATATTCCCCAGCCAATTTGTCCCATAATATGCCAGTGTTATTCTGCAATTTAATATAACTCAGTAAATTTGCCCAATAATATTCCAAGGTTATCTGCAATTTAATATGCCCCTGCTAATTTGCCCAATATGCCAGTGTTAATTGCCATTTAATATTCCCCAGCCATTTTGCCCAATAATATGCCAGTGTTATTCTGCCATTTAATATTCCCCAGATGATTTGTCCAATAATATGCCAGTGTTATTCTGCCATTTAATATTCCCCAGCCAATTTGCCCAATAATATGCCAGTCTTATTTTCCATGTAATATGCCCCAGCCAATTTACCCAATAATATTCTAGTCTTATTTGCCATGTAATATGCCCCAGCCAATTTGCCCAATAATATGCCAGTCTTATTTGCCATGTAATATGCCCCAGCGAATTTGCCTAATAATATGCCAGTCTTATTTGCCATTTAATATTCCCCAGCCATTTTGCCCAATAATATGCCAGTGTTATTCTGCCATTTAATATTCCCCAGATGATTTGTCCAATAATATGCCAGTGTTATTCTGCCATTTAATATTCCCCAGCCAATTTGCCCAATAATATGCCAGTCTTATTTTCCATGTAATATGCCCCAGCCAATTTACCCAATAATATTCTAGTCTTATTTGCCATGTAATATGCCCCAGCCAATTTGCCCAATAATATGCCAGTCTTATTTGCCATGTAATATGCCCCAGCGAATTTGCCTAATAATATGCCAGTCTTATTTGCCATGTAATATGCCCCAGCCAATTTGCCCAATAATATGCCAGTCTTATTTGCCATGTAATATTCCCCAGCCAATTTGCCCAATAATATGCCAGTCTTATTTGCCATGTAATATGCCCCAGCCAATTTGCCCAATAATATGCCAGTCTTATTTGCCATGTAATATGCCCCAGCCAATTTGCCCAATAATATGCCAGTCTTATTTGCCATGTAATATTCCCCAGCCAATTTGCCCAATAATATGCCAGTGTTATTTGCCATGTTATATTCCCCAGCCAATTTGCCCAATAATATGCCAGTCTTATATGCCATGTAATATGCCCCAGCCAATTTGCCCAATAATATGCCAGTCTTATTTGCCATGTAATATTCCCCAGCCAATTTGCCCAATAATATGCCAGTCTTATTTGCCATGTTATATTCCCCAGCCAATTTGCCCAATAATATGCCAGTCTTATTTGCCATGTAATATGCCCCAGCCAATTTGCCCAATAATATGCCAGTCTTATTTGCCATGTAATATGCCCCAGCCAATTTGCCCAATAATATGCCAGTGTTATTTGCCATGTAATATTCCCCAGCCAATTTGCCCAATAATATGCCAGTCTTATTTGCCATGTAATATGCCCCAGCCAATTTGCCCAATAATATGCCAGTCTTATTTGCCATGTAATATGCCCCAGCCAATTTGCCCAATAATATGCCAGTCTTATTTGCCATGTAATATGCCCCAGCCAATTTGCCCAATAATATGCCAGTCTTATTTGCCATATAATATGCCCCAGCCAATTTGCCCAATAATATGCCAGTCTTATTTGCCATGTAATATTCCCCAGCCAATTTGCCCAAAAATATGCCAGTGTTTTTTGCCCCCCCCCCCCCCCCCCTTACCTTTTTCCCTGGTGGCTAGTGGCAGGACTTCCCTGGTGGCTAGAGGCAGGACTTCCCTGGTGGCCAGTGGCTGGAGGACTTACCTGGTGGCAGGCAGCATGGTCCCTCCATGCTGCCTGTTCGGCCTCCCGGCGGTTGTACCGACAGGTCACGTGATCGGCGCCCGTCTGACGTCAGAGCGCCGATCACGTGACTGTCGGCACTTCCGTGTCGGCACACTGCACGGGGAGCCGAACAGGCAGCACGGAGGTTTCTCTGTGCTGCCTGTTCGGCTCCCCGTGCAGCTTTGCAGGCAGAGCGGAGGTGAGAGGGGATCTTCCGATCCCTTCTCACCTCAGTCTCTGCCTGCAAGCGCGGTTTTTTTTTTTTTTTTTTAAAACACTGGCCCAGCGGCCGTGTTTTACATAGTTTAGGGCGGCCTGGGGGGCAATTGCCACCCTGCCCCCCGGCCCAGCCCGCCCCTGCCTATGCTCAACTTAAATAAAAAAATAAAAAATTCAACTGTACATCGGTGTATGTTTAGGCTTATTTTTTCTTCACAAATGAGTTCAGTGTCAATGGAGCACAAGACTCCTGTGATTTTATAAGAAGACCAGACTTCTAGAGTGTCCCGTCTGGAGTTCATATAGGTTACAAAGGCTAATAGACAGTCATTATGAGTTCCAGTCCAGATCTCCGATAGTGAAAGTAGATATCATGTCGCACAATAGTGAGGTCAGGGGCTTCCCTTCCTCTTCTTTGCCTTCCCCCTTCTAGTAGGTAAACAGATTTAAGTATTATTAAACCAGAGCAAAGCAGCAAATGGTTGTCGAAAAGTTCTTGAAAAGGGTTTCAGTCTCAGCAATGTGATATGTGTATATATGAAATAACTGTCTTCTGTGGTAATATACAATATGAATATATTCACATATTCTGTTGTGCCGGAGAGAGTAGAAAGAGAGACTCAAAGAAAAAAAAAAGGGAAATACTTAGCTTGATTTGGTTACAAGCCACAGCCTTGCCTTGAAACTCAAAGTCATATACTATGAAACGCTTCATCTATACTGGCGGCCATCTTCCAGGGGAGTAGATGTCTAACAACTTTCCCATCCCAGTCATGAAGAAAAGGTCAAATCCTCATGAGGCAGTAGAATTAGCGGGTAAGTCAAGAAATAAGAACATCTAACTCAGTGTTGAATCAGTCGATCGACGAATCGCTGGCTCGTAGTGAAGAGGGATTAATCCATGCGGTCTTCTGTCAGCACCACCCGCACCTCGTAGCAAGCCGACACGTCGTGCATCCTACATCATCCACGTCATCCTCAGAATACTGGCATATTGAGGGGAAAAATCCTGGAGCATTAAATGGCATATTGGAGGGCTAAAATCCTGGCATATTGGGCAGCATAATTCTGGCATATTAAATGGCATGTCGGAGGGGGAAAATCCTGGTATATTGAGGGTCAAAATCCTAGCATATTGAGTGGCAAAATCCTGGTATATTAAATGGCATATTGGAGGGGCAAAATCCTGGAATATTGAGGGGCAAAATTCTGACATATTAAATGGCATATTGGAGGGGCAAAAGTCTGGCATATTGAGGGGCAAAATCCTGGCATATTGGGGGCAAAATTGTGGCATATTAAATGGCATATTGAGGTGCAAAATCCTGGCATTTTAAATGGCATATTGAGGCGCAAAATCCTGGCACATTAAATGGCATATTGAGGTGCAAAATCCTGGCATATTGAGGGGCAAAATCCTGGCATATTAATTGACATATTGAGGGGCAAAATCCTGGCATATTGAGGGGCAAAATCCTGGCATATTGAGGGGCAAAATCCTGGCATATTAAATGGCATATAGGGGCAAAATCCTGGCATTTTAAATGGCATATTGAGGCCCCAAATCCTGGCACATTAAATGCCATATTGAGGCGCAAAATCCTGGCATATTGAAGGGCAAAATGCTGGCATATTGAGTGGTAAAATCCTGGCTTATTGAGTGGCAATATCCTGGCATATTAAATGGCATATTGGTGGGACAAAATCCTGGCATATTGAGAGGCAAAATCCTGGTATATTAAATGGTATATTGAGGGGCAAAATAGTGGCATATTAAATGGCTTAATACTGGCATATTAAGAGGCAAAATAGTGTGTCTCAGGTTATGTGTGTATTGGTGTCACTGTGTGTGTAAGTGGTAAGGGTGTATGTAAGTGTGTCACTTTCTGTGTAAGGGTGTGTGTGTAAGTCTGTCACTGTCTGTGTAAGGGTGTGTGTGTTAGTGTGTCACTGAGACTGTGTAAGGGTGTGTTTGTGTGTAAGTGTGTCACTGTGTCTGTATAATGTTGTGTGTGTGTCACTGTGTCTGTGTAAGGGTGTGTGTGTGTAAGTGTGTCACTGTGTCGGCGTTAGGGGGTGTGTTTAAGTGTGTCACTGTGTCTGTGTAAGGGTGTGTGTGTGTAAGTGTGTCACTGTATTTGTGCAAGGGTGTGTGTGTAAGTGGTAAGTGTGTCTCTGTGTGTGACTACAAGGGTGTCTTTGTGTTTAAGGGTTTCAATGTGTGTTAGGGTGTCAATGTGTGACAAATTTAGACCATGTGATTTGTATATTTAGATGTATTTATTTTCTACACTATACGTTGTACTTTTATATATGTAAAATGTATGGAGGATAGAAAAGAAATATTTATAACCCAAAGGAAATATAAATACAAAGCGCCTGTGAGTGCACAAAAGTGTAATTAAGTTATATACAAACCCAAATACTGATACGTTGGTGGGTACTGAGACGGAACTTTTTGAATCTTCTGATAAACCAGAAAAACGGACTGATATGGACTAGTGAAATAAATGAGGATAAATAGCGCGCTAGTCTTATGTAACTCGCAGAAAGACACTATTGCAGAGAAAACAAGAGGAGAAATGTATATAAATAGAGAAGACATCGCTACATATGCATAAAAAAATCAATAAAACGAGGATTAAATGTCCTGAAGGGAGATCCTATTTTGGTCCCCATATTGCCCGATAAAGGGAGAATTATTTGTAGACGCAATACAAATTTGAAAAGCATACTAGCTCTGACAGATATGTCTAAAACATTTAAAGAAAAACCCCATAAGTACAACTTTTTGTCTAGCATTAAGGGGTGGTACAGATGCGGAAATTGTGACCAATGCTCTGTCTGCCCCAAAAAAGCCAGTTACATTGTAGATGGCGCCACTAAAACAAAATATCCCATCAGAAGACATGTATCGTGTAACACAAAATATAAATTAAATAAAATGTGGTATATATTTTGGAGAGCCCAATTGGCCTCCAATATATAGGAAGAACCAGTAGAACTTTTTAAAAAAGACTTTCAGTACATAGGTACAAAATAAGGAGAGGGTATGAGAAACATGTTTTGTCTAAACACTTTTTAGATGTAGATAAACGAGACAATAAAAAATTAAAAGCATTGGAAATAGAACATATTGTATTGGGCCCACGTAAAGGTGACAGACTCAAAATTCTATGTATGAGAGAAACCTTTTGGATCCTCACCTTGAATACTTTAGTCCCTAAGGGTCTTAATGACAATTTTGATATAATCCCTTTTTTAGACTAATATTAATGTGCACCTATATATTCTGTATTTTTCTTGATATGAATATTGTATTATTTGTAATTGTTAATTGGCTTTAGGTATTTTTGTACAATTGAAATCCTTTGGGCTAATTAACAATCTTGAATATGTACAAGTGTTTGAGGAATGTACTGGGCAAAGTAGAACCCAGTGCAGAGTAAGGTTTTTGTGTTTGTGACTCAATAGTATCATGTTACATTGTATTTCATATGCTTTTCCCTTTTTCCCCTACCTCTGCTTGTATGGTGATACTGCCTAGTTCTGACAATGACTGTATTTATGTTCTTTTGGTCATCGCACTTTTTGTACTATGTATGTACATATCTGTAATAATCTCTGCTTTGTTGTCGTGAAACATAGTACATTGTGGGTTATTAGTTGTATGTCACGCTCGGCGCCACACTATGCCGGCTCTGTGTGATCCCGATGTGTTGCTACGGAGGCCACTTCGGTTACATCAGCACACCCCGCATCTGGGTCCTTCGTTTCTCTGTATCCGGAAGTAGACTATTTAATATGAACAATGACCGCCCGAGACATGTTGGACGCCAAAGGCTGAAGAAGTTTACGAAACGCATCCCTTTTTTGACTTCCTTTTCTGCAAAAGACCTAGCCAGGCTCTCTTCCGCTTCCATTTGGATTCATAGTCCCCTTCTCTGAGCCCAACACTGTCTTGGGCGGATCATTAGGTATGTATTAACTATTTGTACACTGACCATTTTCCCCCTTGCTTCTCGATTGATTTTATGTTTTTATTCGGATATATTTCATATTGATTGATATAGCTTTATTTATATTGTATTGCCTGTTTTTTTTTGTGTCTCCACTCTTTCAATATTGTGGATTAATTGTTGTTTGTCTATTATATCTATTAAATATATATTTTTTATACCACTTATCCCTGTGTATTGCTGTGGTTTCATTTAATCCTTTTTATTGATTTGTTATGCATATATAGCGCGGTCTACTCTGTTTTTATCAAATGTATGAAGGGTTGGTGGTGTGGGAGGCGTGGCAGGTCAGAGGAGGGGGGCACCAAAATGCACATTCGCCTGTGTAGACGAAAATCCTTGCACCGGCCCTGCAGCTCTGTGATGCACAGCGAATACTGGGAAGTATTACAAAAAGGGCATTAAGAGGAAATAAAAATGTACACTTGGTAGTTAAGCAGCAGTGATAGAAACTTTTGGCACTACAGGTTTCTCATGAAATTCAGCCAACCAAATGGATTGCTGAGAATAATGAGATGTGCATTCCACAACAGCTGCAGTATCAATCCATAATCATAGAATACCTAACCTTTGGCAATCTGGTTGTTGATTGCTCTCTTTCCTATGATACTTAAAACACTGGCTGAGAGTCATGGGAAATGCAGTCTCAACAGATAGAGAATGAACTCCATTTTAATTTTAGAATTCTGCCCATTCTGGTTGGTTTGGGGTATAAAAAGTGATTCAGAAACTATAGGGCTCAAGTAGCAGATTCAGGGGACCCTGGAGTGTGTGCACTCAGGGCAGCTACCCCCATTGTTCAGTGGTAAAAACGTCCATTAGAGAGCAGACCAAACCATTCTGATAGGAGGGAGTATAGACTTAAATAAAAGAAAAATAAGAAGAAAGCTCCTACCAGTGATGGAAGACATATAACATAAAACATCAGTGTCTTCTAAATATTAATATTAATTGTGGGCATTTATTTATCAATGCCAGTGCTGCTTATCTTATACAGCTATTAAATAATTATTGAAACGATCCACACATTTTTGGCTTCTATTTGGTTGCAAATATCTACTTTGCTCGTGAGAGTAATTAATCACCACTAGTAATAGCACCTAATTTGATATGTGTATTGCATACAACTACTGTGTATTTTTTACGTTCTTTTACCTGCATATTACTTTTATACAATGTCTGATGCAAAGATTTGGGGGGAGGGTTTCATTAGTCATGGGCCACATAAAAACTCTTAGGAGCCATATTTTGACCATTAAAAATGTCTACCTGGTTTAGTTCAAGGCAAGGGAAGCCAAATACAGCTGAGGTTTTAAGTTACATCTTTCAAGATAGCATCCATGGAGTTAATATATAAACAATAATAATCATCCACAGCTAAAATCAAAGCAGCACTTATATAATATGTAATGGTATTGTGTAAGGGAGACTGCTATCTTGTAGAAAGCTCTGTATGTGAATTAAAATGACTAAAGTGTCTAAGTGTCTAAGTCAATTAAAGGAAATTATATAGGTGCAGATTTTGTACAAATTTAGACATTAAGACCACTAACCTCATTTCCTACAGCTTCTAGCTCTCTTGTATTTTTTTTGTTTTTGTGACACTCAGACTTTGAGACACGTATATTTAGTTTTATTTGTTTCTCACTTCAATGTGCTCTCAGTTCATCCTTGTGTCCTTTTCTATCCAAATTTACCTACAAACACTTAACATACTTATTCAATTTATTGGCAGCTCTAGTCGACCTCCTTAATAGTTCTAGGTCAGCCAGAGTAGCCACTTATTGTAGCCTGTTGTCGCTATACACACTAACATACAGTTGCATCACTGAAGAAAAGGGAGAGAACTTATCCATTCGTTTTTATTCGATCCTCCTCTTATGTCGTTTGATTACATCAAATTGTTTATTTTTTCTACCCATTCTCCCCAATTATACATATCTTTCATTCTTATATCAAACTGGTTTGCTATCCCCTGTTCCATTTTTATTTGGTATAGAACTTGGTTTTAACCTCGATCCATGATGGTATCTTGTTTGAAGCCCAGCATCTGGCAATTAGCAATTTAACTGCCACCAAGAAATGAATAATAATCTCCTTCTCTTTATTTGTCATCTGCTGGCTGGAAACATGCAATAAAAAAAACCCTGGTTCGTATTCCAAGTCTACTCCCGTTAATTCTTTAATTTTCCACAATTTTAAAATATTTTCACAACCCCAGAATATATGCAGAATATCGCCTTTTAGTATTTCACACCTCCAGCATCTATCTGATGTTTCAGTACTTAGCTTCGCTAGACGAGATGGTACCTGATACCTACAATTCAGTATCTTCAAATATATTTAATCGAGGTTCAAGCAGTGTACAGTTTTATAAGTTAATCTCATGGTTGATATCCAATCCTCTTGTGGAATTTGGTACCCTATATCTTTGCCCAATTTTTCCCTATTTTTGTTATTTATGGTCGGTTTAATATGTCTAATAAGAGCCACACATTTAGTTATCATGTTTTTCATTATAGTCTGAGACACTAGTTGCAACAGTTTTTTTTCATTCTCATTATTAGGTTTCCTAACATATCTCAAAGTAAAATATTTTATTCTAAGATATGTGTTCATCTCTTTATTTGCTATTCCTGTGTTCTCTTCTATTTTATGGAAGCCTCGATCCTCCCAACTTTTTAGGTTCAGATCATGCATATTTGCACTTATTGTTTTTAAAGGTAACCCTGTTAATAACTGATTTTTTATTATTAGAGTTTTCATAAGTTTTCTCCAGTTTTTTATTGTCATTTAATATTGAGCATTTTGTTATTTCGCCTTCCTTTCTTTCCTTTTCTCGTTTGTATAGCTCTTCTCCGTTTATCTTCCAGAATAAAGATCCCAAGTCCTGACACTTTACCATATATTGTTCTACCTTATACCAACTCTCCTTTTCTATTCCCTCCTGTTGAGTCGAAATTGCTTGAGCGATTTTACACACCATTGAATAGTCTTCTAAAATTGGAATGCCCAGACCTCCTTCTTTTACCCCCAGAGCCATCTCCATCCAACTTTTAGGGACCTCCTTGTTAATCATTTTAAATAGGTATGTCCATTTTGTAAGAATGTAGGACTTAAGGATATTTATCCTCCCCCACCACGAAAATCCTAGTGGTTTCCATTCTTTCAGTTTTTTATTTGTTTCCAGTAGCAGAGGGAGAAGATTTATTTGTACTAAATCTGCTGGGTCCCACCCAGTTTTTATCCCCAGATAATCCGAATTGTTGTGCTAAATTTATCTTATTATACTGTGTCATATTACTGGCCAGGGCTGGCCTTAAGTGTTCCGGCGCCCTGTGCGGGCTTCCCCCGTGGCGCCCCCCCGTCTCTTTCACCCCCCCTATGTATGTGTCTCTCTCCCTTCTCATGTTTGTTCCTTTCCTCTTCCTTGCCATGTCTGTCTCTCTCTCGCTCTCCCCCCCCGTTCTGTCTCTCCCCCCCCCTCCCCCGTCCCCTGTTCTGTCCCACCCTCCCCCTGTTCTGTCTCTCTCTCTCCCCCACTTTCCCTGTTTTCTCTCTCTCCCCCAGTTCTGTCTCTCCCCCTGCCCCTGTCCTGTCGGTCTCTCTCTCTCCCCCATCCCCTGTTCTGTCTCTCCCCCCTCCCCCTGTTATCTCTCTCCCCCCCAGTTCTGTCTCTACCCCCTGCCCCTGTTCTGTCTCTCCCCCATCCACTGTTCTGTCTCTCTCTCCCCCCTCTCCTGTTCTGTCTCTCCCCCATCCACTGTTCTGGCTCTCTCTCCCCCAGTTCTGTCTCTTCCCCCTGCCCCTGTTCTGTCTGTCTCTCTCCCCCCTCCCCTGTTCTGTCTCTCCCCCATCCACTGTTCTGTCTCTCTCTCCCCCCTCCCCTGTTCTGTCTCTCCCCCATCCACTGTTCTGGCTCTCTCTCCCCCAGTTCTGTCTCTTCCAACTGCCCCTGTTCTGTCTGTTTCTCTCTCCCCCTCCCCTGTTCTGTCTCTCCCCCATCCACTGTTCTGTCTCTCTCCCCCCTCCCCTGTTATCTCTCTCTAGCCCTGTTCTGTCTCTCCCCCCCTGCCCCTGTTCTGTCTGTCTGTCTCCCCCCTAACCCCTGTTCTGCCTCTCTCTCTCCCCCCTCCCCTACCTTTGCCTGCAAAGTTGGATCCAGGGAGGGGGCGGAGCTAACCGGCTGAGAGGTGTAGCTCCGCCCCCACCCTGTGAAGCAGAGCACAGTCTGCATTACGGGGAGCCATGGGCAGCAAGAGAAGGTGCTGCTCGGCTCCCCATGCTTAATGAAAGCATGGGGAGCCGAGCAGCACTTTCTCATGGTGCCAGTGGCTCCCCGTGAAACAGACGCTGCTCTGCTTCACAGGGTGGGGCGGAGCTACACCGCTGAGCCGGTTAGCTCTGCCCCCTCCCTGATCTAGAAGAGCCTGCCGAGCAGAGGGCTGGTGAGGTGGGATCTTTTGATCACCCCCACCCAGTGCCTCTACAGGCTTTTTATTTTATTTTTTTAACTTTTTTTTTTTTTTTTACCGGAGGGCGCCCCCTGGGGTGTTGCGCCCTGTGCGCTCGCTTGGTCGTCCGTGATCGCAAACAACGCTCATTTACTAGGCCCATCCAATATCGCCAACGCTTTGCCAGACAGGACGGACCTAGTCAGTCCAATGTCAGCAAGAGATTAAATGCTCTGATACTAAGGTGTGTGAGTATATCCACCCAAGCAAACATAGTCACATTACATGTGAGACAAAGTTTTCAGAAACTGTAAGGTGACCCATATCATATCCTTGTGTATTATATGTACCTGCATTTATTTACATGCAAATGTTATGGTGATGGTGTACTTTAGTGTATACTCCAAAACAATTCCATCATACGATTAGTGTATAATGCAGATGACAGAATGGTGTATATATACTTCAAATACCTTCAGTTCATTACACAATATATGTCAACAAACACGGTAATGACTGTCTGCTGTCTTTAATAGCTTTAAGTACAGCGGCTTAATATTATCTATGGATAATTCCATATTGTATAGAATATTCACTTCTTTTATGTTTTTTTAAATCTTTTATTTCACAACATAACAGAAAAGATTTATTTGTAGGTGTGCACTGTAGACGCGGTCTATGATGTCCCTACTACATACGAATGGAATTTGTCTGCTGGGGGCTATGGATGTGACTTAATTTAACAGCATGCCTTCTCTTGGAACCGCTTGAAAGAACCTTTGGTGCTTCCATCTCTTCTCATGGTCTCCTATTATGTAAGAAATGTACTTGTTAGACAGAATAGGTTTAAGGTAAAACAAATGTTATAAAAACTAGTTTAAATAAACCTGAAATGCTCTCTATGAACTTTGTAAAATGTGGGCAGCACTTGTTATAAGATGAAGACTTTTATCAGACATTTATGTGACACATACTCCAGATTATTTAAATAAATATAGAAACAAGGAAATGGGGGAGGATAACTCTAAATTACCACATTTACTGTATTTGCTCGATTATAAGACGACCCTGATTATAAGACGACCCCCCAAACTTTGGATATTCCTTTAGGAAAAAAAACTAAAAGCCTGAATATAAGACTACCCTATAGGAAAAAAGTTAAACTTGTATATATTCACATGTAAATTGCTTTTTTAATAAAAAATTATATCAAAAAAATGCATTTGTTTTTATTTCCTTTTATGTGCCAATTCTGCCTCTCTTTCCCTTGCCCCCAGCTTTGTCTCTCTCCCCCTCCCTTTGATTCCCCCTATCCTCTGTCTCCCCCCCCTTGTTTCTCTCTGCCCCCCCCCCTTGTAGCTCACTTGTAGCTCACTTCCCCCCTTCCTTCTATTGTTGCTCTGTCTCGCCCCCTGTCTCTGTCTCCCCCCTCCCTCTCTGGCCCCCTCCCTCCCCCTGTCTCTGCCCCCTCCCTCCCCTGTCTCTCTTCCCCCTCCTTCCCCCTCACCTGGAAGTCGCTGGTGGCTAGTGGGGGCAGCAGAGGATGTCTGCGCGATGACCTCCACTGCTGCGCCTGGCACGCTCGGCACGGGACTTCTGTGACGAAAGCGGAAGTACAAAATTCTGAAAAAAACCTTGTCTTATAATCGAGCAAATACGGTAATACAGTGTTATGCTGAAGTGCTTATCCCACCCCCGTTTCTAAGTACTCCAATATTTTACATGCAATTCAGGGTCTCAAATGATTTCACTTGGACACAAAGGCCTCTACAATTTATACAATTTCACTGGATGCAATATGTAGAGCACTTGTGGGTGGATGGGGTGCTAAACCCAGAAGCTTTGTGTCCAAGTCAAATATAGAGCTACCAACCTATTCTGTGTGAGTGTCCATCCAGTGAGCAGCACCTGCCCAGCTTCAGGTGACTGCCTGGCTCTGTCTTTGCTGGTTTCAGTCTGTGGTGCAAACCAGCCCAGTCTGTGTTACAATCTAGTCCTGAGCTTTGCATCATGGAATGCAATCAGACCTCACATCATGCCTGGCACGAGGCTCCTCAATGACATTGTGTTGTGACAGTCACTCAACTAGTGCAATATCATATAATTTATGGAGTTTCCCTTGGACTGGATATGTTTAATACACTTGTCATTTAAACTACTGTGTGGCTTATTAATTACTGTACATATAATATTTATAACAGTGCCACTTTCATTCAAGAGCTTGACTTGTCTTTGAGATGGCCATGGTGATACGTTGGTGGATGTAATGCGCGAACCCTCCATAACTCTACACATTCAGGAGCAAGTTATCAGCAACCAGCAGTTCCATCAGGCACTAGATAACAGTGCTGCTAGTCAGTGAAATATATACAACTATTTTCATCACTATAAGTAACAATGTACCTAATACATCAGAGATTATATTATAAATCAAATAGTGACCTTTTAACCTCTCAATAAGTTTGATTTTAACGAGTATACTAATATTAATCTGCCCAAAACTTTTCCAGTTTATGAATATATATTACCACTATAATTTGATTATCAAAAATTGTGTTTTGGTGTGTTGCACTCGAATTGGCTACTTACCTTCCACTCTGCCAATTCCAAAGACATATAAACTTTAATCCACAAATTGCTCAAATTCCCCCAGCGGAGGCTTAGGTGTTGTAACACTAGCTGGGCTTTTATGGTCTATGCTGATTTTAAAGGACAACTGTAGTGAAAATAAATAATAGTTTTTTTGAAAAAGGACACTCAATAAATGTGGTAAAGGCAGCAGCAGAATGGTATAGTGCCCAAGAGAGAATCTCCACCAATCCTCCAAATTATAAATAAAAATAGGTGGCGCAGCACTGTCGAGGTGAAATGAATTTTATTGTGAAAAACTGGCAACGTTTCGACCCGATGGGTCTTTCTAAAGTTAGCTTGAGAAAGACCCATCGGGTCGAAATGTTGTCAGTTTTTCAGAATAAAATCCATATTTTTTGCTTTCCTTGATAACCTTCACTCGTGAAGCTTCCAGGAAAGCCGAAAATAGCACGAATCGGGGTGAAAATGCAGCGATTGTGCTATTTTAAAAGCAACACGTACATTGGGAGCTCATCTATGTACGGCATTGTCGTGAAGGGGTTATGTTATTTATTTCTTTGTTTTCATAGACTCATTTAAGTGAATGTTTACTATTATTGCATACATCGCTTACCATGGCAATTGAAACAATTTATTTCATTTAACAAAAGAGTGTGTAGCACACTCCTTTGGAACTTTTTTTTGTAATAATTGTTTGTAAATCTCCTTTACATTGTTACGATAACTAACATAATACCTAAAACATCAGAGATTATAATATAAATCAAATAATATAAGTAAAAATCTTCAAAAAGTTTTATTTTAACAACGGATATGAGTATTATCCATGTTGTTTAAAGAAGGAATCTCTTAATAGAAATAATCCATGAGTGTACCAATCCACAATTAAAACAAGTGAACTGCAAGTCATCTACAGAAAACAACAGACTGAACTGGAAAGTTAGTCAAGTTGGAGAAGTTTATCATTATTAATGGTAGATTTTTTTGTGGGTCACTTGTCAATTAGGCAATAAGAAACAGAGGATTGCTTGCCAAATGTGTTTCCTAACTTTACTTGTTTCACCTTCACTGACAACCAAAATTAAAAAAACAATTTATATGGCCATATCCTGCTTAGCTCGCCACTACGTCAAAGTACCCCACTTTAGGCGAGGCCCTAACCTAACCTAACCTAACCTTACTTTTTACCTGGGGCCTGAGTCAGTCTGAGACTCTCCTTTTATTAAAAGTCCTCTTTGGACACCTATAATGAGATACCTGTGTGTGGTGGAGGGGCGCTTTTATTGTGGTGTCTGATTTAAGTAATCATTATACATAATATAGATGGGAATCAGGGCATATCCACACAACACAAGCAATGGGTTTAAAAACTGCTGTTTAAAACATCTAACTGAAGTTAAACAATGGGGATTTAGTCACATTATATGGCCATATTGTTATTAGCCTAATATTATAACAAATAATTCTAATTTAGGAAAATTCTAAGCCTTTTACTGATTTCCTTATGGGATATGGAAATAGATAACATTTTAAACTTTTTCAGTGCTGAAGCTGTCACACAACAATTGCTTAGAGCCAACATAGTTCAAGAGGGGTTTCACATTAAAAAGCTAGTATTTGGCAACTGAACAGCCTGTAATTCTACAGCACTGCTTGCTATCTTATTCACTAGAGTCTTATGTACACTTAACTTGCCCAATGAGGAATAACACAAGATTCATCTTTAAAAGATCCTAAGAGGAAAATAAATATAGAGATCAGAGATTCTTAGCCAAGAAAGTCAGCTGAATCCTAACCAGAAGATAACGCTCCCTAAATACCATAGAGATGAGAAGTGGATCATGGTTTTACATACCATGCAAATATATCTCTAGTCACAACTTATTCAGAAACAATAAATAAAAAGATGGTTTTGTATCTTTTCTCTGATTTACCTCAGCCCACAGAATAACTAGGTATACAAATAGCAATGCAGGACTATATAGAGAGAGGACTGCATGTGAATGCATCCAAAGAAACAGAAGATGCAGTTCTGTCACAAAGAGATCTTGTTATTAACCAGATTTGTCTTCAGCATTTGTGTTCTTCAGCAGAAAAGAAAAAAAGTAGCAGAAAAAATGGCTACTGATATAATAAAACATCTTATGGGTTTTTGGGCAAAATGCAAAAATAAATGTATTGTCACCAGGAAAATACTGGAGATAGCCCTAATAGAAGCATAGAGGCATTAGAATTAAATACATACAGCAGATAGATCTTAGAGAATGGACCGAAAGGGGAATTGGGAGGATTCTTGATCTAGTAGAAGATAGCAATATGAAATCCTTTAATCAACTTGTAGACGAATATGGCATAGCGTCTAAGCATGAATGTACATACACACGCCTGAAACATTACTTGAAAGATAACTGTGGATGGATATCTAATGGTAATAGTCCAAGATGGAACTCTTTATTTGATTTAAAAGCAAAAAATAGAATACTGAATAAATGTGTGGAAGCGATGGAGGATCTTGAAGCACAGGGTGTGCCCAAAGTCAGAGACAGCTGGGCAAGAAGGATTAGAATGATTATTATGGATGATACTTGGGCGCAAGCCTGGATTAACACAACAAAGGTGACACACTGCATGAAATACAGTTTAAGATCATAAATATGTGGTATATGGTTCCTCAAAAGTTGCAAAAGATACACAACATAGAAAATTTCTGTTTAAGCTGTGAAAAGAAACAGGGCAAGATGTACCACATATGGTGGAAATGTGAAAAGGTAAAAAACTGTTGGAAACGAGTCTTTAGGGTAATTAATGAAATCTTGGGAAGAAGTCTCCCTTGCTATCCACAAGCTGCCACGTTACACTAAAATTTAGAAAACAAATTAGCAAAGAAAGAAAAGAATTGTTTATCCAGATGTTTATAGCTACTAAATTGGTTATCGCAAGAAGATGGAGGCAGGAAAAAGAGATTTTGTGGTCAAGGATGTGGTCTTAGAAAGATCATGATAGGTCAAGGATGCCTTTACCTATCGTGACCTTTCTAAGGGTTTAGAATACCAAATTGCATTATGCTTAAAATTAGATGTGATAGGTCTAAAACGGAGACAAGAACTCGTAAGAGAGAAAGATAAGAGCTTTCCTCAACAAATTAGATAGATTGAGCCTCACCAAATACCTAGAAATCAACTCTTTAAGAAGAAAACCAGGATATTGCTGTCAAACCGTTATGACATTCAATGAATGATCCCTTATTTAGTTATCCTTTAATGAATAAGATGCCTAGCTGCCAAGTGGTGTGCAATATGTTACCCTCTTTCTCCAAGCCCAGAAAAAGTTAAATTATGTATGTATTTCCTTTTAAAGTATCTTACACTGCCATTAAGATCTAGTCTACTGTGATGCATGTAATGCAACTACTTATCCTACTTATCTACTTATCTATATTTTTCTAAATATCTTTTTACGTTTTTATATTTTTTTGGTATTTTTGTATATTTTTTAAATTATTGAAATTAAAGACACCAATTTGGGTCTTTAAAGTAAAAGTCCTGGAGATATTGGTGGTCCTTTTGTTGGCATTGTAAGTCTTTGTTCCAGGATGCAGGCTTTGTAAGGCACCCCAAGACATCATCATCTGGTGGCTAAAAAAAGAGAGAACATTAACTAATTTCAGCAAAGAAGCAAATACAAATTTCATATAATAACAAAATGAAAAATAAAGTGTGTATGTAATCCACATTCAGCTAGGCAAATACATATAATTTACATATTTTCTGGCAAACTCGTCAGCAAATATGGAGCGTAAGAGTCCAAGAGACATCATACCTGAAGGGGACTGATGGTTCTAGCAAGACAAATGTGAAAGTGGATGAGCACACATTAATCCAATCCCGATTGATGATGCTGACATCCTCCAGTGCTTAGCCAATGTCATCATTTGAGGGTGGAAGGATACACACACATCCAGTTGGCACTCCATGTTTTGTAGTGTTTAAACTCAATGAGTGTCACCCGCAGTTAGTGGATTTTAAAGAGGCAGCAGCAGGGGTCGCCCAGGCTCCTGGAGTGGCAGGCCTGGTCACAGTTGCTATCCCTGTTTTGTTTTTCTCACAGCAAATTGTATCAGAAACTGTCCCATTACTAAATTAAATTAAATAAATGGTTCCAAAGAGTAATCAAACCACATTGGTGCTGGTTAAGGACTATGCAGTTTGAGAGGAATGCACCTCTAAAACAGGCCTTCAGACACTGCATGTGTCACTGAATGGATAAGGGGGACATAATGTCACGTACCACTTTCCAATGCCTTTCATGTACATCTCCAAAAATTATGGATTACTCTAATATATATATCAATTTTTCTCTTTCCATCCAGTGGGCCCAGTTTCCAGCACTTATCCAAGAAATGCACTGGATGGACAATAATACATTATAATTGTCACAAAGTGAATCATGATAGTCTGCGTGACTGGGGTTCTTGGAGGGTTCTGATGTCCAAACACCTGCCTGTGGACTACAGACCCTTTCTTTGGATATGCTATATTTGGGGGTACATACTTTGGGGCCATCAGTGACACACTGCTTCAATAAAGCTGGTCTTCAACACAAGCTCACTCAGGATGTCAGCCAGGATGTGTACCTTGGAATCCAAGCCTTTGCTGTATTTATTGTATTTCCCCCAGGTTAAGACATGTTAGTGTTGAAATGTGTACTTACCCAATCACTAAATGTCTACTGTCCTGTGAATCATCTATTGTGCCTTGTAGTCGGGATGTCTGGATCTAAAGTTGGCATGTTTGTTTTATGTAACGTTTTCCTGTATTGAATGACCTGTTTTAAATTAGGTTTTCTATAGTTTTATGCTTACATGTTCTAATTAGTTCCCTGTGCCTCTCCCCTAGTTGATGTCATATCTGTGTGCATATAAGTCTATGCTGTTTGACAAATAAATGTTGTTCATTCTAGTTGTACCTAACTGCTAGTGGTCCTGTCTGCTATTTGGGTTTAAAGAGCAAGGTTCCAGAAAGACTTGCTGGGTGGATGCTGAACTTTAATCAGAGCCAAGGAGGTGATTTCCTATAACAGATGGAGTTCCTATCGGCCTTGGGTAGCCGTCCCGTTACAATAATTATTAGTCAGGGGAGGACTCAGGGCCATTATCCTCCACACCACTCCCAAAAAAAAAGGATCATGAGAGATTTGGGATGGTATGTAGATTATCAGCTCCACAAACCAGTAAAATACATGTGCATAGATCAAAGCACCTGGAGATGCAACTTGGGATAATGAGGTACTAGCTCTAAAACTAGATGACACCACTGGGCTTTTGAATATATGAATTCAGCACTGCTACTAATTATTCTAATAAAGAAGCAATGCTATTTAATATCTTGCAGCATATACAGTAGCATGTACTTACTACACTGGGTGTAAAAGGAGGTTCCAGTTTTCCATCTTCCAATTCCACCCAGTTGATGTCTTGAAAGAATGGGTGCTCTCTGATGTTACCTTTCACCCCAAGGCGGTGGTCTGGATCTTTCCTAAGAAGCTGAAAAGAACAACCACATTTCTTCTATTTAAATACACTAAAAACTGGTTTAAACAGGACCCCTAATGACAAATGGAATGGCTATGAAGTGTTATGCCTGTCTAAGATAGATGTGGATCAGCAATTAGTTAAACCAATCCAGTGATGAAAGTTACTGATGCCCTTGTGTTTAAATGTTGTTTATTAATATTTTTTCAATGATAAATGCATAAAGAAATAAAAATCTTTACACCAATCAGTGTAATATGGGTAACAGAGTACGGTACAACTATCAGCAATAACTTCAGCAAAGTTGTAGTTGCAGCATAAAGCTCGTCCATGTTGAAAGGTTGTGATAAGAAAGTTTAAAAAAAAAAAGAAAAGAAGAAGAAATAGAAAGGGTGAGGCGAAGAGAAAAGAAAGAAAGAGAAATTAATAAAGTGAGGGAGGAGATGGTTTAAATGAGTGTAATAAAATAAAGGTAGTGGGAAAAGAGATTGATCTATGAACTGGGATTTGGAGTATACTGCAGAAACATGTATACAGCTTAAACAATATACTGCAGAAAAAGGTATACAGCGTAAACAAAGGAATTAAACCCATGTGAAAATTACTCCTGAATAATGGTGCTTTATAGTGCCTGCAAATATATCAATATGTTGCATACAAACTGTTATCAAAATAAAGCCTGTGCATTACACCCATTATAGGTGTTTACCTATAGTAGAGAGCATATCTAGAAGGATGGGGATCTTAGTACAACAGAGGTGACTCGCGACATGTCAGCTTTGTATCCAGAACTCAATCTAGGTAATCAGTCCAAGATAGCCACTATATGGCCCTCACCTCTGGCTGTACATATCAGGACCTGCGATATCCTGATGTCAGCACTGAAGCAGCCCATTAAACTCACATAGTTAAGGGTTCTAATTTGTTTCCATAGTCACGGGATTAACATCTTGGCAGGGTTAGTAGTTCAGGTAAAAGGGATCTGTTACATTTACCAACAGGAATGTCGTACAGTGAAGCATTACAAAAAGAGGCTATAAGGAAAGTGGGTCCACAATTTAACAAATGGTCCTAATAACTCCATGGATAAGTGAATTTTTTTTTTTCGGTACATCAGGTGACGTGCAAAGGGCCTCAAAAGGTGTAAGGCTCCTAGAGTAAGGTATGTAGTTCATTATGTTTGTGTGACCCGTGGGCATGGGAGGCTGAGCACCCAGAATCAAGAGTTATGGTGCAGATGTAGAGACACAGGGTGCCTTGTAAGGGTAACTGCACTTCCCGGGATGCAAGAGGCTCCTTCATATACCAAAGGCCCAGTGGAATCAACTTCTGTATCCAGTAAAGCTAAGACTAGGAGCTAAAGAAACCCGGCAGACATCCTAAAGAAGGCACAAAACAATTTTGACAGGACAAGCGAGCAGAGCAGAGTGATAACAGAAACTAAACTAAGACAGGGTCAAGGAAGACTGAAGAAGGACGCAAGCAAACATGAGCAGGGAAGAGTAAATACCAAATTAAGGATCAACAATAAAGGTCAATGGGTTTAACGCACGGAGTCCAGGATGGTAAGGGACCCTGAGCGCCCGAGATCAGGAGCTACAGTGCAGGGTGGAGACACAGGACCAGGTGCTGGGTAACTGCAATCACTTGGAGGTTTGGGACCCCAAGTCTTTGCAGCCATAACCAGACCCTGTGAAGCAGCTGCTATATCCAAAGAGCAGAGGAGTCGCTAGAGGGGGGCCGGATGAAGCCCCTCCATAGCCCTAAATGGAAACTCTGACCACGCCCCCTCGCTCGACTCCACCCCCTCGTGGTCAACCCCCCCTCCGGCATGCTGTAATCTGTATGCTGAACAGCACCAGACTCTGCCCCCTCACGATCTTGTGCTTAACTCCAACCCCTCAAGCTTTGCACGTGAGTGTTTGTTAGAGTGTGAGTGGCAGAGTTATTAGTCTGCATATGTATGTATGTGAGTGGCAGAGTTATGAGTGTGCATGTGTATGTATGTGAGTGGCAGAGTTATTAGTCTGCATTTGTATGTATGTGAGTGGCAGAGTGTAAGTGGGTGTGAGTGGCAGAGTTATTAGTGTGCATGTGTATGTATGTGAGTGGCAGAGTTATGAGTGTGCATGTGTATGTATGTGAGTGGCAGAGTTATTAGTCTGCATTTGTATGTATGTGAGTGACAGAGTGTAAGTGGGTGTGAGTGGCAGAGTTATTAGTGTGCATGTGTATGTATGTGAGTGGCAGAGTGTAAGTGGGTGTGAGTGGAAGAGTGGAAGTAAGTGTAAGTGTGTGAGTGTGGCAGAGTGTGTTTGGAAGAAAGTGTGTGTGAGTGGAAGCATGAGTGGAAGAGTTATGAGTGTGTATGTGTGTGAGTGGCAGAATGTAAGTGTGTGTAAGTGGCAGAGTGTGAGTGTATGTGTGACTGTGGCAGAGTGTGAGTATTTGGAAGAGTGTAAGCATGAGTTATGAGTGTGCGTGTAAGTGTGTGTGAGTGTCAGAGTATTGGAGAGTATAAGTGTGAGCAGCAGAGATATGCGTGTGAATGAGTGTAAGCATGAGTTGCAAAGATATGAGTATGCGTGTGTATGTGTGTGAGTAGCAGAGTGTTTGAGTGTAAGCGTGAGCAGCAGAGTTATGAGTGTGTGTGAGTGGCAGACTGTAAGTGTGCGAGAGTGTAAGCATGAGCAGCAGAGTTATGAGTGTGTGTGAGTGGCAGTGAGATTACTAGGAGAAAATTTGTTATTTACTATTATTCATATTTAATGTGATAATCAAGTGTGAAACAGTGCTCATACCATTTTTATTTTCACACTAGATTATTGCATTCAATATGAATAATAGTGATTATATATAGTCTTTATATTGATGGAAATAAAAGTCCATACACATGGCATTACACATACCATGTACCTGGTTATAGTATTAAACCCATACATTATGAGTGAATGTGCTGCTCATTATATTATGGGCTTTACTCATGAAAGAGAGAAGTGCAGGGAAGTGAGATGTGAATTTCAAACTAAAGGCTAAAGTAGCAAAGTTGGAAAAATGCTCGCATTCATTTGAATTCCCATCCCTGCACTTCTCTCTTTTATGAGGTTGGTAGAAGGAGCATACCTTCATACCTAAGACTATTCTCTACAGGTTTTTGACCCCTTTTTATTAAAAATATATATATATTTGTGATGTGCGTGTGAGTGTTGCAGGTTTACACACGTGTCTGCGTGGCAGAATGTCTCTGTGGGAAAGGCCATCTGTGTGGATAAGGGTGTCTGTGTGTAAGGTTGTCTGGATGTGTGTGTGTGTGAGTGTAAGGTTGTCTATGTGTGTGATATCCCCTATATTATGGCATATTATGAGACTGGTAAATGTTGTATGCAACGTACACAAATTTTTGTATGCTCAGTTATTTTGAAATCATGGGAATTTGCTCACATACAAGTGTGTGTGTGATGTAAGTTGGTGTGTGTAAGTGGGATTGTGTGTCTGTGTGTAAGGGTGTGTGTGTAAGGTTTATGTGTGACTGTGCAAGTGTGAATGTGTGTGTATGTGTGGCTGCATGTTAGTGTAACTTTGAGTAATGTGAGTTTTTTGTGTGCTGCGAGCCTTATTGTGTATTGTGGTACAGTAATGTGCAGTATGAGTGTGTGACACTCACACACTGCACATTACTGTGAGTAGTATTGCTTTGGAGTGGGTGTTATATTCACACATTGCACATTACTGTGACTTTTATTGCTGTGGAGGTAGACATGCACACACACATACAGACAGATACACACAAACAGTCGGTCACAGACAGACATACAGTCAGTCACACACACAATCACAGACAGACACACACACATATAGTCAGTAACAGACAGACACACACATACAGTCAGTCACAGACAGACACACACATACAGTCAGTCACAGACACACACACACACATACAGTCAGTCACAGACACACACACACAGTCGGTCACAGTCAGACATACAGTCAGTCACACACACATACAGTGGGTCACATAAACACACAGTCACATACACACACACAGTCACACACACACACATGCAGTCAGTCATACACACACACACACTCTGTCAGTCACATACACTTACACACAAGTCAGCAATTTTGTTTTTGTTTACAATAAAAAAGTGCATCTATCAATATGTCCCCCTCCTGGCTGCTATACCTCATTCTAGCCTGGTCTGTGCCCTGCTGTTGTTTCTAGCCCTGCTGAGCACACTCAGCGCTTGGACACTATAGTACAGTGCATGTGAGGATGGAGTAGGAAGACTGTGCAGCCGGTGCACACACAGCTCCCCCGCGCTCCATTGGATAAATAAAATGATTCCAGTGGCGAGGGCACCAAGCAGGGACAACAATAACTGGGCCCCAGGTATAATTTCCTGGTGCCCGGCATTTGTTGAGCCCTGATATATACCCATATATACCTATTGTTCATTGGCGTCAATTATATCAGTCTGTATGCTGCCTAAGCATGTGATCTTATTTATTCCACTTCCATCAAATCTGTCATGGGCTCCAGCCCCGAATCTTTTGGAGACCTAGCAACGCCCCTGCTTAAGAGTAAATTAACTAAGTGATAGCCAAGCAGAGCTAAAACAGAAAAGGAACTGAGGGAGAGCAGAACAGAAATACAGAATGCAGGGCTACAGGACAGAGGGTAAACATAAGCAAGAAAGCAGAAACAAAATTAAGGATAAATAATACAAGGCATGGGGATAATGAACACAAGAGGCACATACAAAGGAACAAACAAATACAGGAACTAGCCTAACACTAAAAATGAAAAAAGTGGGGGTTTGGTTCAAACAAATTGGCCAATTTAGATGTTAGCTTGCCAACCAAGTCAAGGTACCCCACATTACGCAAGTCCCTAACTAAAACATAATATAGCAACACATAAATAGACTCTAAGACATATAAATGACATTAAACTTAAACACAGAGAAAATACCTGTAGACTGCTGCAAAGGACTGAAAAGCAACGGGTGTGGTTTAAATAGAAAACTGACAGAGCAGAGGGAGAGAGAGAAAACCTGAAATGAAAAATAAGGACAGGCAGAGAGGAATACAGGGCATTTAAAGGGACAGGACATCCAACTGAAGGGACACAAGACGTTATACAGGGAAGGACAAGAATACTGGGCAAGACAGGAATACTAGGCAAGGCAGTAATACTGGGCAAGGCAAGGTAGTTATACAAGGCATAAATAAGCACAACTCATAAGAAAGCAAAGCAAGAATGATACAGAAAAGCCTGGCTACAGACTGGATGAGTCTGCACAAGAGTGCATTGTTACAATGGGGTTAAAAATATTAATGTAGCAACAGAGAGGGCACAGACAAAGGACATGGTAACAAAACTTAAAAGCATACACAAACATATATAACTACGAGACTACATGTAGAGGCCAGAGCTAAATAGAAGGAACACAAGAGAACATACAACCAAACATGGATACAGGGACAAGCCTACAACTCTACTTGACCAAATAATGATGATAAGCTTTCCAACCACATCAAGGTACCACCACCAACTGGCAAGACCCTAACTCTAAAACATGCCTAAATTAATAACAGAATCCAAACTAAAAGACACACAGGAATTAACTGTAACAGGATTGCATAGACACCAAGGTCACAACGGTATGAGGCAGGCAAAGGAGAGGTCAATAGGCAGTCGGGTCACAATGGTATGAGGCAGGCAAGAAGTAGTCTATAGGCAGTTCTGGTCACAATGGTAAGAGGCTGGCAAAGGAGTGGTCAGTAGGCAGTCTGGGTCGCAATGGTAGGAGGCTGGCAAAGGAGTAGTCAATAGGCAGTCCGGGTCACAATGATAGGAAATAGGCAAATAGAATGGTAAAAACAATCCAGGTCACAAGGGTATGGAGCAGGCAGAGGAGAGGTCAAAAGCACAGTAAGGAACAACTGATCAGTAGAAGGATGGATCAATAACTGAGCACCGGCGTTAGAGCAGTCTGGGCCTTTTATAGGGGCTGTTCAGCGTGATATCACACAAGACATCACAGGCCACACCCTCCAAACACACACCACTCACTAGAGGAAGAGAAGGTGGCGTCGACATCATGGACTGAAGCCCCATTCTGTTGCTGATGCCTGCACCAACCAGCCATCACCATCTACTTCTCACTGTGAGGACATGGGGAGTGAAGACGCGTATGGCAAGGAGCGCGACGCATGCCATGAATATGGCCCTTACACGCTGTTTGATGGATAATATAGTACTGAACAAATGTCTGAAGGAAAATATGTCACTGACAAGATGTATGTGATCAAATATGGCACTGGCAAGAAGTTTAAGGGCAAAGTCATCACTGTGGGAAGTAAGTGTGTATGGCAAGAGTTGTGGCATGTTGCTTGGTGAAGAATTTTGGCTCTGGGTAATTTTTACACGGGGTTTTGGGGACTATGGTTCTGATATGATATGAAAATCTATACACACATAACCTGGGTTGGTTTAAGAGGAATATTTAGAATTTTTGTGGAAGATGACAGCTGTTCCCATAACATCAGTGTTGACCATTTTTATATTATTGATAATTATATATTGTTAGGATTGTTTTAAATAATATACAGTTTTAATAGAAACCAATGCAGTTTATTCAGCTGAATGGTGTGCCCATTAGCATTTTCTTGGTAACATAACGCGCCACATTATTTATTTCTATTAGATAACACTTTGCACTTGTGTATTACATTTGAATATGATGTATGATGTAATGGATAAAGAATACTTAGTGCTCCTCATTTTATACAATGTTATTTGGGGGTAAACATGCTGTGTTTATTATTGTATAATAATAAAGTAATTCTGCCTCTTCCTATCACCTTTTGCTTTTTGCCCTACAAATGTTTGAACGCTGTTGGCCAGATATGACAACCCTCTGTAGGTCAAAACATTGCACTGTTTGATAGAGAAATATCACGTTGTTAAATTATCTTTTACTTTCATCTACTTTGAGTGCTCAGTAATATATACATCGTATCTATCACATATTGTATTGAGAGCATACATTGAACCTATCATATATTGTATTGAGAGCATACAATGGATCTATTGGGATCTAACTGTGGTGAATTGACAATCATGTTGCAAAAAATCAGGCATTAATAGAAGAGTTGGAAAAGAAGGAGAGGTGCAGATTTTTTTTCTCCAAATCAGCTATTTCGGCCTTATATTTATAAACCGGTTTTCAATTTATCGACATTTGCTTTGCTCATACCCTTCCTTCTTTCTATGTGTTAAAAAGGTGAGTGTAGCTGAGCACTTCAAATGCGAGCACACACGGACCCCTTGACTTGAGCATCAACATTTTAGTTGAGAAGGTGCCCAAAACTTACTGATTTCCGTTTTTACAATATAGATGGTATACAGTTTAAATGGTCTTCTAACTATATACTTTTCATACTCACTTTTTTTAAGATGTGTTTGACATCACCACCTATGCACTTGGGGAATTTGGGCCTGTCCTTAGTTATTGATTTAAAGACTTCCTGCACCCGGTATCCATTAAAAAAGGGATACCTGCCCGTTGACAACTGGTGCAGGATAATGCCAAAGGACCACCAATCAACCGCAGACGAATACGTTTTTTTTAGCAAGATCTGGTAAAGAGAATATATAAGAAATAATATAATTATTGCATAATCATAAAACACTGTAAATTAGAACTTTAAATCATGTGGTATCTTCTATCTTCAATTCTCTGTTAATTGTTGTTGTTCATAAATATATTTCTATGACAACGAAAGCAGGAGAAGAGTGAGCTAGATCCATGCCAGGATGGGTGGAGGACACTAGACCAAAGAAAGAGTGACAAAGAAGGCAACAGAGGGCTATAATAAGGTTGAGAAGTTGCAGATGAAGGAGGCTGCAGTATATGTAATCATCAAGAACTGCATGTTACACCTTCTACAAGTACATCTGTAACATGGTTTGGGAATCACTCACTAGGTGGTGTTATCAATCAGTGCATAGTCACAGCTTAGCTGTAATATCACAGAGTTATTCATTATTATGATACATATTACGGCTGTAAATGTTAAACTTAGTTCTCACCTCAGGAGCCATGTATCTTAATGTTCCTGCCATGTCGCTTGTTGTTCCACCGTCGAACATCCCTTCCTCAGCAAGTCCGAAATCGATGATGCGCGCATGTCCCTCGCTGTCCAGGACGATATTCTCTGGTTTCAGATCTCTGAATGAGTAGGTTGAGAGTAAATTATGTCAATGTAAGAGGGTTGTGAGGAGTAGGGACACTACCATGCAATATGCATAGATCTGAACAAAGAACTAGAGGAGACCGATAGAAAACACTACTTTACTGACCGATGAACGATCCCGTGGGCATGCAGGAACTGGAGGCCGCAAACCATCTCTGCAGAATAAAACCTAATCAAGAAAAGAGATAGCATAGCAGAAGAGATTTATGAATGCACATTAGCTAGAAAAGGTTAAAAAAAAAAACGCACAAAAATCAAACTAAAGTGTACAATAAATAGCATTCAGTGGAAAAGAGCACATTTTTAATGCAACAGTTCTCTGGGAATATTAATAAATAATCAAAATAAGCCAGAAGCAGGGCTGCAGGCATAAAGATAAAATGAATATCCATATAGATGATTCCACACAGAACAATACACGTGCACTGGACGAATACGAATAATACCCCTCAAATGACAGGATGTTTACACACGATCCAGGGCTCTACTGTCTGCCATCAACAAGCAAAATAGTCAATTAGAACCGCCCGCGGTACTCCAAATCAGCTCACACATATGCTATAGTGTCTGTGTAAATAAAACGTGCACATGACAAGCATAAAAGTGTCAAAATATGGCACTCCAATTTTCAAATGTTATGATACCCACACTAATGAACTCCTGTGCTCCTATTGCTCCTCAATGTACTTAGGTAGAAAATTGGTATACAGTTGGAGAAGCGCAGAATCACATGTGAGAAAAGTTTAAAAACAACACATCAATGATGACAATATATATGTATATCTTATGCACTCACAAATTTTCAAATAATATTCTGCATTAAATAAGACAATTGATCTCCAAAAGTTTTTTTTCTAGTATGCCATTAATCTGAAAAATTATGCAACTAAGATTCAAAACAGCACCTGGAAAAATAATGGGGGAACCCATGTGTAGCTAAACCAATGATCTTTTCTTCACAGAACAAGAGCTTCTTTGACCTGAAATAGAAGGAATCTTTTTTTTTTTATAATTTATAATCTTTATTTAGAGGGTAGTCCCTCTATTTTCTCTTTTTAGATATGCAACGAATACAAACATAGTACAAAAAGGTAGCAGCGTAAAATACAATTTTAAAAAAGTTCCGAAAGCCAACATTCATATATAAAACATAACATATTCTTATTTCTCCTGATAGCTTTTGGTCATAAAAATTGTCTCAGTAGGGCAGAATTTTTAAATACATTACTCAGTTATGAAAAAAGAAAAAAAAAAAGAAAAAAAAGACAATACATCCATATATAGGCAATGTTAAGAAAAAAAGCAAAAGGAAAAAGAACAGCACAAGGAACAAAATAAAAATAAAAAACATAAGACAAAACAAAAGAAAACAAAGGACAGTCACAAACAATACTGTATGGGGGAGGGGCCTATGTCGCGACCCAGTTTGCTTTCTGCTGTCATCAATAATTCTATCCTGAATTGTGATTCCTGTTTGTCCATGGGGCCCATCTTAATTCCAATTTCTGGAATTCCCAAGGACCTGCATTTCTTGCAATACCCCTCTCCATATTAAATTGATAATTAATTTGACTCTGTACCTGAAATATAAGGAATCTTATGAATTATCCAGCCAAGTACTCTGAAGTTTTCACGGAACCACAAAGGCACAAATGATCACTCCGAATTTGGCAAGGGGGGGGGGGGTGAAATTGACAAATTTGATCCATAATTGGCCACATAGAATAGCTGAATTTCAGCAGAATTCACCCCTCCCCCCAATTCGGCCAAATTGATGCATATTCAGGACTACCTCAGTACACCACAATGTATTTGCTCCATGATAATCCAGTGAAGATGTTCCTGTACATACTGTAACTGCAGCTTGCACCAGTCACCATAGTATCCACATAATATGCCCAGAACTGGCCAAAAAACATAATTTTATATACTGTCCTTACTGCTCTTGTGGTATAACAATGCTGGTGATGTCATGCCAGCTGTAGGTTGACTTCATATAACCACAGGTAGGAAAAAACAAAAGGAGTGCCAGCTTAACAATCCCGAAAGAAAGAAGCTTTCTAAAAAAAATGTCACAAATGCCAAGGCCCCCAGGCTTTTGGGGAGTTAGTGGGCACAAATTCTATCTAGCATTCTGTTGTTTCCAATCTTGGTATTTTCACAGATTTATTTGTAACATTTTGGGTAGTATTGCAGTGCCTTATTCCAAAATTCCCCCACCAAAGCATATATTTTTGGTAAAGCAGACAACCTGGGTGATTTCATTTGAGGTAGCTATTTATACAGCAGTTTTGTCACAACATTTTGCCAAAGTTAGATAGAGGTAGTTTTTGTTGTTGTATTTTTTTCACTAACACAGCCATAGGATTTCTTTCTCAGGTCAGGTGCCACTACAGAAAAACTCTAAAACATATGGAGTAACTATTACAGAAATATCACACATACATTGGTTTGGAGTGTTAGAGGGCGAAAACCATAACCAAGTTTCCAAAGCTGGAATTTTTAAAGACTGACTTTGTTGGCTTATCTCACATTTTGGGGTAGTATTGCAGTATCCATTCCAAAATTCAACAGCATAAATGTTTAAAAAGCCGAAAACCTGGTGTATTTCATTTGTTTCATACAACAATTTGTGGTAACTCTTTTTTTATGTAAGTTTTTCACAATGCTGCTATTTCACACAATTGAAAAATTCACCAAGTTCAATAGCATGAGAATTCGGATGAAAGAAGCGATTTACGACCGAACGTCATCCAAAAAAAGAATGAAAATTGTGCCTTAGTTCAATAGAATAAGGTGTGGATGAAATTTGTCACTTTCATCCAAATTCCCTCACCTTATACTATTGAGCTTAGGTGACATTACCGTTAGTTTTCGGATGAAATTCGGTCGTAATTCCCCATATTTATATTATGTATTGAACATAGATGAAATTTCTATTCATCCGAATTGATATATATATTCATCTGTGAGCCAATAAAGCTCATGCTGGATTATATATACACGCTTCATACACATATATTTACAATGGATCTTACATTACAAAAGAGCAGCTCAATTGAAAAATGACACTGGGGTTTGGTCCCAAACTGAGATTACTATTGGATTACTCTCTAACCAATCTCTAGTGGGGGCAATCTTTTTAAAGTATGTCTTACGGTCAGCAAGGCACACTCATTTTGTGGAAGGCATAGTACATCCTCCCATTGCAAACAGGTAAAACACAACACACAAAAAAATGCTCTCCTTTCCCCCCATTTGTCAATTACTTACACAACTCGACTCATCTCCAGGTAGCCGGTGGGTTGCAAATGAAACAGAAGGTTTCTTCCTGCCAGGTGCTCTAACACGAAGAATGCATGGAACTGTAATGTCAAATATGGAAAATTTACATGACAGAAACAGCAGCATGAATCATGATACACAGCCCCCAAGTTAACAGTATATAGGTAATGGCGTTAATGGTGTGGGAAGAGGCCATATTAGTGGAAGGGAGGTATAGATGAGGTGTTTATATGGAAAGCTAGAGAGTATGGCTTTAGTACCAGATTGTAGACAGACATATTGTAGACAGAGGAGGCTATTGTGATCATGAATGACATGTTGGGGTAGATTAAATGCCGCCAAAAGTTCAAGTATTGATACCAAATGTATTATTGTGATTTAGTGGCAATGGGGACTGCAAAAATATCATATGCTGAAGAACAACACCTTGGAATCTTGGAATAATAAAAGGAGTATTGCACTTGATATTTAATTTGCCATCTAACTTTGAGATCTGAAACTAAAACTTGATTTAAATTAAAGTGTATATATTGATATCATGATAAAATATTATGATTTTTTTATTCCATGCAATTTTGTCTTCTTGCTGCGATTATTCTTATATTCAGTAACTTAGTTTAATGTGTGCTGCCTTGTACAGGTTCCTACGTAAATTATTGAATATGGCTTTTTTCTTCTGACATAATCATTCATAATTGTTTTTAACTTACCTAGCGCCATACACACAGCTGCTAATCCAAATGACTTGCAGTCAATTAGCAGATCAGGCCAGTGATTGGCTTACAAGTATGGTCCTATGGTCGAATCTGATCTAGATAAACTCTGTAATATATTTTCTGTGTGTTATTTAATACATTGCTGCTTTATGTACATTACACATGGGACAATGCTTTTGTATCTTGAATTCAGTATGCTATTGACCTCTCAACTAACCAACCAATGACAGAAAGGCCATGGCTGACATGAACAGTACAGAGGTACAGCACATCAGAGAAATTACTGGCCTTTTTTCTATGAAATCTAACCAGGAATAGGAACACGAAAGAGAACCTATACTTTTAAATATAGGCACGATAAGTCAGATAAAATATAAATTTGATAGACACAGATTTTAGTAGTGGGTTTTTGTAAATGTTCTTATGACATTAAATGTTTTTGTTTTGTATGCCTGGGATCTGAAACAATCGAGGGGGGGGATGGGAGAGGGTGTAGATGGGAAACAAGTTAGATAATGATTAAATGTTTGTCTTTAAACATTCAGCGTTTGAATGCCCCTTATTAAAGAGCAATGCTCACTGATTTACTCAAAAAAGAAAAAAAATTTGTATGTCTTAGACCCACTGGAAAATAGCAGATACAGAATTGTGTCTTCAGCCTCCCTGGAGAATGAAAAGAAAAAGGGAGTATCAATCCTGATAACCAGTGCCTTACAATTTAAAACCATATCTCTGGAAAATGAGCCTGAAGCAAGATATAAAATAGTGATCCTTAAATATAACCAACAACTATTTACTTTGGTTAATATGTATGCCCCAAACAATACACAAATTAAAACATTAACGCAAGTAATAGAGAGAATAGAAAAGGTGAAAAAGGGCTCAATAATTTTGGGCGGGGGATTTCGGCCAGAAAGAAAGAAGGGGAATCCCTGTAGGACCTAAGTTAATGGAAAAAAGAAAAACCTCTAGATGTATAGTCATCACAGATCCAGATATTAAAAAAGGAAATAAATCAAGAAAACCAGATTCAAGAGTATTTGGAAAAATGCAAATTACCTGCACCAGTAGATGACCAGAAACAAGATCTAAATAAACCCATCTCAGAAATAGAAGTCAAGATTGCAATTGATAAAGTTAAGAATAATAAAGCACCTTGGTTGGGGCTTTCCTGAATATAATAGCCAATTATGGCAAAGTTTAAAACTACAGAGTGAATATATCTAAATCTAATATAACGGCCTTACACATAGATATGAATTTGGTGAACATATTGAAGGAAAGTTTTGATTTTAAATGGATTAAAGATAATATGGAATGCGAGGTTATAACAATCCCACCAAATCCAGAGAATATAGCAAATATTAACTATGACGATATCCTGAAGCACACCAGTGAATTGCTCAAAGAATGGATGGGTCTAGAAGTCTCATGGTGGGGAAGAATTAATGTCATCAAGGCATTGTCACCGTTAATCTGGGTTTGTGGCCGTTTCCTCTTCAGCCTCTAGTGGCCGCTATTCTTGGGTGCCCATTCTCCTTCTGTTGTTAGCTGCCTCGTCATCCTCAGCCCTTCCCTATTTAAACCTGCAGCTTATGGCACTCAGTGCCTTTGCATTGCTTTGGTTGCTGTCTGTGATAATGGCTTGTGTGCCTCACTAGTGTTCTGACACCTGTTTGATATGCTGATTTCTGACCCAGTTCATTCCTGACTACCCATATCTCTCCTATCCATTTGTTCCTGCATTCCTGATTTGTTCTATGTCTGCTGCCTGCCTCGATTCTGCTTGTGACCTGGTTATTCAAATCTCTACATTCCTTGACCCAGCCTGTTTTGTGACTCTCCATTTTCCTGTCATCCTGTGCTAAGCCTTATCGGGCTCCTCTTGATAGGTTCTTGGTAGTAAATATTTCAGCAAAGTCCTTGGTGACAAAACACCGATGGCTTAACCAAGGGTGTGTTGTCATTAAGATGAAAACCAATACTTAGTGAGTCTTCCCGTAAACGCAACTGCATTGTGGATCCGGCTCTCCAGCAAAAAATGTACAATTATTATAGGCCCGTGTCCTTATCTAAGAGCTGCCAGTCCAGTATCTGCATCCTGTTTTCAGTTGCCTGTCCTGTTTCAGCTGCCAGTCTCCACTACCAGTCCTGTCAGAGTATTCCATCCAGTTCATAGTTATGCATCGTGGGGTGCAGACACATCCTACACCCTGCCCTGCAACGAGGCTCCTCTCTGGTCTGTTATCCCAGGTTGTGACAGGCATACCTGCTTCCAAAGTGGAAGTATGCTTTGATGGCCAAGAGTAGCAAGAAGGGAGGTTTATCAGTCCCAGATATAAAAAAGTATCACGATGCGTCCCTTTTCAAACATCTCTCCAAATGGTTTAATAAAGAGGGGGAGGAATCATGAAGAGAAATAGGGGTACCTGATTTATCTATGCTACTGTGGGCAGACCAAAATAAATTCAAGACTAGTAATTGGCCCGGGAAGACGTGGTGGAAAAAGAACTATATCACTGCAATAATTCTCAGTTTTTGGGAGAACCTTAAATCAGAATATGGACTAATGTGGATTAAAAAGACATGGAGAGGCTGCGATATTAGACTCTTGGATCATGATATAGAAAATATGAATATAAGTCTCTGGAATGAGAAGGGTATAGATAGTTTCTCAGATATATTAATAGATAAGAAAATACAATCTTTTCAGACATTAGTCTCTGAAAATCAAATACCCCCAAGGGATATATTTAAATATCTAATTAAGAATTAAGAGGTTTGAAAGAATTATTTAATCCCGGAAATAACCTTAAAGATTTGATACAATGAGATATTTTTGAACAAGAAGATCTGACAACGGTTAGGCAGATAGCTAACCTCATAAATAAATGGGAAATAGATACTGGATCGGCAATTCTGCCTGCCGACTGGCTTAACACCATCCAATAGATAAAAAAGAACATTTATTGTTTAAACATTCTGAAACTCCAATATAAGTTGATAGTTAGATGGTATTTAGTACCCACAAGGACCGACAACCGCACTCTTGCACCTAGGATTGCCTAAAACCAGTATAAATGAGACTTATATTGTTACCCATATTTTAATAGCAGCTAAAGCCCTAATTGCGAGATCATGGAAGAAGATAGAAACTTCCACATGGGAGAGATTGAAATCAAAAGATTTCCTATCAGTTTAATATGGAGAATAGCCAATTCTGGATGGGCTGTATAGGAGAAATATATAAATGAATAAATAGATTACTAACTAGGGGAAGATGACAACCCCGAATGTTAGGACAAATATAGAAGATATAGATTGGAGAGGCCTCTCTAAAATCACCCCCTCCCACCTTACTAACTTATTCCTCCCTCATCTGGAGGAAATTGAGGGAAAATAAACTCTGGCTAGGTTTTGTTTGTATTATGTTTTGTTGGTATATGTTATGTTGTGTGACATATTTTAAATGTTGTCTGTTTTATACAAATATATAATATTATTGACATTAATGTTATATGTTATGAATGTTGAATTGTAAAACTGTAATAAAAATGTATACGAAAGAAAAAAAAACTAACCAAGCCTTTCAAAAGGCTTCACACTGTACAAAAGTAAGATGTGCCGCCAAATATAATTCTATAAACCTGAATAACAAGATGTTCTCCTATAATGCCACCAATTTTCATCACTAATGTCCTAGCTATGAATATTATGGATAAACCCCTGCATACTTCAGATTGAAAAGCAGCATGCATGTGACAAAGAAAGAGGCTCCCATTAGCCACAGCTAGGATTCTTCTCTCTTTCATTAAGCTGCTGGAATTATCATGATTGATTCTCCTTCTGATGATCTTCACTGCAACAATTTTCCTGGAGTTCCTTGTGGAGGCTAGCATCACCTGAAATAGGCAAAAAGGAACAGAAGAGGCCAAAGTGAGATATAGAACACATAGTTATGTTTAGTAGACAGTAGAGTCAACTCAGTATGCCGTGAGATGGCCCAAATTCAGGCCAGATTGGGGCATAAAGCTAAATTGCGTAGAAATAAACTATTTGGCTGCCCAATATTGCGATTTCCCCATGAAAGATAGATTATACAAAGGGAGGGGAAATGGGGTATAAATACCAACATTGTTGGGTGTCTTCTTACATGATGAGTAATTACTGATACATATTTGAACCAGCATGTCTAAATTTAAAAACAATATATTTTAGATTCTTTTATATTCTTTTACTTTATTGTTATATATATATATATATATATATAATACATTATTTTACATTTTTTATTTCATTTATGCTTGGCCCATTTCGGGAGGAATTTGGCTATTTCTGATATACCCGAGGTCCTCTCAAAATAGCTCCAAAATAAGCTGAAGTCCTCCCCTTAGAAGTGTATGTGGAGTTGGCCACTTTGGTAGATTATTATTTTTTTGCTTTTCTGGATAGCCTCACTTATGAACCTTAAAGGAAAGCAATGATGGTTCTAAATGCAGTGACTAGTGACTGTGCCATTTTACAGGCAATGTATTGCATTGGGAGGCAATACATGTATGGGAATTGTCGTGAACTGGTTAAGATTGTTAATAACTAATAAAAGTTATGTTTTAACATGTATTAGAACACTTGTTGCTATTTTATATTAACAAGATGACTAAACCCAGAAATGTGTTTTCTTTTTATATGTGTAAAGCTACTTTTCACTGCTTTATAAAACTGTGAATGATACTTCAGCTAAATTATTTGTTAAATTAATACATTTTTATTAAAAACATTCTATCATTTGTTTCATTTTCTTTAACACATCTCAACAAATATTAAATATTCATTCCATAATTATAATGTCAGTGCCATATATCATTACTGTAATAGCTGGATTTTAATGTCAATTGCTGCTTACCATATGTAACTGCTCTCTAATATAATTGTATACTTATGTAATACAGGCACTGAGTGCTTGTATTGCAGTGTTGCATAAGACAAAGGTATACATTTTGCAGTTATACAAATATATCTTTAGAAAATGCCATATCGGAGGAGCACTCATTCTACATTTTTTTTTTATTGAAGCTGCATTATAGTTCAACAGTTTTTTTAGCATTAAATAGACCTTAGTTATGTAGAATGAGGCTGTATAATAATGTGCCACTAGGCAGTAAACTAATTCATTTCATCCATGCTAAGATAAACACATATTTTTACAATAACATTTTTATAAAATAAACAAAATTCACGAAAAGACCTTAATCCCTTGCCGGCACAAGACGTGCTAGAATGTGGCCATGCGTTGAGGACACAGGACGTACCTACTCCGTCCTGTACCAAAACGAGCACTGAAAGCGTTTTTTACCGCTCTCAAGTGCTGAAACGGCATTGCTATGATGCTTTCATGTGGAAACATTGTTGAATACTGAAAAGAATGCCCGTAGGCATTTCGATAGCTCTGGAGAGCGATTGAAATGCGGGTTTTAAAGTTAATTCGCTTCCTATGCTCTGTAAGTGTTGCTGACTTGCCTTACAAATCGAGGTAATCAGCTTCCCACAAAAAAAAATCGCACGATTTTGGTCAATGCGTGACCAAGATGGTGCTGCCCTTCTAAGGGCAAGAGCACAGGAGGCAGGAGGGAGCTACATCCTGTGCTCTGTGGCTGCCACACAATTGCCTCATCACAGACACTGATAGCAGTGGGGATGGTCAGATGAGCATCCCCACTGCCTGGTCAGATCAATATTAACCAAATATTGATCTGAGCTTTTAGGATCTGCCTCCCTCTTCTCACATTTTTTTTAGTGAGGGAGGGAGACAGACCAAAGTAGTAAAAGTGATCTTGCGTAAGCAGAGCATTTTTTGCTGTTTGTGCATATTTTAGGGGTTAATTTTTTTGTACTGTATTTATTAGAGTGCTACAAAGGCTCTTCTAAGAGCTATTAACCCCTCTCTTGTCACTGATCACTGCTGATATTGACGCCAAAGAAATTTTTATCTGTCTGCTATTTTTTTTAGCTGTCTGAGCGCATAGCAATCAGTAACAGTGAATTAGTGGTAAAGGCAGTTTGATGATTGCTCAGATGAGCATCACCATTCGCCTGGTCAGATCAATATTTGTGAATATTGATCTGACCAATTTTCATATGCCTCCCTGTCCTCACTTACCTTTTTGTAAGGGAAAGAGACAGATCAGCATTAGTGATATAAAATAACATTTTATAATATTGTCAGGTTTAATGTAAGCCATTCCCTGTGTATTAACCCCTTCCCTGCCATTCATCACTGTATAAGCAGTAATCTTGCACAGCAACAGTATTTGTTGCTGTCTGCACTTTTTATGGATTAATTTATTTGTACTGTAATGTATTACAGCACTAGATAGGCTCTTCTAAGAGCTATTAACCCCTTCTTTGCTCGAGGTCACTGCTTAGGCACTGATTCTGGGGCCGCGGACTCTGGGTTCAATTTTGACACTGGTCAGCTTTCTGATACATCATCTAGTGATGTATCGGTGGCTGCTGAGACATTGCCACAAGGCTTCATGGGTGTCTACTTTTAAAAAATATATTGTGTGGTGGGGTTAAATTACATTGAAACACTGAGATGCGCACCTCACAAATGTTGCCTTTTTCCACCCCAAAAAACAAACAAACCTATACATGGATGGTATCGCTGTACTCGGGAGATGTTTCTGAACACATATTGGGGTGTTGTTTGGCAGTGTATACCAAAATCTGTGAATTCATGCCTGAAGTACATTGTATGTGGACAAAAAACTCCAAAAATGTACTACCACAAACTTTTGAGTTTTAAAATACCAACATTCGAAATACCTTAGGATGTCTATTTTCCAAAAATATATGGTTTGATGGGGTAAAATACATTGGACAACTTCAAAAATGTTCTAAATGGAACATGGGCACAGACTGACTATATGTCAAAATTCCAGGTTGAAAATGCGCACATCCCAAAAGTGGACTTTTAGCCCCAAAACAAACCAACAAATCTATTCATGGGTGGTATCAGTGTACTCAGGTACTCAGGAGATGTTGCTGAACAAATATTGAGGTGTTGGTTGGCAGTAGCAAATACCAGAATCTGAAAATTCATGCCTGAACTACAATGTGTGTGAAAAAAATGACATCCCAACCTTTTGACATAGGTTGGTGGTAGAATTAGTACATGGAAAGTGTTAAAATACCACAATTTCAAATACCTTAGGATGTCTAGTTTTCCAAAATATATGGTTTGATGGGGTAAAATACTTTGACAGGCTTCAAAAGTGTCACAAATGGAACATGGGCGCAGACTGACTACATGTCAAAATTCCAAGTTGGAAATGCACCCCACCTAAATGTCACCTTTTAGCCCCCAAACAACCCAACAAACCTATGTATGCATGGTATCCCTAGACTCAGGATATGTTGCTGAACACATATTGAGGTGTTGTTTGGCACTGACACATAACAGGATCTGTGAATTCATGCTCCAAATACCATGTATGTGGAAGCAAAAAATTAAAAAAATTACTAACCTAAAATTTGACAAAGGCCGGTGGTAGAATTAGTGCATGGAAAGTGTTAAGATACTACCATTTGAAAAACCCTAGGGCAGTCATGTCCAAAGTCCGGCCCGCGGGCCAGTTGCGGCCCGTCCTTTACTTCCATACGTCCCAGAGACACGGCTGATCAATGTCTCTCTCTGAAAAAAAAAAAAAGCTTGCAGGCAGAGACGGAGGTGAGAAGGGATCGGAAGATCCTCCCCCACCATCGCTCTGCCTGCCAGGCTGCACGGGGAGCCGAACAGGCAGCACGGAGAAACCTCCGTGCTGCCTGTTCGGCTCCCCGTGCAGTGTGCCGACACGGAAGTGCCGACAGGTCACGTGACCGGCGCGCTGACGTCATACGCGCGCCGGGTCACGTGACCTATCGGCACAACCACCTGTGAGACGAACAGGCAGCATGGAGAAGACCATGCTGCCTGCCACTAGCCACCAGGGAAAGGTAAGTGCTGGGGACTGGGAAGATTGGGGGAAAGTACTGGGGAAAGAGGCAGGGGCTTATTAATGATAAGGTAACACTGACATATTATTGGGCAAATTAGCTGGGGAATATTAATGGCAACTAACACTGGTATATTACTGGGCAAATTGGCTGGGGCATATAAAATGGCAAATAACTGGCATATTACTGGGCAAATTGGCAGGGGCATATAAAATTGCAAATAACTGGCATATTACTGAGCAAATTAGCTGGGGCATATAAAATGGCAAATAACTGGCATACTACTGGGCAAATTGGCAGGGGATATTAAATGGCAAATAACTGGCATATTACTGGGCAAATTGGCAGGGGATATTAAATGGCAAATAACTGGTATATTACTGGGCAAATTGGCAGGGGATATTAAATGGCAAATAACTGGTATATTACTGGGCAAATTGGCTGGGGCATATAAAATGGCAAATAACACTGGCATATTACTGGGAAAATTGGCAGGGGCATATTAAATAGCAAATAACACTGGCATATTACTGGGAAAATTGGCAGGGGCATATTAAATGGCAAATAACATTGGCATATTATTGGGAATATTGGCAGGGGCAAATTAAATGGCAAAAAACACTGGCATATTACTGGGAAAATTGGCAGGGGCATATTAAATGGCAAATAACATTGGCATATTATTGGGAAAATTGGCAGGGACATATTAAATGGCAAATAACACTGGCATATTACTGGGAAAATTGGTAGGGGCATATTAAATGGCAAATAACACTGGAATATTATTGGGCAAATTGGCTGGGGCATATTAAATGGCATATAACACTGGCATATTATTGGGCAAATTGGCCGAGAGAACCATGCATGGGAAGGGAGAAGAGAGAGACATAAATGGAATGGTAGAGGAGAGACAGACAGACATGGGTTCGCAGAGGAGAGACAGACAAATATGGGATGGCAGAGGAGAGACAGACAAACATGGGATGGCAGAGGAGAGACAGACAGATATGGGATGGCAGTGGAGAGACAGACAGATATGGGAAGGGTTAGTTGTGTTCCTGACATATATTTCAGCATCTTGTGTTGTTGTTTTTTTTCATCTGGCCTTCAGATATGAAAGGCAGAGTGATTTTACTACTGTTTAGAATTGTCATTCAAATCGTTTGCAATAAAGTTTGCATAAAATAGTTCATTTGTACTTAATTTTAACTGTCAGGCAAAATGGTCGGCCCTCACGCATGTTCACTTCATCAAGTCTGGCCCTCTTTGAAAAAAGTTTGGACACCACTGCACTAGGGTATCTAGTTTGCAAAAATGTATGGTATTGTGAGGTAAAATACAGATTCTGGCTTCAAGAATGTCCCAAATGGAACATGGGCGGAGGCTTTCTGCATGTCAGAATTCCAAGTTAGAAAACCAAAAAGCGCACCTCTCAAGTGTGGGCTTTTAACCCCCAAATAATCTAACTAACCTACACATGGGTGGTATTCCTGTACTCAGGAAATTTTGCTGAACACATATTGAGGTGTTGTTTGGCACTGACACATAATAGGATCTGTAAATTCATTCCTGAAGTACAATGTATGTGAAAAAAAATTACTACCCAAAATTTTGACATAGGCTGGTGGTAAGATTAGTGCATGGAAAGTGTTAAAATACTACCATTTGAAATATCCTAGGGTGTCTAGTTTTCAAAAATACATTTTGTGGCGTAAAATACATTGTCTGGCTTCAAAAATGTACCAAATGGGACATGGGCGCAAGTTTTCTGCATGTCAAAATTCCAAGTTGGAAAACTAAAAAGTGCACCTTCCAAATGTTGCCTTTTAACCCCCAAATCACCTAACCAACCTATGTATTTGGCAATACCCCTTCACATTTTCACATAATGTTTACACAAATTGGAATCTATGTCGGGGGGGGGGGGGTCATATATGGATTTAGTACAGATATCAGTGTTACAATGTCACTATCGCTAATTATGAAAAAAAGGATTTTGAACTATCTTTGCACTACTTATAGTTTTGGCCCTGTAACTTGAATAAAAAGCACAAAAACATAAAACATGGGCTATTTATGAACTCAGGACAAATATTAGAAACTATTTAGCAGTGCTTTTTGTTGTCGCTTGTAGATGAGTATATGGTTTTTCAAATAAAAGTCAGAAAAAAGTAATTTTTTTGCCATATTTTATTATTATTTTTATATCAAATTATATTCTGTTATCAAAATAATGGTATGAAAAGAAAGCCCTTCTTATGACAATAAAAAAGATATATCGTTTGTGTGGGTACACTAAATGAGACAGAAATAAATTACAGCCAAACACAAACACCTCAGAAATGTTAAAACAGCCCATGTCATTAAGCGTTGGACAAGCCAAAAAAATCATGTCACCAAGGGGTTAATCCCATTTTTGTTCTGCAAATCTATGTACAATCAAAGAACACATTACCTTCACACATTACCACTTCAGCTAATAAACACTGACGTTTAAGAAAACACAAGTATATGCATGCTACATAATGTTATGGTTTTAGTTAAATAAAAAAGGTTTAGTAGCTCTCCAAATATGTGTTATTAACCTATTAAACTTAAATCAGTTCTGATGTAGCTGTTTTTCTAATCTGACAGGTTATTCTAAATATGAAATCTTCATCTGGTTGCAAATTTTAAAGAATACAACTACCAACATGAATGATTCTCTACAACCAAGTCTCACTGACTAGTTATATAAATCATGATTTAAATCAAATCCACCCTGCCAAAAAGGGACAATAATTTTTGTTGAAGTGGCTAAAAATGTGGCTATAAACTAAGAATAACTGTAATATATTCAGTGGCTGTATGGCCAATTTATAACTATTTATGACATTTAGAATAATAATAAAACATTGTATTTGCACAAATAGAGATAAAGACACATTAAATACCGTATATTGTTATTTATATATTTATTGTTCTGGAGCTCTATCATATACGTATACACAGGGGTAGACAGACATCGCATGGGGCCCCAGGGCAATCGATGGGCATGTACCCCCCCCCCTCGAATAAATGGTTCTATTTATTCTACTTATTCACATTTCTATTGAACACTGAAAAGGTGGATAAATAGAACCATATTTTAAAACATACATTTTAAATTCAACTTTAGCACCCACAAAGTAAGTATATCCATAATCTTGCTCTATCATATCAATGATAAATATATCCATAATCTTTCTATATCTTGCCAGTAAGAAATAGATACATAATATTTCTATATCATGACAATGAGACAAATACATAATATTTCTATATCATGCCACATATGACAAACACACATTGCTGTCCCCTTCTCCCCCTCCAACACACATACACAGTTATGTGGCTCTGACTAAATAATGTTGAGTGTGAGGGGAAGGCCCTGCACTCTCTCCCACTCTCACTCAACCAAGCCACCTCTCTCCGCCACTCTCACTCCTCCAAACCATCTCTCTCCCAGTCCTGCACTCTGTTCCACTCTCACTCCTCCAAGCCATCTCTCTCCCAACGTCTCACTCTCTCCCACTCTATTACAAGTCAGCTCTCTCTCACCTGGCCCTGTTCTCTTTCTGCCTCTCTTGTAGGCTCTTGTATGGTTTCACACCATAGTATCACACACATACAAACATACTCAGTCTAAATGAGATGTAGAGCATACACTTGGTAAAACATGGCACACTGTATAAACTTGGCATATCATGGCAAAATCATCAGTATTGTATAAACATGGCATTAAATGGCAAAATCATCAGTAATGTATATACTTGTCAATGTGTCCTCTCCACACATGCCAATGCATCCCCTTACACTTCCAAATCTGACCCCGAGACTTGCCAATATGCCCCCTTCTTGCCAATCTGACCCATTTTTCCCAGTATGACCACCATATTTACCAATCTGACCCCAAATTCCCATTTTGCCCCTTCATTAAAAACTGAACCCCACACTTGCCAATCTGCCCTCAAACTTTCCAATCTGCCCCCTTCTTCCCCGTATGACCCCCAGATTTGACAATCTGACCTCCAGACTTGCCAATATGACCCCCATTTACCAATATGCCCCCACATGTGTCCATCTGACCCATCTTCCCAAGTTTCCAAGCCCCCTCAATCCAAATATGCCCCCCAAATATGCCAATATGCACCCTTCTTCCAAATAAGCCACATCCTACACAATGTGTCCCCAGGCTTACCATCGACCCACTTCTTCCCAATCTGACCACTTCTTCCCAATATGACATTCAGATTTGCCAATCTGACACCCACTTCCCTATCTGACTCCCAAATGTGCCAATCTGCCCCCTTTTTACCAAGCTAACCCCCACACTTCACAATCACACCCCATCTTTCCAATCACACCCCCAGACTTTCAAATCTGCCCCCTCCTTTGTAATCTGACCCCCAAACAGTCCAATCTGCCCCCTTCTTCCAAATCTACCCCACATTAGCCAATGTGACCCCCTCACTAACCAATCTCACACCAAATGTGCCAATCTGACCCCTTCTTCCAAATCTGACAACCATGTCAGTGACGGGGCCCCCTTCCAGCCTGGGACCTCGAGCAGTGCCTGAGTGCCCTCATGGTCAGTTCACCCCTGCTTATATAAACCAAAAATTCTGAACATGCAAACAAAAGAGGGACATAGAGGAATATATGCACTAAATAGTGACAGTTGAGAGGTATGCAAACTATACTTCATTGTCATTTCCTAACTAGACCCCAGTTTCCACCACAAAAAATACACCAGTATACCATACTAAATTACAGTTTACTCACTTTTCCAAAATTGCCCCTTCCAAGCTCAGAATGAAAGTGGAAGCATGCTGCTGAAAGTGGTGTCGGTTTCCCAGATGTTCCAGCGACTTCATGGTGTTTACTTCCTCCTTATTGAATAAAAAACAATCATATTACTAAACCATATAACAAATACATATAACTGCTACTTAAAGTCTGAGCCCTACAATCTTAGACCTAGACTATCTATGGCATTGAACAAGTGAACATTTACACAGATTAAAAACTTCTTGGTTTCCTAAATCCTGTACCTGGTCTACTCTCCTCTTCAGTTTTATATCTTTTCTCATTTTCTTCTTCTTGTTCTTCCTCTTCTCTTCTTCTTTTACATACCGTCTTCCAGCTGCCCTGATCTCTTCTTTCACATTCCTTCTTCTTCTTCTCTTTTCTTCCCCTTCCTTCTTCATTGCTCTCCCTGCTCCTCTTCATCATCATACGATGTTCCAAATCAGGTTCGGATGTGTGAACGCTGTAGCTTTGGCTTTTAGGCATCTTGCAATATATGTATCACGTCTGATAATATATCAGCCTGTAACTTAACCGCTCTCAGAACTTGTGATGATTTGAATCAAAACTACATGGCATCATAGAATCTTGTGATGTCATTGACAAGATATCAGCATACTGCTGTTGCTTATGTTTTTTTTCAAATCAATCAATGTAAAAAACTTCAGATGTGAGGCTGATGCTAAAGACACTATTGATTTTTTTGTGTATAAACCCCCCATAATTGTTTTGAATCTGATAAAAATTTAAAAAATCAGTATTTAATGCAATAAATTCACTCTTTACATGTAACCTTATTTATTTTAAACTCTACAATGGTTTTGGTTTAATATTGGTCATATTTTAAATAAGGACCATGGAATACAGTGTGATGACGGAGCTGCTGAACCATAGCACCCACAGATGAGATGGACTGGCCATTAGGCAGTCAAGGCACTTTTATGGGCACTGCTTGAAGCAAAGCAGACGTAATACTAACTCTGCCCACTTTCTACAAGCTTTGTGCCAGCTGTTTTGCCACTTCACCATGTTGAGGCCTACTTCAACCACTTTTTACTTTCATGTGGTGCTATTACTTTAGTTCAGACAAGCAGTGACTAACATGTGCCTGGTCAATGCCTGCTCATTACAATATAGAGCAGGTGAATCTTTGAAATTATGGATATTTGTATGTGTACAATACAGTATTTTATGTATTTGTATTATTATCCATTACAATTCTCAAAATCACTCTTTTCTGTCATTTATTTTTATATTTTTAAATTCTTATTTACATTGTTTGCCACTTATTGTTACTTTCCTTTATTGTGCACAATTATTTATCCATATTTTCAAGATTTTAACAACGATGGACTGGGAACCACCTTTAATATAACTAGCAGCTTTTCCAGTCTGCTCATTCCCCCTTTCTATTTTCTTTTTCCCATTTCATTATTTTGGGACTTGGGTGGATTTTCTGGGACTTCATTTTTTTAATGTATACATTACGTTACGTGCAAATAAAGGTTGTGAGAACCCAAATTGCAACCACAGGACTTGCCCATGGAACCAAATTTCAAATAGAATAAAAATATATAAAGAAAAATGTAATTTAAAATGTCACCCCCCATACCTCTCCTATTGCTGACAATGTTGGCTAGACCAGGGGCATCAACATCAGGGCTGAATTTAAGGAACCAGTTCCACAGTATAAATCATCATTATGCCAGGGAAATAGCACCGCACCATTATTATTTCATTAAATTGCATGTTTAAGACACAACTGAATAATACACTATTTCCACATAAAAGGACAAAGGGCTTTATATCTGTTCCTTATGCATAACCCCCATTGAAACACACTCTGCCAGTCACAAGCAGTGTTGAGGCATAGTTATTACATAAAAGAAAATATTTTTGACTGGAAACCATTAGGGAAGAATGAATGTCCTAAAAGCATACAACTTACCTCAATGGACATAAAATTTTAAAATGATACCGATTAGGATTCCAAAAACATGGATCACATAGAGCCAGATATCAATGAACAGATTTATTTCTCAAGGAAAGAAGTCGCACATACAAGCTAAATGTATGACACAATAGGACAATCAGGGAGGTCTAGGAGCACCACATCTAGAGGAGTATTAAACTGCCAACATGATCTCAAATGCGCTAGTTTTACAAAAATAATAGAGCAAAAAGAAGCAATGGTATAAGATAGAGCAACAGTATTATGGTGTTTGTGATTTAATTTCAGTATTCTGGCAAACTGATTTGCAAAACGGTTTAACATTTAAGAAAGAAAAAAGGGGTTGCATTTTAGAGGATGTGAGATCCGTAAGGGAAAAACTAAAAGGAGCTGTGAAGTTGAATGAGAAAGTATTGCTGCGTTTGCCTTTTAACATTCTTGGTGCCCTAATAACAGACCTAAATCTTAGAAGCGGGTTAAGAATAGGATTTTAATATATTAAAGATCTATATGAGGGAGAAAGATTAAACACTTTTGAACACATTTCTAACAAATATAACATTGCTAGTGGAGAAGTGTTCACATACATTAGATTAAAAGGCTTTTAATCTTAGGTCAGATTTCTGGTAATTGAGGCATGGATAGAGGTTGGGTTATTAAAAACCACGAGAAAGCTAGGTTAATTAATTAAGGTCAGTCTATACATGGGTACATTGCTTACATTTTGTGGAAACTATAAGATCCTGAATCGCTGGTATCTGGTCCCAACCAGACTGCATATAATCTTCCCTGGCAGTGTAGAAGTTTGCTGGAGATGTGGGGTACAAAAAGGTGATTTTATTCACAATGGTCATTACCATTACTTGGGCCCAAAAAAACAGAAACCCTGTTGTTTTAAACGTGTTGCTTTAAGAAAATACTTTTTATAATTCAAACCTTGGAAACCTCTAAGTGGTTAATAGCAAAAAAAATGGAAATCAAGAAACACTCCTACCTAGCCTGATGTAAAAATGAATTGTGTCACCAATTAAGGATGGCATTTCAATTCAATATAGGTGCCAACATTTCCCTTTGTATAGATAAAAACTATTTATAAATACATATATATATATATATATAAACTTTCTATTTTTTTTATTAACACTCAGTCTTATCAAATCAACCATATTGTTTGTTAGCTGGATAAAGTAACATCATCGTGTCAGTTTTAACCCTTACCCTGCTTATTTCAACTAATCTTAATTAAAAGTGCTTGTGGAAGGAAAACATTTAACTCCATCTAGCTACTAATATATAAGGTCCAGACGAGTTGTATAAAGTGCATAATTGGGGGCCAATTACAGCCAGCGATTATGGTCGTTAAAGTGCTATGCCCAGTATGTCCTGCCTTTCCATCCTTTTCTTACACTACCCTTTTTCCTTAATTCTCTCTGTCCTCCCTCAGACACGTCCCAACTCCAAATCTCTCCACCAAAACCCCCCCAAAACCCCTAATTAGAGGGTAGAGAGGTACAGGGGTATTCCTTAAATACACGTCCTGTATTTCTAATGTGGGATAATCATTAAGTAGAATATGAAGTTAAATTATGCAACTGTATCTCCATCCCCAAAACAAACAAAACAGAATTAACCATATAGAACAAAAAGAAAAAACAAACAAATACGACAAACTCACAAACTCACATAGAACATATGTTGCTCAAGACTACGGCCAGGGCCGGTGTAAGGATTTTTGCTGCCCTACACAGAGACAGGGGGAGGGGGAGACACACAGACAAGGGGAGGGAGGGGGGAAACACACACAGACAAGGGGAGGGAGAAAGGGGGGAGACACACATAGACAAGGGGAGGGAGGGGGGAGACACAGAAAAGGGGAGGGAGGGGGATGAGAGAAAAGGGAGGTGGAGAGAGAGAGAGAGAGAGAGAGAGAATTTTGGGGGGGAGGGAGAGAGAGACAACGCTGGGGGGGGATAGACAGCTGGGGGAGGGGGAGAGAGGCCGCATTGGCACATAAAAGGAAATAAAAACAAGAAATGCATTTGTATAACATCAATTTTTTATTAAATGTTAAAAAGCAATTTACATATATACAAGTTAAACTTTTTTTTCCTATAGGGTAGTCTTATATTCATAAAGGAATATACAAAGTTTGGGGGGTCGTCTTATAATCAGGGTCGTCTTATAATCGAGCAAATGCGGTAGAAGCTGGAGTCACGTACACGCACATCACATGAGCTCTTCTTAGTGTAGGGAGAGGATGCTGCAGCTGTGAGGGACAGATTAAAAAAAATTCTGGTGTTGCATCTGCAAACAACAACGATTATTCAAACTATAGCGATTATTCAAATAACAGTGATTATTTTAGTGGGTGCTATACTACATATTTGTACCCTGCCCTGAGCCCAGTGCCACAGAGAGTGCAGTGCACTTGCAACTGCATGTGTGCCAGGCACATGACTTTAATCCTGTTCTGTTAGCTCAGTGGGCAACATCTAGACATTTTTAAATACTGCAATTTGTTGGTGTTAAATATTACATTTGCGTACTGCACTTCATATCTGAGAGTCAAATAGAACAGTCCAATACTGTGCTTACAGCGCACTTTGAAAAATTATAATTGTTGTGCTAAATAGTACATTTACGGCCTGCACTTCATATGTGAGAGTCAAATAGAACAGTCCAATACTTTGCTTACAGCGCACTTTGAAAAATTATAATTGTTGTGCTACATAGTACTTTTACGTCTTGCGGTGCATTATTTGCAGTCCAATAAACAATAAAAATACAAATAAAAGACAGTGTTGGCTACCTCCTCCTCCTCCTGCGCGCTTCCACCTACACCCCCACGGTCACCGCCTCCTCAACCTATGGGTCACTTAGTATAAACTGAAAGAGAATGCCCTGCACTCCAACCCTCTCTCAAATAGATAATTCTGTTGATCCTCCTGGCAGGCATGCTTTAGATTTAGATTTATGTTCTTCCAAAGCTAAAATCAAAGATTCCATCTAGTGCTATTTTATGGCTCAGCTGTATTTGTAATTTGTATGTATTTTATGTTATTTTAAGTTATTTCCCTATCCACATTTGCTTACAGGGCACTTGTCCTACTCTTTTCCACATGTTACTTCCTTTTGCAGCCCTCTAGCCCTTTCCATGACTTTTTTAGAGGCATTTTAGTGGCCAAAAGTTTGTGTCCCCATTGACTTAAATGGGGTTCAGGTTCGGGGTCAAGTTCGGGGTCAAGTTCGAGCACGGAACCCGGACATTTTTTCGAAGTTCGGTTGAACCTGCCGAACCCAAACATCCAGGTGTCCGCTCAACTCTAGTAATTAGCTCTTTAATTAGCCAACGATAATTAGATGCTTAATATGCCACTGATAATTAGATGCTTAATTTGCAGCTGATAAGTTGATGTTTATCAGGGTAACCTAGAATATCCGGATTGTGTACATAAGCTAGACCAGATTGTGATGACATCATAAAAACAACTTACTAGAGGTTTTTATTTTTTTTTTTTTTTATTCTTTTTTTGAACTCAGAGGTCTCTTCGGCTGTAAATCCAAGCTGCTTTTGTGATACACTCATCATGGTTCAACTTATAATACAGAAGCTAAACATTTTCATATCTAACAAAGGTATATCATATACTAACACCTTATATTTACATCGGTATTTGTAATATTTTGTAGTTACCTACTTATATAGGAGATTGTGATCAAGAGACAAACTGCCTACCAGATCTATTTTATACTTTTCCAAAGGTTCACCTTTACTGATTTCAAATTATGTCTATAGATCTTCCCAGGGTTGATAACTTTAACTTCATTTTATCTATGTATATATGTATCACGGGTATAACTTACCCTGGGGGTCTCTAAAGCAGGTATATCTTAAGGCTTCCCTTTTATCTTAAGCTTTCCTTATATCTTATTTCTCCTTATTTTATTTACATCCTCATATGTCCTTGGGTTAGTATTTAGGCTTCCAGCTTATGTACAAATTGGACGACAATAAACAAACAAAGAAAGAAGGCGACACTCTTGGGGGGGGGGGGGGGGTGTTCTTGAATCATCAGTTAGCGTATCTAATTTCCATAATTTCCCTGGACCTCAACTTCTCTATCCATATATACCACTCAATGACATCCTTTTTTAGTTCTTTTAGTTGTTTTAATCTGCACCTTTCCATCTTCCATTGGAATGTCAATTGGGGGAGAATCGTTGCCCAAGATACATGGAGACTAGACCTCCAGTTTCTGGCTATAGCTGTTAATGTACTTAGTATTATGTGGATAATTATTGTTCTCTGTATTTTAGTCATAACTGGCCAGTTCATACATAGGAGAAGTGTGGCAGGATCTAAATCCAAAAGAATACCAGTTAAACGTTGGATTTTATATCTTATCTCCTGCCATAGTGGGCAGATTAGTTCACATTGCCACCAAATGTGCAGGTAATTACCCTGTTTTTTTCCGCATCTCCAGCAAATCGGGGAGGCGTTTGAGTACATCTTTGCCATTTTACTTGGCACCAAATACAATCTGTTCAGCATCCTATAATATGTTTCAGTTAAAGACAAACAATGGATTGAGCTGTTGATATTTCCTATCGCTTGACTCCATTCCCTTGTTGTTATATCTTTCCCTAAATCATTTCTCCAATGTTTCAGGGCCAATATTTCTTTCGGATGTTCCGAGAGTTGTATCAGTGCCAAGCAATCTCTCAACCTCCTTACTTTGCCGTCTTTTATAAACAGTAGATTTAATATCCTCCCAATTTCTGTTGATGTTTTAATTCTTTTACTGTTAAGGAAACCTTTAATTCTAAGGTAGTTAAAAGTCTGTTTGTTTGAGATCCCTGCTTGTTGTTGCAATTGGATGAACGTCTTTATCTTATCTCCCTCATAAAGATCTCCTATTTTAAAAATTCCTCCTTGCTTCCATTCGGTCAGATCTAAATACTTTGTTTCGGTTTCAAGCACTTTTAATGAGGCTTCATCTATAACTTTATTTTTGAAGCCTTTTCTGGATCTTAAGTTATCCCATTCTTTGACTAGATTCTTTAATACCAAGCATGTTTTTACCTGTAGGTTGGCATTTGTAGCCCATATCAGGGTTGTCAGGTCTTTTCCCTTAATTAGTTTTGATTCTAGTTGATACCATCCTTCCTGTCTCTTCTCCTCGGATTGTGTATTCACTATGTGTCTCAGCATATTTGCCCTATAGTAGTCTAAGATAATGGGCATAGCAACTCCCCCCTTCAATTTAGTTCTTCCCAGAACCTCCAAAGACATCCTGGGCCTTCTACCTTGCCATACAAAATTTGAAAATGCCCTTTGTACCATTTTAAGCCAATATATTGGAATCATTAGGGGTATTAGTCTAAATAAGTATAACAATTTAGGTAATATGTAAGCCTTAATGGTGTTGATGCGTCCCATCCATGATATTTCACTATATTTCAATCTCTTAAGGGTACTATTCATATCTCTAATTAAAGGTAGAAAATTAGTTTCTATTATTTTACCTGGGTCGGGACATAACTTTATTCCCAAATATTCTATTTCCCCATGGGACCAAACGAAGTCATATTTTTTTTTCCAGATACCCAAGTTCCCCCACCTCTATCCCAATCGCCATAGCAACCGTTTTGTTGATATTCAGTTTATAATTAGAGATTTCGCTATATTCCTCAATTAAGCGGAGAACCGATTCCAGTGAGTTATCAGGGTCTTCTAACGTCAAAAGTAGATCGTCCGCATATAAGCTTATTTTTTGCTCTATATTATCCCTACGGCAGCCCTTTATTGCCTGGTCATCTCTTATTCTCTTTGCTAATGGCTCCAAGGCTAGGGCATAGAGGAGGGGGGACAAAGGGCATCCCTGCCTCGTTCCGTTAGATATACGGAACCAGTTCGAGGAAATTCCCGGCCCTATCGTTCTAGCTGAGGGGTTAGTATAGAGCAGCATAACTGCTTCCAAGAATCTTCCCATAAATCCGAAAGCTCTTAGACTTTTTTCCATATACCCCCATCCTACTCTATCAAATGCTTTCTCTGCATCTAAAGATAGCAGCAGGATGGGGGTCCTTGTCTCCTGAGCCGAGTCCAGAATATCTATAACTTTCCTCAAATTATCTTCTGAGGTCCTGCCCATAATGAAACCAGTCTGATCTCTATGTATCAGACTTGACATCATCCCTGATAGTCTACGAGCCAAGATTGACGAGTATATTTTTAAGTCTACATTTAATAAAGCAATCGGACGATAATTTGTTACATTCTGGGCATCCTTTCCCTGTTTATATATTGGAGCTATGTTCGCTCTGAGCATTTCTTCTGGAATTTTAGACTTATTAATACAGCTATTAAATGTCCGAGTCAGGGGGGTTATCAGATTACTTCTCATTGCTCTATAAAAAGTATTCCCGAAGCCATCAGGGCCCGGGGCTTTATTTTGTTTCAATCTTGCAATCGCTTCTCCTACCTCTTTCTCCAAGAATGGAACATTCAGCTGTGTCCTTTGCAGTTCTGTAATCTTTGGTAGGTTAGTGACCGAAAGGAAGTTATCTATTTGATCTCCTAGATGTTGTTCTGGTAAATTATATAATTTCCCATAAAAATCATTAAAAGCTAACCCTATCTCTTCCGGTGTCATCTTTACTTCGTTATTGTATTTAATACTGTTTATACGTTTCTTAATCTGTTTCCCTTTAACCTTATTTGTAAGCAGTTTATTTGCCTTATTTCCTTTGTAATAATAGGAAGCTTTTAAATACTCCAAATTTTTATTTATTTCTTCCATCTGAAGATCTTTTATTTTTCCTTTTATATCACTAATAAGCTTGGTATTCTCTCTAGTTGGTGATAATTTGTTTTGCTTGACTATTTCATAATACTTTATATATAGTTGTGACAACCCTTCCCCTTTCTTCTTACGTTCTTCCGCTTTGATTTTTATGAGGTAGCCCCGCATTGTGGCTTTAAAAGCACACCACACTGTGGAGTCTTCTACCTCTTCTGTATAATTTTCCTTAAAAAAGACATCTATCATTTTTTCAAGCTTTTGTAAATTAGTTTTCTTATTTAGTATATGTTCTTTTATTCGCCATGTCAGGGGGTGCCCTTTTAAATTATTATCCTTCAGGGTCAATACTATACTATTATGATCTGACCATAAAGTGTCTTTTATTTCAATTTTATGTACTCTATTTATAAGTTGTAGGCCTCCCAGGACCATATCAATTCTTGAATAAGAGCAGAAAGCTCCCGAATAACATGTATATCCCCTCTCTTCTGGATGAAATAGTCTCCATATATCCGAAAGGCCCGACTTCTCGTTTAGTTTTTGGAATTGAGATGCTAAATATTTCAATCTTTTATCTACTTGTTTCCCTCTCTGGTTCTTTTTGTCTAATTCCACATTTAATATACAATTGAAATCTCCAGCACAAATCACGATCCCTTGTTTTATCTTATCTAATTTCCTAAGCAACTTACTCCAGTAAGTAATTAGATGCTTAATTTGCAGCTGATAAGTTGATGTTTATCAGGGTAACCTAGAATATCCGGATTGTGTACATAAGCTAGACCAGATTGTGATGACATCATAAAAACAACTTACTAGAGGTTTTTAATTGTTCTTAAGTTCTCGATTTGGTAGCCACAAATGTCTGATGCACCAGTAAATTAGAAGGAAGGGTGAAAACTTAGGTAAAGTTTTTTTTCTTATGAATATTCTACTTAAACAGTGAACACATGTGCTGATATCTTTCTATACCACTGTATTGACAATGCTTGTATCTTTTCACCATTTGATTGAATACTTTCCATGCAAAAGGATTATACTAATAATATATAGAAAAGATTGGTTATATAAAAATATATGTATAAAAGACACACAACATATTCCCTGCCCCCAAAATATATTACAATCTTAGGTTTGTTTTTTGGCACAAACAAAATATATTAAAATGCACAGAGTTATGCATATATCATGTATGTGTATATCCCTCCTATATGCTGTCGGGCTGCACTTTGTATGCCCCCCCCCCCCCTTCAAAATTAGGACTTGAAGATGGGCAAATGCGTGTTATTTTATTTGCCACTGGCAGCAGCAGTTCCATGGCTCTAAGGGAGCTATTTTTCTAAAATTATTTACATTTCAATTCTCCAGTTAATTTAGTTGGGTATTTTAGGCGATTTTGGGTTCATATGGTCCCTAATGAGTAGGACGAAATCCAGAAACCAAATATGGCCACATAACTGGCCAGATAGGTGTATTTTGAGCTTTATATCTCAAGACTCTCTGAAAGGCTGACCGAGAGTCATGGGATATGGAGTTCCCAATCATTTGCAATGAGAAAATGTAGCCACTTGCACGTGAAGATAACACACTCTATGACTGTAGGTGTTACCTCCGCCCGCTAGGGGAAGAAGTTGTCAATTGAAAAAGGTTGCACGAATGATCATTTTCAGTTCTGGCGAGATGTTTGCACATATATAATTTTAGCAGTAAGAGCATACTGCCAAATAATATATATACATATATAAAGCAATTTACACACATAAATTGGTTAGGCTAGTTGTTCATTCCACATATGTTGTTGTGCATGCATCATGCATGCGACCATCAGATTGCTGACATTGATGATACCTCCTGTGGTAAGAAGTGGTTGGGACAGAGGACGTCCGGAGGTAGCTTATATGATGGAACTGTTTAATGTAGATAGTTTTCTACATTGAACATGAGTCCACTACCTAATTGGGAGCTATGATTTGAATGTCTGTGTGAGCAGTGTCTCTGTTTGGGGTCTCAGGTCGGCATAGAGGTGGGTGTCAGTGAAGTATGATGGAGAGATCTTGCTGCAAAGGAGACTGGACATATGATATGTAATATGATTTATATTTTATATAATATATTTACAACTAGTCATCTTCTTGGATGTGGAGATGACAGGATGAGTGATTAAAGTAGTCTATTGGTTGGTAGTCAACAATGTGAAGTAAACTATAGGTTTTTTTTTTAAATATTATTTTATACAATTTTCTAATTTCATTCTTTGCTGCCAATACAAAATTGGCTAGAGTTTTCATAGCTATTAGATTGACAGGTGCTCTGGTGTGTTTAGTCCACATCATAGAGAATGCACTTGGAATAGAATAATGCACTAACATGGTATCCCCTAATAGATAAGACAAATTATATACTGTACACAAAAAAAAATGCTTTTGAATGTATTTTTTATTTAATATAAATAACCTGTGCTTTTATGGCTGGGAGCCCCATGATATATATGGGATTTTCATGTAACGGTTTATTCACTATATTCTCTGTAAACAAATTCCCCAAGTACCTGGATCATACTGATTGTCCCCCGCAGCTTTGCGTGCATGAAATACAGCATCCGGAAATAACGGCAAGTCATTTTCAGGCGGCTGTTGCGAACCATGTCCATGTGAGACAATCACACGTGAAGAAGGGGCCCACAGAACAGATGCCTTGGTAGCCCATGTTTTTTCTTCTACTGATTTTTTTTTTAGGGACCTCCAGCTTGCACCACTTCGGTGAGCTTATTAAATTGTTGTAACGGGTTAACACGAACCGGTGCGAACCAGCTGAATCCCACCACTGGGTAAAATGTTTCATTTTTCCATGTATATGTAAATTATCAACTTTAGTCATGCCATGTTCGACCCACTCCTCTTAAGTTTATCCCAGCAGGACACTAAATGATTAAGGACATTAAGGATTGTGCATGACCATGACATACTTTGTTTAGTATTCGTTCTCTAGAACCACAAATCTCGCTCTTGCCTCTTCAGTGAATTTTGCTCAGTCATTTTCTTCCTTCAAAGCTTTTTGTGTTGCTATTGCTTGTGCAATCATATTGGCCTGGTAATAAATCTCTATGCTAGGAAGCCCCACAACTCCCTATGTGGCCCTGAGAGAAAGCGTGCAGGATCCCATCCATGGTCGCTTTCAATGCAAAATAAAATTATTCATAGCTGATTGCATCATGGTTATCCATGGCTTAGGGATTGTGAGAGGTAACTTCTATGACCATTGCGGCAATATATACAACTTCACAATATTAATCCTCAACCACCAAGACAAGCCCACTAGTTTCCTTTTAACCCCTTAGTGACATGACTTTTTTGGCTTGTCCGACGCTTGGTGACATGGGCTGTTTTAACATTTCTGAGGTGTTTGTGTTTTGCTGTAATTTATTTCTGTCTCATTTAGTGTACCCACATAAACTATATATCTTTTTTATCGTCAGAAGAAGGGCTTTCTTGTGATACCGTTATTTTGATAATAGCATATAATTTGATGGAAAAAAAAAAAAAAATATGGAAAAAAATGAAAAAACATTTTTTTTATGACTTTTAATTGAAAAATCGTATACTCATGTACAGGAGACAACAAAAAAACACTGCTAAATAGTTTCTAATATATGTCCTGAGTTCATAAATAGCCCATGTTTTATGTTTTTGTGCTTTTTTATTCATGTTACAGGGCCAGAACTCTAAGTAGTGCAAAGCTACTTTAAAATCCTTTTTTTCAAAATTAACGATAGTGACATTGTAACACTGATATCTGTACTAAATCCATGAATGACCCCCAACATGTACATATTTTTGAATATTAGACCACTCAGGGCATTTAACTTGGGGTATTTTGACACATTTCATGTAGCCATTTTACCACCAATCTTTGCCAAAGTTTGCAGGAAAAATATTTTTTTTACATTTTTCACATAGATTGCAATTTAGGTAAACATTAACTTAAAATGTGAAGGGGTATTTCCAAATAACACCTCAATATGTGTTCAGCAACATCTCCTGAGTACAGGGATACCACCCATGCATAGGTTTGTTGGTTTGTTTTGGGCTAAAAGGCCACATTTAGGGGGTGAGCATTTTGGTTTTCCAACTTGGAATTCTGACATGCAGAAAACCTGCACCCATGTCCCATTTGGGGCATTTTTGAAGCCAGAAAGTGTATTCTACCCCACAAAGCCATATATTTTTTAAAACTAGACACCCTAGGGTATTTCAAATGGTAGTATTTTAAAACTTTCCATGCACTAATTATACCACCAGCCTATGTCAATGTTTTGGATATTAATTTTTTTCACATACATTGCACTTTGGGCATGAATTCACAGATCCTGTTATATGTCAGTGCCAAACAACACCTCTATATGTGTTCAGCAATATCTCCTGAGTACAGGAATACCACCCATGTATAGGTTGGTTAGGTTATTTGGGGGTTAAAAGGCCACATTTGAGAGGTGCGCTTTTTGGTTTTCCAACTGGGAATTCTGACATGCAGAAAACGTGCGCCCATGTCCCATTTGCGAAATTTTTGAAGCCAAAAAGTGTATTCTACCCCACAAAGCCATATATTTTTGAAAACTAGACACCCTAGGGTATTTCAAATGGTAGTATTTTAACACGTTCCATGCACTAATTCTACCACCAGCCTATGTCAATGTTTTGGATAGAATTTTTTTTTCACATACATTGTACTTCGGGCATAAATTCACAGATCCTATTATGTGTCAGTGCCAAACAACACCTCAATATGTGTTCAGCAACATCTCCTGAGTACAGCGATACCACCCATGTGTAGGTTAGTTAGATTATTTTGGGGTTAAAAGGCCACATTTGAGAGGAGCGCTTTTCGCTTTTTCAACTTGGAATTCTGACATGCAGAAAACCTGCACCCATGTTCCATTTGGGACATTTTTGAAGCCAGAATGTGTATTTTACCCCACAAAACCATACATTTTTGCAAACTAGACACCCTAGGGTATTTCAAATGGTAGTATTTTAACACTTTGCATGCACTAATTCTACCACCAGCCTTTGTCAAATTTTAGGTTAGTAATTTTTTAATGTTTTGTTTCCACATACATTGTACTTCGAGCATGAATTCACAGATCCTGTTATGTGTCAGTGCAAAACAACAACACCTTAATATGTGTTCAGCAACATCTCCTGAGTCCAGGGATACCATGGGTGCATACGTTTGTTGGTTTTTTTTGGGGATAAAAGGCCACGTTTAGGGGGGTGCATTTCCAACTTGGAATTTTAACATGTAGTCAGCCTGCGCCCATGTTCCATTTGGGACACTTTTGAAGCCTGTCAAAGTATTTTACCCAATCAAACCATATATTTTGGAAAACTAGACATCCTAGGGTATTTAAAATTGTGGTATTTTAACACTTTCCAAGTGCTAATTCTCCCACCATCTTATGTCAAAGGGTTGGGATGTCATTTTTTTCCCACACACATTGTAGTTCAGGCAGGAATTTTCAGATTCTGGTATTTTCCACTGCCAACCAACACCTCAATATGTGTTCAGCAACATCTCCTGAGTATAGATATACCACCCATGCATAGGTTTGTTGGTTTGTTTTGGGGCTAAAAGGCCACATTAAGGGGTTGGGAATTTCCAACCTGGAATTTTGACATGTAGTCAGCCTGCTCCCATGTCCCATTTTGGGACATTTTTGAAGCCAGAAAGTGTATTCTACCCCACCAAGCCATATATATTTTTAAAACAATACACCCTAGGGCACGGGCGTCCAACGTGCGGCCCACGGGCCAAATGCGGCCCGCCTGCCAGAGAGGTGCCGCCCGCCTGAGAGTGGCAGCGGTAGCCGCACCTCTCACCCGCTCCAGCAAAGTGCACACCGGGATGTCACTGACACCCGGTGCTCCAACAAAGTCAGAGCGCGAGTGGATGGAGCTTTCTCCTGTCACGCAGGGGAGAAAGCTCCGCCCCTTCGCACTCTGACCCCGATGGAGCACCGGGTGTCAGTGACATCCCGGTGCTCAGATGGAACAATCCACCTCCCTGCAGATATAAGGTAAGCGAGCAGGGAGGGGAAACAATATGGGTTTTTTTTTTCTTATTGTAAAAGTGTGTGTGTATGTAAGTGTAACATGGTGTGTTAGAGTGACTGTGTATTTGTGTATGTGTGTCTGTGTATGCACGTTGAATGTGTGCATTTAATGTGAGTGTTTTTTTATTAAGGAAATAATGGGGTTTTTCTTTCTTAAAAAAAAATAAAAATAAAAAATCTATGTGTGTGTGAATCAGTGTATGTGTCGGTGTGACTCAGTGTATGTGTCAGTGTGACTCAGTGTATGTGTGTGTGTAAATGCAACTATGTGTGTATTTGAGTGTGTGTGTATGTAAGTGTAACTTTGTGTAAGAATGACTGTGTGCATTTAATTTATTGAGTATTTATTTTTTTGCTGGGGAATCTGTGACATATTCACACACTGATCATTATGTATGTATATCCACATGTGTGTGTATGTATGTATGTATATCCACGTGTGTGTGTATGTATGTATATCCACGTGTGTGTGTGTGTGTGTGTATGTATGTATATCCACGTGTGTGTGTGTGTGTATGTATGTATATCGATGTGTGTGTATATGTATGTATGTATGTATATCTATGTGTGTGTATGTATGTATGTATATATATCCACGTGTGTGTGTGTATGTATATCCATGTGTGTGTATGTATGTATGTATATCTACTTGTGTGTGTGTGTGTGTATGTATGTATATCCACATGTGTGTGTGTATGTATATCCACGTGTGTGTGTGTGTGTGTATGTATGTATATCCACGTGTGTGTGTGTGTGTGTGTGTATGTATGCATGTATGTATATCCTCGTGTGTGTGTGTATGTATGAATGTATAAATATCCACGTGTGTGTTGGTTTGTATATATATATATGAATATATCCACGTGTGTGTGTGTGTATATATATATATATATATATATATATATATATATATATATATATATATATATATATATATATATATACATACACATGCGCACACACACAGTTTTTTCCAAAATGAAACATCAATGCGGTCCACACACAAATAAATTTACGGTGAAGTGGCCCACTGCAAAACAAACTTGGACACCCCTGCCCTAGGGTATTTCAAATGGTAGTATTTTAACACTTTCCATGCACTAATTACATGACCAGCCTATGTCAATGTTTTGTATATTAATTTTGTTTCACATACATTGTACTTTGGGCATGAATTCACAAATGTAGTCAACCTGCGTCCGTGTCCTATATGGGATATATCTTTGAAACCAGCCAATGTAATTTATCTCCACCAAACCATATATTTTTAATGGTAGACACCCATCACTCCTTGTGGCAAGGGCTCAGCAGCCACCGATACATCACTAGATGATGTATCAGAAAGCTGACCAGGGTCAAAATCGAACCCTGAGTCAGCTGCCTCAGAATCAGTGTGTAAGCAGTGATCTCGAACAAAGAAGGGGTTAATAGTTCTTAGAAGATCCTATCTAGTACTGTAATACATTACAGTACAAAGAAATGAATCCATAAAAATGTGCACACAGCAAAACATACTGTTCCTGTGCAAGATTACTGCTTATACAGTGATGAATGGCAGGGAAGGGGTTAATACACAGTGAATGACTTTCATGAAACCTGACAATTTTATAAAATGTTATTTTATATCACTAATACTGATCTGTCTCTTTCCGTCACAAAAATGTAAGTGAGGAGAGGGAGGCAGATCAATATTTGTGCATATTGATCCGACCAATTTTGATATGACCAAGGTCATTATGAGCTTATTTGAGCAATCACCAAACTGCCTTTGCCACTAATTCGCTGTTACTGATCGCTATGCGCTCAGACAGCTTTAAAAAAAAAATCTCAAATACTTTTACTTTACACTTAATCCCCTAAAGGGTATTATATGCAGACAGATAAAAACTGCTTTGGCGTCAATATAATTACGTAAGCAGTGATCGACAGCAAAGAAGGGGTTAATAACTCTTAGAAGAGCCATTGTAGTACTTAATAAATTTCAGTACAAAAAAATTAACCCCTAAAAAATGCACAAACAGCAAAAATAAATTTGCTGATGTGCACGATCACTACTTACGCAAGATCAGTGGCAGGGAAGGGGTTAAACGCAGGGAATTGCTTTTATAAATTTTTGTTATTGTTTTATTATTCATGTGTTGTGTATTTATTATTTTTTTGTACTTTTACTTACTTTTATAACTTTGATCTGTCTCTCTCCCTCACTAAAAAAAATGTGAGGAGAGGGAGGCAGATCCTAACTGGTCAGATCAATATAGGGTCATCAGAGCATCCTCACTGCTTGTCAGTGTGCCTGGCAGTCACTGATTGACTCTGTGAAGGCCTATCGTTTCAATACCGCTTGAGCACTGAAAGCGAAAAACTCCGCTTTCAGTGCTCGTTTAGACATAGGACGGACTAGGTCCGTCCTGTGTCACTAACGCCTCGGCAAGGGGTTAAGTAGTTGTTTATTAGTTGTTGTCATAAGTGGCAACAAGTTTAATTCCACTCTTTTCGTATGATCTACCCCAATATTTACCATCAGATAAATAATATCTTGGGTAGCCCATATAAAGCCATATTTTCGAATAGATACCCTTTATCTTTCAACAGGATATTACTGGGTAGCCCCAATGATTTCTCTAAATATAACTTATATCCTTAGAGATCTGAATAAATTTGCATCTTCTTCATCAATTCTATCTTGGAGTCTTGGGTTTGTGCAGGGTCAAGATGACATCATCTATAAAAATCAACAAACCTTAGATGTTTCAAACTCCTGTATTCTCGGTGTCACGGAAGACCTGTGATTTTAACTTCTGTTCATGTTAGTATTGTTTGTTGTGCACTGTAGTTTATACCTTTCCCCAAAGAGGTTAGATCACTCCACTTTCTGGTGCTCCGCTCCACTTCATGTCCCCGGCATGCTAACTGCTCATCCTGCATCTCTTTGCTGGGCTTAGGAGTGTAATTAGTCAGTTCAAACTAACTGCTAACCGGGAGAGAAATGTAGCTCATCTAGAGATTGGCCAGTCATTTAAAGGGAATAGTAGCTCCTCCGCTGATTGGTCCCCGGGATCCGAAACAGTACTGAAATAGGACGGAAAACAGGTGAATACCACCCGCCAACCAGGACCTCCACTTCCCTAATGTGTACCCAGCTCAGAGAGCACAATACACGACTTGTACAATAAAGGTAAAGCCCGGCAGTTTCGGACTCTCTATGCCAACCCTGGTTAAGTTGGCGCTACTCTGATTTGTAGCTTTAGACGTAGGCAGCCTTCCCATTGTTCGCTACTCCTGAGTTCTGTCTGTAGGCGCCTCTCCTATTGGCTAGAGGTTTAAAGGTCCCTGAGTTAATTAGTTTAAAGGAACTCTTGCCCACCCCGGTCTCCCATTGGTCGCCCATTTCATCCCCCCTGTGTGATTGGTTAGCTGCCCAGCAGTGCCAGGGTTTAAATGGATTAACTCCGTCAAGTCCTAATCCGACTATCTTTGTATTGCTCTATCAATATATGATCTACATTTGTTTATATGTGAAATGTCCCATAAATATTCTTCTGTTTTCAAAACCTCTATACTGGTCTTGTCTATATTATACTGTGGGGGTCACAGAACATGGTTCTGTACTATTTACAGAGGTACCCAGAGGTACTAAGTAGTTGGATAGTACCCTTGGCTGTGGGACATACAAACCACAACCGGGACCTGGAAGACTAGTCATGGATGCAGTACCTAAAGGATCTGCTTGAAGCTCGTGAACGTTCTGCCAGTTATAAGTCCAAGGCTGTCCTGATTGCTGAACTGATGGAAGGTGACTTGATTATCAACACCCCTTTCGGAGGTCACCGACATGGTGGAGGTGCAGCGAGAGGTCCAGTGTTGCCTGGCTCTCAATGGGTCGAAGCACATCCAGGACGTGAACACTCAGATCTTGGATCAGTGTCACCATTTGCAAAGAGAATATTCGCGGAGTGCACCAGTGGAAACTACCTTACTCAAGGGGCAGCCATCATGCCAGAGGCTCATCGTATTAAATTTCGCAACCTGCAGCAGAAGGAGGGACAACCTTTTACAGAATGGTTCCACTGAATGAACCGTGCAGTGGACCACTGGAAGTCTGGTTGCCAAGCTGCCCCCTGAGTACTCACTACTTTAATGTATACTCTGCCTGGCGAGAAAGACTGGAGAAGCATCTTGGTTTTTGCTTTATTGAGTTTATTTGTGAATTATCTACATGACCAATGAGTAAAGGGAGGGTAAGGAGAATTGAACAGGAGGAAACTAATAAACAGATTAGTAAGTGTTAGAAAAAAAAGGTAACAAAGATATTTCTACATGTTGAACCATTTATGTTTAACTATTTTATGATGCGCACAGCTATCAGGAAATTATACTCAGCAGCTTTTCTTATTTCTTTTATTTGAATGATTTTTTTTATAAGGCTCTTTTATCATTAGCCCTTTTTTAGCATTCCATGTACCTGTTACATTGTAGCTATTATAGTGGAGATTTGTATTCTTGCTCAATTTAAAAAATCTTTTCCATACATGGTACAGTAAACTATACTCTTTATCAGCATTTTAGGGAGTCCAGTCACAGGATGCATTAATATTGAACCTTAATAAAGAATTTCCTACCAAATAATGACTCCAGAGGCTTGGAAAGTTCCCTTTCCCCCAATCTTATTGGGGACTGGGACAACCCAAAAGACACCCAAACCCTCATAAATAAATGGGGGCTGGCAAAAAGCATGTAAGGTGTAAAAAAACCACCATTTTAAATACCCTAGGGCAGCGGTGGTGAACCTAGGGCACGAGTGCCACAACTGACATGCCGAGCCCAAGAGGAACAGGCAACAATGGTTTAAAGATGGGCGCCGCCGGTCACTGCTTCTTTTCCCGATAATCAATTAACTTTTTGCTTTCCGTCTTGAACGTTTCTTCACATTGTGTCCAATTATAGGGAGAAGAAGCAGATAACTGGTGGCACCAGTCTTTTACCCACTGATGCCTGCTCCTCTCGGACTAGTGTGTGTGCATTGGTCTGTGTATGCATGAGGATGTGTGAGTATGAGTATAAGTGTGTGTGAGTATGAGTATAAATATGTCTATGCATGAGTATGAGTATAAGGGAGTGTGAGTGTGTGAGTATAAGTGTGTGTATAAGTGTGTGTCTGAGTATGAGTATGTGTGTGTGCAAGTATGAGTATAAGTGTATATGCAAGTATGAGTATGAGTATTTGTGTGTGTATGAGTATAAGTGTGCGTGTATGAGTATAAGTGTGTGTGTGTGTGTGTGTGAGTATAGGTGTGAGTGTGTATGAGTATGAGGATAAGTGTGTGTGTGTGTGTGTGTATATGAGTAAAGGTGTGAGTGCAAGTATGAGTATAAGTGCATGGGTGTATGTGTGTGTATGAGCAAAAGTGTGTGTGTGCGAGTATAAGTGTGTGTGTATGAGTATAAGTCTACAGGACAGACTATTGTAGTGCTGTCTGTTCTCGGGTACACCTTAGGTATCAGGGTATGCCCACGGCCATGGGTCCCTGGCTTGCTTGCACCTAGAGGATTATCAGCCATACCACACTGACGAGGCCATTGTAAGCCAAAACATATGCCTGTGGTTTGCTGTGTTCCTCATGCAGAGGAGACTAGCCATGCATTTCAGGTCTGGACTGCCCTTATGGGTGGGATTAGTCTGATATACTAATGGAGTGGTTTCTCTGCAATGGTGTAATCAAGTGAAAAATGTAGTTGCCCTCCAATGTAGGTACTATCCTCAGGGCTGTCTTAACAGCATTGCAGGCCCCTGGGCAAAGCAAGGCAGTGGGGCCCCATAACCCCGACCCTAACTCCACCCCTAAACTCCACCTCTAACCCCACATCCAGCAACAAAAAATGATGCGCAGCAATAATTAATCACCACAGCAAGTCCAACTCTAATCACAGTGTAACACTGATCTTTTTACAGAATCCTCTGATTATTGACTTGTTTATGATAATCTTTTAATTGCACAACACTGCTGGAATAATTAATACAGAAATATGCACAATTAAAAGATTATCATTAGCAAGTCAATAGTCACATTTCTAGAAGAAGATCCTTTGAGAATCACCATAACAAGTCACACCATCATTTTGATCATACTTTAAAATTTGATGAAACATTTTTTTTAAAAAGACACATTTGTGTGAGTGATACCACCCATGCATAGGTTTGTCGGGCTGTTTGTGGTAGTAATTTTTCTGTGTTATTTTTATACATACATTGTACTTCAGAGATCAATTCACAGTTTTTGGTATGTGTCACTGCCAAACAACACCAAGAACATCTCCTTAGCATAGGGATCATCTCCTTGGCACAGGGATTGCTTGTTTTGGGGTTAAAAGGTCACATTTGAGAGGTGGACTTTTTGGTTTTCCCACTTGGAATTTTGATATGCAGAAAACTAGCACCCATGTCCCATCTGGGAGATATTTGAAGCCAGACAGTGTATTTTACCCCATCAAACTACATATGTTTTAAAGTAGACACCCAAGGGTATTTCAAATGGTGGTATTTTAACACTTTCCATGCACTAATTCTACCACCAGCCACTTTTGAGAAGTGCACTTTTTGATTTTTCCAACTTGGAATTTTGATATGTAGAGCAAGGAAGGGGTTAATAGCTCATATAAGCGCATTTGTAGTACTGTAATATATTACAGTACCAAAAAATTAACCCCTAAAAAAGCACAAAGAAGAAAAAAATGTGCTGCTGTGTAGTATTCAGTGGTAGGGAAGGGGTTAATACACAGGGTACACTATACATAGGGTATGGCTTTTATAAAAGCCCTTGGGTCTCACAATTTTATTACATTTTATTTAATTTATTACAATTTAAAACTTACATTATACGGATCTGATTCTCACTCATTAAAACTCAATTCAGCAGAGGGAGGCAGATCTACACAGGTCAGATCAATATTTGATCTGACCAGGCGAGGGGTGATGCTCACCTGAACTATCACCAAATTGCCTTTGCCGCTGATCGGCTGTTACTGAGTTGATGGGACACTTCATCGCGGGTGCATCCTTGCAGCCACTTCACCGCCGTCACTTCACCACACGACAGCTTGTCGTGTGACATTTCATCGTGGGACATTTCATCGCTAAAGGTAAGTTTATTTTAGTATTGGAGTTAAGGGTGGTTAGAATTAGGGTTTAGGGGGTTAGAATTTGGGTTCGGGGGTTAGAATTAGGGTTTGGGGGTTAGTATTAGGGTTTAGTGGGTTAGTATTGGGGTTCGGGGTTAGTATTAGGGTTTAGGGGGTTAGTATTAGGGTTTGGGGGTTAGAAATTTGGGTTTTGGGATTAATTTTAGTAATGGGGTTTGGGGGGCACTTTAGGGGGGAATCATTTATTGGGGGGCTATTTTACTTGTACATTTGTAAGAGCTGTCAGCTCAAACGGCCACGTTATTCTTCAGTTCAGTGTTCTAACTGCCGTGCTGAACTGTCAGTGATGAAGCCGCGGCGATGAAGTGTCCTAGACCCGTTACTGATCGCTATACATGCACAACTTCAAAAAAAAATGTCCGTTACACGTAATCCCCTAGTAGGTATAATTAACCAGCGCTCCCCAGAGCAACATAAGTGAAAAAAATCACTGCCATAGATCTACAAGCAGCGGTCTGCTTGTTTAGGTTGTTTAGTATAAGTTAAGATCTTTTGTCTACAGAATTCATGCATAGAGTATAAGTTATACAGCCCCGATCCAGGGTTAAACAGCCGATCGCTGGTTTTCAGGGTCAGGAAGGAATTTTTTCCCTGTTACTCAGGGTTTTTTTTTGCCATCCTCTGGATCATTTGACTTGGGATTTAAAAATGAAATAATAGAATAAAAGTTTTATATAACCCAGATCAAACATTAAAAAGCCGATTGCTGGTTTTCAGGATCAGGAATCAATTTTTTTCTTGTTACTCGGGTTTTTTTTTCTTCCTCTGGATCATTTGGCTTGGTCTTTAAAGTGTCGAATAAATCCCTTATCATACATGGTCAATAGGCCGATCCAGGGTTATACAGTCGATCACTGGTTTTCAGGATCAGGAAGGATTTTTTTTTACTTGTAACGCAAGTTTTTTCGCCTTCCTCTGGATCATGTGCCTTCAGAACCCAGTAAAATACAATAAAAGCTATTAAACCTTTCAATCCTTGTTGTTGACGTCTCTCTTCTTGGATGGTATAATCAATTTACTTATTGGGTCATGGTTATAGTCTGGATAATCAAGAGTTGCCAAATATGGCAAGTTCTTATCCCCTGAAATACATATATAGACACATATACTCACACACCTCACATACACAACCAGTCACAAACACACACACCTCACATACACGGCCAGCCACAAACACGGCCAGCCACAAACACACACACCTCACATACACGGCCAGCCACAAACACACACACACCTCACATAAACAGCCAGTCACATACACACACACACACACACACATACACCTAACATACACACACACCTCACATACACAGCCAGTTACATGCACACACACACTTCGCATACACAGCCAGTCACATAAACACACGTCACATACACAGCAAGTCACATTAGACACGAGAGCTGTGCTGTAAAAAAAACAAACAAAAAAATGGATGGATGGAAGCGGAAAGGGGCTCCCCATGAATAAAAGCACCTGGATGCATGGGCGTCCACAGTAGTTTTTCCGGGGGGTGTGGTGGTGGTTTTGGGGGTAAAATATCAAAGCAGGAATGGACTGACGCCATGTGTAAATTTATTTACGAAGAGTGTTGAGACAAAGACAGGGAGTCAATAACAGTCAGACTGATTTCATGAGAAGGCAGAACTCAACTTTTGACAGCTCAACGCATTTCACACCATTAGCACAAAATATCCTCACCAGTACCCCCAATACCTCCTAACTCCTCCCCATTGTTTACCTTTGTTTGCTCAGGGGAGGGGTTGCTTGGTTGGAGGCAAATGTTACCCATTATTAGGGAAATTATATAACCATGGTAGTAGTAGCTAACAGACCAGCATATACCTGAGCATTATGGGAAGTTTACAATACCTGGGGTGATAAAAATTAGCCACTATTGCCCCAGTCTACAATTCCTATGGTATTCATCCAGTAATGGGCTGGCTGTATATCATGGTATCAACAACAAAAAAGTTAGTGTGCAGTGTAACAATCCCAGTTTGTAACTACAAATCCAATAAAAATTAAGCTAGTAATATGGCTGATTGAATATAATTGTAGATGCAGTCAACAATAACAGTTAATATTTGCAGACTTCAAACACCCCCTGCCCCTCCCCCGCGCACAGCTCCATCTACAGTTATCAACTAGCAATGTAACTTGCTTAACATCATGTGTGTTGGAGTCAACAAATATTAATGTTGTGTTGTGTAGTGCAGTTCTGCAGGGCTGGTGCTACCCTAAGGCAGCACAGACAGCTGGCCGCCTTAGGGCGCCACAAGGGAGGCGGCGGGAAAATCGAAATTACCTGCACACCCGAGGCCTGCCATAAGGGGGTTTAGCCAGTCTGTGGCTGTGAGGGAAGCGTTGTGTGCTCTTCTCCAGCAGAGCGGCTTCAGTCAAGTTTGATCAAATAAAAAATATGCGACCGGAGTTACATTGGTAACATTTTTTTTATTTTTTTTATAACAAACTTTATTGAAGCTTCGCGGCTCGAGGAAAGCGCAGAACGCTTCCCTCACAGCCGCAGACCTGCAGAGCACCAGGAGACAGAGCAGCAAAGAGGTAAGTACTGGGGAGGGGGGAGGAGGGAGGCAAAATCTTGGCATATTAAATGGCAATATCCTGGCATATTGAGGGGCAAAATCCTGGCATATTAAATGGCATATTGGAGGGGCAAAATCTAGGCATATTTTTATTTTTAAACTTTATTAATTACATAATTTCTTCATTTTACAAAAATAGTTCAAGCAGTACAAAATTTAAAGTGGATTAAATACAGTGCAGTATGTTGTATGCTGCAAGCATGATATAATGTATATTACATATTCATTCGAGATCTGCAATATCTTGATAATAAAGATAAATTACGTACAGCCATTCTCACATTCACATCACATTCATACTATTCCTCGAGGTAAAAAATCGTCAACTGCGTAAGTCCAAATGGGCAACCAAGATGGGGCTATAGATAACATTATTTATGGATATTATGCCTATAGTCTCATACTGTGAGGGGTAGTTTATGCGTCACTACACTAGATTAGATAAGATTTTGCCACGGGGCCCAAATTTCATAATAGCTGTCTAAGTTGTTTGTTAGTTTATAGAAGTACCTCTCCATATTATGTTGGAAATGTATCTGTCATAACTTTTTGCAAGGTCGGGGGGTCCTGGTTTTTCCACTCTCTAGCCATGCAGATCTTTACTGCCGCAAATACATTTATCGCTAGATTTATCTTAGCTTTATTATCTAATGGCATGTCTAAATTAAAAAGGAAGGTTTGGGGAAGCAGACACCAATCTGATTCAAAAAGAATTTTGAGCAGGACCCCCAGATCTGTTTTAAGAGAGTGCAGTCCATCGCAGCTCCACCATATGTGAGACATGGTTCCGGGCTTGTTTTGGCATCTCCAACAGTTACTTGAAGAGGTTTGGAACATTTTATGCATAACAACTGGAACGTAATACCAGTGATGCAACAGCTTAAAAAACTGTTCACGTAGATTGATGCAGTGTACCGCCTTCCTCATCCTAGTCCATGCCCGGAACCATGTCTCAGCTGAAAGGTCCATTCCCAGTTCTCTCTCCCATCGAATGATGCCCTTGGATTTCTCTGGGTCAGTCTCCCTGCGTGAAAGATCCAATAATCTAGATATGAGATGTTTTTTATAGTGAGCCTCGAAAAAGGTATCAAGCTCTGAGTGTTCCCTCAATGGGTTTGCATTCAAAAAGCTTTTAATTCGTGTGTAGGTGAAATTCCCCCGTATCTGGGATGTCATATTAGGTTGGATTTCGTCGAATGAGTGAATTGAGAAGGACGATAGTATATCCGAAATATGGGTCAGTCCTCCTCCAAACCACTGTTTTAAGTCTAGGTCTTCCATCATTAGTTGGAGAGTCTCCAGAGGAGATGGGTTAGTTAGAGAATCAGACAGAGCAAACTTCCCTTTAAACTTAAACATTTGTTCCACTATGTTTAATATAATAGGGTTCAAAATTTCCAATTTCTTATATTGTTCTGAGTTCAACCAGAAGAGGCAATAGGGATTACAATTCCTACATAACCATTTTTCTTAATTGAACCAGCCCAGATTGAAGCCCTATTTACAGTCCCAGACTATGAAGTGTTAAGCCATACATGCTTCATAGATTCCAGCAATGTTTGGATAATTGACTCTGTCCAGAGACAGTTTCCTTCTCAACGTAGCCCCTCCAATTCTTGGAGGTTTCCCATTCCATACAAAGGAAGAAAATATTACTTCGAACTGCTGCAAAGTCCTAACAGGTACAGGAAGGGGGATAGTTCTGAATAAGTACGTCAATTTGGGGAGCACGTAGCTTTTTATGGTGTTCAACCTGCCCAACCAAGAGATTTCATAATTCTTCCAGGACAAAAATTTAGTTTTTAGTTGGCTAAGCAGATGGGAATAGTTCTCAGATACCAGGTTTTTAAGGTCATGACAGATTCGTATTCCAAGGTATTCAATATGTTTTTGATTAAAATGAAAGGGAAGCTTTCTCCTTAGATTACTCAAAGTTTGCTGGTTTATATTAAATGCTTGCGTTTTGTTAAGGTTAAGCTTATGGTTTGAATATATTCCAAACTTCTGTATTTCCGGGACAGACATTTCTGGGTTTCCTATGGTTAGCAAAATATTTTCCGCATATAGCATGATCTTATGCGAAAGCGGACCCGTATTTATTCCCTCTCTTTTGTTATTTGCCGGATCAGAGCCGCCAGAGGTTCGATCGTCAGCACATAGAGCATGGGGGCTAAAGGGCACCCCTGTCTAGTGCCGTTGTTAATATAAAAGAAATCGGAGTCAAGATCCGATCCAGATATCTTGGCCTGCGGGTCCGTATATAACGCCATTGTATTAGTGGAAAAGGTACCTGAGAGGCCAAAAACATGGTGGGTTTCCTTCAAGAAGGTCCAGCTGACCCTGTCAAACGCCTTCACGGCATCTAGTGCCAAGAAGACGGACGGCAGGGCTCTGGACCGGACCTCATAGATGAGGTTTAAAATCCTTCTAGTATTATCCTCTCCATTTCTACCTGTGATGAAACCTGTCTGGTCCGGGTGTATCACTGTCGCTATGACCTTTTTCAATCTTTCAGCCAAGATTATTGAAAATATTTTCAAGTCTAAATTTATTAATGATATGGGTCTAAAGCAGTGGTAGTCAACCTTTTTCTACCTACCGCCCACTAATGCATCTTTCTTGATGGAAATTTTTTTTAGAAAGGAGGGTGTTTTAAAAAAAATAAATGTACGTACATTTATCTTTTATTTCTTTATTTTTTTTTTTACGTTTTTTCACTCCACACAGTGCTTTTTTCCCTCCTCTTATCCCTTTTATTACTAACACCAAAAAAAATGTTGTATTAGGTGCCAATTTTTATTAATGTCACCCTCAAAATAAATTCCTTTTCCTGCCTGCTTCTTTACCTTCCTTATAGTATATCACTATATTAAGGATCTCTTTTTCCTATTTTTTTTTATTTTCTCCTTCCCTTACTTATTTTTTTCTCTTATTTTATAAGATAACAAAACTTAATTTATGAGCCAGACTAAACACTTCTTACCCCTTTTCTCTATTTTTCTTCCTTTTTTTGTTATTTTAATTTTTTATCTTTTCCTTTTTATCTCCTTTCTTTTACCTTTCTGAGCGACAAAAGTAAGGCTGAGCTAGTTAGCCCACTTATTATTATTATTAGCCAACAATTCTCTTTCTCCTGCCTATAACTTTTCTTTTGAAACTGCTCTGCTCCGTTTCTGCCTGCTTCTGCCTGTCCCTGCTATCAGTTTCCACTCCTCCGCTTCCTCTTCCCACGTGTTTGCGTGCGCTCGCTCCCGCCCGTCCCCTTCTCGCACAAAAGGAGGTTGATTGATGTGTGCGCTCGCGCCCGCCGGCACCGCCCGCCCACTCTCTCAAAAGGAGGTTTTAACTTCCGAAAATCCTACTCTCATTATCGCGCACGCTGGTTTCTTGATGTGTGCGCTCATGCGCGCGCCCACTCGCTCGCTCGTTCAAAAGGAGGTTTTAACCTCCAAAGTCCCTTCCGCCCACCTGGAATCCCAAAACGCCCACTAGTGGGCGGTAGGGACCAGGTTGACGACCCATGGTCTAAAGTATGTCACACAGCTCATATCTTTCCCAGTATTAGGAATTGGGGTTATTGAAGCTCCATCTCTGATGGAAAGTTTTGTCCGAGTGATATTCCTCTCAGTAATAACGGAGCGACAATATTTCCCAAAGTTTGAAAAAACAAAGAAGAGATACCGTCCGGACAAGGGGCCTTATTTTTTTTCAGGTTTCTAATTGCGTCATTAATTTCAGATATCTGGATTGGATCATTTAGCCTAGTAAGGTGTTCTGCCGAAAACTGTGGCAGATTTAGGCCTGCAAGAAAGATCTTCTCTGTGAAGCCTGTTTGCCAGCAGATGGTAAGTTGTTTAATGAATTATAGTAATCCTTTAATACCTTGCTGATTTCTTTTGGTGATAAATAAGACTTCCCTTTATAAATAATTTTATTAATCCTGATACAACTATTCCTATGTTTAATTTTATTCGTCAGATTCTTGCTGGCCCTGTTACTGCTATAATACCACTCCTGTCTTAGACATTGTAGCGACCTATTCGTTTTTTCTAATAATCTATCTTTAATTTTTTTGTTGGATCTCGGCTATTTGTTTATTTAAATCTATGTCTGGGTTTAGTTTATTGAGGGCTTCAATCTAGGCAAGCTTCACATAGAGGTCTCCCAATTCAAGACCCTTTGCCTTTTAATTTTTCCCCCCTGTTTTATAAGATGTCCGCGCATTGTGCATTTCATTGTACACCAAAGAGTTGAATCCTGAACTAGCCCGTTATCATTATCCTTCAGATAATCTACGGCAAGCTTTCTAAACTCTTCCCTATCCGACGGTGCGGTTCAGAGGGTTTTGTTTAGTCTCCATTTAGATCTAATTCATTTAGATCTAATTTTATAATTCTCTCTGTTTTTGATGGTGACAAAGACTGGTACGTGATCCGACCAGGAGATGCTTCCTATAGAGGATGAGACGAAACTACCAATGCTTCTATTGTTTGTTATAAACATATATATTCTAGAATAGTAGTGATGTACCTGTGAATAAAAGGTATAATCTCTCTCTTCTGGTTTTTGTGTTCTCCAAATATCGCATAATCTGTTCCTAGCCAGCCATTCAGTGAAGGACTTTGCAACAGATTTAAGCTTATTATCTGGAGCGGAACCACGCATCAATCATTTATCTAATCTGCCATCATGGATGCAATTTAGGTCTCCACCAAAAACGAGATGTCCTGTACAAATCTCCTGGATTCTGGAGTAGACCTTTCTTAGAAACCTCACCGCCGCAACGTTAGGTGCATAACTGTTGTCTATGGTATAAGGCACATCGTTAATTTTACAGATACAAATCACGAATCTTCCCTCAGTCAGTTTCGAGATAGATACACTACCACTTTAAGTTTTTTTTTTGCAGGCCAGATTTGATGTGTTAATGTTAGGATATTTCTTATATTTCCAATAAATAGAGCCTCCTGTAAGCCAATGGGTTTCTTGCGCGAAACATACATCTACATGCTGGAGGGATAAGAAATGGTTAATAAGTCAGCCTGCTGAGAGGAAGGAACTGAAGACACGTCTGATTGGAAAGACGCCCACTACAGAATGCAGACGCTACACGGATGACGTCACCACGTGCGATGCCTGTGTGTCACGTGTAGCGGGAGATTTAAAAATGGAAGCTGCAGAATAGAGAGAGGACACTTGAAAAAGCCCTATCGATTGGGCGAAACGCGTTGTGGAGGAGAGGAGACCTTTGGGACTGGCTTTGGACACTTGGCTCTTTACCACTGTGCATTCTCATGCTGAATCCTGTGATATGTGATGTAAGACTTGTATGTACCTGTTTCTATATTAAATTTACTCACACTAAAAGTCTCCTCTTCACTCTCTCTTGCTTTTTGGAGACCTGATGGATCATTAACCCCTTGTGGGCTCCCAGGACGCCTTATAGACTGAGCAGAACTCTGCTCAGGAAGATGTGAGTGCATTCTCACTTAATTTTGGATGTTGGCACTTTTAATTTAAGATTACTACACTATATTATTATTGTTTCTGTTTTTATCCCTTCTGGTTTACACCGAGCTGATTACGCTATATCTAAGGGTAACCCCGATTTTTATTTTGTGTGTATTACAGTGTTGGGTTACAGCGCACTTTTTCACGTGTTTTGTTTTATTTTTTGTTTTATTGTTTGCGTGTTTGCACTCAACTTTTCATATAGATGGTTTATACTAGAGATGCGATTTGTAGGTGAGTGGTCTGGAAAAAGATCCTCTGGGAAATTATCTGTTGGTATTACTTTAGTAGGTCATTATGCCTCTTTTAGGAAATCTTTTGCTGCACAGCTTGATTTAGAAGAATAATATGTTGCGAGTGGTTTTATTTTGTCCGTACTTTGTCTCTTCTCTCTTTCTCTCTCTCCTTCTCCCTCTTGGGAGCCATTGCTCAAAGTTATTCAGCGAGAGGGGGAAAAAAAAGGAGAAAAGGAGAAAAAGAGAAGTCCACACAGTCCAGAATCTAGTGTCAAGCCACAAATTTGTGGCTAGAGCCTTTGGCGCGCTTATGCAGAAGATTCAGTAATATATCTTATCCTTGTGGTTCCCACCAGGGCATGAGATTAATGAAACCGGGAATTATACTGAGATTAAGCCCGTACAGTATGTTCAGAGTACTTCACCTTTACTCTCCAGAGTTGGAGTGTACAGTCTCTTAGCAAGCATAGTGTATCTTCCCTCTTTCTTTCCCAGATGCCTCTGTTCTATAGTTCAAATACAGATATTTTGGCCTTAAGCAACCAGAAATCACATTATAAGATCGGATTGAGACTCTTCTCAGTATCCCTACAGCTCAGTTGTGTCTTTATACAGAACGAGGAATAATATGTAGATCCAGTGAACGTCAATGTATGCTCTAGAGTAGTTTGCTTCCCAAAGACCCTTATGCCATTATAACGAAGAACTCCTATGATGTGAGTAAATATACCAGATCCCTCTAGAAATGGGTAAGTTCACATAAGGAGTGTGTGGCTTATCTGTATGTTTCTAAATGTGTTACAGCCCAAGTCTCCTGCAGCAACTTTAGATATTCTATTCCTGGTATAGCTCCAGTAGATTAAAGTCAGGGTTTCCCTCAAAAAAATATCTGAAAACAGGTGTCCCTATGTATTCCAGCGTTTCTTTAGATAAGTCAAATATCCCTTAGTTTAGCTGGTGTTAAGTGTGCTTGTGGAGTTGTATACTCTTAGCTAAACAGGAATATTCAGCTTTATTGTCCGAATTGGGGTGTATATTTACAATGTGTTCCAAGCTTAAATAGAGTGAGTTTTGCTTTAATGTTCCCCAGAAGGGGTTACGTAATTCCTCTTAGTGGCCATAAGGCTCAAATTATGATTCTACATAACACAGAAGGCTCAGTTAAGAGTCAGTATGTGTTTAGGCAGATTTTACCTTAACCCAAAGTCCAGTCTCAATGGAGTTCAAGTAGACATGTGCATTCGTTTTCGGATGAATGCATTTTCGTCCGAAAATAGCATTTTCGTCCATTCGTTCGAAAAACGAAGAACGAAAATGCTAAACTAACGAAAACCGAATGAACGAATGGTTAATAAACGAAATCATTCGTTCATTCGTCCATTCGTAGTACTATTGCATTCTATAAGCCGAAATAGAGTCGGTTTATAGAATACAATAGCATTTCACTACACGGAGCCAAAGTCTCAATTCAGAAATTTATGAATGGAGACTCTGTCTCCGTGTAGTGAAATGCCGACAGCCTATAAACCGAACGTTCGGTTTATAGGCTGTCGGCTTATGTAATACATGTAATCCTATTGCTATTCTATAAACCGAACGTTCGGTTTCTGGAATAGCAATAGGAATACATGTATTCCATAAGCCGACAGCCTATAAACCGAAAGTTTGGTTTATAGGCTGTCGGCATTTAACTATACGGAGACAAAGTCTCCATTCATAATGAATGGAGACTCTGTCTCTGTTTAGTTAAATGCCGACAGCCTATAAACCGAAAGTTCGGTTTATAGGCTGTCGGCATTTCACTACACGGAGCCAAAGTCTCCATTCATAAATTTATGAATGGAGACTCTGACTCCGTGTAGTGAAATGCCGATAGCCTATAAACCGAACGTTCGGTTTATAGGCTGTCGGCTTAAGTAATACATGTAATCCTACTGCTATTCTATAAACCGAACGTTCGGTTTATAGAATAGCAATAGGATTACATGTATTCCATAAGCCGAAAGTCTATAAACCGAACGTTCGGTTTATAGACTTTCGGCTTATAGAAAACATGTAGTACTGACCCTCATTAAACCCATCATTATGAGGCAATAGAAAGAGATTCTCATGACGGAGGATGTCGGCGTGCTGACGTGTGCGTGAGGCGTGGTCCCGGAATTGGAGGAGTCGTCAGGAGAGTTGATGGCGTACCCGCTTCATGTCTGAGGTCGACGCGATTGACCGGCGGACACGAACAACCTTTTTTCGCGAGTACAGCACAAGTATGGCGAGCTGATCATGTTCCCCGCCGCCTTGAAGCTACAACCGTTGGCCGGAGGATTCCCCGAGGAGGGAGGGGTGAGAAAGGAGGGAGAGAAGACGCATACTGAGAGGAATTTATGTGCACGATGGAAGATCGGGAGAAGCTTTTTGAGGCATAAGACATCTACTGGAACTGTATATCGGATTTCCCCCAGTGTGATCGTCATTACATCAAGACATCATATCAGATAAGTGTTTCGTCTGCTTCCCCACTGTCAATACTATGTGTATGATACACTGTTAATCAAAGACTACTAAAGATTACTAAAAAAAAAAAAAGCATATTGACTATTTGTCTTGTCAAAGGAGATTTGGAGGAACGCTATATTAACCGAGGCGTTGATATCTAATATAGTCCCTGCCTAATTTACCCCTTTGGAGAAGAGGGTTCAGGAACTAACAAGAAGGAAGAATCTAACTTCCTAAATCACCCAAATATTCTGGTCTATCGGTTGGAGGCCTGATTACTTGGTAAAAGTTACAAAGTGTTATGCACTTATTATACAACAAAACGACGATTGCACATATCTGCAGACCCTAATAATGAATAGCTTATACTAAATGTTCATTTTTTAGGTTCTATTCCCAAGTCTTAACAATTCGTTGCCGCCATATTTCTTTTTTTTTTTTTTTGACGATTAAGCAGACCTGGGAAAAGACTAACTAATTAAGTGCTAACAAGATCCTAGACTCGGAGGGGGAAAACTACCCTTTTTCGGTATTAGGTTAATATCGAATATTACTTATTTACACAATCATACGAGTCTGACAGGCTACCAGCTTCTCTGATCATATATATATGTAATAAACTAGAGGTGCTTTCAGGACATCACGAAAAAGAAAATTTATATTGGAACGAAGTCACTCAGATTATACATCCCGCTACTCAGACTCCTAAAGGAGACTTAATAAAGATACAATGCCTCCTAAATACAAAGAGAGAGAGCAGGAAAAAGACAAACATAATAAAACAAAGGGGATCTCAAGTTTCTACTCTCCCAAGTCAGCTCAAAATCAATCTGAAGCTGCTAATCAATCAACTATGAACGCAATGGCAGACGATACCGCATCAGAGTTCTCAACATCAATATCTCAAATCTCGCTCAATGCGGCATTGGACGAATTATATGCCAAAATAAAGGCTGACTCAGATTTAAAATCAGCGGTCATTAAAGCCGAAATTACCAACTTACATGCAGATATCGTAAATCAAACTCAACAAATTAAAAACTTACAAGAAGATATGAAAGAGTTAACTAAACAAAATGGTATACTCAAATCAGACATCTCCTCTCTAAAAATTGAAGTCACAGGAAATGAAGACAGGTCAAGACGCCGAAATCTTAAATTTAGAGGAATACCCGAGTCTATAGGGAACAAAGATCTGGAACCGTATCTTATCGAATTTCTAAAGAACTCTTTGGACCCTGAAATAATAGGCAAACTCCCTTTTGAAAGATTCCATCGGCTACCAAGACCGCAAAATCTCCCTCCTGAATATCCTAGAGATGTAATAGTATGTTTCCATAATGCAAGGCTAAAAGATCTACTTACTGAACATATCAGGCAAAATCCATCTAAAGATTCTACATTCTCACATATAACTCTATATTCTGATATCTCTCAAACAACAAGGTTGCAAAGAAAAGAGTTTTGGTCTGAGACTAAATTACTCCGCGAACAGGGAATATCCTATAAATGGGGTTTTCCAACAAAAATCCTAATTTACTATCAAGGAAAAAATTTTGTTGCAAATACCCCTAATCAACTTAAGGAGCTCCTACAGACATGGAAAATACTCTCTAAAGATAAGATATGATGGAGGCTACAGTCACGAGGACAACCTGATTGCGGAGAGGGGATGAGGAGATGGGAGACGGAAGGGGCATTTATAGATCTGATCCATTGATGTGTGAGAGACAGTTGTGGCCCTTTCCCTCCCTTTAGGGGGAGAGGGAGAAAGAAAAAAGGAAAACAACCATTTTTTTTTTTTTTTTTTGACGGAAGACTATGATACAAAATGTTAAGTTAATCATACGTTTTAACTAACTGAAACTTTTTTCTCACATCCTGCTATAATTAGAACTCACGTATCATTCCAACGTTAATGAAGGCAATGTAATCGTAATTTATTGTCTTTTATATTTATGAAATACTTAATACAATTTTTTTTTTTTTTGGCGTGTATGAACCTAACAGTAGAATAGGACATTTGACTTTGTATACGAAGTAATCGTAATTCACTTAACCACGTGACACCATTGTTTGACAATCTTTTCACCCACACTAGTGGGTTCCTTCCTATATGTATGTATATGTATGTATATATGTATGTATGTGTATATATATACAAATTATCACCTTTATTATCACATTTATAGCATGTCTAAATATAATGGGGTAGTTATTTGGCCCCTAATATAAGATTAGGACACTCAATATTGTAGATGCACAAATTTCTATAGGCAACTCTCTCTATATAAGTTTCGTATCCCCTATTAGATACATATTTAAATTTTTTTTAAAAAATAAAAAAAAAAAAAATTTTAAAAAAAATTTTTTTTTTTTTTTTTTTTTTTCCTATTCCTAAGTTTTGGAGAAGTGAACAACTATTTGATACCCTGTGATATAGATTTTATAATGTGTACAACACCGTCAATATGCTTTACCACTTCTGATAATATATAGCTAGTTATATCATGTCTAATATAATGGGGTAATTTTCTGTGTCTATCAGAAGATTGGGATGTTTAACTTCGTATACGCATAAATTTTTATATGTAAATTCCTCAATTTAATCTCTGTCTTTCCCCAATATGTTTTTTTTTTTGTCCTCGGTGTGTGAACCTAACAGTAGAATAGGACACTTGACTTTGTATGCGAAGTAATCGTAATTCGCCTAACCACGTGACACCACTGTTTGACAATTTTTTACCCACACTAGCGGGTTCCTTCCTGTATATATGTATATATGTATATATGTATGTATATACAAATTAGCACTTCTATTATCACACTTATAGCATGTCTAAATATAATGAGGTAGTTATTTTGGCCCCTAATATAAGATTAGGACACTCAATATTGTAGATGCACAAATTTCTATATGTAACTCTTTCTATATAAATTTTTGTATCCCCTATTAGATATATATATAATCTTTTTTTTTTTTTTTTTTTTTTCTTTCTCTATTCCTAAGTTATGGAGAATTGAATAAATACTTGATACCCTGTATATGGATTTTATAATATGTACAACACTTTCAATATGCGTTACCACTTCTGATAATACATAGCCATTTATATCATGTTTAATATAATGGGGTAATTCTCTGTGTCTATTAGAAGATTAGGATGTTTAACTTCGTATATGCACACATTTTTATATGTAGATTCCTCAATTTAATCTCTGTCTCCCCAATTTGTTTTTTTTTTTCTTTTTTTTTATTTCTCTTCCCTCTCTCTCTGACTCTTCTATCCCCCTTCGCTCCTCCTTTTCTGTCTCTGATCTTTAAGCCATCCCCTATCAATCTGCTCTCTCCTCTCGACTCCTTACTATAACTCCGGACACATGAATGATCCCCTACAATTATTGTAGGGCTTACCCGTTCAGTTGAGCTTCGTCTCATAACTGACTACGGAATGAATATATGTTGTGTGTTGATGAATGAACTCTGTCGGGGGCGCTACCTCTTGGATAAACCTCGAAGGAGGCTTGGGCTTGATATCTTCAAGGAACTCGATACAAAAATAAGAGATGCCAGTTAGATTTATGTCTCTAAATTCCCAGGGCCTAAACTCCCCCCAAAAACGTTCAAATCTTTACGATTTATTAATAAAAAATAAAGTGGATATTTGTTTTATCCAAGAATCTCATTGGAAGCAAAATAGTCCAAGTCTATGGAAATATCGGAAATATCCGTATATATTTAAAGCTTCATTACCAGATAAGAAACAGAGGGGTGTCGCGATCATAATCGCTGCAACTATTAAATTCGAATTAATACATCAAGAACTAGATCCTTATGCCCGTTATTGCATCGTAGTTTGTAAACTGAATGACGTTGTATATACCTTACTGAATGTCTACGCCCCATCAACTGGAGCCATTGGATTTTTTAATAATCTAATGGCAAGATTGGAGCGTATAGAAAAGGGGATCCTAATAATGGGCGGTGATATGAACTGCATCCTTGACCCAGATATGGACAAAAAAATGCCAGCGGGAAGGAGGATAGACCGGAAGTGTAAACTAGCAGCTCAGGCCTTTTTTAACTTTATCATGAGAAACGAACTTTTTGATATATGGCGATTACAGAACCCCCAAGATAGGGACTTTACATTCTTCTCCAATCCCCACAGTTCCTACTCCAGAATTGACTATTTCTTTACTAGATCCCGTTATCTCCCAAATGTAAGTGCCAGTGCAATTGGTAATATAACGTGGTCAGATCATACCCCTGTATACTTACAGATGAAAGAAAGTCCGGGATATGCTGTCAGGCCCCGGTGGAGACTGAACGAATATATTCTCTCTACCGACAAAAACAGAGCAGAACTTTGTACAGAAGCAAGTAATTTTTTAGATACTAATGATACCGGTGAAGTGACAGACCAAACACTCTGGTGCTCATTAAAATGTTATCTAAGAGGAATTCTCATTAAAATGGGTACAATTATAAAAAAATCGCAGGGTAAATGTCTCTCAGATCTGTATATTTCCCTTGCAAAAAAAGAACATCTTAATAAACTCACTCCTAACAGTGAAACAACGACAGAAATAAGAGAAATACTAACCTCTATAAAAAAAGCATTAGAGCTAAAAACAAAAAAAGCATTGCCCCGTCTTAAACAGACCTGGTATCACTCTAACGGAAGACCAGGGAAAAACCTTACCAGAAAGTTAAAATTCAAAAATCAACAAATCCGTATTAATAAGATAGTCTATGATGGGTCAACCTGTCTATCTCCTGCTCAGATTGGAAAAGCTTTTTCTACATATTACAGTAAACTCTACAATCTACCCCCAGTTGCTAAATCAGAGGACGAAATTAAAGCATTCTTACAAAATTTAGCCCTTCCAAAAATTTCTCCAGATAAACTTCGAGTTATAACCCAACCCGTTTCAGAATATGAACTAAAAAAAGCAGTCGACGAGACAAAAAAGGGTAAAGCTCCAGGCCCAGATGGCTTTTCAGCGATATTTTATAAGACCTTGCAATCCATTGTCTCTCCACTCCTTCTGCGAGTATTCAAAGAGGTAGAGGACGGCAATGGATTTGCCTCTGAGATGCTGGAGGCCTCCATAACCCCTATTCTCAAACCAGGAAAAGATCCGACGGTGGTATCAAATTATAGGCCCATATCACTAATAAACCTGGATATTAAACTTTTCTCAAAAATATTGGCAGACAGGCTGACCCACGTGATATCTGATATTGTACATATGGACCAGACTGGGTTTATATCGGGGAGGTCGGGAGAGGACAACGTCAGAAGAATTTTAAACCTAATTCATAGGGTAAATCACTATGAAATACCAGCAGTATTTATGGCACTCGATGCCGAAAAAGCCTTCGACCGAGTTAGTTGGCCCTATTTATCGGCAACTCTAGAAGCATTCGGCATCGACGGCTTATTCAAGACCTACGCCATGTCCCTATATTCAACACCAAAAGCCAAGATTTCAGCCCCGTTTATTGACTCTGAATTTTTTCGGATCAATAATGGAACCAGACAAGGGTGCCCTTTGGCCCCCTTACTCTATGCTCTTAGCATAGAACCTTTGGCAGCGTTAATTAGAAAAACACCAAAAATTAAAGGGATAGAAGTAAATAGAACCACTTGCAAAGTGGCACTGTACGCAGATGACGTTGTCCTCTCCCTAGCCTCCCCGGAGTCCTCGATTCCTGAGGTTTTAGCCCAGATCGATCTCTACAGTTCTTTTTCAAATTATAAGTTAAATATCTCGAAGACACAAGTCTTAACATTTCTTCTTTCTAGACCACAGTATATAAAATTATGCAGGATAGGTCATATAAATTGGTCAAATAAAACACTAAATTACCTGGGTATAAAAATCCAACAAAACTTAAGACAAACTATCTCACATAATTTTGAATTCCTTCTACAGGAATGTAGGGATCTTTTTACACGATGGAGGGGTCTGGAGATGTCATGGTTGGGCCGTATCCAGATCCTTAAAGCATATGTTCTACCTAAAATATTATACTGTATGAGAACAATACCACTACGAGTCCCTAAAACATATCTGACTCAGCTTAGTCTCTTATTTTCCTCCTACGTTTGGGAATCTAGGAGGCCCAGAATAGCAACCTTAGCCATAAAACAATCTGTAAACCGAGGAGGTTTGGGATTCCCAGACTTATTTTGGTTAGCAGACATATGTTTGTTCGCTCACTTCCTGGCCTGGCGGCATGTGAAAAGTCCAGCACCAGTCTGGTTTCAGATTGAAAAGACAGATCTAAACGGAGTAGATCCTGGTTATCTATTCTGGTTAGATCAAATCTCTCTCAGGAAACTCAATATCAAAAACCCAATTATAAAGGATATATGTAAAGTAATGTATAAATTTAAGAGCAAATTCACAAAAACACAGGGAATCACCGACCTGGCACCACTTGCAATCCTCTCAGTATACATTAAGGACCTTAGTCTGGGGGAATGGTCCCGGCATGGTGTTCTCAAAGTGGGAGATATTCTCCAGGATACGCTGTTGCTTCCGTTTGACGACTTACAGTTAAAATATGACCTTCCAGCTTACGAAATATTCACTTACTATAGAATTAAAAGCTATATAACCTCTACTCAAATAGTAAAACAGACAGAACTAGATATTTTCGTAGAGACAATTAATAAATATAAAAATATCACCAAAATTCAGAAATTGCTAGATATGTCTTCCAACTCCTTCCGATTTAAAGCTCTCGACAGATGGGAGACAGAACTTAGGATAACAATCCCTGATGAGCACTGGTTCGGGGCCGCCTCCCAAACTAGGAAAGTCGTAAAGGGGATTAACTTGGTAGAACTGTTCTTCAAAGTTGCTTTCCGTTGGTACTTAGTCCCCCAGAAATTATTCAAATTCTGTTTGAACGGCTCCAACCTTTGCTGGCGCTGTGAACGAGAACTGGGGGATCACGCCCACGTCTGGTGGGGATGTAGTTCACTTAAACCGCTCAAGGAAAAGGTTTCCCATACATTTAGCCTACTGTTTGATACCAACTATCTCTTAACCCCACAGACATTCCTGCTCCATCTGGACCTGAAACTGGCTAGTTCAGCAAACTGTGCACTTGCAATCCATGTCCTGCTGGCCTGTAAACTATCAATGGCAAGACTATGGAAAAGCAAAGAGACCCCAAACTGGGATGATATAAAAACCCAGATTGATTTCCAGATGGAGGCTGAGAGTTTGATGTACAAAACGGGCAAAAAATCAAAAAAAATATTCAGAAGTATGGTCCCCTTGGGAAAATCTATAGACATAGATCTAACATATAAACAACACCTTGAGATGTCGTAAGACCTATAAAGCCCCCCCTTCCCTGGTCTGAGAGCTGGCTCCCCCCCCTGGAGTATACTGTGGATGAGAATGTTTGTATAAATATGAATTTTTTATTCTTCTGCCAATACACTTGCTGCTAATCCTATTTAAGCTATTCAAAGCACAATTGCTCTTTTTGGCACGATACGCTATGACGCCATATATATGTGTAATGAAATTTTGTATGTGTGTCTTTGTAATAAAATGTTTGTATAATAAAAATATATTTAAAAAAAAAAAAAAGAAATATTGAATCCTAGAGGAAAAAAAAAAAAAAAAAAAAAAAAAGAAAACATGTAGTACTATTGCCTTTCTATGAACCGAACGAAAGCCCCATTCAAAAGAATTTCTTATGAATGGGGCTCTTGTTCGGTTTATAGAAAGCCAATAGTATTACACGTATTCTATAAAACGAACGAATAAAATTAAACGAAACGAAAATAATGAACGAATTTCGTCTGAAACGAATGCAGTAATGAACGAAATTTGTTTTAGACGAAATAAATAACATTTTCGTCCGAATGGACGAAAACGAAACGAAAATGTTGGTTTTGCACATGTCTAAGTTCAAGGCTCCTGTGAAAAAGGAAGACCAGACATCTCTGGAGTAATGAGTGATCCTTCTAGGATTCGCACAAGCTTCAGAGGCTGGTAAATATATATATTTTTTTTATCTTTTTTTCCCTTTTCCCTCGTCCTCTCCTTTATGCGTTCCAGACCAGACCTTATATATCGATGATAGATGTTATATCATAGGTGTGTCACAAAGATTTACTTGTAGGGTTGTATGCTTTTAGCTGAGCAAAATAATTGACTCTACTGTCCTGATTGAGATATGTGAGTACAACGTGTTCCAAGCTTAAATAGGCAAAGTTTGCTTTGATTTTCGCCAAAGAAGGGTTACAGCGGATTGCTCTCAATGTCACCTATGCTCAACTTAAATAAAAAAAATAAAAAATTCAACAGTACATCGGTGTATGTTTAGGCTTATTTTGTCTTCACAAATGAGTTCAGTGTCAATGGAGCACAAGACTCCTGTGATTTTATAAGAAGACCAGACTTCTAGAGTGTCCCGTCTGGAGTTCATATAGGTTACAAAGGCTAATAGACAGTCATTATGAGTTCCAGTCCAGATCTCCTATAGTGAAAGTAGATATCATGTCGCACAATAGTGAGGTCAGGGGCTTCCCTTCCTCTTCTTTGCCTTCCCCCTTCTAGTAGGTAAACAGATTTAAGTATTATTAAACCAGAGCAAAGCAGCAAATGGTTGTCGAAAGTTCTTGCAAAGGGTTTCAGTCTCAGCAATGTGATATGTGTATATATGAAATAACTGTCTTCTGTGGTAATATACAATATGAATATATTCACATATTCTGTTGTGCCGGAGAGAGTAGAAAGAGAGACTCAAAGAAAAAAAAAAGGGAAATACTTAGCTTGATTTGGTTACAAGCCACAGCCTTGCCTTGAAACTCAAAGTCATATACTATGAAACGCTTCATCTATACTGGCGGCCATCTTCCAGGGGAGTAGATGTCTAACAACTTTCCAGCTCCCAGTCATGAAGAAAAGGTCAAATCCTCATGAGGCAGTAGAATTAGCGGGTAAGTCAAGAAATAAGAACATCTAACTCAGTGTTGAATCAGTCGATCGACGAATCGCTGGCTCGTAGTGAAGAGGGATTAATCCATGCGGTCTTCTGTCAGCACCACCCGCACCTCGTAGCAAGCCGACACGTCGTGCATCCTACATCATCCACGTCATCCTCAGAATACTGGCATATTGAGGGGAAAAATCCTGGAGCATTAAATGGCATATTGGAGGGCTAAAATCCTGGCATATTGGGCAGCAAAATTCTGGCATATTAAATGGCATATCGGAGGGGGAAAATCCTGGTATATTGAGGGTCAAAATCCTAGCATATTGAGTGGCAAAATCCTGGTATATTAAATGGCATATTGGAGGGGCAAAATCCTGGAATATTGAGGGGCAAAATTCTGACATATTAAATGGCATATTGGAGGGGCAAAAGTCTGGCATATTGAGGGGCAAAATCCTGGCATATTGGGGGCAAAATTGTGGCATATTAAATGGCATATTGAGGTGCAAAATCCTGGCATTTTAAATGGCATATTGAGGCGCAAAATCCTGGCACATTAAATGGCATATTGAGGTGCAAAATCCTGGCATATTGAGGGGCAAAATCCTGGCATATTAATTGACATATTGAGGGGCAAAATCCTGGCATATTGAGGTGCAAAATCCTGGCATATTGAGGGGCAAAATCCTGGCATATTAAATGGCATATAGGGGCAAAATCCTGGCATTTTAAATGGCGTATTGAGGCCCCAAATCCTGGCACATTAAATGCCATATTGAGGCGCAAAATCCTGGCATATTGAAGGGCAAAATGCTGGCATATTGAGTGGTAAAATCCTGGCTTATTGAGTGGCAATATCCTGGCATATTAAATGGCATATTGGTGGGTCAAAATCCTGGCATATTGAGAGGCAAAATCCTGGTATATTAAATGGTATATTGAGGGGCAAAATAGTGGCATATTAAATGGCTTAATACTGGCATATTGAGAGGCAAAATAGTGTGTCTCAGGTTATGTGTGTATTGGTGTCACTGTGTGTGTAAGTGGTAAGGGTGTATGTAAGTGTGTCACTTTCTGTGTAAGGGTGTGTGTGTAAGTCTGTCACTGTCTGTGTAAGGGTGTGTGTGTAAGTGTGTCACTGTGTCTGTGTAATGTTGTGTGTGTGTCACTGTGTCTGTGTAAGGGTGTGTGTGTGTAAGTGTGTCACTGTGTCGGCGTAAGGGTGTGTGTTTAAGTGTGTCACTGTGTCTGTGTAAGGGTGTGTGTGTGTGTGTGTAAGTGTGTCACTGTATTTGTGCAAGGGTGTGTGTGTAAGTGTGTCTCTGTGTGTGACTACAAGGGTGTCTTTGTGTTTAAGGGTTTCAATGTGTGTTAGGGTGTCAATGTGTGACAAATTTAGAGCATGTGAGTTGTATATTTAGATGTATTTATTTTCCACACTATACGTTGTACTTTTATATATGTAAAATGTATGGAGGATAGAAAAGAAATATTTATAACCCAAAGGAAATATAAATACAAAGCGCCTGTGAGTGCACAAAAGTGTAATTAAGTTATATACAAACCCAAATACTGATACGTTGGTGGGTACTGAGACGGAACTTTTTGAATCTTCTGATAAACCAGAAAAACGGACTGATATGGACTAGTGAAATAAATGAGGATAAATAGCGCGCTAGTCTTATGTAACTCGCAGAAAGACACTATTGCAGAGAAAACAAGAGGAGAAATGTATATAAATAGAGAAGACATCGCTACATATGCATAAAAAAATCAATAAAACGAGGATTAAATGTCCTGAAGGGAGATCCTATTTTGGTCCCCATATTGCCCGATAAAGGGAGAATTATTTGTAGACGCAATAAAAATTTGAAAAGCATACTAGCTCTGACAGATATGTCTAAAAAATGTAAAGAAAAACCCCATAAGTACAACTTTTTGTCTAGCATTAAGGGGTGGTACAGATGCGGAAATTGTGACCAATGCTCTGTCTGCCCCAAAAAAGCCAGTTACATTGTAGATGGCGCCACTAAAACAAAATATCCCATCAGAAGACATGTATCGTGTAACACAAAAAATAAATTAAATAAAATGTGGTATATATTTTGGAGAGCCCAATTGGCCTCCAATATATAGGAAGAACCAGTAGAACTTTTTAAAAAAGACTTTCAGTACATAGGTACAAAATAAGGAGAGGGTATGAGAAACATGTTTTGTCTAAACACTTTTTAGATGTAGATAAACGAGACAATAAAAAATTAAAAGCATTGGAAATAGAACATATTGTATTGGGCCCACGTAAAGGTGACAGACTCAAAATTCTATGTATGAGAGAAACCTTTTGGATCCTCACCTTGAATACTTTAGTCCCTAAGGGTCTTAATGACAATTTTGATATAATCCCTTTTTTAGACTAATATTAATGTGCACCTATATATTCTGTATTTTTCTTGATATGAATATTGTATTATTTGTAATTGTTAATTGGCTTTAGGTATTTTTGTACAATTGAAATCCTTTGGGCTAATTAACAATCTTGAATATGTACAAGTGTTTGAGGAATGTACTGGGCAAAGTAGAACCCAGTGCAGAGTAAGGTTTTTGTGTTTGTGACTCAATAGTATCATGTTACATTGTATTTCATATGCTTTTCCCTTTTTCCCCTACCTCTGCTTGTATGGTGATACTGCCTAGTTCTGACAATGACTGTATTTATGTCCTTTTGGTCATCGCACTTTTTGTACTATGTATGTACATATCTGTAATAATCTCTGCTTTGTTGTCGTGAAACATAGTACATTGTGGGTTATTAGTTGTATGTCACGCTCGGCGCCACACTATGCCGGCTCTGTGTGGTCCCGATGTGTTGCTACGGAGGCCACTTCGGTTACATCAGCACACCCCGCATCTGGGTCCTTCGTTTCTCTGTATCCGGAAGTAGACTATTTAATATGAACAATGACCGCCCGAGACATGTTGGACGCCAAAGGCTGAAGAAGTTTACGAAACGCATCCCTTTTTTGACTTCCTTTTCTGCAAAAGACCTAGCCAGGCTCTCTTCCGCTTCCATTTGGATTCATAGTCCCCTTCTCTGAGCCCAACACTGTCTTGGGCGGATCATTAGGTATGTATTAACTATTTGTACACTGACCATTTTCCCCCTTGCTTCTCGATTGATTTTATGTTTTTATTCGGATATATTTCATATTGATTGATATAGCTTTATTTATATTGTATTGCCTGTTTTTTTTTGTGTCTCCACTCTTTCAATATTGTGGATTAATTGTTGTTTGTCTATTATATCTATTAAATATATATTTTTTATACCACTTATCCCTGTGTATTGCAGTGGTTTCATTTAATCCTTTTTATTGATTTTTTATGCATATATAGCGCTGTCTACTCTGTTTTTATCAAATGTACGAAGGGTTGGTGGTGTGGGAGGCGTGGCAGGTCAGAGGAGGGGGGCACCAAAATGCACATTCGCCTGTGTAGACGAAAATCCTTGCACCGGCCCTGCAGCTCTGTGATGCACAGCGAATACTGGGAAGTATTACAAAAAGGGCATTAAGAGGAAATAAAAATGTACACTTGGTAGTTAAGCAGCAGTGATAGAAACTTTTGGCACTACAGGTTTCTCATGAAATTCAGCCAACCAAATGGATTGCTGAGAATAATGAGATGTGCATTCCACAACAGCTGCAGTATCAATCCATAATCATAGAATACCTAACCTTTGGCAATCTGGTTGTTGATTGCTCTCTTTCCTATGATACTTAAAACACTGGCTGAGAGTCATGGGAAATGCAGTCTCAACAGCTAGAGAATGAACTCCATTTTAATTTTAGAATTCTGCCCATTCTGGTTGGTTTGGCATAAAAAGGGTATAAAAAGTGATTCAGAAACTATAGGGCTCAGGGCAGCTACCCCCATTGTTCAGTGGTAAAAACGTCCATTAGAGAGCAGACCAAACCATTCTGATAGGAGGGAGTATAGACTTAAATAAAAGAAAAATAAGAAGAAAGCTCCTACCAGTGATGGAAGACATATAACATAAAACATCAGTGTCTTCTAAATATTAATATTAATTGTGGGCATTTATTTATCCATGCCAGTGCTGCTTATCTTATACAGCTATTAAATAATTATTGAAACGATCCACACATTTTTGGCTTCTATTTGGTTGCAAATATCTACTGTGCTCGTGAGAGTAATTAATCACCACTAGTAATAGCACCTAATTTGATATGTGTATTGCATACAACTACTGTGTATTTTTTACGTTCTTTTACCTGCATATTACTTTTATACAATGTCTGATACAAAGATTTGGGGGGAGGGTTTCATTAGTCATGGGCCACAGAAAAACTCTTAGGAGCCATATTTTGACCATTAAAAATGTCTACCTGGTTCAGTTCAAGGCAAGGGAAGCCAAATACAGCTGAGGTTTTAAGTTACATCTTTCAAGATAGCATCCATGGAGTTAATATATAAACAATAATAATCATCCACAGCTAAAATCAAAGCAGCACTTATATAATATGTAATGGTATTGTGTAAGGGAGACTGCTATCTTGTAGAAAGCTCTGTATGTGAATTAAAATGACTAAAGTGTCTAAGTGTCTAAGTCAATTAAAGGAAATTATATAGGTGCAGATTTTGTACAAATTTAGACATTAAGACCACTAACCTCATTTCCTACAGCTTCTAGCTCTCTTGTATTTTTTTTGTTTTTGTGACACTCAGACTTTGAGACACGTATATTTAGTTTTATTTGTTTCTCACTTCAATGTGCACTCAGTTCATCCTTGTGTCCTTTTCTATCCAAATTTACCTACAAACACTTAACATACTTATTCAATTTATTGGCAGCTCTAGTCGACCTCCTTAATAGTTCTAGGTCAGCCAGAGTAGCCACTTATTGTAGCCTGTTGTCGCTATACACACTAACATACAGTTGCATCACTGAAGAAAAGGGAGAGAACTTATCCATTCGTTTTTATTCGATCCTCCTCTTATGTCGTTTGATTACATCAAATTGTTTATTTTTTCTACCCATTCTCCCCAATTATACATATCTTTCATTCTTATATCAAACTGGTTTGCTATCCCCTGTTCCATTTTTATTTGGTATAGAACTTGGTTTTAACCTCGATCCATGATGGTATCTTGTTTGAAGCCCAGCATCTGGCAATTAGCAATTTAACTGCCACCAAGAAATGAATAATAATCTCCTTCTCTTTATTTGTCATCTGCTGGCTGGAAACATGCAATAAAAAAAACCCTGGTTCGTATTCCAAGTCTACTCCCGTTAATTCTTTAATTTTCCACAATTTTAAAATATTTTCACAACCCCAGAATATATGCAGAATATCGCCTTTTAGTATTTCACACCTCCAGCATCTATCTGATTTTTCAGTACTTATCTTCGCTAGACGAGATGGTACCCGATACCTACAATTCAGTATCTTCAAATATATTTAATCGAGGTTCAAGCAGTGTACAGTTTTATAAGTTAATCTCATGGTTGATATCCAATCCTCTTGTGGAATTTGGTACCCTATATCTTTGCCCCATTTTTCCCTATTTTTGTTATTTATGGTCGGTTTAATATGTCTAATAAGAGCCACACATTTAGTTATCATGTTTTTCATTATAGTCTGAGACACTAGTTGCAATAGTTGTTTTCATTCTCATTATTAGGTTTACTAACATATCTCAAAGTAAAATATTTTATTCTAAGATATGTGTTCATCTCTTTATTTGCTATTCCTGTGTTCTCTTCTATTTTATGGAAGCCTCGATCCTCCCAACTTTTTAGGTTCAGATCTTGCATATTTGCACTTATTGTTTTTAAAGGTAACCCTGTTAATAACTGATTTTTATTATTAGAGTTTTCATAAGTTTTCTCCAGTTTTTTATTGTCATTTAATATTGAGCACTTTGTTATTTCGCCTTCCTTTCTTTCCTTTTCTCGTTTGTATAGCTCTTCTCCGTTTATCTTCCAGAATAAAGATCCCAAGTCCTGACACTTTACCATATGTTGTTCTACCTTATACCAACTCTCCTTTTCTATTCCCTCCTGTTGAGTCGAAATTGCTTGAGCGATTTTACACACCATTGAATAGTCTTCTAAAATTGGAATGCCCAGACCTCCTTCTTTTACCCCCAGAGCCATCTCCATCCAACTTTTAGGGACCTCCTTGTTAATCATTTTAAATAGGTATGTCCATTTTGTAAGAATGTAGGACTTAAGGATATTTATCCTCCCCCACCACGAAAATCCTAGTGGTTTCCATTCTTTCAGTTTTTTATTTGTTTCCAGTAGCAGAGGGAGAAGATTTATTTGTACTAAATCTGCTGGGTCCCACCCAGTTTTTATCCCCAGATAATCCGAATTGTTGTGCTAAATTTATCTTATTATACTGTGTCATATTACTGGCCAGGGCTGGCCTTAAGTGTTCCGGCGCCCTGTGCGAGCTTCCCCCGTGGCGCCCCCCCCCCCCCGTCTCTTTCACCCCCCCTATGTATGTGTCTCTCTCCCTTCTCATGTTTGTTCCTTTCCTCTTCCTTGCCATGTCTGTCTCTCTCTCTCTCTCCCCCCAGTTCTGTCTCTTCCCCCTGCCCCTGTTCCCCAGTCCCCTGTTCTGTCCCACCTTCCCCCTGTTCTGTCTCTCTCTCTCCCCCACTTTCCCTGTTTTCTCTCTCTCCCCCAGTTCTGTCTCTCCCCCTGCCCCTGTCCTGTCGGTCTCTCTCTCTCCCCCCTCCCCTGTTCTGTCTCTCCCCCCTCCCCCTGTTATCTCTCTCCCCCCCAGTTCTGTCTCTACCCCTGCCCCTGTTCTGTCTCTCCCCCATCCACTGTTCTGTCTCTCTCTCCCCCCTCCCCTGTTCTGTCTCTCCCCCATCCACTGTTCTGGCTCTCTCTCCCCCAGTTCTGTCTCTTCCAACTGCCCCTGTTCTGTCTGTTTCTCTCTCCCCCTCCGCTGTTCTGTCTCTCCCCCATCCACTGTTCTGTCTCTCTCCCCCCTCCCCTGTTATCTCTCTCTAGCCCTGTTCTGTCTCTCCCCCCCTGCCCCTGTTCTGTCTGTCTGTCTCCCCCCTAACCCCTGTTCTGCCTCTCTCTCTCCCCCCTCCCCTACCTTTGCCTGCAAAGTTGGACCCAGGGAGGGGGCGGAGCTAACCGGCTGAGAGGTGTAGCTCCGCCCCCACCCTGTGAAGCAGAGCACAGTCTGCATTACGGGGAGCCATGGGCAGCAAGAGAAGGTGCTGCTCGCCTCCCCATGCTTAATGAAGGCATGGGGAGCCGAGCAGCACTTTCTCATGGTGCCAGTGGCTCCCCGTGAAACAGACGCTGCTCTGCTTCACAGGGTGGGGGCGGAGCTACACCGCTGAGCCGGTTAGCTCTGCCCCCTCCCTGATCTAGAAGAGCCTGCCGAGCAGAGGGCTGGTGAGGTGGGATCTTTTGATCTCCCCCACCCAGTGCCTCTACAGGCTTTTTATTTTATTTTTTTAACTTTTTTTTTTTTTTTTACCGGAGGGCGCCCCCTGGGGTGTTGCGCCCTGTGCGCTCGCACAGGTCGCACACCCCTAAGGCCGGCCCTGTTACTGGCTAATGCAATTGATTTGTCTAAGCTTCTAGCTCTCTTGTATGGCTGTATAAATATCTTACCACGTGCTGTGCCCATTGTCTGTCATGTTGCTGACTCTCACTGCCACTCCCACACGTCTTAGTAGTCTAGGAGCTGAAAACACGTGACCCCTGACCCGCTGACTACTGAAGATGTCGCGAGATCGGGAGCAGCAGCATTTTATTTTTTGAAAGGTACGGAATGACCCCCCCCCCCCCTCCAACGCCTCTGTGCTGATTGACAAGATGCTTACAGGGCTGTGAAAAGATCCAATACCAGTACAGTTGCAAATGATGCAGTCAGTGTTTTCTGCATGTGCAGACTTATTAGTGATTGCAAACATTAATTTTTCTGGCCGGACACATGGGGCCTCCTAGAACTCGGGGGGACCCTGGGCAATCGCCAGTCTGCCCATGCAGAAAGATGGCACTGACTATCCTACAGGACAGACTCTTGTAGCGCTGTCTGTTCTCGGGAATGTTGTACCCAGCCCCCTTTTTGCTCACCTTAGGTATCAGAGTATGCCCATTGCTGTGGGTCCCTGGTTTGCTTGCACTTAGAGGATCATCAGCCATACCACACTGATGAGGCCATTGTAGGCCGAAACATACATCTGTGGATTGCTATGTTACTCGTGCAGAGAGTGCGAGCTATGTATTTATAGACTATGGATTAGTCTGATATGCTAAGGTAGTGGTTCCTCTGCAATGGTGTAAGCAAAAAATGTAGTTGCCCTCCCGAGTAGGTACTATCCTATAGGACAGATTATTTTAGTGCTGTCTATTCTCGGGAATTGGTGCACCAACCCCCCTTTTTGCTCACATAAGAAGGGCTTTTGTTAGATACCATTATATTCATCATATCTTATAATTTACTACACAAAAATTATAAATTATTATGAAAAAAAAAACTTTTTCTAACTTTTACCTAAAAAATTATTACACAAATACAATCATTAAAAATGACCTTGTCTAAATAGTTTCTAAATGTTGTCCTGATTTTATAAATATGCTTGTTAGCATGTTTTTCTTCAGTTTTTTTTTTTTTTAGTTATAGGGCAATAACCAATAATCGTGGGGGGTTTTCACATATTGTGACTTTTTGACCCCAACCTGAATCCTAAATTTAACCCTAACCCTAACTCTAACAGTTATGCTATCCCTTATTGTATTCAAATTTGTATTTAATTTTTACCCTAATCCTAGATTTTTAGCTAAGGAAGTCTTTTTTTTTTACAATGGAATTTTGCTGACTGCCTCTAAGGGATGTGTAGCAACAGTATCAGAGCGACGGAAGTGAATTTATTTTCCCTTCCGATGCTTTACCCACAAGATGGTAGCAGCCATATTGGAGGAGCATGCTCCTCCCCAATATGGTGCCCATGAATCAGACCTTGGTCGTCCGTGATCGCAAACAACGCTCATTTACTAGGCCCATCCAATATCGGCAACGCTTTGCCAGATAGGGCGGACCTAGTCAGTCCAATGTCAGCAAGAGATTAAATGCTCTGATACTAAGGTGTGTGAGTATATCCACCCAAGCAAACATAGTCACATTACATGTGAGACAAAGTTTTCAGAAACTGTAAGGTGACCCATATCATATCCTTGTGTATTATATGTACCTGCATTTATTTACACGCAAATGTTATGGTGATGGTGTACTTTAGTGTATACTCCAAAACAATTCCATCATACGATTAGTGTATAATGCAGATGACAGAATGGTGTATATATACTTCAAATACCTTCAGTTCATTACACAATATATGTCAACAAACACGGTAATGACTGTCTGCTCTCTTTAATAGCTTTAAGTACAGCGGCTTAATATTATCTATGGATAATTCCATATTGTATAGAATATTCACTTCTTTTATGTTTTTTTAAATCTTTTATTTCACAACATAACAGAAAAGATTTATTTGTAGGTGTGCACTGTAGACGCGGTCTATGATGTCCCTACTACATACGAATGGAATTTGTCTGCTGGGGGCTATGGATGTGACTTAATTTAACAGCATGCCTCCTCTTGGAACCGCTTGAAAGAACCTTTGGTGCTTCCATCTCTTCTCATGGTCTCCTATTATGTAAGAAATGTACTTGTTAGACAGAATAGGTTTAAGGTAAAACAAATGTTATAAAAACTAGTTTAAATAAACCTGAAATGCTCTCTATGAACTTTGTAAAATGTGGGCAGCACTTGTTATAAGATGAAGACTTTTATCAGACATTTATGTGACACATACTCCAGATTATTTAAATAAATATAGAAACAAGGAAATGGGGGAGGATAACTCTAAATTACCACATTTACCGTATTTGCTCGATTATAAGACGACCCTGATTATAAGACGACCCCCCAAACTTTGGATATTCCTTTAGGAAAAAAAACTAAAAGCCTGAATATAAGACTACCCTATAGGAAAAAAGTTAAACTTGTATATATTCACATGTAAATTGCTTTTTTAATAAAAAATTATATCAAAAAAATGCATTTGTTTTTATTTCCTTTTATGTGCCAATTCTGCCTCTCTTTCCCTTGCCCCCAGCTTTGTCTCTCTCCCCCTCCCTTTGATTCCCCCCTATCCTCTGTCTCCCCCCCCTTGTTTCTCTCTGCCCCCCCCCTTGTAGCTCACTTGTAGCTCACTTCCCCCCTTCCTTCTATTGTTGCTCTGTCTCGCCCCCTGTCTCTGTCTCCCCCCTCCCTCTCTGCCCCCCTCCCTCCCCCTGTCTCTGTCTCTGCCCCCTCCCTCCCCTGTCTCTCTTCCCCCTCCCTCCCCCTCACCTGGAAGTCGATCCCTGGTGGCTAGTGGGGGCAGCAGAGGATGTCTGCGCGATGAGCGCAGACCTCCACTGCTGCGCCTGGCACGCTCGGCACGGGACTTCTGTGACGAAAGCGTAAGTACAAAATTCTGAAAAAAACCTTGTCTTATAATCGAGCAAATACGGTAATACAGTGTTATGCTGAAGTGCTTATCCCACCCCCGTTTCTAAGTACTCCAATATTTTACATGCAATTCAGGGTCTCAAATGATTTCACTTGGACACAAAGGCCTCTACAATTTATACAATTTCACTGGATGCAATATGTAGAGCACTTGTGGGTGGATGGGGTGCTAAACCCAGAAGCTTTGTGTCCAAGTCAAATATAGAGCTACCAACCTATTCTGTGTGAGTGTCCATCCAGTGTGCAGCACCTGCCCAGCTTCAGGTGACTGCCTGGCTCTGTCTTTGCTGGTTTCAGTCTGTGGTGCAAACCAGCCCAGTCTGTGTTACAATCTAGTCCTGAGCTTTGCATCATGGAATGCAATCAGACCTCACATCATGCCTGGCACGAGGCTCCTCAATGACATTGTGTTGTGACAGTCACTCAACTAGTGCAATATCATATAATTTATGGAGTTTCCCTTGGACTGGATATGTTTAATACACTTGTCATTTAAACTACTGTGTGGCTTATTAATTACTGTACATATAATATTTATAACAGTGCCACTTTCATTCAAGAGCTTGACTTGTCTTTGAGATGGCCATGGTGATACGTTGGTGGATGTAATGCGCGAACCCTCCATAACTCTACACATTCAGGAGCAAGTTATCAGCAACCAGCAGTTCCATCAGGCACTAGATAACAGTGCTGCTAGTCAGTGAAATATATACAACTATTTTCATCACTATAAGTAACAATGTACCTAATACATCAGAGATTATATTATAAATCAAATAGTGACCTTTTAACCTCTCAATAAGTTTGATTTTAACGAGTATACTAATATTAATCTGCCCAAAACTTTTCCAGTTTATGAATATATATTACCACTATAATTTGATTATCAAAAATTGTGTTTTGGTGTGTTGCACTCGAATTGGCTACTTACCTTCCACTCTGCCAATTCCAAAGACATATAAACTTTAATCCACAAATTGCTCAAATTCCCCCAGCGGAGGCTTAGGTGTTGTAACACTAGCTGGGCTTTTATGGTCTATGCTGATTTTAAAGGACAACTGTAGTGAAAATAAATAATAGTTTTTTTGAAAAAGGACACTCAATAAATGTGGTAAAGGCAGCAGCAGAATGGTATAGTGCCCGAGAGAGAATCTCCACCAATCCTCCAAATTATAAATAAAAATAGGTGGCGCAGCACTGTCGAGGTGAAATGGATTTTATTGTGAAAAACTGGCAACGTTTCGACCCGATGGGTCTTTCTAAAGTTAGCTTGAGAAAGACCCATCGGGTCGAAATGTTGTCAGTTTTTCAGAATAAAATCCATATTTTTTGCTTTCCTTGATAACCTTCACTCGTGAAGCTTCCAGGAAAGCCGAAAATAGCACGAATCGGGGTGAAAATGCAGCGATTGTGCTATTTTAAAAGCAACACGTACATTGGGAGCTCATCTATGTACGGCATTGTCGTGAAGGGGTTATGTTATTTATTTCTTTGTTTTCATAGACTCATTTAAGTGAATGTTTACTATTATTGCATACATCGCTTACCATGGCAATTGAAACAATTTATTTCATTTAACAAAAGAGTGTGTAGCACACTCCTTTGGAACTTTTTTTTGTAATAATTGTTTGTAAATCTCCTTTACATTGTTACGATAACTAACAATATACCTAAAACATCAGAGATTATAATATAAATCAAATAATATAAGTAAAAATCTTCAAAAAGTTTTATTTTAACAACGGATATGAGTATTATCCAGGTTGTTTAAAGAAGGAATCTCTTAATAGAAATAAACCATGAGTGTACCAATCCACAATTAAAACAAGTGAACTGCAAGTCATCTACAGAAAAAAACAGACTGAACTGGAAAGTTAGTCAAGTTGGAGAAGTTTATCATTATTAATGGTAGATTTTTTTGTGGGTCACTTGTCAATTAGGCAATAAGAAACAGAGGATTGCTTGCCAAATTTGTTTCCTAACTTTACTTGTTTCACCTTCACTGACAACCAAAATTAAAAAAACAATTTATATGGCCATATCCTGCTTAGCTCGCCACTACGTCAAAGTACCCCACTTTAGGCGAGGCCCTAACCTAACCTAACCTAACCTTACTTTTTACCTGGGGCCTGAGTCAGTCTGAGACTCTCCTTTTATTAAAAGTCCTCTTTGGACACCTATAATGAGATACCTGTGTGTGGTGGAGGGGCGCTTTTATTGTGGTGTCTGATTTAAGTAGTCATTATATATAATATAGATGGGAATCAGGGCATATCCACACAACACAAGCAATTGGTTTAAAAACTGCTGTTTAAAACATCTAACTGAAGTTAAACAATGGGGATTTAGTCACATTATATGGCCATATTGTTATTAGCCTAATATTATAACAAATAATTCTAATTTAGGAAAATTCTAAGCCTTTTACTGATTTCCTTATGGGATATGGAAATAGATAACATTTTAAACTTTTTTTGTGCTGAAGCTGTCACACAACAATCGCTTAGAGCCAACATAGTTCAAGAGGGGTTTCACATTAAAAAGCTAGTATTTGGCAACTGAACAGCCTGTAATTCTACAGCACTGCTTGGTATCTTATTCACTAGAGTCTTATGTACACTTAACTTGCCCAATGAGGAATAACACAAGATTCATCCTTAAAAGATCCTAAGAGGAAAATAAATATAGAGATCAGAGATTCTTAGCCAAGAAAGTCAGCTGAATCCTAACCAGAATATAACGCTCCCTAAATACCATAGAGATGAGAAGTGGATCATGGTTTTACATACCATGCAAATATATCTCTAGTCACAACTTATTCAGAAACAATAAATAAATAGATGGTTTTGTATCTTTTCTCTTATTTACCTCAGCCCACAGAATAACTAGGTATACAAATAGCAATGCAGGACAATATAGAGAGAGGACTGCATGTGAATGCATCCAAAGAAACAGAAGATGCAGTTCTGTCACAAAGAGATCTTGTTATTAACCAGATTTGTCTTCAGCATTTGTGTTCTTCAGCAGAAAAGAAAAAAAGTAGCAGAAAAAATGGCTACTGATATAATAAAACATCTTATGGGTTTTTGGGCAAAATGCAAAAATAAATGTATTGTCACCAGGAAAATACTGGAGATAGCTCTAATAGAAGCATAGAGGCATTAGAATTAAATACATACAGCAGATAGATCTTAGAGAATGGACCGAAAGGGGAATTGGGAGGATTCTTGATCTAGTAGAAGATAGCAATAGGAAATCCTTTAATCAACTTGTAGACGAATATGGCATAGCGTCTAAGCATGAATGTACATACACACGCCTGAAACATTACTTGAAAGATAACTGTGGATGGATATCTAATGGTAATAGTCCAAGATGGAACTCTTTATTTGATTTAAAAGCAAAAAATAGAATACTGAATAAATGTGTGGAAGCGATGGAGGATCTTGAAGCACAGGGTGTGCCCAAAGTCAGAGACAGCTGGGCAAGAAGGATTAGAATGATTATTATGGATGATACTTGGGCGCAAGCCTGGATTAACACAACAAAGGTGACACACTGCATGAAATACAGTTTAAGATCATAAATATGTGGTATATGGTTCCTCAAAAGTTGCAAAAGATACACAACATAGAAAATTTCTGTTTAAGCTGTGAAAAGAAACAGGGCAAGATGTACCACATATGGTGGAAATGTGAAAAGGTAAAAAACTGTTGGAAACGAGTCTTTAGGGTAATTAATGAAATCTTGGGAAGAAGTCTCCCTTGCTATCCACAAGCTGCCACGTTACACTAAAATTTAGAAAACAAATTAGCAAAGAAAGAATAGAATTGTTTATCCAGATGTTTATAGCTACTAAATTGGTTATCGCAAGAAGATGGAGCCAGGAAAAAGAGATTTTGTGGTCAAGGATGTGGTCTTAGAAAGATCATGATAGGTCAAGGATGCCTTTACCTATCGTGACCTTTCTAAGGGTTTAGAATACCAAATTGCATTATGCTTAAAATTAGATGTGATAGGTCTAAAACGGAGACAAGAACTCGTAAGAGAGAAAGATAAGAGCTTTCCTCAACAAATGAGTTAATGAGATAGATTGAGCCTCACCAAATACCTAGAAATCAACTCTTTAAGAAGAAAACCAGGATATTGCTGTCAAACCGTTATGACATTCAATGAATGATCCCTTATTTAGTTATCCTTTAATGAATAAGATGCCTAGCTGCCAAGTGGTGTGCAATATGTTACCCTCTTTCTCCAAGCCCAGAAAAAGTTCAATTATGTATGTATTTCCTTTTAAAGTATCTTACACTGCCATTAAGATCTAGTCTACTGTGATGCATGTAATGCAACTACTTATCCTACTTATCTACTTATCTATATTTTTCTAAATATCTTTTTACGTTTTTATATTTTTTTGGTATTTTTGTATATTTTTTAAATTATTGAAATTAAAGACACCAATTTGGGTCTTTAAAGTAAAAGTCCTGGAGATATTGGTGGTCCCTTTGCTGGCATTGTAAGTCTTTGTTCCAGGATGCAGGCTTTGTAAGGCACCCCAAGACATCATCATCTGGTGGCTAAAAAAAGAGAGAACATTAACTAATTTCAGCAAAGAAGCAAATACAAATTTCATATAATAACAAAATGAAAAATAAAGTGTGTATGTAATCCACATTCAGCTAGGCAAATACATATAATTTACATATTTTCTGGCAAACTCGTCAGCAAATATGGAGCGTAAGAGTCCAAGAGATATCATACCTGAAGGGGACTGATGGTTCTAGCAAGACAAATGTGAAAGTGGATGAGCACACATTAATCCAATCCCGATTGATGATGCTGACATCCTCCAGTGCTTAGCCAATGTCATCATTTGAGGGTGGAAGGATACACACACATCCAGTTGGCACTCCATGTTTTGTAGTGTTTAAACTCAATGAGTGTCACCCGCAGTTAGTGGATTTTAAAGAGGCAGCAGCAGGGGTCGCCCAGGCTCCTGGAGTGGCTGGCCTGGTCACAGTTGCTATCCCTGTTTTGTTTTTCTCACAGCAAATTGTATCAGAAACTGTCCCATTACTAAATTAAATTAAATAAATGGTTCCAAAGAGTAATCAAACCACATTGGTGCTGGTTAAGTACTATGCAGTTTGAGAGGAATGCACCTCTAAAACAGGCCTTCAGACACTGCATGTGTCACTGAATGGATAAGGGGGACATAATGTCACGTACTACTTTCCAATGCCTTTCATGTACATCTCCAAAAATTATGGATCACTCTAATATATATATCAATTTTTCTCTTTCCATCCAGTGGGCCCAGTTTCCAGCACTTATCCAAGAAATGCACTGGATGGACAATAATACATTATAATTGTCACAAAGTGAATCATGATAGTCTGCGTGACTGGGGTTCTTGGAGGGTTCTGATGTCCAAACACCTGCCTGTGGACTACAGACCCTTTCTTTGGATATGCTATATTTGGGGGTACATACTTTGGGGCCATCAGTGACACACTGCTTCAATAAAGCTGGTCTTCAACACAAGCTCACTCAGGATGTCAGCCAGGATGTGTACCTTGGAATCCAAGCCTTTGCTGTATTTATTGTATTTCCCCCAGGTTAAGACATGTTAGTGTTGAAATGTGTACTTACCCAATCACTAAATGTCTACTGTCCTGTGAACCATCTATTGTGCCTTGTAGTCGGGATGTCTGGATCTAAAGTTGGCATGTTTGTTTTATGTAACGTTTTCCTGTATTGAATGACCTGTTTTAAATTAGGTTTTCTATAGTTTTATGCTTACATGTTCTAATTAGTTCCCTGTGCCTCTCCCCTAGTTGATGTCATATCTGTGTGCATATAAGTCTATGCTGTTTGACAAATAAATGTTGTTCATTCTAGTTGTACCTAACTGCTAGTGGTCCTGTCTGCTATTTGGGTTTAAAGAGCAAGGTTCCAGAAAGACTTGCTGGGTGGATGCTGAACTTTAATCAGAGCCAAGGAGGTGATTTCCTATAACAGATGGAGTTGCTATCGGCCTTGGGTAGCCGTCCCGTTACAATAATTATTAGTCAGGGGAGGACTCAGGGCCATTATCCTCCACACCACTCCCAAAAAAAAAGGATCATGAGAGATTTGGGATGGTATGTAGATTATCAGCTCCACAAACCAGTAAAATACATGTGCATAGATCAAAGCACCTGGAGATGCAACTTGGGATAATGAGGTACTAGCTCTAAAACTAGATGACACCACTGGGCTTTTGAATATATGAATTCAGCACTGCTACTAATTATTCTAATAAAGAAGCAATGCTATTTAATATCTTGCAGCATATACAGTAGCATGTACTTACTACACTGGGTGTAAAAGGAGGTTCCAGTTTTCCATCTTCCAATTCCACCCAGTTGATGTCTTGAAAGAATGGGTGCTCTCTGATGTTACCTTTCACCCCAAGGCGGTGGTCTGGATCTTTCCTAAGAAGCTGAAAAGAACAACCACATTTCTTCTATTTAAATACACTAAAAACTGGTTTAAACAGGACCCCTAATGACAAATGGAATGGCTATGAAGTGTTATGCCTGTCTAAGATAGATGTGGATCAGCAATTAGTTAAACCAATCCAGTGATGAAAGGTACTGATGCCCTTGTGTTTAAATGTTGTTTATTAATATTTTTTCAATGATAAATGCATAAAGAAATAAAAATCTTTACACCAATCAGTGTAATATGGGTAACAGAGTACGGTACAACTATCAGCAATAACTTCAGCAAAGTTGTAGTTGCAGCATAAAGCTTGTCTATGTTGAAAGGTTGTGATAAGAAAGTTTAAAAAAAAAAAGAAAAGAAGAAGAAATAGAAAGGGTGAGGCGAAGAGAAATGAAAGAAAGAGAAATTAATAAAGTGAGGGAGGAGATGGTTTAAATGAGTGTAATAAAATAAAGGTAGTTGGAAAAGAGATTGATCTATAAACTGGGATTTGGAGTATACTGCAGAAACATGTATACAGCGTAAACAATATACTGCAGAAAAAGGTATACAGCGTAAACAAAGGAATTAAACCCATGTGAAAATTACTCCTGAATAATGGTGCTTTATAGTGCCTGCAAATATATCAATATGTTGCATACAAACTGTTATCAAAATAAAGCCTGTGCATTACACCCTAAGGTGTTTACCTATAGTAGAGAGCATATCTAGAAGGATGGGGATCTTAGTACAACAGAGGTGACTCGCGACATGTCAGCTTTGTATCCAGAACTCAATCTAGGTAATCAGTCCAAGATAGCCACTATATGGCCCTCACCTCTGGCTGTACATATCAGGACCTGCGATATCCTGATGTCAGCACAGAAGCAGCCCATTAAACTCACATAGTTAAGGGTTCTAATTTGTTTCCATAGTCACGGGATTAACATCTTGGCAGCGGTTAGTAGTTCAGGTAAAAGGGATCTGTTACATTTACCAACAGGAATGTCGTACAGTGAAGCATTACAAAAAGAGGCTATAAGGAAAGTGGGTCCACAATTTAACAAATGGTCCTAATAACTCCATGGATAAGTGAATTTTTTTTTTTCGGTACATCAGGTGACGTGCAAAGGGCCTCTAAAGGTGTAAGGCTCCTAGAGTAAGGTATGTAGTTCATTATGTTTGTGTGACCCGTGGGCATGGGAGGCTGAGCACCCAGAATCAAGAGTTATGGTGCAGATGTAGAGACACAGGGTGCCTTGTAAGGGTAACTGCACTTCCCGGGATGCAAGAGGCTCCTTCACATACCAAAGGCCCAGTGGAATCAACTTCTGTATCCAGTAAAGCTAAGACTAGGAGCTAAAGAAACCCGTCAGACATCCTAAAGAAGGCACAAAACAATTTTGACAGGACAAGCGAGCAGAGCAGAGTGATAACAGAAACCAAACTAAGACAGGGTCAAGGAAGACTGAAGAAGGACGCAAGCAAACATGAGCAGGGAAGAGTAAATACCAAATTAAGGATCAACAATAAAGGTCAATGGGTTTAACGCACGGAGTCCAGGATGGTAAGGGACCCTGAGCGCCCGAGATCAGGAGCTACAGTGCAGGGTGGAGACACAGGACCAGGTGCTGGGTAACTGCAATCACTTGGAGGTTTGGGACCCCAAGTCTTTGCAGCCATAACCAGACCCTGTGAAGCAGCTGCTATATCCAAAGAGCAGAGGAGTCGCTAGAGGGGGGCCGGATGAAGCCCCTCCATAGCCCTAAATGGAAACTCTGACCACGCCCCCTCGCTCGACTCCACCCCCTCGTGGTCAACCCCCCCCTCCGGCATGCTGTAATCTGTATGCTGAACAGCACCAGACTCTGCCCCCTCACGATCTTGTGCTTAACTCCAACCCCTCAAGCTTTGCACGTGAGTGTTTGTTGAGTGTGCATATGTATGTATGTGAGTGGCAGAGTTATGAGTGTGCATGTGTATGTATGTGAGTGGCAGTTATTAGTCTGCATTTGTATGTATGTGAGTGGCAGAGTGTAAGTGGGTGTGAGTGGCAGAGTTATTAGTGTGCATGTGTATGTATGTGAGTGGCAGAGTGTAAGTGGGTGTGAGTGGAAGAGTGGAAGTAAGTGTAAGTGTGTGAGTGTGGCAGAGTGTGTTTGGAAGAAAGTGTGTGTGAGTGGAAGCATGAGTGGAAGAGTTATGAGTGTGTATGTGTGTGAGTGGCAGAATGTAAGTGTGTGTAAGTGGCAGAGTGTGAGTGTATGTGTGACTGTGGCAGAGTGTGAGTATTTGGAAGAGTGTAAGCATGAGTTATGAGTGTGCGTGTAAGTGTGTGTGAGTGTCAGAGTATTGGAGATTATAAGTGTGAGCAGCAGAGATATGCGTGTGAATGAGTGTAAGCATGAGTTGCAAAGTTATGAGTATGCGTGTGTATGTGTGTGAGTAGCAGAGTGTTTGAGTGTAAGCGTGAGCAGCAGAGTTATGAGTGTGTGTGAGTGGCAGACTGTAAGTGTGCGAGAGTGTAAGCATGAGCAGCAGAGTTATGAGTGTGTGTGAGTGGCAGTGAGATTACTAGGAGAAAATTTGTTATTTACTATTATTCATATTGAATGTGATAATCAAGTGTGAAACAGTGCTCATACCATTTTTATTTTCACACTAGATTATTGCATTCAATATGAATAATAGTGATTCATCTTTATATATAGTCTTTATATTGATGGAAATAAAAGTCCATACACATGGCATTACACATACCATGTACCTGGTTATAGTATTAAACCCATACATTATGAGTGAATGTGCTGCTCATTATATTATGGGCTTTACTCATGAAAGAGAGAAGTGCAGGGAAGTGAGATGTGAATTTCAAACTAAAGGCTAAAGTAGCAAAGTTGGAAAAATGCTCGCATTCATTTGAATTCCCATCCCTGCACTTCTCTCTTTTATGAGGTTGGTAGAAGGAGCATACCTTCATACCTAAGACTATTCTCTACAGGTTTTTGACCCCTTTTTATTAAAAATATATATATATTTGTGATGTGCGTGTGAGTGTTGCAGGTTTACACACGTGTCTGCGTGGCAGAATGTCTCTGTGGGAAAGGCCATCTGTGTGGATAAGGGTGTCTGTGTGTAAGGTTGTCTGGATGTGTGTGTGTGTGAGTGTAAGGTTGTCTATGTGTGTGATATCCCCTATATTATGGCATATTATGAGACTGGTAAATGTTGTATGCAACGTACACAAATTTTTGTATGCTCAGTTATTTTGAAATCATGGGAATTTGCTCACATACAAGTGTGTGTGTGATGTAAGTTGGTGTGTGTAAGTGGGATTGTGTGTCTGTGTGTAAGGGTGTGTGTGTAAGGTTTATGTGTGACTGTGCAAGTGTGAATGTGTGTGTATGTGTGGCTGCATGTTAGTGTAACTTTGAGTAATGTGAGTTTTTTGTGTGCTGCGAGCCTTATTGTGTATTGTGGTACAGTAATGTGCAGTATGAGTGTGTGACACTCACACACTGCACATTACTGTGAGTAGTATTGCTTTGGAGTGGGTGTTATATTCACACATTGCACATTACTGTGACTTTTATTGCTGTGGAGGTAGACATGCACACACACATACAGACAGATACACACAAACAGTCGGTCACAGACAGACATACAGTCAGTCACACACACAATCACAGACAGACACACACACATATAGTCAGTAACAGACAGACACACACATACAGTCAGTCACAGACAGACACACACATACAGTCAGTCACAGACACACACACACACATACAGTCAGTCACAGACACACACACACAGTCGGTCACAGTCAGACATACAGTCAGTCACACACACATACAGTGGGTCACATAAACACACAGTCACATACACACACACAGTCACACACACACACATGCAGTCAGTCATACACACACACACACACTCTGTCAGTCACATACACTTACACACAAGTCAGCAATTTTGTTTTTGTTTACAATAAAAAAGTGCATCTATCAATATGTCCCCCTCCTGGCTGCTATACCTCATTCTAGCCTGGTCTGTGCCCTGCTGTTGTTTCTAGCCCTGCTGAGCACACTCAGAGCTTGGACACTATAGTACAGTGCATGTGAGGATGGAGTAGGAAGACTGTGCAGCCGGTGCACACACAGCTCCCCCGCGCTCCATTGGATAAATAAAATGATTCCAGTGGCGAGGGCACCAAGCAGGGACAACAATAACTGGGCCCCAGGTATAATTTCCTGGTGCCCGGCATTTGTTGAGCCCTGATATATACCCATATATACCTATTGTTCATTGGCGTCAATTATATCAGTCTGTATGCTGCCTAAGCATGTGATCTTATTTATTCCACTTCCATCAAATCTGTCATGGGCTCCAGCCCCGAATCTTTTGGAGACCTAGCAACGCCCCTGCTTAAGAGTAAATTAACTAAGTGATAGCCAAGCAGAGCTAAAACAGAAAAGGAACTGAGGGAGAGCAGAACAGAAATACAGAATGCAGGGCTACAGGACAGAGGGTAAACATAAGCAAGAAAGCAGAAACAAAATTAAGGATAAATAATACAAGGCATGGGGATAAGGAACACAAGAGGCACATACAAAGGAACAAACAAATACAGGAACTAGCCTAACACTAAAAATGAAAAAAGTGGGGGTTTGGTTCAAACAAATTGGCCAATTTAGATGTTATAAATAAGCACAACTCATAAGAAAGCAAAGCAAGAATGATACAGAAAAGCCTGGCTACAGACTGGATGAGTCTGCACAAGAGTGCATTGTTACAATGGGGTTAAAAATATTAATGTAGCAACAGAGAGGGCACAGACAAAGGACATGGTAACAAAACTTAAAAGCATACACAAACATATATAACTACGAGACTACATGTAGAGGCCAGAGCTAAATAGAAGGAACACAAGAGAACATACAACCAAACATGGATACAGGGACAAGCCTACAACTCTACTTGACCAAATAATGATGATAAGCTTTCCAACCACATCAAGGTACCACCACCAACTGGCAAGACCCTAACTCTAAAACATGCCTAAATTAATAACAGAATCCAAACTAAAAGACACACAGGAATTAACTGTAACAGGATTGCATAGACACCAAGGTCACAACGGTATGAGAAGGGCAAAGGAGAGGTCAATAGGCCGTCGGGTCACAATGGTATGAGGCAGGCAAGAAGTAGTCAATAGGCAGTTCTGGTCACAATGGTAAGAGGCTGGCAAAGGAGTGGTCAGTAGGCAGTCTGGGTCGCAATGGTAGGAGGCTGGCAAAGGAGTAGTCAATAGGCAGTCCGGGTCACAATGATAGGAAATAGGCAAATAGAATGGTAAAAACAATCCAGGTCACAAGGGTATGGAGCAGGCAGAGGAGAGGTCAAAAGCACAGTAAGGAACAACTGATCAGTAGAAGGATGGATCAATAACTGAGCACCGGCGTTAGAGCAGTCTGGGTCTTTTATAGGGGCTGTTCAGCGTGATATCACACAAGACATCACAGGCCACACCCTCCAAACACACACCACTCACTAGAGGAAGAGAAGGTGGCGTCGACATCATGGACTGAAGCCCCATTCTGTTGCTGATGCCTGCACCAACCAGCCATCACCATCTACTTGTCACTGTGAGGACATGGGGAGTGAAGACGCGTATGGCAAGGAGCGCGACGCATGCCATGAATATGGCCCATACACGCTGTTTGATGGATAATATAGTACTGAACAAATGTCTGAAGGAAAATATGTCACTGACAAGATGTATGTGATCAAATATGGCACTGGCAAGAAGTTTAAGGGCAAAGTCAGCACTGTGGGAAGTAAGGGTGTATGGCAAGAGTTGTGGCATGTTGCTTGGTGAAGAATTTTGGCTCTGGGTAATTTTCACACCGGGTTTTGGGGACTATGGTTCTGATATGATATGAAAATCTATACACACATAACCTGGGATGGTTTAAGAGGAATATTTAGAATTTTTGTGGAAGATGACAGCTGTTCCCATAACATCAGTGTTGACCATTTTTATATTATTGATAATTATATATTGTTAGGATTGTTTTAAATAATATACAGTTTTAATAGAAACCAATGCAGTTTATTCAGCTGCATGGTGTGCCCATTAGCATTTTCTTGGTAACATAACGCGCCACATTATTTATTTATATTAGATAACACTTTGCACTTGTGTATTACATTTGAATATGATGTAATGGATAAAGAATACTTAGTGCTCCTCATTTTGTACAATGTTATTTGGGGGTAAACATGCTGTGTTTATTATTGTATAATAATAAAGTAATTCTGCCTCTTCCTATCACCTTTTGCTTTTTGCCCTACAAATGTTTGAACGCTGTTGGCCAGACATGACAACCCTCTGTAGGTCAAAACATTGCAGTGTGAACCTGTTTGATAGAGAAATATCACGTTGTTAAATTATCTTTTACTTTCATCTACTTTGAGTGCTCAGTAATATATACATCGTATCTATCACATATTGTATTGAGAGCATACATTGAACCTATCATATATTGTATTGAGAGCATACAATGGATCTATTGGGATCTAACTGTGGTGAATTGACAATCATGTTGCAAAAAATCAGGCATTAATAGAAGAGTTGGAAAAGAAGGAGAGGTGCAGATTTTTTTTCTCCAAATCAGCTATTTCGGCCTTATATTTATAAACCGGTTTTCAATTTATCGACATTTGCTTTGCTCATACCCTTCCTTCTTTCTATGTGTTAAAAAGGTGAGTGTAGCTGAGCACTTCAAATGCGAGCACACACGGACCCCTTGACTTGAGCATCAACATTTTAGTTGAGAAGGTGCCCAAAACTTACTGATTTCCGTTTTTACAATATAGATGGTATACAGTGTAAATGGTCTTCTAACTATATACTTTTCATACTCACTTTTTTTAAGATGTGTTTGACATCACCACCTATGCACTTGGGGAATTTGGGCCTGTCCTTAGTTATTGATTTAAAGACTTCCTGCACCCGGTATCCATTAAAAAAGGGATATCTGCCCGTTGACAACTGGTGCAGGATAATGCCAAAGGACCACCAATCAACCGCAGACGAATACGTTTTTTTTAGCAAGATCTGGTAAAGAGAATATATAAGAAATAATATAATTATTGCATAATCATAAAACACTGTAAATTAGAACTTTAAATCATGTGGTATCTTCTATCTTCAATTCTCTGTTAATTGTTGTTGTTCATAAATATATTTCTATGACAACGAAAGCAGGAGAAGAGTGAGCTAGATCCATGCCAGGATGGGTGGAGGACACTAGACCAAAGAAAGAGTGACAAAGAAGGCAACAGAGGGCTATAATAAGGTTGAGAAGTTGCAGATGAAGGAGGCTGCAGTATATGTAATCATCAAGAACTGCATGTTACACCTTCTACAAGTACATCTGTAACATGGTTTGGGAATCACTCACTAGATGGTGTTATCAATCAGTGCATAGTCACAGCTTAGCTGTAATATCACAGAGTTATTCATTATTATGATACATATTACAGCTGTAAATGTTAAACTTAGTTCTCACCTCAGGAGCCATGTATCTTAATGTTCCTGCCATGTCGCTTGTTGTTCCACCGTCGAACATCCCTTCCTCAGCAAGTCCGAAATCGATGATGCGCGCATGTCCCTCGCTGTCCAGGACGATATTCTCTGGTTTCAGATCTCTGAATGAGTAGGTTGAGAGTAAATTATGTCAATGTAAGAGGGTTGTGAGGAGTAGGGACACTACCATGCAATATGCATAGATCTGAACAAAGAACTAGAGGAGACCGATAGAAAACACTACTTTACTGACCGATGAACGATCCCGTGGCCATGCAGGAACTGGAGGCCGCAAACCATCTCTGCAGAATAAAACCTAATCAAGAAAAGAGATAGCATAGCAGAAGAGATTTATGAATGCACATTAGCTAGAAAAGGTTCTCAAAGTTCTCTGGGAATATTAATAAATAATCAAAATAAGCCAGAAGCAGGGCTGCAGGCATAAAGATAAAATGAATATCCAAATAGATGATTCCACACAGAACAATACACGTGCACTGGACGAATACGAATAATACCCCTCAAATGACAGGATGTTTACACACGATCCAGGGCTCTACTGTCTGCCATCAACAAGCAAAATAGTCAATTAGAACCGCCCGCGGTACTCCAAATCAGCTCACACATATGCTATAGTGTCTGTGTAAATAAATCGTGCACATGACAAGCATAAAAGTGTCAAAATATGGCACTCCAATTTTCAAATGTTATGATACCCACACTAATGAACTCCTGTGCTCCTATTGCTCCTCAATGTACTTAGGTAGAAAATTGGTATACAGTTGGAGAAGCGCAGAATCACATGTGAGAAAAGTTTAAAAACAACACATCAATGATGACAATATATATGTGTATCTTATGCACTCACAAATTTTCAAATAATATTCTGCCTTAAATAAGACAATTGATCTCCAAAAGTTTTTTTTCTAGTATGCCATTAATCTGAAAAATTATGCAACTAAGATTCAAAACAGCACCTGGAAAAATAATGGGGGAACCCATGTGAAGCTAAACCAATGATCTTTTCTTCACAGAACAAGAGCTTCTTTGACCTGAAATAGAAGGAATCTTTTTTTTTTTATAATTTATAATCTTTATTTAGAGGGTAGTCCCTCTATTTTCTCTTTTTAGATATGCAACGAATACAAACATAGTACAAAAAGGTAGCAGCGTAAAATACAATTTTAAAAAAGTTCCAAAAGCCAACATTCATATATAAAACATAACATATTCTTATTTCTCCTGATAGCTTTTGGTCATAAAAATTGTCTCAGTAGGGCAGAATTTTTAAATACATTACTCAGTTATGAAAAAAGAAAAAAAAAAAACCAATACATCCATATATAGGCAATGTTAAGAAAAAAAGCAAAAGGAAAAAGAACAGCACAAGGAACAAAAAAAACAGTCACAAACAATACTGTATGGGGGAGGGGTCTATGTCGCGACCCAGTCTGCTTTCTGCTGTCATCAATAATTCTATCCTGAATTGTGATTCCTGTTTGTCCATGGGGCCCATCTTAATTCCAATTTCTGGAATTCCCAAGGACCTGCATTTCTTGCAATACCCCTCTCCATATTAAATTGATAATTAATTTGACTCTGTACCTGAAATAGAAGGAATCTTATGAATTATCCAGCCAAGTACTCTGAAGTTTTCACGGAACCACAAAGGCACAAATGATCACTCTGAATTTGGCAAGGGGGGGTGAAATTGACAAATTTGATCCATAATTGGCCACATAGAATAGCTGAATTTCAGCAGAATTCACCCCTCCCCCCAATTCGGCCAAATTGATGCATATTCAGGACTACCTCAGTACACCACAATGTATTTGCTCCATGATAATCCAGTGAAGATGTTCCTGTACATACTGTAACTGCAGCTTGCACCAGTCACCATAGTATCCACATAATATGCCCAGAACTGGCCAAAAAACATAATTTTATATACTGTCCTTACTGCTCTTGTGGTATAACAATGCTGGTGATGTCATGCCAGCTGTAGGTTGACTTCATATAACCACAGGTAGGAAAAAACAGTGCCAGCTTAACAATCCCGAAAGAAAGAAGCTTTCTAAAAAAAATGTCACAAATGCCAAGGCCCCCAGGCTTTTGGGGAGTTAGTGGGCACAAATTCTATCTAGCATTCTGTTGTTTCCAATCTTGGTATTTTCACAGATTTATTTGTAACATTTTGGGTAGTATTGCAGTGCCTTATTCCAAAATTCCCCCACCAAAGCATATATTTTTGGTAAAGCAGACAACCTGGGTGATTTCATTTGAGGTAGCTATTTATACAGCAGTTTTGTCACAACATTTTGCCAAAGTTAGATAGAGGTAGTTTTTGTTGTTGTATTTTTTTCACTAACACAGCCATAGGATTTCTTTCTCAGGTCAGGTGCCACTACAGAAAAACTCTAAAACATATGGAGTAAGTATTACAGAAATATCACACATACATTGGTGTGCCATGCTGTTGGAGTGTTAGAGGGCGAAAACCATAACCAAGTTTCCAAAGCTGGAATTTTTAAAGACTGATTTTGTTGGCTTATCTCACATTTTGGGGTAGTATTGCAGTATCCATTCCAAAATTCAAAAGCATAAATGTTTAAAAAGCCGAAAACCTGGTGTATTTAATTTGTTTCATACAACAATTTGTGGTAACTCTTTTTTATGTAAGTTTTTCACAATTCTGCTATTTCACACAATTGAAAAATTCACCAAGTTCAATAGCATGAGAATTCGGATGAAAGAAGCGATTTACGACCGAACGTCATCCAAAAAAGAATGAAAATTGTGCCTTAGTTCAATAGAATAAGGTGTGGATGAAATTTGTCACGTTCATCCAAATTCCCTCACCTTATACTATTGAGCTTAGGTGACATTACCGTTAGTTTTCGGATGAAATTCGGTCGTAATTCCCCATATTTATATTATGTATTGAACATAGATGAAATTTCTATTCATCCGAATTGATATATATATTCATCTGTGAGCCAATAAGGCTCATGCTGGATTATATATACACGCTTCATACACATATATTTACAATGGATCTTACATTACAAAAGAGCAGCTCAATTGAAAAATGACACTGGGGTTTGGTCCCAAACTGAGATTACTATTGGATTACTCTCTAACCAATCTCTAGTGGGGGCAATCTTTTTAAAGTATGTCTTACGGTCAGCAAGGCACACTCATTTTGTGGAAGGCATAGTACATCCTCCCATTGCAAACAGGTAAAACACAACACACAAAAAAATGCTCTCCTTTCCCCCCATTTGTCAATTACTTACACAACTCGACTCATCTCCAGGTAGCCGGTGGGTTGCAAATGAAACAGAAGGTTTCTTCCTGCCAGGTGCTCTAACACGAAGAATGCATGGAACTGTAATGTCAAATATGTAAAATTTACATGACAGAAACAGCAGCATGAATCATGATACACAGCCCCCAAGTTAACAGTATATAGGTAATGGCGTTAATGGTGTGGGAAGAGGCCATATTAGTGGAAGGGAGGTATAGATGAGGTGTTTATATGGAAAGCTAGAGAGTATGGCTTTAGTACCAGATTGTAGACAGACATATTGTAGACAGAGGAGGCTATTGTGATCATGAATGACATATTGGGATAGATTAAATGCTGCCAAAAGTTCAAGTATTGATACCAAATGTATTATTGTGATTTAGTGGCAACGGGACTGCAAAAATATCATATGCTGAAGAACAACACCTTGGAATCTTGGAATAATAAAAGGAGTATTGCACTTGATATTTAATTTGCCATCTAACTTTGAGATCTGAAACTAAAACTTGATTTAAATTAAAGTGTATATATTGATATCATGATAAAATATTATGATTTTTTATTCCATGCAATTTTGTCTTCTTGCTGCGATTATTCTTATATTCAGTAACTTAGTTTAATGTGTGCTGCCTTGTACAGGTTCCTACGTAAATTATTGAATATGGCTTTTTTCTTCTGACATAATCATTCATAATTGTTTTTAACTTACCTAGCGCCATACACACAGCTGCTAATCCAAATGACTTGCAGTCAATTAGCAGATCAGGCCAGTGATTGGCTTACAAGTATGGTCGTATGGTCGAATCTGATCTAGATAAACTCTGTAATATATTTTCTGTGTGTTATTTAATACATTGCTGCTTTATGTACATTACACATGGGACAATGCTTTTGTATCTTGAATTCAGTATGCTATTGACCTCTCAACTAACCAACCAATGACAGAAAGGCCATGGCTTGCATGAACAGTACAGAGGTACAGCACATCAGAGAAATTACTGGCCTTTTTTCTATGAAATCTAACCAGGAATAGGAACACGAAAGAGAACCTATACTTTTAAATATAGGCACGATAAGTCAGATAAAATATAAATTTGATAGACACAGATTTTAGTAGTGGGTTTTTGTAAATGTTCTTATGACATTAAATGTTTTTGTTTTGTATGCCTGGGATCTGAAACAATCGAGGGGGGGGATGGGAGAGGGTGTAGATGGGAAACAAGTTAGATAATGATTAAATGTTTGTCTTTAAACATTCAGCGTTTGAATGCCCCTTATTAAAGAGCAATGCTCACTGATTTACTCAAGAAAGAAAAATAATTTGTATGTCTTAGACCCACTGGAAAATAGCAGATACAGAATTGTGTCTTCAGCCTCCCTGGAGAATGAAAAGAAAAAAAAGGGAGTATCAATCCTGATAACCAGTGCCTTACAATTTAAAACCATATCTCTGGAAAATGAGCCTGAAGCAAGATATAAAATAGTGATCCTTAAATATAACCAACAACTATTTACTTTGGTTAATATGTATGCCCCAAACAATACACAAATTAAAACATTAACGCAAGTAATAGAGAGAATAGAAAAGGTGAAAAAGGGCTCAATAATTTTGGGCGGGGGATTTCGGCCAGAAAGATAGAAGGGGAATCCCTGTAGGACCTATATATATCTCTCTCAAAGTTAATGGAAAAAAGAAAAACCTCTAGATGTATAGTCATCACAGATCCAGATATTAAAAAAGGAAATAAATCAAGAAAACCAGATTCAAGAGTATTTGGAAAAATGCAAATTACCTGCACCAGTAGATGACCAGAAACAAGATCTAAATAAACCCATCTCAGAAATAGAAGTCAAGATTGCAATTGATAAAGTTAAGAATAATAAAGCACCTTGGTTGGGGCTTTCCTGAATATAATAGCCAATTATGGCAAAGTTTAAAACTACAGAGTGAATATATCTAAATCTAATATAATGGCCTTACACATAGATATGAATTTGGTGAACATATTGAAGGAAAGTTTTGATTTTAAATGGATTAAAGATAATATGGAATGCGAGGTTATAACAATCCCACCAAATCCAGAGAATATAGCAAATATTAACTATGACGATATCCTGAAGCACACCAGTGAATTGCTCAAAGAATGGATGGGTCTAGAAGTCTCATAGTGGGGAAGAATTAATGTCATCAAGGCATTGTCACCGTTAATCTGGGTTTGTGGCCGTTTCCTCTTCAGCCTCTAGTGGCCGCTATTCTTGGGTGCCCATTCTCCTTCTGTTGTTAGCTGCCTCGTCATCCTCAGCCCTTCCCTATTTAAACCTGCAGCTTATGGCACTCAGTGCCTTTGCATTGCTTTGGTTGCTGTCTGTGATAATGGCTTGTGTGCCTCACTAGTGTTCTGACACCTGTTTGATATGCTGATTTCTGACCCAGTTCATTCCTGACTACCCATATCTCTCCTATCCATTTGTTCCTGCATTCCTGATTTGTTCTATGTCTGCTGGCTGCCTCGATTCTGCTTGTGACCTGGTTATTCAAATCTCTACATTCCTTGACCCAGCCTGTTTTGTGACTCTCCATTTGCCTGTCATCCTGTGCTAAGCCTTATCGGGCTCCTCTTGATAGGTTCTTGGTAGTAAATATTTCAGCAAAGTCCTTGGTGACAAAACACCGATGGCTTAACCAAGGGTGTGTTGTCATTAAGATGAAAACCAATACTTAGTGAGTCTTCCCGTAAATGCAACTGCATTGGGGATCCGGCTCTCCAGCAAAAATGTACAATTATTATAGGCCCGTGTCCTTATCTAAGAGCTGCCAGTCCAGTATCTGCATCCTGTTCTCAGTTGCCTGTCCTGTTTCAGCTGCCAGTCTCCACTACCAGTCCTGTCAGAGTATTCCATCCAGTTCATAGTTATGCATCGTGGGGTGCAGACACATCCTACACCCTGCCCTGCAACGAGGCTCCTCTCTGGTCTGTTATCCCAGGTTGTGACAGGCATACCTGCTTCCAAAGTGGAAGTATGCTTTGATGGCCAAGAGTAGCAAGAAGGGAGGTTTATCAGTCCCAGATATAAAAAAGTATCACGATGCGTCCCTTTTCAAACATCTCTCCAAATGGTTTAATAAAGAGGGGGAGGAATCATGAAGAGAAATAGGGGTACCTGATTTATCTATGCTACTGTGGGCAGACCAAAATAAATTCAAGACTAGTAATTGGCCCGGGAAGACGTGGTGGAAAAAGAACTATATCACTGCAATAATTCTCAGTTTTTGGGAGAACCTTAAATCAGAATATGGACTAATGTGGATTAAAAAGACATGGAGAGGCTGCGATATTAGACTCTTGGATCATGATATAGAAAATATGAATATAGGTCTCTGGAATGAGAAGGGTATACATAGTTTATCAGATATATTAATAGATAAGAAAATACAATCTTTTCAGACATTAGTCTCTGAAAATCAAATACCCCCAAGGGATATATTTAAATATCTAATTAAGAATTAAGAGGTTTGAAAAAATTATTGAATCCCAGAAATAACCTTAAAGATTTGATACAATGAGATATTTTTGAACAAGAAGATCTGACAACGGTTAGGCGATTAGCTAACCTCATAAATAAATGGGAAATAGATACTGGATCGGCAATTCTGCCTGCCGACTGGCTTAACACCATCCAATAGATAAAAAAGAACATTTATTGTTTAAACATTCTGGAACTCCAATATAAGTTGATAGTTAGATGGTATTTAGTACCCACAAGGACCGACAACCGCACTCTTCCACCTAGGATTGCCTAAAACCAGTATAAATGAGACTTATATTGTTACCCATATTTTAACAGCAGCTAAAGCCCTAATTGCGAGATCATGGAAGAAGATAGAAACTTCCACATGGGAGAGATTGAAAGCAAAAGATTTCCTATCAGTTTAATATGGAGAATAGCCAATTCTGGATGGGCTGTATAGGAGAAATATATAAATGAATAAATAGATTACTAACTAGGGAAAGATGACAACCCCGAATGTTAGGACAAATATAGAAGATATAGATTGGAGAGGCCTCTCTAAAATCACCCCCTCCCACCTTACTAACTTATTCCTCCCTCATGTGGAGGAAATTGAAGGAAAATAAACTCTGGCTAGGTTTTGTTTGTATTATGTTTTGTTGGTATATGTTATGTTGTGTGACATATTTTAAATGTTGTCTGTTTTATAAAAATATATAATATTATTGACATTAATGTTATATGTTATGAATGTTGAATTGTAAAACTGTAATAAAAATGTATACGAAAGAAAAAAAAACTAACCAGGCCTTTCAAAAGGCTTCACACTGTACAAAAGTAAGATGTGCCGCCAAATCTAATTCTATAAACCTGAATAACAAGATGTTCTCCTATAATGCCACCAATTTTCATCACTAATGTCCTAGCTATGAATATTATGGATAAACCCCTGCATACTTCAGATTGAAAAGCAGCATGCATGTGACAAAGAAAGAGGCTCCCATTAGCCACAGCTAGGATTCTTCTCTCTTTCATTAAGCTGCTGGAATTATCATGATTGATTCTCCTTCTGATGATCTTCACTGCAACAATTTTCCTGGAGTTCCTGGTGGAGGCTAGCATCACCTGAAATAGGCAAAAAGGAACAGAAGAGGCCAAAGTGAGATATAGAACACATAGTTATGTTTAGTAGACAGTAGAGTCAACTCAGTATGCCGTGAGATGGCCCAAATTCAGGCCAGATTGGGGCATAAAGCTAAATTGCGGAGAAATAAACTATTTGGCTGCTCAATATTGCGATTTCCCCATGAAAGAGAGATTATACAAAGGGAGGGGAAATGGGGTATAAATACCAACATTGTTGGGTGTCTTCTTACATGATGAGTAATTACTGATACATATTTGAACCAGCATGTCTAAGTTTAAAAACAATATATTTTAGATTCTTTTATATTCTTTTACTTTATTGTTATATATATATATAATACATTATTTTACATTTTTTATTTCATTTATGTTTGGGCCATTTCGGGAGGAATTTGGCTATTTCTGATATACCCGAGGTCCTCTCAAAATAGCTCCAAAATAAGCTGAAGTCCTCCCCTTAGAAGTGTATGTGGAGTTGGCCACTTTGGTAGATTATTATTTTTTTGCTTTTCTTGATAGCCTCACTTATGAACCTTACAGGAAAGCAATGATGGTTCTAAATGCAGTGACTAGTGACTGTGCCATTTTACAGGCAATGTATTGCATTGGGAGGCAATACATGTATGGGAATTGTCGTGAAGGGGTTAAGATTGTTAATAACTAATAAAAGTTATGTTTTAACATGTATTAGAACACTTGTTGCTATTTTATATTAACAACATGACTAAACCCAGAAATGTGTTTTCTTTTTATATGTGTAAAGCTACTTTTCACTGCTTTATAAAACTGTGAATGATACTTCAGCTAAATTATTTGTTAAATTAATACATTTTTATTAAAAACATTCTATCATTTGTTTCATTTTCTTTAACACATCTCAACAAATATTAAATATTCATTCCATAATTATAATGTCAGTGCCATATATCATTACTGTAATAGCTGGATTTTAATGTCAATTGCTGCTTACCATATGTAACTGCTCTCTAATATAATTGTATACTTATGTAATACAGGCACTGAGTGCTTGTATTGCAGTGTTGCATAAGACAAAGGTATACATTTTGCAGTTATACAAATATATCTTTAGAAAATGCCATATCGGAGGAGCACTCATTCTACATTTTTTTTTTATTGAAGCTGTATTATAGTTCAACAGTTTTTAGCATTAAATAGACCTTAGTTATGTAGAATGAGGCTGTATAATAATGTGCCACTAGGCAGTAAACTAATTCATTTCATCCATGCTAAGATAAACACATATTTTTACAATAACATTTTTATAAAATAAACAAAATTCAGGAAAAGACCTTAATCCCTTGCCGGCACAAGACGTGCTAGAATGTGGCCATGCGTTGAGGACACAGGACGTACCTACTCCGTCCTGTACCAAAACGAGCACTGAAAGCGTTTTTTACCGCTCTCAAGTGCTGAAACGGCATTGCTATGATGCTTTCATGTGGAAACATTGTTGAATACTGAAAAGAATGCCCGTAGGCATTTCGATAGCTCTGGAGAGCGTTTGAAATGCGGGTTTTAAAGTTAATTCGCTTCCTATGCTCTGTAAGTGTTGCTGACTTGCCTTACAAATCGAGGTAATCAGCTTCCCACAAAAAAAAAATCGCACGATTTTGGTCAATGCGTGACCAAGATGGTGCTGCCCTTCTAAGGGCAAGAGCACAGGAGGCAGGAGGTAGCTACTTCCTGTTCTCTGTGGCTGCCACACAATTGCCTCATCACAGAGACTGATAGCAGTGGGGATGGTCAGATGAGCATCCCCACTGCCTGGTCAAATCAATATTAACCAAATATTGATCTGACCTTTTAGGATCTGCCTCCCTCTTCTCACATTTTTTTTAGTGAGGGAGGGAGACAGATCAAAGTAGTAAAAGTGATCTTGCGTAAGCAGAGCATTTTTTGCTGTTTGTGCATATTTTAGGGGTTCATTTTTTTGTACTGTATTTATTAGAGTGCTACAAAGGCTCTTCTAAGAGCTATTAACCCCTCTCTTGCCGCTGATCACTGCTGATATTGACGCCAAAGAAATTTTTATCTGTCTGCTATTTTTTTAGCTGTCTGAGCGCATAGCAATCCGTAACAGTGAATTAGTGGTAAAGGCAGTTTGATGATTGCTCAGATGAGCATCACCATTCGCCTGGTCAGATCAATATTTGTGAATATTGATCTGACCGATTTTCATATGCCTCCATGTCCTCACTTACCTTTTTGTAAGGGAAAGAGACAGATCAGCATTAGTGATATAAAATAACATTTTATAATATTGTCAGGTTTAATGTAAGCCATTCCCTGTGTATTAACCCCTTCCCTGCCATTCATCACTGTATAAGCAGTAATCTTGCACAGCAACAGTATTTGTTGCTGTCTGCACTTTTTATGGATTAATTTATTTGTACTGTAATGTATTACAGCACTAGATAGGCTCTTCTAAGAGCTATTAACCCCTTCTTTGCTCGAGGTCACTGCTTAGGCACTGATTCTGGGGCCGCGGACTCTGGGTTCAATTTTGACACTGGTCAGCTTTCTGATACATCATCTAGTGATGTATCGGTGGCTGCAGAGACATTGCCACAAGGCTTCATGGGTGTCTACTTTTAAAAAATATATTGTGTGGTGGGGATAAATTACATTGAAACACTGAGATGCGCACCTCACAAATGTTGCCTTTTTTCACCCCAAAAAACAAACAAACCTATACATGGATGGTATCGCTGTACTCGGGAGATGTTTCTGAACACATATTGGGGTGTTGTTTAGCAGTGTATACCAGAATCTGTGAATTCATGCCTGAAGTACATTGTATGTGGACAAAAAACTCCAAAAATGTACTACCACAAACTTTTGAGTTTTAAAATACCAACATTCGAAATACCTTAGGATGTCTATTTTCCAAAAATATATGGTTTGATGGGGTAAAATACATTGGACGACTTCAAAAATGTTCCAAATGGAACATGGGCACAGACTGACTATATGTCAAAATTCCAAGTTGGAAATGCACCCCACCTAAATGTCACCTTTTAGCCCCCAAACAACCCAACAAACCTATGTATGCAGGGTATCCCTAGACTCAGGATATGTTTCTGAACACATATTGAGGTGTTGTTTGGCACTGACACATAACAGGATCTGTGAATTCATGCTCCAAGTACAATGTATGTGGAAGCAAAAAATTAAAAAAATTACTAACCTAAAATTTGACAAAGGCCGGTGGTAGAATTAGTGCATGGAAAGTGTTAAGATACTACCATTTGAAATACCCTAGGGTATCTAGTTTGCAAAAATGTATGGTATTGTGAGGTAAAATACAGATTCTGGCTTCAAGAATGTCCCAAATGGAACATGGGCGGAAGCTTTCTGCATGTCAGAATTCCAAGTTAAAAAAACAAAAAGCGCACCTCTCAAGTGTGGGCTTTTAACCGCCAAATAATCTAACTAACCTACACATGGGTGGTATCCCTGTACTCAGGAAATTTTGCTGAACACATATTGAGGTGTTGTTTGGCACTGACACATAATAGGATCTGTAAATTCATTCCTGAAGTACAATGTATGTGAAAAAAAATTACTACCCAAAATTTTGACATAGCCTGGTGGTAAGATTAGTGCATGGAAAGTGTTAAAATACTACCATTTGAAATATCCTAGGGTGTCTAGTTTTCAAAAATATATTTTGTGGTGTAAAATACATTGTCTGGCTTCACAAATGTACCAAATGGGACATGGGCCCAAGTTTTCTGCATGTCAAAATTCCAAGTTGGAAAACTAAAAAGTGCACCTTCCAAATGTTGCCTTTTAACCCCCAAATCACCTAACCAACCTATGTATTTGGCAATACCCCTTCACATTTTCACATAATGTTTACACAAATTGGAATCTATGTCGGGGGGGGGGGGGGTCATATATGGATTTAGTACAGATATCAGTGTTACAATGTCACTATCGCTAATTATGAAAAAAAGGATTTTGAACTATCTTTGCACTACTTATAGTTTTGGCCCTGTAACTTGAATAAAAAGCACAAAAACATAAAACATGGGCTATTTATGAACTCAGGACAAATATTAGAAACTATTTAGCAGTGCTTTTTGTTGTCGCTTGTAGATGAGTATATGGTTTTTCAAATAAAAGTCAGAAAAAAGTAATTTTTTTGCCATATTTTATTATTATTTTTATATCAAATTATATTCTGTTATCAAAATAATGGTATCAAAAGAAAGCCCTTCTTATGACAATAAAAAAGATATATCGTTTGTGTGGTTACACTAAATGAGACAGAAATAAATTACAGCCAAACACAAACACCTCAGAAATGTTAAAACAGCCCATGTCATTAAGCGTTGGACAAGCCAAAAAAATCATGTCACCAAGGGGTTAATCCCATTTTTGTTCTGCAAATCTATGTACAATCAAAGAACACATTACCTTCACACATTACCACTTCAGCTAATAAACACTGACGTTTAAGAAAACACAAGAATATGCATGCTACATAATGTTATGGTTTTAGTTAAATAAAAAAGGTTTAGTAGCTCTCCAAATATGTGTTATTAACCTATTAAACTTAAATCAGTTCTGATGTAGCTGTTTTTCTAATCTGACAGGTTATTCTAAATATGAAATCTTCATCTGGTTGCAAATTTTAAAGAATACAACTATCAACATGAATGATTCTCTACAACCAAGTCTCACTGACTAGTTATATAAATCATGATTTAAATCAAATCCACCCTGCCAAAAAGGGACAATAATTTTTGTTGAAGTGGCTAAAAATGTGGCTATAAACTGTGAATAACTGTAATATATTCAGTGGCTGTATGGAAAATTTATAACTATTTATGACATTTAGAATAATAATAAAACATTGTATTTGCTCAAATAGAGATAAAGACACATTAAATACCGTATATTGTGAGTTTTATTGTTCTGGAGCTCTATCATATACGTATACACAGGGGTAGACAGACATCGCATGGGGCCCCAGGGCTATCGATGGGCATGTACACCCCCCCCCCCCCCGAATAAATGGTTCTATTTATTCACATTTCTATTGAACACTGAAAAGGTGGATAAATAGAACCATATTTTAAAACATACATTTTAAATTCAACTTTAGCACCCACAAAGTAAGTATATCCATAATCTTGCTCTATCATATCAATGATAAATATATCCATAATATTTCTATATTTTGCCAGTGAGAAATAAATCCATAATCTTTCTATATCTTGCCAGTAAGAAATAGATACATACTATTTCTATATCATGACAATGAGACAAATACATAATATTTCTATATCATGCCACATATGACAAACACACATTGCTGTCCCCTTCTCCCCCTCCAACACACATTCACAGTTATGTGGCTCTGACTAAATAGTGTTGAGTGTGAGGGGAAGGCCCTGCACTCTCTCCCACTCTCACTCAATCAAGCCACCTCTCTCCGCCACTCTCACTCCTCCAAACCATCTCTCTCCCAGTCCTGCACTCTGTTCCACTCTCACTCCTCCAAGCCATCTCTCTCCCAATGTCTCACTCTCTCCCACTCTATTACAAGTCAGCTCTCTCTCACCTGGCCCTGTTCTCTTTCTGCCTCTCTTGTAGGCTCTTGTATGGTTTCACACCATAGTATCACACACATACAAACATACTCAGTCTAAATGAGATTTAGAGCATACACTTGGTAAAACATGGCACACTGTATAAACTTGGCATATCATGGCAAAATCATCAGTATTGTGTAAACATGGCATTAAATGGCAAAATCATCAGTAATGTATATACTTGTCAATGTGTCCTCTCCACACATGCCAATGCATCCCCTTACACTTCCAAATCTGACCCCGAGACTTGCCAATATGCCCCCTTCTTGCCAATCTGACCCATTTTTCCCAGTATGACCACCATATTTACCAATCTGACCCCAAATTCCCATTTTGCCCCTTCATTAAAAACTGAACCCCACACTTGCCAATCTGCCCTCAAACTTTCCAATCTGCCCCCTTCTTCCCCGTATGACCCCCAGATTTGACAATCTGACCTCTAGACTTGCCAATATGACCCCCATTTACCAATATGCCCCCACATGTGTCCATCGGACCCATCTTCCCAAGTTTCCAAGCCCCCTCAATCCAAATCTGCCCCCCAAATATGCCAATATGCACCCTTCTTCCAAATAAGCCACATCCTACACAATGTGTCCCCAGGCTTACCATCGACCCACTTCTTCCCAATCTGACCACTTCTTCCCAATATGACATTCAGATTTGCCAATCTGACACCCACTTCCCTATCTGACTCCCAAATGTGCCAATCTGCCCCCTTTTTACCAAGCTAACCCCCACACTTCACAGTCACACCCCATCTTTCCAATCACACCCCCAGACTTTCAAATCTGCCCCCTCCTTTGTAATCTGACCCCCAAACAGTCCAATCTGCCCCCTTCTTCCAAATCTACCCCACATTAGCCAATGTGACCCCCTCACTAACCAATCTCACACCAAAGGTGCCAATCGGACCACTTCTTCCAAATCTGACAACCATGTCAGTGACGGGGCCCCCTTCCAGCCTGGGACCTCGAGCAGTGCCTGAGTGCCCTCATAGTCAGTCCGCCCCTGCTTATATAAACCAAAAATTCTGAACATGCAAACAAAAGAGGGACATAGAGGAATATATGCACTAAATAGTGACAGTTAAGAGGTATGCAAACTATACTTCATTGTCATTTCCTAACTAGACCCCAGTTTCCACCACAAAAAATACACCAGTATACCATACTAAATTACAGCTTACTCACTTTTCCAAAATTGCCCCTTCCAAGCTCAGAATGAAAGTGGAAGCATGCTGCTGAAAGTGGTGTCGGTTTCCCAGATGTTCCAGCGACTTCATGGTGTTTACTTCCTCCTTATTGAATAAAAAACAATCATATTACTAAACCATATAACAAATACATATAACTGCTACTTAAAGTCTGAGTCCTACAATCTTAGACCTAGACTATCTATGGCATTGAACAAGTGAACATTTACACAGATTAACAACTTCTTGGTTTCCTAAATCCTGTACCTGGTCTACTCTCCTCTTCAGTTTTATATCTTTTCTCATTTTCTTCTTCTTGTTCTTCCTCTTCTCTTCTTCTTTTACATACCGTCTTCCAGCTGCCCTGATCTCTTCTTTCACATTCCTTCTTCCTCTTCTCTTTTCTTCCCCTTCCTTCTTCATTGCTCTCCCTGCTCCTCTTCATCATCATACGATGTTCCAAATCAGGTTCGGATGTGTGAACGCTGTAGCTTTGGCTTTTAGGCATCTTGCAATATATGTATCATGTCTGATAATATATCAGCCTGTAACTTAACCGCTCTCAGAACTTGTGATGATTTGAATCAAAACTACATGGCATCATAGAATCTTGTGATGTCATTGACAAGATATCAGCATACTGCTGTTGCTTATGTTTTTTTTCAAATCAATCAATGTAAAAAACTTCAGATGTGAGGCTGATGCTAAAGACACTATTGATTTTTTTGTGTATAAACCCCCCATAATTGTTGTGAATCTGATAAAAATTAAAAAAATCAGTATTTAATGCAATAAATTCACTCTTTACATGTAACCTTATTTATTTTAAACTCTACAATGGTTTTGGTTTAATATTGGTCATATTTTAAATAAGGACCATGGAATACAGTGTGATGACGGAGCTGCTGAACCATAGCACCCACACATGGGAAGGACTGGCCATTAGGCAGTCAAGGCACTTTTATGGGCACTGCTTGAAGCAAAGCAGCTGTAATGCTAACTCTGCCCACTTTCTACAAGCTTTGTGCCAGCTGTTTTGCCACTTCACCATGTTGAGGCCTACTTCAACCACTTTTTACTTTCATGTGGTGCTATTACTTTAGTTCAGACAAGCAGTGACTAACATGTGCCTGGTCAATGCCTGCTCATTACAATATAGAGCAGGTGAATCTTTGAAATTCTGGATATTTGTATGTGTACAATACAGTATTTTATGTATTTGTATTATTATCCATTACAATTCTCAAAATCACTCTTTTCTGTCATTTATTTTTATATTTTTTAATTCTTATTTACATTGTTTGCCACTTATTGTTACTTTCCTTTATTGTGCACAATTATTTATCCATATTTTCAAGATTTTAACAAGGATGGACTGGGAACCACCTTTAATATAACTAGCAGCTTTTCCAGTCTGCTCATTCCCCCTTTCTATTTTCTTTTTCCCATTTCATTATTTTGGGACTTGGGTGGATTTTCAGGGACTTCATTTTTTTAATGTATACATTACGTTACTTGCAAATAAAGGTTGTGAGAACCCAAATTGCAACCACAGGACTTGCCCATGGAACCAAATTTCAAATAGAATAAAAATATATAAAGAAAAATGTAATTTAAAATGTCACCCCCCATACCTCTCCAATTGCTGACAATGTTGGCTAGACCAGGGGCATCAACATCAGGGCCGAATTTAAGGAACCAGTTCCACAGTATAAATCATCATTATGCCAGGGAAATAGCACCGCACCATTATTATTTCAGAATAGGAAAATTGCATGTTTAAGACACAACTGAATAATACACTATTTCCACATAAAAGGACAAAGGGCTTTATATCTGTTCCTTATGCATAACCCCCATTGAAACACACTCTGCCAGTCACAAGCAGTGTTGAGGCATAGTTATTACATAAAAGAAAATATTTTTGACTGGAAACCATTAGGGAAGAATGAATGTCCTAAAAGCATACAACTTACCTCAATGGACATAAAATTTTAAAATGATACCGATTAGGATTCCAAAAACATGGATCACATAGAGCCAGACATCAATGAACAGATTTATTTCTCAAGGAAAGAAGTCGCACATACAAGCTAAATGTATGACACAATAGGACAATCAGGGAGGTCTAGGAGCACCACATCTAGAGGAGTATTAAACAGCCAACATGATCTCAAATGCGCTAGTTTTACAAAAATAATAGAGCAAAAAGAAGCAATGGTATAAGATAGAGCAACAGTATTATGGTGTTTGTGATTTAATTTCAGTATTCTGGCAAACTGATTTGCAAAACGGTTTAACATTTAAGAAAGAAAAAAGGGGTTGCATTTTAGAGGATGTGAGATCCGTAAGGGAAAAACTAAAAGGAGCTGTGAAGTTGAATAAGAAAGTATTGCTGCGTTTGCCTTTTAACATTCTTGGTGCCCTAACAACAGACCTAAATCTTAGAAGCGGGTTAAGAATAGGATTTTAATATATTAAAGATCTATATGAGGGAGAAAGATTAAACACTTTTGAACACATTTCTAACAAATATAACATTGCTAGTGGAGAAGTGTTCACATACATTAGATTAAAAGGCTTTTAATCTTAGGTCAGATTTCTGGTAATTGAGGCATGGATAGAGGTTGGGTTATTAAAAACCACGAGAAAGCTAGGTTAATTAATTAAGGTCAGTCTATACATGGGTACATTGCTTACATTTTGTGGAAACCAGAAGATCCTGAATCGCTGGTATCTGGTCCCAACCAGACTGCATATAATCTTCCCTGGCAGTGTAGAAGTTTGCTGGAGATGTGGGGTACAAAAAGGTGATTTTATTCACAATGGTCATTACCATTACTTGGGCCCAAAAAAACAGAAACCCTGTTGTTTTAAACGTGTTGCTTTAAGAAAATACTTTTTATAATTCAAACCTTGGAAACCTCTAAGTGGTTAATAGCAAAAAAATGGAAATCAAGAAACACATCCTACCTGGCCTGATGTAAAAATTAATTGTGTCACCAATTAAGGATGGCATTTCAATTCAATATAGGTGCCAACATTTCCCTTTGTATAGATAAAAACTATTTATAAATACATATATATATATATATATATATATATATATATATATACTTGATTTTGATTTAAAAAAATGAATTCCTTGTTTGTATTTCCTCTCCTTCCCTCCTTTTCCTCTATTTTCATTATTTATTTATTTTTTCTATTTTTTTTATTAACACTCAGTCATATCAAATCAACCATATTGTTTGTTAGCTGGATAAAGTAACATCATCGTGTCAGTTTTAACCCTTACCCTGCTTATTTCAACTAATCTTAATTAAAAGTGCTTGTGGAAGGAAAACATTTAACTCCATCTAGCTACTAATATATAAGGTCCAAACGAGTTGTATAAAGTGCATAATTGGGGGCCAATTACAGCCAGCGATTATGGTCGTTAAAGTGCTATGCCCAGTATTTCCTGCCTTTCCATCCTTTTCTTACACTACCCTTTTTCCTTAATTCTCTCTGTCCTCCCTCAGACACGTCCCAACTCCAAATCTCTCCACCAAAACCCCCCCAAAACCCCTAATTAGAGGGTAGAGAGGTACAGGGGTATTCCTTAAATACACATCCTGTATTTCTAATGTGGGATAATCATTAAGTAGAATATGAAGTTAAATTATGCAACTGTATCTCCATCCCCAAAACAAACAAAACAGAATTAACCATATAGAACAAAAAGAAAAAACAAACAAATACGACAAACTCACAAACTCACATAGAACATATGTTGCTCAAGACTACGGCCAGGGCCGGTGTAAGGATTTTTGCTGCCCTACACAGAGACAGGGGGAGGGGGAGACACACAGACAAGGGGAGGGAGGGGGGAAACACACACAGACAAGGGGAGGGAGAAAGGGGGGAGACACACATAGACAAGGGGAGGGAGGGAGGTGGGAGACACACATAGATAAGAGGAGGGGGGGGAGACACAAACAGACAAGGGGAGGGAGGGGGGAGACACATAAAAGGGGAGGGAGGGGGATGAGAGAAAAGGGATGTGGAGAGAGAGAGAGAGAGAGAGAATTTTGGGGGGGAGGGAGAGAGAGAAATCATTGGGGGGGGGGGGAGAGACAGCTGGGGGAGGGGGAGAGAGGCCGCATTGGCACATAAAAGGAAATAAAAACAAGAAATGCATTTGTATAACATCAATTTTTTATTAAATGTTAAAAAGCAATTTACATATATACAAGTTAAACTTTTTTTTCCTATAGGGTAGTCTTATATTCATAAAGGAATATACAAAGTTTGGGGGGTCGTCTTATAATCAGGGTCGTCTTATAATCGAGCAAATGCGGTAGAAGCTGGAGTCACGTACACGCACATCACATGAGCTCTTCTTAGTGTAGGGAGAGGATGCTGCAGCTGTGAGGGACAGATTAAAAAAAATTCTGGTGTTGCATCTGCAAACGACAACGATTATTCAAAATATAGCGATTATTCAAATTACAGTGATTATTTTAGTGGGTGCTATACTACATATTTGTACCCTGCCCTGAGCCCAGTGCCACAGAGAGTGCAGTGCACTTGCAACTGCATGTGTGCCAGGCACATGACTTTAATCCTGTTCTGTTAGCTCAGTGGGCAACATCTAGACATTTTTAAATACTGCAATTTGTTGGTGTTAAATATTACATTTGCGTCCTGCACTTCATATCTGAGAGTCAAATAGAACAGTCCAATACTGTGCTTACAGCGCACTTTGAAAAATTATAATTGTTGTGCTAAATAGTACATTTACGGCCTGCACTTCATATCTGAGAGTCAAATAGAACAGTCCAATACTTTGCTTACAGCGCACTTTGAAAAATTATAATTGTTGTGCTAAATAGTACGTTTATGTCTTGCGGTGCATTATTTGCAGTCCAATAAACAATAAAAATACAAATAAAAGACAGTGTTGGCTACCTCCTCCTCCTCCTGCGCCGCTTCCACCTACACCCCCACGGTCACCGCCTCCTCAACCTATGGGTCACTTAGTATAAACTGAAAGAGAATGCCCTGCACTCCAACCCTCTCTCAAATAGATAATTCTGTTGATCCTCCTGGCAGGCATGCTTTAGATTTAGATTTATGTTCTTCCAAAGCTAAAATCAAAGATTCCATCTAGTGCTATTTTATGGCTCAGCTGTATTTGTAATTTGTATGTATTTTATGTTATTTTAAGTTATTTCCCTATCCACATTTGCTTACAGGGCACTTGTCCTACTCTTTTCCACATGTTACTTCCTTTTGCAGCCCTCTAGCCCTTTCCATGACTTTTTTAGAGGCATTTTAGTGGCCAAAAGTTTGTGTCCCCATTGACTTAAATGGGGTTCAGGTTCGGGGTCAAGTTCGGGGTCAAGTTCGAGCACGGACCCGGACATTTTTTCGAAGTTCGGTTGAACCTGCCGAACCCAAACATCCAGGTGTCCGCTCAACTCTAGTAATTAGCTCTTTAATTAGCCAACGATAATTAGATGCTTTATATGCCACTGATAATTAGATGCTTAATTTGCAGCTGATAAGTTGATGTTTATCAGGGTAACCTAGAATATCCGGATTGTGTACATAAGCTAGACCAGATTGTGATGACATCATAAAAACAACTTACTAGAGGTTTTTAATTGTTCTTAAGTTCTCGATTTGGTAGCCACAAATGTCTGATGCACCAGTAAATTAGAAGGATATATATTAGATAGATATTTCTTATGAATATTCTACTTAAACAGTGAACACATGTGCTGATATCTTTCTATACCACTGTATTGACAATGCTTGTATCTTTTCACCATTTGATTGAATACTTTCCATGCAAAAGGATTATACTAATAATATATAGAAAAGATTGGTTATGTAAAAATATATGTATAAAAGACACACAACATATTCCCTGCCCCCAAAATATATTACAATCTTAGGTTTGTTTTTTGGCACAAACAAAATATATTAAAATGCACAGAGTTATGCATATATCATGTATGTGTATATCCCTCCTATATGCTGTCGGGCTGCACTTTGTATGCCTCCCCCCCCCTTCAAAATTAGGACTTGAAGATGGGCAAATGCGTGTTATTTTATTTGCCACTGGCAGCAGCAGTTCCATGGCCCTAAGGGAGCTATTTTTCTAAAATTATTTACATTTCAATTCTCCAGTTAATTTAGTTGGGTATTTTAGGCGATTTTGGGTTCATATGGTCCCTAATGAGTAGGACGAAATCCAGAAACCAAATATGGCCACATAACTGGCCAGATAGGTGTATTTTGAGCTTTATATCTCATGACTCTCTGAAAGGCTGACCGAGAGTCATGGGATATGGAGTTCCCAATCATTTGCAATGAGAAAATGTAGCCACTTGCACGTGAAGATAACACACTCTATGACTGTAGGTGTTACCTCCGCCCGCTAGGGGAAGAAGTTGTCAATTGAAAAAGGTTGCACGAATGATCATTTTCAGTTCTGGCGAGATGTTTGCACATATATAATTTTAGCAGTAAGAGCATACTGCCAAATAATATATATACATATATAAAGCAATTTACACACATAAATTGGTTAGGCTAGTTGTTCATTCCACATATGTTGTTGTGCATGCATCATGCATGCGACCATCAGATTGCTTACATTGATGATACCTCCTGTGGTAAGAAGTGGTTGGGACAGAGAACGTCCGGAGGTAGCTTATATGATGGAACTGTTTAATGTAGATAGTTTTCTACATTGAACATGAGTCTACTACCTAATTGGGAGCTATGATTTGAATGTCTGTGTGAGCAGTGTCTCTGGTTGGGGTCTCAGGTCGGCATAGAGGTGGGTGTCAGTGAAGTATGATGGAGAGATCTTGCTGCAAAGGAGACTGGACATATGATATGTAATATGATTTATATTTTATATAATATATTTACAACTAGTCATCTTCTTGGATGTGGAGATGACAGGATGAGTGATTAAAGTAGTCTATTGGTTGGTAGTCAACAATGTGAAGTAAACTATAGGGTTTTTTTTTAAATATTATTTTATACAATTTTCTAATTTCATTCTTTGCTGCCAATACAAAATTGGCTAGAGTTTTCATAGCTATTAGATTGACAGGTGCTCTGGTGTGTTTAGTCCACATCATAGAGAATGCACTTGGAATAGAATAATGCACTAACATGGTATCCCCTAATAGATAAGACAAATTATATACTGTACACAAAAAAAAATTCTTTTGAATGTATTTTTTATTTAATATAAATAACCTGTGCTTTTATGGCTGGGAGCCCCATGATATATATGGGATTTTCATGTAACGGTTTATTCACTAAATTCTCTGTAAACAAATTCCCCAAGTACCTGGATCATGCTGATCGTCCCCCGCAGCTTTGCGTGCATGAAATACAGCATCCGGAAATAACGGCAAGTCATTTTCAGGCGGCTGTTGCGAACCATGTCCATGTGAGACAATCACACGTGAAGAAGGGGCCCACAGAACAGATGCCTTGGTTGCCCATGTTTTTTCTTCTACTGATTTTTTTTTTAGGGACCTCCAGCTTGCACCACTTCGGTGAGCTTATTAAATTGTTGTAACGGGTTAACACGAACCGGTGCGAACCGGCTGAATCCCACCACTGGGTAAAATGTTTCATTTTTCCATGTATATGTAAATTATCAACTTTAGTCATGCCATGTTCGACCCACTCCTCTTAAGTTTATCCCAGCAGGACACTAAATGATTAAGGACATTAAGGATCGTGCATGACCATGACATACTTTGTTTAGTATTCGTTCTCTAGAACCACAAATCTCGCTCTTGCCTCTTCAGTGAATTTTGCTCAGTCATTTTCTTCCTTTTGTGTTGCTATTGATTGTGCAATCATATTGGCCTGGTAATAAATCTCTATGCTAGGAAGCCCCACAACTCCCTATGTGGCCCTGAGAGAAAGCGTGCAGGATCCCATCCATGGTCGCTTTCAATGCAAAATAAAATTATTCATAGCTGATTGCATCATGGTTATCCATGGCTTAGGGATTGTGAGAGGTAACTTCTATGACCATTGCGGCAATATATACAACTTCACAATATTAATCCTCAACCACCAAGACAAGCCCACTAGTTTCCTTTTAACCCCTTAGTGACATGACTTTTTTGGCTTGTCCGACGCTTGGTGACATGTGCTGTTTTAACATTTCTGAGGTTTTGCTGTAATTTATTTCTGTCTCATTTAGTGTACCCACATAAACTATATATCTTTTTTATCGTCAGAAGAAGGGCTTTCTTGTGATACCGTTATTTTGATAATAGCATATAATTTGATGTAAAAAAAATAATAAAATATGGAAAAAAATGAAAAAACATTTTTTTTATGACTTTTAATTGAAAAATCGTATACTCATGTACAGGAGACAACAAAAAAACACTGCTAAATAGTTTCTAATATATGTCCTGAGTTCATAAATAGCCCATGTTTTATGTTTTTGTGCTTTTTTATTCATGTTACAGGGCCAGAACTCTAAGTAGTGCAAAGCTACTTTAAAATCCTTTTTTTCAAAATTAACGATAGTGACATTGTAACACTGATATCTGTACTAAATCCATGAATGACCCCCAACATGTACATATTTTTAAAAAATTAGACCACTCAGGGCATTTAACTTGGGGTATTTTGACACATTTCATGTAGCCATTTTACCACCAATCTTTGCCAAAGTTTGCAGGAAAAATATTTTTTTTACATTTTTCACATAGATTGCAATTTAGGTAAACATTACCTTAAAATGTGAAGGGGTATTTCCAAATAACACCTCAATATGTGTTCAGCAACATCTCCTGAGTACAGGGATACCAACCATGCATAGGTTTGTTGGTTTGTTTTGGGCTAAAAGGCCACATTTAGGGGGTGAGCATTTTGGTTTTCCAACTTGGAATTCTGACATGCAGAAAACCTGCACCCATGTCCCATTTGGGGCATTTTTGAAGCCAGAAAGTGTATTCTACCCCACAAAGCCATATATTTTTTAAAACTAGACACCCTAGGGTATTTCAAATGGTAGTATTTTAACACTTTCCATGCACTAATTATACCACCAGCCTATGTCAATGTTTTGGATATTAATTTTTTTCACATACATTGCACTTTGGGCATGAATTCACAGATCCTATTATGTGTCAGTGCCAAACAACACCTCAATATGTGTTCAGCAACATCTCCTGAGTACAGCGATACCACCCATGTGTAGGTTAGTTAGATTATTTTGGGGTTAAAAGGCCACATTTGAGAGGAGCGCTTTTCGCTTTTTCAACTTGGAATTCTGACATGCAGAAAACCTGCACCCATGTTCCATTTGGGACATTTTTGAAGCCAGAATGTGTATTTTACCCCACAAAACCATACATTTTTGCAAACTAGACACCCTAGGGTATTTCAAATGGTAGTATTTTAACACTTTCCATGCACTAATTCTACCACCAGCCTTTGTCAAATTTTAGGTTAGTAATTTTTTAATGTTTTGTTTCCACATACATTGTACTTCGAGCATGAATTCACAGATCCTGTTATGTGTCAGTGCAAAACAACAACACCTTAATATGTGTTCAGCAACATCTCCTGAGTCCAGGGATACCATGCATGCATACGTTTGTTGGTTTTTTTTGGGGATAAAAGGCCACGTTTAGGGGGGTGCATTTCCAACTTGGAATTTTAACATGTAGTCAGCCTGTGCCCATGTTCCATTTGGGACACTTTTGAAGCCTGTCAAAGTATTTTACCCAATCAAACCATATATTTTGGAAAACTAGACATCCTAGGGTATTTAAAATTGTGGTATTTTAACACTTTCCAAGTGCTAATTCTCCCACCATCTTATGTCAAAGGGTTGGGATGTCATTTTTTTCCCACACACATTGTAGTTCAGGCAGGAATTTTCAGATTCTGGTATTTTCCACTGCCAACCAACACCTCAATATGTGTTCAGCAACATCTCCTGAGTATAGATATACCACCCATGCATAGGTTTGTTGGTTTGTTTTGGGGCTAAAAGGCCACATTAAGGGGTTGGGAATTTCCAACCTGGAATTTTGACATGTAGTCAGCCTGCTCCCAAGTCCCATTTTGGGACATTTTTGAAGCCAGAAAGTGTATTCTACCCCACCAAGCCATATATATTTTTAAAACAATACACCCTAGGGCACGGGCGTCCAACGTGCGGCCCACGGGCCAAATGCGGCCCGCCTGCCAGAGAGGTGCCGCCCGCCTGAGAGTGGCAGCGGTAGCCGCACCTCTCACCCGCTCCAGCAAAGTGCACACCGGGATGTCACTGACACCCGGTGCTCCAACAAAGTCAGAGCGCGAGTGGATGGAGCTTTCTCCTGTCACGCAGGGGAGAAAGCTCCGCCCCTTCGCACTCTGACCCCGATGGAGCACCGGGTGTCAGTGACATCCCGGTGCTCAGATGGAACAATCCACCTCCCTGCAGATATAAGGTAAGCGAGCAGGGAGGGGAAACAATATGGGTTTTTTTTTTCTTATTGTAAAAGTGTGTGTGTATGTAAGTGTAACATGGTGTGTTAGAGTGACTGTGTATTTGTGTATGTGTGTCTGTGTATGCACGTTGACTGTGTGCATTTAATGTGAGTGTTTTTTTATTAAGGAAATAATGGGGTTTTTCTTTCTTAAAAAAAAAAAAAAAAAAAACTCTATGTGTGTGTGAATCAGTGTATGTGTCGGTGTGACTCAGTGTATGTGTCAGTGTGACTCAGTGTATGTGTGTGTGTAAATGCAACTATGTGTGTATTTGAGTGTGTGTGTATGTAAGTGTAACTTTGTGTAAGAATGACTGTGTGCATTTAATTTATTGAGTATTTATTTTTTTGCTGGGGAATCTGTGACATATTCACACACTGATCATTATGTATGTATATCCACGTGTGTGTATGTATGTATGTATATCCACGTGTGTGTGTGTATGTATGTATATCCACGTGTGTGTGTGTGTGTGTATGTATGTATATCCATGTGTGTGTGTGTGTATGTATGTATATCGATGTGTGTGTATATGTATGTATGTATGTATATCTATGTGTGTGTATGTATGTATGTATATATATCCACGTGTGTGTGTGTGTATGTATATCCATGTGTGTGTATGTATGTATGTATGTATATCTACTTGTGTGTGTGTGTGTATGTATGTATATCCACATGTGTGTGTGTATGTATATCCATGTGTGTGTGTGTGTATGTATGTATATCCACGTGTGTGTGTGTGTGTGTGTATGTATGCATGTATGTATATCCTCATGTGTGTGTGTATGTATGTATGTATAAATATCCACGTGTGTGTGGGTTTGTATATATATATGAATATATCCACGTGTGTGTGTGTGTATATATATATATATATATATATATATATATATATATATATATATATATATATATACATACACATGCGGACACACACAGTTTTTTCCAAAATGAAACATCAATGCGGTCCACACACAAATAAATTTACGGTGAAGTGGCCCACTGCAAAACAAACTTGGACATCCCTGCCCTAGGGTATTTCAAATGGTAGTATTTTAACACTTTCCATGCACTAATTACATGACCAGCCTATGTCAATGTTTTGTATATTAATTTTGTTTCACATACATTGTACTTTGGGCATGAATTCACAGATGTAGTCAACCTGCGTCCGTGTCCTATATGGGATATATCTTTGAAACCAGCCAATGTAATTTATCTCCACCAAACCATATATTTTTAATGGTAGACACCCATCACTCCTTGTGGCAAGGGCTCAGCAGCCACCGATACATCACTAGATGATGTATCAGAAAGCTGACCAGGGTCAAAATTGAACCCTGAGTCAGCTGCCTCAGAATCAGTGTTTAAGCAGTGATCTCGAACAAAGAAGGGGTTAATAGTTCTTAGAAGATCCTATCTAGTACTGTAATACATTGAAGTACAAAGAAATGAATCCATAAAAATGTGCACACAGCAAAACATACTGTTCCTGTGCAAGATTACTGCTTATACAGTGATGAATGGCAGGGAAGGGGTTAATACACAGTGAATGACTTTCATGAAACCTGACAATTTTATAAAATGTTATTTTATATCACTAATACTGATCTGTCTCTTTCCGTCACAAAAATGTAAGTGAGGAGAGGGAGGCAGATCAATATTTGTGCATATTGATCCGACCAATTTTGATATGACCAAGGTCATTATGAGCTTATTTGAGCAATCACCAAACTGCCTTTGCCACTAATTCGCTGTTACTGATCGCTATGCGCTCAGACAGCTTTAAAAAAAAAATCTCAAATACTTTTACTTTACACTTAATCCCCTAAAGGGTACTATATGCATACAGATAAAAACTGCTTTGGCGTCAATATAATTACGTAAGCAGTAATCGACAGCAAAGAAGGGGTTAATAACTCTTAGAAGAGCCATTGTAGTACTTAATAAATTTCAGTACAAAAAAATGAACCCCTAAAAAATGCACAAACAGCAAAAATAAATTTGCTGATGTGCACGATCACTACTTACGCAAGATCAGTGGCAGGGAAGGGGTTAAACGCAGGGAATTGCTTTTATAAATTTTTGTTATTGTTTTATTATTCATGTGTTGTGTATTTATAATTTTTTTGTACTTTTACTTACTTTTATAACTTTGATCTGTCTCTCTCCCTCACTAAAAAAAATGTGAGGAGAGGGAGGCAGATCCTAACTGGTCAGATCAATATAGGGTCATCAGAGCATCCTCACTGCTTGTCAGTGTGCCTGGCAGTCACTGATTGCCTCTGTGAAGGCCTATCGTTTCAATACCGCTTGAGCACTGAAAGCGAAAAACTCCGCTTTCAGTGCTCGTTTAGACATACGACGGACTAGGTCCGTCCTGTGTCACTAACGCCTCGGCAAGGGGTTAAGTAGTTGTTTATTAGTTGTTGTCATAAGTGGCAACAAGTTTAATTCCACTCTTTTCGTATGATCTACCCCAATATTTACCATCAGATAAATAATATCTTGGGTAGCCCATATAAAGCCATTTATCTTTCAACAGGATATTACTGGGTAGCCCCAATGATTTCTCTAAATATAACTTATATCCTTAGAGATCTGAATAAATTTGCATCTTCTTCATCAATTCTATCCTGGAGTCTTGCGGTTTGTGCAGGGTCAAGATGACATCATCTATAAAAATCAACAAACCTTAGATGTTTCAAACTCCTGTATTCTCGGTGTCACGGAAGACCTGTGATTTTAACTTCTGTTCATGTTAGTATTGTTTGTTGTGCACTGTAGTTTATACCTTTCCCCAAAGAGGTTAGATCACTCCACTTTCTGGTGCTCCGCTCCACTTCATGTCCCCGGCATGCTAACTGCTCATCCTGCATCTCTTTGCTGGGCTTAGGAGTGTAATTAGTCAGTTCAAACTAACTGCTAACCGGGAGAGAAATGTAGCTCATCTAGAGATTGGCCAGTCATTTAAAGGGAATAGTAGCTCCTCCGCTGATTGGTCCCCGGGATCCGAAACAGTACTGAAATAGGACGGAAAACAGGTGAATACCACCCGCCAACCAGGACCTCCACTTCCCTAATGTGTACCCAGCTCAGAGAGCACAATACACGACTTGTACAATAAAGGTAAAGCCCGGCAGTTTCGGACTCTCTATGCCAACCCTGGTTAAGTTGGCGCTACTCTGATTTGTAGCTTTAGACGTAGGCAGCCTTCCCATTGTTCGCTACTCCTGAGTTCTGTCTGTAGGCGCCTCTCCTATTGGCTAGAGGTTTAAAGGTCCCTGAGTTAATTAGTTTAAAGGAACTCTTGCCCACCCCGGTCTCCCATTGGTCGCCCATTTCATCCCCCCTGTGTGATTGGTTAGCTGCCCAGCAGTGCCAGGGTTTAAATGGATTAACTCTGTCAAGTCCTAATCCGACTATCTTTGTATTGCTCTATCAATATATGATCTACATTTGTTTATATGTGAAATGTCCCATAAATATTCTTCTGTTTTCAAAACCTCTATACTGGTCTTGTCTATATTATACTGTGGGGGTCACAGAACATGGTTCTGTACTATTTACAGAGGTACCCAGAGGTACTAAGGAGTTGGATAGTACCCTTGGCTGTGGGACATACAAACCACAACCGGGACCTTGAAGACTAGTCATGGATGCAGTACCTAAAGGATCTGCTTGAAGCTCGTGAACGTTCTGCCAGTTATAAGTCCAAGGCTGTCCTGATTGCTGAACTGATGGAAGGTGACTTGATTATCAACACCCCTTTCGGAGGTCACCGACATGTTGGAGGTGCAGCGAGAGGTCCAGTGTTGCCTGGCTCTCAATGGGTCGAAGCACATCCAGGACGTGAACACTCAGATCTTGGATCAGTGTCACCATTTGCAAAGAGAATATTCGCGGAGTGCACCAGTGGAAACTACCTTACTCAAGGGGCAGCCATCATGCCAGAGGCTCATCGTATTAAATTTCGCAACCTGCAGCAGAAGGAGGGACAACCTTTTACAGAATGGTTCCACTGAATGAACCGTGCAGTGGACCACTGGAAGTCTGGTTGCCAAGCTGCCCCCTGAGTACTCACTACTTTAACGTATACTCTGCCTGGCGAGAAAGACTGGAGAAGCATCTTGGTTTTTGCTTTATTGAGTTTATTTGTGAATTATCTACATGACCAATGAGTAAAGGGAGGGTAAGGAGAATTGAACAGGAGGAAACTAATAAACAGATTAGTAAGTGTTAGAAAAAAAAGGTAACAAAGATATTTCTACATGTTGAACCATTTATGTTTAACTATTTTATGATGCGCACAGCTATCAGGAAATTATACTCAGCAGCTTTTCTTATTTCTTTTATTTGAATGATTTTTTTTATAAGGCTCTTTTATCATTAGCCCTTTTTTAGCATTCCATGTACCTGTTACATTGTAGCTATTATAGTGGAGATTTGTATTCTTGCTCAATTTAAAAAATCTTTTCCATACATGGTACAGTAAACTATACTCTTTATCAGCATTTTAGGGAGTCCAGTCACAGGATGCATTGATATTGAACCTTAATAAAGAATTTCCTACCAAATAATGACTCCAGAGGCTTGGAAAGTTCCCTTTCCCCCAATCTTATTGGGGACTGGGACAACCCAAAAGACACCCAAACCCTCATAAATAAATGGGGGCTGGCAAAAAGCATGTAAGGTGTAAAAAAACCACCATTTTAAATACCCTAGGGCAGCGGTGGTGAACCTAGGGCACGAGTGCCACAACTGACATGCCGAGCCCAAGAGGAACAGGCAACAATGGTTTAAAGATGGGCGCCGCCGGTCACTGCTTCTTTTCCCGATAATCAATTAACTTTTTGCTTTCCGTCTTGAACGTTTCTTCACATTGTGTCCAATTATAGGGAGAAGAAGCAGATAACTGGTGGCACCAGTCTTTTACCCACTGATGCCTGCTCCTCTCGGACTAGTGTGTGTGCATTGGTCTGTGTATGCATGAGGATGTGTGAGTATGAGTATAAGTGTGTGTGAGTATGAGTATAAATATGTCTATGCATGAGTATGAGTATAAGGGAGTGTGAGTGTGTGAGTATAAGTGTGTGTATAAGTGTGTGTCTGAGTATGAGTATGTGTGTGTGCAAGTATGAGTATAAGTGTATATGCAAGTATGAGTATGAGTATTTGTGTGTGTATGAGTATAAGTGTGCGTGTCTGAGTATAAGTGTGTGTGTGTGTGTGAGTATAGGTGTGAGTGTGTATGAGTATGAGGATAAGTGTGTGTGTGTGTGTGTGTATATGAGTAAAGGTGTGAGTGCAAGTATGAGTATAAGTGCATGGGTGTATGTGTGTGTATGAGCAAAAGTGTGTGTATGAGTGAGTATGAGTATAAGTGTGTGTGTGCGAGTATAAGTGTGTGTGTATGAGTATAAGTCTACAGGACAGACTATTGTAGTGCTGTCTGTTCTCGGGTACACCTTAGGTATCAGGGTATGCCCACGGCCATGGGTCCCTGGCTTGCTTGCACCTAGAGGATTATCAGCCATACCACACTGACGAGGCCATTGTAAGCCAAAACATATGCCTGTGGTTTGCTGTGTTCCTCATGCAGAGGAGACTAGCCATGCATTTCAGGTCTGGACTGCCCTTATGGGTGGGATTAGTCTGATATACTAATGGAGTGGTTTTTCTGCAATGGTGTAATCAAGTGAAAAATGTAGTTGCCCTCCAATGTAGGTACTATCCTCAGGGCTGTCTTAACAGCATTGCAGGCCCCTGGGCAAAGCAAGGCAGTGGGGCCCCATAACCCCGACCCTAACTCCACCCCTAAACTCCACCTCTAACCCCACATCCAGCAACAAAAAATGATGCGCAGCAATAATTAATCACCACAGCAAGTCCAACTCTAATCACAGTGTAACACTGATCTTTTTACAGAATCCTCTGATTATTGACTTGTTTATGATAATCTTTTAATTGCACAACACTGCTGGAATAATTAATACAGAAATATGCACAATTAAAAGATTATCATTAGCAAGTCAATAGTCACATTTCTAGAAGAAGATCCTTTGAAAATCACCATAACAAGTCACACCATCATTTTGATCATACTTTAAAATTTGATGAAACATTTTTTTTAAAAAGACACATTTGTGTGAGTGATACCACCCATGCATAGGTTTGTCGGGCTGTTTGTGGTAGTAATTTTTCTGTGTTATTTTTCTACATACATTGTACTTCAGAGATCAATTCACAGTTTTTGGTATGTGTCACTGCCAAACAACACCAAGAACATCTCCTTAGCATAGGGATCATCTCCTTGGCACAGGGATTGCTTGTTTTGGGGTTAAAAGGTCACATTTGAGAGGTGGACTTTTTGGTTTTCCCACTTGGAATTTTGATATGCAGAAAACTAGCACCCATGTCCCATCTGGGAGATATTTGAAGCCAGACAGTGTATTTTACCCCATCAAACTACATATGTTTTAAAGTAGACACCCAAGGGTATTTCAAATGGTGGTATTTTAACACTTTCCATGCACTAATTCTACCACCAGCCACTTTTGAGAAGTGCTCTTTTTGATTTTTCCAACTTGGAATTTTGATATGTAGAGCAAGGAAGGGGTTAATAGCTCATATAAGCGCATTTGTAGTACTGTAATATATTACAGTACCAAAAAATTAACCCCTAAAAAAGCACAAAGAAGAAAAAAATGTGCTGCTGTGTAGTATTCAGTGGTAGGGAAGGGGTTAATACACAGGGTACACTATACATAGGGTATGGCTTTTATAAAAGCCCTTGGGTCTCACAATTTTATTACATTTTATTTAATTTATTACAATTTAAAACTTACATTATACGGATCTGATTCTCACTCATTAAAACTCAATTCAGCAGAGGGAGGCAGATCTACACAGGTCAGATCAATATTTGATCTGACCAGGCGAGGGGTGATGCTCACCTGAACTATCACCAAATTGCCTTTGCCGCTGATCGGCTGTTACTGAGTTGATGGGACACTTCATCGCGGGTGCATCCTTGCAGCCACTTCACCGCCGTCACTTCACCACACGACAGCTTGTCGTGTGACATTTCATCGTGGGACATTTCATCGCTAAAGGTAAGTTTATTTTAGTATTGGAGTTAAGGGTGGTTAGAATTAGGGTTTAGGGGGTTAGAATTTGGGTTCGGGGGTTAGAATTAGGGTTTGGGGGTTAGTATTAGGGTTTAGTGGGTTAGTATTAGGGTTCGGGGTTAGTATTAGGGTTTAGGGGGTTAGTATTAGGGTTCGGGGGTTAGAAATTGAGGTTTTGGGATTAATTTTAGTAATGGGGTTTGGGGGGCACTTTAGGGGGGAATCATTTATTGGGGGGCTATTTTACTTGTACATTTGTAAGAGCTGTCAGCTCAAACGGCCACGTTATTCTTCAGTTCATTGTTCTAACTGCCGTGCTGAACTGTCAGTGATGAAGCCGCGGCGATGAAGTGTCCTAGACCCGTTACTGATCGCTATACATGCACAACTTCAAAAAAAAATGTCCGTTACACGTAATCCCCTAGTAGGTATAATTAACCAGCGCTCCCCAGAGCAACATAAGTGAAAAAAATCACTGCCATAGATCTACAAGCAGCGGTCTGCTTGTTTAGGTTGTTTAGTATAAGTTAAGATCTTTTGTCTACAGAATTCATGCATAGAGTATAAGTTATACAGCCCCGATCCAGGGTTAAACAGCCGATCGCTGGTTTTCAGGGTCAGGAAGGAATTTTTTCCCTGTTACTCAGGGTTTTTTTTTGCCATCCTCTGGATCATTTGACTTGGGATTTAAAAATGAAATAATAGAATAAAAGTTTTATATAACCCAGATCAAACATTAAAAAGCCGATTGCTGGTTTTCAGGATCAGGAATTAATTTTTTTCTTGTTACTCAGGTTTTTTTTTCTTCCTCTGGATCATTTGGCTTGGTCTTTAAAGTGTCGAATAAATCCCTTATCATACATGGTCAATAGGCCGATCCAGGGTTATACAGTCGATCGCTGGTTTTCAGGATCAGGAAGGATTTTTTTTTACTTGTAACGCAAGTTTTTTCGCCTTCCTCTGGATCATGTGCCTTCAGAACCCAGTAAAATACAATAAAAGCTATTAAACCTTTCAATCCTTGTTGTTGACGTCTCTCTTCTTGGATGGTATAATCAATTTACTTATTGGGTCATGGTTATAGTCTGGATAATTAAGAGTTGCCAAATATGGCAAGTTCTTATCCCCTGAAATACATATATAGACACATATACTCACACACCTCACATACACAACCAGTCACAAACACACACACCTCACATACACGGCCAGCCACAAACACGGCCAGCCACAAACACACACACCTCACATACACGGCCAGCCACAAACACACACACCTCTCACATAAACAGCCAGTCACATACACACACACACATACACCTAACATACACACACACCTCACATACACAGCCAGTTACATGCACACACACACTTCGCATACACAGCCAGTCACATAAACACACGTCACATACACAGCAAGTCACATTAGACACGAGAGCTGTGCTGTAAAAAAAAAAAAAAAAAAAATGGATGGATGGATGGAAGCGGAAAGGGGCTCCCCATGAATAAAAGCACCTGGATGCATGGGCGTCCACAGTAGTTTTTCCGGGGGGTGTGGTGGTGGTTTTGGGGGTAAAATATCAAAGCAGGAATGGACTGACGCCATGTGTAAATTTATTTACGAAGAGTGTTGAGACAAAGACAGGGAGTCAATAACAGTCAGACTGATTTCATGAGAAGGCAGAACTCAAATTTTGACAGCTCAACGCATTTCACACCATTAGCACAAAATATCCTCACCAGTACCCCCAATACCTCCTAACTCCTCCCCATTGTTTACCTTTGTTTGCTCAGGGGAGGGGTTGCTTGGTTGGAGGCAAATGTTACCCATTATTAGGGAAATTATATAACCATGGTAGTAGTAGCTAACAGACCAGCATATACCTGAGCATTATGGGAAGTTTACAATACCTGGGGTGATAAAAATTAGCCACTATTGCCCCAGTCTACAATTCCTATGGTATTCATCCAGTAATGGGCTGGCTGTATATCATGGGATCAACAACAAAAAAGTTAGTGTGCAGTGTAACAATGACAGTTTGTAACTACAAATCCAATAAAAATTAAGCTAGTAATATGGCTGATTGAATATAATTGTAGATGCAGTCAACAATAACAGTTAATATTTGCAGACTTCAAACACCCCCTGCCCCTCCCCCGCGCACAGCTCCATCTACAGTTATCAACTAGCAATGTAACTTGCTTAACATCATGTGTGTTGGAGTCAACAAATATTAATGTTGTGTTGTGTAGTGCAGTTCTGCAGGGCTGGTGCTACCCTAAGGCAGCACAGACAGCTGGCCGCCTTAGGGCGCCACAAGGGAGGCGGCGGGAAAATCGAAATTACCTGCACACCCGAGGCCTGCCATAAGGGGGTTTAGTCGGTCTGTGGCTGTGAGGGAAGCGTTGTGTGCTCTTCTCCAGCAGAGCGGCTTCAGTCAAGTTTGATCAAATAAAAAATATGCGACCGGAGTTACATTGGTAACATTTTTTTTATTTTTTTTATAACAAACTTTATTGAAGCTTCGCGGCTCGAGGAAAGCGCAGAACGCTTCCCTCACAGCCGCAGACCTGCAGAGCACCAGGAGACAGAGCAGCAAAGAGGTAAGTACTGGGGAGGGGGGAGGAGGGAGGCAAAATCTTGGCATATTAAATGGCAATATCCTGGCATATTGAGGGGCAAAATCCTGGCATATTAAATGGCATATTGGAGGGGCAAAATCTAGGCATATTTTTATTTTTAAACTTTATTTATTACATAATTTCTTCATTTTACAAAAATAGTTCAAGCAGTACAAAATTTAAAGTGGATTAAATACAGTGCAGTATGTTGTATGCTGCAAGCATGATATAATGTATATTACATATTCATTCGAGATCTGCAATATCTTGATAATAAAGATAAATTACGTACAGCCATTCTCACATTCACATCACATTCATACTATTCCTCGAGGTAAAAAATCGTCAACTGCGTAAGTCCAAATGGGCAACCAAGATGGGGCTATAGATAACATTATTTATGGATATTATGCCTATAGTCTCATACTGTGAGGGGTAGTTTATGCGTCACTACACTAGATTAGATAAGATTTTGCCACGGGGCCCAAATTTCATAATAGCTGTCTAAGTTGTTTGTTAGTTTATAGAAGTACCTCTCCATATTATGTTGGAAATGTATCTGTCATAACTTTTTGCAAGGTCGGGGGGTCCAGGTTTTTCCACTCTCTAGCCATGCAGATCTTTACTGCCGCAAATACATTTATCGCTAGATTTATCTTAGCTTTATTATCTAATGGCATGTCTAAATTAAAAAGGAAGGTTTGGGGAAGCAGACACCAATCTGATTCAAAAAGAATTTTGAGCAGGACCCCCAGATCTGTTTTAAGAGAGTGCAGTCCATCGCAGCTCCACCATATGTGAGACATGGTTCCGGGCTTGTTTTGGCATCTCCAACAGTTACTTGAAGAGGTTTGGAACATTTTATGCATAACAACTGGAACGTAATACCAGTGATGCAACAGCTTAAAAAACTGTTCACGTAGATTGATGCAGTGTACCGCCTTCCTCATCCTAGTCCATGCCCGGAACCATGTCTCAGCTGAAAGGTCCATTCCCAGTTCTCTCTCCCATCGAATGATGCCCTTGGATTTCTCTGGGTCAGTCTCCCTGCGTGAAAGATCCAATAATCTAGATATGAGATGTTTTTTATAGTGAGCCTCGAAAAAGGTATCAAGCTCTGAGTGTTCCCTCAATGGGTTTGCATTCAAAAAGCTTTTAATTCGTGTGTAGGTGAAATTCCCCCGTATCTGGGATGTCATATTAGGTTGGATTTCGTCGAATGAGTGAATTGAGAAGGACGATAGTATATCCGAAATATGGGTCAGTCCTCCTCCAAACCACTGTTTTAAGTCTAGGTCTTCCATCATTAGTTGGAGAGTCTCCAGAGGAGATGGGTTAGTTAGAGAATCAGACAGAGCAAACTTCCCTTTAAACTTAAACATTTGTTCCACTATGTTTAATATAATAGGGTTCAAAATTTCCAATTTCTTATATTGTTCTGAGTTCAACCAGAAGAGGCAATAGGGATTACAATTCCTACATAACCATTTTTCGTAATTGAACCAGCCCAGATTGAAGCCCTATTTACAGTCCCAGACTATGAAGTGTTAAAGCTTCATAGATTCCAGCAATGTTTGGATAATTGACTCTGTCCAGAGACAGTTTCCTTCTCAACGTAGCCCCTCCAATTCTTGGAGGTTTCCCATTCCATACAAAGGAAGAAAATATTACTTCGAACTGCTGCAAAGTCCTAACAGGTACAGGAAGGGGGATAGTTCTGAATAAGTACGTCAATTTGGGGAGCACGTAGCTTTTTATGGTGTTCAACCTGCCCAACCAAGAGATTTCATAATTCTTCCAGGACAAAAATTTAGTTTTTAGTTGGCTAAGCAGATACCAGGTTTTTAAGGTCATGACAGAGTCGTATTCCAAGGTATTCAATATGTTTTTGATTTTCATTTTTGATTAAAATGAAAGGGAAGCTTTCTCCTTAGATTACTCAACGTTTGCTGGTTTATATTAAATGCTTGCGTTTTGTTAAGGTTAAGCTTATGGTTTGAATATATTCCAAACTTCTGTATTTCCGGGACAGACATTTCTGGGTTTCCTATGGTTAGCAAAATATTTTCCGCATATAGCATGATCTTATGCGAAAGCGGACCCGTATTTATTCCCTCTCTTTTGTTATTTTCCGGATCAGAGCCGCCAGAGGTTCGATCGTCAGCACATAGAGCATGGGGGCTAAAGGGCACCCCTGTCTAGTGCCGTTGTTAATATAAAAGAAATCGGAGTCAAGATCCGATCCAGATATCTTGGCCTGGGGGTCCGTATATAACGCCATTGTATTAGTGGAAAAGGTACCTGAGAGGCCAAAAACATGGTGGGTTTCCTTCAAGAAGGTCCAGCTGACCCTGTCAAACGCCTTCTCGGCATCTAGTGCCAAGTAGACGGACGGCAGGGCTCTGGACCGGACCTCATAGATGAGGTTTAAAATCCTTCTAGTATTATCCTCTCCATTTCTACCTGTGATGAAACCTGTCTGGTCCGGGTGTATCACTGTCGCTATGACCTTTTTCAATCTTTCAGCCAAGATTATTGAAAATATTTTCAAGTCTAAATGTATTAATGATATGGGTCTAAAGCAGTGGTAGTCAACCTTTTTCTACCTACCGCCCACTAATGCATCTTTCTTGATGGAAAATTTTTTTAGAAAGGAGGGTGTTTTAAAAAAAATAAATGTACGTACATTTATCTTTTATTTCTTTATTTTTTTTTTTACGTTTTGATCTGCACTCCACACAGTGCTTTTTTCCCTCCTCTTTTCCCTTTTATTACTAACACCAAAAAAAATGTTGTATTAGGTGCCAATTTTTATTAATGTCACCCTCAAAATAAATTCCTTTTCCTGCCTGCTTCTTTACCTTCCTTATAGTATATCACTATATTAAGGATCTCTTTTTCCTATTTTTTTTATTTTCTCCTTCCCTTACTTATTTTTTTCTTTTATTTTATAAGATAACAAAACTTAATTTATGAGCTAGACTAAACACTTCTTACCCCTTTTCTCTATTTTTCTTCCTTTTTTTGTTATTTTAATTTTTTATCTTTTCCTTTTTATCTCCTTTCTTTTACCTTTCTGAGCGACAAAAGTAAGGCTGAGCTAGTTAGCCCACTTATTATTATTATTAGCCAACAAGTCTCTTTCTCCTGCCTATAACTTTTCTTTTGAAACTGCTCTGCTCCGTTTCTGCCTGCTTCTGCCTGTCCCTGCTATCAGTTTCCACTCCTCCGCTTCCTCTTCCCACGTGTTTGCGTGCGCTCGCTCCCGCCCGTCCCCTTCTCGCACAAAAGGAGGTTGATTGATGTGTGCGCTCGCGCCCGCCGGCACCGCCCGCCCACTCTCTCAAAAGGAGGTTTTAACTTCCGAAAATCCTACTCTCATTATCGCGCACGCTGGTTTCTTGATGTGTGCGCTCATGCGCGCGCCCACTCGCTCGCTCGTTCAAAAGGAGGTTTTAACCTCCAAAGTCCCTTCCGCCCACCTGGAATCCCAAAACGCCCACTAGTGGGCGGTAGGGACCAGGTTGACGACCCATGGTCTAAAGTATGTCACACAGCTCATATCTTTCCCAGTATTAGGAATTGGGGTTATTGAAGCTCCATCTCTGATGGAAAGTTTTGTCCGAGTGATATTCCTCTCAGTAATAACGGAGCGACAATATTTCCCGAAGTTTGAAAAAACAAAGAAGAGATACCGTCCGGACAAGGGGCCTTATTTTTTTTCAGGTTTCTAATTGCGTCATTAATTTCAGATATCTGGATTGGATCATTTAGCCTAGTAAGGTGTTCTGCCGAAAACTGTGGCAGATTTAGGCCTGCAAGAAAGATCTTCTCTGTGAAGCCTGTTTGCCAGCAGATGGTAAGTTGTTTAATGAATTATAGTAATCCTTTAATACCTTGCTGATTTCTTTTGGTGATAAATAAGACTTCCCTTTATAAATAATTTTATTAATCCTGATACAACTATTCCTATGTTTAATTTTATTCGTCAGATTCTTGCTGGCCCTGTTACTGCTATAATACCACTCCTGTCTTAGACATTGTAGCGACCTATTCGTTTTTTCTAATAATCTATCTTTAATTTTTTGTTGGATCTCGGCTATTTGTTTATTTAAATCTATGTCTGGGTTTAGTTTATTGAGGGCTTCAATCTAGGCAAGCTTCACATAGAGGTCTCCCAATTCAAGACCCTTTGCCTTTTAATTTTTCCCCCCTGTTTTATATGATGTCCGCGCATTGTGCATTTCATTGTACACCAAAGAGTTGAATCCTGAACTAGCCCGTTATCATTATCCTTCAGATAATCTACGGCAAGCTTTCTAAACTCTTCCCTATCCGACGGTGCGGTTCAGAGGGTTTTGTTTAGTCTCCATTTAGATCTAATTCATTTAGATCTAGTCTTTGTCACCATCAAAAACAGAGAGAATTATAAATTATCTGTTGGTATTACTTTAGTAGGTCATTATGCCTCTTTTAGGAAATCTTTTGCTGCACAGCTTGATTTAGAAGAATAATATGTTGCGAGTGGTTTTATTTTGTCCGTACTTTGTCTCTTCTCTCTTTCTCTCTCTCCTTCTCCCTCTTGGGAGCCATTGCTCAAAGTTATTCAGTGAGAGGGGAAAAAAAAAGGAGAAAAGGAGAAAAAGAGAAGTCCACACAGTCCAGAATCTAGTGTCAAGCCACAAATTTGTGGCTAGAGCCTTTGGCGCGCTTATGCAGAAGATTCAGTAATATATCTTATCCTTGTGGTTCCCACCAGGGCATGAGATTAATGAAACCGGGAATTATTCTGAGATTAAGCCCGTACAGTATGTTCAGAGTACTTCACCTTTACTCTCCAGAGTTGGAGTGTACAGTCTCTTAGCAAGCATAGTGTATCTTCCCTCTTTCTTTCCCAGATGCCTCTGTTCTATAGTTCAAATACAGATATTTTGGCCTTAAGCAACCAGAAATCACATTATAAGATCGGATTGAGACTCTTCTCAGTATCCCTACAGCTCAGTTGTGTCTTTATACAGAACGAGGAATAATATGTAGATCCAGTGAACGTCAATGTATGCTCTAGAGTAGTTTGCTTCCCAAAGACCCTTATGCCATTATAACGAAGAACTCCTATGATGTGAGTAAATATACCTGGTCCCTCTAGAAATGGGTAAGTTCACATAAGGAGTGTGTGGCTTATCTGTATGTTTCTAAATGTGTTACAGCCCAAGTCTCCTGCAGCAACTTTAGATATTCTATTCCTGGTATAGCTCCAGTAGATTAAAGTCAGGGTTTCCCTCAAATGGAAAATATCTGAAAACAGGTGTCCCTATGTATTCCAGCGTTTCTTTAGATAAGTCAAATATCCCTTAGTTTAGCTGGTGTTAAGTGTGCTTGTGGAGTTGTATACTCTTAGCTAAACAGGAATATTCAGCTTTATTGTCCGAATTGGGGTGTATATTTACAATGTGTTCCAAGCTTAAATAGAGTGAGTTTTGCTTTAATGTTCCCTAGAAGGGGTTACGGAATTCCTCTTAGTGGCCATAAGGCTCAAATTATGATTCTACATAACACAGAAGGCTCAGTTAAGAGTCAGTATGTGTTTAGGCAGATTTTACCTTAACCCAAAGTCCAGTCTCAATGGAGTTCAAGTAGACATGTGCATTCGTTTTCGGATGAATGCATTTTCGTCCGAAAATAGCATTTTCGTCCATTCGTTCGAAAAACGAAGAACGAAAATGCTAAACTAACGAAAACCGAATGAACGAATGGTTAATAAACGAAATCATTCGTTCATTCGTCCATTCGTAGTACTATTGCATTCTATAAGCCGAAATAGAGTTGGTTTATAGAATACAATAGCATTTCACTACACGGAGCCAAAGTCTCAATTCAGAAATTTATGAATGGAGACTCTGTCTCCGTGTAGTGAAATGCCGACAGCCTATAAACCGAACGTTCGGTTTATAGGCTGTCGGCTTATGTAATACATGTAATCCTATTGCTATTCTATAAACCGAACGTTCGGTTTCTGGAATAGCAATAGGAATACATGTATTCCATAAGCCGACAGCCTATAAACCGAAAGTTTGGTTTATAGGCTGTCGGCATTTAACTATACGGAGACAAAGTCTCCATTCATAATGTTTGGAGACTCTGTCTCTGTTTAGTTAAATGCCGACAGCCTATAAACCGAAAGTTCGGTTTATAGGCTGTCGGCATTTCACTACACGGAGCCAAAGTCTCCATTCATAAATTTATGAATGGAGACTCTGACTCCGTGTAGTGAAATGCCGATAGCCTATAAACCGAACGTTCGGTTTATAGGCTGTCGGCTTAAGTAATACATGTAATCCTATTGCTATTCTATAAACCGAACGTTCGGTTTATAGAATAGCAATAGGATTACATGTATTCCATAAGCCGAAAGTCTATAAACCGAACGTTCGGTTTATAGACTTTCGGCTTATAGAAAACATGTAGTACTGACCCTCATTAAACCCATCATTATGAGGCAATAGAAAGAGATTCTCATGAAGGAGGATGTCGGCGTGCTGACGTGTGCGTGAGGCGTGGTCCCGGAATTGGAGGAGTCGTCAGGAGAGTTGATGGCGTACCCGCTTCATGTCTGAGGTCGACGCGATAGACCGGCGGACACGGACAACCTTTTTTCGCGAGTACAGCACAAGTATGGCGAGCTGATCGTGTTCCCCGCCGCCTTGAAGCTACAACCGTTGGCCGGAGGATTCCCCGAGGAGGGAGGGGTGAGAAAGGAGGGAGAGAAGACGCATACTGAGAGGAATTTATGTGCACGATGGAAGATCGGGAGAAGCTTTTTGAGGCATAAGACATCTACTGGAACTGTATATCGGATTTCCCCCAGTGTGATCGTCATTACATCAAGACATCATATCAGATAAGTGTTTCGTCTGCTTCCCCACTGTCAATACTATGTGTATGATACACTGTTAATCAAAGACTACTAAAGATTACTAAAAAAAAAAAAAAGCATATTGACTATTTGTCTTGTCAAAGGAGATTTGGAGGAACGCTATATTAACCGAGGCGTTGATATCTAATATAGTCCCTGCCTAATTTACCCCTTTGGAGAAGAGGGTTCAGGAACTAACAAGAAGGAAGAATCTAACTTCCTAAATCACCCAAATATTCTGGTCTATCGGTTGGAGGCCTGATTACTTGGTAAAAGTTACAAAGTGTTATGCACTTATTATACAACAAAACGACGATTGCACATATCTGCAGACCCTAATAATGAATAGCTTATACTAAATGTTCATTTTTAGGTTCTATTCCCAAGTCTTAACAATTCGTTGCCGCCATATTTCTTTTTTTTTTTTTTTTTTTGACGATTAAGCAGACCTGGGAAAAGACTAACTAATTAAGTGCTAACAAGATCCTAGACTCGGAGGGGGAAAACTACCCTTTTTCGGTATTAGGTTAATATTGAATATTACTTATTTACACAATCATACGAGTCTGACAGGCTACCAGCTTCTCTGATCATATATATATGTAATAAACTTGAGGTGCTTTCAGGACATCACGAAAAAGAAAATTTATATTGGAACGAAGTCACTCAGATTATACATCCCGCTACTCAGACTCCTAAAGGAGACTTAATAAAGATACAATGCCTCCTAAATACAAAGAGAGAGAGCAGGAAAAAGACAAACATAATAAAACAAAGGGGATCTCAAGTTTCTACTCTCCCAAGTCAGCTCAAAATCAATCTGAAGCTGCTAATCAATCAACTATGAACGCAATGGCAGACGATACCGCATCAGAGTTCTCAACATCAATATCTCAAATCTCGCTCAATGCGGCATTGGACGAATTATATGCCAAAATAAAGGCTGACTCAGATTTAAAATCAGCGGTCATTAAAGCCGAAATTACCAACTTACATGCAGATATCGTACATCAAACTCAACAAATTAAAAACTTACAAGAAGATATGAAAGAGTTAACTAAACAAAATAGTATACTCAAATCAGACATCTCCTCTCTAAAAATTGAAGTCACAGGAAATGAAGACAGGTCAAGACGCCGAAATCTTAAATTTAGAGGAATACCCGAGTCTATAGGGAACAAAGATCTGGAACCGTATCTTATCGAATTTCTAAAGAACTCTTTGGACCCTGAAATAATAGGCAAACTCCCTTTTGAAAGATTCCATCGGCTACCAAGACCGCAAAATCTCCCTCCTGAATATCCTAGAGATGTAATAGTATGTTTCCATAATGCAAGGCTAAAAGATCTACTTACTGAACATATCAGGCAAAATCCATCTAAAGATTCTACATTCTCACATATAACTCTATATTCTGATATCTCTCAAACAACAAGGTTGCAAAGAAAAGAGTTTTGGTCTGAGACTAAATTACTCCGCGAACAGGGAATATCCTATAAATGGGGTTTTCCAACAAAAATCCTAATTTACTATCAAGGAAAACATTTCGTTGCAAATACCCCTAATCAACTTAAGGAGCTCCTACAGACATGGAAAATACTCTCTAAAGATAAGATATGATGGAGGCTACAGTCACGAGGACAACCTGATTGCGGAGAGGGGATGAGGAGATGGGAGACGGAAGGGGCATTTATAGATCTGATCCATTGATGTGTGAGAGACAGTTGTGGCCCTTTCCCTCCCTTTAGGGGGAGAGGGAGAAAGAAAAAAGGAAAACAACCATTTTTTTTTTTTTTTTTTGACGGAAGACTATGATACAAAATGTTAAGTTAATCATACGTTTTAACTAACTGAAACTTTTTTCTCACATCCTGCTATAATTAGAACTCACGTATCAGTACAACGTTAATGAAGGCAATATAATCGTAATTTATTGTCTTTTATATTTATGAAATACTTAATACTATTTTTTTTTTTTTTTGGCGTGTATGAACCTAACAGTAGAATAGGACATTTGACTTTGTATACGAAGTAATCGTAATTCACTTAACCACGTGACACCATTGTTTGACAATCTTTTCACCCACACTAGTGGGTTCCTTCCTATATGTATGTATATGTATGTATATATGTATGTATGTGTATATATATACAAATTATCACCTTTATTATCACATTTATAGCATGTCTAAATATAATGGCGTAGTTATTTGGCCCCTAATATAAGATTAGGACACTCAATATTGTAGATGCACAAATTTCTATAGGCAACTCTCTCTATATAAGTTTCGTATCCCCTATTAGATACATATTTACATTTTTTAAAAAATTTTTAAAAATGTATTTTTTTAAAAAAAATTTTTTTTTTTTTTTTTTTTCCTATTCCTAAATTTTGGAGAAGTGAACAACTATTTGATACCCTGTGATATAGATTTTATAATGTGTACAACACCGTCAATATGCTTTACCACTTCTGATAATATATAGCTAGTTATATCATGTCTAATATAATGGGGTAATTTTCTGTGTCTATCAGAAGATTGGGATGTTTAACTTCGTATACGCATACATTTTTATATGTAAATTCCTCAATTTAATCTCTGTCTTTCCCCAATATGTTTTTTTTTTTTATTTTTTTATTTTTTTTTTTTTGTCCTCGGTGTGTGAACCTAACAGTAGAATAGGACACTTGACTTTGTATGCGAAGTAATCGTAATTCGCCTAACCACGTGACACCACTGTTTGACAATTTTTTACCCACACTAGCGGGTTCCTTCCTGTATATATGTATATATGTATATATGTATGTATATACAAATTAGCACTTCTATTATCACACTTATAGCATGTCTAAATATAATGAGGTAGTTATTTTGGCCCCTAATATAAGATTAGGACACTCAATATTGTAGATGCACAAATTTCTATATGTAACTCTTTCTATATAAATTTTTGTATCCCCTATTAGATATATATATAATCTTTTTTTTTTTTTTTCTTTCTCTATTCCTAAGTTATGGAGAATTGAATAAATACTTGATACCCTGTATATGGATTTTATAATATGTACAACACTTTCAATATGCGTTACCACTTCTGATAATACATAGCCATTTATATCATGTTTAATATAATGGGGTAATTCTCTGTGTCTATTAGAAGATTAGGATGTTTAACTTCGTATATGCACACATTTTTATATGTAGATTCCTCAATTTAATCTCTGTCTTTCCCCAATTTGTTTTTTTTTTTTCTTTTTTTTTATTTCTCTTCCCTCTCTCTCTGACTCTTCTATCCCCCTTCGCTCCTCCTTTTCTGTCTCTGATCTTTAAGCCATCCCCTATCAATCTGCTCTCTCCTCTCGACTCCTTACTATAACTCCGGACACATGAATGATCCCCTACAATTATTGTAGGGCTTACCCGTTCAGTTGAGCTTCGTCTCATAACTGACTACGGAATGAATATATGTTGTGTGTTGATGAATGAACTCTGTCGGGGGCGCTACCTCTTGGATAAACCTCGAAGGAGGCTTGGGCTTGATATCTTCAAGGAACTCGATACAAAAATAAGAGATGCCGGTTAGATTTATGTCTCTAAATTCCCAGGGCCTAAACTCCCCCCAAAAACGTTCAAATCTTTACGATTTATTAATAAAAAATAAAGTGGATATTTCTTTTATCCAAGAATCTCATTGGAAGCAAAATAGTCCAAGTATATGGAAATATCGGAAATATCCGTATATATTTAAAGCTTCGTTACCAGATAAGAAACAGAGGGGTGTCGCGATCATAATCGCTGCAACTATTAAATTCGAATTAATACATCAAGAACTAGATCCTTATGCCCGTTATTGCATCGTAGTTTGTAAACTGAATGACGTTGTATATACCTTACTGAATGTCTACGCCCCATCAACTGGAGCCATTGGATTTTTTAATAATCTAATGGCAAGATTGGAGCGTATAGAAAAGGGGATCCTAATAATGGGCGGTGATATGAACTGCATCCTTGACCCAGATATGGACAAAAAAATGCCAGCGGGAAGGAGGATAGACCGGAAGTGTAAACTAGCAGCTCAGGCCTTTTTTAACTTTATCATGAGAAACGAACTTTTTGATATATGGCGATTACAGAACCCCCAAGATAGGGACTTTACTTCTTCTCCAATCCCCACAGTTCCTACTCCAGAATTGACTATTTCTTTACTAGATCCCGTTATCTCCCAAATGTAAGTGCCAGTGCAATTGGTAATATAACGTGGTCAGATCATACCCCTGTATACTTACAGATGAAAGAAAGTCCGGGATATGCTGTCAGGCCCCGGTGGAGACTGAACGAATATATTCTCTCTACCGACAAAAACAGAGCAGAACTTTGTACAGAAGCAAGTAATTTTTTAGATACTAATGATACCGGTGAAGTGACAGACCAAACGCTCTGGTGCTCATTAAAATGTTATCTAAGAGGAATTCTCATTAAAATGGGTACAATTATAAAAAAATCGCAGGGTAAATGTCTCTCAGATCTGTATATTTCCCTTGCAAAAAAAGAACATCTTAATAAACTCACTCCTAACAGTGAAACAACGACAGAAATAAGAGAAATACAAACCTCTTTAAAAAAAGCATTAGAGCTAAAAACAAAAAAAGCATTGTCCCGTCTTAAACAGACCTGGTATCACTCTAACGGAAGACCAGGGAAAAACCTTACCAGAAAGTTAAAATTCAAAAATCAACAAATCCGTATTAATAAGATAGTCTATGATGGGTCAACCTGTCTATCTCCTGCTCAGATTGGAAAAGCTTTTTCTACATATTACAGTAAACTCTACAATCTACCCCCAGTTGCTAAATCAGAGGACGAAATTAAAGCATTCTTACAAAATTTAGCCCTTCCAAAAATTTCTCCAGATAAACTTCGAGTTATAACCCAACCCGTTTCAGAATATGAACTAAAAAAAGCAGTCGACGAGACAAAAAAGGTTAAAGCTCCAGGCCCAGATGGCTTTTCAGCGATATTTTATAAGACCTTGCAATCCATTGTCTCTCCACTCCTTCTGCGAGTATTCAAAGAGGTAGAGGACGGCAATGGATTTGCCTCTGAGATGCTGGAGGCCTCCATAACCCCTATTCTCAAACCAGGAAAAGATCCGACGGTGGTATCAAATTATAGGCCCATATCACTAATAAACCTGGATATTAAACTTTTCTCAAAAATATTGGCAGACAGGCTGACCCACATGATATCTGATATTGTACATATGGACCAGACTGGGTTTATATCGGGGAGGTCGGGAGAGGACAACGTCAGAAGAATTTTAAACCTAATTCATAGGGTAAATCACTATGAAATACCAGCAGTATTTATGGCACTCGATGCCGAAAAAGCCTTCGACCGAGTTAGTTGGCCCTATTTATCGGCAACTCTAGAAGCATTCGGCATCGACGGCTTATTCAAGACCTACGCCATGTCCCTATATTCAACACCAAAAGCCAAGATTTCAGCCCCGTTTATTGACTCTGAATTTTTTCGGATCAATAATGGAACCAGACAAGGGTGCCCTTTGGCCCCCTTACTCTATGCTCTTAGCATAGAACCTTTGGCAGCGTTAATTAGAAAAACACCAAAAATTAAAGGGATAGAAGTCAATAGAACCACTTGCAAAGTGGCACTGTACGCAAATGACGTTGTCCTCTGCCTAGCCTCCCCGGAGGCCTCGATTCATGAGGTTTTAGCCAAGATCGATCTCTACAGTTCTTTTTCAAATTATAAGTTAAATATCTCGAAGACACAAGTCTTAACATTTTTTCTTTCTAGACCACAGTATATAAAATTATGCAGGATAGGTCATATAAATTGGTCAAATAAAACACTAAATTACCTGGGTATAAAAATCCAACAAAACTTAAGACAAACTATCTCACATAATTTTGAATTCCTTCTACAGGAATGTAGGGATCTTTTTACACGATGGAGGGGTCTGGAGATGTCATGGTTGGGCCGTATCCAGATCCTTAAAGCATATGTTCTACCTAAAATATTATACTGTATGAGAACAATACCACTACGAGTCCCTAAAACATATCTGACTCAGCTTAGTCTCTTATTTTCCTCCTACGTTTGGGAATCTAGGAGGCCCAGAATAGCAACCTTAGCCATAAAACAATCTGTAAACCGAGGAGGTTTGGGATTCCCAGACTTATTTCGGTTAGCAGACATATGTTTGTTCGCTCACTTCCTGGCCTGGCGGCATGTGAAAAGTCCAGCACCAGTCTGGTTTCAGATTGAAAAGACAGATCTAAACGGAGTAGATCCTGGTTATCTATTCTGGTTAGATCAAATCTCTCTCAGGAAACTCAATATCAAAAACCCAATTATAAAGGATATATGTAAAGTAATGTATAAATTTAAGAGCAAATTCACAAAAACACAGGGAATCACCGACCTGGCACCACTTGCAATCCTCTCAGTATACATTAAGGACCTTAGTCTGGGGGAATGGTCCCGGCATGGTGTTCTCAAAGTGGGAGATATTCTCCAGGATACGCTGTTGCTTCCGTTTGACGACTTACAGTTAAAATATGACCTTCCAGCTTACGAAATATTCACTTACTATAGAATTAAAAGCTATATAACCTCTACTCAAATAGTAAAACAGACAGAACTAGATATTTTCGTAGAGACAATTAATAAATATAAAAATATCACCAAAATTCAGAAATTGCTAGATATGTCTTCCAACTCCTTCCGATTTAAAGCTCTCGACAGATGGGAGACAGAACTTAGGATAACAATCCCTGATGAGCACTGGTTCGGGGCCGCCTCCCAAACTAGGAAAGTCGTAAAGGGGATTAACTTGGTAGAACTGTTCTTCAAAGTTGCTTTCCGTTGGTACTTAGTCCCCCAGAAATTATTCAAATTCTGTTTGAACGGCTCCAACCTTTGCTGGCGCTGTGAACGAGAACTGGGGGATCACGCCCACGTCTGGTGGGGATGTAGTTCACTTAAACCGCTCAAGGAAAAGGTTTCCCATACATTTAGCCTACTGTTTGATACCAACTATCTCTTAACCCCACAGACATTCCTGCTCCATCTGGACCTGAAACTGGCTAGTTCAGCAAACTGTGCACTTGCAATCCATGTCCTGCTGGCCTGTAAACTATCAATGGCAAGACTATGGAAAAGCAAAGAGACCCCAAACTGGGATGATATAAAAACCCAGATTGATTTCCAGATGGAGGCTGAGAGTTTGATGTACAAAACGGGCAAAAAATCAAAAAAAATATTCAGAAGTATGGTCCCCTTGGGAAAATCTATAGACATAGATCTAACATATAAACAACACCTTGAGATGTCGTAAGACCTATAAAGCCCCCCCTTCCCTGGTCTGAGAGCTGGCTCCCCCCCTGGAGTATACTGTGGATGAGAATGTTTGTATAAATATGAATTTTTTATTCTTCTGCCAATACACTTGCTGCTAATCCTATTTAAGCTATTCACGCCATATATATGTGTAATGAAATTTTGTATGTGTGTCTTTGTAATAAAATGTTTGTATAATAAAAATATATTTAAAAAAAAAAAAAAAGAAATATTGAATCCTAGAGGAAAAAAAAAAAAAAAGAAAACATGTAGTACTATTGCCTTTCTATGAACCGAACGAAAACCCCATTCATAAGAATTTCTTATGAATGGGGCTCTTGTTCGGTTTATAGAAAGCCAATAGTATTACACGTATTCTATAAAACGAACGAATAAAATTAAACGAAACGAAAATAATGAACGAATTTCGTCTGAAACGAATGCAGTAATGAACGAAATTTGTTTTAGACGAAATAAATAACATTTTCGTCCGAATGGACGAAAACGAAACGAAAATGTTGGTTTTGCACATGTCTAAGTTCAAGGCTCCTGTGAAAAAGGAAGACCAGACATCTCTGGAGTAATGAGTGATCCTTCTAGGATTCGCACAAGCTTCAGAGGCTGGTAAATATATATATTTTTTTTATCTTTTTTTCCCTTTTCCCTCGTCCTCTCCTTTATGCGTTCCAGACCAGACCTTATATATCGATGATAGATGTTATATCATAGGTGTGTCACAAAGATTTACTTGTAGGGTTGTATGCTTTTAGCTGAGCAAAATAATTGACTCTACTGTCCTGATTGAGATATGTGAGTACAACGTGTTCCAAGCTTAAATAGGCAAAGTTTGCTTTGATTTTCCCGAAGAAGGGTTACAGCGGATTGCTCTCAATGTCACCTATGCTCAACTTAAATAAAAAAAATAAAAAATTCAACTGTACATCGGTGTATGTTTAGGCTTATTTTGTCTTCACAAATGAGTTCAGTGTCAATGGAGCACAAGACTCCTGTGATTTTATAAGAAGACCAGACTTCTAGAGTGTCCCGTCTGGAGTTCATATAGGTTACAAAGGCTAATAGACAGTCATTATGAGTTCCAGTCCAGATCTCCTATAGTGAAAGTAGATATCATGTCGCACAATAGTGAGGTCAAGGGCTTCCCTTCCTCTTCTTTGCCTTCCCCCTTCTAGTAGGTAAACAGATTTAAGTATTATTAAACCAGAGCAAAGCAGCAAATGGTTGTCGAAAGTTCTTGCAAAGGGTTTCAGTCTCAGCAATGTGATATGTGTATATATGAAATAACTGTCTTCTGTGGTAATATACAATATGAATATATTCACATATTCTGTTGTGCCGGAGAGAGTAGAAAGAGAGACTCAAAGAAAAAAAAAAAGGGAAATACTTAGCTTGATTTGGTTACAAGCCACAGCCTTGCCTTGAAACTCAAAGTCATATACTATGAAACGCTTCATCTATACTGGCGGCCATCTTCCAGGGGAGTAGATGTCTAACAACTTTCCAGCTCCCAGTCATGAAGAAAAGGTCAAATCCTCATGAGGCAGTAGAATTAGCGGGTAAGTCAAGAAATAAGAACATCTAACTCAGTGTTGAATCAGTCGATCGACGAATCGCTGGCTCGTAGTGAAGAGGGATTAATCCATGCGGTCTTCTGTCAGCACCACCCGCACCTCGTAGCAAGCCGACACGTCGTGCATCCTACATCATCCACGTCATCCTCAGAATACTGGCATATTGAGGGGAAAAATCCTGGAGCATTAAATGGCATATTGGAGGGCTAAAATCCTGGCATATTGGGCAGCAAAATTCTGGCATATTAAATGGCATATCGGAGGGGGAAAATCCTGGTATATTGAGGGTCAAAATCCTAGCATATTGAGTGGCAAAATCCTGGTATATTAAATGGCATATTGGAGGGGCAAAATCCTGGAATATTGAGGGGCAAAATTCTGACATATTAAATGGCATATTGGAGGGGCAAAGTCTGGCATATTGAGGGGCAAAATCCTGGCATATTGGGGGCAAAATTGTGGCATATTAAATGGCATATTGAGGTGCAAAATCCTGGCATATTAAATGGCATATTGAGGCGCAAAATCCTGGCACATTAAATGGCATATTGAGGTGCAAAATCCTGGCATATTGAGGGGCAAAATCCTGGCATATTAATTGACATATTGAGGGGCAAAATCCTGGCATATTGAGGGGCAAAATCCTGGCATATTGAGGGGCAAAATCCTGGAGCATTAAATGGCATATTGGAGGGCTAAAATCCTGGCATATTGGGCAGCAAAATTCTGGCATATTAAATGGCATATCGGAGGGGGAAAATCCTGGTATATTGAGGGTCAAAATCCTAGCATATTGAGTGGCAAAATCCTGGTATATTAAATGGCATATTGGAGGGGCAAAATCCTGGAATATTGAGGGGCAAAATTCTGACATATTAAATGGCATATTGGAGGGGCAAAAGTCTGGCATATTGAGGGGCAAAATCCTGGCATATTGGGGGCAAAATTGTGGCATATTAAATGGCATATTGAGGTGCAAAATCCTGGCATTTTAAATGGCATATTGAGGCGCAAAATCCTGGCACATTAAATGGCATATTGAGGTGCAAAATCCTGGCATATTGAGGGGCAAAATCCTGGCATATTAATTGACATATTGAGGGGCAAAATCCTGGCATATTGAGGGGCAAAATCCTGGCATATTGAGGGGCAAAATCCTGGCATATTAAATGGCATATAGGGGCAAAATCCTGGCATTTTAAATGGCATATTGAGGCCCCAAATCCTGGCACATTAAATGCCATATTGAGGCGCAAAATCCTGGCATATTGAAGGGCAAAATGCTGGCATATTGAGTGGTAAAATCCTGGCTTATTGAGTGGCAATATCCTGGCATATTAAATGGCATATTGGTGGGACAAAATCCTGGCATATTGAGAGGCAAAATCCTGGTATATTAAATGGTATATTGAGGGGCAAAATAGTGGCATATTAAATGGCTTAATACTGGCATATTGAGAGGCAAAATAGTGTGTCTCAGGTTATGTGTGTATTGGTGTCACTGTGTGTGTAAGTGGTAAGGGTGTATGTAAGAGTGTCACTTTCTGTGTAAGGGTGTGTGTGTAAGTCTGTCACTGTCTGTGTAAGGGTGTGTGTGTAAGTGTGTCACTGTGTCTGTGTAATGTTGTGTGTGTGTCACTGTGTCTGTGTAAGGGTGTGTGTGTGTAAGTGTGTCACTGTGTCGGCGTAAGGGTGTGTGTTTAAGTGTGTCACTGTGTCTGTGTAAGGGTGTGTGTGTGTGTGTGTAAGTGTGTCACTGTATTTGTGCAAGGGTGTGTGTGTAAGTGGTAAGTGTGTCTCTGTGTGTGACTACAAGGGTGTCTTTGTGTTTAAGGGTTTCAATGTGTGTTAGGGTGTCAATGTGTGACAAATTTAGAGCATGTGAGTTGTATATTTAGATGTATTTATTTTCCACACTATACGTTGTACTTTTATATATGTAAAATGTATGGAGGGTAGAAAAGAAATATTTATAACCCAAAGGAAATATAAATACAAAGCGCCTGTGAGTGCACAAAAGTGTAATTAAGTTATATACAAACCCAAATACTGATACGTTGGTGGGTACTGAGACGGAACTTTTTGAATCTTCTGATAAACCAGAAAAACGGACTGATATGGACTAGTGAAATAAATGAGGATAAATAGCGCGCTAGTCTTATGTAACTCGCAGAAAGACACTATTGCAGAGAAAACAAGAGGAGAAATGTATATAAATAGAGAAGACATCGCTACATATGCATAAAAAAATCAATAAAACGAGGATTAAATGTCCTGAAGGGAGATCCTATTTTGGTCCCCATATTGCCCGATAAAGGGAGAATTATTTGTAGACGCAATAAAAATTTGAAAAGCATACTAGCTCTGACAGATATGTCTAAAAAATTTAAAGAAAAACCCCATAAGTACAACTTTTTGTCTAGCATTAAGGGGTGGTACAGATGCGGAAATTGTGACCAATGCTCTGTCTGCCCCAAAAAAGCCAGTTACATTGTAGATGGCGCCACTAAAACAAAATATCCCATCAGAAGACATGTATCGTGTAACACAAAATATAAATTAAATAAAATGTGGTATATATTTTGGAGAGCCCAATTGGCCTCCAATATATAGGAAGAACCAGTAGAACTTTTTAAAAAAGACTTTCAGTACATAGGTACAAAATAAAGAGAGGGTATGAGAAACATGTTTTGTCTAAACACTTTTTAGATGTAGATAAACGAGACAATAAAAAATTAAAAGCATTGGAAATAGAACATATTGTATTGGGCCCACGTAAAGGTGACAGACTCAAAATTCTATGTATGAGAGAAACCTTTTGGATCCTCACCTTGAATACTTTAGTCCCTAAGGGTCTTAATGACAATTTTGATATAATCCCTTTTTTAGACTAATATTAATGTGCACCTATATATTCTGTATTTTTCTTGATATGAATATTGTATTATTTGTAATTGTTAATTGGCTTTAGGTATTTTTGTACAATTGAAATCCTTTGGGCTAATTAACAATCTTGAATATGTACAAGTGTTTGAGGAATGTACTGGGCAAAGTAGAACCCAGTGCAGAGTAAGGTTTTTGTGTTTGTGACTCAATAGTATCATGTTACATTGTATTTCATATGCTTTTCCCTTTTTCCCCTACCTCTGCTTGTATGGTGATACTGCCTAGTTCTGACAATGACTGTATTTATGTCCTTTTGGTCATCGCACTTTTTGTACTATGGATGTACATATCTGTAATAATCTCTGCTTTGTTGTCGTGAAACATAGTACATTGTGGGTTATTAGTTGTATGTCACGCTCGGCGCCACACTATGCCGGCTCTGTGTGGTCCCGATGTGTTGCTACGGAGGCCACTTCGGTTACATCAGCACACCCCGCATCTGGGTCCTTCGTTTCTCTGTATCCGGAAGTAGACTATTTAATATGAACAATGACCGCCCGAGACATGTTGGACGCCAAAGGCTGAAGAAGTTTACGAAACGCATCCCTTTTTTGACTTCCTTTTCTGCAAAAGACGTAGCCAGGCTCTCTTCCACTTCCATTTGGATTCATAGTCCCCTTCTCTGAGCCCAACACTGTCTTGGGCGGATCATTAGGTATGTATTAACTATTTGTACACTGACCATTTTCCCTGTCTACTCTGTTTTTATCAAATGTATGAAGGGTTGGTGGTGTGGGAGGCGTGGCAGGTCAGAGGAGGGGGGCACCAAAATGCACATTCGCCTGTGTAGACGAAAATCCTTGCACCGGCCCTGCAGCTCTGTGATGCACAGCGAATACTGGGAAGTATTACAAAAAGGGCATTAAGAGGAAATAAAAATGTACACTTGGTAGTTAAGCAGCAGTGATAGAAACTTTTGGCACTACAGGTTTCTCATGAAATTCAGCCAACCAAATGGATTGCTGAGAATAATGAGATGTGCATTCCACAACAGCTGCAGTATCAATCCATAATCATAGAATACCTAACCTTTGGCAATCTGGTTGTTGATTGCTCTCTTTCCTATGATACTTAAAACACTGGCTGAGAGTCATGGGAAATGCAGTCTCAACAGCTAGAGAATGAACTCCATTTTAATTTTAGAATTCTGCCCATTCTGGTTGGTTTGGCATAAAAAGGGTATAAAAAGTGATTCAGAAACTATAGGGCTCAGGGCAGCTACCCCCATTGTTCAGTGGTAAAAACGTCCATTAGAGAGCAGACCAAACCATTCTGATAGGAGGGAGTATAGACTTAAATAAAAGAAAAATAAGAAGAAAGCTCCTACCAGTGATGGAAGACATATAACATAAAACATCAGTGTCTTCTAAATATTAATATTAATTGTGGGCATTTATTTATCCATGCCAGTGCTGCTTATCTTATACAGCTATTAAATAATTATTGAAACGATCCACACATTTTTGGCTTCTATTTGGTTGCAAATATCTACTGTGCTCGTGAGAGTAATTAATCACCACTAGTAATAGCACCTAATTTGATATGTGTATTGCATACAACTACTGTGTATTTTTTACGTTCTTTTACCTGCATATTACTTTTATACAATGTCTGATGCAAAGATTTGGGGGGAGGGTTTCATTAGTCATGGGCCACAGAAAAACTCTTAGGAGCCATATTTTGACCATTAAAAATGTCTACCTGGTTCAGTTCAAGGCAAGGGAAGCCAAATACAGCTGAGGTTTTAAGTTACATCTTTCAAGATAGCATCCATGGAGTTAATATATAAACAATAATAATCATCCACAGCTAAAATCAAAGCAGCACTTATATAATATGTAATGGTATTGTGTAAGGGAGTCTGCTATCTTGTAGAAAGCTCTGTATGTGAATTAAAATGACTAAAGTGTCTAAGTGTCTAAGTCAATTAAAGGAAATTATATAGGGGCAGATTTTGTACAAATTTAGACATTAAGACCACTAACCTCATTTCCTACAGCTTCTAGCTCTCTTGTATTTTTTTTGTTTTTGTGACACTCAGACTTTGAGACACGTATATTTAGTTTTATTTGTTTCTCACTTCAATGTGCTCTCAGTTCATCCTTGTGTCCTTTTCTATCCAAATTTAACTACAAACACTTAACATACTTATTCAATTTATTGGCAGCTCTAGTCGACCTCCTTAATAGTTCTAGGTCAGCCAGAGTAGCCACTTATTGTAGCCTGTTGTCGCTATACACACTAACACAAAGTTGCATCACTGAAGAAAAGGGAGAGAACTTATCCATTCGTTTTTATTCGATCCTCCTCTTATGTCGTTTGATTACATCAAATTGTTTATTTTTTCTACCCATTCTCCCCAATTATACATATCTTTCATTCTTATATCAAACTGGTTTGCTATCCCCTGTTCCATTTTTATTTGGTATAGAACTTGGTTTTAACCTCGATCCATGATGGTATCTTGTTTGAAGCCCAGCATCTGGCAATTAGCAATTTAACTGCCACCAAGAAATTAATAATAATCTCCTTCTCTTTATTTGTCATCTGCTGGCTGGAAACATGCAATAAAAAAAACCCTGGTTCGTATTCCAAGTCTACTCCCGTTAATTCTTTAATTTTCCACAATTTTAAAATATTTTCACAACCCCAGAATATATGCAGAATATCGCCTTTTAGTATTTCACACCTCCAGCATCTATCTGATTTTTCAGTACTTATCTTCGCTAGACGAGATGGTACCCGATACCTACAATTCAGTATCTTCAAATATATTTAATCGAGGTTCAAGCAGTGTACAGTTTTATAAGTTAATCTCATGGTTGATATCCAATCCTCTTGTGGAATTTGGTACCCTATATCTTTGCCCCATTTTTCCCTATTTTTGTTATTTATGGTCGGTTTAATATGTCTAATAAGAGCCACACATTTAGTTATCATGTTTTTCATTATAGTCTGAGACACTAGTTGCAATAGTTTTTTTCATTCTCATTATTAGGTTTACTAACATATCTCAAAGTAAAATATTTTATTCTAAGATATGTGTTCATCTCTTTATTTGCTATTCCTGTGTTCTCTTCTATTTTATGGAAGCCTCGATCCTCCCAACTTTTTAGGTTCAGATCTTGCATATTTGCACTTATTGTTTTTAAAGGTAACCCTGTTAATAACTGATTTTTTATTATTAGAGTTTTCATAAGTTTTCTCCAGTTTTTTATTGTCATTTAATATTGAGCACTTTGTTATTTCGCCTTCCTTTCTTTCCTTTTCTCGTTTGTATAGCTCTTCTCCGTTTATCTTCCAGAATAAAGATCCCAAGTCCTGACACTTTACCATATGTTGTTCTACCTTATACCAACTCTCCTTTTCTATTCCCTCCTGTTGAGTCGAAATTGCTTGAGCGATTTTACACACCATTGAATAGTCTTCTAAAATTGGAATGCCCAGACCTCCTTCTTTTACCCCCAGAGCCATCTCCATCCAACTTTTAGGGACCTCCTTGTTAATCATTTTAAATAGGTATGTCCATTTTGTAAGAATGTAGGACTTAAGGATATTTATCCTCCCCCACCACGAAAATCCTAGTGGTTTCCATTCTTTCAGTTTTTTATTTGTTTCCAGTAGCAGAGGGAGAAGATTTATTTGTACTAAATCTGCTGGGTCCCACCCAGTTTTTATCCCCAGATAATCCGAATTGTTGTGCTAAATTTATCTTATTATACTGTGTCATATTACTGGCCAGGGCTGGCCTTAAGTGTTCCGGCGCCCTGTGCGAGCTTCCCCCGTGGCGCCCCCCCCCCGTCTCTTTCACCCCCCCTATGTATGTGTCTCTCTCCCTTCTCATGTTTGTTCCTTTCCTCTTCCTTGCCATGTCTGTCTCTCTCTCTCTCTCCCCCCCCCCGTTCTGTCTCTCCCCCCCCCTCCCCCGTCCCCTGTTCTGTCCCACCTTCCCCCTGTTCTGTCTCTCTCTCTCCCCCACTTTCCCTGTTTTCTCTCTCTCCCCCAGTTCTGTCTCTCCCCCTGCCCCTGTCCTGTCGGTCTCTCTCTCTCCCCCCTCCCCTGTTCTGTCTCTCCCCCCTCCCCCTGTTATCTCTCTCCCCCCCAGTTCTGTCTCTACCCCCTGCCCCTGTTCTGTCTCTCCCCCATCCACTGTTCTGTCTCTCTCTCCCCCCTCTCCTGTTCTGTCTCTCCCCCATCCACTGTTCTGGCTCTCTCTCCCCCAGTTCTGTCTCTTCCCCCTGCCCCTGTTCTCTCTGTCTCTCTCCCCCCTCCCCTGTTCTGTCTCTCCCCCATCCACTGTTCTGTCTCTCTCTCCCCCCTCCCCTGTTCTGTCTCTCCCCCATCCACTGTTCTGGCTCTCTCTCCCCCAGTGCTGTCTCTTCCAACTGCCCCTGTTCTGTCTGTTTCTCTCTCCCCCTCCGCTGTTCTGTCTCTCCCCCATCCACTGTTCTGTCTCTCTCCCCCCTCCCCTGTTATCTCTCTCTAGCCCTGTTCTGTCTCTCCCCCCCTGCCCCTGTTCTGTCTGTCTGTCTCCCCCCTAACCCCTGTTTTGCCTCTCTCTCTCCCCCCTCCCCTACCTTTGCCTGCAAAGTTGGATCCAGGGAGGGGGCGGAGCTAACCGGCTGAGAGGTGTATCTCCGCCCCCACCCTGTGAAGCAGAGCACAGTCTGCATTACGGGGAGCCATGGGCAGCAAGAGAAGGTGCTGCTCGGCTCCCCATGCTTAATGAAGGCATGGGGAGCCGAGCAGCACTTTCTCATGGTGCCAGTGGCTCCCCGTGAAACAGACGCTGCTCTGCTTCACAGGGTGGGGGCGGAGCTACACCGCTGAGCCGGTTAGCTCTGCCCCCTCCCTGATCTAGATGAGCCTGCCGAGCAGAGGGCTGGTGAGGTGGGATCTTTTGATCTCCCCCACCCAGTGCCTCTACAGGCTTTTTATTTTTTTTTTTTAACTTTTTTTTTTTTTTTTACCGGAGGGCGCCCCCTTGGGTGTTGCGCCCTGTGCGCTCGCACAGGTCGCACACCCCTAAGGCCGGCCCTGTTACTGGCTAATGCAATTGATTTGTCTAAGCTTCTAGCTCTCTTGTATGGCTGTATAAATATCTTACCACGTGCTGTGCCCATTGTCTGTCATGTTGCTGACTCTCACTGCCACTCCCACACGTCTTAGTAGTCTAGGAGCTGAAAACACGTGACCCCTGACCCGCTGACTACTGAAGATGTCGCGAGATCGGGAGCAGCAGCATTTTATTTTTTGAAAGGTACGGAATGATCCCCCCCCCCCCCTCCAATGCCTCTGTGCTGATTGACAAGATGCTTACAGGGCTGTGAAAAGATCCAATACCAGTACAGTTGCAAATGATGCAGTCAGTGTTTTCTGCATGTGCAGACTTATTAGTGATTGCAAACATTAATTTTTCTGGCCGGACACATGGGGCCTCCTAGAACTCGGGGGGACCCTGGGCAATCGCCAGTCTGCCCATGCAGAAAGATGGCACTGACTATCCTACAGGACAGACTCTTGTAGCGCTGTCTGTTCTCGGGAATGTTGTACCCAGCCCCCTTTTTGCTCACCTTAGGTATCAGAGTATGCCCATTGCTGTGGGTTTGCTTGCACTTAGAGGATCATCAGCCATACCACACTGATGAGGCCATTGTAGGCCGAAACATACATCTGTGGATTGCTATGTTACTCGTGCAGAGAGTGCGAGCTATGTATTTATAGACTATGGATTAGTCTGATATGCTAAGGTAGTGGTTCCTCTGCAATGGTGTAAGCAAAAAATGTAGTTGCCCTCCCGAGTAGGTACTATCCTATAGGACAGATTATTTTAGTGCTGTCTATTCTCGGGAATTGGTGCACCAACCCCCCTTTTTGCTCACATAAGAAGGGCTTTTGTTAGATACCATTATATTCATCATATCTTATAATTTACTACACAAAAATCATAAATTATTATGAAATTATGAAAAAAAAAACTTTTTCTAACTTTTACCTAAAAAATTATTACACAAATACAATCATTAAAAATGACCTTGTCTAAATAGTTTCTAAATGTTGTCCTGATTTTATAAATATGCTTGTTAGCATGTTTTTCTTCAGTTTTTTTTTTTTTAGTTATAGGGCAATAACCAATAATCGTGGGGGGTTTTCACATATTGTGACTTTTTGACCCCAACCTGAATCCTAAATCTAACCCTAACCCTAACTCTAACAGTTATGCTATCCCTTATTGTATTCAAATTTGTATTTAATTTTTACCCTAATCCTAGATTTTTAGCTAAGGAAGTCTTTTTTTTTTACAATGGAATTTTGCTGACTGCCTCTAAGGGATGTGTAGCAACAGTATCAGAGCGACGGAAGTGAATTTATTTTCCCTTCCGATGCTTTACCCACAAGATGGTAGCAGCCATATTGGAGGAGCATGCTCCTCCCCAATATGGTGCCCATGAATCAGACCTTGGTCGTCCGTGATCGCAAACAACGCTCATTTACTAGGCCCATCCAATATCGGCAACGCTTTGCCAGACAGGGCGGACCTAGTCAGTCCAATGTCAGCAAGAGATTAAATGCTCTGATACTAAGGTGTGCGAGTATATCCACCCAAGCAAACATAGTCACATTACATGTGAGACAAAGTTTTCAGAAACTGTAAGGTGACCCATATCATATCCTTGTGTATTATATGTACCTGCATTTATTTACATGCAAATGTTATGGTGATGGTGTACTTTAGTGTAGACTCCAAAACAATTCCATCATACGATTAGTGTATAATGCAGATGACAGAATGGTGTATATATACTTCAAATACCTTCAGTTCATTACACAATATATGTCAACAAACACGGTAATGACTGTCTGCTGTCTTTAATAGCTTTAAGTACAGCGGCTTAATATTATCTATGGATAATTCCATATTGTATAGAATATTCACTTCTTTTATGTTTTTTTAAATCTTTTATTTCACAACATAATAGAAAAGATTTATTTGTAGGTGTGCACTGTAGACGCGGTCTATGATGTCCCTACTACATACGAATGGAATTTGTCTGCTGGGGGCTATGGATGTGACTTAATTTAACAGCATGCCTCCTCTTGGAACCGCTTGAAAGAACCTTTGGTGCTTCCATCTCTTCTCATGGTCTCCTATTATGTAAGAAATGTACTTGTTAGACAGAATAGGTTTAAGGTAAAACAAATGTTATAAAAACTAGTTTAAATAAACCTGAAATGCTCTCTATGAACTTTGTAAAATGTGGGCAGCACTTGTTATAAGATGAAGACTTTTATCAGACATTTATGTGACACATACTCCAGATTATTTAAATAAATATAGAAACAAGGAAATGGGGGAGGATAACTCTAAATTACCACATTTACCGTATTTGCTCGATTATAAGACGACCCTGATTATAAGACGACCCCCCAAACTTTGGATATTCCTTTAGGAAAAAAAACGAAAAGCCTGAATATAAGACTACCCTATAGGAAAAAAAGTTAAACTTGTATATATTCACATGTAAATTGCTTTTTTAATAAAAAATTATATCAAAAAAATGCATTTGTTTTTATTTCCTTTTATGTGCCAATTCTGCCTCTCTTTCCCTTGCCCCCAGCTTTGTCTCTCTCCCCCTCCCTTTGATTCCCCCCTATCCTCTGTCTCCCCCCCCCCTTGTTTCTCTCTGCCCCCCCCCCTTGTAGCTCACTTGTAGCTCACTTCCCCCCTTCCTTCTATTGTTGCTCTGTCTCGCCCCCTGTCTCTGTCTCCCCCCTCCCTCTCTGCCCCCCTCCCTCCCCCTGTCTCTGTCTCTGCCCCCTCCCTCCCCTGTCTCTCTTCCCCCTCCCTCCCCCTCACCTGGAAGTCGATCCCTGGTGGCTAGTGGGGGCAGCAGAGGATGTCTGCGCGATGAGCGCAGACCTCCACTGCTGCGCCTGGCACGCTCGGCACGGGACTTCTGTGACGAAAGCGGAAGTACAAAATTCTGAAAAAAACCTTGTCTTATAATCGAGCAAATACGGTAATACAGTGTTATGCTGAAGTGCTTATCCCACCCCCGTTTCTAAGTACTCCAATATTTTACATGCAATTCAGGGTCTCAAATGATTTCACTTGGACACAAAGGCCTCTACAATTTATACAATTTCACTGGATGCAATATGTAGAGCACTTGTGGGTGGATGGGGTGCTAAACCCAGAAGCTTTGTGTCCAAGTCAAATATAGAGCTACCAACCTATTCTGTGTGAGTGTCCATCCAGTGTGCAGCACCTGCCCAGCTTCAGGTGACTGCCTGGCTCTGTCTTTGCTGGTTTCAGTCTGTGGTGCAAACCAGCCCAGTCTGTGTTACAATCTAGTCCTGAGCTTTGCATCATGGAATGCAATCAGACCTCACATCATGCCTGGCACGAGGCTCCTCAATGACATTGTGTTGTGACAGTCACTCAACTAGTGCAATATCATATAATTTATGGAGTTTCCCTTGGACTGGATATGTTTAATACACTTGTCATTTAAACTACTGTGTGGCTTATTAATTACTGTACATATAATATTTATAACAGTGCCACTTTCATTCAAGAGCTTGACTTGTCTTTGAGATGGCCATGGTGATACGTTGGTGGATGTAATGCGCGAACCCTCCATAACTCTACACATTCAGGAGCAAGTTATCAGCAACCAGCAGTTCCATCAGGCACTAGATAACAGTGCTGCTAGTCAGTGAAATATGTACAACTATTTTCATCACTATAAGTAACAATGTACCTAATACATCAGAGATTATATTATAAATCAAATAGTGACCTTTTAACCTCTCAATAAGTTTGATTTTAACGAGTATACTAATATTAATCTGCCCAAAACTTTTCCAGTTTATGAATATATATTACCACTATAATTTGATTATCAAAAATTGTGTTTTGGTGTGTTGCACTCGAATTGGCTACTTACCTTCCACTCTGCCAATTCCAAAGACATATAAACTTTAATCCACAAATTGCTCAAATTCCCCCAGCGGAGGCTTAGGTGTTGTAACACTAGCTGGGCTTTTATGGTCTATGCTGATTTTAAAGGACAACTGTAGTGAAAATAAATAATAGTTTTTTTGAAAAAGGACACTCAATAAATGTGGTAAAGGCAGCAGCAGAATGGTATAGTGCCCGAGAGAGAATCTCCACCAATCCTCCAAATTATAAATAAAAATAGGTGGCGCAGCACTGTCGAGGTGAAATGGATTTTATTGTGAAAAACTGGCAACGTTTCGACCCGATGGGTCTTTCTAAAGTTAGCTTGAGAAAGACCCATCGGGTCGAAATGTTGTCAGTTTTTCAGAATAAAATCCATATTTTTTGCTTTCCTTGATAACCTTCACTCGTGAAGCTTCCAGGAAAGCCGAAAATAGCACGAATCGGGGTGAAAATGCAGCGATTGTGCTATTTTAAAAGCAACACGTACATTGGGAGCTCATCTATGTACGGCATTGTCGTGAAGGGGTTATGTTATTTATTTCTTTGTTTTCATAGACTCATTTAAGTGAATGTTTACTATTATTGCATACATCGCTTACCATGGCAATTGAAACAATTTATTTCATTTAACAAAAGAGTGTGTAGCACACTCCTTTGGAACTTTTTTTTGTAATAATTGTTTGTAAATCTCCTTTACATTGTTACGATAACTAACAATATACCTAAAACATCAGAGATTATAATATAAATCAAATAATATAAGTAAAAATCTTCAAAAAGTTTTATTTTAACAACGGATATGAGTATTATCCAGGTTGTTTAAAGAAGGAATCTCTTAATAGAAATAAACCATGAGTGTACCAATCCACAATTAAAACAAGTGAACTGCAAGTCATCTACAGAAAAAAACAGACTGAACTGGAAAGTTAGTCAAGTTGGAGAAGTTTATCATTATTAATGGTAGATTTTTTTGTGGGTCACTTGTCAATTAGGCAATAAGAAACAGAGGATTGCTTGCCAAATTTGTTTCCTAACTTTACTTGTTTCACCTTCACTGACAACCAAAATTAAAAAAACAATTTATATGGCCATATCCTGCTTAGCTCGCCACTACGTCAAAGTACCCCACTTTAGGCGAGGCCCTAACCTAACCTAACCTAACCTAACCTTACTTTTTACCTGGGGCCTGAGTCAGTCTGAGACTCTCCTTTTATTAAAAGTCCTCTTTGGACACCTATAATGAGATACCTGTGTGTGGTGGAGGGGCGCTTTTATTGTGGTGTCTGATTTAAGTAGTCATTATACATAATATAGATGGGAATCAGGGCATATCCACACAACACAAGCAATTGGTTTAAAAACCTCTGTTTAAAACATCTAACTGAAGTTAAACAATGGGGATTTAGTCACATTATATGGCCATATTGTTATTAGCCTAATATTATAACAAATAATTCTAATTTAGGAAAATTCTAAGCCTTTTACTGATTTCCTTATGGGATATGGAAATAGATAACATTTTAAACTTTTTCTGTGCTGAAGCTGTCACACAACAATCGCTTAGAGCCAACATAGTTCAAGAGGGGTTTCACATTAAAAAGCTAGTATTTGGCAACTGAACAGCCTGTAATTCTACAGCACTGCTTGGTATCTTATTCACTAGAGTCTTATGTACACTTAACTTGCCCAATGAGGAATAACACAAGATTCATCCTTAAAAGATCCTAAGAGGAAAATAAATATAGAGATCAGAGATTCTTAGCCAAGAAAGTCAGCTGAATCCTAACCAGAAGATAACGCTCCCTAAATACCATAGAGATGAGAAGTGGATCATGGTTTTACATACCATGCAAATATATCTCTAGTCACAACTTATTCAGAAACAATAAATAAAAAGATGGTTTTGTATCTTTTCTCTGATTTACCTCAGCCCACAGAATAACTAGGTATACAAATAGCAATGCAGGACAATATAGAGAGAGGACTGCATGTGAATGCATCCAAAGAAACAGAAGATGCAGTTCTGTCACAAAGAGATCTTGTTATTAACCAGATTTGTCTTCAGCATTTGTGTTCTTCAGCAGAAAAGAAAAAAAGTAGCAGAAAAAATGGCTACTGATATAATAAAACATCTTATGGGTTTTTGGGCAAAATGCAAAAATAAATGTATTGTCACCAGGAAAATACTGGAGATAGCTCTAATAGAAGCATAGAGGCATTAGAATTAAATACATACAGCAGATAGATCTTAGAGAATGGACCGAAAGGGGAATTGGGAGGATTCTTGATCTAGTAGAAGATAGCAATAGGAAATCCTTTAATCAACTTGTAGACGAATATGGCATAGCGTCTAAGCATGAATGTACATACACACGCCTGAAACATTACTTGAAAGATAACTGTGGATGGATATCTAATGGTAATAGTCCAAGATGGAACTCTTTATTTGATTTAAAAGCAAAAAATAGAATACTGAATAAATGTGTGGAAGCGATGGAGGATCTTGAAGCACAGGGTGTGCCCAAAGTCAGAGACAGCTGGGCAAGAAGGATTAGAATGATTATTATGGATGATACTTGGGCGCAAGCCTGGATTAACACAACAAAGGTGACACACTGCATGAAATACAGTTTAAGATCATAAATATGTGGTATATGGTTCCTCAAAAGTTGCAAAAGATACACAACATAGAAAATTTCTGTTTAAGCTGTGAAAAGAAACAGGGCAAGATGTACCACATATGGTGGAAATGTGAAAAGGTAAAAAAACTGTTGGAAACGAGTCTTTAGGGTAATTAATGAAATCTTGGGAAGAAGTCTCCCTTGCTATCCACAAGCTGCCACGTTACACTAAAATTTAGAAAACAAATTAGCAAAGAAAGAATAGAATTGTTTATCCAGATGTTTATAGCTACTAAATTGGTTATCGCAAGAAGATGGAGCCAGGAAAAAGAGATTTTGTGGTCAAGGATGTGGTCTTAGAAAGATCATGATAGGTCAAGGATGCCTTTACCTATCGTGACCTTTCTAAGGGTTTAGAATACCAAATTGCATTATGCTTAAAATTAGATGTGATAGGTCTAAAACGGAGACAAGAACTCGTAAGAGAGAAAGATAAGAGCTTTCCTCAACAAATGAGTTAATGAGATAGATTGAGCCTCACCAAATACCTAGAAATCAACTCTTTAAGAAGAAAACCAGGATATGCTGTCAAACCGTTATGACATTCAATGAATGATCCCTTATTTAGTTATCCTTTAATGAATAAGATGCCTAGCTGCCAAGTGGTGTGCAATATGTTACCCTCTTTCTCCAAGCCCAGAAAAAGTTCAATTATGTATGTATTTCCTTTTAAAGTATCTTACACTGCCATTAAGATCTAGTCTACTGTGATGCATGTAATGCAACTACTTATCCTACTTATCTACTTATCTATATTTTTCTAAATATCTTTTTAAGTTTTTATATTTTTTTGGTATTTTTGTATATTTTTTAAATTATTGAAATTAAAGACACCAATTTGGGTCTTTAAAGTAAAAGTCCGTTAGATATTGGTGGTCCCTTTGTTGGCATTGTAAGTCTTTGTTCCAGGATGCAGGCTTAGTAAGGCACCCCAAGACATCATCATCTGGTGGCTAAAAAAAGAGAGAACATTAACTAATTTCAGCAAAGAAGAAAATACAAATTTCATATAATAACAAAATGAAAAATAAAGTGTGTATGTAATCCACATTCAGCTAGGCAAATACATATAATTTACATATTTTCTGGCAAACTCGTCAGCAAATATGGAGCGTAAGAGTCCAAGAGACATCATACCTGAAGGGGACTGATGGTTCTAGCAAGACAAATGTGAAAGTGGATGAGCACACATTAATCCAATCCCGATTGATGATGCTGACATCCTCCAGTGCTTAGCCAATGTCATCATTTGAGGGTGGAAGGATACACACACATCCAGTTGGCACTCCATGTTTTGTAGTGTTTAAACTCAATGAGTGTCACCCGCAGTTAGTGGATTTTAAAGAGGCAGCAGCAGGGGTCGCCCAGGCTCCTGGAGTGGCAGGCCTGGTCACAGTTGCTATCCCTGTTTTGTTTTTCTCACAGCAAATTGTATCAGAAACTGTCCCATTACTAAATTAAATTAAATAAATGGTTCCAAAGAGTAATCAAACCACATTGGTGCTGGTTAAGGACTATGCAGTTTGAGAGGAATGCACCTCTAAAACAGGCCTTCAGACACTGCATGTGTCACTGAATGGATAAGGGGGACATAATGTCACGTACCACTTTCCAATGCCTTTCATGTACATCTCCAAAAATTATGGATCACTCTAATATATATATCAATTTTTCTCTTTACATCCAGTGGGCCCAGTTTCCAGCACTTATCCAAGAAATGCACTGAATGGACAATAATACATTATAATTGTCACAAAGTGAATCATGATAGTCTGCGTGACTGGGGTTCTTGGAGGGTTCTGATGTCCAAACACCTGCCTGTGGACTACAGACCCTTTCTTTGGATATGCTATATTTGGGGGTACATACTTTGGGGCCATCAGTGACACACTGCTTCAATAAAGCTGGTCTTCAACACAAGCTCACTCAGGATGTCAGCCAGGATGTGTACCTTGGAATCCAAGCCTTTGCTGTATTTATTGTATTTCCCCCAGGTTAAGACATGTTAGTGTTGAAATGTGTACTTACCCAATCACTAAATGTCTACTGTCCTGTGAACCATCTATTGTGCCTTGTAGTTGGGATGTCTGGATCTAAAGTTGGCATGTTTGTTTTATGTAACGTTTTCCTGTATTGAATGACCTGTTTTAAATTAGGTTTTCTATAGTTTTATGCTTACATGTTCTAATTAGTTCCCTGTGCCTCTCCCCTAGTTGATGTCATATCTGTGTGCATATAAGTCTATGCTGTTTGACAAATAAATGTTGTTCATTCTAGTAGTACCTAACTGCTAGTGGTCCTGTCTGCTATTTGGGTTTAAAGAGCAAGGTTCCAGAAAGACTTGCTGGGTGGATGCTGAACTTTAATCAGAGCCAAGGAGGTGATTTCCTATAACAGATGGAGTTGCTATCGGCCTTGGGTAGCCGTCCCGTTACAATAATTATTAGTCAGGGGAGGACTCAGGGCCATTATCCTCCACACCACTCCCAAAAAAAAAGGATCATGAGAGATTTGGGATGGTATGTAGATTATCAGCTCCACAAACCAGTAAAATACATGTGCATAGATCAAAGCACCTGGAGATGCAACTTGGGATAATGAGGTACTAGCTCTAAAACTAGATGACACCACTGGGCTTTTGAATATATGAATTCAGCACTGCTACTAATTATTCTAATAAAGAAGCAATGCTATTTAATATCTTGCAGCATATACAGTAGCATGTACTTACTACACTGGGTGTAAAAGGAGGTTCCAGTTTTCCATCTTCCAATTCCACCCAGTTGATGTCTTGAAAGAATGGGTGCTCTCTGATGTTACCTTTCACCCCAAGGCGGTGGTCTGGATCTTTCCTAAGAAGCTGAAAAGAACAACCACATTTCTTCTATTTAAATACACTAAAAACTGGTTTAAACAGGACCCCTAATGACAAATGGAATGGCTATGAAGTGTTATGCCTGTCTAAGATAGATGTGGATCAGCAATTAGTTAAACCAATCCAGTGATGAAAGGTACTGATGCCCTTGTGTTTAAATGTTGTTTATTAATATTTTTTCAATGATAAATGCATAAAGAAATAAAAATCTTTACACCAATCAGTGTAATATGGGTAACAGAGTACGGTACAACTATCAGCAATAACTTCAGCAAAGTTGTAGTTGCAGCATAAAGCTCGTCCATGTTGAAAGGTTGTGATAAGAAAGTTTAAAAAAAAAAAGAAAAGAAGAAGAAATAGAAAGGGTGAGGCGAAGAGAAAAGAAAGAAAGAGAAATTAATAAAGTGAGGGAGGAGATGGTTTAAATGAGTGTAATAAAATAAAGGTAGTGGGAAAAGAGATTGATCTATAAACTGGGATTTGGAGTATACTGCAGAAACATGTATACAGCGTAAACAATATACTGCAGAAAAAGGTATACAGCGTAAACAAAGGAATTAAACCCATGTGAAAATTACTCCTGAATAATGGTGCTTTATAGTGCCTGCAAATATATCAATATGTTGCATACAAACTGTTATCAAAATAAAGCCTGTGCATTACACCCTAAGGTGTTTACCTATAGTAGAGAGCATATCTAGAAGGATGGGGATCTTAGTACAACAGAGGTGACTCGCGACATGTCAGCTTTGTATCCAGAACTCAATCTAGGTAATCAGTCCAAGATAGCCACTATATGGCCCTCACCTCTGGCTGTACATATCAGGACCTGCGATATCCTGATGTCAGCACTGAAGCAGCCCATTAAACTCACATAGTTAAGGGTTCTAATTTGTTTCCATAGTCACGGGATTAACATCTTGGCAGCGGTTAGTAGTTCAGGTAAAAGGGATCTGTTACATTTACCAACAGGAATGTCGTACAGTGAAGCATTACAAAAAGAGGCTATAAGGAAAGTGGGTCCACAATTTAACAAATGGTCCTAATAACTCCATGGATAAGTGAATTTTTTTTTTCGGTACATCAGGTGACGTGCAAAGGGCCTCAAAAGGTGTAAGGCTCCTAGAGTAAGGTATGTAGTTCATTATGTTTCTGTGACCCGTGGGCATGGGAGGCTGAGCACCCAGAATCAAGAGTTATGGTGCAGATGTAGAGACACAGGGTGCCTTGTAAGGGTAACTGCACTTCCCGGGATGCAAGAGGCTCCTTCACATACCAAAGGCCCAGTGGAATCAACTTCTGTATCAAGTAAAGCTAAGACTAGGAGCTAAAGAAACCCGGCAGACATCCTAAAGAAGGCACAAAACAATTTTGACAGGACAAGCGAGCAGAGCAGAGTGATAACAGAAACCAAACTAAGACAGGGTCAAGGAAGACTGAAGAAGGACGCAAGCAAACATGAGCAGGGAAGAGTAAATACCAAATTAAGGATCAACAATAAAGGTCAATGAGTTTAACGCACGGAGTCCAGGATGGTAAGGGACCCTGAGCGCCCGAGATCAGGAGCTACAGTGCAGAGTGGAGACACAGGACCAGGTGCTGGGTAACTGCAATCACTTGGAGGTTTGGGACCCCAAGTCTTTGCAGCCATAACCAGACCCTGTGAAGCAGCTGCTATATCCAAAGAGGAGTCGCTAGAGGGGGGCCGGATGAAGCCCCTCCATAGCCCTAAATGGAAACTCTGACCACGCCCCCTCGCTCGACTCCACCCCCTCGTGGTCAACCCCCCCTCCGGCATGCTGTAATCTGTATGCTGAACAGCACCAGACTCTGCCCCCTCACGATCTTCTGCTTAACTCCAACCCCTCAAGCTTTGCACGTGAGTGTTTGTTAGAGTGTGAGTGGCAGAGTTATTAGTCTGCATATGTATGTATGTGAGTGGCAGAGTTATGAGTGTGCATGTGTATGTATGTGAGTGGCAGAGTTATTAGTCTGCATTTGTATGTATGTGAGTGGCAGAGTGTAAGTGGGTGTGAGTGGCAGAGTTATTAGTGTGCATGTGTATGTATGTGAGTGGCAGAGTTATGAGTGTGCATGTGTATGTATGTGAGTGGCAGAGTTATTAGTCTGCATTTGTATGTATGTGAGTGGCAGAGTGTAAGTGGGTGTGAGTGGAAGAGTGGAAGTAAGTGTAAGTGTGTGAGTGTGGCAGAGTGTGTTTGGAAGAAAGTGTGTGTGAGTGGAAGCATGAGTGGAAGAGTTATGAGTGTGTATGTGTGTGAGTGGCAGAATGTAAGTGTGTGTAAGTGGCAGAGTGTGAGTGTATGTGTGACTGTGGCAGAGTGTGAGTATTTGGAAGAGTGTAAGCATGAGTTTTGAGTGTGCGTGTAAGTGTGTGTGAGTGTCAGAGTATTGGAGAGTATAAGTGTGAGCAGCAGAGATATGCGTGTGAATGAGTGTAAGCATGAGTTGCAAAGTTATGAGTATGCGTGTGTATGTGTGTGAGTAGCAGAGTGTGTGAGTGTAAGCGTGATCAACAGAGTTATGAGTGTGTGTGAGTGGCAGACTGTAAGTGTGCGAGAGTGTAAGCATGAGCAGCAGAGTTATGAGTGTGTGTGAGTGGCAGTGAGATTACTAGGAGAAAATTTGTTATTTACTATTATTCATATTGAATGTGATAATCAAGTGTGAAACAGTGCTCATACCATTTTTATTTTCACACTAGATTATTGCATTCAATATGAATAATAGTGATTCATCTTTATATATAGTCTTTATATTGATGGAAATAAAAGTCCATACACATGGCATTACACATACCATGTACCTGGTTATAGTATTAAACCCATACATTATGAGTGAATGTGCTGCTCATTATATTATGGGCTTTACTCATGAAAGAGAGAAGTGCAGGGAAGTGAGATGTGAATTTTAAACTAAAGGCTAAAGTAGCAAAGTTGGAAAAATTCTCGCATTCATTTGAATTCCCATCCCTGCACTTCTCTCTTTTATGAGTTTGGTAGAAGGAGCATACCTTCATACCTAAGACTATTCTCTACAGGTTTTTGACCCCTTTTTATTAAAAATATATATATATTTGTGATGTGCGTGTGAGTGTTGCAGGTTTACACACGTGTCTGCGTGGCAGAATGTCTCTGTGGGAAAGGCCATCTGTGTGGATAAGGGTGTCTGTGTGTAAGGTTGTCTGGATGTGTGTGTGTGTGAGTGTAAGGTTGTCTATGTGTGTGATATCCCCTATATTATGGCATATTATGAGACTGGTAAATGTTGTATGCAACGTACACAAATTTTTGTATGCTCAGTTATTTTGAAATCATGGGAATTTGCTCACATACAAGTGTGTGTGTGATGTAAGTTGGTGTGTGTAAGTGGGATTGTGTGTCTGTGTGTAAGGTTTATGTGTGACTGTGCAAGTGTGAATGTGTGTGTATGTGTGGCTGCATGTTAGTGTAACTTTGAGTAATGTGAGTTTTTTGTGTGCTGCGAGCCTTATTGTGTATTGTGGTACAGTAATGTGCAGTATGAGTGTGTGACACTCACACACTGCACATTACTGTGAGTAGTATTGCTTTGGAGTGGGTGTTATATTCACACATTGCACATTACTGTGACTTTTATTGCTGTGGAGGTAGACATGCACACACACATACAGACAGATACACACAAAATGTCGGTCACAGACAGACATACAGTCAGTCACACACACAATCACAGACAGACACACACACATATAGTCAGTAACAGACAGACACACACATACAGTCAGTCACAGACAGACACACACATACAGTCAGTCACAGACACACACACACACATACAGTCAGTCACAGACACACACACACAGTCGGTCACAGTCAGACATACAGTCAGTCACACACACATACAGTGGGTCACATAAACACACAGTCACATACACACACACAGTCACACACACACACACATGCAGTCAGTCATACACACACACACACACACACACTCTGTCAGTCACATACACTTACACACAAGTCAGCAATTTTGTTTTTGTTTACAATAAAAAAGTGCATCTATCAATATGTCCCCCTCCTGGCTGCTATACCTCATTCTAGCCTGGTCTGTGCCCTGCTGTTGTTTCTAGCCCTGCTGAGCACACTCAGCGCTTGGACACTATAGTACAGTGCATGTGAGGATGGAGTAGGAAGACTGTGCAGCCGGTGCACACACAGCTCCCCCGCGCTCCATTGGATAAATAAAATGATTCCAGTGGCGAGGGCACCAAGCAGGGACAACAATAACTGGGCCCCAGGTATAATTTCCTGGTGCCCGGCATTTGTTGAGCCCTGATATATACCCATATATACCTATTGTTCATTGGCGTCAATTATATCAGTCTGTATGCTACCTAAGCATGTGATCTTATTTATTCCACTTCCATCAAATCTGTCATGGGCTCCAGCCCCGAATCTTTTGGAGACCTAGCAACGCCCCTGCTTAAGAGTAAATTAACTAAGTGATAGCCAAGCAGAGCTAAAACAGAAAAGGAACTGAGGGAGAGCAGAACAGAAATACAGAATGCAGGGCTACAGGACAGAGGGTAAACATAAGCAAGAAAGCAGAAACAAAATTAAGGATAAATAATACAAGGCATGGGGATAATGAACACAAGAGGCACATACAAAGGAACAAACAAATACAGGAACTAGCCTAACACTAAAAATGAAAAAAGTGGGGGTTTGGTTCAAACAAATTGGCCAATTTAGATGTTAGCTTGCCAACCAAGTCAAGGTACCCCACATTACGCAAGTCCCTAACTAAAACATAATATAGCAACACATAAATAGACTCTAAGACACATAAATGACATTAAACTTAAACACAGAGAAAATACCTGTAGACTGCTGCAAAGGACTGAAAAGCAACGGGTGTGGTTTAAATAGAAAACTGACAGAGCAGAGGGAGAGAGAGAAAACCTGAAATGAAAAAAAAAGAACAGGCAGAGAGGAATACAGGGCATTTAAAGGGACTGGACATCCAACTGAAGGGACACAAGACGTTATACAGGGCAGGACAAGAATACTGGGCAAGACAGGAATACTAGGCAAGGCAGTAATACTGGGCAAGGCAAGGCAGTTATACAAGGCATAAATAAGCACAACTCATAAGAAAGCAAAGCAAGAATGATACAGAAAAGCCTGGCTACAGACTGGATGAGTCTGCACAAGAGTGCATTGTTACAATGGGGTTAAAAATATTAATGTAGCAACAGAGAGGGCACAGACAAAGGACATGGTAACAAAACTTAAAAGCATACACAAAAACATATATAACTACGAGACTACATGTAGAGGCCAGAGCTAAATAGAAGGAACACAAGAGAACATACAACCAAACATGGATACAGGGACAAGCCTACAACTCTACTTGACCAAATAATGATGATAAGCTTTCCAACCACATCAAGGTACCACCACCAACTGGCAAGACCCTAACTCTAAAACATGCCTAAATTAATAACAGAATCCAAACTAAAAGACACACAGGAATTATCTGTAACAGGATTGCATAGACACCAAGGTCACAACGGTATGAGGCAGGCAAAGGAGAGGTCAATAGGCAGTCGGGTCACAATGGTATGAGGCAGGCAAGAAGTAGTCTATAGGCAGTTCTGGTCACAATGGTAAGAGGCTGGCAAAGGAGTGGTCAGCAGGCAGTCTGGGTCGCAATGGTAGGAGGCTGGCAAAGAAGTAGTCAATAGGCAGTCCGGGTCACAATGATAGGAAATAGGCAAATAGAATGGTAAAAACAATCCAGGTCACAAGGGTATGGAGCAGGCAGAGGAGAGGTCAAAAGCACAGTAAGGAACAACTGATCAGTAGAAGGATGGATCAATAACTGAGCACCGGCGTTAGAGCAGTCTGGGTCTTTTATAGGGGCTGTTCAGCGTGATATCACACAAGACATCACAGGCCACACCCTCCAAACACACACCACTCACTAGAGGAAGAGAAGGTGGCGTCGACATCATGGACTGAAGCCCCATTCTGTTGCTGATGCCTGCACCAACCAGCCATCACCATCTACTTCTCACTGTGAGGACATGGGGAGTGAAGACGCGTATGGCAAGGAGCGCGACGCATGCCATGAATATGGCCCATACACGCTGTTTGATGGATAATATAGTACTGAACAAATGTCTGAAGGAAAATATGTCACTGACAAGATGTATGTGATCAAATATGGCACTGGCAAGAAGTTTAAGGGCAAAGTCAGCACTGTGGGAAGTAAGTGTGTATGGCAAGAGTTGTGGCATGTTGCTTGGTGAAGAATTTTGGCTCTGGGTAATTTTCACACCGGGTTTTGGGGACTATGGTTCTGATATGATATGAAAATCTATACACACATAACCTGGGTTGGTTTAAGAGGAATATTTAGAATTTTTGTGGAAGATGACAGCTGTTCCCATAACATCAGTGTTGACCATTTTTACATTATTGATAATTATATATTGTTAGGATTGTTTTAAATAATATACAGTTTTAATAGAAACCAATGCAGTTTATTCAGCTGAATGGTGTGCCCATTAGCATTTTCTTGGTAACATAACGCGCCACATTATTTATTTCTATTAGATAACACTTTGCACTTGTGTATTACATTTGAATATGATGTAATGGATAAAGAATACTTAGTGCTCCTCATTTTATACAATGTTATTTGGGGGTAAACATGCTGTGTTTATTATTGTATAATAATAAAGTAATTCTGCCTCTTCCTATCACCTTTTGCTTTTTGCCCTACAAATGTTTGAACGCTGTTGGCCAGACATGACAACCCTCTGTAGGTCAAAACATTGCAATGTGAACCTGTTTGATAGAGAAATATCACGTTGTTAAATTATCTTTTACTTTCATCTACTTTGAGTGCTCAGTAATATATACATCGTATCTATCACATATTGTATTGAGAGCATACATTGAACCTATCATATATTGTATTGAGAGCATACAATGGATCTATTGGGATCTAACTGTGGTGAATTGACAATCATGTTGCAAAAAATCAGGCATTAATAGAAGAGTTGGAAAAGAAGGAGAGGTGCAGATTTTTTTTCTCCAAATCAGCTATTTCGGCCTTATATTTATAAACCGGTTTTCAATTTATCGACATTTGCTTTGCTCATACCCTTCCTTCTTTCTATGTGTTAAAAAGGTGAGTGTAGCTGAGCACTTCAAATGCGAGCACACACGGACCCCTTGACTTGAGCATCAACATTTTAGTTGAGAAGGTGCCCAAAACTTACTGATTTCCGTTTTTACAATATAGATGGTATACAGTTTAAATGGTCTTCTAACTATATACTTTTCATACTCACTTTTTTTAAGATGTGTTTGACATCACCACCTATGCACTTGGGGAATTTGGGCCTGTCCTTAGTTATTGATTTAAAGACTTCCTGCACCCGGTATCCATTAAAAAAGGGATACCTGCCCGTTGACAACTGGTGCAGGATAATGCCAAAGGACCACCAATCAACCGCAGACGAATACGTTTTTTTTAGCAAGATCTGGTAAAGAGAATATATAAGAAATAATATAATTATTGCATAATCATAAAACACTGTAAATTAGAACTTTAAATCATGTGGTATCTTCTATCTTCAATTCTCTGTTAATTGTTGTTGTTCATAAATATATTTCTATGACAACGAAAGCAGGAGAAGAGTGAGCTAGATCCATGCCAGGATGGGTGGAGGACACTAGACCAAAGAAAGAGTGACAAAGAAGGCAACAGAGGGCTATAATAAGGTTGAGCAGTTGCAGATGAAGGAGGCTGCAGTATATGTAATCATCAAGAACTGCATGTTACACCTTCTACAAGTACATCTGTAACATGGTTTGGGAATCACTCACTAGGTGGTGTTATCAATCAGTGCATAGTCACAGCTTAGCTGTAATATCACAGAGTTATTCATTATTATGATACATATTACGGCTGTAAATGTTAAACTTAGTTCTCACCTCAGGAGCCATGTATCTTAATGTTCCTGCCATGTCGCTTGTTGTTCCACCGTCGAACATCCCTTCCTCAGCAAGTCCGAAATCGATGATGCGCGCATGTCCCTCGCTGTCCAGGACGATATTCTCTGGTTTCAGATCTCTGAATGAGTAGGTTGAGAGTAAATTATGTCAATGTAAGAGGGTTGTGAGGAGTAGGGACACTACCATGCAATATGCATAGATCTGAACAAAGAACTAGAGGAGACCGATAGAAAACACTACTTTACTGACCGATGAACGATCCCGTGGGCATGCAGGAACTGGAGGCCGCAAACCATCTCTGCAGAATAAAACCTAATCAAGAAAAGAGATAGCATAGCAGAAGAGATTTATGAATGCACATTAGCTAGAAAAGGTTAAAAAAAAAACGCACAAAAATCAAACTAAAGTGTACAATAAATAGCATTCAGTGGAAAAGAGCACATTTTTAATGCAACAGTTCTCTGGGAATATTAATAAATAATCAAAATAAGCCAGAAGCAGGGCTGCAGGCATAAAGATAAAATGAATATCCATATAGATGATTCCACACAGAACAATACACGTGCACTGGACGAATACGAATAATACCCCTCAAATGACAGGATGTTTACACACGATCCAGGGCTCTACTGTCTGCCATCAACAAGCAAAATAGTCAATTAGAACCGCCCGCGGTACTCCAAATCAGCTCACACATATGCTATAGTGTCTGTGTAAATAAAACGTGCACATGACAAGCATAAAAGTGTCAAAATATGGCACTCCAATTTTCAAATGTTATGATACCCACACTAATGAACTCCTGTGCTCCTATTGCTCCTCAATGTACTTAGGTAGAAAATTGGTATACAGTTGGAGAAGCGCAGAATCACATGTGAGAAAAGTTTAAAAACAACACATCAATGATGACAATATATATGTGTATCTTATGCACTCACAAATTTTCAAATAATATTCTGCCTTAAATAAGACAATTGATCTCCAAAAGTTTTTTTTCTAGTATGCCATTAATCTGAAAAATTATGCAACTAAGATTCAAAACAGCACCTGGAAAAATAATGGGGGAACCCATGTGTACAAGAGCTTCTTTGACCTGAAATAGAAGGAATCTTTTTTTTTTTATAATTTATAATCTTTATTTAGAGGGTAGTCCCTCTATTTTCTCTTTTTAGATATGCAACGAATACAAACATAGTACAAAAAGGTAGCAGCGTAAAATACAATTTTAAAAAAGTTCCAAAAGCCAACATTCATATATAAAACATAGCATATTCTTATTTCTCCTGATAGCTTTTGGTCATAAAAATTGTCTCAGTAGGGCAGAATTTTTAAATACATTACTCAGTTATGAAAAAAGAAAAAAAAAAAGAAATAAAAGACAATACATCCATATATAGGCAATGTTAAGAAAAAAAGCAAAAGGAAAAAGAACAGCACAAGGAACAAAAAAAAATAAAAAACATAAGACAAAACAAAAGAAAACAAAGGACAGTCACAAACAATACTGTATGGGGGAGGGGCCTATGTCGCGACCCAGTCTGCTTTCTGCTGTCATCAATAATTCTATCCTGAATTGTGATTCTTGTTTGTCCATGGGGCCCATCTTAATTCCAATTTCTGGAATTCCCAAGGACCTGCATTTCTTGCAATACCCCTCTCCATATTAAATTGATAATTAATTTGACTCTGTACCTGAAATATAAGGAATCTTATGAATTATCCAGCCAAGTACTCTGAAGTTTTCACGGAACCACAAAGGCAAAAATGATCACTCCGAATTTGGCAAGGGGTGGTGAAATTGACAAATTTGATCCATAATTGGCCACATAGAATAGCTGAATTTCAGCAGAATTCACCCCTCCCCCCAATTCGGCCAAATTGATGCATATTCAGGACTACCTCAGTACACCACAATGTATTTGCTCCATGATAATCCAGTGAAGATGTTCCTGTACATACTGTAACTGCAGCTTGCACCAGTCACCATAGTATCCACATAATATGCCCAGAACTGGCCAAAAAACATAATTTTATATACTGTCCTTACTGCTCTTGTGGTATAACAATGCTGGTGATGTCATGCCAGCTGTAGGTTGACTTCATATAACCACAGGTAGGAAAAAACAAAAGGAGTGCCAGCTTAACAATCCCGAAAGAAAGAAGCTTTCTAAAAAAAATGTCACAAATGCCAAGGCCCCCAGGCTTTTGGGGAGTTAGTGGGCACAAATTCTATCTAGCATTCTGTTGTTTCCAATCTTGGTATTTTCACAGATTTATTTGTAACATTTTGGGTAGTATTGCAGTGCCTTATTCCAAAATTCCCCCACCAAAGCATATATTTTTGGTAAAGCAGACAACCTGGGTGATTTCATTTGAGGTAGCTATTTATACAGCAGTTTTGTCACAACATTTTGCCAAAGTTAGATAGAGGTAGTTTTTGTTGTTGTATTTTTTTCACTAACACAGCCATAGGATTTCTTTCTCAGGTCAGGTGCCACTACAGAAAAACTCTAAAACATATGGAGTAACTATTACAGAAATATCACACATACATTGGTGTGCCATGCTGTTGGAGTGTTAAAGGGCGAAAACCATAACCAAGTTTCCAAAGCTGGAATTTTTAAAGACTGATTTTGTTGGCTTATCTCACATTTTGGGGTAGTATTGCAGTATCCATTCCAAAATTCAAAAGCATAAATGTTTAAAAAGCCGAAAACCTGGTGTATTTCATTTGTTTCATACAACAATTTGTGGTAACTCTTTTTTTATGTAAGTTTTTCACAATGCTGCTATTTCACACAATTGAAAAATTCACCAAGTTCAATAGCATGAGAATTCGGATGAAAGAAGCGATTTACGACCGAACGTCATCCAAAAAAAGGATGAAAATTGTGCCTTAGTTCAATAGAATAAGGTGTGGATGAAATTTGTCACTTTCATCCAAATTCCCTCACCTTATACTATTGAGCTTAGGTGACATTACCGTTAGTTTTCGGATGAAATTCGGTCGTAATTCCCCATATTTATATTATGTATTGAACATAGATGAAATTTCTATTCATCCGAATTGATATATATATTCATCTGTGAGCCAATAAGGCTCATGCTGGATTATATATACACGCTTCATACACATATATTTACAATGGATCTTACATTACAAAAGAGCAGCTCAATTGAAAAATGACACTGGGGTTTGGTCCCAAACTGAGATTACTATTGGATTACTCTCTAACCAATCTCTAATGGGAGAAATCTTTTTAAAGTATGTCTTACTGTCAGCAAGGCACACTCATTTTGTGGAAGGCATAGTACATCCTCCCATTTCAAACAGGTAAAACACTACACACAAAAAAATGCTCTCCTTTCCCCCCATTTGTCAATTACTTACACAACTCGACTCATCTCCAGGTAGCCGGTGGGTTGCAAATGAAACAGAAGGTTTCTTCCTGCCAGGTGCTCTAACACGAAGAATGCATGGAACTGTAATGTCAAATATGGAAAATTTACATGACAGAAACAACAGCATGAATCATGATACACAGCCCCCAAGTTAACAGTATATAGGTAATGGCTTTAATGGTGTGGGAAGAGGCCATATTAGTGGAAGGGAGGTATAGATGAGGTGTTTATATGGAAAGCTAGAGAGTATGGCTTTAGTACCAGATTGTAGACAGACATATTGTAGACAGAGGAGGCTATTGTGATCATGAATGACATATTGGGGTAGATTAAATGCCGCCAAAAGTTCAAGTATTGATACCAAATGTATTATTGTGATTTAGTGGCAACGGGGACTGCAAAAATATCATATGCTGAAGAACAACACCTTGGAATCTTGGAATAATAAAAGGAGTATTGCACTTGATATTTAATTTGCCATCTAACTTTGAGATCTGAAACTAAAACTTGATTTAAATTAAAGTGTATATATTGATATCATGATAAAATATTATGATTTTTTATTCCATGCAATTTTGTCTTCTTGCTGCGATTATTCTTATATTCAGTAACTTAGTTTAATGTGTGCTGCCTTGTACAGGTTCCTACGTAAATTATTGAATATGGCTTTTTTCTTCTGATATAATCATTCATAATTGTTTTTAACTTACCTAGCGCCATACACACAGCTGCTAATCCAAATGACTTGCAGTCAATTAGCAGATCAGGCCAGTGATTGGCTTACAAGTATGATCGTATGGTCGAATCTGATCTAGATAAACTCTGTAATATATTTTCTGTGTGTTATTTAATACATTGCTGCTTTATGTACATTACACATGGGACAATGCTTTTGTATCTTGAATTCAGTATGCTATTGACCTCTCAACTAACCAACCAATGACAGAAAGGCCATGGCTTGCATGAACAGTACAGAGGTACAGCACATCAGAGAAATTACTGGCCTTTTTTCTATGAAATCTAACCAGGAATAGGAACACGAAAGAGAACCTATACTTTTAAATATAGGCACGATAAGTCAGATAAAATATAAATTTGATAGACACAGATTTTAGTAGTGTGTTTTTATAAATGTTCTTATGACATTAAATGTTTTTGTTTTGTATGCCTGGGATCTGAAACAATCGAGGGGGGGATGGGAGAGGGTGTAGATGGGAAACAAGTTAGATAATGATTAAATGTTTGTCTTTAAACATTCAGCGTTTGAATGCCCCTTATTAAAGAGCAATGCTCACGTATGTCTTAGACCCACTGGAAAATAGCAGATACAGAATTGTGTCTTCAGCCTCCCTGGAGAATGAAAAGAAAAAAAAGGGAGTATCAATCCTGATAACCAGTGCCTTACAATTTAAAACCATATCTCTGGAAAATGAGCCTGAAGCAAGATATAAAATAGTGATCCTTAAATATAACCAACAACTATTTACTTTGGTTAATATGTATGCCCCAAACAATACACAAATTAAAACATTAACGCAAGTAATAGAGAGAATAGAAAAGGTGAAAAAGGGCTCAATAATTTTGGGCGGGGGATTTCGGCCAGAAAGATAGAAGGGGAATCCCTGTAGGACCTATATATATCTCTCTCAAAGTTAATGGAAAAAAGAAAAACCTCTAGATGTATAGTCATCACAGATCCAGATATTAAAAAAGGAAATAAATCAAGAAAACCAGATTCAAGAGTATTTGGAAAAATGCAAATTACCTGCACCAGTAGATGACCAGAAACAAGATCTAAATAAACCCATCTCAGAAATAGAAGTCAAGATTGCAATTGATAAAGTTAAGAATAATAAAGCACCTTGGTTGGGGCTTTCCTGAATATAATAGCCAATTATGGCAAAGTTTAAAACTACAGAGTGAATATATCTAAATCTAATATAATGGCCTTACACATAGATATGAATTTGGTGAACATATTGATGGAAAGTTTTGATTTTAAATGGATTAAAGATAATATGGAATGCGAGGTTATAACAATCCCACCAAATCCAGAGAATATAGCAAATATTAACTATGACGATATCCTGAAGCACACCAGTGAATTGCTCAAAGAATGGATGGGTCTAGAAGTCTCATGGTGGGGAAGAATTAATGTCATCAAGGCATTGTCACCGTTAATCTGGGTTTGTGGCCGTTTCCTCTTCAGCCTCTAGTGACCGCTATTCTTGGGTGCCCATTCTCCTTCTGTTGTTAGCTGCCTCGTCATCCTCAGCCCTTCCCTATTTAAACCTGCAGCTTATGGCACTCAGTGCCTTTGCATTGCTTTGGTTGCTGTCTGTGATAATGGCTTGTGTGCCTCACTAGTGTTCTGACACCTGTTTGATATGTTGATTTCTGACCCAGTTCATTCCTGACTACCCATATCTCTCCTAGCATTTGTTCCTGCATTCCTGATTTGTTCTATGTCTGCTGCCTGCCTCGATTCTGCTTGTGACCTGGTTATTCAAATCTCTACATTCCTTGACCCAGCCTGTTTTGTGACTCTCCATTTTCCTGTCATCCTGTGCTAAGCCTTATCGGGCTCCTCTTGATAGGTTCTTGGTAGTAAATATTTCAGCAAAGTCCTTGGTGACAAAACACCTTAACCAAGGGTGTGTTGTCATTAAGATGAAAACCAATACTTAGTGAGTCTTCCCGTAAACGCAACTGCATTGTGGATCCGGCTCTCCAGCAAAAAATGTACAATTATTATAGGCCCGTGTCCTTATCTAAGAGCTGCCAGTCCAGTATCTGCATCCTGTTTTCAGTTGCCTGTCCTGTTTCAGCTGCCAGTCTCCACTACCAGTTCTGTCAGAGTATTCCATCCAGTTCATAGTTATGCATCGTGGGGTGCAGACACATCCTACACCCTGCCCTGCAACGAGGCTCCTCTCTGGTCTGTTATCCCTGGTTGTGACAGGCATACCTGCTTCCAAAGTGGAAGTATGCTTTGATGGCCAAGAGTAGCAAGAAGGGAGGTTTATCAGTCCCAGATATAAAAAAGTATCACGATGCGTCCCTTTTCAAACATCTCTCCAAATGGTTTAATAAAGAGGGGGCGGAATCATGAAGAGAAATAGGGGTACTTGATTTATCTATGCTACTGTGGGCAGACCAAAATAAATTCAAGACTAGTAATTGGCCCGGGAAGACGTTGTGGAAAAAGAACTATATCACTGCAATAATTCTGTTTTTGGGAGAACCTTAAATCAGAATATGGACTAATGTGGATTAAAAAGACATGGAGAGGCTGCGATATTAGACTCTTGGATCATGATATAGAAAATATGAATATAGGTCTCTGGAATGAGAAGGGTATACATAGTTTCTCAGATATATTAATAGATAAGAAAATACAATCTTTTCAGACATTAGTCTCTGAAAATCAAATACCCCCAAGGGATATATTTAAATATCTAATTAAGAATTAAGAGGTTTGAAAGAATTATTGAATCCCAGAAATAACCTTAAAGATTTGATACAATGAGATATTTTTGAACAAGAAGATCTGACAACGGTTAGGCGATTAGCTAACCTCATAAATAAATGGGAAATAGATACTGGATCGGCAATTCTGCCTGCCGACTGGCTTAACACCATCCAATAGATAAAAAAGAACATTTATTGTTTAAACACTCTGGAACTCCAATATAAGTTGATAGTTAGATGGTATTTAGTACCCACAAGGACCGACAACCGCACTCTTGCACCTAGGATTGCCTAAAACCAGTATAAATGAGACTTATATTGTTACCCATATTTTAACAGCAGCTAAAGCCCTAATTGCGAGATCATGGAAGAAGATAGAAACTTCCACATGGGAGAGATTGAAATCAAAAGATTTCCTATCAGTTTAATATGGAGAATAGCCAATTCTGGATGGGCTGTATAGGAGAAATATATAAATGAATAAATAGATTACTAACTAGGGAAAGATGACAACCCCGAATGTTAGGACAAATATAGAAGATATAGATTGGAGAGGCCTCTCTAAAATCACCCCCTCCCACCTTACTAACTTATTCCTCCCTCATCTGGAGGAAATTGAGGGAAAATAAACTCTGGCTAGGTTTTGTTTGTATTATGTTTTGTTGGTATATGTTATGTTGTGTGACATATTTTAAATGTTGTCTGTTTTATACAAATATATAATATTATTGACATTAATGTTATATGTTATGAATGTTGAATTGTAAAACTGTAATAAAAATGTATACGAAAGAAAAAAAAACTAACCAGGCCTTTCAAAAGGCTTCACACTGTACAAAAGTAAGATGTGCCGCCAAATATAATTCTATAAACCTGAATAACAAGATGTTCTCCTATAATGCCACCAATTTTCATCACTAATGTCCTAGCTATGAATATTATGGATAAACCCCTGCATACTTCAGATTGAAAAGCAGCATGCATGTGACAAAGAAAGAGGCTCCCATTAGCCACAGCTAGGATTCTTCTCTCTTTCATTAAGCTGCTGGAATTATCATGATTGATTCTCCTTCTGATGATCTTCACTGCAACAATTTTCCTGGAGTTCCTGGTGGAGGCTAGCATCACCTGAAATAGGCAAAAAGGAACAGAAGAGGCCAAAGTGAGATATAGAACACATAGTTATGTTTAGTAGACAGTAGAGTCAACTCAGTATGCTGTGAGATGGCCCAAATTCAGGCCAGATTGGGGCATAAAGCTAAATTGCGGAGAAATAAACTATTTGGCTGCCCAATATTGCGATTTCCCCATGAAAGAGAGATTATACAAAGGGAGGGGAAATGGGGTATAAATACCAACATTGTTGGGTGTCTTCTTACATGATGAGTAATTACTGATACATATTTGAACCAGCATGTCTAAATTTAAAAACAATATATTTTAGATTCTTTTATATTCTTTTACTTTATTGTTATATATATATATATAATACATTATTTTACATTTTTTATTTCATTTATGCTTGGGCCATTTCGGGAGGAATTTGGCTATTTCTGATATACCCGAGGTCCTCTCAAAATAGCTCCAAAATAAGCTGAAGTCCTCCCCTTAGAAGTGTATGTGGAGTTGGCCACTTTGGTAGATTATTATTTTTTTGCTTTTCTGGATAGCCTCACTTATGAACCTTACAGGAAAGCAATGATGGTTCTAAATGCAGTGACTAGTGACTGTGCCATTTTACAGGCAATGTATTGCATTGGGAGGCAATACATGTATGGGAATTGTCGTGAAGGGGTTAAGATTGTTAATAACTAATAAAAGTTATGTTTTAACATGTATTAGAACACTTGTTGCTATTTTATATTAACGACATGACTAAACCCAGAAATGTGTTTTCTTTTTATATGTGTAAAGCTACTTTTCACTGCTTTATAAAACTGTGAATGATACTTCAGCTAAATTATTTGTTAAATTAATACATTTTTATTAAAAACATTCTATCATTTGTTTCATTTTCTTTAACACATCTCAACAAATATTAAATATTCATTCCATAATTATAATATCAGTGCCATATATCATTACTGTAATAGCTGGATTTTAATGTCAATTGCTGCTTAACATATGTAAGTGCTCTCTAATATAATTGTATACTTATGTAATACAGGCAATGAGTGCTTGTATTGCAGTGTTGCATAAGACAAAGGTATACATGTTGCAGTTATACAAATATATCTTTAGAAAATGCCATATCGGAGGAGCACTCATTCTACATTTTTTTTTTTTTATTGAAGCTGTATTATAGTTCAACAGTTTTTAGCATTAAATAGACCTTAGTTATGTAGAATGAGGCTGTATAATAATGTGCCACTAGGCAGTAAACTAATTCATTTCATCCATGCTAAGATAAACACATATTTTTACAATAACATTTTTATAAAATAAACAAAATTCAGGAAAAGACCTTAATCCCTTGCCGGCACAAGACGTGCTAGAATGTGGCCATGCGTTGAGGACACAGGACGTACCTACTCCGTCCTGTACCAAAACGAGCACTGAAAGCGTTTTTTACCGCTCTCAAGTGCTGAAACGGCATTGCTATGATGCTTTCATGTGGAAACATTGTTGAATACTGAAAAGAATGCCCGTAGGCATTTCGATAGCTCTGGAGAGCGATTGAAATGCGGGTTTTAAAGTTAATTCGCTTCCTATGCTCTGTAAGTGTTGCTGACTTGCCTTACAAATCGAGGTAATCAGCTTCCCACAAAAAAAAATCGCACGATTTTGATCAATGCGTGACCAAGATGGTGCTGCCCTTCTAAGGGCAAGAGCACAGGAGGCAGGAGGTAGCTACTTCCTGTGCTCTGTGGCTGCCACACAATTGCCTCATCACAGAGACTGATAGCAGTGGGGATGGTCAGATGAGCATCCCCACTGCCTGGTCAGATCAATATTAACCAAATATTGATCTGACCTTTTAGGATCTGCCTCCCTCTTCTCACATTTTTTTTAGTGAGGGAGGGAGACAGATCAAAGTAGTAAAAGTGATCTTGCGTAAGCAGAGCATTTTTTGCTGTTTGTGCATATTTTAGGGGTTCATTTTTTTGTACTGTATTTATTAGAGTGCTACAAAGGCTCTTCTAAGAGCTATTAACCCCTCTCTTGCCGCTGATCACTGCTGATATTGACGCCAAATAAATTTTTATCTGTCTGCTATTTTTTTTAGCTGTCTGAGCGCATAGCAATCAGTAACAGTGAATTAGTGGTAAAGGCAGTTTGATGATTGCTCAGATGAGCATCACCATTCGCCTGGTCAGATCAATATTTGTGAATATTGATCTGACCAATTTTCATATGCCTCCATGTCCTCACTTACCTTTTTGTCAGCATTAGTGATATAAAATAACATTTTTTAATATTGTCAGGTTTAATGTAAGCCATTCCCTGTGTATTAACCCCTTCCCTGCCATTCATCACTGTATAAGCAGTAATCTTGCACAGCAACAGTATTTGTTGCTGTCTGCACTTTTTATGGATTCATTTATTTGTACTGTAATGTATTACAGAACTAGATAGGCTCTTCTAAGAGCTATTAACCCCTTCTTTGCTCGAGGTCACTGCTTAGGCACTGATTCTGGGGCCGCGGACTCTGGGTTCAATTTTGACACTGGTCAGCTTTCTGATACATCATCTAGTGATGTATCGGTGGCTGCAGAGACATTGCCACAAGGCTTCATGGGTGTCTACTTTTAAAAAATATATTGTGTGGTGGGGATAAATTACATTGAAACAATGAGATGCGCATCTCACAAATGTTGCCTTTTTCCACCCCAAAAAACAAACAAACCTATACATGGATGGTATCGCTGTACTCGGGAGATGTTTCTGAACACATATTGGGGTGTTGTTTGGCAGTGTATACCAGAATCTGTGAATTCATGCCTGAAGTACATTGTATGTGGACAAAAAACTCCAAAAATGTACTACCAAAAACTTTTGAGTTTTAAAATACCAACATTCGAAATACCTTAGGATGTCTATTTTCCAAAAATATATGGTTTGATGGGGTAAAATACATTGGACGACTTCAAAAATGTTCCAAATGGAACATGGGCACAGACTGACTATATGTCAAAATTCCAAGTTGGAAATGCACCCCACCTAAATGTCACCTTTTAGCCCCCAAACAACCCAACAAACCTATGTATGCATGGTATCCCTAGACTCAGGATATGTTGCTGAACACATATTGAGGTGTTGTTAGGCACTGACACATAACAGGATCTGTGAATTCATGCTCCAAGTACAATGTATGTGGAAGCAAAAAATTAAAAAAATTACTAACCTAAAATTTGACAAAGGCCGGTGGTAGAATTAGTGCATGGAAAGTGTTAAGATACTACCATTTGAAATACCCTAGGGTATCTAGTTTGCAAAAATGTATGGTATTGTGAGGTAAAATACAGATTCTGGCTTCAAGAATGTCCCAAATGGAACATGGGCGGAGGCTTTCTGCATGTCAGAATTCCAAGTTAAAAAAACAAAAAGCGCACCTCTCAAGTGTGGGCTTTTAACCCCCAAATAATCTAACTAACCTACACATGGGTGGTATCCCTGTACTCAGGAAATTTTGCTGAACACATATTGAGGTGTTGTTTGGCACTGACACATAATAGAATCTGTAAATTCATTCCTGAAGTACAATGTATGTGAAAAAAAATTACTACCCAAAATTTTGACATAGCCTGGTGGTAAGATTAGTGCATGGAAAGTGTTAAAATACTACCATTTGAAATATCCTAGGGTGTCTAGTTTTCAAAAATATATTTTGTGGTGTAAAATACATTGTCTGGCTTCAAAAATGTACCAAATGGGACATGGGCGCAAGTTTTCTGCATGTCAAAATTCCAAGTTGGAAAACTAAAAAGTGCACCTTCCAAATGTTGCCTTTTAACCCCCAAATCACCTAACCAACCTATGTATTTGGCAATACCCCTTCACATTTTCACATAATGTTTACACAAATTGGAATCTATGTCGGGGGGGGGGGGGGGGGTCATATATGGATTTAGTACAGATATCAGTGTTACAATGTCACTATCGCTAATTATGAAAAAAAGGATTTTGAACTATCTTTGCACTACTTATAGTTTTGGCCCTGTAACTTGAATAAAAAGCACAAAAACATAAAACATGGGCTATTTATGAACTCAGGACAAATATTAGAAACTATTTAGCAGTGCTTTTTGTTGTCGCTTGTAGATGAGTATATGGTTTTTCAAATAAAAGTCAGAAAAAAGTAATTTTTTTGCCATATTTTATTATTATTTTTATATCAAATTATATTCTGTTATCAAAATAATGGTATCAAAAGAAAGCCCTTCTTATGACAATAAAAAAGATATATCGTTTGTGTGGGTACACTAAATGAGACAGAAATAAATTACAGCCAAACACAAACACCTCAGAAATGTTAAAACAGCCCATGTCATTAAGCGTTGGACAAGCCAAAAAAATCATGTCACCAAGGGGTTAATCCCATTTTTGTTCTGCAAATCTATGTACAATCAAAGAACACATTACCTTCACACATTACCACTTCAGCTAATAAACACTGACGTTTAAGAAAACACGAGAATATGCATGCTACATAATGTTATGGTTTTAGTTAAATAAAAAAGGTTTAGTAGCTCTCCAAATATGTGTTATTAACCTATTAAACTTAAATCAGTTCTGATGTAGCTGTTTTTCTAATCTGACAGGTTATTCTAAATATGAAATCTTCATCTGGTTGCAAATTTTAAAGAATACAACTACCAACATGAATGATTCTCTACAACCAAGTCTCACTGACTAGTTATATAAATCATGATTTAAATCAAATCCACCCTGCCAAAAAGGGACAATAATTTTTGTTGAAGTGGCTAAAAATGTGGCTATAAACTGGGAATAACTGTAATATATTCAGTGGCTGTATGGCCAATTTATAACTATTTATGACATTTAGAATAATAATAAAACATTGTATTTGCTCAAATAGAGATAATGACACATTAAATACCGTATATTGTGAGTTTTATTGTTCTGGAGCTCTATCATATACGTATACACAGGGGTAGACAGACATCGCATGGGGCCCCAGGGCAATCGATGGGCATGTACACCCCCCCCCCCCCCCCCCGAATAAATGGTTCTATTTATTCACATTTCTATTGAACACTGAAAAGGTGGATAAATAGAACCATATTTTAAAACATACATTTTAAATTCAACTTTAGCACCCACAAAGTAAGTATATCCATAATCTTGCTCTATCATATCAATGATAAATATATCCATAATCTTTCTATATCTTGCCAGTAAGAAATAGATACATAATATTTCTATATCATGACAATGAGACAAATACATAATATTTCTATATCATGCCACATATGACAAACACACATTGCTGTCCCCTTCTCCCCCTCCAACACACATACCCCATACACAGTTATGTGGCTCTGACTAAATAGTGTTGAGTGTGAGGGGAAGGCCCTGCACTCTCTCCCTCTCTCACTCAACCAAGCCACCTCTCTCCGCCACTCTCACTCCTCCAAACCATTTCCCTCCCAATCCTGCACTCTGTTCCACTCTCACTCCTCCAAGCCATCTCTCTCCCAACCTCTCACTCTCTCCCACTCTATTACAAGTCAGCTCTCTCTCACCTGGCCCTGTTCTCTTTCTGCCTCTCTTGTAGGCTCTTGTATGGTTTCACACCATAGTATCACACACATACAAACATACTCAGTCTAAATGAGATGTAGAGCATACACTTGGTAAAACATGGCACACTGTATAAACTTGGCATATCATGGCAAAATCATCAGTATTGTATAAACATGGCATTAAATGGCAAAATCATCAGTAATGTATATACTTGTCAATGTGTCCTCTCCACACATACCAATGCATCCCCTTACACTTCCAAATCTGACCCCGAGACTTGCCAATATGCCCCCTTTCTCTCCAATCTGACCCATTTTTCCCAGTATGACCCCCATATTTACCAATCTGACCCCAAATTCCCATTTTGCCCCTTCATTAAAAACTGAACCCCACACTTGCCAATCTGCCCTCAAACTTTCCAATCTGCCCCCTTCTTCCCCGTATGACCCCCAGATTTGACAATCTGACCTCCAGACTTGCCAATATGACCCCCATTTACCAATATGCCCCCACATGTGTCCATCGGACCCATCTTCCCAAGTTTCCAAGCCCCCTCAATCCAAATATGCCCCCCAAATATGCCAATATGCACCCTTCTTCCAAATAAGCCACATCCTACACAATGTGTCCCCAGGCTTACCATCGACCCACATCTTCCCAATCTGACCACTTCTTCCCAATATGACATTCAGATTTGCCAATCTGACACCCACTTCCCTATCTGACTCCCAAATGTGCCAATCTGCCCCCTTTTTACCAAGCTAACCCCCACACTTCACAATCACACCCCATCTTTCCAATCACACCCCCAGACTTTCAAATCTGCCCCCTCCTTTGTAATCTGACCCCCAAACAGTCCAATCTGCCCCCTTCTTCCAAATCTACCCCACATTAGCCAATGGGACCCCCTCACTAACCAATCTCACACCAAATGTGCCAATCTGACCCCTTCTTCCAAATCTGACAACCATGTCAGTGACGGGGCCCGCTTCCAGCCTGGGACCTCGAGCAGTGCCTGAGTGCCCTCATGGTCAGTCCACCCCTGCTTATATAAACCAAAAATTCTGAACATGCAAACAAAAGAGGGACATAGAGGAATATATGCACTAAATAGTGACAGTTAAGAGGTATGCAAACTATACTTCATTGTCATTTCCTAACTAGACCCCAGTTTCCACCACAAAAAATACACCAGTATACCATACTAAATTACAGCTTACTCACTTTTCCAAAATTGCCCCTTCCAAGCTCAGAATGAAAGTGGAAGCATGCTGCTGAAAGTGGTGTCGGTTTCCCAGATGTTCCAGCGACTTCATGGTGTTTACTTCCTCCTTATTGAATAAAAAACAATCATATTACTAAACCTTATAACAAATACATATAACTGCTACTTAAAGTCTGAGTCCTACAATCTTAGACCTAGACTATCTATGGCATTGAACAAGTGAACATTTACACAGATTAACAACTTCTTGGTTTCCTAAATCCTGTACCTGGTCTACTCTCCTCTTCAGTTTTATATCTTTTCTCATTTTCTTCTTCTTGTTCTTCCTCTTCTCTTCTTCTTTTACATACCGTCTTCCAGCTGCCCTGATCTCTTCTTTCACATTCCTTCTTCCTCTTCTCTTTTCTTCCCCTTCCTTCTTCATTGCTCTCCCTGCTCCTCTTCATCATCATACGATGTTCCAAATCAGTTTCGGATGTGTGAACGCTGTCGCTTTGGCTTTTAGGCATCTTGCAATATATGTATCACGTCTGATAATATATCAGCCTGTAACTTAACCGCTCTCAGAACTTGTGATGATTTGAATCAAAACTACATGGCATCATAGAATCTTGTGATGTCATTGACAAGATATCAGCATACTGCTGTTGCTTATGTTTTTTTTCAAATCAATCAATGTAAAAAACTTCAGATGTGAGGCTGATGCTAAAGACACTATTGATTTTTTTGTGTATAAACCCCCCATAATTGTTGTGAATCTGATAAAAATTAAAAAAATCAGTATTTAATGCAATAAATTCACTCTTTACATGTAACCTTATTTATTTTAAACTCTACAATGGTTTTGGTTTAATATTGGTCATATTTTAAATAAGGACCATGGAATACAGTGTGATGACGGAGCTGCTGAACCATAGCACCCACAGATGAGAAGGACTGGCCATTAGGCAGTCAAGGCACTTTTATGGGCACTGCTTGAAGCAAAGCAGACGTAATGCTAACTCTGCCCACTTTCTACAAGCTTTGTGCCAGCTGTTTTGCCACTTCACCATGTTGAGGCCTACTTCAACCACTTTTTACTTTCATGTGGTGCTATTACTTTAGTTCAGACAAGCAGTGACTAACATGTGCCTGGTCAATGCCTGCTCATTACAATAAAGAGCAGGTGAATCTTTGAAATTCTGGATATTTGTATGTGTACAATACAGTATTTTATGTATTTGTATTATTATCCATTACAATTCTCAAAATCACTCTTTTCTGTCATTTATTTTTATATTTTTTAATTCTTATTTACATTGTTTGCCACTTATTGTTACTTTCCTTTATTGTGCACAATTATTTATCCATATTTTCAAGATTTTAACAAGGATGGACTGGGAACCACCTTTAATATAACTAGCAGCTTTTCCAGTCTGCTCATTCCCCCTTTCTATTTTCTTTTTCCTATTTCATTTTTTGGGACTTGGGTGGATTTTCTGGGACTTCATTTTTTTAATGTATACATTACGTTACTTGCAAATAAAGGTTGTGAGAACCCAAATTGCAACCACAGGACTTGCCCATGGAACCAAATTTCAAATAGAATAAAAATATATAAAGAAAAATGTAATTTAAAATGTCACCCCCCATACCTCTCCAATTGCTGACAATGTTGGCTAGACCAGGGGCATCAACATCAGGGCCGAATTTAAGGAACCAGTTCCACAGTATAAATCATCATTATGCCAGGGAAATAGCACCGCACCATTATTATTTCAGAATAGGAAAATTGCATGTTTAAGACACAACTGAATAATACACTATTTCCACATAAAAGGACAAAGGGCTTTATATCTGTTCCTTATGCATAACCCCCATTGAAACACACTCTGCCAGTCACAAGCAGTGTTGAGGCATAGTTATTACATAAAAGAAAATATTTTTGACTGGAAACCATTAGGGAAGAATGAATGTCCTAAAAGCATACAACTTACCTAAATGGATATAAAATTTTAAAATGATACCGATTAGGATTCCAAAAACATGGATCACATAGAGCCAGACATCAATGAACAGATTTATTTCTCAAGGAAAGAAGTCGCACATACAAGCTAAATGTATGACACAATAGGACAATCAGGGAGGTCTAGGAGCACCACATCTAGAGGAGTATTAAACTGCTAACATGATCTCAAATGCGCTAGTTTTACAAAAATAATAGAGCAAAAAGAAGCAATGGTATAATATAGAGCAACAGTATTATGGTGTTTGTGATTTAATTTCAGTATTCTGGCAAACTGATTTGCAAAACGGTTTAACATTTAAGAAAGAAAAAAGGGGTTGCATTTTAGAGGATGTGAGATCTGTAAGGGAAAAACTAAAAGGAGCTGTGAAGTTGAATAAGAAAGTATTGCTACGTTTGCCTTTTAACATTCTTGGTGCCCTAATAACAGACCTAAATCTTAGAAGCGGGTTAAGAATAGGATTTTAATATATTAAAGATCTATATGAGGGAGAAAGATTAAACACTTTTGAACACATTTCTAACAAATATAACATTGCTAGTGGAGAAGTGTTCACATACATTAGATTAAAAGGCTTTTAATCTTAGGTCAGATTTCTGGTAATTGAGGCATGGATAGAGGTTGGGTTATTAAAAACCATGAGAAAGCTAGGTTAATTAATTAAGGTCAATCTATACATGGGTACATTGCTTACATTTTGTGGAAACTATAAGATCCTGAATCGCTGGTATCTGGTCCCAACCAGACTGCATATAATCTTCCCTGGCAGTGTAGAAGTTTGCTGGAGATGTGGGGTACAAAAGGGTGATTTTGTGGTCATTACCATTACTTGGGCCCAAAAAAGTTGTTCAATGAGACGATTAGAATCAGGATATATGGTGTTTGTGGAACAATCTAGTATTGAAAACAGAAACCTTGTTGTTTTAAACATGTTGCTTTAAGAAAATACTTTTTATAATTCAAACCTTGGAAACCTCTAAGTGATTAATAGCAAAAAGATGGAAATCAAGAAACACTCCTACCTGGCCTGATGTAAAAAATGAATTGTGTCACCAATTAAGGATGGCATTTCAATTCAATATAGGTGCCAACATTTCCCTTTGTATAGATAAAAACTATTTATAAATACATATATATATATATATATATATATATATATATATATATATATATACTTGATTTTGAGTTAAAAAAATGAATTCCTTGTTTGTATTTCCTCTCCTTCCCTCCTTTTCCTCTATTTTCCTTATTTATTTATTTTTTCTATTTTTTTTATTAACACTCAGTCTTATCAAATCAACCATATTGTTTGTTAGCTGGATAAAGTAACATCATCGTGTCAGTTTTAACCCTTACCCTGCTTATTTCAACTAATCTTAATTAAAAGTGCTCTTGGAAGGAAAACATTTAACTCCATCTAGCTACTAATATATAAGGTCCAGACGAGTTGTATAAAGTGCATAATTGGGGGCCAATTACAGCCAGCGATTATGGTCGTTAAAGTGCTATGCCCAGTATTTCCTGCCTTTCCATCCTTTTCTTACACTACCCTTTTTCCTTAATTCTCTCTGTCCTCCATCAGACACCTCCCAACTCCAAAATCACTCCACCAAAACCACCCCAAAACCCCTAATTAGAGGGTAGAGAGGTACAGGGGGTATTCCTTAAATACACATCCTGTATTTCTAGTGTGGGATAATCATTAAGTAGAATATGAAGTTAAATTATGCAACTGTATCTCCATCCCCAAAACAAACAAAACAGAATTAACCATATAGAACAAAAAGAAAAAACAAACAAATACGACAAACTCACAAACTCACATAGAACATATGTTGCTCAAGACTACGGCCAGGGCCGGTGTAAGGATTTTTGCTGCCCTACACAGAGACAGGGGGAGGGGGGAGACACACACACAGACAAGGGGAGGGGGGAGACACACACACAGACAAGGGGAGGGAGGGGGGAAACACACACAGACAAGGGGAGGGAGAAAGGGGGGAGACACACATAGACAAGGGGAGGGGGGAGACACACATAGATAAGAGGAGGGGGGGAGACACACACAGACAAGGGGAGGGAGGGGGGAGACACAGACAAGGGGAGGGAGGGGGAAGAGAGAAAAGGGGAGAGGGGATAGAGAGAGAAAAGGGGGGATAGAGAGAGACAAGTGGGGGATAGAGAGAGACAAAGTGTGGGGGGAAGACAGACAAGGGGAGGGGGAAGAGACGAGGGAGGTGGAGAGAGACAATTTTGGGGGGGAGGGAGAGAGAGACAATGCTGGGGGGGGGGAGAGACAGCTGGGGGAGGGGGAGAGAGGCCGCATTGGCACATAAAAGGAAATAAAAACAAGAAATGCATTTGTATAACATAAATTTTTTATTAAATGTTAAAAAGCTATTTACATATATACAAGTTAAACTTTTTTTTCCTATAGGGTAGTCTTATATTCATGCTTTTAGATGTTTTGCTAAAGGAATATACAAAGTTTGGGGGGTCGTCTTATAATCAGGGTCGTCTTATAATCGAGCAAATGCGGTAGAAGCTGGAGTCACGTACACGCACATCACATGAGCTCTTCTTAGTGTAGGGAGAGGATGCTGCAGCTGTGAGGGACAGATTAAAAAAAATTCTGGTGTTGCATCTGAAAACGACAACGATTATTCAAACTATAGCGATTATTCAAATTACAGTGATTATTTTAGTGGGTGCTATACTACATATTTGTACCCTGCCCTGAGCCCAGTGCCACAGAGAGTGCAGTGCACTTGCAACTGCATGTGTGCCAGACACATGACTTTAATCCTGTTCTGTTAGCTCAGTGGGCAACATCTAGACATTTTTAAATACTGCAATTTGTTGGTGTTAAATATTACATTTGCGTCCTGCACTTCATATCTGAGAGTCAAATAGAACAGTCCAATACTGTGCTTACAGCGCACTTTGAAAAATTATAATTGTTGTGCTAAATAGTACATTTACGGCCTGCACTTCATATCTGAGAGTCAAATAGAACAGTCCAATACTTTGCTTACAGCGCACTTTGAAAAATTATAATTGTTGTGCTAAATAGTACGTTTATGTCTTGCGGTGCATTATTTGCAGTCCAATAAACAATAAAAATACAAATAAAAGACAGTGTTGGCTACCTCCTCCTCCTCCTGCGCCGCTTCCACCTACACCCCCACGGTCACCGCCTCCTCAACCTATGGGTCACTTAGTATAAACTGAAAGAGAATGCCCTGCACTCCAACCCTCTCTCAAATAGATAATTCTGTTGATCCTCCTGGCAGGCATGCTTTAGATTTAGATTTATGTTCTTCCAAAGCTAAAATCAAAGATTCCATCTAGTGCTATTTTATGGCTCAGCTGTATTTGTAATTTGTATGTATTTTATGTTATTTTAAGTTATTTCCCTATCCACATTTGCTTGCAGGGCACTTGTTCTACTCTTTTCCACATTTTACTTCCTTTTGCAGCCCTCTAGCCCTTTCCATGACTTTTTTAGAGGCATTTTAGTGGCCAAAAGTTTGTGTCCCCATTGACTTAAATGGGGTTCAGGTTCGGGGTCAAGTTCGGGGTCAAGTTCGAGCACGGACCCGGACATTTTTTCGAAGTTCGGTTGAACCTGCCGAACCCAAACATCCAGGTGTCCGCTCAACTCTAGTAATTAGCTCTTTAATTAGCCAACGATAATTAGATGCTTAATATGCCACTGATAATTAGATGCTTAATTTGCAGCTGATAAGTTGATGTTTATCAGGGTAACCTAGAATATCCGGATTGTGTACATAAGCTAGACCAGATTGTGATGACATCATAAAAACAACTTACTAGAGGTTTTTAATTGTTCTTAAGTTCTCGATTTGGTAGCCACAAATGTCTGATGCACCAGTAAATTAGAAGGAAGGGTGAAAACGTAGGTAAAGTTTTTTTTCTTATGAATATTCGACTTAAACAGTGAACACATGTGCTGATATCTTTCTATACCACTGTATTGACAATGATTGTATCTTTTCACCATTTGATTGGTTATATAAAAATATATATATAAAAGACACACAACATATTCCCTGCCCCCAAAATATATTACAATCTTAGGTTTGTTTTTTGGCACAAACAAAATATATTAAAATGCACAGAGTTATGCATATATCATGTATGTGTATATCCCTCCTATATGCTGTCGGGCTGCACTTTGTATGCCCCCCCCCCCCCCCTTCAAAATTAGGACTTGAAGATGGGCAAATGCGTGTTATTTTATTTGCCACTGGCAGCAGCAGTTCCATGGCCCTACGGGAGCTATTTTTCTAAAATTATTTACATTTCAATTCTCCAGTTAATTTAGTTGGGTATTTTAGGCGATTTTGGGTTCATATGGTCCCTAATGAGTAGGACGAAATCCAGAAACCAAATATGGCCACATAACTGGCCAGATAGGTGTATTTTGAGCTTTATATCTCATGACTCTCTGAAAGGCTGACCGAGAATCATGGGATATGGAGTTCCCAATCATTTGCAATGAGAAAATGTAGCCACTTGCACGTGAAGATAACACACTCTATGACTGTAGGTGTTAGCTCCGCCCGCTAGGGGAAGAAGTTGTCAATTGAAAAAGGTTGCACGAATTATCATTTTCAGTTCTGGCGAGATGTTTGCACATATATAATTTTAGCAGTAAGAGCATACTGCCAAATAATATATATACATATATAAAGCAATTTACACACATAAATTGGTTAGGCTAGTTGTTCATTCCACATATGTTGTTGTGCATGCATCATGCATGCGACCATCAGATTGCTTACATTGATGATACCTCCTGTGGTAAGAAGTGGTTGGGACAGAGGATGTCCGGAGGTAGCTTATATGATGGAACTGTTTAATGTAGATAGTTTTCTACATTGAACATGAGTCCACTACCTAATTGGGAGCTATGATTTTTATGTCTGTGTGAGCAGTGTCTCTGGTTGGGGTCTCAGGTCGGCATAGAGGTGTGTGTCAGTGAAGTATGATGGGGAGATCTTGCTGCAAAGGAGACTGGACATATGATATGTAATATGATTTATATTTTATATAACATATTTACAACTAGTCATCTTCTTGGATGTGGAGATGACAGGATGAGTGATTAAAGTAGTCTATTGGTTGGTAGTCAACAATGTGAAGTAAACTATAGGGTTTTTTTTTTTAATATTATTTTATACAATTTTCTAATTTCATTCTTTGCTGCCAATACAAAATTGGCTAGAGTTTTCATAGCTATTAGATTGACAGGTGCTCTGGTGTGTTTAGTCCACATCATAGAGAATGCACTTGGAATAGAATAATGCACTAACATGGTATCCCCTAATAGATAAGACAAATTATATACTGTACACAAAAAAAAATGCTTTTGAATGTATTTTTTATTTAATATAAATAACCTGTGCTTTTATGGCTGGGAGCCCCATGATATATATGGGATTTTCATGTAACAGTTTATTCACTAAATTCTCTGTAAATAAATTCCCCAAGTACCTGGATCATGCTGATCGTCCCCCGCAGCTTTGCGTGCATGAAATACAGCATCCGGAAATAACGGCAAGTCATTTTCAGGCGGCTGTTGCGAACCATGTCCATGTGAGACAATCACACGTGAAGAAGGGGCCCACAGAACAGATTCCTTGGTTGCCCATGTTTTTTCTTCTACTGATTTTTTTTTTAGGGACCTCCAGCTTGCACCACTTCGGTGAGCTTATTAAATTGTTGTAACGGGTTAACACGAACCGGTGCGAACCGGCTGAATCCCACCACTGGGTAAAATGTTTCATTTTTCCTTGTATATGTAAATTATCAACTTTAGTCATGCCATGTTCGACCCACTCCTCTTAAGTTTATCCAAGCAGGACACTAAATGATTAAGGACATTAATGATTGTGCATGACCATGACATACTTTGTTTAGTATTCGTTCTCTAGAACCACAAATCTCGCTCTTGCCTCTTCAGTGAATTTTGCTCAGTCATTTTCTTCCTTCAAAGCTTTTTGTGTTGCTATTGCTTGTCAATCATATTGGCTTGGTAATAAACCTCTAAGCTAGGAAGCCCCACAACTCCCTATGTGGCCCTGAGAGAAAGCGGGCAGGATCCCATCCATGGTCGCTTTCAATGCAAAATAAAATTATTCATAGCTGATTGCATCATGGTTATCCATGGCTTAGGGATTGTGAGAGGTAACGTCTATGACCATTGCGGCAATATATACAACTTCACAATATTAATCCTCAACCACCAAGACAAGCCCACTGGTTTCCTTTTAACCCCTTAGTGACATGACTTTTTTGGCAAAATTTTTTTTTTTACATTTTTCACATAGATTGCAATTTAGGTAAACATTACCTTAAAATGTGAAGGGGTATTTCCAAATAACACCTCAATATGTGTTCAGCAACATCTCCTGAGTACAGGGATACCACCCATGCATAGGTTTGTTGGTTTGTTTTGGGCTAAAAGGCCACATTTAGGGGGTGAGCATTTTGGTTTTCCAACTTGGAATTCTGACATGCAGAAAACCTGCACCCATGTCCCATTTGGGGCATTTTTGAAGCCAGAAAGTGTATTCTACCCCACAAAGCCATATATTTTTTAAAACTAGACACCCTAGGGTATTTCAAATGGTAGTATTTTAACACTTTCCATGCACTAATTATACCACCAGCCTATGTCAATGTTTTGGATATTAATTTTTTTCACATACATTGTACTTTGGGCATGAATTCACAGATCCTGTTATATGTCAGTGCCAAACAACACCTCAATATGTGTTCAGCAACATCTCCTGAGTACAGGGATACCACCCATGTATAGGTTGGTTAGGTTATTTGGGGGTTAAAAGGCCACATTTGAGACGTGCGCTTTTTGGTTTTCCAACTGGGAATTCTGACATGCAGAAAACTTGCGCCCATGTCCCATTTGCGACATTTTTAAAGCCAGAAAGTGTATTCTAACCCACAAAGCCATATATTTTTTAAAACTAGACACCCTAGGGTATTTCAAATGGTAGTATTTTAACACTTTCCATGCACTAATTCTACCACCAGCCTTTGTCAAATTTTAGGTTAGTAATTTTTTAATGTTTTGTTTCCACATACATTGTACTTCAAGCATGAATTCACAGATCCTGTTATGTTTCAGTGCAAAACAACAACACCTCAATATGTGTTCAGCAACATCTACTGAGTACCATGCATACGTTTGTTGGGTTTTTTGGGGGATAAAAGGCCACGTTTACATGGGTGTAGGAACCCCCACAAATCTGGGGGGGACAGCATTTTTGCTCGCCGGGTATAGCAGCAGTAAAAATAAAGCTTGTCACAGTGTATATTATATCACCAAGTTCCCACCAACATTACCAGGATCCTTGGTATACAACAGATACATTCACAGCACAACATCTACATCAGGCAGGTGCATTTTATCACTGTTACATGAAATATAGTCAGCGAGCTGTGTGTACACCATAAAACATACATCAGTATGAACCTACCACTTCTGCTGGAATGCCATTCCATGTATCCACTACCCTCTCAGTAAAGTAATACTTTCATTAGTCCCTGGCCTTATCTTTTATCTAGGATAGCCTTATACCTATCCCATGCATGCTTAAACTCCTTCACTGTATTAACCTCTACCACTTCTACTGGAAGACTATTCCATGCATCCACTACCCTCTCAGCAAACAAACATTACATTTCTGACCAGAAAATAAACTGTAAAATATTAAATATTTCCAAAAGTGCAATTTGTATGTCTATGTATGTGTATAAGAGCTTATTTATTACTTGATGTTTGTAAATTTATTTAAGATACAATAAAGCTTTAAAAAGAAAAAAAAGAAAAAAAATAATATTTCCAAAAGCTTAAGGTGGACCCCAAATATATGTATATAACTAGTAAAATTTATACCAGGGCTTGACAACCTTAACTAAGTTTTAGGAGCCAGGAAAAAAATCTAGGAGCCAGACAACAGCACATACACACAATCACATGCAGTCATATACAGTCAGTCACATAGACACATATACTCATACATACAGCCTGTCACACATATACATACTGTCACATAGAAACACACTCATACATACATACATACATACATACAGTCTGCCAGGCACACACTCACACATACATACAATCTGTCAGACACACACACACTCATACATACAGTCGTTCACAGACACACTCATACATACATACATACATAGAGTCTGTCGCAGACATACACTCATACATACATGCAGTCTGTCAGACACACACACACTCATACATACAGTCTGTAACATAGACACATACACTCAGAGTCAGTCACATAAACACACACACTCATACATGGTCTTTCACATACACTCATACATACAGTCTGTCACAGACACACACACTCATAGTCAGTCATATATACACACAAACTCATACAGTCAGTCACAGACACACAAACTCATACAGTCAGTCACAGACACACAAACTCACACAGTCAGTCACACACACTCATACAGTCTGTCACACTCCCTCATACAGTCAGTCACATAAACACACACACTCATACATGGTCTTTCACATACACTCATACATACAGTCTGTCACAGACACACACACTCATAGTCAGTCATATATACACACAAACTCATACAGTCAGTCACAGACACACAAACTCATACAGTCAGTCACAGACACACAAACTCACACAGTCAGTCACACACACTCATACAGTCTGTCACACTCCCTCATACAGTCTGTCACACACACACACTCATACATACATACATAGTCTGTCACATACACTCATACATACATACATCCATAGTCTGTCACATACACTCATACATACATACAGTCTATCACATTTACTCATACATACACACAGTCTGTCACATACACTCATACATACACACATTCAAGTGAGCAGTTTTTTTTTATCTTAAAAAATACATTTAAAAAAAATGTAGATCAATAGCAGGGATCAAAGCTACATCTCATTGCAGGGAAGGTGGGCATTTCCGTTCCAGGTTTGTCTGTGCCTCTTACAATCATTACTTATTAATTACATTATTTTGCCCATTCATTTGTCAGTTTTATTTTGCCCACATTCATTTGCCAGTGTTTTTTTTGCCCAAATTCATTTGTCAGGGTTTTTTTTGCCCACATTCATTTGCCAGGGTTTTGTTTTTTTGCCCACATTCATTTACCAGGGTTTTTTTTTTGCCCACATTCATTTACCAGGGTTTTTTTTTTTTTGCCCACATACATTTACCAGTGTTTTTTTTTGCCCACATTCATTTGCCAGGTTTTTTGTTGCCCACATTCATTTGCCAGGGGTTTTTTTGCCCTCATTTTTTGATCATCTCATCATTAGTAGAAGTCATTGGCAGATTTAAGAGACATGTTATTATGGCAGCTTCGGAAGTCATTGATTATTGCAGCTCTAAGAGACATTTTTTAAATGCCCCTAAGAGCTGCAATAATCAATCGCGTTCCGAAGCTGCCATGATAAAAAGAAAAACGGTACATTATTGGCAGTGACACAGTCACTGTTCCTACCTCGTTCCTCCCAGTGTGGGGCTGTGTGACTTGTGGAGGACGCGCACAAGCCGTGCGCATGATCACATGACGTCGTGCGATGAAGTCATGTGATCAGGTGACCTCCGTGATCGCTGCAGAGCTGATTCTCCCGGGACAGTCCCAGGATCGAAAACGTTGCGGGATTGTCCCGGGTTGGCAAGTATGCTCAGGGCCGTCTTTAATAGTGATTGGACCCTGGGCAAGCATTTGCTTGGGCCCCCTGGACCCTGCCCCCTCCCCTGCATGCAATCCCGCCATCCATCGCGATGTTAACCCCCCCCACACACAGACATATGCCATAATTGTTGTGCCATTCAGATGCCAGTAATATTGTGCCATTCAGAGCGCAGTATTATTGTGCCAGTCAGAGCCCAGTAATATTGTGCCATTCAGAGCCCAGTAATATTGTACCATTCAGAGCCCAGTAATATTGTGCCAGTCAGAGCCCAGGAATATTGTGCCAGTCAGAGCCCAGGAATATTGTGCCAGTCAGATACCAAGAATATTGTGCCAGTCAGATACCAAGAATATTGTGCCAGTCAGAGCCCAGGAATATTGTGCCAGTCAGATGCCTGTAATATTGTGCCAGTCAGATGCCTGTAATATTGTGCCAGTCAGAGCCCAGGAATATTGTGCCAGTCAGAGCCCAGGAATATTGTGCCAGTCAGATGCCTGTAATATTGTGCCAGTGAGAGCCCAGTAATATTGTGCCAGCCAGATGCCCAGTAATATTGTGCCAGTCAGATGCCCAGTATTATTGTGGGAGTCAGATGCCTGTAATATTGTGCCAGTCAGAGCCCAGTAATATTGTGCCAGCCAGAGCCCAGTAATATAGTGCCAGCCAGAACCCAGTAATATAGTGCCAGCCAGAACCCAGTAATATAGTGCCAGCCAGAACCCAGTAATATAGTGCCAGCCAGAACCCAGTAACATAGTGCCAGCCAGAACCCAGTAACATAGTGCCAGCCAGAACCCAGTAATATAGTGCCAGCCAGAACCCAGTAATATAGTGCCAGCCAGAACCCAGTAATATAGTGCCAGCCAGAACCCAGTAACATAGTGCCAGCCAGAACCCAGTAACATAGTGCCAGCCAGAACCCAGTAATATAGTGCCAGCCAGAACCCAGTAATATAGTGCCAGCCAGAGCCCAGTAATATAGTGCCAGCCAGAACCCAGTAATATAGTGCCAGTCAGTGCCCAGTAATATAGTGCCAGTCAGTGCCCAGTAATATAGTGCCAGTCAGAACCCAGTAATATAGTGCCAGCCAGAGCCCAGTAATATAGTGCCAGTCAGAACCCAGTAATATAGTGCCAGCCAGAGCCCAGTAATATAGTGCCAGCCAGAACCCAGTAATATAGTGCCAGCCAGAACCCAGTAATATAGTGCCAGCCAGAACCCAGTAACATAGTGCCAGCCAGAACCCAGTAATATAGTGCCAGTTAAACCCCCCCCCCCCCCCCCCCTCTTCCCTAGTACTTACATGAATCTGCTCCGTGTCCACCGCCGGATGTCTCCTCCGTGCAGTCTTCCCTCTTGCACGGAGGAGGGAAACAGTCACCGGATGTGATGCGACGTCACATCCGGCGTCAGTTTTTTTTTTGTTTTTTTTTCCGGCCGTCGCATCCATCGGATGCGGCTTGCCGGAAAAAAGTGTTCACAAGCGCAATGCGCTGTGAACACGGCAAGCAGGGGCTGGGGGCCCCGTTTGCTGGGGGGGATTTCACCCTACCTGTCCCCCCCACATTTTTTCCTGGGGGGGATCCGTCCCCCCCATCCCCCCCGCTTCCTACGCCCATGCACGTTTAGGGGGGTGCATTTCCAACTTGGAATTTTAACATGTAGTCAGCCTGCGCCCATGTTCCATTTGGGACACTTTTGAAGCCTGTCAAAGTATTTTACCCTGTAAAACCATATATTTTGGAAAACTAGACATCCTAGGGTATTTAAAATTGTGGTATTTTAACACTTTCCAAGTGCTAATTCTCCCACCAACTTATGTCAAAGGGTTGGGATGTCATTTTTTTCCCACACACATTGTAGTTCAGGCAGGATTTTCAGATTCTGGTATTTTCCACTGCCAACCAACACCTCAATATGTGTTCAGCAACGTCTCCTGAGTACAGATATACCACCCATGCATAGGTTTGTTGGTTTGTTTTGGGGCTAAAAGACCACATTTAGGGGTTGGGAATTTCCAACCTGGAATTTTGACATGTAGTCAGCCTGCTCCCATGTCCCATTTGGGACATTTTTGAAGCCAGAAAGTGTATTCTACCCCACCAAGCCATATTTTTTTTTAAAACAATACATCCTAGGGCACGGGCGTCCAACGTGTGGCCCGCGGGCCAAATGCGGCCCGCCTGCCAGAGAGGTGCGGCCCGCCTGAGAGTGGCAGCGGTAGCCGCACCTCTCACCCGCTCCAGCAAAGTGCACACCGGGATGTCAGTGACACCCGGTGCTCCAACAAAGTAAGAGCGCGAGTGGATGGGGCTTTCTCCTGTCACGCAGGGGAGAAAGCTCCGCCCCTTCACACTCTGAACCCGATGGAGCACCGGGTGTCAGTGACATCCCGGTGCTCAGATGGAACAATCCACCTCCCTGCAGATATAAGGTAAGCGAGCAGGGAGGGGAAACAAAATGTTTTTTTTTTTCTTATTGTAAAAGTGTGTGTGTATGTAAGTGTAACATGGTGTGTTAGAGTGACTGTGTATTTGTGTCTGTGTATGCACGTTCAATGTGTGCATTTAATGTGATTGTTTTTTTATTGCAAACAAAATAATGGGGTTTTTCTTTCTTAAAAAAAAAAAAGCAAAACTCTATGTGTGTGTGGAAGTGTGAATCAGTGTATGTGTCAGTGTGACTCAGTGTATGTGTCAGTGTGTAAATGCAACTATGTGTGTTTTTGAGTGTGTGTGTATGTAAGTGTAATTTTGTGTAAGAATGACTGTGTGCATTTAATTTGAGTATTTATTTTTTTATATCTACTTGTGTGTGTGTATGTATGTATATCCACATGTGTGTGTGTGTGCATGTATATAATCTTGTGTGTGTGTGTGTATGAATGTATATCCACGTGTGTGTGTGTGTGTGTATGTATGTATGTATATCCTCGTGTGTGTGTGAATGTATGTATGTATATATATCCACGTGTGTGTGGGTGTGTATATATATATGAATATATCCACGTATATATATATATACATACACATGCGCACACACACAGTTTTTCCAAAATGAAACATCAATGCGGCCCACACACAAATAAATTTACGGTGAAGTGGCCCACTGCAAAACAAACTTGGACACCCCTGCCCTAGGGTATTTCAAATGGTAGTATTTTAACACTTTCCATGCACTAATTACACCACCAGCCTATGTCAATGTTTTGGATATTAATTTTGTTTCACATACATTGTACTTTGGGCATGAATTCACAGATGTAGTCAACCTGCGTCCGTGTCCTATATGGGATATATCTTTGAAACCAGCCAATGTAATTTATCTCCTCCAAACCATATATTTTTAATGGTAGACACCCATCACTCCTTGTGGCAAGGGCTCAGCAGCCACCGATACATCACTAGATAATGTATCAGAAAGCTGACCAGGGTCAAAATCGAACCCTGAGTCAGCTGCCTCAGAATCAGTGCGTAAGCAGTGATCTCGAACAAAGAAGGGGTTAATAGTTCTTAGAAGATCCTATCTAGTACTGTAATACATTACAGTACAAAGAAATTAATCCATAAAAATGTGCACACAGCAAAACATACTGTTCCTGTGCAAGATTACTGCTTATACAGTGATGAATGGCAGAGAAGGAGTTAATACACAGTGAATGACTTTCATGAAACCTGACAATTTTATAAAATGTTATTTTATATCACTAATACTGATCTGTCTCTTTCCGTCACAAAAATGTAAGTGAGGAGAGGGAGGCAGATCAATATTTGTGCATATTGATCCGACCAATTTTGATATGACCAAGGTCATTATGAGCTTATTTGAGCAATCACCAAACTGCCTTTGCCACTAATTCGCTGTTACTGATCGCTATGCGCTCAGACAGCTTTAAAAAAAAAATCTCAAATACTTTTACTTTACACTTAATCCCCTAGAGGGTATTATATGCAGACAGATAAAAACTGCTTTGGCGTCAATATCATTGCGTAAGCAGTGATCGACAGCAAAGAAGGGGTTAATAACTCTTAGAAGAGCCTTTGTAGTACTTAATAAATTTCAGTACAAAAAAATTAACCCCTAAAAAATGCACAAACAGCAAAAATAAATTTGCTGATGTGCACGATCACTACTTACGCAAGATCAGTGGCAGGGAAGGGGTTAAACGCAGGGAATTGCTTTTATACATTTTTTTTATTGTTTTATTATTCATGTGTTGTGTATTTATTATTTTTTTGTACTTTTACTTACTTTTATAACTTTGATCTGTCTCTCTCCCTCACTAAAAAAAATGTGAGGAGAGGGAGGCAGATCCTAACTGGTCAGATCAATATAGGGTCATCAGAGCATACTCACTGCTTGTCAGTGTGCCTGGCAGTCACTGATTGCCTCTGTGAAGGCCTATCGTTTCAATACCGCTTGAGCACTGAAAGCGAAAAACTCCGCTTTCAGTGCACGTTTAGACACAGGACGGACTAGGTCCGTCCTGTGTCACTAACGCCTCGGCAAGGGGTTAAGTAGTTGTTTATTAGTTGTTGTCATAAGTGGCAACAAGTTTAATTCCACTCTTTTAGTATGATCTACCCCAATATTTACCATCAGATAAATAATATCTTGGGTAGCCCATATAAAGCCATATTTTCGAATAGATACCCTTTATCTTTCAACAGGATATTGCTGGGTAGCGCCAATGATTTCTCTAAATATAACTTATATCCTTAGAGATCTGAATAAATTTGCATCTTCTTCATCAATTCTATCCTGGAGTCTTGCGGTTTGTGCAGGGTCAAGATGACATCATCTATAAAAATCAACAAACCTTAGATGTTTCAAACTCCTGTATTCTCGGTGTCACGGAAGACCTGTGATTTTAACTTCTGTTCATGTTAGTATTGTTTGTTGTGCACTGTAGTTTATACCCTTCCCCAAAGAGGCTAGATCACTCCACTTTCTGGTGCTCCGCTCCACTTCATGTCGCCGGCATGCTAACTGCTCATCCTGCATCTCTTTGCTGGGCTTAGGAGTGTGATTAGTCAGTTCAAACTAACTGCTAACCGGGAGAGAAATGTAGCTCATCTAGAGATTGGCCAGTCATTTAAAGGGAATAGTAGCTCCTCCGCTGATTGGTCCCCGGGATCTGAAACAGTACTGAAATAGGACGGAAAACAGGTGAATACCAACCAGGACCTCCACTTCCCTAATGTGTACCCAGCTCAGAGAGCACAATACACGACTTGTACAATAAAGGTAAAGCCCGGCAGTTTCGGACTCTCTATGCCAACCCTGGTTAAGTTGGCGCTACTCTGATTGGTAGCTTTAGACGTAGGCAGCCTTCCCATTGTTCGCTACTCCTGAGTTCTGTCTGTAGGCGCCTCTCCTATTGGCTAGAGGTTTAAAGGTCCCTGAGTTAATTAGTTTAAAGGAACTCTTGCCCACCCCGGTCTCCCATTGGTCGCCCATTTCATCCCCCCTGTGTGATTGGTTAGCTGCCCAGCAGTGTCAGGGTTTAAATGGATTAACTCTGTCAAGTCCTAATCCGACTAACTTTGTATTGCTCTATCAATATATGATCTACATTTGTTTATATGTGAAATGTCCCATAAATATTCTTCTGTTTTCAAAACCTCTATACTGGTCTTGTCTATATTATACTGTGGTGGTCACAGAACATGGTTCTGTACTATTTACAGAGGTACCCAGAGGTACTAAGGAGTTGGATAGTACCCTTGGCTGTGGGACATACAAACCACAACCGGGACCTGGAAGACTAGTCATGGATGCAGTACCTAAAGGATCTGCTTGAAGCTCGTGAACGTTCTGCCAGTTATAAGTCCAAGGCTGTCCTGATTGCTGAACTGATGGAAGGTGACTTGATTATCAACACCCCTTTCGGAGGTCACCGACATGTTGGAGGTGCAGCGAGAGGTCCAGTGTTGCCTGGCTCTCAATGGGTCGAAGCACATCCAGGACGTGAACACTCAGATCTTGGATCAGTGTCACCATTTGCAAAGAGAATATTCGCGGAGTGCACCAGTGGAAACTACCTTACTCAAGGGGCAGCCATCATGCCAAAGGCTAATCGTATTAAATTTCGCAACCTGCAGCAGAAGGAGGGACAACCTTTTACAGAATGGTTCCACTGAATGAACCGTGCAGTGGACCACTGGAAGTCTGGTTGCCAAGCTGCCCCCTGAGTACTCACTACTTTAATGTATACTCTGCCTGGCAAGAAAGACTGGAGAAGCATCTTGGTTTTTGCTTTATTGAGTTTATTTGTGAATTATCTACATGACCAATGAGTAAAGGGAGGGTACGGAGAATTGAACAGGAGGAAACTAATAAACAGATTAGTAAGTGTTAGAAAAAAAAGTTAACAAAGATATTTCTACATGTTGAACCATTTATGTTTAACTATTTTATGATGCGCACAGCTATCAGGAAATTATACTCAGCAGCTTTTCTTATTTCTTTTATTTGAATGATTTTTTTTATAAGGCTCTTTTATCATTAGCCCTTTTTAGCATTCCATGTACCTGTTACATTGTAGCTATTATAGTGGAGATTTGTATTCTTGCTCAATTTAAAAAACCTTTTCCATACATGGTACAGTAAACTATACTCTTTATCTGCATTTTAGGGAGTCCAGTCACAGGATGCATTAATATTGAACCTTAATGAAGAATTTCCTACCAAATCTTATTGGGGACTGGGACAACCCAAAAGACCCCCAAACCCTCATAAATAAATGGGGGCTGGCCAAAAGCATGTAAGGTGTAAAAAAAACCACCATTTTAAATACCCTAGGGCAGCAGTGGTGAACCTAGGGCACGAGTGCCACAACTGACATGCCGAGCCCATGAGGAACAGGCAACAGTGGTTTAAAGATGGGCGCCGCCGGTCACTGCTTCTTTTCCCGATAATCAATTAACTTTTTGCTTTCCATCTTGAACGTTTCTTCACATTGTGTCCAATTATAGGGAGAAGAAGCAGATAACTGGTGGCACCAGTCTTTTACCCACTGATGCCTGCTCCTCTCGGACTAGTGTGTGTGTATTGGTCTGTGTATGCATGAGGATGTGTGAGTATGAGTATAAGTGTGTGTGAGTATGAGTATAAATATGTCTATGCATGAGTATGAGTATAAGGGAGTGTGAGTGTGTGAGTATAAGTGTGTGTATAAGTGTGTGTCTGAGGATGAGTATGTGTGTGTGCAAGTATGAGTATAAGTGTATATGCAAGTATGAGTATGAGTATTTGTGTGTGTATGAGTATAAGTGTGCGTGTATGAGTATAAGTGTGTGTGTGTGAGTATAGGTGTGAGTGTGTATGAGTATGAGGATAAGTGTGTGTGTGTGTGTATATGAGTATAGGTGTGAGTGCAAGTATGAGTATAAGTGCATGGGTGTATGTGTGTGTATGAGCAAAAGTGTGTGTATGAGTGAGTATGAGTATAAGTGTGTGTGTGCGAGTATGAGTATAAGTGTGTGTGTATGAGTATAAGTCTACAGGACAGGGGGCGGGGGGCGTGTCCTGACTTATGAGCCGCATGGACGTGTAGGCTGAGCTCTCCTCCAAGCTCTGGTGCATGAGCGACTAACACAGCTGTCCAAACCGATAGAAGATCTAAGACGACGGGGAGGGTGAGCGGAATCATGTCCAGTAAAAACAAAAAAGCAACACAGAAAGTCTCTCAATATTTTCCACGCCGAGCAAGACTTTCAGATCAAGTCCAAGATGGCGACGGCGTCCTCATATCTCAAGTTAGAGATGAAGGGGAGGAAGATATAGCACAGAGATCCACATTGGAGATACAGCCTGAACTAATAGAAACAGAGATCGAACCTGCAGTAACACAGAAAGTTATGAAACAACTACTGGATAGAAACATAGAAACATAGAATGTGTCGGCAGATAAGAACCATTCGGTCCATCTAGTCTGCCCACATGCAGGGATCAATAAAAGACACGCTGAAAGACTTTATGGTAGAAATGAGACAGGAGGTGAGACAATTGGGAGATCGCACAGACCATAATGAAAATCGGATGGAGGAATTTGCTGGAAAATATAACGAATTAGTGGATCGACATAATGTACTGGAAGATGAAGTGGAGAGATTGATGACAAAAGTGGCAGACATAGAGGACAGATCCAGAAGAAACAACATTCGGGTAAGAGGCATCCCTGAAGTGGTCCCGCAAACAACATTACCAGAATACCTCCAGGCACTATTCAAAAAAATAGTCCCTACGATATCAACAGCAGATCTCATAGTGGACAGAGCACACAGAATCCCCAAGCCAAAGGGTATGGCTGAAAATATCCCAAGAGATGTAATTATAAAGTTACATTACTTTTGTGCAAAGGAATCTGTAATGAACGTGGCTCGTAGAATGCCGTGTCTACCGAACCCATATGAGAACATACATCTGTTTACAGATCTCTCAGCTGATACACTAGCAAAAAGAAGAGAATTCCTTCCAACAACAAAGTTGCTGAGACAGAATGATATTGTGTATAAATGGGGATTTCCAGTCAAAACTGTTGGTGTTAAGAAACGGAGTACAGACAATATTGAAAACACCCGAAGAAGGCATGCAAATAATGCAGAAATGGAACTTGGCAGAAAATTCTAATGACATATATCTCACACCTAAAAGACCACAGAAGATGTCAACAGAATGGCACACATTAAAACTAACACAGAGTCTGGTGGCAAAGCATACGGGAATAAGTGCATTGCAGGAGAATGCTCCGTGAGAAAAGAAAATAAGTTTGGTTGACCTGGAGATGGGACTTATGAAACTAAAAAACGAACTTTGATCAGATAAGTAATTCGACATGGGGGGGGGGGGGGCAGAGATTGAGAGGGAGACATTGTATGTAGAACTGTTGGACTGTGTAAATTTTGCTTTAAATTAATGAAGTAACACTGGGAGGAGGAAGGCTTGGGATACAGAGAGAATATGTAAGATGATAATAAGTTCACTTTGGGAGATGTTAATAATTGATGCGTTGGAGTGGGGGGGCGGGTTGGGGGGAGAGGGTGAGGGAGGAGGGGGATGTTAGTAGAGAATTGAATTGAGCTGGGGATTGTTTTGGTTCATGAGTGGAGGGAGGGAAAACACATATCAAAGCTCACAGGAGGTAAATGTGGATATAGGTATATTTTGATGTAAAAGGGAAAAATTTTTTTTTTTTTTTTTATGGAGACGGCTATAAGTAATATAAAGATAAAACACGGAAATTAAGGGATAATAGATGACACGTGCCAAAAAGGTATAAATAATCAAATATCAGAGAGAGAACACACTTATATTAGTATTGATTCCCACAAGGATATAATAATATTAGGGGTAATGGGGAAGAAAAGGTATTAAGTACACAGTATATAAATAACCGAATATTAGAGTTAAAGATAAAGAGAAAAAAAAAATTGTCTGCACTTAGATTATAGATGTTTTCACAAGGGGAGCTATATAGTGAAAGGAGGAGAGAAAGGAGAAGAAAAATGTTTGTAAATGAGTAAAAGACATAGACACACAGGGGAGATATTTTATTCTGGTAGGAAGTATAAATAACCAAGAATACACAATAGTCAATATATATTGTCCGAACATAGAACAACTGATTTTTGTGAGGAGTGTTTTTAAGAAACTACAAAAAATACAAAAAGGTTATGTAATAATCTGCGGTGATTTCAATATCGCACCAGATCCAATAATAGATTCCACAAATACATCTACAGGTAAATATAGGAGACGTATATTAAAACAAGGTAAGCAATTTATGGAGTTACTACAGGAACATGAGCTATATGATGCTTGGAGAAATGAACATCCATTGGAAAAAGATTTTTCATATTATTCAATAGTGCATCATATATATACAAGAATTGATTTAATTTTAGTAGATCAATTAACATTGCAAAAAATTGAGCAATCAGGAATAGGAGACATAACGTGGTCCGACCATGCCCCTATATGGATCTCGATCAAACAAAATGATAAAATAAAAAGAAATGGTAGATGGAGATTAAATGACAAATTACTCCAGAATCCGGATATTTGTAAAAAAAATAACAGAAGAATTAGAAGAATATTTTAAAATTAATGATACTAAAGAAGTAAAATTTAGCTCGTATGGTTAGCGCATAAAGCAGTAATAAGGGGTCTTCTATTAAAAATCGCTGCTCAACATAAAAGAAACAGAGATAGAAAATTGCTTGAACTAATGGAGTCACTAAGACATCTAGAAGAAATGAACAAGCGTAAATGGACAAATAATATATATAGGGAAATTCAACAACTCAAAATTCAAATATCTGATATCCAATTAGAAAAAACTGAATTTATGCTGAGATGTGTAAAGCAGACCTATTACGCTAAAGGAAATAGAGCAGACACTATACTAGCAAGAAAATTAAAAAAACAACAAGTAGCAAACAAAATACAATATTTGATAGATGCCTCAGGTAGAAAGATATGGAATCCGCAAAAAATAAGTGACAGGTTTGCTGAATATTACCAATCACTATATAACTTACACCTAGATCAAAGTATTTTACAGCTAACAGAAAAAAAAATTAAATCATTTCTGAATAGTTTAAATATCCCGGTATTATCTGAGGCTTGAATACAAAATTTGTTGAGACCAATTACAGGGGACGAAGTAAAAGATACAATTAATGCTTTAAAACCATACAAATCTCCAGGCCCTGATGGTTTATCAAACATATATTATAAGAAATTTCAGATATCTCTTATCCCATATCTTATAAGACTATTTGATATGATGAGTAGAGGAGAGGAAACACCCCCAGAACTTAGTGAAGCATATGTAGTTACAATATTAAAACCGGGCAAATCGCCTAATGATTGTACAAGTTATAGACCTATAACGCTGTTAAACACGGATATTAAAATATATTCCAAACTATTAGCTAGCGGACTAAATAAAGGATTAGTGGAATTGGTAGATAACGACCAAGTAGGGTTTATTTTAAGTCGGCAACCATCAGATAATACCAGAAAATTTATAAATATTACACATTTGGCACAATTAAATAAGAATCCATGTCTGCTATTTTCCTTGGACGCCGAGAAGGCATTCGATCGCCTCCATTGGCTTTATATGAAGTGTGTGTTACAAGCCTTTAATATCCCAGAGGAGTTCATTAGATCAATGTTTTCATTATATCAAAATCCAACAGCAAGAGTATATAACTCGGGCTTTAGATCAAGATCATTCCATATACATAATGGAACACGACAGGGATGTCCTCTGTAGCCAATTTTGTGTGCAATGGCAATTGAACCCCTAGCGATAGCTATAAGATCAAACGATAAGATCGGAGGTTAAACTAGGATTGTATGCAGACGATATTATGTTATCACTGATAGATCTGAATGCCTCGTTACAAAGCCTACATGAGATATTAGATACATTTAGTGAAATATCTTATTATAAAATCAACTGGTCAAAGACACAAGCACTGAATATAGGTTTTCCATCAGAAGAGATAGGAGATTTAAAACAACAGTATCAATACGAGTGGCGATCAGAATATATTTCGTATTTAGGAATAAAAATTACCAAAACCCCACAATCATTATTTAAATATAACTTTGTAAATCAAATTAAAATAGATGGTCTAAAATAGAAATATCTTGGTTAGGTAGAATAACATCTTTCAAAATGAACTCTCTACCCAAGTTGTTATACCTATTTCGAACAATAACAATACCGTTGACTAAGAACTTTATAGGGTCAATTCAAACTATATTAAATAGATTTATATGGAGAGGGAAACAGGCAAGGATCTCTACAGAGTTACTACAAAAATCAATTGCTTTGGGGGGGATGGGAGTTCCAAACATTAATAATTATTACCAAGCAACCATAATAGCACAGGCACTTGTTCTCTTTTCGCCACCAAAAGAGGTAAAATGGGTAGATATAGAAACAGAATACGTATATCCGAATGATATGAGAGATCTAATGTGGGTTTCAGGGGGTAAGAGACCGGTAATACCTACAATGTTACCCACAACAAGATTATCAATATCATACTGGGATAGATATAGAGAACGGCTAAGGGTACAATCACAGCTGGTCTACGATACGCCCATGTCAGTATTATCTTACTATATACCAGATTTGAGAATAACGAACTGGATACAGAATGGGATTAAAACTATTGGATCATTGTACTGTAAGGGATATGATACCCTTTTCCACACTTAGAACAAGATTTTGCATAGAACACTCAGAATTCTTTAAGTACTTACAAATAAGCCATATGCTAAGCGGTAATAATGAAATACAGATAACAGGATTAGATAAGAGCTCAAAGATAATGGAGTTAGCTGGAAAAGCCCCATACGTTAAAAAAGCAATCTCTGTGGTATATAACCTGTTGAATAGTTCAGATAGCTCACAAAAATTATCCTTTATGATAAAATGGGAACAACAACTTAACATAAATATAGAAACAAAAATATGGTTTAATTCCATGACAAAGTTACAAGGAGTTTCTAAGAACATATCACATTTCGAAACTGTTAGGAAGGTTTTATACCATTGGTACTATGTGCCCACTAAGCTATCAAAAATGTACACAACAACATCCCCACTATGTTGGAGGCAATGTGGCCAAAATGGTAATATGGCACATATATGGTGGCAATGTTCAAAATTGCAGAAGTTTTGGCAGGGGATTCATACACTCTTAGAAGAAATATACTCAACATCTTTGCCATTTACACCTGAATTCCTATTATTGAATATAATACCTGAAAAAATTACAAAGAATAAAAGTAAACTTGTATTGCAGATTTTGACCACCGCAAAGGTATCAATAGCAAGAGCCTGGAAAAGCCAGGAACCACCAACATGTAAGGATGTAGAGAATTCGATGAATACTAACAGTGTATATGAGAAAATGGCGCACAGAATGGCAAATACATTGAATAATTTTAATGAAATATGGGGTCCGTGGGATAGATATCAATGTGATAAGATGAATGCTAATGGATCAGAGGGAAATACGAGTCCAAGAGATACAGTCTGGAGGAGACAGGCTCTAAGGGAAATACAATACGTTTGATAGAAAGAAAGTAGAAATAAAAGTATGAGCTAGGAGGAATTAGAAGAGGGAGAAAGAGGACGAATGAGGGGATGGGTGGCCCTGGATGAGACATATGTAGATAAATATGAGAAGAAAGGATTGATAGATGTTTCTTATTTGAATGCAGGATGTCTATTGTATTGTTTACCTTTTTACTGTGGTAAAATCTTAATATCTTATCCCTGACTATTAGGGGAAGTTAATGAAATTGTAATATTTGTTACAGTATTTATGTAATTTCGGGGTAAACAAAATGAAAAGATGAAGCATCAAGACTGAGGGAGAAGGGGAAAGGGGAGGGGAGATACTAATAGTAAAAGAGAGGTAAAAATAAAAGGGTACAGAGTAATAGGTAAAGCTCTTTTAAGAAATGTAACATCTGACCCCCTGAAGTAAATATGGAGAATATGTAATATCTCTGACCTTGATGTTTTGTTTTTGCAGGAACTTATTTTGATATTCTTTTCTTTTTTTCTTTCTTCTTCTTCTTCTTCTTGTATGGATATGTATTTGAATGATGTATTGTTTTGTTCATTCTAATGCTAATTTTTATATGAAAATATAATAAAGAAAATGTCATTTAAAATAAGTCTACAGGACAGACTATTGTAGTGCTGTCTGTTCTCGGGTACACCTTAGGTATCAGGGTATGCCCACAGCCATGGGTCCCTGGCTTGCTTGCACCTAGAGGATCATCAGCCATACCACACTGACGAGGCCATTGTAAGCCAAAACATATGCCTGTGGTTTGCTGTGTTCCTCATGCAGAGGAGACTAGCCATGCATTTCAGGTCTGGACTGCCCTTATGGGTGGGATTAGTCTGATATACTAATGGAGTGGTTTCTCTGCAATGGTGTAATCAAGTGAAAAATGTAGTTGCCCTCCAATGTAGGTACTATCCTCAGTGCTGTCTTAACAGCATTGCAGGCCCCTGGGCAAAGCAAGGCAGTGGGGCCCCATAACCCCGACCCTAATTCCACCCCTAAACTCCACCTCTAACCCCACATCCAGCAACAAAAAATTATGCGCAGCAATAATTAATCACCACAGCAAGTCCAACTCTAATCACAGTGTAACACTGATCTTTTTACAGAATCCTCTGATTATTGACTTGTTTATGATAATCTTTTAATTGCACAACACTGCTGGAATAATTAATACAGAAATATGCACAATTAAAAGATTATCATTAGCAAGTCAATAGTCACATTTCTAGAAGAAGATCCTTTGAAAATCACCATAACAAGTCACACCATCATTTTGATCATACTTTAAAATATGATGAAACATTTTTTTTAGTAATTTTTCTTTGTTATTTTTCTACATGCATTGTACTTCAGAGATCAATTCACAGATTTTGGTATGTGTCACTGCCAAACAACACCAATAACATCTCCTTAGCATAGGGATCATCTCCTTGGCACAGGGATTTCACGTATGTATAGCTTTGTCAGCTTGTTTTGGGGTTAAAGGGCCACATTTGAGAGGTGGACTTTTTGGTTTTCCCACTTGGAATTTTGATATGCAGAAAACTAGCATCCATGTCCCATCTGGGAGATATTTGAAGCCAGACAGTGTATTTTACCCCATCAAACTATATATGTTTTAAAGTAGACACCCAAGGGTATTTCAAATGGTGGTATTATAACACTTTCCATGCACTAATTCTACCACCAGCCACTTTTGAGAAGTGCACTTTTTGATTTTTCCAACTTGGAATTTTGATATGTAGAGCAAGGAAGGGGTTAATAGCTCATATAAGCGCATTTGTAGTACTGTAATTACAGTACCAAAAAATTAACCCTTAAAAAAGAACAAAGAAGAAAAAAATGTGCTGCTGTGTAGTAATCAGTGGTAGGTAAGGGGTTAATACACAGGGTACACTATACATATGGTATGGCTTTTATAAAAGCCCTTGGGTCTCACCATTTTATTACATTTTATTTAATTTATTAAAATTTAAAACTTACATTATACGGATCTGTCTCTCACTCATTAAAACTCAATTCAGCAGAGGGAGGCAGATCTACACAGGTCAGATCAATATTTGATCTGACCAGGCGAGGGGTGATGCTCACCTGAACTATCACCAAATTGCCTTTGCCGCTGATCGGCTTTTACTGAGTTGATGGGACAGTTCATCGCGGGTGCATCCTTGCAGCCACTTCACCACCGTCACTTCACCACACGATAGCTCGTCGTGGGACATTTCATTGTGGGACATTTCATCGCTAAAGGTGAGTTTATTTTAGTATTGGAGTTAAGGGTGGTTAGAATTAGGGTTCGGGGGTTAGAATTAGGGTTTGGGGGTTAGTATTAGGGTTTAGTGGGTTAGTATTAGGGTTCGGGGTTAGTATTAGGGTTTAGGGGGTTAGTATTAGGGTTCTTACTGCCTGATTCAAGCATTTTTCATATATGTACATACAGTACAATTAATATTAATGTTATCTGAAAATATTTTGTTATATTTTTTGCAATCCAATCTAGGCATTGGACTTTAATTTAGAGCTGTCTTGAAACATACATCTGCAATAATATCATTATCCATTTGCTGCAATGTTAGCCCAGTCCTGCATTTTTCCTTATATGGGCAGTATTTTGACCACACCCACCATTGTTTGTTAAGGAGCTGGGCAACGTATCACAATAGCTTCAATGTATATAAAGGATAGGCTTGTACTACTATGTTAGTCTGTGGACACATCAGGAGCCAGGAGAAGCCAGGATGATCTCATGGCCAAAAAAACATATGCCAAAATTGGTACAGTAAGTAACTTGTATTTATACTGAGTTTCTGGGCTGGGCTACTCACTGAGTGAGTATTATTAATACGCAGGTCATTTTTTTTCTAGATCAGCTGCCAGGATGATCAGGATAATCTTGTGGCCAAGGAGCACCACAGAGTGGGATGCCACAATGGTTGCAGGATAGATGTGTATAACATAAATTATAGTAGAAGTTGTTTAGTATAAGTTAAGATCTTTTGTCTACAGAATTAATGCTTAGAGTATAAGTTATACAGCCCCGATCCAGGGTTAAACAGCCGATCGCTGGTTTTCAGGGTCAGGAAGGAATTTTTTCCCTGTTACTCATTGTTTTTTTGTTTGCCTTCCTCTGGATCATTTGACTTGAGATTTAAAAATGAAATAATAGAATAAAAGTTTTATATAACCCAGATCAAAAATTAAAAAGCCGATTGCTCGTTTTCAGGATCAGGAATTAATTTTTTTCCTGTTACTTAAGTTTTTTTTTCTTCCTCTGGATCATTTGGCTTGGTCTTTAAAGTGTCGAATAAATCCCTTATCATCCATGGTCAATAGGCCGATCCAGGGTTATACAGTCGATCGCTGGTTTTCAGGATCAGGAAGGAATTTTTTTACTTGTTACGCAAGTTTTTTCGCCTTCCTCTGGATCATGTCCCTTCAGAACCCAGTAAAATACAATAAAAGCTATTAAACCTTTCAATCCTTGTTGTTGACGTCTCTCTTCTTGGATGGTATAATCAATTTACTTATTGGGTCATGGTTATAGTCTGGATAATCAAGGGTTACCAAATATGGCAAGTTCTTATCCCCTGAAAGATATATATAGACACATATACTCACACACCGCACATACACAACCAGTCACAAACACACACACCTCACATACACGGCCAGCCACAAACACGGCCAGCCACAAACACACACACCTCACATACACAGCCAGTCACAAACACACACACCTCACATACATGGCCAGCCACAAACACACACACCTCACATAAACAGCCAGTCACATACACACACACACATACACCTAACATACACACACACCTCACATACACAGCCAGTTACATGCACACACACACTTCGCATACACAGCCAGTCACATAAACACACGTCACATACACAGCAAGTCACATTAGACACTAGAGCTGTGCTGTAAAAAAAACAAAAACAAAAATGGATGGATGGAAGCGGAAAGGGGCTCCCCATGAATAAAAGCACCTGGACGCATGGGCGTCCACAGTAGTTTTTCCGGGGGGTGGGGTGGTGGTTTTGGGGTTAAAATATCAAAGCAGGAATGGACTGACGCCATGTATAAATTTATTTACGAAGAGTGTTGAGACAAAGACATGGAGTCAATAACAGTCAGACTGATTTCATGAGGAGGCAGAACTCAACTTTTGACAGTTCAACGCATTTCACACCATTAGCACAAAATATCCTCACCAGTACCCCCAATACCTCCTAACTCCTCCCCATTGTTTACCTTTGTTTGCTCGGGAGAGGGGTTGCTTGGTTGGAGGCAAATGTTACCCCCAGTAGAAGCTAACAGACCAGCATATACCTGAGCATTATGGGAAGTTTACAATACCTGGGGTGATAAAAATTAGCCACTATTGCCCCACTCTACAATTCCTATGGTATTCATCCAGTAATGGGCTGGCTGTATATCATGAGACCAACAACAAAAAAGTTAGTGTGCAGTGTAACATCCCAGTTTGTAACTACAAATCCAATAAAAATTAAGCTAGTAATATGGCTGATTGAATATAATTGTAGATGCAGTCAACAATAACAGTTACTATTTGCAGACTTCAAACACCCCCCGCCCCTCCCCCGCGCACAGCTCCATCTACAGTTATCAACTAGCAATGTAACTTGCTTAACATCATGTGTGTTGGAGTCAACAAATATTAATGTTGTGTTGTGTAGTGCAGTTCTGCAGGGCTGGTGCTACCCTAAGGCAGCACAGACAGCTGGCCGCCTTAGGGCGCCACAAGGGAGGCGGCGGGAAAATCGAAATTACCTGCACACCCAAGGCCTGTCATAAGGGGGTTTAGCCGGTCCGTGGCTGTGAGGGAAGCGTTGTGTGCTCTTCTCCAGCAGAGCGGCTTCAGTCAAGTTTGATCAAATAAAAAATATGCGACCGGAGTTACTTTTTTTTTTTATAACAAACTTTATTGAACCTTCACGGCTCGAGGGAAGCGCAGAACGCTTCGCTCAAAGCCGCGGACCTGCAGAGCACCAGGAGACAGAGCAGCAAAGAGGTAAGTACTGGGGAGGGGGGAGGAGGGAGGCAAAATCTTGGCATATTAAATGGCAATATCCTGGCATATTGAGGGGCAAAATCCTGGCATATTAAATGGCATATTGTAGGGGCAAAATCCTGGCATATTTTTATTTTTAAACTTTATTAATTACATAATTTCTTCATTTTACAAAAATAGTTCAAGCAGTACAAAATTTTAAGTGGATTAAATACAGTGCAGTATGTTGTATGCTGCAAGCATGATATAATGTATATTACATATTCATTCGAGATCTGCAATATCTTGATAATAAAGATAAATTACGTACAGCCATTCTCACATTCACATCACATTCATACTATTTCTCTAGGTGAAAAATCGTCAACTGCGTAAGTCCAAATGGGCAACCAAGATGGGGCTATAGATAACATTATTTATGGATATTATGCCTATAGTCTCATACTGTGAGGGGTAGTTTATGCATCACTACACTAGATTAGATAAGATTTTGCCACGGGGCCCAAATTTCATATTAGCTGTCTAAGTTGTTTGTTAGTTTATAGAAGTACCTCTACATATTATGTTGGTAATTTATCTGTCAAAACTTTTTGCCTGGTCCGGGGGGTCCTGGTTTTTCCACTCTCTAGCCATGCAGATCTTTACTGCCGCAAATACATTTATCACTAGATTTATCTTAGCTTTATTATCTAATGGCATGTCTAAATTAAAAAGGAAGGTTTGGGGAAGCAGACACCAATCTGATTCAAAAAGAATTTTGAGCAGGACCCCCAGATCTGTTTTAAGGGAGTGCAGTCCATCGCAGCTCCACCATATGCGAGACATGGTTCCGGGCTTGTTTTGGCATCTCCAACAGTTACTTGAAGAGGTTTGGAACATTTTATGCATAACAACTGGAACGTAATACCAGTGATGCAACAGCTTAAAAAACTGTTCACGTAGATTGATGCAGTGTACCGCCTTCCTCATCCTAGTCCATGCCCGAACCATGTCTCAGCTGGGAGGTCCATTCCCAGTTCTCTCTCCCATCGAATGATGCCCTTGGATTTCTCTGGGTCAGTCTCCCTGCGTGAAAGATCCAATAATCTAGATATGAGATGTTTTTTATAGTGAGCCTCGAGAAAGGTATCAAGCTCTGAATGTTCCCTCAATGGGTTTGCATTCAAAAAGCTTTTAATTCGTGTGTAGGTGAAATTCCCCGTATCTGGGATGTCATATTTGCGTTGGATTTCGTCGAATGAGTGAATTGAGAAGGACGATAGTATATCCGAAATATGGGTCAGTCCTTCTCCAAACCACTGTTTTAAGTCTAGGTCTTCCATCATTAGTTGGAGAGTCTCCAGAGGAGCTGGGTTAGTTAGAGAATCAGACAGAGCAAACTTCCCTTTAAACTTAAACATTTGTTCCACTATGTTTAATATAATAGGGTTCAAAATTTCCAATTTCTTATATTGTTCTGAGTTCAACCAGAAGAGGCAATAGGGATTACAATTCCTACATAACCATTTTTCATAATTGAACCAGCCCAGATTGAAGCCCTATTTACAGTCCCAGACTATGAAGTGTTAAGCCATACATGCTTCATAGATTCCAGCAATGTTTGGATAATTGACTCTGTCCAGAGACAGTTTCCTTCTCAACGTAGGCCTTCCAATTCTTGGAGGTTTCCCATTCCATACAAAGGAAGAACATATTACTTCGAACTGCTGCAAAGTCCTAACAGGTACAGGAAGGGGGATAGTTCTGAATAAGTACGTCAATTTGGGGAGCACGTAGCTTTTTATGGTGTTCAACCTGCCCAACCAAGAGATTTCATAATTCTTCCAGGACAAAAATTTAGTTTTTAGTTGGCTAAGCAGATGGGAAGAGTTCTCAGATACCAGGTTTTTAAGGTCATGACAGATTCGTATTCCAAGGTATTCAATATGTTTTTGGTTAAAATGAAAGAGAAGCTTTCTCCTTAGATTACACAAAGTTTGCTGGTTTATATTAAATGCTTGCGTTTTGTTAAGGTTAAGCTTATGGTTTGAATATATTCCAAACTTCTGTATTTCCGGGACAGACATTTCTGGGTTTCCTATGGTTAGCAAAGTATTGTCCGCATATAGCATGATCTTATGCGAAAGCGGACCCGTATTTATTCCCTCTCTTTTGTTATTTGCCGGATCAGAGCCGCCAGGGGTTCGATCGTCAGCACATAGAGCATGGGGGCTAAAGGGCACCTCTGTCTAGTGCCGTTGTTAATATAAAAGAAATCTGAGTCAAGATCCGATCCAGATATCTTGGCCTGGGGGTCCGTATATAACGCCATTGTATTAGTGGAAAAGGTACCTGAGAGGCCAAAAACATGGAGGGTTTCCTTCAAGAAGGTCCAGCTGACCCTGTCAAACGCCTTCTCGGCATCTAGTGAATAAGACTTCCCTTTATAAATAATTTTATTAATCCTGATACAACTATTCCTATGTTTAATTGTATTCGTCAGATTCTTGCTGGCCCTGTTACTGCTATAATACCACTCCTGTCTTAGACATTGTAGCGACCTATTTGTTTTTTCTAATAATCTATCTTAAAATTTTTGTTGGATCTCGGCTATTTGTTTATTTAAATCTATGTCTGGGTTTGGTTTATTGAGGGCTTCAATCTAGGCAAGCTTCACATAGAGGTCTCCCAATTCAAGACCCTTTGCCTTTTAATTTTTTTCCCCTGTTTTATAAGATGTCCGCGCATTGTGCATTTCATTGTACACCAAAGAGTTGAATCCTGAACTAGCCCGTTATCATTATCCTTCAGATAATCTACTGCAAGCTTTCTAAACTCTTCCCTATCCGACGGTGCGGTTCAGAGGGTTTTGTTTAGTCTCCATTTAGATCTAATTTTATAATTCTCTCTGTTTTTGATGGTGACAAAGAATAGTAGTGATGTACCTGTGAATAAAAGGTATAATCTCTCTCTTCTGGTTTTTGTGTTCTCCAAATATCGCATAATCTGTTCCTAGCCAGCCATTCAGTGAAGGACTTTGCAACAGATTTAAGCTTATTATCTGGAGCGGAACCACGCATCAATCATTTATCTAATCTGACATCATGGATGCAATTTAGGTCTCCACCAAAAACGAGATGTCCTGTACAAATCTCCTGAATTCTGGAGTAGACCTTTCTTAGAAACCTCACCGCCGCAACGTTGGGTGCATAACTGTTGTCTATGGTATAAGGCACATCGTTAATTTTACAGATACAAATCACGAATCTTCTCTCAGTCAGTTTCGAGATAGATACACTCCAACTTTAAGTTGTTGCCAATTATTATTGCAACCCCTTGTTTTTTTTTGCAGGCCAGATTTGATGTGTAAATGTTAGGATATTTCTTATATTTCCAATAAATAGAGCCTCCTGTAAGCCAATGGGTTTCTTGCACGAAACATACATCTACATTCTGGAGGGATAAGAAATGGTGAATAAGTCAGCCTGCTGAGAGGAAGGAACTGAAGACGCGTCTGATTGGAAAGACGCCCACTACAGAATGCAGACGCTACACGGGAGATTTAAAAATGGAAGCTGAAGAATAGAGAGAGGACACTTGAAAAAGCCCTATCAATTGGGCGAAACGCGTTGTGAAGGAGAGGAGACCTTTGGGACTGGCTTTGGACACTTGGCTCTTTACCACTGTGCATTCTCATGCTGAATCCTGTGATATGTGATGTAAGACTTGTATGTACCTTTTTCTATATTAAATTTACTCACACTAAAAGTCTCCTCTTCACTCTCTCTTGCTTTTTGGAGACCTGATGGATCATTAACCCCTTGTGGACTCCCAGGACGCCTTATAGACTGAGCAGAACTCTGCTCAGGAAGATGTGAGTGCATTCTCACTTAATTTTGCATGTTGGCACTTTTAATTTAAGATTACTACACTATATTATTATTGTTTCTGTTTTTATCCCTTCTGGTTTACACCGAGCTGATTACGCTATATCTAAGGGTAACCCCGATTTTTATTTTGTGTGTATTACAGTGTTGGGTTACAGCGCACTTTTTCACGTGTTTTGTTTTATTTTTTGTTTTATTGTTTGCGTGTTTGCACTCAACTTTTCATGTAGATGGTTCATACTAGAGATGCGATTTGTAGGTGAGTGGTCTGGAAAAAGATCCTCTGGGAAATTATCTGTTGGTATTACTTCAGTAGGTCATTATGCCTCTTTTAGGAAATCTTTTGCTGCACAGCTTGATTTAGAAGAATAATATGTCACGAGTGGTTTTATTTTGTCCGTACTTTGTCTCTTCTCTCTTTCTCTCTCTCTCTCCTTCTCCCTCTTGGGAGCCATTGCTCAAAGTTATTCAGCGAGAGGGGAAAAAAAAAGGAGAAAAAGAGGAGTCCACACAGTCCAGAATCTATTGTCAAGCCACAAATTTGTGGCTAGAGCCTTTGGCGCGCTTATGCAGAAGATTCAGTAATATATCTTATCCTTGTGGTTCCCACCAGGGCATGAGATTAATGAAACCGGGAATTATTCTGAGATTAAGCCCGTCCAGTATGTTCAGAGTACTTCACCTTTACTCTCCAGAGTTGGAGTGTACAGTCTCTTAGCAAGCATAGTGTATCTTCCCTCTTTCTTTCCCAGATGCCTCTGTTCTATAGTTCAAATATAGATAGTTTGGCCTTAAGCAACCAGAAATCACATTATAAGGTGGGATTGAGACTCTTCTCAGTATCCCTACAGCTCAGTTGTGTCTTTATACAGAACGAGGAATAATATGTAGATCCAGTGAACGTCAATGTATGCTCTAGAGTAGTTTGCTTCCCAGAGACCCTTATGCCATTATAACGAAGAACTCCTATGATGTGAGTAAATATACCAGATTCCTCTAGAAATGGGTAAGTTCACATAAGGAGTGTGTGGCTTATCTGTATGTTTCTAAATGTGTTACAGCCCAAGTCTCCTGCAGCAACTTTAGATATTCTATTCCTGGTATAGCTCCAGTAGATTAAAGTCAGGGTTTCCCTCAAATGGAAAATATCTGAAAACAGGTGTCCCTATGTATTCCAGCGTTTCTTTAGATAAGTCAAATATCCCTTAGTTTAGCTGGTGTTAAGTTTGCTTGTGGAGTTGTATACTCTTAGCTAAACAGGAATATTCAGCTTTATTGTCCGAATTGGGGTGTATATTTACAATGTGTTCCAGGCTTAAATAGAGTGAGTTTTGCTTTAATGTTCCCCAGAAGGGGTTACGGAATTCCTCTTAGTGGCCATAAGGCTCAAATTATGATTCTACATAACACAGAAGGCTCAGTTAAGAGTCAGTATATGTTTAGGCAGATTTTACCTTAACCCAAAGTCCAGTCTCAATGGAGTTCAAGGCTCCTGTGAAAAAGGAAGACCAGACTTATCTGGAGTAATGAGTGATCCTTCTAGGATTCGCACAAGCTTCAGAGGCTGGTAAATATATATATTTTTTTAATCTTTTTTTCCATTTTCCCTCGTCCTCTCCTTTATGCGTTCCAGACCAGACCTTATATATCGATGATAGATGTTATATCATAGGTGTGTCACAAAGATTTACTTGTAGGGTTGTATGCTTTTAGCTGAGCAAAATAATTGACTCTTCTGTCCTGATTGAGATATGTGAGTACAACGTGTTCCAAGCTTAAATAGGCAAAGTTTGCTTTGATTTTCCCGAAAAAGGGTTACAGCGGATTGCTCTCAATGTCACCTATGCTCAACTTAAATAAAAAAAATTAAAAATTCAACTGTACATCGGTGTATGTTTAAGCTTATTTTGTCTTCACAAATGAGTTCAGTGTCAATGGAGCACAAGACTCCTGTGATTTTATAAGAAGACCAGACTTCTAGAGTGTCCCGTCTGGAGTTCATATAGGTTACAAAGGCTAATAGACAGTCATTATGAGTTCCAGTCCAGATCTCCTATAGTGAAAGTAGATATCATGTCGCACAATAGTGAGGTCAAGGGCTTCCCTTCCTCTTCTCTGCCTTCCCCCTTCTAGTAGGTAAACAGATTTAAGTATTATTAAACCAGAGCAAAGCAGCAAATGGTTGTGGAAAGTTCTTGCAAAGGGTTTCAGTCTCAGCAATGTGATATGTGTATATATGAAATAACTGTCTTCTGTGGTAATATACAATATGAATATATTCACATATTCTGTTGTGCCGGAGAGAGTAGAAAGAGAGACTCAAAGAAAAAAAAAAAGGGAAATACTTAGCTTGATTTGGTTACAAGCCACAGCCTTGCCTTGAAACTCAGGAAGAAGTCATATACTATGAAACGCTTCATCTATACTGGCGGCCATCTTCCAGGGGAGTAGATGTCTAACAACTTTCCAGCTCCCAGTCATGAAGAAAAGGTCAAATCCTCATGAGGCAGTAGAATTAGCCGGTAAGTCAAGAAATAAGAACATCTAACTCAGTGTTGAATCAGTCGATCGACGAATCGCTGGCTCGTAGCGAAGAGGGATTAATCCATGCGGTCTTCTGTCAGCACCACCCGCACCTCGTAGCAAGCCGACACGTCGTGCATCCTACGTCATCCACGTCATCCTCAGAATACTGGCATATTGAGGGAAAAAATCCTGGAACATTAAATGGCATATTGGAGGGCTAAAATCCTGGCATATTGGGTAGCAAAATTCTGGCATATTAAATGGCATATCGGAGGGGAAAAATCCTGGTATATTGAGGGGCAAAATCCTAGCATATTGAGTGGCAAAATTCTGGTATATTAAATGGCATATTGGAGGGGCAAAATCCTGGAATATTGAGGGGCAAAATTCTGACATATTAAATGGCATATTGGAGGGGCAAAATTGTGGCATATTGAGGGGCAAAATCCTGGCATATTGGGGGCAAAATTGTGGCATATTAAATGGCATATTGAGGTGCAAAATCCTGGCATTTTAAATGGCATATTGAGGCGCAAAATCCTGGCACATTAAATGGCATATTGAGGTGCAAAATCCTGGCATATTGAGGGGCAAAATCCTGGCATATTAATTGACATATTGAGGGGCAAAATCCTGGCATATTGAGGGGCAAAATCCTGGCATATTGAGGGGCAAAATCCTGGCATATTGAGTGGTAAAATCCTGGCATATTAAATGGCATATTGGTGGGACAAAATCCTGGCATATTGAGGGGCAAAATCCTGGCATATTAAATGGTATATTGAGGGGCAAAATATTGGCATATTAAATGGCTTAATACTGGCATATTGAGAGGCAAAATAGTGTGTCTCAGGTTATGTGTGTATTGGTGTCACTGTGTGTGTAAGTGGTAAGGGTGTATGTAAGTGTGTCACTTTCTGTGTAAGGGTGTGTGTGTAAGTCTGTCACTGTCTGTGTAAGGGTGTGTAAGTGTGTCACTGAGACTGTGTAAGGGTATGTTTGTGTGTAAGTGTGTCACTGTGTCTGTGTAATGTTGTGTGTGTGTCACTGTGTCTGTGTAAGGGTGTGTGTGTGTAAGTGTGTCACTGTGTCGGCGTAAGGGTGTGTGTTTAAGTGTGTCACTGTGTCTGTGTAAGGGTGTGTGTGTAAGTGTGTCACTGTATTTGTGCAAGAGTGTGTGTGTAAGTGGTAAGTGTGTCTCTGTGTGTGACTACAAGGGTTTCTTTGTGTTTAAGGGTTTCAATGTGTGTTAGGGTGTCAATGTGTGACAAATTTAGAGCATGTGAGTTGAATATTTAGATGTATTTATTTTCCACACTATACGTTGTACTTTTATATATGTAAAATGTATGGAGGATAGAAAATAAATATTTATAACCCAAAGGAAATATAAATACAAAGCGCCTGTGAGTGCACAAAAGTGTAATTATGTTATATACAAACCCAAATACTGATACGTTGGTGGGTACTGAGACGGAACTTTTTGAATCTTCTGATAAACCAGAAAAACGGACTGATATGGACTAGTGAAATAAATGAGGATAAATAGCGCGCTAGTCTTATGTAACTCGCAGAAAGACACTATTGCAGAGAAAACAAGAGGAGAAATGTATATAAATAGAGAAGACATCGCTACATATGCATAAAAAAATCAATAAAACGAGGATTAAATGTCCTGAAGGGAGATCCTATTTTGGTCCCCATATTGCCCGATAAAGGGAGAATTATTTGTAGACGCAATAAAAATTTGAAAAGCATACTAGCTCTGACAGATATGTCTAATAAATTTAAAGAAAAACCCCATAAGTACAACTTTTTGTCTAGCATTAAGGGGTGGTACAGATGCGGAAATTGTGACCAATGCTCTGTCTGCCCCAAAAAAGCCAGTTACATTGTAGATGGCGCCACTAAAACAAAATATCCCATCAGAAGACATGTATCGTGTAACACAATATATAAATTAAATAAAATGTGGTATATATTTTGGAGAGCCCAATTGGCCTCCAATATATAGGAAGAACCAGTAGAACTTTTTAAAAAAGACTTTCAGTACATAGGTACAAAATAAGGAGAGGGTATGAGAAACCTGTTTTGTCTAAACACTTTTTAGATGTAGATAAACGAGACAATAAAAAATTAAAAGCATTGTAAATAGAACATATTGTATTGGGCCCACGTAAAGGTGACAGACTCAAAATTCTATGTATGAGAGAAACCTTTTGGATCCTCACCTTGAATACTTTAGTCCCTAAGGGTCTTAATGACAATTTTGATCTAATCCCTTTTTTAGACTAATATTAATGTGCACCTATATATTCTGTATTTTTCTTGATATGAATATTGTATTATTTGTAATTGTTAATTGGCTTTAGGTATTTTTGTACAATTGAAATCCTTTGGGCTAATTAACAATCTTGAATATGTACAACTGTTTGAGGACTGTACTGGGCAAAGTAGAACCCAGTGCAGAGTAAGGTTTTTGTGTTTGTGACTCAATAGTATCATGTTACATTGTATTTCATATGCTTTTCCCTTTTTCCCCTACCTCTGCTTGTATGGTGATACTGCCTAGTTCTGACAATGACTGTATTTATGTCCTTTTGGTCATTGCACTTTTTGTACTATGTATGTACATATCTGTAATAATCTCTGCTTTGTTGTCGTGAAACATAGTACATTGTGGGTTATTAGTTGTATGTCACGCTCGGCGCCACACTATGCCGGCTCTGTGTGGTCCCGATGTGTTGCTACGGAGGCCACTTCGGTTAAATCTGCAAGCCCCACATCTGGGTCCTTCGTTTCTCTGTATACGGAAGTAGACTATTTAATATGAACAATGACCGCCCGAGACATGTTGGACGCCAAAGGCTGAAGAAGTTTACGAAACGCATCCCTTTTTTGACTTCCTTTTCTGCAAAAGACCTAGCCAGGCTCTCTTCCGCTTCCATTTGGATTCATAGTCCCCTTCTCTGAGCCCAACACTGTCTTGGGCGGATCATTAGGTATGTATTAACTATTTGTACACTGACCATTTTCCCCCTTGCTTCTCGATTGATTTTATGTTTTTATTCGGATATATTTCATATTGATTGAGATAGCTTTATTTTTATTGTATTGCCTGTTTTTTTTGTGTCTCCACTCTTTCAATATTGTGGATTAATTGTTGTTTGTCTATTATATCTATTAAATATATATTTTTTATACCACTTATGCCTGTGTATTGCAGTTGTTTCATTTAATCCTTTTTATTGATTTTTTTATGCATATATAGCGCTGTCTACTCTGTTTTTATCAAATGTATGAAGGGTTGGTGGTGTGGGAGGCGTGGCAGGTCAGAGGAGGGGGGCACCAAAATGCACATTCGACTGTGTAGACGAAAATCCTTGCACCGGCCCTGCAGCTCTGTGATGCACAGCGAATACTGGGAAGTATTACAAAAAGGGCATTAAGAGGAAATAAAAATGTACACTTGGTAGTTAAGCAGCAGTGATAGAAACGTTTGGCACTACAGGTTTCTCATGAAATTCAGCCAACCAAATGGATTGCTGAGAATAATGAGATGTGCATTCCACAACAGCTGCAGTATCAATCCATAATCATAGAATACCTAACCTTTGGCAATCTGGTTGTCGATTGCTCTCTTTCCTATGATACTTAAAACACTGGCTGAGAGTCATGGGAAATGCAGTCTCAACAGCTAGAGAATGAACTCCATTTTAATTTTAGAATTCTGCCCATTCTGGTTGGTTTGGCATAAAAAGGGTATAAAAAGTGATTCAGAAACTATAGGGCTCAAGTAGCAGATTCAGTGGACCCTGGAGTGTGTGCACTCAGGGCAGCTACCCCCCATTGTTCAGTGGTAAAAACGTCCATTAGAGAGCAGACCAAACCATTCTGATAGGAGGGAGTATAGACTTAAATAAAAGAAAAATAAGAAGAAAGCTCCTACCAGTGATGGAAGACATATAACATAAAACATCAGTGTCTTCTAAATATTAATATTAATTGTGGGCATTTATTTATCCATGCCAGTGCTGCTTATCTTATACAGCTATTAAATAATTATTGAAACGATCCACACATTTTTGGCTTCTATTTGGTTGCAAATATCTACTGTGCTCGTGAGAGTAATTAATCACCACTAGTAATAGCACCTAATTTGATATGTGTATTGCATACAACTACTGTGTATTTTTTACGTTCTTTTACCTGCATATTACTTTTATACAATGTCTGATGCAAAGATTTGAGGGGAGGGTTTCATTAGTCATGGGCCACAGAAAAACTCTTAGGAGCCATATTTTGACCATTAAAAATGTCTACCTGGTTCAGTTCAAGGCAAGGGAAGCCAAATACAGCTGAGGTTTTAAGTTACATCTTTCAAGATAGCATCCATGGAGTTAATATATAAACAATAATAATCATCCACAGCTAAAATCAAAGCAGCACTTATATAATATGTAATGGTATTGTGTAAGGGAGACTGCTATCTTGTAGAAAGCTCTGTATGTGAATTAAAATGACTAAAGTGTCTAAGTGCCTAAGTCAATTAAAGGAAATTATATAGGTGCAGATTTTGTACAAATTTAGACATTAAGACCACTAACCTCATTTCCTACAGCTTCTAGCTCTCTTGTATTTTTTTTGTTTTTGTGACACTCAGACTTTGAGACACGTATATTTAGTTTTATTTGTTTCTCACTTCAATGTGCTCTCAGTTCATCCTTGTGTCCTTTTCTATCCAAACTTACCTACAAACACTTAACATACTTATTCAATTTATTGGCAGCTCTAGTCGACCTCCTTAATAGTTCTAGGTCAGCCAGAGTAGCCACTTATTGTAGCCTGTTGTCGCTATACACACTAACATACAGTTGCATCACTGAAGAAAAGGGAGAGAACTTATCCATTCGTTTTTATTCGATCCTCCTCTTATGTCGTTTGATTACATCAAATTGTTTATTTTTTCTACCCATTCTCCCCAATTATACATATCTTTCATTCTTATATCAAACTGGTTTGCTATCCCCTGTTCCATTTTTATTTGGTATAGAACTTGGTTTTAACCTCGATCCATGATGGTATCTTGTTTGAAGCCCAGCATCTGGCAATTAGCAATTTAACTGCCACCAAGAAATGAATAATAATCTCCTTCTCTTTATTTGTCATCTGCTGGCTGGAAACATGCAATAAAAAAAACCCTGGTTCGTATTCCAAGTCTACTCCCGTTAATTCTTTAATTTTCCACAATTTTAAAATATTTTCACAACCCCAGAATATATGCAGAATATCGCCTTTTAGTATTTCACACCTCCAGCATCTATCTGATTTTTCAGTACTTATCTTCGCTAGACGAGATGGTACCCGATACCTACAATTCAGTATCTTCAAATATATTTAATCGAGGTTCAAGCAGTGTACAGTTTTATAAGTTAATCTCATGGTTGATATCCAATCCTCTTGTGGAATTTGGTACCCTATATCTTTGCCCCATTTTTCCCTATTTTTGTTATTTATGGTCGGTTTAATATGTCTAATAAGAGCCACACATTTAGTTATCATGTTTTTCATTATAGTCTGAGACACTAGTTGCAATAGTTTTTTTTCATTCTCATTATTAGGTTTCCTAACATATCTCAAAGTAAAATATTTTATTCTAAGATATGTGTTCATCTCTTTATTTGCTATTCCTGTGTTCTCTTCTATTTTATGGAAGCCTCGATCCTCCCAACTTTTTAGGTTCAGATCTTGCATATTTGCACTTATTGTTTTTAAAGGTAACCCTGTTAATAACTGATTTTTTATTATTAGAGTTTTCATGTTTTCTCCAGTTTTTAATTGTCATTTTATATTGAGCACTTTGTTATTTCGCCTTCCTTTCTTTCCTTTTCTCGTTTGTATAGCTCTTCTCCGTTTATCTTCCAGAATAAAGATCCCAAGTCCTGACACTTTACCATATGTTGTTCTACCTTATACCAACTCTCCTTTTCTATTCCCTCCTGTTGAGTCGAAATTGCTTGAGTGATTTTACACGCCATTGAATAGTCTTCTAAAATTGGAATGCCCAGACCTCCTTCTTTTACCCCCAGAGCCATCTCCATCCAACTTTTAGGGACCTCCTTGTTAATCATTTTAAATAGGTATGTCCATTTTGTAAGAATGTAGGACTTAAGGATATTTAACCTCCCCCACCACGAAAATCCTAGTGGTTTCCATTCTTTCAGTTTTTATTTGTTTCCAGTAGCAGAGGGAGAAGATTTATTTGTACTAAATCTGCTGGGTCCCACCCAGTTTTTATCCCCAGATAATCCGAATTGTTGTGCTAAATTTATCTTATTATACTGTGTCATATTACTGGCCAGGGATGGCCTTAAGTGTTCCGGCGCCCTGTGCGGGCTTCCCCCGTGGCGCGCCCCCCCCCGTCTCTTTCACCCCCCTATGTATGTGTCTCTCTCCCTTCTCATGTTTGTTCCTTTCCTCTTCCTTGCCATGTCTGTCTCTCTCTCTCTCTCTCCCCCCGTTCTGTCTCTCCCCCCCTCCCCCGTCCCCTGTTCTGTCCCACCCTCCCCCTGTTCTGTCTCTCTCTCTCCCCCCCTCCCCCTGTTTTCTCTCTCTCCCCCAGTTCTGTCTCTCCCCCTGCCCCTGTTCTGTCGGTCTCTCTCTCTCTCCCCTCCCCTGTTCTGTATCTCCCCCCTCCCCCTGTTATCTCTCTCCCCCCCAGTTCTGTCTCTACCCCCTGCCCCTGTTCTGTCTCTCCCCCATCCACTGTTCTGTCTCTCTCTCTCCCCCCTCTCCTGTTCTGTCTCTCCCCCATCCACTGTTCTGGCTCTCTCTCCCCCAGTTCTGTCTCTTCCCATGCCCCTGTTCTGTCTGTCTCTCTCCCCCCTCCCCTGTTCTGTCTCTCCACCATCCACTGTTCTGTCTCTCCCCCATCCACTGTTCTGGCTCTCTCTCCCCCAGTTCTGTCTCTTCCAACTGCCCCTGTTCTGTCTGTCTCTCTCTCCCCCTCCCCTGTTCTGTCTCTCCCCCATCCACTGTTCTGTCTCTCTCTCCCCCCTCCCCTGTTATCTCTCTCTAGCCCTGTTCTGTCTCTCCCCCCCCTGCCCCTGTTCTGTCTGTCTGTCTCCCCCCTAACCCCTGTTCTGCCTCTCTCTCTCCCCCCTCCCCTACCTTTGCCTGCAAAGTTGGATCCAGGGAGGGGGCGGAGCTAACCGTCTGAGAGGTGTAGCTCCGCCCCCACCCTGTGAAGCAGAACACAGTCTGCATTACCTGGAGCCATGGGCAGCAAGAGAAGGTGCTGCTCGGCTCCCCATGCTTAATGAAGGCATGGGGAGCCGAGCAGCACTTTCTCATGGTGCCAGTGGCTCCCCGTGAAACAGACGCTGCTCTGCTTCACAGGGTGGGGGCGGAGCTACACCGCTGAGCCGGTTAGCTCTGCCCCCTCCCTGATCTAGAAGAGCCTGCCGAGCAGAGGGCTGGTGAGGTGGGATATTTTGATCTCCCCCACCCAGTGCCTCTACAGGCTTTTTATTTTATTTTTTTAACTTTATTTTTTTTTTTACCGGAGGGAGCCCCCTGGGGTGTTGCGCCCTGTGCGCTCGCACAGGTCGCACACCCCTAAGGCCGGCCCTGTTACTGGCTAATGCAATTGATTTGTCTAAGCTTCTAGCTCTCTTTTATGGCTGTATAAATATCTTACCACGTGCTGTGCCCATTGTCTGTCATGTTGCTGACTCTCACTGCCACTCCCACACGTCTTAGTAGTCTAGGAGCTGAAAACACGTGACCCCTGACCCGCCGACTACTGAAGATGTCACGAGATCGGGAGCAGCAGCATTTTATTTTTTGAAAGGTACGGAATGATCCCCCCCCCCCCAATGCCTCTGTGCTGATTGACAAAATGCTTACAGGGCTGTGAAAAGATCCAATACCAGTACAGTTGCAAATGATGCAGTCAGTGTTTTCTGCATGTGCAGACTTATTAGTGATTGCAAACATTAATTTTTCTGGCCGGACACATGGGGCCTCCTTGAACTCGGGGGGACCCTGGGCAATCGCCAGTCTGCCCATGCAGAAAGATGGCACTGACTATCCTACAGGACAGACTCTTGTAGCGCTGTCTGTTCTCGGGAATGTTGTACCCAGCCCCCTTTTTGCTCACCTTAGGTATCAGAGTATGCCCATTGCTGTGGGTCCCTAGTTTGCTTGCACTTAGAGGATCATCAGCCATACCACACTGATGAGGCCATTGTAGGCCGAAACATACATCTGTGGATTGCAATGTTACTCGTGCAGAGAGTGCGAGCTATGTATTTATAGACTATGGATTAGTCTGATATGCTAAGGTAGTGGTTCCTCTGCAATGGTGTAAGCAAAAAATGTAGTTGCCCTCCCGAGTAGGTACTATCCTATAGGACAGATTATTTTAGTGCTGTCTATTCTCGGGAATTGGTGCACCAACCCCCCTTTTTGCTCACATAAGAAGGGCTTTCGTTAGATACCATTATATTCATCATATCTTATAATTTACTACACAAAAATCATAAATTATTATGAAAAAAAAACTTTTTCTAACTTTTACCTAAAAAAATTATTACACAAATACAATCATTAAAAAAGACCTTGTCTAAATAGTTTCTAAATGTTGTCCTGATTTTATAAATATGCTTGTTAGCATGTTTTTCTTCAGTTTTTTTTTTTAGTTATAGGGCAATAACCAATAATCGTGGGGGTTTTTCACATATTGTGACTTTTTGACCCCAACCTGAATCCTAAATTTAACCCTAACCCTAACTCTAACAGTTATGCTATCCCTTATTGTATTCAAATTTGTATTTAATTTTTACCCTAATCCTAGATTTTTAGCTATGGAAGTCTTTTTTTTTTACAATGGAATTTTGCTGACTGCCTCTAAGGGATGTGTAGCAACAGTATCAGAGCGACGGAAGTGAATTTATTTTCCCTTCCGATGCTTTACCCACAAGTTGGTAGCAGCCATATTGGAGGAGCATGCTCCTCCCCAATATGGTGCCCATGAATCAGACCTTGGTCGTCCGTGATCGCAAACAACGCTCATTTACTAGGCCCATCCAATATCGGCAACGCTTTGCCAGACAGGGTGGACCTAGTCAGTCCAATGTCAGCAAGAGATTAAATGCTCTGATACTAAGGTGTGTGAGTATATCCACCCAAGCAAACATAGTCACATTACATGTGAGACAAAGTTTTCAGAAACTGTAAGGTGACCCATATCATATCCTTGTGTATTATATGTACCTGCATTTATTTACATGCAAATGTTATGGTGATGGTGTACTTTAGTGTATACTCCAAAACAATTCCATCATACGATTAGTGTATAATGCAGATGACAGAATGGTGTATATATACTTCAAATACCTTCAGTTCATTACACAATATATGTCAACAAACACGGTAATGACTGACTGCTGTCTTTAATAGCTTTAAGTACAGCGGCTTAATATTATCTATGGATAATTCCATATTGTATAGAATATTCACTTCTTTTATGTTGTTTTAAATCTTTTATTTCACAACATAACAGAAAAGATTTATTTGTAGGTGTGCACTGTAGACGCGGTCTATGATGTCCCTACTACATACGAATGGAATTTGTCTGCTGGGGGCTATGGATGTGACTTAATTTAACAGCATGCCTCCTCTTGGAACCGCTTGAAAGAACCTTTGGTGCTTCCATCTCTTCTCATGGTCTCCTATTATGTAAGAAATGTACTTGTTAGACAGAATAGGTTTAAGGTAAAACAAATGTTATAAAAACTAGTTTAAATAAACCTGAAATGCTCTCTATGAACTTTGTAAAATGTGGGCAGCACTTGTAATAAGAAGAAGACTTTTATCAGACATTTATGTGACACATACTCCAGATTATTTAAATAAATATAGAAACAAGGAAATGGGGGAGGATAACTCTAAATTACCACATTTACCGTATTTGCTCGATTATAAGACGACCCTGATTATAAGACGACCCCCCAAACTTTGGATATTCCTTTAGGAAAAAAAACTAAAAGCCTGAATATAAGACTACCCTATAGGAAAAAAGTTAAACTTGTATATATTCACATGTAAATTGCTTTTTTAATAAAAAATGATATCAAAAAAATGCATTTGTTTTTATTTCCTTTTATGTGCCAATTCTGCCTCTCTTTCCCTTGCCCCCAGCTTTGTCTCTCTGCCCCTCCCTTTGATCCCCCCCATCCTCTGTCTCCCCCCCCCTTGTTTCTCTCTGCCTCCCCCCTTGTAGCTCACTTCCCCCCTTCCTTCCCTTGTTGCTCTGTCTCGCCCCCTGTCTCTGTCTCCCCCCCTCCCTCTCTGCCCCCTCCCTCCCCCTGTCTCTGTCTCTGCCCCCCTCCCTCCCCCTGTCTCTGTCCACTCCCTCCCCTGTCTCTCTTCCCCCTCCCTCCCCCTCACCTGGAAGTCGATCCATGGTGGCTAGTGTGGGCAGTAGAGGATGTCTGCGCGATGAGCGCAGACCTCCACTGCTGCGCCTGGCATGCTCGCCGGGACTTCTGTGACGAAAGCGGAAGTACCCGGCTTCTTCACAGAAGCCCCGGCGGTCGTGCCGGGCGGAAGTAGGGGAGTCTGCGCTCATCGCTCAGACTTCCCCTGCTGTTAGAGAGGGGGATCCAGGTCCCCTGCAGCTCTGCTGGGGACCTGAATCCATGTCTTATAATCTGACCTCAATTTGAGGTCAGATTATAAGAAGACCTCGATTATAAGACGAGTGGGGTAGTTTTCAGAAACAAAATTCTGAAAAAAACCTTGACTTATAATCGAGCAAAAACGGTAATACAGTGTTATGCTGAAGTGCTTATCCCACCCCCGTTTCTAAGTACTCCAATATTTTACATGCAATTCAGGGTCTCAAATGATTTCACTTGGACACAAAGGCCTCTACAATTTATACAATTTCACTGGATGCAATATGTAGAGCACTTGTGGGTGGATGGGGTGCTAAACCCAGAAGCTTTGTGTCCAAGTCAAATATAGAGCTACCAACCTATTCTGTGTGAGTGTCCATCCAGTGAGCAGCACCTGCCCAGCTTCAGGTGACTGCCTGGCTCTGTCTTTGCTGGTTTCAGTCTGTGGTGCAAACCAGCCCAGTCTGTGTTACAATCTAGTCCTGAGCTTTGCATCATGGAATGCAATCAGACCTCACATCATGCCTGGCACGAGGCTCCTCAATGACATTGTGTTGTGACAGTCACTCAACTAGTGCAATATCATATAATTTATGGAGTTTCCCTTGGACTGGATATGTTTAATACACTTGTCATTTAAACTACTGTGTGGCTTATTAATTACTGTACATATAATATTTATAACAGTGCCACTTTCATTCAAGAGCTTGACTTGTCTTTGAGATGGCCATGGTGATACGTTGGTGGATGTAATGTGCGAACCCTCCATAACTCTACACATTCAGGAGCAAGTTATCAGCAACCAGCAGTTCCATCAGGCACTAGATAACAGTGCTGCTAGTCAGTGAAATATATACAACTATTTTCATCACTATAAGTAACAATGTACCTAATACATCAGAGATTATATTATAAATCAAATAGTGACCTTTTAACCTCTCAATAAGTTTGATTTTAACGAGTATACTAATATTAATCTGCCCAAAACTTTTCCAGTTTATGAATATATATTACCATTATAATTTGATTATCAAAAATTGTGTTTTGGTGTGTTGCACTCGAATTGGCTACTTACCTTCCACTCTGCCAATTCCAAAGACATATAAACTTTAATCCACAAATTGCTCAAATTCCCCCAGCGGAGGCTTAGGTGTTGTAACACTAGCTGGGCTTTTATGGTCTATGCTGATTTTAAAGGACAACTGTAGTGAAAATAAATAATAGTTTTTTTGAAAAAGGACACTCAATAAATGTGGTAAAGGCAGCAGCAGAATGGTATAGTGCCCGAGAGAGAATCTCCACCAATCCCCAAATTATAAATAAAAATAGGTGGCGCAGCACTGTCGAGGTGAAATGGATTTTATTGTGAAAAACTGGCAACGTTTCGACCCGATGGGTCTTTCTAAAGTTAGCTTGAGAAAGACCCATCGGGTCGAAATGTTGTCAGTTTTTCAGAATAAAATCCATATTTTTTGCTTTTCTTGATAACATTCACTCGTGAAGCTTCCAGGAAAGCCGAAAATAGCACGAATCGGGGTGAAAATGCAGCGATTGTGCTATTTTAAAAGCAACACGTACATTGGGAGCTCATCCATGTACGGCATTGTCGTGAAGGGGTTATGTTATTTATTTCTTTGTTTTCATAGACTCATGAATGTTTACTATTATTGCATACATCGCTTACCATGGCAATTGAAACAATGTATTTCATTTAACAAAAGAGTGTGTAGCACACTCCTTTGGAACTTTTTTTTGTAATAATTGTTTGTAAATCTCCTTTACATTGTTACGATAACTAACAATATACCTAAAACATCAGAGATTATAATATAGATCAAATAATATAAGTAAAAAACTTCAAAAAGTTTTATTTTAACAACGGATATGAGTATTATCCAGGTTGTTTAAAGAAGGAATCTCTTAATAGAAATAAACCATGAGTGTACCAATCCACAATTAAAACAAGTGAACTGCAAGTCATCTACAGAAAAAAACAGACTGAACTGGAAAGTTAGTCAAGTTGGAGAAGTTTATCATTATTAATGGTAGATTTTTTTGTGGGTCACTTGTCAATTAGGCAATAAGAAACAGAGGATTGCTTGCCAAATGTGTTTCCTAACTTCACTTGTTTCACCTTCACTGACAACCAAAATTAAAAAAACTATTTATATGGCCATATCCTGCTTAGCTCGCCACTACGTCAAAGTACCCCACTTTAGGCGAGGCCCTAACCTAACCTAACCTTACTTTTTACCTGGGGCCTGAGTCAGTCTGAGACTCTCCTTTTATTAAAAGTCCTCTTTGGACACCTATAATGAGATACCTGTGTGTGGTGGAGGGGCGCTTTTATTGTGGTGTCTGATTTAAGTAGTCATTATACATAATATAGATGGGAATCAGGGCATATCCACACAACACAAGCAATGGGTTTAAAAACTGCTGTTTAAAACATCTAACTGAAGTTAAACAATGGGGATTTAGTCACATTATATGGCCATATTGTTATTAGCCTAATATTATAACAAATAATTCTAATTTAGGAAAATTCTAAGCCTTTTACTGATTTCCTTATGGGATATGGAAATAGATAACATTTTAAACTTTTTCAGTGCTGAAGCTGTCACACAACAATTGCTTAGAGCCAACATAGTTCAAGAGGGGTTTCACATTAAAAAGCTAGTATTTGGCAACTGAACAGCATGTAATTCTACAGCACTGCTTGGTATCTTATTCACTAGAGTCTTATGTACACTTAACTTGCCCAATGAGGAATAACACAAGATTCATCCTTAAAAGATCCTAAGAGGAAAATAAATATAGAGATCAGAGATTCTTAGCCAAGAAAGTCAGCTGAATCCTAACCAGAAGATAACACTCCCTAAATACCATAGAGATGAGAAGTGGATCATGGTTTTACATACCATGCAAATATATCTCTAGTCACAACTTATTCAGAAACAATAAATAAAAAGATGGTTTTGTATCTTTTCTCTGATTTACCTCAGCACACAGAATAACTAGGTATACAAATAGCAATGCAGGACAATATAGAGAGAGGACTGCATGTGAATGCATCCAAAGAAACAGAAGATGCAGTTCTGTCACAAAGAGATCTTGTTATTAACCAGATTTGTCTTCAGCATTTGTGTTCTTCAGCAGAAAAGAAAAAAAGTAGCAGAAAAAATGGCTACTGATATAATAAAACATCTTATAGATTTTTGGGCAAAATACAAAAATAAATGTATTGTCACCAGGAAAATACTGGAGATAGCCCTAATAGAAGCATAGAGGCATTAGAATTAAATACATACAGCAGATAGATCTTAGAGAATGGACCGAAAGGGGAATTGGGAGGATTCTTGATCTAGTAGAAGATAGCAATATGAAATCCTTTAATCAACTTGTAGACGAATATGGCATAGCGGCTAAGCATGAATGTACATACACACGCCTGAAACATTACTTGAAAGATAACTGTGGATGGATATCTAATGGTAATAGTCCAAGATGGAACTCTTTATTTGATTTAAAAGCAAAAAATAGAATACTGAATAAATGTGTGGAAGCGATGGAGGATCTTGAAGCACAGGGTGTGCCCAAAGTCAGAGACAGCTGGGCAAGAAGGATTAGAATGATTATTATGGATGACACTTGGGCGCAAGCCTGGATTAACACAACAAAGGTGACACACTGCATGAAATACAGTTTAAGATCATAAATATGTGGTATATGGTTCCTCAAAAGTTGCAAAAGATACACAACATAGAAAATTTCTGTTTAAGCTGTGAAAAGAAACAGGGCAAGATGTACCACATATGGTGGAAATGTGAAAAGGTAAAAAACTGTTGGAAACAAGTCTTTAGGGTAATTAATGAAATCTTGGGAATAAGTCTCCCTTGCTATCCACAAGCTGCCACGTTACACTAAAATTTAGAAAACAAATTAGCAAAGAAAGAATAGAATTGTTTATCCAGATGTTTATAGCTACTAAATTGGTTATCGCAAGAAGATGGAGCCAGGAAAAAGAGATTTTGTGGTCAAGGATGTGGTCTTAGAAAGATCATGATAGGTCAAGGATGCCTTTACCTATCGTGACCTTTCTAAGGGTTTAGAATACCAAATTGCATTATGCTTAAAACTAGATGTGATAGGTCTAAAACGGAGACAAGAACTCGTAAGAGAGAAAGATAAGAGCTTTCCTCAACAAATGAGTTAATGAGATAGATTGAGCCTCACCAAATACCTAGAAATCAACTCTTTAAGAAGAAAACCAGGATATTGCTGTCAAACCGATAGGACATTCAATGAATGATCCCTTATTTAGTTATCCTTTAATGAATAAGATGCCTAGCTGCCAAGTGGTGTGCAATATGTTACCCTCTTTCTCCAAGCCCAGAAAAAGTTCAATTATGTATGTATTTCCTTTTAAAGTATCTTACACTGCCATTAAGATCTAGTCTACTGTGATGCATGTAATGCAACTACTTATCCTACTTATCTACTTATCTATATTTTTCTAAATATCTTTTTAGGTTTTAATATTTTTTTGGTATTTTTGTATATTTTTTAAATTATTGAAATTAAAGACACCAATTTGGGTCTTTAAAGTAAAAGTCCGGGAGATATTGGTGGTCCTTTTGTTGGCATTGTAAGTCTTTGTTCCAGGATGCAGGCTTTGTAAGGCACCCTAAGACATCATCATCTGGTGGCTAAAAAAAGAGAGAACATTAACTAATTTCAGCAAAGAAGCAAATACAAATTTCATATAATAACAAAATGAAAAATAAAGTGTGTATGTAATCCACATTCAGCTAGGCAAATACATATAATTTATATATTTTCTGGCAAACTCGTCAGCAAATATGGAGCGTAAGAGACATCATACCTGAAGGGGACTGATGGTTCTAGCAAGACAAATGTGAAAGTGGATGAGCACACATTAATCCAATCCCGATTGATGATGCTGACATCCTCCAGTGCTTAGCCAATGTCATCATTTGAGGGTGGAAAGATACACACACATCCAGTTGGCACTCCATGTTTTGTAGTGTTTAAACTCAATGAGTGTCACCCGCAGTTAGTGGATTTTAAAGAGGCAGCAGCAGGGGTCGCCCAGGCTCCTGGAGTGGCAGGCCTGGTCACAGTTGCTATCCCTGTTTTGTTTTTCTCACAGCAAATTGTATCAGAAACTGTCCCATTACTAAATTAAATTAAATAAATGGTTCCAAAGAGTAATCAAACCACATTGGTGCTGGTTAAGGACTATGCAGTTTGAGAGGAATGAACCTCTCAAACAGGCCTTCAGACACTGCATGTGTCACTGAATGGATAAGGGGGAAATAATGTCACGTACCACTTTCCAATGCCTTTCATGTACATCTCCAAAACTTATGGATCACTCTAATATATATATATCAATTTTTCTCTTTCCATCCAGTGGGCCCAGTTTCCAGCACTTATCCAAGAAATGCACTGGATGGACAATAATACATTATAATTGTCACAAAGTGAATCATGATAGTCTGCGTGACTGGGGTTCTTGGAGGGTCCTGATGTCCAAACACCTGCCTGTGGACTACAGACCCTTTCTTTGGATATGCTATATTTGGGGGTACATACTTTGGGGCCATCAGTGACACACTGCTTCAATAAAGCTGGTCTTCAACACAAGCTCACTCAGGATGTCAGCCAGGATGTGTACCTTGGAATCCAAGCCTTTGCTGTATTTATTGTATTTCCCCCAGGTTAAGACATGTTAGTGTTGAAATGTGTACTTACCCAATCACTAAATGTCTACTCTCCTGTGAACCATCTATTGTGACTTGTAGTCTGGATGTCTGGATCCAAAGATGGCATGTTTGTTTTATGTAACGTTTTCCTGTATTGAATTACCTGTTTTAAATTAGGTTTTCTATAGTTTTATGCTTACATGTTCTAATTAGTTCCCTGTGCCTCTCCCCTAGTTGATGTCATATCTGTGTGCATATAAGTCTATGCTGTTTGACAAATAAATGTTGTTCATTTTAGTTGTACCTAACTGCTAGTGGTCCTGTCTGCTATTTGGGCATAAAGAGCAAGGTTCCAGAAAGACTTGCTGGGTGGATGCTGAATGCTGGGTGGATGCTGAACTTTAATCAGAGCCAAGGAGGTGATTTCCTATAACAGATGGAGTTGCTATCGTCCTTGGGTAGCCGTCCCGTTACAATAATTATTAGTCAGGGGAGGACTCAGGGCCATTATCCTCCACACCACTCCCAAAAAAAAAAGGATCATGAGAGATTTGGGATGGTATGTAGATTATCAGGTCCACAAACCAGTAAAATACATGTGCATAGATCAAAGCACCTGGAGATGCAACTTGGGATAATGAGGTACTAGCACTAAAACGGGATGACACCACTGGGCTTTTGAATATATGAATTCAGCACTGCTACTAATTATTCTAATAAAGAAACAATGCTATTTCATTTCTTGCAGCATATATAGTAGCATGTACTTACTACACTGGGTTTAAAAGGAGGTTCCAGTTTTCCATCTTCCAATTCCACCCAGTTGATGTCTTGAAAGAATGGGTGCTCTCTGATTTTACCTTGCACCCCAAGGCGGTGGTCTGGATCTTTCCTAAGAAGCTGAAAAGAACAACCACATTTCTTCTATTTAAATACACTAAAAACTGGTTTAAACAGGACCCCTAATGACAAATAGACAGGCATAACACTTCATAGCCATTCCAAGATAGATGTGGATCAGCAATTAGTTAAACCAATCCAGTGATGAAAGGTACTGATGCCCTTGTGTTTAAAAGTTGTTTATTAATATTTTTTCAATGATAAATGCATAAAGAAATAAACATCTTTACACCAATCAGTGTAATATGGGTAACAGAGTACGGTACAACTATCAGCAATAACTTCAGCAAAGTTGTGATTGCAACATAAAGCTCGTCCATGTTGAAAGGTTGTGATAAGAAAGTTTAAAAAAAAAGAAAAGAAGAAGAAATAGAAAAGGTGAGGCGAAGAGAAAAGAAAGAAAGAGAAATTAATAAAGTGAGGGAGAAGATGGTTTAAATGAGTGTAATAAAATAAAGGTAGCGGGAAAAGAGATTGATCTATAAACTGGGATTTGGAGTATACTGCAGAAACATGTATACAGCGTAAACAATATACTGCAGAAACATGTATACAGCGTAAACAAAGGAATTAAACCCATGTGAAAATTACTCCTGAATAATGGTGCTTTATAGTGCCTGCAAATATATCAATATGTTGCATACAAACTGTTATCAAAATAAAGCCTGTGCATTACACCCTAAGGTGTTTACCTATAATAGAGAGCATATCTAGAAGGATGGGGATCTTAGTACAACAGAGGTGACTCGCGACATGTCAGCTTTGCATCCAGAACTCAATCTAGGTAATCAGTCCAAGTTAGCCACTATATGGCCCTCACCTCTGGCTGTACATATCAGGACCTGCGATATCCTGATGTCAGCACTGAAGCAGCCCATTAAACTCACATAGTTAAGGGTTCTAATTTGTTTCCATAGTCACGGGATTAACATCTTGGCAGCGGTTAGTAGTTCAGGTAAAAGGGATCTGTTACATTTACCAACAGGAATGTCGTACAGTGAAGCATTACAAAAAGAGGCTATAAGGAAAGTGGGTCCACAATTTAACAAATGGTCCTAATAACTCCATGGATAAGTGAATATTTTTTTTTCGGTACATCAGGTGACGTTCAAAGGGCCTCAAAAGGTGTAAGGCTCCTAGAGTAAGGTATGTAGTTCATTATGTTTGTGTGACCCGTGGGCATGGGAGGCTGAGCACCCAGAATCAAGAGTTATGGTGCAGATGTAGAGACACAGGGTGCCTTGTAAGGGTAACTGCACTCCCCGGGATGCAAGAGGCTCCTTCACATACCAAAGACCCAGTGGAATCAATTTCTGTATCCAGTAAAGCTAAGACTAGGAGCTAAAGAAACCCGGCAGACATCCTAAAGAAGACACAAAACAATTTTGACAGGACAAGCAAGCAGAGCAGAGTGATAACAGAAACCAAACTAAGACAGGGTCAAGGAAGACTGAAGAAGGAAGCAAGCAAACATGAGCAGGGAAGAGTAAATACCAAATTAAGGATCAACAATAAAGGTCAATGAGTTTAACGCACGGAGTCCAGGATGGTAAGGGACCCTGAGCGCCCGAGATCAGGAGCTACAGTGCAGGGTGGAGACACAGGACCAGGTGCTATGTAACTGCAATCACTTGGAGGTTTGGGACCCCCAAGTCTTTGCAGCCATAACCAGACCCTGTGAAGCAGCTGCTGTATCCAAAGAGCAGAGGAGTCGCTAGAGGGGGGCCGGATGAAGCCCCTCCATAGCCCTGAATGGAGACTCTGACCACGCCCCCTCGCTCGACTCCACCCCCTCGTGGTCAACCCCCCCTCCGGCATGCTGTAATCTGTATGCTGAACAGCACCAGACTCTGCCCCCTCACGATCTTGTGCTTAACTCCAACCCCTCAAGCTTTGCACGTGATTGTTTGTTAGAGTGTGAGTGGCAGAGTTATTAGTCTGCATACGTATGTATGTGAGTGGCAGAGTTATGAGTGTGCATGTGTATGTATGTGAGTGGCAGAGTTATTAGTCTGCATTTGTATGTATGTGAGTGGCAGAGTGTAAGTGGGTGTGAGTGGCAGAGTTATTAGTGTGCATGTGTATGTATGTGAGTGGCAGAGTGTAAGTGGGTGTGAGTGGAAGAGTGTAAGTAAGTGTAAGTGTGTGAGTGTAGCAGAGTGTGTTTGGAAGAAAGTGTGTGTGAGTGGAAGCATGAGTGGAAGAGTTATGAGTGTGTATGTGTGTGAGTGGCAGAATGTAAGTGTGTGTAAGTGGCAGAGTGTGAGTGTATGTGTGAGTGTGGCAGAGTGTGAGTATTTGGAAGAGTGTAAGCATGAGTTATGAGTGTGCGTGTAAGTGTGTGTGAGTGGCAGAGTATTGGAGAGTATAAGTGTGAGCAGCAGAGATATGCGTGTGAATGAGTGTAAGCATGAGTTGCAAAGTTATGAGTATGCGTGTGTATGTGTGTGAGTAGCAGAGTGTGTGAGTGTAAGCGTGAGCAGCAGAGTTATGAGTGTGTGTGAGTGGCAGACTGTAAGTGTGCGAGAGTGTAAGCATGAGCAGCAGAGTTATGAGTGTGTGTGAGTGGCAGTGAGATTACTAGGAGAAAATTTGTTATTTACTATTATTCATATTGAATGTGATAATCATGTGTGAAACAGTGCTCATACCATTTTTATTTTCACACTAGATTATTGCATTCAATATGAATAATAGTGATTCATCTTTATATATAGTCTTTATATTGATGGAAATAAAAGTCCATACACATGGCATTACACATATCATGTACCTGGTTATAGTATTAAACCCATACATTATGAGTGAATGTGCTGCTCATTATATTATGGGCTTTACTCATGAAAGAGAGAAGTGCAGGGAAGTGAGATGTGAATTTCAAACTAAAGGCTAAAGTAGCAAAGTTGGAAAAATGCTCGCATTCATTTGAATTCCCATCCCTGCACTTCTCTCTTTTATGAGGTTGGTAGAAGGAGCATACCTTCATACCTAAGACTATTCTCTACAGGTTTTTGACCCCTTTTTATTAAAAATATATATATATTTGTGATGTGAGTGTGAGTGTTGCAGGTTTACACACGTGTCTGCGTGGCAGAATGTCTCTGTGGGAAAGGCCATCTGTGTGGATAAGGGTGTCTGTGTGTAAGGTTGTCTGGATGTGTGTGTGTGTGAGTGTAAGGTTGTCTATGTGTGTGATATCCCCTATATTATGGCTTATTATGAGACTGGTAAATGTTGTATGCAACGTACACAAATTTTTGTATGCTCAGTTATTTTGAAATCATGGGAATTTGCTCACATACAAGTGTGTGTGTGATGTAAGTTGGTGTGTGTAAGTGGGATTGTGTGTCTCTGTGTGTAAGGGTGTGTGTGTAAGGTTTATGTGTGACTGTGCAAGTGTGAATGTGTGTGTATGTGTGGCTGCATGTTAGTGTAACTTTGAGTAATGTGAGTTTTTTGTGTGCTGTGGTACAGTAATGTGCAGTATGAGTGTGTGACACTCACACACTGCACATTACTGTGAGTTGTATTGCTTTGGAGTGGGTGTTATATTCACACATTGCACATTACTGTGACTTTTATTGGTGTGGAGGTAGACATGCACACACACATACAGACAGATACACACAAACAGTCGGTCACAGACAGACATACAGTCAGTCACACACACAATCACAGACAGACACACACACATATAGTCAGTAACAGACAGACAGACACACATATAGTCAGTAACAGACAGACACACACATACAGTCAGTCACAGACAGACACACACATACAGTCAGTCACAGACACACATACAGTCAGTCACACACACATACAGTGGGTCACATAAACACACAGTCACACACACACACAGTCACACACACACACATGCAGTCAGTCATACACACACACACACACACACTCTGTCAGTCACATACACTTACACACAAGTCAGCAATTTTGTTTTTGTTTACAATAAAAAAGTGCATCTATCAATATGTCCCCCTCCTGGCTGCTATACCTCATTCTAGCCTGGTCTGTGCCCTGCTGTTGTTTCTAGCCCTGCTGAGCACACTCAGCGCTTGGACACTATAGTACGGTGCATGTGAGGATGGAGTAGGAAGACTGTGCAGCCGGTGCACACACAGCTCCCCCGCGCTCCATTGGATAAATAAAATGATTCCAGTGGCGATGGCACCAAGCAGGGACAACAATAACTGAGCCCCAGGTATAATTTCCTGGTGCCCGGGATTTGTTGAGCCCTGATATATACCCATATATACCTATTGTTCATTGGCGTCAATTATATCAGTCTGTATGCTGCCTAAGCATGTGATCTTATTTACTCCACTTCCATCAAATATGTCATGGGCTCCACCCCTGAATCTTTTGGAGACCTAGCAACGCCCCTGCTTAAGAGTAAATTAACTAAGTGATAGCCAAGCAGAGCTAAAACAGAAAAGGAACTGAGGGAGAGCAGAACAGAAATACAGAATGCAGGGCTACAGGTCAGAGGGTAAACATAAGCAAGAAAGCAGAAACCAAATTAAGGATAAATAATACAAGGCATGGGGATAAGGAACACAAGAGGCACATACAAAGGAACAAACAAATACAGGAACTAGCCTAACACTAAAAATGAAAAAAGTGGGGGTTTGGTTCAAACAAATTGGCCAATTTAGATGTTAGCTTGCCAACCAAGTCAAGGTACCCCACATTACGCAAGTCCCTAACTAAAACATAATATAGCAACACATAAATAGACTCTAAGACACATAAATGACATTAAACTTAAACACAGAGAAAATACCTGTAGACTGCTGCAAAGGACTGAAAAGCAACGGGTGTGGTTTAAATAGAAAACTGACAGAGCAGAGGGAGAGAGAGAAAACCTGAAATGAAAAATAAGGACAGGCAGAGAGGAATACAGGGCATTTAAAGGGACAGGACATCCAACTGAAGCGACTCAAGACGTTATACAGGGCAGGACAAGAATACTGGGCAAGACAGGAATACTAGGCAAGGCAGTAATACTGGGCAAGGCAAGGCAGTTATACAAGGCATAAATAAGCACAACTCATAAGAAAGCAAAGCAAGAATGATACAGAAAAGCCTGGCTACAGACTGGATGAGTCTGCACAAGAGTGCATTGTTACAATGGGGTTAAAAATATTAATGTAGCAACAGAGAGGGCACAGACAAAGGACATGGTAACAAAACTTAAAAGCATACACAAACATATATAACTACGAGACTACATGTAGAGGCCAGAGCTAAATAGAAGGAACACAAGAGAACATACAACCAAACATGGATACAGGGACAAGCCTACAACTCTACTTGACCAAATAATGATGATAAGCTTTCCAACCACATCAAGGTACCACCACCAACTGGCAAGACCCTAACTCTAAAACATGCCTAAATTAATAACAGAATCCAAACTAAAAGACACACAGGAATTAACTGTAACAGGATTGCATAGACACCAAGGTCACAACGGTATGAGGCAGGCAAAGGAGAGGTCAATAGGCAGTCGGGTCACAATGGTATGAGGCAGGCAAGAAGTAGTCTATAGGCAGTTCTGGTCACAATGGTAAGAGGCTGGCAAAGGAGTGGTCAGTAGGCAGTCTGGGTCGCAATGGTAGGAGGCTGGCAAAGGAGTAGTCAATAGGCAGTCCGGGTCACAATTATAGGAAATAGGCAAATAGAATGGTAAAAACAATCCAGGTCACAAGGGTATGGAGCAGGCAGAGGAGAGGTCAAAAGCACAGTAAGGAACAACTGATCAGTAGAAGGATGGATCAATAACTGAGCACCGGCGTTAGAGCAGTCTGGGTCTTTTATAGGGGCTGTTCAGCGTGATATCACACAAGACATCACAGGCCACACCCTCCAAACACACACCACTCACTAGAGGAAGAGAAGGTGGTGTCGACATCATGGACTGAAGCCCCATTCTGTTGCTGATGCCTGCACCAACCAGCCATCACCATCTACTTCTCACTGTGAGGACATGGGGAGTGAAGACGCGTATGGCAAGGAGCGCGACGTATGCCATGAATATGGCCCATACACGCTGTTTGATGGATAATATAGTACTGAACAAATGTCTGAAGGAAAATATGTCACTGACAAGATGTATGTGATCAAATATGGCACTGGCAAGAAGTTTAAGGGCAAAGTCAGCACTGTGGGAAGTAAGGATGTATGGCAAGAGTTGTGGCATGTTGCTTGGTGAAGAATTTTGGCTCTGGGTAATTTTCACACAGGGTTTTGGGGACTATGGTTCTGATATGATATGAAAATCTATACACACATAACCTGGGTTGGTTTAAGAGGAATATTTAGAATTTTTGTGGAAGATGACAGCTGTTCCCATAACATCAGTGTTGACCATTTTTATATTATTGATAATTATATATTGTTAGGATTGTTTTAAATAATATACAGTTTTAATAGAAACCAATGCAGTTTATTCAGCTGCATGGTGTGCCCATTAGCATTTTCTTGGTAACATAACGCGCCACATTATTTATTTATATTAGATAACACTTTGCACTTGTGTATTACATTTGAATATGATGTAATGGATAAAGAATACTTAGTGCTCCTCATTTTATACAATGTTATTTGGGGGTAAACATGCTGTGTTTATTATTGTATAATAATAAAGTAATTCTGCCTCTTCCTATCACCTTTTGCTTTTTGCCCTACAAATGTTTGAACGCTGTTGGCCAGACATGACAACCCTCTGTAGGTCAAAACATTGCAGTGTGAACCTGTTTGATAGAGAAATATCACGTTGTTAAATTATCTTTTACTTTCATCTACTTTGAGTGCTCAGTAATATATACATCGTATCTATCACATATTGTATTGAGAGCATACATTGAACCTATCATATATTGTATTGAGAGCATACAATGGATCTATTGGGATCTAACTGTGGTGAATTGACAATCATGTTGCAAAACATCAGGCATTAATAGAAGAGTTGGAAAAGAAGGAGAGGTGCAGATTTTTTTTCTCCAAATCAGCTATTTCGGCCTTATATTTATAAACCGGTTTTCAATTTATCGACATTTGCTTTGCTCATACCCTTCCTTCTTTCTATGTGTTAAAAAGGTGAGTGTAGCTGAGCACTTCAAATGCGAGCACACACGGACCCCTTGACTTGAGCATCAACATTTTAGTTGAGAAGGTGCCCAAAACTTACTGATTTCCGTTTTTACAATATAGATGGTATACAGTGTAAATGGTCTTCTAACTATATACTTTTCATACTCACTTTTTTTAAGATGTGTTTGACATCACCACCTATGCACTTGGGGAATTTGGGCCTGTCCTTAGTTATTGATTTAAAGACTTCCTGCACCCGGTATCCATTAAAAAAGGGATATCTGCCCGTTGACAACTGGTGCAGGATAATGCCAAAGGACCACCAATCAACCGCAGACGAATACGTTTTTTTTAGCAAGATCTGGTAAAGAGAATATATAAGAAATAATATAATTATTGCATAATCATAAAACACTGTAAATTAGAACTTTAAATCATGTGGTATCTTCTATCTTCAATTCTCTGTTAATTGTTGTTGTTCATAAATATATTTCTATGACAACGAAAGCAGGAGAAGAGTGAGCTAGATCCATGCCAGGATGGGTGGAGGACACTAGACCAAAGAAAGAGTGACAAAGAAGGCAACAGAGGGCAATAATAAGGTTGAGAAGTTGCAGATGAAGGAGGCTGCAGTATATGTAATCATCAAGAACTGCATGTTACACCTTCTACAAGTACATCTGTAACATGGTTTGGGAATCACTCACTAGATGGTGTTATCAATCAGTGCATAGTCACAGCTTAGCTGTAATATCACAGAGTTATTCATTATTATGATACATATTACAGCTGTAAATGTTAAACTTAGTTCTCACCTCAGGAGCCATGTATCTTAATGTTCCTGCCATGTCGCTTGTTGTTCCACCGTCGAACATCCCTTCCTCAGCAAGTCCGAAATCGATGATGCGCGCATGTCCCTCGCTGTCCAGGACGATATTCTCTGGTTTCAGATCTCTGAATGAGTAGGTTGAGAGTAAATTATGTCAATGTAAGAGGGTTGTGAGGAGTAGGGACACTACCATGCAATATGCATAGATCTGAACAAAGAACTAGAGGAGACCGATATAAAACACTACTTTACTGACCGATGAACGATCCCGTGGGCATGCAGGAACTGGAGGCCGCAAACCATCTCTGCAGAATAAAACCTAATCAAGAAAAGAGATAGCATAGCAGAAGAGATTTATGAATGCACATTAGCAAGAAAAGGTTAAAAAAAAAACGCACAAAAATCAAACTAAAGTGTACAATAAATAGCATTCATTGGAAAAGAGCACATTTTTAATGCAACAGTTCTCTGGGAATATTAATAAATAATCAAAATAAGCCAGAAGCAGGGCTGCAGGCATAAAGATTAAATGAATATCCATATAGATGATTCCACACAGAACAATACACGTGCACTGGACGAATACGAATAATACCCCTCAAATGACAGGATGTTTACACACGATCCAGGGCTCTACTGTCTGCCATCAACAAGCAAAATAGTCAATTAGAACCGCCCGCGGTACTCCAAATCAGCTCACACATATGCTATAGTGTCTGTGTAAATAAATCGTGCACATGTAGCCCCCAGACAAAGTCGGGGAGGGGCAATCATGACAGGGTGCTGAGAGGATATGTCAGCCTATAGTGGGAATCAGTGGGAGGAGTTGGGAGAGTATAAAAGATAGGAACAGGAAGTTCAGGGGCCATTTTAGGAAAAATTTTCCCCATATACCTGTTGTCCCACCCACCCTCCCTAATTTTAAGGTTAATGACACTTTATTTATTTATTTATTACATGTCACAGCGTTGGCGGAAGCTTGCAGGGTATCCAGGAGGGTTAATGGAACATTTGGATTGGGGAGAGTCAATCGGGACTCTGGTGGGAGGTTCGAGGGGAAAGTGGTACCTCGAACCTCAGGTATTGGGGGCATTGGGATATGCCCAGGAACATGGACTTCGGCAGCCACCTGGATACACTTACAAGCTTGATTGGTTTTCCTGTATATGGAATGTTTAATATTTATGTTTATGTTATGTTTAGTCATTGTATTAAATTATGGATATATATACATAGGTGGAATGTGTATATATATGTGTTATATGATTGTAAATGCAATGGCTATTTAAATAAAGTGCTGTGGCCGTTGTTTTACCCCACAGTCTGGTTTTAAGTTTAGTTATTTCTAGGCGAACACATATCCTCAATGATAGAAGCTACCATGTCATGACAAGCATAAAAGTGTCAAAATATGGCACTCCAATTTTCAAATGTTATGATACCCACACTAATTAACTCCTGTGCTCCTATTGCTCCTCAATGTACTTAGGTAGAAAATTGGTATACAGTTGGAGAAGCGCAGAATCACATGTGAGAAAAGTTTAAAAACAACACATCAATGATGACAATATATATGTGTATCTTATGCACTCACAAATTTTCAAATAATATTCTGCCTTAAATAAGACAATTGATCTCCAAAAGTTTTTTTTCTAGTATGCCATTAATCTGAAAAATTATGCAACTAAGATTCAAAACAGCACCTGGAAAAATAATGGGGGAACCCATGTGAAGCTAAACCAATGATCTTTTCTTCACAGAACAAGAGCTTCTTTGACCTGAAATAGAAGGAATCTTTTTTTTTTTATAATTTATAATCTTTATTTAGAGGGTAGTCCCTCTATTTTCTCTTTTTAGATATGCAACGAATACAAACATAGTACAAAAAGGTAGCAGCGTAAAATACAATTTTAAAAAAGTTCCAAAAGCCAACATTCATATATAAAACATAACATATTCTTATTTCTCCTGATAGCTTTTGGTCATAAAAATTGTCTCAGTAGGGCAGAATTTTTAAATACATTACTCAGTTATGAAAAAAGAAAAAAAAAAAGAAAAAAAAGACAATACATCCATATATAGGCAATGTTAAGAAAAAAAGCAAAAGGAAAAATAACAGCACAAGGAACAAAAAAAACAGTCACAAACAATACTGTATGGGGGAGGGGTCTATGTCGCGACCCAGTCTGCTTTCTGCTGTCATCAATAATTCTATCCTGAATTGTGATTCCTGTTTGTCCATGGGGCCCATCTTAATTCCAATTTCTGGAATTCCCAAGGACCTGCATTTCTTGCAATACCCCTCTCCATATTAAATTGATAATTAATTTGACTCTGTACCTGAAATAGAAGGAATCTTATGAATTATCCAGCCAAGTACTCTGAAGTTTTCACGGAACCACAAAGGCACAAATGATCACTCTGAATTTGGAAGGGGGGGTGAAATTGACAAATTTGATCCATAATTGGCCACATAGAATAGCTGAATTTCAGCAGAATTCACCCCTCCCCCCAATTCGGCCAAATTGATGCATATTCAGGACTACCTCAGTACACCACAATGTATTTGCTCCATGATAATCCAGTGAAGATGTTCCTGTACATACTGTAACTGCAGCTTGCACCAGTCACCATAGTATCCACATAATATGCCCAGAACTTGCCTAAAAACATAATTTTATATACTGTCCTTACTGCTCTTGTGGTATAACAATGCTGGTGATGTCATGCCAGCTGTAGGTTGACTTCATATAACCACAGGTAGGAAAAAACAGTGCCAGCTTAACAATCCCGAAAGAAAGAAGCTTTCTAAAAAAAATGTCACAAATGCCAAGGCCCCCAGGCTTTTGGGGAGTTAGTGGGCACAAATTCTATCTAGCATTCTGTTGTTTCCAATCTTGGTATTTTCACAGATTTATTTGTAACATTTTGGGTAGTATTGCAGTGCCTTATTCCAAAATTCCCCCACCAAAGCATATATTTTTGGTAAAGCAGACAACCTGGGTGATTTCATTTGAGGTAGCTATTTATACAGCAGTTTTGTCACAACATTTTGCCAAAGTTAGATAGAGGTAGTTTTTGTTGTTGTGTTTTTTTCACTAACACAGCCATAGGATTTCTTTCTCAGGTCAGGTGCCACTACAGAAAAACTCTAAAACATATGGAGTAACTATTACAGAAATATCACACATACATTGGTGTGCCATGCTGTTGGAGTGTTAGAGGGCGAAAACCATAACCAAGTTTCCAAAGCTGGAATTTTTAAAGACTGATTTTGTTGGCTTATCTCACATTTTGGGGTAGTATTGCAGTATCCATTCCAAAATTCAAAAGCATAAATGTTTAAAAAGCCGAAAACCTGGTGTATTTCATTTGTTTCATACAACAATTTGTGGTAACTCTTTTTTTATGTAAGTTTTTCACAATGCTGCTATTTCACACAATTGAAAAATTCACCAAGTTCAATAGCATGAGAATTCGGATGAAAGAAGCGATTTACGACCGAACGTCATCCAAAAAAAGAATGAAAATTGTGCCTTAGTTCAATAGAATAAGGTGTGGATGAAATTTGTCACGTTCATCCAAATTCCCTCACCTTATACTATTGAGCTTAGGTGACATTATCGTTAGTTTTCGGATGAAATTCGGTCGTAATTCCCCATATTTATATTATGTATTGAACATAGATGAAATTTCTATTCATCCGAATTGATATATATATTCATCTGTGAGCCAATAAGGCTCATGCTGGATTATATATACACGCTTCATACACATATATTTACAATGGATCTTACATTACAAAAGAGCAGCTCAATTGAAAAATGACACTGGGGTTTGGTCCCAAACTGAGATTACTATTGGATTACTCTCTAACCAATCTCTAGTGGGGGCAATCTTTTTAAAGTATGTCTTACGGTCAGCAAGGCACACTCATTTTGTGGAAGGCATAGTACATCCTCCCATTGCAAACAGGTAAAACACAACACACAAAAAAATGCTCTCCTTTCCCCCCATTTGTCAATTACTTACACAACTCGACTCATCTCCAGGTAGCCGGTGGGTTGCAAATGAAACAGAAGGTTTCTTCCTGCCAGGTGCTCTAACACGAAGAATGCATGGAACTGTAATGTCAAATATGTAAAATTTACATGACAGAAACAGCAGCATGAATCATGATACACAGCCCCCAAGTTAACAGTATATAGGTAATGGCGTTAATGGTGTGGGAAGAGGCCATATTAGTGGAAGGGAGGTATAGATGAGGTGTTTATATGGAAAGCTAGAGAGTATGGCTTTAGTACCAGATTGTAGACAGACATATTGTAGACAGAGGAGGCTATTGTGATCATGAATGACATATTGGGGTAGATTAAATGCCGCCAAAAGTTCAAGTATTGATACCAAATGTATTATTGTGATTTAGTGGCAACGGGACTGCAAAAATATCATATGCTGAAGAACAACACCTTGGAATCTTGGAATAATAAAAGGAGTATTGCACTTGATATTTAATTTGCCATCTAACTTTGAGATCTGAAACTAAAACTTGATTTAAATTAAAGTGTATATATTGATATCATGATAAAATATTATGATTTTTTATTCCATGCAATTTTGTCTTCTTGCTGCGATTATTCTTATATTCAGTAACTTAGTTTAATGTGTGCTGCCTTGTACAGGTTCCTACGTAAATTATTGAATATGGCTTTTTTCTTCTGACATAATCATTCATAATTGTTTTTAACTTACCTAGCGCCATACACACAGCTGCTAATCCAAATGACTTGCAGTCAATTAGCAGATCAGGCCAGTGATTGGCTTACAAGTATGGTCGTATGGTCGAATCTGATCTAGATAAACTCTGTAATATATTTTCTGTGTGTTATTTAATACATTGCTGCTTTATGTACATTACACATGGGACAATGCTTTTGTATCTTGAATTCAGTATGCTATTGACCTCTCAACTAACCAACCAATGACAGAAAGGCCATGGCTTGCATGAACAGTACAGAGGTACAGCACATCAGAGAAATTACTGGCCTTTTTTCTATGAAATCTAACCAGGAATAGGAACACGAAAGAGAACCTATACTTTTAAATATAGGCACGATAAGTCAGATAAAATATAAATTTGATAGACACAGATTTTAGTAGTGGGTTTTTGTAAATGTTCTTATGACATTAAATGTTTTTGTTTTGTATGCCTGGGATCTGAAACAATCGAGGGGGGGGATGGGAGAGGGTGTAGATGGGAAACAAGTTAGATAATGATTAAATGTTTGTCTTTAAACATTCAGCGTTTGAATGCCCCTTATTAAAGAGCAATGCTCACTGATTTACTCAAAAAAGAAAAAAAATTTGTATGTCTTAGACCCACTGGAAAATAGCAGATACAGAATTGTGTCTTCAGCCTCCCTGGAGAATGAAAAGAAAAAGGGAGTATCAATCCTGATAACCAGTGCCTTACAATTTAAAACCATATCTCTGGAAAATGAGCCTGAAGCAAGATATAAAATAGTGATCCTTAAATATAACCAACAACTATTTACTTTGGTTAATATGTATGCCCCAAACAATACACAAATTAAAACATTAACGCAAGTAATAGAGAGAATAGAAAAGGTGAAAAAGGGCTCAATAATTTTGGGCGGGGGATTTCGGCCAGAAAGATAGAAGGGGAATCCCTGTAGGACCTATATATATCTCTCTCAAAGTTAATGGAAAAAAGAAAAACCTCTAGATGTATAGTCATCACAGATCCAGATATTAAAAAAGGAAATAAATCAAGAAAACCAGATTCAAGAGTATTTGGAAAAATGCAAATTACCTGCACCAGTAGATGACCAGAAACAAGATCTAAATAAACCCATCTCAGAAATAGAAGTCAAGATTGCAATTGATAAAGTTAAGAATAATAAAGCACCTTGGTTGGGGTTTTCCTGAATATAATAGCCAATTATGGCAAAGTTTAAAACTACAGAGTGAATATATCTAAATCTAATATAATGGCCTTACACATAGATATGAATTTGGTGAACATATTGAAGGAAAGTTTTGATTTTAAATGGATTAAAGATAATATGGAATGCGAGGTTATAACAATCCCACCAAATCCAGAGAATATAGCAAATATTAACTATGACAATATCCTGAAGCACACCAGTGAATTGCTCAAAGAATGGATGGGTCTAGAAGTCTCATGGTGGGGAAGAATTAATGTCATCAAGGCATTGTCACCGTTAATCTGGGTTTGTGGCCGTTTCCTCTTCAGCCTCTAGTGGCCGCTATTCTTGGGTGCCCATTCTCCTTCTGTTGTTAGCTGCCTCGTCATCCTCAGCCCTTCCCTATTTAAACCTGCAGCTTATGGCACTCAGTGCCTTTGCATTGCTTTGGTTGCTGTCTGTGATAATGGCTTGTGTGCCTCACTAGTGTTCTGACACCTGTTTGATATGCTGATTTCTGACCCAGTTCATTCCTGACTACCCATATCTCTCCTATCCATTTGTTCCTGCATTCCTGATTTGTTCTATGTCTGCTGCCTGCCTCGATTCTGCTTGTGACCTGGTTATTCAAATCTCTACATTCCTTGACCCAGCCTGTTTTGTGACTCTCCATTTGCCTGTCATCCTGTGCTAAGCCTTATCGGGCTCCTCTTGATAGGTTCTTGGTAGTAAATATTTCAGCAAAGTCCTTGGTGACAAAACACCGATGGCTTAACCAAGGGTGTGTTGTCATTAAGATGAAAACCAATACTTAGTGAGTCTTCCCGTAAATGCAACTGCATTGGGGATCCGGCTCTCCAGCAAAAAATGTACAATTATTATAGGCCCGTTTCCTTATCTAAGAGCTGCCAGTCCAGTATCTGCATCCTGTTCTCAGTTGCCTGTCCTGTTTCAGCTGCCAGTCTCCACTACCAGTCCTGTCAGAGTATTCCATCCAGTTCATAGTTATGCATCGTGGGGTGCAGACACATCCTACACCCTGCCCTGCAACGAGGCTCCTCTCTGGTCTGTTATCCCAGGTTGTGACAGGCATACCTGCTTCCAAAGTGGAAGTATGCTTTGATGGCCAAGAGTAGCAAGAAGGGAGGTTTATCAGTCCCAGATATAAAAAAGTATCACGATGCGTCCCTTTTCAAACATCTCTCCAAATGGTTTAATAAAGAGGGGGAGGAATCATGAAGAGAAATAGGGGTACCTGATTTATCTATGCTACTGTGGGCAGACCAAAATAAATTCAAGACTAGTAATTGGCCCGGGAAGACGTGGTGGAAAAAGAACTATTTCACTGCAATAATTCTCAGTTTTTGGGAGAACCTTAAATCAGAATATGGACTAATGTGGATTAAAAAGACATGGAGAGGCTGCGATATTAGACTCTTGGATCATGATATAGAAAATATGAATATAGGTCTCTGGAATGAGAAGGGTATACATAGTTTCTCAGATATATTAATAGATAAGAAAATACAATCTTTTCAGACATTAGTCTCTGAAAATCAAATACCCCCAAGGGATATATTTAAATATCTAATTAAGAATTAAGAGGTTTGAAAGAATTATTGAATCCCAGAAATAACCTTAAAGATTTGATACAATGAGATATTTTTGAACAAGAAGATCTGACAACGGTTAGGCGATTAGCTAACCTCATAAATAAATGGGAAATAGATACTGGATCGGCAATTCTGCCTGCCGACTGGCTTAACACCATCCAATAGATAAAAAAGAACATTTATTGTTTAAACATTTTGGAACTCCAATATAAGTTGATAGTTAGATGGTATTTAGTACCCACAAGGACCGACAACCGCACTCTTCCACCTAGGATTGCCTAAAACCAGTATAAATGAGACTTATATTGTTACCCATATTTTAACAGCAGCTAAAGCCCTAAATGCGAGATCATGGAAGAAGATAGAAACTTCCACATGGGAGAGATTGAAAGCAAAAGATTTCCTATCAGTTTAATATGGAGAATAGCCAATTCTGGATGGGCTGTATAGGAGAAATATATAAATGAATAAATAGATTACTAACTAGGGAAAGATGACAACCCCGAATGTTAGGACAAATATAGAAGATATAGATTGGAGAGGCCTCTCTAAAGTCACCCCCTCCCACCTTACTAACTTATTCCTTCCTCATGTGAAGGAAATTGAAGGAAAATAAACTCTGGCTAGGTTTTGTTTGTATTATGTTTTGTTGGTATATGTTATGTTGTGTGACATATTTTAAATGTTGTCTGTTTTATACAAATATATAATATTATTGACCTTAATGTTATATGTTATGAATGTTGAATTGTAAAACTGTAATAAAAATGTATACGAAAGAAAAAAAAACTAACCAGGCCTTTCAAAAGGCTTCACACTGTACAAAAGTAAGATGTGCCGCCAAATATAATTCTATAAACCTGAATAACAAGATGTTCTCCTATAATGCCACCAATTTTCATCACTAATGTCCTAGCTATGAATATTATGGATAAACCCCTGCATACTTCAGATTGAAAAGCAGCATGCATGTGACAAAGAAAGAGGCTCCCATTAGCCACAGCTAGGATTCTTCTCTCTTTCATTAAGCTGCTGGAATTATCATGATTGATTCTCCTTCTGATGATCTTCACTGCAACAATTTTCCTGGAGTTCCTGGTGGAGGCTAGCATCACCTGAAATAGGCAAAGAGGAACAGAAGAGGCCAAAGTGAGACATAGAACACATAGTTATGTTTAGTAGACAGTAGAGTCAACTCAGTATGCCGTGAGATGGCCCAAATTCAGGCCAGATTGGGGCATAAAGCTAAATTGCGGAGAAATAAACTATTTGGCTGCTCAATATTGCGATTTCCCCATGAAAGAGAGATTATACAAAGGGAGGGGAAATGGGGTATAAATACCAACATTGTTGGGTGTCTTCTTACATGATGAGTAATTACTGATACATATTTGAACCAGCATGTCCAAATTTAAAAACAATATATTTTAGATTCTTTTATATTCTTTTACTTTATTGTTATATATATATATAATACATTATTTTACATTTTTTATTTCATTTATGTTTGGGCCATTTCGGGAGGAATTTGGCTATTTCTGATATACCCGAGGTCCTCTCAAAATAGCTCCAAAATAAGCTGAAGTCCTCCCCTTAGAAGTGTATGTGGAGTTGGCCACTTTGGTAGATTATTATTTTTTTGCTTTTCTGGATAGCCTCACTTATGAACCTTACAGGAAAGCAATGATGGTTCTAAATGCAGTGACTAGTGACTGTGCCATTTTACAGGCAATGTATTGCATTGGGAGGCAATACATGTATGGGAATTGTCGTGAAGGGGTTAAGATTGTTAATAACTAATAAAAGTTATGTTTTAACATGTATTAGAACACTTGTTGCTATTTTATATTAACAACATGACTAAACCCAGAAATGTGTTTTCTTTTTATATGTGTAAAGCTACTTTTCACTGCTTTATAAAACTGTGAATGATACTTCAGCTAAATTATTTGTTAAATTAATACATTTTTATTAAAAACATTCTATCATTTGTTTCATTTTCTTTAACACATCTCAACAAATATTAAATATTCATTCCATAATTATAATATCAGTGCCATATATCATTACTGTAATAGCTGGATTTTAATGTCAGTTGCTGCTTACCATATGTAAGTGCTCTCTAATATAATTGTATACTTATGTAATACAGGAACTGAGTGCTTGTATTGCAGTGTTGCATAAGACAAAGGTATACATTTTGCAGTTATACCAATATATCTTTAGAAAATGCCATATCGGAGGAGCACTCATTCTACATTTTTTTTTTTTTTATTGAAGCTGTATTATAGTTCAACAGTTTTTAGCATTAAATAGACCTTAGTTATGTAGAATGAGGCTGTATAATAATGTGCCACTAGGCAGTAAACTAATTCATTTCATCCATGCAAAGATAAACACATATTTTTACAATAACATTTTTATAAAATAAACAAAATTCAGGAAAAGACCTTAATCCCTTGCCGGCACAAGACGTGCTAGAATGTGGCCATGCGTTGAGGACACAGTACGTACCTACTCCGTCCTGTACCAAAACGAGCACTGAAAGCGTTTTTTACCGCTCTCAAGTGCTGAAACGGCATTGCTATGATGCTTTCATGTGGAAACATTGTTGAATACTGAAAAGAATGCCCGTAGGCATTTCGATAGCTCTGGAGAGCGATTGAAATGCGGGTTTTAAAGTTAATTCGCTTCCTATGCTCTGTAAGTGTTGCTGACTTGCCTTACAAATCGAGGTAATCAGCTTCCCACAAAAAAAAATCGCACGATTTTGGTCAATGCGTGACCAAGATGGTGCTGCCCTTCTAAGGGCAAGAGCACAGGAGGCAGGAGGTAGCTACTTCCTGTTCTCTGTGGCTGCCACACAATTGGCTCATCACAGAGACTGATAGCAGTGGGGATGGTCAGATGAGCATCCCCACTGCCTGGTCAAATCAATATTAACCAAATATTGATCTGACCTTTTAGGATCTGCCTCCCTCTTCTCACATTTTTTTTAGTGAGGGAGGGAGACAGATCAAAGTAGTAAAAGTGATCTTGCGTAAGCAGAGCATTTTTTGCTGTTTGTGCATATTTTAGGGGTTCATTTTTTTGTACTGTATTTATTAGAGTGCTACAAAGGCTCTTCTAAGAGCTATTAACCCCTCTCTTGCCGCTGATCACTGCTGATATTGACGCCAAAGAAATTTTTATCTGTCTGCTATTTTTTTAGCTGTCTGAGCGCATAGCAATCAGTAACAGTGAATTAGTGGTAAAGGCAGTTTGATGATTGCTCAGATGAGCATCACCATTCGCCTGGTCAGATCAATATTTGTGAATATTGATCTGACCAATTTTCATATGCCTCCATGTCCTCACTTACCTTTTTGTAAGGGAAAGAGACAGATCAGCATTAGTGATATAAAATAACATTTTATAATATTGTCAGGTTTAATGTAAGCCATTCCCTGTGTATTAACCCCTTCCCTGCCATTCATCACTGTATAAGCAGTAATCTTGCACAGCAACAGTATTTGTTGCTGTCTGCACTTTTTATGGATTAATTTATTTGTACTGTAATGTATTACAGCACTAGATAGGCTCTTCTAAGAGCTATTAACCCCTTCTTTGCTCGAGGTCACTGCTTAGGCACTGATTCTGGGGCCGCGGACTCTGGGTTCAATTTTGACACTGGTCAGCTTTCTGATACATCATCTAGTGATATATCGGTGGCTGCAGAGACATTGCCACAAGGCTTCATGGGTGTCTACTTTTAAAAAATATATTGTGTGGTGGGGATAAATTACATTGAAACACTGAGATGCGCACCTCACAAATGTTGCCTTTTTTCACCCCAAAAAACAAACAAACCTATACATGGATGGTATCGCTGTACTCGGGAGATGTTTCTGAACACATATTGGGGTGTTGTTTGGCAGTGTATACCAGAATCTGTGAATTCATGCCTGAAGTACATTGTATGTGGACAAAAAACTCCAAAAATGTACTACCACAAACTTTTGAGTTTTAAAATACCAACATTCGAAATACCTTAGGATGTCTATTTTCCAAAAATATATGGTTTGATGGGGTAAAATACATTGGACGACTTCAAAAATGTTCCAAATGGAACATGGGCACAGACTGACAATATGTCAAAATTCCAAGTTGGAAATGCACCCCACCTAAATGTCACCTTTTAGCCCCCAAACAACCCAACAAACCTATGTATGCATGGTATCCCTAGACTCAGGATATGTTGCTGAACACATATTGAGGTGTTGTTTGGCACTGACACATAACAGGATCTGTGAATTCATGCTCCAAGTACAATGTATGTGGAAGCAAAAAATTTAAAAAATTACTAACCTAAAATTTGACAAAGGCCGGTGGTAGAATTAGTGCATGGAAAGTGTTAAGATACTACCATTTGAAATACCCTAGGGTATCTAGTTTGCAAAAATGTATGGTATTGTGAGGTAAAATACAGATTCTGGCTTCAAGAATGTCCCAAATGGAACATGGGCGGAGGCTTTCTGCATGTCAGAATTCCAAGTTAAAAAAACAAAAAGCGCACCTCTCAAGTGTGGGCTTTTAACCCCCAAATAATCTAACTAACCTACACATGGGTGGTATCCCTGTACTCAGGAAATTTTGCTGAACACATATTGAGGTGTTGTTTGGCACTGACACATAATAGGATCTGTAAATTCATTCCTGAAGTACAATGTATGTGAAAAAAAATTACTACCCAAAATTTTGACATAGCCTGGTGGTAAGATTAGTGCATGGAAAGTGTTAAAATACTACCATTTGAAATATCCTAGGGTGTCTAGTTTTCAAAAATATATTTTGTGGTGTAAAATACATTGTCTGGCTTCAAAAATGTACCAAATGGGACATGGGCCCAAGTTTTCTGCATGTCAAAATTCCAAGTTGGAAAACTAAAAAGTGCACCTTCCAAATGTTGCCTTTTAACCCCCAAATCACCTAACCAACCTATGTATTTGGCAATACCCCTTCACATTTTCACATAATGTTTACACAAATTGGAATCTATGTCGGGGGGGGGGGTCATATATGGATTTAGTACAGATATCAGTGTTACAATGTCACTATCGCTAATTATGAAAAAAAGGATTTTGAACTATCTTTGCACTACTTATAGTTTTGGCCCTGTAACTTGAATAAAAAGCACAAAAACATAAAACATGGGCTATTTATGAACTCAGGACAAATATTAGAAACTATTTAGCAGTGCTTTTTGTTGTCGCTTGTAGATGAGTATATGGTTTTTCAAATAAAAGTCAGAAAAAAGTAATTTTTTTGCCATATTTTATTATTATTTTTATATCAAATTATATTCTGTTATCAAAATAATGGTATGAAAAGAAAGCCCTTCTTATGACAATAAAAAAGATATATCGTTTGTGTGGGTACACTAAATGAGACAGAAATAAATTACAGCCAAACACAAACACCTCAGAAATGTTAAAACAGCCCATGTCATTAAGCGTTGGACAAGCCAAAAAAATCATGTCACCAAGGGGTTAATCCCATTTTTGTTCTGCAAATCTATGTACAATCAAAGAACACATTACCTTCACACATTACCACTTCAGCTAATAAACACTGACGTTTAAGAAAACACAAGAATATGCATGCTACATAATGTTATGGTTTTAGTTAAATAAAAAAGGTTTAGTAGCTCTCCAAATATGTGTTATTAACCTATTAAACTTAAATCAGTTCTGATGTAGCTGTTTTTCTAATCTGACAGGTTATTCTAAATATGAAATCTTCATCTGGTTGCAAATTTTAAAGAATACAACTACCAACATGAATGATTCTCTACAACCAAGTCTCACTGACTAGTTATATAAATCATGATTTAAATCAAATCCACCCTGCCAAAAAGGGACAATAATTTTTGTTGAAGTGGCTAAAAATGTGGCTATAAACTGGGAATAACTGTAATATATTCAGTGGCTGTATGGCCAATTTATAACTATTTATGACATTTAGAATAATAATAAAACATTGTATTTGCTCAAATAGAGATAAAGACACATTAAATACCGTATATTGTGAGTTTTATTGTTCTGGAGCTCTATCATATACGTATACACAGGGGTAGACAGACATCGCATGGGGCCCCAGGGCTATCGATGGGCATGTACACCCCCCCCCCCCCCCCCCGAATAAATGGTTCTATTTATTCACATTTCTATTGAACACTGAAAAGGTGGATAAATAGAACCATATTTTAAAACATACATTTTAAATTCAACTTTAGCACCCACAAAGTAAGTATATCCATAATCTTGCTCTATCATATCAATGATAAATATATCCATAATATTTCTATATTTTGCCAGTGAGAAATAAATCCATAATCTTTCTATATCTTGCCAGTAAGAAATAGATACATAATATTTCTATATCATGACAATGAGACAAATACATAATATTTCTATATCATGCCACATATGACAAACACACATTGCTGTCCCCTTCTCCCCCTCCAACACACATACACAGTTATGTGGCTCTGAATAAATAGATTTGAGTGTGAGGGGAAGGCCCTGCACTCTCTCCCACTCTCACTCAACCAAGCCACCTCTCTCCGCCACTCTCACTCCTCCAAACCATCTCTCTCCCAGTCCTGCACTCTGTTCCACTCTCACTCCTCCAAGCCATCTCTCTCCCAACCTCTCACTCTCTCCCACTCTATTACAAGTCAGCTCTCTCTCACCTGGCCCTGTTCTCTTTCTGCCTCTCTTGTAGGCTCTTGTATGGTTTCACACCATAGTATCACACACATACAAACATACTCAGTCTAAATGAGATGTAGAGCATACACTTGGTAAAACATGGCACACTGTATAAACTTGGCATATCATGGAAAAATCATCAGTATTGTATAAACATGGCATTAAATGGCAAAATCATCAGTAATGTATATACTTGTCAATGTGTCCTCTCCACACATGCCAATGCATCCCCTTACACTTCCAAATCTGACCCCGAGACTTGCCAATATGCCCCCTTCTTGCCAATCTGACCCATTTTTCCCAGTATGACCACCATATTTACCAATCTGACCCCAAATTCCCATTTTGCCCCTTCATTAAAAACTGAACCCCACACTTGCCAATCTGCCCTCAAACTTTCCAATCTGCCCCCTTCTTCCCCGTATGACCCCCAGATTTGACAATCTGACATCCAGACTTGCCAATATGACCCCCATTTACCAATATGCCCCCACATGTGTCCATCGGACCCATCTTCCCAAGTTTCCAAGCCCCCTCAATCCAAATATGCCCCCCAAATATGCCAATATGCACCCTTCTTCCAAATAAGCCACATCCTACACAATGTGTCCCCAGGCTTACCATCGACCCACTTCTTCCCAATCTGACCACTTCTTCCCAATATGACATTCAGATTTGCCAATCTGACACCCACTTCCCTATCTGACTCCCAAATGTGCCAATCTGCCCCCTTTTTACCAAGCTAACCCCCACACTTCACAGTCACACCCCATCTTTCCAATCACACCCCCAGACTTTCAAATCTGCCCCTCCTTTGTAATCTGACCCCCAAACAGTCCAATCTGCCCCCTTCTTCCAAATCTACCCCACATTAGCCAATGTGACCCCCTCACTAACCAATCTCACACCAAAGGTGCCAATCGGACCACTTCTTCCAAATCTGACAACCATGTCAGTGACGGGGCCCCCTTCCAGGCTGGGACCTCGAGCAGTGCCTGAGTGCCCTCATAGTCAGTCCGCCCCTGCTTATATAAACCAAAAATTCTGAACATGCAAACAAAAGAGGGACATAGAGGAATATATGCACTAAATAGTGACAGTTAAGAGGTATGCAAACTATACTTCATTGTCATTTCCTAACTAGACCCCAGTTTCCACCACAAAAAATACACCAGTATACCATACTAAATTACAGCTTACTCACTTTTCCAAAATTGCCCCTTCCAAGCTCAGAATGAAAGTGGAAGCATGCTGCTGAAAGTGGTGTCGGTTTCCCAGATGTTCCAGCGACTTCATGGTGTTTACTTCCTCCTTATTGAATAAAAAACAATCATATTACTAAACCATATAACAAATACATATAACTGCTACTTAAAGTCTGAGTCCTACAATCTTAGACCTAGACTATCTATGGCATTGAACAAGTGAACATTTACACAGATTAACAACTTCTTGGTTTCCTAAATCCTGTACCTGGTCTACTCTCCTCTTCAGTTTTATATCTTTTCTCATTTTCTTCTTCTTGTTCTTCCTCTTCTCTTCTTCTTTTACATACCGTCTTCCAGCTGCCCTGATCTCTTCTTTCACATTCCTTCTTCCTCTTCTCTTTTCTTCCCCTTCCTTCTTCATTGCTCTCCCTGCTCCTCTTCATCATCATACGATGTTCCAAATCAGGTTCGGATGTGTGAACGCTGTAGCTTTGGCTTTTAGGCATCTTGCAATATATGTATCATGTCTGATAATATATCAGCCTGTAACTTAACCGCTCTCAGAACTTGTGATGATTTGAATCAAAACTACATGGCATCATAGAATCTTGTGATGTCATTGACAAGATATCAGCATACTGCTGTTGCTTATGTTTTTTTTCAAATCAATCAATGTAAAAAACTTCAGATGTGAGGCTGATGCTAAAGACACTATTGATTTTTTTGTGTATAAACCCCCCATAATTGTTGTGAATCTGATAAAAATTAAAAAAATCAGTATTTAATGCAATAAATTCACTCTTTACATGTAACCTTATTTATTTTAAACTCTACAATGGTTTTGGTTTAATATTGGTCATATTTTAAATAAGGACCATGGAATACAGTGTGATGACGGAGCAGCTGAACCATAGCACCCACAGATGGGAAGGACTGGCCATTAGGCAGTCAAGGCACTTTTATGGGCACTGCTTGAAGCAAAGCAGCTGTAATGCTAACTCTGCCCACTTTCTACAAGCTTTGTGCCAGCTGTTTTGCCACTTCACCATGTTGAGGCCTACCTCAACCACTTTTTACTTTCATGTGGTGCTATTACTTTAGTTCAGACAAGCAGTGACTAACATGTGCCTGGTCAATGCCTGCTCATTACAATATAGAGCAGGTGAATCTTTGAAATTCTGGATATTTGTATGTGTACAATACAGTATTTTATGTATTTGTATTATTATCCATTACAATTCTCAAAATCACTCTTTTCTGTCATTTATTTTTATATTTTTTAATTCTTATTTACATTGTTTGCCACTTATTGTTACTTTCCTTTATTGTGCACAATTATTTATCCATATTTTCAAGATTTTAACAAGGATGGACTGGGAACCACCTTTAATATAACTAGCAGCTTTTCCAGTCTGCTCATTCCCCCTTTCTATTTTCTTTTTCCCATTTCATTATTTTGGGACTTGGGTGGATTTTCTGGGACTTCATTTTTTTAATGTATACACTACGTTACTTGCAAATAAAGGTTGTGAGAACCCAAATTGCAACCACAGGACTTGCCCATGGAACCAATTTTCAAATAGAATAAAAATATATAAAGAAAAATGTAATTTAAAATGTCACCCCCCATACCTCTCCAATTGCTGACAATGTTGGCTAGACCAGGGGCATCAACATCAGGGCCGAATTTAAGGAACCAGTTCCACAGTATAAATCATCATTATGCCAGGGAAATAGCACCGCACCATTATTATTTCAGAATAGGAAAATTGCATGTTTAAGACACAACTGAATAATACACTATTTCCACATAAAAGGACAAAGGGCTTTATATCTGTTCCTTATGCATAACCCCCATTGAAACACACTCTGCCAGTCACAAGCAGTGTTGAGGCATAGTTATTACATAAAAGAAAATATTTTTGACTGGAAACCATTAGGGAAGAATGAATGTCCTAAAAGCATACAACTTACCTAAATGGACATAATTAAAATTAAAATAATTTTTTAAAATTTAAAATGATACCGATTAGGATTCCAAAAACATGGATCACATAGAGCCAGACATCAATGAACAGATTTATTTCTCAAGGAAAGAAGTCGCACATACAAGCTAAATGTATGACACAATAGGACAATCAGGGAGGTCTAGGAGCACCACATCTAGAGGAGTATTAAACAGCCAACATGATCTCAAATGCGCTAGTTTTACAAAAATAATAGAGCAAAAAGAAGCAATGGTATAAGATAGAGCAACAGTTTTATGGTGTTTGTGATTTAATTTCAGTATTCTGGCAAACTGATTTGCAAAACGGTTTAACATTTAAGAAAGAAAAAAGGGGTTGCATTTTAGAGGATGTGAGATCCGTAAGGGAAAAACTAAAAGGAGCTGTGAAGTTGAATAAGAAAGTATTGCTGGGTTTGCCTTTTAACATTCTTGGTGCCCTAATAACAGACCTAAATCTTAGAAGCTGGTTAAGAATAGGATTTTAATATATTAAAGATCTATATGAGGGAGAAAGATTAAACACTTTTGAACACATTTCTAACAAATATAACATTGCTAGTGGAGAAGTGTTCACATACATTAGATTAAAAGGCTTTTAATCTTAGGTCAGATTTCTGGTAATTGAGGCATGGATAGAGGTTGGGTTATTAAAAACCACGAGAAAGCTAGGTTAATTAATTAAGGTCAGTCTATACATGGGTACATTGCTTACATTTTGTGGAAACTATAAGATCCTGAATCGCTGGTATCTGGTCCCAACCAGACTGCATATAATCTTCCCTGGCAGTGTAGAAGTTTGCTGGAGATGTGGGGTACAAAAAGGTGATTTTATTCACAATGGTCATTACCATTACTTGGGCCCAAAAAAACAGAAACCCTGTTGTTTTAAACGTGTTGCTTTAAGAAAATACTTTTTATAATTCAAACCTTGGAAACCTCTAAGTGGTTAATAGCAAAAAAATGGAAATCAAGAAACACTCCTACCTGGCCTGATGTAAAAATGAATTGTGTCACCAATTAAGGATGGCATTTCAATTCAATATAGGTGCCAACATTTCCCTTTGTATAGATAAAAACTATTTATAAATACATATATATATATATATATATATATATATATATATATATATATAAACTTGATTTTGAGTTAACAAAATGAATTCCTTGTTTGTATTTCCTCTCCTTCCCTCCTTTTCCTCTATTTTCATTATTTATTTATTTTTTTCTATTTTTTTTATTAACACTCAGTCTTATCAAATCAACCATATTGTTTGTTAGCTGGATAAAGTAACATCATCGTGTCAGTTTTAACCCTTACCCTGCATATTTCAACTAATCTTAATTAAAAGTGCTCTTGGAAGGAAAACATTTAACTCCATCTAGCTACTAATATATAAGGTCCAGACGAGTTGTATAAAGTGCATAATTGGGGGCCAATTACAGCCAGCGATTATGGTCGTTAAAGTGCTATGCCCAGTATTTCCTGCCTTTCCATCCTTTTCTTACACTACCCTTTTTCCTTAATTCTCTCCGTCCTCCCTCAGACACCTCCCAACTCCAAATCTCTCCACCAAAACCCCCCCAAAACCCCTAATTAGAGGGTAGAGAGGTACAGGGGTATTCCTTAAATACACATCCTGTATTTCTAGTGTGGGATAATTATTAAGTAGAATATGAAGTTAAATTATGCAACTCTATCTCCATCCCCAAAACAAACAAAACAGAATTAACCATATAGAACAAAAAGAAAAAACAAACAAATACGACAAACTCACAAACTCACATAGAACATATGTTGCTCAAGACTACGGCCAGGGCCGGTGTAATAATTTTTGCTGCCCTACACAGAGACAGGGGGAGGGGGAGACACACAGACAAGGGGAGGGAGGGGGGAAACACACACAGACAAGGGGAGGGAGAAAGGGGGGAGACACACATAGACAAGGGGAGGGAGGGAGGTGGGAGACACACATAGATAAGAGGAGGGGGGGAGACACACACAGACAAGGGGAGGGAGGGGGGAGACACAGAAAAGGGGAGGGAGGGGGATGAGAGAAAAGGGAGGTGGAGAGAGAGAGAGAGAATTTTGGGGGGGAGGGAGAGAGAGACAACGCTGGGGGGGGTGGGAGAGACAGCTGGGGGAGGGGGAGAGAGGCCGCATTGGCACATAAAAGGAAATAAAAACAAGAAATGCATTTGTATAACATCAATTTTTTATTAAATGTTAAAAAGCAATTTACATATATACAAGTTAAACTTTTTTTTCCTATAGGGTAGTCTTATATTCATGCTTTTAGTTGTTTTCCTAAAGGAATATACAAAGTTTGGGGGGTCGTCTTATAATCAGGGTCGTCTTATAATCGAGCAAATGCGGTACACGCACATCACATGAGCTCTTCTTAGTGTAGGGAGAGGATGCTGCAGCTGTGAGGGACAGATTAAAAAAAATTCTGGTGTTGCATCTGCAAACGACAACGATTATTCAAACTATAGCGATTATTCAAATTACAGTGATTATTTTAGTGGGTGCTATACTACATATTTGTACCCTGCCCTGAGCCCAGTGCCAAAGAGAGTGCAGTGCACTTGCAACTGCATGTGTGCCAGGCACATGACTTTAATCCTGTTCTGTTAGCTCAGTGGGCAACATCTAGACATTTTTAAATACTGCAATTTGTTGGTGTTAAATATTACATTTGCGTCCTGCACTTCATATCTGAGAGTCAAATAGAACAGTCCAATACTGTGCTTACAGCGCACTTTGAAAAATTCTAATTGTTGTGCTAAATAGTACATTTACGGCCTGCACTTCATATCTGAGAGTCAAATAGAACAGTCCAATACTTTGCTTACAGCGCACTTTGAAAAATTATAATTGTTGTGCTAAATAGTACGTTTATGTCTTGCGGTGCATTATTTGCAGTCCAATAAACAATAAAAATACAAATAAAAGACAGTGTTGGCTACCTCCTCCTCCTCCTGCGCGCTTCCACCTACACCCCCAGGGTCACCGCCTCCTCAACCTATGGGTCACTTAGTATAAACTGAAAGAGAATGCCCTGCACTCCAACCCTCTCTCAAATAGATAATTATGTTGATCCTCCTGGCAGGCATGCTTTAGATTTAGATTTATGTTCTTCCAAAGCTAAAATCAAAGATTCCATCTAGTGCTATTTTATGGCTCAGCTGGATTTGTAATTTGTATGTATTTTATGTTATTTTAAGTTATTTCCCTATCCACATTTGCTTGCAGGGCACTTGTCCTACTCTTTTCCACATTTTACTTCCTTTTGCAGCCCTCTAGCCCTTTCCATGACTTTTTTAGAGGCATTTTAGTGGCCAAAAGTTTGTGTCCCCATTGACTTAAATGGGGTTCAGGTTCGGGGTCAAGTTCGGGGTCAAGTTCGAGCACGGACCCGGACATTTTTTCGAAGTTCGGTTGAACCTGCCGAACCCAAACATCCAGGTGTCCGCTCAACTCTAGTAATTAGCTCTTTAATTAGCCAACGATAATTAGATGCTTAATATGCCACTGATAATTAGATGCTTAATTTGCAGCTGATAAGTTGATGTTTATCAGGGTAACCTAGAATATCCGGATTGTGTACATAAGCTAGACCAGATTGTGATGACATCATAAAAACAACTTACTAGAGGTTTTTAATTGTTCTTAAGTTCTCGATTTGGTAGCCACAAATGTCTGATGTACCAGTAAATTAGAAGGAAGGGTGAAAACTTAGGTAAAGTTTTTTTCTTATGAATATTCTACTTAAACAGTGAACACATGTGCTGATATCTTTCTATACCACTGTATTGACAATGATTGTATCTTTTCAACATTTGATTGAATACTTTCCATGCAAAAGGATTATACTAATAATATATAGAAAAGATTGGTTATATAAAAATATATATATAAAAGACACACAACATATTCCCTGCGCCCAAAATATATTACAATCTTGGGTTTGTTTTTTGGCACAAACAAAATATATTAAAATGCACAGAGTTATGCATATATCATGTATGTGTATATCCCTCCTATATGCTGTCGGGCTGCACTTTGTATGCCCCCCCCCCCCTTCAAAATTAGGACTTGAAGATGGGCAAATGTGTGTTATTTTATTTGCCACTGGCAGCAGCAGTTCCATGGCCCTAAGGGAGCTATTTTTCTAAAATTATTTACATTTCAATTCTCCAGTTAATTTAGTTGGGTATTTTAGGCGATTTTGGGTTCATATGGTCCCTAATGAGTAGGACGAAATCCAGAAACCAAATATGGCCACATAACTGGCCAGATAGGTGTATTTTGAGCTTTATATCTCATGACTCTCTGAAAGGCTGACCGAGAGTCATGGGATATGGAGTTCCCAATCATTTGCAATGAGAAAATGTAGCCACTTGCACGTGAAGATAACACACTCTATGACTGTAGGTGTTACCTCCGCCCGCAAGGGGAAGAAGTTGTCAATTGAAAAAGGTTGCACGAATGATCATTTTCAGTTCTGGCGAGATGTTTGCACATATATAATTTTAGCAGTAAGAGCATACTGCCAAATAATATATATACATATATAAAGCAATTTACACACATAAATTGGTTAGACTAGTTGTTCATTCCACATATGTTGTTGTACATGCATCATGCATGCGACCATCAGATTGCTTACATTGATGATACCTCCTGTGGTAAGAAGTGGTTGGGACAGAGGACGTCCGGAGGTAGCTTATATAATGGAACTGTTTAATGTAGATAGTTTTCTACATTGAACATGAGTCCACTACCTAATTGGGAGCTATGATCTGTATGTCTGTGTGAGCAGTGTCTCTGGTTGGGGTCTCAGGTCGGCATAGAGGTGGGTGTCAGTGAAGTATGATGGAGAGATCTTGCTGCAAAGGAGACTGGACATATGATATGTAATATGATTTATATTTTATATAATATATTTACAACTAGTCATCTTCTTGGATGTGGAGATGACAGTATGAGTGATTAACCCCTTGCCGACAAAGGACGTGCCAGGCACGTCCTGGGAGAATCTCCCTTAATGACAGAGGACGTGCCTGGCACGTCCTGCGGTGAATCAAGCGGTTTTCGCGATCAACGAATCAACGCTTTAACAGTGCTGGTCTACATCGAGGCAATAGCCAGCACCGATATTTCTATTTTGGGACCCCCACGATCGCCCCACGGAGCGATCGTGGGGAGCCATATTGACGGAGCATGTTGCTACGTCAATATGGCTAAGTCCTCTGCCGGTCTGAGCTTCGGAAGTGAAAGTAACTTCACTTCCGTCGCTCTGAATATGCTACTTGACTACCCCTAGTGGTAGTTTAGTAGCATTGCAATGGAAAATAATTAAAATACATATTTAATTAAATAAAAACAGGTTATTTAGCTATGTTAGCCTATAGGGTTAAAATTAAATATTTTTTAGCATACGGGATAGGGTTAAAATTAAATTAAAGTTAAAAAATATTAAGGGATATAATAAGGATTAGAGTTGGGGTTAAATTTAGTGTTAGGGTTAAATTTTGTGTTCGGGTTGGGGTCAAAAGATCAATATAGGAAAAAACCAAAAAACACCATTTTTGGTTTTTGCCCCATAACTTGCAAAAAAATACAGAAAAATATGGAAACATGCATATTTTTGAACTCGGGACAACATTTAGAAACTATTTAGACGGGGTCTTTTTTAATGATTTTATTTGTGTAAATTATATTTTAGGTCAAAGTTAGAAAAAGTGGGTTTTTTAAAATTTTTCATCATATTTTATGATTTTTTTTGTAGTAAATTATAAGATATGATGAACATAATGGTATCTAATGAAAGCCCTTCTTATGACGATAAAAACAACATATAATTTGTGTGGGTACTGTATGTGAGAAAGAAAAAAATTACAGCTAAACACAAACACCCTAGAAATGTCAAAACAGCCATTGTCACCAAGTTAAAGTCAAGGTGAAAATGTCTTGTCACTAAGGGGTTAAAGTAGTCTATTGGTTGGTAGTCAACAATGTGAAGTAAACTATAGGTTTATTTTTTAAATATTATTTTATACAATTTTCTAATTTCATTCTTTGCTGCCAATACAAAATTGGCTAGAGTTTTCATAGCTATTAGATTGACAGGTGCTCTGGTGTGTTTAGTCCACATCATAGATAATGCACTTGGAATAGAATAATGCACTAACATGGTATCCCCTAATAGATAAGACAAATTATATACTGTACACAAAAAAAAATGCTTTTGAATGTATTTTTTATTTAATATAAATAACCTGTGCTTTTATGGCTGGGAGCCCCATGATATATATGGGATTTTCATGTAACGGTTTATTCACTAAATTCTCTGTAAACAAATTCCCCAAGTACCTGGATCATACTGATTGTCCAACGCAGCTTTGCGTGCATGAAATACAGCATCCGGAAATAACGGCAAGTCATTTTCAGGCGGCTGTTGCGAACCATGTCCATGTGAGACAATCACACGTGAAGAAGGGGCCCACAGAACAGATGCCTTGGTTGGCCATGTTTTTTCTTCTACTGATTTTTTTTTTAGGGACCTCCAGCTTGCACCACTTCGGTGAGCTTATTAAATTGTTGTAACGGGTTAACACGAACCGGTGCGAACCGGCTGAATCCCACCACTGGGTAAAATGTTTCATTTTTCCTTGTATATGTAAATTATCAACTTTAGTCATGCCATGTTCGACCCACTCCTCTTAAGTTTATCCCAGCAGGACACTAAATGATTAAGGACATTAAGGATTGTGCATGACCATGACATACTTTGTTTAGTATTCGTTCTCTAGAACCACAAATCTCGCTCTTGCCTCTTCAGTGAATTTTGCTCAGTCATTTTCTTCCTTCAAAGCTTTTTGTGTTGCTATTGCTTGTGCAATCATATTGGCCTGGTAATAAATCTCTATGCTAGGAAGCCCCACAACTCCCTATGTGGCCCTGAGAGAAAGCGTGCAGGATCCCATCCATGGTCGCTTTCAATGCAAAATAAAATTATTCATAGCTGATTGCATCATGGTTATCCATGGCTTAGGGATTGTGAGAGGTAACTTCTATGACCATTGCGGCAATATATACAACTTCACAATATTAATCCTCAACCACCAAGACAAGCCCACTGGTTTCCTTTTAACCCCTTAGTGACATGACTTTTTTGGCTTGTCCGACGCTTGGTGACATTGGCTGTTTTAACATTTCTGAGGTGTTTGTGTTTTGCTGTAATTTATTTCTGTCTCATTTAGTGTACCCACATAAACTATATATCTTTTTTATCGTCAGAAGAAGGGCTTTCTTGTGATACCATTATTTTGATAATAGCATATAATTTGATGTAAAAAAAATAATAAAATATGGAAAAAAATGAAAAAACATTTTTTTTATGACTTTTAATTGAAAAATTGTATACTCATGTACAGGAGACAACAAAAAAACACTGCTAAATAGTTTCTAATATATGTCCTGAGTTCATAAATAGCCCATGTTTTATGTTTTTGTGCTTTTTTATTCATGTTACAGGGCCAGAACTCTAAGTAGTGCAAAGCTACTTTAAAATCCTTTTTTTCAAAATTAACGATAGTGACATTGTAACACTGATATCTGTACTAAATCCATGAATGACCAACATGTACATATTTTTGAAAATTAGACCACTCAGGGCATTTAACTTGGGGTATTTTGACACATTTCATGTAGCCATTTTACCACCAATCTTTGCCAAAGTTTGCAGGAAAAATATTTTTTTTACATTTTTCACATAGATTGCAATTTAGGTAAACATTACCTTAAAATGTGAAGGGGTATTTCCAAATAACACCTCAATATGTGTTCAGCAACATCTCCTGAGTACAGGGATACCACCCATGCATAGGTTTGTTGGTTTGTTTTGGGCTAAAAGGCCACATTTAGGGGGTGAGCATTTTGGTTTTCCAAATTGGAATTCTGACATGCAGAAAACCTGCACCCATGTCCCATTTGGGGCATTTTTGAAGCCAGAAAGTGTATTCTACCCCACAAAGCCATATATTTTTTAAAACTAGACACCCTAGGGTATTTCAAATGGTAGTATTTTAACACTTTCCATGCACTAATTATACCACCAGCCTATGTCAATGTTTTGGATATTAATTTTTTTCACATACATTGCACTTTGGGCATGAATTCACAGATCCTGTTATATGTCAGTGCCAAACAACACCTCTATATGTGTTCAGCAATATCTCCTGAGTACAGGAATACCACCCATGTATAGGTTGGTTAGGTTATTTGGGGGTTAAAAGGCCACATTTGAGAGGTGCGCTTTTTGGTTTTCCAACTGGGAATTCTGACATGCAGAAAACGTGCGCCCATGTCCCATTTGCGAAATTTTTGAAGCCAAAAAGTGTATTCTACCCCACAAAGCCATATATTTTTGAAAACTAGACACCCTAGGGTATTTCAAATGGTAGTATTTTAACACGTTCCATGCACTAATTCTACCACCAGCCGATGTCAATGTTTTGGATATTAATTTTTTTCACATACATTGCATTTTGGGCATGAATTCACAGATCCTGTTATATGTCAGTGCCAAACAACACCTCAATATGTGTTCAGCAATATCTCCTGAGTACAGGGATACCACCCATGTATAGGTTGGTTAGGTTATTTGGGGGTTAAAAGGACACATTTGAGAGGTGCGCTTTTTGGTTTTCCAACTGGGAATTCTGACATGCAGAAAACTTGCGCCCATGTCACATTTGCGAAATTTTTGTAGCCAAAAAGTGTATTCTACCCCACAAAGCCATATATTTTTGAAAACTAGACACCCTAGGGTATTTCAAATGGTAGTATTTTAACACGTTCCATGCACTAATTCTACCACCAGCCTATGTCAATGTTTTGGATAGAATTTTTTTTTCACATACATTGTACTTCGGGCATAAATTCACAGATCCTATTATGTGTCAGTGCCAAACAACACCTCAATATGTGTTCAGCAACATCTCCTGAGTACAGAGATACCACCCATGTGTAGGTTAGTTAGATTATTTTGGGGTTAAAAGGCCACATTTGAGAGGAGCGCTTTTCGGTTTTTCAACTTGGAATTCTGACATGCAGAAAACCTGCACCCATGTTCCATTTGACACTGCTGGAATAATTAATACAGAAATATGCACAATTAAAAGATTATCATTAGCAAGGCAATAGTCACATTTCTAGAAGAAGATCCTTTGAAAATCACCATAACAAGTCACACCATCATTTTGATCATACTTTAAAATATGATGAAACATTTTTTTTAAAAAGACACATTTGTGTGAGTGATACCACCCAAGCATAGGTTTGTCGGGCTGTTTGTGGTAGTAATTTTTCTGTGTTATTTTTCTACATACATTGTACTTCAGAGATCAATTCACAGATTTTGGTATGTGTCACTGCCAAACAACACCAAGAACATCTCCTTAGCATAGGGATCATCTCCTTGGCACAGGGATTTCACCTATGCATAGCTTTGTCAGCTTGTTTTGGGGTTAAAAGGCCACATTTGAGAGGTGGACTTTTTGGTTTTCCCACTTGGAATTTTGATATGCAGAAAACTAGCATCCATGTCCCATCTGGGAGATATTTGAAGCCAGACAGTGTATTTTACCCCATCAAACTACATATGTTTTAAAGTAGACACCCAAGGGTATTTCAAATGGTGGTATTTTAACACTTTTTCATGCACTAATTCTACCACCAGCCACTTTTGAGAAGTGCACTTTTTGATTTTTCCAACTTGGAATTTTGATATGTAGAGCAAGGAAGGGGTTAATAGCTCATATAAGCGCATTTGTAGTACTGTAATATATTACAGTACCAAAAAATTAAACCCTAAAAAAGCACAAAGAAGAAAAAAATGTGCTGCTGTGTAGTATTCAGTGGTAGGGAAGGGGTTAATACACAGGGTACACTATACATAGGGTATGGCTTTTATAAAAGCCCTTGGGTCTCACAATTTTATTACATTTTATTTAATTTATTACAATTTAAAACTTACATTATACGGATCTGATTCTCACTCATTAAAACTCAATTCAGCAGAGGGAGGCAGATCTACACAGGTCAGATCAATATTTGATCTGACCAGGCGAGGGGTGATGCTCACCTGAACTATCACCAAATTGCCTTTGCCGCTGATCGGCTGTTACTGAGTTGATGGGACACTTCATCGCGGGTGCATCCTTGCAGCCACTTCACCGCAGTCACTTTTTTTTTTTTTTTAACACTCAGCGTTGGCTAATCCATTTGTGACTTGCCTTAATTCACATCATTGTGTCTTGTATCAAAAAAAATGTTTTCCTTATTTATCCATAGTTTGAAGTGATTGCATAACGTAAGAGTATTTGTTACTTCCTATCTATATTCTCCCTCCCCTCCCTCCCCCCCCTCTTTTCCACCTTCCTTATTTCACTCTCTCTTTCCCTTGTGCCTTTATTTCCACTTTCTCCCTTAATCTATTTTAATTTAAATCTTTCCGATCTGTGTCTATCTACCCCTGTCTTCCCCCCCCTCTCCCTCCCTCCCTCACTCCCCCCTGCCGTTCCCGTAGCTCCCCTACTACATTGAGGGAGCATGGGCTACCCATAGAAACAATTGTACATTTCGTACCCACATATATCACATACAACACATTCATAACGCATTCATACGTCTGTGGATCACATTCCCCGTCTTCGCATTCCTCACTTCTCAGCCCAGTTTTTAGTCTTGAGGTAATTAGTAAGGGATTGAACAAATTACCCTTATTCTTCTCCCATTTTTTTTTTTTTTCAATCTAAATGGCCTTCTTTAAGAAGATTTACCCAGTCATCCCATTGTTTATACATATCAGCATTCCAATTGTATTGCGAGACAATTCCTCTCTCCATAAGACAGTGATCTATCAGCTGCATCTTAATTTTTGCCCAGTTTGGTTGTACTATAGACTTCCAGTTCTTAGCAATTTCTAATTTTATTACTGCCATTAAGTGAATAATAAATGATAATTCTTTCCCGGTTTTCTTTGGGAAATTTAAATGGAGTAAAGCTCTGTCCGGGGTTAGGTTCCAGTCTTTGCCTATATTCCGTACTAGTTTGTCAGAGATGCATTGCCAGAAAGATTTAATTATCGGACAACTCCACCATATATGTATAACATCGCCCCTCCTATTCCCACATCTCCAACAATTCGGTATATTTATCTCCGATATTTTTGATAAAATTGTGGGGACTAAATGGGTCCTGTACATCACTTTGAACTGAAGTTCGTTAAGGTTCAGGCAGTGCATTGCTTCGTAGTTGTAATATAAAGACCGGTTCCATTCTCTTTCCTCAATTGTCAGATTAAGATCTTTTTCCCATTTAGTTAAAGCTACCGGTTGCCTATATTGTTTTATTGCTCTAATTAGGTCAATTGCTTTTGTAGTTAGTTTTTTAAAATCAGTTTTCTCTAATAAATCTTGTAGTATCCTTTGAGGTTTAGTAAGGCTGTCATTGCTCACCAAATCCCCAAGAAAACTCCTTACCCTCAAATATTTAAAGCTATCTTCTCCACTAAGAGGGAAGGTTTTCTGTAATTCCCCAAAGGGTTTTATCCTGTTCCCTTCCATCAGATCTGAGATATTCTTGATTCCCCTCTTTTCCCACTCCCTAAGGTCCAGACCTTCATTCAGGCTCTGGACGACAGTGAGTGGGAGGGAGGGGAACAGCCTGTCTCCCATTCCCATTTTTTTTTTTATTGTTCTCCAGTTTTTATAAATATGTGAGAGGGGATGATTTAACTCTATATCTCTCTTCCTTCCTATATATTTTTCTGGAGTCCAAAAGTATGCTAAAAAATCTCCAGAGAGTGAATTTTTTTCTAGTTCTAAGTTATACCAGGGTTCTTTACTTGATCTTTTATTTAGTGTTAGGAAGGCCTGTGCCAATAAAGTTGCTTGTGCATAATCTTGTATTAGCGGCATCCCTACTCCCCCTTGTCCCTTGCTTTTTGTTAAGGTCTGTAAATTCACTCTTGGTCGTTTCCGAGCCCATATATATCTGTTAAAGGATCTTTGAATAAGTTCCAACCAGCATTTTGGAAAGGAGAAAGGCAGCATTCTAAAAACATAAAGGAACCTTGGTAAGACATATGATTTTACTGCATTAATTCTGCCCATCCAGGATATAAACAGTCCTCGCCAGTTTTTAAATAGAGTATTTGTCTCTCTAATCAAAGGTAGGATATTTATCTGAGTCCATTCTTCTGGGTCTTTTGAAATTTTAATACCTAGATATGGGAGAAACTCTTCTGCTATTGTAAAACCGTATCTTTCTACTTCAGCCTTTTGAGTGTAATTCATCGATATTAAATGTGCAACCGATTTATTAATGTTTAATTTGTAATTTGATAAATGACTATATTGATCTATCAGTAACATTATTTGTTTTAAGGATCGTATAGGGTCTTGTATTGTAAGCAGTACATCATCTGCGTACAGCATTATTTTCTGGGCTCCCTCCTTTCCCCAACCCACTATCCCTGGGCATTCTCTTATTTCTTTGGCCAATGGTTCTAGTGCCAGGACATATAAGATAGGCGAGAGGGGGCAGCCCTGGCGTGTACCGTTTTTTAATGGGAACCAGTTTGATTGTATACCTGAACCAATTACTCTGCCTTCTGGTGCCCCATATAATGCCATAATTGCCTGATGTATTTCTCCTTCTATCCCAAAGGCCAACAGGGCCCTGGACATGTATCCCCAGCTGATCCTGTCAAACGCCTTTTCTGCGTCCAATGACAGGATCAGCCGGGGGACACCCCTCTCCTTCGTATCTCCTAGGAGGTCTGCCAGTGTTCTTATATGATTAATAGCCGAGCGACCTACTGTGAATCCCACTTGGTTACTATGTATCAGGCTTGGCAGTACCTGCTTCAGTCTTTCTGCTAATACCCCCGCATAGATCTTTGCGTCAATGTTTAAAAGAGATATCGGTCTGTAACTTGTCAGTGACTCTGGATTTTTTTCTGGTTTCAGAATTGGGATGATATTACCCTTCAATATTTCTTGTGGGAGTACTCCATTTCTCATCGCTGTATTGAATAGCTTTACTAAATATGGCCTTACTTCATTTTTTAGAATCTTATAAAAATGGGCATCAAACCCATCTGGTCCCGGGGATTTTTTTATTTTTAGTTTCCTAATTATCTCACATAGTTCTTTTGATGTGATCTCCTTATTTAGATCTTTCAGGATCTGTTGCGGGACTTTGGGGAATTTTTTGTTTTCAAAGTAATTATGTATTTCCTCTGTTTTAGTCTTTTGTGGGAGATTATACAAGGAACTATAAAAGGTATTGAAAGCATGACCTATGTCCATGGGGGCCATATAAGTCTTCCCCTCATGAACAATTTTAGAGATATTATGTTTGGTCCTTTTTTCTTCAGTTGGTTAGTCATTAATTTATCGGCTTTATTACCTTTATAATATCTTGTAGTTTTCAGGGCTCTCAATGACCTATTTGCTTCATTTATTAATTGTAGATTAATTTTCTCCCTGATTTCTGCAATTTTCTAAGATTTTTCTCTGTTTGGGTTGTTCTTATTTTCTTTGTTTAATTGGAATAGAGTAATATATAGGTCAGATAACCCTGCCTCTCTCTGTTTCTTCGCATATGCTCCCATTCGAATAAAGTGACCCCTAATTACGGCCTTATAAGTACACCATAGTGTCGCTATCTCCGTATATTCCACATCATTTTCCTCAAAAAATAGTCGTGTTGTATTTTTAATATATTCTATATCTTGATCTTTCTTTAATAAGTTGTTATTCAATCTCCACTCAGATTTTAATCTATTGTTTTGGTCTTTAATATCCATGATTATCATATTATGATCTGACCATGTTATGTCTTGAATATGGATTCGGTGTATCATTGCTGCTAAATTTGCATCTCCTATGATGTGGTCAATACGTGAATATGCGCAGTACGTTTTAGAAAAGCATGTAAAGTCTATTTCTGTTGTGTGAAAGACCCTCCACATATCTAATAAAGCGTTACTATCCAAAAAATGTTGTAGTCTTTTGGCTTGGTAGATTGTGTTTTTATTTGGTATTGGTTTTCTTTGTGATCTTCTATCTAACCAGGGGTCTGCCAAGCAATTAAAATCCCCTGCCCAGATTAAAGTTCCCTGTCTTACTTTTGATATCTTTTTTTCCATACTTTTTAAAAAACGGACAGGAGAGGTATTGGGGGCGTATACATTTACTAAAGTGTATACTTTTTTTTCTAACTCTACTACTGCGATTATGAATCTACCTTCTTTATCTGTATCTACATATTTCAATTTTACCTCCAAGTCCCTTGCAAAAATAATCGCCACACCTCTTTTTTTTTGTTTTTTCAATGAGGCTTCTATAAGTAATGGGAATTTCTGGGTCTTAACTTTATATTTGTCTTCTCGCCTCCAGTGTGTTTCTTGGAGGAAACATATATTAATATTTCCTTGGGCTAATTTGTTCAATAAAATTGTTCTTTTCTGTGCAGAGTTAAGGCCCTGCACATTTAATGTAGCAAACCTCAACATATTCCTCCCTAACTAACCTCACTTATTCCCTTCTACGTTATCCTGCTGTCGCGCCGAATGAGAAGCGGGGTCCACATTCCACATACACACTCAGACATACAACAACACATAAATACAAACACATATTGTATGCAGGATTCCCCCAATGGGGTCGCATACTCCCAAAGGTGTGTCCCGAGACTAACCGATGGGTTTGATTTGCCATTCTCTGATGGCAATTGGGGGGGCCCGAGATCTAGTGAGAGATTTGATTATTTGGCCTTATATCAGATAAATAAAAACATTTTTTCATCATAGAGGCTCGAGGAGGAGAAAAGATGATGATGAGAGGGAAGAGGGAAAAAAGAAAAAAAAAAAAGAAAAAAAAAAATGCAAACAATGTGAGTATCTAATTGTGCGACTAGTGTATCTAAATTAAATAATATCCTTGTAATAGCGGTGTGTATGTTTGAAAAGGAAACATATCTTTATCCTTTTTGTTTCTTCATGTGATCCAATTCTTCTCTCTTTTTTACTGTGAAAATAATGAGCTGCATATTTTACATATTAGTTCTCCCTTTAATTTCCCCCCATCTTATTCCTTATATAATTATTTACCCCTTCAACCTTCTTTCCCGCTTACTTATCTGCCCAAAGTTACTATGATTTCTTTGATTCATAGTGCCCTTAGTTTCGTGCGCTCCTCAATCAATTTACCTAATGAACGAAGTGTAGTAAATATGCGTGTAAGAACTATCTACTGTGATACTCATGATTACTATGTTGTGAAAAATACCTATTTATGAGAACAAAAGAAAAAAAAAAAAAAAAGGGATGTGAACATCTAATTATGCAGCTAGTGTGTCTAACTTCAATAGTGTCTTTATATTAACTCTATGTGTGTGTTTGGGGGGATATCACACCTTTATCATTTCCTTCCTAATATAGTCCCCCCTTTCCTTTCCTTTCTCTTTCTTCTCTCTTCCCTCAATTCATTTACACATTGGTTCCTACTTTTAATTCCTTCCCTCTTATTTCTTATATTTATTAGCCCCCTCAACCCTTCCCTGCTTTATTTTTCCACCCTCATTTCCTATTATTTCTTTATTATGTAGTGCCCTAGGTTCCGTGCTATCCTCAGTAAGTTTACTTAGTGGGGAAGGTGTAATTAATATCTGGATCTGAAACAAACATACAGAGAACCTCCTCTTCAATCCCTTTCTTTTTCTTTTCTCCTATCTCCCTCCTATCTCGATTTGATATTCGTAGTTTAGTTTAATTTAACTTCTTCAATCCATTTTGTAAGTCTCTCAGGAGTGTCGAAGCTTAGGGTCTCAAAATTGTATGTTAGAACTACCTTAACCGGCCAGGCCCATCTATACCTTATGCCTTTTTGTCTTAACGTCGCCGTTAGATGTGCAAACTGGGCTCTTTTAGCTCTTGTGTAAAAGGAGATATCTGGAAAAAATTTTATATTTTGATTTGGGTCTTTCAGGGGATTTTCTCTGGTTGATCTTAAAACCTGCTCTTTTATCCTAAAAGATGAAAAACTTATCAGTATATCTCTTGGTAGTTCTTCCCTTAATTTTGCAGGTTTCACTGTTCTGTGACACCGGTCCCATAGGTGGATATCATTCTCTTGTCTCACCCCCATGAGTTTAAATAGATCTTTGAGGAAGTTTTCTAGTTTCTCATTTGTTATGGATTCTGGGATACCACGTTTTCTCAAATTATTTCTTCTAGAGCGGTCCTCTAGATCTGACCAGGCGAGGGGTGATGCTCACCTGAACTATCACCAAATTGCCTTTGCCGCTGATCGGCTGTTACTGAGTTGATGGGACACTTCATCGCGGGTGCATCCTTGCAGCCACTTCACCGCCGTCACTTAACCACACGACAGCTCGTTGTGTGACATTTCATCGTGGGACATTTCATCGCTAAAGGTAAGTTTATTTTAGTATTGGAGTTAAGGGTGGTTAGAATTAGGGTTTAGGGGGTTAGAATTTGGGTTCGGGGGTTAGAATTAGGGTTTGGGGTTAGTATTAGGGTTTAGTGGGTTAGTATTAGGGTTCGGGGTTAGTATTAGGGTTTAGGGGGTTAGTATTAGGGTTCGGGGGTTAGAAATAGGGTTCAGGGGTTAATTTTAGTATTGGGGTTTTGGGATTAATTTTAGTAATGGGGTTTGGGGGGGCACCTTAGGGGGGAATCATTTATTGGGGGGTTATTTTACTTGTACATTTGTAAGAGCTGTCAGCTCTTACATAGCTGCGTCCGCGATCAAACGGCCACGTTATTCTTCAGTTCAGTGTTCTAACTGCCGTGCTGAACTGTCAGTGATGAAGCCGCGGCGATGAAGTGTCCTAGACCCGTTACTGATCGCTATACATGCACAACTTCAAAAAAAAATGTCCATTACACGTAATCCCCTAGTAGGTATAATTAACCAGCGCTCCCCAGAGCAACATAAGTGAAAAAAATCAATTCCATAGCTCTTGCCAGTCTACAAGCAGCGGTCCCTTTTTCCGGTGAATAGGTTACTCAGGAGAGCAACCACCAACGGAAATATAATATTTTTAGGTGTTGCTAAGGGCCTCGCATACACAGCCAGTCACATTTGCACACACGGACCTCACATACAATGCCAGTCACATACACACTCCTCACATACACAGCCAGTCACATACACACACACACCTTACATACACACACACACATCTCTCATACACAGCCAATCACACACACACACACACACCTTACATACACAGATGGTCCCATACACACACGCACACACACACCTCACATACACAGTCAGTCACATTCAGACACAAATGCACAAACACACAGCCAGTCACATACACGCACCTCACATACACAGCCACAGAATAAAATACTTACTGCCTGATTCAAGCATTGTTTCATATATGTACATACAGTACAATTAATATTAATGTTAACTGAAAATATTTTGTTATATTTTTTGCAATCCAATCTAGGCATTGGACTTTAATTTAGAGCTGTCTTGAAACATACATCTGCAATAATATCAATATCCATTTGCTGCAATGTTAGCCCAGTCCTGCATTTTTCCTTATATGGGCAGTATTTTGACCACACCCACCATTGTTTGTTAAGGAGCTGGGCAACGTATCACAATAGCTTCAGTGTATATATAGGATAGGCTTGTACTACTATGTTAGTCTGTGGACACATCAGGAGCCAGGAGAAGCCAGGATGATCTCATGGCCAAAAAAACATATGCCAAAATTGGTACAGTAAGTAACTTGTATTTATACTGAGTTTCTGGGCTGGGCTACTCACTGAGTGAGTATTATTAATACGCAGGTCATTTTTTTTCTAGATCAGCTGCCAGGATGATCAGGATAATCTTGTGGCCAAGGAGCACCACAGAGTGGGATGCCACAATGGTTGCAGGATAGATGTGTATAACATAAATTATAGTAGAAGTTGTTTAGTATAAGTTAAGATCTTTTGTCTACAGAATTCATGCATAGAGTATAAGTTATACAGCCCCGATCCAGGGTTAAACAGCCGATCGCTGGTTTTCAGGGTCAGGAAGGAATTTTTTCCCTGTTACTCAGGGTTTTTTTTTTGCCATCCTCTGGATCATTTGACTTGGGATTTAAAAATGAAATAATAGAATAAAAGTTTTATATAACCCAGATCAAACATTAAAAAGCCGATTGCTGGTTTTCAGGATCAGGAATTATTTTTTTTCTTGTTACTCAGGTTTTTTTTTCTTCCTCTGGATCATTTGTCTTGGTCTTTAAAGTGTCGAATAAATCGGGGCCCAAATTTCATAATAGCTGTCTAAGTTGTTTGTTAGTTTATAGAAGTACCTCTCCATATTATGTTGGAAATGTATCTGTCATAACTTTTTGCAAGGTCGGGGGGTCCTGGTTTTTCCACTCTCTAGCCATGCAGATCTTTACTGCCGCAAATACATTTATCGCTAGATTTATCTTAGCTTTATTATCTAATGGCATGTCTAAATTAAAAAGGAAGGTTTGGGGAAGCAGACACCAATCTGATTCAAAAATAATTTTGAGCAGGACCCCCAGATCTGTTTTAAGGGAGTGCAGTCCATCGCAGCTCCACCATATGTGAGACATGGTTCCGGGCTTGTTTTGGCATCTCCAACAGTTACTTGAAGAGGTTTGGAACATTTTATGCATAACAACTGGAACGTAATACCAGTGATGCAACAGCTTAAAAAACTGTTCACGTAGATTGACCGCCTTCCTCATCCTAGTCCATGCCCGGAACCATGTCTCAGCTGAAAGGTCCATTCCCAGTTCTCTCTCCCATCGAATGATGCCCTTGGATTTCTCTGGATCAGTCTCCCTGCGTGAAAGATCCAATAATCTAGATATGAGATGTTTTTTATAGTGAGCCTCGAAAAAGGTATCAAGCTCTGAGTGTTCCCTCAATGGGTTTGCATTCAAAAAGCTTTTAATTCGTGTGTAGGTGAAATTCCCCCGTATCTGGGATGTCATATTAGGTTGGATTTCGTCGAATGAGTGAATTGAGAAGGACGATAGTATATCCGAAATATGGGTCAGTCCTCCTCCAAACCACTGTTTTAAGTCTAGGTCTTCCATCATTAGTTGGAGAGTCTCCAGAGGAGATGGGTTAGTTAGAGAATCAGACAGAGCAAACTTCCCTTTAAACTTAAACATTTGTTCCACTATGTTTAATATAATAGGGTTCAAAATTTCCAATTTCTTATATTGTTCTGAGTTCAACCAGAAGAGGCAATAGGGATTACAATTCCTACATAACCATTTTTCGTAATTGAACCAGCCCAGATTGAAGCACTATTTACAGTCCCCGACTATGAAGTGTTAAGCCATACATGCTTCATAGATTCCAGCAATGTTTGGATAATTGACTCTGTCCAGAGACAGTTTCCCTTCCAATTCTTGGAGGTTTCCCATTCCATACAAAGGAAGAAAATATTACTTCGAACTGCTGCAAAGTCCTAACAGGTACAGGAAGGGGGATAGTTCTGAATAAGTACGTCAATTTGGGGAGCACGTAGATTTTTATGGTGTTCAACCTGCCCAACCAAGAGATTTCATAATTCTTCCAGGACAAAAATTTAGTTTTTAGTTGGCTAAGCAGATGGGAATAGTTCTCAGATACCAGGTTTTTAAGGTCATGACAGATTCGTATTCCAAGGAATTCAATATGTTTTTGATTAAAATGAAAGGGAAGCTTTCTCCTTAGATTATTCAAAGTTTGCTGGTTTATATTAAATGCTTGCGTTTTGTTAAGGTTAAGCTTATGGTTTGAATATATTCCAAACTTCTGTATTTTCCGGGACAGACATTTCTGGGTTTCCTATGGTTAGCAAAATATTTTCCGCATATAGCATGATCTTATGCGAAAGCGGACCCGTATTTATTCCCTCTCTTTTGTTATTTGCCGGATCAGAGCCGCCAGAGGTTCGATCGTCAGCACATAGAGCATGGGGGCTAAAGGGCACCCCTGTCTAGTGCCGTTGTTAATATAAAAGAAATTGGAGTCAAGATCCGATCCAGATATCTTGGCCTGGGGGTCCGTATATAACGCCATTGTATTAGTGGAAAAGGTACCTGAGAGGCCAAAAACATGGTGGGTTTCCTTCAAGAAGGTCCAGCTGACCCTGTCAAACGCCTTCTCGGCATCTAGTGCCAAGAAGACGGACGGCAGGGCTCTGGACCGGACCTCATAGATACCTGTGATGAAACCTGTCTGGTCCGGGTGTATCACTGTCGCTATGACCTTTTTCAATCTTTCAGCCAAGATTATTGAAAATATTTTCAAGTCTAAATTTATTAATGATATGGGTCTAAAGCAGTGGTAGTCAACCTTTTTCTACCTACCGCCCACTAATGCATCTTTCTTGATGGAAAAATGTCCTTACCGCCCACCAGTTTTCGCACAAGCACGGAATATTTTTTAGAAAGGAGGGTGTTTTAAAAAAAATAAATGTACGTACATTTATCTTTATATTTCTTTATTTTTTTTTTTTACGTTTTGATCTGCACTCCACACAGTGCTTTTTTCCCTCCTCTTTTCCCTTTTATTACTAACACCAAAAAAAAATGTTGTATTAGGTGCCAATTTTTATTAATGTCACCATCAAAATAAATTCCTTTTCCTGCCTGCTTCTTTACCTTCCTTATAGTATATCACTATATTAAGGATCTCTTTTTCCTATTTTTTTTATTTTCTCCTTCCCTTACTTATTTTTTTCTTTTATTTTATAAGATAACAAAACTTAATTTATGAGCCAGACTAAACACTTCTTACCCCTTTTCTCTATTTTTCTTCCTTTTTTTGTTATTTTAATTTTTTATCTTTTCCTTTTTATCTCCTTTCTTTTACCTTTCTGAGCGACAAAAGTAAGGCTGAGCTAGTTAGCCCACTTATTATTATTATTAGCCAACAATTCTCTTTCTCCTGCCTATAACTTTTCTTTTGAAACTGCTCTGCTCCGTTTCTGCCTGCTTCTGCCTGTCCCTGCTATCAGTTTCCACTCCTCCCCTTCCTCTTCCCACGTGTTTGCGTGCGCTCGCTCCCGCCCGTCCCCTTCTCGCACAAAAGGAGGTTGATTGATGTGTGCGCTCGCGCCCGCCGGCACCGCCCGCCCACTCTCTCAAAAGGAGGTTTTAACTTCCGAAAATCCTACTCTCATTATCGCGCACGCTGGTTTCTTGATGTGTGCGCTCACGCGCGCGCCCACTCGCTCGCTCGTTCAAAAGGAGGTTTTAACCTCCAAAGTCCCTACCGCCCACCTGGAATCCCAAAACACCCACTAGTGGGCGGTAGGGACCAGGTTGACGACCCATGGTCTAAAGTATGTCACACAGCTCATATCTTTCCCAGTATTAGGAATTGGGGTTATTGAAGCTCCATCTCTGATGGAAAGTTTTGTCCGAGTGATATTCCTCTCAGTAATAACGGAGCGACAATATTTCACAAAGTTTTAAAAAACAAAGAAGAGATACCGTCCGGACAAGGGGCCTTATTTTTTTTCAGGTTTCTAATTGCGTCATTAATTTCAGATATCTGGATTGGATCATTTAGCCTAGTTAGGTGTTGTGTCGAAAACTGTGGCAGATTTAGGCCTGCAAGAAAGATCTTCTCTGTGAAGCCTGTTTGCCAGCAGATGGTAAGTTGTTTAATGAATTATAGTAATCCTTTAATACCTTGCTGATTTCTTTTGGTGATAAATAAGACTTCCCTTTATAAATAATTTTATTAATCCTGATACAACTATTTCTATGTTTAATTTTATTCGTCAGATTCTTGCTGGCCCTGTTACTGCTATAATACCACTCCTATCTTAGACATTGTAGCGACCTATTCGTTTTTTCTAATAATCTATCTTTAATTTTTTGTTGGATCTCGGCTATTTGTTTATTTAAATCTATGTCTGGGTTTAGTTTATTGAGGGCTTCAATCTAGGCAAGCTTCACATAGAGGTCTCCCAATTCAAGACCCTTTGCCTTTTAATTTTTCCCCCCTGTTTTATAAGATGTCCGCGCATTGTGCATTTCATTGTATACCAAAGAGTTGAATCCTGAACTAGCCCGTTATCATTATCCTTCAGATAATCTACGGCAAGCTTTCTAAACTCTTCCCTATCCGACGGTGCGGTTCAGAGGGTTTTGTTTAGTCTCCATTTAGATCTAATTCATTTAGATCTAATTTTATAATTCTCTCTGTTTTTGATGGTGACAAAGACTGGTACGTGATCCGACCAGGAGATGTTTCCTATAGAGGATGAGACGAAACTACCAATGCTTCTATTGTTTGTTATAAACATATATATTCTAGAATAGTAGTGATGTACCTGTGAATAAAAGGTATAATCTCTCTCTTCTGGTTTTTGTGTTCTCCAAATATCGTATAATCTGTTCCTAGCCAGCCATTCAGTGAAGGACTTTGCAACAGATTTAAGCTTATTATCTGGAGCGGAACCACGCATCAATCATTTATCTAATCTGCCATCATGGATGCAATTTAGGTCTCCACCAAAAACGAGATGTCCTGTACAAATCTCCTGGATTCTGGAGTAGAGCTTTCTTAGAAACCTCACCGCCGCAACGTTAGGTGCATAACTGTTGTCTATGGTATAAGGCATATCGTTAATTTTACAGATACAAATCACGAATCTTCCCTCAGTCAGTTTCGAGATAGATACACTCCCACTTTAAGTTTTTTTTTTGCAGGCCAGATTTGATGTGTTAATGTTAGGATATTTCTTATATTTCCAATAAATAGAGCCTCCTGTAAGCCAATGGGTTTCTTGCGCGAAACATACATCTACATGCTGGAGGGATAAGAAATGGTTAATAAGTCAGCCTGCTGAGAGGAAGGAACTGAAGACACGTCTGATTGGAAAGACGCCCACTACAGAATGCAGACGCTACACGGATGACGTCACCACGTGCGATGCCTGTGTGTCACGTGTAGCGGGAGATTTAAAAATGGAAGCTGCAGAATAGAGAGAGGACACTTGAAAAAGCCCTATCGATTGGGCGAAACGCGTTGTGGAGGAGAGGAGACCTTTGGGACTGGCTTTGGACACTTGGCTCTTTACCACTGTGCATTCTCATGCTGAATCCTGTGATATGTGATGTAAGACTTGTATGTACCTTTTTCTATATTAAATTTACTCACACTAAAAGTCTCCTCTTCACTCTCTCTTGCTTTTTGGAGACCTGATGGATCATTAACCCCTTGTGGGCTCCCAGGACGCCTTATAGACTGAGCAGAACTCTGCTCAGGAAGATGTGAGTGCATTCTCACTTAATTTTGGATGTTGGCACTTTTAATTTAAGATTACTACACTATATTATTATTGTTTCTGTTTTTATCCCTTCTGGTTTACACCGAGCTGATTACGGTATATCTAAGGGTAACCCCGATTTTTATTTTGTGTGTATTACAGTGTTGGGTTACAGCGCACTTTTTCACGTGTTTTGTTTTATTTTTTGTTTTATTGTTTGCGTGTTTGCACTCAACTTTTCATATAGATGGTTTATACTAGAGATGAGATTTGTAGGTGAGTGGTCTGGAAAAAGATCCTCTGGGAAATTATCTGTTGGTATTACTTTAGTAGGTCATTATGCCTCTTTTAGGAAATATTTTGCTGCACAGCTTGATTTAGAAGAACAATATGTTGCGAGTGGTTTTATTTTGTCCGTACTTTGTCTCTTCTCTCTTTCTCTCTCTCCTTCTCCCTCTTGGGAGACATTGCTCAAAGTTATTCAGCGAGAGGGAAAAAAAAAAGGAGAAAAGGAGAAAAAGAGAAGTCCACACAGTCCAGAATCTAGTGTCAAGCCACAAATTTGTGGCTAGAGCCTTTGGCGCACTTATGCAGAAGATTCAGTAATATATCTTATCCTTGTGGTTCCCACCAGGGCATGAAATTAATGAAACCGGGAATTATTCTGAGATTAAGCCTGTACAGTATGTTCAGAGTACTTCACCTTTACTCTCCAGAGTTGGAGTGTACAGTCTCTTAGCAAGCATAGTGTATCTTCCCTCTTTCTTTCCCAGATGCCTCTGTTCTATAGTTCAAATACAGATATTTTGGCCTTAAGCAACCAGAAATCACATTATAAGATCGGATTGAGACTCTTCTCAGTATCCCTACAGCTCAGTTGTGTCTTTATACAGAACGAGGAATAATATGTAGATCCAGTGAACGTCAATGTATGCTCTAGAGTAGTTTGCTTCCCAAAGACCCTTATGCCATTATAACGAAGAACTCCTATGATGTGAGTAAATATACCAGATCCCTCTAGAAATGGGTAAGTTCACATAAGGAGTGTGTGGCTTATCTGTATGTTTCTAAATGTGTTACAGCCCAAGTCTCCTGCAGCAACTTTAGATATTCTATTCCTGGTATAGCTCCAGTAGATTAAAGTCAGGGTTTCCCTCAAATGGAAAATATCTGAAAACAGGTGTCCCTATGTATTCCAGCGTTTCTTTAGATAAGTCAAATATCCCTTAGTTTAGCTGGTGTTAAGTGTGCTTGTGGAGTTGTATACTCTTAGCTAAACAGGAATATTCAGCTTTATTGTCCGAATTGGGGTGTATATTTACAATGTGTTCCAAGCTTAAATAGAGTGAGTTTTGCTTTAATGTTCCCCAGAAGGGGTTACGGAATACCTCTTAGTGGCCATAAGGCTCAAATTATGATTCTACATAACACAGAAGGCTCAGTTAAGAGTCAGTATGTGTTTAGGCAGATTTTACCTTAACCCAAAGTCCAGTCTCAATGGAGTTCAAGTAGACATGTGCATTCGTTTTCGGATGAATGCATTTTCGTCCGAAAATAGCATTTTCGTCCATTCGTTCGAAAAATGAAGAACGAAAATGCTAAACTAACGAAAACCGAATGAACGAATGGTTAATAAACGAAAATCATTCGTTCATTCGTCCATTCGTAGTACTATTGCATTCTATAAGCCGAAATAGAGTTGGTTTATAGAATACAATAGCATTTCACTACACGGAGCCAAAGTCTCAATTCAGAAATTTATGAATGGAGACTCTGTCTCCGTGTAGTGAAATGCCGACAGCCTATAAACCGAACGTTCGGTTTATAGGCTGTCGGCTTATGTAATACATGTAATCCTATTGCTATTCTATAAACCGAACGTTCGGTTTATAGAATAGCAATAGGAATACATGTATTCCATAAGCCGACAGCCTATAAACCGAAAGTTTGGTTTATAGGCTGTCGGCATTTAACTATACGGAGACAAAGTCTCCATTCATAATGAATGGAGACTATGTCTCTGTTTAGTTAAATGCCGACAGCCTATAAACCGAACGTTCGGTTTATAGGCTGTCGGCTTATGTAATACATTTAATCCTATTGCTATTCTATAAACCGAACGTTCGGTTTATAGAATAGCAATAGGATTACATGTATTCCATAAGCCGAAAGTCTATAAACCGAACGTTCGGTTTATAGACTTTCGGCTTATAGAAAACATGTAGTACTATTGCCTTTCTATGAACCGAACGAAAGCCCCATTCATAAGAATTTCTTATGAATGGGGCTCTTGTTCGGTTTATAGAAAGCCAATAGTATTACACGTATTCTATAAAACGGAACGAATAAAATTAAACGAAACGAAAATAATGAACGAATTTCGTCTGAAACGAATGCAGTAATGAACGAAATTTGTTTTAGACGAAATAAATAACATTTTCGTCCGAATGGACGAAATCGAAACGAAAATGTTGGTTTTGCACATGTCTAAGTTCAAGGCTCCTGTGAAAAAGGAAGACCAGACATCTCTGGAGTAATGAGTCATCCTTCTAGGATTCGCACAAGCTTCAGAGGCTGGTAAATATATATATTTTTTTTATCTTTTTTTCCCTTTTCCCTCGTCCTCTCCTTTATGCGTTCCAGACCAGACCTTATATATCGATGATAGATGTTATATCATAGGTGTGTCACCAAGATTTACTTGTAGGGTTGTATGCTTTTAGCTGAGCAAAATAATTGACTCTACTGTCCTGATTGAGATATGTGAGTACGTGTTCCAAGCTTAAATAGGCAAAGTTTGCTTTGATTTTCCCGAAGAAGGGTTACAGCGGATTGCTCTCAATGTCACCTATGCTCAACTTAAATAAAAAAATAAAAAATTCAACTGTACATCGGTGTATGTTTAGGCTTATTTTTTCTTCACAAATGAGTTCAGTGTCAATGGAGCACAAGACTCCTGTGATTTTATAAGAAGACCAGACTTCTAGAGTGTCCCGTCTGGAGTTCATATAGGTTACAAAGGCTAATAGACAGTCATTATGAGTTCCAGTCCAGATCTCCTATAGTGAAAGTAGATATCATGTCGCACAATAGTGAGGTCAGGGGCTTCCCTTCCTCTTCTTTGCCTTCCCCCTTCTAGTAGGTAAACAGATTTAAGTATTATTAAACCAGAGCAAAGCAGCAAATGGTTGTCGAAAGTTCTTGAAAAGGGTTTCAGTCTCAGCAATGTGATATGTGTATATATGAAATAACTGTCTTCTGTGGTAATATACAATATGAATATATTCACATATTCTGTTGTGCGGAGAGAGTAGAAAGAGAGACTCAAAGAAAAAAAAAAGGGAAATACTTAGCTTGATTTGGTTACAAGCCACAGCCTTGCCTTGAAACTCAAAGTCATATACTATGAAACGCTTCATCTATACTGGCGGCCATCTTCCAGGGGAGTAGATGTCTAACAACTTTCCAGCTCCCAGTCATGAAGAAAAGGTCAAATCCTCATGAGGCAGTAGAATTAGCGGGTAAGTCAAGAAATAAGAACATCTAACTCAGTGTTGAATCAGTCGATCGACGAATCGCTGGCTCGTAGTGAAGAGGGATTAATCCATGCGGTCTTCTGTCAGCACCACCCGCACCTCGTAGCAAGCCGATACGTCGTGCATCCTACATCATCCACGTCATCCTCAGAATACTGGCATATTGAGGGGAAAAATCCTGGAGCATTAAATGGCATATTGGAGGGCTAAAATCCTGGCATATTGGGCAGCATAATTCTGGCATATTAAATGGCATGTCGGAGGGGGAAAATCCTGGTATATTGAGGGTCAAAATCCTAGCATATTGAGTGGCAAAATCCTGGTATATTAAATGGCATATTGGAGGGGCAAAATCCTGGAATATTGAGGGGCAAAATTCTGACATATTAAATGGCATATTGGAGGGGCAAAAGTCTGGCATATTGAGGGGCAAAATCCTGGCATATTGGGGGCAAAATTGTGGCATATTAAATGGCATATTGAGGTGCAAAATCCTGGCATTTTAAATGGCATATTGAGGCGCAAAATCCTGGCACATTAAATGGCATATTGAGGTGCAAAATCCTGGCATATTGAGGGGCAAAATCCTGGCATATTAATTGACATATTGAGGGGCAAAATCCTGGCATATTGAGGGGCAAAATCCTGGCATATTGAGGGGCAAAATCCTGGCATATTAAATGGCATATAGGGGCAAAATCCTGGCATTTTAAATGGCATATTGAGGCCCCAAATCCTGGCACATTAAATGCCATATTGAGGCGCAAAATCCTGGCATATTGAAGGGCAAAATGCTGGCATATTGAATGGTAAAATCCTGGCTTATTGAGTGGCAATATCCTGGCATATTAAATGGCATATTGGTGGGACAAAATCCTGGCATATTGAGAGGCAAAATCCTGGTATATTAAATGGTATATTGAGGGGCAAAATAGTGGCATATTAAATGGCTTAATACTGGCATATTGAGAGGCAAAATAGTGTGTCCCAGGTTATGTGTGTATTGGTGTCACTGTGTGTGTAAGTGGTAAGGGTGTATGTAAGTGTGTCACTTTCTGTGTAAGGGTGTGTGTGTAAGTCTGTCACTGTCTGTGTAAGGGTGTGTGTGTTAGTGTGTCACTGAGACTGTGTAAGGGTGTGTTTGTGTGTAAGTGTGTCACTGTGTCTGTGTAATGTTGTGTGTGTGTCACTGTGTCTGTGTAAGGGTGTGTGTGTGTAAGTGTGTCACTGTGTCGGCGTTAGGGGGTGTGTTTAAGTGTGTCACTGTGTCTGTGTAAGGGTGTGTGTGTGTGTGTGTAAGTGTGTCACTGTATTTGTGCAAGGGTGTGTGTGTAAGTGGTAAGTGTGTCTCTGTGTGTGACTACAAGGGTGTCTTTGTGTTTAAGGGTTTCAATGTGTGTTAGGGTGTCAATGTGTGACAAATTTAGACCATGTGATTTGTATATTTAGATGTATTTATTTTCTACACTATACGTTGTACTTTTATATATGTAAAATGTATGGAGGATAGAAAAGAAATATTTATAACCCAAAGGAAATATAAATACAAAGCGCCTGTGAGTGCACAAAAGTGTAATTAAGTTATATACAAACCCAAATACTGATACGTTGGTGGGTACTGAGACGGAACTTTTTGAATCTTCTGATAAACCAGAAAAACGGACTGATATGGACTAGTGAAATAAATGAGGATAAATAGCGCGCTAGTCTTATGTAACTCGCAGAAAGACACTATTGCAGAGAAAACAAGAGGAGAAATGTATATAAATAGAGAAGACATCGCTACATATGCATAAAAAAATCAATAAAACGAGGATTAAATGTCCTGAAGGGAGATCCTATTTTGGTCCCCATATTGCCCGATAAAGGGAGAATTATTTGTAGACGCAATAAAAATTTGAAAAGCATACTAGCTCTGACAGATATGTCTAAAAAATTTAAAGAAAAACCCCATAAGTACAACTTTTTGTCTAGCATTAAGGGGTGGTACAGATGCGGAAATTGTGACCATGCTCTGTCTGCCCCAAAAAAGCCAGTTACATTGTAGACGGCGCCACTAAAACAAAATATCCCATCAGAAGACATGTATCGTGTAACACAAAATATAAATTAAATAAAATGTGGTATATATTTTGGAGAGCCCAATTGGCCTCCAATATATAGGAAGAACCAGTAGAACTTTTTAAAAAAGACTTTCAGTACATAGGTACAAAATAAGGAGAGGGTATGAGAAACATGTTTTGTCTAAACACTTTTTAGATGTAGATAAACGAGACAATAAAAAATTAAAAGCATTGGAAATAGAACATATTGTATTGGGCCCACGTAAAGGTGACAGACTCAAAATTCTATGTATGAGAGAAACCTTTTGGATCCTCACCTTGAATACTTTAGTCCCTAAGGGTCTTAATGACAATTTTGATCTAATCCCTTTTTTAGACTAATATTAATGTGCACCTATATATTCTGTATTTTTCTTGATATGAATATTGTATTATTTGTAATTGTTAATTGGCTTTAGGTATTTTTGTACAATTGAAATCCTTTGGGCTAATTAACAATCTTGAATATGTACAAGTGTTTGAGGAATGTACTGGGCAAAGTAGAACCCAGTGCAGAGTAAGGTTTTTGTGTTTGTGACTCAATAGTATCATGTTACATTGTATTTCATATGCTTTTCCCTTTTCCCCTACCTCTGCTTGTATGGTGATACTGCCTAGTTCTGACAATGACTGTATTTATGTCCTTTTGGTCATCGCACTTTTTGTACTATGGATGTACATATCTGTAATAATCTCTGCTTTGTTGTCGTGAAACATAGTACATTGTGGGTTATTAGTTGTATGTCACGCTCGGCGCCACACTATGCCGGCTCTGTGTGGTCCCGATGTGTTGCTACGGAGGCCACTTCGGTTACATCAGCACACCCCGCATCTGGGTCCTTCGTTTCTCTGTATCCGGAAGTAGACTATTTAATATGAACAATGACCGCCCGAGACATGTTGGACGCCAAAGGCTGAAGAAGTTTACGAAACGCATCCCTTTTTTGACTTCCTTTTCTGCAAAAGACCTAGCCAGGCTCTCTTCCGCTTCCATTTGGATTCATAGTCCCCTTCTCTGAGCCCAACACTGTCTTGGGCGGATCATTAGGTATGTATTAACTATTTGTACACTGACCATTTTCCCCCTTGCTTCTCGATTGATTTTATGTTTTTATTCGGATATATTTCATATTGATTGATATAGCTTTATTTATATTGTATTGCCTGTTTTTTTTTTGTGTCTCCACTCTTTCAATATTGTGGATTAATTGTTGTTTGTCTATTATATCTATTAAATATATATTTTTTATACCACTTATCCCTGTGTATTGCTGTGGTTTCATTTAATCCTTTTTATTGATTTGTTATGCATATATAGCGCTGTCTACTCTGTTTTTATCAAATGTATGAAGGGTTGGTGGTGTGGGAGGCGTGGCAGGTCAGAGGAGGGGGGCACCAAAATGCACATTCGCCTGTGTATACGAAAATCCTTGCACCGGCCCTGCAGCTCTGTGATGCACAGCGAATACTGGGAAGTATTACAAAAAGGGCATTAAGAGGAAATAAAAATGTACACTTGGTAGTTAAGCAGCAGTGATAGAAACTTTTGGCACTACAGGTTTCTCATGAAATTCAGCCAACCAAATGGATTGCTGAGAATAATGAGATGTGCATTCCACAACAGCTGCAGTATCAATCCATAATCATAGAATACCTAACCTTTGGCAATCTGGTTGTTGATTGCTCTCTTTCCTATGATACTTAAAACACTGGCTGAGAGTCATGGGAAATGCAGTCTCAACAGCTAGAGAATGAACTCCATTTTAATTTTAGAATTCTGCCCATTCTGGTTGGTTTGGCATAAAAAGGGTATAAAAAGTGATTCAGAAACTAAAGGGCTCAAGTAGCAGATTCAGTGGACCATGGAGTGTGTGCACTCAGGGCAGCTACCCCCATTGTTCAGTGGTAAAAACGTCCATTAGAGAGCAGACCAAACCATTCTGATAGGAGGGAGTATAGACTTAAATAAAAGAAAAATAAGAAGAAAGCTCCTACCAGTGATGGAAGACATATAACATAAAACATCAGTGTCTTCTAAATATTAATATTAATTGTGGGCATTTATTTATCCATGCCAGTGCTGCTTATCTTATACAGCTATTAAATAATTATTGAAACGATCCACACATTTTTGGCTTCTATTTGGTTGCAAATATCTACTGTGCTCGTGAGAGTAATTAATCACCACTAGTAATAGCACCTAATTTGATATGTGTATTGCATACAACTACTGTGTATTTTTTACGTTCTTTTACCTGCATATTACTTTTATACAATGTCTGATGCAAAGATTTGGGGGGAGGGTTTCATTAGTCATGTCCACAGAAAAACTCTTAGGAGCCATATTTTGACCATTAAAAATGTCTACCTGGTTCAGTTCAAGGCAAGGGAAGCCAAATACAGCTGAGGTTTTAAGTTACATCTTTCAAGATAGCATCCATGGAGTTAATATATAAACAATAATAATCATCCACAGCTAAAATCAAAGCAGCACTTATATAATATGTAATGGTATTGTGTAAGGGAGACTGCTATCTTGTAGAAAGCTCTGTATGTGAATTAAAATGACTAAAGTGTCTAAGTGTCTAAGTCAATTAAAGGAAATTATATAGGTGCAGATTTTGTACAAATTTAGACATTAAGACCACTAACCTCATTTCCTACAGCTTCTAGGTCTCTTGTATTTTTTTTGTTTTTGTGACACTCAGACTTTGAGACACGTATATTTAGTTTTATTTGTTTCTCACTTCAATGTGCTCTCAGTTCATCCTTGTGTCCTTTTCTATCCAAATTTACCTACAAACACTTAACATACTTATTCAATTTATTGGCAGCTCTAGTCGACCTGCTTAATAGTTCTAGGTCAGCCAGAGTAGCCACTTATTGTAGCCTGTTGTCGCTATACACACTAACATACAGTTGCATCACTGAAGAAAAGGGAGAGAACTTATCCATTCGTTTTTATTCGATCCTCCTCTTATGTCGTTTGATTACATCAAATTGTTTATTTTTTCTACCCATTCTCCCCAATTATACATATCTTTCATTCTTATATCAAACTGGTTTGCTATCCCCTGTTCCATTTTTATTTGGTATAGAACTTGGTTTTAACCTCGATCCATGATGGTATCTTGTTTGAAGCCCAGCATCTGGCAATTAGCAATTTAACTGCCACCAAGAAATGAATAATAATCTCCTTCTCTTTATTTGTCATCTGCTGGCTGGAAACATGCAATAAAAAAAACCCTGGTTCGTATTCCAAGTCTACTCCCGTTAATTCTTTAATTTTCCACAATTTTAAAATATTTTCACAACCCCAGAATATATGCAGAATATCGCCTTTTAGTATTTCACACCTCCAGCATCTATCTGATTTTTCAGTACTTATCTTCGCTAGACGAGATGGTACCTGATACCTACGATTCAGTATCTTCAAATATATTTAATCGAGGTTCAAGCAGTGTACAGTTTTATAAGTTAATCTCATGGTTGATATCCAATCCTCTTGTGGAATTTGGTACCCTATATCTTTGCCCCATTTTTCCCTATTTTTGTTATTTATGGTCGGTTTAATATGTCTAATAAGAGCCACACATTTAGTTATCATGTTTTTCATTATAGTCTGAGACACTAGTTGCAATAGTTTTTTTCATTCTCATTATTAGGTTTCCTAACATATCTCAAAGTAAAATATTTTATTCTAAGATATGTGTTCATCTCTTTATTTGCTATTCCTGTGTTCTCTTCTATTTTATGGAAGCCTCGATCCTCCCAACTTTTTAGGTTCAGATCTTGCATATTTGCACTTATTGTTTTTAAAGGTAACCCTGTTAATAACTGATTTTTTATTATTAGAGTTTTCATAAGTTTTCTCCAGTTTTTTATTGTCATTTAATATTGAGCACTTTGTTATTTCGCCTTCCTTTCTTTCCTTTTCTCGTTTGTATAGCTCTTCTCCGTTTATCTTCCAGAATAAAGATCCCAAGTCCTGACACTTTACCATATGTTGTTCTACCTTATACCAACTCTCCTTTTCTATTCCCTCCTGTTGAGTCGAAATTGCTTGAGCGATTTTACACACCATTGAATAGTCTTCTAAAATTGGAATGCCCAGACCTCCTTCTTTTACCCCCAGAGCCATCTCCATCCAACTTTTAGGGACCTCCTTGTTAATCATTTTAAATAGGTATGTCCATTTTGTAAGAATGTAGGACTTAAGGATATTTATCCTCCCCCACCACGAAAATCCTAGTGGTTTCCATTCTTTCAGTTTTTTATTTGTTTCCAGTAGCAGAGGGAGAAGATTTATTTGTACTAAATCTGCTGGGTCCCACCCAGTTTTTATCCCCAGATAATCCGAATTGTTGTGCTAAATTTATCTTATTATACTGTGTCATATTACTGGCCAGGGCTGGCCTTAAGTGTTCCGGCGCCCTGTGCGGGCTTCCCCCGTGGCGCCCCCCCCCGTCTCTTTCACCCCCCCTATGTATGTGTCTCTCTCCCTTCTCATGTTTGTTCCTTTCCTCTTCCTTGCCATGTCTGTCTCTCTCTCTCTCTCCCCCCCCCGTTCTGTCTCTCCCCCCCCTCCCCGTCCCCTGTTCTGTCCCACCCTCCCCCTGTTCTGTCTCTCTCTCTCCCCCCCTTTCCCTGTTTTCTCTCTCTCCCCCAGTTCTGTCTCTCCCCCTGCCCCTGTCCTGTCGGTCTCTCTCTCTCCCCCCTCCCCTGTTCTGTCTCTCCCCCCTCCCCCTGTTATCTCTCTCCCCCCCAGTTCTGTCTCTACCCCCTGCCCCTGTTCTGTCTCTCCCCCATCCACTGTTCTGTCTCTCTCTCCCCCCTCTCCTGGTCTGTCTCTCCCCCATCCACTGTTCTGGCTCTCTCTCCCCCAGTTCTGTCTCTTCCCCCTGCCCCTGTTCTGTCTGTCTCTCTCCCCCCTCCCCTGTTCTGTCTCTCCCCCATCCACTGTTCTGTCTCTCTCTCCCCCCTCCCCTGTTCTGTCTCTCCCCCATCCACTGTTCTGGCTCTCTCTCCCCCAGTTCTGTCTCTTCCAACTGCCCCTGTTCTGTCTGTTTCTCTCTCCCCCTCCCCTGTTCTGTCTCTCCCCCATCCACTGTTCTGTCTCTCTCCCCCCTCCCCTGTTATCTCTCTCTAGCCCTGTTCTGTCTCTCCCCCCCTGCCCCTGTTCTGTCTGTCTGTCTCCCCCCTAACCCCTGTTCTGCCTCTCTCTCTCCCCCCTCCCCTACCTTTGCCTGCAAAGTTGGATCCAGGGAGGGGGCGGAGCTAACCGGCTGAGAGGTGTAGCTCCGCCCCCACCCTGTGAAGCAGAGCACAGTCTGCATTACGGGGAGCCATGGGCAGCAAGAGAAGGTGCTGCTCGGCTCCCCATGCTTAATGAAAGCATGGGGAGCCGAGCAGCACTTTCTCATGGTGCCAGTGGCTCCCCGTGAAACAGACGCTGCTCTGCTTCACAGGGTGGGGGCGGAGCTACACCGCTGAGCCGGTTAGCTCTGCCCCCTCCCTGATCTAGAAGAGCCTGCCGAGCAGAGGGCTGGTGAGGTGGGATCTTTTGATCTCCCCCACCCAGTGCCTCTACAGGCTTTTTATTTTATTTTTTTAACTTTTTTTTTTTTTTTTACCGGAGGGCGCCCCCTGGGGTGTTGCGCCCTGTGCTCTCGCACAGGTCGCACACCCCTAAGGCCGGCCCTGTTACTGGCTAATGCAATTGATTTGTCTAAGCTTCTAGCTCTCTTGTATGGCTGTATAAATATCTTACCACGTGCTGTGCCCATTGTCTGTCATGTTGCTGACTCTCACTGCCACTCCTACACGTCTTAGTAGTCTAGGAGCTGAAAACATGTGTTCCCTGACCCGCTGACTACTGAAGATGTCGCGAGATTGGGAGCAGCAGCATTTTATTTTTTGAAAGGTACGGAATGATCCCCCCCCCCCCCCAATGCCTCTGTGCTGATTGACAAGATGCTTACAGGGCTGTGAAAAGATCCAATACCAGTACAGTTGCAAATGATGCAGTCAGTGTTTTCTGCATGTGCAGACTTATTAGTGATTGCAAACATTAATGTTTCTGGCCGGACACATGGGGCCTCCTAGAACTCGGGGGGACCCTGGGCAATTGCCAGTCTGCCCATGCAGAAAGATGGCACTGACTATCCTACAGGACAGACTCTTGTAGCGCTGTCTGTTCTCGGGAATGTTGTACCCAGCCCCCTTACACTCAGAGTATGCCCATTGCTGTGGGTCCCTGGTTTGCTTTCACTTAGAGGATCATCAGCCATACCACACTGATGAGGCCATTGTAGGCCGAAACATACATCTGTGGATTGCTATGTTACTCGTGCAGAGAGTGCGAGCTATGTATTTATAGACTATGGATTAGTCTGATATGCTAAGGTAGTGGTTCCTCTGCAATGGTGTAAGCAAAAAATGTAGTTGCCCTCCCGAGTAGGTACTATCCTATAGGACAGATTATTTTAGTGCTGTCTATTCTCTGGAATTGGTGCACCAACCCCCCTTTTTGCTCACATAAGAAGGGCTTTTGTTAGATACCATTATATTCATCATATCTTATAATTTACTACACAAAAATCATAAATTATTATGAAAAAAAAAACTTTTTCTAACTTTTACCTGAAAAATTATTACACAAATACAATCATTAAAAATGACCTTGTCTAAATAGTTTCTAAATGTTGTCCTGATTTTATAAATATGCTTGTTAGCATGTTTTTCTTCAGTTTTTTTTTTAGTTATAGGGCAATAACCAATAATCGTGGGGGGTTTTCACATATTGTGACCTTTTGACCCCAACCTGAATCCTAAATTTAACCCTAACCCTAACTCTAACAGTTATGCTATCCCTTATTGTATTCAAATTTGTATTTAATTTTTACCCTAATCCTAGATTTTTAGCTAAGGAAGTCTTTTTTTTTTTACAATGGAATTTTGCTGACTGCCTCTAAGGGATGTGTAGCAACAGTATCAGAGCGACGGAAGTGAATTTATTTTCCCTTCCGATGCTTTACCCACAAGATGGTAGCAGCCATATTGGAGGAGCATGCTCCTCCCCAATATGGTGCCCATGAATCAGACCTTGGTTGTCCGTGATCGCAAACAACGCTCATTTACTAGGCCCATCCAATATCGGCAACGCTTTGCCAGACAGGGCGTACCTAGTCAGTCCAATGTCAGCAAGAGATTAAATGCTCTGATACCAAAAGGTGTGTGAGTATATCCACCCAAGCAAACATAGTCACATTACATGTGAGACAAAGTTTTCAGAAACTGTAAGGTGACCCATATCATATCCTTGTGTATTATATGTACCTGCATTTATTTACATGCAAATGTTATGGTGATGGTGTACTTTAGTGTATACTCCAAAACAATTCCATCATACGATTAGTGTATAATGCAGATGACAGAATGGTGTATATATACTTCAAATACCTTCAGTTCATTACACAATATATGTCAACAAACACGGTAATGACTGTCTGCTGTCTTTAATAGCTTTAAGTACAGCGGCTTAATATTATCTATGGATAATTCCATATTGTATAGAATAATCACTTCTATTATGTTTTTTTAAATCTTTTATTTCACAACATAACAGAAAAGATTTATTTGTAGGTGTGCACTGTAGACGCGGTCTATGATGTCCCTACTACATACGAATGGAATTTGTCTGCTGGGGGCTATGGATGTGACTTAATTTAACAGCATGCCTTCTCTTGGAACCGCTTGAAAGAACCTTTGGTGCTTCCATCTCTTCTCATGGTCTCCTATTATGTAAGAAATGTACTTGTTAGACAGAATAGGTTTAAGGTAAAACAAATGTTATAAAAACTAGTTTAAATAAACCTGAAATGCTCTCTATGAACTTTGTAAAATGTGGGCAGCACTTGTTATAAGATGAAGACTTTCATCAGACATTTATGTGACACATACTCCAGATTATTTAAATAAATATAGAAACAAGGAAATGGGGGAGGATAACTCTAAATTACCACATTTACCGTATTTGCTCGATTATAAGACGACCCTGATTATAAGACGACCCCCCAAACTTTGGATATTCCTTTAGGAAAAAAAACTAAAAGCCTGAATATAAGACTACCTTATAGGAAAAAAGTTAAACTTGTATATATTCACATGTAAATTGCTTTTTTAATAAAAAATTATATCAAAAAAATGCATTTGTTTTTATTTCCTTTTATGTGCCAATTCTGCCTCTCTTTCCCTTGCCCCCAGCTTTGTCCCTCTCCCCCTCCCTTTGATTCCCCCCTATCCTCTGTCTCCCCCCCCCTTGTTTCTCTCTGCCCCCCCCCTTGTAGCTCACTTGTAGCTCACTTCCCCCCTTCCTTCTATTGTTGCTCTGTCTCGCCCCATGTCTCTGTCTCCCCCCTCCCTCTCTGCCCCCCTCCCTCCCCCTGTCTCTGTCTCTGCCCCCTCCCTCCCCTGTCTCTCTTCCCCCTCCCTCCCCCTCACCTGGAAGTCGATCCCTGGTGGCTAGTGGGGGCAGAAGAGGATGTCTGCGCGATGAGCGCAGACCTCCACTGCTGCGCCTGGCACGCTCGGCACGGGACTTCTGTGACGAAAGCGGAAGTACAAAATTCTGAAAAAAACCTTGTCTTATAATCGAGCAAATACGGTAATACAGTGTTATGCTGAAGTGCTTATCCCACCCCCGTTTCTAAGTACTCCGATATTTTACATGCAATTCAGGGTCTCAAATGATTTCACTTGGACACAAAGGCCTCTACAATTTATACAATTTCACTGGATGCAATATGTAGAGCACTTGTGGGTGGATGGGGTGCTAAACCCAGAAGCTTTGTGTCCAAGTCAAATATAGAGCTACCAACCTATTCTGTGTGAGTGTCCATCCAGTGAGCAGCACCTGCCCAGCTTCAGGTGACTGCCTGGCTCTGTCTTTGCTGGTTTCAGTCTGTGGTGCAAACCAGCCCAGTCTGTGTTACAATCTAGTCCTGAGCTTTGCATCATGGAATGCAATCAGACCTCACATCATGCCTGGCACGAGGCTCCTCAATGACATTGTGTTGTGACAGTCACTCAACTAGTGCAATATCATATAATTTATGGAGTTTCCCTTGGACTGGATATGTTTAATACACTTGTCATTTAAACTACTGTGTGGCTTATTAATTACTGTACATATAATATTTATAACAGTGCCACTTTCATTCAAGAGCTTGACTTGTCTTTGAGATGGCCATGGTGATACGTTGGTGGATGTAATGCGCGAACCCTCCATAACTCTACACATTCAGGAGCAAGTTATCAGCAACCAGCAGATCCATCAGGCACTAGATAACAGTGCTGCTAGTCAGTGAAATATATACAACTATTTTCATCACTATAGGTAACAATGTACCTAATACATCAGAGATTATATTATAAATCAAATAGTGACCTTTTAACCTCTCAATAAGTTTGATTTTAACGAGTATACTAATATTAATCTGCCCAAAACTTTTCCAGTTTATGAATATATATTACCACTATAATTTGATTATCAAAAATTGTGTTTTGGTGTGTTGCACTCGAATTGGCTACTTACCTTCCACTCTGCCAATTCCAAAGACATATAAACTTTAATCCACAAATTGCTCAAATTCCCCCAGCGGAGGCTTAGGTGTTGTAACACTAGCTGGGCTTTTATGGTCTATGCTGATTTTAAAGGACAACTGTAGTGAAAATAAATAATAGTTTTTTTGAAAAAGGACACTCAATAAATGTGGTAAAGGCAGCAGCAGAATGGTATAGTGCCCGAGAGAGAATCTCCCCCAATCCTCCAAATTATAAATAAAAATAGGTGGCGCAGCACTGTCGAGGTGAAATGGATTTTATTGTGAAAAACTGGCAACGTTTCGACCCGATGGGTCTTTCTAAAGTTAGCTTGAGAAAGACCCATCGGGTCGAAATGTTGTCAGTTTTTCAGAATAAAATCCATATTTTTTGCTTTCCTTGATAACCTTCACTCGTGAAGCTTCCAGGAAAGCCGAAAATATGACGAATCGGGGTGAAAATGCAGCAATTGTGCTATTTTAAAAGCAACACGTACATTGGGAGCTCATCCATGTACGGCATTGTCGTGAAGGGGTTATGTTATTTATTTCTTTGTTTTCATAGACTCATTTAAGTGAATGTTTACTATTATTGCATACATCGCTTACCATGGCAATTGAAACAATTTATTTCATTTAACAAAAGAGTGTGTAGCACACTCCTTTGGAACTTTTTTTTGTAATAATTGTTTGTAAATCTCCTTTACATTGTTACGATAACTAACAATATACCTAAAACATCAGAGATTATAATATAAATCAAATAATATAAGTAAAAATCTTCAAAAAGTTTTATTTTAACAACGGATATGAGTATTATCCATGTTGTTTAAAGAAGGAATCTCTTAATAGAAATAAACCATGAGTGTACCAATCCACAATTAAAACAAGTGAACTGCAAGTCATCTACAGAAAAAAACAGACTGAACTGGAAAGTTAGTCAAGTTGGAGAAGTTTATCATTATTAATGGTAGATTTTTTTGTGGGTCACTTGTCAATTAGGCAATAAGAAACAGAGGATTGCTTGCCAAATTTGTTTCCTAACTTTACTTGTTTCACCTTCACTGACAACCAAAATTAAAAAAACAATTTATATGGCCATATCCTGCTTAGCTCGCCACTACGTCAAAGTACCCCACTTTAGGCGAGGCCCTAACCTAACCTAACCTAACCTTACTTTTTACCTGGGGCCTGAGTCAGTCTGAGACTCTCCTTTTATTAAAAGTCCTCTTTGGACACCTATAATGAGATACCTGTGTGTGGTGGAGGGGCGCTTTTATTGTGGTGTCTGATTTAAGTAGTCATTATACATAATATAGATGGGAATCAGGGCATATCCACACAACACAAGCAATGGGTTTAAAAACTGCTGTTTAAAACATCTAACTGAAGTTAAACAATGGGGATTTAGTCACATTATATGGCCATATTGTTATTAGCCTAATATTATAACAAATAATTTTAATTTAGGAAAATTCTAAGCCTTTTACTGATTTCCTTATGGGATATGGAAATAGATAACATTTTAAACTTTTTCAGTGCTGAAGCTGTCACACAACAATTGCTTAGAGCCAACATAGTTCAAGAGGGGTTTCACATTAAAAAGCTAGTATTTGGCAACTGAACAGCCTGTAATTCTACAGCACTGCTTGGTATCTTATTCACTAGAGTCTTATGTACACTTAACTTGCCCAATGAGGAATAACACAAGATTCATCCTTAAAAGATCCTAAGAGGAAAATAAATATAGAGATCAGAGATTCTTAGCCAAGAAAGTCAGCTGAATCCTTACCAGAAGATAACGCTCCCTAAATACCATAGAGATGAGAAGTGGATCATGGTTTTACATACCATGCAAATATATCTCTAGTCACAACTTATTCAGAAACAATAAATAAAAAGATGGTTTTGTATCTTTTCTCTGATTTACCTCAGCCCACAGAATAACTAGGTATACAAATAGCAATGCAGGACAATATAGAGAGAGGACTGCATGTGAATGCATCCAAAGAAACAGAAGATGCAGTTCTGTCACAAAGAGATCTTGTTATTAACCAGATTTGTCTTCAGCATTTGTGTTCTTCAGCAGAAAAGAAAAAAAGTAGCAGAAAAAATGGCTACTGATATAATAAAACATCTTATGGGTTTTTGGGCAAAATGCAAAAATAAATGTATTGTCACCAGGAAAATACTGGAGATAGCTCTAATAGAGGCATAGAGGCATTAGAATTAAATACATACAGCAGATAGATCTTAGAGAATGGACCGAAAGGGGAATTGGGAGGATTCTTGATCTAGTAGAAGATAGCAATATGAAATCCTTTAATCAACTTGTAGACGAATATGGCATAGCGTCTAAGCATGAATGTACATACACACGCCTGAAACATTACTTGAAAGATAACTGTGGATGGATATCTAATGGTAATAGTCCAAGATGGAACTCTTTATTTGATTTAAAAGCAAAAAATAGAATACTGAATAAATGTGTGGAAGCGATGGAGGATCTTGAAGCACAGGGTGTGCCCAAAGTCAGAGACAGCTGGGCAAGAAGGATTAGAATGATTATTATGGATGATACTTGGGCGCAAGCCTGGATTAACACAACAAAGGTGACACACTGCATGAAATACAGTTTAAGATCATAAATATGTGGTATATGGTTCCTCAAAAGTTGCAAAAGATACACAACATAGAAAATTTCTGTTTAAGCTGTGAAAAGAAACAGGGCAAGATGTACCACATATGGTGGAAATGTGAAAAGGTAAAAAACTGTTGGAAACGAGTCTTTAGGGTAATTAATGAAATCTTGGGAAGAAGTCTCCCTTGCTATCCACAAGCTGCCACGTTACACTAAAATTTAGAAAACAAATTAGCAAAGAAAGAAAAGAATTGTTTATCCAGATGTTTATAGCTACTAAATTGGTTATCGCAAGAAGATGGAGGCAGGAAAAAGAGATTTTGTGGTCAAGGATGTGGTCTTAGAAAGATCATGATAGGTCAAGGATGCCTTTACCTATCGTGACCTTTCTAAGGGTTTAGAATACCAAATTGCATTATGCTTAAAATTAGATGTGATAGGTCTAAAACGGAGACAAGAACTCGTAAGAGAGAAAGATAAGAGCTTTCCTCAACAAATTAGATAGATTGAGCCTCACCAAATACCTAGAAATCAACTCTTTAAGAAGAAAACCAGGATATTGCTGTCAAACCGTTATGACATTCAATGAATGATCCCTTATTTAGTTATCCTTTAATGAATAAGATGCCTAGCTGCCAAGTGGTGTGCAATATGTTACCCTCTTTCTCCAAGCCCAGAAAAAGTTCAATTATGTATGTATTTCCTTTTAAAGTATCTTACACTGCCATTAAGATCTAGTCTACTGTGATGCATGTAATGCAACTACTTATCCTACTTATCTACTTATCTATATTTTTCTAAATATCTTTTTACGTTTTTATATTTTTTTGGTATTTTTGTATATTTTTTAAATTATTGAAATTAAAGACACCAATTTGGGTCTTTAAAGTAAAAGTCCTGGAGATATTGGTGGTCCTTTTGTTGGCATTGTAAGTCTTTGTTCCAGGATGCAGGCTTTGTAAGGCACCCCAAGACATCATCATCTGGTGGCTAAAAAAAGAGAGAACATTAACTAATTTCAGCAAAGAAGCAAATACAAATTTCATATAATAACAAAATGAAAAATAAAGTGTGTATGTAATCCACATTCAGCTAGGCAAATACATATAATTTACATATTTTCATACAAGTGTGTGTGTGATGTAAGTTGGTGTGTGTAAGTGGGATTGGGTGTCTGTGTGTAAGGGTGTGTGTGTAAGGTTTATGTGTGACTGTGCAAGTGTGAATGTGTGTGTATGTGTGGCTGCATGTTAGTGTAACTTTGAGTAATGTGAGTTTTTTGTGTGCTGCGAGCCTTATTGTGTATTGTGGTACAGTAATGTGCAGTATGAGTGTGTGACACTCACACACTGCACATTACTGTGAGTAGTATTGCTTTGGAGTGGGTGTTATATTCACACATTGCACATTACTGTGACTTTTATTGCTGTGGAGGTAGACATGCACACACACATACAGACAGATACACACAAACAGTCGGTCACAGACAGACATACAGTCAGTCACACACACAATCACAGACAGACACACACACATATAGTTAGTAACAGACAGACACACACATACAGTCAGTCACAGACAGACACACACATACAGTCAGTCACAGACACACACACACACATACAGTCAGTCACAGACACACACACACAGTCGGTCACAGTCAGACATACAGTCAGTCACACACACATACAGTGGGTCACATAAACACACAGTCACATACACACACACAGTCACACACACACACATGCAGTCAGTCATACACACACACACACTCTGTCAGTCACATACACTTACACACAAGTCAGCAATTTTGTTTTTGTTTACAATAAAAAAGTGCATCTATCAATATGTCCCCCTCCTGGCTGCTATACCTCATTCTAGCCTGGTCTGTGCCCTGCTGTTGTTTCTAGCCCTGCTGAGCACACTCAGCGCTTGGACACTATAGTACAGTGCATGTGAGGATAGAGTAGGAAGACTGTGCAGCCGGTGCACACACAGCTCCCCCGCGCTCCATTGGATAAATAAAATGATTCCAGTGGCGAGGGCACCAAGCAGGGACAACAATAACTGGGCCCCAGGTATAATTTCCTGGTGCCCGGCATTTGTTGAGCCCTGATATATACCCATATATACCTATTGTTCATTGGCGTCAATTATATCAGTCTGTATGCTGCCTAAGCATGTGATCTTATTTATTCCACTTCCATCAAATCTGTCATGGGCTCCAGCCCCGAATCTTTTGGAGACCTAGCAACGCCCCTGCTTAAGAGTAAATTAACTAAGTGATAGCCAAGCAGAGCTAAAACAGAAAAGGAACTGAGGGAGAGCAGAACAGAAATACAGAATGCAGGGCTACAGGACAGAGGGTAAACATAAGCAAGAAAGCAGAAACAAAATTAAGGATAAATAATACAAGGCATGGGGATAAGGAACACAAGAGGCACATACAAAGGAACAAACAAATACAGGAACTAGCCTAACACTAAAAATGAAAAAAGTGGGGGTTTGGTTCAAACAAATTGGCCAATTTAGATGTTATAAATAAGCACAACTCATAAGAAAGCAAAGCAAGAATGATACAGAAAAGCCTGGCTACAGACTGGATGAGTCTGCACAAGAGTGCATTGTTACAATGGGGTTAAAAATATTAATGTAGCAACAGAGAGGGCACAGACAAAGGACATGGTAACAAAACTTAAAAGCATACACAAACATATATAACTACGAGACTACATGTAGAGGCCAGAGCTAAATAGAAGGAACACAAGAGAACATACAACCAAACATGGATACAGGGACAAGCCTACAACTCTACTTGACCAAATAATGATGATAAGCTTTCCAACCACATCAAGGTACCACCACCAACTGGCAAGACCCTAACTCTAAAACATGCCTAAATTAATAACAGAATCCAAACTAAAAGACACACAGGAATTAACTGTAACAGGATTGCATAGACACCAAGGTCACAACGGTATGAGAAGGGCAAAGGAGAGGTCAATAGGCCGTCGGGTCACAATGGTATGAGGCAGGCAAGAAGTAGTCTATAGGCAGTTCTGGTCACAATGGTAAGAGGCTGGCAAAGGAGTGGTCAGTAGGCAGTCTGGGTCGCAATGGTAGGAGGCTGGCAAAGGAGTAGTCAATAGGCAGTCCGGGTCACAATGATAGGAAATAGGCAAATAGAATGGTAAAAACAATCCAGGTCACAAGGGTATGGAGCAGGCAGAGGAGAGGTCAAAAGCACAGTAAGGAACAACTGATCAGTAGAAGGATGGATCAATAACTGAGCACCGGCGTTAGAGCAGTCTGGGTCTTTTATAGGGGCTGTTCAGCGTGATATCACACAAGACATCACAGGCCACACCCTCCAAACACACACCACTAACTGGAGGCAGAGAAGGTGGCGTCGACATCATGGACTGAAGCCCCATTCTGTTGCTGATGCCTGCACCAACCAGCCATCCCCATCTACTTCTCACTGTGAGGACATGGGGAGTGAAGACGCGTATGGCAAGGAGCGCGACGCATGCCATGAATATGGCCCATACACGCTGTTTGATGGATAATATAGTACTGAACAAATGTCTGAAGGAAAATATGTCACTGACAAGATGTATGTGATCAAATATGGCACTGGCAAGAAGTTTAAGGGCAAAGTCAGCACTGTGGGAAGTAAGTGTGTATGGCAAGAGTTGTGGCATGTTGCTTTGTGAAGAATTTTGGCTCTGGGTAATTTTTACACGGGGTTTTGGGGACTATGGTTCTGATATGATATGAAAATCTATACACACATAACCTGGGTTGGTTTAAGAGGAATATTTAGAATTTTTGTGGAAGATGACAGCTGTTCCCATAACATCAGTGTTGACCATTTTTATATTATTGATAATTATATATTGTTAGGATTGTTTTAAATAATATACAGTTTTAATAGAAACCAATGCAGTTTATTCAGCTGAATGGTGTGCCCATTAGCATTTTCTTGGTAACATAACGCGCCACATTATTTATTTCTATTAGATAACACTTTGCACTTGTGTATTACATTTGAATATGATGTAATGGATAAAGAATACTTAGTGCTCCTCATTTTATACAATGTTATTTGTGGGTAAACATGCTATGTTTATTATTGTATAATAATAAAGTAATTCTGCCTCTTCCTATCACCTTTTGCTTTTTGCCCTACAAATGTTTGAACGCTGTTGGCCAGACATGACAACCCTCTGTAGGTCAAAACATTGCAGTGTGAACCTGTTTGATAGAGAAATATCACGTTGTTAAATTATCTTTTACTTTCATCTACTTTGAGTGCTCAGTAATATATACATCGTATCTATCACATATTGTATTGAGAGCATACATTGAACCTATCATATATTGTATTGAGAGCATACAATGGATCTATTGGGATCTAACTGTGGTGAATTGACAATCATGTTGCAAAAAATCAGGCATTAATAGAAGAGTTGGAAAAGAAGGAGAGGTGCAGATTTTTTTTCTCCAAATCAGCTATTTCGGCCTTATATTTATAAACCGGTTTTCAATTTATCGACATTTGCTTTGCTCATACCCTTCCTTCTTTCTATGTGTTAAAAAGGTGAGTGTAGCTGAGCACTTCAAATGCGAGCACACACGGACCCCTTGACTTGAGCATCAACATTTTAGTTGAGAAGGTGCCCAAAACTTACTGATTTCCGTTTTTACAATATAGATGGTATACAGTTTAAATGGTCTTCTAACTATATACTTTTCATACTCACTTTTTTTAAGATGTGTTTGACATCACCACCTATGCACTTGGGGAATTTGGGCCTGTCCTTAGTTATTGAGTTAAAGACTTCCTGCACCCGGTATCCATTAAAAAAGGGATACCTGCCCGTTGACAACTGGTGCAGGATAATGCCAAAGGACCACCAATCAACCGCAGACGAATACGTTTTTTTTAGCAAGATCTGGTAAAGAGAATATATAAGAAATAATATAATTATTGCATAATCATAAAACACTGTAAATTAGAACTTTAAATCATGTGGTATCTTCTATCTTCAATTCTCTGTTAATTGTTGTTGTTCATAAATATATTTCTATGACAACGAAAGCAGGAGAAGAGTGAGCTAGATCCATGCCAGGATGGGTGGAGGACACTAGACCAAAGAAAGAGTGACAAAGAAGGCAACAGAGGGCTATAATAAGGTTGAGAAGTTGCAGATGAAGGAGGCTGCAGTATATGTAATCATCAAGAACTGCATGTTACACCTTCTACAAGTACATCTGTAACATGGTTTGGGAATCACTCACTAGATGGTGTTATCAATCAGTGCATAGTCACAGCTTAGCTGTAATATCACAGAGTTATTCATTATTATGATATATATTACGGCTGTAAATGTTAAACTTAGTTCTCACCTCAGGAGCCATGTATCTTAATGTTCCTGCCATGTCGCTTGTTGTTCCACCGTCGAACATCCCTTCCTCAGCAAGTCCGAAATCGATGATGCGCGCATGTCCCTCGCTGTCCAGGACGATATTCTCTGGTTTCAGATCTCTGAATGAGTAGGTTGAGAGTAAATTATGTCAATGTAAGAGGGTTGTGAGGAGTAGGGACACTACCATGCAATATGCATAGATCTGAACAAAGAACTAGAGGAGACCGATAGAAAACACTACTTTACTGACCGATGAACGATCCCGTGGGCATGCAGGAACTGGAGGCCGCAAACCATCTCTGCAGAATAAAACCTAATCAAGAAAAGAGATAGCATAGCAGAAGAGATTTATGAATGCACATTAGCTAGAAAAGGTTAAAAAAAAAAACGCACAAAAATCAAACTAAAGTGTACAATAAATAGCATTCAGTGGAAAAGAGCACATTTTTAATGCAACAGTTCTCTGGGAATATTAATAAATAATCAAAATAAGCCAGAAGCAGGGCTGCAGGCATAAAGATAAAATGAATATCCATATAGATGATTCCACACAGAACAATACACGTGCACTGGACGAATACGAATAATACCCCTCAAATGACAGGATGTTTACACACGATCCAGGGCTCTACTGTCTGCCATCAACAAGCAAAATAGTCAATTAGAACCGCCCGCGGTACTCCAAATCAGCTCACACATATGCTATAGTGTCTGTGTAAATAAATCGTGCACATGACAAGCATAAAAGTGTCAAAATATGGCACTCCAATTTTCAAATGTTATGATACCCACACGAATGAACTCCTGTGCTCCTATTGCTCCTCAATGTACTTAGGTAGAAAATTGGTATACAGTTGGAGAAGCGCAGAATCACATGTGAGAAAAGTTTAAAAACAACACATCAATGATGACAATATATATGTGTATCTTATGCACTCACAAATTTTCAAATAATATTCTGCCTTAAATAAGACAATTGATCTCCAAAAGTTTTTTTTCTAGTATGCCATTAATCTGAAAAATTATGCAACTAAGATTCAAAACAGCACCTGGAAAAATAATGGGGGAACCCATGTGTAGCTAAACCAATGATCTTTTCTTCACAGAACAAGAGCTTCTTTGACCTGAAATAGAAGGAATCTTTTTTTTTTTATAATTTATAATCTTTATTTAGAGGGTAGTCCCTCTATTTTCTCTTTTTAGATATGCAACGAATACAAACATAGTACAAAAAGGTAGCAGCGTAAAATACAATTTTAAAAAAGTTCCAAAAGCCAACATTCATATATAAAACATAACATATTCTTATTTCTCCTGATAGCTTTTGGTCATAAAAATTGTCTCAGTAGGGCAGAATTTTTAAATACACTACTCAGTTATGAAAAAAGAAAAAAAAAAAGAAAAAAAAGACAATACATCCATATATAGGCAATGTTAAGAAAAAAAGCAAAATGAAGAAGAACAGCACAAGGAACAAAAAAAAAATAAAAAACATAAGACAAAACAAAAGAAAACAAAGGACAGTCACAAACAATACTGTATGGGGGAGGGGCCTATGTCGCGACCCAGTCTGCTTTCTGCTGTCATCAATAATTCTATCCTGAATTGTGATTCTTGTTTGTCCATGGGGCCCATCTTAATTCCAATTTCTGGAATTCCCAAGGACCTGCATTTCTTGCAATACCCCTCTCCATATTAAATTGATAATTAATTTGACTCTGTACCTGAAATATAAGGAATCTTATGAATTATCCAGCCAAGTACTCTGAAGTTTTCACGGAACCACAAAGGCACAAATGATCACTCCGAATTTGGCAAGGGGGGGGGGGGGGGTGAAATTGACAAATTTGATCCATAATTGGCCACATAGAATAGCTGAATTTCAGCAGAATTCACCCCTCCCCCCAATTCGGCCAAATTGATGCATATTCAGGACTACCTCAGTACACCACAATGTATTTGCTCCATGATAATCCAGTGAAGATGTTCCTGTACATACTGTAACTGCAGCTTGCACCAGTCACCATAGTATCCACATAATATGCCCAGAACTGGCCAAAAAACATAATTTTATATACTGTCCTTACTGCTCTTGTGGTATAACAATGCTGGTGATGTCATGCCAGCTGTAGGTTGACTTCATATAACCACAGGTAGGAAAAAACAAAAGGAGTGCCAGCTTAACAATCCCGAAAGAAAGAAGCTTTCTAAAAAAAATGTCACAAATGCCAAGGCCCCCAGGCTTTTGGGGAGTTAGTGGGCACAAATTCTATCTAGCATTCTGTTGTTTCCAATCTTGGTATTTTCACAGATTTATTTGTAACATTTTGGGTAGTATTGCAGTGCCTTATTCCAAAATTCCCCCACCAAAGCATATATTTTTGGTAAAGCAGACAACCTGGGTGATTTCATTTGAGGTAGCTATTTATACAGCAGTTTTGTCACAACATTTTGCCAAAGTTAGATAGAGGTAGTTTTTGTTGTTGTATTTTTTTCACTAACACAGCCATAGGATTTCTTTCTCAGGTCAGGTGCCACTACAGAAAAACTCTAAAACATATGGAGTAACTATTACAGAAATATCACACATACATTGGTTTGGAGTGTTAGAGGGCGAAAACCATAACCAAGTTTCCAAAGCTGGAATTTTTAAAGACTGATTTTGTTGGCTTATCTCACATTTTGGGGTAGTATTGCAGTATCCATTCCAAAATTCAAAAGCATAAATGTTTAAAAAGCCGAAAACCTGGTGTATTTCATTTGTTTCATACAACAATTTGTGGTAACTCTTTTTTTATGTAAGTTTTTCACAATGCTGCTATTTCACACAATTGAAAAATTCACCAAGTTCAATAGCATGAGAATTCGGATGAAAGAAGCGATTTATGACCGAACGTCATCCAAAAAAAGAATGAAAATTGTGCCTTAGTTCAATAGAATAAGGTGTGGATGAAATTTGTCACTTTCATCCAAATTCCCTCACCTTATACTATTGAGCTTAGGTGACATTACCGTTAGTTTTCGGATGAAATTCGGTTGTAATTCCCCATATTTATATTATGTATTGAACATAGATGAAATTTCTATTCATCCGAATTGATATATATATATTCATCTGTGAGCCAATAAAGCTCATGCTGGATTATATATACACGCTTCATACACATATATTTACAATGGATCTTACATTACAAAAGAGCAGCTCAATTGAAAAATGACACTGGGGTTTGGTCCCAAACTGAGATTACTATTGGATTACTCTCTAACCAATCTCTAGTGGGGGCAATCTTTTTAAAGTATGTCTTACGGTCAGCAACACTCATTTTGTGGAAGGCATAGTACATCCTCCCATTGCAAACAGGTAAAAACACAACACACAAAAAAATGCTCTCCTTTCCCCCCATTTGTCAATTACTTACACAACTCGACTCATCTCCAGGTAGCCGGTGGGTTGCAAATGAAACAGAAGGTTTCTTCCTGCCAGGTGCTCTAACACGAAGAATGCATGGAACTGTAATGTCAAATTGGGAAAATTTACATGACAGAAACAGCAGCATGAATCATGATACACAGCCCCCAAGTTAACAGTATATAGGTAATGGCGTTAATGGTGTGGGAAGAGGCCATATTAGTGGAAGGGAGGTATAGATGAGGTGTTTATATGGAAAGCTAGAGAGTATGGCTTTAGTACCAGATTGTAGACAGACATATTGTAGACAGAGGAGGCTATTGTGATCATGAATGACATATTGGGATAGATTAAATGCTGCCAAAAGTTCAAGTATTGATACCAAATGTATTATTGTGATTTAGTGGCAACGGGACTGCAAAAATATCATATGCTGAAGAACAACACCTTGGAATCTTGGAATAATAAAAGGAGTATTGCACTTGATATTTAATTTGCCATCTAACTTTGAGATCTGAAACTAAAACTTGATTTAAATTAAAGTGTATATATTGATATCATGATAAAATATTATGATTTTTTATTCCATGCAATTTTGTCTTCTTGCTGCGATTATTCTTATATTCAGTAACTTAGTTTAATGTGTGCTGCCTTGTACAGGTTCCTACGTAAATTATTGAATATGGCTTTTTTCTTCTGACATAATCATTCATAATTGTTTTTAACTTACCTAGCATCATACACACAGCTGCTAATCCAAATGACTTGCAGTCAATTAGCAGATCAGGCCAGTGATTGGCTTACAAGTATGGTCGTATGGTCGAATCTGATCTAGATAAACTCTGTAATATATTTTCTGTGTGTTATTTAATACATTGCTGCTTTATGTACATTATACATGGGACAATGCTTTTGTATCTTGAATTCAGTATGCTATTGACCTCTCAACTAACCAACCAATGACAGAAAGGCCATGGCTTGCATGAACAGTACAGAGGTACAGCACATCAGAGAAATTACTGGCCTTTTTTCTATGAAATCTAACCAGGAATAGGAACACGAAAGAGAACCTATACTTTTAAATATAGGCACGATAAGTCAGATAAAATATAAATTTGATAGACACAGATTTTAGTAGTGGGTTTTTGTAAATGTTCTTATGACATTAAATGTTTTTGTTTTGTATGCCTGGGATCTGAAACAATCGAGGGGGGGGATGGGAGAGGGTGTAGATGGGAAACAAGTTAGATAATGATTAAATGTTTGTCTTTAAACATTCAGCGTTTGAATGCCCCTTATTAAAGAGCAATGCTCACTGATTTACTCAAAAAAGAAAAAAAAATTGTATGTCTTAGACCCACTGGAAAATAGCAGATACAGAATTGTGTCTTCAGCCTCCCTGGAGAATGAAAAGAAAAAGGGAGTATCAATCCTGATAACCAGTGCCTTACAATTTAAAACCATATCTCTGGAAAATGAGCCTGAAGCAAGATATAAAATAGTGATCCTTAAATATAACCAACAACTATTTACTTTGGTTAATATGTATGCCCCAAACAATACACAAATTAAAACATTAACGCAAGTAATAGAGAGAATAGAAAAGGTGAAAAAGGGCTCAATAATTTTGGGCGGGGGATTTCGGCCAGAAAGAAAGAAGTGGAATCCCTGTAGGACCTATATATATCTCTCTCAAAGTTAATGGAAAAAAGAAAAACCTCTAGATGTATAGTCATCACAGATCCAGATATTAAAAAAGGAAATAAATCAAGAAAACCAGATTCAAGAGTATTTGGAAAAATGCAAATTACCTGCACCAGTAGATGACCAGAAACAAGATCTAAATAAACCCATCTCAGAAATAGAAGTCAAGATTGCAATTGATAAAGTTAAGAATAATAAAGCACCTTGGTTGGGGCTTTCCTGAATATAATAGCCAATTATGGCAAAGTTTAAAACTACAGAGTGAATATATCTAAATCTAATATAACGGCCTTACACATAGATATGAATTTGGTGAACATATTGAAGGAAAGTTTTGATTTTAAATGGATTAAAGATAATATGGAATGCGAGGTTATAACAATCCCACCAAATCCAGAGAATATAGCAAATATTAACTATGACGATATCCTGAAGCACACCAGTGAATTGCTCAAAGAATGGATGGGTCTAGAAGTCTCATGGTGGGGAAGAATTAATGTCATCAAGGCATTGTCACCGTTAATCTGGGTTTGTGGCCGTTACCTCTTCAGCCTCTAGTGGCCGCTATTCTTGGGTGCCCATTCTCCTTCTGTTGTTAGCTGCCTCGTCATCCTCAGCCCTTCCCTATTTAAACCTGCAGCTTATGGCACTCAGTGCCTTTGCATTGCTTTGGTTGCTGTCTGTGATAATGGCTTGTGTGCCTCACTAGTGTTCTGACACCTGTTTGATATGCAGATTTCTGACCCAGTTCATTCCTGACTACCCATATCTCTCCTATCCATTTGTTCCTGCATTCCTGATTTGTTCTATGTCTGCTGCCTGCCTCGATTCTGCTTGTGACCTGGTTATTCAAATCTCTACATTCCTTGACCCAGCCTGTTTTGTGACTCTCCATTTGCCTGTCATCCTGTGCTAAGCCTTATCGGGCTCCTCTTGATAGGTTCTTGGTAGTAAATATTTCAGCAAAGTCCTTGGTGACAAAACACCGATGGCTTAACCAAGGGTGTGTTGTCATTAAGATGAAAACCAATACTTAGTGAGTCTTCCCGTAAACGCAACTGCATTGGGGATCCGGCTCTCCTGCAAAAAATGTACAATTATTATAGGCCCGTGTCCTTATCTAAGAGCTGCCAGTCCAGTATCTGCATCCTGTTCTCAGTTGCCTGTCCTGTTTCAGCTGCCAGTCTCCACTACCAGTCCTGTCAGAGTATTCCATCCAGTTCATAGTTATGCATCGTGGGGTGCAGACACATCCTACACCCTGCCCTGCAACGAGGCTCCTCTCTGGTCTGTTATCCCAGGTTGTGACAGGCATACCTGCTTCCAAAGTGGAAGTATGCTTTGATGGCCAAGAGTAGCAAGAAGGGAGGTTTATCAGTCCCAGATATAAAAAAGTATCACGATGCGTCCCTTTTCAAACATCTCTCCAAATGGTTTAATAAAGAGGGGGAAGAATCATGAAGAGAAATAGGGGTACCTGATTTATCTATGCTACTGTGGGCAGACCAAAATAAATTCAAGACTAGTAATTGGCCGGGAAGACGTGGTGGAAAAAGAACTATATCACTGCAATAATTCTCAGTTTTTGGGAGAACCTTAAATCAGAATATGGACTAATGTGGATTAAAAAGACATGGAGAGGCTGCGATATTAGACTCTTGGATCATGATATAGAAAATATGAATATAGGTCTCTGGAATGAGAAGGGTATACATAGTTTCTCAGATATATTAATAGATAAGAAAATACAATCTTTTCAGACATTAGTCTCTGAAAATCAAATACCCCCAAGGGATATATTTAAATATCTAATTAAGAATTAAGAGGTTTGAAAGAATTATTGAATCCCGGAAATAACCTTAAAGATTTGATACAATGAGATATTTTTGAACAAGAAGATCTGACAACGGTTAGGCAGATAGCTAAACTCATAAATAAATGGGAAATAGATACTGGATCGGCAATTCTGCCTGCCGACTGGCTTAACACCATCCAATAGATAAAAAAGAACATTTATTGTTTAAACATTCTGAAACTCCAATATAAGTTGATAGTTAGATGGTATTTAGTACCCACAAGGACCGACAACCGCACTCTTGCACCTAGGATTGCCTAAAACCAGTATAAATGAGACTTATATTGTTACCCATATTTTAATAGCAGCTAAAGCACTAATTGCGAGATCATGGAAGAAGATAGAAACTTCCACATGGGAGAGATTGAAATCAAAAGATTTCCTATCAGTTTAATATGGAGAATAGCCAATTCTGGATGGGCTGTATAGGAGAAATATATAAATGAATAAATAGATTACTAACTAGGGGAAGATGACAACCCCGAATGTTAGGACAAATATAGAAGATATAGATTGGAGAGGCCTCTCTAAAATCACCCCCTCCCACCTTACTAACTTATTCCTCCCTCATCTGGAGGAAATTGAGGGAAAAGAAACTCTGGCTAGGTTTTGTTTGTATTATGTTTTGTTGGTATATGTTATGTTGTGTGACATATTTTAAATGTTGTCTGTTTTATACAAATATATAATATTATTGACATTAATGTTATATGTTATGAATGTTGAATTGTAAAACTGTAATAAAAATGTATACGAAAGAAAAAAAAACTAACCAAGCCTTTCAAAAGGCTTCACACTGTACAAAAGTAAGATGTGCCGCCAAATATAATTCTATAAACCTGAATAACAAGATGTTCTCCTATAATGCCACCAATTTTCATCACTAATGTCCTAGCTATGAATATTATGGATAAACCCCTGCATACTTCAGATTGAAAAGCAGCATGCATGTGACAAAGAAAGAGGCTCCCATTAGCCACAGCTAGGATTCTTCTCTCTTTCATTAAGCTGCTGGAATTATCATGATTGATTCTCCTTCTGATGATCTTCACTGCAACAATTTTCCTGGAGTTCCTGGTGGAGGCTAGCATCACCTGAAATAGGCAAAAAGGAACAGAAGAGGCCAAAGTGAGATATAGAACACATAGTTATGTTTAGTAGACAGTAGAGTCAACTCAGTATGCCGTGAGATGGCCCAAATTCAGGCCAGATTGGGGCATAAAGCTAAATTGCGTAGAAATAAACTATTTGGCTGCCCAATATTGCGATTTCCCCATGAAAGAGAGATTATACAAAGGGAGGGGAAATGGGGTATAAATACCAACATTGTTGGGTGTCTTCTTACATGATGAGTAATTACTGATACATATTTGAACCAGCATGTCTAAATTTAAAAACAATATATTTTAGATTCTTTTATATTCTTTTACTTTATTGTTATATATATATATATATATATAATACATTATTTTACATTTTTTATTTCATTTATGCTTGGGCCATTTCGGGAGGAATTTGGCTATTTCCGATATACCCGAGGTCCTCTCAAAATAGCTCCAAAATAAGCTGAAGTCCTCCCCTTAGAAGTGTATGTGGAGTTGGCCACTTTGGTAGATTATTATTTTTTTGCTTTTCTGGATAGCCTCACTTATGAACCTTACAGGAAAGCAATGATGGTTCTAAATGCAGTGACTAGTGACTGTGCCATTTTACAGGCAATGTATTGCATTGGGAGGCAATACATGTATGGGAATTGTCGTGAACTGGTTAAGATTGTTAATAACTAATAAAAGTTATGTTTTAACATGTATTAGAACACTTGTTGCTATTTTATATTAACAACATGACTAAACCCAGAAATGTGTTTTCTTTTTATATGTGTAAAGCTACTTTTCACTGCTTTATAAAACTGTGAATGATACTTCAGCTAAATTATTTGTTAAATTAATACATTTTTATTAAAAACATTCTATCATTTGTTTCATTTTCTTTAACACATCTCAACAAATATTAAATATTCATTCCATAATTATAATGTCAGTGCCATATATCATTACTGTAATAGCTGGATTTTAATGTCAATTGCTGCTTCCATATGTAACTGCTCTCTAATATAATTGTATACTTATGTAATACAGGCACTGAGTGCTTGTATTGCAGTGTTGCATAAGACAAAGGTATACATTTTGCAGTTATACAAATATATCTTTAGAAAATGCCATATCGGAGGAGCACTCATTCTACATTTTTTTTTTATTGAAGCTGCATTATAGTTCAACAGTTTTTTTTAGCATTAAATAGACCTTAGTTATGTAGAATGAGGCTGTATAATAATGTGCCACTAGGCAGTAAACTAATTCATTTCATCCATGCTAAGATAAACACATATTTTTACAATAACATTTTTATAAAATAAACAAAATTCACGAAAAGACCTTAATCCCTTGCCGGCACAAGACGTGCTAGAATGTGGCCATGCGTTGAGGACACAGGACGTACCTACTCCGTCCTGTACCAAAACGAGCACTGAAAGCGTTTTTTACCGCTCTCAAGTGCTGAAACGGCATTGCTATGATGCTTTCATGTGGAAACATTGTTGAATACTGAAAAGAATGCCTGTAGGCATTTCGATAGCTCTGGAGAGCGATTGAAATGCGGGTTTTAAAGTTAATTCGCTTCCTATACTCTGTAAGTGTTGCTGACTTGCCTTACAAATCGAGGTAATCAGCTTCCCACAAAAAAAAATCGCACGATTTTGGTCAATGTGTGACCAAGATGGTGCTGCCCTTCTAAGGGCAAGAGCACAGGAGGCAGGAGGGAGCTACATCCTGTGCTCTGTGGCTGCCACACAATTGCCTCATCACAGACACTGATAGCAGTGGGGATGGTCAGATGAGCATCCCCACTGCCTGGTCAGATCAATATTAACCAAATATTGATCTGACCTTTTAGGATCTGCCTCCCTCTTCTCACATTTTTTTTAGTGAGGGAGGGAGACAGACCAAAGTAGTAAAAGTGATCTTGCGTAAGCAGAGCATTTTTTGCTGTTTGTGCATATTTTAGGGGTTAATTTTTTTGTACTGTATTTATTAGAGTGCTACAAAGGCTCTTCTAAGAGCTATTAACCCCTCTCTTGTCACTGATCACTGCTGATATTGACGCCAAAGAAATTTTTATCTGTCTGCTATTTTTTTTAGCTGTCTGAGCGCATAGCTATCAGTAACAGTGAATTAGTGGTAAAGGCAGTTTGATGATTGCTCAGATGAGCATCACCATTCGCCTGGTCAGATCAATATTTGTGAATATTGATCTGACCAATTTTCATATGCCTCCATGTCCTCACTTACCTTTTTGTAAGGGAAAGAGACAGATCAGCATTAGTGATATAAAATAACATTTTATAATATTGTCAGGTTTAATGTAAGCCATTCCCTGTGTATTAACCCCTTCCCTGCCATTCATCACTGTATAAGCAGTAATCTTGCACAGCAACAGTATTTGTTGCTGTCTGCACTTTTTATGGATTAATTTATTTGTACTGTAATGTATTACAGCACTAGATAGGCTCTTCTAAGAGCTATTAACCCCTTCTTTGCTCGAGGTCACTGCTTAGGCACTGATTCTGGGGCCGCGGACTCTGGGTTCAATTTTGACACTGGTCAGCTTTCTGATACATCATCTAGTGATGTATCGGTGGCTGCTGAGACATTGCCACAAGGCTTCATGGGTGTCTACTTTTAAAAAATATATTGTGTGGTGGGGTTAAATTACATTGAAACACTGAGATGCGCACCTCACAAATGTTGCCTTTTTCCACCCCAAAAAACAAACAAACCTATACATGGATGGTATCGCTGTACTCGGGAGATGTTTCTGAACACATATTGGGGTGTTGTTTGGCAGTGTATACCAGAATCTGTGAATTCATGCCTGAAGTACATTGTATGTGGACAAAAAACTCCAAAAATGTACTACCACAAACTTTTGAGTTTTAAAATACCAACATTCGAAATACCTTAGGATGTCTATTTTCCAAAAATATATGGTTTGATGGGGTAAAATACATTGGACAACTTCAAAAATGTTCCAAATGGAACATGGGCACAGACTGACTATATGTCAAAATTCCAGGTTGAAAATGCGCACATCCCAAAAGTGGACTTTTAGCCCCAAAACAAACCAACAAATCTATTCATGGGTGGTATCAGTGTACTCAGGTACTCAGGAGATGTTGCTGAAAAAATATTGAGGTGTTGGTTGGCAGTAGCAAATACCAGAATCTGAAAATTCATGCCTGAACTACAATGTGTGTGAAAAAAATGACATCCCAACCTTTTGACATAGGTTGGTGGTAGAATTAGTACATGGAAAGTGTTAAAATACCACAATTTCAAATACCCTAGGATGTCTAGTTTTCCAAAATATATGGTTTGATGGGGTAAAATACTTTGACAGGCTTCAAAAGTGTCACAAATGGAACATGGGCGCAGACTGACTACATGTCAAAATTCCAAGTTGGAAATGCACCCCACCTAAATGTCACCTTTTAGCCCCCAAACAACCCAACAAACCTATGTATGCATGGTATCCCTAGACTCAGGATATGTTGCTGAACACATATTGAGGTGTTGTTTGGCACTGACACATAACAGGATCTGTGAATTCATGCTCCAAGTACAATGTATGTGGAAGCAAAAAATTAAAAAAATTACTAACCTAAAATTTGACAAAGGCCGGTGGTAGAATTAGTGCATGGAAAGTGTTAAGATACTACCATTTGAAAAACCCTAGGGCAGTCATGTCCAAAGTCCGGCCCGCGGGCCAGTTGCGGCCCGTCCTTTACTTCCATACGGCCCCAGAGACACGGCTGATCAATGTCTCTCTCTGAAAAAAAAAAAAAGCTTGCAGGCAGAGGCGGAGGTGAGAAGGGATCGGAAGATCCCCCCCCACCATCGCTCTGCCTGCCAGGCTGCACGGGGAGCCGAACAGGCAGCACGGAGAAACCTCCGTGCTGCCTGTTCGGCTCCCCGTGCAGTGTGCCGACACGGAAGTGCCGACAGGTCACGTGACCGGCGCGCTGACGTCATAAGCGCGCCGGGTCACGTGACCTATCGGCACAACCACCTGTGAGACGAACAAGCAGCATGGAGAAGACCATGCTGCCTGCCACTAGCCACCAGGGAAAGGTAAGTGCTGGGGACTGGGAAGATTGGGGGAAAGTACTGGGGAAAGAGGCAGGGGCTTATTAATGATAAGGTAACACTGACATATTATTGGGCAAATTAGCTGGGGAATATTAATGGCAACTAACACTGGTATATTACTGGGCAAATTGGCTGGGGCATATAAAATGGCAAATAACTGGCATATTACTGGGCAAATTGGCAGGGGCATATAAAATGGCAAATAACTGGCATATTACTGAGCAAATTAGCTGGGGCATATAAAATGGCAAATAACTGGCATACTACTGGGCAAATTGGCAGGGGATATTAAATGGCAAATAACTGGCATATTACTGGGCAAATTGGCAGGGGATATTAAATGGCAAATAACTGGTATATTACTGGGCAAATTGGCAGGGGATATTAAATGGCAAATAACTGGTATATTACTGGGCAAATTGGCTGGGGCATATAAAATGGCAAATAACACTGGCATATTACTGGGCAAATTGGTAGGGGCATATTAAATAGCAAATAACACTGGCATATTACTGGGAAAATTGGCAGGGGCATATTAAATGGCAAATAACATTGGCATATTATTGGGAATATTGGCAGGGGCAAATTAAATGGCAAATAACACTGGCATATTACTGGGAAAATTGGCAGGGGCATATTAAATGGCAAATAACATTGGCATATTATTGGGAAAATTGGCAGGGACATATTAAATGGCAAATAACACTGGCATATTACTGGGAAAATTGGTAGGGGCATATTAAATGGCAAATAACACTGGAATATTATTGGGCAAATTGGCTGGGGCATATTAAATGGCATATAACACTGGCATATTATTGGGCAAATTGGCCGAGAGAACCATGCATGGGAAGGGAGAAGAGAGAGACATAAATGGAATGGTAGAGGAGAGACAGACAGACATGGGTTCGCAGAGGAGAGACAGACAAATATGGGATGGCAGAGGAGAGACAGACAAACATGGGATGGCAGAGGAGAGACAGACAGATATGGGATGGCAGTGGAGAGACAGACAGATATGGGAAGGGTTAGTTGTGTTCCTGACATATATTTCAGCATCTTGTGTTGTTGTTTTTTTTCATCTGGCCTTCAGATATGAAAGGCAGAGTGATTTTACTACTGTTTAGAATTGTCATTCAAATCGTTTGCAATAAAGTTTGCATAAAATAGTTCATTTGTACTTAATTTTAACTGTCAGGCAAAATGGTCGGCCCTCACGCATGTTCACTTCATCAAGTCTGGCCCTCTTTGAAAAAAGTTTGGACACCACTGCCCTAGGGTATCTAGTTTGCAAAAATGTATGGTATTGTTAGGTAAAATACAGATTCTGGCTTCAAGAATGTCCCAAATGGAACATGGGCGGAGGCTTTCTGCATGTCAGAATTCCAAGTTAGAAAACCAAAAAGCGCACCTCTCAAGTGTGGGCTTTTAACCCCCAAATAATCTAACTAACCTACACATGGGTGGTATTCCTGTACTCAGGAAATTTTGCTGAACACATATTGAGGTGTTGTTTGGCACTGACACATAATAGGATCTGTAAATTCATTCCTGAAGTACAATGTATGTGAAAAAAAATTACTACCCAAAATTTTGACATAGCCTGGTGGTAAGATTAGTGCATGGAAAGTGTTAAAATACTACCATTTGAAATATCCTAGGGTGTCTAGTTTTCAAAAATACATTTTGTGGCGTAAAATACATTGTCTGGCTTCAAAAATGTACCAAATGGGACATGGGCGCAAGTTTTCTGCATGTCAAAATTCCAAGTTGGAAAACTAAAAAGTGCACCTTCCAAATGTTGCCTTTTAACCCCCAAATCACCTAACCAACCTATGTATTTGGCAATACCCCTTCACATTTTCACATAATGTTTACACAAATTGGAATCTATGTCGGGGGGGGGGGGTCATATATGGATTTAGTACAGATATCAGTGTTACAATGTCACTATCGCTAATTATGAAAAAAAGGATTTTGAACTATCTTTGCACTACTTATAGTTTTGGCCCTGTAACTTGAATAAAAAGCACAAAAACATAAAACATGGGCTATTTATGAACTCAGGACAAATATTAGAAACTATTTAGCAGTGCTTTTTGTTGTCGCTTGTAGATGAGTATATGGTTTTTCAAATAAAAGTCAGAAAAAAGTAATTTTTTTGCCATATTTTATTATTATTTTTATATCAAATTATATTCTGTTATCAAAATAATGGTATCAAAAGAAAGCCCTTCTTATGACAATAAAAAAGATATATCGTTTGTGTGGGTACACTAAATGAGACAGAAATAAATTACAGCCAAACACAAACACCTCAGAAATGTTAAAACAGCCCATGTCATTAAGCGTTGGACAAGCCAAAAAAATCATGTCACCAAGGGGTTAATCCCATTTTTGTTCTGCAAATCTATGTACAATCAAAGAACACATTACCTTCACACATTACCACTTCAGCTAATAAACACTGACGTTTAAGAAAACACAAGAATATGCATGCTACATAATGTTATGGTTTTAGTTAAATAAAAAAGGTTTAGTAGCTCTCCAAATATGTGTTATTAACCTATTAAACTTAAATCAGTTCTGATGTAGCTGTTTTTCTAATCTGACAGGTTATTCTAAATATGAAATCTTCATCTGGTTGCAAATTTTAAAGAATACAACTACCAACATGAATGATTCTCTACAACCAAGTCTCACTGACTAGTTATATAAATCATGATTTAAATCAAATCCACCCTGCCAAAAAGGGACAATAATTTTTGTTGAAGTGGCTAAAAATGTGGCTATAAACTGGGAATAACTGTAATATATTCAGTGGCTGTATGGCCAATTTATAACTATTTATGACATTTAGAATAATAATAAAACATTGTATTTGCACAAATAGAGATAAAGACACATTAAATACCGTATATTGTGAGTTTTATTGTTCTGGAGCTCTATCATATACGTATACACAGGGGTAGACAGACATCGCATGGGGCCCCAGGGCAATCGATGGGCATGTACCCCCCCCCCTCCCGAATAAATGGTTCTATTTATTCACATTTCTATTGAACACTGAAAAGGTGGATAAATAGAACCCTATTTTAAAACATACATTTTAAATTCAACTTTATCACCCACAAAGTAAGTATATCCATAATCTTGCTCTATCATATCAATGATAAATATATCCATAATCTTTCTTTATCTTGCCAGTAAGAAATAGATACATAATATTTCTATATCATGACAATGAGACAAATACATAATATTTCTATATCATGCCACATATGACAAACACACATTGCTGTCCCCTTCTCCCCCTCCAACACACATACACAGTTATGTGGCTCTGACTAAATAGTGTTGAGTGTGAGGGGAAGGCCCTGCACTCTCTCCCACTCTCACTCAACCAAGCCACCTCTCTCCGCCACTCTCACTCCTCTAAACCATCTCTCTCCCAGTCCTGCACTCTGTTCCACTCTCACTCCTCCAAGCCATCTCTCTCCCAACGTCTCACTCTCTCCCACTCTATTACAAGTCAGCTCTCTCTCACCTGGCCCTGTTCTCTTTCTGACTCTCTTGTAGGCTCTTGTATGGTTTCACACCATAGTATCACACACATACAAACATACTCAGTCTAAATGAGATGTAGAGCATACACTTGGTAAAACATGGCACACTGTATAAACTTGGCATATCATGGCAAAATCATCAGTATTGTATAAACATGGCATTAAATGGCAAAATCATCAGTAATGTATATACTTGTCAATGTGTCCTCTCCACAAATGCCAATGCATCCCCTTACACTTCCAAATCTGACCCTGAGACTTGCCAATATGCCCCCTTCTTGCCAATCTGACCCATTTTTCCCAGTATGACCACCATATTTACCAATCTGACCCCAAATTCCCATTTTGCCCCTTCATTAAAAACTGAACCCCACACTTGCCAATCTGCCCTCAAACTTTCCAATCTGCCCCCTTCTTCCCCGTATGACCCCCAGATTTGACAATCTGACCTCCAGACTTGCCAATATGACCCCCATTTACCAATATGCCCCCACATGTGTCCATCTGACCCATCTTCCCAAGTTTCCAAGCCCCCTCAATCGAAATCTGCCCCCCAAATATGCCAATATGCACCCTTCTTACAAATAAGCCACATCCTACACAATGTGTCCCCAGGCTTACCATCGACCCACTTCTTCCCAATCTGACCACTTCTTCCCAATATGACATTCAGATTTGCCAATCTGACACCCACTTCCCAATCTGACTCCCAAATGTGCCAATCTGACCCCTTTTTCCCAAGCTAACCCCCACACTTCACAATCACACCCCATCTTTCCAATCACACCCCCAGACTTTCAAATCTGCCCCCTCCTTTGTAATCTGACCCCCAAACAGTCCAATCTGCCCCCTTCTTCCAAATCTACCCCACATTAGCCAATGTGACCCCCTCACTAACCAATCTCACACCAAAGGTGCCAATCTGACCCCTTCTTCCAAATCTGACAACCATGTCAGTGACGGGGCCCCCTTCCAGCCTGGGACCTCAAGCAGTGCCTGAGTGCCCTCATGGTCAGTCCGCCCCTGCTTATATAAACCAAAAATTCTGAACATGCAAAAAAAAGAGGGACATAGAGGAATATATGCACTAAATAGTGACAATTGAGAGGTATGCAAACTATACTTCATTGTCATTTCCTAACTAGACCCCAGTTTCCACCACAAAAAATACACCAGTATACCATACTAAATTACAGTTTACTCACTTTTCCAAAATTGCCCCTTCCAAGCTCAGAATGAAAGTTGAAGCATGCTGCTGAAAGTGGTGTCGGTTTCCCAGATGTTCCAGCGACTTCATGGTGTTTACTTCCTCCTTATTGAATAAAAAACAATCATATTACTAAACCATATAACAAATACATATAACTGCTACTTAAAGTCTGAGTCCTACAATCTTAGACCTAGACTATCTATGGCATTGAACAAGTGAACATTTACACAGATTAACAACTTCTTGGTTTCCTAAATCCTGTACCTGGTCTACTCTCCTCTTCAGTTTTATATCTTTTCTCATTTTCTTCTTCTTGTTCTTCCTCTTCTCTTCTTCTTTTACATACGGTCTTCCAGCTGCCCTGATCTCTTCTTTCACATTCCTTCTTCCTCTTCTCTTTTCTTCCCCTTCCTTCTTCATTGCTCTCCCTGCTCCTCTTCATCATCATACGATGTTCCAAATCAGGTTCGGATGTGTGAACGCTGTAGCTTTGGCTTTTAGGCATCTTGCAATATATGTATCACGTCTGATAATATATCAGCCTGTAACTTAACCGCTCTCAGAACTTGTGATGATTTGAATCAAAACTACATGGCATCATAGAATCTTGTGATGTCATTGACAAGATATCAGCATACTGCTGTTGCTTATGTTTTTTTTCAAATCAATCAATGTAAAAAACTTCAGATGTGAGGCTGATGCTAAAGGCACTATTGATTTTTTTTGTGTATAAACCCCCATAATTGTTGTGAATCTGATAAAAATTTAAAAAATCTGTATTTAATGCAATAAATTCACTCTTTACATGTAACCTTATTTATTTTAAACTCTACAATGGTTTTGGTTTAATATTGGTCATATTTTAAATAAGGACCATGGAATACAGTGTGATGACGGAGCTGCTGAACCATAGCACCCACAGATGGGAAGGACTGGCCATTAGGCAGTCAAGGCACTTTTATGGGCACTGCTTGAAGCAAAGCAGACGTAATGCTAACTCTGCCCACTTTCTACAAGCTTTGTGCCAGCTGTTTTGCCACTTCACTATGTTGAGGCCTACTTCAACCACTTTTTACTTTCATGTGGTGCTATTACTTTAGTTCAGACAAGCAGTGACTAACATGTGCCTGGTCAATGCCTGCTCATTACAATATAGAGCAGGTGAATCTTTGAAATTATGGATATTTGTATGTGTACAATACAGTATTTTATGTATTTGTATTATTATCCATTACAATTCTCAAAATCCCTCTTTTCTGTCATTTATTTTTATATTTTTAAATTCTTATTTACATTGTTTGCCACTTATTGTTACTTTCCTTTATTGTGCACAATTATTTATCCATATTTTCAAGATTTTAACAACGATGGACTGGGAACCACCTTTAATATAACTAGCAGCTTTTCCAGTCTGCTCATTCCCCCTTTCTATTTTCTTTTTCCCATTTCATTATTTTGGGACTTGGGTGGATTTTCTGGGACTTCATTTTTTTAATGTATACATTACGTTACTTGCAAATAAAGGTTGTGAGAACCCAAATTGCAACCACAGGACTTGCCCATGGAACCAAATTTCAAATAGAATAAAAATATATAAAGAAAAATGTAATTTAAAATTTCACCCCCCCATACCTCTCCTATTGCTGACAATGTTGGCTAGACCAGGGGCATCAACATCAGGGCCGAATTTAAGGAACCAGTTCCACAGTATAAATCATCATTATGCCAGGGAAATAGCACCGCACCATTATTATTTCATTAAATTGCATGTTTAAGACACAACTGAATAATACACTATTTCCACATAAAAGGACAAAGGGCTTTATATCTGTTCCTTATGCATAACCCCCATTGAAACACACTCTGCCAGTCACAAGCAGTGTTGAGGCATAGTTATTACATAAAAGAAAATATTTTTGACTGGAAACCATTAGGGAAGAATGAATGTCCTAAAAGCATACAACTTACCTCAATGGACATAAAATGTTAAAATGATACCGATTAGGATTCCAAAAACATGGATCACATAGAGCCAGACATCAATGAACAGATTTATTTCTCAAGGAAAGAAGTCGCACATACAAGCTAGATGTATGACACAATAGGACAATCAGGGAGGTCTAGGAGCACCACATCTAGAGGAGTATTAAACAGCTAACATGATCTCAAATGCGCTAGTTTTACAAAAGTAATAGAGCAAAAAGAAGCAATGGTATAAGATAGAGCAACAGTATTATGGTGTTTGTGATTTAATTTCAGTATTCTGGCAAACTGATTTGCAAAACGGTTTAACATTTAAGAAAGAAAAAAGGGGTTGCATTTTAGAGGATGTGAGATCCGTAAGGGAAAAACTAAAAGGAGCTGTGAAGTTGAATAAGAAAGTATTGCTGCGTTTGCCTTTTAACATTCTTGGTGCCCTAATAACAGACCTAAATCTTAGAAGCGGGTTAAGAATAGGATTTTAATATATTAAAGATCTATATGAGGGAGAAAGATTAAACACTTTTGAACACATTTCTAACAAATATAACATTGCTAGTGGAGAAGTGTTCACATACATTAGATTAAAAGGCTTTTAATCTTAGGTCAGATTTCTGGTAATTGAGGCATGGATAGAGGTTGGGTTATTAAAAACAACGAGAAAGCTAGGTTAATTAATTAAGGTCAGTCTATACATGGGTACATTGCTTACATTTTGTGGAAACTATAAGATCCTGAATCGCTGGTATCTGGTCCCAACCAGACTGCATATAATCTTCCCTGGCAGTGTAGAAGTTTGCTGGAGATGTGGGGTACAAAAAGGTGATTTTATTCACAATGGTCATTACCATTACTTGGTACCAAACCCTGTTGTTTTAAACGTGTTGCTTTAAGAAAATACTTTTTATAATTCAAACCTTGGAAACCTCTAAGTGGTTAATAGCAAAAAAATGGAAATCAAGAAACACTCCTACCTGGCCTGATGTAAAAATGAATTGTGTCACCAATTAAGGATGGCATTTCAATTCAATATAGGTGCCAACATTTCCCTTTGTATAGATAAAAACTATTTATAAATACATATATATATATATATATATATATATATATATATATATATATATATAAACTTGATTTTGATTTAAAAAAATGAATTCCTTGTTTGTATTTCCTCTCCTTCCCTCCTTTTCCTCTATTTTCATTATTTATTTATTTTTTCTATTTTTTTTATTAACACTCAGTCTTATCAAATCAACCATATTGTTTGTTAGCTGGATAAAGTAACATCATCGTGTCAGTTTTAACCCTTACCCTGCTTATTTCAACTAATCTTAATTAAAAGTGCTTGTGGAAGGAAAACATTTAACTCCATCTAGCTACTAATATATAAGGTCCAGACGAGTTGTATAAAGTGCATAATTGGGGGCCAATTACAGCCAGCGATTATGGTCGTTAAAGTGCTATGCCCAGTATTTCCTGCCTTTCCATCCTTTTCTTACACTACCCTTTTTCCTTAATTCTCTCTGTCCTCCCTCAGACACGTCCCAACTCCAAATCTCTCCACCAAAACCCCCCCAAAACCCCTAATTAGAGGGTAGAGAGGTACAGGGGTATTCCTTAAATACACATCCTGTATTTCTAATGTGGGATAATCATTAAGTAGAATATGAAGTTAAATTATGCAACTGTATCTCCATCCCCAAAACAAACAAAACAGAATTAACCATATAGAACAAAAAGAAAAAACAAACAAATACGACAAACTCACAAACTCACATAGAACATATGTTGCTCAAGACTACGGCCAGGGCCGGTGTAAGGATTTTTGCTGCACTACACAGAGACAGGGGGAGGGGGAGACACACAGACAAGGGGAGGGAGGGGGGAAACACACACAGACAAGGGGAGGGAGAAAGGGGGGAGACACACATAGACAAGGGGAGGGAGGGAGGTGGGAGACACACATAGATAAGAGGAGGGGTGGGGAGACACACACAGACAAGGGGAGGGAGGGGGGAGACACAGAAAAGGGGAGGGAGGGGGATGAGAGAAAAGGGAGGTGGAGAGAGAGAGAGAGAGAGAGAATTTTGGGGGGGAGGGAGAGAGAGACAACGCTGGGGGGGGGGGGGGGAGACAGCTGGGGGAGGGGGAGAGAGGCCGCATTGGCACATAAAAGGAAATAAAAACAAGAAATGCATTTGTATAACATCAATTTTTTATTAAATGTTAAAAAGCAATTTACATATATACAAGTTAAACTTTTTTTTCCTATAGGGTAGTCTTATATTCATAAAGGAATATACAAAGTTTGGGGGTTCGTCTTATAATCAGGGTCATCTTATAATCGAGCAAATGCGGTAGAAGCTGGAGTCACGTACACGCACATCACATGAGCTCTTCTTAGTGTAGGGAGAGGATGCTGCAGCTGTGAAGGACAGATTAAAAAAAATTCTGGTGTTGCATCTGCAAACGACAACGATTATTCAAACTATAGCGATTATTCAAATTACAGTGATTATTTTAGTGGGTGCTATACTACATATTTGTACCCTGCCCTGAGCCCAGTGCCACAGAGAGTGCAGTGCACTTGCAACTGCATGTGTGCCAGGCACATGACTTTAATCCTGTTCTGTTAGCTCAGTGGGCAACATCTAGACATTTTTAAATACTGCAATTTGTTGGTGTTAAATATTACATTTGCGTCCTGCACTTCATATCTGAGAGTTAAATAGAACAGTCCAATACTGTGCTTACAGCGCACTTTGAAAAATTATAATTGTTGTGCTAAATAGTACATTTACGGCCTGCACTTCATATGTGAGAGTCAAATAGAACAGTCCAATACTTTGCTTACAGCGCACTTTGAAAAATTATAATTGTTGTGCTACATAGTACTTTTATGTCTTGCTGTGCATTATTTGCAGTCCAATAAACAATAAAAATACAAATAAAAGACAGTGTTGGCTACCTCCTCCTCCTCCTGCGCGCTTCCACCTACACCCCCACGGTCACCGCCTCCTCAACCTATGGGTCACTTAGAATAAACTGAAAGAGAATGCCCTGCACTCCAACCCTCTCTCAAATAGATAATTCTGTTGATCCTCCTGGCAGGCATGCTTTAGATTTAGATTTATGTTCTTCCAAAGCTAAAATCAAAGATTCCATCTAGTGCTATTTTATGGCTCAGCTGTATTTGTAATTTGTATGTATTTTATGTTATTTTAAGTTATTTCCCTATCCACATTTGATTACAGGGCACTTGTCCTACTCTTCTCCACATGTTACTTCCTTTTGCAGCCCTCTAGCCCTTTCCATGACTTTTTTAGAGGCATTTTAGTGGCCAAAAGTTTGTGTCCCCATTGACTTAAATGGGGTTCAGGTTCGGGGTCAAGTTCGGGGTCAAGTTCGAGCACGGACCCGGACATTTTTTTGAAGTTCGGTTGAACCTGCCGAACCCAAACATCAAGGTGTCCGCTCAACTCTAGTAATTAGCTCTTTAATTAGCCAACGGTAATTAGATGCTTAATATGCCACTGATAATTAGATGCTTAATTTGCAGCTGATAAGTTGATGTTTATCAGGGTAACCTAGAATATCCGGATTGTGTACATAAGCTAGACCAGATTGTGATGACATCATAAAAACAACTTACTAGAGGTTTTTAATTGTTCTTAAGTTCTCGATTTGGTAGCCACAAATGTCTGATGCACCAGTAAATTAGAAGGAAGGGTGAAAACTTAGGTAAAGTTTTTTTTCTTATGAATATTCTACTTAAACAGTGAACACATGTGCTGATATCTTTCTATACCACTGTATTGACAATGCTTGTATCTTTTCACCATTTGATTGAATACTTTCCATGCAAAAGGATTATACTAATAATATATAGAAAAGATTGGTTATGTAAAAATATATGTATAAAAGACACACAACATATTCCCTGCCCCCAAAATATATTACAATCTTAGGTTTGTTTTTTGGCACAAACAAAATATATTAAAATGCACAGAGTTATGCATATATCATGTATGTGTATATCCCTCCTATATGCTGTCGGGCTGCACTTTGTATGCCCCCCCCCCCCCCTTCAAAATTAGGACTTGAAGATGGGCAAATGCGTGTTATTTTATTTACCACTGGCAGCAGCAGTTCCATGGCCCTAAGGGAGCTATTTTTCTAAAATGATTTACATTTCAATTCTCCAGTTAATTTAGTTGGGTATTTTAGGCGATTTTGGGTTCATATGGTCCCTAATGAGTAGGACGAAATCCAGAAACCAAATATGGCCACATAACTGGCCAGATAGGTGTATTTTGAGCTTTATATCTCATGACTCTCTGAAAGGCTGACCGAGAGTCATGGGATATGGAGTTCCCAATCATTTGCAATGAGAAAATGTAGCCACTTGCACGTGAAGATAACACACTCTATGACTGTAGGTGTTACCTCCGCCCGCTAGGGGAAGAAGTTGTCAATTGAAAAAGGTTGCACGAATGATCATTTTCAGTTCTGGCGAGATGTTTGCACATATATAATTTTAGCAGTAAGAGCATACTGCCAAATAATATATATATACATATATAAAGCAATTTACACACATAAATTGGTTAGACTAGTTGTTCATTCCACATATGTTGTTGTGCATGCATCATGCATGCGACCATCAGATTGCTTACATTGATGATACCTCCTGTGGTAAGAAGTGGTTGGGACAGAGGACGTCCGGAGGTAGCTTATATGATGGAACTGTTTAATGTAGATAGTTTTCTACATTGAACATGAGTCCACTACCTAATTGGGAGCTATGATCTGTATGTCTGTGTGAGCAGTGTCTCTGGTTGGGGTCTCAGGTCGGCATAGAGGTGGGTGTCAGTGAAGTATGATGGAGAGATCTTGCTGCAAAGGAGACTGGACATATGATATGTAATATGATTTATATTTTATATAATATATTTACAACTAGTCATCTTCTTGGATGTGGAGATGACAGTATGAGTGATTAAAGTAGTCTATTGGTTGGTAGTCAACAATGTGAAGTAAACTATAGGTTTTTTTTTTAAATATTATTTTATACAATTTTCTAATTTCATTCTTTGCTGCCAATACAAAATTGGCTAGAGTTTTCATAGCTATTAGATTGACAGGTGCTCTGGTGTGTTTAGTCCACATCATAGAGAATGCACTTGGAATAGAATAATGCACTAACATGGTATCCCCTAATAGATAAGACAAATTATATACTGTACACAAAAAAAATGCTTTTGAATGTATTTTTTATTTAATATAAATAACCTGTGCTTTTATGGCTGGGAGCCCCATGATATATATGGGATTTTCATGTAACGGTTTATTCACTAAATTCTCTGTAAACAAATTCCCCAAGTACCTGGATCATGCTGATCGTCCCCCGCAGCTTTGCGTGCATGAAATACAGCATCCGGAAATAACGGCAAGTCATTTTCAGGCGGCTGTTGCGAACCATGTCCATGTGAGACAATCACACGTGAAGAAGGGGCCCACAGAACAGATGCCTTGGTTGGCCATGTTTTTTCTTCTACTGATTTTTTTTTTAGGGACCTCCAGCTTGCACCACTTCGGTGAGCTTATTAAATTGTTGTAACGGGTTAACACGAACCGGTGCGAACCGGCTGAATCCCACCACTGGGTAAAATGTTTCATTTTTCCATGTATATGTAAATTATCAACTTTAGTCATGCCGTGTTCGACCCACTCCTCTTAAGTTTATCCCAGCAGGACACTAAATGATTAAGGACATTAAGGATTGTGCATGACCATGACATACTTTGTTTAGTATTCGTTCTCTAGAACCACAAATCTCGCTCTTGCCTCTTCAGTGAATTTTGTTCAGTCATTTTCTTCCTTCAAAGCTTTTTGTGTTGCTATTGCTTGTGCAATCATATTGGCCTGGTAATAAATCTCTATGCTAGGAAGCCCCACAACTCCCTATGTGGCCCTGAGAGAAAGCGTGCAGGATCCCATCCATGGTCGCTTTCAATGCAAAATAAAATTATTCATAGCTGATTGCATCATGGTTATCCATGGCTTAGGGATTGTGAGAGGTAACTTCTATGACCATTGCGGCAATATATACAACTTCACAATATTAATCCTCAACCACCAAGACAAGCCCACTAGTTTCCTTTTAACCCCTTAGTGACATGACTTTTTTGGCTTGTCCGACGCTTGGTGACATGGGCTGTTTTAACATTTCTGAGGTGTTTGTGTTTTGCTGTAATTTATTTCTGTCTCATTTAGTGTACCCACATAAACTATATATCTTTTTTATCGTCAGAAGAAGGGCTTTCTTGTGATACTGTTATTTTGATAATAGCATATAATTTGATGTAAAAAAAATAATAAAATATGGAAAAAAATGAAAAAACATTTTTTTTATGACTTTTCATTGAAAAATCGTATACTCATGTACAGGAGACAACAAAAAAACACTGCTAAATAGTTTCTAATATATGTCCTGAGTTCATAAATAGCCCATGTTTTATGTTTTTGTGCTTTTTTATTCATGTTACAGGGCCAGAACTCTAAGTAGTGCAAAGCTACTTTAAAATCCTTTTTTTCAAAATTAACGATAGTGACATTGTAACACTGATATCTGTACTAAATCCATGAATGACCCCCAACATGTACATATTTTTGAAAATTAGACCACTCAGGGCATTTAACTTAGGGTATTTTGACACATTTCATGTAGCCATTTTACCACCAATCTTTGCCAAAGTTTGCAGGAAAAATATTTTTTTTACATTTTTCACATAGATTGCAATTTAGGTAAACATTACCTTAAAATGTGAAGGGGTATTTCCAAATAACACCTCAATATGTGTTCAGCAACATCTCCTGAGTACAGGGATACCACCCATGCATAGGTGTGTTGGTTTGTTTTGGGCTAAAAGGCCACATTTAGGGGGTGAGCATTTTGGTTTTCCAACTTGGAATTCTGACATGCAGAAAACCTGCACCCATGTCCCATTTGGGGCATTTTTGAAGCCAGAAAGTGTATTCTACCCCACAAAGCAGTGCTGTATTCACCGCGAGGCATCCTAGGCGGATGCCTAGGGCGGCAAATTTTGGGGGGCGGCAGCGCCCCCCAGCACTGAAAAGAAAAAAAATGTGAAAAAAAAAAAAAATGTAAAAAAAACGCGGCCCTTTAAAAAAAAAATAGACCGCGCTTGCAGGCAGAGACGGAGGTGAGAGGGGATCGGAAGATCCCCCCTCACCATCGCTCTGCCTGCCAGGCTGCACGGGGAGCCGAACAGGCAGCACGGAGAAACCTCTGTGCTGCCTGTTCGGCTCCCCGTGCAGTGTGCCGACACGGAAGTGCCGACAGTCACGTGACGGGCGCGCTGACGTCATACGTGCGCCCGGTCACGTGGCCTGTCGGCACAATCGCCGGGAAGCCGAACAGGCAGCATGGAGGGACCATGCTGCCTGCCTGCCAGGGAAAGGTAAGTGCTGATGGGAGAGTGTGTGTGTGTGAGAGAGTGTGAGAGAGTGTGATGGGAGTCAGAGTGTGTGTGATGGGAGACAGTGTGTGTTGCTGAGTGTGATGGGAGTCAGAGTGTGTGTGATGGGAGACAGTGTGTGTGGCTGAGTGTGATGGGAGTGTGTAAATGCAACTATGTGTGTATTTGAGTGTGTGTGTATGTAAGTGTAACTTTGTGTAAGAATGACTGTGTGCATTTAATTTATTGAGTATTTATTTTTTTGCTGGGGAATCTGTGACATATTCACACACTGATCATTATGTATGTATATCCACATGTGTGTGTATGTATGTATGTATATCCACGTGTGTGTGTATGTATATATATCCACGTGTGTGTGTGTGTGTATGTATGTATATCCACGTGTGTGTGTGTGTATGTATGTATATCGATGTGTGTGTATATGTATGTATGTATGTATATCTATGTGTGTGTATGTATGTATGTATATATATCCATGTGTGTGTGTGTGTATGTATATCCATGTGTGTGTATGTATGTATGTATGTATGTATATCTACTTGTGTGTGTGTATGTATGTATATCCACATGTGTGTGTGTATGTACATCCACGTGTGTGTGTGTGTATGTATGTATATCCACGTGTGTGTGTGTGTGTGTGTATGTATGCATGTATGTATATCCTCGTGTGTGTGTGTATGTATGTATGTATAAATATCCACGTGTGTGTGGGTGTGTATATATATATATGAATATATCCACGTGTGTGTGTGTGTATATATATATATATATATATACATACACATGCGCACACACACAGTTTTTTCCAAAATGAAACATCAATGCGGTCCACACACAAATAAATTTACGGTGAAGTGGCCCACTGCAAAACAAACTTGGACATCCCTGCCCTAGGGTATTTCAAATGGTAGTATTTTAACACTTTCCATGCACTAATTACATGACCAGCCTATGTCAATGTTTTGTATATTAATTTTGTTTCACATACATTGTACTTTGGGCATGAATTCACAGATGTAGTCAACCTGCGTCCGTGTCCTATATGGGATATATCTTTGAAACCAGCCAATGTAATTTATCTCCACCAAACCATATATTTTTAATGGTAGACACCCATCACTCCTTGTGGCAAGGGCTCAGCAGCCACCGATACATCACTAGATGATGTATCAGAAAGCTGACCAGGGTCAAAATCGAACCCTGAGTCAGCTGCCTCAGAATCAGTGTGTAAGCAGTGATCTCGAACAAAGAAGGGGTTAATAGTTCTTAGAAGATCCTATCTAGTACTGTAATACATTACAGTACAAAGAAATGAATCCATAAAAATGTGCACACAGCAAAACATACTGTTCCTGTGCAAGATTACTGCTTATACAGTGATGAATGGCAGGGAAGGGGTTAATACACAGTGAATGACTTTCATGAAACCTGACAATTTTATAAAATGTTATTTTATATCACTAATACTGATCTGTCTCTTTCCGTCACAAAAATGTAAGTGAGGAGAGGGAGGCAGATCAATATTTGTGCATATTGATCCGACCAATTTTGATATGACCAAGGTCATTATGAGCTTATTTGAGCAATCACCAAACTGCCTTTGCCACTAATTCGCTGTTACTGATCGCTATGCGCTCAGACAGCTTTAAAAAAAAAATCTCAAATACTTTTACTTTACACTTAATCCCCTAAAGGGTATTATATGCAGACAGATAAAAACTGCTTTGGCGTCAATATAATTACGTAAGCAGTGATCGACAGCAAAGAAGGGGTTAATAACTCTTAGAAGAGCCATTGTAGTACTTAATAAATTTCAGTACAAAAAAATTAACCCCTAAAAAATGCACAAACAGCAAAAATAAATTTGCTGATGTGCACGATCACTACTTACGCAAGATCAGTTGCAGGGAAGGGGTTAAACGCAGGGAATTGCTTTTATAAATTTTTGTTATTGTTTTATTATTCATGTGTTGTGTATTTATTATTTTTTTGTACTTTTACTTACTTTTATAACTTTGATCTGTCTCTCTCCCTCACTAAAAAAAATGTGAGGAGAGGGAGGCAGATCCTAACTGGTCAGATCAATATAGGGTCATCAGAGCATCCTCACTGCTTGTCAGTGTGCCTGGCAGTCACTGATTGACTCTGTGAAGGCCTATCGTTTCAATACCGCTTGAGCACTGAAAGCGAAAAACTCCGCTTTCAGTGCTCGTTTAGACATACGACGGACTAGGTCCGTCCTGTGTCACTAACGCCTCGGCAAGGGGTTAAGTAGTTGTTTATTAGTTGTTGTCATAAGTGGCAACAAGTTTAATTCCACTCTTTTCGTATGATCTACCCCAATATTTACCATCAGATAAATAATATCTTGGGTAGCCCATATAAAGCCATATTTTCGAATAGATACCCTTTATCTTTCAACAGGATATTAATATTACTGGGTAGCCCCAATGATTTCTCTAAATATAACTTATATCCTTAGAGATCTGAATAAATTTGCATCTTCTTCATCAATTCTATCCTGGAGTCTTGCGGTTTGTGCAGGGTCAAGATGACATCATCTATAAAAATCAACAAACCTTAGATGTTTCAAACTCCTGTATTCTCGGTGTCACGGAAGACCTGTGATTTTAACTTCTGTTCATGTTAGTATTGTTTGTTGTGCACTGTAGTTTATACCTTTCCCCAAAGAGGTTAGATCACTCCACTTTCTGGTGCTCCGCTCCACTTCATGTCCCCGGCATGCTAACTGCTCATCCTGCATCTCTTTGCTGGGCTTAGGAGTGTAATTAGTCAGTTCAAACTAACTGCTAACCGGGAGAGAAATGTAGCTCATCTAGAGATTGGCCAGTCATTTAAAGGGAATAGTAGCTCCTCCGCTGATTGGTCCCCAGGATCCGAAACAGTACTGAAATAGGACGGAAAACAGGTGAATACCACCCGCCAACCAGGACCTCCACTTCCCTAATGTGTACCCAGCTCAGAGAGCACAATACACGACTTGTACAATAAAGGTAAAGCCCAGCAGTTTCGGACTCTCTATGCCAACCCTGGTTAAGTTGGCGCTACTCTGATTGGTAGCTTTAGACGTAGGCAGCCTTCCCATTGTTCGCTACTCCTGAGTTCTGTCTGTAGGCGCCTCTCCTATTGGCTAGAGGTTTAAAGGTCCCTGAGTTAATTAGTTTAAAGGAAGTCTTGCCCACCCCGGTCTCCCAATGGTCGCCCATTTCATCCCCCCTGTGTGATTGGTTAGCTGCCCAGCAGTGCCAGGGTTTAAATGGATTAACTCTGTCAAGTCCTAATCCGACTATCTTTGTATTGCTCTATCAATATATGATCTACATTTGTTTATATGTGAAATGTCCCATAAATATTCTTCTGTTTTCAAAACCTCTATACTGGTCTTGTCTATATTATACTGTGGGGGTCACAGACCATGGTTCTGTACTATTTACAGAGGTACCCAGAGGTACTAAGTAGTTGGATAGTACCCTTGGCTGTGGGACATACAAACCACAACCGGGACCTGGAAGACTAGTCATGGATGCAGTACCTAAAGGATCTGCTTGAAGCTCGTGAACGTTCTGCCAGTTATAAGTCCAAGGCTGTCCTGATTGCTGAACTGATGGAAGGTGACTTGATTATCAACACCCCTTTCGGAGGTCACCGACATGTTGGAGGTGCAGCGAGAGGTCCAGTGTTGCCTGGCTCTCAATGGGTCGAAGCACATCCAGGACGTGAACACTCAGATCTTGGATCAGTGTCACCATTTGCAAAGAGAATATTCGCGGAGTGCACCAGTGGAAACTACCTTACTCAAGGGGCAGCCATCATGCCAGAGGCTCATCGTATTAAATTTCGCAACCTGCAGCAGAAGGAGGGACAACCTTTTACAGAATGGTTCCACTGAATGAACCGTGCAGTGGACCACTGGAAGTCTGGTTGCCAAGCTGCCCCCTGAGTACTCACTTCTTTAATGTATACTCTGCCTGGCAAGAAAGACTGGAGAAGCATCTTGGTTTTTGCTTTATTGAGTTTATTTGTGAATTATCTACATGACCAATGAGTAAAGGGAGGGTAAGGAGAATTGAACAGGAGGAAACTAATAAACAGATTAGTAAGTGTTAGAAAAAAAAGGTAACAAAGATATTTCTACATGTTGAACCATTTATGTTTAACTATTTTATGATGCTCACAGCTATCAGGAAATTATACTCAGCAGCTTTTCTTATTTCTTTTATTTGAATGATTTTTTTTATAAGGCTCTTTTATCATTAGCCCTTTTTTAGCATTCCATGTACCTGTTACATTGTAGCTATTATAGTGGAGATTTGTATTCTTGCTCAATTTAAAAAATCTTTTCCATACATGGTACAGTAAACTATACTTTTTTTCAGCATTTTAGGGAGTCCAGTCACAGGATGCATTAATATTGAACCTTAATAAAGAATTTCCTACCAAATAATGACTCCAGAGGCTTGGAAAGTTCCCTTTCCCCCAATCTTCTTGGGGACTGGGACAACCCAAAAGACACCCAAACCCTCATAAATAAATGGGGGCTGGCAAAAAGCATGTAAGGTGTAAAAAAAACATCATTTTAAATACCCTAGGGCAGCGGTGGTGGACCTAGGGCACGAGTGCCACAACTGACATGCCGAGCCCAAGAGGAACAGGCAACAATGGTTTAAAGATGGGCGCCGCCGGTCACTGCTTCTTTTCCCGATAATCAATTAACTTTTTGCTTTCCGTCTTGAACGTTTCTTCACATTGTGTCCAATTATAGGGAGAAGAAGCAGATAACTGGTGGCACCAGTCTTTTACCCACTGATGCCTGCTCCTCTCGGACTAGTGTGTGTGCATTGGTCTGTGTATGCATGAGGATGTGTGAGTATGAGTATAAGTGTGTGTGAGTAAGAGTATAAATATGTCTATGCATGAGTATGAGTATAAGGGAGTGTACACTTATACTCATACTCACACATCCTCATGCATACACAGACCAATGCACACACACTAGTCCGAGAGGAGCAGGCATCAGTGGGTAAAAGACTGGTGCCACCAGTTATCTGCTTCTTCTCCCTATAATTGGACACAATGTGAAGAAACGTTCAAGACGGAAATCAAAAAGTTAATTGATAATCGGGAAAAGAAGCAGTGATCGGCGGCGCCCATCTTTAAACCATTGTTGCCTGTTCCTCTTGGGCTCGGCATGTCAGTTGTGGCACTCGTGCCCTAGATCCACCACCGCTGCCCTAGGGTATTTAAAATGATGGTTTTTTTACACCTTACATGCTTTTTGCCAGCCCCCATTTATTTATGAGGGTTTGGGTGTCTTTTGGGTTGTCCCAGTCCCCAAGAAGATTGGGGGAAAGGGAACTTTCCAAGCCTCTGGAGTCATTATTATAGTGTGTGAGTATAAGTGTGTGTATAAGGGTGTGTCTGAGTATGAGTATGTGTGTGTGCAAGTATGAGTATAAGTGTATATGCAAGTATGAGTATGAGTATTTGTGTGTGTATGAGTATAAGTGTGCATGTATGAGTATAAGTGTGTGTGTGTGAGTATAGGTGTGAGTGTGTATGAGTATGAGGATAAGTGTGTGTGTGTGTATATGAGTAAAGGTGTGAGTGCAAGTATGAGTATAAGTGCATGGGTGTATGTGTGTGTATGAGCAAAAGTGTGTGTATGAGTGAGTATGAGTATAAGTGTGTGTGTGCGAGTATAAGTGTGTGTGTATGAGTATAAGTCTACAGGACAGACTATTGTAGTGCTGTCTGTTCTCGGGTACACCTTAGGTATCAGGGTATGCCCACGGCCATGGGTCCCTGGCTTGCTTGCACCTAGAGGATTATCAGCCATACCACACTGACGAGGCCATTGTAAGCCAAAACATATGCCTGTGGTTTGCTGTGTTCCTCATGCAGAGGAGACTAGCCATGCATTTCAGGTCTGGACTGCCCTTATGGGTGGGATTAGTCTGATATACTAATGGAGTGGTTTCTCTGCAATGGTGTAATCAAGTGAAAAATGTAGTTGCCCTCCAATGTAGGTACTATCCTCAGGGCTGTCTTAACAGCATTGCAGGCCCCTGGGCAAAGCAAGGCAGTGGGGCCCCATAACCCCGACCCTAACTCCACCCCTAAACTCCACCTCTAACCCCACATCCAGCAACAAAAAATGATGCGCAGCAATAATTAATCACCACAGCAAGTCCAACTCTAATCACAGTGTAACACTGATCTTTTTACAGAATCCTCTGATTATTGACTTGTTTATGATAATCTTTTAATTGCACAACACTGCTGGAATAATTAATACAGAAATATGCACAATTAAAAGATTATCATTAGCAAGTCAATAGTCACATTTCTAGAAGAAGATCCTTTGAAAATCACCATGACAAGTCACACCATCATTTTGATCATACTTTAAAATTTGATGAAACATATTTTTTAAAAAGACACATTTGTGTGAGTGATACCACCCATGCATAGGTTTGTCGGGCTGTTTGTGGTAGTAATGTTTCTGTGTTATTTTTCTACATACATTGTACTTCAGAGATCAATTCACAGATTTTGGTATGTGTCACTGCCAAACAACACCAAGAACATCTCCTTAGCATAGGGATCATCTCCTTGGCACAGGGATTTCACCTATGCATAGCTTTGTCAGCTTGTTTTGGGGTTAAAAGGCCACATTTGAGAGGTGGACTTTTTGGTTTTCCCACTTGGAATTGTGATATGCAGAAAACTAGCACCCATGTCCCATCTGGGAGATATTTGAAGCCAGACAGTGTATTTTACCCCATCAAACTACATATGTTTTAAAGTAGACACCCAAGGGTATTTCAAATGATGGTATTTTAACACTTTCCATGCACTAATTCTACCACCAGCCACTTTTGAGAAGTGCACTTTTTGATTTTTCCAACTTGGAATTTTGATATGTAGAGCAAGGAAGGGGTTAATAGCTCATATAAGCGCATTTGTAGTACTGTAATATATTACAGTACCAAAAAATTAACCCCTAAAAAAGCACAAAGAAGAAAAAAATGTGCTGCTGTGTAGTATTCAGTGGTAGGGAAGGGGTTAATACACAGGGTACACTATACATAGGGTATGGCTTTTATAAAAGCCCTTGGGTCTCACAATTTTATTACATTTTATTTAATTTATTACAATTTAAAACTTACATTATACGGATCTGATTCTCACTCATTAAAACTCAATTCAGCAGAGGGAGGCAGATCTACACAGGTCAGATCAATATTTGATCTGACCAGGCGAGGGGTGATGCTCACCTGAACTATCACCAAATTGCCTTTGCCGCTGATCGGCTGTTACTGAGTTGATGGGACACTTCATCGCGGGTGCATCCTTGCAGCCACTTCACCGCCGTCACTTCACCACACGACAGCTTGTCGTGTGACATTTCATCGTGGGACATTTCATCGCTAAAGGTAAGTTTATTTTAGTATTGGAGTTAAGGGTGGTTAGAATTAGGGTTTAGGGGGTTAGAATTTGGGTTCGGGGGTTAGAATTAGGGTTTGGGGGTTAGTATTAGGGTTTAGTGGGTTAGTATTAGGGTTCGGGGGTTAGAATTAGGGTTCGGGGTTAGTATTAGGGTTTAGGGGGTTAGTATTAGGGTTCGGGGGTTAGAAATAGGGTTCAGGGGTTAATTTTAGTATTGGGGTTTTGGGATTAATTTTAGTAATGGGGTTTGGGGGGCACTTTAGGGGGGAATCATTTATTGGGGGGTTATTTTACTTGTACATTTGTAAGAGCTGTCAGCTCTTACATAGCTGCGTCCGCGATCAAACGGCCACGTTATTCTTCAGTTCAGTGTTCTAACTGCAGTGCTGAACTGTCAGTGATGAAGCCGCGGCGATGAAGTGTCCTAGATCCGTTACTGATCGCTATACATGCACAACTTCAAAAAAAAATGTCCGTTACACGTAATCCCCTAGTAGGTATAATTAACCAGCGCTCCCCAGAGCAACATAAGTGAAAAAAATCACTGCCATAGATCTTGCCAGTCTACAAGCAGCGGTCCCTTTTTCCGGTGAATAGGTTACTCAGGAGAGCAACCACCAACGGAAATATAATATTTTTAGGTGTTGCTAAGGGCCTCGCATACACAGCCAGTCACATTTGCACACACGGACCTCACATACAATGCCAGTCACATACACACTCCTCACATACACAGCCAGTCACATACACACACACACCTTACATACACACACACACATCTCTCATACACAGTCAATCACACACACACACCTTACATACACAGATGGTCCCATACACACACGCACACACACACCTCACATACACAGTCAGTCACATTCAGACACAAATGCACAAACACACAGCCAGTCACATACACACACCTCACATACACAGCCAAAAAAAAATACTTACTGCCTGATTCAAACATTGTTTCATATATGTACATACAGTACAATTAATATTAATGTTATCTGAAAATATTTTGTTATATTTTTTGCAATCCAATCTAGGCATTGGACTTTAATTTAGAGCTGTCTTGAAACATACATCTGCAATCATTTTTTTTCTAGATCAGCTGCCAGGATGATCAGGATAATCTTGTGGCCAAGGAGCACCACAGAGTGGGATGCCACAATGGTTGCAGGATAGATGTGTATAACATAAATTATAGTAGAAGTTGTTTAGTATAAGTTATGATCTTTTGTCTACAGAATTCATGCATAGAGTATAAGTTATACAGCCCCGATCCAGGGTTAAACAGCCGATCGCTGGTTTTCAGGGTCAGGAAGGAATTTTTTCCCTGTTACTCAGGGTTTTTTTTTTTTGCCATCCTCTGGATCATTTGACTTGGGATTTAAAAATGAAATAATAGAATAAAAGTTTTATATAACCCAGATCAAACATTAAAAAGCCGATTGCTGGTTTTCAGGATCAGGAATTAATTTTTTTCTTGTTACTCAGGTTTTTTTTTCTTCCTCTGGATCATTTGGCTTGGTCTTTAAAGTGTCGAATAAATCCCTTATCATACATGGTCAATAGTCCGATCCAGGGTTATACAGTCGATCGCTGGTTTTCAGGATCAGGAAGGATTTTTTTTTACTTGTAAGGACAAGTTTTTTCGCCTTCCTCTGGATCATGTGCCTTCAGAACCCAGTAAAATACAATAAAAGCTATTAAACCTTTCAATCCTTGTTGTTGACGTCTCTCTTCTTGGATGGTATAATCAATTTACTTATTGGGTCATGGTTATAGTCTGGATAATCAAGAGTTGCCAAATATGGCAAGTTCTTATCCCCTGAAATATATATATAGACACATATACTCACACACCTCACATACACAGCCAGTCACAAACACACACACCTCACATACACGGCCAGCCACAAACACGGCCAGCCACAAACACACACACCTCACATACACAGCCAGTCACAAACACACACACACCTCACATAAACAGCCAGTCACATACACACACACACACACACACACATACACCTAACATACACACACACCTCACATACACAGCCAGTTACATGCACACACACACTTCGCATACACAGCCAGTCACATAAACACACGTCACATACACAGCAAGTCACATTAGACACTAGAGCTGTGCTGTAAAAAAAACAAAAAAAAAAATGGATGGATGGAAGCGGGAAGGGGCTCCCCATGAATAAAAGCACCTGGACGCATGGGCGTCCACAGTAGTTTTTCCGGGGGGTGTGGCAGTGCTGTATTTACCGCGAGGCATCCTAGGCGGATGCCTATGGCGGCAAATTTTGGGGGGCGGCAGCGCCCCCCAGCACTGGAAAAAAAAAAATTAAAAAAAATCCGGCCCTTTAAAAAAAAAAAAAAACCACCGCGCTTGCAGGCAGAGACGGAGGTGAGAGGGGATCGGAAGATCCCCCCTAACCATCGCTCTGCCTGCCAGGCTGCACGGGGAGCCGAACAGGCAGCACAGAGAAACCTCCGTGCTGCCTGTTCGGCTCCCCGTGCAGTGTGCCGACACGGAAGTGCCGACAGTCACGTGACGGGCGCGCTGACGTCATACGCGCGCCCGGTCACGTGACCTGTCGGCACAATCGCCGGGAAGCCGAACAGGCAGCATGGAGGGACCATGCTGCCTGCCTGCCAGGGAAAGGTAAGTGCTGATGGGAGACTGTGTGTGTGTGTGTGTGTGTGAGTGACTGAGTGTGATGGGAGTCAGAGTGTGTGTGATGGGAGACAGTGTGTGTGACTGAGTGTGATGGGAGTCAGAGTGTGTGTGATGGGAGACAGTGTGTGACTGAGTGTGATGGGAGTCAGAGTGTGTGTGATGGGAGACAGTGTGTGTGACTGAGTGTGATGGGAGTCAGAGTGTGTGTGATGGGAGTCAGAGTGTGTGACTGAGTGTGATGGGAGTCAGAGTGTGTGTGTAATGGGAGTCAGAGTGTGTGTGATGGGAGTCAGAGTGTGTGTGATGGGAGACAGTGTGTGTGTGTGTGTGTGTGTGTGACTTTGTGTGATGGGAATCAGAGTGTGTGTGATGGGAGACTGTGTGTGACTGAGTGTGATGGGAATCAGAGTGAGTGTGATGGGAGACAGTGTGTGACTGAGTGTGATGGGAGTCAGAGTGTGTGTGATGGGAGACTGTGTGTGACTGAGTGTGATGGGAATCAGAGTGTGTGTGATGGGAGACAGTGTGTGACTGAGTGTGATGGGAATCAGAGTGTGTGTGATGGGAGACAGTATGTGACTGAGTGTGATGGGAGTCAGAGTGTGTGTGATGGGAGACAGTGTGTGTGACTGAGTGTGATGGGAGTCAGAGTGTGCGTGATGGGAGACTTTGTGACTGAGTGTGATGGGAGTCAGAGTGTGTGATGGGAGACTGTGTGTGACTGAGCGTGATGGGAATCAGAGTGTGTGTGATGGGAGACTGTGTGTGACTGAGTGTGATGGGAGTCAGAGTGTGTGTGATAGGAGACAGTGTGTGTGACTGAGTGTGATGGGAGTCAGAGTGTGTGTGATGGGAGACAGTGTGTGTGACTGAGTGTGATGGGAGTCAGAGTGTGCGTGATGGGAGTAGGAGTGTGTGACTGAGTGTGATGGGAGTAGGAGTGTGTGACTGAGTGTGATGGGAGTGTGAGCTTGATGTGAGTCTGAATGATGGGGCATGTCTTAGGTGTTTAACGTGGGTGTGCAGCTTGGGTAGGGGGGTGCCCGGATTTTGTCTGCCTAGGGCAGCACAAAATCAAGATACACCACTGGGGTGTGGTGGTGGTTTTGGGGGTAAAATATCAAAGCAGGAATGGACTGACGCCATGTGTAAATTTATTTACGAAGAGTGTTGAGACAAAGACAGGGAGTCAATAACAGTCAGACTGATTTCATGAGAAGGCAGAACTCAACTTTTGACAGCTCAACGCATTTCACACCATTAGCACAAAATATCCTCACCAGTACCCCCAATACCTCCTAACTCCTCCCCATTGTTTACCTTTGTTTGCTCAGCGGAGGGGTTGCTTGGTTGGAGGCAAATGTTACCCATTATTAGGGAAATTATATAACCATGGTAGTAGTAGCTAACAGACCAGCATATACCTGAGCATTATGGGAAGTTTACAATACCTGGGGTGATAAAAATTAGCCACTATTGCCCCAGTCTACAATTCCTATGGTATTCATCCAGTAATGGGCTGGCTGTATATCATGGGATCAACAACAAAAAAAGTTAGTGTGCAGTGTAACAATCCCAGTTTGTAACTACAAATCCAATAAAAATTAAGCTAGTAATATGGCTGATTGAATATAATTGTAGATGCAGTCAACAATAACAGTTAATATTTGCAGACTTCAAACACCCCCTGCCCCTCCCCCACGCACAGCTCCATCTACAGTTATCAACTAGCAATGTAACTTGCTTAACATCATGTGTGTTGGAGTCAACAAATATTAATGTTGTGTTGTGTAGTGCAGTTCTGCAGGGCTGGTGCTACCCTAAGGCAGCACAGACAGCTGGCCGCCTTAGGGCGCCAAAAGGGAGGCGGCGGGAAAATCGAAATTACCTGCACACCCGAGGCCTGCCATAAGGGGGTTTAGCCAGTCTGTGGCTGTGAGGGAAGCGTTGTGTGCTCTTCTCCAGCAGAGCGGCTTCAGTCAAGTTTGATCAAATAAAAAATATGCGACCGGAGTTACTTTGGTAACATTTTTTAAATTTTTTTTATAACAAACTTTATTGAAGCTTCGCGGCTCGAGGAAAGCGCAGAACGCTTCCCTCACAGCCGCAGACCTGCAGAGCACCAGGAGACAGAGCAGCAAAGAGGTAAGTACTGGGGAGGGGGGAGGAGGGAGGCAAAATCTTGGCATATTAAATGGCAATATCCTGGCATATTGAGGGGCAAAATCCTGGCATATTAAATGGCATATTGGAGGGGCAAAATCTAGGCATATTTTTATTTTTAAGCTTTATTAATTACATAATTTCTTCATTTTACAAAAATAGTTCAAGCAGTACAAAATTTAAAGTGGATTAAATACAGTGCAGTATGTTGTATGCTGCAAGCATGATATAATGTATATTACATATTCATTCGAGATCTGCAATATCTTGATAATAAAGATAAATTACGTACAGCCATTCTCACATTCACATCACATTCATACTATTCCTCGAGGTAAAAAATCGTCAACTGCGTAAGTCCAAATGGGCAACCAAGATGGGGCTATAGATAACATTATTTATGGATATTATGCCTATAGTCTCATACTGTGAGGGGTAGTTTATGCGTCACTACACTAGATTAGATAAGATTTTGCCACGGGGCCCAAATTTCATAATAGCTGTCTAAGTTGTTTGTTAGTTTATAGAAGTACCTCTCCATATTATGTTGGAAATGTATCTGTCATAACTTTTTGCAAGGTCGGGGGGTCCTGGTTTTTCCACTCTCTAGCCATGCAGATCTTTACTGCCGCAAATACATTTATCGCGAGATTTATCTTAGCTTTATTATCTAATGGCATGTCTAAATTAAAAAGGAAGGTTTGGGGAAGCAGACACCAATCTGATTCAAAAAGAATTTTGAGCAGGACCCCCAGATCTGTTTTAAGGTAGTGCAGTCCATCGCAGCTCCACCATATTTGAGACATGGTTCCGGGCTTGTTTTGGCATCTCCAACAGTTACTTGAAGAGGTTTGGAACATTTTATGTATAACAACTGGAACGTAATACCAGTGATGCAACAGCTTAAAAAACTGTTCACGTAGATTGATGCAGTGTACCGCCTTCCTCATCCTAGTTCATGCCCGGAACCATGTCTCAGCTGAAAGGTCCATTCCCAGTTCTCTCTCCCATCGAATGATGCCCTTGGATTTCTCTGGGTCAGTCTCCCTGCGTGAAAGATCCAATAATCTAGATATGAGAGGTTTTTTATAGTGAGCCTCGAAAAAGGTATCAAGCTCTGAGTGTTCCCTCAATGGGTTTGCATTCAAAAAGCTTTTAATTCGTGTGTAGGTGAAATTCCCCCGTATCTGGGATGTCATATTAGGTTGGATTTCGTCGAATGAGTGAATTGAGAAGGACGATAGTATATCCGAAATATGGGTCAGTCCTCCTCCAAACCACTGTTTTAAGTCTAGGTCTTCCATCATTAGTTGGAGAGTCTCCAGAGGAGATGGGTTAGTTAGAGAATCAGACAGAGCAAACTTCCCTTTAAACTTAAACATTTGTTCCACTATGTTTAATATAATAGGGTTCAAAATTTCCAATTTCTTATATTGTTCTGAGTTCAACCAGAAGAGGCAATAGGGATTACAATTCCTACATAACCATTTTTCGTAATTGAACCAGCCCAGATTGAAGCCCTATTTACAGTCCCAGACTATGAAGTGTTAAGCCATACATGCTTCATAGATTCCAGCAATGTTTGGATAATTGACTCTGTCCAGAGACAGTTTCCTTCTCAACGTAGCACCTCCAATTCTTGGAGGTTTCCCATTCCATACAAAGGAAGAAAATATTACTTCGAACTGCTGCAAAGTCCTAACAGGTACAGGAAGGGGGATAGTTCTGACTAAGTACGTCAATTTGGGGAGCACGTAGCTTTTTATGGTGTTCAACCTGCCCAACCAAGATATTTCATAATTCTTCTAGGACAAAAATGTAGTTTTTAGTTGGCTAAGCAGATGGGAATAGTTCTCAGATACCAGGTTTTTAAGGTCATGACAGATTCGTATTCCAAGGTATTCAATATGTTTTTGATTAAAATGAAAGGGAAGCTTTCTCCTTAGATTACTCAAAGTTTGCTGGTTTATATTAAATGCTTGCATTTTGTTAAGGTTAAGCTTATGGTTTGAATATATTCCAAACTTCTGTATTTCCGGGACAGACATTTCTGGGTTTCCTATGGTTAGCAAAATATTCTCCGCATATAGCATGATCTTATGCGAAAGCGGACCCGTATTTATTCCCTCTCTCTTGTTATTTGCCGGATCAGAGCCGCCAGAGGTTCGATCGTCAGCACATAGAGCATGGGGGCTAAAGGGCACCCCTGTCTAGTGCCGTTGTTAATATAAAAGAAATCGGAGTCAAGATCCGATCCAGATATCTTGGCCTGGGGGTCCGTATATAACGCCATTATATTAGTGGAAAAGGTACCTGAGAGGCCAAAAACATGGTGGGTTTCCTTCAAGAAGGTCCAGCTGACCCTGTCAAACGCCTTCTCGGCATCTAGTGCCAAGAAGACGGACGGCAGGGCTCTGGACCGGACCTCATAGATGAGGTTTAAAATCCTTCTAGTATTATCCTCTCCATTTCTACCTGTGATGAAACCTGTCTGGTCCGGGTGTATCACTGTCGCTATGACCTTTTTCAATCTTTCAGCCAAGATTATTGAAAATATTTTCAAGTCTAAATTTATTAATGATATGGGTCTAAAGCAGTGGTAGTCAACCTTTTTCTACCTACCGCCCACTAATGCATCTTTCTTGATGGAAAAATGTCCTTACCGCCCACCAGTTTTCGCACAAGCGCGGAATATTTTTTAGAAAGGAGGGTGTTTTAAAAAAAATAAATGTACGTACATTTATCTTTATATTTCTTTATTTTTTTTTTTACGTTTTGATCTGCACTCCACACAGTGCTTTTTTCCATCCTCTTTTCCCTTTTATTACTAACACCAAAAAAAATGTTGTATTAGGTGCCAATTTTTATTAATGTCACCATCAAAATAAATTCCTTTTCCTGCCTTCTTCTTTACCTTCCTTATAGTATATCACTATATTAAGGATCTCTTTTTCCTATTTTTTTTATTTTCGCCTTCCCTTACTTATTTTTTTCTTTTATTTTATAAGATAACAAAACTTAATTTATGAGCCAGACTAAACACTTCTTACCCCTTTTCTCTATTTTTCTTCCTTTTTTTGTTATTTTAATTTTTTATCTTTTCCTTTTTATCTCCTTTCTTTTACCTTTCTGAGCGACAAAAGTAAGGCTGAGCTAGTTAGCCCACTTATTATTATTATTAGCCAACAATTCTCTTTCTCCTGCCTATAACTTTTATTTTGAAACTGCTCTGCTCCGTTTCTGCCTGCTTCTGCCTGTCCCTGCTATCAGTTTCCACTCCTCCCCTTCCTCTTCCCACGTGTTTGCGTGCGCTCGCTCCCGCCCGTCCCCTTCTCGCACAAAAGGAGGTTGATTGATGTGTGCGCTCGCGCCCGCCGGCACCGCCCGCCCACTCTCTCAAAAGGAGGTTTTAACTTCCGAAAATCCTACTCTCATTATCGCGCACGCTGATTTCTTGATGTGTGCGCTCATGCGTGCGCCCACTCGCTCGCTCGTTCAAAAGGAGGTTTTAACCTCCAAAGTCCCTTCCGCCCACCTGGAATCCCAAAACGCCCACTAGTGGGCGGTAGGGACCAGGTTGACAACCCATGGTCTAAAGTATGTCACACAGCTCATATCTTTCCCAGTATTAGGAATTGGGGTTATTGAAGCTCCATCTCTGATGGAAAGTTTTGTCCGAGTGATATTCCTCTCAGTAATAACGGAGCGACAATATTTCCCAAAGTTTGAAAAAACAAAGGAGAGATACCGTCCGGACAAGGGGCCTTATTTTTTTTCAGGTTTCTAATTGCGTCATTAATTTCAGATATCTGGATTGGATCATTTAGCCTAGTTAGGTGTTCTGCCGAAAACTGTGGCAGATTTAGGCCTGCAAGAAAGATCTTCTCTGTGAAGCCTGTTTGCCAGCAGATGGTAAGTTGTTTAATGAATTATAGTAATCCTTTAATACCTTGCTGATTTCTTTTGGTGATAAATAAGACTTCCCTTTATAAATAATTTTATTAATCCTGATACAACTATTCCTATGTTTAATTTTATTCGTCAGATTCTTGCTGGCCCTGTTACTGCTATAATACCACTCCTGTCTTAGACATTGTAGCGACCTATTCGTTTTTTCTAATAATCTATCTTTAATTTTTTGTTGGATCTCGGCTATTTGTTTATTTAAATCTATGTCTGGGTTTAGTTTATTGAGGGCTTCAATCTAGGCAAGCTTCACATAGAGGTCTCCCAATTCAAGACCCTTTGCCTTTTAATTCCCCCCCCCTGTTTTATAAGATGTCCGCGCATTGTGCATTTCATTGTACACCAAAGAGTTGAATCCTGAACTAGCCCGTTATCATTATCCTTCAGATAATCTACGGCAAGCTTTCTAAACTCTTCCCTATCCGACGGTGCGGTTCAGAGGGTTTTGTTTAGTCTCCATTTAGATCTAATTCATTTAGATCTAATTTTATAATTCTCTCTGTTTTTGATGGTGACAAAGACTGGTACGTGATCCGACCAGGATATGTTTCCTATAGAGGATGAGACGAAACTACCAATGCTTCTGTTGTTTGTTATAAACATATATATTCTAGAATAGTAGTGATGTACCTGTGAATAAAAGGTATAATCTCTCTCTTCTGGTTTTTGTGTTCTCCAAATATCGTATAATCTGTTCCTAGCCAGCCATTCAGTGAAGGACTTTGCAACAGATTTAAGCTTATTATCTGGAGCGGAACCACGCATCAATCATTTATCTAATCTGCCATCATGGATGCAATTTAGGTCTCCACCAAAAACGAGATGTCCTGTACAAATCTCCTGGATTCTGGAGTAGACCTTTCTTAGAAACCTCACCGCCGCAACGTTAGGTGCATAACTGTTGTCTATGGTATAAGGCACATCGTTAATTTTACAGATACAAATCACGAATCTTCCCTCAGTCAGTTTCGAGATAGATACACTCCCACTTTAAGTTTTTTTTTTGCAGGCCAGATTTGATGTGTTAAATGTTAGGATATTTCTTATATTTTCAATAAATAGAGCCTCCTGTAAGCCAATGGGTTTCTTGCGCGAAACATACATCTACATGCTGGAGGGATAAGAAATGGTTAATAAGTCAGCCTGCTGAGAGGAAGGAACTGAAGACACGTCTGATTGGAAAGACGCCCACTACAGAATGCAGACGCTACACGGATGACGTCACCACGTGCGATGCCTGTGTGTCACGTGTAGCGGGAGATTTAAAAATGGAAGCTGCAGAATAGAGAGAGGACACTTGAAAAAGCCCTATCGATTGGGCGAAACGCGTTGTGGAGGAGAGGAGACCTTTGGGACTGGCTTTGGACACTTGGCTCTTTACCACTGTGCATTCTCATGCTGAATCCTGTGATATGTGATGTAAGACTTGTATGTACCTTTTTCTATATTAAATTTACTCACACTAAAAGTCTCCTCTTCACTCTCTCTTGCTTTTTGGAGACCTGATGGATCATTAACCCCTTGTGGGCTCCCAGGACGCCTTATAGACTGAGCAGAACTCTGCTCAGGAAGATGTGAGTGCATTCTCACTTAATTTTTGATGTTGGCACTTTTAATTTAAGATTACTACACTATATTATTATTGTTTCTGTTTTTATCCCTTCTGGTTTACACCAAGCTGATTACGCTATATCTAAGGGTAACCCCGATTTTTATTTTGTGTGTATTACAGTGTTGGGTTACAGCGCACTTTTTCACGTGTTTTGTTTTATTTTTTGTTTTATTGTTTGCGTGTTTGCACTCAACTTTTCATATAGATGGTTTATACTAGAGATGCGATTTGTAGGTGAGTGGTCTGGAAAAAGATCCTCTGGGAAATTATCTGTTGGTATTACTTTAGTAGGTCATTATGCCTCTTTTAGGAAATCTTTTGCTGCACAGCTTGATTTAGAAGAATAATATGTTGCGAGTGGTTTTATTTTGTCCGTACTTTGTCTCTTCTCTCTTTCTCTCTCTCTCTCCTTCTCCCTCTTGGGAGCCATTGCTCAAAGTTATTCAGCGAGAGGGGAAAAAAAAAGGAGAAAAAGAGAAGTCCACACAGTCCAGAATCTAGTGTCAAGCCATAAATTTGTGGCTAGAGCCTTTGGCGCGCTTATTCAGAAGATTCAGTAATATATCTTATCCTTGTGGTTCCCACCAGGGCATGAGATTAATGAAACCGGGAATTATTCTGAGATTAAGCCCGTACAGTATGTTCAGAGTACTTCACCTTTACTCTCCAGAGTTGGAGTGTACAGTCTCTTAGCAAGCATAGTGTATCTTCCCTCTTTCTTTCCCAGATGCCTCTGTTCTATAGTTCAAATACAGATATTTTGGCCTTAAGCAACCAGAAATCACATTATAAGATCGGACTGAGACTCTTCTCAGTATCCCTACACCTCAGTTGTGTCTTTATACAGAACGAGGAATAATATGTAGATCCAGTGAACGTCAATGTATGCTCTAGAGTAGTTTGCTTCCCAAAGACCCTTATGCCATTATAACGAAGAACTCCTATGATGTGAGTAAATATACCAGATCCCTCTAGAAATGGGTAAGTTCACATAAGGAGTGTGTGGCTTATCTGTATGTTTCTAAATGTGTTACAGCCCAAGTCTCCTGCAGCAACTTTAGATATTCTATTCCTGGTATAGCTCCAGTAGATTAAAGTCAGGGTTTCCCTCAAAAAATATCTGAAAACAGGTGTCCCTATGTATTCCAGCGTTTCTTTAGATAAGTCAAATATCCCTTAGTTTAGCTGGTGTTAAGTGTGCTTGTGGAGTTGTATACTCTTAGCTAAACAGGAATATTCAGCTTTATTGTCCGAATTGGGGTGTATATTTACAATGTGTTCCAAGCTTAAATAGAGTGAGTTTTGCTTTAATGTTCCCCAGAAGGGGTTACGGAATTCCTCTTAGTGGCCATAAGGCTCAAATTATGATTCTACATAACACAGAAGGCTCATTTTACCTTAACCCAAAGTCCAGTCTCAATGGAGTTCAAGTAGACATGTGCATTCGTTTTCGGATGAATGCATTTTCGTCCGAAAATAGCATTTTCGTCCATTCGTTCGAAAAACGAAGAACGAAAATGCTAAACTAACGAAAACCGAATGAACGAATGGTTAATAAACGAAAATCATTCGTTCATTCGTCCATTCGTAGTACTATTGCATTCTATAAGCCGAAATAGAGTCGGTTTATAGAATACAATAGCATTTCACTACACGGAGCCAAAGTCTCAATTCAGAAATTTATGAATGGAGACTCTGTCTCCGTGTAGTGAAATGCCGACAGCCTATAAACCGAACGTTCGGTTTATAGGCTGTCGGCTTATGTAATACATGTAATCCTATTGCTATTCTATAAACCGAACGTTCGGTTTATAGAATAGCAATAGGAATACATGTATTCCATAAGCCGACAGCCTATAAACCGAAAGTTTGGTTTATAGGCTGTCGGCATTTAACTATATGGAGACAAAGTCTCCATTCATAATGAATGGAGACTATGTCTCTGTTTAGTTAAATGCCGACAGCCTATAAACCGAACGTTCGGTTTATAGGCTGTCGGCTTATGTAATACATGTAATCCTATTGCTATTCTATAAACCGAACGTTCGGTTTATAGAATAGCAATAGGATTACATGTATTCCATAAGCCGAAAGTCTATAAACCGAACGTTCGGTTTATAGACTTTCGGCTTATAGAAAACATGTAGTACTATTGCCTTTCTATGAACCGAATGAAAGCCCCATTCATAAGAATTTCTTATGAATGGGGCTCTTGTTCGGTTTATAGAAAGCCAATAGTATTACACGTATTCTATAAAACGAACGAATAAAATTAAACGAAACGAAAATAATGAACGAATTTCGTCTGAAACGAATGCAGTAATGAACGAAATTTGTTTTAGACGAAATAAATAACATTTTCGTCCGAATGGACGAAAACGAAACGAAAATGTTGGTTTTGCACATGTCTAAGTTCAAGGCTCCTGTGAAAAAGGAAGACCAGACATCTCTGGAGTAATGAGTGATCCTTCTAGGATTCGCACAAGCTTCAGAGGCTGGTAAATATATATATTTTTTCTATCTTTTTTTCCCTTTTCCCTCGTCCTCTCCTTTATGCGTTCCAGACCAGACCTTATATATCGATGATAGATGTTATATCATAGGTGTGTCACAAAGATTTACTTGTAGGGTTGTATGCTTTTAGCTGAGCAAAATAATTGACTCTACTGTCCTGATTGAGATATGTGAGTACAACGTGTTCCAAGCTTAAATAGGCAAAGTTTGCTTTGATTTTCCCGAAGAAGGGTTACAGCGGATTGCTCTCAATGTCACCTATGCTCAACTTAAATAAAAAAATAAAAAATTCAACTGTACATCGGTGTATGTTTAGGCTTATTTTTTCTTCACAAATGAGTTCAGTGTCAATGGAGCACAAGACTCCTGTGATTTTATAAGAAGACCAGACTTCTAGAGTGTCCCGTCTGGAGTTCATATAGGTTACAAAGGCTAATAGACAGTCATTATGAGTTCCAGTCCAGATCTCCTATAGTGAAAGTAGATATCATGTCGCACAATAGTGAGGTCAGGGGCTTCCCTTCCTCTTCTTTGCCTTCCCCCTTCTAGTAGGTAAACAGATTTAAGTGTTATTAAACCAGAGCAAAGCAGCAAATGGTTGTCGAAAGTTCTTGAAAAGGGTTTCAGTCTCAGCAATGTGATATGTGTATATATGAAATAACTGTCTTCTGTGGTAATATACAATATGAATATATTCACATATTCTGTTGTGCCGGAGAGAGTAGAAAGAGAGACTCAAAGAAAAAAAAAAGGGAAATACTTAGCTTGATTTGGTTACAAGCCACAGCCTTGCCTTGAAACTCAAAGTCATATACTATGAAACGCTTCATCTATACTGGCGGCCATCTTCCAGGGGAGTAGATGTCTAACAACTTTCCAGCTCCCAGTCATGAAGAAAAGGTCAAATCCTCATGAGGCAGTAGAATTAGCGGGTAAGTCAAGAAATAAGAACATCTAACTCAGTGTTGAATCAGTCGATCGACGAATCGCTGGCTCGTAGTGAAGAGGGATTAATCCATGCGGTCTTCTGTCAGCACCACCCGCACCTCGTAGCAAGCCGACACGTCGTGCATCCTACATCATCCACGTCATCCTCAGAATACTGGCATATTGAGGGGAAAAATCCTGGAGCATTAAATGGCATATTGGAGGGCTAAAATCCTGGCATATTGGGCAGCATAATTCTGGCATATTAAATGGCATGTCGGAGGGGGAAAATCCTGGTATATTGAGGGTCAAAATCCTAGCATATTGAGTGGCAAAATCCTGGTATATTAAATGGCATATTGGAGGGGCAAAATCCTGGAATATTGAGGGGCAAAATTCTGACATATTAAATGGCATATTGGAGGGGCAAAAGTCTGGCATATTGAGGGGCAAAATCCTGGCATATTGGGGGCAAAATTGTGGCATATTAAATGGCATATTGAGGTGCAAAATCCTGGCATTTTAAATGGCATATTGAGGCGCAAAATCCTGGCACATTAAATGGCATATTGAGGTGCAAAATCCTGGCATATTGAGGGGCAAAATCCTGGCATATTAATTGACATATTGAGGGGCAAAATCCTGGCATATTGAGGGGCAAAATCCTGGCATATTAAATGGCATATAGGGGCAAAATCCTGGCATTTTAAATGGCATATTGAGGCCCCAAATCCTGGCACATTAAATGCCATATTGAGGCGCAAAATCCTGGCATATTGAAGGGCAAAATGCTGGCATATTGAGTGGTAAAATCCTGGCTTATTGAGTGGCAATATCCTGGCATATTAAATGGCATATTGGTGGGACAAAATCCTGGCATATTGAGAGGCAAAATCCTGGTATATTAAATGGTATATTGAGGGGCAAAATAGTGGCATATTAAATGGCTTAATACTGGCATATTGAGAGGCAAAATAGTGTGTCTCAGGTTATGTGTGTATTGGTGTCACTGTGTGTGTAAGTGGTAAGGGTGTATGTAAGTGTGTCACTTTCTGTGTAAGGGTGTGTGTGTAAGTCTGTCACTGTCTGTGTAAGGGTGTGTGTGTTAGTGTGTCACTGAGACTGTGTAAGGGTGTGTTTGTGTGTAAGTGTGTCACTGTGTCTGTGTAATGTTGTGTGTGTGTCACTGTGTCTGTGTAAGGGTGTGTGTGTGTAAGTGTGTCACTGTGTCGGCGTTAGGGGGTGTGTTTAAGTGTGTCACTGTGTCTGTGTAAGGGTGTGTGTGTGTGTGTGTAAGTGTGTCACTGTATTTGTGCAAGGGTGTGTGTGTAAGTGGTAAGTGTGTCTCTGTGTGTGACTACAAGGGTGTCTTTGTGTTTAAGGGTTTCAATGTGTGTTAGGGTGTCAATGTGTGACAAATTTAGACCATGTGATTTGTATATTTAGATGTATTTATTTTCTACACTATACGTTGTACTTTTATATATGTAAAATGTATGGAGGATAGAAAAGAAATATTTATAACCCAAAGGAAATATAAATACAAAGCGCCTGTGAGTGCACAAAAGTGTAATTAAGTTATATACAAACCCAAATACTGATACGTTGGTGGGTACTGAGACGGAACTTTTTGAATCTTCTGATAAACCAGAAAAACGGACTGATATGGACTAGTGAAATAAATGAGGATAAATAGCGCGCTAGTCTTATGTAACTCGCAGAAAGACACTATTGCAGAGAAAACAAGAGGAGAAATGTATATAAATAGAGAAGACATCGCTACATATGCATAAAAAAATCAATAAAACGAGGATTAAATGTCCTGAAGGGAGATCCTATTTTGGTCCCCATATTGCCCGATAAAGGGAGAATTATTTGTAGACGCAATAAAAATTTGAAAAGCATACTAGCTCTGACAGATATGTCTAAAAAATTTAAAGAAAAACCCCATAAGTACAACTTTTTGTCTAGCATTAAGGGGTGGTACAGATGCGGAAATTGTGACCATGCTCTGTCTGCCCCAAAAAAGCCAGTTACATTGTAGATGGCGCCACTAAAACAAAATATCCCATCAGAAGACATGTATCGTGTAACACAAAATAGAAATTAAATAAAATGTGGTATATATTTTGGAGAGCCCAATTGGCCTCCAATATATAGGAAGAACCAGTAGAACTTTTTAAAAAAGACTTTCAGTACATAGGTACAAAATAAGGAGAGGGTATGAGAAACATGTTTTGTCTAAACACTTTTTAGATGTAGATAAACGAGACAATAAAAAATTAAAAGCATTGGAAATAGAACATATTGTATTGGGCCCACGTAAAGGTGACAGACTCAAAATTCTATGTATGAGAGAAACCTTTTGGATCCTCACCTTGAATACTTTAGTCCCTAAGGGTCTTAATGACAATTTTGATATAATCCCTTTTTTAGACTAATATTAATGTGCACCTATATATTCTGTATTTTTCTTGATATGAATATTGTATTATTTGTAATTGTTAATTGGCTTTAGGTATTTTTGTACAATTGAAATCCTTTGGGCTAATTAACAATCTTGAATATGTACAAGTGTTTGAGGAATTTACTGGGCAAAGTAGAACCCAGTGCAGAGTAAGGTTTTTGTGTTTGTGACTCAATAGTATCATGTTACATTGTATTTCATATGCTTTTCCCTTTTTCCCCTACCTCTGCTTGTATGGTGATACTGCCTAGTTCTGACAATGACTGTATTTATGTCCTTTTGGTCATCGCACTTTTTGTACTATGTATGTACATATCTGTAATAATCTCTGCTTTGTTGTCGTGAAACATAGTACATTGTGGGTTATTAGTTGTATGTCACGCTCAGCGCCACACTATGCCGGCTCTGTGTGGTCCCGATGTGTTGCTACGGAGGCCACTTCGGTTACATCAGCACACCCCGCATCTGGGTCCTTCGTTTCTCTGTATCCGGAAGTAGACTATTTAATATGAACAATGACCGCCCGAGACATGTTGGACGCCAAAGGCTGAAGAAGTTTACGAAACGCATCCCTTTTTTGACTTCCTTTTCTGCAAAAGACCTAGCCAGGCTCTCTTCCGCTTCCATTTGGATTCATAGTCCCCTTCTCTGAGCCCAACACTGTCTTGGGCGGATCATTAGGTATGTATTAACTATTTGTACACTGACCATTTTCCCCCTTGCTTCTCGATTGATTTTATGTTTTTATTCGGATATATTTCATATTGATTGATATAGCTTTATTTATATTGTATTGCCTGTTTTTTTTTGTGTCTCCACTCTTTCAATATTGTGGATTAATTGTTGTTTGTCTATTATATCTATTAAATATATATTTTTTTAATTAAATAAAATGTGGTATATATTTTGGAGAGCCCAATTGGCCTCCAATATATAGGAAGAACCAGTAGAACTTTTTAAAAAAGACTTTCAGTACATAGGTACAAAATAAGGAGAGGGTATGAGAAACATGTTTTGTCTAAACACTTTTTAGATGTAGATAAACGAGACAATAAAAAATTAAAAGCATTGGAAATAGAACATATTGTATTGGGCCCACGTAAAGGTGACAGACTCAAAATTCTATGTATGAGAGAAACCTTTTGGATCCTCACCTTGAATACTTTAGTCCCTAAGGGTCTTAATGACAATTTTGATATAATCCCTTTTTTAGACTAATATTAATGTGCACCTATATATTCTGTATTTTTCTTGATATGAATATTGTATTATTTGTAATTGTTAATTGGCTTTAGGTATTTTTGTACAATTGAAATCCTTTGGGCTAATTAACAATCTTGAATATGTACAAGTGTTTGAGGAATGTACTGGGCAAAGTAGAACCCAGTGCAGAGTAAGGTTTTTGTGTTTGTGACTCAATAGTATCATGTTACATTGTATTTCATATGCTTTTCCCTTTTTCCCCTACCTCTGCTTGTATGGTGATACTGCCTAGTTCTGACAATGACTGTATTTATGTCCTTTTGGTCATCGCACTTTTTGTACTATGTATGTACATATCTGTAATAATCTCTGCTTTGTTGTCGTGAAACATAGTACATTGTGGGTTATTAGTTGTATGTCACGCTCAGCGCCACACTATGCCGGCTCTGTGTGGTCCCGATGTGTTGCTACGGAGGCCACTTCGGTTACATCAGCACACCCCGCATCTGGGTCCTTCGTTTCTCTGTATCCGGAAGTAGACTATTTAATATGAACAATGACCGCCCGAGACATGTTGGACGCCAAAGGCTGAAGAAGTTTACGAAACGCATCCCTTTTTTGACTTCCTTTTCTGCAAAAGACCTAGCCAGGCTCTCTTCCGCTTCCATTTGGATTCATAGTCCCCTTCTCTGAGCCCAACACTGTCTTGGGCGGATCATTAGGTATGTATTAACTATTTGTACACTGACCATTTTCCCCCTTGCTTCTCGATTGATTTTATGTTTTTATTCGGATATATTTCATATTGATTGATATAGCTTTATTTATATTGTATTGCCTGTTTTTTTTTGTGTCTCCACTCTTTCAATATTGTGGATTAATTGTTGTTTGTCTATTATATCTATTAAATATATTTTTTTTTAATTAAATAAAATGTGGTATATATTTTGGAGAGCCCAATTGGCCTCCAATATATAGGAAGAACCAGTAGAACTTTTTAAAAAAGACTTTCAGTACATAGGTACAAAATAAGGAGAGGGTATGAGAAACATGTTTTGTCTAAACACTTTTTAGATGTAGATAAACGAGACAATAAAAAATTAAAAGCATTGGAAATAGAACATATTGTATTGGGCCCACGTAAAGGTGACAGACTCAAAATTCTATGTATGAGAGAAACCTTTTGGATCCTCACCTTGAATACTTTAGTCCCTAAGGGTCTTAATGACAATTTTGATATAATCCCTTTTTTAGACTAATATTAATGTGCACCTATATATTCTGTATTTTTCTTGATATGAATATTGTATTATTTGTAATTGTTAATTGGCTTTAGGTATTTTTGTACAATTGAAATCCTTTGGGCTAATTAACAATCTTGAATATGTACAAGTGTTTGAGGAATGTACTGGGCAAAGTAGAACCCAGTGCAGAGTAAGGTTTTTGTGTTTGTGACTCAATAGTATCATGTTACATTGTATTTCATATGCTTTTCCCTTTTTCCCCTACCTCTGCTTGTATGGTGATACTGCCTAGTTCTGACAATGACTGTATTTATGTCCTTTTGGTCATCGCACTTTTTGTACTATGTATGTACATATCTGTAATAATCTCTGCTTTGTTGTCGTGAAACATAGTACATTGTGGGTTATTAGTTGTATGTCACGCTCGGCGCCACACTATGCCGGCTCTGTGTGGTCCCGATGTGTTGCTACGGAGGCCACTTCGGTTACATCAGCACACCCCGCATCTGGGTCCTTCGTTTCTCTGTATCCGGAAGTAGACTATTTAATATGAACAATGACCGCCCGAGACATGTTGGACGCCAAAGGCTGAAGAAGTTTACGAAACGCATCCCTTTTTTGACTTCCTTTTCTGCAAAAGACCTAGCCAGGCTCTCTTCCGCTTCCATTTGGATTCATAGTCCCCTTCTCTGAGCCCAACACTGTCTTGGGCGGATCATTAGGTATGTATTAACTATTTGTACACTGACCATTTTCCCCCTTGCTTCTCGATTGATTTTATGTTTTTATTCGGATATATTTCATATTGATTGATATAGCTTTATTTATATTGTATTGCCTGTTTTTTTTTGTGTCTCCACTCTTTCAATATTGTGGATTAATTGTTGTTTGTCTATTATATCTATTAAATATATATTTTTTATACCACTTATCCCTGTGTATTGCAGTGGTTTCATTTAATCCTTTTTATTGATTTGTTATGCATATATAGCGCTGTCTACTCTGTTTTTATCAAATGTATGAAGGGTTGGTGGTGTGGGAGGCGTGGCAGGTCAGAGGAGGGGGGCACCAAAATGCACATTCGCCTGTGTAGACGAAAATCCTTGCACCGGCCCTGCAGCTCTGTGATGCACAGCGAATACTGGGAAGTATTACAAAAAGGGCATTAAGAGGAAATAAAAATGTACACTTGGTGGTTAAGCAGCAGTGATAGAAACTTTTGGCACTACAGGTTTCTCATGAAATTTAGCCAACCAAATGGGTTGCTGAGAATAATGAGATGTGCATTCCACAACAGCTGCAGTATCAATCCATAATCATAGAATACCTAACCTTTGGCAATCTGGTTGTTGATTGCTCTCTTTCCTATGATACTTAAAACACTGGCTGAGAGTCATGGGAAATACAGTCTCAACAGCTAGAGAATGAACTCCATTTTAATTTTAGAATTCTGCCCATTCTGGTTGGTTTGGGGTATAAAAAGTGATTCAGAAACTATAGGGCTCAAGTAGCAGATTCAGGGGACCCTGGAGTGTGTGCACTCAGGGCAGCTACCCCCATTGTTCAGTGGTAAAAACGTCCATTAGAGAGCAGACCAAACCATTCTGATAGGAGGGAGTATAGACTTAAATAAAAGAAAAATAAGAAGAAAGCTCCTACCAGTGATGGAAGACATATAACATAAAACATCAGTGTCTTCTAAATATTAATATTAATTGTGGGCATTTATTTATCAATGCCAGTGCTGCTTATCTTATACAGCTATTAAATAATTATTGAAACGATCCACACATTTTTGGCTTCTATTTGGTTGCAAATATCTACTTTGCTCGTGAGAGTAATTAATCACCACTAGTAATAGCACCTAATTTGATATGTGTATTGCATACAACTACTGTGTATTTTTTACGTTCTTTTACCTGCATATTACTTTTATACAATGTCTGATGCAAAGATTTGGGGGGAGGGTTTCATTAGTCATGGGCCACATAAAAACTCTTAGGAGCCATATTTTGACCATTAAAAATGTCTACCTGGTTTAGTTCAAGGCAAGGGAAGCCAAATACAGCTGAGGTTTTAAGTTACATCTTTCAAGATAGCATCCATGGAGTTAATATATAAACAATAATAATCATCCACAGCTAAAATCAAAGCAGCACTTATATAATATGTAATGGTATTGTGTAAGGGAGACTGCTATCTTGTAGAAAGCTCTGTATGTGAATTAAAATGACTAAAGTGTCTAAGTGTCTAAGTCAATTAAAGGAAATTATATAGGTGCAGATTTTGTACAAATTTAGACATTAAGACCACTAACCTCATTTCCTACAGCTTCTAGCTCTCTTGTATTTTTTTTGTTTTTGTGACACTCAGACTTTGAGACACGTATATTTAGTTTTATTTGTTTCTCACTTCAATGTGCTCTCAGTTCATCCTTGTGTCCTTTTCTATCCAAATTTACCTACAAACACTTAACATACTTATTCAATTTATTGGCAGCTCTAGTCGACCTCCTTAATAGTTCTAGGTCAGCCAGAGTAGCCACTTATTGTAGCCTGTTGTCGCTATACACACTAACATACAGTTGCATCACTGAAGAAAAGGGAGAGAACTTATCCATTCGTTTTTATTCGATCCTCCTCTTATGTCGTTTGATTACATCAAATTGTTTATTTTTTCTACCCATTCTCCCCAATTATACATATCTTTCATTCTTATATCAAACTGGTTTGCTATCCCCTGTTCCATTTTTATTTGGTATAGAACTTGGTTTTAACCTCGATCCATGATGGTATCTTGTTTGAAGCCCAGCATCTGGCAATTAGCAATTTAACTGCCACCAAGAAAGTAATAATAATCTCCTTCTCTTTATTTGTCATCTGCTGGCTGGAAACATGCAATAAAAAAAACCCTGGTTCGTATTCCAAGTCTACTCCCGTTAATTCTTTAATTTTCCACAATTTTAAAATATTTTCACAACCCCAGAATATATGCAGAATATCGCCTTTTAGTATTTCACACCTCCAGCATCTATCTGATGTTTCAGTACTTATCTTCGCTAGACGAGATGGTACCTGATACCTATGATTCAGTATCTTCAAATATATTTAATCGAGGTTCAAGCAGTGTACAGTTTTATAAGTTAATCTCATGGTTGATATCCAATCCTCTTGTGGAATTTGGTACCCTATATCTTTGCCCCATTTTTCCCTATTTTTGTTATTTATGGTCGGTTTAATATGTCTAATAAGAGCCACACATTTAGTTATCATGTTTTTCATTATAGTCTGAGACACTAGTTGCAATAGTTTTTTTCATTCTCATTATTAGGTTTCCTAACATATCTCAAAGTAAAATATTTTATTCTAAGATATGTGTTCATCTCTTTATTTGCTATTCCTGTGTTCTCTTCTATTTTATGGAAGCCTCGATCCTCCCAACTTTTTAGGTTCAGATCTTGCATATTTGCACTTATTGTTTTTAAAGGTAACCCTGTTAATAACTGATTTTTTATTATTAGAGTTTTCATAAGTTTTCTCCAGTTTTTTATTGTCATTTAATATTGAGCACTTTGTTATTTCGCCTTCCTTTCTTTCCTTTTCTCGTTTGTATAGCTCTTCTCCGTTTATCTTCCAGAATAAAGATCCCAAGTCCTGACACTTTACCATATGTTGTTCTACCTTATACCAACTCTCCTTTTCTATTCCCTCCTGTTGAGTCGAAATTGCTTGAGCGATTTTACACACCATTGTATTCAAAAGTCTTCTAAAATTGGAATGCCCAGACCTCCTTCTTTTACCCCCAGAGCCATCTCCATCCAACTTTTAGGGACCTCCTTGTTAATCATTTTAAATAGGTATGTCCATTTTGTAAGAATGTAGGACTTAAGGATATTTATCCTCCCCCACCACGAAAATCCTAGTGGTTTCCATTCTTTCAGTTTTTTATTTGTTTCCAGTAGAAGAGGGAGAAGATTTATTTGTACTAAATCTGCTGGGTCCCACCCAGTTTTTATCCCCAGATAATCCGAATTGTTGTGCTAAATTTATCTTATTATACTGTGTAATATTACTGGCCAGGGCTGGCCTTAAGTGTTCTGGCGCCCTGTGCGGGCTTCCCCCGTGGCGCCCCCCCCCGTCTCTTTCACCCCCCCTATGTATGTGTCTCTCTCCCTTCTCATGTTTGTTCCTTTCCTCTTCCTTGCCATGTCTGTCTCTCTCTCTCTCTCTCTCTCTCCCCCCCCGTTCTGTCTCTCCCCCCCCCTCCCCCGTCCCCTGTTCTGTCCCACCCTCCCCCTGTTCTGTCTCTCTCTCTCCCCCACTTTCCCTGTTTTCTCTCTCTCCCCCAGTTCTGTCTCTCCCCCTGCCCCTGTCCTGTCGGTCTCTCTCTCTCCCCCCTCCCCTGTTCTGTCTCTCCCCCCTCCCCCTGTTATCTCTCTCCCCCCCAGTTCTGTCTCTACCCCCTGCCCCTGTTCTGTCTCTCCCCCATCCACTGTTCTGTCTCTCTCTCCCCCCTCTCCTGTTCTGTCTCTCCCCCATCCACTGTTCTGGCTCTCTCTCCCCCAGTTCTGTCTCTTCCCCCTGCCCCTGTTCTGTCTGTCTCTCTCCCCCCTCCCCTGTTCTGTCTCTCCCCCATCCACTGTTCTGTCTCTCTCTCCCCCCTCCCCTGTTCTGTCTCTCCCCCATCCACTGTTCTGGCTCTCTCTCCCCCAGTTCTGTCTCTTCCAACTGCCCCTGTTCTGTCTGTTTCTCTCTCCCCCTCCCCTGTTCTGTCTCTCCCCCATCCACTGTTCTGTCTCTCTCCCCCCTCCCCTGTTATCTCTCTCTAGCCCTGTTCTGTCTCTCCCCCCCTGCCCCTGTTCTGTCTGTCTGTCTCCCCCCTAACCCCTGTTCTGCCTCTCTCTCTCCCCCCTCCCCTACCTTTGCCTGCAAAGTTGGATCCAGGGAGGGGGCGGAGCTAACCGGCTGAGAGGTGTAGCTCCGCCCCCACCCTGTGAAGAAGAGCACAGTCTGCATTACGGGGAGCCATGGGCAGCAAGAGAAGGTGCTGCTCGGCTCCCCATGCTTAATGAAGGCATGGGGAGCCGAGCAGCACTTTCTCATGGTGCCAGTGGCTCCCCGTGAAACAGACGCTGCTCTGCTTCACAGGGTGGGGGCGGAGCTACACCGCTGAGCCGGTTAGCTCTGCCCCCTCCCTGATCTAGAAGAGCCTGCCGAGCAGAGGGCTGGTGAGGTGGGATCTTTTGATCTCCCCCACCCAGTGGCTCTACAGGCTTTTTATTTTATTTTTTTAACTTTTTTTTTTTTTTTTTTTTTACCGGAGGGCGCCCCCTGGGGTGTTGCGCACACCCCTAAGGCCGGCCCTGTTACTGGCTAATGCAATTGATTTGTCTAAGCTTCTAGCTCTCTTGTATGGCTGTATAAATATCTTACCACGTGCTGTGCCCATTGTCTGTCATGTTGCTGACTCTCACTGCCACTCCCACACGTCTTAGTAGTCTAGGAGCTGAAAACAAGTGACCCCTGACCCGCTGACTACTGAAGATGTCGCGAGATCGGGAGCAGCAGCATTTTATTTTTTGAAAGGTACAGAATGATTCCCCCCCCCCCAATGCCTCTGTGCTGATTGACAAGATGCTTACAGGGCTGTGAAAAGATCCAATACCAGTACAGTTGCAAATGATGCAGTCAGTGTTTTCTGCATGTGCAGACTTATTAGTGATTGCAAACATTAATTTTTCTGGCCGGACACATGGGGCCTCCTAGAACTCGGGGGGACCCTGGGCAATCGCCAGTCTGCCCATGCAGAAAGATGGCACTGACTATCCTACAGGACAGACTCTTGTAGCGCTGTCTGTTCTCGGGAATGTTGTACCCAGCCCCCTTTTTGCTCACCTTAGGTATCAGAGTATGCCCATTGCTGTGGGTTTGCTTGCACTTAGAGGATCATCAGCCATACCACACTGATGAGGCCATTGTAGGCCGAAACATACATCTGTGGATTGCTATGTTACTCGTGCAGAGAGTGCGAGCTATGTATTTATAGACTATGGATTAGTCTGATATGCTAAGGTAGTGGTTCCTCTGCAATGGTGTAAGCAAAAAATGTAGTTGCCCTCCCGAGTAGGTACTATCCTATAGGACAGATTATTTTAGTGCTGTCTATTCTCGGGAATTGGTGCACCAACCCCCCTTTTTGCTCACATAAGAAGGGCTTTTGTTAGATACCATTATATTCATCATATCTTATAATTTACTACACAAAAATCATAAATTATTATGAAAAAAAAAACTTTTTCTAACTTTTACCTAAAAAATTATTACACAAATACAATCATTAAAAAAGACCTTGTCTAAATAGTTTCTAAATGTTGTCCTGATTTTATAAATATGCTTGTTAGCATGTTTTTCTTCAGTTTTTTTTTTTAGTTATAGGGCAATAACCAATAATCGTGGGTGGTTTTCACATATTGTGACTTTTTGACCCCAACACGAATCCTAAATTTAACCCTAACCCTAACTCTAACAGTTATGCTATCCCTTATTGTATTCAAATTTGTATTTAATTTTTACCCTAATCCTAGATTTTTAGCTAAGGAAGTCTTTTTTTTTTACAATGGAATTTTGCTGACTGCCTCTAAGGGATGTGTAGCAACAGTATCAGAGCGACGGAAGTGAATTTATTTTCCCTTCCGATGCTTTACCCACAAGTTGGTAGCAGCCATATTGGAGGAGCATGCTCCTCCCCAATATGGTGCCCATGAATCAGACCTTGGTCGTCCGTGATCGCAAACAACGCTCATTTACTAGGCCCATCCAATATCGGCAACGCTTTGCCAGACAGGGCGGACCTAGTCAGTCCAATGTCAGCAAGAGATTAAATGCTCTGATACTAAGGTGTGTGAGTATATCCACCCAAGCAAACATAGTCACATTACATGTGAGACAAAGTTTTCAGAAACTGTAAGGTGACCCATATCATATCCTTGTGTATTATATGTACCTGCATTTATTTACATGCAAATGTTATGGTGATGGTGTACTTTAGTGTATACTCCAAAACAATTCCATCATACGATTAGTGTATAATGCAGATGACAGAATGGTGTATATATACTTCAAATACCTTCAGTTCATTACACAATATATGTCAACAAACACGGTAATGACTGTCTGCTGTCTTTAATAGCTTTAAGTACAGCGGCTTAATATTATCTATGGATAATTCCATATTGTATAGAATATTCACTTCTTTTATGTTTTTTTAAATATTTTATTTCACAACATAACAGAAAAGATTTATTTGTAGGTGTGCACTGTAGACGCGGTCTATGATGTCCCTACTACATACGAATGGAATTTGTCTGCTGGGGGCTATGGATGTGACTTAATTTAACAGCATGCCTCCTCTTGGAACCGCTTGAAAGAACCTTTGGTGCTTCCATCTCTTCTCATGGTCTCCTATTATGTAAGAAATGTACTTGTTAGACAGAATAGGTTTAAGGTAAAACAAATGTTATAAAAACTAGTTTAAATAAACCTGAAATGCTCTCTATGAACTTTGTAAAATGTGGGCAGCACTTGTTATAAGATGAAGACTTTTATCAGACATTTATGTGACACATACTCCAGATTATTTAAATAAATATAGAAACAAGGAAATGGGGGAGGATAACTCTAAATTACCACATTTACCGTATTTGCTCGATTATAAGACGACCCTGATTATAAGACGACCCCCCAAACTTTGGATATTCCTTTAGGAAAAAAAACTAAAAGCCTGAATATAAGACTACCTTATAGGAAAAAAGTTAAACTTGTATATATTCACATGTAAATTGCTTTTTTTAATAAAAAATTATATCAAAAAAATGCATTTGTTTTTATTTCCTTTTATGTGCCAATTCTGCCTCTCTTTCCCTTGCCCCCAGCTTTGTCCCTCTCCCCCTCCCTTTGATTCCCCCCTATCCTCTGTCTTCCCCCCCCCTTGTTTCTCTCTGCCCCCCCCTTGTAGCTCACTTGTAGCTCACTTCCCCCCTTCCTTCTATTGTTGCTCTGTCTCGCCCCCTGTCTCTGTCTCCCCCCCTCCCTCTCTGCCCCCTCCCTCCCCCTGTCTCTGTCTCTGCCCCCTCCCTCTCCTGTCTCTCTTCCCCCTCCCTCCCCCTCACCTGGAAGTCGATCCCTGGTGGCTAGTGGGGGCAGCAGAGGACGTCTGCGCGATGAGCGCAGACCTCCACTGCTGCGCCTGGCACGCTCGGCACGGGACTTCTGTGACGAAAGCGGAAGTACAAAATTCTGAAAAAAACCTTGTCTTATAATCGAGCAAATACGGTAATACAGTGTTATGCTGAAGTGCTTATCCCACCCCCGTTTCTAAGTACTCCAATATTTTACATGCAATTCAGGGTCTCAAATGATTTCACTTGGACACAAAGGCCTCTACAATTTATACAATTTCACTGGATGCAATATGTAAAGCACTTGTGGGTGGATGGGGTACTAAACCCAGAAGCTTTGTGTCCAAGTCAAATATAGAGCTACCAACCTATTCTGTGTGAGTGTCCATCCAGTGAGCAGCACCTGCCCAGCTTCAGGTGACTGCCTGGCTCTGTCTTTGCTGGTTTCAGTCTGTGGTGCAAACCAGCCCAGTCTGTGTTACAATCTAGTCCTGAGCTTTGCATCATGGAATGCAATCAGACCTCACATCATGCCTGGCACGAGGCTCCTCAATGACATTGTGTTGTGACAGTCACTCAACTAGTGCAATATCATATAATTTATGGAGTTTCCCTTGGACTGGATATGTTTAATACACTTGTCATTTAAACTACTGTGTGGCTTATTAATTACTGTACATATAATATTTATAACAGTGCCACTTTCATTCACGAGCTTGACTTGTCTTTGAGATGGCCATGGTGATACGTTGGTGGATGTAATGTGCGAACCCTCCATAACTCTACACATTCAGGAGCAAGTTATCAGCAACCAGCAGTTCCATCAGGCACTGGATAACAGTGCTGCTAGTCAGTGAAATATATACAACTATTTTCATCACTATAAGTAACAATGTACCTAATACATCAGAGATTATATTATAAATCAAATAGTGACCTTTTAACCTCTCAATAAGTTTGATTTTAACGAGTATACTAATATTAATCTGCCCAAAACTTTTCCAGTTTATGAATATATATTACCACTATAATTTGATTATCAAAAATTGTGTTTTGGTGTGTTGCACTCGAATTGGCTACTTACCTTCCACTCTGCCAATTCCAAAGACATATAAACTTTAATCCACAAATTGCTCAAATTCCCCCAGCGGAGGCTTAGGTGTTGTAACACTAGCTGGGCTTTTATGGTCTATGCTGATTTTAAAGGACAACTGTAGTGAAAATAAATAATAGTTTTTTTTTAAAAAGGACACTCAATAAATGTGGTAAAGGCAGCAGCAGAATGGTATAGTGCCCGAGAGAGAATCTCCACCAATCCTCCAAATTATAAATAAAAATAGGTGGCGCAGCACTGTCGAGGTGAAATGGATTTTATTGTGAAAAACTGGCAACGTTTCGACCCGATGGGTCTTTCTAAAGTTAGCTTGAGAAAGACCCATCGGGTCGAAATGTTGTCAGTTTTTCAGAATAAAATCCATATTTTTTGCTTTCCTTGATAACATTCACTCGTGAAGCTTCCAGGAAAGCCGAAAATAGCACGAATCGGGGTGAAAATGCAGCGATTGTGCTATTTTAAAAGCAACACGTACATTGGGAGCTCATCCATGTACGGCATTGTCGTGAAGGGGTTAAGTTATTTATTTCTTTGTTTTCATAAACTCATTTAAGTGAATGTTTACTATTATTGCATACATCGCTTACCATGGCAATTGAAACAATTTATTTAATTTAACAAAAGAGTGTGTAGCACACTCCTTTGGAACTTTTTTTTGTAATAATTGTTTGTAAATCTCCTTTACATTGTTACGATAACTAACAATATACCTAAAACATCAGAGATTATAATATAAATCAAATAATATTAGTAAAAATCTTCAAAAAGTTTTATTTTAACAACGGATATGAGTATTATCCATGTTGTTTAAAGAAGGAATCTCTTAATAGAAATAAACCATGAGTGTACCAATCCACAATTAAAACAAGTGAACTGCAAGTCATCTACAGAAAAAAACAGACTGAACTGGAAAGTTAGTCAAGTTGGAGAAGTTTATCATTATTAATGGTAGATTTTTTTGTGGGTCACTTGTCAATTAGGCAATAAGAAACAGAGGATTGCTTGCCAAATTTGTTTCCTAACTTTACTTGTTTCACCTTCACTGACAACCAAAATTAAAAAAACAATTTATATGGCCATATCCTGCTTAGCTCGCCACTACGTCAAAGTACCCCACTTTAGGCGAGGCCCTAACCTAACCTAACCTAACCTAACTTTACTTTTTACCTGGGGCCTGAGTCAGTCCGAGACTCTCCTTTTATTAAAAGTCCTCTTTGGACACCTATAATGAGATACCTGTGTGTGGTGGAGGGGCGCTTTTATTGTGGTGTCTGATTTAAGTAGTCATTATACATAATATAGATGGGAATCAGGGCATATCCACACAACACAAGCAATTGGTTTAAAAACCTCTGTTTAAAACATCTAACTGAAGTTAAACAATGGGGATTTAGTCACATTATATGGCCATATTGTTATTAGCCTAATATTATAACAAATAATTCTAATTTAGGAAAATTCTAAGCCTTTTACTGATTTCCTTATGGGATATGGAAATAGATAACATTTTAAACTTTATCTGTGCTGAAGCTGTCACACAACAATCGCTTAGAGCCAACATAGTTCAAGAGGGGTTTCACATTAAAAAGCTAGTATTTGGCAACTGAACAGCCTGTAATTCTACAGCACTGCTTGGTATCTTATTCACTAGAGTCTTATGTACACTTAACTTGCCCAATGAGGAATAACACAAGATTCATCCTTAAAAGATCCTAAGAGGAAAATAAATATAGAGATCAGAGATTCTTAGCCAAGAAAGTCAGCTGAATCCTAACCAGAAGATAACGCTCCCTAAATACCATAGAGATGAGAAGTGGATCATGGTTTTACATACCATGCAAATATATCTCTAGTCACAACTTATTCAGAAACAATAAATAAAAAGATGGTTTTGTATCTTTTCTCTGATTTACCTCAGCCCACAGAATAACTAGGTATACAAATAGCAATGCAGGACAATATAGAGAGAGGACTGCATGTGAATGCATCCAAAGAAACAGAAGATGCAGTTCTGTCACAAAGAGATCTTGTTATTAACCAGATTTGTCTTCAGCATTTGTGTTCTTCAGCAGAAAAGAAAAAAAGTAGCAGAAAAAATGGCTACTGATATAATAAAACATCTTATGGGTTTTTGGGCAAAATGCAAAAATAAATGTATTGTCACCAGGAAAATACTGGAGATAGCCCTAATAGAAGCATAGAGGCATTAGAATTAAATACATACAGCAGATAGATCTTAGAGAATGGACCGAAAGGGGAATTGGGAGGATTCTTGATCTAGTAGAAGATAGCAATATGAAATCCTTTAATCAACTTGTAGACGAATATGGCATAGCGTCTAAGCATGAATGTACATACACACGCCTGAAACATTACTTGAAAGATAACTGTGGATGGATATCTAATGGTAATAGTCCAAGATGGAACTCTTTATTTGATTTAAAAGCAAAAAATAGAATACTGAATAAATGTGTGGAAGCGATGGAGGATCTTGAAGCACAGGGTGTGCCCAAAGTCAGAGACAGCTGGGCAAGAAGGATTAGAATGATTATTATGGATGATACTTGGGCGCAAGCCTGGATTAACACAACAAAGGTGACACACTGCATGAAATACAGTTTAAGATCATAAATATGTGGTATATGGTTCCTCAAAAGTTGCAAAAGATACACAACATAGAAAATTTCTGTTTAAGCTGTGAAAAGAAACAGGGCAAGATGTACCACATATGGTGGAAATGTGAAAAGGTAAAAAACTGTTGGAAACGAGTCTTTAGGGTAATTAATGAAATCTTGGGAAGAAGTCTCCCTTGCTATCCACAAGCTGCCACGTTACACTAAAATTTAGAAAACAAATTAGCAAAGAAAGAATAGAATTGTTTATCCAGATGTTTATAGCTACTAAATTGGTTATCGCAAGAAGATGGAGCCAGGAAAAAGAGATTTTGTGGTCAAGGATGTGGTCTTAGAAAGATCATGATAGGTCAAGGATGCCTTTACCTATCGTGACCTTTCTAAGGGTTTAGAATACCAAATTGCATTATGCTTAAAATTAGATGTGATAGGTCTAAAACGGAGACAAGAACTCGTAAGAGAGAAAGATAAGAGCTTTCCTCAACAAATGAGTTAATGAGATAGATTGAGCCTCACCAAATACCTAGAAATCAACTCTTTAAGAAGAAAACCAGGATATTGCTGTCAAACCGTTATGACATTCAATGAATGATCCCTTATTTAGTTATCCTTTAATGAATAAGATACCTAGCTGCCAAGTGGTGTGCAATATGTTACCCTCTTTCTCCAAGCCCAGAAAAAGTTCAATTATGTATGTATTTCCTTTTAAAGTATCTTACACTGCCATTAAGATCTAGTCTACTGTGATGCATGTAATGCAACTACTTATCCTACTTATCTACTTATCTATATTTTTCTAAATATCTTTTTAAGTTTTTATATTTTTTTGGTATTTTTGTATATTTTTTAAATTATTGAAATTAAAGACACCAATTTGGGTCTTTAAAGTAAAAGTCCGGGAGATATTGGTGGTCCTTTTGTTGGCATTGTAAGTCTTTGTTCCAGGATGCAGGCTTTGTAAGGCACCCCAAGACATCATCATCTGGTGGCTAAAAAAAGAGAGAACATTAACTAATTTCAGCAAAGAAGCAAATACAAATTTCATATAATAACAAAATGAAAAATAAAGTGTGTATGTAATCCACATTCAGCTAGGCAAATACATATAATTTATATATTTTCTGGCAAACTCGTCAGCAAATATGGAGCGTAAGAGACATCATACCTGAAGGGGACTGATGGTTCTAGCAAGACAAATGTGAAAGTGGATGAGCACACATTAATCCAATCCCGATTGATGATGCTGACATCCTCCAGTGCTTAGCCAATGTCATCATTTGAGGGTGGAAGGATACACACACATCCAGTTGGCACTCCATGTTTTGTAGTGTTTAAACTCAATGAGTGTCACCCGCAGTTAGTGGATTTTAAAGAGGCAGCAGCAGGGGTCGCCCAGGCTCCTGGAGTGGCAGGCCTGGTCACAGTTGCTATCCCTGTTTTGTTTTTCTCACAGCAAATTGTATCAGAAACTGTCCCATTACTAAATTAAATTAAATAAATGGTTCCAAAGAGTAATCAAACCACATTGGTGCTGGTTAAGGACTATGCAGTTTGAGAGGAATGCACCTCTAAAACAGGTCTTCAGACACTGCATGTGTCACTGAATGGATAAGGGGGACATAATGTCACGTACCACTTTCCAATGCCTTTCATGTACATCTCCAAAAATTATGGATCACTCTAATATATATATCAATTTTTCTCTTTCCATCCAGTGGGCCCAGTTTCCAGCACTTATCCAAGAAATGCACTGGATGGACAATAATACATTATAATTGTCACAAAGTGAATCATGATAGTCTGCGTGACTGGGGTTCTTGGAGGGTTCTGATGTCCAAACACCTGCCTGTGGACTACAGACCCTTTCTTTGGATATGCTATATTTGGGGGTACATACTTTGGGGCCATCAGTGACACACTGCTTCAATAAAGCTGGTCTTCAACACAAGCTCACTCAGGATGTCAGCCAGGATGTTTACCTTGGAATCCAAGCCTTTGCTGTATTTATTGTATTTCCCCCAGGTTAAGACATGTTAGTGTTGAAATGTGTACTTACCCAATCACTAAATGTCTACTGTCCTGTGAACCATCTATTGTGCCTTGTAGTCGGGATGTCTGGATCTAAAGATGGCATGTTTGTTTTATGTAACGTTTTCCTGTATTGAATGACCTTTTTTAAATTAGGTTTTCTATAGTTTTATGCTTACATGTTCTAATTAGTTCCCTGTGCCTCTCCCCTAGTTGATGTCATATCTGTGTGCATATAAGTCTATGCTGTTTGACAAATAAATGTTGTTCATTCTAGTTGTACCTAACTGCTAGTGGTCCTGTCTGCTATTTGGGTTTAAAGAGCAAGGTTCCAGAAAGACTTGCTGGGTGGATGCTGAACTTTAATCAGAGCCAAGGAGATGATTTCCTATAACAGATGGAGTTGCTATCGGCCTTGGGTAGCCGTCCTGTTACAATAATTATTAGTCAGGGGAGGACTCAGGGCCATTATCCTCCACACCACTCCCAAAAAAAAAGGATCATGAGAGATTTGGGATGGTATGTAGATTATCAGCTCCACAAACCAGTAAAATACATGTGCATAGATCAAAGCACCTGGAGATGCAACTTGGGATAATGAGGTACTAGCTCTAAAACTAGATGACACCACTGGGCTTTTGAATATATGAATTCAGCACTGCTACTAATTATTCTAATAAAGAAGCAATGCTATTTAATATCTTGCAGCATATACAGTAGCATGTACTTACTACACTGGGTGTAAAAGGAGGTTCCAGTTTTCCATCTTCCAATTCCACCCAGTTGATGTCTTGAAAGAATGGGTGCTCTCTGATGTTACCTTTCACCCCAAGGCGGTGGTCTGGATCTTTCCTAAGAAGCTGAAAAGAACAACCACATTTCTTCTATTTAAATACACTAAAAACTGGTTTAAACAGGACCCCTAATGACAAATGGAATGGCTATGAAGTGTTATGCCTGTCTAAGATAGATGTGGATCAGCAATTAGTTAAACCAATACAGTGATGAAAGGTACTGATGCCCTTGTGTTTAAATGTTGTTTATTAATATTTTTTCAATGATAAATGCATAAAGAAATACAAATCTTTACACCAATCAGTGTAATATGGGTAACAGAGTACGGTACAACTATCAGCAATAACTTCAGCAAAGTTGTAGTTGCAGCATAAAGCTCGTCCCTGTTGAAAGGTTGTGATAAGAAAGTTTAAAAAAAAAAAAGAAAAGAAGAAGAAATAGAAAGGGTGAGGCGAAGAGAAAAGAAAGAAAGATAAATTAATAAAGTGAGGGAGGAGATGGTTTAAATGAGTGTAATAAAATAAAGGTAGTGGGAAAAGAGATTGATCTATAAACTGGGATTTGGAGTATACTGCAGAAACATGTATACAGCGTAAACAATATACTGCAGAAAAAGGTATACAGCGAAAACAAAGGAATTAAACCCATGTGAAAATTACTCCTGAATAATGGTGCTTTATAGTGCCTGCAAATATATCAATATGTTGCATACAAACTGTTATCAAAATAAAGCCTGTGCATTACACCCTAAGGTGTTTACCTATAGTAGAGAGCATATCTAGAAGGATGGGGATCTTAGTACAACAGAGGTGACTCGCGACATGTCAGCTTTGTATCCAGAACTCAATCTAGGTAATCAGTCCAAGATAGCCACTATATGGCCCTCACCTCTGGCTGTACATATCAGGACCTGCGATATCCTGATGTCAGCACTGAAGCAGCCCATTAAACTCACATAGTTAAGGGTTCTAATTTGTTTCCATAGTCACGGGATTAACATCTTGGCAGCGGTTAGTAGTTCAGGTAAAACGGATCTGTTACATTTACCAACAGGAATGTCGTACAGTGAAGCATTACAAAAGAGGCTATAAGGAAAGTGGGTCCACAATTTAACAAATGGTCCTAATAACTCCATGGATAAGTGAATTTTTTTTTTTCGGTACATCAGGTGACGTGCAAAGGGCCTCAAAAGGTGTAAGGCTCCTAGAGTAAGGTATGTAGTTCATTATGTTTGTGTGACCCGTGGGCATGTGAGGCTGAGCACCCAGAATCAAAAGTTATGGTGCAGATGTAGAGACACAGTGTGCCTTGTAAGGGTAACTGCACTTCCCGGGATCCAAGAGGCTCCTTCACATACCAAAGGCCCAGTGGAATCAACTTCTGTATCCAGTAAAGCTAAGACTAGGAGCTAAAGAAACCCGGCAGACATCCTAAAGAAGGCACAAAACAATTTTGACAGGACAAGCGAGCAGAGCAGAGTGATAACAGAAACCAAACTAAGACAGGGTCAAGGAAGACTGAAGAAGGACGCAATGTATGTATGTATGTGAGTGGCAGAGTGTAAGTGGGTGTGAGTGGCAGAGTTATTAGTGTGCATGTGTATGTATGTGAGTGGCAGAGTGTAAGTGGGTGTGAGTGGAAGAGTGGAAGTAAGTGTAAGCGTGTGAGTGTGGCAGAGTGTGTTTGGAAGAAAGTGTGTGTGAGTGGAAGCATGAGTGGAAGAGTTATGAGTGTGTATGTGTGTGAGTGGCAGAATGTAAGTGTGTGTAAGTGGCAGAGTGTGAGTGTATGTGTGAGTGTGGCAGAGTGTGAGTATTTGGAAGAGTGTAAGCATGAGTTATGAGTGTGCGTGTAAGTGTGTGTGAGTGTCAGAGTATTGGAGAGTATAAGTGTGAGCAGCAGAGATATGCGTGTGAATGAGTGTAAGCATGAGTTGCAAAGTTATGAGTATGCGTGTGTATGTGAGTGAGTAGCAGAGTGTGTGAGTGTAAGCATGAGCAGCAGAGTTATGAGTGTGTGTGAGTGGCAGTGAGATTACTAGGAGAAAATTTGTTATTTACTATTATTCATATTGAATGTGATAATCAAGTGTGAAACAGTGCTCATACCATTTTTATTTTCACACTAGATTATTGCATTCAATATGAATAATAGTGATTCATCTTTATATATAGTCTTTATATTGATGGAAATAAAAGTCCATACACATGGCATTACACATACCATGTACCTGGTTATAGTATTAAACCCATACATTATGAGTGAATGTGCTGCTCATTATATTATGGGCTTTACTCATGAAAGAGAGAAGTGCAGTGAAGTGAGATGTGAATTTCAAACTAAAGGCTAAAGTAGCAAAGTTGGAAAAATGATCGCATTCATTTGAATTCCCATCCCTGCACTTCTCTCTTTTATGAGGTTGGTAGAAGGAGCATACCTTCATACCTAAGACTATTCTCTACAGGTTTTTGACCCCTTTTTATTAAAAATATATATATATATTTGTGATGTGCGTGTGAGTGTTGCAGGTTTACACACGTGTCTGCGTGGCAGAATGTCTCTGTGGGAAAGGCCATCTGTGTGGATAAGGGTGTCTGTGTGTAAGGTTGTCTGGATGTGTGTGTGTGTGAGTGTTAGGTTGTCTATGTGTGTGATATCCCCTATATTATGGCATATTATGAGACTGGTAAATGTTGTATGCAACGTACACAAATTTTTGTATGCTCAGTTATTTTGAAATCATGGGAATTTGCTCACATACAAGTGTGTGTGTGATGTAAGTTGGTGTGTGTAAGTGGGATTGTGTGTCTCTGTGTGTAAGGGTGTGTGTGTAAGGTTTATGTGTGACTGTGCAAGTGTGAATGTGTGTGTATGTGTGGCTGCATGTTAGTGTAACTTTGAGTAATGTGAGTTTTTTGTGTGCTGCGAGCCTTATTGTGTATTGTGGTACAGTAATGTGCAGTATGAGTGTGTGACACTCACACACTGCACATTACTGTGAGTAGTATTGCTTTGGAGTGGGTGTTATATTCACACATTGCACATTACTGTGACTTTTATTGCTGTGGAGGTAGACATGCACACACACATACAGACAGATACACACAAACAGTCGGTCACAGACAGACATACAGTCAGTCACACACACAATCACAGACAGACACACACACATATAGTCAGTAACAGACAGACACACACATACAGTCAGTCACAGACAGACACACACATACAGTCAGTCACAGACACACACACCCACATACAGTCAGTCACAGACACACACACACAGTCGGTCACAGTCAGACATACAGTCAGTCACACACACATACAGTGGGTCACATAAACACACAGTCACATACACACACACAGTCACACACACATGCAGTCAGTCATACACACACACACACACACACTCTGTCAGTCACATACACTTACACACAAGTCAGCAATTTTGTTTTTGTTTACAATAAAAAAGTGCATCTATCAATATGTCCCCCTCCTGGCTGCTATACTTCATTCTAGCCTGGTCTGTGCCCTGCTGTTGTTTCTAGCCCTGCTGAGCACACTCAGCGCTTGGACACTATAGTACAGTGCATGTGAGGATAGAGTAGGAAGACTGTGCAGCCGGTGCACACACAGCTCCCCCGCGCTCCATTGGATAAATAAAATGATTCCAGTGGCGAGGGCACCAAGCAGGGACAACAATAACTGGGCCCCAGGTATAATTTCCTGGTGCCCGGCATTTGTTGAGCCCTGATATATACCCATATATACCTATTGTTCATTGGCGTCAATTATATCAGTCTGTATGCTGCCTAAGCATGTGATCTTATTTATTCCACTTCCATCAAATCTGTCATGGGCTCCAGCCCCGAATCTTTTGGAGACCTAGCAACGCCCCTGCTTAAGAGTAAATTAACTAAGTGATAGCCAAGCAGAGCTAAAACAGAAAATGAACTGAGGGAGAGCAGAACAGAAATACAGAATGCAGGGCTACAGGACAGAGGGTAAAAATAATCAAGAAAGCAGAAACAAAATTAAGGATAAAAAATACAAGGCATGGGGATAATGAACACAAGAGGCACATACAAAGGAACAAACAAATACAGGAACTAGCCTAACACTAAAAATGAAAAAAGTGGGGGTTTGGTTCAAACAAATTGGCCAATTTAGATGTTAGCTTGCCAACCAAGTCAAGGTACCCCACATTACGCAAGTCCCTAACTAAAACATAATATAGCAACACATAAATAGACTCTAAGACACATAAATGACATTAAACTTAAACACAGAGAAAATACCTGTAGACTGCTGCAAAGGACTGAAAAGCAACGGGTGTGGTTTAAATAGAAAACTAACAGAGCAGAGGTAGAGAGAGAAAACCTGAAATGAAAAATAAGGACAGGCAGAGAGGAATACAGGGCATTTAAAGGGACAGGACATCCAACTGAAGGGACACAAGACGTTATACAGGGCAGGACAAGAATACTGGGCAAGACAGGAATACTAGGCAATGCAGTAATACTGGGCAAGGCAAGGCAGTTATACAAGGCATAAATAAGCACAACTCATAAGAAAGCAAAGCAAGAATGATACAGAAAAGCCTGGCTACAGACTGGATGAGTCTGCACAAGAGTGCATTGTTACAATGGGGTTAATAATATTAATGTAGCAACAGAGAGGGCACAGACAAAGGACATGGTAACAAAACTTAAAAGCATACACAAACATATATAACTACGAGACTACATGTAGAGGCCAGAGCTAAATAGAAGGAACACAAGAGAACATACAACCAAACATGGATACAGGGACAAGCCTACAACTCTACTTGACCAAATAATGATGATAAGCATTCCAACCACATCAAGGTACCACCACCAACTGGCAAGACCCTAACTCTAAAACATGCCTAAATTAATAACAGAATCCAAACTAAAAGACACACAGGAATTAACTGTAACAGGATTGCATAGACACCAAGGTCACAACGGTATGAGGCAGGCAAAGGAGAGGTCAATAGGCAGTCGGGTCACAATGGTATGAGGCAGGCAAGAAGTAGTCTATAGGCAGTTCTGGTCACAATGGTAAGAGGCTGGCAAAGGAGTGGTCAGTAGGCAGTCTGGGTCGCAATGGTAGGAGGCTGGCAAAGGAGTAGTCAATAAGCAGTCCGGGTCAAAATGATAGGAAATAGGCAAATAGAATGGTAAAAACAATCCAGGTCAGAAGGGTATGGAGCAGTCAGAGGAGAGGTCAAAAGCACAGTAAGGAACAACTGATCATTAGAAGGATGGATCAATAACTGAGCACCGGCGTTAGAGCAGTCTGGGTCTTTTATAGGGGCTGTTCAGCGTGATATCACACAAGACATCACAGGCCACACCCTCCAAACACACACCACTCACTAGAGGAAGAGAAGGTGGCGTCGACATCATGGACTGAAGCCCCATTCTGTTGCTGATGCCTGCACCAACCAGCCATCACCATCTACTTCTCACTGTGAGGACATGGGGAGTGAAGACGCGTATGGCAAGGAGCGCGACGCATGCCATGAATATGGCCCATACACGCTGTTTGATGGATAATATAGTACTGAACAAATGTCTGAAGGAAAATATGTCACTGACAAGATGTATGTGATCAAATATGGCACTGGCAAGAAGTTTAAGGGCAAAGTCAGCACTGTGGGAAGTAAGGGTGTATGGCAAGAGTTGTGGCATGTTGCTTGGTGAAGAATTTTGGCTCTGGGTAATTTTCACACCGGGTTTTGGGGACTATGGTTCTGATATGATATGAAAATCTATACACACATAACCTGGGATGGTTTAAGAGGAATATTTAGAATTTTTGTGGAAGATGACAGCTGTTCCCATAACATCAGTGTTGACCATTTTTATATTATTGATAATTATATATTGTTAGGATTGTTTTAAATAATATACAGTTTTAATAGAAACCAATGCAGTTTATTCAGCTGCATGGTGTGCCCATTAGCATTTTCTTGGTAACATAACGCGCCACATTATTTATTTATATTAGATAACACTTTGCACTTGTGTATTACATTTGAATATGATGTAATGGATAAAGAATACTTAGTGCTCCTCATTTTATACAATGTTATTTGGGGGTAAACATGCTGTGTTTATTATTGTATAATAATAAAGTAATTCTGCCTCTTCCTATCACCTTTTGCTTTTTGCCCTACAAATGTTTGAACGCTGTTGGCCAGACATGACAACCCTCTGTAGGTCAAAACATTGCAGTGTGAACCTGTTTGATAGAGAAATATCACGTTGTTAAATTATCTTTTACTTTCATCTACTTTGAGTGCTCAGTAATATATACATCGTATCTATCACATATTGTATTGAGAGCATACATTGAACCTATCATATATTGTATTGAGAGCATACAATGGATCTATTGGGATCTAACTGTGGTGAATTGACAATCATGTTGCAAAACATCAGGCATTAATAGAAGAGTTGGAAAAGAAGGAGAGGTGCAGATTTTTTTTCTCCAAATCAGCTATTTCGGCCTTATATTTATAAACCGGTTTTCAATTTATCGACATTTGCTTTGCTCATACCCTTCCTTCTTTCTATGTGTTAAAAAGGTGAGTGTAGCTGAGCACTTCAAATGCGAGCACACACGGACCCCTTGACTTGAGCATCAACATTTTAGTTGAGAAGGTGCCCAAAACTTACTGATTTCCGTTTTTACAATATAGATGGTATACAGTGTAAATGGTCTTCTAACTATATACTTTTCATACTCACTTTTTTTAAGATGTGTTTGACATCACCACCTATGCACTTGGGGAATTTGGGCCTGTCCTTAGTTATTGATTTAAAGACTTCCTGCACCCGGTATCCATTAAAAAAGGGATATCTGCCCGTTGACAACTGGTGCAGGATAATGCCAAAGGACCACCAATCAACCGCAGACGAATACGTTTTTTTTAGCAAGATCTGGTAAAGAGAATATATAAGAAATAATATAATTATTGCATAATCATAAAACACTGTAAATTAGAACTTTAAATCATGTGGTATCTTCTATCTTCAATTCTCTGTTAATTGTTGTTGTTCATAAATATATTTCTATGACAACGAAAGCAGGAGAAGAGTGAGCTAGATCCATGCCAGGATGGGTGGAGGACACTAGACCAAAGAAAGAGTGACAAAGAAGGCAACAGAGGGCTATAATAAGGTTGAGAAGTTGCAGATGAAGGAGGCTGCAGTATATGTAATCATCAAGAACTGCATGTTACACCTTCTACAAGTACATCTGTAACATGGTTTGGGAATCACTCACTAGATGGTGTTATCAATCAGTGCATAGTCACAGCTTAGCTGTAATATCACAGAGTTATTCATTATTATGATACATATTACAGCTGTAAATGTTAAACTTAGTTCTCACCTCAGGAGCCATGTATCTTAATGTTCCTGCCATGTCGCTTGTTGTTCCACCGTCGAACATCCCTTCCTCAGCAAGTCCGAAATCGATGATGCGCGCATGTCCCTCGCTGTCCAGGACGATATTCTCTGGTTTCAGATCTCTGAATGAGTAGGTTGAGAGTAAATTATGTCAATGTAAGAGGGTTGTGAGGAGTAGGGACACTACCATGCAATATGCATAGATCTGAACAAAGAACTAGAGGAGACCGATAGAAAACACTACTTTACTGACCGATGAACGATCCCGTGGGCATGCAGGAACTGGAGGCCGCAAACCATCTCTGCAGAATAAAACCTAATCAAGAAAAGAGATAGCATAGCAGAAGAGATTTATGAATGCACATTAGCTAGAAAAGGTTAAAAAAAAAACGCACAAAAATCAAACTAAAGTGTACAATAAATAGCATTCAGTGGAAAAGAGCACATTTTTAATGCAACAGTTCTCTGGGAATATTAATAAATAATCAAAATAAGCCAGAAGCAGGGCTGCAGGCATAAAGATAAAATGAATATCCATATAGATGATTCCACACAGAACAATACACGTGCACTGGACGAATACGAATAATACCCCTCAAATGACAGGATGTTTACACACGATCCAGGGCTCTACTGTCTGCCATCAACAAGCAAAATAGTCAATTAGAACCGCCCGCGGTACTCCAAATCAGCTCACACATATGCTATAGTGTCTGTGTAAATAAATCGTGCACATGACAAGCATAAAAGTGTCAAAATATGGCACTCCAATTTTCAAATGTTATGATACCCACACTAATGAACTCCTGTGCTCCTATTGCTCCTCAATGTACTTAGGTAGAAAATTGGTATACAGTTGGAGAAGCGCAGAATCACATGTGAGAAAAGTTTAAAAACAACACATCAATGATGACAATATATATGTGTATCTTATGCACTCACAAATTTTCAAATAATATTCTGCCTTAAATAAGACAATTGATCTCCAAAAGTTTTTTTTCTAGTATGCCATTAATCTGAAAAATTATGCAACTAAGATTCAAAACAGCACCTGGAAAAATAATGGGGGAACCCATGTGAAGCTAAACCAATGATCTTTTCTTCACAGAACAAGAGCTTCTTTGACCTGAAATAGAAGGAATCTTTTTTTTTTTTATAATTTATAATCTTTATTTAGAGGGTAGTCCCTCTATTTTCTCTTTTTAGATATGCAACGAATACAAACATAGTACAAAAAGGTAGCAGCGTAAAATACAATTTTAAAAAAGTTCCAAAAGCCAACATTCATATATAAAACATAACATATTCTTATTTCTCCTGATAGCTTTTGGTCATAAAAATTGTCTCAGTAGGGCAGAATTTTTAAATACATTACTCAGTTATGAAAAAAGAAAAAAAAAAAGAAAAAAAAGACAATACATCCATATATAGGCAATGTTAAGAAAAAAAGCAAAAGGAAAAAGAACAGCACAAGGAACAAAAAAAACAGTCACAAACAATACTGTATGGGGGAGGGGTCTATGTCGCGACCCAGTCTGCTTTCTGCTGTCATCAATAATTCTATCCTGAATTGTGATTCCTGTTTGTCCATGGGGCCCATCTTAATTCCAATTTCTGGAATTCCCAAGGACCTGCATTTCTTGCAATACCCCTCTCCATATTAAATTGATAATTAATTTGACTCTGTACCTGAAATAGAAGGAATCTTATGAATTATCCAGCCAAGTACTCTGAAGTTTTCACGGAACCACAAAGGCACAAATGATCACTCTAAATTTGGCAAGGGGGGGTGAAATTGACAAATTTGATCCATAATTGGCCACATAGAATAGCTGAATTTCAGCAGAATTCACCCCTCCCCCCAATTCGGCCAAATTGATGCATATTCAGGACTACCTCAGTACACCACAATGTATTTGCTCCATGATAATCCAGTGAAGATGTTCCTGTACATACTGTAACTGCAGCTTGCACCAGTCACCATAGTATCCACATAATATGCCCAGAACTGACCAAAAAACATAATTTTATATACTGTCCTTACTGCTCTTGTGGTATAACAATGCTGGTGATGTCATGCCAGCTGTAGGTTGACTTCATATAACCACAGGTAGGAAAAAACAGTGCCAGCTTAACAATCCCGAAAGAAAGAAGCTTTCTAAAAAAAATGTCACAAATGCCAAGGCCCCCAGGCTTTTGGGGAGTTAGTGGGCACAAATTCTATCTAGCATTCTGTTGTTTCCAATCTTGGTATTTTCACAGATTTATTTGTAACATTTTGGGTAGTATTGCAGTGCCTTATTCCAAAATTCCCCCACCAAAGCATATATTTTTGGTAAAGCAGACAACCTGGGTGATTTCATTTGAGGTAGCTATTTATACAGCAGTTTTGTCACAACATTTTGCCAAAGTTAGATAGAGGTAGTTTTTGTTGCTGTATTTTTTTCACTAACACAGCCATAGGATTTCTTTCTCAGGTCAGGTGCCACTACAGAAAAACTCTAAAACATATGGAGTAACTATTACAGAAATATCACACATACATTGGTGTGCCATGCTGTTGGAGTGTTAGAGGGCGAAAACCATAACCAAGTTTCCAAAGCTGGAATTTTTAAAGACTGATTTTGTTGGCTTATCTCACATTTTGGGGTAGTATTGCAGTATCCATTCCAAAATTCAAAAGCATAAATGTTTAAAAAGCCGAAAACCTGGTGTATTTCATTTGTTTCATACAACAATTTGTGGTAACTCTTTTTTTATGTAAGTTTTTCACAATGCTGCTATTTCACACAATTGAAAAATTCACCAAGTTCAATAGCATGAGAATTCGGATGAAAGAAGCGATTTACGACCGAACGTCATCCAAAAAAGAATGAAAATTGTGCCTTAGTTCAATAGAATAAGGTGTGGATGAAATTTGTCACGTTCATCCAAATTCCCTCACCTTATACTATTGAGCTTAGGTGACATTACCGTTAGTTTTCGGATTAAATTCGGTCGTAATTCCCCATATTTATATTATGTATTGAACATAGATGAAATTTCTATTCATCCGAATTGATATATATATTCATCTGTGAGCCAATAAGGCTCATGCTGGATTATATATACACGCTTCATACACATATATTTACAATGGATCTTACATTACAAAAGAGCAGCTCAATTGAAAAATGACACTGGGGTTTGGTCCCAAACTGAGATTACTATTGGATTACTCTCTAACCAATCTCTAGTGGGGGCAATCTTTTTAAAGTATGTCTTACGGTCAGCAAGGCACACTCATTTTGTGGAAGGCATAGTACATCCTCCCATTGCAAACAGGTAAAACACAACACACAAAAAAATGCTCTCCTTTCCCCCATTTGTCAATTACTTACACAACTCGACTCATCTCCAGGTAGCCGGTGGGTTGCAAATGAAACAGAAGGTTTCTTCCTGCCAGGTGCTCTAACACGAAGAATGCATGGAACTGTAATGTCAAATATGGAAAATTTACATGACAGAAACAGCAGCATGAATCATGATACACACCCCCCAAGTTAACAGTATATAGGTAATGGCGTTAATGGTGTGGGAAGAGGCCATATTAGTGGAAGGGAGGTATAGATGAGGTGTTTATATGGAAAGCTAGAGAGTATGGCTTTAGTACCAGATTGTAGACAGACATATTGTAGACAGAGGAGGCTATTGTGATCATGAATGACATATTGGGGTAGATTAAATGCCGCCAAAAGTTCAAGTATTGATACCAAATGTATTATTGTGATTTAGTGGCAACGGGACTGCAAAAATATCATATGCTGAAGAACAACACCTTGGAATCTTGGAATAATAAAAGGAGTATTGCACTTGATATTTAATTTGCCATCTAACTTTGAGATCTGAAACTAAAACTTGATTTAAATTAAAGTGTATATATTGATATCATGATAAAATATTATGATTTTTTATTCCATGCAATTTTGTCTTCTTGCTGCGATTATTCTTATATTCAGTAACTTAGTTTAATGTGTGCTGCCTTGTACAGGTTCCTACGTAAATTATTGAATATGGCTTTTTTCTTCTGACATAATCATTCATAATTGTTTTTAACTTACCTAGCGCCATACACACAGCTGCTAATCCAAATGACTTGCAGTCAATTAGCAGATCAGGCCAGTGATTGGCTTACAAGTATGGTCGTATGGTCGAATCTGATCTAGATAAACTCTGTAATATATTTTCTGTGTGTTATTTAATACATTGCTGCTTTATGTACATTACACATGGGACAATGCTTTTGTATCTTGAATTCAGTATGCTATTGACCTCTCAACTAACCAACCAATGACAGAAAGGCCATGGCTTGCATGAACAGTACAGAGGTACAGCACATCAGAGAAATTACTGGCCTTTTTTCTATGAAATCTAACCAGGAATAGGAACACGAAAGAGAACCTATACTTTTAAATATAGGCACGATAAGTCAGATAAAATATAAATTTGATAGACACAGATTTTAGTAGTGGGTTTTTGTAAATGTTCTTATGACATTAAATGTTTTTGTTTTGTATGCCTGGGATCTGAAACAATCGAGGGGGGGGATGGGAGAGGGTGTAGATGGGAAACAAGTTAGATAATGATTAAATGTTTGTCTTTAAACATTCAGCGTTTGAATGCCCCTTATTAAAGAGCAATGCTCACTGATTTACTCAAAAAAGAAAAAAAATTTGTATGTCTTAGACCCACTGGAAAATAGCAGATACAGAATTGTGTCTTCAGCCTCCCTGGAGAATGAAAAGAAAAAGGGAGTATCAATCCTGATAACCATTGCCTTACAATTTAAAACCATATCTCTGGAAAATGAGCCTGAAGCAAGATATAAAATAGTGATCCTTAAATATAACCAACAACTATTTACTTTGGTTAATATGTATGCCCCAAACAATACACAAATTAAAACATTAACGCAAGTAATAGAGAGAATAGAAAAGGTGAAAAAGGGCTCAATAATTTTGGGCGGGGGATTTCGGCCAGAAAGATAGAAGGGGAATCCCTGTAGGACCTATATATATCTCTCTCAAAGTTAATGGAAAAAAGAAAAACCTCTAGATGTATAGTCATCACAGATCCAGATATTAAAAAAGGAAATAAATCAAGAAAACCAGATTCAAGAGTATTTGGAAAAATGCAAATTACCTGCACCAGTAGATGACCAGAAACAAGATCTAAATAAACCCATCTCAGAAATAGAAGTCAAGATTGCAATTGATAAAATTAAGAATAATAAAGCACCTTGGTTGGGGCTTTCCTGAATATAATAGCCAATTATGGCAAAGTTTAAAACTACAGAGTGAATATATCTAAATCTAATATAATGGCCTTACACATAGATATGAATTTGGTGAACATATTGAAGGAAAGTTTTGATTTTAAATGGATTAAAGATAATATGGAATGCGAGGTTATAACAATCCCACCAAATCCAGAGAATATAGCAAATATTAACTATGACGATATCCTGAAGCACACCAGTGAATTGCTCAAAGAATGGATGGGTCTAGAAGTCTCATGGTGGGGAAGAATTAATGTCATCAAGGCATTGTCACCGTTAATCTGGGTTTGTGGCCGTTTCCTCTTCAGCCTCTAGTGGCCGCTATTCTTGGGTGCCCATTCTCCTACTGTTGTTAGCTGCCTCGTCATCCTCAGCCCTTCCCTATTTAAACCTGCAGCTTATGGCACTCAGTGCCTTTGCATTGCTTTGGTTGCTGTCTGTGATAATGGCTTGTGTGCCTCACTAGTGTTCTGACACCTGTTTGATATGCTGATTTCTGACCCAGTTCATTCCTGACTACCCATATCTCTCCTATCCATTTGTTCCTGCATTCCTGTTTTGTTCTATGTCTGCTGCCTGCCTCGATTCTGCTTGTGACCTGGTTATTCAAATCTCTACATTCCTTGACCCAGCCTGTTTTGTGACTCTCCATTTGCCTGTCATCCTGTGCTAAGCCTTATCGGGCTCCTCTTGATAGGTTCTTGGTAGTAAATATTTCAGCAAAGTCCTTGGTGACAAAACACCGATGGCTTAACCAAGGGTGTGTTGTCATTAAGATGAAAACCAATACTTAGTGAGTCTTCCCGTAAATGCAACTGCATTGGGGATCCGGCTCTCCAGCAAAAAATGTACAATTATTATAGGCCCGTGTCCTTATCTAAGAGCTGCCAGTCCAGTATCTGCATCCTGTTCTCAGTTGCCTGTCCTGTTTCAGCTGCCAGTCTCCACTACCAGTCCTGTCAGAGTATTCCATCCAGTTCATAGTTATGCATCGTGGGGTGCAGACACATCCTACACCCTGCCCTGCAACGAGGCTCCTCTCTGGTCTGTTATCCCAGGTTGTGACAGGCATACCTGCTTCCAAAGTGGAAGTATGCTTTGATGGCCAAGAGTAGCAAGAAGGGAGGTTTATCAGTCCCAGATATAAAAAAGTATCACGATGCGTCCCTTTTCAAACATCTCTCCAAATGGTTTAATAAAGAGGGGGAGGAATCATGAAGAGAAATAGGGGTACCTGATTTATCTATGCTACTGTGGGCAGACCAAAATAAATTCAAGACTAGTAATTGGCCCGGGAAGACGTGGTGGAAAAAGAACTATATCACTGCAATAATTCTCAGTTTTTGGGAGAACCTTAAATCAGAATATGGACTAATGTGGATTAAAAAGACATGGAGAGGCTGCGATATTAGACTCTTGGATCATGATATAGAAAATATGAATATAGGTCTCTGGAATGAGAAGGGTATACATAGTTTCTCAGATATATTAATAGATAAGAAAATACAATCTTTTCAGACATTAGTCTCTGAAAATCAAATACCCCAAGGGATATATTTAAATATCTAATTAAGAATTAAGAGGTTTGAAAGAATTATTGAATCCCAGAAATAACCTTAAAGATTTGATACAATGAGATATTTTTGAACAAGAAGATCTGACAACGGTTAGGCGATTAGCTAACCTCATAAATAAATGGGAAATAGATACTGGATCGGCAATTCTGCCTGCCGACTGGCTTAACACCATCCAATAGATAAAAAAGAACATTTATTGTTTAAACATTCTGGAACTCCAATATAAGTTGATAGTTAGATGGTATTTAGTACCCACAAGGACCGACAACCGCACTCTTCCACCTAGGATTGCCTAAAACCAGTATAAATGAGACTTATATTGTTACCCATATTTTAACAGCAGCTAAAGCCCTAATTGCGAGATCATGGAAGAAGATAGAAACTTCCACATGGGAGAGATTGAAAGCAAAAGATTTCCTATCAGTTTAATATGGAGAATAGCCAATTCTGGATGGGCTGTATAGGAGAAATATATAAATGAATAAATAGATTACTAACTAGGGAAAGATGACAACCCCGAATGTTAGGACAAATATAGAAGATATAGATTGGAGAGGCCTCTCTAAAATCACCCCCTCCCACCTTACTAACTTATTCCTCCCTCATGTGGAGGAAATTGAAGGAAAATAAACTCTGGCTAGGTTTTGTTTGTATTATGTTTTGTTGGTATATGTTATGTTGTGTGACATATTTTAAATGTTGTCTGTTTTATACAAATATATAATATTATTGACATTAATGTTAAATGTTATGAATGTTGAATTGTAAAACTGTAATAAAAATGTATACGAAAGAAAAAAAAACTAACCAGGCCTTTCAAAAGGCTTCACACTGTACAAAAGTAAGATGTGCCGCCAAATATACTTCTATAAACCTGAATAACAAGATGTTCTCCTATAATGCCACCAATTTTCATCACTAATGTCCTAGCTATGAATATTATGGATAAACCCCTGCATACTTCAGATTGAAAAGCAGCATGCATGTGACAAAGAAAGAGGCTCCCATTAGCCACAGCTAGGATTCTTCTCTCTTTCATTAAGCTGCTGGAATTATCATGATTGATTCTCCTTCTGATGATCTTCACTGCAACAATTTTCCTGGAGTTCCTGGTGGAGGCTAGCATCACCTGAAATAGGCAAAAAGGAACAGAAGAGGCCAAAGTGAGATATAGAACACATAGTTATGTTTAGTAGACAGTAGAGTCAACTCAGTATGCCGTGAGATGGCCCAAATTCAGGCCAGATTGGGGCATAAAGCTAAATTGCGGAGAAATAAACTATTTGGCTGCTCAATATTGCGATTTCCCCATGAAAGAGAGATTATACAAAGGGAGGGGAAATGGGGTATAAATACCAACATTGTTGGGTGTCTTCTTACATGATGAGTAATTACTGATACATATTTGAACCAGCATGTCTAAATTTAAAAACAATATATTTTAGATTCTTTTATATTCTTTTACTTTATTGTTATATATATATATAATACATTATTTTACATTTTTTATTTCATTTATGTTTGGGCCATTTCGGGAGGAATTTGGCTATTTCTGATATACCCGAGGTCCTCTCAAAATAGCTCCAAAATAAGCTGAAGTCCTCCCCTTAGAAGTGTATGTGGAGTTGGCCACTTTGGTAGATTATTATTTTTTTGCTTTTCTGGATAGCCTCACTTATGAACCTTACAGGAAAGCAATGATGGTTCTAAATGCAGTGACTAGTGACTGTGCCATTTTACAGGCAATGTATTGCATTGGGAGGCAATACATGTATGGGAATTGTCGTGAAGGGGTTAAGATTGTTAATAACTAATAAAAGTTATGTTTTAACATGTATTAGAACACTTGTTGCTATTTTATATTAACAACATGACTAAACCCAGAAATGTGTTTTCTTTTTATATGTGTAAAGCTACTTTTCACTGCTTTATAAAACTGTGAATGATACTTCAGCTAAATTATTTGTTAAATTAATACATTTTTATTAAAAACATTTTATCATTTGTTTCATTTTCTTTAACACATCTCAACAAATATTAAATATTCATTCCATAATTATAATATCAGTGCCATATATCATTACTGTAATAGCTGGATTTTAATGTCAGTTGCTGCTTACCATATGTAAGTGCTCTCTAATATAATTGTATACTTATGTAATACAGGAACTGAGTGCTTGTATTGCAGTGTTGCATAAGACAAAGGTATACATTTTGCAGTTATACAAATATATCTTTAGAAAATGCCATATCGGAGGAGCACTCATTCTACATTTTTTTTTTTTTTATTGAAGCTGTATTATAGTTCAACAGTTTTTAGCATTAAATAGACCTTAGTTATGTAGAATGAGGCTGTATAATAATGTGCCACTAGGCAGTAAACTAATTCATTTCATCCATGCAAAGATAAACACATATTTTTACAATAACATTTTTATAAAATAAACAAAATTCAGGAAAAGACCTTAATCCCTTGCCGGCACAAGACGTGCTAGAATGTGGCCATGCGTTGAGGACACAGGACGTACCTACTCCGTCCTGTACCAAAACGAGCACTGAAAGCGTTTTTTACCGCTCTCAAGTGCTGAAACGGCATTGCTATGATGCTTTCATGTGGAAACATTGTTGAATACTGAAAAGAATGCCCGTAGGCATTTCGATAGCTCTGGAGAGCGATTGAAATGCGGGTTTTAAAGTTAATTCGCTTCCTATGCTCTGTAAGTGTTGCTGACTTGCCTTACAAATCGAGGTAATCAGCTTCCCACAAAAAAAAATCGCACGATTTTGGTCAATGCGTGACCAAGATGGTGCTGCCCTTCTAAGGGCAAGAGCACAGGAGGCAGGAGGTAGCTACTTCCTGTTCTCTGTGGCTGCCACACAATTGCCTCATCACAGAGACTGATAGCAGTGGGGATGGTCAGATGAGCATCCCCACTGCCTGGTCAAATCAATATTAACCAAATATTGATCTGACCTTTTAGGATCTGCCTCCCTCTTCTCACATTTTTTTTAGTGAGGGAGGGAGACAGATCAAAGTAGTAAAAGTGATCTTGCGTAAGCAGAGCATTTTTTGCTGTTTGTGCATATTTTAGGGGTTCATTTTTTTGTACTGTATTTATTAGAGTGCTACAAAGGCTCTTCTAAGAGCTATTAACCCCTCTCTTGCCGCTGATCACTGCTGATATTGACGCCAAAGAAATTTTTATCTGTCTGCTATTTTTTTAGCTGTCTGAGCGCATAGCAATCAGTAACAGTGAATTAGTGGTAAAGGCAGTTTGATGATTGCTCAGATGAGCATCACCATTCGCCTGGTCAGATCAATATTTGTGAATATTGATCTGACCAATTTTCATATGCCTCCATGTCCTCACTTACCTTTTTGTAAGGGAAAGAGACAGATCAGCATTAGTGATATAAAATAACATTTTATAATATTGTCAGGTTTAATGTAAGCCATTCCCTGTGTATTAACCCCTTCCCTGCCATTCATCACTGTATAAGCAGTAATCTTGCACAGCAACAGTATTTGTTGCTGTCTGCACTTTTTATGGATTAATTTATTTGTACTGTAATGTATTACAGCACTAGATAGGCTCTTCTAAGAGCTATTAACCCCTTCTTTGCTCGAGGTCACTGCTTAGGCACTGATTCTGGGGCCGCGGACTCTGGGTTCAATTTTGACACTGGTCAGCTTTCTGATACATCATCTAGTGATGTATCGGTGGCTGCAGAGACATTGCCACAAGGCTTCATGGGTGTCTACTTTTAAAAAATATATTGTGTGGTGGGGATAAATTACATTGAAACACTGAGATGCGCACCTCACAAATGTTGCCTTTTTTCACCTCAAAAAACAAACAAACCTATACATGGATGGTATCGCTGTACTCGGGAGATGTTTCTGAACACATATTGGGGTGTTGTTTGGCAGTGTATACCAGAATCTGTGAATTCATGCCTGAAGTACATTGTATGTGGACAAAAAACTCCAAAAATGTACTACCACAAACTTTTGAGTTTTAAAATACCAACATTCGAAATACCTTAGGATGTCTATTTTCCAAAAATATATGGTTTGATGGGGTAAAATACATTGGACGACTTCAAAAATGTTCCAAATGGAACATGGGCACAGACTGACTATATGTCAAAATTCCAAGTTGGAAATGCACCCCACCTAAATGTCACCTTTTAGCCCCCAAACAACCCAACAAACCTATGTATGCATGGTATCCCTAGACTCAGGATATGTTGCTGAACACATATTGAGGTGTTGTTTGGCACTGACACATAACAGGATCTGTGAATTCATGCTCCAAGTACAATGTATGTGGAAGCAAAAAATTAAACAAATTACTAACCTAAAATTTGACAAAGGCCGGTGGTAGAATTAGTGCATGGAAAGTGTTAAGATACTACCATTTGAAATACCCTAGGGTATCTAGTTTGCAAAAATGTATGGTATTGTGAGGTAAAATACAGATTCTGGCTTCAAGAATGTCCCAAATGGAACATGGGCGGAGGCTTTCTGCATGTCAGAATTCCAAGTTAAAAAAACAAAAAGCGCACCTCTCAAGTGTGGGCTTTTAACCCCCAAATAATCTAACTAACCTACACATGGGTGGTATCCCTGTACTCAGGAAATTTTGCTGAACACATATTGAGGTGTTGTTTGGCACTGACACATAATAGGATCTGTAAATTCATTCCTGAAGTACAATGTATGTGAAAAAAAATTACTACCCAAAATTTTGACATAGCCTGGTGGTAAGATTAGTGCATGGAAAGTGTTAAAATACTACCATTTGAAATATCCTAGGGTGTCTAGTTTTCAAAAATATATTTTGTGGTGTAAAATACATTGTCTGGCTTCAAAAATGTACCAAATGGGACATGGGCCCAAGTTTTCTGCATGTCAAAATTCCAAGTTGGAAAACTAAAAAGTGCACCTTCCAAATGTTGCCTTTTAACCCCCAAATCACCTAACCAACCTATGTATTTGGCAATACCCCTTCACATTTTCACATAATGTTAACACAAATTGGAATCTATGTCGGGGGGGGGGGTCATATATGGATTTAGTACAGATATCAGTGTTACAATGTCACTATCGCTAATTATGAAAAAAAGGATTTTGAACTATCTTTGCACTACTTATAGTTTTGGCCCTGTAACTTGAATAAAAAGCACAAAAACATAAAACATGGGCTATTTATGAACTCAGGACAAATATTAGAAACAATTTAGCAGTGCTTTTTGTTGTCGCTTGTAGATGAGTATATGGTTTTTCAAATAAAAGTCAGAAAAAAGTAATTTTTTTGCCATATTTTATTATTATTTTTATATCAAATTATATTCTGTTATCAAAATAATGGTATCAAAAGAAAGCCCTTCTTATGACAATAAAAAAGATATATCGTTTGTGTGGTTACACTAAATGAGACAGAAATAAATTACAGCCAAACACAAACACCTCAGAAATGTTAAAACAGCCCATGTCATTAAGCGTTGGACAAGCCAAAAAAATCATGTCACCAAGGGGTTAATCCCATTTTTGTTCTGCAAATCTATGTACAATCAAAGAACACATTACCTTCACACATTACCACTTCAGCTAATAAACACTGACGTTTAAGAAAACACAAGAATATGCATGCTACATAATGTTATGGTTTTAGTTAAATAAAAAAGGTTTAGTAGCTCTCCAAATATGTGTTATTAACCTATTAAACTTAAATCAGTTCTGATGTAGCTGTTTTTCTAATCTGGCAGGTTATTCTAAATATGAAATCTTCATCTGGTTGCAAATTTTAAAGAATACAACTACCAACATGAATGATTCTCTACAACCAAGTCTCACTGACTAGTTATATAAATCATGATTTAAATCAAATCCACCCTGCCAAAAAGGGACAATAATTTTTGTTGAAGTGGCTAAAAATGTGGCTATAAACTGGGAATAACTGTAATATATTCAGTGGCTGTATGGCCAATTTATAACTATTTATGACATTTAGAATAATAATAAAACATTGTATTTGCTCAAATAGAGATAAAGACACATTAAATACCGTATATTGTGAGTTTTATTGTTCTGGAGCGCTATCATATACGTATACACAGGGGTAGACAGACATCGCATGGGGCCCCAGGGCTATCGATGGGCATGTACACCCCCCCCCCCCCCCCCGAATAAATGGTTCTATTTATTCACATTTCTATTGAACACTGAAAAGGTGGATAAATAGAACCATATTTTAAAACATACATTTTAAATTCAACTTTAGCACCCACAAAGTAAGTATATCCATAATCTTGCTCTATCATATCAATGATAAATATATCCATAATATTTCTATATTTTGCCAGTGAGAAATAAATCCATAATCTTTCTATATCTTGCCAGTAAGAAATAGATACATAATATTTCTATATCATGACAATGAGACAAATACATAATATTTCTATATCATGCCACATATGACAAACACACATTGCTGTCCCCTTCTCCCCCTCCAACACACATACACAGTTATGTGGCTCTGACTAAATAGTGTTGAGTGTGAGGGGAAGGCCCTGCACTCTCTCCCACTCTCACTCAACCAAGCCACCTCTCTCCGCCACTCTCACTCCTCCAAACCATCTCTCTCCCAGTCCTGCACTCTGTTCCACTCTCACTCCTCCAAGCCATCTCTCTCCCAACATCTCACTCTCTCCCACTCTATTACAAGTCAGCTCTCTCTCACCTGGCCCTGTTCTCTTTCTGCCTCTCTTGTAGGCTCTTGTATGGTTTCACACCATAGTATCACACACATACAAACATACTCAGTCTAAATGAGATGTAGAGCATACACTTGGTAAAACATGGCACACTGTATAAACTTGGCATATCATGGCAAAATCATCAGTATTGTATAAACATGGCATTAAATGGCAAAATCATCAGTAATGTATATACTTGTCAATGTGTCCTCTCCACACATGCCAATCCATCCCCTTACACTTCCAAATCTGACCCCGAGACTTGCCAATATGCCCCCTTCTTGCCAATCTGACCCATTTTTCCCAGTATGACCACCATATTTACCAATCTGACCCCAAATTCCCATTTTGCCCCTTCATTAAAAACTGAACCCCACACTTGCCAATCTGCCCTCAAACTTTCCAATCTGCCCCCTTCTTCCCCGTATGACCCCCAGATTTGACAATCTGACCTCCAGACTTGCCAATATGACCCCCATTTACCAATATGCCCCCACATGTGTCCATCGGACCCATCTTCCCAAGTTTCCAAGCCCCCTCAATCCAAATCTGCCCCCCAAATATGCCAATATGCACCCTTCTTCCAAATAAGCCACATCCTACACAATGTGTCCCCAGGCTTACCATCGACCCACTTCTTCCCAATCTGACCACTTCTTCCCAATATGACATTCAAATTTGCCAATCTGACACCCACTTCCCTATCTGACTCCCAAATGTGCCAATCTGCCCCCTTTTTACCAAGCTAACCCCCACACTTCACAGTCACACCCCATCTTTCCAATCACACCCCCAGACTTTCAAATCTGCCCCCTCCTTTGTAATCTGACCCCCAAACAGTCCAATCTGCCCCCTTCTTCCAAATCTACCCCACATTAGCCAATGTGACCCCCTCACTAACCAATCTCACACCAAAGGTGCCAATCGGACCACTTCTTCCAAATCTGACAACCATGTCAGTGACGGGGCCCCCTTCCAGCCTGGGACCTCGAGCAGTGCCTGAGTGCCCTCATAGTCAGTCCGCCCCTGCTTATATAAACCAAAAATTCTGAACATGCAAACAAAAGAGGGACATAGAGGAATATATGCACTAAATAGTGACAGTTAAGAGGTATGCAAACTATACTTCATTGTCATTTCCTAACTAGACCCCAGTTTCCACCACAAAAAATACACCAGTATACCATACTAAATTACAGCTTACTCACTTTTCCAAAATTGCCCCTTCCAAGCTCAGAATGAAAGTGGAAGCATGCTGCTGAAAGTGGTGTCGGTTTCCCAGATGTTCCAGCGACTTCATGGTGTTTACTTCCTCCTTATTGAATAAAAAACAATCATATTACTAAACCTTATAACAAATACATATAACTGCTACTTAAAGTCTGAGTCCTACAATCTTAGACCTAGACTATCTATGGCATTGAACAAGTGAACATTTACACAGATTAACAACTTCTTGGTTTCCTAAATCCTGTACCTGGTCTACTCTCCTCTTCAGTTTTATATCTTTTCTCATTTTCTTCTTCTTGTTCTTCCTCTTCTCTTCTTCTTTTACATACCGTCTTCCAGCTGCCCTGATCTCTTCTTTCACATTCCTTCTTCCTCTTCTCTTTTCTTCCCCTTCCTTCTTCATTGCTCTCCCTGCTCCTCTTCATCATCATACGATGTTCCAAATCAGTTTCGGATGTGTGAACGCTGTCGCTTTGGCTTTTAGGCATCTTGCAATATATGTATCACGTCTGATAATATATCAGCCTGTAACTTAACCGCTCTCAGAACTTGTGATGATTTGAATCAAAACTACATGGCATCATAGAATCTTGTGATGTCATTGACAAGATATCAGCATACTGCTGTTGCTTATGTTTTTTTTCAAATCAATCAATGTAAAAAACTTCAGATGTGAGGCTGATGCTAAAGACACTATTGATTTTTTTGTGTATAAACCCCCCATAATTGTTGTGAATCTGATAAAAATTAAAAAAATCAGTATTTAATGCAATAAATTCACTCTTTACATGTAACCTTATTTATTTTAAACTCTACAATGGTTTTGGTTTAATATTGGTCATATTTTAAATAAGGACCATGGAATACAGTGTGATGACGGAGCTGCTGAACCATAGCACCCACAGATGGGAAGGACTGGCCATTAGGCAGTCAAGGCACTTTTATGGGCACTGCTTGAAGCAAAGCAGCTGTAATGCTAACTCTGCCCACTTTCTACAAGCTTTGTGCCAGCTGTTTTGCCACTTCACCATGTTGAGGCCTACTTCAACCACTTTTTACTTTCATGTGGTGCTATTACTTTAGTTCAGACAAGCAGTGACTAACATGTGCCTGGTCAATGCCTGCTCATTACAATATAGAGCAGGTGAATCTTTGAAATTCTGGATATTTGTATGTGTACAATACAGTATTTTATGTATTTGTATTATTATCCATTACAATTCTCAAAATCCCTCTTTTCTGTCATTTATTTTTATATTTTTTAATTCTTATTTACATTGTTTGCCACTTATTGTTACTTTCCTTTATTGTGCACAATTATTTATCGATATTTTCAAGATTTTAACAAGGATGGACTGGGAACCACCTTTAAAATAACTAGCAGCTTTTCCAGTCTGCTCATTCCCCCTTTCTATTTTCTTTTTCCCATTTCATTATTTTGGGACTTGGGTGGATTTTCTGGGACTTCATTTTTTTAATGTATACATTACGTTACTTGCAAATAAAGGTTGTGAGAACCCAAATTGCAACCACAGGACTTGCCCATGGAACCAAATTTCAAATAGAATAAAAATATATAAAGAAAAATTTTATTTAAAATGTCACCCCCCATACCTCTCCAATTGCTGACAATGTTGGCTAGACCAGGGGCATCAACATCAGGGCCGAATTTAAGGAACCAGTTCCACAGTATAAATCATCATTATGCCAGGGAAATAGCACCGCACCATTATTATTTCATTAAATTGCATGTTTAAGACACAACTGAATAATACACTATTTCCACATAAAAGGACAAAGGGCTTTATATCTGTTCCTTATGCATAACCCCCATTGAAACACACTCTGCCAGTCACAAGCATTGTTGAGGCATAGTTATTACATAAAAGAAAATATTTTTGACTGGAAACCATTAGGGAAGAATGAATGTCCTAAAAGCATACAACTTACCTCAATGGACATAATTAAAATTAAAATAATTTTTTAAAATTTAAAATGATACCGATTAGGATTCCAAAAACATGGATCACATAGAGCCAGACATCAATGAACAGATTTATTTCTCAAGGAAAGAAGTCGCACATACAAGCTAAATGTATGACACAATAGGTGTGATTTAATTTCAGTATTCTGGCAAACTGATTTGCAAAACGGTTTAACATTTAAGAAAGAAAAAAGGGGTTGCATTTTAGAGGATGTGAGATCCGTAAGGGAAAAACTAAAAGGAGCTGTGAAGTTGAATAAGAAAGTATTGCTACGTTTGCCTTTTAACATTCTTGGTGCCCTAATAACAGACCTAAATCTTAGAAGCGGGTTAAGAATAGGATTTTAATATATTAAAGATCTATATGAGGGAGAAAGATTAAACACTTTTGAACACATTTCTAACAAATATAACATTGCTAGTGGAGAAGTGTTCACATACATTAGATTAAAAGGCTTTTAATCTTAGGTCAGATTTCTGGTAATTGAGGCATGGATAGAGGTTGGGTTATTAAAAACCACGAGAAAGCTAGGTTAATTAATTAAGGTCAGTCTATACATGGGTACATTGCTTACATTTTGTGGAAACTATAAGATCCTGAATCGCTGGTATCTGGTCCCAACCAGACTGCATATAATCTTCCCTGGCAGTGTAGAAGTTTGCTGGAGATGTGGGGTACAAAAAGGTGATTTTATTCACAACGGTCATTACCATTACTTGGGCCCAAAAAAACAGAAACCCTGTTGTTTTAAATGTGTTGCTTTAAGAAAATACTTTTTATAATTCAAACCTTGGAAACCTCTAAGTGGTTAATAGCAAAAAAATGGAAATCAAGAAACACTCCTACCTGGCCTGATGTAAAAATGAATTGTGTCACCAATTAAGGATGGCATTTCAATTCAATATAGGTGCCAACATTTCCCTTTGTATAGATAAAAACTATTTATAAATACATATATATATATATATATATATATATATATATATATATATATATATATATATAAACTTGATTTTGAGTTAAAAAAATGAATTCCTTGTTTGTATTTCCTCTCCTTCCCTCCTTTTCCTCTATTTTCATTATTTATTTATTTTTTTCTATTTTTTTTATTAACACTCAGTCTTATCAAATCAACCATATTGTTTGTTAGCTGGATAAAGTAACATCATCGTGTCAGTTTTAACCCTTACCCTGCATATTTCAACTAATCTTAATTAAAAGTGCTCGTGGAAGGAAAACATTTAACTCCATCTAGCTACTAATATATAAGGTCCAGACGAGTTGTATAAAGTGCATAATTGGGGGCCAATTACAGCCAGCGATTATGGTCGTTAAAGTGCTATGCCCAGTATTTCCTGCCTTTCCATCCTTTTCTTACACTACCCTTTTTCCTTAATTCTCTCCGTCCTCCCTCAGACACCTCCCAACTCCAAATCTCTCCACCAAAACCCCCCCAAAACCCCTAATTAGAGGGTAGAGAGGTACAGGATTATTCCTTAAATACACATCCTGTATTTCTAGTGTGGGATAATTATTAAGTAGAATATGAAGTTAAATTATGCAACTCTATCTCCATCCCCAAAACAAACAAAACAGAATTAACCATATAGAACAAAAAGAAAAAACAAACAAATACGACAAACTCACAAACTCACATAGAACATATGTTGCTCAAGACTACGGCCAGGGCCGGTGTAATAATTTTTGCTGCCCTACACAGAGACAGGGGGAGGGGGAGACACACAGACAAGGGGAGGGAGGGGGGAAACACACACAGACAAGGGTAGGGAGAAAGGGGGGAGACACACATAGACAAGGGGAGGGAGGGAGGTGGGAGACACACATAGATAAGAGGAGGGGGGGAGACACACACAGACAAGGGGAGGGAGGGGGGAGACACAGAAAAGGGGAGGGAGGGGGATGAGAGAAAAGGGAGGTGGAGAGAGAGAGAGAGAGAATTTTGGGGGGGAGGGAGAGAGAGACAACGCTGGGGGGGGAGAGACAGCTGGGGGAGGGGGAGAGAGGCCGCATTGGCACATAAAAGGAAATAAAAACAAGAAATGCATTTGTATAACATCAATTTTTTATTAAATGTTAAAAAGCAATTTACATATATACAAGTTAAACTTTTTTTTCCTATAGGGTAGTCTTATATTCATGCTTTTAGTTGTTTTCCTAAAGGAATATACAAAGTTTGGGGGGTCGTCTTATAATCAGGGTCGTCTTATAATCGAGCAAATGCGGTACACGCACATCACATGAGCTCTTCTTAGTGTAGGGAGAGGATGCTGCAGCTGTGAGGGACAGATTAAAAAAAATTCTGGTGTTGCATCTGCAAACGACAACGATTATTCAAACTATAGCGATTATTCAAATTACAGTGATTATTTTAGTGGGTGCTATACTACATATTTGTACCCTGCCCTGAGCCCAGTGCCAAAGAGAGTGCAGTGCACTTGCAACTGCATGTGTGCCAGGCACATGACTTTAATCCTGTTCTGTTAGCTCAGTGGGCAACATCTAGACATTTTTAAATACTGCAATTTGTTGGTGTTAAATATTACATTTGCGTCCTTCACTTCATATCTGAGAGTCAAATAGAACAGTCCAATACTGTGCTTACAGCGCACTTTGAAAAATTCTAATTGTTGTGCTAAATAGTACATTTACGGCCTGCACTTCATATCTGAGAGTCAAATAGAACAGTCCAATACTTTGCTTACAGCGCACTTTGAAAAATTATAATTGTTGTGCTAAATAGTACGTTTATGTCTTGCGGTGCATTATTTGCAGTCCAATAAACAATAAAAATACAAATAAAAGACAGTGTTGGCTACCTCCTCCTCCTCCTGCGCCGCTTCCACCTACACCCCCACGGTCACCACCTCCTCAACCTATGGGTCACTTAGTATAAACTGAAAGAGAATGCCCTGCACTCCAACCCACTCTCAAATAGATAATTCTGTTGATCCTCCTGGCAGGCATGCTTTAGATTTAGATTTATGTTCTTCCAAAGCTAAAATCAAAGATTCCATCTAGTGCTATTTTATGGCTCAGCTGGATTTGTAATTTGTATGTATTTTATGTTATTTTAAGTTATTTCCCTATCCACATTTGCTTGCATGGCACTTGTCCTACTCTTTTCCACATTTTACTTCCTTTTGCAGCCCTCTAGCCCTTTCCATGACTTTTTTAGAGGCATTTTAGTGGCCAAAAGTTTGTGTCCCCATTGACTTAAATGGGGTTCAGGTTCGGGGTCAAGTTCGGGGTCAAGTTCGAGCACGGACCCGGACATTTTTTCGAAGTTCGGTTGAACCTGCCGAACCCAAACATCCAGGTGTCCGCTCAACTCTAGTAATTAGCTCTTTAATTAGCCAACGATAATTAGATGCTTAATATGCCACTGATAATTAGATGCTTAATTTGCAGCTGATAAGTTGATGTTTATCAGGGTAACCTAGAATATCCGGATTGTGTACATAAGCTAGACCAGATTGTGATGACATCATAAAAACAACTTACTAGAGGTTTTTAATTGTTCTTAAGTTCTCGATTTGGTAGCCACAAATGTCTGATGCACCAGTAAATTAGAAGGAAGGGTGAAAACTTAGGTAAAGTTTTTTTCTTATGAATATTCTACTTAAACAGTGAACACATGTGCTGATATCTTTCTATACCACTGTATTGACAATGATTGTATCTTTTCAACATTTGATTGAATACTTTCCATGCAAAAGGATTATACTAATAATATATAGAAAAGATTGGTTATATAAAAATATATATATAAAAGACACACAACATATTCCCTGCGCCCAAAATATATTAAATCTTGGGTTTGTTTTTTGGCACAAACAAAATATATTAAAATGCACAGAGTTATGCATATATCATGTATGTGTATATCCCTCCTATATGCTGTCGGGCTGCACTTTGCATGCACCCCCCCCTTCAAAATTAGGACTTGAAGATGGGCAAATGTGTGTTATTTTATTTGCCACTGGCAGCAGCAGTTCCATGGCCCTAAGGGAGCTATTTTTCTAAAATTATTTACATTTCAATTCTCCAGTTAATTTAGTTGGGTATTTTAGGCGATTTTGGGTTCATATGGTCCCTAATGAGTAGGACGAAATCCAGAAACCAAATATGGCCACATAACTGGCCAGATAGGTGTATTTTGAGCTTTATATCTCATGACTCTCTGAAAGGCTGACCGAGAGTCATGGGATATGGAGTTCCCAATCATTTGCAATGAGAAAATGTAGCCACTTGCACGTGAAGATAACACACTCTATGACTGTAGGTGTTACCTCCGCCCGCTAGGGGAAGAAGTTGTCAATTGAAAAAGGTTGCACGAATGATCATTTTCAGTTCTGGCGAGATGTTTGCACATATATAATTTTAGCAGTAAGAGCATACTGCCAAATAATATATATACATATATAAAGCAATTTACACACATAAATTGGTTAGACTAGTTGTTCATTCCACATATGTTGTTGTGCATGCATCATGCATGCGACCATCAGATTGCTTACATTGATGATACCTCCTGTGGTAAGAAGTGGTTGGGACAGAGGACGTCCGGAGGTAGCTTATATGATGGAACTGTTTAATGTAGATAGTTTTCTACATTGAACATGAGTCCACTACCTAATTGGGAGCTATGATCTGTATGTCTGTGTGAGCAGTGTCTCTGGTTGGGGTCTCAGGTCGGCATAGAGGTGGGTGTCAGTGAAGTATGATGGAGAGATCTTGCTGCAAAGGAGACTGGACATATGATATGTAATATGATTTATATTTTATATAATATATTTACAACTAGTCATCTTCTTGGATGTGGAGATGACAGTATGAGTGATTAAAGTAGTCTATTGGTTGGTAGTCAACAATGTGAAGTAAACTATAGGGTTTTTTTTTAAATATTATTTTATACAATTTTCTAATTTCATTCTTTGCTGCCAATACAAAATTGGCTAGAGTTTTCATAGCTATTAGATTGACAGGTGCTCTGGTGTGTTTAGTCCACATCATAGAGAATGCACTTGGAATAGAATAATGCACTAACATGGTATCCCCTAATAGATAAGACAAATTATATACTGTACACAAAAAAAAATGCTTTTGAATGTATTTTTTATTTAATATAAATAACCTGTGCTTTTATGGCTGGGAGCCCCATGATATATATGGGATTTTCATGTAACGGTTTATTCACTAAATTCTCTGTAAACAAATTCCCCAAGTACCTGGATCATGCTGATCGTCCCCCGCAGCTTTGCGTGCATGAAATACAGCATCCGGAAATAACGGCAAGTCATTTTCAGGCGGCTGTTGCGAACCATGTCCATGTGAGACAATCACACGTGAAGAAGGGGCCCACAGAACAGATGCCTTGGTTGCCCATGTTTTTTCTTCTACTGATTTTTTTTTTAGGGACCTCCAGCTTGCACCACTTCGGTGAGCTTATTAAATTGTTGTAACGGGTTAACACGAACCGGTGCGAACCGGCTGAATCCCACCACTGGGTAAAATGTTTCATTTTTCCATGTATATGTAAATTATCAACTTTAGTCATGCCGTGTTCGACCCACTCCTCTTAAGTTTATCCCAGCAGGACACTAAATGATTAAGGACATTAAGGATTGTGCATGACCATGACATACTTTGTTTAGTATTCGTTCTCTAGAACCACAAATCTCGCTCTTGCCTCTTCAGTGAATTTTGTTCAGTCATTTTCTTCCTTCAAAGCTTTTTGTGTTGCTATTGCTTGTGCAATCATATTGGCCTGGTAATAAATCTCTATGCTAGGAAGCCCCACAACTCCCTATGTGGCCCTGAGAGAAAGCGTGCAGGATCCCATCCATGGTCGCTTTCAATGCAAAATAAAATTATTCATAGCTGATTGCATCATGGTTATCCATGGCTTAGGGATTGTGAGAGGTAACTTCTATGACCATTGCGGCAATATATACAACTTCACAATATTAATCCTCAACCACCAAGACAAGCCCACTAGTTTCCTTTTAACCCCTTAGTGACATGACTTTTTTGGCTTGTCCGACGCTTGGTGACATGGGCTGTTTTAACATTTCTGAGGTGTTTGTGTTTTGCTGTAATTTATTTCTGTCTCATTTAGTGTACCCACATAAACTATATATCTTTTTTATCGTCAGAAGAAGGGCTTTCTTGTGATACCGTTATTTTGATAATAGCATATAATTTGATGTAAAAAAAATAATAAAATATGGAAAAAAATGAAAAAACATTTTTTTTATGACTTTTCATTGAAAAATCGTATACTCATGTACAGGAGACAACAAAAAAACACCGCTAAATAGTTTCTAATATATGTCCTGAGTTCATAAATAGCCCATGTTTTATGTTTTTGTGCTTTTTTACTCATGTTACAGGGCCAGAACTCTAAGTAGTGCAAAGCTACTTTAAAATCCTTTTTTTCAAAATTAACGATAGTGACATTGTAACACTGATATCTGTACTAAATCCATGAATGACCCCCAACATTTACATATTTTTGAAAATTAGACCACTCAGGGCATTTAACTTAGGGTAATTTGACACATTTCATGTAGCCATTTTACCACCAATCTTTGCCAAAGTTTGCAGGAAAAATATTTTGTTTACATTTTTCACATAGATTGCAATTTAGGTAAACATTACCTTAAAATGTGAAGGGGTATTTCCAAATAACACCTCAATATGTGTTCAGCAACATCTCCTGAGTACAGGGATACCACCCATGGCCACATTTAGGGGGTGAGCATTTTGGTTTTCCAACTTGGAATTCTGACATGCAGAAAACCTGCACCCATGTCCCATTTGGGGCATTTTTGAAGCCAGAAAGTGTATTCTACCCCACAAAGCAGTGCTGTATTCACCGCGAGGCATCCTAGGCGGATGCCTAGGGCGGCAAATTTTGTGGGGCGGCAGCGCCCCCCAGCACTGAAAAGAAAAAAAATGTGAAAAAAAAAAAAATGTAAAAAAAACGCGGCCCTTTAAAAAAAAAATAGACCGCGCTTGCAGGCAGAGACGGAGGTGAGAGGGGATCGGAAGATCCCCCCTCACCATCGCTCTGCCTGCCAGGCTGCACGGGGAGCCGAACAGGCAGCACGGAGAAACCTCTGTGCTGCCTGTTCGGCTCCCCGTGCAGTGTGCCGACACGGAAGTGCCGACAGTCACGTGACGGGCGCGCTGACGTCATACGCGCGCCCGGTCACGTGGCCTGTCGGCACAATCGCCGGGAAGCCGAACAGGCAGCATGGAGGGACCATGCTGCCTGCCTGCCAGGGAAAGGTAAGTGCTGATGGGAGAGTGTGTGTGTGTGAGAGACTGAGTGTGATGGGAGTCAGAGTGTGTGTGATGGGAGACAGTGTGTGTGGCTGAGTGTGATGGGAGTCAGAGTGTGTGTGATGGGAGACAGTGTGTGTGGCTGAGTGTGATGGGAGTCAGAGTGTGTGTGATGGGAGACAGTGTGTGTGGCTGAGTGTGATGGGAGACAGTGTGTGTGTGATGGGAGACAGTGTGTGTGGCTGAGTGTGATGGGAGACAGTGTGTGTGTGATGGGAGACAGTGTGTGTGACTGAGTGTGATGGGAGTCAGAGTGTGTGTGTGATGGGAGACAGTGTGTGTGACTGAGTGTGATGGGAGTCAGAGTGTGTGTGAAGGGAGACAGTGTGGGTGACTGAGTGTGATGGGAGTAGGAGTGTGTGACTGAGTGTGATGGGAGTAAGAGTGTGTGTGATGTGAGACAGTGTGTGTGACTGAGTGTGATGGGAGTCAGAGTGTGTGTGTGATGGGAGACAGTGTGTGTGACTGAGTGTGATGGGAGTCAGAGTGTGTGTGATGGGAGACAGTGTGTGTGACGGAGTGTGATGGGAGTCGGAGAGTGTGACTGAGTGTGATGGGAGTGTGTGTGTGATGGGAGTATGAGCTTGATGTGAGTCTGAATGATGGGGCATGTCTTAGGTGCGTAACGTGGGTGTACAGCTTGGGTAGGGGGGTGCCCGGATTTTGTCTGCCTAGGGAAGCACAAAATCAAGATACACCACTGCCACAAAGCCATATATTTTTTAAAACTAGACACCCTAGGGTATTTCAAATGGTAGTATTTTAACACTTTCCATGCACTAATTCTACCACCAGCCTTTGTCAAATTTTAGGTTAGTAATTTTTTAATGTTTTGTTTCCTGAGTCCAGGGATACCATGCATGCATACGTTTGTTGGGTTTTTTTGGGGATAAAAGGCCACGTTTAGGGGGGTGCATTTCCAACTTGGAATTTTAACATGTAGTCAGCCTGCGCCCATGTTCCATTTGGGACACTTTTGAAGCCTGTCAAAGTATTTTACCCAATCAAACCATATATTTTGGAAAACTAGGGTATTTAAAATTGTGGTATTTTAACACTTTCCAAGTGCTAATTCTCCCACCATCTTATGTCAAAGGGTTGGGATGTCATTTTTTTCCCACACACATTGTAGTTCAGGCAGGAATTTTCAGATTCTGGTATTTTCCACTGCCAACCAACACCTCAATATGTGTTCAGCAACATCTCCTGAGTATAGATATACCACCCATGCATAGGTTTGTTGGTTTGTTTTGGGGCTAAAAGGCCACATTAAGGGGTTGGGAATTTCCAACCTGGAATTTTGACATGTAGTCAGCCTGCTCCCATGTCCCATTTTGGGACATTTTTGAAGCCAGAAAGTGTATTCTACCCCACCAAGCCATATATATTTTTAAAACAATACACCCTAGGGCACGGGCGTCCAACGTGCGGCCCACGGGCCAAATGCGGCCCGCCTGCCAGAGAGGTGCCGCCCGCCTGAGAGTGGCAGCGGTAGCCGCACCTCTCACCCGCTCCAGCAAAGTGCACACCGGGATGTCACTGACACCCGGGGCTCCAACAAAGTCAGAGCGCGAGTGGATGGAGCTTTCTCCTGTCACGCAGGGGAGAAAGCTCCGCCCCTTCGCACTCTGACCCCGATGGAGCACCGGGTGTCAGTGACATCCCGGTGCTCAGATGGAACAATCCACCTCCCTGCAGATATAAGGTAAGCGAGCATGGAGGGGAAACAATATGGTTTTTTTTTTTCTTATTGTAAAAGTGTGTGTGTATGTAAGTGTAACATGGTGTGTTAGAGTGACTGTGTATTTGTGTATGTGTGTCTGTGTATGCACGTTGAATGTGTGCATTTAATGTGAGTGTTTTTTTATTAAGGAAATAATGGGGTTTTTCTTTCTTAAAAAAAAAAAAAAGAAAAACTCTATGTGTGTGTGAATCAGTGTATGTGTCGGTGTGACTCAGTGTATGTGTCAGTGTGACTCAATGTATGTGTGTGTGTAAATGCAACTATGTGTGTATTTGAGTGTGTGTGTATGTAAGTGTAACTTTGTGTAAGAATGACTGTGTGCATTTAATTTATTGAGTATTTATTTTTTTGCTGGGGAATCTGTGACATATTCACACACTGATCATTATGTATGTATATCCACATGTGTGTGTATGTATGTATGTATATCCACGTGTGTGTGTATGTATATATATCCACGTGTGTGTGTGTGTGTGTATGTATGTATATCCACGTGTGTGTGTGTATGTATGTATATCGATGTGTGTGTATATGTATGTATGTATGTATATCTATGTGTGTGTATGTATGTATGTATATATATCCACGTGTGTGTGTGTGTATGTATATCCATGTGTGTGTATGTATGTATGTATGTATGTATATCTACTTGTGTGTGTGTATGTATGTATATCCACATGTGTGTGTGTATGTATATCCACGTGTGTGTGTGTGTATGTATGTATATCCACGTGTGTGTGTGTGTGTGTATGTATGCATGTATGTATATCCTCGTGTGTGTGTGTATGTATGTATGTATAAATATCCACGTGTGTGTGGGTGTGTATATATATATATGAATATATCCACGTGTGTGTGTGTGTATATATATATATATATACATACACATGCGCACACACACAGTTTTTTCCAAAATGAAACATCAATGCGGTCCACACACAAATAAATTTACGGTGAAGTGGCCCACTGCAAAACAAACTTGGACATCCCTGCCCTAGGGTATTTCAAATGGTAGTATTTTAACACTTTCCATGCACTAATTACATGACCAGCCTATGTCAATGTTTTGTATATTAATTTTGTTTCACATACATTGTACTTTGGGCATGAATTCACAGATGTAGTCAACCTGCGTCCGTGTCCTATATGGGATATATCTTTGAAACCAGCCAATGTAATTTATCTCCACCAAACCATATATTTTTAATGGTAGACACCCATCACTCCTTGTGGCAAGGGCTCAGCAGCCAACGATACATCACTAGATGATGTATCAGAAAGCTGACCAGGGTCAAAATCGAACCCTGAGTCAGCTGCCTCAGAATCAGTGTGTAAGCAGTGATCTCGGACAAAGAAGGGGTTAATAGTTCTTAGAAGATCCTATCTAGTACTGTAATACATTACAGTACAAAGAAATGAATCCATAAAAATGTGCACACAGCAAAACATACTGTTCCTGTGCAAGATTACTGCTTATACAGTGATGAATGGCAGGGAAGGGGTTAATACACAGTGAATGACTTTCATGAAACCTGACAATTTTATAAAATGTTATTTTATATCACTAATACTGATCTGTCTCTTTCCGTCACAAAAATGTAAGTGAGGAGAGGGAGGCAGATCAATATTTGTGCATATTGATCCGACCAATTTTGATATGACCAAGGTCATTATGAGCTTATTTGAGCAATCACCAAACTGCCTTTGCCACTAATTCGCTGTTACTGATCGCTATGCGCTCAGACAGCTTTAAAAAAAAAATCTCAAATACTTTTACTTTACACTTAATCCCCTAAAGGGTATTATATGCAGACAGATAAAAACTGCTTTGGCGTCAATATAATTACGTAAGCAGTGATCGACAGCAAAGAAGGGGTTAATAACTCTTAGAAGAGCCATTGTAGTACTTAATAAATTTCAGTACAAAAAAATTAACCCCTAAAAAATGCACAAACAGCAAAAATAAATTTGCTGATGTGCACGATCACTACTTACGCAAGATCAGTGGCAGGGAAGGGGTTAAACGCAGGGAATTGCTTTTATAAATTTTTGTTATTGTTTTATAATTCATGTGTTGTGTATTTATTATTTTTTTGTACTTTTACTTACTTTTATAACTTTGATCTGTCTCTCTCCCTCACTAATAAAAATGTGAGGAGAGGGAGGCAGATCCTAACTGGTCAGATCAATATAGGGTCATCAGAGCATCCTCACTGCTTGTCAGTGTGCCTGGCAGTCACTGATTGACTCTGTGAAGGCCTATCGTTTCAATACCGCTTGAGCACTGAAAGCGAAAAACTCCGCTTTCAGTGCTCGTTTAGACATACGACGGACTAGGTCTGTCCTGTGTCACTAACGCCTCGGCAAGGGGTTAAGTAGTTGTTTATTAGTTGTTGTCATAAGTGGCAACAAGTTTAATTCCACTCTTTTCGTATGATCTACCCCAATATTTACCATCAGATAAATAATATCTTGGGTAGCCCATATAAAGCCATATTTTCGAATAGATACCCTTTATCTTTCAACAGGATATTACTGGGTAGCCCCAATGATTTCTCTAAATATAACTTATATCCTTAGAGATCTGAATAAATTTGCATCTTCTTCATCAATTCTATCCTGGAGTCTTGCGGTTTGTGCAGGGTCACGATGACATCATCTATAAAAATCAACAAACCTTAGATGTTTCAAACTCCTGTATTCTCGGTGTCACGGAAGACCTGTGATTTTAACTTCTGTTCATGTTAGTATTGTTTGTTGTGCACTGTAGTTTATACCTTTCCCCAAAGAGGTTAGATCACTCCACTTTCTGGTGCTCCGCTCCACTTCATGTCCCCGGCATGCTAACTGCTCATCCTGCATCTCTTTGCTGGGCTTAGGAGTGTAATTAGTCAGTTCAAACTAACTGCTAACCGGGAGAGAAATGTAGCTCATCTAGAGATTGGCCAGTCATTTAAAGGGAATAGTAGCTCCTCCGCTGATTGGTCCCCGGGCTCGAAACAGTACTGAAATAGGACGGAAAACAGGTGAATACCACCCGCCAACCAGGACCTCCACTTCCCTAATGTGTACCCAGCTCAGAGAGCACAATACACGACTTGTACAATAAAGGTAAAGCCCGGCAGTTTCGGACTCTCTATGCCAACCCTGGTTAAGTTGGCGCTACTCTGATTGGTAGCTTTAGACGTAGGCAGCCTTCCCATTGTTCGCTACTCCTGAGTTCTGACTGTAGGCGCCTCTCCTATTGGCTAGAGGTTTAAAGGTCCCTGAGTTAATTAGTTTAAAGGAACTCTTGCCCACCCCGGTCTCCCAATGGTCGCCCATTTCATCCCCCCTGTGTGATTGGTTAGCTGCCCAGCAGTGCCAGGGTTTAAATGGATTAACTCTGTCAAGTCCTAATCCGACTATCTTTGTATTGCTCTATCAATATATGATCTACATTTGTTTATATGTGAAATGTCCCATAAATATTCTTCTGTTTTCAAAACCTCTATACTGGTCTTGTCTATATTATACTGTGGGGGTCACAGACCATGGTTCTGTACTATTTACAGAGGTACCCAGAGGTACTAAGTAGTTGGATAGTACCCTTGGCTGTGGGACATACAAACCACAACCGGGACCTGGAAGACTAGTCATGGATGCAGTACCTAAAGGATCTGCTTGAAGCTCGTGAACGTTCTGCCAGTTATAAGTCCAAGGCTGTCCTGATTGCTGAACTGATGGAAGGTGACTTGATTATCAACACCCCTTTCGGAGGTCACCGACATGTTGGAGGTGCAGCGAGAGGTCCAGTGTTGCCTGGCTCTCAATGGGTCGAAGCACATCCAGGACGTGAACACTCAGATCTTGGATCAGTGTCACCATTTGCAAAGAGAATATTCGCGGAGTGCACCAGTGGAAACTACCTTACTCAAGGGGCAGCCATCATGCCAGAGGCTCATCGTATTAAATTTCGCAACCTGCAGCAGAAGGAGGGACAACCTTTTACAGAATGGTTCCACTGAATGAACCGTGCAGTGGACCACTGGAAGTCTGGTTGCCAAGCTGCCCCCTGAGTACTCACTTCTTTAATGTATACTCTGCCTGGCAAGAAAGACTGGAGAAGCATCTTGGTTTTTGCTTTATTGAGTTTATTTGTGAATTATCTACATGACCAATGAGTAAAGGGAGGGTAAGGAGAATTGAACAGGAGGAAACTAATAAACAGATTAGTAAGTGTTAGAAAAAAAAGGTAACAAAGATATTTCTACATGTTGAACCATTTATGTTTAACTATTTTATGATGCTCACAGCTATCAGGAAATTATACTCAGCAGCTTTTCTTATTTCTTTTATTTGAATGATTTTTTTTATAAGGCTCTTTTATCATTAGCCCTTTTTTAGCATTCCATGTACCTGTTACATTGTAGCTATTATAGTGGAGATTTGTATTCTTGCTCAATTTAAAAAATCTTTTCCATACATGGTACAGTAAACTATACTTTTTATCAGCATTTTAGGGAGTCCAGTCACAGGATGCATTAATATTGAACCTTAATAAAGAATTTCCTACCAAATAATGACTCCAGAGGCTTGGAAAGTTCCCTTTCCCCCAATCTTCTTGGGGACTGGGACAACCCAAAAGACACCCAAACCCTCATAAATAAATGGGGGCTGGCAAAAAGCATGTAAGGTGTAAAAAAACCATCATTTTAAATACCCTAGGGCAGCGGTGGTGGACCTAGGGCACGAGTGCCACAACTGACATGCCGAGCCCAAGAGGAACAGGCAACAATGGTTTAAAGATGGGCGCCGCCGGTCACTGCTTCTTTTCCCGATAATCAATTAACTTTTTGCTTTCCGTCTTGAACGTTTCTTCACATTGTGTCCAATTATAGGGAGAAGAAGCAGATAACTGGTGGCACCAGTCTTTTACCCACTGATGCCTGCTCCTCTCGGACTAGTGTGTGTGCATTGGTCTGTGTATGCATGAGGATGTGTGAGTATGAGTATAAGTGTGTGTGAGTATGAGTATAAATATGTCTATGCATGAGTATGAGTATAAGGGAGTGTGAGTGTGTGAGTATAAGTGTGTGTATAAGTGTGTGTCTGAGTATGAGTATGTGTGTGTGCAAGTATGAGTATAAGTGTATATGCAAGTATGAGTATGAGTATTTGTGTGTGTATGAGTATAAGTGTGCGTGTATGAGTATAAGTGTGTGTGTGTGTGTGAGTATAGGTGTGAGTGTGTATGAGTATGAGGATAAGTGTGTGTGTGTGTGTGTGTATATGAGTAAAGGTGTGAGTGCAAGTATGAGTATAAGTGCATGGGTGTATGTGTGTGTATGAGCAAAAGTGTGTGTATGAGTGAGTATGAGTATAAGTGTGTGTGTGTAAGTATAAGTGTGTGTGTATGAGTATAAGTCTACAGGACAGACTATTGTAGTGCTGTCTGTTCTCGGGTACACCTTAGGTATCAGGGTATGCCCACGGCCATGGGTCCCTGGCTTGCTTGCACCTAGAGGATTATCAGCCATACCACACTGACGAGGCCATTGTAAGCCAAAACATATGCCTGTGGTTTGCTGTGTTCCTCATGCAGAGGAGACTAGCCATGCATTTCAGGTCTGGACTGCCCTTATGGGTGGGATTAGTCTGATATACTAATGGAGTGGTTTTTCTGCAATGGTGTAATCAAGTGAAAAATGTAGTTGCCCTCCAATGTAGGTACTATCCTCAGGGCTGTCTTAACAGCATTGCAGGCCCCTGGGCAAAGCAAGGCAGTGGGGCCCCATAACCCCGACCCTAACTCCACCCCTAAACTCCACCTCTAACCCCACATCCAGCAACAAAAAATGATGCGCAGCAATAATTAATCACCACAGCAAGTCCAACTCTAATCACAGTGTAACACTGATCTTTTTACAGAATCCTCTGATTATTGACTTGTTTATGATAATCTTTTAATTGCACAACACTGCTGGAATAATTAATACAGAAATATGCACAATTAAAAGATTATCATTAGCAAGTCAATAGTCACATTTCTAGAAGAAGATCCTTTGAAAATCACCATAACAAGTCACACCATCATTTTGATCATACTTTAAAATTTGATGAAACATTTTTTTTAAAAAGACACATTTGTGTGAGTGATACCACCCATGCATAGGTTTGTCGGGCTGTTTGTGGTAGTAATTTTTCTGTGTTATTTTTCTACATACATTGTACTTCAGAGATCAATTCACAGTTTTTGGTATGTGTCACTGCCAAACAACACCAAGAACATCTCCTTAGCATAGGGATCATCTCCTTGGCACAGGGATTGCTTGTTTTGGGGTTAAAAGGTCACATTTGAGAGGTGGACTTTTTGGTTTTCCCACTTGGAATTTTGATATGCAGAAAACTAGCACCCATGTCCCATCTGGGAGATATTTGAAGCCAGACAGTGTATTTTACCCCATCAAACTACATATGTTTTAAAGTAGACACCCAAGGGTATTTCAAATGGTGGTATTTTAACACTTTCCATGCACTAATTCTACCACCAGCCACTTTTGAGAAGTGCACTTTTTGATTTTTCCAACTTGGAATTTTGATATGTAGAGCAAGGAAGGGGTTAATAGCTCATATAAGCGCATTTGTAGTACTGTAATATATTACAGTACCAAAAAATTAACCCCTAAAAAAGCACAAAGAAGAAAAAAATGTGCTGCTGTGTAGTATTCAGTGGTAGGGAATGGGTTAATACACAGGGTACACTATACATAGGGTATGGCTTTTATAAAAGCCCTTGGGTCTCACAATTTTATTACATTTTATTTAATTTATTACAATTTAAAACTTACATTATACGGATCTGATTCTCACTCATTAAAACTCAATTCAGCAGAGGGAGGCAGATCTACACAGGTCAGATCAATATTTGATCTGACCAGGCGAGGGGTGATGCTCACCTGAACTATCACCAAATTGCCTTTGCCGCTGATCGGCTGTTACTGAGTTGATGGGACACTTCATCGCGGGTGCATCCTTGCAGCCACTTCACCGCCGTCACTTCACCACACGACAGCTTGTCGTGTGACATTTCATCGTGGGACATTTCATCGCTAAAGGTAAGTTTATTTTAGTATTGGAGTTAAGGGTGGTTAGAATTAGGGTTTAGGGGGTTAGAATTTGGGTTCGGGGGTTAGAATTAGGGTTTGGGGGTTAGTATTAGGGTTTAGTGGGTTAGTATTAGGGTTCGGGGTTATATTAGGGTTTAGGGGGTTAGTATTAGGGTTCGGGGGTTAGAAATAGGGTTCAGGGGTTAATTTTAGTATTGGGGTTTTGGGATTAATTTTAGTAATGGGGTTTGGGGGGCACTTTAGGGGGGAATCATTTATTGGGGGGTTATTTTACTTGTACATTTGTAAGAGCTGTCAGCTCTTACATAGCTGCGTCCGCGATCAAACGGCCACGTTATTCTTCAGTTCAGTGTTCTAACTGCAGTGCTGAACTGTCAGTGATGAAGCCGCGGCGATGAAGTGTCCTAGATCCGTTACTGATCGCTATACATGCACAACTTCAAAAAAAAATGTCCGTTACACGTAATCCCCTAGTAGGTATAATTAACCAGCGCTCCCCAGAGCAACATAAGTGAAAAAAATCACTGCCATAGATCTTGCCAGTCTACAAGCAGCGGTCCCTTTTTCCGGTGAATAGGTTACTCAGGAGAGCACCCACCAACGGAAATATAATATTTTTAGGTGTTGCTAAGGGCCTCGCATACACAGCCAGTCACATTTGCACACACGGACCTCACATACAATGCCAGTCACATACACACTCCTCACATACACAGCCAGTCACATACACACACACACCTTACATACACACACACACATCTCTCATACACAGCCAATCACACACACACACCTTACATACACAGATGGTCCCATACACACACGCACACACACACCTCACATACACAGTCAGTCACATTCAGACACAAATGCACAAACACACAGCCAGTCACATACACACACCTCACATACACAGCCAAAAAAAAAATACTTACTGCCTGATTCAAGCATTGTTTCATATATGTACATACAGTACAATTAATATTAATGTTATCTGAAAATATTTTGTTATATTTTTTGCAATCCAATCTAGGCATTGGACTTTAATTTAGAGCTGTCTTGAAACATACATCTGCAATCATTTTTTTTCTAGATCAGCTGCCAGGATGATCAGGATAATCTTGTGGCCAAGGAGCACCACAGAGTGGGATGCCACAATGGTTGCAGGATAGATGTGTATAACATAAATTATAGTAGAAGTTGTTTAGTATAAGTTATGATCTTTTGTCTACAGAATTCATGCATAGAGTATAAGTTATACAGCCCCGATCCAGGGTTAAACAGCCGATCGCTGGTTTTCAGGGTCAGGAAGGAATTTTTTACCTGTTACTCAGGGTTTTTTTTTTTTGCCATCCTCTGGATCATTTGACTTGGGATTTAAAAATGAAATAATAGAATAAAAGTTTTATATAACCCAGATCAAACATTAAAAAGCCGATTGCTGGTTTTCAGGATCAGGAATTAATTTTTTTCTTGTTACTCAGGTTTTTTTTTCTTCCTCTGGATCATTTGGCTTGGTCTTTAAAGTGTCGAATAAATCCCTTATCATACATGGTCAATAGTCCGATCCAGGGTTATACAGTCGATCGCTGGTTTTCAGGATCAGGAAGGATTTTTTTTTACTTGTAACGCAAGTTTTTTCGCCTTCCTCTGGATCATGTGCCTTCAGAACCCAGTAAAATACAATAAAAGCTATTAAACCTTTCAATCCTTGTTGTTGACGTCTCTCTTCTTGGATGGTATAATCAATTTACTTATTGGGTCATGGTTATAGTCTGGATAATCAAGAGTTGCCAAATATGGCAAGTTCTTATCCCCTGAAATATATATATAGACACATATACTCACACACCTCACATACACAGCCAGTCACAAACACACACACCTCACATACACGGCCAGCCACAAACACGGCCAGACACAAACACACACACCTCACATACACAGCCAGTCACAAACACACACACACCTCACATAAACAGCCAGTCACATACACACACACACACACACATACACCTAACATACACACACACCTCACATACACAGCCAGTTACATGCACACACACACTTCGCATACACAGCCAGTCACATAAACACACGTCACATACACAGCAAGTCACATTAGACACTAGAGCTGTGCTGTAAAAAAAACAAAAAAAAAATGGATGGATGGAAGCGGAAAGGGGCTCCCCATGAATAAAAGCACCTGGACGCATGGGCGTCCACAGTAGTTTTTCCGGGGGGTGTGGCAGTGCTGTATTTACCGCGAGGCATCCTAGGCGGATGCCTATGGCGGCAAATTTTGGGGGGCGGCAGCGCCCCCCAGCACTGGAAAAAAAAAAAATTAAAAAAAATCCGGCCCTTTAAAAAAAAAAAAACCCCACCGCGCTTGCAGGCAGAGACGGAGGTGAGAGGGGATCGGAAGATCCCCCCTCACCATCGCTCTGCCTGCCAGGCTGCACGGGAAGCCGAACAGGCAGCACAGAGAAACCTCCGTGCTGCCTGTTCGGCTCCCCGTGCAGTGTGCCGACACGGAAGTGCCGACAGTCACGTGACGGGCTCGCTGACGTCATACGCGCGCCCGGTCACGTGACCTGTCGGCACAATCGCCGGGAAGCGATTGTGTGTGTGTGAGTGACTGAGTGTGATGGGAGTCAGAGTGTGTGTGATGGGAGACAGTGTGTGTGACTGAGTGTGATGGGAGTCAGAGTGTGTGTGATGGGAGACAATGTGTGACTGAGTGTGATGGGAGTCAGAGTGTGTGTGATGGGAGACAGTGTGTGATGGGAGTCAGAGTGTGTGTGATGGGAGTCAGAGTGTGTGACTGAGTGTGATGGGAGTCAGAGTGTGAGTGTAATTGGAGTCAGAGTGTGTGTGATGGGAGTCAGAGTGTGTGTGATGGGAGACAGTGTGTGTGTGTGTGTGTGTGTGTGTGTGTGTGTGACTGAGTGTGATGGGAATCAGAGTGTGTGTGATGGGAGACAGTGTGTGACTGAGCGTGATGGGAATCAGAGTGTGTGTGATGGGAGACAATGTGTGACTCAGTGTGATGGGAGTCAGAGTGTGTGTGATGGGAGACTGTGTGTGACTGAGTGTGATGGGAATCAGAGTGTGTGTGATGGGAGACAGTGTGTGACTGAGTGTGATGGGAATCAGAGTGTGTGTGATGGGAGACAGTATGTGACTGAGTGTGATGGGAGTCAGAGTGTGTGTGATGGGAGACAGTGTGTGACTGAGTGTGATGGGAGTCAGAGTGTGTGTGATGGGAGACTGTGTGACTGAGTGTGATGGGAGTCAGAGTGTGTGATGGGAGACTGTGTGTGACTGAGCGTGATGGGAATCAGAGTGTGTGTGATGGGAGACTGTGTGTGACTGAGTGTGATGGGAGTCAGAGTGTGTGTGATAGGAGACAGTGTGTGACTGAGCGTGATGGGAATCAGAGTGTGTGTGATGGGAGACAATGTGTGACTGAGTGTGATGGGAGTCAGAGTGTGTGTGATGGGAGACTGTGTGTGACTGAGTGTGATGGGAATCAGAGTGTGTGTGATGGGAGACAGTGTGTGACTGAGTGTGATGGGAATCAGAGTGTGTGTGATGGGAATCAGAGTGTGTGTGATGGGAGACAGTATGTGACTGAGTGTGATGGGAGTCAGAGTGTGTGTGATGGGAGACAGTGTGTGACTGAGTGTGATGGGAGTCAGAGTGTGTGTGATGGGAGACTGTGTGACTGAGTGTGATGGGAGTCAGAGTGTGTGTGATGGGAGTCAGAGTGTGTGTGATGGGAGACAGTGTGTGTGTGTGTGTGTGTGTGTGTGTGTGTGTGTGACTGAGTGTGATGGGAATCAGAGTGTGTGTGATGGGAGACAGTGTGTGACTGAGCGTGATGGGAATCAGAGTGTGTGTGATGGGAGACAATGTGTGACTGAGTGTGATGGGAGTCAGAGTGTGTGTGATGGGAGACTGTGTGTGTGTGTGTGTGTGTGTGTGTGTGTGTGTGTGTGTGTGTGTGTGACTGAGTGTGATGGGAATCAGAGTGTGTGTGATGGGAGACAGTGTGTGACTGAGCGTGATGGGAATCAGAGTGTGTGTGATGGGAGACAATGTGTGACTGAGTGTGATGGGAGTCAGAGTGTGTGTGATGGGAGACTGTGTGTGACTGAGTGTGATGGGAATTAGAGTGTGTGTGATGGGAGACAGTGTGTGACTGAGTGTGATGGGAATCAGAGTGTGTGTGATGGGAGACAGTATGTGACTGAGTGTGATGGGAGTCAGAGTGTGTGTGATGGGAGACAGTGTGTGACTGAGTGTGATGGGAGTCAGAGTGTGTGTGATGGGAGACTGTGTGACTGAGTGTGATGGGAGTCAGAGTGTGTGATGGGAGACTGTGTGTGACTGAGCGTGATGGGAATCAGAGTGTGTGTGATGGGAATCAGAGTGTGTGTGATGGGAGACAGTATGTGACTGAGTGTGATGGGAGTCAGAGTGTGTGTGATGGGAGACAATGTGTGACTGAGTGTGATGGGAGTCAGAGTGTGTGTGATGGGAGACTGTGTGTGACTGAGCGTGATGGGAATCAGAGTGTGTGTGATGGGAGACTGTGTGTGACTGAGTGTGATGGGAGTCAGAGTGTGTGTGATAGGAGACAGTGTGTGACTGAGCGTGATGGGAATCAGAGTGTGTGTGATGGGAGACAATGTGTGACTGAGTGTGATGGGAGTCAGAGTGTGTGTGATGGGAGACTGTGTGTGACTGAGTGTGATGGGAATCAGAGTGTGTGTGATGGGAGACAGTGTGTGACTGAGTGTGATGGGAATCAGAGTGTGTGTGATGGGAATCAGAGTGTGTGTGATGGGAGACAGTATGTGACTGAGTGTGATGGGAGTCAGAGTGTGTGTGATGGGAGACAGTGTGTGACTGAGTGTGATGGGAGTCAGAGTGTGTGTGATGGGAGACTGTGTGACTGAGTGTGATGGGAGTCAGAGTGTGTGATGGGAGACTGTGTGTGACTGAGCGTGATGGGAATCAGAGTGTGTGTGATGGGAGACTGTGTAGACTGAGTGTGATGGGAGTCATAGTGTGTGTGATAGGAGACAGTGTGTGTGACTGAGTGTGATGGGAATCAGAGTGTGTGTGATGGGAGACAGTGTGTGACTGAGTGTGATGGGAATCAGAGTGTGTGTGATGGGAGACAGTATGTGACTGAGTGTGATGGGAGTCAGAGTGTGTGTGATGGGAGACAGTGTGTGACTGAGTGTGATGGGAGTCAGAGTGTGTGTGATGGGAGACTGTGTGACTGAGTGTGATGGGAGTCAGAGTGTGTGATGGGAGACTGTGTGTGACTGAGCGTGATGGGAATCAGAGTGTGTGTGATGGGAGACTGTGTGTGACTGAGTGTGATGGGAGTCAGAGTGTGTGTGATAGGAGACAGTGTGTGACTGAGCGTGATGGGAATCAGAGTGTGTGTGATGGGAGACAATGTGTGACTGAGTGTGATGGGAGTCAGAGTGTGTGTGATGGGAGACTGTGTGTGACTGAGTGTGATGGGAATCAGAGTGTGTGTGATGGGAGACAGTGTGTGACTGAGTGTGATGGGAATCAGAGTGTGTGTGATGGGAATCAGAGTGTGTGTGATGGGAGACAGTATGTGACTGAGTGTGATGGGAGTCAGAGTGTGTGTGATGGGAGACAGTGTGTGACTGAGTGTGATGGGAGTCAGAGTGTGTGTGATGGGAGACTGTGTGACTGAGTGTGATGGGAGTCAGAGTGTGTGATGGGAGACTGTGTGTGACTGAGCGTGATGGGAATCAGAGTGTGTGTGATGGGAGACTGTGTGTGACTGAGTGTGATGGGAGTCAGAGTGTGTGTGATAGGAGACAGTGTGTGTGACTGAGTGTGATGGGAGTCAGAGTGTGTGTGATGGGAGACAGTGTGTGTGACTGAGTGTGATGGGAGTCAGAGTGTGCGTGATGGGAGTAGGAGTGTGTGACTGAGTGTGATGGGAGTAGGAGTGTGTGACTGAGTGTGATGGGAGTGTGAGCTTGATGTGAGTCTGATTGATGGGGCATGTCTTTGGTGTGTAACGTGGGTGTGCAGCTTGGGTAGGGGGGTGCCCGGATTTTGTCTGCCTAGGGCAGCACAAAATCAAGATACACCACTGGGGTGTGGTGGTGGTTTTGGGGGTAAAATATCAAAGCAGGAATGGACTGACGCCATGTGTAAATTTATTTACGAAGAGTGTTGAGACAAAGACAGGGAGTCAATAACAGTCAGACTGATTTCATGAGAAGGCAGAACTCAACTTTTGACAGCTCAACGCATTTCACACCATTAGCACAAAATATCCTCACCAGTACCCCCAATACCTCCTAACTCCTCCCCATTGTTTACCTTTGTTTGCTCAGGGGAGGGGTTGCTTGGTTGGAGGCAAATGTTACCCATTATTAGGGAAATTATATAACCATGGTAGTAGTAGCTAACAGACCAGCATATACCTGAGCATTATGGGAAGTTTACAATACCTGGGGTGATAAAAATTAGCCACTATTGCCCCACTATACAATTCCTATGGTATTCATCCAGTAATGGGCTGGCTGTATATCATGGGATCAACAACAAAAAAGTTAGTGTGCAGTGTAACAATCCCAGTTTGTAACTACAAATCCAATAAAAATGAAGCTAGTAATATGGCTGATTGAATATAATTGTAGATGCAGTCAACAATAACAGTTAATATTTGCAGACTTCAAACACCCCCTGCCCCTCCCCCGCGCACAGCTCCATCTACAGTTATCAACTAGCAATGTAACTTGCTTAACATCATGTGTGTTGGAGTCAACAAATATTAATGTTGTGTTGTGTAGTGCAGTTCTGCAGGGCTGGTGCTACCCTAAGGCAGCACAGACAGCTGGCCGCCTTAGGGCGCCAAAAGGGAGGCGGCGGGAAAATCGAAATTACCTGCACACCCGAGGCCTGCCATAAGGGGGTTTAGCCAGTCTGTGGCTGTGAGGGAAGCGTTGTGTGCTCTTCTCCAGCAGAGCGGCTTCAGTCAAGTTTGATCAAATAAAAAATATGCGACCGGAGTTACTTTGGTAACATTTTTTTTATTTTTTTTATAACAAACTTTATTGAAGCTTCGCGGCTCGAGGAAAGCGCAGAACGCTTCCCTCACAGCCGCAGACCTGCAGAGCACCAGGAGACAGAGCAGCAAAGAGGTAAGTACTGGGGAGGGGGGAGGAGTGAGGCAAAATCTTGGCATATTAAATGGCAATATCCTGGCATATTGAGGGGCAAAATCCTGGCATATTAAATAGCATATTGGAGGGGCAAAATCTAGGCATATTTTTATTTTTAAGCTTTATTAATTACATAATTTCTTCATTTTACAAAAATAGTTCAAGCAGTACAAAATTTAAAGTGGATTAAATACAGTGCAGTATGTTGTATGCTGCAAGCATGATATAATGTATATTACATATTCATTCGAGATCTGCAATATCTTGATAATAAAGATAAATTACGTACAGCCATTCTCACATTCACATCACATTCATACTATTCCTCGAGGTAAAAAATCGTCAACTGCGTAAGTCCAAATGGGCAACCAAGATGGGGCTATAGATAACATTATTTATGGATATTATGCCTATAGTCTCATACTGTGAGGGGTAGTTTATGCGTCACTACACTAGATTAGATAAGATTTTGCCACGGGGCCCAAATTTCATAATAGCTGTCTCAGTTGTTTGTTAGTTTATAGAAGTACCTCTCCATATTATGTTGGAAATGTATCTGTCATAACTTTTTGCAAGGTCGGGGGGTCCTGGTTTTTCCACTCTCTAGCCATGCAGATCTTTACTGCCGCAAATACATTTATCGCTAGATTTATCTTAGCTTTATTATCTAATGGCATGTCTAAATTAAAAAGGAAGGTTTGGGGAAGCAGACACCAATCTGATTCAAAAAGAATTTTGAGCAGGACCCCCAGATCTGTTTTAAGGTAGTGCAGTCCATCGCAGCTCCACCATATGTGAGACATGGTTCCGGGCTTGTTTTGGCATCACCAACAGTTACTTGAAGAGGTTTGGAACATTTTATGTATAACAACTGGAACGTAATACCAGTGATGCAACAGCTTAAAAAACTGTTCACGTAGATTGATGCAGTGTACCGCCTTCCTCATCCTAGTCCATGCCCGGAACCATGTCTCAGCTGAAAGGTCCATTCCCAGTTCTCTCTCCCATCGAATGATGCCCTTGGATTTCTCTGGGTCAGTCTCCCTGCGTGAAAGATCCAATAATCTAGATATGAGATGTTTTTTATAGTGAGCCTCGAAAAAGGTATCAAGCTCTGAGTGTTCCCTCACTGGGTTTGCATTCAAAAAGCTTTTAATTCGTGTGTAGGCGAAATTCCCCCATATCTGGGATGTCATATTAGGTTGGATTTCGTCGAATGAGTGAATTGAGAAGGACGATAGTATATCCGAAATATGGGTCAGTCCTCCTCCAAACCACTGTTTTAAGTCTAGGTCTTCCATCATTAGTTGGAGAGTCTCCAGAGGAGATGGGTTAGTTAGAGAATCAGACAGAGCAAACTTCCCTTTAAACTTAAACATTTGTTCCACTATGTTTAATATAATAGGGTTCAAAATTTCCAATTTCTTATATTGTTCTGAGTTCAACCAGAAGAGGCAATAGGGATTACAATTCCTACATAACCATTTTTCGTAATTGAACCAGCCCAGATTGAAGCCCTATTTACAGTCCCAGACTATGAAGTGTTAAGCCATACATGCTTCATAGATTCCAGCAATGTTTGGATAATTGACTCTGTCCAGAGACAGTTTCCTTCTCAACGTAGCCCCTCCAATTCTTGGAGGTTTCCCATTCCATACAAAGGAAGAAAATATTACTTCGAACTGCTGCAAAGTCCTAACAGGTACAGGAAGGGGGATAGTTCTGAATAAGTACGTAAATTTGGGGAGCACGTAGCTTTTTATGGTGTTCAACCTGCCCAACCAAGATATTTCATAATTCTTCCAGGACAAAAATTTAGTTTTTAGTTGGCTAAGCAGATGGGAATAGTTCTCAGATACCAGGTTTTTAAGGTCATGACAGATTCGTATTCCAAGGTATTCAATATGTTTTTGATTAAAATGAAAGGGAAGCTTTCTCCTTAGATTACTCAAAGTTTGCTGGTTTATATTAAATGCTTGCGTTTTGTTAAGGTTAAGCTTATGGTTTGAATATATTCCAAACTTCTGTATTTCCGGGACAGACATTTCTGGGTTTCCTATGGTTAGCAAAATATTCTCCGCATATAGCATGATCTTATGCGAAAGCGGACCCGTATTTATTCCCTCTCTCTTGTTATTTGCCGGATCAGAGCCGCCAGAGGTTCGATCGTCAGCACATAGAGCATGGGGGCTAAAGGGCACCCCTGTCTAGTGCCGTTGTTAATATAAAAGAAATCGGAGTCAAGATCCGATCCAGATATCTTGGCCTGGGGGTCCGTATATAACGACATTGTATTAGTGGAAAAGGTACCTGAGAGGCCAAAAACATGGTGGGTTTCCTTCAAGAAGGTCCAGCTGACCCTGTCAAACGCCTTCTCGGCATCTAGTGCCAAGAAGACGGACGGCAGGGCTCTGGACCGGACCTCATAGATGAGGTTTAAAATCCTTCAAGTATTATCCTCTCCATTTCTACCTGTGATGAAACCTGTCTGGTCCGGGTGTATCACTGTCGCTATGACCTTTTTCAATCTTTCAGCCAAGATTATTGAAAATATTTTCAAGTCTAAATTTATTAATGATATGGGTCTAAAGCAGTGGTAGTCAACCTTTTTCTACCTACCGCCCACTAATGCATCTTTCTTGATGGAAAAATGTCCTTACCGCCCACCAGTTTTCGCACAAGCGCGGAATATTTTTTAGAAAGGAGGGTGTTTTAAAAAAAATAAATGTACGTACATTTATCTTTATATTTCTTTATTTTTTTTTTTACGTTTTGATCTGCACTCCACACAGTGCTTTTTTCCATCCTCTTTTCCCTTTTATTACTAACACCAAAAAAAAATGTTGTATTAGGTGCCAATTTTTATTAATGTCACCATCAAAATAAATTCCTTTTCCTGCCTGCTTCTTTACCTTCCTTATAGTATATCACTATATTAAGGATCTCTTTTTCCTATTTTGTTTATTTTCTCCTTCCCTTACTTATTTTTTTCTTTTATTTTATAAGATAACAAAACTTAATTTATGAGCCAGACTAAACACTTCTTACCCCTTTTCTCTATTTTTCTTCCTTTTTTTGTTATTTTAATTTTTTATCTTTTCCTTTTTATCTCCTTTCTTTTACCTTTCTGAGCGACAAAAGTAAGGCTGAGCTAGTTAGCCCACTTATTATTATTATTAGCCAACAATTCTCTTTCTCCTGCCTATAACTTTTCTTTTGAAACTGCTCTGCTCCGTTTCTGCCTGCTTCTGCCTGTCCCTGCTATCAGTTTCCACTCCTCCCCTTCCTCTTCCCACGTGTTTGCGTGCGCTCGCTCCCGCCCGTCCCCTTCTCGCACAAAAGGAGGTTGATTGATGTGTGCGCTCACGCCCGCCGGCACCGCCCGCCCACTCTCTCAAAAGGAGGTTTTAACTTCCGAAAATCCTACTCTCATTATCGCGCACGCTGATTTCTTGATGTGTGCGCTCATGCGTGCGCCCACTCGCTCGCTCGTTCAAAAGGAGGTTTTAACCTCCAAAGTCCCTTCCGCCCACCTGGAATCCCAAAACGCCCACTAGTGGGCGGTAGGGACCAGGTTGACAACCCATGGTCTAAAGTATGTCACACAGCTCATATCTTTCCCAGTATTAGGAATTGGGGTTATTGAAGCTCCATCTCTGATGGAAAGTTTTGTCCGAGTGATATTCCTCTCAGTAATAACGGAGCGACAATATTTCCCAAAGTTTGAAAAAACAAAGGAGAGATACCGTCCGGACAAGGGGCCTTATTTTTTTTCAGGTTTCTAATTGCGTCATTAATTTCAGATATCTGGATTGGATCATTTAGCCTAGTTAGGTGTTCTGCCGAAAACTGTGGCAGATTTAGGCCTGCAAGAAAGGTCTTCTCTGTGAAGCCTGTTTGCCAGCAGATGGTAAGTTGTTTAATGAATTATAGTAATCCTTTAATACCTTGCTGATTTCTTTTGGTGATAAATAAGACTTCCCTTTATAAATAATTTTATTAATCCTGATACAACTATTCCTATGTTTAATTTTATTCGTCAGATTCTTGCTGGCCCTGTTACTGCTATAATACCACTCCTGTCTTAGACATTGTAGCGACCTATTCGTTTTTTCTAATAATCTATCTTTAATTTTTTGTTGGATCTCGGCTATTTGTTTATTTAAATCTATGTCTGGGTTTAGTTTATTGAGGGCTTCAATCTAGGCAAGCTTCACATAGAGGTCTCCCAATTCAAGACCCTTTGCCTTTTAATTCCCCCCCCCTGTTTTATAAGATGTCCGCGCATTGTGCATTTCATTGTACACCAAAGAGTTGAATCCTGAACTAGCCCGTTATCATTATCCTTCAGATAATCTACGGCAACTTTCTAAACTCTTCCCTATCCGACGGTGCGGTTCAGAGGGTTTTGTTTAGTCTCCATTTAGATCTAATTCATTTAGATCTAATTTTATAATTCTCTCTGTTTTTGATGGTGACAAAGACTGGTACGTGATCCGACCAGGAGATGTTTCCTATAGAGGATGAGACGAAACTACCAATGCTTCTATTGTTTGTTATAAACATATTTATTCTAGAATAGTAGTGATGTACCTGTGAATAAAAGGTATAATCTCTCTCTTCTGGTTTTTGTGTTCTCCAAATATCGTATAATCTGTTCCTAGCCAGCCATTCAGTGAAGGACTTTGCAACAGATTTAAGCTTATTATCTGGAGCGGAACCACGCATCAATCATTTATCTAATCTGCCATCATGGATGCAATTTAGGTCTCCACCAAAAACGAGATGTCCTGTACAAATCTCCTGGATTCTGGAGTAGACCTTTCTTAGAAACCTCACCGCCGCAACGTTAGGTGCATAACTGTTGTCTATGGTATAAGGCACATCGTTAATTTTACAGATACAAATCACGAATCTTCCCTCAGTCAGTTTCGAGATAGATACACTCCCACTTTAAGTTTTTTTTTTGCAGGCCAGATTTGATGTGTTAATGTTAGGATATTTCTTATATTTTCAATAAATAGAGCCTCCTGTAAGCCAATGGGTTTCTTGCGCGAAACATACATCTACATGCTGGAGGGATAAGAAATGGTTAATAAGTCAGCCTGCTGAGAGGAAGGAACTGAAGACACGTCTGATTGGAAAGACGCCCACTACAGAATGCAGACGCTACACGGATGACGTCACCACGTGCGATGCCTGTGTGTCACGTGTAGCGGGAGATTTAAAAATGGAAGCTGCAGAATAGAGAGAGGACACTTGAAAAAGCCCTATCGATTGGGCGAAACGCGTTGTGGAGGAGAGGAGACCTTTGGGACTGGCTTTGGACACTTGGCTCTTTACCACTGTGCATTCTCATGCTGAATCCTGTGATATGTGATGTAAGACTTGTATGTACCTTTTTCTATATTAAATTTACTCACACTAAAAGTCTCCTCTTCACTCTCTCTTGCTTTTTGGAGACCTGATGGATCATTAACCCCTTGTGGGCTCCCAGGACGCCTTATAGACTGAGCAGAACTCTGCTCAGGAAGATGTGAGTGCATTCTCACTTAATTTTGGATGTTGGCACTTTTAATTTAAGATTACTACACTATATTATTATTGTTTCTGTTTTTATCCCTTCTGGTTTACACCGAGCTGATTACGCTATATCTAAGGGTAACCCCGATTTTTATTTTGTGTGTATTACAGTGTTGGGTTACAGCGCACTTTTTCACGTGTTTTGTTTTATTTTTTGTTTTATTGTTTGCGTGTTTGCACTCAACTTTTCATATAGATGGTTTATACTAGAGATGCGATTTGTAGGTGAGTGGTCTGGAAAAAGATCCTCTGGGAAATTATCTGTTGGTATTACTTTAGTAGGTCATTATGCCTCTTTTAGGAAATCTTTTGCTGCACAGCTTGATTTAGAAGAATAATATGTTGCGAGTGGTTTTATTTTGTCCTTACTTTGTCTCTTCTCTCTTTCTCTCTCTCTCTCCTTCTCCCTCTTGGGAGCCATTGCTCAAAGTTATTCAGCGAGAGGGAAAAAAAAAAGGAGAAAAAGAGAAGTCCACACAGTCCAGAATCTAGTGTCAAGCCATAAATTTGTGGCAAGAGCCTTTGGCGCGCTTATTCAGAAGATTCAGTAATATATCTTATCCTTGTGGTTCCCACCAGGGCATGAGATTAATGAAACCGGGAATTATTCTGAGATTAAGCCCGTACAGTATGTTCAGAGTACTTCACCTTTACTCTCCAGAGTTGGAGTGTACAGTCTCTTAGCAAGCATAGTGTATCTTCCCTCTTTCTTTCCCAGATGCCTCTGTTCTATAGTTCAAATACAGATATTTTGGCCTTAAGCAACCAGAAATCACATTATAAGATCGGATTGAGACTCTTCTCAGTATCCCTACAGCTCAGTTGTGTCTTTATACAGAACGAGGAATAATATGTAGATCCAGTGAACGTCAATGTATGCTCTAGAGTAGTTTGCTTCCCAAAGACCCTTATGCCATTATAACGAAGAACTCCTATGATGTGAGTAAATATACCAGATCCCTCTAGAAATGGGTAAGTTCACATAAGGAGTGTGTGGCTTATCTGTATGTTTCTAATTGTGTTACAGCCCAAGTCTCCTGCAGCAACTTTAGATATTCTATTCCTGGTATAGCTCCAGTAGATTAAAGTCAGGGTTTCCCTCAAAAAAATATCTGAAAACAGGTGTCCCTATGTATTCCAGCGTTTCTTTAGATAAGTCAAATACCCCTTAGTTTAGCTGGTGTTAAGTGTGCTTGTGGAGTTGTATACTCTTAGCTAAACAGGAATATTCAGCTTTATTGTCCGAATTGGGGTGTATATTTACAATGTGTTCCAAGCTTAAATAGAGTGAGTTTTGCTTTAATGTTCCCCAGAAGGGGTTACGGAATTCCTCTTAGTGGCCATAAGGCTCAAATTATGATTCTACATAACACAGAAGGCTCAGTTAAGAGTCAGTATGTGTTTAGGCAGATTTTACCTTAACCCAAAGTCCAGTCTCAATGGAGTTCAAGAAGACATGTGCATTCGTTTTCGGATGAATGCATTTTCGTCCGAAAATAGCATTTTCGTCCATTCGTTCGAAAAATGAAGAACGAAAATGCTAAACTAACGAAAACCGAATGAACGAATGGTTAATAAACGAAAATCATTCGTTCATTCGTCCATTCGTAGTACTATTGCATTCTATAAGCCGAAATAGAGTCGGTTTATAGAATACAATAGCATTTCACTACACGGAGCCAAAGTCTCAATTCAGAAATTTATGAATGGAGACTCTGTCTCCGTGTAGTGAAATGCCGACAGCCTATAAACCGAACGTTCGGTTTATAGGCTGTCGGCTTATGTAATACATGTAATCCTATTGCTATTCTATAAACCGAACGTTCGGTTTATAGAATAGCAATAGGAATACATGTATTCCATAAGCCGACAGCCTATAAACCGAAAGTTTGGTTTATAGGCTGTCGGCATTTAACTATACGGAGACAAAGTCTCCATTCATAAATTTATAATAGGATTACATGTCTGCCCCAAAAAAGCCAGTTACATTGTAGATGGCGCCACTAAAACAAAATATCCCATCAGAAGACATGTATCGTGTAACACAAAATAGAAATTAAATAAAATGTGGTATATATTTTGGAGAGCCCAATTGGCCTCCAATATATAGGAAGAACCAGTAGAACTTTTTAAAAAAGACTTTCAGTACATAGGTACAAAATAAGGAGAGGGTATGAGAAACATGTTTTGTCTAAACACTTTTTAGATGTAGATAAACGAGACAATAAAAAATTAAAAGCATTGGAAATAGAACATATTGTATTGGGCCCACGTAAAGGTGACAGACTCAAAATTCTATGTATGAGAGAAACCTTTTGGATCCTCACCTTGAATACTTTAGTCCCTAAGGGTCTTAATGACAATTTTGATCTAATCCCTTTTTTAGACTAATATTAATGTGCACCTATATATTCTGTATTTTTCTTGATATGAATATTGTATTATTTGTAATTGTTAATTGGCTTTAGGTATTTTTGTACAATTGAAATCCTTTGGGCTAATTAACAATCTTGAATATGTACAACTGTTTGAGGACTGTACTGGGCAAAGTAGAACCCAGTGCAGAGTAAGGTTTTTGTGTTTGTGACTCAATAGTATCATGTTACATTGTATTTCATATGCTTTTCCCTTTTTCCCCTACCTCTGCTTGTATGGTGATACTGCCTAGTTCTGACAATGACTGTATTTATGTCCTTTTGGTCATTGCACTTTTTGTACTATGTATGTACATATCTGTAATAATCTCTGCTTTGTTGTCGTGAAACATAGTACATTGTGGGTTATTAGTTGTATGTCACGCTCGGCGCCACACTATGCCGGCTCTGTGTGGTCCCGATGTGTTGCTACGGAGGCCACTTCGGTTAAATCTGCAAGCCCCACATCTGGGTCCTTCGTTTCTCTGTATCCGGAAGTAGACTATTTAATATGAACAATGACCGCCCGAGACATGTTGGACGCCAAAGGCTGAAGAAGTTTACGAAACGCATCCCTTTTTTGACTTCCTTTTCTGCAAAAGACCTAGCCAGGCTCTCTTCCGCTTCCATTTGGATTCATAGTCCCCTTCTCTGAGCCCAACACTGTCTTGGGCGGATCATTAGGTATGTATTAACTATTTGTACACTGACCATTTTCCCCCTTGCTTCTCGATTGATTTTATGTTTTTATTCGGATATATTTCATATTGATTGATATAGCTTTATTTATATTGTATTGCCTGTTTTTGTTTGTGTCTCCACTCTTTCAATATTGTGGATTAATTGTTGTTTGTCTATTATATCTATTAAATATATATTTTTTATACCACTTATCCCTGTGTATTGCTGTGGTTTCATTTAATCCTTTTTATTGATTTGTTATGCATATATAGCGCTGTCTACTCTGTTTTTATCAAATGTATGAAGGGTTGGTGGTGTGGGAGGCGTGGCAGGTCAGAGGAGGGGGGCACCAAAATGCACATTCGCCTGTGTAGACGAAAATCCTTGCACCGGCCCTGCAGCTCTGTGATGCACAGCGAATACTGGGAAGTATTACAAAAAGGGCATTAAGAGGAAATAAAAATGTACACTTGGTAGTTAAGCAGCAGTGATAGAAACTTTTGGCACTACAGGTTTCTCATGAAATTCAGCCAACCAAATGGATTGCTGAGAATAATGAGATGTGCATTCCACAACAGCTGCAGTATAAATCCATAATCATAGAATACCTAACCTTTGGCAATCTGGTTGTTGATTGCTCTCTTTCCTATGATACTTAAAACACTGGCTGAGAGTCATGGGAAATGCAGTCTCAACAGCTAGAGAATGAACTCCATTTTAATTTTAGAATTCTGCCCATTCTGGTTGGTTTGGGGTATAAAAAGTGATTCAGAAACTATAGGGCTCAAGTAGCAGATTCAGGGGACCCTGGAGTGTGTGCACTCAGGGCAGCTACCCCCATTGTTCAGTGGTAAAAACGTCCATTAGAGAGCAGACCAAACCATTCTGATAGGAGGGAGTATAGACTTAAATAAAAGAAAAATAAGAAGAAAGCTCCTACCAGTGATGGAAGACATATAACATAAAACATCAGTGTCTTCTAAATATTAATATTAATTGTGGGCATTTATTTATCAATGCCAGTGCTGCTTATCTTATACAGCTATTAAATAATTATTGAAACGATCCACACATTTTTGGCTTCTATTTGGTTGCAAATATCTACTTTGCTCGTGAGAGTAATTAATCACCACTAGTAATAGCACCTAATTTGATATGTATATTGCATACAACTACTGTGTATTTTTTACGTTCTTTTACCTGCATATTACTTTTATACAATGTCTGATGCAAAGATTTGGGGGGAGGGTTTCATTAGTCATGGGCCACATAAAAACTCTTAGGAGCCATATTTTGACCATTAAAAATGTCTACCTGGTTTAGTTCAAGGCAAGGGAAGCCAAATACAGCTGAGGTTTTAAGTTACATCTTTCAAGATAGCATCCATGGAGTTAATATATAAACAATAATAATCATCCACAGCTAAAATCAAAGCAGCACTTATATAATATGTAATGGTATTGTGTAAGGGAGACTGCTATCTTGTAGAAAGCTCTGTATGTGAATTAAAATGACTAAAGTGTCTAAGTCAATTAAAGGAAATTATATAGGTGCAGATTTTGTACAAATTTAGACATTAAGACCACTAACCTCATTTCCTACAGCTTCTAGCTCTCTTGTATTTTTTTTGTTTTTGTGACACTCAGACTTTGAGACACGTATATTTAGTTTTATTTGTTTCTCACTTCAATGTGCTCTCAGTTCATCCTTGTGTCCTTTTCTATCCAAATTTACCTACAAACACTTAACATACTTATTCAATTTATTGGCAGCTCTAGTCGACCTCCTTAATAGTTCTAGGTCAGCCAGAGTAGCCACTTATTGTAGCCTGTTGTCGCTATACACACTAACATACAGTTGCATCACTGAAGAAAAGGGAGAGAACTTATCCATTCGTTTTTATTCGATCCTCCTCTTATGTCGTTTGATTACATCAAATTGTTTATTTTTTCTACCCATTCTCCCCAATTATACATATCTTTCATTCTTATATCAAACTGGTTTGCTATCCCCTGTTCCATTTTTATTTGGTATAGAACTTGGTTTTAACCTCGATCCATGATGGTATCTTGTTTGAAGCCCAGCATCTGGCAATTAGCAATTTAACTGCCACCAAGAAATGAATAATAATCTCCTTCTCTTTATTTGTCATCTGCTGGCTGGAAACATGCAATAAAAAAAACCCTGGTTCGTATTCCAAGTCTACTCCCGTTAATTCTTTAATTTTCCACAATTTTAAAATATTTTCACAACCCCAGAATATATGCAGAATATCGCCTTTTAGTATTTCACACCTCCAGCATCTATCTGATGTTTCAGTACTTATCTTCGCTAGACGAGATGGTACCTGATACCTACGATTCAGTATCTTCAAATATATTTAATCGAGGTTCAAGCAGTGTACAGTTTTATAAGTTAATCTCATGGTTGATATCCAATCCTCTTGTGGAATTTGGTACCCTATATCTTTGCCCCATTTTTCCCTATTTTTGTTATTTATGGTCGGTTTAATATGTCTAATAAGAGCCACACATTTAGTTATCATGTTTTTCATTATAGTCTGAGACACTAGTTGCAATAGTTTTTTTCATTCTCATTATTAGGTTTACTAACATATCTCAAAGTAAAATATTTTATTCTAAGATATGTGTTCATCTCTTTATTTGCTATTCCTGTGTTCTCTTCTATTTTATGGAAGCCTCGATCCTCCCAACTTTTTAGGTTCAGATCTTGCATATTTGCACTTATTGTTTTTAAAGGTAACCCTGTTAATAACTGATTTTTTATTATTAGAGTTTTCATAAGTTTTCTCCAGTTTTTTATTGTCATTTAATATTGAGCACTTTGTTATTTCGCCTTCCTTTCTTTCCTTTTCTCGTTTGTATAGCTCTTCTCCGTTTATCTTCCAGAATAAAGATCCCAAGTCCTGACACTTTACCATATGTTGTTCTACCTTATACCAACTCTCCTTTTCTATTCCCTCCTGTTGAGTCGAAATTGCTTGAGCGATTTTACACACCATTGAATAGTCTTCTAAATTTGGAATGCCCAGACCTCCTTCTTTTACCCCCAGAGCCATCTCCAACTTTTAGGGACCTCCTTGTTAATCATTTTAAATAGGTATGTCCATTTTGTAAGAATGTAGGACTTAAGGATATTTATCCTCCCCCACCACGAAAATCCTAGTGGTTTCCATTCTTTCAGTTTTTTATTTGTTTCCAGTAGCAGAGGAGAAGATTTATTTGTACTAAATCTGCTGGGTCCCACCCAGTTTTTATCCCCAGATAATCCGAATTGTTGTGCTAAATTTATCTTATTATACTGTGTCATATTACTGGCCAGGGCTGGCCTTAAGTGTTCCGGCGCCCTGTGCGGGCTTCCCCCGTGGCGCCCCCCCCCCGTCTCTTTCACCCCCCCTATGTATGTGTCTCTCTCCCTTCTCATGTTTGTTCCTTTCCTCTTCCTTGCCATGTCTGTCTCTCTCTCGCTCTCCCCCCCCGTTCTGTCTCTCCCCCCCCCCTCCCCCGTCCCCTGTTCTGTCCCACCCTCCCCCTGTTCTGTCTCTCTCTCTCCCCCCCTTTCCCTGTTTTCTCTCTCTCCCCCAGTTCTGTCTCTCCCCCTGCCCCTGTCCTGTCGGTCTCTCTCTCTCCCCCCTCCCCTGTTCTGTCTCTCCCCCCTCCCCCTGTTATCTCTCTCCCCCCCAGTTCTGTCTCTACCCCCTGCCCCTGTTCTGTCTCTCCCCCATCCACTGTTCTGTCTCTCTCTCCCCCCTCTCCTGTTCTGTCTCTCCCCCATCCACTGTTCTGGCTCTCTCTCCCCCAGTTCTGTCTCTTCCCCCTGCCCCTGTTCTGTCTGTCTCTCTCCCCCCTCCCCTGTTCTGTCTCTCCCCCATCCACTGTTCTGTCTCTCTCTCCCCCCTCCCCTGTTCTGTCTCTCCCCCATCCACTGTTCTGGCTCTCTCTCCCCCAGTTCTGTCTCTTCCAACTGCCCCTGTTCTGTCTGTTTCTCTCTCCCCCTCCCCTGTTCTGTCTCTCCCCCATCCACTGTTCTGTCTCTCTCCCCCCTCCCCTGTTATCTCTCTCTAGCCCTGTTCTGTCTCTCCCCCCCTGCCCCTGTTCTGTCTGTCTGTCTCCCCCCTAACCCCTGTTCTGCTCTCTCTCTCCCCCCTCCCCTACCTTTGCCTGCAAAGTTGGATCCAGGGAGGGGGCGGAGCTAACCGGCTGATAGGTGTAGCTCCGCCCCCACCCTGTGAAGCAGAGCACAGTCTGCATTACGGGGAGCCATGGGCAGCAAGAGAAGGTGCTGCTCGGCTCCCCATGCTTAATGAAGGCATGGGGAGCCGAGCAGCACTTTCTCATGGTGCCAGTGGCTCCCCGTGAAACAGACGCTGCTCTGCTTCACAGGGTGGGGGCGGAGCTACACCGCTGAGCCGGTTAGCTCTGCCCCCTCCCTGATCTAGAAGAGCCTGCCGAGCAGAGGGCTGGTGAGGTGGGATCTTTTGATCACCCCCACCCAGTGCCTCTACAGGCTTTTTATTTTTTTTTTTTTACTTTTTTTTTTTTTTTTTACCGGAGGGCGCCCCCTGGGGTGTTGCGCCCTGTGCGCTCGCACAGGTCGCACACCCCTAAGGCCGGCCCTGTTACTGGCTAATGCAATTGATTTGTCTAAGCTTCTAGCTCTCTTGTATGGCTGTATAAATATCTTACCACGTGCTGTGCCCATTGTCTGTCATGTTGCTGACTCTCACTGCCACTCCCACACGTCTTAGTAGTCTAGGAGCTGAAAACACGTGACCCCTGACCCGCTGACTACTGAAGATGTCGCGAGATCGGGAGCAGCAGCATTTAATTTTTTGAAAGGTACGGAATGATCCCCCCCCCCCCCCCAATGCCTCTGTGCTGATTGACAAGATGCTTACAGGGCTGTGAAAAGATCCAATACCAGTACAGTTGCAAATGATGCAGTCAGTGTTTTCTGCATGTGCAGACTTATTAGTGATTGCAAACATTAATTTTTCTGGCCGGACACATGGGGCCTCCTAGAACTCGGGGGGACCCTGGGCAATCGCCAGTCTGCCCATGCAGAAAGATGGCACTGACTATCCTACAGGACAGACTCTTGTAGCGCTGTCTGTTCTCGGGAATGTTGTACCCAGCCCCCTTTTTGCTCACCTTAGGTATCAGAGTATGCCCATTGCTGTGGGTCCCTGGTTTGCTTGCACTTAGAGGATCATCAGCCATACCACACTGATGAGGCCATTGTAGGCCGAAACATACATCTGTGGATTGCTATGTTACTCGTGCAGAGAGTGCGAGCTATGTATTTATAGACTATGGATTAGTCTGATATGCTAAGGTAGTGGTTCCTCTGCAATGGTGTAAGCAAAAAATGTAGTTGCCCTCCCGAGTAGGTACTATCCTATAGGACAGATTATTTTAGTGCTGTCTATTCTCGGGAATTGGTGCACCAACCCCCCTTTTTGCTCACATAAGAAGGGCTTTTGTTAGATACCATTATATTCATCATATCTTATAATTTACTACACAAAAATCATAAATTATTATGAAAAAAAAACCTTTTTCTAACTTTTACCTAAAAAATTATTACACAAATACAATCATTAAAAATGACCTTGTCTAAATAGTTTCTAAATGTTGTCCTGATTTTATAAATATGCTTGTTAGCATGTTTTTCTTCAGTTTTTTTTTTTTAGTTATAGGGCAATAACCAATAATCGTGGGGGGTTTTCACATATTGTGACTTTTTGACCCCAACCTGAATCCTAAATTTAACCCTAACTCTAACAGTTATGCTATCCCTTATTGTATTCAAATTTGTATTTAATTTTTACCCTAATCCTAGATTTTTAGCTAAGGAAGTCTTTTTTTTTTTACAATGGAATTTTGCTGACTGCCTCTAAGGGATGTGTAGCAACAGTATCAGAGCGACGGAAGTGAATTTATTTTCCCTTCCGATGCTTTACCCACAAGATGGTAGCAGCCATATTGGAGGAGCATGCTCCTCCCCAATATGGTGCCCATGAATCAGACCTTGGTCGTCCATGATCGCAAACAACGCTCATTTACTAGGCCCATCCAATATCGGCAACGCTTTGCCAGACAGGACGGACCTAGTCAGTCCAATGTCAGCAAGAGATTAAATGCTCTGATACTAAGGTGTGTGAGTATATCCACCCAAGCAAACATAGTCACATTACATGTGAGACAAAGTTTTCAGAAACTGTAAGGTGACCCATATCATATCCTTGTGTATTATATGTACCTGCATTTATTTACATGCAAATGTTATGGTGATGGTGTACTTTAGTGTATACTCCAAAACAATTCCATCATACGATTAGTGTATAATGCAGATGACAGAATGGTGTATATATACTTCAAATACCTTCAGTTCATTACACAATATATGTCAACAAACACGGTAATGACTGTCTGCTGTCTTTAATAGCTTTAAGTACAGCGGCTTAATATTATCTATGGATAATTCCATATTGTATAGAATATTCACTTCTTTTATGTTTTTTTAAATCTTTTATTTCACAACATAACAGAAAAGATTTATTTGTAGGTGTGCACTGTAGACGCGGTCTATGATGTCCCTACTACATACGAATGGAATTTGTCTGCTGGGGGCTATGGATGTGACTTAATTTAACAGCATGCCTTCTCTTGGAACCGCTTGAAAGAACCTTTGGTGCTTCCATCTCTTCTCATGCTCTCCTATTATGTAAGAAATGTACTTGTTAGACAGAATAGGTTTAAGGTAAAACAAATGTTATAAAAACTAGTTTAAATAAACCTGAAATGCTCTCTATGAACTTTGTAAAATGTGGGCAGCACTTGTTATAAGATGAAGACTATTATCAGACATTTATGTTACACATACTCCAGATTATTTAAATAAATATAGAAACAAGGAAATGGGGGAGGATAACTCTAAATTACCACATTTACCGTATTTGCTCGATTATAAGACGACCCTGATTATAAGACGACCCCCCAAACTTTGGATATTCCTTTAGGAAAAAAAAAACTAAAAGCCTGAATATAAGACTACCCTATAGGAAAAAAGTTAAACTTGTATATATTCACATGTAAATTGCTTTTTTAATAAAAAATTATATCAAAAAAATGCATTTGTTTTTATTTCCTTTTATGTGCCAATTCTGCCTCTCTTTCCCTTGCCCCCAGCTTTGTCTCTCTCCCCCTCCCTTTGATTCCCCCCTATCCTCTGTCTCCCCCCCCCCCTTGTTTCTCTCTGCCCCCCCCCTTGTAGCTCACTTGTAGCTCACTTCCCCCCTTCCTTCTATTGTTGCTCTGTCTCGCCCCCTGTCTCTGTCTCCCCCCTCCCTCTCTGGCCCCCTCCCTCCCCCTGTCTCTGCCCCCTCCCTCCCCTGTCTCTCTTCCCCCTCCCTCCCCCTCACCTGGAAGTCGCTGGTGGCTAGTGGGGGCAGCAGAGGATGTCTGCGCGATGACCTCCACTGCTGCGCCTGGCACGCTCGGCACGGGACTTCTGTGACGAAAGCGGAAGTACAAAATTCTGAAAAAAACCTTGTCTTATAATCGAGCAAATACGGTAATACAGTGTTATGCTGAAGTGCTTATCCCACCCCCGTTTCTAAGTACTCCAATATTTTACATGCAATTCAGGGTCTCAAATGATTTCACTTGGACACAAAGGCCTCTACAATTTATACAATTTCACTGGATGCAATATGTAGAGCACTTGTGGGTGGATGGGGTGCTAAACCCAGAAGCTTTGTGTCCAAGTCAAATATAGAGCTACCAACCTATTCTGTGTGAGTGTCCATCCAGTGAGCAGCACCTGCCCAGCTTCAGGTGACTGCCTGGCTCTGTCTTTGCTGGTTTCAGTCTGTGGTGCAAACCAGCCCAGTCTGTGTTACAATCTAGTCCTGAGCTTTGCATCATGGAATGCAATCAGACCTCACATCATGCCTGGCACGAGGCTCCTCAATGACATTGTGTTGTGACAGTCACTCAACTAGTGCAATATCATATAATTTATGGAGTTTCCCTTGGACTGGATATGTTTAATACACTTGTCATTTAAACTACTGTGTGGCTTATTAATTACTGTACATATAATATTTATAACAGTGCCACTTTCATTCAAGAGCTTGACTTGTCTTTGAGATGGCCATGGTGATACGTTGGTGGATGTAATGCGCGAACCCTCCATAACTCTACACATTCAGGAGCAAGTTATCAGCAACCAGCAGTTCCATCAGGCACTAGATAACAGTGCTGCTAGTCAGTGAAATATATACAACTATTTTCATCACTATAAGTAACAATGTACCTAATACATCAGAGATTATATTATAAATCAAATAGTGACCTTTTAACCTCTCAATAAGTTTGATTTTAACGAGTATACTAATATTAATCTGCCCAAAACTTTTCCAGTTTATGAATATATATTACCACTATAATTTGATTATCAAAAATTGTGTTTTGGTGTGTTGCACTCGAATTGGCTACTTACCTTCCACTCTGCCAATTCCAAAGACATATAAACTTTAATCCACAAATTGCTCAAATTCCCCCAGCGGAGGCTTAGGTGTTGTAACACTAGCTGGGCTTTTATGGTCTATGCTGATTTTAAAGGACAACTGTAGTGAAAATAAATAATAGTTTTTTTGAAAAAGGACACTCAATAAATGTGGTAAAGGCAGCAGCAGAATGGTATAGTGCCCGAGAGAGAATCTCCACCAATCCCCAAATTATAAATAAAAATAGGTGGCGCAGCACTGTCGAGGTGAAATGAATTTTATTGTGAAAAACTGGCAACGTTTCGACCCGATGGGTCTTTCTAAAGTTAGCTTGAGAAAGACCCATCGGGTCGAAATGTTGTCAGTTTTTCAGAATAAAATCCATATTTTTTGCTTTCCTTGATAACCTTCACTCGTGAAGCTTCCAGGAAAGCCGAAAATAGCACGAATCGGGGTGAAAATGCAGCGATTGTGCTATTTTAAAAGCAACACGTACATTGGGAGCTCATCCATGTACGGCATTGTCGTGAAGGGGTTATGTTATTTATTTCTTTGTTTTCATAGACTCATTTAAGTGAATGTTTACTATTATTGCATACATCGCTTACCATGGCAATTGAAACAATGTATTTCATTTAACAAAAGAGTGTGTAGCACACTCCTTTGGAACTTTTTTTTGTAATAATTGTTTGTAAATCTCCTTTACATTGTTACGATAACTAACATAATACCTAAAACATCAGAGATTATAATATAAATCAAATAATATAAGTAAAAATCTTCAAAAAGTTTTATTTTAACAACGGATATGAGTATTATCCAGGTTGTTTAAAGAAGGAATCTCTTAATAGAAATAATCCATGAGTGTACCAATCCACAATTAAAACAAGTGAACTGCAAGTCATCTACAGAAAACAACAGACTGAACTGGAAAGTTAGTCAAGTTGGAGAAGTTTATCATTATTAATGGTAGATTTTTTTGTGGGTCACTTGTCAATTAGGCAATAAGAAACAGAGGATTGCTTGCCAAATGTGTTTCCTAACTTCACTTGTTTCACCTTCACTGACAACCAAAATTAAAAAAACAATTTATATGGCCATATCCTGCTTAGCTCGCCACTACGTCAAAGTACCCCACTTTAGGCGAGGCCCTAACCTAACCTAACCTAACCTTACTTTTTACCTGGGGCCTGAGTCAGTCTGAGACTCTCCTTTTATTAAAAGTCCTCTTTGGACACCTATAATGAGATACCTGTGTGTGGTGGAGGGGCGCTTTTATTGTGGTGTCTGATTTAAGTAATCATTATACATAATATAGATGGGAATCAGGGCATATCCACACAACACAAGCAATGGGTTTAAAAACTGCTGTTTAAAACATCTAACTGAAGTTAAACAATGGGGATTTAGTCACATTATATGGCCATATTGTTATTAGCCTAATATTATAACAAATAATTCTAATTTAGGAAAATTCTAAGCCTTTTACTGATTTCCTTATGGGATATGGAAATAGATAACATTTTAAACTTTTTCAGTGCTGAAGCTGTCACACAACAATTGCTTAGAGCCAACATAGTTCAAGAGGGGTTTCACATTAAAAAGCTAGTATTTGGCAACTGAACAGCCTGTAATTCTACAGCACTGCTTGCTATCTTATTCACTAGAGTCTTATGTACACTTAACTTGCCCAATGAGGAATAACACAAGATTCATCTTTAAAAGATCCTAAGAGGAAAATAAATATAGAGATCAGAGATTCTTAGCCAAGAAAGTCAGCTGAATCCTAACCAGAAGATAACGCTCCCTAAATACCATAGAGATGAGAAGTGGATCATGGTTTTACATACCATGCAAATATATCTCTAGTCACAACTTATTCAGAAACAATAAATAAAAAGATGGTTTTGTATCTTTTCTCTGATTTACCTCAGCCCACAGAATAACTAGGTATACAAATAGCAATGCAGGACTATATAGAGAGAGGACTGCATGTGAATGCATCCAAAGAAACAGAAGATGCAGTTCTGTCACAAAGAGATCTTGTTATTAACCAGATTTGTCTTCAGCATTTGTGTTCTTCAGCAGAAAAGAAAAAAAGTAGCAGAAAAAATGGCTACTGATATAATAAAACATCTTATGGGTTTTTGGGCAAAATGCAAAAATAAATGTATTGTCACCAGGAAAATACTGGAGATAGCCCTAATAGATGCATAGAGGCATTAGAATTAAATACATACAGCAGATAGATCTTAGAGAATGGACCGAAAGGGGAATTGGGAGGATTCTTGATCTAGTAGAAGATAGCAATATGAAATCCTTTAATCAACTTGTAGACGAATATGGCATAGCGTCTAAGCATGAATGTACATACACACGCCTGAAACATTACTTGAAAGATAACTGTGGATGGATATCTAATGGTAATAGTCCAAGATGGAACTCTTTATTTGATTTAAAAGCAAAAAATAGAATACTGAATAAATGTGTGGAAGCGATGGAGGATCTTGAAGCACAGGGTGTGCCCAAAGTCAGAGACAGCTGGGCAAGAAGGATTAGAATGATTATTATGGATGATACTTGGGCGCAAGCCTGGATTAACACAACAAAGGTGACACACTGCATGAAATACAGTTTAAGATCATAAATATGTGGTATATGGTTCCTCAAAAGTTGCAAAAGATACACAACATAGAAAATTTCTGTTTAAGCTGTGAAAAGAAACAGGGCAAGATGTACCACATATGGTGGAAATGTGAAAAGGTAAAAAAACTGTTGGAAACGAGTCTTTAGGGTAATTAATGAAATCTTGGGAAGAAGTCTCCCTTGCTATCCACAAGCTGCCACGTTACACTAAAATTTAGAAAACAAATTAGCAAAGAAAGAAAAGAATTGTTTATCCAGATGTTTATAGCTACTAAATTGGTTATCGCAAGAAGATGGAGCCAGGAAAAAGAGATTTTGTGGTCAAGGATGTGGTCTTAGAAAGATCATGATAGGTCAAGGATGCCTTTACCTATTGTGACCTTTCTAAGGGTTTAGAATACCAAATTGCATTATGCTTAAAATTAGATGTGATAGGTCTAAAACGGAGACAAGAACTCGTAAGAGAGAAAGATAAGAGCTTTCCTCAACAAATGAGATAGATTGAGCCTCACCAAATACCTAGAAATCAACTCTTTAAGAAGAAAACCAGGATATTGCTGTCAAACCGTTATGACATTCAATGAATGATCCCTTATTTAGTTATCCTTTAATGAATAAGATGCCTAGCTGCCAAGTGGTGTGCAATATGTTACCCTCTTTCTCCAAGCCCAGAAAAAGTTCAATTATGTATGTATTTCCTTTTAAAGTATCTTACACTGCCATTAAGATCTAGTCTACTGTGATGCATGTAATGCAACTACTTATCCTAGTTATCTACTTATCTATATTTTTCTAAATATCTTTTTAAGTTTTTATATTTTTTTGGTATTTTTGTATATTTTTTAAATTATTGAAATTAAAGACACCAATTTGGGTCTTTAAAGTAAAAGTCCGGGAGATATTGGTGGTCCCTTTGTTGGCATTGTAAGTCTTTGTTCCAGGATGCAGGCTTTGTAAGGCACCCCAAGACATCATCATCTGGTGGCTAAAAAAAGAGAGAACATTAACTAATTTCAGCAAAGAAGCAAATACAAATTTCATATAATAACAAAATGAAAAATAAAGTGTGTATGTAATCCACATTCAGCTAGGCAAATACATATAATTTACATATTTTCTGGCAAACTCGTCAGCAAATATGGAGCGTAAGAGACATCATACCTGAAGGGGACTGATGGTTCTAGCAAGACAAATGTGAAAGTGGATGAGCACACATTAATCCAATCCCGATTGATGATGCTGACATCCTCCAGTGCTTAGCCAATGTCATCATTTGAGGGTGGAAGGATACACACACATCCAGTTGGCACTCCATGTTTTGTAGTGTTTAAACTCAATGAGTGTCACCCGCAGTTAGTGGATTTTAAAGAGGCAGCAGCAGGGGTCGCCCAGGCTCCTGGAGTGGCAGGCCTGGTCACAGTTGCTATCCCTGTTTTGTTTTTCTCACAGCAAATTGTATCAGAAACTGTCCCATTACTAAATTAAATTAAATAAATGGTTCCAAAGAGTAATCAAACCACATTGGTGCTGGTTAAGGACTATGCAGTTTGAGAGGAATGCACCTCTAAAACAGGCCTTCAGACACTGCATGTGTCACTGAATGGATAAGGGGGACATAATGTCACGTACCACTTTCCAATGCCTTTCATGTACATCTCCAAAAATTATGGATCACTCTAATATATATATCAATTTTTCTCTTTCCATCCAGTGGGCCCAGTTTCCAGCACTTATCCAAGAAATGCACTGGATTGACAATAATACATTATAATTGTCACAAAGTGAATCATGATAGTCTGCGTGACTGGGGTTCTTGGAGGGTTCTGATGTCCAAACACCTGCCTGTGGACTACAGACCCTTTCTTTGGATATGCTATATTTGGGGGTACATACTTTGGGGCCATCAGTGACACACTGCTTCAATAAAGCTGGTCTTCAACACAAGCTCACTCAGGATGTCAGCCAGGATGTGTACCTTGGAATCCAAGCCTTTGCTGTATTTATTGTATTTCCCCCAGGTTAAGACATGTTAGTGTTGAAATGTGTACTTACCCAATCACTAAATGTCTACTGTCCTGTGAACCATCTATTGTGCCTTGAAGTCGGGATGTCTGGATCTAAAGTTGGCATGTTTGTTTTATGTAACGTTTTCCTGTATTGAATGACCTGTTTTAAATTAGGTTTTCTATAGTTTTATGCTTACATGTTCTAATTAGTTCCCTGTGCCTCTCCCCTAGTTGATGTCATATCTGTGTGCATATAAGTCTATGCTGTTTGACAAATAAATGTTGTTCATTCTAGTTGTACCTAACTGCTAGTGGTCCTGTCTGCTATTTGGGTTTAAAGAGCAAGGTTCCAGAAAGACTTGCTGGGTGGATGCTGAACTTTAATCAGAGCCAAGGAGGTGATTTCCTATAACAGATGGAGTTCCTATCGGCCTTGGGTAGCCGTCCCGTTACAATAATTATTAGTCAGGGGAGGACTCAGGGCCATTATCCTCCACACCACTCCCAAAAAAAAAGGATCATGAGAGATTTGGGATGGTATGTAGATTATCAGCTCCACAAACCAGTAAAATACATGTGCATAGATCAAAGCACCTGGAGATGCAACTTGGGATAATGAGGTACTAGCTCTAAAACTAGATGACACCACTGGGCTTTTGAATATATGAATTCAGCACTGCTACTAATTATTCTAATAAAGAAGCAATGCTATTTAATATCTTGCAGCATATACAGTAGCATGTACTTACTACACTGGGTGTAAAAGGAGGTTCCAGTTTTCCATCTTCCAATTCCACCCAGTTGATGTCTTGAAAGAATGGGTGCTCTCTGATGTTACCTTTCACCCCAAGGCGGTGGTCTGGATCTTTCCTAAGAAGCTGAAAAGAACAACCACATTTCTTCTATTTAAATACACTAAAAACTGGTTTAAACAGGACCCCTAATGACAAATGGAATGGCTATGAAGTGTTATGCCTGTCTAAGATAGATGTGGATCAGCAATTAGTTAAACCAATCCAGTGATGAAAGGTACTGATGCCCTTGTGTTTAAATGTTGTTTATTAATATTTTTTCAATGATAAATGCATAAAGAAATAAAAATCTTTACACCAATCAGTGTAATATGGGTAACAGAGTACGGTACAACTATCAGCAATAACTTCAGCAAAGTTGTAGTTGCAGCATAAAGCTCGTCCATGTTGAAAGGTTGTGATAAGAAAGTTTAAAAAAAAAAAGAAAAGAAGAAGAAATAGAAAGGGTGAGGCGAAGAGAAAAGAAAGAAAGAGAAATTAATAAAGTGAGGGAGGAGATGGTTTAAATGAGTGTAATAAAATAAAGGTAGTGGGAAAAGAGATTGATCTATAAACTGGGATTTGGAGTATACTGCAGAAACATGTATACAGCTTAAACAATATACTGCAGAAAAAGGTATACAGCGTAAACAAAGGAATTAAACCCATGTGAAAATTACTCCTGAATAATGGTGCTTTATAGTGCCTGCAAATATATCAATATGTTGCATACAAACTGTTATCAAAATAATGCCTGTGCATTACACCCTAAGGTGTTTACCTATAGTAGAGAGCATATCTAGAAGGATGGGGATCTTAGTACAACAGAGGTGACTCGCGACATGTCAGCTTTGTATCCAGAACTCAATCTAGGTAATCAGTCCAAGATAGCCACTATATGGCCCTCACCTCTGGCTGTACATATCAGGACCTGCGATATCCTGATGTCAGCACTGAAGCAGCCCATTAAACTCACATAGTTAAGGGTTCTAATTTGTTTCCATAGTCACGGGATTAACATCTTGGCAGGGTTAGTAGTTCAGGTAAAAGGGATCTGTTACATTTACCAACAGGAATGTCGTACAGTGAAGCATTACAAAAAGAGGCTATAAGGAAAGTGGGTCCACAATTTAACAAATGGTCCTAATAACTCCATGGATAAGTGAATTTTTTTTTTTCGGTACATCAGGTGACGTGCAAAGGGCCTCAAAAGGTGTAAGGCTCCTAGAGTAAGGTATGTAGTTCATTATGTTTGTGTGACCCGTGGGCATGGGAGGCTGAGCACCCAGAATCAAGAGTTATGGTGCAGATGTAGAGACACAGGGTGCCTTGTAAGGGTAACTGCACTTCCCGGGATGCAAGAGGCTCCTTCACATACCAAAGGCCCAGTGGAATCAACTTCTGTATCCAGTAAAGCTAAGACTAGAAGCTAAAGAAACCCGGCAGACATCCTAAAGAAGGCACAAAACAATTTTGACAGGACAAGCGAGCAGAGCAGAGTGATAACAGAAACTAAACTAAGACAGGGTCAAGGAAGACTGAAGAAGGACGCAAGCAAACATGAGCAGGGAAGAGTAAATACCAAATTAAGGATCAACAATAAAGGTCAATGGGTTTAACGCGTCCAGGATGGTAAGGGACCCTGAGCGCCCGAGATCAGGAGCTACAGTGCAGGGTGGAGACACAGGACCAGGTGCTGGGTAACTGCAATCACTTGGAGGTTTGGGACCCCAAGTCTTTGCAGCCATAACCAGACCCTGTGAAGCAGCTGCTATATCCAAAGAGCAGAGGAGTCGCTAGAGGGGGGCCGGATGAAGCCCCTCCATAGCCCTAAATGGAAACTCTGACCACGCCCCCTCGCTCGACTCCACCCCCTCGTGGTCAACCCCCCCTCCGGCATGCTGTAATCTGTATGCTGAACAGCACCAGACTCTGCCCCCTCACGATCTTGTGCTTAACTCCAACCCCTCAAGCTTTGCACGTGAGTGTTTGTTAGAGTGTGAGTGGCAGAGTTATTAGTCTGCATATGTATGTATGTGAGTGGCAGAGTTATGAGTGTGCATGTGTATGTATGTGAGTGGCAGAGTTATTAGTCTGCATTTGTATGTATGTGAGTGGCAGAGTGTAAGTGGGTGTGAGTGGCAGAGTTATTAGTGTGCATGTGTATGTATGTGAGTGGCAGAGTTATGAGTGTGCATGTGTATGTATGTGAGTGGCAGAGTTATTAGTCTGCATTTGTATGTATGTGAGTGGCAGAGTGTAAGTGGGTGTGAGTGGCAGAGTTATTAGTGTGCATGTGTATGTATGTGAGTGGCAGAGTGTAAGTGGGTGTGAGTGGAAGAGTGGAAGTAAGTGTAAGTGTGTGAGTGTGGCAGAGTGTGTTTGGAAGAAAGTGTGTGTGAGTGGAAGCATGAGTGGAAGAGTTATGAGTGTGTATGTGTGTGAGTGGCAGAATGTAAGTGTGTGTAAGTGGCAGAGTGTGAGTGTATGTGTGACTGTGGCAGAGTGTGAGTATTTGGAAGAGTGTAAGCATGAGTTATGAGTGTGCGTGTAAGTGTGTGTGAGTGTCAGAGTATTGGAGAGTATAAGTGTGAGCAGCAGAGATATGCGTGTGAATGAGTGTAAGCATGAGTTGCAAAGTTATGAGTATGCGTGTGTATGTGTGTGAGTAGCAGAGTGTTTGAGTGTAAGCGTGAGCAGCAGAGTTATGAGTGTGTGTGAGTGGCAGACTGTAAGTGTGCGAGAGTGTAAGCATGAGCAGCAGAGTTATGAGTGTGTGTGAGTGGCAGTGAGATTACTAGGAGAAAATTTGTTATTTACTATTATTCATATTGAATGTGATAATCAAGTGTGAAACAGTGCTCATACCATTTTTATTTTCACACTAGATTATTGCATTCAATATGAATAATAGTGATTATATATAGTCTTTATATTGATGGAAATAAAAGTCCATACACATGGCATTACACATACCATGTACCTGGTTATAGTATTAAACCCATACATTATGAGTGAATGTGCTGCTCATTATATTATGGGCTTTACTCATGAAAGAGAGAAGTGCAGGGAAGTGAGATGTGAATTTCAAACTAAAGGCTAAAGTAGCAAAGTTGGAAAAATGCTCGCATTCATTTGAATTCCCATCCCTGCACTTCTCTCTTTTATGAGGTTGGTAGAAGGAGCATACCTTCATACCTAAGACTATTCTCTACAGGTTTTTGACCCCTTTTTATTAAAAATATATATATATTTGTGATGTGCGTGTGAGTGTTGCAGGTTTACACACGTGTCTGCGTGGAAGAATGTCTCTGTGGGAAAGGCCATCTGTGTGGATAAGGGTGTCTGTGTGTAAGGTTGTCTGGATGTGTGTGTGTGTGAGTGTAAGGTTGTCTATGTGTGTGATATCCCCTATATTATGGCATATTATGAGACTGGTAAATGTTGTATGCAACGTACACAAATTTTTGTATGCTCAGTTATTTTGAAATCATGGGAATTTGCTCACATACAAGTGTGTGTGTGATGTAAGTTGGTGTGTGTAAGTGGGATTGTGTGTCTGTGTGTAAGGGTGTGTGTGTAAGGTTTATGTGTGACTGTGCAAGTGTGAATGTGTGTGTATGTGTGGCTGCATGTTAGTGTAACTTTGAGTAATGTGAGTTTTTTGTGTGCTGCGAGCCTTATTGTGTATTGTGGTACAGTAATGTGCAGTATGAGTGTGTGACACTCACACACTGCACATTACTGTGAGTAGTATTGCTTTGGAGTGGGTGTTATATTCACACATTGCACATTACTGTGACTTTTATTGCTGTGGAGGTAGACATGCACACACACATACAGACAGATACACACAAACAGTCGGTCACAGACAGACATACAGTCAGTCACACACACAATCACAGACAGACACACACACATATAGTCAGTAACAGACAGACACACACATACAGTCAGTCACAGACAGACACACACATACAGTCAGTCACAGACACACACACCCACATACAGTCAGTCACAGACACACACACACAGTCGGTCACAGTCAGACATACAGTCAGTCACACACACATACAGTGGGTCACATAAACACACAGTCACATACACACACACAGTCACACACATGCAGTCAGTCATACACACACACACACACACACACTCTGTCAGTCACATACACTTACACACAAGTCAGCAATTTTGTTTTTGTTTACAATAAAAAAGTGCATCTATCAATATGTCCCCCTCCTGGCTGCTATACCTCATTCTAGCCTGGTCTGTGCCCTGCTGTTGTTTCTAGCCCTGCTGAGCACACTCAGCGCTTGGACACTATAGTACAGTGCATGTGAGGATGGAGTAGGAAGACTGTGCAGCCGGTGCACACACAGCTCCCCCGCGCTCCATTGGATAAATAAAATGATTCCAGTGGCGAGGGCACCAAGCAGGGACAACAATAACTGGGCCCCAGGTATAATTTCCTGGTGCCCGGCATTTGTTGAGCCCTGATATATACCCATATATACCTATTGTTCATTGGCGTCAATTATATCAGTCTGTATGCTGCCTAAGCATGTGATCTTATTTATTCCACTTCCATCAAATCTGTCATGGGCTCCAGCCCCGAATCTTTTGGAGACCTAGCAACGCCCCTGCTTAAGAGTAAATTAACTAAGTGATAGCCAAGCAGAGCTAAAACAGAAAAGGAACTGAGGGAGAGCAGAACAGAAATACAGAATGCAGGGCTACAGGACAGAGGGTAAACATAAGCAAGAAAGCAGAAACCAAATTAAGGATAAATAATACAAGGCATGGGGATAATGAACACAAGAGGCACATACAAAGGAACAAACAAATACAGGAACTAGCCTAACACTAAAAATGAAAAAAGTGGGGGTTTGGTTCAAACAAATTGGCCAATTTAGATGTTAGCTTGCCAACCAAGTCAAGGTACCCCACATTACGCAAGTCCCTAACTAAAACATAATATAGCAACACATAAATAGACTCTAAGACACATAAATGACATTAAACTTAAACACAGAGAAAATACCTGTAGACTGCTGCAAAGGACTGAAAAGCAACGGGTGTGGTTTAAATAGAAAACTGACAGAGCAGAGGGAGAGAGAGAAAACCTGAAATGAAAAATAAGGACAGGCAGAGAGGAATACAGGGCATTTAAAGGGACAGGACATCCAACTGAAGGGACACAAGACGTTATACAGGGAAGGACAAGAATACTGGGCAAGACAGGAATACTAGGCAAGGCAGTAATACTGGGCAAGGCAAGGTAGTTATACAAGGCATAAATAAGCACAACTCATAAGAAAGCAAAGCAAGAATGATACAGAAAAGCCTGGCTACAGACTGGATGAGTCTGCACAAGAGTGCATTGTTACAATGGGGTTAAAAATATTAATGTAGCAACAGAGAGGGCACAGACAAAGGACATGGTAACAAAACTTAAAAGCATACACAAACATATATAACTACGAGACTACATGTAGAGGCCAGAGCTAAATAGAAGGAACACAAGAGAACATACAACCAAACATGGATACAGGGACAAGCCTACAACTCTACTTGACCAAATAATGATGATAAGCTTTCCAACCACATCAAGGTACCACCACCAACTGGCAAGACCCTAACTCTAAAACATGCCTAAATTAATAACAGAATCCAAACTAAAAGACACACAGGAATTAACTGTAACAGGATTGCATAGACACCAAGGTCACAACGGTATGAGGCAGGCAAAGGAGAGGTCAATAGGCAGTCGGGTCACAATGGTATGAGGCAGGCAAGAAGTAGTCTATAGGCAGTTCTGGTCACAATGGTAAGAGGCTGGCAAAGGAGTGGTCAGTAGGCAGTCTGGGTCGCAATGGTAGGAGGCTGGCAAAGGAGTAGTCAATAGGCAGTCCGGGTCACAATGATAGGAAATAGGCAAATAGAATGGTAAAAACAATCCAGGTCACAAGGGTATGGAGCAGGCAGAGGAGAGGTCAAAAGCACAGTAAGGAACAACTGATCAGTAGAAGGATGGATCAATAACTGAGCACCGGCGTTAGAGCAGTCTGGGTCTTTTATAGGGGCTGTTCAGCGTGATATCACACAAGACATCACAGGCCACACCCTCCAAACACACACCACTCACTAGAGGAAGAGAAGGTGGCGTCGACATCATGGACTGAAGCCCCATTCTGTTGCTGATGCCTGCACCAACCAGCCATCACCATCTACTTCTCACTGTGAGGACATGGGGAGTGAAGACGCGTATGGCAAGGAGCGCGACGCATGCCATGAATATGGCCCATACACGCTGTTTGATGGATAATATAGTACTGAACAAATGTCTGAAGGAAAATATGTCACTGACAAGATGTATGTGATCAAATATGGCACTGGCAAGAAGTTTAAGGGCAAAGTCAGCACTGTGGGAAGTAAGGGTGTATGGCAAGAGTTGTGGCATGTTGCTTGGTGAAGAATTTTGGCTCTGGGTAATTTTCACACCGGGTTTTGGGGACTATGGTTCTGATATGATATGAAAATCTATACACACATAACCTGGGTTGGTTTAAGAGGAATATTTAGAATTTTTGTGGAAGATGACAGCTGTTCCCATAACATCAGTGTTGACCATTTTTATATTATTGATAATTATATATTGTTAGGATTGTTTTAAATAATATACAGTTTTAATAGAAACCAATGCAGTTTATTCAGCTGAATGGTGTGCCCATTAGCATTTTCTTGGTAACATAACGCGCCACATTATTTATTTCTATTAGATAACACTTTGCACTTGTGTATTACATTTGAATATGATGTATGATGTAATGGATAAAGAATACTTAGTGCTCCTCATTTTATACAATGTTATTTGGGGGTAAACATGCTGTGTTTATTATTGTATAATAATAAAGTAATTCTGCCTCTTCCTATCACCTTTTGCTTTTTGCCCTACAAATGTTTGAACGCTGTTGGCCAGACATGACAACCCTCTGTAGGTCAAAACATTGCACTGTTTGATAGAGAAATATCACGTTGTTAAATTATCTTTTACTTTCATCTACTTTGAGTGCTCAGTAATATATACATCGTATCTATCACATATTGTATTGAGAGCATACATTGAACCTATCATATATTGTATTGAGAGCATACAATGGATCTATTGGGATCTAACTGTGGTGAATTGACAATCATGTTGCAAAAAATCAGGCATTAATAGAAGAGTTGGAAAAGAAGGAGAGGTGCAGATTTTTTTTCTCCAAATCAGCTATTTCGGCCTTATATTTATAAACCGGTTTTCAATTTATCGACATTTGCTTTGCTCATACCCTTCCTCCTTTCTATGTGTTAAAAAGGTGAGTGTAGCTGAGCACTTCAAATGCGAGCACACACGGACCCCTTGACTTGAGCATCAACATTTTAGTTGAGAAGGTGCCCAAAACTTACTGATTTCCGTTTTTACAATATAGATGGTATACAGTTTAAATGGTCTTCTAACTATATACTTTTCATACTCACTTTTTTTAAGATGTGTTTGACATCACCACCTATGCACTTGGGGAATTTGGGCCTGTCCTTAGTTATTGATTTAAAGACTTCCTGCACCCGGTATCCATTAAAAAAGGGATACCTGCCCGTTGACAACTGGTGCAGGATAATGCCAAAGGACCACCAATCAACCGCAGATGAATACGTTTTTTTTAGCAAGATCTGGTAAAGAGAATATATAAGAAATAATATAATTATTGCATAATCATAAAACACTGTAAATTAGAACTTTAAATCATGTGGTATCTTCTATCTTCAATTCTCTGTTAATTGTTGTTGTTCATAAATATATTTCTATGACAACGAAAGCAGGAGAAGAGTGAGCTAGATCCATGCCAGGATGGGTGGAGGACACTAGACCAAAGAAAGAGTGACAAAGAAGGCAACAGAGGGCTATAATAAGGTTGAGAAGTTGCAGATGAAGGAGGCTGCAGTATATGTAATCATCAAGAACTGCATGTTACACCTTCTACAAGTACATCTGTAACATGGTTTGGGAATCACTCACTAGATGGTGTTATCAATCAGTGCATAGTCACAGCTTAGCTGTAATATCACAGAGTTATTCATTATTATGATACATATTACGGCTGTAAATGTTAAACTTAGTTCTCACCTCAGGAGCCATGTATCTTAATGTTCCTGCCATGTCGCTTGTTGTTCCACCGTCGAACATCCCTTCCTCAGCAAGTCCGAAATCGATGATGCGCGCATGTCCCTCGCTGTCCAGGACGATATTCTCTGGTTTCAGATCTCTGAATGAGTAGGTTGAGAGTAAATTATGTCAATGTAAGAGGGTTGTGAGGAGTAGGGACACTACCATGCAATATGCATAGATCTGAACAAAGAACTAGAGGAGACCGATAGAAAACACTACTTTACTGACCGATGAACGATCCCGTGGGCATGCAGGAACTGGAGGCCGCAAACCATCTCTGCAGAATAAAACCTAATCAAGAAAAGAGATAGCATAGCAGAAGAGATTTATGAATGCACATTAGCTAGAAAAGGTTAAAAAAAAAAACGCACAAAAATCAAACTAAAGTGTACAATAAATAGCATTCAGTGGAAAAGAGCACATTTTTAATGCAACAGTTCTCTGGGAATATTAATAAATAATCAAAATAAGCCAGAAGCAGGGCTGCAGACATAAAGATAAAATGAATATCCATATAGATGATTCCACACAGAACAATACACGTGTACTGGACGAATACGAATGATACCCCTCAAATGACAGGATGTTTACACACGATCCAGGGCTCTACTGTCTGCCATCAACAAGCAAAATAGTCAATTAGAACCGCCCGCGGTACTCCAAATCAGCTCACACATATGCTATAGTGTCTGTGTAAATAAAACGTGCACATGACAAGCATAAAAGTGTCAAAATACGGCACTCCAATTTTCAAATGTTATGATACCCACACTAATGAATTCCTGTACTCCTATTGCTCCTCAATGTACTTAGGTAGAAAATTGGTATACAGTTGGAGAAGCGCAGAATCACATGTGAGAAAAGTTTAAAAACAACACATCAATGATGACAATATATATGTGTATCTTATGCACTCACAAATTTTCAAATAATATTCTGCCTTAAATAAGACAATTGATCTCCAAAAGTTTTTTTTCTAGTATGCCATTAATCTGAAAAATTATGCAACTAAGATTCAAAACAGCACCTGGAAAAATAATGGGGGAACCCATGTGTAGCTAAACCAATGATCTTTTCTTCACAGAACAAGAGCTTCTTTGACCTGAAATAGAAGGAATCTTTTTTTTTTTTATAATTTATAATCTTTATTTAGAGGGTAGTCCCTCTATTTTCTCTTTTTAGATATGCAACGAATACAAACATAGTACAAAAAGGTAGCAGCGTAAAATACAATTTTAAAAAAGTTCCAAAAGCCAACATTCATATATAAAACATAACATATTCTTATTTCTCCTGATAGCTTTTGGTCATAAAAATTGTCTCAGTAGGGCAGAATTTTTAAATACATTACTCAGTTATGAAAAAAGAAAAAAAAAAAGAAAAAAAAGACAATACATCCATATATAGGCAATGTTAAGAAAAAAAGCAAAAGGAAAAAGAACAGCACAAGGAACAAAAAAAAAAGAAAAAACATAAGACAAAACAAAAGAAAACAAAGGACAGTCACAAACAATACTGTATGGGGGAGGGGCCTATGTCGCGACCCAGTTTGCTTTCTGCTGTCATCAATAATTCTATCCTGAATTGTGATTCCTGTTTGTCCATGGGGCCCATCTTAATTCCAATTTCTGGAATTCCCAAGGACCTGCATTTCTTGCAATACCCCTCTCCATATTAAATTGATAATTAATTTGACTCTGTACCTGAAATATAAGGAATCTTATGAATTATCCAGCCAAGTACTCTGAAGTTTTCACGGAACCACAAAGGCACAAATGATCACTCCGAATTTGGCAAGGGGGGGGGGGTGAAATTGACAAATTTGATCCATAATTGGCCACATAGAATAGCTGAATTTCAGCAGAATTCACCCCTCCCCCAATTCGGCCAAATTGATGCATATTCAGGACTACGTCAGTACACCACAATGTATTTGCTCCATGATAATCCAGTGAAGATGTTCCTGTACATACTGTAACTGCAGCTTGCACCAGTCACCATAGTATCCACATAATATGCCCAGAACTGGCCAAAAAACATAATTTTATATACTGTCCTTACTGCTCTTGTGGTATAACAATGCTGGTGATGTCATGCCAGCTGTAGGTTGACTTCATATAACCACAGGTAGGAAAAAACAAAAGGAGTGCCAGCTTAACAATCCCGAAAGAAAGAAGCTTTCTAAAAAAAATGTCACAAATGCCAAGGCCCCCAGGCTTTTGGGGAGTTAGTGGGCACAAATTCTATCTAGCATTCTGTTGTTTCCAATCTTGGTATTTTCACAGATTTATTTGTAACATTTTGGGTAGTATTGCAGTGCCTTATTCCAAAATTCCCCCACCAAAGCATATATTTTTGGTAAAGCAGACAACCTGGGTGATTTCATTTGAGGTAGCTATTTATACAGCAGTTTTGTCACAACATTTTGCCAAAGTTAGATAGAGGTAGTTTTTGTTGTTGTATTTTTTTCACTAACACAGCCATAGGATTTCTTTCTCAGGTCAGGTGCCACTACAGAAAAACTCTAAAACATATGGAGTAACTATTACAGAAATATCACACATACATTGGTTTGGAGTGTTAGAGGGCGAAAACCATAACCAAGTTTCCAAAGCTGGAATTTTTAAAGACTGACTTTGTTGGCTTATCTCACATTTTGGGGTAGTATTGCAGTATCCATTCCAAAATTCAAAAGCATAAATGTTTAAAAAGCCGAAAACCTGGTGTATTTCATTTGTTTCATACAACAATTTGTGGTAACTCTTTTTTTATGTAAGTTTTTCACAATGCTGCTATTTCACACAATTGAAAAATTCACCAAGTTCAATAGCATGAGAATTCGGATGAAAGAAGCGATTTACGACCGAACGTCATCCAAAAAAAGAATGAAAATTGTGCCTTAGTTCAATAGAATAAGGTGTGGATGAAATTTGTCACTTTCATCCAAATTCCCTCACCTTATACTATTGAGCTTAGGTGACATTACCGTTAGTTTTCGGATGAAATTCGGTCGTAATTCCCCATATTTATATTATGTATTGAACATAGATGAAATTTCTATTCATCCGAATTGATATATATATTCATCTGTGATCCAATATAGCTCATGCTGGATTATATATACACGCTTCATACACATATATTTACAATGGATCTTACATTACAAAAGAGCAGCTCAATTGAAAAATGATACTGGGGTTTGGTCCCAAACTGAGATTACTATTGGATTACTCTCTAACCAATCTCTAGTGGGGGCAATCTTTTTAAAGTATGTCTTACGGTCAGCAAGGCACACTCATTTTGTGGAAGGCATAGTACATCCTCCCATTGCAAACAGGTAAAACACAACACACAAAAAAATGCTCTCCTTTCCCCCCATTTGTCAATTACTTACACAACTCGACTCATCTCCAGGTAGCCGGTGGGTTGCAAATGAAACAGAAGGTTTCTTCCTGCCAGGTGCTCTAACACGAAGAATGCATGGAACTGTAATGTCAAATATGGAAAATTTACATGACAGAAACAGCAGCATGAATCATGATACACAGCCCCCAAGTTAACAGTATATAGGTAATGGCGTTAATGGTGTGGGAAGAGGCCATATTAGTGGAAGGGAGGTATAGATGAGGTGTTTATATGGAAAGCTAGAGAGTATGGCTTTAGTACCAGATTGTAGACAGACATATTGTAGACAGAGGAGGCTATTGTGATCATGAATGACATATTGGGGTAGATTAAATGCCGCCAAAAGTTCAAGTATTGATACCAAATGTATTATTGTGATTTAGTGGCAACGGGGACTGCAAAAATATCATATGCTGAAGAACAACACCTTGGAATCTTGGAATAATAAAAGGAGTATTGCACTTGATATTTAATTTGCCATCTAACTTTGAGATCTGAAACTAAAACTTGATTTAAATTAAAGTGTATATATTGATATCATGATAAAATATTATGATTTTTTTATTCCATGCAATTTTGTCTTCTTGCTGCGATTATTCTTATATTCAGTAACTTAGTTTAATGTGTGCTGCCTTGTACAGGTTCCTACGTAAATTATTGAATATGGCTTTTTTCTTCTGACATAATCATTCATAATAGTTTTTAACTTACCTAGCGCCATACACACAGCTGCTAATCCAAATGACTTGCAGTCAATTAGCAGATCAGGCCAGTGATTGGCTTACAAGTATGGTCGTATGGTCGAATCTGATCTAGACAAACTCTGTAATATATTTTCTGTGTGTTATTTAATACATTGCTGCTTTATGTACATTACACATGGGACAATGCTTTTGTATCTTGAATTCAGTATGCTATTGACCTCTCAACTAACCAACCAATGACAGAAAGGCCATGGCTTGCATGAACAGTACAGAGGTACAGCACATCAGAGAAATTACTGGCCTTTTTTCTATGAAATCTAACCAGGAATAGGAACACGAAAGAGAACCTATACTTTTAAATATAGGCACGATAAGTCAGATAAAATATAAATTTGATAGACACAGATTTTAGTAGTGGGTTTTTGTAAATGTTCTTATGACATTAAATGTTTTTGTTTTGTATGCCTGGGATCTGAAACAATCGAGGGGGGGGATGGGAGAGGGTGTAGATGGGAAACAAGTTAGATAATGATTAAATGTTTGTCTTTAAACATTCAGCGTTTGAATGCCCCTTATTAAAGAGCAATGCTCACTGATTTACTCAAAAAAGAAAAAAAATTTGTATGTCTTAGACCCACTGGAAAATAGCAGATACAGAATTGTGTCTTCAGCCTCCCTGGAGAATGAAAAGAAAAAGGGAGTATCAATCCTGATAACCAGTGCCTTACAATTTAAAACCATATCTCTGGAAAATGAGCCTGAAGCAAGATATAAAATAGTGATCCTTAAATATAACCAACAACTATTTACTTTGGTTAATATGTATGCCCCAAACAATACACAAATTAAAACATTAACGCAAGTAATAGAGAGAATAGAAAAGGTGAAAAATGGCTCAATAATTTTGGGCGGGGGATTTCGGCCAGAAAGAAAGAAGGGGAATCCCTGTAGGACCTATATATATCTCTCTCAAAGTTAATGGAAAAAAGAAAAACCTCTAGATGTATAGTCATCACAGATCCAGATATTAAAAAAGGAAATAAATCAAGAAAACCAGATTCAAGAGTATTTGGAAAAATGCAAATTACAGGCACCAGTAGATGACCAGAAACAAGATCTAAATAAACCCATCTCAGAAATAGAAGTCAAGATTGCAATTGATAAAGTTAAGAATAATAAAGCACCTTGGTTGGGGCTTTCCTGAATATAATAGCCAATTATGGCAAAGTTTAAAACTACAGAGTGAATATATCTAAATCTAATATAATGGCCTTACACATAGATATGAATTTGGTGAACATATTGAAGGAAAGTTTTGATTTTAAATGGATTAAAGATAATATGGAATGCGAGGTTATAACAATCCCACCAAATCCAGAGAATATAGCAAATATTAACTATGACGATATCCTGAAGCACACCAGTGAATTGCTCAAAGAATGGATGGGTCTAGAAGTCTCATGGTGGGGAAGAATTAATGTCATCAAGGCATTGTCACCGTTAATCTGGGTTTGTGGCCGTTTCCTCTTCAGCCTCTAGTGGCCGCTATTCTTGGGTGCCCATTCTCCTTCTGTTGTTAGCTGCCTCGTCATCCTCAGCCCTTCCCTATTTAAACATGCAGCTTATGGCACTCAGTGCCTTTGCATTGCTTTGGTTGCTGTCTGTGATAATGGCTTGTGTGCCTCACTAGTGTTCTGACACCTGTTTGATATGCTGATTTCTGACCCAGTTCATTCCTGACTACCCATATCTCTCCTATCCATTTGTTCCTGCATTCCTGATTTGTTCTATGTCTGCTGCCTGCCTCGATTCTGCTTGTGACCTGGTTATTCAAATCTCTACATTCCTTGACCCAGCCTGTTTTGTGACTCTCCATTTTCCTGTCATCCTGTGCTAAGCCTTATCGGGCTCCTCTTGATAGGTTCTTGGTAGTAAATATTTCAGCAAAGTCCTTGGTGACAAAACACCGATGGCTTAACCAAGGGTGTGTTGTCATTAAGATGAAAACCAAGACTTAGTGAGTCTTCCCGTAAACGCAACTGCATTGGGGATCCGGCTCTCCAGCAAAAAATGTACAATTATTATAGGCCCGTGTCCTTATCTAAGATCTGCCAGTCCAGTATCTGCATCCTGTTTTCAGTTGCCTGTCCTGTTTCAGCTGCCAGTCTCCACTACCAGTCCTGTCAGAGTATTCCATCCAGTTCATAGTTATGCATCGTGGGGTGCAGACACATCCTACACCCTGCCCTGCAACGAGGCTCCTCTCTGGTCTGTTATCCCAGGTTGTGACAGGCATACCTGCTTCCAAAGTGGAAGTATGCTTTGATGGCCAAGAGTAGCAAGAAGGGAGGTTTATCAGTCCCAGATATAAAAAAGTATCACGATGCGTCCCTTTTCAAACATCTCTCCAAATGGTTTAATAAAGAGGGGGAGGAATCATGAAGAGAAATAGGGGTACCTGATTTATCTATGCTACTGTGGGCAGACCAAAATAAATTCAAGACTAGTAATTGGCCCGGGAAGACGTGATGGAAAAAGAACTATATCACTGCAATAATTCTCAGTTTTTGGGAGAACCTTAAATCAGAATATGGACTAATGTGGATTAAAAAGACATGGAGAGGCTGCGATATTAGACTCTTGGATCATGATATAGAAAATATGAATATAGGTCTCTGGAATGAGAAGGGTATACATAGTTTCTCAGATATATTAATAGATAAGAAAATACAATCTTTTCAGACATTAGTCTCTGAAAATCAAATACCCCCAAGGGATATATTTAAATATCTAATTAAGAATTAAGAGGTTTGAAAGAATTATTTAATCCCGGAAATAACCTTAAAGATTTGATACAATGAGATATTTTTGAACAAGAAGATCTGACAACGGTTAGGCAGATAGCTAACCTCATAAATAAATGGGAAATAGATACTGGATCGGCAATTCTGCCTGCCGACTGGCTTAACACCATCCAATAGATAAAAAAGAACATTTATTGTTTAAACATTCTGAAACTCCAATATAAGTTGATAGTTAGATGGTATTTAGTACCCACAAGGACTGACAACCGCACTCTTGCACCTAGGATTGCCTAAAACCAGTATAAATGAGACTTATATTGTTACCCATATTTTAATAGCAGCTAAAGCCCTAATTGCGAGGTCATGGAAGAAGATAGAAACTTCCACATGGGAGAGATTGAAATCAAAAGATTTCCTATCAGTTTAATATGGAGAATAGCCAATTCTGGATGGGCTGTATAGGAGAAATATATAAATGAATAAATAGATTACTAACTAGGGGAAGATGACAACCCCGAATGTTAGGACAAATATAGAAGATATAGATTGGAGAGGCCTCTCTAAAATCACCCCCTCCCACCTTACTAACTTATTCCTCCCTCATCTGGAGGAAATTGAGGGAAAAGAAACTCTGGCTAGGTTTTGTTTGTATTATGTTTTGTTGGTATATGTTATGTTGTGTGACATATTTTAAATGTTGTCTGTTTTATACAAATATATAATATTATTGACATTAATGTTATATGTTATGAATGTTGAATTGTAAAACTGTAATAAAAATGTATACGAAAGAAAAAAAAACTAACCAAGCCTTTCAAAAGGCTTCACACTGTACAAAAGTAAGATGTGCCGCCAAATATAATTCTATAAACCTGAATAACAAGATGTTCTCCTATAATGCCACCAATTTTCATCACTAATGTCCTAGCTATGAATATTATGGATAAACCCCTGCATACTTCAGATTGAAAAGCAGCATGCATGTGACAAAGAAAGAGGCTCCCATTAGCCACAGCTAGGATTCTTCTCTCTTTCATTAAGCTGCTGGAATTATCATGATTGATTCTCCTTCTGATGATCTTCACTGCAACAATTTTCCTGGAGTTCCTGGTGGAGGCTAGCATCACCTGAAATAGGCAAAAAGGAACAGAAGAGGCCAAAGTGAGATATAGAACACATAGTTATGTTTAGTAGACAGTAGAGTCAACTCAGTATGCCGTGAGATGGCCCAAATTCAGGCCAGATTGGGGCATAAAGCTAAATTGCGTAGAAATAAACTATTTGGCTGCCCAATATTGCGATTTCCCCATGAAAGATAGATTATACAAAGGGAGGGGAAATGGGGTATAAATACCAACATTGTTGGGTGTCTTCATACATGATGAGTAATTACTGATACATATTTGAACCAGCATGTCTAAATTTAAAAACAATATATTTTAGATTCTTTTATATTCTTTTACTTTATTGTTATATATATATATATATATATATAATACATTATTTTACATTTTTTATTTCATTTATGCTTGGCCCATTTCGGGAGGAATTTGGCTATTTCTGATATACCCGAGGTCCTCTCAAAATAGCTCCAAAATAAGCTGAAGTCCTCCCCTTAGAAGTGTATGTGGAGTTGGCCACTTTGGTAGATTATTATTTTTTTGCTTTTCTGGATAGCCTCACTTATGAACCTTACAGGAAAGCAATGATGGTTCTAAATGCAGTGACTAGTGACTGTGCCATTTTACAGGCAATGTATTGCATTGGGAGGCAATAAATGTATGGGAATTGTCGTGAACTGGTTAAGATTGTTAATAACTAATAAAAGTTATGTTTTAACATGTATTAGAACACTTGTTGCTATTTTATATTAACAAGATGACTAAACCCAGAAATGTGTTTTCTTTTTATATGTGTAAAGCTACTTTTCACTGCTTTATAAAACTGTGAATGATACTTCAGCTAAATTATTTGTTAAATTAATACATTTTTATTAAAAACATTCTATCATTTGTTTCATTTTCTTTAACACATCTCAACAAATATTAAATATTCATTCCATAATTATAATGTCAGTGCCATATATCATTACTGTAATAGCTGGATTTTAATGTCAATTGCTGCTTACCATATGTAACTGCTCTCTAATATAATTGTATACTTATGTAATACAGGCACTGAGTGCTTGTATTGCAGTGTTGCATAAGACAAAGGTATACATTTTGCAGTTATACAAATATATCTTTAGAAAATGCCATATCGGAGGAGCACTCATTCTACATTTTTTTTTTATTGAAGCTGCATTATAGTTCAACAGTTTTTTTAGCATTAAATAGACCTTAGTTATGTAGAATGAGGCTGTATAATAATGTGCCACTAGGCAGTAAACTAATTCATTTCATCCATGCTAAGATAAACACATATTTTTACAATAACATTTTTATAAAATAAACAAAATTCACGAAAAGACCTTAATCCCTTGCCGGCACAAGACGTGCTAGAATGTGGCCATGCGTTGAGGACACAGGACGTACCTACTCCGTCCTGTACCAAAACGAGCACTGAAAGCGTTTTTTACCGCTCTCAAGTGCTGAAACGGCATTGCTATGATGCTTTCATGTGGAAACATTGTTGAATACTGAAAAGAATGCCCGTAAGCATTTCGATAGCTCTGGAGAGCGATTGAAATGCGGGTTTTAAAGTTAATTCGCTTCCTATGCTCTGTAAGTGTTGCTGACTTGCCTTACAAATCGAGGTAATCAGCTTCCCACAAAAAAAAATCGCACGATTTTGGTCAATGCGTGACCAAGATGGTGCTGCCCTTCTAAGGGCAAGAGCACAGGAGGCAGGAGGGAGCTACATCCTGTGCTCTGTGGCTGCCACACAATTGCCTCATCACAGACACTGATAGCAGTGGGGATGGTCAGATGAGCATCCCCACTGCCTGGTCAGATCAATATTAACCAAATATTGATCTGAGCTTTTAGGATCTGCCTCCCTCTTCACACATTTTTTTTAGTGAGGGAGGGAGACAGACCAAAGTAGTAAAAGTGATCTTGCGTAAGCAGAGCATTTTTTGCTGTTTGTGCATATTTTAGGGGTTAATTTTTTTGTACTGTATTTATTAGAGTGCTACAAAGGCTCTTCTAAGAGCTATTAACCCCTCTCTTGTCACTGATCACTGCTGATATTGACGCCAAAGAAATTTTTATCTGTCTGCTATTTTTTTTAGCTGTCTGAGCGCATAGCAATCAGTAACAGTGAATTAGTGGTAAAGGCAGTTTGATGATTGCTCAGATGAGCATCACCATTCGCCTGGTCAGATCAATATTTGTGAATATTGATCTGACCAATTTTCATATGCCTCCATGTCCTCACTTACCTTTTTGTAAGGGAAAGAGACAGATCAGCATTAGTGATATAAAATAACATTTTATAATATTGTCAGGTTTAATGTAAGCCATTCCCTGTGTATTAACCCCTTCCCTGCCATTCATCACTGTATAAGCAGTAATCTTGCACAGCAACAGTATTTGTTGCTGTCTGCACTTTTTATGGATTAATTTATTTGTACTGTAATGTATTACAGCACTAGATAGGCTCTTCTAAGAGCTATTAACCCCTTCTTTGCTCGAGGTCACTGCTTAGGCACTGATTCTGGGGCCGCGGACTCTGGGTTCAATTTTGACACTGGTCAGCTTTCTGATACATCATCTAGTGATGTATCGGTGGCTGCTGAGACATTGCCACAAGGCTTCATGGGTGTCTACTTTTAAAAAATATGTTGTGTGGTGGGGTTAAATTACATTGAAACACTGAGATGCGCACCTCACAAATGTTGCCTTTTTCCACCCCAAAAAACAAACAAACCTATACATGGATGGTATCGCTGTACTCGGGAGATGTTTCTGAACACATATTGGGGTGTTGTTTGGCAGTGTATACCAGAATCTGTGAATTCATGCCTGAAGTACATTGTATGTGGACAAAAAACTCCAAAAATGTACTACCACAAACTTTTGAGTTTTAAAATACCAACATTCGAAATACCTTAGGATGTCTATTTTCCAAAAATATATGGTTTGATGTGGTAAAATACATTGGACAACTTCAAAAATGTTCCAAATGGAACATGGGCACAGACTGACTATATGTCAAAATTCCAGGTTGAAAATGCGCACATCCCAAAAGTGGACTTTTAGCCCCAAAACAAACCAACAAATCTATTCATGGGTGGTATCAGTGTACTCAGGTACTCAGGAGATGTTGCTGAACAAATATTGAGGTGTTGGTTGGCAGTAGCAAATACCAGAATCTGAAAATTCATGCCTGAACTACAATGTGTGTGAAAAAAATGACATCCCAACCTTTTGACATAGGTTGGTGGTAGAATTAGTACATGGAAAGTGTTAAAATACCACAATTTCAAATACCCTAGGATGTCTAGTTTTCCAAAATATATGGTTTGATGGGGTAAAATACTTTGACAGGCTTCAAAAGTGTCACAAATGGAACATGGGCGCAGACTGACTACATGTCAAAATTCCAAGTTGGAAATGCACCCCACCTAAATGTCACCTTTTAGCCCCCAAACAACCCAACAAACCTATGTATGCATGGTATCCCTAGACTCAGGATATGTTGCTGAACACATATTGAGGTGTTGTTTGGCACTGACACATAACAGGATCTGTGAATTCATGCTCCAAGTACCATGTATGTGGAAGCAAAAAATTAAAAAAATTACTAACCTAAAATTTGACAAAGGCCGGTGGTAGAATTAGTGCATGGAAAGTGTTAAGATACTACCATTTGAAAAACCCTAGGGCAGTCATGTCCAAAGTCCGGCCCGCGGGCCAGTTGCGGCCCGTCCTTTACTTCCATACGGCCCCAGAGACACGGCTGATCAATGTCTCTCTCTGAAAAAAAAAAAAAGCTTGCAGGCAGAGACGGAGGTGAGAAGGGATCGGAAGATCCCCCCCCCACCATCGCTCTGCCTGCCAGGCTGCACGGGGAGCCGAACAGGCAGCACGGAGAAACCTCCGTGCTGCCTGTTCGGCTCCCCGTGCAGTGTGCCGACACGGAAGTGCCGACAGGTCACGTGACCGGCGCGCTGACGTCATACGCGCGCCGGGTCACGTGACCTATCGGCACAACCACCTGTGAGACGAACAGGCAGCATGGAGAAGACCATGCTGCCTGCCACTAGCCACCAGGGAAAGGTAAGTGCTGGGGACTGGGAAGATTGGGGGAAAGTACTGGGGAAAGAGGCAGGGGCTTATTAATGATAAGGTAACACTGACATATTATTGGGCAAATTAGCTGGGGAATATTAATGGCAACTAACACTGGTATATTACTGGGCAAATTGGCTGGGGCATATAAAATGGCAAATAACTGGCATATTACTGGGCAAATTGGCAGGGGCATATAAAATGCCAAATAACTGGCATATTACTGAGCAAATTAGCTGGGGCATATAAAATGGCAAATAACTGGCATACTACTGGGCAAATTGGCAGGGGATATTAAATGGCAAATAACTGGCATATTACTGGGCAAATTGGCAGGGGATATTAAATGGCAAATAACTGGTATATTACTGGGCAAATTTGCAGGGGATATTAAATGGCAAATAACTGGTATATTACTGGGCAAATTGGCTGGGGCATATAAAATGGCAAATAACACTGGCATATTACTGGGCAAATTGGCAGGGGCATATTAAATAGCAAATAACACTGGCATATTACTGGGAAAATTGGCAGGGGCATATTAAATGGCAAATAACATTGGCATATTATTGGGAATATTGGCAGGGGCAAATTAAATGGCAAAAAACACTGGCATATTTCTGGGAAAATTGGCAGGGGCATATTAAATGGCAAATAACATTGGCATATTATTGGGAAAATTGGCAGGGACATATTAAATGGCAAATAACACTGGCATATTACTGGGAAAATTGGTAGGGGCATATTAAATGGCAAATAACACTGGAATATTATTGGGCAAATTGGCTGGGGCATATTAAATGGCATATAACACTGGCATATTATTGGGCAAATTGGCCGAGAGAACCATGCATGGGAAGGGAGAAGAGAGAGACATAAATGGAATGGTAGAGGAGAGACAGACAGACATGGGTTCGCAGAGGAGAGACAGACAAATATGGGATGGCAGAGGAGAGACAGACAAACATGGGATGGCAGAGGAGAGACAGACAGATATGGGATGGCAGTGGAGAGACAGACAGATATGGGAAGGGTTAGTTGTGTTCCTGACATATATTTCAGCATCTTGTGTTGTTGTTTTTTTTCATCTGGCCTTCAGATATGAAAGGCAGAGTGATTTTACTACTGTTTAGAATTGTCATTCAAATCGTTTGCAATAAAGTTTGCATAAAATAGTTCATTTGTACTTAATTTTAACTGTCAGGCAAAATGGTCGGCCCTCACGCATGGTCACTTCATCAAGTCTGGCCCTCTTTGAAAAAAGTTTGGACACCACTGCCCTAGGGTATCTAGTTTGCAAAAATGTATGGTATTGTGAGGTAAAATACAGATTCTGGCTTCAAGAATGTCCCAAATGGAACATGGGCGGATGCTTTCTGCATGTCAGAATTCCAAGTTAGAAAACCAAAAAGCGCACCTCTCAAGTGTGGGCTTTTAACCCCCAAATAATCTAACTAACCTACACATGGGTGGTATTCCTGTACTCAGGAAATTTTGCTGAACACATATTGAGGTGTTGTTTGGCACTGACACATAATAGGATCTGTAAATTCATTCCTGAAGTACAATGTATGTGAAAAAAAATTACTACCCAAAATTTTGACATAGGCTGGTGGTAAGAATAGTGCATGGAAAGTGTTAAAATACTACCATTTGAAATATCCTAGGGTGTCTAGTTTTCAAAAATACATTTTGTGGCGTAAAATACATTGTCTGGCTTCAAAAATGTACCAAATGGGACATGGGCGCAAGTTTTCTGCATGTCAAAATTCCAAGTTGGAAAACTAAAAAGTGCACCTTCCAAATGTTGCCTTTTAACCCCCAAATCACCTAACCAACCTATGTATTTGGCAATACCCCTTCACATTTTCACATAATGTTTACACAAATTGGAATCTATGTCGGGGGGGGGGGGGGTCATATATGGATTTAGTACAGATATCAGTGTTACAATGTCACTATCGCTAATTATGAAAAAAAGGATTTTGAACTATCTTTGCACTACTTATAGTTTTGGCCCTGTAACTTGAATAAAAAGCACAAAAACATAAAACATGGGCTATTTATGAACTCAGGACAAATATTAGAAACTATTTAGCAGTGCTTTTTGTTGTCGCTTGTAGATGAGTATATGGTTTTTCAAATAAAAGTCAGAAAAAAGTAATTTTTTTGCCATATTTTATTATTATTTTTATATCAAATTATATTCTGTTATCAAAATAATGGTATCAAAAGAAAGCCCTTCTTATGACAATAAAAAAGATATATCGTTTGTGTGGGTACACTAAATGAGACAGAAATAAATTACAGCCAAACACAAACACCTCAGAAATGTTAAAACAGCCCATGTCATTAAGCGTTGGACAAGCCAAAAAAATCATGTCACCAAGGGGTTAATCCCATTTTTGTTCTGCAAATCTATGTACAATCAAAGAACACATTACCTTCACACATTACCACTTCAGCTAATAAACACTGACGTTTAAGAAAACACAAGAATATGCATGCTACATAATGTTATGGTTTTAGTTAAATAAAAAAGGTTTAGTAGCTCTCCAAATATGTGTTATTAACCTATTAAACTTAAATCAGTTCTGATGTAGCTGTTTTTCTAATCTGACAGGTTATTCTAAATATGAAATCTTCATCTGGTTGCAAATTTTAAAGAATACAACTACCAACATGAATGATTCTCTACAACCAAGTCTCACTGACTAGTTATATAAATCATGATTTAAATCAAATCCACCCTGCCAAAAAGGGACAATAATTTTTGTTGAAGTGGCTAAAAATGTGGCTATAAACTGGGAATAACTGTAATATATTCAGTGGCTGTATGGCCAATTTATAACTATTTATGACATTTAGAATAATAATAAAACATTGTATTTGCACAAATAGAGATAAAGACACATTAAATACCGTATATTGTGAGTTTTATTGTTCTGGAGCTCTATCATATACGTATACACAGGGGTAGACAGACATCGCATGGGGCCCCAGGGCAATCGATGGGCATGTACCCCCCCCCCCCCCCGAATAAATGGTTCTATTTATTCTATTTATTCACATTTCTATTGAACACTGAAAAGGTGGATAAATAGAACCCTATTTTAAAACATACATTTTAAATTCAACTTTAGCACCCACAAAGTAAGTATATCCATAATCTTGCTCTATCATATCAATGATAAATATATCCATAATCTTTCTATATCTTGCCAGTAAGAAATAGATACATAATATTTCTATATCATGACAATGAGACAAATACATAATATTTCTATATCATGCCACATATGACAAACACACATTGCTGTCCCCTTCTCCCCCTCCAACACACATACACAGTTATGTGGCTCTGACTAAATAGTGTTGAGTGTGAGGGGAAGGCCCTGCACTCTCTCCCACTCTCACTCAACCAAGCCACCTCTCTCCGCCACTCTCACTCCTCCAAACCATCTCTCTCCCAGTCCTGCACTCTGTTCCACTCTCACTCCTCCAAGCCATCTCTCTCCCAACGTCTCACTCTCTCCCACTCTATTACAAGTCAGCTCTCTCTCACCTGGCCCTGTTCTCTTTCTGCCTCTCTTGTAGGCTCTTGTATGGTTTCACACCATAGTATCACACACATACAAACATACTCAGTCTAAATGAGATGTAGAGCATACACTTGGTAAAACATGGCACACTGTATAAACTTGGCATATCATGGCAAAATCATCAGTATTGTATAAACATGGCATTAAATGGCAGAATCATCAGTAATGTATATACTTGTCAATGTGTCCTCTCCACACATGCCAATGCATCCCCTTACACTTCCAAATCTGACCCCGAGACTTGCCAATATGCCCCCTTCTTGCCAATCTGACCCATTTTTCCCAGTATGACCACCATATTTACCAATCTGACCCCCAATTCCCATTTTGCCCCTTCATTAAAAACTGAACCCCACACTTGCCAATCTGCCCTCAAACTTTCCAATCTGCCCCCTTCTTCCCCGTATGACCCCCAGATTTGACAATCTGACCTCCAGACTTGCCAATATGACCCCCATTTACCAATATGCCCCCACATGTGTCCATCTGACCCATCTTCCCAAGTTTCCAAGCCCCCTCAATCGAAATCTGCCCCCCAAATATGCCAATATGCACCCTTCTTACAAATAAGCCACATCCTACACAATGTGTCCCCAGGCTTACCATCGACCCACTTCTTCCCAATCTGACCACTTCTTCCCAATAGGACATTCAGATTTGCCAATCTGACACCCTCTTCCCAATCTGACTCCCAAATGTGCCAATCTGACCCCTTTTTCCCAAGCTAACCCCCACACTTCACAATCACACCCCATCTTTCCAATCACACCCCCAGACTTTCAAATCTGCCCCCTCCTTTGTAATCTGACCCCCAAACAGTCCAATCTGCCCCCTTCTTCCAAATCTACCCCACATTAGCCAATGTGACCCCCTCACTAACCAATCTCACACCAAAGGTGCCAATCTGACCCCTTCTTCCAAATCTGACAACCATGTCAGTGACGGGGCCCCCTTCCAGCCTGGGACCTCAAGCAGTGCCTGAGTGCCCTCATGGTCAGTCCGCCCCTGCTTATATAAACCAAAAATTCTGAACATGCAAACAAAAGAGGGACATAGAGGAATATATGCACTAAATAGTGACAGTTGAGAGGTATGCAAACTATACTTCATTGTCATTTCCTAACTAGACCCCAGTTTCCACCACAAAAAATACACCAGTATACCATACTAAATTACAGTTTACTCACTTTTCCAAAATTGCCCCTTCCAAGCTCAGAATGAAAGTTGAAGCATGCTGCTGAAAGTGGTGTCGGTTTCCCAGATGTTCCAGCGACTTCATGGTGTTTACTTCCTCCTTATTGAATAAAAAACAATCATATTACTAAACCATATAACAAATACATATAACTGCTACTTAAAGTCTGAGTCCTACAATCTTAGACCTAGACTATCTATGGCATTGAACAAGTGAACATTTACACAGATTAACAACTTCTTGGTTTCCTAAATCCTGTACCTGGTCTACTCTCCTCTTCAGTTTTATATCTTTTCTCATTTTCTTCTTCTTGTTCTTCCTCTTCTCTTCTTCTTTTACATACCGTCTTCCAGCTGCCCTGATCTCTTCTTTCACATTCCTTCTTCCTCTTCTCTTTTCTTCCCCTTCCTTCTTCATTGCTCTCCCTGCTCCTCTTCATCATCATACGATGTTCCAAATCAGGTTCGGATGTGTGAAGGCTGTCGCTTTGGCTTTTAGGCATCTTGCAATATATGTATCACGTCTGATAATATATCAGCCTGTAACTTAACCGCTCTCAGAACTTGTGATGATTTGAATCAAAACTACATGGCATCATAGAATCTTGTGATGTCATTGACAAGATATCAGCATACTGCTGTTGCTTATGTTTTTTTTCAAATCAATCAATGTAAAAAACTTCAGATGTGAGGCTGATGCTAAAGACTCTATTGATTTTTTTGTGTATAAACCCCCATAATTGTTGTGAATCTGATAAAAATTTAAAAAATCTGTATTTAATGCAATAAATTCACTCTTTACATGTAACCTTATTTATTTTAAACTCTACAATGGTTTTGGTTTAATATTGGTCATATTTTAAATAAGGACCATGGAATACAGTGTGATGACGGAGCTGCTGAACCATAGCACCCACAGATGAGAAGGACTGGCCATTAGGCAGTCAAGGCACTTTTATGGGCACTGCTTGAAGCAAAGCAGACGTAATGGTAACTCTGCCCACTTTCTACAAGCTTTGTGCCAGCTGTTTTGCCACTTCACTATGTTGAGGCCTACTTCAACCACTTTTTACTTTCATGTGGTGCTATTACTTTAGTTCAGACAAGCAGTGACTAACATGTGCCTGGTCAATGCCTGCTCATTACAATATAGAGCAGGTGAATCTTTGAAATTATGGATATTTGTATGTGTACAATACAGTATTTTATGTATTTGTATTATTATCCATTACAATTCTCAAAATCCCTCTTTTCTGTCATTTATTTTTATATTTTTAAATTCTTATTTACATTGTTTGCCACTTATTGTTACTTTCCTTTATTGTGCACAATTATTTATCCATATTTTCAAGATTTTAACAACGATGGACTGGGAACCACCTTTAATATAACTAGCAGCTTTTCCAGTCTGCTCATTCCCCCTTTCTATTTTCTTTTTCCCATTTCATTATTTTGGGACTTGGGTGGATTTTCTGGGACTTCATTTTTTTAATGTATACATTACGTTACTTGCAAATAAAGGTTGTGAGAACCCAAATTGCAACCACAGGACTTGCCCATGGAACCAAATTTCAAATAGAATAAAAATATATAAAGAAAAATGTATTTTAAAATTTCACCCCCCCATACCTCTCCTATTGCTGACAATGTTGGCTAGACCAGGGGCATCAACATCAGGGCCGAATTTAAGGAACCAGTTCCACAGTATAAATCATCATTATGCCAGGGAAATAGCACCGCACCATTATTATTTCATTAAATTGCATGTTTAAGACACAACTGAATAATACACTATTTCCACATAAAAGGACAAAGGGCTTTATATCTGTTCCTTATGCATAACCCCCATTGAAACACACTCTGCCAGTCACAAGCACTGTTGAGGCATAGTTATTACATAAAAGAAAATATTTTTGACTGGAAACCATTAGGGAAGAATGAATGTCCTAAAAGCATACAACTTACCTCAATGGACATAAAATTTTAAAATGATACCGATTAGGATTCCAAAAACATGGATCACATAGAGCCAGACATCAATGAACAGATTTATTTCTCAAGGAAAGAAGTCGCACATACAAGCTAAATGTATGACACAATAGGACAATCAGGGAGGTCTAGGAGCACCACATCTAGAGGAGTATTAAACAGCTAACATGATCTCAAATGCGCTAGTTTTACAAAAATAATAGAGCAAAAAGAAGCAATGGTATAAGATAGAGCAACAGTATTATGGTGTTTGTGATTTAATTTCAGTATTCTGGCAAACTGATTTGCAAAACGGTTTAACATTTAAGAAAGAAAAAAGGGGTTGCATTTTAGAGGATGTGAGATCCGTAAGGGAAAAACTAAAAGGAGCTGTGAAGTTGAATAAGAAAGTATTGCTGCGTTTGCCTTTTAACATTCTTGGTGCCCTAATAACAGACCTAAATCTTAGAAGCGGGGCTAAGAATAGGATTTTAATATATTAAAGATCTATATGAGGGAGAAAGATTAAACACTTTTGAACACATTTCTAACAAATATAACATTGCTAGTGGAGAAGTGTTCACATACATTAGATTAAAAGGCTTTTAATCTTAGGTCAGATTTCTGGTAATTGAGGCATGGATAGAGGTTGGGTTATTAAAAACCACGAGAAAGCTAGGTTAATTAATTAAGGTCAGTCTATACATGGGTACATTGCTTACATTTTGTGGAAACTATAAGATCCTGAATCGCTGGTATCTGGTCCCAACCAGACTGCATATAATCTTCCCTGGCAGTGTAGAAGTTTGCTGGAGATGTGGGGTACAAAAAGGTGATTTTATTCACAATGGTCATTACCATTACTTGGGCCCAAAAAAACAGAAACCCTGTTGTTTTAAACGTGTTGCTTTAAGAAAATACTTTTTATAATTCAAACCTTGGAAACCTCTAAGTGGTTAATAGCAAAAAAATGGAAATCAAGAAACACTCCTACCTGGCCTGATGTAAAAATGAATTGTGTCACCAATTAAGGATGGCATTTCAATTCAATATAGGTGCCAACATTTCCCTTTGTATAGATAAAAACTATTTATAAATACATATATATATATATATATATATATATATATATATATATATATATATATATATATATATATAAACTTGATTTTGATTTAAAAAAATGAATTCCTTGTTTGTATTTCCTCTCCTTCCCTCCTTTTCCTCTATTTTCATTATTTATTTATTTTTTCTATTTTTTTTATTAACACTCAGTCTTATCAAATCAACCATATTGTTTGTTAGCTGGATAAAGTAACATCATCGTGTCAGTTTTAACCCTTACCCTGCTTATTTCAACTAATCTTAATTAAAAGTGCTTGTGGAAGGAAAACATTTAACTCCATCTAGCTACTAATATATAAGGTCCAGACGAGTTGTATAAAGTGCATAATTGGGGGCCAATTACAGCCAGCGATTATGGTCGTTAAAGTGCTATGCCCAGTATTTCCTGCCTTTCCATCCTTTTCTTACACTACCCTTTTTCCTTAATTCTCTCTGTCCTCCCTCAGACACGTCCCAACTCCAAATCTCTCCACCAAAACCCCCCCAAAACCCCTAATTAGAGGGTAGAGAGGTACAGGGGTATTCCTTAAATACACATCCTGTATTTCTAATGTGGGATAATCATTAAGTAGAATATGAAGTTAAATTATGCAACTGTATCTCCATCCCCAAAACAAACAAAACAGAATTAACCATATAGAACAAAAAGAAAAAACAAACAAATACGACAAACTCACAAACTCACATAGAACATATGTTGCTCAAGACTACGGCCAGGGCCGGTGTAAGGATTTTTGCTGCCCTACACAGAGACAGGTGGAGGGGGAGACACACAGACAAGGGGAGGGAGGGGGGAAACACACACAGACAAGGGGAGGGAGAAAGGGGGGAGACACACATAGATAAGAGGAGGGGGGGGAGACACACACAGACAAGGGGAGGGAGGGGGAGACACAGAAAAGGGGAGGGAGGGGGATGAGAGAAAAGGGAGGTGGAGAGAGAGAGAGAATTTTGGGGGGGAGGGAGAGAGAGACAACGCTGGGGGGGGGGAGAGACAGCTGGGGGAGGGGGAGAGAGGCCGCATTGGCACATAAAAGGAAATAAAAACAAGAAATGCATTTGTATAACATCAATTTTTTATTAAATGTTAAAAAGCAATTTACATATATACAAGTTAAACTTTTTTTTCCTATAGGGTAGTCTTATATTCATAAAGGAATTTACAAAGTTTGGGGGGTCGTCTTATAATCAGGGTCATCTTATAATCGAGCAAATGCGGTAGAAGCTGGAGTCACGTACACGCACATCACATGAGCTCTTCTTAGTGTAGGGAGAGGATGCTGCAGCTGTGAAGGACAGATTAAAAAAAATTCTGGTGTTGCATCTGCAAACGACAACGATTATTCAAACTATAGCGATTATTCAAATTACAGTGATTATTTTAGTGGGTGCTATACTACATATTTGTACCCTGCCCTGAGCCCAGTGCCACAGAGAGTGCAGTGCACTTGCAACTGCATGTGTGCCAGGCACATGACTTTAATCCTGTTCTGTTAGCTCAGTGGGCAACATCTAGACATTTTTAAATACTGCAATTTGTTGGTGTTAAATATTACATTTGCGTCCTGCACTTCATATCTGAGAGTCAAATAGAACAGTCCAATACTGTGCTTACAGCGCACTTTGAAAAATTATAATTGTTGTGCTAAATAGTACATTTACGGCCTGCACTTCATATGTGAGAGTCAAATAGAACAGTCCAATACTTTGCTTACAGCGCACTTTGAAAAATTATAATTGTTGTGCTACATAGTACTTTTATGTCTTGCTGTGCATTATTTGCAGTCCAATAAACAATAAAAATACAAATAAAAGACAGTGTTGGCTACCTCCTCCTCCTCCTGCGCGCTTCCACCTACACCCCCACGGTCACCGCCTCCTCAACCTATGGGTCACTTAGTATAAACTGAAAGAGAATGCCCTGCACTCCAACCCTCTCTCAAATAGATAATTCTGTTGATCCTCCTGGCAGGCATGCTTTAGATTTAGATTTATGTTCTTCCAAAGCTAAAATCAAAGATTCCATCTAGTGCTATTTTATGGCTCAGCTGTATTTGTAATTTGTATGTATTTTATGTTATTTTAAGTTATTTCCCTATCCACATTTGCTTACAGGGCACTTGTCCTACTCTTTTCCACATGTTACTTCCTTTTGCAGCCCTCTAGCCCTTTCCATGACTTTTTTAGAGGCATTTTAGTGGCCAAAAGTTTGTGTCCCCATTGACTTAAATGGGGTTCAGGTTCGGGGTCAAGTTCGGGGTCAAGTTCGAGCACGGACCCGGACATTTTTTTGAAGTTCGGTTGAACCTGCCGAACCCAAACATCCAGGTGTCCGCTCAACTCTAGTAATTAGCTCTTTAATTAGCCAACGGTAATTAGATGCTTAATATGCCACTGATAATTAGATGCTTAATTTGCAGCTGATAAGTTGATGTTTATCAGGGTAACCTAGAATATCCGGATTGTGTACATAAGCTAGACCAGATTGTGATGACATCATAAAAACAACTTACTAGAGGTTTTTAATTGTTCTTAAGTTCTCGATTTGGTAGCCACAAATGTCTGATGCACCAGTAAATTAGAAGGAAGGGTGAAAACTTAGGTAAAGTTTTTTTTCTTATGAATATTCTACTTAAACAGTGAACACATGTGCTGATATCTTTCTATACCACTGTATTGACAATGCTTGTATCTTTTCACCATTTGATTGAATACTTTCCATGCAAAAGGATTATACTAATAATATATAGAAAAGATTGGTTATATAAAAATATATGTATAAAAGACACACAACATATTCCCTGCCCCCAAAATATATTACAATCTTAGGTTTGTTTTTTGGCACAAACAAAATATATTAAAATGCACAGAGTTATGCATATATCATGTATGTGTATATCCCTCCTATATGCTGTCGGGCTGCACTTTGTATGCCCCCCCCCCCCCCCCTTCAAAATTAGGACTTGAAGATGGGCAAATGCGTGTTATTTTATTTACCACTGGCAGCAGCAGTTCCATGGCCCTAAGGGAGCTATTTTTCTAAAATTATTTACATTTCAATTCTCCAGTTAATTTAGTTGGGTATTTTAGGCGATTTTGGGTTCATATGGTCCCTAATGAGTAGGACGAAATCCAGAAACCAAATATGGCCACATAACTGGCCAGATAGGTGTATTTTGAGCTTTATATCTCATGACTCTCTGAAAGGCTGACCGAGAGTCATGGGATATGGAGTTCCCAATCATTTGCAATGAGAAAATGTAGCCACTTGCACGTGAAGATAACACACTCTATGACTGTAGGTGTTACCTCCGCCCGCTAGGGGAAGAAGTTGTCAATTGAAAAAGGTTGCACGAATGATCATTTTCAGTTCTGGCGAGATGTTTGCACATATATAATTTTAGCAGTAAGAGCATACTGCCAAATAATATATATACATATATAAAGCAATTTACACACATAAATTGGTTAGACTAGTTGTTCATTCCACATATGTTGTTGTGCATGCATCATGCATGCGACCATCAGATTGCTTACATTGATGATACCTCCTGTGGTAAGAAGTGGTTGGGACAGAGGACGTCCGGAGGTAGCTTATATGATGGAACTGTTTAATGTAGATAGTTTTCTACATTGAACATGAGTCCACTACCTAATTGGGAGCTATGATCTGTATGTCTGTGTGAGCAGTGTCTCTGGTTGGGGTCTCAGGTCGGCATAGAGGTGGGTGTCAGTGAAGTATGATGGAGAGATCTTGCTGCAAAGGAGACTGGACATATGATATGTAATATGATTTATATTTTATATAATATATTTACAACTAGTCATCTTCTTGGATGTGGAGATGACAGTATGAGTGATTAAAGTAGTCTATTGGTTGGTAGTCAACAATCTGAAGTAAACTATAGGTTTTTTTTTTAAATATTATTTTATACAATTTTCTAATTTCATTCTTTGCTGCCAATACAAAATTGGCTAGAGTTTTCATAGCTATTAGATTGACAGGTGCTCTGGTGTGTTTAGTCCACATCATAGAGAATGCACTTGGAATAGAATAATGCACTAACATGGTATCCCCTAATAGATAAGACAAATTATATACTGTACACAAAAAAAAATGCTTTTGAATGTATTTTTTATTTAATATAAATAACCTGTGCTTTTATGGCTGGGAGCCCCATGATATATATGGGATTTTCATGTAACGGTTTATTCACTATATTCTCTGTAAACAAATTCCCCAAGTACCTGGATCATACTGATTGTCCCCCGCAGCTTTGCGTGCATGAAATACAGCATCCGGAAATAACGGCAAGTCATTTTCAGGCGGCTGTTGCGAACCATGTCCATGTGAGACAATCACACGTGAAGAAGGGGCCCACAGAACAGATGCCTTGGTAGCCCATGTTTTTTCTTCTACTGATTTTTTTTTTAGGGACCTCCAGCTTGCACCACTTCGGTGAGCTTATTAAATTGTTGTAACGGGTTAACACGAACCGGTGCGAACCAGCTGAATCCCACCACTGGGTAAAATGTTTCATTTTTCCATGTATATGTAAATTATCAACTTTAGTCATGCCATGTTCGACCCACTCCTCTTAAGTTTATCCCAGCAGGACACTAAATGATTAAGGACATTAAGGATTGTGCATGACCATGACATACTTTGTTTAGTATTCGTTCTCTAGAACCACAAATCTCGCTCTTGCCTCTTCAGTGAATTTTGCTCAGTCATTTTCTTCCTTCAAAGCTTTTTGTGTTGCTATTGCTTGTCAATCATATTGGCCTGGTAATAAATCTCTATGCTAGGAAGCCCCACAACTCCCTATGTGGCCCTGAGAGAAAGCGTGCAGGATCCCATCCATGGTCGCTTTCAATGCAAAATAAAATTATTCATAGCTGATTGCATCATGGTTATCCATGGCTTAGGGATTGTGAGAGGTAACTTCTATGACCATTGCGGCAATATATACAACTTCACAATATTAATCCTCAACCACCAAGACAAGCCCACTAGTTTCCTTTTAACCCCTTAGTGACATGACTTTTTTGGCTTGTCCGACGCTTGGTGACATGGGCTGTTTTAACATTTCTGAGGTGTTTGTGTTTTGCTGTAATTTATTTCTGTCTCATTTAGTGTACCCACATAAACTATATATCTTTTTAATCGTCAGAAGAAGGGCTTTCTTGTGATACCGTTATTTTGATAATAGCATATAATTTGATGTAAAAAAAAAAAAAAAATATGGAAAAAAATGAAAAAACATTTTTTTTATGACTTTTAATTGAAAAATCGTATACTCATGTACAGGAGACAACAAAAAAACACTGCTAAATAGTTTCTAATATATGTCCTGAGTTCATAAATAGCCCATGTTTTATGTTTTTGTGCTTTTTTATTCATGTTACAGGGCCAGAACTCTAAGTAGTGCAAAGCTACTTTAAAATCCTTTTTTTCAAAATTAACGATAGTGACATTGTAACACTGATATCTGTACTAAATCCATGAATGACCCCCAACATGTACATATTTTTGAAAATTAGACCACTCAGGGCATTTAACTTGGGGTATTTTGACACATTTCATGTAGCCATTTTACCACCAATCTTTGCCAAAGTTTGCAGGAAAAATATTTTTTTTACATTTTTCACATAGATTGCAATTTAGGTAAACATTACCTTAAAATGTGAAGGGGTATTTCCAAATAACACCTCAATATGTGTTCAGCAACATCTCCTGAGTACAGGGATACCACCCATGCATAGGTTTGTTGGTTTGTTTTGGGCTAAAAGGCCACATTTAGGGGGTGAGCATTTTGGTTTTCCAACTTGGAATTCTGACATGCAGAAAACCTGCACCCATGTCCCATTTGGGGCATTTTTGAAGCCAGAAAGTGTATTCTACCACACAAAGCCATATATTTTTTTAAAACTAGACACCCTGAGGTATTTCAAATGGTAGTATTTTAAAACTTTCCATGCACTAATTATACCACCAGCCTATGTCAATGTTTTGGATATTAATTTTTTTCACATACATTGCACTTTGGGCATGAATTCACAGATCCTGTTATATGTCAGTGCCAAACAACACCTCAATATGTGTTCAGCAACATCTCCTGAGTACAGCGATACCACCCATGTGTAGGTTGGTTAGGTTAATTGGGGGTTAAAAGGCCACATTTGAGAGGTGCGCTTTTTGGTTTTCCAACTGGGAATTCTGACATGCAGAAAACGTGCGCCCATGTCCCATTTGGGACATTTTTGAAGCCAAAAAGTGTATTCTACCCCACAAAGCCATATATTTTTGAAAACTAGACACCCTAGGGTATTTCAAATGGTAGTATTTTAACACTTTCCATGCACTAATTCTACCACCAGCCTTTGTCAAATTTTAGGTTAGTAATTTTTTAATGTTTTGTTTCCACATACATTGTACTTCGAGCATGAATTCACAGATCCTGTTATGTGTCAGTGCAAAACAACAACACCTTAATATGTGTTCAGCAACATCTCCTGAGTCCAGGGATACCATGGGTGCATACGTTTGTTGGGTTTTTTTGGGGATAAAAGGCCACGTTTAGGGGGGTGCATTTCCAACTTGGAATTTTAACATGTAGTCAGCCTGCGCCCATGTTCCATTTGGGACACTTTTGAAGCCTGTCAAAGTATTTTACCCAATCAAACCATATATTTTGGAAAACTAGACATCCTTGGGTATTTAAAATTGTGGTATTTTAACACTTTCCAAGTGCTAATTCTCCCACCATCTTATGTCAAAGGGTTGGGATGTCATTTTTTTCCCACACACATTGTAGTTCAGGCAGGAATTTTCAGATTCTGGTATTTTCCACTGCCAACCAACACCTCAATATGTGTTCAGCAACATCTCCTGAGTATAGATATACCACCCATGCATAGGTTTGTTGGTTTGTTTTGGGGCTAAAAGGCCACATTAAGGGGTTGGGAATTTCCAACCTGGAATTTTGACATGTAGTCAGCCTGCTCCCATGTCCCATTTTGGGACATTTTTGAAGCCAGAAAGTGTATTCTACCCCACCAAGCCATATATATTTTTAAAACAATACACCCTAGGGCACGGGCGTCCAACGTGCGGCCCACGGGACAAATGCGGCCCGCCTGCCAGAGAGGTGCCGCCCGCCTGAGAGTGGCAGCGGTAGCCGCACCTCTCACCCGCTCCAGCAAAGTGCACACCGGGATGTCACTGACACCCGGTGCTCCAACAAAGTCAGAGCGCGAGTGGATGGAGCTTTCTCCTGTCACGCAGGGGAGAAAGCTCCGCCCCTTCGCACTCTGACCCCGATGGAGCACCGGGTGTCAGTGACATCCCGGTGCTCAGATGGAACAATCCACCTCCCTGCAGATATAAGGTAAGCGAGCAGGGAGGGGAAACAATATGGGTTTTTTTTTTCTTATTGTAAAAGTGTGTGTGTATGTAAGTGTAACATGGTGTGTTAGAGTGACTGTGTATTTGTGTATGTGTGTCTGTGTATGCACGTTGAATGTGTGCATTTAATGTGAGTGTTTTTTTATTAAGTAAATAATGGGGTTTTTCTTTCTTAAAAAAAAAATAAAAATAAAAACTCTATGTGTGTGTGAATCAGTGTATGTGTCGGTGTGACTCAGTGTATGTGTCAGTGTGACTCAGTGTATGTGTGTGTGTAAATGCAACTATGTGTGTATTTGAGTGTGTGTGTATGTAAGTGTAACTTTGTGTAAGAATGACTGTGTGCATTTAATTTATTGAGTATTTATTTTTTTGCTGGGGAATCTGTGACATATTCACACACTGATCATTATGTGTGTGTATGTATGTATATCCACGTGTGTGTATATATGTATATCGATGTGTGTGTATATATGTATATCGATGTGTGTGTATATGTATGTATGTATGTATATCTATGTGTGTGTATGTATGTATGTATATATATCTCCACGTGTGTGTGTGTGTATGTATATCCATGTGTGTGTATGTATGTATGTATATCTACTTGTGTGTGTGTGTGTGTGTATGTATGTATATCCACATGTGTGTGTGTATGTATATCCACGTGTGTGTGTGTGTGTGTGTATGTATGTATATCCACGTGTGTGTGTGTGTGTATGTTTGTATGTATAAATATCCACGTGTGTGTGGGTTTGTATATATATATATGAATATATCCACGTGTGTGTGTGTGTATATATATATATATATATATATATATATATATATATATATATATATATATATACATACACATGCACACACACACAGTTTTTTCCAAAATGAAACATCAATGCGGTCCACACACAAATAAATTTACGGTGAAGTGGCCCACTGCAAAACAAACTTGGACACCCCTGCCCTAGGGTATTTCAAATGGTAGTATTTTAACACTTTCCATGCACTAATTACATGACCAGCCTATGTCAATGTTTTGTATATTAATTTTGTTTCACATACATTGTACTTTGGGCATGAATTCACAGATGTAGTCAACCTGCGTCCGTGTCCTATATGGGATATATCTTTGAAACCAGCCAATGTAATTTATCTCCACCAAACCATATATTTTTAATGGTAGACACCCATCACTCCTTGTGGCAAGGGCTCAGCAGCCACCGATACATCACTAGATGATGTATCAGAAAGCTGACCAGGGTCAAAATCAAACCCTGAGTCAGCTGCCTCAGAATCAGTGTGTAAGCAGTGATCTCGAACAAAGAAGGGGTTAATAGTTCTTAGAAGATCCTATCTAGTACTGTAATACATTACAGTACAAAGAAATGAATCCATAAAAATGTGCACACAGCAAAACATACTGTTCCTGTGCAAGATTACTGCTTATACAGTGATGAATGGCAGGGAAGGGGTTAATACACAGTGAATGACTTTCATGAAACCTGACAATTTTATAAAATGTTATTTTATATCACTAATACTGATCTGTCTCTTTCCGTCACAAAAATGTAAGTGAGGAGAGGGAGGCAGATCAATATTTGTGCATATTGATCCGACCAATTTTGATATGACCAAGGTCATTATGAGCTTATTTGAGCAATCACCAAACTGCCTTTGCCACTAATTCGCTGTTACTGATCGCTATGCGCTCAGACAGCTTTAAAAAAAAAATCTCAAATACTTTTACTTTACACTTAATCCCCTAAAGGGTATTATATGCAGACAGATAAAAACTGCTTTGGCGTCAATATAATTACGTAAGCAGTGATCGACAGCAAAGAAGGGGTTAATAACTCTTAGAAGAGCCATTGTAGTACTTAATAAATTTCAGTACAAAAAAATTAACCCCTAAAAAATGCACAAACAGCAAAAATAAATTTGCTGATGTGCACGATCACTACTTACGCAAGATCAGTGGCAGGGAAGGGGTTAAACGCAGGGAATTGCTTTTATAAATTTTTGTTATTGTTTTATTATTCATGTGTTGTGTATTTATTATTTTTTTGTACTTTTACTTACTTTTATAACTTTGATCTGTCTCTCTCCCTCACTAAAAAAAATGTGAGGAGAGGGAGGCAGATCCTAACTGGTCAGATCAATATAGGGTCATCAGAGCATCCTCACTGCTTGTCAGTGTGCCTGGCAGTCACTGATTGACTCTGTGAAGGCCTATCGTTTCAATACCGCTTGAGCACTGAAAGCGAAAAACTCCGCTTTCAGTGCTCGTTTAGACATAGGACGGACTAGGTCCGTCCTGTGTCACTAACGCCTCGGCAAGGGGTTAAGTAGTTGTTTATTAGTTGTTGTCATAAGTGGCAACAAGTTTAATTCCACTCTTTTCGTATGATCTACCCCAATATTTACCATCAGATAAATAATATCTTGGGTAGCCCATATAAAGCCATATTTTCGAATAGATACCCTTTATCTTTCAACAGGATATTACTGGGTAGCCCCAATGATTTCTCTAAATATAACTTATATCCTTAGAGATCTGAATAAATTTGCATCTTCTTCATCAATTCTATCCTGGAGTCTTGCGGTTTGTGCAGGGTCAAGATGACATCATCTATAAAAATCAACAAACCTTAGATGTTTCAAACTCCTGTATTCTCGGTGTCACGGAAGACCTGTGATTTTAACTTCTGTTCATGTTAGTATTGTTTGTTGTGCACTGTAGTTTATACCTTTCCCCAAAGAGGTTAGATCACTCCACTTTCTGGTGCTCCGCTCCACTTCATGTCCCCGGCATGCTAACTGCTCATCCTGCATCTCTTTGCTGGGCTTAGGAGTGTAATTAGTCAGTTCAAACTAACTGCTAACCGGGAGAGAAATGTAGCTCATCTAGAGATTGGCCAGTCATTTAAAGGGAATAGTAGCTCCTCCGCTGATTGGTCCCCGGGATCCGAAACAGTACTGAAATAGGACGGAAAACAGGTGAATACCACCCGCCAACCAGGACCTCCACTTCCCTAATGTGTACCCAGCTCAGAGAGCACAATACACGACTTGTACAATAAAGGTAAAGGCCGGCAGTTTCGGACTCTCTATGCCAACCCTGGTTAAGTTGGCGCTACTCTGATTTGTAGCTTTAGACGTAGGCAGCCTTCCCATTGTTCGCTACTCCTGAGTTCTGTCTGTAGGCGCCTCTCCTATTGGCTAGAGGTTTAAAGGTCCCTGAGTTAATTAGTTTAAAGGAACTCTTGCCCACCCCGGTCTCCCATTGGTCGCCCATTTCATCCCCCCTGTGTGATTGGTTAGCTGCCCAGCAGTGCCAGGGTTTAAATGGATTAACTCTGTCAAGTCCTAATCCGACTATCTTTGTATTGCTCTATCAATATATGATCTACATTTGTTTATATGTGAAATGTCCCATAAATATTCTTCTGTTTTCAAAACCTCTAATCTGGTCTTGTCTATATTATACTGTGGGGGTCACAGAACATGGTTCTGTACTATTTACAGAGGTACCCAGAGGTACTAAGTAGTTGGATAGTACCCTTGGCTGTGGGACATACAAACCACAACCGGGACCTGGAAGACTAGTCATGGATGCAGTACCTAAAGGATCTGCTTGAAGCTCGTGAACGTTCTGCCAGTTATAAATCCAAGGCTGTCCTGATTGCTGAACTGATGGAAGGTGACTTGATTATCAACACCCCTTTCGGAAAGTCACCGACATGTTGGAGGTGCAGCGAGAGGTCCAGTGTTGCCTGGCTCTCAATGGGTCGAAGCACATCCAGGACGTGAACACTCAGATCTTGGATCAGTGTCACCATTTGCAAAGAGAATATTCGCGGAGTGCACCAGTGGAAACTACCTTACTCAAGGGGCAGCCATCATGCCAGAGGCTCATCGTATTAAATTTCGCAACCTGCAGCAGAAGGAGGGACAACCTTTTACAGAATGGTTCCACTGAATGAACCTTGCAGTGGACCACTGGAAGTCTGGTTGCCAAGCTGCCCCCTGAGTACTCACTACTTTAATGTATACTCTGCCTGGCGAGAAAGACTGGAGAAGCATCTTGGTTTTTGCTTTATTGAGTTTATTTGTGAATTATCTACATGACCAATGAGTAAAGGGAGGGTAAGGAGAATTGAACAGGAGGAAACTAATAAACAGATTAGTAAGTGTTAGAAAAAAAAGGTAACAAAGATATTTCTACATGTTGAACCATTTATGTTTAACTATTTTATGATGCGCACAGCTATCAGGAAATTATACTCAGCAGCTTTTCTTATTTCTTTTATTTGAATGATTTTTTTTATAAGGCTCTTTTATCATTAGCCCTTTTTTAGCATTCCATGTACCTGTTACATTGTAGCTATTATAGTGGAGATTTGTATTCTTGCTCAATTTAAAAAATCTTTTCCATACATGGTACAGTAAACTATACTCTTTATCAGCATTTTAGGGAGTCCAGTCACATGATGCATTAATATTGAACCTTAATAAAGAATTTCCTACCAAATAATGACTCCAGAGGCTTGGAAAGTTCCCTTTCCCCCAATCTTATTGGGGACTGGGACAACCCAAAAGACACCCAAACCCTCATAAATAAATGGGGGCTGGCAAAAAGCATGTAAGGTGTAAAAAAAACCACCATTTTAAATACCCTAGGGCAGCGATGGTGAACCTAGGGCACGAGTGCCACAACTGACATGCCGAGCCCAAGAGGAACAGGCAACAATGGTTTAAAGATGGGCGCCGCCGGTCACTGCTTCTTTTCCCGATAATCAATTAACTTTTTGCTTTCCGTCTTGAACGTTTCTTCACATTGTGTCCAATTATAGGGAGAAGAAGCAGATAACTGGTGGCACCAGTCTTTTACCCACTGATGCCTGCTCCTCTCGGACTAGTGTGTGTGCATTGGTCTGTGTATGCATGAGGATGTGTGAGTATGAGTATAAGTGTGTGTGAGTATGAGTAAAAATATGTCTATGCATGAGTATGAGTATAAGGGAGTGTGAGTGTGTGAGTATAAGTGTGTGTATAAGTGTGTGTCTGAGTATGAGTATGTGTGTGTGCAAGTGTGAGTATAAGTGTATATGCAAGTATGAGTATGAGTATTTGTGTGTGTATGAGTATAAGTGTGCGTGTATGAGTATAAGTGTGTGTGTGTGTGTGAGTATAGGTGTGAGTGTGTATGAGTATGAGGATAAGTGTGTGTGTGTGTGTGTGTGTATATGAGTAAAGGTGTGAGTGCAAGTATGAGTATAAGTGCATGGGTGTATGTGTGTGTATGAGCAAAAGTGTGTGTATGAGTGAGTATGAGTATAAGTGTGTGTGTGCGAGTATAAGTGTGTGTGTATGAGTATAAGTCTACAGGACAGACTATTGTAGTGCTGTCTGTTCTCGGGTACACCTTAGGTATCAGGGTATGCCCACGGCCATGGGTCCCTGGCTTGCTTGCACCTAGAGGATTATCAGCCATACCACACTGACGAGGCCATTGTAAGCCAAAACATATGCCTGTGGTTTGCTGTGTTCCTCATGCAGAGGAGACTAGCCATGCATTTCAGGTCTGGACTGCCCTTATGGGTGGGATTAGTCTGATATACTAATGGAGTGGTTTCTCTGCAATGGTGTAATCAAGTGAAAAATGTAGTTGCCCTCCAATGTAGGTACTATCCTCAGGGCTGTCTTAACAGCATTGCAGGCCCCTGGGCAAAGCAAGGCAGTGGGGCCCCATAACCCCGACCCTAACTCCACCCCTAAACTCCACCTCTAACCCCACATCCAGCAACAAAAAATGATGCGCAGCAATAATTAATCACCACAGCAAGTCCAACTCTAATCACAGTGTAACACTGATCTTTTTACAGAATCCTCTGATTATTGACTTGTTTATGATAATCTTTTAATTGCACAACACTGCTGGAATAATTAATACAGAAATATGCACAATTAAAAGATTATCATTAGCAAGTCAATAGTCACATTTCTAGAAGAAGATCCTTTGAAAATCACCATAACAAGTCACACCATCATTTTGATCATACTTTAAAATTTGATGAAACATTTTTTTTAAAAAGACACATTTGTGTGAGTGATACCACCCATGCATAGGTTTGTCGGGCTGTTTGTGGTAGTAATTTTTCTGTGTTATTTTTCTACATACATTGTACTTCAGAGATCAATTCACAGTTTTTGGTATGTGTCACTGCCAAACAACACCAAGAACATCTCCTTAGCATAGGGATCATCTCCTTGGCACAGGGATTGCTTGTTTTGGGGTTAAAAGGTCACATTTGAGAGGTGGACTTTTTGGTTTTCCCACTTGGAATTTTGATATGCAGAAAACTAGCACCCATGTCCCATCTGGGAGATATTTGAAGCCAGACAGTGTATTTTACCCCATCAAACTACATATGTTTTAAAGTAGACACCCAAGGGTATTTCAAATGGTGGTATTTTAACACTTTCCATGCACTAATTCTACCACCAGCCACTTTTGAGAAGTGCACTTTTTGATTTTTCCAACTTGGAATTTTGATATGTAGAGCAAGGAAGGGGTTAATAGCTCATATAAGCGCATTTGTAGTACTGTAATATATTACAGTACCAAAAAATTAACCCCTAAAAAAGCACAAAGAAGAAAAAAATGTGCTGCTGTGTAGTATTCAGTGGTAGGGAAGGGGTTAATACACAGGGTACACTATACATAGGATACGGCTTTTATAAAAGCCCTTGGGTCTCACAATTTTATTACATTTTATTTAATTTATTACAATTTAAAACTTACATTATACGGATCTGATTCTCACTCATTAAAACTCAATTCAGCAGAGGGAGGCAGATCTACACAGGTCAGATCAATATTTGATCTGACCAGGCGAGGGGTGATGCTCACCTGAACTATCACCAAATTGCCTTTGCCGCTGATCGGCTGTTACTGAGTTGATGGGACACTTCATCGCGGGACAGCTTGTCGTGTGACATTTCATCGTGGGACATTTCATCGCTAAAGGTAAGTTTATTTTAGTATTGGAGTTAAGGGTGGTTAGAATTAGGGTTTAGGGGGTTAGAATTTGGGTTCGGGGGTTAGAATTAGGGTTTGGGGGTTAGTATTAGGGTTTAGTGGGTTAGTATTGGGGTTCGGGGTTAGTATTAGGGTTTAGGGGGTTAGTATTAGGGTTCGGGGGTTAGAAATTGGGGTTTTGGGATTAATTTTAGTAATGGGGTTTGGGGGGCACTTTAGGGGGGAATCATTTATTGGGGGGCTATTTTACTTGTACATTTGTAAGAGCTGTCAGCTCAAATGGCCACGTTATTCTTCAGTTCAGTGTTCTAACTGCCGTGCTGAACTGTCAGTGATGAAGCCGCGGCGATGAAGTGTCCTAGACCCGTTACTGATCGCTATACATGCACAACTTCAAAAAAAAATGTCCGTTACACGTAATCCCCTAGTAGGTATAATTAACCAGCGCTCCCCAGAGCAACATAAGTGAAAAAAATCACTGCCATAGATCTACAAGCAGCGGTCTGCTTGTTTAGGTTGTTTAGTATAAGTTAAGATCTTTTGTCTACAGAATTCATGCATAGAGTATAAGTTATACAGCCCCGATCCAGGGTTAAACAGCCGATCGCTGGTTTTCAGGGTCAGGAAGAAATTTTTTCCCTGTTACTCAGGGTTTTTTTTTTGGATCATTTGACTTGGGATTTAAAAATGAAATAATAGAATAAAAGTTTTATATAACCCAGATCAAACATTAAAAAGCCGATTGCTGGTTTTCAGGATCAGGAATTAATTTTTTTCTTGTTACTCAGGTTTTTTTTTCTTCCTCTGGATCATTTGGCTTGGTCTTTAAAGTGTCGAATAAATCCCTTATCATACATGGTCAATAGGCCGATCCAGGGTTATACAGTCGATCGCTGGTTTTCAGGATCAGGAAGGATTTTTTTTTACTTGTAACGCAAGTTTTTTCGCCTTCCTCTGGATCATGTGCCTTCAGAACCCAGTAAAATACAATAAAAGCTATTAAACCTTTCAATCCTTGTTGTTGACGTCTCTCTTCTTGGATGGTATAATCAATTTACTTATTGGGTCATGGTTATAGTCTGGATAATCAAGAGTTGCCAAATATGGCAAGTTCTTATCCCCTGAAATACATATATAGACACATATACTCACACACCTCACATACACAACCAGTCACAAACACACACACCTCACATACACGGCCAGCCACAAACACGGCCAGCCACAAACACACACACCTCACATACACGGCCAGCCACAAACACACACACACCTCACATAAACAGCCAGTCACATACACACACACACACACACACACACATACACCTAACATACACACACACCTCACATACACAGCCAGTTACATGCACACACACACTTCGCATACACAGCCAGTCACATAAACACACGTCACATACACAGCAAGTCACATTAGACACGAGAGCTGTGCTGTAAAAAAAACAAACAAAAAAATGGATGGATGGAAGCGGAAAGGGGCTCCCCATGAATAAAAGCACCTGGATGCATGGGCGTCCACAGTAGTTTTTCCGGGGGGTGTGGTGGTGGTTTTGGGGGTAAAATATCAAAGCAGGAATGGACTGACGCCATGTGTAAATTTATTTACGAAGAGTGTTGAGACAAAGACAGGGAGTCAATAACAGTCAGACTGATTTCATGAGAAGGCAGAACTCAACTTTTGACAGCTCAACGCATTTCACACCATTAGCACAAAATATCCTCACCAGTACCCCCAATACCTCCTAACTCCTCCCCATTGTTTACCTTTGTTTGCTCAGGGGAGGGGTTGCTTGGTTGGAGGCAAATGTTACCCATTATTAGGGAAATTATATAACCATGGTAGTAGTAGCTAACAGACCAGCATATACCTGAGCATTATGGGAAGTTTACAATACCTGGGGTGATAAAAATTAGCCACTATTGCCCCACTATACAATTCCTATGGTATTCATCCAGTAATGGGCTGGCTGTATATCATGGGATCAACAACAAAAAAGTTAGTGTGCAGTGTAACAATCCCAGTTTGTAACTACAAATCCAATAAAAATGAAGCTAGTAATATGGCTGATTGAATATAATTGTAGATGCAGTCAACAATAACAGTTAATATTTGCAGACTTCAAACACCCCCTGCCCCTCCCCCGCGCACAGCTCCATCTACAGTTATCAACTAGCAATGTAACTTGCTTAACATCATGTGTGTTGGAGTCAACAAATATTAATGTTGTGTTGTGTAGTGCAGTTCTGCAGGGCTGGTGCTACCCTAAGGCAGCACAGACAGCTGGCCGCCTTAGGGCGCCACAAGGGAGGCGGCGGGAAAATCGAAATTACCTGCACACCCGAGGCCTGCCATAAGGGGGTTTAGCCGGTCTGTGGCTGTGAGGGAAGCGTTGTGTGCTCTTCTCCAGCAGAGCGGCTTCAGTCAAGTTTGATCAAATAAAAAATATGCGACCGGAGTTACATTGGTAACATTTTTTTTATTTTTTTTATAACAAACTTTATTGAAGCTTCGCGGCTCGAGGAAAGCGCAGAACGCTTCCCTCACAGCCGCAGACCTGCAGAGCACCAGGAGACAGAGCAGCAAAGAGGTAAGTACTGGGGAGGGGGGAGGAGGGAGGCAAAATCTTGGCATATTAAATGGCAATATCCTGGCATATTGAGGGGCAAAATCCTGGCATATTAAATGGCATATTGGAGGGGCAAAATCTAGGCATATTTTTATTTTTAAACTTTATTAATTACATAATTTCTTCATTTTACAAAAATAGTTCAAGCAGTACAAAATTTAAAGTGGATTAAATACAGTGCAGTATGTTGTATGCTGCAAGCATGATATAATGTATATTACATATTCATTCGAGATCTGCAATATCTTGATAATAAAGATAAATTACGTACAGCCATTCTCACATTCACATCACATTCATACTATTCCTCGAGGTAAAAAATCGTCAACTGCGTAAGTCCAAATGGGCAACCAAGATGGGGCTATAGATAACATTATTTATGGATATTATGCCTATAGTCTCATACTGTGAGGGGTAGTTTATGCGTCACTACACTAGATTAGATAAGATTTTGCCACGGGGCCCAAATTTCATAATAGCTGTCTAAGTTGTTTGTTAGTTTATAGAAGTACCTCTCCATATTATGTTGGAAATGTATCTGTCATAACTTTTTGCAAGGTCGGGGGGTCCTGGTTTTTCCACTCTCTAGCCATGCAGATCTTTACTGCCGCAAATACATTTATCGCTAGATTTATCTTAGCTTTATTATCTAATGGCATGTCTAAATTAAAAAGGAAGGTTTGGGGAAGCAGACACCAATCTGATTCAAAAAGAATTTTGAGCAGGACCCCCAGATCTGTTTTAAGAGAGTGCAGTCCATCGCAGCTCCACCATATGTGAGACATGGTTCCGGGCTTGTTTTGGCATCTCCAACAGTTACTTGAAGAGGTTTGGAACATTTTATGCATAACAACTGGAACGTAATACCAGTGATGCAACAGCTTAAAAAACGGTTCACGTAGATTGATGCAGTGTACCGCCTTCCTCATCCTAGTCCATGCCCGGAACCATGTCTCAGCTGAAAGGTCCATTCCCAGTTCTCTCTCCCATCGAATGATGCCCTTGGATTTCTCTGGGTCAGTCTCCCTGCGTGAAAGATCCAATAATCTAGATATGAGATGTTTTTTATAGTGAGCCTCGAAAAAGGTATCAAGCTCTGAGTGTTCCCTCAATGGGTTTGCATTCAAAAAGCTTTTAATTCGTGTGTAGGTGAAATTCCCCCGTATCTGGGATGTCATATTAGGTTGGATTTCGTCGAATGAGTGAATTGAGAAGGACGATAGTATATCCGAAATATGGGTCAGTCCTCCTCCAAACCACTGTTTTAAGTCTAGGTCTTCCATCATTAGTTGGAGAGTCTCCAGAGGAGATGGGTTAGTTAGAGAATCAGACAGAGCAAACTTCCCTTTAAACTTAAACATTTGTTCCACTATGTTTAATATAATAGGGTTCAAAATTTCCAATTTCTTATATTGTTCTGAGTTCAACCAGAAGAGGCAATAGGGATTACAATTCCTACATAACCATTTTTCGTAATTGAACCAGCCCAGATTGAAGCCCTATTTACAGTCCCAGACTATGAAGTGTTAAAGCTTCATAGATTCCAGCAATGTTTGGATAATTGACTCTGTCCAGAGACAGTTTCCTTCTCAACGTAGCCCCTCCAATTCTTGGAGGTTTCCCATTCCATACAAAGGAAGAAAATATTACTTTGAACTGCTGCAAAGTCCTAACAGGTACAGGAAGGGGGATAGTTCTGAATAAGTACGTAAATTTGGGGAGCACGTAGCTTTTTATGGTGTTCAACCTGCCCAACCAAGAGATTTCATAATTCTTCCAGGACAAAAATTTAGTTTTTAGTTGGCTAAGCAGATGGGAATAGTTCTCAGATACCAGGTTTTTAAGGTCATGACAGATTCGTATTCCAAGGTATTCAATATGTTTTTGATTAAAATGAAAGGGAAGCTTTCTCCTTAGATTACTCAAAGTTTGCTGGTTTATATTAAATGCTTGCGTTTTGTTAAGGTTAAGCTTATGGTTTGAATATATTCCAAACTTCTGTATTTCCGGGACAGACATTTCTGGGTTTCCTATGGTTAGCAAAATATTTTCCGCATATAGCATGATCTTATGCGAAAGCGGACCCGTATTTATTCCCTCTCTTTTGTTATTTGCCGGATCAGAGCCGCCAGAGGTTCGATCGTCAGCACATAGAGCATGGGGGCTAAAGGGCACCCCTGTCTAGTGCCGTTGTTAATATAAAAGAAATCGGAGTCAAGATCCGATCCAGATATCTTGGCCTGGGGGTCCGTATATAACGCCATTGTATTAGTGGAAAAGGTACCTGAGAGGCCAAAAACATGGTGGGTTTCCTTCAAGAAGGTCCAGCTGACCCTGTCAAACGCCTTCTCGGCATCTAGTGCCAAGTAGACGGACGGCAGGGCTCTGGACCGGACCTCATAGATGAGGTTTAAAATCCTTCTCGTATTATCCTCTCCATTTCTACCTGTGATGAAACCTGTCTGGTCCGGGTGTATCACTGTCGCTATGACCTTTTTCAATCTTTCAGCCAAGATTATTGAAAATATTTTCAAGTCTAAATTTATTAATGATATGGGTCTAAAGCAGTGGTAGTCAACCTTTTTCTACCTACCGCCCACTAATGCATCTTTCTTGATGGAAATTTTTTTTAGAAAGGAGGGTGTTTTAAAAAAAATAAATGTACGTACATTTATCTTTTATTTCTTTATTTTTTTTTTTACGTTTTTTCACTCCACACAGTGCTTTTTTCCCTCCTCTTATCCCTTTTATTACTAACACCAAAAAAAATGTTGTATTAGGTGCCAATTTTTATTAATGTCACCCTCAAAATAAATTCCTTTTCCTGCCTGCTTCTTTACCTTCCTTATAGTATATCACTATATTAAGGATCTCTTTTTCCTATTTTTTTTATTTTATCCTTCCCTTACTTATTTTTTTCTCTTATTTTATAAGATAACAAAACTTAATTTATGAGCCAGACTAAACACTTCTTACCCCTTTTCTCTATTTTTCTTCCTTTTTTTGTTATTTTAATTTTTTATCTTTTCCTTTTTATCTCCTTTCTTTTACCTTTCTGAGCGACAAAAGTAAGGCTGAGCTAGTTAGCCCACTTATTATTATTATTAGCCAACAATTCTCTTTCTCCTGCCTATAACTTTTCTTTTGAAACTGCTCTGCTCCGTTTCTGCCTGCTTCTGCCTGTCCCTGCTATCAGTTTCCACTCCTCCGCTTCCTCTTCCCACGTGTTTGCGTGCGCTCGCTCCCGCCCGTCCCCTTCTCGCACAAAAGGAGGTTGATTGATGTGTGCACTCGCGCCCGCCGGCACCGCCCGCCCACTCTCTCAAAAGGAGGTTTTAACTTCCGAAAATCCTACTCTCATTATCGCGCACGCTGGTTTCTTGATGTGTGCGCTCATGCGCGCGCCCACTCGCTCGCTCGTTCAAAAGGAGGTTTTAACCTCCAAAGTCCCTTCCGCCCACCTGGAATCCCAAAACGCCCACTAGTGGGCGGTAGGGACCAGGTTGACGACCCATGGTCTAAAGTATGTCACACAGCTTATATCTTTCCCAGTATTAGGAATTGGGGTTATTGAAGCTCCATCTCTGATGGAAAGTTTTGTCCGACTGATATTCCTCTCAGTAATAACGGAGCGACAATATTTCCCAAAGTTTGAAAAAACAAAGAAGAGATACCGTCCGGACAAGGGGCCTTATTTTTTTTCAGGTTTCTAATTGCGTCATTAATTTCAGATATCTGGATTGGATCATTTAGCTTAGTAAGGTGTTCTGCCGAAAACTGTGGCAGATTTAGGCCTGCAAGAAAGATCTTCTCTGTGAAGCCTGTTTGCCAGCAGATGGTAAGTTGTTTAATGAATTATAGTAATCCTTTAATACCTTGCTGATTTCTTTTGGTGATAAATAAGACTTCCCTTTATAAATAATTTTATTAATCCTGATACAACTATTCCTATGTTTAATTTTATTCGTCAGATTCTTGCTGGCCCTGTTACTGCTATAATACCACTCCTGTCTTAGACATTGTAGCGACCTATTCGTTTTTTCTAATAATCTATCTTTAATTTTTTGTTGGATCTCGGCTATTTGTTTATTTAAATCTATGTCTGGGTTTAGTTTATTGAGGGCTTCAATCTAGGCAAGCTTCACATAGAGGTCTCCCAATTCAAGACCCTTTGCCTTTTAATTTTTCCCCCCTGTTTTATAAGATGTCCGCGCATTGTGCATTTCATTGTACACCAAAGAGTTGAATCCTGAACTAGCCCGTTATCATTATCCTTCAGATAATCTACGGCAAGCTTTCTAAACTCTTCCCTATCCGACGGTGCGGTTCAGAGGGTTTTGTTTAGTCTCCATTTAGATCTAATTCATTTAGATCTAATTTTATAATTCTCTCTGTTTTTGATGGTGACAAAGACTGGTACGTGATCCGACCAGGAGATGTTTCCTATAGAGGATGAGACGAAACTACCAATGCTTCTATTGTTTGTTATAAACATATATATTCTAGAATAGTAGTGATGTACCTGTGAATAAAAGGTATAATCTCTCTCTTCTGGTTTTTGTGTTCTCCAAATATCGCATAATCTGTTCCTAGCCAGCCATTCAGTGAAGGACTTTGCAACAGATTTAAGCTTATTATCTGGAGCGGAACCACGCATCAATCATTTATCTAATCTGCCATCATGGATGCAATTTAGGTCTCCACCAAAAACGAGATGTCCTGTACAAATCTCCTGGATTCTGGAGTAGACCTTTCTTAGAAACCTCACCGCCGCAACGTTAGGTGCATAACTGTTGTCTATGGTATAAGGCACATCGTTAATTTTACAGATACAAATCACGAATCTTCCCTCAGTCAGTTTCGAGATAGATACACTACCACTTTAAGTTTTTTTTTTGCAGGCCAGATTTGATGTGTTAATGTTAGGATATTTCTTATATTTCCAATAAATAGAGCCTCCTGTAAGCCAATGGGTTTCTTGCGCGAAACATACATCTACATGCTGGAGGGATAAGAAATGGTTAATAAGTCAGCCTGCTGAGAGGAAGGAACTGAAGACACGTCTGATTGGAAAGACGCCCACTACAGAATGCAGACGCTACACGGATGACGTCACCACGTGCGATGCCTGTGTGTCACGTGTAGCGGGAGATTTAAAAATGGAAGCTGCAGAATAGAGAGAGGACACTTGAAAAAGCCCTATCGATTGGGCGAAACGCGTTGTGGAGGAGAGGAGACCTTTGGGACTGGCTTTGGACACTTGGCTCTTTACCACTGTGCATTCTCATGCTGAATCCTGTGATATGTGATGTAAGACTTGTATGTACCTGTTTCTATATTAAATTTACTCACACTAAAAGTCTCCTCTTCACTCTCTCTTGCTTTTTGGAGACCTGATGGATCATTAACCCCTTGTGGGCTCCCAGGACGCCTTATAGACTGAGCAGAACTCTGCTCAGGAAGATGTGAGTGCATTCTCACTTAATTTTGGATGTTGGCACTTTTAATTTAAGATTACTACACTATATTATTATTGTTTCTGTTTTTATCCCTTCTGGTTTACACCGAGCTGATTACGCTATATCTAAGGGTAACCCCGATTTTTATTTTGTGTGTATTACAGTGTTGGGTTACAGCGCACTTTTTCACGTGTTTTGTTTTATTTTTTGTTTTATTGTTTGCGTGTTTGCACTCAACTTTTCATATAGATGGTTTATACTAGAGATGCGATTTGTAAGTGAGTGGTCTGGAAAAAGATCCTCTGGGAAATTATCTGTTGGTATTACTTTAGTAGGTCATTATGCCTCTTTTAGGAAATCTTTTGCTGCACAGCTTGATTTAGAAGAATAATATGTTGCGAGTGGTTTTATTTTGTCCGTACTTTGTCTCTTCTCTCTTTCTCTCTCTCCTTCTCCCTCTTGGGAGCCATTGCTCAAAGTTATTCAGCGAGAGGGGGAAAAAAAAGGAGAAAAGGAGAAAAAGAGAAGTCCACACAGTCCAGAATCTAGTGTCAAGCCACAAATTTGTGGCTAGAGCCTTTGGCGCGCTTATGCAGAAGATTCAGTAATATATCTTATCCTTGTGGTTCCCACCAGGGCATGAGATTAATGAAACCGGGAATTATTCTGAGATTAAGCCCGTACAGTATGTTCAGAGTACTTCACCTTTACTCTCCAGAGTTGGAGTGTACAGTCTCTTAGCAAGCATAGTGTATCTTCCCTCTTTCTTTCCCAGATGCCTCTGTTCTATAGTTCAAATACAGATATTTTGGCCTTAAGCAACCAGAAATCACATTATAAGATCGGATTGAGACTCTTCTCAGTATCCCTACAGCTCAGTTGTGTCTTTATACAGAACGAGGAATAATATGTAGATCCAGTGAACGTCAATGTATGCTCTAGAGTAGTTTGCTTCCCAAAGACCCTTATGCCATTATAACGAAGAACTCCTATGATGTGAGTAAATATACCAGATCCCTCTAGAAATGGGTAAGTTCACATAAGGAGTGTGTGGCTTATCTGTATGTTTCTAAATGTGTTACAGCCCAAGTCTCCTGCAGCAACTTTAGATATTCTATTCCTGGTATAGCTCCAGTAGATTAAAGTCAGGGTTTCCCTCAAAAAAAATCTGAAAACAGGTGTCCCTATGTATTCCAGCGTTTCTTTAGATAAGTCAAATATCCCTTAGTTTAGCTGGTGTTAAGTTTGCTTGTGGAGTTGTATACTCTTAGCTAAACAGGAATATTCAGCTTTATTGTCCGAATTGGGGTGTATATTTACAATGTGTTCCAAGCTTAAATAGAGTGAGTTTTGCTTTAATGTTCCCCAGAAGGGGTTACGGAATTCCTCTTAGTGGCCATAAGGCTCAAATTATGATTCTACATAACACAGAAGGCTCAGTTAAGAGTCAGTATGTGTTTAGGCAGATTTTACCTTAACCCAAAGTCCAGTCTCAATGGAGTTCAAGTAGACATGTGCATTCGTTTTCGGATGAATGCATTTTCGTCCGAAAATAGCATTTTCGTCCATTCGTTCGAAAAACGAAGAACGAAAATGCTAAACTAACGAAAACCGAATGAACGAATGGTTAATAAACGAAATCATTCGTTCATTCGTCCATTCGTAGTACTATTGCATTCTATAAGCCGAAATAGAGTCGGTTTATAGAATACAATAGCATTTCACTACACGGAGCCAAAGTCTCAATTCAGAAATTTATGAATGGAGACTCTGTCTCCGTGTAGTGAAATGCCGACAGCCTATAAACCGAACGTTCGGTTTATAGGCTGTCGGCTTATGTAATACATGTAATCCTATTGCTATTCTATAAACCGAACGTTCGGTTTCTGGAATAGCAATAGGAATACATGTATTCCATAAGCCGACAGCCTATAAACCGAAAGTTTGGTTTATAGGCTGTCGGCATTTAACTATACGGAGACAAAGTCTCCATTCATAATGAATGGAGACTCTGTCTCTGTTTAGTTAAATGCCGACAGCCTATAAACCGAAAGTTCGGTTTATAGGCTGTCGGCATTTCACTACACGGAGCCAAAGTCTCCATTCATAAATTTATGAATGGAGACTCTGACTCCGTGTAGTGTAATGCCGATAGCCTATAAACCGAACGTTCGGTTTATAGGCTGTCGGCTTAAGTAATACATGTAATCCTATTGCTATTCTATAAACCGAACGTTCGGTTTATAGAATAGCAATAGGATTACATGTATTCCATAAGCCGAAAGTCTATAAACCGAACGTTCGGTTTATAGACTTTCGGCTTATAGAAAACATGTAGTACTGACCCTCATTAAACCCATCATTATGAGGCAATAGAAAGAGATTCTCATGACGGAGGATGTCGGCGTGCTGACGTGTGCGTGAGGCGTGGTCCCGGAATTGGAGGAGTCGTCAGGAGAGTTGATGGCGTACCCGCTTCATGTCTGAGGTCGACGCGATAGACCGGCGGACACGAACAACCTTTTTTTTTTCTCGAGTACAGCACAAGTATGGCGAGCTGATCGTGTTCCCCGCCGCCTTGAAGCTACAACCGTTGGCCGGAGGATTCCCCGAGGAGGGAGGGGTGAGAAAGGAGGGAGAGAAGACGCATACTGAGAGGAATTTATGTGCACGATGGAAGATCGGGAGAAGCTTTTTGAGGCATAAGACATCTACTGGAACTGTATATCGGATTTCCCCCAGTGTGATCGTCATTACATCAAGACATCATATCAGATAAGTGTTTCGTCTGCTTCCCCACTGTCAATACTATGTGTATGATACACTGTTAATCAAAGACTACTAAAGATTACTAAAAAAAAAAAAAGCATATTGACTATTTGTCTTGTCAAAGGAGATTTGGAGGAACGCTATATTAACCGAGGCGTTGATATCTAATATAGTCCCTGCCTAATTTACCCCTTTGGAGAAGAGGGTTCAGGAACTAACAAGAAGGAAGAATCTAACTTCCTAAATCACCCAAATATTCTGGTCTATCGGTTGGAGGCCTGATTACTTGGTAAAAGTTACAAAGTGTTATGCACTTATTATACAACAAAACGACGATTGCACATATCTGCAGACCCTAATAATGAATAGCTTATACTAAATGTTCATTTTTAGGTTCTATTCCCAAGTCTTAACAATTCGTTGCCGCCATATTTCTTTTTTATTTTTTTTGACGATTAAGCATAACTGGGAAAAGACTAACTAATTAAGTGCTAACAAGATCCTAGACTCGGAGGGGGAAAACTACCCTTTTTCGGTATTAGGTTAATATCGAATATTACTTATTTACACAATCATACGAGTCTGACAGGCTACCAGCTTCTCTGATCATATATATATGTAATAAACTAGAGGTGCTTTCAGGACATCACGAAAAAGAAAATTTATATTGGAACGAAGTCACTCAGATTATACATCCCGCTACTCAGACTCCTAAAGGAGACTTAATAAAGATACAATGCCTCCTAAATACAAAGAGAGAGAGCAGGAAAAAGACAAACATAATAAAACAAAGGGGATCTCAAGTTTCTACTCTCCCAAGTCAGCTCAAAATCAATCTGAAGCTGCTAATCAATCAACTATGAACGCAATGGCAGACGATACCGCATCAGAGTTCTCAACATCAATATCTCAAATCTCGCTCAATGCGGCATTGGACGAATTATATGCCAAAATAAAGGCTGACTCAGATTTAAAATCAGCGGTCATTAAAGCCGAAATTACCAACTTACATGCAGATATCGTAAATCAAACTCAACAAATTAAAAACTTACAAGAAGATATGAAAGAGTTAACTAAACAAAATGGTATACTCAAATCAGACATCTCCTCTCTAAAAATTGAAGTCACAGGAAATGAAGACAGGTCAAGACGCCGAAATCTTAAATTTAGAGGAATACCCGAGTCTATAGGGAACAAAGATCTGGAACCGTATCTTATCGAATTTCTAAAGAACTCTTTGGACCCTGAAATAATAGGCAAACTCCCTTTTGAAAGATTTCATCGGCTACCAAGACCGCAAAATCTCCCTCCTGAATATCCTAGAGATGTAATAGTATGTTTCCATAATGCAAGGCTAAAAGATCTACTTACTGAACATATCAGGCAAAATCCATCTAAAGATTCTACATTCTCACATATAACTCTATATTCTGATATCTCTCAAACAACAAGGTTGCAAAGAAAAGAGTTTTGGTCTGAGACTAAATTACTCCGCGAACAGGGAATATCCTATAAATGGGGTTTTCCAACAAAAATCCTAATTTACTATCAAGGAAAAAATTTCGTTGCAAATCAACTTAAGGAGCTCCTACAGACATGGAAAATACTCTCTAAAGATAAGATATGATGGAGGCTACAGTCACGAGGACAACCTGATTGCGGAGAGGGGATGAGGAGATGGGAGACGGAAGGGGCATTTATAGATCTGATCCATTGATGTGTGAGAGACAGTTGTGGCCCTTTCCCTCCCTTTAGGGGGAGAGGGAGAAAGAAAAAAGGAAAACAACCATTTTTTTTTTTGACGGAAGACTATGATACAAAATGTTAAGTTAATCATACGTTTTAACTAACTGAAACTTTTTTCTCACATCCTGCTATAATTAGAACTCACGTATCAGTACAACGTTAATGAAGGCAATGTAATCGTAATTTATTGTCTTTTATATTTATGAAATACTTAATACAATTTTTTTTTTTTTTTGGCGTGTATGAACCTAACAGTAGAATAGGACATTTGACTTTGTATACGAAGTAATCGTAATTCACTTAACCACGTGACACCATTGTTTGACAATCTTTTCACCCACACTAGTGGGTTCCTTCCTATATGTATGTATATGTATGTATATATGTATGTATGTGTATATATATACAAATTATCACCTTTATTATCACATTTATAGCATGTCTAAATATAATGGGGTAGTTATTTGGCCCCTAATATAAGATTAGGACACTCAATATTGTAGATGCACAAATTTCTATAGGCAACTCTCTCTATATAAGTTTCGTATCCCCTATTAGATACATATTTTTTTTTTTTTTTTTTCCTATTCCTAAGTTTTGGAGAAGTGAACAACTATTTGATACCCTGTGATATAGATTTTATAATGTGTACAACACCGTCAATATGCTTTACCACTTCTGATAATATATAGCTAGTTATATCATGTCTAATATAATGGGGTAATTTTCTGTGTCTATCAGAAGATTGGGATGTTTAACTTCGTATACGCATACATTTTTATATGTAAATTCCTCAATTTAATCTCTGTCTTTCCCCAATATGTTTTTTTTTTTTATTTTTTTTTATTTATTTTTTTGTCCTCGGTGTGTGAACCTAACAGTAGAATAGGACACTTGACTTTGTATGCGAAGTAATCGTAATTCGCCTAACCACGTGACACCACTGTTTGACAATTTTTTACCCACACTAGCGGGTTCCTTCCTGTATATATGTATATATGTATATATGTATGTATATACAAATTAGCACTTCTATTATCACACTTATAGCATGTCTAAATATAATGAGGTAGTTATTTTGGCCCCTAATATAAGATTAGGACACTCAATATTGTAGATGCACAAATTTCTATATGTAACTCTTTCTATATAAATTTTTGTATCCCCTATTAGATATATATATAATCTTTTTTTTTTTTTTCTTTCTCTATTCCTAAGTTATGGAGAATTGAATAAATACTTGATACCCTGTATATGGATTTTATAATATGTACAACACTTTCAATATGCGTTACCACTTCTGATAATACATAGCCATTTATATCATGTTTAATATAATGGGGTAATTCTCTGTGTCTATTAGAAGATTAGGATGTTTAACTTCGTATATGCACACATTTTTATATGTAGATTCCTCAATTTAATCTCTGTCTTTCCCCAATTTGTTTTTTTTTTTTCTTTTTTTTTATTTCTCTTCCCTCTCTCTCTGACTCTTCTATCCCCCTTCGCTCCTCCTTTTCTGTCTCTGATCTTTAAGCCATCCCCTATCAATCTGCTCTCTCCTCTCGACTCCTTACTATAACTCCGGACACATGAATGATCCCCTACAATTATTGTAGGGCTTACCCGTTCAGTTGAGCTTCGTCTCATAACTGACTACGGAATGAATATATGTTGTGTGTTGATGAATGAACTCTGTCGGGGGCGCTACCTCTTGGATAAACCTCGAAGGAGGCTTGGGCTTGATATCTTCAAGGAACTCGATACAAAAATAAGAGATGCCGGTTAGATTTATGTCTCTAAATTCCCAGGGCCTAAACTCCCCCCAAAAACGTTCAAATCTTTACGATTTATTAATAAAAAATAAAGTGGATATTTGTTTTATCCAAGAATCTCATTGGAAGCAAAATAGTCCAAGTCTATGGAAATATCGGAAATATCCGTATATATTTAAAGCTTCATTACCAGATAAGAAACAGAGGGGTGTCGCGATCATAATCGCTGCAACTATTAAATTCGAATTAATACATCAAGAACTAGATCCTTATGCCCGTTATTGCATCGTAGTTTGTAAACTGAATGACGTTGTATATACCTTACTGAATGTCTACGCCCCATCAACTGGAGCCATTGGATTTTTTAATAATCTAATGGCAAGATTGGAGCGTATAGAAAAGGGGATCCTAATAATGGGCGGTGATATGAACTGCATCCTTGACCCAGATATGGACAAAAAAATGCCAGCGGGAAGGAGGATAGACCGGAAGTGTAAACTAGCAGCTCAGGCCTTTTTTAACTTTATCATGAGAAACGAACTTTTTGATATATGGCGATTACAGAACCCCCAAGATAGGGACTTTACGTTCTTCTCCAATCCCCACAGTTCCTACTCCAGAATTGACTATTTCTTTACTAGATCCCGTTATCTCCCAAATGTAAGTGCCAGTGCAATTGGTAATATAACGTGGTCAGATCATACCCCTGTATACTTACAGATGAAAGAAAGTCCGGGATATGCTGTCAGGCCCCGGTGGAGACTGAACGAATATATTCTCTCTACCGACAAAAACAGAGCAGAACTTTGTACAGAAGCAAGTCATTTTTTAAATACTAATGATACCGGTGAAGTGACAGACCAAACGCTCTGGTGCTCATTAAAATGTTATCTAAGAGGAATTCTCATTAAAATGGGTACAATTATAAAAAAATCGCAGGGTAAATGTCTCTCAGATCTGTATATTTCCCTTGCAAAAAAAGAACATCTTAATAAACTCACTCCTAACAGTGAAACAACGACAGAAATAAGAGAAATACAAACCTCTATAAAAAAAGCATTAGAGCTAAAAACAAAAAAAACATTGCCCCGTCTTAAACAGACCTGGTATCACTCTAACGGAAGACCAGGGAAAAACCTTACCAGAAAGTTAAAATTCAAAAATCAACAAATCCGTATTAATAAGATAGTCTATGATGGGTCAACCTGTCTATCTCCTGCTCAGATTGGAAAAGCTTTTTCTACATATTACAGTAAACTCTACAATCTACCCCCAGTTGCTAAATCAGAGGACGAAATTAAAGCATTCTTACAAAATGTAGCCCTTCCAAAAATTTCTCCAGATAAACTTCGAGTTATAACCCAACCCGTTTCAGAATATGAACTAAAAAAAGCAGTCGACGAGACAAAAAAGGGTAAAGCTCCAGGCCCAGATGGCTTTTCAGCGATATTTTATAAGACCTTGCAATCCATTGTCTCTCCACTCCTTCTGCGAGTATTCAAAGAGGTAGAGGACGGCAATGGATTTGCCTCTGAGATGCTGGAGGCCTCCATAACCCCTATTCTCAAACCAGGAAAAGATCCGACGGTGGTATCAAATTATAGGCCCATATCACTAATAAACCTGGATATTAAACTTTTCTCAAAAATATTGGCAGACAGGCTGACCCACGTGATATCTGATATTGTACATATGGACCAGACTGGGTTTATATCGGGGAGGTCGGGAGAGGACAACGTCAGAAGAATTTTAAACCTAATTCATAGGGTAAATCACTATGAAATACCAGCAGTATTTATGGCACTAGATGCCGAAAAAGCCTTCGACCGAGTTAGTTGGCCCTATTTATCGGCAACTCTAGAAGCATTCGGCATCGAAGGCTTATTCAAGACCTACGCCATGTCCCTATATTCAACACCAAAAGCCAAGATTTCAGCCCCGTTTATTGACTCTGAATTTTTTCGGATCAATAATGGAACCAGACAAGGGTGCCCTTTGGCCCCCTTACTCTATGCTCTTAGCATAGAACCTTTGGCAGCGTTAATTAGAAAAACACCAAAAATTAAAGGGATAGAAGTAAATAGAACCACTTGCAAAGTGGCACTGTACGCAGAGGACGTTGTCCTCTCCCTAGCCTCCCCGGAGGCCTCGATTCCTGAGGTTTTAGCCCAGATCGATCTCTACAGTTCTTTTTCAAATTATAAGTTAAATATCTCGAAGACACAAGTCTTAACATTTTTTCTTTCTAGACCACAGTATATAAAATTATGCAGGATAGGTCATATAAATTGGTCAAATAAAACACTAAATTACCTGGGTATAAAAATCCAACAAAACTTAAGACAAACTATCTCACATAATTTTGAATTCCTTCTACAGGAATGTAGGGATCTTTTTACACGATGGAGGGGTCTGGAGATGTCATGGTTGGGCCGTATCCAGATCCTTAAAGCATATGTTCTACCTAAAATATTATACTGTATGAGAACAATACCACTACGAGTCCCTAAAACATATCTGACTCAGCTTAGTCTCTTATTTTCCTCCTACGTTTGGGAATCTAGGAGGCCCAGAATAGCAACCTTAGCCATAAAACAATCTGTAAACCGAGGAGGTTTGGGATTCCCAGACTTATTTCGGTTAGCAGACATATGTTTGTTCGCTCACTTCCTGGCCTGGCGGCATGTGAAAAGTCCAGCACCAGTCTGGTTTCAGATTGAAAAGACAGATCTAAACGGAGTAGATCCTGGTTATCTATTCTGGTTAGATCAAATCTCTCTCAGGAAACTCAATATCAAAAACCCAATTATAAAGGATATATGTAAAGTAATGTATAAATTTAAGAGCAAATTCACAAAAACACAGGGAATCACCGACCTGGCACCACTTGCAATCCTCTCAGTATACATTAAGGACCTTAGTCTGGGGGAATGGTCCCGGCATGGTGTTCTCAAAGTGGGAGATATTTTCCAGGATACGCTGTTGCTTCCGTTTGACGACTTACAGTTAAAATATGACCTTCCAGCTTACGAAATATTCACTTACTATAGAATTAAAAGCTATATAACCTCTACTCAAATAGTAAAACAGACAGAACTAGATATTTTCGTAGAGACAATTAATAAATATAAAAATATCACCAAAATTCAGAAATTGCTAGATATGTCTTCCAACTCCTTCCGATTTAAAGCTCTCGACAGATGGGAGACAGAACTTAGGATAACAATCCCTGATGAGCACTGGTTCGGGGCCGCCTCCCAAACTAGGAAAGTCGTAAAGGGGATTAACTTGGTAGAACTGTTCTTCAAAGTTGCTTTCCGTTGGTACTTAGTCCCCCAGAAATTATTCAAATTCTGTTTGAACGGCTCCAACCTTTGCTGGCGCTGTGAACGAGAACTGGGGGATCACGCCCACGTCTGGTGGGGATGTAGTTCACTTAAACCGCTCAAGGAAAAGGTTTCCCATACATTTAGCCTACTGTTTGATACCAACTATCTCTTAACCCCACAGACATTCCTGCTCCATCTGGACCTGAAACTGGCTAGTTCAGCAAACTGTGCACTTGCAATCCATGTCCTGCTGGCCTGTAAACTATCAATGGCAAGACTATGGAAAAGAAAAGAGACCCCAAACTGGGATGATATAAAAACCCAGATTGATTTCCAGATGGAGGCTGAGAGTTTGATGTACAAAACGGGCAAAAAATAAAAAAAAATATTCAGAAGTATGGTCCCCTTGGGAAAATCTATAGACATAGATCTAACATATAAACAACACCTTGAGATGTCGTAAGACCTATAAAGCCCCCCCTTCCCTGGTCTGAGAGCTGGCTCCCCCCCTGGAGTATACTGTGGATGAGAATGTTTGTATAAATATGAATTTTTTATTCTTCTGCCAATACACTTGCTGCTAATCCTATTTAAGCTATTCAAAGCACAATTGCTCTTTTTGGCACGATACGCTATGACGCCATATATATGTGTAATGAAATTTTGTATGTGTGTCTTTGTAATAAAATGTTTGTATAATAAAAATATATTTAAAAAAAAAAAAAAGAAATATTGAATCCTAGAGGAAAAAAAAAAACAAACATGTAGTACTATTGCCTTTCTATGAACCGAACGAAAGCCCCATTCATAAGAATTTCTTATGAATGGGGCTCTTGTTCGGTTTATAGAAAGCCAATAGTATTACACGTATTCTATAAAACGAACGAATAAAATTAAACGAAACGAAAATAATGAACGAATTTCGTCTGAAACGAATGCAGTAATGAACGAAATTTGTTTTAGACGAAATAAATAACATTTCCGTCCGAATGGACGAAAACGAAACGAAAATGTTGGTTTTGCACATGTCTAAGTTCAAGGCTCCTGTGAAAAAGGAAGACCAGACATCTCTGGAGTAATGAGTGATCCTTCTAGGATTCGCACAAGCTTCAGAGGCTGGTAAATATATATATTTTTTTTATCTTTTTTTCCCTTTTCCCTCGTCCTCTCCTTTATGCGTTCCAGACCAGACCTTATATATCGATGATAGATGTTATATCATAGGTGTGTCACAAAGATTTACTTGTAGGGTTGTATGCTTTTAGCTGAGCAAAATAATTGACTCTACTGTCCTGATTGAGATATGTGAGTACAACGTGTTCCAAGCTTAAATAGGCAAAGTTTGCTTTGATTTTCCCGAAGAAGGGTTACAGCGGATTGCTCTCAATGTCACTTATGCTCAACTTAAATAAAAAAAATAAAAAATTCAACTGTACATCGGTGTATGTTTAGGCTTATTTTGTCTTCACAAATTAGTTCAGTGTCAATGGAGCACAAGACTCCTGTGATTTTATAAGAAGACCAGACTTCTAGAGTGTCCCGTCTGGAGTTCATATAGGTTACAAAGGCTAATAGACAGTCATTATGAGTTCCAGTCCAGATCTCCTATAGTGAAAGTAGATATCATGTCGCACAATAGTGAGGTCAGGGGCTTCCCTTCCTCTTCTTTGCCTTCCCCCTTCTAGTAGGTAAACAGATTTAAGTATTATTAAACCAGAGCAAAGCAGCAAATGGTTGTCGAAAGTTCTTGAAAAGGGTTTCAGTCTCAGCAATGTGATATGTGTATATATGAAATAACTGTCTTCTGTGGTAATATACAATATGAATATATTCACATATTCTGTTGTGCCGGAGAGAGTAGAAAGAGAGACTCAAAGAAAAAAAAAAGGGAAATACTTAGCTTGATTTGGTTACAAGCCACAGCCTTGCCTTGAAACTCAAAGTCATATACTATGAAACGCTTCATCTATACTGGCGGCCATCTTCCAGGGGAGTAGATGTCTAACAACTTTCCAGCTCCCAGTCATGAAGAAAAGGTCAAATCCTCATGAGGCAGTAGAATTAGCGGGTAAGTCAAGAAATACGAACATCTAACTCAGTGTTGAATCAGTCGATCGACGAATCGCTGGCTCGTAGTGAAGAGGGATTAATCCATGCGGTCTCCTGTCAGCACCACCCGCACCTCGTAGCAAGCCGACACGTCGTGCATCCTACATCATCCACGTCATACTCAGAATACTGGCATATTGAGGGGAAAAATCCTGGAGCATTAAATGGCATATTGGAGGGCTAAAATCCTGGCATATTGGGCAGCAAAATTCTGGCATATTAAATGGCATATCGGAGGGGGAAAATCCTGGTATATTGAGGGTCAAAATCCTAGCATATTGAGTGGCAAAATCCTGGTATATTAAATGGCATATTGGAGGGGCAAAATCCTGGAATATTGAGGCGCAAAATTCTGACATATTAAATGGCATATTGGAGGGGCAAAAGTCTGGCATATTGAGGGGCAAAATCCTGGCAGATTGGGGGCAAAATTGTGGCATATTAAATGGCATATTGAGGTGCAAAATCCTGGCATTTTAAATGGCATATTGAGGCGCAAAATCCTGGCACATTAAATGGCATATTGAGGTGCAAAATCCTGGCATATTGAGGGGCAAAATCCTGGCATATTAATTGACATATTGAGGGGCAAAATCCTGGCATATTGAGGGGCAAAATCCTGGCATATTGAGGGGCAAAATCCTGGCATATTAAATGGCATATAGGGGCAAAATCCTGGCATTTTAAATGGCATATTGAGGCCCCAAATCCTGGCACATTAAATGCCATATTGAGGCGCAAAATCCTGGCATATTGAAGGGCAAAATGCTGGCATATTGAGTGGTAAAATCCTGGCTTATTGAGTGGCAATATCCTGGCATATTAAATGGCATATTGGTGGGACAAAATCCTGGCATATTGAGAGGCAAAATCCTGGTATATTAAATGGTATATTGAGGGGCAAAATAGTGGCATATTAAATGGCTTAATACTGGCATATTGAGAGACAAAATAGTGTGTCTCAGGTTATGTGTGTATTGGTGTCACTGTGTGTGTAAGTGGTAAGGGTGTATGTAAGTGTGTCACTTTCTGTGTAAGGGTGTGTGTGTAAGTCTGTCACTGTCTGTGTAAGGGTGTGTGTGTAAGTGTGTCACTGTGTCTGTGTAATGTTGTGTGTGTGTCACTGTGTCTGTGTAAGGGTGTGTGTGTGTAAGTGTGTCACTGTGTCGGCGTAAGGGTGTGTGTTTAAGTGTGTCACTGTGTCTGTGTAAGGGTGTGTGTGTGTGTGTGTAAGTGTGTCACTGTATTTGTGCAAGGGTGTGTGTGTAAGTGGTAAGTGTGTCTCTGTGTGTGACTACAAGGGTGTCTTTGTGTTTAAGGGTTTCAATGTGTGTTAGGGTGTCAATGTGTGACAAATTTAGAGCATGTGAGTTGTATATTTAGATGTATTTATTTTCCACACTATACGTTGTACTTTTATATATGTAAAATGTATGGAGGATAGAAAAGAAATATTTATAACCCAAAGGAAATATAAATACAAAGCGCCTGTGAGTGCACAAAAGTGTAATTAAGTTATATACAAACCCAAATACTGATACGTTGGTGGGTACTGAGACGGAACTTTTTGAATCTTCTGATAAACCAGAAAAACGGACTGATATGGACTAGTGAAATAAATGAGGATAAATAGCGCGCTAGTCTTATGTAACTCGCAGAAAGACACTATTGCAGAGAAAACAAGAGGAGAAATGTATATAAATAGAGAAGACATCGCTACATATGCATAAAAAAATCAATAAGACGAGGATTAAATGTCCTGAAGGGAGATCCTATTTTGGTCCCCATATTGCCCGATAAAGGGAGAATTATTTGTAGACGCAATAAAAATTTGAAAAGCATACTAGCTCTGACAGATATGTCTAAAAAATTTAAAGAAAAACCCCATAAGTACAACTTTTTGTCTAGCATTAAGGGGTGGTACAGATGCGGAAATTGTGACCAATGCTCTGTCTGCCCCAAAAAAGCCAGTTACATTGTAGATGGCGCCACTAAAACAAAATATCCCATCAGAAGACATGTATCGTGTAACACAAAATAGAAATTAAATAAAATGTGGTATATATTTTGGAGAGCCCAATTGGCCTCCAATATATAGGAAGAACCAGTAGAACTTTTTAAAAAAGACTTTCAGTACATAGGTACAAAATAAGGAGAGGGTATGAGAAACATGTTTTGTCTAAACACTTTTTAGATGTAGATAAACGAGACAATAAAAAATTAAAAGCATTGGAAATAGAACATATTGTATTGGGCCCACGTAAAGGTGACAGACTCAAAATTCTATGTATGAGAGAAACCTTTTGGATCCTCACCTTGAATACTTTAGTCCCTAAGGGTCTTAATGACAATTTTGATATAATTCCTTTTTTAGACTAATATTAATGTGCACCTATATATTCTGTATTTTTCTTGATATGAATATTGTATTATTTGTAATTGTTAATTGGCTTTAGGTATTTTTGTACAATTGAAATCCTTTGGGCTAATTAACAATCTTGAATATGTACAAGTGTTTGAGGAATGTACTGGGCAAAGTAGAACCCAGTGCAGAGTAAGGTTTTTGTGTTTGTGACTCAATAGTATCATGTTACATTGTATTTCATATGCTTTTCCCTTTTTCCCCTACCTCTGCTTGTATGGTGATACTGCCTAGTTCTGACAATGACTGTATTTATGTCCTTTTGGTCATCGCACTTTTTGTACTATGTATGTACATATCTGTAATAATCTCTGCTTTGTTGTCGTGAAACATAGTACATTGTGGGTTATTAGTTGTATGTCACGCTCGGCGCCACACTATGCCGGCTCTGTGTGGTCCCGATGTGTTGCTACGGAGGCCACTTCGGTTACATCAGCACACCCCGCATCTGGGTCCTTCGTTTCTCTGTATCCGGAAGTAGACTATTTAATATGAACAATGACCGCCCGAGACATGTTGGACGCCAAATGCTGAAGAAGTTTACGAAACGCATCCCTTTTTTGACTTCCTTTTCTGCAAAAGACCTAGCCAGGCTCTCTTCCGCTTCCATTTGGATTCATAGTCCCCTTCTCTGAGCCCAACACTGTCTTGGGCGGATCATTAGGTATGTATTAACTATTTGTACACTGACCATTTTCCCCCTTGCTTCTCGATTGATTTTATGTTTTTATTCGGATATATTTCATATTGATTGATATAGCTTTATTTATATTGTATTGCCTGTTTTTTTGTGTGTCTCCACTCTTTCAATATTGTGGATTAATTGTTGTTTGTCTATTATATCTATTAAATATATATTTTTTATACCACTTATCCCTGTGTATTGCAGTGGTTTCATTTAATCCTTTTTATTGATTTTTTATGCATATATAGCGCTGTCTACTCTGTTTTTATCAAATGTATGAAGGGTTGGTGGTGTGGGAGGCGTGGCAGATCAGAGGAGGGGGGCACCAAAATGCACATTCGCCTGTGTAGACGAAAATCCTTGCACCGGCCCTGCAGCTCTGTGATGCACAGCGAATACTGGGAAGTATTACAAAAAGGGCATTAAGAGGAAATAAAAATGTACACTTGGTAGTTAAGCAGCAGTGATAGAAACTTTTGGCACTACAGGTTTCTCATGAAATTCAGCCAACCAAATGGATTGCTGAGAATAATGAGATGTGCATTCCACAACAGCTGCAGTATCAATCCATAATCATAGAATACCTAACCTTTGGCAATCTGGTTGTTGATTGCTCTCTTTCCTATGATACTTAAAACACTGGCTGAGAGTCATGGGAAATGCAGTCTCAACAGCTAGAGAATGAACTCCATTTTAATTTTAGAATTCTGCCCATTCTGGTTGGTTTGGCATAAAAAGGGTATAAAAAGTGATTCAGAAACTATAGGGCTCAGGGCAGCTACCCCCATTGTTCAGTGGTAAAAACGTCCATTAGAGAGCAGACCAAACCATTCTGATAGGAGGGAGTATAGACTTAAATAAAAGAAAAATAAGAAGAAAGCTCCTACCAGTGATGGAAGACATATAACATAAAACATCAGTGTCTTCTAAATATTAATATTAATTGTGGGCATTTATTTATCCATGCCAGTGCTGCTTATCTTATACAGCTATTAAATAATTATTGAAACGATCCACACATTTTTGGCTTCTATTTGGTTGCAAATATCTACTGTGCTCGTGAGAGTAATTAATCACCACTAGTAATAGCACCTAATTTGATATGTGTATTGCATACAACTACTGTGTATTTTTTACGTTCTTTTACCTGCATATTACTTTTATACAATGTCTGATGCAAAGATTTGGGGGGAGGGTTTCATTAGTCATGTCCACAGAAAAACTCTTAGGAGCCATATTTTGACCATTAAAAATGTCTACCTGGTTCAGTTCAAGGCAAGGGAAGCCAAATACAGCTGAGGTTTTAAGTTACATCTTTCAAGATAGCATCCATGGAGTTAATATATAAACAATAATAATCATCCACAGCTAAAATCAAAGCAGCACTTATATAATATGTAATGGTATTGTGTAAGGGAGACTGCTATCTTGTAGAAAGCTCTGTATGTGAATTAAAATGACTAAAGTGTCTAAGTGTCTAAGTCAATTAAAGGAAATTATATAGGTGCAGATTTTGTACAAATTTAGACATTAAGACCACTAACCTCATTTCCTACAGCTTCTAGCTCTCTTGTATTTTTTTTGTTTTTGTGACACTCAGACTTTGAGACACGTATATTTAGTTTTATTTGTTTCTCACTTCAATGTGCTCTCAGTTCATCCTTGTGTCCTTTTCTATCCAAATTTACCTACAAACACTTAACATACTTATTCAATTTATTGGCAGCTCTAGTCGACCTCCTTAATAGTTCTAGGTCAGCCAGAGTAGCCACTTATTGTAGCCTGTTGTCGCTATACACACTAACACAAAGTTGCATCACTGAAGAAAAGGGAGAGAACTTATCCATTCGTTTTTATTCGATCCTCCTCTTATGTCGTTTGATTACATCAAATTGTTTATTTTTTCTACCCATTCTCCCCAATTATACATATCTTTCATTCTTATATCAAACTGGTTTGCTATCCCCTGTTCCATTTTTATTTGGTATAGAACTTGGTTTTAACCTCGATCCATGATGGTATCTTGTTTGAAGCCCAGCATCTGGCAATTAGCAATTTAACTGCCACCAAGAAATGAATAATAATCTCCTTCTCTTTATTTGTCATCTGCTGGCTGGAAACATGCAATAAAAAAAACCCTGGTTCGTATTCCAAGTCTACTCCCGTTAATTCTTTAATTTTCCACAATTTTAAAATATTTTCACAACCCCAGAATATATGCAGAATATCGCCTTTTAGTATTTCACACCTCCAGCATCTATCTGATGTTTCAGTACTTATCTTCGCTAGACGAGATGGTACCTGATACCTACGATTCAGTATCTTCAAATATATTTAATCGAGGTTCAAGCAGTGTACAGTTTTATAAGTTAATCTCATGGTTGATATCCAATCCTCTTGTGGAATTTGGTACCCTATATCTTTGCCCCATTTTTCCCTATTTTTGTTATTTATGGTCGGTTTAATATGTCTAATAAGAGCCACACATTTAGTTATCATGTTTTTCATTATAGTCTGAGACACTAGTTGCAATAGTTTTTTTCATTCTCATTATTAGGTTTCCTAACATATCTCAAAGTAAAATATTTTATTCTAAGATATGTGTTCATCTCTTTATTTGCTATTCCTGTGTTCTCTTCTATTTTATGGAAGCCTCGATCCTCCCAACTTTTTAGGTTCAGATCTTGCATATTTGCACTTATTGTTTTTAAAGGTAACCCTGTTAATAACTGATTTTTTATTATTAGAGTTTTCATAAGTTTTCTCCAGTTTTTTATTGTCATTTAATATTGAGCACTTTGTTATTTCGCCTTCCTTTCTTTCCTTTTCTCGTTTGTATAGCTCTTCTCCGTTTATCTTCCAGAATAAAGATCCCAAGTCCTGACACTTTACCATATGTTGTTCTACCTTATACCAACTCTCCTTTTCTATTCCCTCCTGTTGAGTCGAAATTGCTTGAGCGATTTTACACACCATTGAATAGTCTTCTAAAATTGGAATGCCCAGACCTCCTTCTTTTACCCCCAGAGCCATCTCCATCCAACTTTTAGGGACCTCCTTGTTAATCATTTTAAATAGGTATGTCCATTTTGTAAGAATGTAGGACTTAAGGATATTTATCCTCCCCCACCACGAAAATCCTAGTGGTTTCCATTCTTTCAGTTTTTTATTTGTTTCCAGTAGCAGAGGGAGAAGATTTATTTGTACTAAATCTGCTGGGTCCCAACCGGTTTTTATCCCCAGAGAATCCGAATTGTTGTGCTAAATTTATCTTATTATACTGTGTCATATTACTGGCCAGGGCTGGCCTTAAGTGTTCCGGCGCCCTGTGCGAGCTTCCCCCGTGGCGCCCCCCCCCCCGTCTCTTTCACCCCCCCTATGTATGTGTCTCTCTCCCTTCTCATGTTTGTTCCTTTCCTCTTCCTTGCCATGTCTGTCTCTCTCTCTCTCTCCCCCTAGTTCTGTCTCTTCCCCCTGCCCCTGTTCCCCAGTCCCCTGTTCTGTCCCACCTTCCCCCTGTTCTGTCTCTCTCTCTCCCCCACTTTCCCTGTTTTCTCTCTCTCCCCCAGTTATGTCTCTCCCCCTGCCCCTGTCCTGTCGGTCTCTCTCTCTCCCCCCTCCCCTGTTCTGTCTCTCCCCCCTCCCCCTGTTATCTCTCTCCCCCCCAGTTCTGTCTCTACCCCCTGCCCCTGTTCTGTCTCTCCCCCATCCACTGTTCTGTCTCTCTCTCCCCCCTCCCCTGTTCTGTCTCTCCCCCATCCACTGTTCTGGCTCTCTCTCCCCCAGTTCTGTCTCTTCCAACTGCCCCTGTTCTGTCTGTTTCTCTCTCCCCCTCCGCTGTTCTGTCTCTCCCCCATCCACTGTTCTGTCTCTCTCCCCCCTCCCCTGTTATCTCTCTCTAGCCCTGTTCTGTCTCTCCCCCCCTGCCCCTGTTCTGTCTGTCTGTCTCCCCCCTAACCCCTGTTCTGCTCTCTCTCTCCCCCCTCCCCTACCTTTGCCTGGAAAGTTGGATCCAGGGAGGGGGCGGAGCTAACCGGCTGAGAGGTGTAGCTCCGCCCCCACCCTGTGAAGCAGAGCACAGTCTGCATTACGGGGAGCCATGGGCAGCAAGAGAAGGTGCTGCTCGGCTCCCCATGCTTAATGAAGGCATGGGGAGCCGAGCAGCACTTTCTCATGGTGCCAGTGGCTCCCCGTGAAACAGACGCTGCTCTGCTTCACAGGGTGGGGGCGGAGCTACACCGCTGAGCCGGTTAGCTCTGCCCCCTCCCTGATCTAGAAGAGCCTGCCGAGCAGAGGGCTGGTGAGGTGGGATCTTTTGATCTCCCCCACCCAGTGCCTCTACAGGCTTTTTATTTTATTTTTTTAACTTTTTTTTTTTTTTTTACCGGAGGGCGCCCCCTGGGGTGTTGCGCCCTGTGCCGGCCCTGTTACTGGCTAATGCAATTGATTTGTCTAAGCTTCTAGCTCTCTTGTATGGCTGTATAAATATCTTACCACGTGCTGTGCCCATTGTCTGTCATGTTGCTGACTCTCACTGCCACTCCCACACGTCTTAGTAGTCTAGGAGCTGAAAACACGTGACCCCTGACCCGCTGACTACTGAAGATGTCGCGAGATCGGGAGCAGCAGCATTTTATTTTTTGAAAGGTACGGAATGATCCCCCCCCCCCCTCCAATGCCTCTGTGCTGATTGACAAGATGCTTACAGGGCTGTGAAAAGATCCAATACCAGTACAGTTGCAAATGATGCAGTCAGTGTTTTCTGCATGTGCAGACTTATTAGTGATTGCAAACATTAATTTTTCTGGCCGGACACATGGGGCCTCCTAGAACTCGGGGGGACCCTGGGCAATCGCCAGTCTGCCCATGCAGAAAGATGGCACTGACTATCCTACAGGACAGACTCTTGTAGCGCTGTCTGTTCTCGGGAATGTTGTACCCAGCCCCCTTTTTGCTCACCTTAGGTATCAGAGTATGCCCATTGCTGTGGGTCCCTGGTTTGCTTGCACTTAGAGGATCATCAGCGAAACATACATCTGTGGATTGCTATGTTACTCGTGCAGAGAGTGCGAGCTATGTATTTATAGACTATGGATTAGTCTGATATGCTAAGGTAGTGGTTCCTCTGCAATGGTGTAAGCAAAAAATGTAGTTGCCCTCCCGAGTAGGTACTATCCTATAGGACAGATTATTTTAGTGCTGTCTATTCTCGGGAATTGGTGCACCAACCCCCCTTTTTGCTCACATAAGAAGGGCTTTTGTTAGATACCATTATATTCATCATATCTTATAATTTACTACACAAAAATCATAAATTATTATGAAAAAAAAAACTTTTTCTAACTTTTACCTAAAATATTATAACACAAATACAATCATTAAAAATGACCTTGTCTAAATAGTTTCTAAATGTTGTCCTGATTTTATAAATATGCTTGTTAGCATGTTTTTCTTCAGTTTTTTTTTTTTTAGTTATAGGGCAATAACCAATAATCGTGGGGGTTTTTCACATATTGTGACTTTTTGACCCCAACCTGAATCCTAAATTTAACCCTAACCCTAACTCTAACAGTTATGCTATCCCTTATTGTATTCAAATTTGTATTTAATTTTTACCCAAATCCTAGATTTTTAGCTAAGGAAGTCTTTTTTTTTTACAATGGAATTTTGCTGACTGCCTCTAAGGGATGTGTAGCAACAGTATCAGAGCGACGGAAGTGAATTTATTTTCCCTTCCGATGCTTTACCCACAAGATGGTAGCAGCCATATTGGAGGAGCATGCTCCTCCCCAATATGGTGCCCATGAATCAGACCTTGGTCGTCCGTGATCGCAAACAACGCTCATTTACTAGGCCCATCCAATATCGGCAACGCTTTGCCAGATAGGGCGGACCTAGTCAGTCCAATGTCAGCAAGAGATTAAATGCTCTGATACTAAGGTGTGTGTGTATATCCACCCAAGCAAACATAGTCACATTACATGTGAGACAAAGTTTTCAGAAACTGTAAGGTGACCCATATCATATCCTTGTGTATTATATGTACCTGCATTTATTTACATGCAAATGTTATGGTGATGGTGTACTTTAGTGTATACTCCAAAACAATTCCATCATACGATTAGTGTATAATGCAGATGACAGAATGGTGTATATATACTTCAAATACCTTCAGTTCATTACACAATATATGTCAACAAACACGGTAATGACTGTCTGCTGTCTTTAATAGCTTTAAGTACAGCGGCTTAATATTATCTATGGATAATTCCATATTGTATAGAATATTCACTTCTTTTATGTTTTTTTAAATCTTTTATTTCACAACATAACAGAAAAGATTTATTTGTAGGTGTGCACTGTAGACGCGGTCTATGATGTCCCTACTACATACGAATGGAATTTGTCTGCTGGGGGCTATGGATGTGACTTAATTTAACAGCATGCCTTCTCTTGGAACCGCTTGAAAGAACCTTTGGTGCTTCCATCTCTTCTCATGGTCTCCTATTATGTAAGAAATGTACTTGTTAGACAGAATAGGTTTAAGGTAAAACAAATGTTATAAAAACTAGTTTAAATAAACCTGAAATGCTCTCTATGAACTTTGTAAAATGTGGGCAGCACTTGTTATAAGATGAAGACTTTTATCAGACATGTATGTGACACATACTCCAGATTATTTAAATAAATATAGAAACAAGGAAATGGGGGAGGATAACTCTAAATTACCACATTTACCGTATTTGCTCGATTATAAGACGACCCTGATTATAAGACGACCCCCCAAACTTTGGATATTCCTTTAGGAAAAAAAACTAAAAGCCTGAATATAAGACTACCCTATAGGAAAAAAGTTAAACTTGTATATATTCACATGTAAATTGCTTTTTTAATAAAAAATTATATCAAAAAAATGCATTTGTTTTTATTTCCTTTTATGTGCCAATTCTGCCTCTCTTTCCCTTGCCCCCAGCTTTGTCTCTCTCCCCCTCCCTTTGATTCCCCCCTATCCTCTGTCTCCCCCCCCCCTTGTTTCTCTCTGCCCCCCCCCCTTGTAGCTCACTTGTAGCTCACTTCCCCCCTTCCTTCTATTGTTGCTCTGTCTCGCCCCCTGTCTCTGTCTCCCCCCTCCCTCTCTGCCCCCCTCCCTCCCCCTGTCTCTGTCTCTGCCCCCTCCCTCCCCTGTCTCTCTTCCCCCTCCCTCCCCCTCACCTGGAAGTCGATCCCTGGTGGCTAGTGGGGGCAGCAGAGGATGTCTGCGCGATGAGCGCAGACCTCCACTGCTGCGCCTGGCACGCTCGGCACGGGACTTCTGTGACGAAAGCGGAAGTACAAAATTCTGAAAAAAACCTTGTCTTATAATCGAGCAAATACGGTAATACAGTGTTATGCTGAAGTGCTTATCCCACCCCCGTTTCTAAGTACTCCAATATTTTACATGCAATTCAGGGTCTCAAATGATTTCACTTGGACACAAAGGCCTCTACAATTTATACAATTTCACTGGATGCAATATGTAGAGCACTTGTGGGTGGATGGGGTGCTAAACCCAGAAGCTTTGTGTCCAAGTCAAATATAGAGCTACCAACCTATTCTGTGTGAGTGTCCATCCAGTGAGCAGCACCTGCCCAGCTTCAGGTGACTGCCTGGCTCTGTCTTTGCTGGTTTCAGTCTGTGGTGCAAACCAGCCCAGTCTGTGTTACAATCTAGTCCTGAGCTTTGCATCATGGAATGCAATCAGACCTCACATCATGCCTGGCACGAGGCTCCTCAATGACATTGTGTTGTGACAGTCACTCAACTAGTGCAATATCATATAATTTATGGAGTTTCCCTTGGACTGGATATGTTTAATACACTTGTCATTTAAACTACTGTGTGGCTTATTAATTACTGTACATATAATATTTATAACAGTGCCACTTTCATTCAAGAGCTTGACTTGTCTTTGAGATGGCCATGGTGATACGTTGGTCGATGTAATGCGCGAACCCTCCATAACTCTACACATTCAGGAGCAAGTTATCAGCAACCAGCAGTTCCATCAGGCACTAGATAACAGTGCTGCTAGTCAGTGAAATATATACAACTATTGTCATCCACTATAAGTAACAATGTACCTAATACATCAGAGATTATATTATAAATCAAATAGTGACCTTTTAACCTCTCAATAAGTTTGATTTTAACGAGTATACTAATATTAATCTGCCCAAAACTTTTCCAGTTTATGAATATATATTACCACTATAATTTGATTATCAAAAATTGTGTTTTGGTGTGTTGCACTCGAATTGGCTACTTACCTTCCACTCTGCCAATTCCAAAGACATATAAACTTTAATCCACAAATTGCTCAAATTCCCCCAGCGGAGGCTTAGGTGTTGTAACACTAGCTGGGCTTTTATGGTCTATGCTGATTTTAAAGGACAACTGTAGTGAAAATAAATAATAGTTTTTTTGAAAAAGGACACTCAATAAATGTGGTAAAGGCAGCAGCAGAATGGTATAGTGCCCGAGAGAGAATCTCCACCAATCCTCCAAATTATAAATAAAAATAGGTGGCGCAGCACTGTCGAGGTGAAATGGATTTTATTGTGAAAAACTGGCAACGTTTCGACCCGATGGGTCTTTCTAAAGTTAGCTTGAGAAAGACCCATCGGGTCGAAATGTTGTCAGTTTTTCAGAATAAAATCCATATTTTTTGCTTTCCTTGATAACCTTCACTCGTGAAGCTTCCAGGAAAGCCGAAAATAGCACGAATCGGGGTGAAAATGCAGCGATTGTGCTATTTTAAAAGCAACACGTACATTGGGAGCTCATCTATGTACGGCATTGTCGTGAAGGGGTTATGTTATTTATTTCTTTGTTTTCATAGACTCATTTAAGTGAATGTTTACTATTATTGCATACATCGCTTACCATGGCAATTGAAACAATTTATTTCATTTAACAAAAGAGTGTGTAGCACACTCCTTTGGAACTTTTTTTTGTAATAATTGTTTGTAAATCTCCTTTACATTGTTACGATAACTAACAATATACCTAAAACATCAGAGATTATAATATAAATCAAATAATATAAGTAAAAATCTTCAAAAAGTTTTATTTTAACAACGGATATGAGTATTATCCAGGTTGTTTAAAGAAGGAATCTCTTAATAGAAATAAACCATGAGTGTACCAATCCACAATTAAAACAAATGAACTGCAAGTCATCTACAGAAAAAAACAGACTGAACTGGAAAGTTTATCATTATTAATGGTAGATTTTTTTGTGGGTCACTTGTCAATTAGGCAATAAGAAACAGAGGATTGCTTGCCAAATTTGTTTCCTAACTTTACTTGTTTCACCTTCACTGACAACCAAAATTAAAAAAACAATTTATATGGCCATATCCTGCTTAGCTCGCCACTACGTCAAAGTACCCCACTTTAGGCGAGGCCCTAACCTAACCTAACCTAACCTAACCTTACTTTTTACCTGGGGCCTGAGTCAGTCCGAGACTCTCCTTTTATTAAAAGTCCTCTTTGGACACCTATAATGAGATACCTGTGTGTGGTGGAGGGGCGCTTTTATTGTGGTGTCTGATTTAAGTAGTCATTATACATAATATAGATGGGAATCAGGGCATATCCACACAACACAAGCAATTGGTTTAAAAACCTCTGTTTAAAACATCTAACTGAAGTTAAACAATGGGGATTTAGTCACATTATATGGCCATATTGTTATTAGCCTAATATTATAACAAATAATTCTAATTTAGGAAAATTCTAAGCCTTTTACTGATTTCCTTATGGGATATGGAAATAGATAACATTTTAAACTTTTTCTGTGCTGAAGCTGTCACACAACAATCGCTTAGAGCCAACATAGTTCAAGAGGGGTTTCACATTAAAAAGCTAGTATTTGGCAACTGAACAGCCTGTAATTCTACAGCACTGCTTGGTATCTTATTCACTAGAGTCTTATGTACACTTAACTTGCCCAATGAGGAATAACACAAGATTCATCCTTAAAAGATCCTAAGAGGAAAATAAATATAGAGATCAGAGATTCTTAGCCAAGAAAGTCAGCTGAATCCTAACCAGAAGATAACGCTCCCTAAATACCATAGAGATGAGAAGTGGATCATGGTTTTACATACCATGCAAATATATCTCTAGTCACAACTTATTCAGAAACAATAAATAAAAAGATGGTTTTGTATCTTTTCTCTGATTTACCTCAGCCCACAGAATAACTAGGTATACAAATAGCAATGCAGGACAATATAGAGAGAGGACTGCATGTGAATGCATCCAAAGAAACAGAAGATGCAGTTCTGTCACAAAGAGATCTTGTTATTAACCAGATTTGTCTTCAGCATTTGTGTTCTTCAGCAGAAAAGAAAAAAAGTAGCAGAAAAAATGGCTACTGATATAATAAAACATCTTATGGGTTTTTGGGTAAAATGCAAAAATAAATGTATTGTCACCAGGAAAATACTGGAGATAGCTCTAATAGAAGCATAGAGGCATTAGAATGAAATACATACAGCAGATAGATCTTAGAGAATGGACCGAAAGGGGAATTGGGAGGATTCTTGATCTAGTAGAAGATAGCAATAGGAAATCCTTTAATCAACTTGTAGACGAATATGGCATAGCGTCTAAGCATGAATGTACATACACACGCCTGAAACATTACTTGAAAGATAACTGTGGATGGATATCTAATGGTAATAGTCCAAGATGGAACTCTTTATTTGATTTAAAAGCAAAAAATAGAATACTGAATAAATGTGTGGAAGCGATGGAGGATCTTGAAGCACAGGGTGTGCCCAAAGTCAGAGACAGCTGGGCAAGAAGGATTAGAATGATTATTATGGATGATACTTGGGCGCAAGCCTGGATTAACACAACAAAGGTGACACACTGCATGAAATAAATATGTGGTATATGGTTCCTCAAAAGTTGCAAAAGATACACAACATAGAAAATTTCTGTTTAAGCTGTGAAAAGAAACAGGGCAAGATGTACCACATATGGTGGAAATGTGAAAAGGTAAAAAACTGTTGGAAACGAGTCTTTAGGGTAATTAATGAAATCTTGGGAAGAAGTCTCCCTTGCTATCCACAAGCTGCCACGTTACACTAAAATTTAGAAAACAAATTAGCAAAGAAAGAATAGAATTGTTTATCCAGATGTTTATAGCTACTAAATTGGTTATCGCAAGAAGATGGAGCCAGGAAAAAGAGATTTTGTGGTCAAGGATGTGGTCTTAGAAAGATCATGATAGGTCAAGGATGCCTTTACCTATCGTGACCTTTCTAAGGGTTTAGAATACCAAATTGCATTATGCTTAAAATTAGATGTGATAGGTCTAAAACGGAGACAAGAACTCGTAAGAGAGAAAGATAAGAGCTTTCCTCAACAAATGAGTTAATGAGATAGATTGAGCCTCACCAAATACCTAGAAATCAACTCTTTAAGAAGAAAACCAGGATATGCTGTCAAACCGTTATGACATTCAATGAATGATCCCTTAATTAGTTATCCTTTAATGAATAAGATGCCTAGCTGCCAAGTGGTGTGCAATATGTTACCCTCTTTCTCCAAGCCCAGAAAAAGTTCAATTATGTATGTATTTCCTTTTAAAGTATCTTACACTGCCATTAAGATCTAGTCTACTGTGATGCATGTAATGCAACTACTTATCCTACTTATCTACTTATCTATATTTTTCTAAATATCTTTTTAAGTTTTTATATTTTTTTGGTATTTTTGTATATTTTTTAAATTATTGAAATTAAAGACACCAATTTGGGTCTTTAAAGTAAAAGTCCGGGAGATATTGGTGGTCCCTTTGTTGGCATTGTAAGTCTTTGTTCCAGGATGCAGGCTTAGTAAGGCACCCCAAGACATCATCATCTGGTGGCTAAAAAAAGAGAGAACATTAACTAATTTCAGCAAAGAAGAAAATACAAATTTCATATAATAACAAAATGAAAAATAAAGTGTGTATGTAATCCACATTCAGCTAGGCAAATACATATAATTTACATATTTTCTGGCAAACTCGTCAGCAAATATGGAGTGTAAGAGTCCAAGAGACATCATACCTGAAGGGGACTGATGGTTCTAGCAAGACAAATGTGAAAGTGGATGAGCACACATTAATCCAATCCCGATTGATGATGCTGACATCCTCCAGTGCTTAGCCAATGTCATCATTTGAGGGTGGAAGGATACACACACATCCAGTTGGCACTCCATGTTTTGTAGTGTTTAAACTCAATGAGTGTCACCCGCAGTTAGTGGATTTTAAAGAGGCAGCAGCAGGGGTCGCCCAGGCTCCTGGAGTGGCAGGCCTGGTCACAGTTGCTATCCCTGTTTTGTTTTTCTCACAGCAAATTGTATCCGAAACTGTCCCATTACTAAATTAAATTAAATAAATGGTTCCAAAGAGTAATCAAACCACATTGGTGCTGGTTAAGGACTATGCAGTTTGAGAGGAATGCACCTCTAAAACAGGCCTTCAGACACTGCATGTGTCACTGAATGGATAAGGGGGACATAATGTCACGTACCACTTTCCAATGCCTTTCATGTACATCTCCAAAAATTATGGATCACTCTAATATATATATCAATTTTTCTCTTTACATCCAGTGGGCCCAGTTTCCAGCACTTATCCAAGAAATGCACTGGATGGACAATAATACATTATAATTGTCACAAAGTGAATCATGATAGTCTGCGTGACTGGGGTTCTTGGAGGGTTCTGATGTCCAAACACCTGCCTGTGGACTACAGACCCTTTCTTTGGATATGCTATATTTGGGGGTACATACTTTGGGGCCATCAGTGACACACTGCTTCAATAAAGCTGGTCTTCAACACAAGCTCACTCAGGATGTCAGCCAGGATGTGTACCTTGGAATCCAAGCCTTTGCTGTATTTATTGTATTTCCCCCAGGTTAAGACATGTTAGTGTTGAAATGTGTACTTACCCAATCACTAAATGTCTACTGTCCTGTGAACCATCTATTGTGCCTTGTAGTCGGGATGTCTGGATCTAAAGTTGGCATGTTTGTTTTATGTAACGTTTTCCTGTATTGAATGACCTGTTTTAAATTAGGTTTTCTATAGTTTTATGCTTACATGTTCTAATTAGTTCCCTGTGCCTCTCCCCTAGTTGATGTCATATCTGTGTGCATATAAGTCTATGCTGTTTGACAAATAAATGTTGTTCATTCTAGTTGTACCTAACTGCTAGTGGTCCTGTCTGCTATTTGGGTTTAAAGAGCAAGGTTCCAGAAAGACTTGCTGGGTGGATGCTGAACTTTAATCAGAGCCAAGGAGGTGATTTCCTATAACAGATGGAGTTGCTATCGGCCTTGGGTAGCCGTCCCGTTACAATAATTATTAGTCAGGGGAGGACTCAGGGCCATTATCCTCCACACCACTCCCAAAAAAAAAGGATCATGAGAGATTTGGGATGGTATGTAGATTATCAGCTCCACAAACCAGTAAAATACATGTGCATAGATCAAAGCACCTGGAGATGCAACTTGGGATAATGAGGTACTAGCTCTAAAACTAGATGACACCACTGGGCTTTTGAATATATGAATTCAGCACTGCTACTAATTATTCTAATAAAGAAGCAATGCTATTTAATATCTTGCAGCATATACAGTAGCATGTACTTACTACACTGGGTGTAAAAGGAGGTTCCAGTTTTCCATCTTCCAATTCCACCCAGTTGATGTCTTGAAAGAATGGGTGCTCTCTGATGTTACCTTTCACCCCAAGGCGGTGGTCTGGATCTTTCCTAAGAAGCTGAAAAGAACAACCACATTTCTTCTATTTAAATACACTAAAAACTGGTTTAAACAGGACCCCTAATGACAAATGGAATGGCTATGAAGTGTTATGCCTGTCTAAGATAGATGTGGATCAGCAATTAGTTAAACCAATCCAGTGATGAAAGGTACTGATGCCCTTGTGTTTAAATGTTGTTTATTAATATTTTTTCAATGATAAATGCATAAAGAAATAAAAATCTTTACACCAATCAGTGTAATATGGGTAACAGAGTACGGTACAACTATCAACAATAACTTCAGCAAAGTTGTAGTTGCAGCATAAAGCTCGTCCATGTTGAAAGGTTGTGATAAGAAAGTTTAAAAAAAAAAAAGAAAAGAAGAAGAAATAGAAAGGGTGAGGCGAAGAGAAAAGAAAGAAAGAGAAATTAATAAAGTGAGGGAGGAGATGGTTTAAATGAGTGTAATAAAATAAAGGTAGTGGGAAAAGAGATTGATCTATAAACTGGGATTTGGAGTATACTGCAGAAACATGTATACAGCGTAAACAATATACTGCAGAAAAAGGTATACAGCGTAAACAAAGGAATTAAACCCATGTGAAAATTACTCCTGAATAATGGTGCTTTATAGTGCCTGCAAATATATCAATATGTTGCATACAAACTGTTATCAAAATAAAGCCTGTGCATTACACCCTAAGGTGTTTACCTATAGTAGAGAGCATATCTAGAAGGATGGGGATCTGAGTACAACAGAGGTGACTCGCGACATGTCAGCTTTGTATCCAGAACTCAATCTAGGTAATCAGTCCAAGATAGCCACTATATGGCCCTCACCTCTGGCTGTACATATCAGGACCTGCGATATCCTGATGTCAGCACTGAAGCAGCCCATTAAACTCACATAGTTAAGGGTTCTAATTTGTTTCCATAGTCACGGGATTAACATCTTGGCAGCGGTTAGTAGTTCAGGTAAAAGGGATCTGTTACATTTACCAACAGGAATGTCGTACAGTGAAGCATTACAAAAAGAGGCTATAAGGAAAGTGGGTCCACAATTTAACAAATGGTCCTAATAACTCCATGGATAAGTGAATTTTTTTTTTTCGGTACATCAGGTGACGTGCAAAGGGCCTCAAAAGGTGTAAGGCTCCTAGAGTAAGGTATGTAGTTCATTATGTTTCTGTGACCCGTGGGCATGGGAGGCTGAGCACCCAGAATCAAGAGTTATGGTGCAGATGTAGAGACACAGGGTGCCTTGTAAGGGTAACTGCACTTCCCGGGATGCAAGAGGCTCCTTCACATACCAAAGGCCCAGTGGAATCAACTTCTGTATCAAGTAAAGCTAAGACTAGGAGCTAAAGAAACCCGGCAGACATCCTAAAGAAGGCACAAAACAATTTTGACAGGACAAGCGAGCAGAGCAGAGTGATAACAGAAACCAAACTAAGACAGGGTCAAGGAAGACTGAAGAAGGACGCAAGCAAACATGAGCAGGGAAGAGTAAATACCAAATTAAGGATCAACAATAAAGGTCAATGAGTTTAACGCACGGAGTCCAGGATGGTAAGGGACCCTGAGCGCCCGAGATCAGGAGCTACAGTGCAGGGTGGAGACACAGGACCAGGTGCTGGGTAACTGCAATCACTTGGAGGTTTGGGACCCCAAGTCTTTGCAGCCATAACCAGACCCTGTGAAGCAGCTGCTATATCCAAAGAGGAGTCGCTAGAGGGGGGCCGGATGAAGCCCCTCCATAGCCCTAAATGGAAACTCTGACCACGCCCCCTCGCTCGACTCCACCCCCTCGTGGTCAACCCCCCCTCCGGCATGCTGTAATCTGTATGCTGAACAGCACCAGACTCTGCCCCCTCACGATCTTGTGCTTAACTCCAACCCCTCAAGCTTTGCACGTGAGTGTTTGTTAGAGTGTGAGTGGCAGAGTTATTAGTCTGCATATGTATGTATGTGAGTGGCAGAGTTATGAGTGTGCATGTGTATGTATGTGAGTGGCAGAGTTATTAGTCTGCATTTGTATGTAAAAATCCAAACAGTTTTGACCGGCTCAAAATAGCCCAAAATAGGATAGGTAGTGAGTGTAGTAGTATATTACCTCCAGGTGCTGGAACACAATAGGGTCTACTCAAGGCCCAGGATTTAGCAGGAAAACAAACAGGGTGTGTCAGCGGTAATCATCCGGTAGGTAAATAAAGTAAATCCAAATTGGGTTGCAGGAAAAAAGAATCTTCTTTTATTGTGATCCAAAATATATAAAAGGCATCAGGCAGAGGGATAGAGGACAGGCAATAAGACAAACGCTTAACGCGTTTCGCACCAGACGGTGCTTTATCAATTTATTTTGATAAAGCACCGTCTGGTGCGAAACGCGTTAAGCGTTTGTCTTATTGCCTGTCCTCTATCCCTCTGCCTGATGCCTTTTATATATTTTGGATCACAATAAAAGAAGATTCTTTTTTCATGCAACCCAATTTGGATTTACTTTATTTACCTACCGGATGATTACCGCTGACACACCCTGTTTGTTTTCCTGCATTTGTATGTATGTGAGTGGCAGAGTGTAAGTGGGTGTGAGTGGCAGAGTTATTAGTGTGCATGTGTATGTATGTGAGTGGCAGAGTTATGAGTGTGCATGTGTATGTATGTGAGTGGCAGAGTTATTAGTCTGCATTTGTATGTATGTGAGTGGCAGAGTGTAAGTGGGTGTGAGTGGCAGAGTTATTAGTGTGCATGTGTATGTATGTGAGTGGCAGAGTGTAAGTGGGTGTGAGTGGAAGAGTGGAAGTAAGTGTAAGTGTGTGAGTGTGGCAGAGTGTGTTTGGAAGAAAGTGTGTGTGAGTGGAAGCATGATTGGAAGAGTTATGAGTGTGTATGTGTGTGAGTGGCAGAATGTAAGTGTGTGTAAGTGGCAGAGTGTGAGTGTATGTGTGACTGTGGCAGAGTGTGAGTATTTGGAAGAGTGTAAGCATGAGTTATGAGTGTGCGTGTAAGTGTGTGTGAGTGTCAGAGTATTGGAGAGTATAAGTGTGAGCAGCAGAGATATGCGTGTGAATGAGTGTAAGCATGAGTTGCAAAGTTATGAGTATGCGTGTGTATGTGTGTGAGTAGCAGAGTGTGTGAGTGTAAGCGTGATCAACAGAGTTATGAGTGTGTGTGAGTGGCAGACTGTAAGTGTGCGAGAGTGTAAGCATGAGCAGCAGAGTTATGAGTGTGTGTGAGTGGCAGTGAGATTACTAGGAGAAAATTTGTTATTTACTATTATTCATATTGAATGTGATAATCAAGTGTGAAACAGTGCTCATACCATTTTTATTTTCACACTAGATTATTGCATTCAATATGAATAATAGTGATTCATCTTTATATATAGTCTTTATATTGTTGGAAATAAAAGTCCATACACATGGCATTACACATACCATGTACCTGGTTATAGTATTAAACCTATACATTATGAGTGAATGTGCTGCTCATTATATTATGGGCTTTACTCATGAAAGAGAGAAGTGCAGGGAAGTGAGATGTGAATTTTAAACTAAAGGCTAAAGTAGCAAAGTTGGAAAAATGCTCGCATTCATTTGAATTCCCATCCCTGCACTTCTCTCTTTTATGAGTTTGGTAGAAGGAGCATACCTTCATACCTAAGACTATTCTCTACAGGTTTTTGACCCCTTTTTATTAAAAATATATATATATTTGTGATGTGCGTGTGAGTGTTGCAGGTTTACACACGTGTCTGCGTGGCAGAATGTCTCTGTGGGAAAGGCCATCTGTGTGGATAAGGGTGTCTGTGTGTAAGGTTGTCTGGATGTGTGTGTGTGTGAGTGTAAGGTTGTCTATGTGTGTGATATCCCCTATATTATGGCATATTATGAGACTGGTAAATGTTGTATGCAACGTACACAAATTTTTGTATGCTCAGTTATTTTGAAATCATGGGAATTTGCTCACATACAAGTGTGTGTGTGATGTAAGTTGGTGTGTGTAAGTGGGATTGTGTGTCTGTGTGTAAGGGTGTGTGTGTAAGGTTTATGTGTGACTGTGCAAGTGTGAATGTGTGTGTATGTGTGGCTGCATGTTAGTGTAACTTTGAGTAATGTGAGTTTTTTGTGTGCTGCGAGCCTTATTGTGTATTGTGGTACAGTAATGTGCAGTATGAGTGTGTGACACTCACACACTGCACATTACTGTGAGTAGTATTGCTTTGGAGTGGGTGTTATATTCACACATTGCACATTACTGTGACTTTTATTGCTGTGGAGGTAGACATGCACACACACATACAGACAGATACACACAAAATGTCGGTCACAGACAGACATACAGTCAGTCACACACACAATCACAGACAGACACACACACATATAGTCAGTAACAGACAGACACACACATACAGTCAGTCACAGACAGACACACACATACAGTCAGTCACAGACACACACACACACATATAGTCAGTCACAGACACACACACACAGTCGGTCACAGTCAGACATACAGTCAGTCACACACACATACAGTGGGTCACATAAACACACAGTCACATACACACACACAGTCACACACACACACACATGCAGTCAGTCATACACACACACACACACACTCTGTCAGTCACATACACTTACACACAAGTCAGCAATTTTGTTTTTGTTTACAATAAAAAAGTGCATCTATCAATATGTCCCCCTCCTGGCTGCTATACCTCATTCTAGCCTGGTCTGTGCCCTGCTGTTGTTTCTAGCCCTGCTGAGCACACTCAGCGCTTGGACACTATAGTACAGTGCATGTGAGGATGGAGTAGGAAGACTGTGCAGCCGGTGCACACACAGCTCCCCCGCGCTCCATTGGATAAATAAAATGATTCCAGTGGCGAGGGCACCAAGCAGGGACAACAATAACTGGGCCCCAGGTATAATTTCCTGGTGCCCGGCATTTGTTGAGCCCTGATATATACCCATATATACCTATTGTTCATTGGCGTCAATTATATCAGTCTGTATGCTACCTAAGCATGTGATCTTATTTATTCCACTTCCATCAAATCTGTCATGGGCTCCAGCCCCGAATCTTTTGGAGACCTAGCAACGCCCCTGCTTAAGAGTAAATTAACTAAGTGATAGCCAAGCAGAGCTAAAACAGAAAAGGAACTGAGGGAGAGCAGAACAGAAATACAGAATGCAGGGCTACAGGACAGAGGGTAAACATAAGCAAGAAAGCAGAAACAAAATTAAGGATAAATAATACAAGGCATGGGGATAATGAACACAAGAGGCACATACAAAGGAACAAACAAATACAGGAACTAGCCTAACACTAAAAATGAAAAAAGTGGGGGTTTGGTTCAAACAAATTGGCCAATTTAGATGTTAGCTTGCCAACCAAGTCAAGGTACCCCACATTACGCAAGTCCCTAACTAAAACATAATATAGCAACACATAAATATACTCTAAGACACATAAATGATATTAAACTTAAACACAGAGAAAATACCTGTAGACTGCTGCAAAGGACTGAAAAGCAACGGGTGTGGTTTAAATAGAAAACTGACAGAGCAGAGGGAGAGAGAGAAAACCTGAAATGAAAAATAAGGACAGGCAGAGAGGAATACAGGGCATTTAAAGGGACTGGACATCCAACTGAAGGGACACAAGACGTTATACAGGGCAGGACAAGAATACTGGGCAAGACAGGAATACTAGGCAAGGCAGTAATACTGGGCAAGGCAAGGCAGTTATACAAGGCATAAATAAGCACAACTCATAAGAAAGCAAAGCAAGAATGATACAGAAAAGCCTGGCTACAGACTGGATGAGTCTGCACAAGAGTGCATTGTTACAATGGGGTTAAAAATATTAATGTAGCAACAGAGAGGGCACAGACAAAGGACATGGTAACAAAACTTAAAAGCATACACAAAAACATATATAACTACGAGACTACATGTAGAGGCCAGAGCTAAATAGAAGGAACACAAGAGAACATACAACCAAACATGGATACAGGGACAAGCCTACAACTCTACTTGACCAAATAATGATGATAAGCTTTCCAACCACATCAAGGTACCACCACCAACTGGCAAGACCCTAACTCTAAAACATGCCTAAATTAATAACAGAATCCAAACTAAAAGACACACAGGAATTAACTGTAACAGGATTGCATAGACACCAAGGTCACAACGGTATGAGGCAGGCAAAGGAGAGGTCAATAGGCAGTCGGGTCACAATGGTATGAGGCAGGCAAGAAGTAGTCTATAGGCAGTTCTGGTCACAATGGTAAGAGGCTGGCAAAGGAGTGGTCAGTAGGCAGTCTGGGTCGCAATGGTAGGAGGCTGGCAAAGGAGTAGTCAATAGGCAGTCCGGGTCACAATGATAGGAAATAGGCAAATAGAATGGTAAAAACAATCCAGGTCACAAGGGTATGGAGCAGGCAGAGGAGAGGTCAAAAGCACAGTAAGAACCAACTGATCAGTAGAAGGATGGATCAATAACTGAGCACCGGCGTTAGAGCAGTCTGGGTCTTTTATAGGGGCTGTTCAGCGTGATATCACACAAGACATCACAGGCCACACCCTCCAAACACACACCACTCACTAGAGGAAGAGAAGGTGGCGTCGACATCATGGACTGAAGCCCCATTCTGTTGCTGATGCCTGCACCAACCAGCCATCACCATCTACTTCTCACTGTGAGGACATGGGGAGTGAAGACGCGTATGGCAAGGAGCGCGACGCATGCCATGAATATGGCCCATACACGCTGTTTGATGGATAATATAGTACTGAACAAATGTCTGAAGGAAAATATGTCACTGACAAGATGTATGTGATCAAATATGGCACTGGCAAGAAGTTTAAGGGCAAAGTCAGCACTGTGGGAAGTAAGTGTGTATGGCAAGAGTTGTGGCATGTTGCTTGGTGAAGAATTTTGGCTCTGGGTAATTTTCACACCGGGTTTTGGGGACTATGGTTCTGATATGATATGAAAATCTATACACACATAACCTGGATTGGTTTAAGAGGAATATTTCGAATTTTTGTGGAAGATGACAGCTGTTCCCATAACATCAGTGTTGACCATTTTTACATTATTGATAATTATATATTGTTAGAATTTTTTTAAATAATATACAGTTTTAATAGAAACCAATGCAGTTTATTCAGCTGAATGGTGTGCCCATTAGCATTTTCTTGGTAACTTAACGCGCCACATTATTTATTTCTATTAGATAACACTTTGCACTTGTGTATTACATTTGTATATGATGTAATGGATAAAGAATACTTAGTGCTCCTCATTTTATACAATGTTATTTGGGGGTAAACATGCTGTGTTTATTATTGTATAATAATAAAGTAATTCTGCCTCTTCCTATCACCTTTTGCTTTTTGCCCTACAAATGTTTGAACGCTGTTGGCCAGACATGACAACCCTCTGTAGGTCAAAACATTGCAATGTGAACCTGTTTGATAGAGAAATATCACGTTGTTAAATTATCTTTTACTTTCATCTACTTTGAGTGCTCAGTAATATATACATCGTATCTATCACATATTGTATTGAGAGCATACATTGAACCTATCATATATTGTATTGAGAGCATACAATGGATCTATTGGCATCTAACTGTGGTGAATTGACAATCATGTTGCAAAAAATCAGGCATTAATAGAAGAGTTGGAAAAGAAGGAGAGGTGCAGATTTTTTTTCTCCAAATCAGCTATTTCGGCCTTATATTTATAAACCGGTTTTCAATTTATCCACATTTGCTTTGCTCATACCCTTCCTTCTTTCTATGTGTTAAAAAGGTGAGTGTAGCTGAGCACTTCAAATGCGAGCACACACGGACCCCTTGACTTGAGCATCAACATTTTAGTTGAGAAGGTGCCCAAAACTTACTGATTTCCGTTTTTACAATATAGATGGTATACAGTTTAAATGGTCTTCTAACTATATACTTTTCATACTCACTTTTTTTAAGATGTGTTTGACATCACCACCTATGCACTTGGGGAATTTGGGCCTGTCCTTAGTTATTGATTTAAAGACTTCCTGCACCCGGTATCCATTAAAAAAGGGATACCTGCCCGTTGACAACTGGTGCAGGATAATGCCAAAGGACCACCAATCAACCGCAGACGAATACGTTTTTTTTAGCAAGATCTGGTAAAGAGAATATATAAGAAATAATATAATTATTGCATAATCATAAAACACTGTAAATTAGAACTTTAAATCATGTGGTATCTTCTATCTTCAATTCTCTGTTAATTGTTGTTGTTCATAAATATATTTCTATGACAACGAAAGCAGGAGAAGAGTGAGCTAGATCCATGCCAGGATGGGTGGAGGACACTAGACCAAAGAAAGAGTGACAAAGAAGGCAACAGAGGGCTATAATAAGGTTGAGAAGTTGCAGATGAAGGAGGCTGCAGTATATGTAATCATCAAGAACTGCATGTTACACCTTCTACAAGTACATCTGTAACATGGTTTGGGAATCACTCACTAGGTGGTGTTATCAATCAGTGCATAGTCACAGCTTAGCTGTAATATCACAGAGTTATTCATTATTATGATACATATTACGGCTGTAAATGTTAAACTTAGTTCTCACCTCAGGAGCCATGTATCTTAATGTTCCTGCCATGTCGCTTGTTGTTCCACCGTCGAACATCCCTTCCTCAGCAAGTCCGAAATCGATGATGCGCGCATGTCCCTCGCTGTCCAGGACGATATTCTCTGGTTTCAGATCTCTGAATGAGTAGGTTGAGAGTAAATTATGTCAATGTAAGAGGGTTGTGAGGAGTAGGGACACTACCATGCAATATGCATAGATCTGAACAAAGAACTAGAGGAGACCGATAGAAAACACTACTTTACTGACCGATGAACGATCCCGTGGGCATGCAGGAACTGGAGGCCGCAAACCATCTCTGCAGAATAAAACCTAATCAAGAAAAGAGATAGCATAGCAGAAGAGATTTATGAATGCACATTAGCTAGAAAAGGTTAAAAAAAAAAACGCACAAAAATCAAACTAAAGTGTACAATAAATAGCATTCAGTGGAAAAGAGCACATTTTTAATGCAACAGTTCTCTGGGAATATTAATAAATAATCAAAATAAGCCAGAAGCAGGGCTGCAAGCATAAAGATAAAATGAATATCCATATAGATGATTCCACACAGAACAATACACGTGCACTGGATGAATACGAATAATACCCCTCAAATGACAGGATGTTTACACACGATCCAGGGCTCTACTGTCTGCCATCAACAAGCAAAATAGTCAATTAGAACCGCCCGCGGTACTCCAAATCAGCTCACACATATGCTATAGTGTCTGTGTAAATAAAACGTGCACATGACAAGCATAAAAGTGTCAAAATATGGCACTCCAATTTTCAAATGTTATGATACCCACACTAATGAACTCCTGTGCTCCTATTGCTCCTCAATGTACTTAGGTAGAAAATTGGTATACAGTTGGAGAAGCGCAGAATCACATGTGAGAAAAGTTTAAAAACAACACATCAATGATGACAATATATATGTGTATCTTATGCACTCACAAATTTTCAAATAATATTCTGCCTTAAATAAGACAATTGATCTCCAAAAGTTTTTTTTCTAGTATGCCATTAATCTGAAAAATTATGCAACTAAGATTCAAAACAGCACCTGGAAAAATAATGGGGGAACCCATGTGTACAAGAGCTTCTTTGACCTGAAATAGAAGGAATCTTTTTTTTTTTATAATTTATAATCTTTATTTAGAGGGTAGTCCCTCTATTTTCTCTTTTTAGATATGCAACGAATACAAACATAGTACAAAAAGGTAGCAGCGTAAAATACAATTTTAAAAAAGTTCCAAAAGCCAACATTCATATATAAAACATAACATATTCTTATTTCTCCTGATAGCTTTTGGTCATAAAAATTGTCTCAGTAGGGCAGAATTTTTAAATACATTACTCAGTTATGAAAAAAGAAAAAAAAAAAAGAAAGAAAAGACAATACATCCATATATAGGCAATGTTAAGAAAAAAAGCAAAAGGAAAAAGAACAGCACAAGGAACAAAAAAAAATAAAAAACATAAGACAAAACAAAAGAAAACAAAGGACAGTCACAAACAATACTGTATGGGGGAGGGACCTATGTCGCGACCCAGTCTGCTTTCTGCTGTCATCAATAATTCTATCCTGAATTGTGATTCCTGTTTGTCCATGGGGCCCATCTTAATTCCAATTTCTGGAATTCCCAAGGACCTGCATTTCTTGCAATACCCCTCTCCATATTAAATTGATAATTAATTTGACTCTGTACCTGAAATATAAGGAATCTTATGAATTATCCAGCCAAGTACTCTGAAGTTTTCACGGAACCACAAAGGCACAAATGATCACTCCGAATTTGGCAAGGGGGGGTGAAATTGACAAATTTGATCCATAATTGGCCACATAGAATAGCTGAATTTCAGCAGAATTCACCCCTCCCCCCAATTCGGCCAAATTGATGCATATTCAGGACTACCTCAGTACACCACAATGTATTTGCTCCATGATAATCCAGTGAAGATGTTCCTGTACATACTGTAACTGCAGCTTGCACCAGTCACCATAGTATCCACATAATATGCCCAGAACTGGCCAAAAAACATAATTGTATATACTGTCCTTACTGCTCTTGTGGTATAACAATGCTGGTGATGTCATGCCAGCTGTAGGTTGACTTCATATAACCACAGGTAGGAAAAAACAAAAGGAGTGCCAGCTTAACAATCCCGAAAGAAAGAAGCTTTCTAAAAAAAATGTCACAAATGCCAAGGCCCCCAGGCTTTTGGGGAGTTAGTGGGCACAAATTCTATCTAGCATTCTGTTGTTTCCAATCTTGGTATTTTCACAGATTTATTTGTAACATTTTGGGTAGTATTGCAGTGCCTTATTCCAAAATTCCCCCACCAAAGCATATATTTTTGGTAAAGCAGACAACCTGGGTGATTTCATTTGAGGTAGCTATTTATACAGCAGTTTTGTCACAACATTTTGCCAAAGTTAGATAGAGGTAGTTTTTGTTGTTGTATTTTTTTCACTAACACAGCCATAGGATTTCTTTCTCAGGTCAGGTGCCACTACAGAAAAACTCTAAAACATATGGAGTAACTATTACAGAAATATCACACATACATTGGTTTGGAGTGTTAGAGGGCGAAAACCATAACCAAGTTTCCAAAGCTGGAATTTTTAAAGACTGATTTTGTTGGCTTATCTCACATTTTGGGGTAGTATTGCAGTATCCATTCCAAAATTCAAAAGCATAAATGTTTAAAAATCCGAAAACCTGGTGTATTTAATTTGTTTCATACAACAATTTGTGGTAACTCTTTTTTTATGTAAGTTTTTCACAATGCTGCTATTTCACACAATTGAAAAATTCACCAAGTTCAATAGCATGAGAATTCGGATGAAAGAAGCGATTTACGACCGAACGTCATCCAAAAAAGAATGAAAATTGTGCCTTAGTTCAATAGAATAAGGTGTGGATGAAATTTGTCACTTTCATCCAAATTCCCTCACCTTATACTATTGAGCTTAGGTGACAATACCGTTAGTTTTCGGATGAAATTCGGTCGTAATTCCCCATATTTATATTATGTATTGAACATAGATGAAATTTCTATTCATCCGAATTGATATATATATTCATCTGTGAGCCAATAAGGCTCATGCAGGATTATATATACACGCTTCATACACATATATTTACAATGGATCTTACATTACAAAAGAGCAGCTCAATTGAAAAATGACACTGGGGTTTGGTCCCAAACTGAGATTACTATTGGATTACTCTCTAACCAATCTCTAGTGGGGGCAATCTTTTTAAAGTATGTCTTACGGTCAGCAAGGCACACTCATTTTGTGGAAGGCATAGTACATCCTCCCATTGCAAACAGGTAAAACACAACACACAAAAAAATGCTCTCCTTTCCCCCCATTTGTCAATTACTTACACAACTCGACTCATCTCCAGGTAGCCGGTGGGTTGCAAATGAAACAGAAGGTTTCTTCCTGCCAGGTGCTCTAACACGAAGAATGCATGGAACTGTAATGTCAAATATGGAAAATTTACATGACAGAAACAGCAGCATGAATCATGATACACAGCCCCCAAGTTAACAGTATATAGGTAATGGCGTTAATGGTGTGGGAAGAGGCCATATTAGTGGAAGGGAGGTATAGATGAGGTGTTTATATGGAAAGCTAGAGAGTATGGCTTTAGTACCAGATTGTAGACAGACATATTGTAGACAGAGGAGGCTATTGCGATCATGAATGACATATTGGGGTAGATTAAATGCCGCCAAAAGTTCAAGTATTGATACCAAATGTATTATTGTGATTTAGTGGCAACGGGGACTGCAAAAATATCATATGCTGAAGAACAACACCTTGGAATCTTGGAATAATAAAAGGAGTATTGCACTTGATATTTAATTTGCCATCTAACTTTGAGATCTGAAACTAAAACTTGATTTAAATTAAAGTGTATATATTGATATCATGATAAAATATTATGATTTTTTATTCCATGCAATTTTGTCTTCTTGCTGCGATTATTCTTATATTCAGTAACTTAGTTTAATGTGTGCTGCCTTGTACAGGTTCCTACGTAAATTATTGAATATGGCTTTTTTCTTCTGACATAATCATTCATAATTGTTTTTAACTTACCTAGCGCCATACACACAGCTGCTAATCCAAATGACTTGCAGTCAATTAGCAGATCAGGCCAGTGATTGGCTTACAAGTATGGTCGTATGGTCGAATCTGATCTAGATAAACTCTGTAATATATTTTCTGTGTGTTATTTAATACATTGATGCTTTATGTACATTACACATGGGACAATGCTTTTGTATCTTGAATTCAGTATGCTATTGACCTCTCAACTAACCAACCAATGACAGAAAGGCCATGGCTTGCATGAACAGTACAGAGGTACAGCACATCAGAGAAATTACTGGCCTTTTTTCTATGAAATCTAACCAGGAATAGGAACACGAAAGAGAACCTATACTTTTAAATCTAGGCACGATAAGTCAGATAAAATATAAATTTGATAGACACAGATTTTAGTAGTGGGTTTTTGTAAATGTTCTTATGACATTAAATGTTTTTGTTTTGTATGCCTGGGATCTGAAACAATCGAGGGGGGGGATGGGAGAGGGTGTAGATGGGAAACAAGTTAGATAATGATTAAATGTTTGTCTTTAAACATTCAGCGTTTGAATGCCCCTTATTAAAGAGCAATGCTCACTGATTTACTCAAAAAAGAAAAAAAATTTGTATGTCTTAGACCCACTGGAAAATAGCAGATACAGAATTGTGTCTTCAGCCTCCCTGGAGAATGAAAAGAAAAAGGGAGTATCAATCCTGATAACCAGTGCCTTACAATTTAAAACCATATCTCTGGAAAATGAGCCTGAAGCAAGATATAAAATAGTGATCCTTAAATATAACCAACAACTATTTACTTTGGTTAATATGTATGCCCCAAACAATACACAAATTAAAACATTAACGCAAGTAATAGAGAGAATAGAAAAGGTGAAAAAGGGCTCAATAATTTTGGGCGGGGGATTTCGGCCAGAAAGATAGAAGGGGAATCCCTGTAGGACCTATATATATCTCTCTCAAAGTTAATGGAAAAAAGAAAAACCTCTAGATGTATAGTCATCACAGATCCAGATATTAAAAAAGGAAATAAATCAAGAAAACCAGATTCAAGAGTATTTGGAAAAATGCAAATTACCTGCACCAGTAGATGACCAGAAACAAGATCTAAATAAACCCATCTCAGAAATAGAAGTCAAGATTGCAATTGATAAAGTTAAGAATAATAAAGCACCTTGGTTGGGGATTTCCTGAATATAATAGCCAATTATGGCAAAGTTTAAAACTACAGAGTGAATATATCTAAATCTAATATAATGGCCTTACACATAGATATGAATTTGGTGAACATATTGATGGAAAGTTTTGATTTTAAATGGATTAAAGATAATATGGAATGCGAGGTTATAACAATCCCACCAAATCCAGAGAATATAGCAAATATTAACTATGACGATATCCTGAAGCACACCAGTGAATTGCTCAAAGAATGGATGGGTCTAGAAGTCTCATGGTGGGGAAGAATTAATGTCATCAAGGCATTGTCACCGTTAATCTGGGTTTGTGGCCGTTTCCTCTTCAGCCTCTAGTGGCCGCTATTCTTGGGTGCCCATTCTCCTTCTGTTGTTAGCTGCCTCATCATCCTCAGCCCTTCCCTATTTAAACCTGCAGCTTATGGCACTCAGTGCCTTTGCATTGCTTTGGTTGCTGTCTGTGATAATGGCTTGTGTGCCTCACTAGTGTTCTGACACCTGTTTGATATGTTGATTTCTGACACAGTTCATTCCTGACTACCCATATCTCTCCTATCCATTTGTTCCTGCATTCCTGATTTGTTCTATGTCTGCTGCCTGCCTCGATTCTGCTTGTGACCTGGTTATTCAAATCTCTACATTCCTTGACCCAGCCTGTTTTGTGACTCTCCATTTTCCTGTCATCCTGTGCTAAGCCTTATCGGGCTCCTCTTGATAGGTTCTTGGTAGTAAATATTTCAGCAAAGTCCTTGGTGACAAAACACCTTAACCAAGGGTGTGTTGTCATTAAGATGAAAACCAATACTTAGTGAGTCTTCCCGTAAACGCAACTGCATTGTGGATCCGGCTCTCCAGCAAAAAATGTACAATTATTATAGGCCCGTGTCCTTATCTAAGAGCTGCCAGTCCAGTATCTGCATCCTGTTTTCAGTTGCCTGTCCTGTTTCAGCTGCCAGTCTCCACTACCAGTCCTGTCAGAGTATTCCATCCAGTTCATAGTTATGCATCGTGGGGTGCAGACACATCCTACACCCTGCCCTGCAACGAGGCTCCTCTCTGGTCTGTTATCCCTGGTTGTGACAGGCATACCTGCTTCCAAAGTGGAAGTATGCTTTGATGGCCAAGAGTAGCAAGAAGGGAGGTTTATCAGTCCCAGATATAAAAAAGTATCACGATGCGTCCCTTTTCAAACATCTCTCCAAATGGTTTAATAAAGAGGGGGCGGAATCATGAAGAGAAATAGGGGTACCTGATTTATCTATGCTACTGTGGGCAGACCAAAATAAATTCAAGACTAGTAATTGGCCCGGGAAGACGTGGTGGAAAAAGAACTATATCACTGCAATAATTCTGTTTTTGGGAGAACCTTAAATCAGAATATGGACTAATGTGGATTAAAAAGACATGGAGAGGCTGCGATATTAGACTCTTGGATCATGATATAGAAAATATGAATATAGGTCTCTGGAATGAGAAGGGTATACATAGTTTCTCAGATATATTAATAGATAAGAAAATACAATCTTTTCAGACATTAGTCTCTGAAAATCAAATACCCCCAAGGGATATATTTAAATATCTAATTAAGAATTAAGAGGTTTGAAAGAATTATTGAATCCCAGAAATAACCTTAAAGATTTGATACAATGAGATATTTTTGAACAAGAAGATCTGACAACGGTTAGGCGATTAGCTAACCTCATAAATAAATGGGAAATAGATACTGGATCGGCAATTCTGCCTGCCGACTGGCTTAACACCATCCAATAGATAAAAAAGAACATTTATTGTTTAAACATTCTGGAACTCCAATATAAGTTGATAGTTAGATGGTATTTAGTACCCACAAGGACCGACAACCGCCCTCTTGCACCTAGGATTGCCTAAAACCAGTATAAATGAGACTTATATTGTTACCCATATTTTAACAGCAGCTAAAGCCCTAATTGCGAGATCATGGAAGAAGATAGAAACTTCCACATGGGAGAGATTGAAATCAAAAGATTTCCTATCAGTTTAATATGGAGAATAGCCAATTCTGGATGGGCTGTATAGGAGAAATATATAAATTAATAAATAGATTACTAACTAGGGAAAGATGACAACCCCGAATGTTAGGACAAATATAGAAGATATAGATTGGAGAGGCCTCTCTAAAATCACCCCCTCCCACCTTACTAACTTATTCCTCCCTCATCTGGAGGAAATTGAGGGAAAAGAAACTCTGGCTAGGTTTTGTTTGTATTATGTTTTGTTGGTATATGTTATGTTGTGTGACATATTTTAAATGTTGTCTGTTTTATACAAATATATAATATTATTGACATTAATGTTATATGTTATGAATGTTGAATTGTAAAACTGTAATAAAAATGTATACGAAAGAAAAAAAAACTAACCAGGCCTTTCAAAAGGCTTCACACTGTACAAAAGTAAGATGTGCCGCCAAATATAATTCTATAAACCTGAATAACAAGATGTTCTCCTATAATGCCACCAATTTTCATCACTAATGTCCTAGCTATGAATATTATGGATAAACCCCTGCATACTTCAGATTGAAAAGCAGCATGCATGTGACAAAGAAAGAGGCTCCCATTAGCCACAGCTAGGATTCTTCTCTCTTTCATTAAGCTGCTGGAATTATCATGATTGATTCTCCTTCTGATGATCTTCACTGCAACAATTTTCCTGGAGTTCCTGGTGGAGGCTAGCATCACCTGAAATAGGCAAAAAGGAACAGAAGAGGCCAAAGTGAGATATAGAACACATAGTTATGTTTAGTAGACAGTAGAGTCAACTCAGTATGCCGTGAGATGGCCCAAATTCAGGCCAGATTGGGGCATAAAGCTAAATTGCGGAGAAATAAACTATTTGGCTGCCCAATATTGCGATTTCCCCATGAAAGAGAGATTATACAAAGGGAGGGGAAATGGGGTATAAATACCAACATTGTTGGGTGTCTTCTTACATGATGAGTAATTACTGATACATATTTGAACCAGCATGTCTAAATTTAAAAACAATATATTTTAGATTCTTTTATATTCTTTTACTTTATTGTTATATATATATATATAATACATTATTTTACATTTTTTATTTCATTTATGCTTGGGCCATTTCGGGAGGAATTTGGCTATTTCTGATATACCCGAGGTCCTCTCAAAATAGCTCCAAAATAAGCTGAAGTCCTCCCCTTAGAAGTGTATGTGGAGTTGGCCACTTTGGTAGATTATTATTTTTTTGCTTTTCTGGATAGCCTCACTTATGAACCTTACAGGAAAGCAATGATGGTTCTAAATGCAGTGACTAGTGACTGTGCCATTTTACAGGCAATGTATTGCATTGGGAGGCAATACATGTATGGGAATTGTCGTGAAGGGGTTAAGATTGTTAATAACTAATAAAAGTTATGTTTTATCATGTATTAGAACACTTGTTGCTATTTTATATTAACAACATGACTAAACCCAGAAATGTGTTTTCTTTTTATATGTGTAAAGCTACTTTTCACTGCTTTATAAAATTGTGAATGAAACTTCAGCTAAATTATTTGTTAAATTAATACATTTTTATTAAAAACATTCTATCATTTGTTTCATTTTCTTTAACACATCTCAACAAATATTAAATATTCATTCCATAATTATAATATCAGTGCCATATATCATTACTGTAATAGCTGGATTTTAATGTCAATTGCTGCTTACCATATGTAAGTGCTCTCTAATATAATTGTATACTTATGTAATACAGGCAATGAGTGCTTGTATTGCAGTGTTGCATAAGACAAAGGTATACATGTTGCAGTTATACAAATATATCTTTAGAAAATGCCATATCGGAGGAGCACTCATTCTAAATATTTTTTTTTTATTGAAGCTGTATTATAGTTCAACAGTTTTTAGCATTAAATAGACCTTAGTTATGTAGAATGAGGCTGTATAATAATGTGCCACTAGGCAGTAAACTAATTCATTTCATCCATGCTAAGATAAACACATATTTTTACAATAACATTTTTATAAAATAAACAAAATTCAGGAAAAGACCTTAATCCCTTGCCGGCACAAGACGTGCTAGAATGTGGCCATGCGTTGAGGACACAGGACGTACCTACTCCGTCCTGTACCAAAACGAGCACTGAAAGCGTTTTTTACCGCTCTCAAGTGCTGAAACGGCATTGCTATGATGCTTTCATGTGGAAACATTGTTGAATACTGAAAAGAATGCCCGTAGGCATTTCGATAGCTCTGGAGAGCGATTGAAATGCGGGTTTTAAAGTTAATTCGCTTCCTATGCTCTGTAAGTGTTGCTGACTTGCCTTACAAATCGAGGTAATCAGCTTCCCACAAAAAAAAATCGCACGATTTTGATCAATGCGTGACCAAGATGGTGCTGCCCTTCTAAGGGCAAGAGCACAGGAGGCAGGAGGTAGCTACTTCCTGTGCTCTGTGGCTGCCACACAATTGCCTCATCACAGAGACTGATAGCAGTGGGGATGGTCAGATGAGCATCCCCACTGCCTGGTCAGATCAATATTAACCAAATATTGATCTGACCTTTTAGGATCTGCCTCCCTCTTCTCACATTTTTTTTAGTGAGGGAGGGAGACAGATCAAAGTAGTAAAAGTGATCTTGCGTAAGCAGAGCATTTTTTGCTGTTTGTGCATATTTTAGGGGTTCATTTTTTTGTACTGTATTTATTAGAGTGCTACAAAGGCTCTTCTAAGAGCTATTAACCCCTCTCTTGCCGCTGATCACTGCTGATATTGACGCCAAATAAATTTTTATCTGTCTGCTATTTTTTTTAGCTGTCTGAGCGCATAGCAATCAGTAACAGTGAATTAGTGGTAAAGGCAGTTTGATGATTGCTCAGATGAGCATCACCATTCGCCTGGTCAGATCAATATTTGTGAATATTGATCTGACCAATTTTCATATGCCTCCATGTCCTCACTTACCTTTTTGTCAGCATTAGTGATATAAAATAACATTTTATAATATTGTCAGGTTTAATGTAAGCCATTCCCTGTGTATTAACCCCTTCCCTGCCATTCATCACTGTATAAGCAGTAATCTTGCACAGCAACAGTATTTGTTGCTGTCTGCACTTTTTATGGATTAATTTATTTGTACTGTAATGTATTACAGCACTAGATAGGCTCTTCTAAGAGCTATTAACCCCTTCTTTGCTCGAGGTCACTGCTTAGGCACTGATTCTGGGGCCGCGGACTCTGGGTTCAATTTTGACACTGGTCAGCTTTCTGATACATCATCTAGTGATGTATCGGTGGCTGCAGAGACATTGCCACAAGGCTTCATGGGTGTCTACTTTTAAAAAATATATTGTGTGGTGGGGATAAATTACATTGAAACACTGAGATGCGCACCTCACAAATGTTGCCTTTTTCCACCCCAAAAAACAAACAAACCTATACATGGATGGTATCGCTGTACTCGGGAGATGTTTCTGAACACATATTGGGGTGTTGTTTGGCAGTGTATACCAGAATCTGTGAATTCATGCCTGAAGTACATTGTATGTGGACAAAAAACTCCAAAAATGTACTACCAAAAACTTTTGAGTTTTAAAATACCAACATTCGAAATACCTTAGGATGTCTATTTTCCAAAAATATATGGTTTGATGGGGTAAAATACATTGGACGACTTCAAAAATGTTCCAAATGGAACATGGGCACAGACTGATTATATGTCAAAATTCCAAGTTGGAAATGCACCCCACCTAAATGTCACCTTTTAGCCCCCAAACAACCCAACAAACCTATGTATGCATGGTATCCCTAGACTCAGGATATGTTGCTGAACACATATTGAGGTGTTGTTTGGCACTGACACATAACAGGATCTGTGAATTCATGCTCCAAGTACAATGTATGTGGAAGCAAAAAATTAAAAAAATTACTAACCTAAAATTTGACAAAGGCCGGTGGTAGAATTAGTGCATGGAAAGTGTTAAGATACTACCATTTGAAATACCCTAGGGTATCTAGTTTGCAAAAATGTATGGTATTGTGAGGTAAAATACATATTCTGGCTTCAAGAATGTCCCAAATGGAACATGGGCGGAGGCTTTCTGCATGTCAGAATTCCAAGTTAAAAAAACAAAAAGCGCACCTCTCAAGTGTGGGCTTTTAACCCCCAAATAATCTAACTAACCTACACATGGGTGGTATCCCTGTACTCAGGAAATTTTGCTGAACACATATTGAGGTGTTGTTTGGCACTGACACATAATAGGATCTGTAAATTCATTCCTGAAGTACAATGTATGTGAAAAAAAGTTACTACCCAAAATTTTGACATAGCCTGGTGGTAAGATTAGTGCATGGAAAGTGTTAAAATACTACCATTTGAAATATCCTAGGGTGTCTAGTTTTCAAAAATATATTTTGTGGTGTAAAATACATTGTCTGGCTTCAAAAATGTACCAAATGGGACATGGGCGAAAGTTTTCTGCATGTCAAAATTCCAAGTTGGAAAACTAAAAAGTGCACCTTCCAAATGTTGCCTTTTAACCCCCAAATCACCTAACCAACCTATGTATTTGGCAATACCCCTTCACATTTTCACATAATGTTTACACAAATTGGAATCTATGTCGGGGGGGGGGGGGTCATATATGGATTTAGTACAGATATCAGTGTTACAATGTCACTATCTCTAATTATGAAAAAAAGGATTTTGAACTATCTTTGCACTACTTATAGTTTTGGCCCTGTAACTTGAATAAAAAGCACAAAAACATAAAACATGGGCTATTTATGAACTCAGGACAAATATTAGAAACTATTTAGCAGTGCTTTTTGTTGTCGCTTGTAGATGAGTATATGGTTTTTCAAATAAAAGTCAGAAAAAAGTAATTTTTTTGCCATATTTTATTATTATTTTTATATCAAATTATATTCTGTTATCAAAATAATGGTATCAAAAGAAAGCCCTTCTTATGACAATAAAAAAGATATATCGTTTGTGTGGGTACACTAAATGAGACAGAAATAAATTACAGCCAAACACAAACACCTCAGAAATGTTAAAACAGCCCATGTCATTAAGCGTTGGACAAGCCAAAAAAATCATGTCACCAAGGGGTTAATCCCATTTTTGTTCTGCAAATCTATGTACAATCAAAGAACACATTACCTTCACACATTACCACTTCAGCTAATAAACACTGACGTTTAAGAAAACACAAGAATATGCATGCTACATAATGTTATGGTTTTAGTTAAATAAAAAAGGTTTAGTAGCTCTCCAAATATGTGTTATTAACCTATTAAACTTAAATCAGTTCTGATGTAGCTGTTTTTCTAATCTGACAGGTTATTCTAAATATGAAATCTTCATCTGGTTGCAAATTTTAAAGAATACAACTACCAACATGAATGATTCTCTACAACCAAGTCTCACTGACTAGTTATATAAATCATGATTTAAATCAAATCCACCCTGCCAGAAAGGGACAATAATTTTTGTTGAAGTGGCTAAAAATGTGGCTATAAACTGGGAATAACTGTAATATATTCAGTGGCTGTATGGCCAATTTATAACTATTTATGACATTTAGAATAATAATAAAACATTGTATTTGCTCAAATAGAGATAAAGACACATTAAATACCGTATATTGTGAGTTTTATTGTTCTGGAGCTCTATCATATACGTATACACAGGGGTAGACAGACATCGCATGGGGCCCCAGGGCAATCGATGGGCATGTACACCCCCCCCCCCCGAATAAATGGTTCTATTTATTCACATTTCTATTGAACACTGAAAAGGTGGATAAATAGAACCATATTTTAAAACATACATTTTAAATTCAACTTTAGCACCCACAAAGTAAGTATATCCATAATCTTGCTCTATCATATCAATGATAAATATATCCATAATCTTTCTATATCTTGCCAGTAAGAAATAGATACATAATATTTCTATATCATGACAATGAGACAAATACATAATATTTCTATATCATGCCACATATGACAAACACACATTGCTGTCCCCTTCTCCCCCTCCAACACACATACCCCATACACAGTTATGTGGCTCTGACTAAATAGTGTTGAGTGTGAGGGGAAGGCCCTGCACTCTCTCCCACTCTCACTCAACCAAGCCACCTCTCTCCGCCACTCTCACTCCTCCAAACCATTTCCCTCCCAATCCTGCACTCTGTTCCACTTTCACTCCTCCAAGCCATCTCTCTCCCAACCTCTCACTCTCTCCCACTCTATGACAAGTCAGCTCTCTCTCACCTGGCCCTGTTCTCTTTCTGCCTCTCTTGTAGGCTCTTGTATGGTTTCACACCATAGTATCACACACATACAAACATACTCAGTCTAAATGAGATGTAGAGCATACACTTGGTAAAACATGGCACACTGTATAAACTTGGCATATCATGGCAAAATCATCAGTATTGTATAAACATGGCATTAAATGGCAAAATCATCAGTAATGTATATACTTGTCAATGTGTCCTCTCCACACATGCCAATGCATCCCCTTACACTTCCAAATCTGACCCCGAGACTTGCCAATATGCCCCCTTCTTGCCAATCTGACCCATTTTTCCCAGTATGACCCCCATATTTACCAATCTGACCCCAAATTCCCATTTTGCCCCTTCATTAAAAACTGAACCCCACACTTGCCAATCTGCCCTCAAACTTTCCAATCTGCCCCCTTCTTCCCCGTATGACCCCCAGATTTGACAATCTGACCTCCAGACTTGCCAATATGACCCCCATTTACCAATATGCCCCCACATGTGTCCATCGGACCCATCTTCCCAAGTTTCCAAGCCCCCTCAATCCAAATATGCCCCCCAAATATGCCAATATGCACCCTTCTTCCAAATAAGCCACATCCTACACAATGTGTCCCCAGGCTTACCATCGACCCACATCTTCCCAATCTGACCACTTCTTCCCAATATGACATTCAGATTTGCCAATCTGACACCCACTTCCCTATCTGACTCCCAAATGTGCCAATCTGCCCCCTTTTTACCAAGCTAACCCCCACACTTCACAATCACACCCCATATTTCCAATCACACCCCCAGACTTTCAAATCTGCCCCCTCCTTTGTAATCTGACCCCCAAACAGTCCAATCTGCCCCCTTCTTCCAAATCTACCCCACATTAGCCAATGTGACCCCCTCACTAACCAATCTCACACCAAATGTGCCAATCTGACCCCTTCTTCCAAATCTGACAACCATGTCAGTGACGGGGCCCCCTTCCAGCCTGGGACCTCGAGCAGTGCCTGAGTGCCCTCATGGTCAGTCCACCCCTGCTTATATAAACCAAAAATTCTGAACATGCAAACAAAAGAGGGACATAGAGGAATATATGCACTAAATAGTGACAGTTAAGAGGTATGCAAACTATACTTCATTGTCATTTCCTAACTAGACCCCAGTTTCCACCACAAAAAAATACACCAGTATACCATACTAAATTACAGCTTACTCACTTTTCCAAAATTGCCCCTTCCAAGCTCAGAATGAAAGTGGAAGCATGCTGCTGAAAGTGGTGTCGGTTTCCCAGATGTTCCAGCGACTTCATGGTGTTTACTTCCTCCTTATTGAATAAAAAACAATCATATTACTAAACCTTATAACAAATACATATAACTGCTACTTAAAGTCTGAGTCCTACAATCTTAGACCTAGACTATCTATGGCATTGAACAAGTGAACATTTACACAGATTAACAACTTCTTGGTTTCCTAAATCCTGTACCTGGTCTACTCTCCTCTTCAGTTTTATATCTTTTCTCATTTTCTTCTTCTTGTTCTTCCTCTTCTCTTCTTCTTTTACATACCGTCTTCCAGCTGCCCTGATCTCTTCTTTCACATTCCTTCTTCTTCTTCTCTTTTCTTCCCCTTCCTTCTTCATTGCTCTCCCTGCTCCTCTTCATCATCATACAATGTTCCAAATCAGGTTCGGATGTGTGAACGCTGTAGCTTTGGCTTTTAGGCATCTTGCAATATATGTATCACGTCTGATAATATATCAGCCTGTAACTTAACCGCTCTCAGAACTTGTGATGATTTGAATCAAAACTACATGGCATCATAGAATCTTGTGATGTCATTGACAAGATATCAGCATACTGCTGTTGCTTATGTTTTTTTTCAAATCAATCAATGTAAAAAACTTCAGATGTGAGGCTGATGCTAAAGACACTATTGATTTTTTTGTGTATAAACCCCCCATAATTGTTGTGAATCTGATAAAAATTAAAAAAATCAGTATTTAATGCAATAAATTCACTCTTTACATGTAACCTTATTTATTTTAAACTCTACAATGGTTTTGGTTTAATATTGGTCATATTTTAAATAAGGACCATGGAATACAGTGTGATGACGGAGCTGCTGAACCATAGCACCCACAGATGAGAAGGACTGGCCATTAGGCAGTCAAGGCACTTTTATGGGCACTGCTTGAAGCAAAGCAGACGTAATGCTAACTCTGCCCACTTTCTACAAGCTTTGTGCCAGCTGTTTTGCCACTTCACTATGTTGAGGCCTACTTCAACCACTTTTTACTTTCATGTGGTGCTATTACTTTAGTTCAGACAAGCAGTGACTAACATGTGCCTGGTCAATGCCTGCTCATTACAATAAAGAGCAGGTGAATCTTTGAAATTCTGGATATTTGTATGTGTACAATACAGTATTTTATGTATTTGTATTATTATCCATTACAATTCTCAAAATCCCTCTTTTCTGTCATTTATTTTTATATTTTTTAATTCTTATTTACATTGTTTGCCACTTATTGTTACTTTCCTTTATTGTGCACAATTATTTATCCATATTTTCAAGATTTTAACAAGGATGGACTGGGAACCACCTTTAATATAACTAGCAGCTTTTCCAGTCTGCTCATTCCCCCTTTCTATTTTCTTTTTCCCATTTCATTATTTTGGGACTTGGGTGGATTTTCTGGGACTTCATTTTTTTAATGTATACATTACGTTACTTGCAAATAAAGGTTGTGAGAACCCAAATTGCAACCACAGGACTTGCCCATGGAACCAAATTTCAAATAGAATAAAAATATATAAAGAAAAATGTAATTTAAAATGTCACCCCCCATACCTCTCCAATTGCTGACAATGTTGGCTAGACCAGGGGCATCAACATCAGGGCCGAATTTAAGGAACCAGTTCCACAGTATAAATCATCATTATGCCAGGGAAATAGCACCGCACCATTATTATTTCAGAATAGGAAAATTGCATGTTTAAGACACAACTGAATAATACACTATTTCCACATAAAAGGACAAAGGGCTTTATATCTGTTCCTTATGCATAACCCCCATTGAAACACACTCTGCCAGTCACAAGCAGTGTTGAGGCATAGTTATTACATAAAAGAAAATATTTTTCACTGGAAACCATTAGGGAAGAATGAATGTCCTAAAAGCATACAACTTACCTAAATGGATATAAAATTTTAAAATGATACCGATTAGGATTCCAAAAACATGGATCACATAGAGCCAGACATCAATTAACAGATTTATTTCTCAAGGAAAGAAGTCGCACATACAAGTTAAATGTATGACACAATAGGACAATCAGGGAGGTCTAGGAGCACCACATCTAGAGGAGTATTAAACTGCTAACATGATCTCAAATGCGCTAGTTTTACAAAAATAATAGAGCAAAAAGAAGCAATGGTATAATATAGAGCAACAGTATTATGGTGTTTGTGATTTAATTTCAGTATTCTGGCAAACTGATTTGCAAAACGGTTTAACATTTAAGAAAGAAAAAAGGGGTTGCATTTTAGAGGATGTGAGATCCGTAAGGGAAAAACTAAAAGGAGCTGTGAAGTTGAATAAGAAAGTATTGCTACGTTTGCCTTTTAACATTCTTGGTGCCCTAATAACAGACCTAAATCTTAGAAGCGGGTTAAGAATAGGATTTTAATATATTAAAGATCTATATGAGGGAGAAAGATTAAACACTTTTGAACACATTTCTAACAAATATAACATTGCTAGTGGAGAAGTGTTCACATACATTAGATTAAAAGGCTTTTAATCTTAGGTCAGATTTCTGGTAATTGAGGCATGGATAGAGGTTGGGTTATTAAAAACCACGAGAAAGCTAGGTTAATTAATTAAGGTCAATCTATACATGGGTACATTGCTTACATTTTGTGGAAACTATAAGATCCTGAATCGCTGGTATCTGGTCCCAACCAGACTGCATATAATCTTCCCTGGCAGTGTAGAAGTTTGCTGGAGATGTGGGGTACAAAAGGGTGATTTTATTCACTATGGTCATTACCATTACTTGGGCCCAAAAAAGTTGTTCAATGAGACGATTAGAAGCAGGATATATGGTGTTTGTGGAACAATCTAGTATTGAAAACAGAAACCTTGTTGTTTTAAACATGTTGCTTTAAGAAAATACTTTTTATAATTCAAACCTTGGAAACCTCTAAGTGATTAATAGCAAAAAGATGGAAATCAAGAAACACTCCTACCTGGCCTGATGTAAAAATGAATTGTGTCACCAATTAAGGATGGCATTTCAATTCAATATAGGTGCCAACATTTCCCTTTGTATAGATAAAAACTATTTATAAATACATATATATATATATATATATATATATATATATATATATATATATACTTGATTTTGAGTTAAAAAAATGAATTCCTTGTTTGTATTTCCTCTCCTTCCCTCCTTTTCCTCTATTTTCCTTATTTATTTATTTTTTCTATTTTTTTTATTAACACTTTTTATCAAATCAACCATATTGTTTGTTAGCTGGATAAAGTAACATCATCGTGTCAGTTTTAACCCTTACCCTGCTTATTTCAACTAATCTTAATTAAAAGTGCTCTTGGAAGGAAAACATTTAACTCCATCTAGCTACTAATATATAAGGTCCAGACGAGTTGTATAAAGTGCATAATTGGGGGCCAATTACAGCCAGCGATTATGGTCGTTAAAGTGCTATGCCCAGTATTTCCTGCATTTCCATCCTTTTCTTACACTACCCTTTTTCCTTAATTCTCTCTGTCCTCCCTCAGACACCTCCCAACTCCAAATCACTCCACCAAAACCACCCCAAAACCCCTAATTAGAGGGTAGAGAGGTACAGGGGGTATTCCTTAAATACACATCCTGTATTTCTAGTGTGGGATAATCATTAAGTAGAGTATGAAGTTAAATTATGCAACTGTATCTCCATCCCCAAAACAAACAAAACAGAATTAACCATATAGAACAAAAAGAAAAAACAAACAAATACGACAAACTCACAAACTCACATAGAACATATGTTGCTCAAGACTACGGCCAGGGCTGGTGTAAGGATTTTTGCTGCCCTACACAGAGACAGGGGGAGGGGGGAGACACACACACAGACAAGGGGAGGGGGGAGACACACACACAGACAAGGGGAGGGAGGGGGGAAACACACACAGACAAGGGGAGGGAGAAAGGGGGGAGACACACATAGACAAGGGGAGGGGGGAGACACACATAGATAAGAGGAGGGGGGGAGACACACACAGACAAGGGGAGGGAGGGGGGAGACACAGACAAGGGGAGGGAGGGGGAAGAGAGAAAAGGGGAGAGGGGATAGAGAGAGAAAAGGGGGGATAGAGAGAGACAAGTGGGGGATAGAGAGAGACAAAGTGAGGGGGGAAGACAGACAAGGGGAGGGGGAAGAGACGAGGGAGGTGGAGAGAGACAATTTTGGGGGGGAGGGAGAGAGAGACAATGCTGGGGGGGGGAGAGAGACAGCTGGGGGAGGGGGAGAGAGGCCGCATTGGCACATAAAAGGAAATAAAAACAAGAAATGCATTTGTATAACATAAATTTTTTATTAAATGTTAAAAAGCTATTTACATATATACAAGTTAAACTTTTTTTTCCTATAGGGTAGTCTTATATTCATGCTTTTAGATGTTTTGCTAAAGGAATATACAAAGTTTGGGGGGTCGTCTTATAATCAGGGTAGTCTTATAATCGAGCAAATGCGGTAGAAGCTGGAGTCACGTACACGCACATCACATGAGCTCTTCTTAGTGTAGGGAGAGGATGCTGCAGCTGTGAGGGACAGATTAAAAAAAATTCTGGTGTTGCATCTGAAAACGACAACGATTATTCAAACTATAGCGATTATTCAAATTACAGTGATTATTTTAGTGGGTGCTATACTACATATTTGTACCCTGCCCTGAGCCCAGTGCCACAGAGAGTGCAGTGCACTTGCAACTGCATGTGTGCCAGACACATGACATTAATCCTGTTCTGTTAGCTCAGTGGGCAACATCTAGACATTTTTAAATACTGCAATTTGTTGGTGTTAAATATTACATTTGCGTCCTGCACTTCATATCTGAGAGTCAAATAGAACAGTCCAATACTGTGCTTACAGCGCACTAAATATATGCTAAATAGTACGTTTATGTCTTGCGGTGCATTATTTGCAGTCCAATAAACAATAAAAATACAAATAAAAGACAGTGTTGGCTACCTCCTCCTCCTCCTGCGCCGCTTCCACCTACACCCCCACGGTCACCGCCTCCTCAACCTATGGGTCACTTAGTATAAACTGAAAGAGAATGCCCTGCACTCCAACCCTCTCTCAAATAGATAATTCTGTTGATCCTCCTGGCAGGCATGCTTTAGATTTAGATTTATGTTCTTCCAAAGCTAAAATCAAAGATTCCATCTAGTGCTATTTTATGGCTCAGCTGTATTTGTAATTTGTATGTATTTTATGTTATTTTAAGTTATTTCCCTATCCACATTTGCTTGCAGGGCACTTGTTCTACTCTTTTCCACATTTTACTTCCTTTTGCAGCCCTCTAGAACTTTCCATGACTTTTTTAGAGGCATTTTAGTGGCCAAAAGTTTGTGTCCCCATTGACTTAAATGGGGTTCAGGTTCGGGGTCAAGTTCGGGGTCAAGTTCGAGCACGGACCCGGACATTTTTTCGAAGTTCGGTTGAACCTGCCGAACCCAAACATCCAGGTGTCCGCTCAACTCTAGTAATTAGCTCTTTAATTAGCCAACGATAATTAGATGCTTAATATGCCACTGATAATTAGATGCTTAATTTGTAGCTGATAAGTTGATGTTTATCAGGGTAACCTAGAATATCCGGATTGTGTACATAAGCTAGACCAGATTGTGATGACATCATAAAAACAACTTACTAGAGGTTTTTAATTGTTCTTAAGTTCTCGATTTGGTAGCCACAAATGTCTGATGCACCAGTAAATTAGAAGGAAGGGTGAAAACTTAGGTAAAGTTTTTTTTCTTATGAATATTCTACTTAAACAGTGAACACATGTGCTGATATCTTTCTATACCACTGTATTGACAATGCTTGTATCTTTTCACCATTTGATTGAATACTTTCCATGCAAAAGGATTATACTAATAATATATAGAAAAGATTGGTTATATAAAAATATATGTATAAAAGACACACAACATATTCCCTGCCCCCAAAATATATTACAATCTTAGGTTTGTTTTTTGGCACAAACAAAATATATTAAAATGCACAGAGTTATGCATATATCATGTATGTGTATATCCCTCCTATATGCTGTCGGGCTGCACTTTGTATGCCCCCCCCCCCCCTTCAAAATTAGGACTTGAAGATGGGCAAATGCGTGTTATTTTATTTGCCACTGGCAGCAGCAGTTCCATGGCCCTACGGGAGCTATTTTTCTAAAATTATTTACATTTCAATTCTCCAGTTAATTTAGTTGGGTATTTTAGGCGATTTTGGGTTCATATGGTCCCTAATGAGTAGGACGAAATCCAGAAACCAAATATGGCCACATAACTGGCCAGATAGGTGTATTTTGAGCTTTATATCTCATGACTCTCTGAAAGGCTGACCGAGAATCATGGGATATGGAGTTCCCAATCATTTGCAATGAGAAAATGTAGCCACTTGCACGTGAAGATAACACACTCTATGACTGTAGGTGTTAGCTCCGCCCGCTAGGGGAAGAAGTTGTCAATTGAAAAAGGTTGCACGAATTATCATTTTCAGTTCTGGCGAGATGTTTGCACATATATAATTTTAGCAGTAAGAGCATACTGCCAAATAATATATATACATATATAAAGCAATTTACACACATAAATTGGTTAGGCTAGTTGTTCATTCCACATATGTTGTTGTGCATGCATCATGCATGCGACCATCAGATTGCTTACATTGATGATACCTCCTGTGGTAAGAAGTGGTTGGGACAGAGGACGTCCGGAGGTAGCTTATATGATGGAACTGTTTAATGTAGATAGTTTTCTACATTGAACATGAGTCCACTACCTAATTGGGAGCTATGATTTTTATGTCTGTGTGAGCAGTGTCTCTGGTTGGGGTCTCAGGTCGGCATAGAGGTGTGTGTCAGTGAAGTATGATGGGGAGATCTTGCTGCAAAGGAGACTGGACATATGATATGTAATATGATTTATATTTTATATAACATATTTACAACTAGTCATCTTCTTGGATGTGGAGATGACAGGATGAGTGATTAAAGTAGTCTATTGGTTGGTAGTCAACAATGTGAAGTAAACTATAGGGTTTTTTTTTTTAATATTATTTTATACAATTTTCTAATTTCATTCTTTGCTGCCAATACAAAATTGGCTAGAGTTTTCATAGCTATTAGATTGACAGGTGCTCTGGTGTGTTTAGTCCACATCATAGAGAATGCACTTGGAATAGAATAATGCACTAACATGGTATCCCCTAATAGATAAGACAAATGATATACTGTACACAAAAAAAAATGCTTTTGAATGTATTTTTTATTTAATATAAATAACCTGTGCTTTTATGGCTGGGAGCCCCATGATATATATGGGATTTTCATGTAACAGTTTATTCACTAAATTCTCTGTAAATAAATTCCCCAAGTACCTGGATCATGCTGATCGTCCCCCGCAGCTTTGCGTGCATGAAATACAGCATCCGGAAATAACGGCAAGTCATTTTCAGGCGGCTGTTGCGAACCATGTCCATGTGAGACAATCACACGTGAAGAAGGGGCCCACAGAACAGATTCCTTGGTTGCCCATGTTTTTTCTTCTACTGATTTTTTTTTTAGGGACCTCCAGCTTGCACCACTTCGGTGAGCTTATTAAATTGTTGTAACGGGTTAACACGAACCGGTGTGAACCGGCTGAATCCCACCACTGGGTAAAATGTTTCATTTTTCCTTGTATATGTAAATTATCAACTTTAGTCATGCCATGTTCGACCCACTCCTCTTAAGTTTATCCCAGCAGGACACTAAATGATTAAGGACATTAAGGATTGTGCATGACCATGACATACTTTGTTTAGTATTCGTTCTCTAGAACCACAAATCTCGCTCTTGCCTCTTCAGTGAATTTTGCTCAGTCATTTTCTTCCTTCAAAGCTTTTTGTGTTGCTATTGCTTGTCAATCATATTGGCTTGGTAATAAACCTCTAAGCTAGGAAGCCCCACAACTCCCTATGTGGCCCTGAGAGAAAGCGGGCAGGATCCCATCCATGGTCGCTTTCAATGCAAAATAAAATTATTCATAGCTGATTGCATCATGGTTATCCATGGCTTAGGGATTGTGAGAGGTAACTTCTATGACCATTGCGGCAATATATACAACTTCACAATATTAATCCTCAACCACCAAGACAAGCCCACTGGTTTCCTTTTAACCCCTTAGTGACATGACTTTTTTGGCAAAAAAATTTTTTTTACATTTTTCACATAGATTGCAATTTAGGTAAACATTACCTTAAAATGTGAAGGGGTATTTCCAAATAACACCTCAATATGTGTTCAGCAACATCTCCTGAGTACAGGGATACCACCCATGCATAGGTTTGTTGGTTTGTTTTGGGCTAAAAGGCCACATTTAGGGGGTGAGCATTTTGGTTTTCCAACTTGGAATTCTGACATGCAGAAAACCTGCACCCATGTCCCATTTGGGGCATTTTTGAAGCCAGAAAGTGTATTCTACCCCACAAAGCCATATCTTTTTTAAAACTAGACACCCTAGGGTATTTCAAATGGTAGTATTTTAACACTTTCCATGCACTAATTATACCACCAGCCTATGTCAATGTTTTGGATATTAATTTTTTTCACATACATTGTACTTTGGGCATGAATTCACAGATCCTGTTATATGTCAGTGCCAAACAACACCTCAATATGTGTTCAGCAACATCTCCTGAGTACAGGGATACCACCCATGTATAGGTTGGTTAGGTTATTTGGGGGTTAAAAGGCCACATTTGAGACGTGCGCTTTTTGGTTTTCCAACTGGGAATTCTGACATGCAGAAAACTTGCGCCCATGTCCCATTTGCGACATTTTTAAAGCCAGAAAGTGTATTCTAACCCACAAAGCCATATATTTTTTAAAACTAGACACCCTAGGGTATTTCAAATGGTAGTATTTTAACACTTTCCATGCACTAATTATACCACCAGCCTATGTCAATGTTTTGGATATTAATTTTTTTCACATACATTGTATTTTAGGCATGAATTCACAGATCCTGTTATATGTCAGTGCCAAACAACACCTCAACATGTGTTCAGCAATATCTCCTGAGTACAGGGATACCACCCATGTATAGGTTGGTTAGGTTATTTGGGGGTTAAAAGGCCACATTTGAGACGTGCGCTTTTTGGTTTTCCAACTGGGAATTCTGACATGCAGAAAACTTGCGCCCATGACCCATTTGCGACATTTTTAAAGCATGAAAGTGTATTCTAACCCACAAAGCCATATATTTTTTAAAACTAGACACCCTAGGTTATTTCAAATGGTAGTATTTTAACACGTTCCATGCACTAATTCTACCACCAGCCTATGTCAATGTTTTGGATAGAATTTTTTTTTCACATACATTGTACATCGGGCATGAATTCACAGATCCTATTATGTGTCAGTGCCAAACAACACCTCAATATGTGTTCAGCAACATCTCCTGAGTACAGAAATACCACTCATGTGTAGGTTAGTTAGATTATTTTGGGGTTAAAAGGCCACATTTGAGAGGAGCGCTTTTCGGTTTTTTAACTTGGAATTCTGACATGCAGAAAACCTGCACCCATGTTCCATTTGGGACATTTTTGAAGCCAGAATGTGTATTTTAACCCACAAAACCATACATTTTTGCAAACTAGACACCCTAGGGTATTACAAATGGTAGTATTTTAACACTTTCCATGCACTAATTCTACCACCAGCCTTTGTCAAATTTTAGGTTAGTAATTTTTAATGTTTTGTTTCCACATACATTGTACTTCAAGCATGAATTCACAGATCCTGTTATGTTTCAGTGCAAAAAAACAACACCTCAATATGTGTTCAGCAACATCTACTGAGTACCATGCATACGTTTGTTGGGTTTTTTGGGGGATAAAAGGCCACGTTTAGGGGGGTGCATTTCCAACTTGGAATTTTAACATGTAGTCAGCCTGCGCCCATGTTCCATTTGGGACACTTTTGAAGCCTGTCAAAGTATTTTACCCTATAAAACCATATATTTTGGAAAACTAGACATCCTAGGGTATTTAAAATTGTGGTATTTTAACACTTTCCAAGTGCTAATTCTCCCACCAACTTATGTCAAAGGGTTGGGATGTCATTTTTTTCCCACACACATTGTAGTTCAGGCAGGATTTTCAGATTCTGGTATTTTCCACTGCCAACCAACACCTCAATATGTGTTCAGCAACGTCTCCTGAGTACAGATATACCACCCATGCATAGGTTTGTTTTGGGGCTAAAAGACCACATTTAGGGGTTGGGAATTTCCAACCTGGAATTTTGACATGTAGTCAGCCTGCTCCCATGTCCCATTTGGGACATTTTTGAAGCCAGAAAGTGTATTCTACCCCACCAAGCCATATTTTTTTTTAAAACAATACATCCTAGGGCACGGGCGTCCAACGTGTGGACGCGGGCCAAATGCGGCCCGCATGCCAGAGAGGTGCGGCCCGCCTGAGAGTGGCAGCGGTAGCCGCACCTCTCACCCGCTCCAGCAAAGTGCACACCGGGATGTCACTGACACACAAATAAATTTACGGTGAAGTGGCCCACTGCAAAACAAACTTGGACACCCCTGCCCTAGGGTATTTCAAATGGTAGTATTTTAACACTTTCCATGCACTAATTACACCACCAGCCTATGTCAATGTTTTGGATATTAATTTTGTTTCACATACATTGTACTTTGGGCATGAATTCACAGATGTAGTCAACCTGCGTCCGTGTCCTATATGGGATATATCTTTGAAACCAGCCAATGTAATTTATCTCCACCAAACCATATATTTTTAATGGTAGACACCCATCACTCCTTGTGGCAAGGGCTCAGCAGCCACCGATACATCACTAGATAATGTATCAGAAAGCTGACCAGGGTCAAAATCGAACCCTGAGTCAGCTGCCTCAGAATCAGTGCGTAAGCAGTGATCTCGAACAAAGAAGGGGTTAATAGTTCTTAGAAGATCCTATCTAGTACTGTAATACATTACAGTACAAAGAAATTAATCCATAAAAATGTGCACACAGCAAAACATACTGTTCCTGTGCAAGATTACTGCTTATACAGTGATGAATGGCAGGGAAGGAGTTAATACACAGTGAATTACTTTCATGAAACCTGACAATTTTATAAAATGTTATTTTATATCACTAATACTGATCTGTCTCTTTCCGTCACAAAAATGTAAGTGAGGAGAGGGAGGCAGATCAATATTTGTGCATATTGATCCGACCAATTTTGATATGACCAAGGTCATTATGAGCTTATTTGAGCAATCACCAAACCGCCTTTGCCACTAATTCGCTGTTACTGATCGCTATGCGCTCAGACAGCTTTAAAAAAAAAAATCTCAAATACTTTTACTTTACACTTAATCCCCTAGAGGGTATTATATGCAGACAGATAAAAACTGCTTTGGCGTCAATATCATTGCGTAAGCAGTGATCGACAGCAAAGAAGGGGTTAATAACTCTTAGAAGAGCCTTTGTAGTACTTAATAAATTTCAGTACAAAAAAATTAACCCCTAAAAAATGCACAAACAGCAAAAATAAATTTGCTGATGTGCACGATCACTACTTACGCAAGATCAGTGGCAGGGAAGGGGTTAAACGCAGGGAATTGCTTTTATACATTTTTTTTATTGTTTTATTATTCATGTGTTGTGTATTTATTATTTTTTTGTACTTTTACTTACTTTTATAACTTCGATCTGTCTCTCTCCCTCACTAAAAAAAATGTGAGGAGAGGGAGGCAGATCCTAACTGGTCAGATCAATATAGGGTCATCAGAGCATACTCACTGCTTGTCAGTGTGCCTGGCAGTCACTGATTGCCTCTGTGAAGGCCTATCGTTTCAATACCGCTTGAGCACTGAAAGCGAAAAACTCCTGTGTCACTAACGCCTCGGCAAGGGGTTAAGTAGTTGTTTATTAGTTGTTGTCATAAGTGGCAACAAGTTTAATTCCACTCTTTTAGTATGATCTACCCCAATATTTACCATCAGATAAATAATATCTTGGGTAGCCCATATAAAGCCATATTTTCGAATAGATACCCTTTATCTTTCAACAGGATATTGCTGGGTAGCGCCAATGATTTCTCTAAATATAACTTATATCCTTAGAGATCTGAATAAATTTGCATCTTCTTCATCAATTCTATCCTGGAGTCTTGCGGTTTGTGCAGGGTCAAGATGACATCATCTATAAAAATCAACAAACCTTAGATGTTTCAAACTCCTGTATTCTCGGTGTCACGGAAGACCTGTGATTTTAACTTCTGTTCATGTTAGTATTGTTTGTTGTGCACTGTAGTTCATACCCTTCCCCAAAGAGGCTAGATCACTCCACTTTCTGGTGCTCCGCTCCACTTCATGTCGCCGGCATGCTAACTGCTCATCCTGCATCTCTTTGCTGGGCTTAGGAGTGTGATTAGTCAGTTCAAACTAACTGCTAACCGGGAGAGAAATGTAGCTCATCTAGAGATTGGCCAGTCATTTAAAGGGAATAGTAGCTCCTCCGCTGATTGGTCCCCGGGATCTGAAACAGTACTGAAATAGGACGGAAAACAGGTGAATACCACCCGCCAACCAGGACCTCCACTTCCCTAATGTGTACCCAGCTCAGAGAGCACAATACACGACTTGTACAATAAAGGTAAAGCCCGGCAGTTTCGGACTCTCTATGCCAACCCTGGTTAAGTTGGCGCTACTCTGATTGGTAGCTTTAGACGTAGGCAGCCTTCCCATTGTTCGCTACTCCTGAGTTCTGTCTGTAGACGCCTCTCCTATTGGCTAGAGGTTTAAAGGTCCCTGAGTTAATTAGTTTAAAGGAACTCTTGCCCACCCCGGTCTCCCATTGGTCGCCCATTTCATCCCCCCTGTGTGATTGGTTAGCTGCCCAGCAGTGCCAGGGTTTAAATGGATTAACTCTGTCAAGTCCTAATCCGACTAACTTTGTATTGCTCTATCAATATATGATCTACATTTGTTTATATGTGAAATGTCCCATAAATATTCTTCTGTTTTCAAAACCTCTATACTGGTCTTGTCTATATTATACTGTGGGGGTCACAGAACATGGTTCTGTACTATTTACAGAGGTACCCAGAGGTACTAAGGAGTTGGATAGTACCCTTGGCTGTGGGACATACAAACCACAACCGGGACCTGGAAGACTAGTCATGGATGCAGTACCTAAAGGATCTGCTTGAAGCTCGTGAACGTTCTGCCAGTTATAAGTCCAAGGCTGTCCTGATTGCTGAACTGATGGAAGGTGACTTGATTATCAACACCCCTTTCGGAGGTCACCGACATGTTGGAGGTGCAGCGAGAGGTCCAGTGTTGCCTGGCTCTCAATGGGTCGAAGCACATCCAGGACGTGAACACTCAGATCTTGGATCAGTGTCACCATTTGCAAAGAGAATATTCGCAGAGTGCACCAGTGGAAACTACCTTACTCAAGGGGCAGCCATCATGCCAGAGGCTCATCGTATTAAATTTCGCAACCTGCAGCAGAAGGAGGGACAACCTTTTACAGAATGGTTCCACTGAATGAACCGTGCAGTGGACCACTGGAAGTCTGGTTGCCAAGCTGCCCCCTGAGTACTCACTACTTTAATGTATACTCTGCCTGGCAAGAAAGACTGGAGAACCATCTTGGTTTTTGCTTTATTGAGTTTATTTGTGAATTATCTACATGACCAATGAGTAAAGGGAGGGTACGGAGAATTGAACAGGAGGAAACTAATAAACAGATTAGTAAGTGTTAGAAAAAAAAGGTAACAAAGATATTTCTACATGTTGAACCATTTATGTTTAACTATTTTATGATGCGCACAGCTATCAGGAAATTATACTCAGCAGCTTTTCTTATTTCTTTTATTTGAATGATTTTTTTTATAAGGCTCTTTTATCATTAGCCCTTTTTTAGCATTCCATGTACCTGTTACATTGTAGCTATTATAGTGGAGATTTGTATTCTTGCTCAATTTAAAAAACCTTTTCCATACATGGTACAGTAAACTATACTCTTTATCTGCATTTTAGGCAGTCCAGTCACAGGATGCATTAATATTGAACCTTAATGAAGAATTTCCTACCAAATCTTATTGGGGACTGGGACAACCCAAAAGACCCCCAAACCCTCATAAATAAATGGGGGCTGGCCAAAAGCATGTAAGGTGTAAAAAAACCCACCATTTTAAATACCCTAGGGCAGCAGTGGTGAACCTAGGGCACGAGTGCCACAACTGACATGCCGAGCCCATGAGGAACAGGCAACAGTGGTTTAAAGATGGGCGCCGCCGGTCACTGCTTCTTTTCCCGATAATCAATTAACTTTTTGCTTTCCGTCTTGAACGTTTCTTCACATTGTGTCCAATTATAGGGAGAAGAAGCAGATAACTGGTGGCACCAGTCTTTTACCCACTGATGCCTGCTCCTCTCGGACTAGTGTGTGTGTATTGGTCTGTGTATGCATGAGGATGTGTGAGTATGAGTATAAGTGTGTGTGAGTATGAGTATAAATATGTCTATGCATGAGTATGAGTATAAGGGAGTGTGAGTGTGTGAGTATAAGTGTGTGTATAAGTGTGTGTCTGAGGATGAGTATGTGTGTGTGCAAGTATGAGTATAAGTGTATATGCAAGTATGAGTATGAGTATTTGTGTGTGTATGAGTATAAGTGTGCGTGTATGAGTATAAGTGTGTGTGTGTGAGTATAGGTGTGAGTGTGTATGAGTATGAGGATAAGTGTGTGTGTGTATATGAGTATAGGTGTGAGTGCAAGTATGAGTATAAGTGCATGGGTGTATGTGTGTGTATGAGCAAAAGTGTGTGTATGAGTGAGTATGAGTATAAGTGTGTGTGTGCGAGTATGAGTATAAGTGTGTGTGTATGAGTATAAGTCTACAGGACAGGGGGCGGGGGGGCGTGTCCTGACTGATGAGCCGCATGGACGTGTAGGCTGAGCTCTCCTCCAAGCTCTGGTGCATGAGCGACTAACACAGCTGTCCAAACCGATAGAAGATCTAAGACGACGGGGAGGGTGAGCGGAATCATGTCCAGTAAAAACAAAAAAGCAACACAGAAAGTCTCTCAATATTTTCCACGCCGAGCAAGACTTTCAGATCAAGTCCAAGATGGCGACGGCGTCCTCATATCTCAAGTTAGAGATGAAGGGGAGGAAGATATAGCACAGAGATCCACGTTGGAGATACAGCCTGAACTAATAGAAACAGAGATCGAACCTGCAGTAACACAGAAAGTTATGAAACAACTACTGGATAGAAACATAGAAACATAGAATGTGTCGGCAGATAAGAACCATTCGGTCCATCTAGTCTGCCCACATGCAGGGATCAATAAAAGACACGCTGAAAGACTTTATGGTAGAAATGAGACAGGGGGTGAGACAATTGGGAGATCGCACAGACCATAATGAAAATCGGATGGAGGAATTTGCTGGAAAATATAACGAATTAGTGGATCGACATAATGTACTGGAAGATGAAGTGGAGAGATTGATGACAAAAGTGGCAGACATAGAGGACAGATCCAGAAGAAACAAGATTCGGGTAAGAGGCATCCCTGAAGTGGTCTCGCAAACAACATTACCAGAATACCTCCAGGCACTATTCAAAAAAATAGTCCCTACGATATCAACAGCAGATCTCATAGTGGACAGAGCACACAGAATCCCCAAGCCAAAGGGTATGGCTGAAAATATCCCAAGAGATGTAATTATAAAGTTACATTACTTTTGTGCAAAGGAATCTGTAATGAACGTGGCTCGTAGAATGCCGTGTCTACCGAACCCATATGAGAACATACATCTGTTTACAGATCTCTCAGCTGATACACTAGCAAAAAGAAGAGAATTCCTTCCAACAACAAAGTTGCTGAGACAGAATGATATTGTGTATAAATGGGGATTTCCAGTCAAAACTGTTGGTGTTAAGAAACGGAGTACAGACAATATTGAAAACACCCGAAGAAGGCATGCAAATAATGCAGAAATGGAACTTGGCAGAAAATTCTAATGACATATATCTCACACCTAAAAGACCACAGAAGATGTCAACAGAATGGCACACAGTAAAACTAACACAGAGTCTGGTGGCAAAGCATACGGGAATAAGTGCATTGCAGGAGAATGCTCCGTGAGAAAAGAAAATAAGTTTGGTTGACCTGGAGATGGGACTTATGAAACTAAAAAACGAACTTTGATCAGATAAGTAATTCGACATGGGGGGGGGGGGGCAGAGATTGAGAGGGAGACATTGTATGTAGAACTGTTGGACTGTGTAAATTTTGCTTTAAATTAATGAAGTAACACTGGGAGGAGGAAGGCTTGGGATACAGAGAGAATATGTAAGATGATAATAAGTTCACTTTGGGAGATGTTAATAATTGATGCGTTGGAGTGGGGGGGGGCGGGTTGGGGGGAGAGGGTGAGGGAGGAGGGGGATGTTAGTAGAGAATTGAATTGAGCTGGGGATTGTTTTGGTTCATGAGTGGAGGGAGGGAAAACACATATCAAAGCTCACAGGAGGTAAATGTGGATATAGGTATATTTTGATGTAAAAGGGAAAAATTCCTTTTTTTTTTTTTATGGAGTTGGCTATAAGTAATATAAAGATAAAACACGGAAATTAAGGGATAAGAGATGACACGTGCCAAAAAGGTATAAATAATCAAATATCAGAGAGAGAACACACTTATATTAGTATTGATTCCCACAAGGATATAATAATATTAGGGGTAATGGGGAAGAAAAGGTATTAAGTACACAGTATATAAATAACCGAATATTAGAGTTAAAGATAAAGAGAAAAAAAAATTGTCTGCACTTAGATTATAGATGTTTTCACAAGGGGAGCTATATAGTGAAAGGAGGAGAGAAAGGAGAAGAAAAATGTTTGTAAATGAGTAAAAATAGAGGAGCGTTGCAAACTTATATTTCCCCTCTACCTCCTTGTTTTATTATTATTTTTTTCTTACCTTTCTTTTTTCTTCCCCTTCTCTCTCCACCCCCCCCCCCCCCCCCCCCACCTTTTGATCTCACCTTCATCCCTTCCGGATCCCCACTTAGTCTGTAATTTTAACGAGGACAAAATAAATATAGATGTTAAATGCACTGGAGGCGGAGGAGTTCAGAGAGAAGATCATACCCCCAATTTGACCGTTGGTAGTAGAGGTCATCAGGCTAGTTATGGCATTATCTATCACTCCTCGAGTAGTAGGAGGAGTTAACTGTTTAAGGTTGTTTTTGTATATGAATGTTTTTATGTATTTTTTGAATGTAATGGTAATCATCCAGGACCAAAAAAAAAGAATAAGACAGAAGAGCAGTTCAGTAGAAGTTTGACTATTATTAAATATAAATGGACCCTAGTCCTGAGTAAAAAAGATATTTTCCTTTTCCCCTTTGGAATAAAAAAAGTATACATACAGAGAAAATGTGATATGATCGTTCGATGACTCTTAATATTTTGTCAATAAATGCAAGGGGCTTAAATACATTGCATAAGAGAAGAGTAATGCTCCAAGAAGCTCAGAAAAAAAAGAGCTCAGTGATTTGTATCCAAGAGACCCACTTTTATAAAACACAAGAAAATAGATTTAAATCTAAATACTACCCAGAAGCCTACCATTCTATGGCCCAAACTAAAAAATTGGGAGTTTCTATATTAATTCATAAGGATATGAACTTCGTAGTACAAAGAAAAGACATAGACACACAGGGGAGATATATTATTCTGGTAGGAAGTATAAATAACCAAGAATACACAATAGTCAATATATATTGTCCGAACATAGAACAACTGATTTTTGTGAGGAGTGTTTTTAAGAAACTACAAAAAATACAAAAAGATTATGTAATAATCTGCGGTGATTTCAATATCGCACCAGATCCAATAATAGATTCCACAAATACATCTACAGGTAAATATAGGAGACGTATATTAAAACAAGGTAAGCAATTTATGGAGTTACTACAGGAACATGAGCTATATGATGCTTGGAGAAATGAACATCCATTGGAAAAAGATTTTTCATATTATTCAATAGTGCATCATATATATACAAGAATTGATTTAATTTTAGTAGATCAATTAACATTGCAAAAAATTGAGCAATCAGGAATAGGAGACATAACGTGGTCCGACCATGCCCCTATATGGATCTCGATCAAACAAAATAATAAAATAAAAAGAAATGGTAGATGGAGATTAAATGACAAATTACTCCAGAATCCGGATATTTGTAAAAAAAATAACAGAAGAATTAGAAGAATATTTTAAAATTAATGATACTAAAGAAGTAAAATTTAGCTCGGTATGGTTAGCGCATAAAGCAGTAATAAGGGGTCTTCTATTAAAAATCGCTGCTCAACATAAAAGAAACAGAGATAGAAAATTGCTTGAACTAATGGAGTCACTAAGACATCTAGAAGAAATGAACAAGCGTAAATGGACAAATAATATATATAGGGAAATTCAACAACTCAAAATTCAAATATCTGATATCCAATTAGAAAAAACTGAATTTATGCTGAGATGTGTAAAGCAGACCTATTACGCTAACGGAAATAGAGCAGACACTATACTAGCAAGAAAATTAAAAAAACAACAAGTAGCAAACAAAATACAATATTTGATAGATGCCTCAGGTAGAAAGATATGGAATCCGCAAAAAATAAGTGACAGGTTTGCTGAATATTACCAATCACTATATAACTTACACCTAGATCAAAGTATTTTACAGCTAACAGAAAAAAAAATTAAATCATTTCTGAATAGTTTAAATATCCCGGTATTATCTGAGGCTTGTATACAAAATTTGTTGAGACCAATTACAGGGGACGAAGTAGAAGATACAATTAATGCTTTAAAACCATACAAATCTCCAGGCCCTGATGGTTTATCAAACATATATTATAAGAAATTTCAGATATCTCTTATCCCATATCTTATAAGACTATTTTTGATATGATGAGTAGAGGAGAGGAAACACCCCCAGAACTTAGTGAAGCATATGTAGTTACAATATTAAAACCGGGCAAATCGCCTAATGATTGTACAAGTTATAGACCTATAACGCTGTTAAACACGGATATTAAAATATATTCCAAACTATTAGCTAGCAGACTAAATAAAGGATTAGTGGAATTGGTAGATAACGACCAAGTAGGGTTTATTTTAAGTCGGCAACCATCAGATAATACCAGAAAATTTATAAATATTACACATTTGGCACAATTAAATAAGAATCCATGTCTGCTATTTTCCTTGGACGCCGAGAAGGCATTCGATCGCCTCCATTGGCTTTATATGAAGTGTGTGTTACAAGCCTTTAATATCCCAGAGGAGTTCATTAGATCAATGTTTTCATTATATCAAAATCCAACAGCAAGAGTATATAACTCGGGCTTTAGATCAAGATCATTCCATATACATAATGGAACACGACAGGGATGTCCTCTGTAGCCAATTTTGTGTGCAATGGCAATTGAACCCCTAGCGATAGCTATAAGATCAAACGATAAGATCGGAGGTTAAACTAGGATTGTATGCAGACGATATTATGTTATCACTGATAGATCTGAATGCCTCGTTACAAAGCCTACATGAGATATTAGATACATTTAGTGAAATATCTTATTATAAAATCAACTGGTCAAAGACACAAGCACTGAATATAGGTTTTCCATCAGAAGAGATAGGAGATTTAAAACAACAGTATCAATACGAGTGGCGATCAGAATATATTTCGTATTTAGGAATAAAAATTACCAAAACCCCACAATCATTATTTAAATATAACTTTGTAAATCAAATTAAAATAGATGGTCTAAAATAGAAATATCTTGGTTAGGTAGAATAACATCTTTCAAAATGAACTCTCTACCCAAGTTGTTATACCTATTTCGAACAATAACAATACCGTTGACTAAGAACTTTATAGGGTCAATTCAAACTATATTAAATAGATTTATATGGAGAGGGAAACAGGCAAGGATCTCTACAGAGTTACTACAAAAATCAATTGCTTTGGGGGGGATGGGAGTTCCAAACATTAATAATTATTACCAAGCAACCATAATAGCACAGGCACTTGTTCTCTTTTCGCCACCAAAAGAGGTAAAATGGGTAGATATAGAAACAGAATACGTATATCCGAATGATATGAGAGATCTAATGTGGGTTTCAGGGGGTAAGAGACCGGTAATACCTACAATGTTACCCACAACAAGATTATCAATATCATACTGGGATAGATATAGAGAACGGCTAAGGGTACAATCACAGCTGGTCTACGATACGCCCATGTCAGTATTATCTTACTATATACCAGATTTGAGAATAACGAACTGGATACAGAATGGGATTAAAACTATTGGATCATTGTACTGTAAGGGATATGATACCCTTTTCCACACTTAGAACAAGATTTTGCATAGAACACTCAGAATTCTTTAAGTACTTACAAATAAGGCATATGCTAAGCGGTAATAATGAAATACAGATAACAGGATTAGATAAGAGCTCAAAGATAATGGAGTTAGCTGGAAAAGCCCCATACGTTAAAAAAGCAATCTCTGTGGTATATAACCTGTTGAATAGTTCAGATAGCTCACAAAAATTATCCTTTATGATAAAATGGGAACAACAACTTAACATAAATATAGAAACAAAAATATGGTTTAATTCCATGACAAAGTTACAAGGAGTTTCTAAGAACATATCACATTTCGAAACTGTTAGGAAGGTTTTATACCATTGGTACTATGTGCCCACTAAGCTATCAAAAATGTACACAACAACATCCACACTATGTTGGAGGCAATGTGGCCAAAATGGTAATATGGCACATATATGGTGGCAATGTTCAAAATTGCAGAAGTTTTGGCAGGGGATTCATACACTCTTAGAAGAAATATGCTCAACATCTTTGCCATTTACACCTGAATTCCTATTATTGAATATAATACCTGAAAAAATTACAAAGAATAAAAGTAAACTTGTATTGCAGATTTTGACCACCGCAAAGGTATCAATAGCAAGAGCCTGGAAAAGCCAGGAACCACCAACATGTAAGGATGTAGAGAATTCGATGAATACTAACAGGGTATATGAGAAAATGGCGCACAGAATGGCAAATACATTGAATAATTTTAATGAAATATGGGGTCCGTGGGATAGATATCAATGTGATAAGATGAATGCTAATGGATCAGAGGGAAATACGAGTCCAAGAGATACAGTCTGGAGGAGACAGGCTCTAAGGGAAATACAATACGTTTGATAGAAAGAAAGTAGAAATAAAAGTATGAGCTAGGAGGAATTAGAAGAGGGAGAAAGAGGACGAATGAGGGGATGGGTGGCCCTGGATGAGACATATGTAGATAAATATGAGAAGAAAGGATTGATAGATGTTTCTTATTTGAATGCAGGATGTCTATTGTATTGTTTACCTTTTTACTGTGGTAAAATCTTAATATCTTATCCCTGACTATTAGGGGAAGTTAATGAAATTGTAATATTTGTTACAGTATTTATGTAATATCGGGGTATACAAAATGAAAAGATGAAGCATCAAGACTGAGGGAGAAGGGGAAAGGGGAGGGGAGATACTAATAGTAAAAGAGAGGTAAAAATAAAAGGGTACAGAGTAATAGGTAAAGCTCTTTTAAGAAATGTAACATCTGACCCCCTGAAGTAAATATGGAGAATATGTAATATCTCTGACCTTGAGGTTTTGTTTTTGCAGGAACTTATTTTGATATTCTTTTCTTTTTTTCTTTCTTCTTCTTCTTCTTCTTGTATGGATATGTATTTGAATGATGTATTGTTTTGTTCATTCTAATGCTAATTTTTATATGAAAATATAATACAGAAAATGTCATTTAAGTCTACAGGACAGACTATTGTAGTGCTGTCTGTTCTCGGGTACACCTTAGGTATCAGGGTATGCCCACGGCCATGGGTCCCTGGCTTGCTTGCACCTAGAGGATCATCAGCCATACCACACTGACGAGGCCATTGTAAGCCAAAACATATGCCTGTGGTTTGCTGTGTTCCTCATGCAGAGGAGACTAGCCATGCATTTCAGGTCTGGACTGCCCTTATGGGTGGGATTAGGCTGATATACTAATGGAGTGGTTTCTCTGCAATGGTGTAATCAAGTGAAAAATGTAGTTGCCCTCCAATGTAGGTACTATCCTCAGTGCTGTCTTAACAGCATTGCAGGCCCCTGGGCAAAGCAAGGCAGTGGGGCCCCATAACCCCGACCCTAATTCCACCCCTAAACTCCACCTCTAACCCCACATCCAGCAACAAAAAATGATGCGCAGCAATAATTAATCACCACAGCAAGTCCAACTCTAATCACAGTGTAACACTGATCTTTTTACAGAATCCTCTGATTATTGACTTGTTTATGATAATCTTTTAATTGCACAACACTGCTGGAATAATTAATACAGAAATATGCACAATTAAAAGATTATCATTAGCAAGTCAATAGTCACATTTCTAGAAGAAGATCCTTTGAAAATCACCATAACAAGTCACACCATCATTTTGATCATACTTTAAAATATGATGAAACATTTTTTTTAAAAAGACACATTTGTGTGAGTGATACCACCCATGCATAGGTTTGTCGGGCTGTTTGTGGTAGTAATTTTTCTTTGTTATTTTTCTACATGCATTGTACTTCAGAGATCAATTCACAGATTTTGGTATGTGTCACTGCCAAACAACACCAATAACATCTCCTTAGCATAGGGATCATCTCCTTGGCACAGGGATTTCACGTATGTATAGCTTTGTCAGCTTGTTTTGGGGTTAAAGGGCCACATTTGAGAGGTGGACTTTTTGGTTTTCCCACTTGGAATTTTGATATGCAGAAAACTAGCATCCATGTCCCATCTGGGAGATATTTGAAGCCAGACAGTGTATTTTACCCCATCAAACTATATATGTTTTAAAGTAGACACCCAAGGGTATTTCAAATGGTGGTATTATAACACTTTCCATGCACTAATTCTACCACCAGCCACTTTTGAGAAGTGCACTTTTTGATTTTTCCAACTTGGAATTTTGATATGTAGAGCAAGGAAGGGGTTAATAGCTCATATAAGCGCATTTGTAGTACTGTAATTACAGTACCAAAAAATTAACCCCTAAAAAAGAACAAAGAAGAAAAAAATGTGCTGCTGTGTAGTAATCAGTGGTAGGTAAGGGGTTAATACACAGGGTACACTATACATATGGTATGTCTTTTATAAAAGCCCTTGGGTCTCACCATTTTATTACATTTTATTTAATTTATTAAAATTTAAAACTTACATTATACGGATCTGTCTCTCACTCATTAAAACTCAATTCAGCAGAGGGAGGCAGATCTACACAGGTCAGATCAATATTTGATCTGACCAGGCGAGGGGTGATGCTCACCTGAACTATCACCAAATTGCCTTTGCCGCTGATCGGCTTTTACTGAGTTGATGGGACACTTCATCGCGGGTGCATCCTTGCAGCCACTTCACCACCGTCACTTCACCACACGATAGCTCGTCGTGGGACATTTCATTGTGGGACATTTCATCGCTAAAGGTGAGTTTATTTTAGTATTGGAGTTAAGGGTGGTTAGAATTAGGGTTCGGGGGTTAGAATTAGGGTTTGGGGGTTAGTATTAGGGTTTAGTGGGTTAGTATTAGGGTTCGGGGTTAGTATTAGGGTTTAGGGGGTTAGTATTAGGGTTCTTACTGCCTGATTCAAGCATTTTTCATATATGTACATACAGTACAATTAATATTAATGTTATCTGAAAATATTTTGTTATATTTTTTGCAATCCAATCTAGGCATTGGACTTTAATTTAGAGCTGTCTTGAAACTTACATCTGCAATAATATCATTATCCATTTGCTGCAATGTTAGCCCAGTCCTGCATTTTTCCTTATATGGGCAGTATTTTGACCACACCCACCATTGTTTGTTAAGGAGCTGGGCAACGTATCACAATAGCTTCAATGTATATAAAGGATAGGCTTGTACTACTATGTTAGTCTGTGGACACATCAGGAGCCAGGAGAAGCCAGGATGATCTCATGGCCAAAAAAACATATGCCAAAATTGGTACAGTAAGTAACTTGTATTTATACTGAGTTTCTGGGCTGGGCTACTCACTGAGTGAGTATTATTAATACGCAGGTCATTTTTTTTCTAGATCAGCTGCCAGGATGATCAGGATAATCTTGTGGCCAAGGAGCACCACAGAGTGGGATGCCACAATGGTTGCAGGATAGATGTGTATAACATAAATTATAGTAGAAGTTGTTTAGTATAAGTTAAGATCTTTTGTCTACAGAATTAATGCTTAGAGTATAAGTTATACAGCCCCGATCCAGGGTTAAACAGCCGATCGCTGGTTTTCAGGGTCAGGAAGGAATTTTTTCCCTGTTACTCATTGTTTTTTTTTTTGCCTTCCTCTGGATCATTTGACTTGGGATTTAAAAATGAAATAATAGAATAAAAGTTTTATATAACCCAGATCAAAAATTAAAAAGCCGATTGCTGGTTTTCAGGATCAGGAATTAATTTTTTTTCCAGTTACTTAGGTTTTTTTTTCTTCCTCTGGATCATTTGGCTTGGTCTTTAAAGTGTCGAATAAATCCCTTATCATCCATGGTCAATAGGCTGATCCAGGGTTATACATTCGATCGCTGGTTTTCAGGATCAGGAAGGAATTTTTTTACTTGTTACGCAAGTTTTTTCGCCTTCCTCTGGATCATGTCCCTTCAGAACCCAGTAAAATACAATAAAAGCTATTAAACCTTTCAATCCTTGTTGTTGACGTCTCTCTTCTTGGATGGTATAATCAATTTACTTATTGGGTCATGGTTATAGTCTGGATAATCAAGGGTTACCAAATATGGCAAGTTCTTATCCCCTGAAAGATATATATAGACACATATACTCACACACCGCACATACACAACCAGTCACAAACACACACACCTCACATACACGGCCATCCACAAACACGGCCAGCCACAAACACACACACCTCACATACACAGCCAGTCACAAACACACACACCTCACATACATGGCCAGCCACAAACACACACACCTCACATAAACAGCCAGTCACATACACACACACACACACACATACACCTAACATACACACACACCTCACATACACAGCCAGTTACATGCACACACACACTTCGCATACACAGCCAGTCACATAAACACACGTCACATACACAGCAAGTCACATTAGACACTAGAGCTGTGCTGTAAAAAAAACAAAAACAAAAATGGATGGATGGAAGCGGAAAGGGGCTCCCCATGAATAAAAGCACCTGGACGCATGGGCGTCCACAGTAGTTTTTCCGGGGGGTGGGGTGGTGGTTTTGGGGTTAAAATATCAAAGCAGGAATGGACTGACGCCATGTATAAATTTATTTACGAAGAGTGTTGAGACAAAGACATGGAGTCAATAACAGTCAGACTGATTTCATGAGGAGGCAGAACTCAACTTTTGACAGTTCAACGCATTTCACACCATTAGCACAAAATATCCTCACCAGTACCCCCAATACCTCCTAACTCCTCCCCATTGTTTACCTTTGTTTGCTCGGGAGAGGGGTTGCTTGGTTGGAGGCAAATGTTACCCCCAGTAGTAGCTAACAGACCAGCATATACCTGAGCATTATGGGAAGTTTACAATACCTGGGGTGATAAAAATTAGCCACTATTGCCCCACTCTACAATTCCTATGGTATTCATCCAGTAATGGGCTGGCTGTATATCATGAGACCAACAACAAAAAAGTTAGTGTGCAGTGTAACATCCCAGTTTGTAACTACAAATCCAATAAAAATTAAGCTAGTAATATGGCTGATTGAATATAATTGTAGATGCAGTCAACAATAACAGTTAATATTTGCAGACTTCAAACACCCCCCGCCCCTCCCCCGCGCACAGCTCCATCTACAGTTATCAACTAGCAATGTAACTTGCTTAACATCATGTGTGTTGGAGTCAACAAATATTAATGTTGTGTTGTGTAGTGCAGTTCTGCAGGGCTGGTGCTACCCTAAGGCAGCACAGACAGCTGGCCGCCTTAGGGCGCCACAAGGGAGGCGGCGGGAAAATCGAAATTACCTGCACACCCAAGGCCTGCCATAAGGGGGTTTAGCCGGTCCGTGGCTGTGAGGGAAGCGTTGTGTGCTCTTCTCCAGCAGAGCGGCTTCAGTCAAGTTTGATCAAATAAAAAATATGCGACCGGAGTTACTTTTTTTTTTTATAACAAACTTTATTGAACCTTCACGGCTCGAGGGAAGCGCAGAACGCTTCGCTCAAAGCCGCGGACCTGCAGAGCACCAGGAGACAGAGCAGCAAAGAGGTAAGTACTGGGAGGGGGGAGGAGGGAGGCAAAATCTTGGCATATTAAATGGCAATATCCTGGCATATTGAGGGGCAAAATCCTGGCATATTAAATGGCATATTGGAGGGGCAAAATCCTGGCATATTTTTATTTTTAAACTTTATTAATTACATCATTTCTTCATTTTACAAAAATAGTTCAAGCAGTACAAAATTTTAAGTGGATTAAATACAGTGCAGTATGTTGTATGCTGCAAGCATGATATAATGTATATTACATATTCATTCGAGATCTGCAATATCTTGATAATAAAGATAAATTACGTACAGCCATTCTCACATTCACATCACATTCATACTATTTCTCTAGGTGAAAAATCGTCAACTGCGTAAGTCCAAATGGGCAACCAAGATGGGGCTATAGATAACATTATTTATGGATATTATGCCTATAGTCTCATACTGTGAGGGGTAGTTTATGCATCACTGCACTAGATTAGATAAGATTTTGCCACGGGGCCCGAATTTCATAATAGCTGTCTAAGTTGTTTGTTAGTTTATAGAAGTACCTCTACATATTATGTTGGTAATTTATCTGTCATAACTTTTTGCCTGGTCGGGGGGTCCTGGTTTTTCCACTCTCTAGCCATGCAGATCTTTACTGCCGCAAATACATTTATCACTAGATTTATCTTAGCTTTATTATCTAATGGCATGTCTAAATTAAAAGGGAAGGTTTGGGGAAGCAGACACCAATCTGATTCAAAAAGAATTTTGAGCAGGACCCCCAGATCTGTTTTAAGGGAGTGCAGTCCATCGCAGCTCCACCATATGCGAGACATGGTTCCGGGCTTGTTTTGGCATCTCCAACAGTTACTTGAAGAGGTTTGGAACATTTTATGCATAACAACTGGAACGTAATACCAGTGATGCAACAGCTTAAAAAACTGTTCACGTAGATTGATGCAGTGTACCGCCTTCCTCATCCTAGTCCATGCCCGAACCATGTCTCAGCTGGGAGGTCCATTCCCAGTCGAATGATGCCCTTGGATTTCTCTGGGTCAGTCTCCCTGCGTGAAAGATCCAATAATCTAGATATGAGATGTTTTTTATAGTGAGCCTCGAGAAAGGTATCAAGCTCTGAGTGTTCCCTCAATGGGTTTGCATTCAAAAAGCTTTTAATTCGTGTGTAGGTGAAATTCCCCGTATCTGGGATGTCATATTTGCATTGGATTTCGTCGAATGAGTGAATTGAGAAGGACGATAGTATATCCGAAATATGGGTCAGTCCTTCTCCAAACCACTGTTTTAAGTCTAGGTCTTCCATCATTAGTTGGAGAGTCTTCAGAGGAGCTGGGTTAGTTAGAGAATCAGACAGAGCAAACTTCCCTTTAAACTTAAACATTTGTTCCACTATGTTTAATATAATAGGGTTCAAAATTTCCAATTTCTTATATTGTTCTGAGTTCAACCAGAAGAGGCAATAGGGATTACAATTCCTACATAACCATTTTTCATAATTGAACCAGCCAAGATTGAAGCCCTATTTACAGTCCCAGACTATGAAGTGTTAAGCCATACATGCTTCATAGATTCCAGCAATGTTTGGATAATTGACTCTGTCCAGAGACAGTTTCCTTCTCAACGTAGCCCTTCCAATTCTTGGAGGTTTCCCATTCCATACAAAGGAAGAACATATTACTTCGAACTGCTGCAAAGTCCTAACAGGTACAGGAAGGGGGATAGTTCTGAATAAGTACGTCAATTTGGGGAGCACGTAGCTTTTTATGGTGTTCAACCTGCCCAACCAAGAGATTTCATAATTCTTCCAGGACAAAAATTTAGTTTTTAGTTGGCTAAGCAGATGGGAATAGTTCTCAGATACCAGGTTTTTAAGGTCATGACAGATTCGTATTCCAAGGTATTCAATATGTTTTTGGTTAAAATGAAAGGGAAGCTTTCTCCTTAGATTACTCAAAGTTTGCTGGTTTATATTAAATGCTTGCGTTTTGTTAAGGTTAAGCTTATGGTTTGAATATATTCCAAACTTCTGTATTTCCGGGACAGACATTTCTGGGTTTCCTATGGTTAGCAAAGTATTGTCCGCATATAGCATGATCTTATGCGAAAGCGGACCCGTATTTATTCCCTCTCTTTTGTTATTTGCCGGATCAGAGCCGCCAGGGGTTCGATCGTCAGCACATAGAGCATGGGGGCTAAAGGGCACCCCTGTCTAGTGCCGTTGTTAATATAAAAGAAATCTGAGTCAAGATCCGATCCAGATATCTTGGCCTGCGGGTCCGTATATAACGCCATTGTATTAGTGGAAAAGGTACCTGAGAGGCCAAAAACATGGAGGGTTTCCTTCAAGAAGGTCCAGCTGACCCTGTCAAACGCCTTCTCGGCATCTAGTGAATAAGACTTCCCTTTATAAATAATTTTATTAATCCTGATACAACTATTCCTATGTTTAATTTTATTCGTCAGATTCTTGCTGGCCCTGTTACTGCTATAATACCACTCCTGTCTTAGACATTGTAGCGACCTATTTGTTTTTTCTAATAATCTATCTTAAAATTTTTGTTGGATCTCGGCTATTTGTTTATTTAAATCTATGTCTGGGTTTAGTTTATTGAGGGCTTCAATCTAGGCAAGCTTCACATAGAGGTCTCCCAATTCAAGACCCTTTGCCTTTTAATTTTTTTCCCCTGTTTTATAAGATGTCCGCGCATTGTGCATTTCATTGTACACCAAAGAGTTGAATCCTGAACTAGCCCGTTATCATTATCCTTCAGATAATCTACTGCAAGCTTTCTAAACTCTTCCCTATCCGACGGTGCGGTTCAGAGGGTTTTGTTTAGTCTCCATTTAGATCTAATTTTATAATTCTCTCTGTTTTTGATGGTGACAAAGAATAGTAGTGATGTACCTGTGAATAAAAGGTATAATCTCTCTCTTCTGGTTTTTGTGTTCTCCAAACATCGCATAATCTGTTCCTAGCCAGCCATTCAGTGAAGGACTTTGCAACAGATTTAAGCTTATTATCTGGAGCGGAACCACGCATCAATCATTTATCTAATCTGACATCATGGATGCAATTTAGGTCTCCACCAAAAACGAGATGTCCTGTACAAATCTCCTGAATTCTGGAGTAGACCTTTCTTAGAAACCTCACCGCCGCAACGTTGGGTGCATAACTGTTGTCTATGGTATAAGGCACATCGTTAATTTTACAGATACAAATCACGAATCTTCTCTCAGTCAGTTTCGAGATAGATACACTCCAACTTTAAGTTGTTGCCAATTATTATTGCAACCCCTTGTTTTTTTTTGCAGGCCAGATTTGATGTGTAAATGTTAGGATATTTCTTATATTTCCAATAAATAGAGCCTCCTGTAAGCCAATGGGTTTCTTGCACGAAACATACATCTACATTCTGGAGGGATAAGAAATGGTGAATAAGTCAGCCTGCTGAGAGGAAGGAACTGAAGACGCGTCTGATTGGAAAGACGCCCACTACAGAATGCAGACGCTACACGGATGACGTCACCACGTGCGATGCCTGTGAGTCACGTGTAGCGGGAGATTTAAAAATGGAAGCTGAAGAATAGAGAGAGGACACTTGAAAAAGCCCTATCAATTGGGCGAAACGCGTTGTGGAGGAGAGGAGACCTTTGGGACTGGCTTTGGACACTTGGCTCTTTACCACTGTGCATTCTCATGCTGAATCCTGTGATATGTGATGTAAGACTTGTATGTACCTTTTTCTATATTAAATTTACTCACACTAAAAGTCTCCTCTTCACTCTCTCTTGCTTTTTGGAGACCTGATGGATCATTAACCCCTTGTGGGCTCCCAGGACGCCTTATAGACTGAGCAGAACTCTGCTCAGGAAGATGTGAGTGCATTCTCACTTAATTTTGCATGTTGGCACTTTTAATTTAAGATTACTACACTATATTATTATTGTTTCTGTTTTTATCCCTTCTGGTTTACACCGAGCTGATTACGCTATATCTAAGGGTAACCCCGATTTTTATTTTGTGTGTATTACAGTGTTGGGTTACAGCGCACTTTTTCACGTGTTTTGTTTTATTTTTTGTTTTATTGTTTGCGTGTTTGCACTCAACTTTTCATGTAGATGGTTTATACTAGAGATGCGATTTGTAGGTGAGTGGTCTGGAAAAAGATCCTCTGGGAAATTATCTGTTGGTATTACTTCAGTAGGTCATTATGCCTCTTTTAGGAAATCTTTTGCTGCACAGCTTGATTTAGAAGAATAATATGTCACGAGTGGTTTTATTTTGTCCGTACTTTGTCTCTTCTCTCTTTCTCTCTCTCTCTCCTTCTCCCTCTTGGGAGCCATTGCTCAAAGTTATTCAGCGAGAGGGAAAAAAAAAAGGAGAAAAAGAGGAGTCCACACAGTCCAGAATCTATTGTCAAGCCACAAATTTGTGGCTAGAGCCTTTGGCGCGCTTATGCAGAAGATTCAGTAATATATCTTATCCTTGTGGTTCCCACCAGGGCATGAGATTAATGAAACCGGGAATTATTCTGAGATTAAGCCCGTCCAGTATGTTCAGAGTACTTCACCTTTACTCTCCAGAGTTGGAGTGTACAGTCTCTTAGCAAGCATAGTGTATCTTCCCTCTTTCTTTCCCAGATGCCTCTGTTCTATAGTTCAAATATAGATAGTTTGGCCTTAAGCAACCAGAAATCACATTATAAGGTCGGATTGAGACTCTTCTCAGTATCCCTACAGCTCAGTTGTGTCTTTATACAGAACGAGGAATAATATGTAGATCCAGTGAACGTCAATGTATGCTCTAGAGTAGTTTGCTTCCCAGAGACCCTTATGCCATTATAACGAAGAACTCCTATGATGTGAGTAAATATACCAGATTCCTCTAGAAATGGGTAAGTTCACATAAGGAGTGTGTGGCTTATCTGTATGTTTCTAAATGTGTTACAGCCCAAGTCTCCTGCAGCAACTTTAGATATTCTATTCCTGGTATAGCTCCAGTAGATTAAAGTCAGGGTTTCCCTCAAATGGAAAATATCTGAAAACAGGTGTCCCTATGTATTCCAGCGTTTCTTTAGATAAGTCAAATATCCCTTAGTTTAGCTGGTGTTAAGTTTGCATGTGGAGTTGTATACTCTTAGCTAAACAGGAATATTCAGCTTTATTGTCCGAATTGGGGTGTATATTTACAATGTGTTCCAGGCTTAAATAGAGTGAGTTTTGCTTTAATGTTCCCCAGAAGGGGTTACGGAATTCCTCTTAGTGGCCATAAGGCTCAAATTATGATTCTACATAACACAGAAGGCTCAGTTAAGAGTCAGTATATGTTTAGGCAGATTTTACCTTAACCCAAAGTCCAGTCTCAATGGAGTTCAAGGCTCCTGTGAAAAAGGAAGACCAGACTTATCTGGAGTAATGAGTGATCCTTCTAGGATTCGCACAAGCTTCAGAGGCTGGTAAATATATATATTTTTTTAATCTTTTTTTCCATTTTCCCTCGTCCTCTCCTTTATGCGTTCCAGACCAGACCTTATATATCGATGATAGATGTTATATCATAGGTGTGTCACAAAGATTTACTTGTAGGGTTGTATGCTTTTAGCTGAGGAAAATAATTGACTCTTCTGTCCTGATTGAGATATGTACAACGTGTTCCAAGCTTAAATAGGCAAAGTTTGCTTTGATTTTCCCGAAAAAGGGTTACAGCGGATTGCTCTCAATGTCACCTATGCTCAACTTAAATAAAAAAAATTAAAAATTCAACTGTACATCGGTGTATGTTTAAGCTTATTTTGTCTTCACAAATGAGTTCAGTGTCAATGGAGCACAAGACTCCTGTGATTTTATAAGAAGACCAGACTTCTAGAGTGTCCCGTCTGGAGTTCATATAGGTTACAAAGGCTAATAGACAGTCATTATGAGTTCCAGTCCAGATCTCCTATAGTGAAAGTAGATATCATGTCGCACAATAGTGAGGTCAGGGGCTTCCCTTCCTCTTCTCTGCCTTCCCGCTTCTAGTAGGTAAACAGATTTAAGTATTATTAAACCAGAGCAAAGCAGCAAATGGTTGTGGAAAGTTCTTGCAAAGGGTTTCAGTCTCAGCAATGTGATATGTGTATATATGAAATAACTGTCTTCTGTGGTAATATACAATATGAATATATTCACATATTCTGTTGTGCCGGAGAGAGTAGAAAGAGAGACTCAAAGAAAAAAAAAAGGGAAATACTTAGCTTGATTTGGTTACAAGCCACAGCCTTGCCTTGAAACTCAGGAAGAAGTCATATACTATGAAACGCTTCATCTATACTGGCGGCCATCTTCCAGGGGAGTAGATGTCTAACAACTTTCCAGCTCCCAGTCATGAAGAAAAGGTCAAATCCTCATGAGGCAGTAGAATTAGCGGGTAAGTCAAGAAATAAGAACATCTAACTCAGTGTTGAATCAGTCGATCGACGAATCGCTGGCTCGTAGCGAAGAGGGATTAATCCATGCGGTCTTCTGTCAGCACCACCCGCACCTCGTAGCAAGCCGACACGGGGGCAAAATTGTGGCATATTAAATGGCATATTGAGGTGCAAAATCCTGGCATTTTAAATGGCATATTGAGGCGCAAAATCCTGGCACATTAAATGGCATATCGAGGTGCAAAATCCTGGCATATTGAGGGGCAAAATCCTGGCATATTAATTGACATATTGAGGGGCAAAATCCTGGCATATTGAGGGGCAAAATCCTGGCATATTGAGGGGCAAAATCCTGGCATATTAAATGGCATATAGGGGCAAAATCCTGGCATTTTAAATGGCATATTGAGGCCCCAAATCCTGGCACATTAAATGCCATATTGAGGCGCAAAATCCTGGCATATTGAAGGGCAAAATGCTGGCATATTGAGTGGTAAAATCCTGGCATATTGAGTAGCAATATCCTGGCATATTAAATGGCATATTGGTGGGACAAAATCCTGGCATATTGAGGGGCAAAATCCTGGCATATTAAATGGTATATTGAGGGGAAAAATATTGGCATATTAAATGGCTTAATACTGGCATATTGAGAGGCAAAATAGTGTGTCTCAGGTTATGTGTGTATTGGTGTCACTGTGTGTGTAAGTGGTAAGGGTGTATGTAAGTGTGTCACTTTCTGTGTAAGGGTGTGTGTGTAAGTCTGTCACTGTCTGTGTAAGGGTGTGTAAGTGTGTCACTGAGACTGTGTAAGGGTGTGTTTGTGTGTAAGTGTGTCACTGTGTCTGTGTAATGTTGTGTGTGTGTCACTGTGTCGGCGTAAGGGTGTGTGTTTAAGTGTGTCACTGTGTCTGTGTAAGGGTGTGTGTGTAAGTGTGTCACTGTATTTGTGCAAGAGTGTGTGTGTAAGTGGTAAGTGTGTCTCTGTGTGTGACTACAAGGGTTTCTTTGTGTTTAAGTATTTCAATGTGTGTTAGGGTGTCAATGTGTGACAAATTTAGAGCATGTGAGTTGAATATTTAGATGTATTTATTTTCCACATTATACGTTGTACTTTTATATATGTAAAATGTATGGAGGATAGAAAAGAAATATTTATAACCCAAAGGAAATATAAATACAAAGCGCCTGTGAGTGCACAAAAGTGTAATTATGTTATATACAAACCCAAATACTGATACGTTGGTGGGTACTGAGACGGAACTTTTTGAATCTTCTGATAAACCAGAAAAACGGACTGATATGGACTAGTGAAATAAATGAGGATAAATAGCGCACTAGTCTTATGTAACTCGCAGAAAGACACTATTGCAGAGAAAACAAGAGGAGAAATGTATATAAATAGAGAAGACATCGCTACATATGCATAAAAAAATCAATAAAACGAGGATTAAATGTCCTGAAGGGAGATCCTATTTTGGTCCCCATATTGCCCGATAAAGGGAGAATTATTTGTAGACGCAATAAAAATTTGAAAAGCATCCTAGCTCTGACAGATATGTCTAAAAAATTTAAAGAAAAACCCCATAAGTACAACTTTTTGTCTAGCATTAAGGGGTGGTACAGATGCGGAAATTGTGACCAATGCTCTGTCTGCCCCAAAAAAGCCAGTTACATTGTAGATGGCGCCACTAAAACAAAATATCCCATCAGAAGACATGTATCGTGTAACACAATATATAAATTAAATAAAATGTGGTATATATTTTGGAGAGCCCAATTGGCCTCCAATATATAGGAAGAACCAGTAGAACTTTTTAAAAAAGACTTTCAGTACATAGGTACAAAATAAGGAGAGGGTATGAGAAACATGTTTTGTCTAAACACTTTTTAGATGTAGATAAACGAGACAATAAAAAATTAAAAGCATTGTAAAAAGAACATATTGTATTGGGCCCACGTAAAGGTGACAGACTCAAAATTCTATGTATGAGAGAAACCTTTTGGATCCTCACCTTGAATACTTTAGTCCCTAAGGGTCTTAATGACAATTTTGATCTAATCCCTTTTTTAGACTAATATTAATGTGCACCTATATATTCTGTATTTTTCTTGATATGAATATTGTATTATTTGTAATTGTTAATTGGCTTTAGGTATTTTTGTACAATTGAAATCCTTTGGGCTAATTAACAATCTTGAATATGTACAAGTGTTTGAGGACTGTACTGGGCAAAGTAGAACCCAGTGCAGAGTAAGGTTTTTGTGTTTGTGACTCAATAGTATCATGTTACATTGTATTTCATATGCTTTTCCCTTTTTCCCCTACCTCTGCTTGTATGGTGATACTGCCTAGTTCTGACAATGACTGTATTTATGTCCTTTTGGTCATTGCACTTTTTGTACTATGTATGTACATATCTGTAATAATCTCTGCTTTGTTGTCGTGAAACATAGTACATTGTGGGTTATTAGTTGTATGTCACGCTCGGCGCCACACTATGCCGGCTCTGTGTGGTCCCGATGTGTTGCTACGGAGGCCACTTCGGTTACATCTGCAAGCCCCACATCTGGGTCCTTCGTTTCTCTGTATACGGAAGTAGACTATTTAATATGAACAATGACCGCCCGAGACATGTTGGACGCCAAAGGCTGAAGAAGTTTACGAAACGCATCCCTTTTTTGACTTCCTTTTCTGCAAAAGACCTAGCCAGGCTCTCTTCCGCTTCCATTTGGATTCATAGTCCCCTTCTCTGAGCCCAACACTGTCTTGGGCGGATCATTAGGTATGTATTAACTATTTGTACACTGACCATTTTCCACCTTGCTTCTCGATTGATTTTATGTTTTTATTCGGATATATTTCATATTGATTGAGATAGCTTTATTTTTATTGTATTGCCTGTTTTTTTTGTGTCTCCACTCTTTCAATATTGTGGATTAATTGTTGTTTGTCTATTATATCTATTAAATATATATTTTTTATACCACTTATGCCTGTGTATTGCAGTTGTTTCATTTAATCCTTTTTATTGATTTTTTATGCATATATAGCGCTGTCTACTCTGTTTTTATCAAATGTATGAAGGGTTGGTGGTGTGGGAGGCGTGGCAGGTCAGAGGAGGGGGGCACCAAAATGCACATTCGACTGTGTAGACGAAAATCCTTGCACCGGCCCTGCAGCTCTGTGATGCACAGCGAATACTGGGAAGTATTACAAAAAGGGCATTAAGAGGAAATAAAAATGTACACTTGGTAGTTAAGCAGCAGTGATAGAAACGTTTGGCACTACAGGTTTCTCATGAAATTCAGCCAACCAAATGGATTGCTGAGAATAATGAGATGTGCATTCCACAACAGCTGCAGTATCAATCCATAATCATAGAATACCTAACCTTTGGCAATCTGGTTGTTGATTGCTCTCTTTCCAATGATACTTAAAACACTGGCTGAGAGTCATGGGAAATGCAGTCTCAACAGCTAGAGAATGAACTCCATTTTAATTTTAGAATTCTGCCCATTCTGGTTGGTTTGGCATAAAAAGGGTATAAAAAGTGATTCAGAAACTATAGGGCTCAAGTAGCAGATTCAGTGGACCCTGGAGTGTGTGCACTCAGGGCAGCTACCCCCCATTGTTCAGTGGTAAAAACGTCCATTAGAGAGCAGACCAAACCATTCTGATAGGAGGGAGTATAGACTTAAATAAAAGAAAAATAAGAAGAAAGCTCCTACCAGTGATGGAAGACATATAACATAAAACATCAGTGTCTTCTAAATATTAATATTAATTGTGGGCATTTATTTATCCATGCCAGTGCTGCTTATCTTATACAGCTATTAAATAATTATTGAAACGATCCACACATTTTTGGCTTCTATTTGGTTGCAAATATCTACTGTGCTCGTGAGAGTAATTAATCACCACTAGTAATAGCACCTAATTTGATATGTGTATTGCATACAACTACTGTGTATTTTTTACGTTCTTTTACCTGCATATTACTTTTATACAATGTCTGATGCAAAGATTTGAGGGGAGGGTTTCATTAGTCATGGGCCACAGAAAAACTCTTAGGAGCCATATTTTGACCATTAAAAATGTCTACCTGGTTCAGTTCAAGGCAAGGGAAGCCAAATATAGCTGAGGTTTTAAGTTACATCTTTCAAGATAGCATCCATGGAGTTAATATATAAACAATAATAATCATCCACAGCTAAAATCAAAGCAGCACTTATATAATATGTAATGGTATTGTATAAGGGAGACTGCTATCTTGTAGAAAGCTCTGTATGTGAATTAAAATGACTAAAGTGTCTAAGTGTCTAAGTCAATTAAAGGAAATTATATAGGTGCAGATTTTGTACAAATTTAGACATTAAGACCACTAACCTCATTTCCTACAGCTTCTAGTTCTCTTGTATTTTTTTTGTTTTTGGGACACTCAGACTTTGAGACACGTATATTTAGTTTTATTTGTTTCTCACTTCAATGTGCTCTCAGTTCATCCTTGTGTCCTTTTCTATCCAAATTTACCTACAAACACTTAACATACTTATTCAATTTATTGGCAGCTCTAGTCGACCTCCTTAATAGTTCTAGGTCAGCCAGAGTAGCCACTTATTGTAGCCTGTTGTCGCTATACACAGTAACATACAGTTGCATCACTGAAGAAAAGGGAGAGAACTTATCCATTCGTTTTTATTCGATCCTCCTCTTATGTCGTTTGATTACATCAAATTGTTTATTTTTTCTACCCATTCTCCCCAATTATACATATCTTTCATTCTTATATCAAACTGGTTTGCTATCCCCTGTTCCATTTTTATTTGGTATAGAACTTGGTTTTAACCTCGATCCATGATGGTATCTTGTTTGAAGCCCAGCATCTGGCAATTAGCAATTTAACTGCCACCAAGAAATGAATAATAATCTCCTTCTCTTTATTTGTCATCTGCTGGCTGGAAACATGCAATAAAAAAAACCCTGGTTCGTATTCCAAGTCTACTCCCGTTAATTCTTTAATTTTCCACAATTTTAAAATATTTTCACAACCCCAGAATATATGCAGAATATCGCCTTTTAGTATTTCACACCTCCAGCATCTATCTGATTTTTCAGTACTTATCTTCGCTAGACGAGATGGTACCCGATACCTACAATTCAGTATCTTCAAATATATTTAATCGAGGTTCAAGCAGTGTACAGTTTTATAAGTTAATCTCATGGTTGATATCCAATCCTCTTGTGGAATTTGGTACCCTATATCTTTGCCCCATTTTTCCCTATTTTTGTTATTTATGGTCGGTTTAATATGTCTAATAAGAGCCACACATTTAGTTATCATGTTTTTCATTATAGTCTGAGACACTAGTTGCAATAGTTTTTTTTCATTCTCATTATTAGGTTTCCTAACATATCTCAAAGTAAAATATTTTATTCTAAGATATGTGTTCATCTCTTTATTTGCTATTCCTGTGTTCTCTTCTATTTTATGGAAGCCTCGATCCTCCCAACTTTTTAGGTTCAGATCTTGCATATTTGCACTTATTGTTTTTAAAGGTAACCCTGTTAATAACTGATTTTTTATTATTAGAGTTTTCATGTTTTCTCCAGTTTTTAATTGTCATTTAATATTGAGCACTTTGTTATTTCGCCTTCCTTTCTTTCCTTTTCTCGTTTGTATAGCTCTTCTCCGTTTATCTTCCAGAATAAAGATCCCAAGTCCTGACACTTTACCATATGTTGTTCTACCTTATACCAACTCTCCTTTTCTATTCCCTCCTGTTGAGTCGAAATTGCTTGAGTGATTTTACACGCCATTGAATAGTCTTCTAAAATTGGAATGCCCAGACCTCCTTCTTTTACCCCCAGAGCCATCTCCATCCAACTTTTAGAGACCTCCTTGTTAATCATTTTAAATAGGTATGTCCATTTTGTAAGAATGTAGGACTTAAGGATATTTAACCTCCCCCACCACGAAAATCCTAGTGGTTTCCATTCTTTCAGTTTTTTATTTGTTTCCAGTAGCAGAGGGAGAAGATTTATTTGTCCTAAATCTGCTGGGTCCCACACAGTTTTTATCCCCAGATAATCCGAATTGTTGTGCTAAATTTATCTTATTATACTGTGTCATATTACTGGCCAGGGATGGCCTTAAGTGTTCCGGCGCCCTGTGCGGGCTTCCCCCGTGGCGCCCCCCCCCCGTCTCTTTCACCCCCCTATGTATGTGTCTCTCTCCCTTCTCATGTTTGTTCCTTTCCTCTTCCTTGCCATGTCTGTCTCTCTCTCTCTCTCTCCCCCCGTTCTGTCTCTTCCCCCCTCCCCCGTCCCCTGTTCTGTCCCACCCTCCCCCTGTTCTGTCTCTCTCTCTCCCCCCCTCCCCCTGTTTTCTCTCTCTCCCCCAGTTCTGTCTCTCCCCCTGCCCCTGTTCTGTCGGTCTCTCTCTCTCTCCCCTCCCCTGTTCTGTATCTCCCCCCTCCCCCTGTTATCTCTCTCCCCCCCAGTTCTGTCTCTACCCCCTGCCCCTGTTCTGTCTCTCCCCCATCCACTGTTCTGTCTCTCTCTCTCCCCCCTCTCCTGTTCTGTCTCTCCCCCATCCACTGTTCTGGCTCTCTCTCCCCCAGTTCTGTCTCTTCCCCCTGCCCCTGTTCTGTCTGTCTCTCTCCCCCCTCCCCTGTTCTGTCTCTCCACCATCCACTGTTCTGTCTCTCCCCCATCCACTGTTCTGGCTCTCTCTCCCCCAGTTCTGTCTCTTCCAACTGCCCCTGTTCTGTCTGTCTCTCTCTCCCCCTCCCCTGTTCTGTCTCTCCCCCATCCACTGTTCTGTCTCTCTCTCCCCCCTCCCCTGTTATCTCTCTCTAGCCCTGTTCTGTCTCTCCCCCCCCCTGCCCCTGTTCTGTCTGTCTGTCTCCCCCCTAACCCCTGTTCTGCCTCTCTCTCTCCCCCCTCCCCTACCTTTGCCTGCAAAGTTGGATCCAGGGAGGGGGCGGAGCTAACGTCTGAGAGGTGTAGCTCCGCCCCCACCCTGTGAAGCAGAACACAGTCTGCATTACCTGGAGCCATGGGCAGCAAGAGAAGGTGCTGCTCAGCTCCCCATGCTTAATGAAGGCATGGGGAGCCGAGCAGCACTTTCTCATGGTGCCAGTGGCTCCCCGTGAAACAGACGCTGCTCTGCTTCACAGGGTGGGGGCGGAGCTACACCGCTGAGCCGGTTAGCTCTGCCCCCTCCCTGATCTAGAAGAGCCTGCCGAGCAGAGGGCTGGTGAGGTGGGATCTTTTGATCTCCCCCACCCAGTGCCTCTACAGGCTTTTTATTTTATTTTTTTAACTTTATTTTTTTTTTTACCGGAGGGCGCCCCCTGGGGTGTTGCGCCCTGTGCGCTCGCACAGGTCGCACACCCCTAAGGCCGGCCCTGTATCCGCCCAAGCAAACATAGTCACATTACATGTGAGACAAAGTTTTCAGAAACTGTAAGGTGACCCATATCATATCCTTGTGTATTATATGTACCTGCATTTATTTACATGTAAATGTTATGGTGATGGTGTACTTTAGTGTATACTCCAAAACAATTCCATCATACGATTAGTGTATAATGCAGATGACAGAATGGTGTATATATACTTCAAATACCTTCAGTTCATTACACAATATATGTCAACAAACACGGTAATGACTGTCTGCTGTCTTTAATAGCTTTAAGTACAGCGGCTTAATATTATCTATGGATAATTCCATATTGTATAGAATATTCACTTCTTTTATGTTGTTTTAAATCTTTTATTTCACAACATAACAGAAAAGATTTATTTGTAGATGTGCACTGTAGACGCGGTCTATGATGTCCCTACTACATTCGAATGGAATTTGTCTGCTGGGGGCTATGGATGTGACTTAATTTAACAGCATGCCTCCTCTTGGAACCGCTTGAAAGAACCTTTGGTGCTTCCATCTCTTCTCATGGTCTCCTATTATGTAAGAAATGTACTTGTTAGACAGAATAGGTTTAAGGTAAAACAAATGTAATAAAAACTAGTTTAAATAAACCTGAAATGCTCTCTATGAACTTTGTAAAATGTGGGCAGCACTTGTAATAAGAAGAAGACTTTTATCAGACATTTATGTGACACATACTCCAGATTATTTAAATAAATATAGAAACAAGGAAATGGGGGAGGATAACTCTAAATTACCACATTTACCGTATTTGCTCGATTATAAGACGACCCTGATTATAAGACGACCCCCCAAACTTTGGATATTCCTTTAGGAAAAAAAACTAAAAGCCTGAATATAAGACTACCCTATAGGAAAAAAGTTAAACTTGTATATATTCACATGTAAATTGCTTTTTTAATAAAAAATTATATCAAAAAAATGCATTTGTTTTTATTTCCTTTTATGTGCCAATTCTGCCTCTCTTTCCCTTGCCCCCAGCTTTGTCTCTCTCCCCCTCCCTTTGATCCCCCCCTATCCTCTGTCTCCCCCCCCTTGTTTCTCTCTGCCCCCCCCCCCTTGTAGCTCACTTCCCCCCTTCCTTCCCTTGTTGCTCTGTCTCTTATAATTTGATTATCAAAAATTGTGTTTTGGTGTGTTGCACTCGAATTGGCTACTTACCTTCCACTCTGCCAATTCCAAAGACATAAACTTTAATCCACAAATTTCTCAAATTCCCCCAGCGGAGGCTTAGGTGTTGTAACACTAGCTGGGCTTTTATGGTCTATGCTGATTTTAAAGGACAACTGTAGTGAAAATAAATAATAGTTTTTTTGAAAAAGGACACTCAATAAATGTGGTAAAGGCAGCAGCAGAATGGTATAGTGCCCGAGAGAGAATCTCCACCAATCCTCCAAATTATAAATAAAACAAGGTGGCGCAGCACTGTCGAGGTGAAATGGATTTTATTGTGAAAAACTGGCAACGTTTCGACCCGATGGGTCTTTCTAAAGTTAGCTTGAGAAAGACCCATCGGGTCGAAATGTTGTCAGTTTTTCAGAATAAAATCCATATTTTTTGCTTTCCTTGATAACATTCACTCGTGAAGCTTCCAGGAAAGCCGAAAATAGCACGAATCGGGGTGAAAATGCAGCGATTGTGCTATTTAAAAAGCAACACGTACATTGGGAGCTCATCCATGTACGGCATTGTCGTGAAGGGGTTATGTTATTTATTTCTTTGTTTTCATAGACTCATGAATGTTTACTATTATTGCATACATCGCTTACCATGGCAATTGAAACAATGTATTTCATTTAACAAAAGAGTGTGTAGCACACTCCTTTGGAACTTTTTTTTGTAATAATTGTTTGTAAATCTCCTTTACATTGTTACGATAACTAACAATATACCTAAAACATCAGAGATTATAATATAGATCAAATAATATAAGTAAAAAACTTCAAAAAGTTTTATTTTAACAACGGATATGAGTATTATCCAGGTTGTTTAAAGAAGGAATCTCTTAATAGAAATAAACCATGAGTGTACCAATCCACAATTAAAACAAGTGAACTGCAAGTCATCTACAGAAAAAAACAGACTGAACTGGAAAGTTAGTCAAGTTGGAGAAGTTTATCATTATTAATGGTAGATTTTTTTGTGGGTCACTTGTCAATTAGGCAATAAGAAACAGAGGATTGCTTGCCAAATGTGTTTCCTAACTTCACTTGTTTCACCTTCACTGACAACCAAAATTAAAAAAACTATTTATATGGCCATATCCTGCTTAGCTCGCCACTACGTCAAAGTACCCCACTTTAGGCGAGGCCCTAACCTAACCTAACCTTACTTTTTACCTGGGGCCTGAGTCAGTCTGAGACTCTCCTTTTATTAAAAGTCCTCTTTGGACACCTATAATGAGATACCTGTGTGTGGTGGAGGGGCGCTTTTATTGTGGTGTCTAATTTAAGTAGTCATTATACATAATATAGATGGGAATCAGGGCATATCCACACAACACAAGCAATGGGTTTAAAAACTGCTGTTTAAAACATCTAACTGAAGTTAAACAATGGGGATTTAGTCACATTATATGGCCATATTGTTATTAGCCTAATATTATAACAAATAATTCTAATTTAGGAAAATTCTAAGCCTTTTACTGATTTCCTTATGGGATATGGAAATAGATAACATTTTAAACTTTTTCAGTGCTGAAGCTGTCACACAACAATTGCTTAGAGCCAACATAGTTCAAGAGGGGTTTCACATTAAAAAGCTAGTATTTGGCAACTGAACAGCCTGTAATTCTACAGCACTGCTTGCTATCTTATTCACTAGAGTCTTATGTACACTTAACTTGCCCAATGAGGAATAACACAAGATTCATCCTTAAAAGATCCTAAGAGGAAAATAAATATAGAGATCAGAGATTCTTAGCCAAGAAAGTCAGCTGAATCCTAACCAGAAGATAACGCTCCCTAAATACCATAGAGATGAGAAGTGGATCATGGTTTTACATACCATGCAAATATATCTCTAGTCACAACTTATTCAGAAACAATAAATAAAAATATGGTTTTGTATCTTTTCTCTGATTTACCTCAGCCCACAGAATAACTAGGTATACAAATAGCAATGCAGGACAATATAGAGAGAGGACTGCATGTGAATGCATCCAAAGAAACAGAAGATGCAGTTCTGTCACAAAGAGATCTTGTTATTAACCAGATTTGTCTTCAGCATTTGTGTTCTTCAGCAGAAAAGAAAAAAAGTAGCAGAAAAAATGGCTACTGATATAATAAAACATCTTATGGGTTTTTGGGCAAAATGCAAAAATAAATGTATTGTCACCAGGAAAATACTGGAGATAGCTCTAATAGAAGCATAGAGGCATTAGAATTAAATACATACAGCAGATAGATCTTAGAGAATGGACCGAAAGGGGAATTGGGAGGATTCTTGATCTAGTAGAAGATAGCAATATGAAATCCTTTAATCAACTTGTAGACGAATATGGCATAGCGGCTAAGCATGAATGTACATACACACGCCTGAAAAATTACTTGAAAGATAACTGTGGATGGATATCTAATGGTAATAGTCCAAGATGGAACTCTTTATTTGATTTAAAAGCAAAAAATAGAATACTGAATAAATGTGTGGAAGCGATGGAGGATCTTGAAGCACAGGGTGTGCCCAAAGTCAGAGACAGCTGGGCAAGAAGGATTAGAATGATTATTATGGATGATACTTGGGCGAAGCCTGGATTAACACAACAAAGGTGACACACTGCATGAAATACAGTTTAAGATCATAAATATGTGGTATATGGTTCCTCAAAAGTTGCAAAAGATACACAACATAGAAAATTTCTGTTTAAGCTGTGAAAAGAAACAGGGCAAGATGTACCACATATGGTGGAAATGTGAAAAGGTAAAAAACTGTTGGAAACGAGTCTTTAGGGTAATTAATGAAATCTTGGGAAGAAGTCTCCCTTGCTATCCACAAGCTGCCACGTTACACTAAAATTTAGAAAACAAATTAGCAAAGAAAGAATAGAATTGTTTACCCAGATGTTTATAGCTACTAAATTGGTTATCGCAAGAAGATGGAGCCAGGAAAAAGAGATTTTGTGGTCAAGGATGTGGTCTTAGAAAGATCATGATAGGTCAAGGATGCCTTTACCTATCGTGACCTTTCTAAGGGTTTAGAATACCAAATTGCATTATGCTTAAAATTAGATGTGATAGGTCTAAAACGGAGACAAGAACTCGTAAGAGAGAAAGATAAGAGCTTTCCTCAACAAATGAGATAGATTGAGCCTCACCAAATACCTAGAAATCAACTCTTTAAGAATAAAACCAGGATATTGCTGTCAAACCGTTATGACATTCAATGAATGATCCCTTATTTAGTTATCCTTTAATGATTAAGATGCCTAGCTACCAAGTGGTGTGCAATATGTTACCCTCTTTCTCCAAGCCCAGAAAAAGTTCAATTATGTATGTATTTCCTTTTAAAGTATCTTACACTGCCATTAAGATCTAGTCTACTGTGATGCATGTAATGCAACTACTTATCCTACTTATCTACTTATCTATATTTTTCTAAATATCTTTTTACGTTTTTATATTTTTTGGGTATTTTTGTATATTTTTTAAATTATTGAAATTAAAGACACCAATTTGGGTCTTTAAAGTAAAAGTCCTGGAGATATTGGTGGTCCTTTTGTTGGCATTGTAAGTCTTTGTTCCAGGATGCAGGCTTTGTAAGGCACCCCAAGACATCATCATCTGGTGGCTAAAAAAAAGAGAGAACATTAACTAATTTCAGCAAAGAAGCAAATACAAATTTCATATAATAACAAAATGAAAAATAAACTGTGTATGTAATCCACATTCAGCTAGGCAAATACATATAATTTATATATTTTCTGGCAAACTCGTCAGCAAATATGGAGCGTAAGAGACATCATACCTGAAGGGGACTGATGGTTCTAGCAAGACAAATGTGAAAGTGGATGAGCACACATTAATCCAATCCCGATTGATGATGCTGACATCCTCCAGTGCTTAGCCAATGTCATCATTTGAGGGTGGAAGGATACACACACATCCAGTTGGCACTCCATGTTTTGTAGTGTTTAAACTCAATGAGTGTCACCCGCAGTTAGTGGATTTTAAAGAGGCAGCAGCAGGGGTCGCCCAGGCTCCTGGAGTGGCAGGCCTGGTCACAGTTGCTATCCCTGTTTTGTTTTTCTCACAGCAAATTGTATCAGAAACTGTCCCATTGCTAAATTAAATTAAATAAATGGTTCCAAAGAGTAATCAAACCACATTGGTGCTGGTTAAGGACTATGCAGTTTGAGAGGAATGCACCTCTCAAACAGGCCTTCAGACACTGCATGTGTCACTGAATGGATAAGGGGGAAATAATGTCACGTACCACTTTCCAATGCCTTTCATGTACATCTCCAAAACTTATGGATCACTCTAATATATATATCAATTTTTCTCTTTCCATCCAGTGGGCCCAGTTTCCAGCACTTATCCAAGAAATGCACTGCATGGACAATAATACATTATAATTGTCACAAAGTGAATCATGATAGTCTGCGTGACTGGGGTTCTTGGAGGGTCCTGATGTCCAAACACCTGCCTGTGGACTACAGACCCTTTCTTTGGATATGCTATATTTGGGGGTACATACTTTGGGGCCATCAGTGACACACTGCTTCAATAAAGCTGGTCTTCAACACAAGCTCACTCAGGATGTCAGCCAGGATGTGTACCTTGGAATCCAAGCCTTTGCTGTATTTATTGTATTTCCCCCAGGTTAAGACATGTTAGTGTTGAAATGTGTACTTACCCAATCACTAAATGTCTACTGTCCTGTGAACCATCTATTGTGACTTGTAGTCTGGATGTCTGGATCCAAAGATGGCATGTTTGTTTTATGTAACGTTTTCCTGTATTGAATTACCTGTTTTAAATTAGGTTTTCTATAGTTTTATGCTTACATGTTCTAGTTAGTTCCCTGTGCCTCTCCCCTAGTTGATGTCATATCTGTGTGCATATAAGTCTATGCTGTTTGACAAATAAATGTTGTTCATTCTAGTTGTACCTAACTGCTAGTGGTCCTGTCTGCTATTTGGGTTTAAAGAGCAAGGTTCCAGAAAGACTTGCTGGGTGGATGCTGAATGCTGGGTGGATGCTGAACTTTAATCAGAGCCAAGGAGGTGATTTCCTATAACAGATGGAGTTGCTATCGTCCTTGGGTAGCCGTCCCGTTACAATAATTATTAGTCAGGGGAGGACTCAGGGCCATTATACTCCACACCACTCCCAAAAAAAAAAGGATCATGAGAGATTTGGGATGGTATGTAGATTATCAGGTCCACAAACCAGTAAAATACATGTGCATAGATCAAAGCACCTGGAGATGCAACTTGGGATAATGAGGTACTAGCTCTAAAACGGGATGACACCACTGGGCTTTTGAATATATGAATTCAGCACTGCTACTAATTATTCTAATAAAGAAACAATGCTATTTAATATCTTGCAGCATATATAGTAGCATGTACTTACTACACTGGGTGTAAAAGGAGGTTCCAGTTTTCCATCTTCCAATTCCACCCAGTTGATGTCTTGAAAGAATGGGTGCTCTCTGATGTTACCTTTCACCCCAAGGCGGTGGTCTGGATCTTTCCTAAGAAGCTGAAAAGAACAACCACATTTCTTCTATTTAAATACACTAAAAACTGGTTTAAACAGGACCCCTAATGACAAATATACAGGCATAACACTTCATAGCCATTCCAAGATAGATGTGGATCAGCAATTAGTTAAACCAATCCAGTGATGAAAGGTACTGATGCCCTTGTGTTTAAATGTTGTGTATTAATATTTTTTCAATGATAAATGCATAATGAAATAAACATATTTACACCAATCAGTGTAATATGGGTAACAGAGTACGGTACAACTATCAGCAATAACTTCAGCAAAGTTGTGATTGCAACATAAAGCTCGTCCATGTTGAAAGGTTGTGATAAGAAAGTTTAAAAAAAAAGAAAAGAAGAAGAAATAGAAAAGGTGAGGCGAAGAGAAAAGAAAGAAAGAGAAATTAATAAAGTGAGGGAGAAGATGGTTTAAATGAGTGTAATAAAATAAAGGTAGCGGGAAAAGAGATTGATCTATAAACTGGGATTTGGAGTATACTGCAGAAACATGTATACAGCGTAAACAATATACTGCAGAAACATGTATACAGCGTAAACAAAGGAATTAAACCCATGTGAAAATTACTCCTGAATAATGGTGCTTTATAGTGCCTGCAAATATATCAATATGTTGCATACAAACTGTTATCAAAATAAAGCCTGTGCATTACACCCTAAGGTGTTTACCTATAATAGAGAGCATATCTAGAAGGATGGGGATCTTAGTACAACAGAGGTGACTCGCGACATGTCAGCTTTGCATCCAGAACTCAATCTAGGTAATCAGTCCAAGTTAGCCACTATATGGCCCTCACCTCTGGCTGTACATATCAGGACCTGCGATATCCTGATGTCAGCACTGAAGCAGCCCATTAAACTCACATAGTTAAGGGTTCTAATTTGTTTCCATAGTCACGGGATTAACATCTTGGCAGCAGTTAGTAGTTCAGGTAAAAGGGATCTGTTACATTTACCAACAGGAATGTCGTACAGTGAAGCATTACAAAAAGAGGCTATAAGGAAAGTGGGTCCACAATTTAACAAATGGTCCTAATAACTCCATGGATAAGTGAATATTTTTTTTTCGGTACATCAGGTGACGTTCAAAGGGCCTCAAAAGGTGTAAGGCTCCTAGAGTAAGGTATGTAGTTCATTATGTTTGTGTGACCCGTGGGCATGGGAGGCTGAGCACCCAGAATCAAGAGTTATGGTGCAGATGTAGAGACACAGGGTGCCTTGTAAGGGTAACTGCACTCCCCGGGATGCAAGAGGCTCCTTCACATACCAAAGACCCAGTGGAATCAACTTCTGTATCCAGTAAAGCTAAGACTAGGAGCTAAAGAAACCCGTCAGACATCCTAAAGAAGGCACAAAACAATGTTGACAGGACAACCAAGCAGAGCAGAGTGATAACAGAAACCAAACTAAGACAGGGTCAAGGAGAGACTGAAGAAGGAAGCAAGCAAACATGAGCAGGGAAGAGTAAATACCAAATTAAGGATCAACAATAAAGGTCAATGGGTTTAACGCACGGAGTCCAGGATGGTAAGGGACCCTGAGCGCCCGAGATCAGGAGCTACAGTGCAGGGTGGAGACACAGGACCAGGTGCTGGGTAACTGCAATCACTTGGAGGTTTGGGACCCCCAAGTCTTTGCAGCCATAACCAGACCCTGTGAAGCAGCTGCTATATCCAAAGAGCAGAGGAGTCGCTAGAGGGGGGCCGGATGAAGCCCCTCCATAGCCCTGAATGGAGACTCTAACCACGCCCCCTCGCTCGACTCCACCCCCTCGTGGTCAACCCCCCCTCCGGCATGCTGTAATCTGTATGCTGAACAGCACCAGACTCTGCCCCCTCACGATCTTGTGCTTAACTCCAACCCCTCAAGCTTTGCACGTGATTGTTTGTTAGAGTGTGAGTGGCAGAGTTATTAGTCTGCATACGTATGTATGTGAGTGGCAGAGTTATGAGTGTGCATGTGTATGTATGTGAGTGGCAGAGTTATTAGTCTGCATTTGTATGTATGTGAGTGGCAGAGTGTAAGTGGGTGTGAGTGGCAGAGTTATTAGTGTGCATGTGTATGTATGTGAGTGGCAGAGTTATTAGTCTGCATTTGTATGTATGTGAGTGGCAGAGTGTAAGTGGGTGTGAGTGGCAGAGTTATTAGTGTGCATGTGTATGTATGTGAGTGGCAGAGTGTAAGTGGGTGTGAGTGGAAGAGTGTAAGTAAGTGTAAGTGCGTGAGTGTGGCAGAGTGTGTTTGGAAGAAAGTGTGTGTGAGTGGAAGCATGAGTGGAAGAGTTATGAGTGTGTATGTGTGTGAGTGGCAGAATGTAAGTGTGTGTAAGTGGCAGAGTGTGAGTGTATGTGTGACTGTGGCAGAGTGTGAGTATTTGGAAGAGTGTAAGCAGGAGTTATGAGTGTGCGTGTAAGTGTGTGTGAGTGGCAGAGTATTGGAGAGTATAAGTGTGAGCAGCAGAGATATGCGTGTGAATGAGTGTAAGCATGAGTTGCAAAGTTATGAGTATGCGTGTGAGTAGCAGAGTGTGTGAGTGTAAGCGTGAGCAGCAGAGTTATGAGTGTGTGTGAGTGGCAGACTGTAAGTGTGCGAGAGTGTAAGCATGAGCAGCAGAGTTATGAGTGTGTGTGAGTGGCAGTGAGATTACTAGGAGAAAATTTGTTATTTACTATTATTCATATTGAATGTGATAATCAAGTGTGAAACAGTGCTCATACCATTTTTATTTTCACACTAGATTATTGCATTCAAGATGAATAATAGTGATTCATCTTTATATATAGTCTTTATATTGATGGAAATAAAAGTCCATACACATGGCATTACACATACCATGTACCTGGTTATAGTATTAAACCCATACATTATGAGTGAATGTGCTGCTCATTATATTATGGGCTTTACTCATGAAAGAGAGAAGTGCAGGGAAGTGAGATGTGAATTTCAAACTAAAGGCTAAAGTAGCAAAGTTGGAAAAATGCTCGCATTCATTTGAATTCCCATCCCTGCACTTCTCTCTTTTATGAGGTTGGTAGAAGGAGCATACCTTCATACCTAAGACTATTCTCTACAGGTTTTTGACCCCTTTTTATTAAAAATATATATATATATTTGTGATGTGCGTGTGAGTGTTGCAGGTTTACACACGTGTCTGCGTGGCAGAATGTCTCTGTGGGAAAGGCCATCTGTGTGGATAAGGGTGTCTGTGTGTAAGGTTGTCTGGATGTGTGTGTGTGTGAGTGTAAGGTTGTCTATGTGTGTGATATCCCCTATATTATGGCATATTATGAGACTGGTAAATGTTGTATGCAACGTACACAAATTTTTGTATGCTCAGTTATTTTGAAATCATGGGAATTTGCTCACATACAAGTGTGTGTGTGATGTAAGTTGGTGTGTGTAAGTGGGATTGTGTGCCTCTGTGTGTAAGGGTGTGTGTGTAAGGTTTATGTGTGACTGTGCAAGTGTGAATGTGTGTGTATGTGTGGCTGCATGTTAGTGTAACTTTGAGTAATGTGAGTTTTTGGTGTGCTGTGGTACAGTAATGTGCAGTATGAGTGTGTGACACTCACACACTGCACATTACTGTGAGTTGTATTGCTTTGGAGTGGGTGTTATATTCACACATTGCACATTACTGTGACTTTTATTGCTGTGGAGGTAGACATGCACACACACATACAGACAGATACACACAAACAGTCGGTCACAGACAGACATACAGTCAGTCACACACACAATCACAGACAGACACACACACATATAGTCAGTAACAGACAGACACACACACATATTAGTCAGTAACAGACAGACACACACATACAAGTCAGTCACAGACAGACACATACATACAATCAGTCACAGACACACATACATACAGTCAGTCACAGACACACATACAGTCAGTCACACACACATACAGTGGGTCACATAAACACACAGTCACACACACACACACAGTCACACACACACACATGCAGTCAGTCATACACACACACACTCTGTCAGTCACATACACTTACACACAAGTCAGCAATTTTGTTTTTGTTTACAATAAAAAAGTGCATCTATCAATATGTCCCCCTCCTGGCTGCTATACCTCATTCTAGCCTGGTCTGTGCCCTGCTGTTGTTTCTAGCCCTGCTGAGCACACTCAGCGCTTGGACACTATAGTACGGTGCATGTGAGGATGGAGTAGGAAGACTGTGCAGCCGGTGCACACACAGCTCCCCCGCGCTCCATTGGATAAATAAAATGATTCCAGTGGCGAGGGCACCAAGCAGGGACAACAATAACTGGGCCCCAGGTATAATTTCCTGGTGCCCGGCATTTGTTGAGCCCTGATATATACCCATGTATACTTATTGTTCATTGGCGTCAATTATATCAGTCTGTATGCTGCCTAAGCATGTGATCTTATTTACTCCACTTCTATCAAATCTGTCATGGGCTCCAGCCCTGAATCTTTTGGAGACCTAGCAACGCCCCTGCTTAAGAGTAAATTAACTAAGTGATAGCCAAGCAGAGCTAAAACAGAAAAGGAACTGAGGGAGAGCAGAACAGAAATACAGAATGCAGGGCTACAGGTCAGAGGGTAAACATAAGCAAGAAAGCAGAAACCAAATTAAGGATAAATAATACAAGGCATGGGGATAAGGAACACAAGAGGCACATACAAAGGAACAAACAAATACAGGAACTAGCCTAACACTAAAAATGAAAAAAGTGGGGGTTTGGTTCAAACAAATTGGCCAATTTAGATGTTAGCTTGCCAACCAAGTCAAGGTACCCCACATTACGCAAGTCCCTAACTAAAACATAATATAGCAACACATAAATAGACTCTAAGACACATAAATGACATTAAACTTAAACACAGAGAAAATACCTGTAGACTGCTGCAAAGGACTGAAAAGCAACGGGTGTGGTTTAAATAGAAAACTGACAGAGCAGAGGGAGAGAGAGAAAACCTGAAATGAAAAATAAGGACAGGCAGAGAGGAATACAGGGCATTTAAAGGGACAGGACATACAACTGAAGGGACTCAAGACGTTATACAGGGCAGGACAAGAATACTGGGCAAGACAGGAATACTAGGCAAGGCAGTAATACTGGGCAAGGCAAGGCAGTTATACAAGGCATAAATAAGCACAACTCATAAGAAAGCAAAGCAAGAATGATACAGAAAAGCCTGGCTACAGACTGGATGAGTCTGCACAAGAGTGCATTGTTACAATGGGGTTAAAAATATTAATGTAGCAACAGAGAGGGCACAGACAAAGGACATGGTAACAAAACTTAAAAGCATACACAAACATATATAACTACGAGACTACATGTAGAGGCCAGAGCTAAATAGAAGGAACACAAGAGAACATACAACCAAACATGGATACAGGGACAAGCCTACAACTCTACTTGACCAAATAATGATGATAAGCTTTCCAACCACATCAAGGTACCACCACCAACTGGCAAGACCCTAACTCTAAAACATGCCTAAATTAATAACAGAATCCAAACTAAAAGACACACAGGAATTAACTGTAACAGGATTGCATAGACACCAAGGTCACAACGGTATGAGGCAGGCAAAGGAGAGGTCAATAGGCATTCGGGTCACAATGGTATGAGGCAGGCAAGAAGTAGTCTATAGGCAGTTCTGGTCACAATGGTAAGAGGCTGGCAAAGGAGTGGTCAGTAGGCAGTCTGGGTCGCAATGGTAGGAGGCTGGCAAAGGAGTAGTCAATAGGCAGTCCGGGTCACAATGATAGGAAATAGGCAAATAGAATGGTAAAAACAATCCAGGTCACAAGGGTATGGAGCAGGCAGAGGAGAGGTCAAAAGCACAGTAAGGAACAACTGATCAGTAGAAGGATGGATCAATAACTGAGCACCGGCGTTAGAGCAGTCTGGGTCTTTTATAGGGGCTGTTCAGCGTGATATCACACAAGACATCACAGGCCACACCCTCAAAACACACACAACTCACTAGAGCAGAGAAGGTGGCGTCGACATCATGGACTGAAGCCCCATTCTGTTGCTGATGCCTGCACCAACCAGCCATCACCATCTACTTCTCACTGTGAGGACATGGGGAGTAAAGACGCGTATGGCAAGGAGCGCGACGCATGCCATGAATATGGCCCATACACGCTGTTTGATGGATAATATAGTACTGAACAAATGTCTGAAGGAAAATATGTCACTGACAAGATGTATGTGATCAAATATGGCACTCGCAAGAAGTTTAAGGGCAAAGTCAGCACTGTGGGAAGTAAGGGTGTATGGCAAGAGTTGTGGCATGTTGCTTGGTGAAGAATTTTGGCTCTGGGTAATTTTCACACCGGGTTTTGGGGACTATGGTTCTGATATGATATGAAAATCTATACACACATAACCTGGGTTGGTTTAAGAGGAATATTTAGAATTTTTGTGGAAGATGACAGCTGTTCCCATAACATCAGTGTTGACCATTTTTATATTATTGATAATTATATATTGTTAGGATTGTTTTAAATAATATACAGTTTTAATAGAAACCAATGCAGTTTATTCAGCTGAATGGTGTGCCCATTAGCATTTTCTTGGTAACATAACGCGCCACATTATTTATTTCTATTAGATAACACTTTGCACTTGTGTATTACATTTGTATATGATGTAATGGATAAAGAATACTTAGTGCTCCTCATTTTATACAATGTTATTTGGGGGTAAACATGCTGTGTTTATTATTGTATAATAATAAAGTAATTCTGCCTCTTCCTATCACCTTTTGCTTTTTGCCCTACAAATGTTTGAACGCTGTTGGCCAGACATGACAACCCTCTGTAGGTCAAAACATTGCAGTGTGAACCTGTTTGATAGAGAAATATCACGTTGTTAAATTATCTTTTACTTTCATCTACTTTGAGTGCTCAGTAATATATACATCGTACCTATCACATATTGTATTGAGAGCATACATTGAACCTATCATATATTGTATTGAGAGCATACAATGGATCTATTGGGATCTAACTGTGGTGAATTGACAATCATGTTGCAAAAAATCAGGCATTAATAGAAGAGTTGGAAAAGAAGGAGAGGTGCAGATTTTTTTTCTCCAAATCAGCTATTTCGGCCTTATATTTATAAACCGGTTTTCAATTTATCGACATTTGCTTTGCTCATACCCTTCCTTCTTTCTATGTGTTAAAAAGGTGAGTGTAGCTGAGCACTTCAAATGCGAGCACACATGGACCCCTTGACTTGAGCATCAACAGTTGAGAAGGTGCCCAAAACTTACTGATTTCCGTTTTTACAATATAGATGGTATACAGTTTAAATGGTCTTCTAACTATATACTTTTCATACTCACTTTTTTTAAGATGTGTTTGACATCACCACCTATGCACTTGGGGAATTTGGGCCTGTCCTTAGTTATTGATTTAAAGACTTCCTGCACCCGGTATCCATTAAAAAAGGGATACCTGCCCGTTGACAACTGGTGCAGGATAATGCCAAAGGACCACCAATCAACCGCAGACGAATACGTTTTTTTTAGCAAGATCTGGTAAAGAGAATATATAAGAAATAATATAATTATTGAATAATCATAAAACACTGTAAATTAGAACTTTAAATCATGTGGTATCTTCTATCTTAAATTCTCTGTTAATTGTTGTTGTTCATAAATATATTTCTATGACAACGAAAGCAGGAGAAGAGTGAGCTAGATCCATGCCAGGATGGGTGGAGGACACTAGACCAAAGAAAGAGTGACAAAGAAGGCAACAGAGGGCTATAATAAGGTTGAGAAGTTGCAGATGAAGGAGGCTGCAGTATATGTAATCATCAAGAACTGCATGTTACACCTTCTACAAGTACATCTGTAACATGGTTTGGGAATCACTCACTAGATGGTGTTATCAATCAGTGCATAGTCACAGCTTAGCTGTAATATCACAGAGTTATTCATTATTATGATACATATTATGGCTGTAAATGTTATACTTGGTTCTCACCTCAGGAGCCATGTATCTTAATGTTCCTGCCATGTCGCTTGTTGTTCCACCGTCGAACATCCCTTCCTCAGCAAGTCCGAAATCGATGATGCGCACATGTCCCTCGCTGTCCAGGACGATATTCTCTGGTTTCAGATCTCTGAATGAGTAGGTTGAGAGTAAATTATGTCAATGTAAGAGGGTTGTGAGGAGTAGGGACACTACCATGCAATATGCATAGATCTGAACAAAGAACTAGAGGAGACCGATAGAAAACACTACTTTACTGACCGATGAACGATCCCGTGGGCATGCAGGAACTGGAGGCCGCAAACCATCTCTGCAGAATAAAACCTAATCAAGAAAAGAGGTAGCATAGCAGAAGAGATTTATGAATGCACATTAGCTAGAAAAGGTTAAAAAAAAAACGCACAAAAATCAAACTAAAGTGTACAATAAATAGCATTCAGTGGAAAAGTGCACATTTTTAATGCAACAGTTCTCTGGGAATATTAATAAATAATCAAAATAAGCCAGAAGCAGGGCTGCAGGCATAAAGATAAAATGAATATCCATATAGATGATTCCACACAGAACAATACACGTGCACTGGACGAATACGAATAATACCCCTCAAATGACAGGATGTATACACAAGATCCAGGGCTCTACTGTCTGCCATCAACAAGCAAAATAGTCAATTAGAACCACCCGCGGTACTCCAAATCAGCTCACACATATGCTATAGTGTCTGTGTAAATAAATCGTGCACATGACAAGCATAAAAGTGTCAAAATATGGCACTCCAATTTTCAAATGTTATGATACCCACACTAATGAACTCCTGTGCTCCTATTGCTCCTCAATGTACTTAGGTAGAAAATTGGTATACAGTTGGAGAAGCGCAGAATCACATGTGAGAAAAGTTTAAAAACAACACATCAATGATAACTATATATATGTGTATCTTATGCACTCACAAATTTTCAAATAATATTCTGCCTTAAATAAGACAATTGATCTCCAAAAGTTTTTCTTCTAGTATGCCATTAATCTGAAAAATTATGCAACTAAGCTTCAAAACAGCACCTGGAAAAATAATGGGGGAACCCATGTGTAGCTAAACCAATGATCTTTTCTTCACAGAACAAGAGCTTCTTTGACCTGAAATAGAAGGAATCTTTTTTTTTTTTATAATTTATAATCTTTATTTAGAGGGTAGTCCCTCTATTTTCTCTTTTTAGATATGCAACGAATACAAACATAGTACAAAAAGGTAGCAGCGTAAAATACAATTTTAAAAAAGTTCCAAAAGCCAACATTCATATATAAAACATAACATATTCTTATTTCTCCTGATAGCTTTTGGTCATAAAAATTGTCTCAGTAGGGCAGAATTTTTAAATACATTACTCAGTTATGAAAAAAGAAAAAAAAAAAGAAAAAAAAGACAATACATCCATATATAGGCAATGTTAAGAAAAAAAGCAAAAGGAAAAAGAACAGCACAAGGAACAAAAAAAAAATAAAAAACATAAGACAAAACAAAAGAAAACAAAGGACAGTCACAAACAATACTGTATGGGGGAGGGGCCTATGTCGCGACCCAGTCTGCTTTCTGCTGTCATCAATAATTCTATCCTGAATTGTGATTCCTGTTTGTCCATGGGGCCCATCTTAATTCCAATTTCTGGAATTCCCAAGGACCTGCATTTCTTGCAATAACTCTCTCCATATTAAATTGATAATTAATTTGACTCTGTACCTGAAATAGAAGGAATCTTATGAATTATCCAGCCAAGTACTCTGAAGTTTTCACTGAACCACAAAGGCACAAATGATCACTCCGAATTTGGCAAGGGGGGGTGAAATTGACAAATTTGATCCATAATTGGCCACATAGAATAGCTGAATTTCAGCAGAATTCACCCATCCCCCCAATTCGGCCAAATTGATGCATATTCAGGACTACCTCAGTACACCACAATGTATTTGCTCCATGATAATCCAGTGAAGATGTTCCTGTACATACTGTAACTGCAGCTTGCACCAGTCACCATAGTATCCACATAATATGCCCAGAACTGGCCAAAAAACATAATTTTATATACTGTCCTTACTGCTCTTGTGGTATAACAATGCTGGTGATGTCATGCCAGCTGTAGGTTGACTTCATATAACCACAGGTAGGAAAAAACAAAATGAGTGCCAGCTTAACAATCCCGAAAGAAAGAAGCTTTCTAAAAAAAATGTCACAAATGCCAAGGCCCCCAGGCTTTTGGGGAGTTAGTGGGCACAAATTCTATCTAGCATTCTGTTGTTTCCAATCTTGGTATTTTCACAGATGTATTTGTAACATTTTGGGTAGTATTGCAGTGCCTTATTCCAAAATTCCCCCACCAAAGCATATATTTTTGGTAAAGCAGACAACCTGGGTGATTTCATTTGAGGTAGCTATTTATACAGCAGTTTTGTCACAACATTTTGCCAAAGTTAGATAGAGGTAGTTTTTGTTGTTGTATTTTTTTCACTAACACAGCCATAGGATTTCTTTCTCAGGTCAGGTGCAACTACAGAAAAACTCTAAAACATATGGAGTAACTATTACAGAAATATCACACATACATTGGTGTGCCATGCTGTTGGAGTGTTAGAGGGCGAAAACCATAACCAAGTTTCCAAAGCTGGAATTTTTAAAGACTGATTTTGTTGGCTTATCTCACATTTTGGGGTAGTATTGCAGTATCCATTCCAAAATTCAAAAGCATAAATGTTTAAAAAGCCGAAAACCTGGTGTATTTAATTTGTTTCATACAACAATTTGTGGTAACTCTTTTTTTATGTAAGTTTTTCACAATGCTGCTATTTCACACAATTGAAAAATTCACCAAGTTCAATAGCATGAGAATTCGGATGAAAGAAGCGATTTACGACCGAACGTCATCCAAAAAAAGAATGAAAATTGTGCCTTAGTTCAATAGAATAAGGTGTGGATGAAATTTGTCACTTTCATCCAAATTCCCTCACCTTATACTATTGAGCTTAGGTGACATTACCGTTAGTTTTCGGATGAAATTCGGTCGTAATTCCCCATATTTATATTATGTATTGAACATAGATGAAATTTCTATTCATCCGAATTGATATATATATTCATCTGTGAGCCAATAAGGCTCATGCTGGATTATATATACACGCTTCATACACATATATTTACAATGGATCTTACATTACAAAAGAGCAGCTCAATTGAAAAATGACACTGGGGTTTGGTCCCAAACTGAGATTACTATTGGATTACTCTCTAACCAATCTCTAGTGGGGGCAATCTTTTTAAAGTATGTCTTACGGTCAGCAAGGCACACTCATTTTGTGGAAGGCATAGTACATCCTCCAATTGCAAACAGGTAAAACACAACACACAAAAAAATGCTCTCCTTTCCCCCCATTTGTCAATTACTTACACAACTCGACTCATCTCCAGGTAGCCGGTGGGTTGCAAATGAAACAGAAGGTTTCTTCCTGCCAGGTGCTCTAACACGAAGAATGCATGGAACTGTAATGTCAAATTGGGAAAATTTACATGACAGAAACAGCAGCATGAATCATGATACACAGCCCCCAAGTTAACAGTATATGGGTAATGGCGTTAATGGTGTGGGAAGAGGCCATATTAGTGGAGGGGAGGTATAGATGAGGTGTTTATATGGAAAGCTAGAGAGTATGGCTTTAGTACCAGATTGTAGACAGACATATTGTAGACAGAGGAGGCTATTGTGATCATGAATGACATATTGGGGTAGATTAAATGCCGCCAAAAGTTCAAGTATTGATACCAAATGTATTATTGTGATTTAGTGGCAACGGGGACTGCAAAAATATCATATGCTGAAGAACAACACCTTGGAATCTTGGAATAATAAAAGGAGTATTGCACTTGATATTTAATTTGCCATCTAACTTTGAGATCTGAAACTAAAACTTGATTTAAATTAAAGTGTATATATTGATATCATGATAAAATATTATGATTTTTTATTCCATGCAATTTTGTCTTCTTGCTGCGATTATTCTTATATTCAGTAACTTAGTTTAATGTGTGCTGCCTTGTACAGGTTCCTACGTAAATTATTGAATATGGCTTTTTTCTTCTGACATAATCATTCATAATTGTTTTTAACTTACCTAGCGCCATACACACAGCTGCTAATCCAAATGACTTGCAGTCAATTAGCAGATCAGGCCAGTGATTGGCTTACAAGTATGGTCGTATGTTCGAATCTGATCTAGATAAACTCTGTAATATATTTTCTGTGTGTTATTTAATACATTGCTGCTTTATGTACATTACACATGGGACAATGCTTTTGTATCTTGAATTCAGTATGCTATTGACCTCTCAACTAACCAACCAATGACAGAAAGGCCATGGCTTGCATGAACAGTACAGAGGTACAGCACATCAGAGAAATTACTGGCCTTTTTTCTATGAAATCTAACCAGGAATAGGAACACGAAAGAGAACCTATACTTTTAAATATAGGCACGATAAGCCAGATAAAATATAAATTTGATAGACACAGATTTTAGTAGTGGGTTTTTGTAAATGTTCTTATGACATTAAATGTTTTTGTTTTGTATGCCTGGGATCTGAAACAATCGAGGGGGGGGATGGGAGAGGGTGTAGATGGGAAACAAGTTAGATAATGATTAAATGTTTGTCTTTAAACATTCAGCGTTTGAATGCCCCTTATTAAAGAGCAATGCTCACTGATTTACTCAAAAAAGAAAAAAAAATTGTATGTCTTAGACCCACTGGAAAATAGCAGATACAGAATTGTGTCTTCAGCCTCCCTGGAGAATGAAAAGAAAAAGGGAGTATCAATCCTGATAACCAGTGCCTTACAATTTAAAACCATATCTCTGGAAAATGAGCCTGAAGCAAGATATAAAATAGTGATCCTTAAATATAACCAACAACTATTTACTTTGGTTAATATGTATGCCCCAAACAATACACAAATTAAAACATTAACGCAAGTAATAGAGAGAATAGAAAAGGTGAAAAAGGGCTCAATAATTTTGGGCGGGGGATTTCGGCCAGAAAGATAGAAGGGGAATCCCTGTAGGACCTATATATATCTCTCTCAAAGTTAATGGAAAAAAGAAAAACCTCTAGATGTATAGTCATCACAGATCCAGATATTAAAAAAGGAAATAAATCAAGAAAACCAGATTCAAGAGTATTTGGAAAAATGCAAATTACCTGCACCAGTAGATGACCAGAAACAAGATCTAAATAAACCCATCTCAGAAATAGAAGTCAAGATTGCAATTGATAAAATTAAGAATAATAAAGCACCTTGGTTGGGGCTTTCCTGAATATAATAGCCAATTATGGCAAAGTTTAAAACTACAGAGTGAATATATCTAAATCTAATATAATGGCCTTACACATAGATATGAATTTGGTGAACATATTGAAGGAAAGTTTTGATTTTAAATGGATTAAAGATAATATGGAATGCGAGGTTATAACAATCGCAGCAAATCCAGAGAATATAGCAAATATTAACTATGACGATATCCTGAAGCACACCAGTGAATTGCTCAAAGAATGGATGGGTCTAGAAGTCTCATGGTGGGGAAGAATTAATGTCATCAAGGCATTGTCACCGTTAATCTGGGTTTGTGGCCGTTTCCTCTTCAGCCTCTAGTGGCCGCTATTCTTGGGTGCCCATTCTCCTTCTGTTGTTAGCTGCCTCGTCATCCTCAGCCCTTCCCTATTTAAACCTGCAGCTTATGGCACTCAGTGCATTGCATTGCTTTGGTTGCTGTCTGTGATAATGGCTTGTGTGCCTCACTAGTGTTCTGACACCTGTTTGATATGCTGATTTCTGACCCAGTTCATTCCTGACTACCCATATCTCTCCTATCCATTTGTTCCTGCATTCCTGATTTGTTCTATGTCTGCTGCCTGCCTCGATTCTGCTTGTGACCTGGTTATTCAAATCTCTACATTCCTTGACCCAGCCTGTTTGGTGACTCTCCATTTGCCTGTCATCCTGTGCTAAGCCTTATCGGGCTCCTCTTGATAGGTTCTTGGTAGTAAATATTTCAGCAAAGTCCTTGGTGACAAAACACCGATGGCTTAACCAAGGGTGTGTTGTCATTAAGATGAAAACCAATACTTAGTGAGTCTTCCCGTAAACGCAACTGCATTGGGGATCCTGCTCTCCAGCAAAAAATGTACAATTATTATAGGCCCGTGTCCTTATCTAAGAGCTGCCAGTCCAGTATCTGCATCCTGTTTTCAGTTGCCTGTCCTGCTTCAGCTGCCAGTCTCCACTACCAGTCCTGTCAGAGTATTCCATCCAGTTCATAGTTATGCATCGTGGGGTGCAGACACATCCTACACCCTGCCCTGCAACGAGGCTCCTCTCTGGTCTGTTATCCCAGGTTGTGACAGGCATACCTGCTTCCAAAGTGGAAGTATGCTTTGATGGCCAAGAGTAGCAAGAAGGGAGGTTTATCAGTCCCAGATATAAAAAAGTATCACGATGCGTCCCTTTTCAAACATCTCTCAAAATGGTTTAATAAAGAGGGGGAGGAATCATGAAGAGAAATAGGGGTACCTGATTTATCTATGCTACTGTGGGCAGACCAAAATAAATTCAAGACTAGTAATTGGCCCGGGAAGACGTGGTGGAAAAAGAACTATATCACTGCAATAATTCTCAGTTTTTGGGAGAACCTTAAATCAGAATATGGACTAATGTGGATTAAAAAGACATGGAGAGGCTGCGATATTAGACTCTTGGATCATGATATAGAAAATATGAATATATAGGTCTCTGGAATGAGAAGGGTATACATAGTTTCTCAGATATATTAATAGATAAGAAAATACAATCTTTTCAGACATTAGTCTCTGAAAATCAAATACCCCCAAGGGATATATTTAAATATCTAATTAAGAATTAAGAGGTTTGAAAGAATTATTGAATCCCGGAAATAACCTTAAAGATTTGATACAATGAGATATTTTTGAACAAGAAGATCTGACAACGGTTAGGCGATTAGCTAACCTCATAAATAAATGGGAAATAGATACTGGATCGGCAATTCTGCCTGCCGACTGGCTTAACACCATCCAATAGATAAAAAAGAACATTTATTGTTTAAACATTCTGGAACTCCAATATAAGTTGATAGTTAGATGTTATTTAGTACCCACAAGGACCGACAACCGCACTCTTGCACCTAGGATTGCCTAAAACCAGTATAAATGAGACTTATATTGTTACCCATATTTTAACAGCTGCTAAAGCCCTAATTGCGAGATCATGGAAGAAGATAGAAACTTCCACATGGGAGAGATTGAAATCAAAAGATTTCCTATCAGTTTAATATGGAGAATAGCCAATTCTGGATGGGCTGTATAGGAGAAATATATAAATGAATAAATAGATTACTAACTAGGGAAAGATGACAACCCCGAATGTTAGGACAAATATAGAAGATATAGATTGGAGAGGCCTCTCTAAAATCACCCCCTCCCACCTTACTAACTTATTCCTCCCTCATCTGGAGGAAATTGAGGGAAAATAAACTCTGGCTAGGTTTTGTTTGTATTATGTTTTGTTGGTATATGTTATGTTGTGTGACATATTTTAAATGTTGTCTGTTTTATACAAATATATAATATTATTGACATTAATGTTATATGTTATGAATGTTGAATTGTAAAACTGTAATAAAAATGTATACGAAAGAAAAAAAAACTAACCAGGCCTTTCAAAAGGCTTCACACTGTACAAAAGTAAGATGTGCCGCCAAATATAATTCTATAAACCTGAATAACAAGATGTTCTCCTATAATGCCACCAATTTTCATCACTAATGTCCTAGCTATGAATATTATGGATAAACCCCTGCATACTTCAGATTGAAAAGCAGCATGCATGTGACAAAGAAAGAGGCTCCCATTAGCCACAGCTAGGATTCTTCTCTCTTTCATTAAGCTGCTGGAATTATCATGATTGATTCTCCTTCTGATGATCTTCACTGCAACAATTTTCCTGGAGTTCCTGGTGGAGGCTAGCATCACCTGAAATAGGCAAAAAGGAACAGAAGAGGCCAAAGTGAGATATAGAACACATAGTTATGTTTAGTAGACAGTAGAGTCAACTCAGTATGCCGTGAGATGGCCCAAATTCAGGCCAGATTGGGGCATAAAGCTAAATTGCGGAGAAATAAACTATTTGGCTGCCCAATATTGCGATTTCCCCATGAAAGAGAGATTATACAAAGGGAGGGGAAATGGGGTATAAATACCAACATTGTTGGGTGTCTTCTTACATGATGAGTAATTACTGATACATATTTGAACCAGCATGTCTAAATTTAAAAACAATATATTTTAGATTCTTTTATATTCTTTTACTTTATTGTTATATATATATATATATATATAATACATTATTTTACATTTTTTATTTCATTTATGCTTGGGCCATTTCGGGAGGAATTTGGCTATTTCTGATATACCCGAGGTCCTCTCAAAATAGCTCCAAAATAAGCTGAAGTCGTCCCCTTAGAAGTGTATGTGGAGTTGGCCACTTTGGTAGATTATTATTTTTTTGCTTTTCTGGATAGCCTCACTTATGAACCTTACAGGAAAGCAATGATGGTACTAAATGCAGTGACTAGTGACTGTGCCATTTTACAGGCAATGTATTGCATTGGGAGGCAATACATGTATGGGAATTGTCGTGAAGGGGTTAAGATTGTTAATAACTAATAAAAGTTGTTTTAACATGTATTAGAACACTTGTTGCTATTTTATATTAACAACATGACTAAACCCAGAAATGTGTTTTCTTTTTATATGTGTAAAGCTACTTTTCACTGCTTTATAAAACTGTGAATGATACTTCAGCTAAATTATTTGTTAAATTAATACATTTTTATTAAAAACATTCTATCATTTGTTTCATTTTCTTTAACACATCTCAACAAATATTAAATATTCATTCCGTAATTATAATATCAGTGCCATATATCATTACTGTAATAGCTGGATTTTAATGTCAATTGCTGCTTACCATATGTAAGTGCTCTCTAATATAATTGTATACTTATGTAATACAGGCACTGAGTGCTTGTATTGCAGTGTTGCATAAGACAAAGGTATACATGTTGCAGTTATACAAATATATCTTTAGAAAATGCCATATCGGAGGAGCACTCATTCTACATTTTTTTTTTTTTTATTGAAGCTGTATTATAGTTCAACAGTTTTTAGCATTAAATAGACCTTAGTTATGTAGAATGAGGCTGTATAATAATGTGCCACTAGGCAGTAAACTAATTCATTTCATCCATGCTAAGATAAACACATATTTTTACAATAACATTTTTATAAAATAAACAAAATTCAGGAAAAGACCTTAATCCCTTGCCGGCACAAGACGTGCTAGAATGTGGCCATGCGTTGAGGACACAGGACGTACCTATTACGTCCTGTACCAAAAGAGCACTGAAAGCGTTTTTTACCGCTCTCAAGTGCTGAAACGGCATTGCTATGATGCTTTCATGTGGAAACATTGTTGAATACTGAAAAGAATGCCCGTAGGCATTTCGATAGCTCTGGAGAGCGATTGAAATGCGGGTTTTAAAGTTAATTCGCTTCCTATGCTCTGTAAGTGTTGCTGACTTGCCTTACAAATCGAGGTAATCAGCTTCCCACAAAAAAAAATCGCACGATTTTGGTCAATGCGTGACCAAGATGGTGCTGCCCTTCTAAGGGCAAGAGCACAGGAGGCAGGAGGTAGCTACTTCCTGTGCTCTGTGGCTGCCACACAATTGCCTCATCACAGAGACTGATAGCAGTGGGGATGGTCAGATGAGCATCCCCACTGCCTGGTCAGATCAATATTAACCAAATATTGATCTGACCTTTTAGGATCTGCCTCCCTCTTCTCACATTTTTTTTAGTGAGGGAGGGAGACAGATCAAAGTAGTAAAAGTGATCTTGCGTAAGCAGAGCATTTTTTGCTGTTTGTGCATATTTTAGGGGTTCATTTTTTTGTACTGTATTTATTAGAGTGCTACAAAGGCTCTTCTAAGAGCTATTAACCCCTCTCTTGCCGCTGATCACTGCTGATATTGACGCCAAATAAATTTTTATCTGTCTGCTATTTTTTTAGCTCTCTGAGCGCATAGCAATCAGTAACAGTGAATTAGTGGTAAAGGCAGTTTGATGATTGCTCAGATGAGTGTGTATTTGTGAATATTGATCTGACCAATTTTCATATGCCTCCATGTCCTCACTTACCTTTTTGTAAGGGAAAGAGACAGATCAGCATTAGTGATATAAAATAACATTTTATAATATTGTCAGGTTTAATGTAAGCCATTCCCTGTGTATTAACCCCTTCCCTGCCATTCATCATTGTATAAGCAGTAATCTTGCACAGCAAAAGTATTTGTTGCTGTCTGCACTTTTTATGGATTAATTTATTTGTACTGTAATGTATTACAGCACTAGATAGGCTCTTCTAAGAGCTATTAACCCCTTCTTTGCTCGAGGTTACTGCTTAGGCACTGATTCTGGGGCCGCGGACTCTGGGTTCAATTTTGACACTGGTCAGCTTTCTGATACATCATCTAGTGATGTATCGGTGGCTGCAGAGACATTGCCACAAGGCTTCATGGGTGTCTACTTTTAAAAAATATATTGTGTGGTGGGGATAAATTACATTGAAACACTGAGATGCGCACCTCACAAATGTTGCCTTTTTCCACCCCAAAAAACAAACAAACCTATACATGGATGGTATCGCTGTACTCGGGAGATGTTTCTGAACACATATTGGGGTGTTGTTTGGCAGTGTATATCAGAATCTGTGAATTCATGCCTGAAGTACATTGTATGTGGACAAAAAACTCCAAAAATGTACTACCAAAAACTTTTGAGTTTTAAAATACCAACATTCGAAATACCAGGACAAATATTAGAAACTATTTAGCAGTGCTTTTTGTTGTCGCTTGTAGATGAGTATATGGTTTTTCAAATAAAAGTCAGAAAAAAGTAATTTTTTTGCCATATTTTATTATTATTTTTATATCAAATTATATTCTGTTATCAAAATAATGGTATGAAAAGAAAGCCCTTCTTATGACAATAAAAAAGATATATCGTTTGTGTGGGTACACTAAATGAGACAGAAATAAATTACAGCCAAACACAAACACCTCAGAAATGTTAAAACAGCCCATGTCATTAAGCGTTGGACAAGCCAAAAAAATCATGTCACCAAGGGGTTAATCCCATTTTTGTTCTGCAAATCTATGTACAATCAAAGAACACATTACCTTCACACATTACCACTTCAGCTAATAAACACTGACGTTTAAGAAAACACAAGAATATGCATGCTACATAATGTTATGGTTTTAGTTAAATAAAAAAGGTTTAGTAGCTCTCCAAATATGTGTTATTAACCTATTAAACTTAAATCAGTTCTGATGTAGCTGTTTTTCTAATCTGACAGGTTATTCTAAATATGAAATCTTCATCTGGTTGCAAATTTTAAAGAATACAACTACCAACATGAATGATTCTCTACAACCAAGTCTCACTGACTAGTTATATAAATCATGATTTAAATCAAATCCACCCTGCCAAAAAGGGACAATAATTTTTGTTGAAGTGGCTAAAAATGTGGCTATAAACTGGGAATAACTGTAATATATTCAGTGGCTGTATGGCCAATTTATAACTATTTATGACATTTAGAATAATAATAAAACATTGTATTTGCTCAAATAGAGATAAAGACACATTAAATACCGTATATTGTGAGTTTTATTGTTCTGGAGCTCTATCATATACGTATACACAGGGGTAGACAGACATCGCATGGGGCCCCAGGGCAATCGATGTGCATGTACACCCCCCCCCCCCCCCGAATAAATGGTTCTATTTATTCACATTTCTATTGAACACTGAAAAGGTGGATAAATAGAACCATATTTTAAAACATACATTTTAAATTCAACTTTAGCACCCACAAAGTAAGTATATCCATAATCTTGCTCTATCATATCAATGATAAATATATCCATAATATTTCTATATTTTGCCAGTGAGAAATACATCCATAATCTTTCTATATCTTGCCAGTAAGAAATAGATACATAATATTTATATATCATGACAATGAGACAAATACATAATATTTCTATATCATGCCACATATGACAAACACACATTGCTGTCCCCTTCTCCCCCTCCAACACACATACCCCATACACAGTTATGTGGCTCTGACTAAATAGTGTTGAGTGTGAGGGGAAGGCCCTGCACTCTCTCCCACTCTCACTCAACCAAGCCACCTCTCTCCGCCACTCTCACTCCTCCAAACCATTTCCCTCCCAATCCTGCACTCTGTTCCACTCTCACTCCTCCAAGCCATCTCTCTCCCAACCTCTCACTCTTTCCCACTCTATTACAAGTCAGCTCTCTCTCACCTGGCCCTGTTCTCTTCCTGCCTCTCTTGTAGGCTCTTGTATGGTTTCACACCATAGTATCACACACATACAAACATACTCAGTCTAAATGAGATGTAGAGCATACACTTGGTAAAACATGGCACACTGTATAAACTTGGCATATCATGGCAAAATCATCAGTATTGTATAAACATGGCATTAAATGGCAAAATCATCAGTAATGTATATACTTGTCAATGTGTCCTCTCCACACATGCCAATGCATCCCCTTACACTTCCAAATCTGACCCCGAGACTTGCCAATATGCCCCCTTCTTGCCAATCTGACCCATTTTTCCCAGTATGACCACCATATTTACCAATCTGACCCCAAATTCCCATTTTGCCCCTTCATTAAAAACTGAACCCCACACTTGCCAATCTGCCCTCAAACTTTCCAATCTGCCCCCTTCTTCCCCGTATGACCCCCAGATTTGACAATCTGACCTCCAGACTTGCCAATATGACCCCCATTTACCAATATGCCCCCACATGTGTCCATCGGACCCATCTTCCCAAGTTTCCAAGCCCCCTCAATCCAAATATGCCCCCCAAATATGCCAATATGCACCCTTCTTCCAAATAAGCCACATCCTACACAATGTGTCCCCAGGCTTACCATCGACCCACTTCTTCCCAATCTGACCACTTCTTCCCAATATGACATTCAGATTTGCCAATCTGACACCAACTTCCCTATCTGACTCCCAAATGTGCCAATCTGACCCCTTTTTACCAAGCTAACCCCCACACTTCACAATCACACCCCATCTTTCCAATCACACCCCCAGACTTTCAAATCTGCCCCCTCCTTTGTAATCTGACCCCCAAACAGTCCAATCTGCCCCCTTCTTCCAAATCTACCCCACATTAGCCAATGTGACCCCCTCACTAACCAATCTCACACCAAAGGTGCCAATCTGACCCCTTCTTCCAAATCTGACAACCATGTCAGTGACGAGGCCCCCTTCCAGCCTGGGACCTCGAGCAGTGCCTGAGTGCCCTCATGGTCAGTCCGCCCCTGCTTATATAAACCAAAAATTCTGAACATGCAAACAAAAGAGGGACATAGAGGAATATATGCACTAAATAGTGACAGTTAAGAGGTATGCAAACTATACTTCATTGTCATTTCCTAACTAGACCCCAGTTTCCACCACAAAAAATACACCAGTATACCATACTAAATTACAGCTTACTCACTTTTCCAAAATTGCCCCTTCCAAGCTCAGAATGAAAGTGGAAGCATGCTGCTGAAAGTGGTGTCGGTTTCCCAGATGTTCCAGCGACTTCATGGTGTTTACTTCCTCCTTATTGAATAAAAAACAATCATATTACTAAACCATATAACAAATACATATAACTGCTACTTAAAGTCTGAGTCCTACAATCTTAGACCTAGACTATCTATGGCATTGAACAAGTGAACATTTACACAGATTAACAACTTCTTGGTTTCCTAAATCCTGTACCTGGTCTACTCTCCTCTTCAGTTTTATATCTTTTCTCATTTTCTTCTTCTTGTTCTTCCTCTTCTCTTCTTCTTTTACATACCGTCTTCCAGCTGCCCTGATCCCTTCTTTCACATTCATTCTTCCTCTTCTCTTTTCTTCCCCTTCCTTCTTCATTGCTCTCCCTGCTCCTCTTCATCATCATACGATGTTCCAAATCAGGTTCGGATGTGTGAACGCTGTAGCTTTGGCTTTTAGGCATCTTGCAATATATGTATCACGTCTGATAATATATCAGCCTGTAACTTAACCGCTCTCAGAACTTGTGATGATTTGAATCAAAACTACATGGCATCATAGAATCTTGTGATGTCATTGACAAGATATCAGCATACTGCTGTTGCTTATGTTTTTTTTCAAATCAATCAATGTAAAAAACTTCAGATGTGAGGCTGATGCTAAAGACACTATTGATTTTTTTGTGTATAAACCCCCCATAATTGTTGTGAATCTGATACAAATTTATAAAATCAGTATTTAATGCAATAAATTCACTCTTTACATGTAATCTTATTTATTTTAAACTCTACAATGGTTTTGGTTTAATATTGGTCATATTTTAAATAAGGACCATGGAATACAGTGTGATGACGGAGCTGCTGAACCATAGCACCCACAGATGAGAAGGACTGGCCATTAGGCAGTCAAGGCACTTTTATGGGCACTGCTTGAAGCAAAGCAGACGTAATGCTAACTCTGCCCACTTTCTACAAGCTTTGTGCCAGCTGTTTTGCCACTTCACCATGTTGAGGCCTACTTCAACCACTTTTTACTTTCATGTGGTGCTATTACTTTAGTTCAGACAAGCAGTGACTAACATGTGCCTGGTCAATGCCTGCTCATTACAATAAAGAGCAGGTGAATCTTTGAAATTCTGGATATTTGTATGTGTACAATACAGTATTTTATGTATTTGTATTATTATCCATTACAATTCTCAATATCACTCTTTTCTGTCATTTATTTTTATATTTTTTAATTCTTATTTACATTGTTTGCCACTTATTGTTACTTTCCTTTATTGTGCACAATTATTTATCCATATTTTCAAGATTTTAACAAGGATGGACTGGGAACCACCTTTAATATAACTAGCAGCTTTTCCAGTCTGCTCATTCCCCCTTTCTATTTTCTTTTTCCCATTTCATTATTTTGGGACTTGGGTGGATTTTCTGGGACTTCATTTTTTTAATGTATACATTACGTTACTTGCAAATAAAGGTTGTGAGAACCCAAATTGCAACCACAGGACTTGCCCATGGAACCAAATTTCAAATAGAATAAAAATATATAAAGAAAAATGTAATTTAAAATGTCACCCCCCATACCTCTCCAATTGCTGACAATGTTGGCTAGACCAGGGGCATCAACATCAGGGCCGAATTTAAGGAACCAGTTCCACAGTATAAATCATCATTATGCCAGGGAAATAGCAACGCACCATTATTATTTCAGAATAGGAAAATTGCATGTTTAAGACACAACTGAATAATACACTATTTCCAAATAAAAGGACAAAGGGCTTTATATCTGTTCCTTATGCATAACCCCCATTGAAACACACTCTGCCAGTCACAAGCAGTGTTGAGGCATAGTTATTACATAAAAGAAAATAATTTTGACTGGAAACCATTAGGGAAGAATGAATGTCCTAAAAGCATACAACTTACCTAAATGGACATAAAATTTTAAAATGATACCGATTAGGATTCCAAAAACATGGATCACATAGAGCCAGACATCAATGAACAGATTTATTTCTCAAGGGAAGAAGTCGCACATACAAGCTAAATGTATGACACAATAGGACAATCAGGGAGGTCTAGGAGCACCACATCTAGAGGAGTATTAAACTGGCAACATGATCTCAAATGCGCTAGTTTTACAAAAATAATAGAGCAAAAAGAAGCAATGGTATAAGATAGAGCAACAGTATTATGGTGTTTGTGATTTAATTTCAGTATTCTGGCAAACTGATTTGTAAAACGGTTTAACATTTAAGAAAGAAAAAAGGGGTTGCATTTTAGAGGATGTGAGATCCGTAAGGGAAAAACTAAAAGGAGCTGTGAAGTTGAATAAGAAAGTATTGCTACGTTTGCCTTTTAACATTCTTGGTGCCCTAATAACAGACCTAAATCTTAGAAGCCGGTTAAGAATAGGATTTTAATATATTAAAGATCTATATGAGGGAGAAAGATTAAACACTTTTGAACACATTTCTAACAAATATAACATTGCTAGTGGAGAAGTGTTCACATACATTAGATTAAAAGGCTTTTAATCTTAGGTCAGATTTCTGGTAATTGAGGCATGGATAGAGGTTGGGTTATTAAAAACCACGAGAAAGCTAGGTTAATTAATTAAGGTCAGTCTATACATGGGTACATTGCTTACATTTTGTGGAAACTATAAGATCCTGAATCGCTGGTATCTGGTCCCAACCAGACTGCATATAATCTTCCCTGGCAGTGTAGAAGTTTGCTGGAGATGTGGGGTACAAAAGTTTGATTTTATTCACAATGGTCATTACCATTACTTGGGCCCAAAAAAGTTGTTCAATGAGATGATTAGAAGCAGGATATATGGTGTTTGTGGAACAATCTAGTATTGAAAACAGAAACCTTGTTGTTTTAAACATGTTGCTTTAAGAAAATACTTTTTATAATTCAAACCTTGGAAACCTCTAAGTGATTAATAGCAAAAAGATGGAAATCAAGAAACACTTCTACCTGGCCTGATGTAAAAATGAATTGTGTCACCAATTAAGGATGGCATTTCAATTCAATATAGGTGCCAACATTTCCCTTTGTATAGATAAAAACAATTTATAAATACATATATATATATATATATATATATATATATATATATATATATATATATAACTTGATTTTGAGTTAAAAAAAATGAATTCCTTGTGTGTATTTCCTCTCCTTCCCTCCATTTCCTCTATTTTCATTATTTATTTATTTTTTCTATTTTTTTTATTAACACTCAGTCTTATCAAATCAACCATATTGTTTGTTAGCTGGATAAAGTAACATCATCGTGTCAGTTTTAACCCTTACCCTGCTTATTTCAACTAATCTTAATTAAAAGTGCTCTTGGAAGGAAAACATTTAACTCCATCTAGCTACTAATATATAAGGTCCAGACGAGTTGTATAAAGTGCATAATTGGGGGCCAATTACAGCCAGCGATTATGGTCGTTAAAGTGCTATGCCCAGTATTTCCTGCCTTTCCATCCTTTTCTTACACTACCCTTTTTCCTTAATTCTCTCTGTCCTCCCTCAGACACCTCCCAACTCCAAATCACTCCACCAAAACCACCCCAAAACCCCTAATTAGAGGGTAGAGAGGTACAGGGGGTATTCCTTAAATACACATCCTGTATTTCTAGTGTGGGATAATCATTAAGTAGAATATGAAGTTAAATTATGCAACTGTATCTCCATCCCCACAACAAACAAAACAGAATTAACCATATAGAACAAAAAGAAAAAACAAACAAATACGACAAACTCACAAACTCACATAGAACATATGTTGCTCAAGACTACGACTAAGGATTTTTGCTGCCCTACACAGAGACAGGGGGAGGGGGGAGACACACACACAGACAAGGGGAGGGAGGGGGGAAACACACACAGACAAGGGGAGGGAGAAAGGGGGGAGACACACATAGACAAGGGGAGGGGGGAGACACACATAGATAAGAGGAGGGGGGGATACACACACAGACAAGGGGAGGGAGAAAGGGGGGAGACACAGACAAGGGGAGGGAGGGGGAAGAGAGAAAAGGGGAGAGGGGATAGAGAGAGAAAAGGGGGGATAGAGAGAGACAAGTGGGGGATAGAGAGAGACAAAGTGAGGGGGGAAGACAGACAAGGGGAGGGGGAAGAGACGAGGGAGGTGGAGAGAGACAATTTTGGGGGGGAGGGAGAGAGACAACGCTGGGGGGGGGGAGAGAGACAGCTGGGGGAGGGGGAGAGAGGCCGCATTGGCACATAAAAGGAAATAAAAACAAGAAATGCATTTGTATAACATAAATTTTTTATTAAATGTTAAAAAGCTATTTACATATATACAAGTTAAACTTTTTTTTCCTATAGGGTAGTCTTATATTCATGCTTTTAGATGTTTTGCTAAAGGAATATACAAAGTTTGGGGGGTCGTCTTATAATCAGGGTCGTCTTATAATCGAGCAAATGCGGTAGAAGCTGGAGTCACGTACACGCACATCACATGAGCTCTTCTTAGTGTAGGGAGAGGATGCTGCAGCTGTGAGGGACAGATTAAAAAAAATTCTGGTGTTGCATCTGAAAACGACAACGATTATTCAAACTATAGCGATTATTCAAATTACAGTGATTATTTTAGTGGGTGCTATACTACATATTTGTACCCTGCCCTGAGCCCAGTGCCACAGAGAGTGCAGTGCACTTGCAACTGCATGTGTGCCAGACACATGACTTTAATCCTGTTCTGTTAGCTCAGTGGGCAACATCTAGACATTTTTAAATACTGCAATTTGTTAGTGTTAAATATTACATTTGCGTCCTGCACTTCATATCTGAGAGTCAAATAGAACAGTCCAATACTGTGCTTACAGCGCACTTTGAAAAATTATAATTGTTGTGCTAAATAGTACATTTACGGCCTGCACTTCATATCTGAGAGTCAAATAGAACAGTCCAATACTTTGCTTACAGCGCACTTTGAAAAATTATAATTGTTGTGCTAAATAGTACGTTTATGTCTTGCGGTGCATTATTTGCAGTCCAATAAACAATAAAAATACAAATAAAAGACAGTGTTGGCTACCTCCTCCTCCTCCTGCGCCGCTTCCACCTACACCCCCAGGGTCACCGCCTCCTCAACCTATGGGTCACTTAGTATAAACTGAAAGAGAATGCCCTGCACTCCAAACCCTCTCTCAAATAGATAATTCTGTTGATCCTCCTGGCAGGCATGCTTTAGATTTAGATTTATGTTCTTCCAAAGCTAAAATCAAAGATTCCATCTAGTGCTATTTTATGGCTCAGCTGTATTTGTAATTTGTATGTATTTTATGTTATTTTAAGTTATTTCCCTATCCACATTTGCTTGCAGGGCACTTGTTCTACTCTTTTCCACATTTTACTTCCTTTTGCAGCCCTCTAGCCCTTTCCATGACTTTTTTAGAGGCATTTTAGTGGCCAAAAGTTTGTGTCCCCATTGACTTAAATGGGGTTCAGGTTCGGGGTCAAGTTCGGGGTCAAGTTCGAGCACGGACCCGGACATTTTTTCGAAGTTCGGTTGAACCTGCCGAACCCAAACATCCAGGTGTCCGCTCAACTCTAGTAATTAGCTCTTTAATTAGCCAACGATAATTAGATGCTTAATATGCCACTGATAATTAGATGCTTAATTTGCAGCTGATAAGTTGATGTTTATCAGGGTAACCTAGAATATCCGGATTGTGTACATAAGCTAGACCAGATTGTGATGACATCATAAAAACAACTTACTAGAGGTTTTTAATTGTTCTTAAGTTCTCGATTTGGTAGCCACAAATGTCTGATGCACCAGTAAATTAGAAGGAAGGGTGAAAACGTAGGTAAAGTTTTTTTTTCTTATGAATATTCGACTTAAACAGTGAACACATGTGCTGATATCTTTCTATATCACTGTATTGACAATGATTGTATCTTTTCACCATTTGGTTATATAAAAATATATATATAAAAGACACACAAAAGACACACAACATATTCCCTGCCCCCAAAATATATTACAATCTTAGGTTTGTTTTTTGGCACAAACAAAATATATTAAAATGCACAGAGTTATGCATATATCATGTGTATATCCCTCCTATATGCTGTCGGGCTGCACTTTGTATGCCCCCCCCCCTTCAAAATTAGGACTTGAAGATGGGCAAATGCGTGTTATTTTATTTGCCACTGGCAGCAGCAGTTCCATGGCCCTACGGGAGCTATTTTTCTAAAATTATTTACATTTCAATTCTCCAGTTAATTTAGTTGGGTATTTTAGGCGATTTTGGGTTCATATGGTCCCTAATGAGTAGGACGAAATCCAGAAACCAAATATGGCCACATAACTGGCCAGATAGGTGTATTTTGAGCTTTATATCTCATGACTCTCTGAAAGGCTGACCGAGAATCATGGGATATGGAGTTCCCAATCATTTGCAATGAGAAAATGTAGCCACTTGCACGTGAAGATAACACACTCTATGACTGTAGGTGTTACCTCCGCCCGCTAGGGGAAGAAGTTGTCAATTGAAAAAGGTTGCACGAATGATCATTTTCAGTTCTGGCGAGATGTTTGCACATATATAATTTTAGCAGTAAGAGCATACTGCCAAATAATATTTATACATATATAAAGCAATTTACACACATAAATTGGTTAGGCTAGTTGTTCATTCCACATATGTTGTTGTGCATGCATCATGCATGCGACCATCAGATTGCTTACATTGATGATACCTCCTGTGGTAAGAAGTGGTTGGGACAGAGGACGTCCGGAGGTAGCTTATATGATGGAACTGTTTAATGTAGATAGTTTTCTACATTGAACATGAGTCCACTACCTAATTGGGAGCTATGATTTGTATGTCTGTGTGAGCAGTGTCTCTGGTTGGGGTCTCAGGTCGGCATAGAGGTGGGTGTCAGTGAAGTATGATGGGGAGATCTTGCTGCAAAGGAGACTGGACATATGATATGTAATATGATTTATATTTTATATAACATATTTACAACTAGTCATCTTCTTGGATGTGGAGATGACAGGATGAGTGATTAAAGTAGTCTATTGGTTGGTAGTCAACAATGTGAAGTAAACTATAGGGGTTTTTTTTAAATATTATTTTATACAATTTTCTAATTTCATTCTTTGCTGCCAATACAAAATTGGCTAGAGTTTTCATAGCTATTAGATTGACAGGTGCTCTGGTGTGTTTAGTCCACATCATAGAGAATGCACTTGGAATAGAATAATGCACTAACATGGTATCCCCTAATAGATAAGACAAATTATATACTGTACACAAAAAAAAATGCTTTTGAATGTATTTTTTATTTAATATAAATAACCTGTGCTTTTATGGCTGGGAGCCCCATGATATATATGGGATTTTCATGTAACGGTTTATTCACTAAATTCTCTGTAAACAAATTCCCCAAGTACCTGGATCATACTGATTGTCCCCCGCAGCTTTGTGTGCATGAAATACAGCATCCGGAAATAACGGCAAGTCATTTTCAGGCGGCTGTTGCGAACCATGTCCATGTGAGACAATCACACGTGAAGAAGGGGCCCACAGAACAGATGCCTTGGTTGCCCATGTTTTTTCTTCTACTGATTTTTTTTTTAGGGACCTCCAGCTTGCACCACTTCGGTGAGCTTATTAAATTGTTGTAACGGGTTAACACGAACCGGTGCGAACCGGCTGAATCCCACCACTGGGTAAAATGTTTCATTTTTCCATGTATATGTAAATTATCAACTTTAGTCATGCCATGTTCGACCCACTCCTCTTAAGTTTATCCCAGCAGGACACTAAATGATAAAGGACATTAAGGATTGTGCATGACCATGACATACTTTGTTTAGTATTCGTTCTCTAGAACCACAAATCTCGCTCTTGCCTCTTCAGTGAATTTTGCTCAGTCATTTTCTTCCTTCAAAGCTTTTTGTGTTGCTATTGCTTGTGCAATCATATTGGCCTGGTAATAAATCTCTATGCTAGGAAGCCCCACAACTCCCTATGTGGCCCTGAGAGAAAGCGTATTATTCATAGCTGATTGCATCATGGTTATCCATGGCTTAGGGATTGTGAGAGGTAACTTCTATGACCATTGCGGCAATATATACAACTTCACAATATTAATCCTCAACCACCAAGACAAGCCCACTAGTTTCCTTTTAACCCCTTAGTGACATGACTTTTTTGGCTTGTCCGACGCTTGGTGACATGGGCTGTTTTAACATTTCTGAGGTGTTTGTGTTTTGCTGTAATTTATTTCTGTCTCATTTAGTGTACCCACATAAACTATATATCTTTTTTATCGTCAGAAGAAGGGCTTTCTTGTGATACCGTTATTTTGATAATAGCATATAATTTGATGTAAAAAAAATAATAAAATATGGAAAAAAATGAAAAAACATTTTTTTTATGACTTTTAATTGAAAAATCGTATACTCATGTACAGGAGACAACAAAAAAACACTGCTAAATAGTTTCTAATATATGTCCTGAGTTCATAAATAGCCCATGTTTTATGTTTTTGTGCTTTTTTATTCATGTTACAGGGCCAGAACTCTAAGTAGTGCAAAGCTACTTTAAAATCCTTTTTTTCAAAATTAACGATAGTGACATTGTAACACTGATATCTGTACTAAATCCATGAATGACCCCCAACATGTACATATTTTTGAAAATTAGACCACTCAGGGCATTTAACATGGGGTATTTTGACACATTTCATGTAGCCATTTTACCACCAATCTTTGCCAAAGTTTGCAGGAAAAATATTTTTTTTACATTTTTCACATAGATTGCAATTTAGGTAAACATTACCTTAAAATGTGAAGGGGTATTTCCAAATAACACCTCAATATGTGTTCAGCAACATCTCCTGAGTACAGGGATACCACCCATGCATAGGTTTGTTGGTTTGTTTTGGGCTAAAAGGCCACATTTAGGGGGTGAGCATTTTGGTTTTCCAACTTGGAATTCTGACATGCAGAAAACCTGCACCCATGTCCCATTTGGGGCATTTTTGAAGCCAGAAAGTGTATTCTACCCCACAAAGCCATATATTTTTTAAAACTAGACACCCTAGGGTATTTCAAATGGTAGTATTTTAACAATTTCCATGCACTAATTATACCACCAGCCTATGTCAATGTTTTGGATATTAATTTTTTTCACATACATTGCACTTTGGGCATGAATTCACAGATCCTGCTATATGTCAGTGCCAAACAACACCTCAATATGTGTTCAGCAATATCTCCTGAGTACAGGAATACCACCCATGTATAGGTTGGTTAGGTTATTTGGGGGTTAAAAGGCCACATTTGAGAGGTGCGCTTTTTGGTTTTCCAACTGGGAATTCTGACATGCAGAAAACTTGCGCCCATGTCCCATTTGCGAAATTTTTGAAGCCAAAAAGTGTATTCTACCCCACAAAGCCATATATTTTTGAAAACTAGACACCCTAGGGTATTTCAAATGGTAGTATTTTAACACGTTCCATGCACTAATTCTACCACCAGCCTATGTCAATGTTTTGGATAGAATTTTTTTTTCACATACATTGTACTTTGGGCATAAATTCACAGATCCTATTATGTGTCAGTGCCAAACAACACCTCAATATGTGTTCAGCAACATCTCCTGAGTACAGCGATACCACCCATGTGTAGGTTAGTTAGATTATTTTGGGGTTAAAAGGCCACATTTGAGAGGAGCGCTTTTCGCTTTTTCAACTTGGAATTCTGACATGCAGAAAACCTGCACCCATGTTCCATTTGGGACATTTTTGAAGCCAGAATGTGTATTTTACCCCACAAAACCATACATTTTTGCAAACTAGACACCCTAGGGTATTTCAAATGGTAGTATTTTAACACTTTCCATGCACTAATTCTACCACCAGCCTTTGTCAAATTTTAGGTTAGTAATTTTTTAATGTTTTGTTTCCACATACATTGTACTTCGAGCATGAATTCACAGATCCTGTTATGTGTCAGTGCAAAACAACAACACCTTAATATGTGTTCAGCAACATCTCCTGAGTCCAGGGATACCATGCATGCATACGTTTGTTGGTTTTTTTGGGGGATAAAAGGCCACGTTTTTAGGGGTGCATTTCCAACTTGGAATTTTAACATGTAGTCAGCCTGCGCCCATGTTCCATTTGGGACACTTTTGAAGCCTGTCAAAGTATTTTACCCAATCAAACCATATATTTTGGAAAACTAGACATCCTAGGGTATTTAAAATTGTGGTATTTTAACAATTTCCAAGTGCTAATTCTCCCACCATCTTATGTCAAAGGGTTGGGATGTCATTTTTTTCCCACACACATTGTAGTTCAGGCAGGAATGTTCAGATTCTGGTATTTTCCACTGCCAACCAACACCTCAATATGTGTTCAGCAACATCTCCTGAGTATAGATATACCACCCATGCATAGGTTTGTTGGTTTGTTTTGGGGCTAAAAGGCCACATTAAGGGGTTGGGAATTTCCAACCTGGAATTTTGACATGTAGTCAGCCTGCTCCCATGTCCCATTTTGGGACATTTTTGAAGCCAGAAAGTGTATTCTACCCCACCAAGCCATATATATTTTTAAAACAATACACCCTAGGGCACGGGCGTCCAACGTGCGGCCCACGGGCCAAATGCGGCCCGCCTGCCAGAGAGGTGCCGCCCGCCTGAGAGTGGCAGCGGTAGCCGCACCTCTCACCCGCTCCAGCAAAGTGCACACCGGGATGTCACTGACACCCGGTGCTCCAACAAAGTCAGAGCGCGAGTGGATGGAGCTTTCTCCTGTCACGCAGGGGAGAAAGCTCCGCCCCTTCGCACTCTGACCCCGATGGAGCACCGGGTGTCAGTGACATCCCGGTGCTCAGATGGAACAATCCACCTCCCTGCAGATATAAGGTAAGCGAGCAGGGAGGGGAAACAATATGGGTTTTTTTTTTCTTATTGTAAAAGTGTGTGTGTATGTAAGTGTAACATGGTGTGTTAGAGTGACTCTGTATTTGTGTATGTGTGTCTGTGTATGCACGTTGAATGTGTGCATTTAATGTGAGTGTTTTTTTATTAACGAAATAATGGGGTTTTTCTTTCTTAAAAAAAAAAAAAAGAAAAACTCTATGTGTGTGTGAATCAGTGTATGTGTCGGTGTGACTCAGTGTATGTGTCACTGTGACTCAGTGTATGTGTGTGTGTAAATGCAACTATGTGTGTATTTGAGTGTGTGTGTATGTAAGTGTAACTTTGTGTAAGAATGACTGTGTGCATTTAATTTATTGAGTATTTATTTTTTTGCTGGGGAATCTGTGACATATTCACACACTGATCATTATGTATGTATATCCACATGTGTGTGTATGTATGTATGTATATCCACGTGTGTGTGTATGTATGTATATCCATGTGTGTGTGTGTGTGTATGTATGTATATCCACGTGTGTGTGTGTGTATGTATGTATATCGATGTGTGTGTATATGTATGTATGTATGTATATCTATGTGTGTGTATGTATGTATGTATATATATCCACGTGTGTGTGTATCAGAGTATCAGAGTATGCCCATTGCTGTGGGTCCCTGGTTTGCTTGCACTTAGAGGATCATCAGCCATACCACACTGATGAGGCCATTGTAGGCCAAAACATACATCTGTGGATTGCTATGTTACTCGTGCAGAGAGTGCGAGCTATGTATTTATAGACTATGGATTAGTCTGATATGCTAAGGTAGTGGTTCCTCTGCAATGGTGTAAGCAAAAAATGTAGTTGCCCTCCCGAGTAGGTACTATCCTATAGGACAGATTATTTTAGTGCTGTCTATTCTCGGGAATTGGTGCACCAACCCCCCTTTTTGCTCACATAAGAAGGGCTTTTGTTAGATACCATTATATTCATCATATCTTATAATTTACTACACAAAAATCATAAATTATTATGAAAAAAAAAACTTTTTCTAACTTTTACCTAAAAAATTATTACACAAATACAATCATTAAAAATGACCTTGTCTAAATAGTTTCTAAATGTTGTCCTGATTTTATAAATATGCTTGTTAGCATGTTTTTCTTCAGTTTTTTTTTTTAGTTATAGGGCAATAACCAATAATCGTGGGGGGTTTTCACATATTGTGACTTTTTGACCCCAACCTGAATCCTAAATTTAACCCTAACCCTAACTCTAACAGTTATGCTATCCCTTATTGTATTCAAATTTGTATTTAATTTTTACCCTAATCCTAGATTTTTAGCTAAGGAAGTCTTTTTTTTTTACAATGGAATTTTGCTGACTGCCTCTAAGGGATGTGTAGCAACAGTATCAGAGCGACGGAAGTGAATTTATTTTCCCTTCCGATGCTTTACCCACAAGATGGTAGCAGCCATATTGGAGGAGCATGCTCCTCCCCAATATGGTGCCCATGAATCAGACCTTGGTCGTCCGTGATCGCAAACAACGCTCATTTACTAGGCCCATCCAATATCGGCAACGCTTTGCCAGACAGGGCGGACCTAGTCAGTCCAATGTCAGCAAGAGATTAAATGCTCTGATACTAAGGTGTGTGAGTATATCCACCCAAGCAAACATAGTCACATTACATGTGAGACAAAGTTTTCAGAAACTGTAAGGTGACCCATATCATATCCTTGTGTATTATATGTACCTGCATTTATTTACATGCAAATGTTATGGTGATGGTGTACTTTAGTGTATACTCCAAAACAATTCCATCATACGATTAGTGTATAATGCAGATGACAGAATGGTGTATATATACTTCAAATACCTTCAGTTCATTACACAATATATGCCAACAAACACGGTAATGACTGTCTGCTGTCTTTAATAGCTTTAAGTACAGCGGCTTAATATTATCTATGGATAATTCCATATTGTATAGAATATTCACTTCTTTTATGTTGTTTTAAATCTTTTATTTCACAACATAACAGAAAAGATTTATTTGTAGGTGTGCACTGTAGACGCGGTCTATGATGTCCCTACTACATTCGAATGGAATTTGTCTGCTGGGGGCTATGGATGTGACTTAATTTAACAGCATGCCTCCTCTTGGAACCGCTTGAAAGAACCTTTGGTGCTTCCATCTCTTCTCATGGTCTCCTATTATGTAAGAAATGTACTTGTTAGACAGAATAGGTTTAAGGTAAAACAAATGTAATAAAAACTAGTTTAACCCCTTAGTGACCGAGTGCTATGTTGCATTTGACGTGCCTTGAAGACCAGAATTCCATTATTTTTGTCATACGTTTACTGAACTGTGAATTTCTTTCTTTGTGTTCAGTCCACGCACACAAATTATATATCATTTTTTAAAGGACAGATAGGGCTTTCATTTGATACTATTATTTTCATCATATGATATCATTTACTATTAAAAAAATAGAAAATATGATGAAAATATGCCATAAAAAACACTTTTTCCAACTTTGACCTGATTTTTTTTTTTACACAATTACAAATGGTAAAAAAGACCCCGTCTATATATTTCTATTATTTGTCCTGAGTTTAGTAATATCAATGTTTCCTTGTTTGTCTATGTTTTATTTCACGTAATAGGGCAATAAACAATATTAGTGTTTTTTTTGTTTTCTAACCATTTTCTTCTACAGTGATTTTTTTAACCCGAACCCTAAATTTACCCCAACTCTAAATTTAATCTAACCCTAAATTGACCCCCACCCCTTAATCTAACCCTTGTAATCATCCGAACCCCCATTTAACCCTAATTATTACCCTATTTGGACCCTAACCCTAGATCTAGGTTCTGTAGATCAAGGGTTAGCTTTTTCCATTTATTTATTTATTTAATTTATTTATTTAATTAATTTTCTATTTTGAACTGTAATACCGCCTAACTGCCTGTAGGGGCAGTCAAGTAGCGGTTTCAGAGCGACGGAAGAGATTTTTTTTTTCTCTCTTCCGTCGCTCTCCTCTGGGCATGCTGTATCGGAGGAGCATGCTCCTCCGATACAGCACACACCCGCGATCACCGGGTGATCGCGGTGCCCAGGAGGGCACAGATTGTGTTGCATGATGCCTCGATAGAGGCATCATTGCAACACTCTCACACATAGGCAGTGATGAGCTTTCACTGCCTATGTGTGTTAGCGCGCATACGATCACATTCGCGGTGATCGTATGCGCGCGGGGGGGTCGAGGGGGGGCTGAAAGCCCTCTCAGAGGCTGCTTCGGATCCGAAGCAGCCTCTGAGAGTAGCTACAGACATGTAGTGTTGCGCTAATGAGCGCAACACTACATGAAAACGGAGGACGTATATATACGTCCTCATGGTCCTTAAGGACCATGCTTTTCAGGACGTATATATACGTCCACATGCGTTAAGGGGTTAAATAAACCTGAAATGCTCTCTATGAACTTTGTAAAATGTGGGCAGCACTTGTAATAAGAAGAAGACTTTTATCAGACATTTATGTGACACATACTCCAGATTATTTAAATAAATATAGAAACAAGGAAATGGGGGAGGATAACTCTAAATTACCACATTTACCGTATTTGCTCGATTATAAGACGACCCTGATTATAAGACGACCCCCCAAACTTTGGATATTCCTTTAGGAAAAAAAACTAAAAGCCTGAATATAAGACTACCCTATAGGAAAAAAGTTAAACTTGTATATATTCACATGTAAATTGCTTTTTTAATAAAAAATTATATCAAAAAAATGCATTTGTTTTTATTTCCTTTTATGTGCCAATTCTGCCTCTCTTTCCCTTGCCCCCAGCTTTGTCTCTCTCCCCCTCCCTTTGATTCCCCCCTATCCTCTGTCTCCCCCCCCCCCTTGTTTCTCTCTGCCCCCCCCTTGTAGCTCACTTGTAGCTCACTTCCCCCCTTCCTTCTATTGTTGCTCTGTCTCGCCCCCTGTCTCTGTCTCCCCCCTCCCTCTCTGCCCCCCTCCCTCCCCCTGTCTCTGCCCCCTCCCTCCCCTGTCTCTATTCCCCCTCCCTCCCCCTCACCTGGAAGTCGATCCCTGGTGGCTAGTGGGGGCAGCAGAGGATGTCTGCGCGATGAGTTCAGACCTCCACTGCTGCGCCTGGCACGCTCGGCACGGGACTTCTGTGACGAAAGCGGAAGTACAAAATTCTGAAAAAAACCTTGTCTTATAATCGAGCAAATACGGTAATACAGTGTTATGCTGAAGTGCTTATCCCACCCCCGTTTCTAAGTACTCCAATATTTTACATGCAATTCAGGGTCTCAAATGATTTCACTTGGACACAAAGGCCTCTACAATTTATACAATTTCACTGGATGCAATATGTAGAGCACTTGTGGGTGGATGGGGTGCTAAACCCAGAAGCTTTGTGTCCAAGTCAAATATAGAGCTACCAACCTATTCTGTGTGAGTGTCCATCCAGTGAGCAGCACCTGCCCAGCTTCAGGTGACTGCCTGGCTCTGTCTTTGCTGGTTTCAGTCTGTGGTGCAAACCAGCCCAGTCTGTGTTACAATCTAGTCCTGAGCTTTGCATCATGGAATGCAATCAGACCTCACATCATGCCTGGCACGAGGCTCCTCAATGACATTGTGTTGTGACAGTCACTCAACTAGTGCAATATCATATAATTTATGGAGTTTCCCTTGGACTGGGTATGTTTAATACACTTGTCATTTAAACTACTGTGTGGCTTATTAATTACTGTACATATAATATTTATAACAGTGCCACTTTCATTCAAGAGCTTGACTTGTCTTTGAGATGGCCATGGTGATACGTTGGTGGATGTAATGCGCGAACCCTCCATAACTCTACACATTCAGGAGCAAGTTATCAGCAACCAGCAGTTCCATCAGGCACTAGATAACAGTGCTGCTAGTCAGTGAAATATATACAACTATTTTCATCACTATAAGTAACAATGTACCTAATACATCAGAGATTATATTATAAATCAAATAGTGACCTTTTAACCTCTCAATAAGTTTGATTTTAACGAGTATACTAATATTAATCTGCCCAAAACTTTTCCAGTTTATGAATATATATTAGCACTATAATTTGATTATCAAAAATTGTGTTTTGGTGTGTTGCACTCGAATTGGCTACTTACCTTCCACTCTGCCAATTCCAAAGACATATAAACTTTAATCCACAAATTGCTCAAATTCCCCCAGCGGAGGCTTAGGTGTTGTAACACTAGCTGGGCTTTTATGGTCTATGCTGATTTTAAAGGACAACTGTAGTGAAAATAAATAATAGTTTTTTTGAAAAAGGACACTCAATAAATGTGGTAAAGGCAGCAGCAGAATGGTATAGTGCCCGAGAGAGAATCTCCACCAATCCTCCAAATTATAAATAAAAATAGGTGGCGCAGCACTGTCGAGGTGAAATGAATTTTATTGTGAAAAACTGGCAACGTTTCGACCCGATGGGTCTTTCTAAAGTTAGCTTGAGAAAGACCCATCGGGTCGAAATGTTGTCAGTTTTTCAGAATAAAATCCATATTTTTTGCTTTCCTTGATAACCTTCACTCGTGAAGCTTCCAGGAAAGCCGAAAATAGCACGAATCGGGGTGAAAATTCAGCGATTGTGCTATTTTAAAAGCAACACGTACATTGGGAGCTCATCCATGTACGGCATTGTCGTGAAGGGGTTATGCTATTTATTTCTTTGTTTTCATAGACTCATGAATGTTTACTATTATTGCATACATCGCTTACCATGGCAATTGAAACAATTTATTTCATTTAACAAAAGAGTGTGTAGCACACTCCTTTGGAACTTTTTTTTGTAATAATTGTTTGTAAATCTCCTTTACATTGTTACGATAACTAACAATATACCTAAAACATCAGAGATTATAATATAGATCAAATAATATAAGTAAAAAACTTCAAAAAGTTTTATTTTAACAACGGATATGAGTATTATCCAGGTTGTTTAAAGAAGGAATCTCTTAATAGAAATAATCCATGAGTGTACCAATCCACAATTAAAACAAGTGAACTGCAAGTCATCTACAGAAAAAAACAGACTGAACTGGAAAGTTAGTCAAGTTGGAGAAGTTTATCATTATTAATGGTAGATTTTTTTGTGGGTCACTTGTCAATTAGGCAATAAGAAACAGAGGATTGCTTGCCAAATGTGTTTCCTAACTTCACTTGTTTCACCTTCACTGACAACCAAAATTAAAAAAACAATTTATATGGCCATATCCTGCTTAGCTCGCCACTACGTCAAAGTACCCCACTTTAGGCGAGGCCCTAACCTAACCTAACCTAACCTTACTTTTTACCTGGGGCCTGAGTCAGTCTGAGACTCTCCTTTTATTAAAAGTCCTCTTTGGACACCTATAATGAGATACCTGTGTGTGGTGGAGGGGCGCTTTTATTGTGGTGTCTGATTTAAGTAATCATTATACATAATATAGATGGGAATCAGGGCATATCCACACAACACAAGCAATGGGTTTAAAAACTGCTGTTTAAAACATCTAACTGAAGTTAAACAATGGGGATTTAGTCACATTATATGGCCATATTGTTATTAGCCTAATATTATAACAAATAATTCTAATTTAGGAAAATTCTAAGCCTTTTACTGATTTCCTTATGGGATATGGAAATAGATAACATTTTAAACTTTTTCAGTGCTGAAGCTGTCACACAACAATTGCTTAGAGCCAACATAGTTCAAGAGGGGTTTCACATTAAAAAGCTAGTATTTGGCAACTGAACAGCCTGTAATTCTACAGCACTGCTTGCTATCTTATTCACTAGAGTCTTATGTACACTTAACTTGCCCAATGAGGAATAACACAAGATTCATCCTTAAAAGATCCTAAGAGGAAAATAAATATAGAGATCAGAGATTCTTAGCCAAGAAAGTCAGCTGAATCCTAACCAGAAGATAACGCTCCCTAAATACCATAGAGATGAGAAGTGGATCATGGTTTTACATACCATGCAAATATATCTCTAGTCACAACTTATTCAGAAACAATAAATAAAAAGATGGTTTTGTATCTTTTCTCTGATTTACCTCAGCCCACAGAATAACTAGGTATACAAATAGCAATGCAGGACTATATAGAGAGAGGACTGCATGTGAATGCATCCAAAGAAACAGAAGATGCAGTTCTGTCACAAAGAGATCTTGTTATTAACCAGATTTGTCTTCAGCATTTGTGTTCTTCAGCAGAAAAGAAAAAAAGTAGCAGAAAAAATGGCTACTGATATAATAAAACATCTTATGGGTTTTTGGGCAAAATGCAAAAATAAATGTATTGTCACCAGGAAAATACTGGAGATAGCCCTAATAGAAGCATAGAGGCATTATAATTAAATACATACAGCAGATAGATCTTAGAGAATGGACCGAAAGGGGAATTGGGAGGATTCTTGATCTAGTAGAAGATAGCAATATGAAATCCTTTAATCAACTTGTAGACGAATATGGCATAGCGTCTAAGCATGAATGTACATACACACGCCTGAAACATTACTTGAAAGATAACTGTGGATGGATATCTAATGGTAATAGTCCAAGATGGAACTCTTTATTTGATTTAAAAGCAAAAAATAGAATACTGAATAAATGTGTGGAAGCGATGGAGGATCTTGAAGCACAGGGTGTGCCCAAAGTCAGAGACAGCTGGGCAAGAAGGATTAGAATGATTATTATGGATGATACTTGGGCGCAAGCCTGGATTAACACAACAAAGGTGACACACTGCATGAAATACAGTTTAAGATCATAAATATGTGGTATATGGTTCCTCAAAAGTTGCAAAAGATACACAACATAGAAAATTTCTGTTTAAGCTGTGAAAAGAAACAGGGCAAGATGTACCACATATGGTGGAAATGTGAAAAGGTAAAAAACTGTTGGAAACGAGTCTTTAGGGTAATTAATGAAATCTTGGGAAGAAGTCTCCCTTGCTATCCACAAGCTGCCACGTTACACTAAAATTTAGAAAACAAATTAGCAAAGAAAGAAAAGAATTGTTTATCCAGATGTTTATAGCTACTAAATTGGTTATCGCAAGAAGATGGAGCCAGGAAAAAGAGATTTTGTGGTCAAGGATGTGGTCTTAGAAAGATCATGATAGGTCAAGGATGCCTTTACCTATCGTGACCTTTCTAAGGGTTTAGAATACCAAATTGCATTATGCTTAAAATTAGATGTGATAGGTCTAAAACGGAGACAAGAACTCGTAAGAGAGAAAGATAAGAGCTTTCCTCAACAAATGAGATAGATTGAGCCTCACCAAATACCTAGAAATCAACTCTTTAAGAAGAAAACCAGGATATTGCTGTCAAACCGTTATGACATTCAATGAATGATCCCTTATTTAGTTATCCTTTAATGAATAAGATGCCTAGCTGCCAAGTGGTGTGCAATATGTTACCCTCTTTCTCCAAGCCCAGAAAAAGTTCAATTATGTATGTATTTCCTTTTAAAGTATCTTACACTGCCATTAAGATCTAGTCTACTGTGATGCATGTAATGCAACTACTTATCCTAGTTATCTACTTATCTATATTTTTCTAAATATCTTTTTAAGTTTTTATATTTTTTTTGTATTTTTGTATATTTTTTAAATTATTGAAATTAAAGACACCAATTTGGGTCTTTAAAGTAAAAGTCCGGGAGATATTGGTGGTCCCTTTGTTGGCATTGTAAGTCTTTGTTCCAGGATGCAGGCTTTGTAAGGCACCCCAAGACATCATCATCTGGTGGCTAAAAAAAGAGAGAACATTAACTAATTTCAGCAAAGAAGCAAATACAAATTTCATATAATAACAAAATGAAAAATAAAGTGTGTATGTAATCCACATTCAGCTAGGCAAATACATATAATTTACATATTTTCTGGCAAACTCGTCAGCAAATATGGAGCGTAAGAGTCCAAGAGACATCATACCTGAAGGGGACAGATGGTTCTAGCAAGACAAATGTGAAAGTGGATGAGCACACATTAATCCAATCCCTATTGATGATGCTGACATCCTCCAGTGCTTAGCCAATGTCATCATTTGAGGGTGGAAGGATACACACACATCCAGTTGGCACTCCATGTTTTGTAGTGTTTAAACTCAATGAGTGTCACCCGCAGTTAGTGGATTTTAAAGAGGCAGCAGCAGGGGTCGCCCAGGCTCCTGGAGTGGCAGGCCTGGTCACAGTTGCTATCCCTGTTTTATTTTTCTCACAGCAAATTTTATCAGAAACTGTCCCATTACTAAATTAAATTAAATAAATGGTTCCAAAGAGTAATCAAACCACATTGGTGCTGGTTAAGGACTATGCAGTTTGAGAGGAATGCACCTCTAAAACAGGCCTTCAGACACTGCATGTGTCACTGAATGGATAAGGGGGACATAATGTCACGTACCACTTTCCAATGCCTTTCATGTACATCTCCAAAAATTATGGATCACTCTAATATATATATCAATTTTTCTCTTTCCATCCAGTGGGCCCAGTTTCCAGCACTTATCCAAGAAATGCACTGGATGGACAATAATACATTATAATTGTCACAAAGTGAATCATGATAGTCTGCGTGACTGGGGTTCTTGGAGGGTTCTGATGTCCAAACACCTGCCTGTGGACTACAGACCCTTTCTTTGGATATGCTATATTTGGGGGTACATACTTTGGGGCCATCAGTGACACACTGCTTCAATAAAGCTGGTCTTCAACACAAGCTCACTCAGGATGTCAGCCAGGATGTGTACCTTGGAATCCAAGCCTTTGCTGTATTTATTGTATTTCCCCCAGGTTAAGACATGTTAGTGTTGAAATGTGTACTTACCCAATCACTAAATGTCTACTGTCCTGTGAACCATCTATTGTGCCTTGTAGTCGGGATGTCTGGATCTAAAGTTGGCATGTTTGTTTTATGTAACGTTTTCCTGTATTGAATGACCTGTTTTAAATTAGGTTTTCTATAGTTTTATGCTGACATATTCTAATTAGTTCCCTGTGCCTCTCCCCTAGTTGATGTCATATCTGTGTGCATATAAGTCTATGCTGTTTGACAAATACATGTTGTTCATTCTAGTTGTACCTAACTGCTAGTGGTCCTGTCTGCTATTTGGGTTTAAAGAGCAAGGTTCCAGAAAGACTTGCTGGGTGGATGCTGAACTTTAATCAGAGCCAAGGAGGTGATTTCCTATAACAGATGGAGTTGCTATCGGCCTTGGGTAGCCGTCCCGTTACAATAATTATTAGTCAGGGGAGGACTCAGGGCCATTATCCTCCACACCACTCCCAAAAAAAAAGGATCATGAGAGATTTGTGATGGTATGTAGATTATCAGCTCCACAAACCAGTAAAATACATGTGCATAGATCAAAGCACCTGGAGATGCAACTTGGGATAATGAGGTACTAGCTCTAAAACTAGATGACACCACTGGGCTTTTGAATATATGAATTCAGCACTGCTACTAATTATTCTAATAAAGAAGCAATGCTATTTAATATCTTGCAGCATATACAGTAGCATGTACTTACTACACTGGGTGTAAAAGGAGGTTCCAGTTTTCCATCTTCCAATTCCACCCAGTTGATGTCTTGAAAGAATGGGTGCTCTCTGATGTTACCTTTCACCCCAAGGCGGTGGTCTGGATCTTTCCTAAGAAGCTGAAAAGAACAACCACATTTCTTCTATTTAAATACACTAAAAACTGGTTTAAACAGGACCCCTAATGACAAATGGAATGGCTATGAAGTGTTATGCCTGTCTAAGATAGATGTGGATCAGCAATTAGTTAAACCAATCCAGTGATGAAAGGTACTGATGCCCTTGTGTTTAAATGTTGTTTATTAATATTTTTTCAATGATAAATGCATAAAGAAATAAAAATCTTTACACCAATCAGTGTAATATGGGTAACAGAGTACGGTACAACTATCAGCAATAACTTCAGCAAAGTTGTAGTTGCAGCATAAAGCTCGTCCATGTTGAAAGGTTGTGATAAGAAAGTTTAAAAAAAAAAGAAAAGAAGAAGAAATAGAAAGGGTGAGGCGAAGAGAAAAGAAAGAAAGAGAAATTAATAAAGTGAGGGAGGAGATGGTTTAAATGAGTGTAATAAAATAAAGGTAGTGGGAAAAGAGATTGATCTATAAACTGGGATTTGGAGTATACTGCAGAAACATGTATACAGCGTAAACAATATACTGCAGAAAAAGGTATACAGCGTAAACAAAGGAATTAAACCCATGTGAAAATTACTCCTGAATAATGGTGCTTTATAGTGCCTGCAAATATATCAATATGTTGCATACAAACTGTTATCAAAATAAAGCCTGTGCATTACACCCTAAGGTGTTTACCTATAGTAGAGAGCATATCTAGAAGGATGGGGATCTTAGTACAACAGAGGTGACTCGCGACATGTCAGCTTTGTATCCAGAACTCAATCTAGGTAATCAGTCCAAGATAGCCACTATATGGCCCTCACCTCTGGCTGTACATATCAGGACCTGCGATATCCTGATGTCAGCACTGAAGCAGCCCATTAAACTCACATAGTTAAGGGTTCTAATTTGTTTCCATAGTCACGGGATTAACATCTTGGCAGCGGTTAGTAGTTCAGGTAAAAGGGATCTGTTACATTTACCAACAGGAATGTCGTACAGTGAAGCATTACAAAAAGAGGCTATAAGGAAAGTGGGTCCACAATTTAACAAATGGTCCTAATAACTCCATGGATAAAGTGAATTTTTTTTTTTCGGTACATCAGGTGACGTGCAAAGGGCCTCAAAAGGTGTAAGGCTCCTAGAGTAAGGTATGTAGTTCATTATGTTTGTGTGACCCGTGGGCATGGGAGGCTGAGCACCCAGAATCAAGAGTTATGGTGCAGATGTAGAGACACAGGGTGCCTTGTAAGGGTAACTGCACTTCCCGGGATGCAAGAGGCTCCTTCACATACCAAAGGCCCAGTGGAATCAACTTCTGTATCCAGTAAAGCTAAGACTAGGAGCTAAAGAAACCCGGCAGACATTCTAAAGAAGGCACAAAACAATTTTGACAGGACAAGCGAGCAGAGCAGAGTGATAACAGAAACTAAACTAAGACAGGGTCAAGGAAGACTGAAGAAGGACGCAAGCAAACATGAGCAGGGAAGAGTAAATACCAAATTAAGGATCAACAATAAAGGTCAATGGGTTTAACGCACGGAGTCCAGGATGGTAAGGGACCCTGAGCGCCCGAGATCAGGAGCTACAGTGCAGGGTGGAGACACAGGACCAGGTGCTGGGTAACTGCAATCACTTGGAGGTTTGGGACCCCAAGTCTTTGCAGCCATAACCAGACCCTGTGAAGCAGCTGCTATATCCAAAGAGAAGAGGAGTCGCTAGAGGGGGGCCGGATGAAGCCCCTCCATAGCCCTAAATGGAAACGCTGACCACGCCCCCTCGCTCGACTCCACCCCCTCGTGGTCAACCCCCCCTCCGGCATGCTGTAATCTGTATGCTGAACAGCACCAGACTCTGCCCCCTCACGATCTTGTGCTTAACTCCAACCCCTCAAGCTTTGCACGTGAGTGTTTGTTAGAGTGTGAGTGGCAGAGTTATTAGTCTGCATATGTATGTATGTGAGTGGCAGAGTGTAAGTGGGTGTGAGTGGAAGAGTGGAAGTAAGTGTAAGTGTGTGAGTGTGGCAGAGTGTGTTTGGAAGAAAGTGTGTGTGAGTGGAAGCATGAGTGGAAGAGTTATGAGTGTGTATGTGTGTGAGTGGCAGAATGTAAGTGTGTGTAAGTGGCAGAGTGTGAGTGTATGTGTGACTGTGGCAGAGTGTGAGTATTTGGAAGAGTGTAAGCATGAGTTATGAGTGTGCGTGTAAGTGTGTGTGAGTGTCAGAGTATTGGAGAGTATAAGTGTGAGCAGCAGAGATATGCGTGTGAATGAGTGTAAGCATGAGTTGCAAAGTTATGAGTATGCGTGTGTATGTGTGTGAGTAGCAGAGTGTTTGAGTGTAAGCGTGAGCAGCAGAGTTATGAGTGTGTGTGAGTGGCAGACTGTAAGTGTGCGAGAGTATAAGCATGAGCAGCAGAGTTATGAGTGTGTGTGAGTGGCAGTGAGATTACTAGGAGAAAATTTGTTATTTACTATTATTCATATTGAATGTGATAATCAAGTGTGAAACAGTGCTCATACCATTTTTATTTTCACACTAGATTATTGCATTCAATATGAATAATAGTGATTATATATAGTCTTTATATTGATGGAAATAAAAGTCCATACACATGGCATTACACATACCATGTACCTGGTTATAGTATTAAACCCATACATTATGAGTGAATGTGCTGCTCATTATATTATGGGCTTTACTCATGAAAGAGAGAAGTGCAGGGAAGTGAGATGTGAATTTCAAACTAAAGGCTAAAGTAGCAAAGTTGGAAAAATGCTCGCATTCATTTGAATTCCCATCCCTGCACTTCTCTCTTTTATGAGGTTGGTAGAAGGAGCATACCTTCATACCTAAGACTATTCTCTACAGGTTTTTGACCCCTTTTTATTAAAAATATATATATATTTGTGATGTGCGTGTGAGTGTTGCAGGTTTACACACGTGTCTGCGTGGCAGAATGTCTCTGTGGGAAAGGCCATCTGTGTGGATAAGGGTGTCTGTGTGTAAGGTTGTCTGGATGTGTGTGTGTGTGAGTGTAAGGTTGTCTATGTGTGTGATATCCCCTATATTATGGCATATTATGAGACTGGTAAATGTTGTATGCAACGTACACAAATTTTTGTATGCTCAGTTATTTTGAAATCATGGGAATTTGCTCACATACAAGTGTGTGTGTGATGTAAGTTGGTGTGTGTAAGTGGGATTGTGTGTCTGTGTGTAAGGGTGTGTGTGTAAGGTTTATGTGTGACTGTGCAAGTGTGAATGTGTGTGTATGTGTGGCTGCATGTTAGTGTAACTTTGAGTAATGTGAGTTTTTTGTGTGCTGCGAGCCTTATTGTGTATTGTGGTACAGTAATGTGCAGTATGAGTGTGTGACACTCACACACTGCACATTACTGTGAGTAGTATTGCTTTGGAGTGGGTGTTATATTCACACATTGCACATTACTGTGACTTTTATTGCTGTGGAGGTAGACATGCACACACACATACAGACAGATACACACAAACAGTCGGTCACAGACAGACATACAGTCAGTCACACACACAATCACAGACAGACACACACACATATAGTCAGTAACAGACAGACACACACACATATTAGTCAGTAACAGACAGACACACACATACAGTGAGTCACAGACAGACACACACATACAGTCAGTCACAGACACACACACACACATACAGTGGGTCCCATAAACACACAGTCACATACACACACACAGTCACACACATGCAGTCAGTCATACACACACACACACACACACACTCTGTCAGTCACATACACTTACACACAAGTCAGCAATTTTGTTTTTGTTTACAATAAAAAAGTGCATCTATCAATATGTCCCCCTCCTGGCTGCTATACCTCATTCTAGCCTGGTCTGTGCCCTGCTGTTGTTTCTAGCCCTGCTGAGCACACTCAGCGCTTGGACACTATAGTACAGTGCATGTGAGGATGGAGTAGGAAGACTGTGCAGCCGGTGCACACACAGCTCCCCCGCGCTCCATTGGATAAATAAAATGATTCCAGTGGCGAGGGCACCAAGCAGGGACAACAATAACTGGGCCCCAGGTATAATTTCCTGGTGCCCGGCATTTGTTGAGCCCTGATATATACCCATATATACCTATTGTTCATTGGCGTCAATTATATCAGTCTGTATGCTGCCTAAGCATGTGATCTTATTTATTCCACTTCCATCAAATCTGTCATGGGCTCCAGCCCCGAATCTTTTGGAGACCTAGCAACGCCCCTGCTTAAGAGTAAATTAACTAAGTGATAGCCAAGCAGAGCTAAAACAGAAAAGGAACTGAGGGAGAGCAGAACAGAAATACAGAATGCAGGGCTACAGGACAGAGGGTAAACATAAGCAAGAAAGCAGAAATAAAATTAAGGATAAATAATACAAGGCATGGGGATAATGAACACAAGAGGCACATACAAAGGAACAAACAAATACAGGAACTAGCCTAACACTAAAAATGAAAAAAGTGGGGGTTTGGTTCAAACAAATTGGCCAATTTAGATGTTAGCTTGCCAACCAAGTCAAGGTACCCCACATTACGCAAGTCCCTAACTAAAACATAATATAGCAACACATAAATAGACTCTAAGACACATAAATGACATTAAACTTAAACACAGAGAAAATACCTGTAGACTGCTGCAAAGGACTGAAAAGCAACGGGTGTGGTTTAAATAGAAAACTGACAGAGCAGAGGGAGAGAGAGAAAACCTGAAATGAAAAATAAGGACAGGCAGAGAGGAATACAGGGCATTTAAAGGGACAGGACATCCAACTGAAGGGACACAAGACGTTATACAGGGAAGGACAAGAATACTGGGCAAGACAGGAATACTAGGCAATGCAGTAATACTGGGCAAGGCAAGGTAGTTATACAAGGCATAAATAAGCACAACTCATAAGAAAGCAAAGCAAGAATGATACAGAAAAGCCTGGCTACAGACTGGATGAGTCTGCACAAGAGTGCATTGTTACAATGGGGTTAAAAATATTAATGTAGCAACAGAGAGGGCACAGACAAAGGACATGGTAACAAAACTTAAAAGCATACACAAACATATATAACTACGAGACTACATGTAGAGGCCAGAGCTAAATAGAAGGAACACAAGAGAACATACAACCAAACATGGATACAGGGACAAGCCTACAACTCTACTTGACCAAATAATGATGATAAGCTTTCCAACCACATCAAGGTACCACCACCAACTGGCAAGACCCTAACTCTAAAACATGCCTAAATTAATAACAGAATCCAAACTAAAAGACACACAGGAATTAACTGTAACAGGATTGCATAGACACCAAGGTCACAACGGTATGAGGCAGGCAAAGGAGAGGTCAATAGGCAGTCGGGTCACAATGGTATGAGGCAGGCAAGAAGTAGTCTATAGGCAGTTCTGGTCACAATGGTAAGAGGCTGGCAAAGGAGTGGTCAGTAGGCAGTCTGGGTCGCAATGGTAGGAGGCTGGCAAAGGAGTAGTCAATAGGCAGTCCGGGTCACAATGATAGGAAATAGGCAAATAGAATGGTAAAAACAATCCAGGTCACAAGGGTATGGAGCAGGCAGAGGAGAGGTCAAAAGCACAGTAAGGAACAACTGATCAGTAGAAGGATGGATCAATAACTGAGCACCGGCGTTAGAGCAGTCTGGGTCTTTTATATGGGCTGTTCAGCGTGATATCACACAAGACATCACAGGCCACACCCTCCAAACACACACCACTCACTAGAGGAAGAGAAGGTGGCGTCGACATCATGGACTGAAGCCCCATTCTGTTGCTGATGCCTGCACCAACCAGCCATCACCATTTACTTCTCACTGTGAGGACATGGGGAGTGAAGACGCGTATGGCAAGGAGCGCGACGCATGCCATGAATATGGCCCATACACGCTGTTTGATGGATAATATAGTACTGAACAAATGTCTGAAGGAAAATATGTCACTGACAAGATGTATGTGATCAAATATGGCACTGGCAAGAAGTTTAAGGGCAAAGTCAGCACTGTGGGAAGTAAGTGTGTATGGCAAGAGTTGTGGCATGTTGCTTGGTGAAGAATTTTGGCTCTGGGTAATTTTTACACGGGGTTTTGGGGACTATGGTTCTGATATGATATGAAAATCTATACACACATAACCTGGGTTGGTTTAAGAGGAATATTTAGAATTTTTGTGGAAGATGACAGCTGTTCCCATAACATCAGTGTTGACCATTTTTATATTATTGATAATTATATATTGTTAGGATTGTTTTAAATAATATACAGTTTTAATAGAAACCAATGCAGTTTATTCAGCTGAATGGTGTGCCCATTAGCATTTTCTTGGTAACATAACGCGCCACATTATTTATTTCTATTAGATAACACTTTGCACTTGTGTATTACATTTGAATATGATGTAATGGATAAAGAATACTTAGTGCTCCTCATTTTATACAATGTTATTTGGGGGTAAACATGCTGTGTTTATTATTGTATAATAATAAAGTAATTCTGCCTCTTCCTATCACCTTTTGCTTTTTGCCCTACAAATGTTTGAACGCTGTTGGCCAGACATGACAACCCTCTGTAGGTCAAAACATTGCAGTGTGAACCTGTTTGATAGAGAAATATCACGTTGTTAAATTATCTTTTACTTTCATCTACTTTGAGTGCTCAGTAATATATACATCGTATCTATCACATATTGTATTAAGAGCATACATTGAACCTATCATATATTGTATTGAGAGCATACAATGGATCTATTGGGATCTAACTGTGGTGAATTGACAATCATGTTGCAAAAAATCAGGCATTAATAGAAGAGTTGGAAAAGAAGGAGAGCTGCAGATTTTTTTTCTCCAAATCAGCTATTTCTGCCTTATATTTATAAACCGGTTTTCAATTTATCGACATTTGCTTTGCTCATACCCTTCCTTCTTTCTATGTGTTAAAAAGGTGAGTGTAGCTGAGCACTTCAAATGCGAGCACACACGGACCCCTTGACTTGAGCATCAACATTTTAGTTGAGAAGGTGCCCAAAATTTACTGATTTCCGTTTTTACAATATAGATGGTATACAGTTTAAATGGTCTTCTAACTATATACTTTTCATACTCACTTTTTTTAAGATGTGTTTGACATCACCACCTATGCACTTGGGGAATTTGGGCCTGTCCTTAGTTATTGATTTAAAGACTTCCTGCACCCGGTATCCATTAAAAAAGGGATACCTGCCCGTTGACAACTGGTGCAGGATAATGCCAAAGGACCACCAATCAACCGCAGACGAATACGTTTTTTTTAGCAAGATCTGGTAAAGAGAATATATAAGAAATAATATAATTATTGCATAATCATAAAACACTGTAAATTAGAACTTTAAATCATGTGGTATCTTCTATCTTCAATTCTCTGTTAATTGTTGTTGTTCATAAATATATTTCTATGACAACGAAAGCAGGAGAAGAGTGAGCTAGATCCATGCCAGGATGGGTGGAGGACACTAGACCAAAGAAAGAGTGACAAAGAAGGCAACAGAGGGCTATAATAAGGTTGAGAAGTTGCAGATGAAGGAGGCTGCAGTATATGTAATCATCAAGAACTGCATGTTACAACTTCTACAAGTACATCTGTAACATGGTTTGGGAATCACTCACTAGATGGTGTTATCAATCAGTGCATAGTCACAGCTTAGCTGTAATATCACAGAGTTATTCATTATTATGATACATATTACGGCTGTAAATGTTAAACTTAGTTCTCACCTCAGGAGCCATGTATCTTAATGTTCCTGCCATGTCGCTTGTTGTTCCACCGTCGAACATCCCTTCCTCAGCAAGTCCGAAATCGATGATGCGCGCATGTCCCTCGCTGTCCAGGACGATATTCTCTGGTTTCAGATCTCTGAATGAGTAGGTTGAGAGTAAATTATGTCAATGTAAGAGGGTTGTGAGGAGTAGGGACACTACCATGCAATATGCATAGATCTGAACAAAGAACTAGAGGAGACCGATAGAAAACACTACTTTACTGACCGATGAACGATCCCGTGGGCATGCAGGAACTGGAGGCCGCAAACCATCTCTGCAGAATAAAACCTAATCAAGAAAAGAGATAGCATAGCAGAAGAGATTTATGAATGCACATTAGCTAGAAAAAGTTTAAAAAAAAACGCACAAAAATCAAACTAAAGTGTACAATAAATAGCATTCAGTGGAAAAGAGCACATTTTTAATGCAACAGTTCTCTGGGAATATTAATAAATAATCAAAATAAGCCAGAAGCAGGGCTGCAGGCATAAAGATAAAATGAATATCCATATAGATGATTCCACACAGAACAATACACGTGCACTGGACGAATACGAATAATACCCCTCAAATGACAGGATGTTTACACACGATCCAGGGCTCTACTGTCTGCCATCAACAAGCAAAATAGTCAATTAGAACCGCCCGCGGTACTCCAAATCAGCTCACACATATGCTATAGCGTCTGTGTAAATAAAACGTGCACATGACAAGCATAAAAGTGTCAAAATATGGCACTCCAATTTTCAAATGTTATGATACCCACACTAATGAACTCCTGTGCTCCTATTGCTCCTCAATGTACTTAGGTAGAAAATTGGTATACAGTTGGAGAAGCGCAGAATCACATGTGAGAAAAGTTTAAAAACAACACATCAATGATGACAATATATATGTGTATCTTATGCACTCACAAATTTTCAAATAATATTCTGCCTTAAATAAGACAATTGATCTCCAAAAGTTTTTTTTCTAGTATGCCATTAATCTGAAAAATTATGCAACTAAGATTCAAAACAGCACCTGGAAAAATAATGGGGGAACCCATGTGTAGCTAAACCAATGATCTTTTCTTCACAGAACAAGAGCTTCTTTGACCTGAAATAGAAGGAATCTTTTTTTTTTTATAATTTATAATCTTTATTTAGAGGGTAGTCCCTCTATTTTCTCTTTTTAGATATGCAACAAATACAAACATAGTACAAAAAGGTAGCAGCGTAAAATACAATTTTAAAAAAGTTCCAAAAGCCAACATTCATATATAAAACATAACATATTCTTATTTCTCCTGATAGCTTTTGGTCATAAAAATTGTCTCAGTAGGGCAGAATTTTTAAATACATTACTCAGTTATGAAAAAAGAAAAAAAAAAAGAAAAAAAAGACAATACATCCATATATAGGCAATGTTAAGAAAAAAAGCAAAAGGAAAAAGAACAGCACAAGGAACAAAAAAAAAATAAAAAACATAAGACAAAACAAAATAAAACAAAGGACAGTCACAAACAATACTGTATGGGGGAGGGGCCTATGTCGCGACCCAGTCTGCTTTCTGCTGTCATCAATAATTCTATCCTGAATTGTGATTCCTGTTTGTCCATGGGGCCCATCTTAATTCCAATTTCTGGAATTCCCAAGGACCTGCATTTCTTGCAATACCCCTCTCCATATTAAATTGATAATTAATTTGACTCTGTACCTGAAATATAAGGAATCTTATGAATTATCCAGCCAAGTACTCTGAAGTTTTCACGGAACCACAAAGGCACAAATGATCACTCCGAATTTGGCAAGGGGGGGGGGGTGAAATTGACAAATTTGATCCATAATTGGCCACATAGAATAGCTGAATTTCAGCAGAATTCACCCCTCCCCCCAATTCGGCCAAATTGATGCATATTCAGGACTACCTCAGTACACCACAATGTATTTGCTCCATGATAATCCAGTGAAGATGTTCCTGTACATACTGTAACTGCAGCTTGCACCAGTCACCATAGTATCCACATAATATGCCCAGAACTGGCCAAAAAACATAATTTTATATACTGTCCTTACTGCTCTTGTGGTATAACAATGCTGGTGATGTCATGCCAGCTGTAGGTTGACTTCATATAACCACAGGTATGAAAAAACAAAAGGAGTGCCAACTTAACAATCCCGAAAGAAAGAAGCTTTCTAAAAAAAATGTCACAAATGCCAAGGCCCCCAGGCTTTTGGGGAGTTAGTGGGCACAAATTCTATCTAGCATTCTGTTGTTTCCAATCTTGGTATTTTCACAGATTTATTTGTAACATTTTGGGTAGTGTTGCAGTGCCTTATTCCAAAATTCCCCCACCAAAGCATATATTTTTGGTAAAGCAGACAACCTGGGTGATTTCATTTGAGGTAGCTATTTATACAGCAGTTTTGTAACAACATTTTGCCAAAGTTAGATAGAGGTAGTTTTTGTTGTTGTATTTTTTTCACTAACACAGCCATAGGATTTCTTTCTCAGGTCAGGTGCCACTACAGAAAAACTCTAAAACATATGGAGTAACTATTACAGAAATATCACACATACATTGGTTTGGAGTGTTAGAGGGCGAAAACCATAACCAAGTTTCCAAAGCTGGAATTTTTAAAGACTGATTTTGTTGGCTTATCTCACATTTTGGGGTAGTATTGCAGTATCCATTCCAAAATTCAAAAGCATAAATGTTTAAAAAGCCGAAAACCTGGTGTATTTAATTTGTTTCATACAACAATTTGTGGTAACTCTTTTTTTATGTAAGTTTTTCACAATGCTGCTATTTCACACAATTGAAAAATTCACCAAGTTCAATAGCATGAGAATTTGGATGAAAGAAGCGATTTACGACCGAACGTCATCCAAAAAAAGAATGAAAATTGTGCCTTAGTTCAATAGAATAAGGTGTGGATGAAATTTGTCACTTTCATCCAAATTCCCTCACCTTATACTATTGAGCTTAGGTGACATTACCGTTAGTTTTCGGATGAAATTCGGTAGTAATTCCCCATATTTATATTATGTATTGAACATAGATGAAATTTCATATATAATTTCAAAATAAATATTCATCTGTGAGCCAATAAAGCTCATGCTGGATTATATATACACGCTTCATACACATATATTTACAATGGATCTTACATTACAAAAGAGCAGCTCAATTGAAAAATGACACTGGAGTTTGGTCCCAAACTGAGATTACTATTGGATTACTCTCTAACCAATCTCTAGTGGGGGCAATCTTTTTAAAGTATGTCTTACGGTCAGCAAGGCACACTCATTTTGTGGAAGGCATAGTACATCCTCCCATTGCAAACAGGTAAAACACAACACACAAAAAAATGCTCTCCTTTCCCCCCATTTGTCAATTACTTACACAACTCGACTCATCTCCAGGTAGCCGGTGGGTTGCAAATGAAACAGAAGGTTTCTTCCTGCCAGGTGCTCTAACACGAAGAATGCATGGAACTGTAATGTCAAATTGGGAAAATTTACATGACAGAAACAGCAGCATGAATCATGATACACAGCCCCCAAGTTAACAGTATATAGGTAATGGCGTTAATGGTGTGGGAAGAGGCCATATTAGTGGAAGGGAGGTATAGATGAGGTGTTTATATGGAAAGCTAGAGAGTATGGCTTTAGTACCAGATTGTAGACAGACATATTGTAGACAGAGGAGGCTATTGTGATCATGAATGACATATTGGGGTAGATTACATGCCGCCAAAAGTTCAAGTATTGATACCAAATGTATTATTGTGATTTAGTGGCAACGGGACTGCAAAAATATCATATGCTGAAGAACAACACCTTGGAATCTTGGAATAATAAAAGGAGTATTGCACTTGATATTTAATTTGCCATCTAACTTTGAGATCTGAAACTAAAACTTGATTTAAATTAAAGTGTATATATTGATATCATGATAAAATATTATGATTTTTTTATTCCATGCAATTTTGTCTTCTTGCAGCGATTATTCTTATATTCAGTAACTTAGTTTAATGTGTGCTGCCTTGTACAGGTTCCTACGTAAATTATTGAATATGGCTTTTTTCTTCTGACATAATCATTCATAATTGTTTTTAACTTACCTAGCGCCATACACACAGCTGCTAATCCAAATGACTTGCAGTCAATTAGCAGATCAGGCCAGTGATTGGCTTACAAGTATGGTCGTATGGTCGAATCTGATCTAGATAAACTCTGTAATATATTTTCTGTGTGTTATTTAATACATTGCTGCTTTATGTACATTACACATGGGACAATGCTTTTGTATCTTGAATTCAGTATGCTATTGACCTCTCAACTAACCAACCAATGACAGAAAGGCCATGGCTTGCATGAACAGTACAGAGGTACAGCACATCAGAGAAATTACTGGCCTTTTTTCTATGAAATCTAACCAGGAATAGGAACACGAAAGAGAACCTATACTTTTAAATATAGGCACGATAAGTCAGATAAAATATAAATTTGATAGACACAGATTTTAGTAGTGGGTTTTTGTAAATGTTCTTATGACATTTAATGTTTTTGTTTTGTATGCCTGGGATCTGAAACAATCGAGGGGGGGGATGGGAGAGGGTGTAGATGGGAAACAAGTTAGATAATGATTAAATGTTTGTCTTTAAACATTCAGCGTTTGAATGCCCCTTATTAAAGAGCAATGCTCACTGATTTACTCAAAAAAGAAAAAAAATTTGTATGTCTTAGACCCACTGGAAAATAGCAGATACAGAATTGTGTCTTCAGCCTCCCTGGAGAATGAAAAGAAAAAGGGAGTATCAATCCTGATAACCAGTGCCTTACAATTTAAAACCATATCTCTGGAAAATGAGCCTGAAGCAAGATATAAAATAGTGATCCTTAAATATAACCAACAACTATTTACTTTGGTTAATATGTATGCCCCAAACAATACACAAATTAAAACATTAACGCAAGTAATAGAGAGAATAGAAAAGGTGAAAAAGGGCTCAATAATTTTGGGCGGGGGATTTCGGCCAGAAAGAAAGAAGGGGAATCGCTGTAGGACCTATATATATCTCTCTCAAAGTTAATGGAAAAAAGAAAAACCTCTAGATGTATAGTCATCACAGATCCAGATATTAAAAAAGGAAATAAATCAAGAAAACCAGATTCAAGAGTATTTGGAAAAATGCAAATTACCTGCACCAGTAGATGACCAGAAACAAGATCTAAATAAACCCATCTCAGAAATAGAAGTCAAGATTGCAATTGATAAAGTTAAGAATAATAAAGCACCTTGGTTGGGGCTTTCCTGAATATAATAGCCAATTATGGCAAAGTTTAAAACTACAGAGTGAATATATCTAAATCTAATATAACGGCCTTACACATAGATATGAATTTGGTGAACATATTGAAGGAAAGTTTTGATTTTAAATGGATTAAAGATAATATGGAATGCGAGGTTATAACAATCCCACCAAATCCAGAGAATATAGCAAATATTAACTATGACGATATCCTGAAGCACACCAGTGAATTGCTCAAAGATTGGATGGGTCTAGAAGTCTCATGGTGGGGAAGAATTAATGTCATCAAGGCATTGTCACCGTTAATCTGGGTTTGTGGCCGTTTCCTCTTCAGCCTCTAGTGGCCGCTATTCTTGGGTGCCCATTCTCCTTCTGTTGTTAGCTGCCTCGTCATCCTCAGCCCTTCCCTATTTAAACCTGCAGCTTATGGCACTCAGTGCCTTTGCATTGCTTTGGTTGCTGTCTGTGATAATGGCTTGTGTGCCTCACTAGTGTTCTGACACCTGTTTGATATGCTGATTTCTGACCCAGTTCATTCCTGACTACCCATATCTCTCCTATCCATTTGTTCCTGCATTCCTGATTTGTTCTATGTCTGCTGCCTGCCTCGATTCTGCTTGTGACCTGGCTATTCAAATCTCTACATTCCTTGACCCAGCCTGTTTTGTGACTCTCCATTTTCCTGTCATCCTGTGCTAAGCCTTATCGGGCTCCTCTTGATAGGTTCTTGGTAGTAAATATTTCAGCAAAGTCCTTGGTGACAAAACACCGATGGCTTAACCAAGGGTGTGTTGTCATTAAGATGAAAACCAATACTTAGTGAGTCTTCCCGTAAACGCAACTGCATTGGGGATCCGGCTCTCCAGCAAAAAATGTACAATTATTATAGGCCCGTGTCCTTATCTAAGAGCTGCCAGTCCAGTATCTGCATCCTGTTTTCAGTTGCCTGTCCTGTTTCAGCTGCCAGTCTCCACTACCAGTCCTGTCAGAGTATTCCATCCAGTTCATAGTTATGCATCGTGGGGTGCAGACACATCCTACACCCTGCCCTGCAACGAGGCTCCTCTCTGGTCTGTTATCCCAGGTTGTGACAGGCATACCTGCTTCCAAAGTGGAAGTATGCTTTGATGGCCAAGAGTAGCAAGAAGGGAGGTTTATCAGTCCCAGATATAAAAAAGTATCACGATGCGTCCCTTTTCAAACATCTCTCCAAATGGTTTAATAAAGAGGGGGAGGAATCATGAAGAGAAATAGGGGTACCTGATTTATCTATGCTACTGTGGGCAGACCAAAATAAATTCAAGACTAGTAATTGGCCCGGGAAGACGTGGTGGAAAAAGAACTATATCACTGCAATAATTCTCAGTTTTTGGGAGAACCTTAAATCAGAATATGGACTAATGTGGATTAAAAAGACATGGAGAGGCTGCGATATTAGACTCTTGGATCATGATATAGAAAATATGAATATAGGTCTCTGGAATGAGAAGGGTATACATAGTTTCTCAGATATATTAATAGATAAGAAAATACAATCTTTTCAGACATTAGTCTCTGAAAATCAAATACCCCCAAGGGATATATTTAAATATCTAATTAAGAATTAAGAGGTTTGAAAGAATTATTGAATCCCGGAAATAACCTTAAAGATTTGATACAATGAGATATTTTTGAACAAGAAGATCTGACAACGGTTAGGCGATTAGCTAACCTCATAAATAAATGGGAAATAGATACTGGATCGGCAATTCTGCCTGCCGACTGGCTTAACACCATCCAATAGATAAAAAAGAACATGTATTGTTTAAACATTCTGGAACTCCAATATAAGTTGATAGTTAGATGGTATTTAGTACCCACAAGGACCGACAACCGCACTCTTGCACCTAGGATTGCCTAAAACCAGTATAAATGAGACTTATATTGTTACCCATATTTTAACAGCAGCTAAAGCCCTAATTGCGAGATCATGGAAGAAGATAGAAACTTCCACATGGGAGAGATTGAAATCAAAAGATTTCCTATCAGTTTAATATGGAGAATAGCCAATTCTGGATGGGCTGTATAGGAGAAATATATAAATGAATAAATAGATTACTAACTAGGGAAAGATGACAACCCCGAATGTTAGGACAAATATAGAAGATATAGATTGGAGAGGCCTCTCTAAAATCACCCCCTCCCACCTTACTAACTTATTCCTCCCTCATCTGGAGGAAATTGAGGGAAAATAAACTCTGGCTAGGTTTTGTTTGTATTATGTTTTGTTGGTATATGTTATGTTGTGTGACATATTTTAAATGTTGTCTGTTTTATACAAATATATAATATTATTGACATTAATGTTATATGTTATGAATGTTGAATTGTAAAACTGTAATAAAAATGTATACGAAAGAAAAAAAAACTAACCAGGCCTTTCAAAAGGCTTCACACTGTACAAAAGTAAGATGTGCCGGCAATTATAATTCTATACACCTGAATAACAAGATGTTCTCCTATAATGCCACCAATTTTCATCACTAATGTCCTAGCTATGAATATTATGGATAAACCCCTGCGTACTTCAGATTGAAAAGCAGCATGCATGTGACAAAGAAAGAGGCTCCCATTAGCCACAGCTAGGATTCTTCTCTCTTTCATTAAGCTGCTGGAATTATCATGATTGATTCTCCTTCTGATGATCTTCACTGCAACAATTTTCCTGGAGTTCCTGGTGGAGGCTAGCATCACCTGAAATAGGCAAAAAGGAACAGAAGAGGCCAAAGTGAGATATAGAACACATAGTTATGTTTAGTAGACAGTAGAGTCAACTCAGTATGCCGTGAGATGGCCCAAATTCAGGCCAGATTGGGGCATAAAGCTAAATTGCGGAGAAATAAACTATTTGGCTGCCCAATATTGCGATTTCCCCATGAAAGAGAGATTATACAAAGGGAGGGGAAATGGGGTATAAATACCAACATTGTTGGGTGTCTTCTTACATGATGAGTAATTACTGATACATATTTGAACCAGCATGTCTAAATTTAAAAACAATATATTTTAGATTCTTTTATATTCTTTTACTTTATTGTTATATATATATATATATATATAATACATTATTTTACATTTTTTATTTCATTTATGCTAGGGCCATTTCGGGAGGAATTTGGCTATTTCTGATATACCCGAGGTCCTCTCAAAATAGCTCCAAAATAAGCTGAAGTCCTCCCCTTAGAAGTGTATGTGGAGTTGGCCACTTTGGTAGATTATTATTTTTTTGCTTTTCTGGATAGCCTCACTTATGAACCTTACAGGAAAGCAATGATGGTTCTAAATGCAGTGACTAGTGACTGTGCCATTTTACAGGCAATGTATTGCATTGGGAGGCAATACATGTATGGGAATTGTCGTGAAGGGGTTAAGATTGTTAATAACTAATAAAAGTTATGTTTTAACATGTATTAGAACACTTGTTGCTATTTTATATTAACAACATGACTAAACCCAGAAATGTGTTTTCTTTTTATATGTGTAAAGCTACTTTTCACTGCTTTATAAAACTGTGAATGATACTTCAGCTAAATTATTTGTTAAATTAATACATTTTTATTAAAAACATTCTATCATTTGTTTCATTTTCTTTAACACATCTCAACAAATATTAAATATTCATTCCATAATTATAATATCAGTGCCATATATCATTACTGTAATAGCTGGATTTTAATGTCAATTGCTGCTTACCATATGTAAGTGCTCTCTAATATAATTGTATACTTATGTAATACAGGCACTGAGTGCTTGTATTGCAGTGTTGCATAAGACAAAGGTATACATTTTGCAGTTATACAAATATATCTTTAGAAAATGCCATATCGGAGGAGCACTCATTCTACATTTTTTTTTTTTTATTGAAGCTGTATTATAGTTCAACAGTTTTTAGCATTAAATAGACCTTAGTTATGTAGAATGAGGCTGTATAATAATGTGCCACTAGGCAGTAAACTAATTCATTTCATCCATGCTAAGATAAACACATATTTTTACAATAACATTTTTATAAAATAAACAAAATTCAGGAAAAGACCTTAATCCCTTGCCGGCACAAGACGTGCTAGAATGTGGCCATGCGTTGAGGACACAGGACATACCTACTCCGTCCTGTACCAAAACGAGCACTGAAAGCGTTTTTTACCGCTCTCAAGTGCTGAAACGGCATTGCTATGATGCTTTCATGTGGAAACATTGTTGAATACTGAAAAGAATGCCCGTAGGCATTTCGATAGCTCTGGAGAGCGATTGAAATGCGGGTTTTAAAGTTAATTCGCTTCCTATGCTCTGTAAGTGTTGCTGACTTGCCTTACAAATCGAGGTAATCAGCTTCCCACAAAAAAAAATCGCACGATTTTGGTCAATGCGTGACCAAGATGGTGCTGCCCTTCTAAGGGCAAGAGCACAGGAGGCAGGAGGTAGCTACTTCCTGTGCTCTGTGGCTGCCACACAATTGCCTCATCACAGAGACTGATAGCAGTGGGGATGGTCAGATGAGCATCCCCACTGCCTGGTCAGATCAATATTAACCAAATATTGATCTGACCTTTTAGGATCTGCCTCCCTCTTCTCACATTTTTTTTAGTGAGGGAGGGAGACAGATCAAAGTAGTAAAAGTGATCTTGCGTAAGCAGAGCATTTTTTGCTGTTTGTGCATATTTTAGGGGTTCATTTTTTTGTACTGTATTTATTAGAGTGCTACAAAGGCTCTTCTAAGAGCTATTAACCCCTCTCTTGCCGCTGATCACTGCTGATATTGACGCCAAATAAATTTTTATCTGTCTGCTATTTTTTTAGTTGTCTGAGCGCATAGCAATCAGTAACAGTGAATTAGTGGTAAAGGCAGTTTGATGATTGCTCAGATGAGCATCACCATTCGCCTGGTCAGATCAATATTTGTGAATATTGATCTGACCAATTTTCATATGCCTCCATGTCCTCACTTACCTTTTTGTAAGGGAAAGAGACAGATCAGCATTAGTGATATAAAATAACATTTTATAATATTGTCAGGTTTAATGTAAGCCATTCCCTGTGTATTAACCCCTTCCCTGCCATTCATCACTGTATAAGCAGTAATCTTGCACAGCAACAGTATTTGTTGCTGTCTGCACTTTTTATGGATTAATTTATTTGTACTGTAATGTATTACAGCACTAGATAGGCTCTTCTAAGAGCTATTAACCCCTTCTTTGCTCGAGGTCACTGCTTAGGCACTGATTCTGGGGCCGCGGACTCTGGGTTCAATTTTGACACTGGTCAGCTTTCTGATACATCATCTAGTGATGTATCGGTGGCTGCAGAGACATTGCCACAAGGCTTCATGGGTGTCTACTTTTAAAAAATATATTGTGTGGTGGGGATAAATTACATTGAAACACTGAGATGCGCACCTCACAAATGTTGCCTTTTTCCACCCCAAAAAACAAACAAACCTATACATGGATGGTATCGCTGTACTCGGGAGATGTTTCTGAACACATATTGGGGTGTTGTTTGGCAGTGTATACCAGAATCTGTGAATTCATGCCTGAAGTACATTGTATGTGGACAAAAAACTCCAAAAATGTACTACCAAAAACTTTTGAGTTTTAAAATACCAACATTCGAAATTCCTTAGGATGTCTATTTTCCAAAAATATATGGTTTGATGGGGTTAAAATACATTGGACGACTTCAAAAATGTTCCAAATGGAACATGGGCACAGACTGACTATATGTCACAATTCCAAGTTGGAAATGCACCCCACCTAAATGTCACCTTTTAGCCCCCAAACAACCCAACAAACCTATGTATGCATGGTATCCCTAGACTCAGGATATGTTGCTGAACACATATTGAGGTGTTGTTTGGCACTGACACATAACAGGATCTGTGAATTCATGCTCCAAGTACAATGTATGTGGAAGCAAAAAATTAAAAAAATTACTAACCTAAAATTTGACAAAGGCCGGTGGTAGAATTAGTGCATGGAAAGTGTTAAGATACTACCATTTGAAATACCCTAGGGTATCTAGTTTGCAAAAATGTATGGTATTGTGAGGTAAAATACAGATTCTGGCTTCAAGAATGTCCCAAATGGAACATGGGCAGAGGCTTTCTGCATGTCAGAATTCCAAGTTAAAAAAACAAAAAGCGCACCTCTCAAGTGTGGGCTTTTAACCCCCAAATAATCTAACTAACCTACACGTGGGTGGTATCCCTGTACTCAGGAAATTTTGCTGAACACATATTGAGGTGTTGTTTGGCACTGACACATAATAGGATCTGTAAATTCATTCCTGAAGTACAATGTATGTGAAAAAAAATTACTACCCAAAATTTTGACATAGCCTGGTGGTAAGATTAGTGCATGGAAAGTGTTAAAATACTACCATTTGAAATATCCTAGGGTGTCTAGTTTTCAAAAATATATTTTGTGGTGTAAAATACATTGTCTGGCTTCAAAAATGTACCAAATGGGACATGGGCGCAAGTTTTCTGCATGTCAAAATTCCAAGTTGGAAAACTAAAAAGTGCACCTTCCAAATGTTGCCTTTTAACCCCCAAATCACCTAACCAACCTATGTATTTGGCAATACCCCTTCACATTTTCACATAATGTTTACACAAATTGGAATCTATGTCGGGGGGGGGGGTCATATATGGATTTAGTACAGATATCAGTGTTACAATGTCACTATCGCTAATTATGAAAAAAAGGATTTTGAACTATCTTTGCACTACTTATAGTTTTGGCCCTGTAACTTGAATAAAAAGCACAAAAACATAAAACATGGGCTATTTATGAACTCAGGACAAATATTAGAAACTATTTAGCAGTGCTTTTTGTTGTCGCTTGTAGATGAGTATATGGTTTTTCAAATAAAAGTCAGAAAAAAGTAATTTTTTTGCCATATTTTATTATTATTTTTATATCAAATTATATTCTGTTATCAAAATAATGGTATCAAAAGAAAGCCCTTCTTATGACAATAAAAAAGATATATCGTTTGTGTGGGTACACTAAATGAGACAGAAATAAATTACAGCCAAACACAAACACCTCAGAAATGTTAAAACAGCCCATGTCATTAAGCGTTGGACAAGCCAAAAAAATCATGTCACCAAGGGGTTAATCCCATTTTTGTTCTGCAAATCTATGTACAATCAAAGAACACATTACCTTCACACATTACCACTTCAGCTAATAAACACTGACGTTTAAGAAAACACAAGAATATGCATGCTACATAATGTTATGGTTTTAGTTAAATAAAAAAGGTTTAGTAGCTCTCCAAATATGTGTTATTAACCTATTAAACTTAAATCAGTTCCGATGTAGCTGTTTTTCTAATCTGACAAGTTATTCTAAATATGAAATCTTCATCTGGTTGCAAATTTTAAAGAATACAACTACCAACATGAATGATTCTCTACAACCAAGTCTCACTGACTAGTTATATAAATCATGATTTAAATCAAATCCACCCTGCCAAAAAGGGACAATAATTTTTGTTGAAGTGGCTAAAAATGTGGCTATAAACTGGGAATAACTGTAATATATTCAGTGGCTGTATGGCCAATTTATAACTATTTATGACATTTAGAATAATAATAAAACATTGTATTTGCTCAAATAGAGATAAAGACACATTAAATACCGTATATTGTGAGTTTTATTGTTCTGGAGCTCTATCATATACGTATACACAGGGGTAGACAGACATCGCATGGGGCCCCAGGGCAATCGATGGGCATGTACCCCCCCCCCCCCCCCCGAATAAATGGTTCTATTTATTCACATTTCTATTGAACACTGAAAAGGTGGATAAATAGAACCATATTTTAAAACATACATTTTAAATTCAACTTTAGCACCCACAAAGTAAGTATATCCATAATCTTGCTCTATCATATCAATGATAAATATATCCATAAATTTCTATATTTTGCCAGTGAGAAATAAATCCATAATCTTTCTATATCTTGCCTGTAAGAAATAGATACATAATATTTATATATCATGACAATGAGACAAATACATAATATTTCTATATCATGCCACATATGACAAACACACATTGCTGTCCCCTTCTCCCCCTCCAACACACATACCCCATACACAGTTATGTGGCTCTGACTAAATAGTGTTGAGTGTGAGGGGAAGGCCCTGCACTCTCTCCCACTCTCACTCAACCAAGCCACCTCTCTCCGCCACTCTCACTCCTCCAAACCATTTCCCTCCCAATCCTGCACTCTGTTCCACTCTCACTCCTCCAAGCCATCTCTCTCCCAACCTCTCACTCTCTCCCACTCTATTACAAGTCAGCTCTCTCTCACCTGGCCCTGTTCTCTTTCTGCCTCTCTTGTAGGCTCTTGTATGGTTTCACACCATAGTATCACACACATACAAACATACTCAGTCTAAATGAGATGTAGAGCATACACTTGGTAAAACATGGCACACTGTATAAACTTGGCATATCATGGCAAAATCATCAGTATTGTATAAACATGGCATTAAATGGCAAAATCATCAGTAATGTATATACTTGTCAATGTGTCCTCTCCACACATGCCAATGCATCCCCTTAGACTTCCAAATCTGACCCCGAGACTTGCCAATATGCCCCCTTCTTGCCAATCTGACCCATTTTTCCCAGTATGACCACCATATTTACCAATCTGACCCCAAATTCCCATTTTGCCCCTTCATTAAAAACTGAACCCCACACTTGCCAATCTGCCCTCAAACTTTCCAATCTGCCCCCTTCTTCCCCGTATGACCCCCAGATTTGACAATCTGACCTCCAGACTTGCCAATATGACCCCCATTTACCAATATGCCCCCACATGTGTCCATCGGACCCATCTTCCCAAGTTTCCAAGCCCCCTCAATCCAAATATGCCCCCCAAATATGCCAATATGCACCCTTCTTCCAAATAAGCCACATCCTACACAATGTGTCCCCAGGCTTACCATCGACCCACTTCTTCCCAATCTGACCACTTCTTCCCAATATGACATTCAGATTTGCCAATCTGACACCCACTTCCCTATCTGACTCCCAAATGTGCCAATCTGCCCCCTTTTTACCAAGCTAACCCCCACACTTCACAATCACACCCCATCTTTCCAATCACACCCCCAGACTTTCAAATCTGCCCCCTCCTTTGTAATCTGACCCCCAAACAGTCCAATCTGCCCCCTTCTTCCAAATCTACCCCACATTAGCCAATGTGACCCCCTCACTAACCAATCTCACACCAAAAGTGCCAATCTGACCCCTTCTTCCAAATCTGACAACCATGTCAGTGACGGGGCCCCCTTCCAGCCTGGGACCTCGAGCAGTGCCTGAGTGCCCTCATGGTCAGTCCGCCCCTGCTTATATAAACCAAAAATTCTGAACATGCAAACAAAAGAGGGACATAGAGGAATATATGCACTAAATAGTGACAGTTAAGAGGTATGCAAACTATACTTCATTGTCATTTCCTAACTAGACCCCAGTTTCCACCACAAAAAATACACCAGAATACCATACTAAATTACAGTTTACTCACTTTTCCAAAATTGCCCCTTCCAAGCTCAGAATGAAAGTGGAAGCATGCTGCTGAAAGTGGTGTCGGTTTCCCAGATGTTCCAGCGACTTCATGGTGTTTACTTCCTCCTTATTGAATAAAAAACAATCATATTACTAAACCATATAACAAATACATATAACTGCTACTTAAAGTCTGAGTCCTACAATCTTAGACCTAGACTATCTATGGCATTGAACAAGTGAACATTTACACAGATTAACAACTTCTTGGTTTCCTAAATCCTGTACCTGGTCTACTCTCCTCTTCAGTTTTATATCGTTTCTCATTTTCTTCTTCTTGTTCTTCCTCTTCTCTTCTTCTTTTACATACCGTCTTCCAGCTGCCCTGATCTCTTCTTTCACATTCCTTCTTCCTCTTCTCTTTTCTTCCCCTTCCTTCTTCATTGCTCTCCCTGCTCCTCTTCATCATCATACGATGTTCCAAATCAGGTTCGGATGTGTGAACGCTGTAGCTTTGGCTTTTAGGCATCTTGCAATATATGTATCACGTCTGATAATATATCAGCCTGTAACTTAACCGCTCTCAGAACTTGTGATGATTTGAATCAAAACTACATGGCATCATAGAATCTTGTGATGTCATTGACAAGATATCAGCATACTGCTGTTGCTTATGTTTTTTTTCAAATCAATCAATGTAAAAAACTTCAGATGTGAGGCTGATGCTAAAGACACTATTGATTTTTTTTGTGTATAAACCCCCCATAATTGTTGTGAATCTGATAAAAATGTATAAAATCAGTATTTAATGCAATAAATTCACTCTGTACATGTAACCTTATTTATTTTAAACTCTACAATGGTTTTGGTTTAATATTGGTCATATTTTAAATAAGGACCATAGAATACAGTGTGATGACGGAGCTGCTGAACCATAGCACCCACAGATGAGAAGGACTGGCCATTAGGCAGTCAAGGCACTTTTATGGGCACTGCTTGAAGCAAAGCAGACGTAATGCTAACTCTGCCCACTTTCTACAAGCTTTGTGCCAGCTGTTTTGCCACTTCACCATGTTGAGGCCTACTTCAACCACTTTTTACTTTCATGTGGTGCTATTACTTTAGTTCAGACAAGCAGTGACTAACATGTGCCAGGTCAATGCCTGCTCATTACAATAAAGAGCAGGTGAATCTTTGAAATTCTGGATATTTGTATGTGTACAATACAGTATTTTATGTATTTGTATTATTATCCATTACAATTCTCAAAATCCCTCTTTTCTGTCATTTATTTTTATATTTTTAAATTCTTATTTACATTGTTTGCCACTTATTGTTACTTTCCTTTATTGTGCACAATTATTTATCCATATTTTCAAGATTTTAACAAGGATGGACTGGGAACCACCTTTAATATAACTAGCAGCTTTTCCAGTCTGCTCATTCCCCCTTTCTATTTTCTTTTTCCCATTTCATTATTTTGGGACTTGGGTGGATTTTCTGGGACTTCATTTTTTTAATGTATACATTACGTTACTTGCAAATAAAGGTTGTGAGAACCCAAATTGCAACCACAGGACTTGCCCATGGAACCAAATTTCAAATAGAATAAAAATATATAAAGAAAAATGTCATTTAAAATGTCACCCCCCATACCTCTCCAATTGCTGACAATGTTGGCTAGACCAGGGGCATCAACATCAGGGCCGAATTTAAGGAACCAGTTCCACAGTATAAATCATCATTATGCCAGGGAAATAGCACCGCACCATTATTATTTCAGAATAGGAAAATTGCATGTTTAAGACACAACTGAATAATACACTATTTCCACATAAAAGGACAAAGGGCTTTATATCTGTTCCTTATGCATAACCCCCATTGAAACACACTCTGCCAGTCACAAGCAGTGTTGAGGCATAGTTATTACATAAAAGAAAATATTTTTGACTGGAAACCATTAGGGAAGAATGAATGTCCTAAAAGCATACAACTTACCTCAATGGACATAAAATTTTAAAATGATACCGATTAGGATTCCAAAAACATGGATCACATAGAGCCAGACATCAATGAACAGATTTATTTCTCAAGGAAAGAAGTCGCACATACAAGCTAAATGTATGACACAATAGGACAATCAGGGAGGTCTAGGAGCACCACATCTAGAGGAGTATTAAACTGGCAACATGATCTCAAATGCGCTAGTTTTACAAAAATAATAGAGCAAAAAGAAGCAATGGTATAAGATAGAGCAACAGTATTATGGTGTTTGTGATTTAATTTCAGTATTCTGGCAAACTGATTTGCAAAACGGTTTAACATTTAAGAAAGAAAAAAGGGGTTGCATTTTAGAGGATGTGAGATCCGTAAGGGAAAAACTAAAAGGAGCTGTGAAGTTGAATAAGAAAGTATTGCTACGTTTGCCTTTTAACATTCTTGGTGCCCTAATAACAGACCTAAATCTTAGAAGCGGGTTAAGAATAGGATTTTAATATATTAAAGATCTATATGAGGGAGAAAGATTAAACACTTTTGAACACATTTCTAACAAATATAACATTGCTAGTGGAGAAGTGTTCACATACATTAGATTAAAAGGCTTTTAATCTTAGGTCAGATTTCTGGTAATTGAGGCATGGATAGAGGTTGGGTTATTAAAAACCAAGAGAAAGCTAGGTTAATTAATTAAGGTCAGTCTATACATGGGTACATTGCTTACATTTTGTGGAAACTATAAGATCCTGAATCGCTGGTATCTGGTCCCAACCAGACTGCATATATTCTTCCCTGGCAGTTTAGAAGTTTGCTGGAGATGTGGGGTACAAAAGGGTGATTTTATTCACAATGGTCATTACCATTACTTGGGCCCAAAAAAGTTGTTCAATGAGATGATTAGAAGCAGGATATATGGTGTTTGTGGAACAATCTAGTATTGAAAACAGAAACCTTGTTGTTTTAAACATGTTGCTTTAAGACAGGGGTCCTCAAACTACGGCCCGCGGGCCACATGCGGCCCGCCGAGGCAGTTTTCATGTGGCCCGCGGGGGGTGCCCCCCCCCCCCCCCCTCTGCACTGTTTACTTTTTTTTTCTTTCTGGCAGCCGCAAAGGATGCGGCTGCAGGAAGAAAAAAAAAAAAAATAAATCACCGCGACCGGATGTGACGTTAGGTCACATCCGGATCCGGTAACTGTTTCCCTCCTCCACAGGAGGACACTGCGCGAGACGTCCGGGGACACAGCAGCTGGAGGTAAGTGATGTGGAAGCGGGGGAGGAGGGAGGGATAACGAGCACTATTCCTGGGCTCTGACTGGCACAATATTCCTGGGCATCTGAATGGCAAAATATTCCTGGGCATCTGACTGGCAAAATATTCCTGGGCATCTGACTGGCAAAATATTCCTGGGCATCTGAATGGCATAATATTCCTGGGCATCTGAATGGCATAATATTCCTGGGCATCTGAATGGCAAAATATTCCTGGGCATCTGACTGGCATAATATTCCTGGGCATCTGAATGGCAAAATATTCCTGGGCATCTGACTGGCAAAATATTCCTGGGCATCTGACTGGCATAATATTCCTGGGCATCTGAATGGCATAATATTCCTGGGCATCTGACTGGCATAATATTCCTGGGCATCTGACTGGCATAATATTCCTGGCCATCTGAATGGCATCATATTCCTGATCATCTGAATGGCATAATATTCCTGGGCATCTGAATGGCAAAATATTCCTGGGCATCTGACTGGCATAATATTCCTGGGCATCTGACTGGCATCATATTCCAGGGCATCTGACTGGCATCATATTCCAGGTCATCTGACTGGCATCATATTCCAGGGCATCTGACTGGCATCATATTCCTGGGCATTTGACTGGCATCATATTCCTGGGCATCTGACTGGCATCATATTCCAGGGCATCTGACTGGCATCATATTCCTGGGCATATTCCTGGGCATCTGACTGGCATCATATTCCTGGCCATCTGACTGGCATACTATTCCTGGGCATCTGACTGGCATCATATTCCTGGGCATCTGACTGGCATCATATTCCTAGGCATCTGACTGGCATCATATTCCTAGGCATCTGACTGGCATCATATTCCTAGGCATCTGACTGGCATCATATTCCTGGGCATCTGACTGGCATCATATTCCTGGGCATCTGACTGGCATCATATTCCTGGGCATCTGACTGGCATCATATTCCTGGGCATCTGACTGGCACACTATTCCTATTGAAATACTGGTAAGTTTGTTGATTTAACTTTACTTTAAATATTGTATTTGTTCTCGTTTTGTTCAAAATAAGATATATGCAGTGTGCATAGGAATTTCTTTATAGTTTTTATTTTTACTATAGTCCGGCCCTTCAACGGTCTGAGGGACAGTGAACTGGCCCCCTGTTTAAAAAGTTTGAGGACCCCTGCTTTAAGAAAATACTTTTTATAATTCAAACCTTGGAAACCTCTAAGTGATTAATAGCAAAAAGATGGAAATCAAGAAACACTCCTACCTGGCCTGATGTAAAAATGAATTGTGTCACCAATTAAGGATGGCATTTCAATTCAATATAGGTGCCAACATTTCCCTTTGTATAGATAAAAACAATTTATAAATACATATATATATATATATATATATATATATATATATATATATATATAAACTTGATTTTGAGTTAAAAAAATGAATTCCTTGTTTGTATTTCCTCTCCTTCCCTCCTTTTCCTCTATTTTCATTATTTATTTATTTTTTCTATTTTTTTTTATTAACACTCAGTCTTATCAAATCAACCATATTGTTTGTTAGCTGGATAAAGTAACATCATCGTGTCAGTTTTAACCCTTACCCTGCTTATTTCAACTAATCTTAATTAAAAGTGCTCTTGGAAGGAAAACATTTAACTCCATCTAGCTACTAATATATAAGGTCCAGACGAGTTGTATAAAGTGCATAATTGGGGGCCAATTACAGCCAGCGATTATGGTCGTTAAAGTGCTATGCCCAGTATTTCCTGCCTTTCCATCCTTTTCTTACACTACCCTTTTTCCTTAATTCTCTCTGTCCTCCCTCAGACACCTCCCAACTCCAAATCACTCCACCAAAACCACCCCAAAACCCCTAATTAGAGGGTAGAGAGGTACAGGGGGTATTCCTTAAATACACATCCTGTATTTCTAGTGTGGGATAATCATTAAGTAGAATATGAAGTTAAATTATGCAACTGTATCTCCATCCCCAAAACAAACAAAACAGAATTAACCATATAGAACAAAAAGAAAAAACAAACAAATACGACAAACTCACAAACTCACATAGAACATATGTTGCTCAAGACTACGGCCAGGGCCGGTGTAAGGATTGTTGCTGCCCTACACAGAGACAGGGGGAGGGGGGAGACACACACACAGACAAGGGGAGGGAGGGGGGAAACACACACAGACAAGGGGAGGGAGAAAGGGGGGAGACACAGACAAGGGGAGGGAGGGGGAAGAGAGAAAAGGGGAGAGGGGATAGAGAGAGAAAAGGGGGGATAGAGAGAGACAAGTGGGGGATAGAGAGAGACAAAGTGAGGGGGGAAGACAGACAAGGGGAGGGGGAAGAGACGAGGGAAGTGGAGAGAGACAATTTTGGGGGGGAGGGAGAGAGAGACAACGCTGGGGGGGGGAGAGAGACAGCTGGGGGAGGGGGAGAGAGGCCGCATTGGCACATAAAAGGAAATAAAAACAAGAAATGCATTTGTATAACATAAATTTTTTATTAAATGTTAAAAAGCTATTTACATATATACAAGTTAAACTTTTTTTTCCTATAGGGTAGTCTTATATTCATGCTTTTAGATGTTTTGCTAAAGGAATATACAAAGTTTGGGGGGTCGTCTTATAATCAGGGTCGTCTTATAATCGAGCAAATGCGGTAGAAGCTGGAGTCACGTACACGCACATCACATGAGCTCTTCTTAGTGTAGGGAGAGGATGCTGCAGCTGTGAGGGACAGATTAAAAAGAATTCTGGTGTTGCATCTGAAAACGACAACGATTATTCAAACTATAGCGATTATTCAAATTACAGTGATTATTTTAGTGGGTGCTATACTACATATTTGTACCCTGCCCTGAGCCCAGTGCCACAGAGAGTGCAGTGCACTTGCAACTGCATGTGTGCCAGACACATGACTTTAATCCTGTTCTGTTAGCTCAGTGGGCAACATCTAGACATTTTTAAATACTGCAATTTGTTGGTGTTAAATATTACATTTGCGTCCTGCACTTCATATCTGAGAGTCAAATAGAACAGTCCAATACTGTGCTTACAGCGCACTTTGAAAAATTATAATTGTTGTGCTAAATAGTACATTTACGGCCTGCACTTCATATCTGAGAGTCAAATAGAACAGTCCAATACTTTGCTTACAGCGCACTTTGAAAAATTATAATTGTTGTGCTAAATAGTACGTTTATGTCTTGCGGTGCATTATTTGCAGTCCAATAAACAATAAAAATACAAATAAAAGACAGTGTTGGCTACCTCCTCCTCCTCCTGCGCCGCTTCCACCTACACCCCCACGGTCACCGCCTCCTCAACCTATGGGTCACTTAGTATAAACTGAAAGAGAATGCCCTGCACTCCAACCCTCTCTCAAATAGATAATTCTGTTGATCCTCCTGGCAGGCATGCTTTAGATTTAGATTTATGTTCTTCCAAAGCTAAAATCAAAGATTCCATCTAGTGCTATTTTATGGCTCAGCTGTATTTGTAATTTGTATGTATTTTATGTTATTTTAAGTTATTTCCCCATCCACATTTGCTTGCAGGGCACTTGTTCTACTCTTTTCCACATTTTACTTCCTTTTGCAGCCCTTTAGCCCTTTCCATGACTTTTTTAGAGGCATTTTAGTGGCCAAAAGTTTGTGTCCCCATTGACTTAAATGGGGTTCAGGTTCGGGGTCAAGTTCGGGGTCAAGTTCGAGCACGGACCCGGACATTTTTTCGAAGTTCGGTTGAACCTGCCGAACCCAAACATCCAGGTGTCCGCTCAACTCTAGTAATTAGCTCTTTAATTAGCCAACGATAATTAGATGCTTAATATGCCACTGATAATTAGATGCTTAATTTGCAGCTGATAAGTTGATGTTTATCAGGGTAACCTAGAATATCCGGATTGTGTACATAAGCTAGACCAGATTGTGATGACATCATAAAAACAACTTACTAGAGGTTTTTAATTGTTCTTAAGTTCTCGATTTGGTAGCCACAAATGTCTGATGCACCAGTACATTAGAAGGAAGGGTGAAAACGTAGGTAAAGTTTTTTTTCTTATGAATATTCGACTTAAACAGTGAACACATGTGCTGATATCTTTCTATACCACTGTATTGACAATGATTGTATCTTTTCACCATTTGATTGGTTATATAAAAATATATATATAAAAGACACACAACATATTCCCTGCCCCCAAAATATATTACAATCTTAGGTTTGTTTTTTGGCACAAACAAAATATATTAAAATGCACAGAGTTATGCATATATCATGTATGTGTATATCCCTCCTATATGCTGTCGGGCTGCACTTTGTATGCCCCCCCCCTTCAAAATTAGGACTTGAAGATGGGCAAATGCGTGTTATTTTATTTGCCACTGGCAGCAGCAGTTCCATGGCCCTACGGGAGCTATTTTTCTAAAATTATTTACATTTCAATTCTCCAGTTAATTTAGTTGGGTATTTTAGGCGATTTAGGGTTCATATGGTCCCTAATGAGTAGGACAAAATCCAGAAACCAAATATGGCCACATAACTGGCCAGATAGGTGTATTTTGAGCTTTATATCTCATGACTCTCTGAAAGGCTGACCGAGAATCATGGGATATGGAGTTCCCAATCATTTGCAATGAGAAAATGTAGCCACTTGCACGTGAAGATAACACACTCTATGACTGTAGGTGTTACCTCCGCCCGCTAGGGGAAGAAGTTGTCAATTGAAAAAGGTTGCACGAATGATCATTTTCAGTTCTGGCGAGATGTTTGCACATATATAATTTTAGCAGTAAGAGCATACTGCCAAATAATATATATACATATATAAAGCAATTTACACACATAAATTGGTTAGGCTAGTTGTTTATTCCACATATGTTGTTGTGCATGCATCATGCATGCGACCATCAGATTGCTTACATTGATGATACCTCCTGTGGTAAGAAGTGGTTGGGACAGAGGACGTCCGGAGGTAGCTTATATGATGGAACTGTTTAATGTAGATAGTTTTCTACATTGAACATGAGTCCACTACCTAATTGGGAGCTATGATTTGTATGTCTGTGTGAGCAGTGTCTCTGGTTGGGGTCTCAGGTCGGCATAGAGGTGGGTGTCAGTGAAGTATGATGGGGAGATCTTGCTGCAAAGGAGACTGGACATATGATATGTAATATGATTTATATTTTATATAACATATTTACAACTAGTCATCTTCTTGGATGTGGAGATGACAGGATGAGTGATTAAAGTAGTCTATTGGTTGGTAGTCAACAATGTGAAGTAAACTATAGGGTTTTTTTTTTAATATTATTTTATACAATTTTCTAATTTCATTCTTTGCTGCCAATACAAAATTGGCTAGAGTTTTCATAGCTATTAGATTGACAGGTGCTCTGGTGTGTTTAGTCCACATCATAGAGAATGCACTTGGAATAGAATAATGCACTAACATGGTATCCCCTAATAGATAAGACAAATTATATACTGTACACAAAAAAAAATGCTTTTGAATGTATTTTTTATTTAATATAAATAACCTGTTCTTTTATGGCTGGGAGCCCCATGATATATATGGGATTTTCATGTAACGGTTTATTCACTAAATTCTCTGTAAATAAATTCCCCAAGTACCTGGATCATGCTGATCGTCCCCCGCAGCTTTGCGTGCATGAAATACAGCATCCGGAAATAACGGCAAGTCATTTTTAGGCGGCTGTTGCGAACCATGTCCATGTGAGACAATCACACGTGAAGAAGGGGCCCACAGAACAGATTCCTTGGTTGCCCATGTTTTTTCTTCTACTGATTTTTTTTTTAGGGACCTCCAGCTTGCACCACTTCGGTGAGCTTATTAAATTGTTGTAACGGGTTAACACGAACCGGTGTGAACCGGCTGAATCCCACCACTGGGTAAAATGTTTCATTTTTCCTTGTATATGTAAATTATCAACTTTAGTCATGCCATGTTCGACCCACTCCTCTTAAGTTTATCCCAGCAGGACACTAAATGATTAAGGACATTAAGGATTGTGCATGACCATGACATACTTTGTTTAGTATTCGTTCTCTAGAACCACAAATCTCGCTCTTGCCTCTTCAGTGAATTTTGCTCAGTCATTTTCTTCCTTCAAAGCTTTTTGTGTTGCTATTGCTTGTCAATCATATTGGCCTGGTAATAAATCTCTATGCTAGGAAGCCCCACAACTCCCTATGTGGCCCTGAGAGAAAGCGGGCAGGATCCCATCCATGGTCGCTTTCAATGCAAAATAAAATTATTCATAGCTGATTGCATCATGGTTATCCATGGCTTAGGGATTGTGAGAGGTAACTTCTATGACCATTGCGGCAATATATACAACTTCACAATATTAATCCTCAACCACCAAGACAAGCCCACTGGTTTCCTTTTAACCCCTTAGTGACATGACTTTTTTGGCAAAAAATATTTTTTTACATTTTTCACATAGATTGCAATTTAGGTAAACATTACCTTAAAATGTGAAGGGGTATTTCCAAATAACACCTCAATATGTGTTCAGCAACATCTTCTGAGTACAGGGATACCACCCATGCATAGGTTTGTAAGTTTGTTTTGGGCTAAAAGGCCACATTTAGGGGGTGAGCATTTTGGTTTTCCAACTTGGAATTCTGACATGCAGAAAACCTGCACCCATGTCCCATTTGGGGCATTTGTGAAGCCAGAAAGTGTATTCTACCCCACAAAGCCATATATTTTTTAAAACTAGACACCCTAGGGTATTTCAAATGGTAGTATTTTAACACTTTCCATGCACTAATTATACCACCAGCCTATGTCAATGTTTTGGATATTAATTTTTTTCACATACATTGTACTTTGGGCATGAATTCACAGATCCTGTTATATGTCAGTGCCAAACAACACCTCAATATGTGTTCAGCAACATCTCCTGAGTACAGGGATACCACCCATGTATAGGTTGGTTAGGTTATTTGGGGGTTAAAAGGCCACATTTGAGACGTGCGCTTTTTGGTTTTCCAACTGGGAATTCTGACATGCAGAAAACTTGCGCCCATGTCCCATTTGCGACATTTTTAAAGCCAGAAAGTGTATTCTAATTTTTTTCACATACATTGTACATCGGGCATGAATTCACAGATCCTATTATGTGTCAGGAATTCTGACATGCAGAAAACTTGCGCCCATGTCCCATGTGCGACATTTTTTAAGACAAAAAGTGTATTCTAACCCACAAAGCCATACATTTTTGCAAACTAGACACCCTAGGGTATTACAAATGGTAGTATTTTAACACTTTCCATGCACTAATTCTACCACCAGCCTTTGTCAAATTTTAGGTTAGTAATTTTTTAATGTTTTGTTTCCACATACATTGTACTTCAAGCATGAATTCACAGATCCTGTTATGTTTCAGTGCAAAACAACAACACCTCAATATGTGTTCAGCAACATCTACTGAGTACCATGCATACGTTTGTTGGGTTTTTTGGGGGATAAAAGGCCACGTTTAGCATTTCCAACTTGGAATTTTAACATGTAGTCAGCCTGCGCCCATGTTCCATTTGGGACACTTTTGAAGCCTGTCAAAGTATTTTACCCTGTAAAACCATATATTTTGGAAAACTAGACATCCTAGGGTATTTAAAATTGTGGTATTTTAACACTTTCCAAGTGCTAATTCTCCCACCAACTTATGTCAAAGGGTTGGGATGTCATTTTTTTCCCACACACATTGTAGTTCAGGCAGGATTTTCAGATTCTGGTATTTTCCACTGCCAACCAACACCTCAATATGTGTTCAGCAACGTCTCCTGAGTACAGATATACCACCCATGCATAGGTTTGTTGGTTTGTTTTGGGGCTAAAAGACCACATTTAGGGGTTGGGAATTTCCAACTTGGAATTTTGACATGTAGTCAGCCTACTCCCATGTCCCATTTGGGACATTTTTGAAGCCAGAAAGTGTATTCTACCCCACCAAGCCATATTTTTTTTTAAAACAATACATCCTAGGGCACGGGCGTCCAACGTGTGTCCCGCGGGGCCAAATGCGGCCCGCCTGCCAGAGAGGTGCGGCCCGCCTGAGAGTGGCAGCGGTAGCCGCACCTCTCACCCGCTCCAGCAAAGTGCACACCGGGATGTCACTGACACCCGGTGCTCCAACAAAGTCAGAGCGCGAGTGGATAGGGCTTTCTCCTGTCACGCAGGGGAGAAAGCTCCGCCCCTTCACACTCTGAACCCGATGGAGCACCGGGTGTCAGTGACATCCCGGTGCTCAGATGGAACAATCCACCTCCCTGCATATATAAGGTAAGCGAGCAGGGAGGGGAAACAAAATGTTTTTTTTTTTCTTATTGTAAAAGTGTGTGTGTATGTAAGTGTAACATGGTGTGTTAGAGTGACTGTGTATTTGTGTATATGTGTCTGTGTATGCACGTTCAATGTGTGCATTTAATGTGAGTGTTTTTTTATTGCAAACAAAATAATGGGGTTTTTCTTTCTTAAAAAAAAAAAAAAGCAAAACTCTATGTGTGTGTGGAAGTGTGAATCAGTGTATGTGTCAGTGTGAATCAGTGTATGTGTCAGTGTGACTCAGTGTATGTGTGTGTGTAAATGCAACTATGTGTGTATTTGAGTGTGTGTGTATGCAAGTGTAATTTTGTGTAAGAATGACTGTGTGCATTTAATTTGAGTATTTATTTTTTTGCTGGGGAATCTGTGACATATTCACACACTGATCATTACTGTTATATATAATTATATGTGTGTGTGTATATGTATGTATGTATATCCATGGGTGTGTGTGTATGTATGTATATCCACATGTGTATGTATGTATGTATGTATGTATATCCACGTGTGTGTGTATGTATGTATGTATGTATATCGATGTGTGTGTATATGTATGTATGTATGTATATCTATGTGTGTGTGTATGTATGTATGTATATATATCCACGTGTGTGTGTATGTATATCCATGTGTGTGTATGTATGTATGCATGTATATCTACTTGTGTGTGTGTATGTATGTATATCCACATGTGTGTGTGTGTATGTATATAATCTTGTGTGTGTGTGTATGAATGTATATCCACGTGTGTGTGTGTGTGTGTATGTATGTATGTATGTATGTATATCCTCGTGTGTGTGTGAATGTATGTATGTATATATATCCACGTGTGTGTGGGTGTGTATATATATATGAATATATCCACGCATATATATATATACATACACATGCGCACACACACAGTTTTTTCCAAAATGAAACATCAATGCGGCCCACACACAAATAAATTTACGGTGAAGTGGCCCACTGCAAAACAAACTTGGACACCCCTGCCCTAGGGTATTTCAAATGGTAGTATTTTAACACTTTCCATGCACTAATTACACCACCAGCCTATGTCAATGTTTTGTATATTAATTTTGTTTCACATACATTGTACTTTGGGCATGAATTCACAGATGTAGTCAACCTGCGTCCGTGTCCTATATGGGATATATCTTTGAAACCAGCCAATGTAATTTATCTCCACCAAACCATATATTTTTAATGGTAGACACCCATCACTCCTTGTGGCAAGGGCTCAGCAGCCACAGATACATCACTAGATAATGTATCAGAAAGCTGACCAGGGTCAAAATCGAACCCTGAGTCAGCTGCCTCAGAATCAGTGCATCTCGAACAAAGAAGGGGTTAATAGTTCTTAGAAGATCCTATCTAGTACTGTAATACATTACAGTACAAAGAAATTAATCCATAAAAATGTGCACACAGCAAAACATACTGTTCCTGTGCAAGATTACTGCTTATACAGTGATGAATGGCAGGGAAGGGGTTAATACACAGTGAATTACTTTCATGAAACCTGACAATTTTATAAAATGTTATTTTATATCACTAATACTGATCTGTCTCTTTCCGTCACAAAAATGTAAGTGAGGAGAGGGAGGCAGATCAATATTTGTGCATATTGATCCGACCAATTTTGATATGACCAAGGCGAATGGTGAGCTTATTTGAGCAATCACCAAACCGCCTTTGCCACTAATTCGCTGTTACTGATCGCTATGCGCTCAGACAGCTTTAAAAAAAAAATCTCAAATACTTTTACTTTACACTTAATCCCCTATAGGGTATTATATGCAGACAGATAAAAACTGCTTTGGCGTCAATATCATTGCGTAAGCAGTGATCGACAGCAAAGAAGGGGTTAATAACTCTTAGAAGAGCCTTTGTAGTACTTAATAAATTTCAGTACAAAAAAATTAACCCCTAAAAAATGCACAAACAGCAAAAATAAATTTGCTGATGTGCACGATCACTTCTTACGCAAGATCAGTGGCAGGGAAGGGGTTAAACGCAGGGAATTGCTTTTATACATTTTTTTTATTGTTTTATTATTCATGTGTTGTGTATTTATTATTTTTTTGTACTTTTACAAAGTGTGAGGAGAGGGAGGCAGATCCTAACTGGTCAGATCAATATAGGGTCATCAGAGCATCTTCACTGCTTGTCAGTGTGCCTGGCAGTCACTGATTGCCTCTGTGAAGGCCTATCGTTTCAATACCGCTTGAGCACTGAAAGCGAAAAACTCCGCTTTCAGTGCACGTTTAGACACAGGACGGACTAGGTCCGTCCTGTGTCACTAACGCCTCGGCAAGGGGTTAAGTAGATGTTTATTAGTTGTTGTCATAAGTGGCAACAAGTTTAATTCCACTCTTTTAGTATGATCTACCCCAATATTTACCATCAGATAAATAATATCTTGGGTAGCCCATATAAAGCCATATTTTCGAATAGATACCCTTTATCTTTCAACAGGATATTGCTGGGTAGCGCCAATGATTTCTCTAAATATAACTTATATCCTTAGAGATCTGAATAAATTTGCATTTTCTTCATCAATTCTATCCTGGAGTCTTGCGGTTTGTGCAGGGTCAAGATGACATCATCTATAAAAATCAACAAACCTTAGATGTTTCAAACTCCTGTATTCTCGGTGTCACGGAAGACCTGTGATTTTAACTTCTGTTCATGTTAGTATTGTTTGTTGTGCACTGTAGTTTATACCCTTCCCCAAAGAGGCTAGATCACTCCACTTTCTGGTGCTCCGCTCCACTTCATGTCGCCGGCATGCTAACTGCTCATCCTGCATCTCTTTGCTGGGCTTAGGAGTGTGATTAGTCAGTTCAAACTAACTGCTAACCGGGAGAGAAATGTAGCTCATCTAGAGATTGGCCAGTCATTTAAAGGGAATAGTAGCTCCTCCGCTGATTGGTCCCCGGGATCCGAAACAGTACTGAAATAGGACGGAAAACAGGTGAATACCACCCGCCAACCAGGACCTCCACTTCCCTAATGTGTACCCAGCTCAGAGAGCACAATACACGACTTGTACAATAAAGGTAAAGCCCGGCAGTTTCGGACTCTCTATGCCAACCCTGGTTAAGTTGGCGCTACTCTGATTGGTAGCTTTAGACATAGGCAGCCTTCCCATTGTTCGCTACTCCTGAGTTCTGTCTGTAGGCGCCTCTCCTATTGGCTAGAGGTTTAAAGGTCCCTGAGTTAATTAGTTTAAAGGAACTCTTGCCCACCCCGGTCTCCCATTGGTCGCCCATTTCATCCCCCCTGTGTGATTGGTTAGCTGCCCAGCAGTGCCAGGGTTTAAATGGATTAACTCTGTCAAGTCCTAATCCGACTAACTTTGTATTGCTCTATCAATATATGATCTACATTTGTTTATATGTGAAATGTCCCATAAATATTCTTCTGTTTTCAAAACCTCTATACTGGTCTTGTCTATATTATACTGTTGGGGTCACAGAACATGGTTCTGTACTATTTACAGAGGTACCCAGAGGTACTAAGGAGTTGGATAGTACCCTTGGCTGTGGGACATACAAACCACAACCGGGACCTGGAAGACTAGTCATGGATGCAGTACCTAAAGGATCTGCTTGAAGCTCGTGAACGTTGTGCCAGTTATAAGTCCAAGGCTGTCCTGATTGCTGAACTGATGGAAGGTGACTTGATTATCAACACCCCTTTCGGAGGTCACCGACATGTTGGAGGTGCAGAGAGAGGTCCAGTGTTGCCTGGCTCTCAATGGGTCGAAGCACATCCAGGACGTGAACACTCAGATCTTGGATCAGTGTCACCATTTGCAAAGAGAATATTCGCGGAGTGCACCAGTGGAAACTACCTTACTCAAGGGGCAGCCATCATGCCAGAGGCTCATCGTATTAAATTTCGCAACCTGCAGCAGAAGGAGGGACAACCTTTTACAGAATGGTTCCACTGAATGAACCGTGCAGTGGACCACTGGAAGTCTGGTTGCCAAGCTGCCCCCTGAGTACTCACTACTTTAATGTACACTCTGCCTGGCAAGAAAGACTGGAGAACCATCTTGGTTTTTGCTTTATTGAGTTTATTTGTGAATTATCTACATGACCAATGAGTAAAGGGAGGGTAAGGAGAATTGAACAGGAGGAAACTAATAAACAGATTAGTAAGTGTTAGAAAAAAAAGGTAACAAAGATATTTCTACATGTTGAACCATTTATGTTTAACTATTTTATGATGCGCACAGCTATCAGGAAATTATACTCAGCAGCTTTTCTTATTTCTTTTATTTGAATGATTTTTTTTATAAGGCTCTTTTATCATTAGCCCTTTTTAGCATTCCATGTACCTGTTACATTGTAGCTATTATAGTGGAGATTTGTATTCTTGCTCAATTTAAAAAACCTTTTCCATACATGGTACAGTAAACTATACTCTTTATCTGCATTTTAGGGAGTCCAGTCACAGGATGCATTAATATTGAACCTTAATGAAGAATTTCCTACCAAATCTTATTGGGGACTGGGACAACCCAAAAGACACCCAAACCCTCATAAATAAATGGGGGCTGGCCAAAAGCATGTAAGGTGTAAAAAAACCACCATTTTAAATACCCTAGGGCAGCAGTGGTGAACCTAGGGCACGAGTGCCACAACTGACATGCCGAGCCCATGAGGAACAGGCAACAGTGGTTTAAAGATGGGCGCCGCCGGTCACTGCTTCTTTTCCCGATAATCAATTAACTTTTTGCTTCACATTGTGTCCAATTATAGGGAGAAGAAGCAGATAGCTGGTGGCACCAGTCTTTTACCCACTGATGCCTGCTCCTCTCGGACTAGTGTGTGTGTATTGGTCTGTGTATGCATGAGGATGTGTGAGTATGAGTATAAGTGTGTGTGAGTATGAGTATAAATATGTCTATGCATAAGTATGAGTATAAGGGAGTGTGAATGTGTGAGTATAAGTGTGTGTATAAGTGTGTGTCTGAGTATGAGTATGTGTGTGTGCAAGTATGAGTATAAGTGTATATGCAAGTATGAGTATGAGTATTTGTGTGTGTATGAGTATAAGTGTGCATGTATGAGTATAAGTGTGTGTGTGTGAGTATAGGTGTGAGTGTGTATGAGTATGAGGATAAGTGTGTGTGTGTGTGTATATGAGTATAGGTGTGAGTGCAAGTATGAGTATAAGTGCATGGGTGGATGTGTGTGTATGAGCAAAAGTGTGTGTATGAGTGAGTATGAGTATAAGTGTGTGTGTGCGAGTATGAGTATAAGTGTGAGTGTATGAGTATAAGTCTACAGGACAGGGGGCGGGGGGGCGTGTCTTGACTGATGAGCCGCATGGACGTGTAGGCTGAGCGCTCCTCCAAGCTCTGGTGCATGAGCGACTAACACAGCTGTCCAAACCGATAGAAGATCTAAGACGACGGGGAGGGTGAGCGGAATCATGTCCAGTAAAAACAAAAAAGCAACACAGAAAGTCTCTCAATATTTTCCACGCCGAGCAAGACTTTCAGATCAAGTCCAAGATGGCGACGGCGTCCTCATATCTCAAGTTAGAGATGAAGGGGAGGAAGATATAGCACAGAGATCCACGTTGAAGATACAGCGTGAACTAATAGAAACAGAGATCGAACCTGCAGTAACACAGAAAGTTATGAAACAACTACTGGATAGAAACATAGAAACATAGAATGTGTCGGCAGATAAGAACCATTCGGTCCATCTAGTCTGCCCACATGCAGGGATCAATAAAAGACACGCTGAAAGACTTTATGGTAGAAATGAGACAGGAGGTGAGACAATTGGGAGATCGCACAGACCATAATGAAAAACGGATGGAGGAATTTGCTGGAAAATATAACGAATTAGTGGATCGACATAATGTACTGGAAGATGAAGTGGAGAGATTGATGACAAAAGTGGCAGACATAGAGGACAGATCCAGAAGAAACAACATTCGGGTAAGAGGCATCCCTGAAGTGGTCCCGCAAACAACATTACCAGAATACCTCCAGGCACTATTCAAAAAAATAGTCCCTACAATATCAACAGCAGATCTCATAGTGGACAGAGCACACAGAATCCCCAAGCCAAAGGGTATGGCTGAAAATATCCCAAGAGATGTAATTATAAAGTTACATTACTTTTGTGCAAAGGAATCTGTAATGAACGTGGCTCGTAGAATGACGTGTCTACCAAACCCATATGAGAACATACATCTGTTTACAGATCTCTCAGCTGATACACTAGCAAAAAGAAGAGAATTCCTTCCAACAACAAAGTTGCTGAGACAGAATGATATTGTGTATAAATGGGGATTTCCAGTCAAAACTGTTGGTGTTAAGAAACAGAGTACAGACAATATTGAAAACACCCGAAGAAGGCATGCAAATAATGCAGAAATGGAACTTGGCAGAAAATTCTAATGACATATATCTCACACCTAAAAGACCACATAAGATGTCAACAGAATGGCACACTGTAAAACTAATACAGAGTCTGGTGGCAAAGCATACGGGAATAAGTGCATTGCAGGAGAATGCTCCGTGAGAAAAGAAAATACGTTTGGTTGACCTGGAGATGGGACTTATGAAACTAAAAAACGAACTTTGATCAGATAAGTAATTCGACATGGGGGGGGGCAGAGATTGAGAGGGAGACATTGTATGTAGAACTGTTGGACTGTATAAATTTTGCTTTAAATTAATGAAGTAACACTGGGAGGAGGAAGGCTTGGGATACAGAGAGAATATGTAAGATGATAATAAGTTCACTGTGGGAGATGTTAATAATTGATGCGTTGGAGTGGGGGGGGCGGGTTGGGGGGAGAGGGTGAGGGAGGAGGGGGATGTTAGTAGAGAATTGAATTGAGCTGGGGATTGTTTTGGTTCATGAGTGGAGGGAGGGAAAACACATATCAAAGCTCACAGGAGGTAAATGTGGATATAGGTATATTTTGATGTAAAAGGGAAAAATTCTTTTTTTTTTTTTTTTATGGAGACGGCTATAAGTAATATAAAGATAAAACACGGAAATTAAGGGATAAGAGATGACACGTGCCAAAAAGGTATAAATAATCAAATATCAGAGAGAGAACACACTTATATTAGTATTGATTCCCACAAGGATATAATAATATTAGGGGTAATGGGGAAGAAAAGGTATTAAGTACACAGTATATAAATAACCGAATATTAGAGTTAAAGATAAAGAGAAAAAAAAAATTGTCTGCACTTAGATTATAGATGTTTTCACAAGGGGAGCTATATAGTGAAAGGAGGAGAGAAAGGAGAAGAAAAATGTTTGTAAATGAGTAAAAATAGAGGAGCGTTGCAAACTTATATTTCCCCTCTACCTCCTTGTTTTTTTTTGGTTTTTTTTTCTTACCTTTCTTTTTTCTTCCCCTTCTCTCTCCACCCCCCCCCCCCCCCCCCGCCTTTTGATCTCACCTTCATCCCTTCCGGATCCCCACTTAGTCTGTAATTTTAACGAGGACAAAATAAATATAGATGTTAAATGCACTGGAGGCGGAGGAGTTCAGAGAGAAGATCATACCCCCAATTTGACCGTTGGTAGTAGAGGTCATCAGGCTAGTTAGGGCATTATCTATCACTCCTCGAGTAGTAGGAGGAGTTAACTGTTTAAGGTTGTTTTTGTATACGAATGTTTTTATGTATTTTTTGAATGTAATGGTAATCATCCAGGACCAAAAAAAAAGAATAAGACAGAAGAGCAGTTCAGTAGAAGTTTGACTATTATTAAATATAAATGGACCCTAGTCCTGAGTAAAAAAGATATTTTCCTTTTCCCCTTTGGAATAAAAAAAGTATACATACAGAGAAAATGTGATATGATCGTTCGATGACTCTTAATATTTTGTCAATAAATGCAAGGGGCTTAAATACATTGCATAAGAGAAGAGTAATGCTCCAAGAAGCTCAGAAAAAAAAGAGCTCAGTGATTTGTATCCAAGAGACCCACTTTTCTAAAACACAAGAAAATAGATTTAAATCTAAATACTACCCAGAAGCCTACCATTCTATGGCCCAAACTAAAAAATTGGGAGTTTCTATATTAATTCATAAGGATATGAACTTCGTAGTACAAAGAAAAGACATAGACACACAGGGGAGATATATTATTCTGGTAGGAAGTATAAATAACCAAGAATACACAATAGTCAATATATATTGTCCGAACATAGAACAACTGATTTTTGTGAGGAGTGTTTTTAAGAAACTACAAAAAATACAAAAAGGTTATGTAATAATCTGCGGTGATTTCAATATCGCACCAGATCCAATAATAGATTCCACAAATACATCTACAGGTAAATATAGGAGACGTATATTAAAACAAGGTAAGCAATTTATGGAGTTACTACAGGAACATGAGCTATATGATGCTTGGAGAAATGAACATCCATTGGAAAAAGATTTTTCATATTATTCAATAGTGCATCATATATATACAAGAATTGATTTAATTTTAGTAGATCAATTAACATTGCAAAAAATTGAGCAATCAGGAATAGGAGACATAACGTGGTCCGACCATGCCCCTATATGGATCTCGATCAAACAAAATGATAAAATAAAAAGAAATGGTAGATGGAGATTAAATGACAAATTACTCCAGAATCCGGATATTTGTAAAAAAATAACAGAAGAATTAGAAGAATATTTTAAAATTAATGATACTAAAGAAGTAAAATTTAGCTCGGTATGGTTAGCGCATAAAGCAGTAATAAGGGGTCTTCTATTAAAAATCGCTGCTCAACATAAAAGAAACAGAGATAGAAAATTGCTTGAACTAATGGAGTCACTAAGACATCTAGAAGAAATGAACAAGCGTAAATGGACAAATAATATATATAGGGAAATTCTATCTGATATCCAATTAGAAAAAACTGAATTTATGCTGAGATGTGTAAAGCAGACCTATTACGCTAAAGGAAATAGAGCAGACACTATACTAGCAAGAAAATTAAAAAAACAACAAGTAGCAAACAAAATACAATATTTGATAGATGCCTCAGGTAGAAATATATGGAATCCGCAAAAAATAAGTGACAGGTTTGCTGAATATTACCAATCACTATATAACTTACACCTAGATCAAAGTATTTTACAGCCAACAGAAAAAAAAATTAAATCATTTCTGAATAGTTTAAATATCCCGGTATTATCTGAGGCTTGTATACAAAATTTGTTGAGACCAATTACAGGGGACGAAGTAAAAGATACAATTAATGCTTTAAAACCATACAAATCTCCAGGCCCTGATGGTTTATCAAACATATATTATAAGAAATTTCAGATATCTCTTATCCCATATCTTATAAGACTATTTGATATGATGAGTAGAGGAGAGGAAACACCCCCAGAACTTACTGAAGCATATGTAGTTACAATATTAAAACCGGGCAAATCGCCTAATGATTGTACAAGTTATAGACCTATAACGCTGTTAAACACGGATATTAAAATATATTCCAAACTATTAGCTAGCAGACTAAATAAAGGATTAGTGGAATTGGTAGATAACGACCAAGTAGGGTTTATTTTAAGTCGGCAACCATCAGATAATACCAGAAAATTTATAAATATTACACATTTGGCACAATTAAATAAGAATCCATGTCTGCTATTTTCCTTGGATGCCGAGAAGGCATTCGATCGCCTCCATTGGCTTTATATGAAGTGTGTGTTACAAGCCTTTAATATCCCAGAGGAGTTCATTAGATCAATGTTTTCATTATATCAAAATCCAACAGCAAGAGTATATAACTCGGGCTTTAGATCAAGATTATTCCATATACATAATGGAACACGACAGGGATGTCCTCTGTAGCCAATTTTGTGTGCAATGGCAATTGAACCCCTAGCGATAGCTATAAGATCAAACGATAAGATCGGAGGTTAAACTAGGATTGTATGCAGACGATATTATGTTATCACGGATAGATCTGAATGCCTCGTTACAAAGCCTACATGAGATATTAGATACATTTAGTGAAATATCTTATTATAAAATCAACTGGTCAAAGACACAAGCACTGAATATAGGTTTTCCATCAGAAGAGATAGGAGATTTAAAACAACAGTATCAATACGAGTGGCGATCAGAATATATTTCGTACTTAGGAATAAAAATTACCAAAACCCCACAATCATTATTTAAATATAACTTTGTAAATCAAATTAAAATAGATGGTCTAAAATAGAAATATCTTGGTTAGGTAGAATAACATCTTTCAAAATGAACTCTCTACCCAAGTTGTTATACCTATTTCGAACAATAACAATACCGTTGACTAAGAACTTTATCGGGTCAATTCAAACTATATTAAATAGATTTATATGGAGAGGGAAACAGGCAAGGATCTCTACAGAGTTACTACAAAAATCAATTGCTTTGGGGGGGATAGGAGTTCCAAACATTAATAATTATTACCAAGCAACCATAATAGCACAGGCACTTGTTCTCTTTTCGCCACCAAAAGAGGTAAAATGGGTAGATATAGAAACAGAATACGTATATCCGAATGATATGAGAGATCTAATGTGGGTTTCAGGGGGTAAGAGACCGGTAATACCTACAATGTTACCCACAACAAGATTATCAATATCATACTGGGATAGATATAGAGAACGGCTAAGGGTACCATCACAGCTGGTCTACGATACGCCCATGTCAGTATTATCTTACTATATACCAGATTTGAGAATAACGAACTGGATACAGAATGGGATTAAAACTATTGGATCATTGTACTGTAATGGGGATATGATACCCTTTTCCACACTTAGAACAAGTTTTGCATAGAACACTCAGAATTCTTTAAGTACTTACAAATAAGGCATATGCTAAGCGGTAATAATGAAATACAGATAACAGGATTAGATAAGAGCTCAAAGATAATGGAGTTAGCTGGAAAAGCCCCATACGTTAAAAAAGCAATCTCTGTGGTATATAACCTGTTGAATAGTTCAGATAGCTCACAAAAATTATCCTTTATGATAAAATGGAAACAACAACTTAACATAAATATAGAAACAAAAATATGGTTTAATTCCATGACAAAGTTACAAGGAGTTTCTAAGAACATATCACATTTCGAAACTGTTAGGAAGGTTTTATACCATTGGTACTATGTGCCCACTAAGCTATCAAAAATGTACACAACAACATCCCCACTATGTGGGAGGCAATGTGGCCAAAATGGTAATATGGCACATATATGGTGGCAATGTTCAAAATTGCAGAAGTTTTGGCAGGGGATTCATACACTCTTAGAAGAAATATACTCAACATCTTTGCCATTTACACCTGAATTCCTATTATTGAATATAATACCTGAAAAAATTACAAAGAATAAAAGTAAACTTGTATTGCAGATTTTGACCACTGCAAAGGTATCAATAGCAAGAGCCTGGAAAAGCCAGGAACCACCAACATGTAAGGATGTAGAGAATTCGATGAATACTAACAGGGTATATGAGAAAATGGCGCACAGAATGGCAAATACATTGAATAATTTTAATGAAATATGGGGTCCGTGGGATAGATATCAATGTGATAAGATGAATGCTAATGGATCAGAGGGAAATACGAGTCCAAGAGATACAGTCTGGAGGAGACAGGCTCTAAGGGAAATACAATACGTTTGATAGAAAGAAAGTAGAAATCTAAGTATGAGCTAGGAGGAATTAGAAGAGGGAGAAAAAGGACGAATGAGGGGATGGGTGGCCCTGGATGAGACATATGTAGATAAATATGAGAAGAAAGGATTGATAGATGTTTCTTATTTGAATGCAGGATGTCTATTGTATTGTTTACCTTTTTACTGTGGTAAAATCTTAATATCTTATCCCTGACTATTAGGGGAAGTTAATGAAATTGTAATATTTGTTACAGTATTTATGTAATATCGGGGTATACAAAATGAAAAGATGAAGCATCAAGACTGAGGGAGAAGGGGAAAGGGGAGGGGAGATACTAATAGTAAAAGAGAGGTAAAAATAAAAGGGTACAGAGTAATAGGTAAAGCTCTTTTAAGAAATGTAACATCTGACCCCCTGAAGTAAATATGGAGAATATGTAATATCTCTGACCTTGAGGTTTTGTTTTTGCAGGAACTTATTTTGATATTCTTTTCTTTTTTTCTTTCTTCTTCTTCTTCTTCTTGTATGGATATGTATTTGAATGATGTATTGTTTTGTTCATTCTAATGCTAATTTTTATATGAAAATATAATACAGAAAATGTAATTTAAAATAAGTCTACAGGACAGACTATTGTAGTGCTGTCTGTTCTCGGGTACACCTTAGGTATCAGGGTATGCCCACGGCCATGGGTCCCTGGCTTGCTTGCACCTAGAGGATCATCAGCCATACCACACTGACGAGGCCATTGTAAGCCAAAACATATGCCTGTGGTTTTCTGTGTTCCTCATGCAGAGGAGACTAGCCATGCATTTCAGGTCTGGACTGCCCTTATGGGTGGGATTAGTCTGATATACTAATGGAGTGGTTTCTCTGCAATGGTGTAATCAAGTGAAAAATGTAGTTGCCCTCCAAAGTAGGTACTATCCTCAGGGCTGTCTTAACAGCATTGCAGGCCCCTGGGCAAAGCAAGGCAGTGGGGCCCCATAACCCCGACCCTAATTCCACCCCTAAACTCCACCTCTAACCCCACATCCAGCAACAAAAAATTATGCGCAGCAATAATTAATCACCACAGCAAGTCCAACTCTAATCACAGTGTAACACTGATCTTTTTACAGAATCCTCTGATTATTGACTTGTTTATGATAATCTTTTAATTGCACAACACTGCTGGAATAATTAATACAGAAATATGCACAATTAAAAGATTATCATTAGCAAGTCAATAGTCACATTTCTAGAAGAAGATCCTTTGAAAATCACCATAACAAGTCACACCATCATTTTGATCATACTTTAAAATATGATGAAACATTTTTTTTAAAAAGACACATTTGTGTGAGTGATACCACCCATGCATAGGTTTGTCGGGCTGTTTGTGGTAGTAATTTTTCTGTGTTATTTTTCTACATGCATTGTACTTCAGAGATCAATTCACAGATTTTGGTATGTGTCACTGCCAAACAACACCAATAACATCTCCTTAGCATAGGGATCATCTCCTTGGCACAGGGATTTCACGTATGTATAGCTTTGTCAGCTTGTTTTGGGGTTAAAGGGCCACATTTGAGACGTGGACGTTTTCACACTTGGAATTTTGATATGCAGAAAACTAGCATCCATGTCCCATCTGGGAGATATTTGAAGCCAGACAGTGTATTTTACCCCATCAAACTATATATGTTTTAAAGTAGACACCCAAGGGTATTTCAATTGGTGGTATTATAACACTTTCCATGCACTAATTCTACCACCAGCCACTTTTGAGAAGTGCACTTTTTGATTTTTCCAACTTGGAATTTTGATATGTAGAGCAAGGAAGGGGTTAATAGCTCATATAAGCGCATTTGTAGTACTGTAATTACAGTACCAAAAAATTAACCCCTAAAAAAGAACAAAGAAGAAAAAAATGTGCTACTGTGTAGTAATCAGTGGTAGGTAAGGGGTTAATACACAGGGTACACTATACATATGGTATGGCTTTTATAAAAGCCCTTGGGTCTCACCATTTTATTACATTTTATTTAATTTATTAAAATTTAAAACTTACATTATACGGATCTGTCTCTCACTCATTAAAACTCAATTCAGCAGAGGGAGGCAGATCTACACAGGTCAGATCAATATTTGATCTGACCAGGCGAGGGGTGATGCTCACCTGAACTATCACCAAATTGCCTTTGCCGCTGATCGGCTTTTACTGAGTTGATGGGACACTTCATCGCGGGTGCATCCTTGCAGCCACTTCACCACCGTCACTTCACCACACGATAGCTCGTCGTGGGACATTTCATTGTGGGACATTTCATCGTTAAAGGTGAGTTTATTTTAGTATTGGAGTTAAGGGTGGTTAGAATTAGGGTTCGGGGGTTAGAATTAGGGTTTGGGGGTTAGTATTAGGGTTTAGTGGGTTAGTATTAGGGTTCGGGGTTAGTATTAGGGTTTAGGGGGTTAGTATTAGGGTTCTTACTGCCTGATTCAAGCATTGTTTCATATATGTACATACAGTACAATTAATATTAATGTTATTATGTAAATATTTTGTTATATTTTTTGCAATCCAATCTAGGCATTGGACTTTAATTTAGAGCTGTCTTGAAACATACATCTGCAATAATATCAATATCCATTTGCTGCAATGTTAGCCCAGTCCTGCATTTTTCCTTATATGGGCAGTATTTTGACCACACCCACCATTGTTTGTTAAGGAGCTGGGCAACGTATCACAATAGCTTCAATGTATATAAAGGATAGGCTTGTACTACTATGTTAGTCTGTGGACACATCAGGAGCCAGGAGAAGCCAGGATGATCTCATGGCCAAAAAAACATATGCCAAAATTGGTACAGTAAGTAACTTGTATTTATACTGAGTTTCTGGGCTGGGCTACTCACTGAGTGAGTATTATTAATACGCAGGTCATTTTTTTTCTAGATCAGCTGCCAGGATGATCAGGATAATCTTGTGGCCAAGGAGCACCACAGAGTGGGATGCCACAATGGTTGCAGGATAGATGTGTATAACATAAATTATAGTAGAAGTTGTTTAGTATAAGTTAAGATCTTTTGTCTACAGAATTAATGCTTAGAGTATAAGTTATACAGCCCCGATCCAGGGTTAAACAGCCGATCGCTGGTTTTCAGGGTCAGGAAGGAATTTTTTCCCTGTTACTCATTGTTTTTTTTTTGCCTTCCTCTGGATCATTTGACTTGGGATTTAAAAATGAAATAATAGAATAAAAGTTTTATATAACCCAGATCAAAAATTAAAAAGCCGATTGCTGGTTTTCAGGATCAGGAATTAATTTTTTTCCTGTTACTTAGGTTTTTTTTTCTTCCTCTGGATCATTTGGCTTGGTCTTTAAAGTGTCGAATAAATCCCTTATCATCCATGGTCAATAGGCCGATCCAGGGTTATACAGTCGATCGCTGGTTTTCAGGATCAGGAAAGAATTTTTTTACTTGTTATGCAAGTTTTTTCGCCTTCCTCTGGATCATGTCCCTTCAGAACCCAGTAAAATACAATAAAAGCTATTAAACCTTTCAATCCTTGTTGTTGACGTCTCTCTTCTTGGATGGTATAATCAATTTACTTATTGGGTCATGGTTATAGTCTGGATAATCAAGGGTTACCAAATATGGCAAGTTCTTATCCCCTGAAAGATATATGTAGACACATATACTCACACACCTCACATACACAACCAGTCACAAACACACACACCTCACGTACACGGCCAGCCACAAACACGGCCAGCCACAAACACACACACCTCACATACACAGCCAGTCACAAACACACACACCTCACATACATGGCCAGCCACAAACACACACACCTCACATAAACAGCCAGTCACATACACACACACACACACATACACCTAACATACACACACACCTCACATACACAGCCAGTTACATGCACACACACACTTCGCATACACAGCCAGTCACATAAACACACGTCACATACACAGCAAGTCACATTAGACACTAGAGCTGTGCTGTAAAAAAAACAAAAACAAAAATGGATGGATGGAAGTGGAAAGGGGCTCCCCATGAATAAAAGCACCTGGACGCATGGGCGTCCGGGGGGTGGGGTGGTGGTTTTGGGGTTAAAATATCAAAGCAGGAATGGACTGACGCCATGTGTAAATTTGACATTTGACATGTAAAAGACATGGAGTCAATAACAGTCAGACTGATTTCATGAGGAGGCAGAACTCAACTTTTGACAGTTCAACGCATTTCACACCATTAGCACAAAATATCCTCACCAGTACCCCCAATACCTCCTAACTCCTCCCCATTGTTTACCTTTGTTTGCTCAGGAGAGGGGTTGTTTGGTTGGAGGCAAATGTTACCCATTATTAGGGAAATTATATAACCATGGTAGTAGTAGCTAACAGACCAGCCTATACCTGAGCATTATGGGAAGTTTACAATACCTGGGGTGATAAAAATTAGCCACTATTGCCCCAGTCTACAATTCCTATGGTATTCATCCAGTAATGGGCTGGCTGTATATCATGGGACGAACAACAAAAAAGTTAGTGTGCAGTGAATCATCCCAGTTTGTAACTACAAATCCAATAAAAATTAAGCTAGTAATAGGGCTGATTGAATATAATTGTAGATGCAGTCAACAATAACAGTTAATATTTGCAGACTTCAAACACCCCCTGCCCCTCCCCCGCGCACAGCTCCATCTACAGTTATCAACTAGCAATGTAACTTGCTTAACATCATGTGTGTTGGAGTCAACAAATATTAATGTTGTGTTGTGTAGTGCAGTTCTGCAGGGCTGGTGCTACCCTAAGGCAGCACAGACAGCTGGCCGCCTTAGGGCGCCACAAGGGAGGCGGCGGGAAAATCGAAATTACCTGCACACCCAAGGCCTGCCATAAGGGGGTTTAGCCGGTCCGTGGCTGTGAGGGAAGCGTTGTGAGCTCTTCTCCAGCAGAGCGGCTTCAGTCAAGTTTGATCAAATAAAAAATATGCGACCGGAGTTACTTTTTTTTTTTTTATAACAAACTTTATTGAACCTTCACGGCTCGAGGGAAGCGCAGAACGCTTCCCTCACAGCCGCGGACCTGCAGAGCACCAGGAGACAGAGCAGCAAAGAGGTAAGTACTGGGGAGGGGGGAGGAGGGAGGCAAAATCTTGGCATATTAAATGGCAATATCCTGGCATATTGAGGGGCAAAATCCTGGCATATTAAATGGCATATTGGAGGGGCAAAATCATGGCATATTTTTATTTTTAAACTTTATTAATTACATCATTTCTTCATTTTACAAAAATTGTTCAAGCAGTACAAAATTTAAAGTGGATTAAATACAGTGCAGTATGTTGTATGCTGCAAGCATGATATTATGTATATTACATATTCATTCGAGATCTGCAATATCTTGATAATAAAGATAAATTACGTACAGCCATTCTCACATTCACATCACATTCATACAATTTCTCGAGGTGAAAAATCGTCAACTGCGTAAGTCCAAATGGGCAACCAAGATGGGGCTATAGATAACATTATTTATGGATATTATGCCTATAGTCTCATACTGTGAGGGGTAGTTTATGCATCACTACACTAGATTAGATAAGATTTTGCCACGGGGCCCAAATTTCATAATAGCTGTCTAAGTTGTTTGTTAGTTTATAGAAGTACCTCTACATATTATGTTGGTAATTTATCTGTCATAACTTTTTGCCTGGTCGGGGGGTCCTGGTTTTTCCACTCTCTAGCCATGCAGATCTTTACTGCCGCAAATACATTTATCACTAGATTTATCTTAGCTTTATTATCTAATGGCATGACTAAATTAAAAAGGAAGGTTTGGGGAAGCAGACACCAATCTGATTCAAAAAGAATTTTGAGCAGGACCCCCAGATATGTTTTAAGGGAGTGCAGTCCATCGCAGCTCCACCATATGCAAGACATGGTTCCGGGCTTGTTTTGGCATCTCCAACAGTTACTTGAAGAGGTTTGGAACATTTTATGCATAACAACTGGAACGTAATACCAGTGATGCAACAGCTTAAAAAACTGTTCACGTAGATTGATGCAGTGTACCGCCTTCCTCATCCTAGTCCATGCCCGAACCATGTCTCAGCTGGGAGGTCCATTCCCAGTTCTCTCTCCCATCGAATGATGCCCTTGGATTTCTCTGGGTCAGTCTCCCTGCGTGAAAGATCCAATAATCTAGATATGAGATGTTTTTTATAGTGAGCCTCGAGAAAGGTATCAAGCTCTGAGTGTTCCCTCAATGGGTTTGCATTCAAAAAGCTTTTAATTCGTGTGTAGGTGAAATTCCCCGTATCTGGGATGTCATATTTGCGTTGGATTTCGTCGAATGAGTGAATTGAGAAGGACGATAGTATATCCGAAATATGGGTCAGTCCTTCTCCAAACCACTGTTTTAAGTCTAGGTCTTCCATCATTAGTTGGAGAGTCTCCAGAGGAGCTGGGTTAGTTAGTAAATCAGACAGAGCAAACTTCCCTTTAATCTTAAACATTTGTTCCACTATGTTTAATATAATAGGGTTCAAAATTTCCAATTTCTTATATTGTTCTGAGTTCAACCAGAAGAGGCAATAGGGATTACAATTCCTACATAACCATTTTTCATAATTGAACCAGCCCAGATTGAAGCCCTATTTACAGTCCCAGACTATGAAGTGTTAAGCCATACATGCTTCATAGATTCCAGCAATGTTTGGATAATTGACTCTGTCCATAGACAGTTTCCTTCTCAACGTAGCCCTTCCAATTCTTGGAGGTTTCCCATTCCATACAAAGGAAGAACATATTACTTCGAACTGCTGCAAATTCCTAACAGGTACAGGAAGGGGGATAGTTCTGAATAAGTACGTCAATTTGGGGAGCACGTCGCTTTTTATGGTGTTCAACCTGCCCAACCAAGAGATTTCATAATTCTTCCAGGACAAAAATGTAGTTTTTAGTTGGCTAAGCAGATGGGAATAGTTCTCAGATACCAGGTTTTTAAGGTCATGACAGATTCGTATTCCAAGGTATTCAATATGTTTTTGGTTAAAATGAAAGGGAAGCTTTCTCCTTAGATTACTCAAAGTTTGCTGGTTTATATTAAATGCTTGCGTTTTGTTAAGGTTAAGCTTATGGTTTGAATATATTCCAAACTTCTGTATTTCCGGGACAGACATTTCTGGGTTTCCTATGGTTAGCAAAGTATTGTCCGCATATAGCATGATCTTATGCGAAAGCGGACCCGTATTTATTCCCTCTCTTTTGTTATTTGCCGGATCAGAGCCGCCAGGGGTTCGATCGTCAGCACATAGAGCATGGGGGCTAAAGGGCACCCCTGTCTAGTGCCGTTGTTAATATAAAAGAAATCGGAGTCAAGATCCGATCCAGATATCTTGGCCTGGGGGTCCGTATATAACGCCATTGTATTAGTGGAAAAGGTACCTGAGAGGCCAAAAACATGGAGGGTTTCCTTCAAGAAGGTCCAGCTGACCCTGTCAAACGCCTTCTCGGCATCTAGTGAATAAGACTTCCCTTTATAAATAATTTTATTAATCCTGATACAACTATTCCTATGTTTAATTTTATTCGTCAGATTCTTCCTGGCCCTGTTACTGCTATAATACCACTCATGTCTTAGACATTGTAGCGACCTATTTGTTTTTTCTAATAATCTATCTTAAAATTTTCGTTGGATCTCGGCTATTTGTTTATTTAAATCTATGTCTGGGTTTAGTTTATTGAGGGCTTCAATCTAGGCAAGCTTCACATAGAGGTCTCCCAATTCAAGACCCTTTGCCTTTTAATTTTTTTCCCCTGTTTTATAAGATGTCCGCGCATTGTGCATTTCATTGTACACCAAAGAGTTGAATCCTGAACTAGCCCGTTATCATTATCCTTCAGATAATCTACTGCAAGCTTTCTAAACTCTTCCCTATCCGACGGTGCGGTTCAGAGGGTTTTGTTTAGTCTCCATTTAGATCTAATTTTATAATTCTCTCTGTTTTTGATGGTGACAAAGACTGGTATGTGATCCGACCAGGAGATGTTTCCTATAGAGGATGAGACGAAACTACCAATGCTTCTATTGTTTGTTATAAACATATATATTCTAGAATAGTAGTGATGTACCTGTGAATAAAAGGTATAATCTCTCTCTTCTGGTTTTTGTGTTCTCCAAATATCGCATAATCTGTTCCTAGCCAGCCATTCAGTGAAGGACTTTGCAACAGATTTAAGCTTATTATCTGGAGCGGAACCACGCATCAATCATTTATCTAATCTGACATCATGGATGCAATTTAGGTCTCCACCAAAAACGAGATGTCCTGTACAAATCTCCTGAATTCTGGAGTAGACCTTTCTTAGAAACATCACCGCCGCAACGTTGGGTGCATAACTGTTGTCTATGGTATAAGGCACATCGTTAATTTTACAGATACAAATCACAAATCTTCTCTCAGTCAGTTTCGAGATAGATACACTCCAACTTTAAGTTGTTGCCAATTATTATTGCAACCCTTGTTTTTTTTTGCAGGCCAGATTTGATGTGTAAATGTTAGGATATTTCTTATATTTCCAATAAATAGAGCCTCCTGTAAGCCAATGGGTTTCTTGCACGAAACATACATCTACATTCTGGAGGGATAAGAAATGGTGAATAAGTCAGCCTGCTGAGAGGAAGGAACTGAAGACGCGTCTGATTGGAAAGACGCCCACTACAGAATGCAGACGCTACACGGATGACGTCACCACGTGCGATGCCTGTGAGTCAGGTGTAGATTTAAAAATGGAAGCTGCAGAATAGAGAGAGGACACTTGAAAAAGCCCTATCAATTGGGCGAAACGCGTTGTGGAGGAGAGGAGACCTTTGGGACTGGCTTTGGACACTTGGCTCTTTACCACTGTGCATTCTCATGCTGAATCCTGTGATATGTGATGTAAGACTTGTATGTACCTTTTTCTATATTAAATTTACTCACACTAAAAGTCTCCTCTTCACTATCTCTTGCTTTTTGGAGACCTGATGGATCATTAACCCCTTGTGGGCTCCCAGGACGCCTTATAGACTGAGCAGAACTCTGCTCAGGAAGATGTGAGTGCATTCTCACTTAATTTTTCATGTTGGCACTTTTAATTTAAGATTACTACACTATAGTATTATTGTTTCTGTTTTTATCCCTTCTGGTTTACACCGAGCTGATTACGCTATATCGGGTATATAAGGGTAACCCCGATTTTTATTTTGTGTGTATTACAGTGTTGGGTTACAGCGCACTTTTTCACGTGTTTTGTTTTATTTTTTGTTATATTGTTTGCGTGTTTGCACTCAACTTTTCATGTAGATGGTTTATACTAGAGATGCGATTTGTAGGTGAGTGGTCTGGAAAAAGATCCTCTGGGAAATTATCTGTTGGTATTACTTCAGTAGGTCATTATGCCTCTTTTAGGAAATCTTTTGCTGCACAGCTTGATTTAGAAGAATAATATGTTGCGAGTGGTTTTATTTTGTCCGTACTTTGTCTCTTCTCTCTTTCTCTCTCTCTCTCCTTCTCCCTCTTGGGAGCCATTGCTCAAAGTTATTCAGCGAGAGGGGAAAAAAAAAGGAGAAAAAGAGGAGTCCACACAGTCCAGAATCTAGTGTCAAGCCACAAATGTGTGGCTAGAGCCTTTGGCGCGCTTATGCAGAAGATTCAGTAATATATCTTATCCTTGTGGTTCCCACCAGGGCATGAGATTAATGAAACCGGGAATTATTCTGAGATTAAGCCCGTCCAGTATGTTCAGAGTACTTCACCTTTACTCTCCAGAGTTGGAGTGTACAGTCTCTTAGCAAGCATAGTGTATCTTCCCTCTTTCTTTCCCAGATGCCTCTGTTCTATAGTTCAAATATAGATAGTTTGGCCTTAAGCAACCAGAAATCACATTATAAGGTCGGATTGAGACTCTTCTCAGTATCCCTACAGCTCAGTTGTGTCTTTATACAGAACGAGGAATAATATGTAGATCCAGTGAACGTCAATGTATGCTCTAGAGTAGTTTGCTTCCCAGAGACCCTTATGCCATTATAACGAAGAACTCCTATGATGTGAGTAAATATACCAGATTCCTCTAGAAATGGGTAAGTTCACATAAGGAGTGTGTGGCTTATCTGTATGTTTCTAAATGTGTTACAGCCCAAGTCTCCTGCAGCAACTTTAGATATTCTATTCCTGGTATAGCTCCAGTAGATTAAAGTCAGGGTTTCCCTCAAATGGAAAATATCTGAAAACAGGTGTCCCTATGTATTCCAGCGTTTCTTTAGATAAGTCAAATATCCCTTAGTTTAGCTGGTGTTAAGTTTGCTTGTGGAGTTGTATACTCTTAGCTAAACAGGAATATTCAGCTTTATTGTCCGAATTGGGGTGTATATTTACAATGTGTTCCAGGCTTAAATAGAGTGAGTTTTGCTTTAATGTTCCCCAGAAGGGGTTACGGAATTCCTCTTAGTGGCCATAAGGCTCAAATTATGATTCTACATAACACAGAAGGCTCAGTTAAGAGTCAGTATATGTTTAGGCAGATTTTACCTTAACCCAAAATCCAGTCTCAATGGAGTTCAAGGCTCCTGTGAAAAAGGAAGACCAGACTTATCTGGAGTAATGAGTGATCCTTCTAGGATTCGCACAAGCTTCAGAGGCTGGTAAATATATATATTTTTTTAATCTTTTTTTCCATTTTCCCTCGTCCTCTCCTTTATGCGTTCCAGACCAGACCTTATATATCGATGATAGATGTTATATCATAGGTGTGTCACAAAGATTTACTTGTAGGGTTGTATGCTTTTAGCTGAGCAAAATAATTGACTCTTCTGTCCTGATTGAGATATGTGAGTACAACGTGTTCCAAGCTTAAATAGGCAAAGTTTGCTTTGATTTTCCCGAAGAAGGGTTACAGCGGATTGCTCTCAATGTCACCTATGCTCAACTTAAAGAAAAAAAATTAAAAATTCAACTGTACATCGGTGTATGTTTAAGCTTATTTTGTCTTCACAAATGAGTTCAGTGTCAATGGAGCACAAGACTCCTGTGATTTTATAAGAAGACCAGACTTCTAGAGTGTCCCGTCTGGAGTTCATATAGGTTACAAAGGCTAATAGACAGTCATTATGAGTTCCAGTCCAGATCTCCTATAGTGAAAGTAGATATCATGTCGCACAATAGTGAGGTCAGGGGCTTCCCTTCCTCTTCTCTGCCTTCCCCCTTCTAGTAGGTAAACAGATTTAAGTATTATTAAACCAGAGCAAAGCAGCAAATGGTTGTGGAAAGTTCTTGCAAAGGGTTTCAGTCTCAGCAATGTGATATGTGTATATATGAAATAACTGTCTTCTGTGGTAATATACAATATGAATATATTCACATATTCTGTTGTGCCGGAGAGAGTAGAAAGAGAGACTCAAAGAAAAAAAAAAGGGAAATACTTAGCTTGATTTGGTTACAAGCCACAGCCTTGCCTTGAAACTCAGGAAGAAGTCATATACTATGAAACGCTTCATCTATACTGGCGGCCATCTTCCAGGGGAGTAGATGTCTAACAACTTTCCAGCTCCCAGTCATGAAGAAAAGGTCAAATCCTCATGAGGCAGTAGAATTAGCGGGTAAGTCAAGAAATAAGAACATCTAACTCAGTGTTGAATCAGTCGATCGACGAATCGCTGGCTCGTAGTGAAGAGGGATTAATCCATGCGGTCTTCTGTCAGCACCACCCGCACCTCGTAGCAAGCCGACACGTCGTGCATCCTACATCATCCACGTCATCCTCAGAATACTGGCATATTGAGCGGAAAAATCCTGGAACATTAAATGGCATATTGGAGGGCTAAAATCCTGGCATATTGGGCAACAAAATTCTGGCATATTAAATGGCATATCGGTGGGGAAAAATCCTGGCATATTGAGGGGCAAAATCCTAGCATATTGAGTGGCAAAATCCTGGTATATTAAATGGCATATTGGAGGGGCAAAATCCTGGAATATTGAGGGGCAAAATTCTGACATATTAAATGGCATATTGGAGGGGCAAAATTGTGGCATATTGAGGGGCAAAATCCTGGCATATTGGGGGCAAAATTGTGGCATATTAAATGGCATATTGAGGTGCAAAATCCTGGCATTTTAAATGGCATATTGAGGCGCAAAATCCTGGCACATTAAATGGCATATTGAGGTGCAAAATCCTGGCATATTGAGGGGCAAAATCCTGGCATATTAATTGACATATTGAGGGGCAAAATCCTGGCATATTGAGGGACAAAATCCTGGCATATTGAGGGGCAAAATCCTGGCATATTAAATGGCATATAGGGGCAAAATCCTGGCATTTTAAATGGCATATTGAGGCCCAAAATCCTGGCACATTAAATGCCATATTGAGGCGAGAAATCCTGGCATATTGAAGGGCAAAATGCTGGCATATTGAGTGGTAAAATCCTGGCATATTGAGTGGCAATATCCTGGCATATTAAATGGCATATTGGTGGGACAAAATCCTGGCATATTGAGGGGCAAAATCCTGGCATATTAAATTTTATATTGAGGGGCAAAATATTGGCATATTAAATGGCTTAATACTGGCATATTGAGAGGCAAAATAGTGTGTCTCAGGTTATGTGTGTATTGGTGTCACTGTGTGTGTAACTGGTAAGGGTGTATGTAAGTGTGTCACTTTCTGTGTAAGGGTGTGTGAATAAGTCTGTCACTGTCTGTGTAAGGGTGTGTGTGTAAGTGTGTCACTGAGACTGTGTAAGGGTGTGTTTGTGTGTAAGTGTGTCACTGTGTCTGTGTAATGTTTTGTGTGTGTCACTGTGTCTGTGTAAGGGTGTGTGTGTGTAAGTGTGTCACTGTGTCGGCGTAAGGGTGTGTGTTTAAGTGTGTCACTGTGTCTGTGTAAGGGTGTGTGTGTAAGTGTGTCACTGTATTTGTGCAAGAGTGTGTGTGTAAGTGGTAAGTGTGTCTCTGTGTGTGACTACAAGGGTGTCTTTGTGTTTAAGGGTTTCAATGTGTGTTAGGGTGTCAATGTGTGACAAATTTAGAGCATGTGAGTTGAATATTTAGATGTATTTATTTTCCACACTATACGTTGTACTTTTATATATGTAAAATGTATGGAGGATAGAAAAGAAATATTTATAACCCAAAGGAAATATAAATACAAAGCGCCTGTGAGTGCACAAAAGTGTAATTATGTTATATACAAACCCAAATACTGATACATTGGTGGGTACTGAGACGGAACTTTTTGAATCTTCTGATAAACCAGAAAAACGGACTGATATGGACTAGTGAAATAAATGAGGATAAATAGCGCGCTAGTCTTATGTAACTCGCAGAAAGACACTATTGCAGAGAAAACAAGAGGAGAAATGTATATAAATAGAGAAGACATCGCTACATATGCATAAAAAAATCAATAAAACGAGGATTAAATGTCCTGAAGGGAGATCCTATTTTGGTCCCCATATTGCCCGATAAAGGGAGAATTATTTGTAGACGCAATAAAAATTTGAAAAGCATCCTAGCTCTGACAGATATGTCTAAAAAATTTAAAGAAAAACCCCATAAGTACAACTTTTTGTCTAGCATTAAGGGGTGGTACAGATGCGGAAATTGTGACCATTGATCTGTCTGCCCCAAAAAAGCCAGTTACATTGTAGACGGCGCCACTAAAACAAAATATCCCATCAGAAGACATGTATCGTGTAACACAATATATAAATTAAATAAAATGTGGTATATATTTTGGAGAGCCCAATTGGCCTCCAATATATAGGAAGAACCAGTAGAACTTTTTAAAAAAGACTTTCAGTACATAGGTACAAAATAAGGAGAGGGTATGAGAAACATGTTTTGTCTAAACACTTTTTAGATGTAGATAAACGAGACAATAAAAAATTAAAAGCATTGGAAATAGAACATATTGTATTGGGCCCACGTAAAGGTGACAGACTCAAAATTCTATGTATGAGAGAAACCTTTTGGATCCTCACCTTGAATACTTTAGTCCCTAAGGGTCTTAATGACAATTTTGATCTAATCACTTTTTTAGACTAATATTAATGTGCACCTATATATTCTGTATTTTTCTTGATATGAATATTGTATTATTTGTAATTGTTAATTGGCTTTAGGTATTTTTGTACAATTGAAATCTTTTGGGCTAATTAACAATCTTGAATATGTACAAGTGTTTGAGGACTGTACTGGGCAAAGTAGAACCCAGTGCAGAGTAAGGTTTTTGTGTTTGTGACTCAATAGTATCATGTTACATTGTATTTCATATGCTTTTCCCTTTTTCCCCTACCTCTGCTTGTATGGTGATACTGCCTAGTTCTGACAATGACTGTATTTATGTCCTTTTGGTCATCGCACTTTTTGTACTATGTATGTACATATCTGTAATAATCTCTGCTTTGTTGTCGTGAAACATAGTACATTGTGGGTTATTAGTTGTATGTCACGCTCGGCGCCACACTATGCCGGCTCTGTGTGGTCCCGATGTGTTGCTACGGAGGCCACTTCGGTTACATCTGCAAGCCCCACATCTGGGTCCTTCGTTTCTCTGTATACGGAAGTAGACTATTTAATATGAACAATGACCGCCCGAGACATGTTGGACGCCAAAGGCTGAAGAAGTTTACGAAACGCATCCCTTTTTTGACTTCCTTTTCTGCAAAAGACCTAGCCAGGCTCTCTTCCGCTTCCATTTGGATTCATAGTCCCCTTCTCTGAGCCCAACACTGTCTTGGGCGGATCATTAGGTATGTATTAACTATTTGTACACTGACCATTTTCCCCCTTGCTTCTCGATTGATTTTATGTTTTTATTCGGATATATTTCATATTGATTGAGATAGCTTTATTTATATTGTATTGCCTGTTTTTTTTGTGTCTCCACTCTTTCAATATTGTGGATTAATTGTTGTTTGTCTATTATATCTATTAAATATATATTTTTTATACCACTTATCCCTGTGTATTGCTGTGGTTTCATTTAATCCTTTTTATTGATTTGTTATGCATATATAGCGCTGTCTGCTCTGTTTTTATCAAATGTATGAAGGGTTGGTGGTGTGGGAGGCGTGGCAGGTCAGAGGAGGGGGGCACCAAAATGCACATTCGCCTGTGTAGACGAAAATCCTTGCACCGGCCCTGCAGCTCTGTGATGCACAGCAAATACTGGGAAGTATTACAAAAAGGGCATTAAGAGGAAATAAAAATGTACACTTGGTAGTTAAGCAGCAGTGATAGAAACTTTTGGCACTACAGGTTTCTCATGAAATTCTGCCAACCAAATGGATTGCTGAGAATAATGAGATGTGCATTCCACAACAGCTGCAGTATCAATCCATAATCATAGAATACCTAACCTTTGGCAATCTGGTTGTTGATTGCTCTCTTTCCTATGATACTTAAAACACTGGCTGAGAGTCATGGGAAATGCAGTCTCAACAGCTAGAGAATGAACTCCATTTTAATTTTAGAATTCTGCCCATTCTGGTTGGTTTGGCATAAAAAGGGTATAAAAAGTGATTCAGAAACTATAGGGCTCAAGTAGCAGATTCAGTGGACCCTGGAGTGTGTGCACTCAGGGCAGCTACCCCCATTGTTCAGTGGTAAAAACGTCCATTAGAGAGCAGACCAAACCATTCTGATAGGAGGGAGTATAGACTTAAATAAAAGAAAAATAAGAAGAAAGCTCCTACCAGTGATGGAAGACATATAACATAAAACATCAGTGTCTTCTAAATATTAATATTAATTGTGGGCATTTATTTATCCATGCCAGTGCTGCTTATCTTATACATCTATTAAATAACTATTGAAACGATCCACACATTTTTGGCTTCTATTTGGTTGCAAATATCTACTGTGCTCGTGAGAGTAAGTAATCACCACTAGTAATAGCACCTAATTTGATATGTGTATTGCATACAACTACTGTGTATTTTTTACGTTCTTTTACCTGCATATTACTTTTATACAATGTCTGATGCAAAGATTTGGGGGGAGGGTTTCATTAGTCATGGGCCACAGAAAAACTCTTAGGAGCCATATTTTGACCATTAAAAATGTCTACCTGGTTCAGTTCAAGGCAAGGGAAGCCAAATATAGCTGAGGTTTTAAGTTACATCTTTCAAGATAGCATCCATGGAGTTAATATATAAACAATAATAATCATCCACAGCTAAAATCAAAGCAGCACTTATATAATATGTAATGGTATTGTGTAAGGGAGACTGCTATCTTGTAGAAAGCTCTGTATGTGAATTAAAATGACTAAAGTGTCTAAGTGTCTAAGTCAATTAAAGGGAATTATATAGGTGCAGATTTTGTACAAATTTGGACATTAAGACCACTAACCTCATTTCCTACAGCTTCTAGCTCTCTTGTATTTTTTTTGTTTTTGTGACACTCAGACTTTGAGACACGTATATTTAGTTTTATTTGTTTCTCACTTCAATGTGCTCTCAGTTCATCCTTGTGTCCTTTTCTATCCAAATTTACCTACAAACACTTAACATACTTATTCAATTTATTGGCAGCTCTAGTCGACCTCCTTAATAGTTCTAGGTCAGCCAGAGTAGCCACTTATTGTAGCCTGTTGTCGCTATACACACTAACATACAGTTGCATCACTGAAGAAAAGGGAGAGAACTTATCCATTCGTTTTTATTCGATCCTCCTCTTATGTCGTTTGATTACATCAAATTGTTTATTTTTTCTACCCATTCTCCCCAATTATACATATCTTTCATTCTTATATCAAACTGGTTTGCTATCCCCTGTTCCATTTTTATTTGGTATAGAACTTGGTTTTAACCTCGATCCATGATGGTATCTTGTTTGAAGCCCAGCATCTGGCAATTAGCAATTTAACTGCCACCAAGAAATGAATAATAATCTCCTTCTCTTTATTTGTCATCTGCTGGCTGGAAACATGCAATAAAAAAAAACCCTGGTTCGTATTCCAAGTCTACTCCCGTTAATTCTTTAATTTTCCACAATTTTAAAATATTTTCACAACCCCAGAATATATGCAGAATATCGCCTTTTAGTATTTCACACCTCCAGCATCTATCTGATGTTTCAGTACTTATCTTCGCTAGACGAGATGGTACCTGATACCTACGATTCAGTATCTTCAAATATATTTAATCGAGGTTCAAGCAGTGTACAGTTTTATAAGTTAATCTCATTGTTGATATCCAATCCTCTTGTGGAATTTGGTACCCTATATCTTTGCCCCATTTTTCCCTATTTTTGTTATTTATGGTCGGTTTAATATGTCTAATAAGAGCCACACATTTAGTTATCATGTTTTTCATTATAGTCTGAGACACTAGTTGCAATAGTTTTTTTTCATTCTCATTATTAGGTTTCCTAACATATCTCAAAGTAAAATATTTTATTCTAAGATATGTGTTCATCTCTTTATTTGCTATTCCTGTGTTCTCTTCTATTTTATGGAAGCCTCGATCCTCCCAACTTTTTAGGTTCAGATCTTGCATATTTGCACTTATTGTTTTTAAAGGTAACCCTGTTAATAACTGATTTTTTATTATTAGAGTTTTCATAAGTTTTCTCCAGTTTTTAATTGTCATTTAATATTGAGCACTTTGTTATTTCACCTTCCTTTCTTTCCTTTTCTCGTTTGTATAGCTCTTCTCCATTTATCTTCCAGAATAAAGATCCCAAGTCCTGACACTTTACCATATGTTGTTCTACCTTATACCAACTCTCCTTTTCTATTCCCTCCTGTTGAGTCGAAATTGCTTGAGCGATTTTACACGCCATTGAATAGTCTTCTAAAATTGGAATGCCCAGACCTCCTTCTTTTACCCCCAGAGCCATCTCCATCCAACTTTTAGGGACCTCCTTGTTAATCATTTTAAATAGGTATGTCCATTTTGTAAGAATGTAGGACTTAAGGATATTTAACCTCCCCCACCACGGAAATCCTAGTGGTTTCCATTCTTTCAGTTTTTTATTTGTTTCCAGTAGCAGAGGGAGAAGATTTATTTGTACTAAATCTGCTGGGTCCCACCCAGTTTTTATCCCCAGATAATCCGAATTGTTGTGCTAAATTTATCTTATTATACTGTGTCATATTACTGGCCAGGGATGGCCTTAAGTGTTCCGGCGCCCTGTGCGGGCTTCCCCCGTGGCGCCCCCCCCGTCTCTTTCACCCCCCTATGTATGTGTCTCTCTCCCTTCTCATGTTTGTTCCTTTCCTCTTCCTTGCCATGTCTGTCTCTCTCTCTCTCACTCCCCCCCGTTCTGTCTCTACCCCCCCTCCCCCGTCCCCTGTTCTGTCCCACCCTCCACCTGTTCTGTCTCTCTCTCTCCCCCCCTCCTCCTGTTTTCTCTCTCTCCCCCAGTTCTGTCTCTCCCCCTGCCCCTGTTCTTTCGGTCTCTCTCTCTCCCCCCTCCCCTGTTCTGTATCTCCCCCCTCCCCCTGTTATCTCTCTCCCACCCAGTTCTGTCTCTACCCCCTGCCCCTGTTCTGTCTCTCCCCCATCCACTGTTCTGTCTCTCTCTCCCCTCTCCTGTTCTGTCTCTCCCCCATCCACTGTTCTGGCTCTCTCTCCCCCAGTTCTGTCTCTTCCCCCTGCCCCTGTTCTGTCTGTCTCTCTCCCCCCTCCCCTGTTCTGTCTCTACCCCATCCACTGTTCTGTCTCTCCCCCATCCACTGTTCTGGCTCTCTCTCCCCCAGTTCTGTCTCTTCCAACTGCCCCTGTTCTGTCTGTCTCTCTCTCCCCCTCCCCTGTTCTGTCTCTCCCCCATCCACTGTTCTGTCTCTCTCCCCCCTCCCCTGTTATCTCTCTCTAGCCCTGTTCTGTCTCTCCCCCCCTGCCCCTGTTCTGTCTGTCTGTCTCCCCCCTAACCCCTGTTCTGCCTCTCTCTCTCCCCCCTCCCCTACCTTTGCCTGCAAAGTTGGATCCAGGGAGGGGGCGGAGCTAACCGGCTGAGCGGTGTAGCTCCGCCCCCACCCTGTGAAGCAGAGCACAGTCTGCATTACGGGGAGCCATGGGCAGCAAGAGAAGGTGCTGCTCGGCTCCCCATGCTTAATGAAGGCATGGGGAGCCGAACAGCACTTTCTCATGGTGCCAGTGGCTCCGCGTGAAACAGACGCTGCTCTGCTTCACAGGGTGGGGGCGGAGCTACACCGCTGAGCCGGTTAGCTCTGCCCCCTCCCTGATCTAGAAGAGCCTGCCGAGCAGAGGGCTGGTGAGGTGGGATCTTTTGATCTCCCCCACCCAGTGCCTCTACAGGCTTTTTATTTTATTTTTTTAACTTTATTTTTTTTTTACCGGAGGGCGCCCCCTGGGGTGTGCGCCCTGTGCGCTCGCACAGGTCGCACACCCCTAAGGCCGGCCCTGTTACTGGCTAATGCAATTGATTTGTCTAAGCTTCTAGCTCTCTTTTATGGCTGTATAAATATCTTACCACGTGCTGTGCCCATTGTCTGTCATGTTGCAGACTCTCACTGCCACTCCCACACGTCTTAGTAGTCTAGGAGCTGAAAACACGTGACCCCTGACACGCCGACTACTGAAGATGTCGCGAGATCGGGAGCAGCAGCATTTTATTTTTTGAAAGGTACGGAATGATCCCCCCCCCCCCAATGCCTCTGTGCTGATTGACAAGATGCTTACAGGGCTGTGAAAAGATCCAATACCAGTACAGTTGCAAATGATGCAGTCAGTGTTTTCTGCATGTGCAGACTTATTAGTGATTGCAAACATTAATTTTTCTGGCCGGACACATGGGGTCTCCTAGAACTCGGGGGGACCCTGGGCAATCGCCAGTCTGCCCATGCAGAAAGATGGCACTGACTATCCTACAGGACAGACTCTTGTAGCGCTGTCTGTTCTCGGGAATGTTGTACCCAGCCTCCTTTTTGCTCACCTTAGGTATCAGAGTATGCCCATGGTGTGGGTCCCTGGTTTGCTTGCACTTAGAGGATCATCAGCCATACCACACTGATGTGGCCATTGTAGGCCGAAACATACATCTGTGGATTGCTATGTTACTCGTGCAGAGAGTGCGAGCTATGTATTTATAGACTATGGATTAGTCTGATATGCTAAGGTAGTGGTTCCTCTGCAATGGTGTAAGCAAAAAATGTAGTTGCCCTCCCGAGTAGGTACTATCCTATAGGACAGATTATTTTAGTGCTGTCTATTCTCGGGAATTGGTGCACCAACCCCCCTTTTTGCTCACATAAGAAGGGCTTTCGTTAGATACCATTATATTCATCATATCTTATAATTTACTACACAAAAATCATAAATTATTATGAAAAAAAAACTTTTTCTAACTTTTACCTAAAAAATTATTACACAAATACAATCATTAAAAAAGACCTTGTCTAAATAGTTTCTAAATGTTGTCCTGATTTTATAAATATGCTTGTTAGCATGTTTTTCTTCATTTTTTTTTTTTAGTTATAGGGCAATAACCAATAATCGTGGGGGTTTTTCACATATTGTGACTTTTTGACCCCAACCTGAATCCTAAATTTAACCCTAACCCTAACTCTAACAGTTATGCTATCCCTTATTGTATTCAAATTTGTATTTAATTTTTACCCTAATCCTAGATTTTTAGCTATGGAAGTCTTTTTTTTTTACAATGGCACTTTGCTGACTGCCTCTAAGGGATGTGTAGCAACAGTATCAGAGCGACGGAAGTTAATTTATTTTCCCTTCCGATGCTTTACCCACAAGATGGTAGCAGCCATATTGGAGGAGCATGCTCCTCCCCAATATGGTGCCCATGAATCAGACCTTGATCGTCCGTGATCGCAAACAACGCTCATTTACTAGGCCCATCCAATATCGGCAACGCTTTGCCAGACAGGGCGGACCTAGTCAGTCCAATGTCAGCAAGAGATTAAATGCTCTGATACTAAGGTGTGTGAGTATATCCGCCCAAGCAAACATAGTCACATTACATGTGAGACAACGTTTTCAGAAACTGTAAGGTGACCCATATCATATCCTTGTGTATTATATGTACCTGCATTTATTTACATGCAAATGTTATGGTGATGGTGTACTTTAGTGTATACTCCAAAACAATTCCATCATACGATTAGTGTATAATGCAGATGACAGAATGGTGTATATATACTTCAAATACCTTCAGTTCATTACACAATATATGTCAACAAACACGGTAATGACTGTCTGCTGTCTTTAATAGCTTTAAGTACAGCGGCTTAATATTATCTATGGATAATTCCATATTGTATAGAATATTCACTTCATTTCTGTTTTTTTAAATCTTTTATTTCACAACATAACAGAAAAGATTTATTTGTAGGTGTGCACTGTAGACGCGGTCTATGATGTCCCTACTACATACGAATGGAATTTGTCTGCTGGGGGCTATGGATGTGACTTAATTTAACAGCATGCCTCCTCTTGGAACCGCTTGAAAGAACCTTTGGTGCTTCCATCTCTTCTCATGGTCTCCTATTATGTAAGAAATGTACTTGTTAGACAGAATAGGTTTAAGGTAAAACAAATGTAATAAAAACTAGTTTAAATAAACCTGAAATGCTCTCTATGAACTTTGTAAAATGTGGGCAGCACTTGTAATAAGATGAAGACTTTTATCAGACATTTATGTGACACATACTCCAGATTATTTAAATAAATATAGAAACAAGGAAATGGGGGAGGATAACTCTAAATTACCACATTTACCGTATTTGCTCGATTATAAGACGACCCTGATTATAAGACGACCCCCCAAACTTTGGATATTCCTTTAGGAAAAAAAACTAAAAGCCTGAATATAAGACTACCCTATAGGAAAAAAGTTAAACTTGTATATATTCACATGTAAATTGCTTTTTTAATAAAAAATGATATCAAAAAAATGCATTTGTTTTTATTTCCTTTTATGTGCCAATTCTGCCTCTCTTTCCCTTGCCCCCAGCTTTGTCTCTCTCCCCCTCCCTTTGATCCCCCCCTATCCTCTGTCTCCCCCCCTTGTTTCTCTCTGCCCCCCCCCCTTGTAGCTCACTTCCCCCCTTCCTTCCCTTGTTGCTCTGTCTCGCCCCCTGTCTCTGTCTCCCCCCTCCCTCTCTGCCCCCTCCCTCCCCCTGTCTCTGTCTCTGCCCCCCTCCCTCCCCCTGTCTCTGTCCCCTCCCTCCCCTGTCTCTCTTCCCCCTCCCTCCCCCTCACCTGGAAGTCGATCCCTGGTGGCTAGTGGGGGCAGCAGAGGATGTCTGCGCGATGAGCGCAGACCTCCACTGCTGCGCCTGGCACGCTCGCCGGGACTTCTGTGACGAAAGCGGAAGTACCCAGCTTCTTCAGAGAAGCCCCGGCGGTCGTGCCGGGCGGAAGTAGGGGAGTCTGCGCTCATCGCTCAGACTTCCCCTGCTGTTAGAGAGGGGGATCCAGGTCCCCTGCAGCTCTGCTGGGGACCTGGATCCATGTCTTATAATCTGACCTCAATTTGAGGTCAGATTATAAGAAGACCTCGATTATAAGACGAGTGGGGTAGTTTTCAGAAACAAAATTCTGAAAAAAACCTTGTCTTATAATCGAGCAAATACAGTAATACAGTGTTATGCTGAAGTGCTTATCCCACCCCCGTTTCTAAGTACTCCAATATTTTACATGCAATTCAGGGTCTCAAATGATTTCACTTGGACACAAAGGCCTCTACAATTTATACAATTTCACTGGATGCAATATGTAGAGCACTTGTGGGTGGATGGGGTGCTAAACCCAGAAGCTTTGTGTCCAAGTCAAATATAGAGCTACCCACCTATTCTGTGTGAGTGTCCATCCAGTGAGCAGCACCTGCCCAGCTTCAGGTGACTGCCTGGCTCTGTCATTGCTGGTTTCAGTCTGTGGTGCAAACCAGCCCAGTCTGTGTTACAATCTAGTCCTGAGCTTTGCATCATGGAATGCAATCAGACCTCACATCATGCCTGGCACGAGGCTCCTCAATGACATTGTGTTGTGACAGTCACTCAACTAGTGCAATATCATATCATTTATGGAGTTTCCCTTGGACTGGATATGTTTAATACACTTGTCATTTAAACTACTGTGTGGCTTATTAATTACTGTACATATAATATTTATAACAGTGCCACTTTCATTCAAGAGCTTGACTAGTCTTTGAGATGGCCATGGTGATACGTTGGTGGATGTAATGCGCGAACCCTCCATAACTCTACACATTCAGGAGCAAGTTATCAGCAACCAGCAGTTCCATCAGGCACTAGATAACAGTGCTGCTAGTCAGTGAAATATATACAACTATTTTCATCACTATAAGTAACAATGTACCTAATACATCAGAGATTATATTATAAATCAAATAGTGACCTTTTAACCTCTCAATAAGTTTGATTTTAACGAGTATACTAATATTAATCTGCCCAAAACTTTTCCAGTTTATGAATATATATTACCATTATAATTTGATTATCAAAAATTGTGTTTTGGTGTGTTGCACTCGAATTGGCTACTTACCTTCCACTCTGCCAATTCCAAAGACATATAAACTTTAATCCACAAATTGCTCAAATTCCCCCAGCGGAGGCTTAGGTGTTGTAACACTAGCTGGGCTTTTATGGTCTATGCTGATTTTAAAGGACAACTGTAGTGAAAATAAATAATAGTTTTTTTGAAAAAGGACACTCAATAAATGTGGTAAAGGCAGCAGCAGAATGGTATAGTGCCCGAGAGAGAATCTCCACCAATCCTCCAAATTATAAATAAAAATAGGTGGCGCAGCACTGTCGAGGTGAAATGGATTTTATTGTGAAAAACTGGCAATGTTTCGACCCGATGGGTCTTTCTAAAGTTAGCTTGAGAAAGACCCATCGGGTCGAAATGTTGTCAGTTTTTCAGAATAAAATCCATATTTTTTGCTTTCCTTGATAACATTCACTCGTGAAGCTTCCAGGAAAGCCGAAAATAGCACGAATCGGGGTGAAAATGCAGCGATTGTGCTATTTAGAAAGCAACACGTACATTGGGAGCTCATCCATGTACGGCATTGTCGTGAAGGGGTTATGTTATTTATTTCTTTGTTTTCATAGACTCATGAATGTTTACTATTATTGCATACATCGCTTACCATGGCAATTGAAACAATGTATTTCATTTAACAAAAGAGTGTGTAGCACACTCCTTTGGAACTTTTTTTTGTAATAATTGTTTGTAAATCTCCTTTACATTGTTACGATAACTAACAATATACCTAAAACATCAGAGATTATAATATAGATCAAATAATATAAGTAAAAAACTTCAAAAAGTTTTATTTTAACAACGGATATGAGTATTATCCAGGTTGTTTAAAGAAGGAATCTCTTAATAGAAATAAACCATGAGTGTACCAATCCACAATTAAAACAAGTGAACTGCAAGTCATCTACAGAAAAAAACAGACTGAACTGGAAAGTTAGTCAAGTTGGAGAAGTTTATCATTATTAATGGTAGATTTTTTTGTGGGTCACTTGTATATTAGGCAATAAGAAACAGAGGATTGCTTGCCAAATGTGTTTCCTAACTTCACTTGTTTCACCTTCACTGACAACCAAAATTAAAAAAACAATTTATATGGCCATATCCTGCTTAGCTCGCCACTACGTCAAAGTACCCCACTTTAGGCGAGGCCCTAACCTAACCTAACCTTACTTTTTACCTGGGGCCTGAGTCAGTCTGAGACTCTCCTTTTATTAAAAGTCCTCTTTGGACACCTATAATGAGATACCTGTGTGTGGTGGAGGGGCGCTTTTATTGTGGTGTCTGATTTAAGTAGTCATTATACATAATATAGATGGGAATCAGGGCATATCCACACAACACGAGCAATGGGTTTAAAAACTGCTGTTTAAAACATCTAACTGAAGTTAAACAATGGGGATTTAGTCACATTATATGGCCATATTGTTATTAGCCTAATATTATAACAAATAATTCTAATTTAGGAAAATTCTAAGCCTTTTACTGATTTCCTTATGGGATATGGAAATAGATAACATTTTAAACTTTTTCAGTGCTGAAGCTGTCACACAACAATTGCTTAGAGCCAACATAGTTCAAGAGGGGTTTCACATTAAAAAGCTAGTATTTGGCAACTGAACAGCCTGTAATTCTACAGCACTGCTTGGTATCTTATTCACTAGAGTCTTATGTACACTTAACTTGCCCAATGAGGAATAACACAAGATTCATCCTTAAAAGATCCTAAGAGGAAAATAAATATAGAGATCAGAGATTCTTAGCCAAGAAAGTCAGCTGAATCCTAACCAGAAGATAACGCTCCCTAAATACCATAGAGATGAGAAGTGGATCATGATCTTTTACATACCATGCAAATATATCTCTAGTCACAACTTATTCAGAAACAATAAATAAAAAGATGGTTTTGTATCTTTTCTCTGATTTACCTCAGCCCACAGAATAACTAGGTATACAAATAGCAATGCAGGACAATATAGAGAGAGGACTGCATGTGAATGCATCCAAAGAAACAGAAGATGCAGTTCTGTCACAAAGAGATCTTGTTATTAACCAGATTTGTCTTCAGCATTTGTGTTCTTCAGCAGAAAAGAAAAAAAGTAGCAGAAAAAATGGCTACTGATATAATAAAACATCTTATGGGTTTTTGGGCAAAATGCAAAAATAAATGTATTGTCACCAGGAAAATACTGGAGATAGCCCTAATAGAAGCATAGAGGCATTAGAATTAAATACATACAGCAGATAGATCTTAGAGAATGGACCGAAAGGGGAATTGGGAGGATTCTTGATCTAGTAGAAGATAGCAATATGAAATCCTTTAATCAACTTGTAGACGAATATGGCATAGCGGCTAAGCATGAGTGTACATACACACGCCTGAAACATTACTTGAAAGATAACTGTGGATGGATATCTAATGGTAATAGTCCAAGATGGAACTCTTTATTTGATTTAAAAGCAAAAAATAGAATACTGAATAAATGTGTGGAAGCGATGGAGGATCTTGAAGCACAGGGTGTGCCCAAAGTCAGAGACAGCTGGGCAAGAAGGATTAGAATGATTATTATGGATGATACTTGGGCGAAGCCTGGATTAACACAACAAAGGTGACACACTGCATGAAATACAGTTTAAGATCATAAATATGTGGTATATGGTTCCTCAAAAGTTGCAAAAGATACACAACATAGAAAATTTCTGTTTAAGCTGTGAAAAGAAACAGGGCAAGATGTACCACATATGGTGGAAATGTGAAAAGGTAAAAAACTGTTGGAAACGAGTCTTTAGGGTAATTAATGAAATCTTGGGAAGAAGTCTCCCTTGCTATCCACAAGCTGCCACGTTACACTAAAATTTAGAAAACAAATTAGCAAAGAAAGAATAGAATTGTTTATCCAGATGTTTATAGCTACTAAATTGGTTATCGCAAGAAGATGGAGCCAGGAAAAAGAGATTTTGTGGTCAAGGATGTGGTCTTAGAAAGATCATGATAGGTCAAGGATGCCTTTACCTATCGTGACCTTTCTAAGGGTTTAGAATACCAAATTGCATTATGCTTAAAATTAGATGTGATAGGTCTAAAACGGAGACAAGAACTCGTAAGAGAGAAAGATAAGAGCTTTCCTCAACAAATGAGATAGATTGAGCCTCACCAAATACCTAGAAATCAACTCTTTAAGAAGAAAACCAGGATATTGCTGTCAAACCGTTATGACATTCAATGAATGATCCCTTATTTAGTTATCCTTTAATGAATAAGATGCCTAGCTGCCAAGTGGTGTGCAATATGTTACCCTCTTTCTCCAAGACCAGAAAAAGTTCAATTATGTATGTATTTCCTTTTAAAGTATCTTACACTGCCATTAAGATCTAGTCTACTGTGATGCATGTAATGCAACTACTTATCCTAGTTATCTACTTATCTATATTTTTCTAAATATCTTTTTAAGTTTTTATATTTTTTTTGTATTTTTGTATATTTTTTAAATTATTGAAATTAAAGACACCAATTTGGGTCTTTAAAGTAAAAGTCCGGGAGATATTGGTGGTCCGTTTGTTGGCATTGTAAGTCTTTGTTCCAGGATGCAGGCTTTGTAAGGCACCCCAAGACATCATCATCTGGTGGCTAAAAAAAGAGAGAACATTAACTAATTTCAGCAAAGAAGCAAATACAAATTTCATATAATAACAAAATGAAAAATAAAGTGTGTATGTAATCCACATTCAGCTAGGCAAATACATATAATTTACATATTTTCTGGCAAACTCGTCAGCAAATATGGAGCGTAAGAGTCCAAGAGACATCATACCTGAAGGGGACTGATGGTTCTAGCAAGACAAATGTGAAAGTGGATGAGCACACATGCTGACATCCTCCAGTGCTTAGCCAATGTCATCATTTGAGAGTGGAAGGATACACACACATCCAGTTGGCACTCCATGTTTTGTAGTGTTTAAACTCAATGAGTGTCACCCGCAGTTAGTGGATTTTAAAGAGGCAGCAGCAGGGGTCGCCCAGGCTCCTGGAGTGGCAGGCCTGGTCACAGTTGCTATCCCTGTTTTGTTTTTCTCACAGCAAATTGTATCAGAAACTGTCCCATTACTAAATTAAATTAAATAAATGGTTCCAAAGAGTAATCAAACCACATTGGTGCTGGTTAAGGACTATGCAGTTTGAGAGGAATGCACCTCTAAAACAGGCCTTCAGACACTGCATGTGTCACTGAATGGATAAGGGGGACATAATGTCACGTACCACTTTCCAATGCCTTTCATGTACATCTCCAAAAATTATGGATCACTCTAATATATATATCAATTTTTCTCTTTCCATCCAGTGGGCCCAGTTTCCAGCACTTATCCAAGAAATGCACTGGATGGACAATAATACATTATAATTGTCACAAAGTGAATCATGATAGCCTGCGTGACTGGGGTTCTTGGAGGGTTCTGATGTCCAAACACCTGCCTGTGGACTACAGACCCTTTCTTTGGATATGCTATATTTGGGGGTACATACTTTGGGGCCATCAGTGACACACTGCTTCAATAAAGCTGGTCTTCAACACAAGCTCACTCAGGATGTCAGCCAGGATGTGTACCTTGGAATCCAAGCCTTTGCTGTATTTATTGTATTTCCCCCAGGTTAAGACATGTTAGTGTTGAAATGTGTACTTACCCAATCACTAAATGTCTACTGTCCTGTGAACCATCTATTGTGCCTTGTAGTCGGGATGTCTGGATCTAAAGTTGGCATGTTTGTTTTATGTAACGTTTTCCTGTATTGAATGACCTGTTTTAAATTAGGTTTTCTATAGTTTTATGCTTACATGTTCTAATTAGTTCCCTGTGCCTCTCCCCTAGTTGATGTCATATCTGTGTGCATATAAGTCTATGCTGTTTGACAAATAAATGTTGTTCATTCTAGTTGTACCTAACTGCTAGTGGTCCTGTCTGCTATTTGGGTTTAAAGAGCAAGGTTCCAGAAAGACTTGCTGGGTGGATGCTGAACTTTAATCAGAGCCAAGGAGGTGATTTCCTATAACAGATGGAGTTGCTATCGGCCTTGGGTAGCCGTCCCGTTACAATAATTATTAGTCAGGGGAGGACTCAGGGCCATTATCCTCCACACCACTCCCAAAAAAAAAGGATCATGAGAGATTTGGGATGGTATGTAGATTATCAGCTCCACAAACCAGTAAAATACATGTGCATAGATCAAAGCACCTGGAGATGCAACTTGGGATAATGAGGTACTAGCTCTAAAACTAGATGACACCACTGGGCTTTTGAATATATGAATTCAGCACTGCTACTAATTATTCTAATAAAGAAGCAATGCTATTTAATATCTTGCAGCATATACAGTAGCATGTACTTACTACACTGGGTGTAAAAGGAGGTTCCAGTTTTCCATCTTCCAATTCCACCCAGTTGATGTCTTGAAAGAATGGGTGCTCTCTGATGTTACCTTTCACCCCAAGGCGGTGGTCTGGATCTTTCCTAAGAAGCTGAAAAGAACAACCACATTTCTTCTATTTAAATACACTAAAAACTGGTTTAAACAGGACCCCTAATGACAAATGGAATGGCTATGAAGTGTTATGCCTGTCTAAGATAGATGTGGATCAGCAATTAGTTAAACCAATCCAGTGATGAAAGGTACTGATGCCCTTGTGTTTAAATGTTGTTTATTAATATTTTTTCAATGATAAATGCATAAAGAAATAAAAATCTTTACACCAATCAGTGTAATATGGGTAACAGAGTACGGTACAACTATCAGCAATAACTTCAGCAAAGTTGTAGTTGCAGCATAAAGCTCGTCCATGTTGAAAGGTTGTGATAAGAAAGTTTAAAAAAAAAAAAGAAAAGAAGAAGAAATAGAAAGGGTGAGGCGAAGAGAAAAGAAAGAAAGAGAAATTAATAAAGTGAGGGAGGAGATGGTTTAAATGAGTGTAATAAAATAAAGGTAGTGGGAAAAGAGATTGATCTATAAACTGGGATTTGGAGTATACTGCAGAAACATGTATACAGCGTAAACAATATACTGCAGAAAAAGGTATACAGCGTAAACAAAGGAATTAAACCCATGTGAAAATTACTCCTGAATAATGGTGCTTTATAGTGCCTGCAAATATATCAATATGTTGCATACAAACTGTTATCAAAATAAAGCCTGTGCATTACACCCTAAGGTGTTTACCTATTGTAGAGAGCATATCTAGAAGGATGGGGATCTTAGTACAACAGAGGTGACTCGCGACATGTCAGCTTTGTATCCAGAACTCAATCTAGGTAATCAGTCCAAGATAGCCACTATATGGCCCTCACCTCTGGCTGTACATATCAGGACCTGCGATATCCTGATGTCAGCACTGAAGCAGCCCATTAAACTCACATAGTTAAGGGTTCTAATTTGTTTCCATAGTCACGGGATTAACATCTTGGCAGCGGTTAGTAGTTCAGGTAAAAGGGATCTGTTACATTTACCAACAGGAATGTCGTACAGTGAAGCATTACAAAAAGAGGCTATAAGGAAAGTGGGTCCACAATTTAACAAATGGTCCTAATAACTCCATGGATAAGTGAATTTTTTTTTTTCGGTACATCAGGTGACGTGCAAAGGGCCTCAAAAGGTGTAAGGCTCCTAGAGTAAGGTATGTAGTTCATTATGTTTGTGTGACCCGTGGGCATGGGAGGCTGAGCACCCAGAATCAAGAGTTATGGTGCAGATGTAGAGACACAGGGTGCCTTGTAAGGGTAACTGCACTTCCCGGGATGCAAGAGGCTCCTTCACATACCAAAGGCCCAGTGGAATCAACTTCTGTATCCAGTAAAGCTAAGACTAGGAGCTAAAGAAACCCGGCAGACATCCTAAAGAAGGCACAAAACAATTTTGACAGGACAAGCGAGCAGAGCAGAGTGATAACAGAAACCAAACTAAGACAGGGTCAAGGAAGACTGAAGAAGGACGCAAGCAAACATGAGCAGGGAAGAGTAAATACCAAATTAAGGATCAACAATAAAGGTCAATGGGTTTAAAGCACGGAGTCCAGGATGGTAAAGGACCCTGAGCGCCCGAGATCAGGAGCTACAGTGCAGGGTGGAGACACAGGACCAGGTGCTGGGTAACTGCAATCACTTGGAGGTTTGGGACCCCAAGTCTTTGCAGCCATAACCAGACCCTGTGAAGCAGCTGCTATATCCAAAGAGCAGAGGAGTCGCTAGAGGGGGGCCTGATGAAGCCCCTCCATAGCCCTAAATGGAAACTCTGACCACGCCCCCTCGCTCGACTCCACCCCCTCGTGGTCAACCCCCCCTCCGGCATGCTGTAATCTGTATGCTGAACAGCACCAGACTCTGCCCCCTCACGATCTTGTGCTTAACTCCAACGCCTCAAGCTTTGCACGTGAGTGTTTGTTAGAGTGTGAGTGGCAGAGTTATTAGTCTGCATATGTATGTATGTGAGTGGCAGAGTTATGAGTGTGCATGTGTATGTATGTGAGTGGCAGAGTTATTAGTCTGCATTTGTATGTATGTGAGAGGCAGAGTGTAAGTGGGTGTGAGTGGCAGAGTTATTAGTGTGCATGTGTATGTATGTGAGTGGCAGAGTTATGAGTGTGCATGTCTATGTATGTGAGTGGCAGAGTTATTAGTCTGCATTTGTATGTATGTGAGTGGCAGAGTGTAAGTGGGTGTGAGTGGCAGAGTTATTAGTGTGCATGTGTATGTATGTGAGTGGCAGAGTGTAAGTGGGTGTGAGTGGAAGAGTGGAAGTAAGTGTAAGTGTGTGAGTGTGGCAGAGTGTGTTTGGAAGAAAGTGTGTGTGAGTGGAAGCATGAGTGGAAGAGTTATGAGTGTGTATGTGTGTGAGTGGCAGAATGTAAGTGTGTGTAAGTGGCAGAGTGTGAGTGTATGTGTGAGTGTGGCAGAGTGTGAGTATTTGGAAGAGTGTAAGCATGAGTTATGAGTGTGCGTGTAAGTGTGTGTGAGTGTCAGAGTATTGGAGAGTATAAGTGTGAGCAGCAGAGATATGCGTGTGAATGAGTGTAAGCATGAGTTGCAAAGTTATGAGTATGCGTGTGTATGTGTGTGAGTAGCAGAGTGTGTGAGTGTAAGCGTGAGCAGCAGAGTTATGAGTGTGTGTGAGTGGCAGACTGTAAGTGTGCGAGAGTGTAAGCATGAGCAGCAGAGTTATGAGTGTGTGTGAGTGGCAGTGAGATTACTAGGAGAAAATTTGTTATTTACTATTATTCATATTGAATGTGATAATCAAGTGTGAAACAGTGCTCATACCATTTTTATTTTCACACTAGATTATTGCATTCAATATGAATAATAGTGATTCATCTTTATATATAGTCTTTATATTGATGGAAATAAAAGTCCATACACATGGCATTACACATACCATGTACCTGGTTATACCCATTTATTTATTAAACCCATACATTATGAGTGAATGTGCTGCTCATTATATTATGGGCTTTACTCATGAAAGAGAGAAGTGCAGGGAAGTGAGATGTGAATTTCAAACTAAAGGCTAAAGTAGCAAAGTTGGAAAAATGCTCGCATTCATTTGAATTCCCATCCCTGCACTTCTCTCTTTTATGAGGTTGGTAGAAGGAGCATACCTTCATACCTAAGACTATTCTCTACAGGTTTTTGACCCCTTTTTATTAAAAATATATATATATTTGTGATGTGCGTGTGAGTGTTGCAGGTTTACACACGTGTCTGCGTGGCAGAATGTCTCTGTGGGAAAGGCCATCTGTGTGGATAAGGGTGTCTGTGTGTAAGGTTGTCTGGATGTGTGTGTGTGTGAGTGTAAGGTTGTCTATGTGTGTGATATCCCCTATATTATGGCATATTATGAGACTGGTAAATGTTGTATGCAACGTACACAAATTTTTGTATGCTCAGTTATTTTGAAATCATGGGAATTTGCTCACATACAAGTGTGTGTGTGATGTAAGTTGGTGTGTGTAAGTGGGATTGTGTGTCTGTGTGTAAGGGTGTGTGTGTAAGGTTTATGTGTGACTGTGCAAGTGTGAATGTGTGTGTATGTGTGGCTGCATGTTAGTGTAACTTTGAGTAATGTGAGTTTTTTGTGTGCTGCGAGCCTTATTGTGTATTGTGGTACAGTAATGTGCAGTATGAGTGTGTGACACTCACACACTGCACATTACTGTGAGTAGTATTGCTTTGGAGTGGGTGTTATATTCACACATTGCACATTACTGTGACTTTTATTGCTGTGGAGGTAGACATGCACACACACATACAGACAGATACACACAAACAGTCGGTCACAGACAGACATAAAGTCAGTCACACACACAATCACAGACAGACACACACATATAGTCAGTAACAGACAGACACACACATACAGTCAGTCACAGACAGACACACACATACAGTCAGTCACAGACACACACACACACACACATACAGTCAGTCACAGACACACACACACAGTCGGTCACAGTCAGACATACAGTCAGTCACACACACATACAGTGGGTCACATAAACACACAGTCACATACACACACACAGTCACACACACACACACACACACATGCAGTCAGTCATACACACACACACACACACTCTGTCAGTCACATACACTTACACACAAGTCAGCAATTTTGTTTTTGTTTACAATAAAAAAAGTGCATCTATCAATATGTCCCCCTCCTGGCTGCTATACCTCATTCTAGCCTGGTCTGTGTCCTGCTGTTGTTTCTAGCCCTGCTGAGCACACTCAGCGCTTGGACACTATAGTACAGTGCATGTGAGGATGGCGAAGGAAGACTGTGCAGCCGGTGCACACACAGCTCCCCCGCGCTCCATTGGATAAATAAAATGATTCCAGTGGCGAGGGCACCAAGCAGGGACAACAATAACTGGGCCCCAGGTATAATTTCCTGGTGCCCGGCATTTGTTGAGCCCTGATATATACCCATATATACCTATTGTTCATTGGCGTCAATTATATCAGTCTGTATGCTGCCTAAGCATGTGATCTTATTTATTCCACTTCCATCAAATCTGTCATGGGCTCCAGCCCCGAATCTTTTGGAGACCTAGCAACGCCCCTGCTTAAGAGTAAATTAACTAAGTGATAGCCAAGCAGAGCTAAAACAGAAAAGGAACTGAGGGAGAGCAGAACAGAAATACAGAATGCAGGGCTACAGGACAGAGGGTAAACATAAGCAAGAAAGCAGAAACAAAATTAAGGATAAATAATACAAGGCATGGGGATAAGGAACACAAGAGGCACATACAAAGGAACAAACAAATACAGGAACTAGCCTAACACTAAAAATGAAAAAAGTGGGGGTTTGGTTCAAACAAATTGGCCAATTTAGATGTTAGCTTGCCAACCAAGTCAAGGTACCCCACATTACGCAAGTCCCTAACTAAAACATAATATAGCAACACATAAATAGACTCTAAGACACATAAATGACATTAAACTTAAACACAGAGAAAATACCTGTAGACTGCTGCAAAGGACTGAAAAGCAACGGGTGTGGTTTAAATAGAAAACTGACAGAGCAGAGGGAGAGAGAGAAAACCTGAAAAGAAAAATAAGGACAGGCAGAGAGGAATACAGGGCATTTAAAGGGACAGGACATCCAACTGAAGGGACACAAGACGTTATACAGGGCAGGACAAGAATACTGGGCAAGACAGGAATACTAGGCAAGGCAGTAATACTGGGCAAGGCAAGGCAGTTATACAAGGCATAAATAAGCACAACTCATAAGAAAGCAAAGCAAGAATGATACAGAAAAGCCTGGCTACAGACTGGATGAGTCTGCACAAGAGTGCATTGTTACAATGGGGTTAAAAATATTAATGTAGCAACAGAGAGGGCACAGACAAAGGACATGGTAACAAAACTTAAAAGCATACACAAACATATATAACTACGAGACTACATGTAGAGGCCAGAGCTAAATAGAAGGAACACAAGAGAACATACAACCAAACATGGATACAGGGACAAGCCTACAACTCTACTTGACCAAATAATGATGATAAGCTTTCCAACCACATCAAGGTACCACCACCAACTGGCAAGACCCTAACTCTAAAACATGCCTAAATTAATAACAGAATCCAAACTAAAAGACACACAGGAATTAACTGTAACAGGATTGCATAGACACCAAGGTCACAACAGTATGAGGCAGGCAAAGGAGAGGTCAATAGGCAGTCGGGTCACAATGGTATGAGGCAGGCAAGAAGTAGTCTATAGGCAGTTCTGGTCACAATGGTAAGAGGCTGGCAAAGGAGTGGTCAGTAGGCAGTCTGGGTCGCAATGGTAGGAGGCTGGCAAAGGAGTAGTCAATAGGCAGTCCGGGTCACAATGATAGGAAATAGGCAAATAGAATGGTAAAAACAATCCAGGTCACAAGGGTATGGAGCAGGCAGAGGAGAGGTCAAAAGCACAGTAAGGAACAACTGATCAGTAGAAGGATGGATCAATAACTGAGCACCGGCGTTAGAGCAGTCTGGGTCTTTTATATGGGCTGTTTAGCGTGATATCACACAAGACATCACAGGCCACACCCTCCAAACACACACCACTCACTAGAGGAAGAGAAGGTGGCGTCGACATCATGGACTGAAGCCCCATTCTGTTGCTGATGCCTGCACCAACCAGCCATCACCATCTACTTCTCACTGTGAGGACATGGGGAGTGAAGACGCGTATGGCAAGGAGCGCGACGCATGCCATGATTATGGCCCATACACGCTGTTTGATGGATAATATAGTACTGAACAAATGTCTGAAGGAAAATATGTCACTGACAAGATGTATGTGATCAAATATGGCACTGGCAAGAAGTTTAAGGGCAAAGTCAGCACTGTGGGAAGTAAGGATGTATGGCAAGAGTTGTGGCATGTTGCTTGGTGAAGAATTTTGGCTCTGGGTAATTTTCACACCGGGTTTTGGGGACTATGGTTCTGATATGATATGAAAATCTAAACACACATAACCTGGGTTGGTTTAAGAGGAATATTTAGAATTTTTGTGGAAGATGACAGCTGTTCCCATAACATCAGTGTTGACCATTTTTATATTATTGATAATTATATATTGTTAGGATTGTTTTAAATAATATACAGTTTTAATAGAAACCAATGCAGTTTATTCAGCTGAATGGTGTGCCCATTAGCATTTTCTTGGTAACATAACGCGCCACATTATTTATTTCTATTAGATAACACTTTGCACTTGTGTATTACATTTGAATATGATGTAATGGATAAAGAATACTTAGTGCTCCTCATTTTATACAATGTTATTTGGGGGTAAACATGCTGTGTTTATTATTGTATAATAATAAAGTAATTCTGCCTCTTCCTATCACCTTTTGCTTTTTGCCCTACAAATGTTTGAACGCTGTTGGCCAGACATGACAACCCTCTGTAGGTCAAAACATTGCAGTGTGAACCTGTTTGATAGAGAAATATCACGTTGTTAAATTATCTTTTACTTTCATCTACTTTGAGTGCTCAGTAATATATACATCGTATCTATCACATATTGTATTGAGAGCATACATTGAACCTATCATATATTGTATTGAGAGCATACAATGGATCTATTGGGATCTAACTGTGGTGAATTGACAATCATGTTGCAAAAAATCAGGCATTAATAGAAGAGTTGGAAAAGAAGGAGAGGTGCAGATTTTTTTTCTCCAAATCAGCTATTTCGGCCTTATATTTATAAACCGGTTTTCAATTTATCGACATTTGCTTTGCTCATACCCTTCCTTCTTTCTATGTGTTAAAAAGGTGAGTGTAGCTGAGCACTTCAAATGCGAGCACACACGGACCCCTTGACTTGAGCATCAACATTTTAGTTGAGAAGGTGCCCACAACTTACTGATTTCCGTTTTTACAATATAGATGGTATACAGTTTAAATGGTCTTCTAACTATATACTTTTCATACTCACTTTTTTTAAGATGTGTTTGACATCACCACCTATGCACTTGGGGAATTTGGGCCTGTCCTTAGTTATTGATTTAAAGACTTCCTGCACCCGGTATCCATTAAAAAAGGGATACCTGCCCGTTGACAACTGGTGCAGGATAATGCCAAAGGACCACCAATCAACCGCAGACGAATACGTTTTTTTTAGCAAGATCTGGTAAAGAGAATATATAAGAAATAATATAATTATTGCATAATCATAAAACACTGTAAATTAGAACTTTAAATCATGTGGTATCTTCTATCTTCAATTCTCTGTTAATTGTTGTTGTTCATAAATATATTTCTATGACAACGAAAGCAGGAGAAGAGTGAGCTAGATCCATGCCAGGATGGGTGGAGGACACTAGACCAAAGAAAGAGTGACAAAGAAGGCAACAGAGGGCTATAATAAGGTTGAGAAGTTGCAGATGAAGGAGGCTGCAGTATATGTAATCATCAAGAACTGCATGTTACACCTTCTACAAGTACATCTGTAACATGGTTTGGGAATCACTCACTAGATGGTGTTATCAATCAGTGCATAGTCACAGCTTAGCTGTAATATCACAGAGTTATTCATTATTATGATACATATTACGGCTGTAAATGTTAAACTTAGTTCTCACCTCAGGAGCCATGTATCTTAATGTTCCTGCCATGTCGCTTGTTGTTCCACCGTCGAACATCCCTTCCTCAGCAAGTCCGAAATCGATGATGCGCGCATGTCCCTCGCTGTCCAGGACGATATTCTCTGGTTTCAGATCTCTGAATGAGTAGGTTGAGAGTAAATTATGTCAATGTAAGAGGGTTGTGAGGAGTAGGGACACTACCATGCAATATGCATAGATCTGAACAAAGAACTAGAGGAGACCGATAGAAAACACTACTTTACTGACCGATGAACGATCCCGTGGGCATGCAGGAACTGGAGGCCGCAAACCATCTCTGCAGAATAAAACCTAATCAAGAAAAGAGATAGCATAGCAGAAGAGATTTATGAATGCACATTAGCTAGAAAAGGTTAAAAAAAAAAACGCACAAAAATCAAACTAAAGTGTACAATAAATAGCATTCAGTGGAAAAGAGCACATTTTTAATGCAACAGTTCTCTGGGAATATTAATAAATAATCAAAATAAGCCAGAAGCAGGGCTGCAGGCATAAAGATAAAATGAATATCCATATAGATGATTCCACACAGAACAATACACGTGCACTGGACGAATACGAATAATACCCCTCAAATGACAGGATGTTTACACACGATCCAGGGCTCTACTGTCTGCCATCAACAAGCAAAATAGTCAATTAGAACCGCCCGCGGTACTCCAAATCAGCTCACACATATGCTATAGTGTCTGTGTAAATAAAACGTGCACATGACAAGCATAAAAGTGTCAAAATATGGCACTCCAATTTTCAAATGTTATGATACCCACACTAATGAACTCCTGTGCTCCTATTGCTCCTCAATGTACTTAGGTAGAAAATTGGTATACAGTTGGAGAAGCGCAGAATCACATGTGAGAAAAGTTTAAAAACAACACATCAATGATGACAATATATATGTGTATCTTATGCACTCACAAATTTTCAAATAATATTCTGCCTTAAATAAGACAATTGATCTCCAAAAGTTTTTTTTCTAGTATGCCATTAATCTGAAAAATTATGCAACTAAGATTCAAAACAGCACCTGGAAAAATAATGGGGGAACCCATGTGTAGCTAAACCAATGATCTTTTCTTCACAGAACAAGAGCTTCTTTGACCTGAAATAGAAGGAATCTTTTTTTTTTTATAATTTATAATCTTTATTTAGAGGGTAGTCCCTCTATTTTCTCTTTTTAGATATGCAACGAATACAAACATAGTACAAAAAGGTAGCAGCGTAAAATACAATTTTAAAAAAGTTCCAAAAGCCAACATTCATATATAAAACATAACATATTCTTATTTCTCCTGATAGCTTTTGGTCATAAAAATTGTCTCAGTAGGGCAGAATTTTTAAATACATTACTCAGTTATGAAAAAAGAAAAAAAAAAAGAAAGAAAAGACAATACATCCATATATAGGCAATGTTAAGAAAAAAAGCAAAAGGAAAAAGAACAGCACAAGGAACAAAAAAAAATAAAAAACATAAGACAAAACAAAAGAAAACAAAGGACAGTCACAAACAATACTGTATGGGGGAGGGACCTATGTCGCGACCCAGTCTGCTTTCTGCTGTCATCAATAATTCTATCCTGAATTGTGATTCCTGTTTGTCCATGGGGCCCATCTTAATTCCAATTTCTGGAATTCCCAAGGACCTGCATTTCTTGCAATACCCCTCTCCATATTAAATTGATAATTAATTTGACTCTGTACCTGAAATATAAGGAATCTTATGAATTATCCAGCCAAGTACTCTGAAGTTTTCACGGAACCACAAAGGCACAAATGATCACTCCGAATTTGGCAAGGGGGGGTGAAATTGACAAATTTGATCCATAATTGGCCACATAGAATAGCTGAATTTCAGCAGAATTCACCCCTCCCCCCAATTCGGCCAAATTGATGCATATTCAGGACTACCTCAGTACACCACAATGTATTTGCTCCATGATAATCCAGTGAAGATGTTCCTGTACATACTGTAACTGCAGCTTGCACCAGTCACCATAGTATCCACATAATATGCCCAGAACTGGCCAAAAAACATAATTGTATATACTGTCCTTACTGCTCTTGTGGTATAACAATGCTGGTGATGTCATGCCAGCTGTAGGTTGACTTCATATAACCACAGGTAGGAAAAAACAAAAGGAGTGCCAGCTTAACAATCCCGAAAGAAAGAAGCTTTCTAAAAAAAATGTCACAAATGCCAAGGCCCCCAGGCTTTTGGGGAGTTAGTGGGCACAAATTCTATCTAGCATTCTGTTGTTTCCAATCTTGGTATTTTCACAGATTTATTTGTAACATTTTGGGTAGTATTGCAGTGCCTTATTCCAAAATTCCCCCACCAAAGCATATATTTTTGGTAAAGCAGACAACCTGGGTGATTTCATTTGAGGTAGCTATTTATACAGCAGTTTTGTCACAACATTTTGCCAAAGTTAGATAGAGGTAGTTTTTGTTGTTGTATTTTTTTCACTAACACAGCCATAGGATTTCTTTCTCAGGTCAGGTGCCACTACAGAAAAACTCTAAAACATATGGAGTAACTATTACAGAAATATCACACATACATTGGTTTGGAGTGTTAGAGGGCGAAAACCATAACCAAGTTTCCAAAGCTGGAATTTTTAAAGTCTGATTTTGTTGGCTTATCTCACATTTTGGGGTAGTATTGCAGTATCCATTCCAAAATTCAAAAGCATAAATGTTTAAAAAGCCGAAAACCTGGTGTATTTAATTTGTTTCATACAACAATTTGTGGTAACTCTTTTTTTATGTAAGTTTTTCACAATGCTGCTATTTCACACAATTGAAAAATTCACCAAGTTCAATAGCATGAGAATTCGGATGAAAGAAGCGATTTACGACCGAACGTCATCCAAAAAAGAATGAAAATTGTGCCTTAGTTCAATAGAATAAGGTGTGGATGAAATTTGTCACTTTCATCCAAATTCCCTCACCTTATACTATTGAGCTTAGGTGACAATACCGTTAGTTTTCGGATGAAATTCGGTCGTAATTCCCCATATTTATATTATGTATTGAACATAGATGAAATTTCTATTCATCCGAATTGATATATATATTCATCTGTGAGCCAATAAGGCTCATGCAGGATTATATATACACGCTTCATACACATATATTTACAATGGATCTTACATTACAAAAGAGCAGCTCAATTGAAAAATGACACTGGGGTTTGGTCCCAAACTGAGATTACTATTGGATTACTCTCTAACCAATCTCTAGTGGGGGCAATCTTTTTAAAGTATGTCTTACGGTCAGCAAGGCACACTCATTTTGTGGAAGGCATAGTACATCCTCCCATTGCAAACAGGTAAAACACAACACACAAAAAAATGCTCTCCTTTCCCCCCATTTGTCAATTACTTACACAACTCGACTCATCTCCAGGTAGCCGGTGGGTTGCAAATGAAACAGAAGGTTTCTTCCTGCCAGGTGCTCTAACACGAAGAATGCATGGAACTGTAATGTCAAATATGGAAAATTTACATGACAGAAACAGCAGCATGAATCATGATACACAGCCCCCAAGTTAACAGTATATAGGTAATGGCGTTAATGGTGTGGGAAGAGGCCATATTAGTGGAAGGGAGGTATAGATGAGGTGTTTATATGGAAAGCTAGAGAGTATGGCTTTAGTACCAGATTGTAGACAGACATATTGTAGACAGAGGAGGCTATTGCGATCATGAATGACATATTGGGGTAGATTAAATGCCGCCAAAAGTTCAAGTATTGATACCAAATGTATTATTGTGATTTAGTGGCAACGGGGACTGCAAAAATATCATATGCTGAAGAACAACACCTTGGAATCTTGGAATAATAAAAGGAGTATTGCACTTGATATTTAATTTGCCATCTAACTTTGAGATCTGAAACTAAAACTTGATTTAAATTAAAGTGTATATATTGATATCATGATAAAATATTATGATTTTTTATTCCATGCAATTTTGTCTTCTTGCTGCGATTATTCTTATATTCAGTAACTTAGTTTAATGTGTGCTGCCTTGTACAGGTTCCTACGTAAATTATTGAATATGGCTTTTTTCTTCTGACATAATCATTCATAATTGTTTTTAACTTACCTAGCGCCATACACACAGCTGCTAATCCAAATGACTTGCAGTCAATTAGCAGATCAGGCCAGTGATTGGCTTACAAGTATGGTCGTATGGTCGAATCTGATCTAGATAAACTCTGTAATATATTTTCTGTGTGTTATTTAATACATTGCTGCTTTATGTACATTACACATGGGACAATGCTTTTGTATCTTGAATTCAGTATGCTATTGACCTCTCAACTAACCAACCAATGACAGAAAGGCCATGGCTTGCATGAACAGTACAGAGGTACAGCACATCAGAGAAATTACTGGCCTTTTTTCTATGAAATCTAACCAGGAATAGGAACACGAAAGAGAACCTATACTTTTAAATCTAGGCACGATAAGTCAGATAAAATATAAATTTGATAGACACAGATTTTAGTAGTGGGTTTTTGTAAATGTTCTTATGACATTAAATGTTTTTGTTTTGTATGCCTGGGATCTGAAACAATCGAGGGGGGGGATGGGAGAGGGTGTAGATGGGAAACAAGTTAGATAATGATTAAATGTTTGTCTTTAAACATTCAGCGTTTGAATGCCCCTTATTAAAGAGCAATGCTCACTGATTTACTCAAAAAAGAAAAAAAATTTGTATGTCTTAGACCCACTGGAAAATAGCAGATACAGAATTGTGTCTTCAGCCTCCCTGGAGAATGAAAAGAAAAAGGGAGTATCAATCCTGATAACCAGTGCCTTACAATTTAAAACCATATCTCTGGAAAATGAGCCTGAAGCAAGATATAAAATAGTGATCCTTAAATATAACCAACAACTATTTACTTTGGTTAATATGTATGCCCCAAACAATACACAAATTAAAACATTAACGCAAGTAATAGAGAGAATAGAAAAGGTGAAAAAGGGCTCAATAATTTTGGGCGGGGGATTTCGGCCAGAAAGATAGAAGGGGAATCCCTGTAGGACCTATATATATCTCTCTCAAAGTTAATGGAAAAAAGAAAAACCTCTAGATGTATAGTCATCACAGATCCAGATATTAAAAAAGGAAATAAATCAAGAAAACCAGATTCAAGAGTATTTGGAAAAATGCAAATTACCTGCACCAGTAGATGACCAGAAACAAGATCTAAATAAACCCATCTCAGAAATAGAAGTCAAGATTGCAATTGATAAAGTTAAGAATAATAAAGCACCTTGGTTGGGGCTTTCCTGAATATAATAGCCAATTATGGCAAAGTTTAAAACTACAGAGTGACTATATCTAAATCTAATATAATGGCCTTACACATAGATATGAATTTGGTGAACATATTGATGGAAAGTTTTGATTTTAAATGGATTAAAGATAATATGGAATGCGAGGTTATAACAATCCCACCAAATCCTGAGAATATAGCAAATATTAACTATGACGATATCCTGAAGCACACCAGTGAATTGCTCAAAGAATGGATGGGTCTAGAAGTCTCATGGTGGGGAAGAATTAATGTCATCAAGGCATTGTCACCGTTAATCTGGGTTTGTGGCCGTTTCCTCTTCAGCCTCTAGTGGCCGCTATTCTTGGGTGCCCATTCTCCTTCTGTTGTTAGCTGCCTCGTCATCCTCAGCCCTTCCCTATTTAAACCTGCAGCTTATGGCACTCAGTGCCTTTGCATTGCTTTGGTTGCTGTCTGTGATAATGGCTTGTGTGCCTCACTAGTGTTCTGACACCTGTTTGATATGTTGATTTCTGACCCAGTTCATTCCTGACTACCCATATCTCTCCTATCCATTTGTTCCTGCATTCCTGATTTGTTCTATGTCTGCTGCCTGCCTCGATTCTGCTTGTGACCTGGTTATTCAAATCTCTACATTCCTTGACCCAGCCTGTTTTGTGACTCTCCATTTTCCTGTCATCCTGTGCTAAGCCTTATCGGGCTCCTCTTGATAGGTTCTTGGTAGTAAATATTTCAGCAAAGTCCTTGGTGACAAAACACCTTAACCAAGGGTGTGTTGTCATTAAGATGAAAACCAATACTTAGTGAAACTTCCCGTAAACGCAACTGCATTGTGGATCCGGCTCTCCAGCAAAAAATGTACAATTATTATAGGCCCGTGTCCTTATCTAAGAGCTGCCAGTCCAGTATCTGCATCCTGTTTTCAGTTGCCTGTCCTGTTTCAGCTGCCAGTCTCCACTACCAGTCCTGTCAGAGTATTCCATCCAGTTCATAGTTATGCATCGTGGGGTGCAGACACATCCTACACCCTGCCCTGCAACGAGGCTCCTCTCTGGTCTGTTATCCCTGGTTGTGACAGGCATACCTGCTTCCAAAGTGGAAGTATGCTTTGATGGCCAAGAGTAGCAAGAAGGGAGGTTTATCAGTCCCAGATATAAAAAAGTATCACGATGCGTCCCTTTTCAAACATCTCTCCAAATGGTTTAATAAAGAGGGGGCGGAATCATGAAGAGAAATAGGGGTACTTGATTTATCTATGCTACTGTGGGCAGACCAAAATAAATTCAAGACTAGTAATTGGCCCGGGAAGACGTGGTGGAAAAAGAACTATATCACTGCAATAATTCTGTTTTTGGGAGAACCTTAAATCAGAATATGGACTAATGTGGATTAAAAAGACATGGAGAGGCTGCGATATTAGACTCTTGGATCATGATATAGAAAATATGAATATAGGTCTCTGGAATGAGAAGGGTATACATAGTTTCTCAGATATATTAATAGATAAGAAAATACAATCTTTTCAGACATTAGTCTCTGAAAATCAAATACCCCCAAGGGATATATTTAAATATCTAATTAAGAATTAAGAGGTTTGAAAGAATTATTGAATCCCAGAAATAACCTTAAAGATTTGATACAATGAGATATTTTTGAACAAGAAGATCTGACAACGGTTAGGCGATTAGCTAACCTCATAAATAAATGGGAAATAGATACTGGATCGGCAATTCTGCCTGCCGACTGGCTTAACACCATCCAATAGATAAAAAAGAACATTTATTGTTTAAACATTCTGGAACTCCAATATAAGTTGATAGTTAGATGGTATTTAGTACCCACAAGGACCGACAACCGCACTCTTGCACCTAGGATTGCCTAAAACCAGTATAAATGAGACTTATATTGTTACCCATATTTTAACAGCAGCTAAAGCCCTAATTGCGAGATCATGGAAGAAGATAGAAACTTCCACATGGGAGGGATTGAAATCAAAAGATTTCCTATCAGTTTAATATGGAGAATAGCCAATTCTGGATGGGCTGTATAGGAGAAATATATAAATTAATAAATAGATTACTAACTAGGGAAAGATGACAACCCCGAATGTTAGGACAAATATAGAAGATATAGATTGGAGAGGCCTCTCTAAAATCACCCCCTCCCACCTTACTAACTTATTCCTCCCTCATCTGGAGGAAATTGAGGGAAAATAAACTCTGGCTAGGTTTTGTTTGTATTATGTTTTGTTGGTATATGTTATGTTGTGTGACATATTTTAAATGTTGTCTGTTTTATACAAATATATAATATTATTGACATTAATGTTATATGTTATGAATGTTGAATTGTAAAACTGTAATAAAAATGTATACGAAAGAAAAAAAAACTAACCAGGCCTTTCAAAAGGCTTCACACTGTACAAAAGTAAGATGTGCCGCCAAATATAATTCTATAAACCTGAATAACAAGATGTTCTCCTATAATGCCACCAATTTTCATCACTAATGTCCTAGCTATGAATATTATGGATAAACCCCTGCATACTTCAGATTGAAAAGCAGCATGCATGTGACAAAGAAAGAGGCTCCCATTAGCCACAGCTAGGATTCTTCTCTCTTTCATTAAGCTGCTGGAATTATCATGATTGATTCTCCTTCTGATGATCTTCACTGCAACAATTTTCCTGGAGTTCCTGGTGGAGGCTAGCATCACCTGAAATAGGCAAAAAGGAACAGAAGAGGCCAAAGTGAGATATAGAACACATAGTTATGTTTAGTAGACAGTAGAGTCAACTCAGTATGCCGTGAGATGGCCCAAATTCAGGCCAGATTGGGGCATAAAGCTAAATTGCGGAGAAATAAACTATTTGGCTGCCCAATATTGCGATTTCCCCATGAAAGAGAGATTATACAAAGGGAGGGGAAATGGGGTATAAATACCAACATTGTTGGGTGTCTTCTTACATGATGAGTAATTACTGATACATATTTGAACCAGCATGTCTAAATTTAAAAACAATATATTTTAGATTCTTTTATATTCTTTTACTTTATTGTTATATATATATATATAATACATTATTTTACATTTTTTATTTCATTTATGCTTGGGCCATTTCGGGAGGAATTTGGCTATTTCTGATATACCCGAGGTCCTCTCAAAATAGCTCCAAAATAAGCTGAAGTCCTCCCCTTAGAAGTGTATGTGGAGTTGGCCACTTTGGTAGATTATTATTTTTTTGCTTTTCTGGATAGCCTCACTTATGAACCTTACAGGAAAGCAATGATGGTTCTAAATGCAGTGACTAGTGACTGTGCCATTTTACAGGCAATGTATTGCATTGGGAGGCAATACATGTATGGGAATTGTCGTGAAGGGGTTAAGATTGTTAATAACTAATAAAAGTTATGTTTTAACATGTATTAGAACACTTGTTGCTATTTTATATTAACGACATGACTAAACCCAGAAATGTGTTTTCTTTTTATATGTGTAAAGCTACTTTTCACTGCTTTATAAAACTGTGAATGATACTTCAGCTAAATTATTTGTTAAATTAATACATTTTTATTAAAAACATTCTATCATTTGTTTCATTTTCTTTAACACATCTCAACAAATATTAAATATTCATTCCATAATTATAATATCAGTGCCATATATCATTACTGTAATAGCTGGATTTTAATGTCAATTGCTGCTTACCATATGTAAGTGCTCTCTAATATAATTGTATACTTATGTAATACAGGCAATGAGTGCTTGTATTGCAGTGTTGCATAAGACAAAGGTATACATGTTGCAGTTATACAAATATATCTTTAGAAAATGCCATATCGGAGGAGCACTCATTCTACATTTTTTTTTTTTTATTGAAGCTGTATTATAGTTCAACAGTTTTTAGCATTAAATAGACCTTAGTTATGTAGAATGAGGCTGTATAATAATGTGCCACTAGGCAGTAAACTAATTCATTTCATCCATGCTAAGATAAACACATATTTTTACAATAACATTTTTATAAAATAAACAAAATTCAGGAAAAGACCTTAATCCCTTGCCGGCACAAGACGTGCTAGAATGTGGCCATGCGTTGAGGACACAGGACGTACCTACTCCGTCCTGTACCAAAACGAGCACTGAAAGCGTTTTTTACCGCTCTCAAGTGCTGAAACGGCATTGCTATGATGCTTTCATGTGGAAACATTGTTGAATACTGAAAAGAATGCCCGTAGGCATTTCGATAGCTCTGGAGAGCGATTGAAATGCGGGTTTTAAAGTTAATTCGCTTCCTATGCTCTGTAAGTGTTGCTGACTTGCCTTACAAATCGAGGTAATCAGCTTCCCACAAAAAAAAATCGCACGATTTTGGTCAATGCGTGACCAAGATGGTGCTGCCCTTCTAAGGGCAAGAGCACAGGAGGCAGGAGGTAGCTACTTCCTGTGCTCTGTGGCTGCCACACAATTGCCTCATCACAGAGACTGATAGCAGTGGGGATGGTCAGATGAGCATCCCCACTGCCTGGTCAGATCAATATTAACCAAATATTGATCTGACCTTTTAGGATCTGCCTCCCTCTTCTCACATTTTTTTTAGTGAGGGAGGGAGACAGATCAAAGTAGTAAAAGTGATCTTGCGTAAGCAGAGCATTTTTTGCTGTTTGTGCATATTTTAGGGGTTCATTTTTTTGTACTGTATTTATTAGAGTGCTACAAAGGCTCTTCTAAGAGCTATTAACCCCTCTCTTGCCGCTGATCACTGCTGATATTGACGCCAAATAAATTTTTATCTGTCTGCTATTTTTTTTAGCTGTCTGAGCGCATAGCAATCAGTAACAGTGAATTAGTGGTAAAGGCAGTTTGATGATTGCTCAGATGAGCATCACCATTCGCCTGGTCAGATCAATATTTGTGAATATTGATCTGACCAATTTTCATATGCCTCCATGTCCTCACTTACCTTTTTGTCAGCATTAGTGATATAAAATAACATTTTATAATATTGTCAGGTTTAATGTAAGCCATTCCCTGTGTATTAACCCCTTCCCTGCCATTCATCACTGTATAAGCAGTAATCTTGCACAGCAACAGTATTTGTTGCTGTCTGCACTTTTTATGGATTAATTTATTTGTACTGTAATGTATTACAGCACTAGATAGGCTCTTCTAAGAGCTATTAACCCCTTCTTTGCTCGAGGTCACTGCTTAGGCACTGATTCTGGGGCCGCGGACTCTGGGTTCAATTTTGACACTGGTCAGCTTTCTGATACATCATCTAGTGATGTATCGGTGGCTGCAGAGACATTGCCACAAGGCTTCATGGGTGTCTACTTTTAAAAAATATATTGTGTGGTGGGGATAAATTACATTGAAACACTGAGATGCGCATCTCACAAATGTTGCCTTTTTCCACCCCAAAAAACAAACAAACCTATACATGGATGGTATCGCTGTACTCGGGAGATGTTTCTGAACACATATTGGGGTGTTGTTTGGCAGTGTATACCAGAATCTGTGAATTCATGCCTGAAGTACATTGTATGTGGACAAAAAACTCCAAAAATGTACTACCAAAAACTTTTGAGTTTTAAAATACCAACATTCGAAATACCTTAGGATGTCTATTTTCCAAAAATATATGGTTTGATGGGGTAAAATACATTGGACGACTTCAAAAATGTTCCAAATGGAACATGGGCACAGACTGACTATATGTCAAAATTCCAAGTTGGAAATGCACCCCACCTAAATGTCACCTTTTAGCCCCCAAACAACCCAACAAACCTATGTATGCATGGTATCCCTAGACTCAGGATATGTTGCTGAACACATATTGAGGTGTTGTTTGGCACTGACACATAACAGGATCTGTGAATTCATGCTCCAAGTACAATGTATGTGGAAGCAAAAAATTAAAAAAATTACTAACCTAAAATTTGACAAAGGCCGGTGGTAGAATTAGTGCATGGAAAGTGTTAAGATAGTACCATTTGAAATACCCTAGGGTATCTAGTTTGCAAAAATGTATGGTATTGTGAGGTAAAATACAGATTCTGGCTTCAAGAATGTCCCAAATGGAACATGGGCGGAGGCTTTCTGCATGTCAGAATTCCAAGTTAAAAAAACAAAAAGCGCACCTCTCAAGTGTGGGCTTTTAACCCCCAAATAATCTAACTAACCTACACATGGGTGGTATCCCTGTACTCAGGAAATTTTGCTGAACACATATTGAGGTGTTGTTTGGCACTGACACATAATAGGATCTGTAAATTCATTCCTGAAGTACAATGTATGTGAAAAAAAATTACTACCCAAAATTTTGACATAGCCTGGTGGTAAGATTAGTGCATGGAAAGTGTTAAAATACTACCATTTGAAATATCCTAGGGTGTCTAGTTTTCAAAAATATATTTTGTGGTGTAAAATACATTGTCTGGCTTCAAAAATGTACCAAATGGGACATGGGCGCAAGTTTTCTGCATGTCAAAATTCCAAGTTGGAAAACTAAAAAGTGCACCTTCCAAATGTTGCCTTTTAACCCCCAAATCACCTAAACAACCTATGTATTTGGCAATACCCCTTCACATTTTCACATAATGTTTACACAAATTGGAATCTATGTCGGGGGGGGGGGGGGGTCATATATGGATTTAGTACAGATATCAGTGTTACAATGTCACTATCGCTAATTATGAAAAAAAGGATTTTGAACTATCTTTGCACTACTTATAGTTTTGGCCCTGTAACTTGAATAAAAAGCACAAAAACATAAAACATGGGCTATTTATGAACTCAGGACAAATATTAGAAACTATTTAGCAGTGCTTTTTGTTGTCGCTTGTAGATGAGTATATGGTTTTTCAAATAAAAGTCAGAAAAAAGTAATTTTTTTGCCATATTTTATTATTATTTTTATATCAAATTATATTCTGTTATCAAAATAATGGTATCAAAAGAAAGCCCTTCTTATGACAATAAAAAAGATATATCGTTTGTGTGGGTACACTAAATGAGACAGAAATAAATTACAGCCAAACACAAACACCTCAGAAATGTTAAAACAGCCCATGTCATTAAGCGTTGGACAAGCCAAAAAAATCATGTCACCAAGGGGTTAATCCCATTTTTGTTCTGCAAATCTATGTACAATCAAAGAACACATTACCTTCACACATTACCACTTCAGCTAATAAACACTGACGTTTAAGAAAACACGAGAATATGCATGCTACATAATGTTATGGTTTTAGTTAAATAAAAAAGGTTTAGTAGCTCTCCAAATATGTGTTATTAACCTATTAAACTTAAATCAGTTCTGATGTAGCTGTTTTTCTAATCTGACAGGTTATTCTAAATATGAAATCTTCATCTGGTTGCAAATTTTAAAGAATACAACTACCAACATGAATGATTCTCTACAACCAAGTCTCACTGACTAGTTATATAAATCATGATTTAAATCAAATCCACCCTGCCAAAAAGGGACAATAATTTTTGTTGAAGTGGCTAAAAATGTGGCTATAAACTGGGAATAACTGTAATATATTCAGTGGCTGTATGGCCAATTTATAACTATTTATGACATTTAGAATAATAATAAAACATTGTATTTGCTCAAATAGAGATAATGACACATTAAATACCGTATATTGTGAGTTTTATTGTTCTGGAGCTCTATCATATACGTATACACAGGGGTAGACAGACATCGCATGGGGCCCCAGGGCAATCGATGGGCATGTACACCCCCCCCCCCCCCCCCCGAATAAATGGTTCTATTTATTCACATTTCTATTGAACACTGAAAAGGTGGATAAATAGATCCATATTTTAAAACATACATTTTAAATTCAACTTTAGCACCCACAAAGTAAGTATATCCATAATCTTGCTCTATCATATCAATGATAAATATATCCATAATCTTTCTATATCTTGCCAGTAAGAAATAGATACATAATATTTCTATATCATGACAATGAGACAAATACATAATATTTCTATATCATGCCACATATGACAAACACACATTGCTGTCCCCTTCTCCCCCTCCAACACACATACCCCATACACAGTTATGTGGCTCTGACTAAATAGTGTTGAGTGTGAGGGGAAGGCCCTGCACTCTCTCCCTCTCTCACTCAACCAAGCCACCTCTCTCCGCCACTCTCACTCCTCCAAACCATTTCCCTCCCAATCCTGCACTCTGTTCCACTCTCACTCCTCCAAGCCATCTCTCTCCCAACCTCTCACTCTCTCCCACTCTATTACAAGTCAGCTCTCTCTCACCTGGCCCTGTTCTCTTTCTGCCTCTCTTGTAGGCTCTTGTATGGTTTCACACCATAGTATCACACACATACAAACATACTCAGTCTAAATGAGATGTAGAGCATACACTTGGTAAAACATGGCACACTGTATAAACTTGGCATATCATGGCAAAATCATCAGTATTGTATAAACATGGCATTAAATGGCAAAATCATCAGTAATGTATATACTTGTCAATGTGTCCTCTCCACACATACCAATGCATCCCCTTACACTTCCAAATCTGACCCCGAGACTTGCCAATATGCCCCCTTTCTCTCCAATCTGACCCATTTTTCCCAGTATGACCCCCATATTTACCAATCTGACCCCAAATTCCCATTTTGCCCCTTCATTAAAAACTGAACCCCACACTTGCCAATCTGCCCTCAAACTTTCCAATCTGCCCCCTTCTTCCCCGTATGACCCCCAGATTTGACAATCTGACCTCCAGACTTGCCAATATGACCCCCATTTACCAATATGCCCCCACATGTGTCCATCGGACCCATCTTCCCAAGTTTCCAAGCCCCCTCAATCCAAATATGTCCCCCAAATATGCCAATATGCACCCTTCTTCCAAATAAGCCACATCCTACACAATGTGTCCCCAGGCTTACCATCGACCCACATCTTCCCAATCTGACCACTTCTTCCCAATATGACATTCAGATTTGCCAATCTGACACCCACTTCCCTATCTGACTCCCAAATGTGCCAATCTGCCCCCTTTTTACCAAGCTAACCCCCACACTTCACAATCACACCCCATCTTTCCAATCACACCCCCAGACTTTCAAATCTGCCCCCTCCTTTGTAATCTGACCCCCAAACAGTCCAATCTGCCCCCTTCTTCCAAATCTACCCCACATTAGCCAATGGGACCCCCTCACTAACCAATCTCACACCAAATGTGCCAATCTGACCCCTTCTTCCAAATCTGACAACCATGTCAGTGACGGGGCCCCCTTCCAGCCTGGGACCTCGAGCAGTGCCTGAGTGCCCTCATGGTCAGTCCACCCCTGCTTATATAAACCAAAAATTCTGAACATGCAAACAAAAGAGGGACATAGAGGAATATATGCACTAAATAGTGACAGTTAAGAGGTATGCAAACTATACTTCATTGTCATTTCCTAACTAGACCCCAGTTTCCACCACAAAAAATACACCAGTATACCATACTAAATTACAGCTTACTCACTTTTCCAAAATTGCCCCTTCCAAGCTCAGAATGAAAGTGGAAGCATGCTGCTGAAAGTGGTGTCGGTTTCCCAGATGTTCCAGCGACTTCATGGTGTTTACTTCCTCCTTATTGAATAAAAAACAATCATATTACTAAACCTTATAACAAATACATATAACTGCTACTTAAAGTCTGAGTCCTACAATCTTAGACCTAGACTATCTATGGCATTGAACAAGTGAACATTTACACAGATTAACAACTTCTTGGTTTCCTAAATCCTGTACCTGATCTACTCTCCTCTTCAGTTTTATATCTTTTCTCATTTTCTTCTTCTTGTTCTTCCTCTTCTCTTCTTCTTTTACATACCGTCTTCCAGCTGCCCTGATCTCTTCTTTCACATTCCTTCTTCCTCTTCTCTTTTCTTCCCCTTCCTTCTTCATTGCTCTCCCTGCTCCTCTTCATCATCATACGATGTTCCAAATCAGTTTCGGATGTGTGAACGCTGTCGCTTTGGCTTTTAGGCATCTTGCAATATATGTATCACGTCTGATAATATATCAGCCTGTAACTTAACCGCTCTCAGAACTTGTGATGATTTGAATCAAAACTACATGGCATCATAGAATCTTGTGATGTCATTGACAAGATATCAGCATACTGCTGTTGCTTATGTTTTTTTTCAAATCAATCAATGTAAAAAACTTCAGATGTGAGGCTGATGCTAAAGACACTATTGATTTTTTTGTGTATAAACCCCCCATAATTGTTGTGAATCTGATAAAAATTAAAAAAATCAGTATTTAATGCAATAAATTCACTCTTTACATGTAACCTTATTTATTTTAAACTCTACAATGGTTTTGGTTTAATATTGGTCATATTTTAAATAAGGACCATGGAATACAGTGTGATGACGGAGCTGCTGAACCATAGCACCCACAGATGAGAAGGACTGGCCATTAGGCAGTCAAGGCACTTTTATGGGCACTGCTTGAAGCAAAGCAGACGTAATACTAACTCTGTCCACTTTCTACAAGCTTTGTGCCAGCTGTTTTGCCACTTCACCATGTTGAGGCCTACTTCAACCACTTTTTACTTTCATGTGGTGCTATTACTTTAGTTCAGACAAGCAGTGACTAACATGTGCCTGGTCAATGCCTGCTCATTACAATAAAGAGCAGGTGAATCTTTGAAATTCTGGATATTTGTATGTGTACAATACAGTATTTTATGTATTTGTATTATTATCCATTACAATTCTCAAAATCACTCTTTTCTGTCATTTATTTTTATATTTTTTAATTCTTATTTACATTGTTTGCCACTTATTGTTACTTTCCTTTATTGTGCACAATTATTTATCCATATTTTCAAGATTTTAACAAGGATGGACTGGGAACCACCTTTAATATAACTAGCAGCTTTTCCAGTCTGCTCATTCCCCCTTTCTATTTTCTTTTTCCTATTTCATTTTTTGGGACTTGGGTGGATTTTCTGGGACTTCATTTTTTTAATGTATACATTACGTTACTTGCAAATAAAGGTTGTGAGAACCCAAATTGCAACCACAGGACTTGCCCATGGAACCAAATTTCAAATAGAATAAAAATATATAAAGAAAAATGTAATTTAAAATGTCACCCCCCATACCTCTCCAATTGCTGACAATGTTGGCTAGACCAGGGGCATCAACATCAGGGCCGAATTTAAGGAACCAGTTCCACAGTATAAATCATCATTATGCCAGGGAAATAGCACCGCACCATTATTATTTCAGAATAGGAAAATTGCATGTTTAAGACACAACTGAATAATACACTATTTCCACATAAAAGGACAAAGGGCTTTATATCTGTTCCTTATGCATAACCCCCATTGAAACACACTCTGCCAGTCACAAGCAGTGTTGAGGCATAGTTATTACATAAAAGAAAATATTTTTGACTGGAAACCATTAGGGAAGAATGAATGTCCTAAAAGCATACAACTTACCTAAATGGATATAAAATTTTAAAATGATACCGATTAGGATTCCAAAAACATGGATCACATAGAGCCAGACATCAATGAACAGATTTATTTCTCAAGGAAAGAAGTCGCACATACAGGCTAAATGTATGACACAATAGGACAATCAGGGAGGTCTAGGAGCACCACATCTAGAGGAGTATTAAACTGCTAACATGATCTCAAATGCGCTAGTTTTACAAAAATAATAGAGCAAAAAGAAGCAATGGTATAATATAGAGCAACAGTATTATGGTGTTTGTGATTTAATTTCAGTATTCTGGCAAACTGATTTGCAAAACGGTTTAACATTTAAGAAAGAAAAAAGGGGTTGCATTTTAGAGGATGTGAGATCTGTAAGGGAAAAACTAAAAGGAGCTGTGAAGTTGAATAAGAAAGTATTGCTACGTTTGCCTTTTAACATTCTTGGTGCCCTAATAACAGACCTAAATCTTAGAAGCGGGTTAAGAATAGGATTTTAATATATTAAAGATCTATATGAGGGAGAAAGATTAAACACTTTTGAACACATTTCTAACAAATATAACATTGCTAGTGGAGAAGTGTTCACATACATTAGATTAAAAGGCTTTTAATCTTAGGTCAGATTTCTGGTAATTGAGGCATGGATAGAGGTTGGGTTATTAAAAACCACGAGAAAGCTAGGTTAATTAATTAAGGTCAATCTATACATGGGTACATTGCTTACATTTTGTGGAAACTATAAGATCCTGAATCGCTGGTATCTGGTCCCAACCAGACTGCATATAATCTTCCCTGGCAGTGTAGAAGTTTGCTGGAGATGTGGGGTACAAAAGGGTGATTTTATTCACAATGGTCATTACCATTACTTGGGCCCAAAAAAGTTGTTCAATGAGACGATTAGAATCAGGATATATGGTGTTTGTGGAACAATCTAGTATCGAAAACAGAAACCTTGTTGTTTTAAACATGTTGCTTTAAGAAAATACTTTTTATAATTCAAACCTTGGAAACCTCTAAGTGATTAATAGCAAAAAGATGGAAATCAAGAAACACTCCTACCTGGCCTGATGTAAAAAATGAATTGTGTCACCAATTAAGGATGGCATTTCAATTCAATATAGGTGCCAACATTTCCCTTTGTATAGATAAAAACTATTTATAAATACATATATATATATATATATATATATATATATATATATATATATATACTTGATTTTGAGTTAAAAAAATGAATTCCTTGTTTGTATTTCCTCTCCTTCCCTCCTTTTCCTCTATTTTCCTTATTTATTTATTTTTTCTATTTTTTTTATTAACACTCAGTCTTATCAAATCAACCATATTGTTTGTTAGCTGGATAAAGTAACATCATCGTGTCAGTTTTAACCCTTACCCTGCTTATTTCAACTAATCTTAATTAAAAGTGCTCTTGGAAGGAAAACATTTAACTCCATCTAGCTACTAATATATAAGGTCCAGACGAGTTGTATAAAGTGCATAATTGGGGGCCAATTACAGCCAGCGATTATGGTCGTTAAAGTGCTATGCCCAGTATTTCCTGCCTTTCCATCCTTTTCTTACACTACCCTTTTTCCTTAATTCTCTCTGTCCTCCATCAGACACCTCCCAACTCCAAAATCACTCCACCAAAACCACCCCAAAACCCCTAATTAGAGGGTAGAGAGGTACAGGGGGTATTCCTTAAATACACATCCTGTATTTCTAGTGTGGGATAATCATTAAGTAGAATATGAAGTTAAATTATGCAACTGTATCTCCATCCCCAAAACAAACAAAACAGAATTAACCATATAGAACAAAAAGAAAAAACAAACAAATACGACAAACTCACAAACTCACATAGAACATATGTTGCTCAAGACTACGGCCAGGGCCGGTGTAAGGATTTTTGCTGCCCTACACAGAGACAGGGGGAGGGGGGAGACACACACACAGACAAGGGGAGGGGGGAGACACACACACAGACAAGGGGAGGGAGGGGGGAAACACACACAGACAAGGGGAGGGAGAAAGGGGGGAGACACACATAGACAAGGGGAGGGGGGAGACACACATAGATAAGAGGAGGGGGGGAGACACACACAGACAAGGGGAGGGAGGGGGGAGACACAGACAAGGGGAGGGAGGGGGAAGAGAGAAAAGGGGAGAGGGGATAGAGAGAGAAAAGGGGGGATAGAGAGAGACAAGTGGGGGATAGAGAGAGACAAAGTGTGGGGGGAAGACAGACAAGGGGAGGGGGAAGAGACGAGGGAGGTGGAGAGAGACAATTTTGGGGGGGAGGGAGAGAGAGACAATGCTGGGGGGGGGGGAGAGACAGCTGGGGGAGGGGGAGAGAGGCCGCATTGGCACATAAAAGGAAATAAAAACAAGAAATGCATTTGTATAACATAAATTTTTTATTAAATGTTAAAAAGCTATTTACATATATACAAGTTAAACTTTTTTTTCCTATAGGGTAGTCTTATATTCATGCTTTTAGATGTTTTGCTAAAGGAATATACAAAGTTTGGGGGGTCGTCTTATAATCAGGGTCGTCTTATAATCGAGCAAATGCGGTAGAAGCTGGAGTCACGTACACGCACATCACATGAGCTCTTCTTAGTGTAGGGAGAGGATGCTGCAGCTGTGAGGGACAGATTAAAAAAAATTCTGGTGTTGCATCTGAAAACGACAACGATTATTCAAACTATAGCGATTATTCAAATTACAGTGATTATTTTAGTGGGTGCTATACTACATATTTGTACCCTGCCCTGAGCCCAGTGCCACAGAGAGTGCAGTGCACTTGCAACTGCATGTGTGCCAGACACATGACTTTAATCCTGTTCTGTTAGCTCAGTGGGCAACATCTAGACATTTTTAAATACTGCAATTTGTTGGTGTTAAATATTACATTTGCGTCCTGCACTTCATATCTGAGAGTCAAATAGAACAGTCCAATACTGTGCTTACAGCGCACTTTGAAAAATTATAATTGTTGTGCTAAATAGTACATTTACGGCCTGCACTTCATATCTGAGAGTCAAATAGAACAGTCCAATACTTTGCTTACAGCGCACTTTGAAAAATTATAATTGTTGTGCTAAATAGTACGTTTATGTCTTGCGGTGCATTATTTGCAGTCCAATAAACAATAAAAATACAAATAAAAGACAGTGTTGGCTACCTCCTCCTCCTCCTGCGCCGCTTCCACCTACACCCCCACGGTCACCGCCTCCTCAACCTATGGGTCACTTAGTATAAACTGAAAGAGAATGCCCTGCACTCCAACCCTCTCTCAAATAGATAATTCTGTTGATCCTCCTGGCAGGCATGCTTTAGATTTAGATTTATGTTCTTCCAAAGCTAAAATCAAAGATTCCATCTAGTGCTATTTTATGGCTCAGCTGTATTTGTAATTTGTATGTATTTTATGTTATTTTAAGTTATTTCCCTATCCACATTTGCTTGCAGGGCACTTGTTCTACTCTTTTCCACATTTTACTTCCTTTTGCAGCCCTCTAGCCCTTTCCATGACTTTTTTAGAGGCATTTTAGTGGCCAAAAGTTTGTGTCCCCATTGACTTAAATGGGGTTCAGGTTCGGGGTCAAGTTCGGGGTCAAGTTCGAGCACGGACCCGGACATTTTTTCGAAGTTCGGTTGAACCTGCCGAACCCAAACATCCAGGTGTCCGCTCAACTCTAGTAATTAGCTCTTTAATTAGCCAACGATAATTAGATGCTTAATATGCCACTGATAATTAGATGCTTAATTTGCAGCTGATAAGTTGATGTTTATCAGGGTAACCTAGAATATCCGGATTGTGTACATAAGCTAGACCAGATTGTGATGACATCATAAAAACAACTTACTAGAGGTTTTTAATTGTTCTTAAGTTCTCGATTTGGTAGCCACAAATGTCTGATGCACCAGTAAATTAGAAGGAAGGGTGAAAACGTAGGTAAAGTTTTTTTTCTTATGAATATTCGACTTAAACAGTGAACACATGTGCTGATATCTTTCTATACCACTGTATTGACAATGATTGTATCTTTTCACCATTTGATTGGTTATATAAAAATATATATATAAAAGACACACAACATATTCCCTGCCCCCAAAATATATTACAATCTTAGGTTTGTTTTTTGGCACAAACAAAATATATTAAAATGCACAGAGTTATGCATATATCATGTATGTGTATATCCCTCCTATATGCTGTCGGGCTGCACTTTGTATGCCCCCCCCCCCCCCCTTCAAAATTAGGACTTGAAGATGGGCAAATGCGTGTTATTTTATTTGCCACTGGCAGCAGCAGTTCCATGGCCCTACGGGAGCTATTTTTCTAAAATTATTTACATTTCAATTCTCCAGTTAATTTAGTTGGGTATTTTAGGCGATTTTGGGTTCATATGGTCCCTAATGAGTAGGACGAAATCCAGAAACCAAATATGGCCACATAACTGGCCAGATAGGTGTATTTTGAGCTTTATATCTCATGACTCTCTGAAAGGCTGACCGAGAATCATGGGATATGGAGTTCCCAATCATTTGCAATGAGAAAATGTAGCCACTTGCACGTGAAGATAACACACTCTATGACTGTAGGTGTTAGCTCCGCCCGCTAGGGGAAGAAGTTGTCAATTGAAAAAGGTTGCACGAATTATCATTTTCAGTTCTGGCGAGATGTTTGCACATATATAATTTTAGCAGTAAGAGCATACTGCCAAATAATATATATACATATATAAAGCAATTTACACACATAAATTGGTTAGGCTAGTTGTTCATTCCACATATGTTGTTGTGCATGCATCATGCATGCGACCATCAGATTGCTTACATTGATGATACCTCCTGTGGTAAGAAGTGGTTGGGACAGAGGACGTCCGGAGGTAGCTTATATGATGGAACTGTTTAATGTAGATAGTTTTCTACATTGAACATGAGTCCACTACCTAATTGGGAGCTATGATTTTTATGTCTGTGTGAGCAGTGTCTCTGGTTGGGGTCTCAGGTCGGCATAGAGGTGTGTGTCAGTGAAGTATGATGGGGAGATCTTGCTGCAAAGGAGACTGGACATATGATATGTAATATGATTTATATTTTATATAACATATTTACAACTAGTCATCTTCTTGGATGTGGAGATGACAGGATGAGTGATTAAAGTAGTCTATTGGTTGGTAGTCAACAATGTGAAGTAAACTATAGGGTTTTTTTTTTTTAATATTATTTTATACAATTTTCTAATTTCATTCTTTGCTGCCAATACAAAATTGGCTAGAGTTTTCATAGCTATTAGATTGACAGGTGCTCTGGTGTGTTTAGTCCACATCATAGAGAATGCACTTGGAATAGAATAATGCACTAACATGGTATCCCCTAATAGATAAGACAAATTATATACTGTACACAAAAAAAAATGCTTTTGAATGTATTTTTTATTTAATATAAATAACCTGTGCTTTTATGGCTGGGAGCCCCATGATATATATGGGATTTTCATGTAACAGTTTATTCACTAAATTCTCTGTAAATAAATTCCCCAAGTACCTGGATCATGCTGATCGTCCCCCGCAGCTTTGCGTGCATGAAATACAGCATCCGGAAATAACGGCAAGTCATTTTCAGGCGGCTGTTGCGAACCATGTCCATGTGAGACAATCACACGTGAAGAAGGGGCCCACAGAACAGATTCCTTGGTTGCCCATGTTTTTTCTTCTACTGATTTTTTTTTTAGGGACCTCCAGCTTGCACCACTTCGGTGAGCTTATTAAATTGTTGTAACGGGTTAACACGAACCGGTGCGAAACGGCTGAATCCCACCACTGGGTAAAATGTTTCATTTTTCCTTGTATATGTAAATTATCAACTTTAGTCATGCCATGTTCGACCCACTCCTCTTAAGTTTATCCAAGCAGGACACTAAATGATTAAGGACATTAATGATTGTGCATGACCATGACATACTTTGTTTAGTATTCGTTCTCTAGAACCACAAATCTCGCTCTTGCCTCTTCAGTGAATTTTGCTCAGTCATTTTCTTCCTTCAAAGCTTTTTGTGTTGCTATTGCTTGTCAATCATATTGGCCTGGTAATAAACCTCTAAGCTAGGAAGCCCCACAACTCCCTATGTGGCCCTGAGAGAAAGCGGGCAGGATCCCATCCATGGTCGCTTTCAATGCAAAATAAAATTATTCATAGCTGATTGCATCATGGTTATCCATGGCTTAGGGATTGTGAGAGGTAACTTCTATGACCATTGCGGCAATATATACAACTTCACAATATTAATCCTCAACCACCAAGACAAGCCCACTGGTTTCCTTTTAACCCCTTAGTGACATGACTTTTTTGGCAAAATTTTTTTTTTTACATTTTTCACATAGATTGCAATTTAGGTAAACATTACCTTAAAATGTGAAGGGGTATTTCCAAATAACACCTCAATATGTGTTCAGCAACATCTCCTGAGTACAGGGATACCACCCATGCATAGGTTTGTTGGTTTGTTTTGGGCTAAAAGGCCACATTTAGGGGGTGAGCATTTTGGTTTTCCAACTTGGAATTCTGACATGCAGAAAACCTGCACCCATGTCCCATTTGGGGCATTTTTGAAGCCAGAAAGTGTATTCTACCCCACAAAGCCATATCTTTTTTTAAACTAGACACCCTAGGGTATTTCAAATGGTAGTATTTTAACACTTTCCATGCACTAATTATACCACCAGCCTATGTCAATGTTTTGGATATTAATTTTTTTCACATACATTGTACTTTGGGCATGAATTCACAGATCCTGTTATATGTCAGTGCCAAACAACACCTCAATATGTGTTCAGCAACATCTCCTGAGTACAGGGATACCACCCATGTATAGGTTGGTTAGGTTATTTGGGGGTTAAAAGGCCACATTTGAGACGTGCGCTTTTTGGTTTTCCAACTGGGAATTCTGACATGCAGAAAACTTGCGCCCATGTCCCATTTGCGACATTTTTAAAGCCAGAAAGTGTATTCTAACCCACAAAGCCATATATATTTTAAAACTAGACACCCTAGGGTATTTCAAATGGTAGTATTTTAACACTTTCCATGCACTAATTCTACCACCAGCCTTTGTCAAATTTTAGGTTAGTAATTTTTTAATGTTTTGTTTCCACATACATTGTACTTCAAGCATGAATTCACAGATCCTGTTATGTTTCAGTGCAAAACAACAACACCTCAATATGTGTTCAGCAACATCTACTGAGTACCATGCATACGTTTGTTGGGTTTTTTGGGGGATAAAAGGCCACGTTTAGGGGGGTGCATTTCCAACTTGGAATTTTAACATGTAGTCAGCCTGCGCCCATGTTCCATTTGGGACACTTTTGAAGCCTGTCAAAGTATTTTACCCTGTAAAACCATATATTTTGGAAAACTAGACATCCTAGGGTATTTAAAATTGTGGTATTTTAACACTTTCCAAGTGCTAATTCTCCCACCAACTTATGTCAAAGGGTTGGGATGTCATTTTTTTCCCACACACATTGTAGTTCAGGCAGGATTTTCAGATTCTGGTATTTTCCACTGCCAACCAACACCTCAATATGTGTTCAGCAACGTCTCCTGAGTACAGATATACCACCCATGCATAGGTTTGTTGGTTTGTTTTGGGGCTAAAAGACCACATTTAGGGGTTGGGAATTTCCAACCTGGAATTTTGACATGTAGCTCCCATGTCCCATTTGGGACATTTTTGAAGCCAGAAAGTGTATTCTACCCCACCAAGCCATATTTTTTTTTAAAACAATACATCCTAGGGCACGGGCGTCCAACGTGTGGCCCGCGGGCCAAATGCGGCCCGCCTGCCAGAGAGGTGCGGCCCGCCTGAGAGTGGCAGCGGTAGCCGCACCTCTCACCCGCTCCAGAAAAGTGCACACCGGGATGTCAGTGACACCCGGTGCTCCAACAAAGTCAGAGCGCGAGTGGATGGGGCTTTCTCCTGTCACGCAGGGGAGAAAGCTCCGCCCCTTCACACTCTGAACCCGATGGAGCACCGGGTGTCAGTGACATCCCGGTGCTCAGATGGAACAATCCACCTCCCTGCAGATATAAGGTAAGCGAGCAGGGAGGGGAAACAAAATGTTTTTTTTTTTCTTATTGTAAAAGTGTGTGTGTATGTAAGTGTAACATGGTGTGTTAGAGTGACTGTGTATTTGTGTCTGTGTATGCACGTTCAATGTGTGCATTTAATGTGATTGTTTTTTTATTGCAAACAAAATAATGGGGTTTTTCTTTCTTAAAAAAAAAAAGCAAAACTCTATGTGTGTGTGGAAGTGTGAATCAGTGTATGTGTCAGTGTGACTCAGTGTATGTGTCAGTGTGTAAATGCAACTATGTGTGTTTTTGAGTGTGATTGTATGTAAGTGTAATTTTGTGTAAGAATGACTGTGTGCATTTAATTTGAGTATTTATTTTTTTATATCTACTTGTGTGTGTGTATGTATGTATATCCACATGTGTGTGTGTGTGCATGTATATAATCTTGTGTGTGTGTGTATGAATGTATATCCACGTGTGTGTGTGTGTGTGTATGTATGTATGTATATCCTCGTGTGTGTGTGAATGTATGTATGTATATATATCCACGTGTGTGTGGGTGTGTATATATATATGAATATATCCACGTATATATATATATACATACACATGCGCACACACACCGTTTTTCCAAAATGAAACATCAATGCGGCCCACACACAAATAAATTTACGGTGAAGTGGCCCACTGCAAAACAAACTTGGACACCCCTGCCCTAGGGTATTTCAAATGGTAGTATTTTAACACTTTCCATGCACTAATTACACCACCAGCCTATGTCAATGTTTTGGATATTAATTTTGTTTCACATACATTGTACTTTGGGCATGAATTCACAGATGTAGTCAACCTGCGTCCGTGTCCTATATGGGATATATCTTTGAAACCAGCCAATGTAATTTATCTCCACCAAACCATATATTTTTAATGGTAGACACCCATCACTCCTTGTGGCAAGGGCTCAGCAGCCACCGATACATCACTAGATAATGTATCAGAAAGCTGACCAGGGTCAAAATCGAACCCTGAGTCAGCTGCCTCAGAATCAGTGCGTAAGCAGTGATCTCGAACAAAGAGGCTAGATCACTCCACTTTCTGGTGCTCCGCTCCACTTCATGTCGCCGGCATGCTAACTGCTCATCCTGCATCTCTTTGCTGGGCTTAGGAGTGTGATTAGTCAGTTCAAACTAACTGCTAACCGGGAGAGAAATGTAGCTCATCTAGAGATTGGCCAGTCATTTAAAGGGAATAGTAGCTCCTCCGCTGATTGGTCCCCGGGATCTGAAACAGTACTGAAATAGGACGGAAAACAGGTGAATACCAACCAGGACCTCCACTTCCCTAATGTGTACCCAGCTCAGAGAGCACAATACACGACTTGTACAATAAAGGTAAAGCCCGGCAGTTTCGGACTCTCTATGCCAACCCTGGTTAAGTTGGCGCTACTCTGATTGGTAGCTTTAGACGTAGGCAGCCTTCCCATTGTTCGCTACTCCTGAGTTCTGTCTGTAGGCGCCTCTCCTATTGGCTAGAGGTTTAAAGGTCCCTGAGTTAATTAGTTTAAAGGAACTCTTGCCCACCCCGGTCTCCCATTGGTCGCCCATTTCATCCCCCCTGTGTGATTGGTTAGCTGCCCAGCAGTGCCAGGGTTTAAATGGATTAACTCTGTCAAGTCCTAATCCGACTAACTTTGTATTGCTCTATCAATATATGATCTACATTTGTTTATATGTGAAATGTCCCATAAATATTCTTCTGTTTTCAAAACCTCTATACTGGTCTTGTCTATATTATACTGTGGGGGTCACAGAACATGGTTCTGTACTATTTACAGAGGTACCCAGAGGTACTAAGGAGTTGGATAGTACCCTTGGCTGTGGGACATACAAACCACAACCGGGACCTGGAAGACTAGTCATGGATGCAGTACCTAAAGGATCTGCTTGAAGCTCGTGAACGTTCTGCCAGTTATAAGTCCAAGGCTGTCCTGATTGCTGAACTGATGGAAGGTGACTTGATTATCAACACCCCTTTCGGAGGTCACCGACATGTTGGAGGTGCAGCGAGAGGTCCAGTGTCACCATTTGCAAAGAGAATATTCGCGGAGTGCACCAGTGGAAACTACCTTACTCAAGGGGCAGCCATCATGCCAAAGGCTCATCGTATTAAATTTCGCAACCTGCAGCAGAAGGAGGGACAACCTTTTACAGAATGGTTCCACTGAATGAACCGTGCAGTGGACCACTGGAAGTCTGGTTGCCAAGCTGCCCCCTGAGTACTCACTACTTTAATGTATACTCTGCCTGGCAAGAAAGACTGGAGAACCATCTTGGTTTTTGCTTTATTGAGTTTATTTGTGAATTATCTACATGACCAATGAGTAAAGGGAGGGTACGGAGAATTGAACAGGAGGAAACTAATAAACAGATTAGTAAGTGTTAGAAAAAAAAGGTAACAAAGATATTTCTACATGTTGAACCATTTATGTTTAACTATTTTATGATGCGCACAGCTATCAGGAAATTATACTCAGCAGCTTTTCTTATTTCTTTTATTTGAATGATTTTTTTTATAAGGCTCTTTTATCATTAGCCCTTTTTAGCATTCCATGTACCTGTTACATTGTAGCTATTATAGTGGAGATTTGTATTCTTGCTCAATTTAAAAAATCTTTTCCATACATGGTACAGTAAACTATACTCTTTATCTGCATTTTAGGGAGTCCAGTCACAGGATGCATTAATATTGAACCTTAATGAAGAATTTCCTACCAAATCTTATTGGGGACTGGGACAACCCAAAAGACCCCCAAACCCTCATAAATAAATGGGGGCTGGCCAAAAGCATGTAAGGTGTAAAAAAAACCACCATTTTAAATACCCTAGGGCAGCAGTGGTGAACCTAGGGCACGAGTGCCACAACTGACATGCCGAGCCCATGAGGAACAGGCAACAGTGGTTTAAAGATGGGCGCCGCCGGTCACTGCTTCTTTTCCCGATAATCAATTAACTTTTTGCTTTCCGTCTTGAACGTTTCTTCACATTGTGTCCAATTATAGGGAGAAGAAGCAGATAACTGGTGGCACCAGTCTTTTACCCACTGATGCCTGCTCCTCTCGGACTAGTGTGTGTGTATTGGTCTGTGTATGCATGAGGATGTGTGAGTATGAGTATAAGTGTGTGTGAGTATGAGTATAAATATGTCTATGCATGAGTATGAGTATAAGGGAGTGTGAGTGTGTGAGTATAAGTGTGTGTATAAGTGTGTGTCTGAGGATGAGTATGTGTGTGTGCAAGTATGAGTATAAGTGTATATGCAAGTATGAGTATGAGTATTTGTGTGTGTATGAGTATAAGTGTGCGTGTATGAGTATAAGTGTGTGTGTGTGAGTATAGGTGTGAGTGTGTATGAGTATGAGGATAAGTGTGTGTGTGTGTGTATATGAGTATAGGTGTGAGTGCAAGTATGAGTATAAGTGCATGGGTGTATGTGTGTGTATGAGCAAAAGTGTGTGTATGAGTGAGTATGAGTATAAGTGTGTGTGTGCGAGTATGAGTATAAGTGTGTGTGTATGAGTATAAGTCTACAGGACAGGGGGCGGGGGGCGTGTCCTGACTGATGAGCCGCATGGACGTGTAGGCTGAGCTCTCCTCCAAGCTCTGGTGCATGAGCGACTAACACAGCTGTCCAAACCGATAGAAGATCTAAGACGACGGGGAGGGTGAGCGGAATCATGTCCAGTAAAAACAAAAAAGCAACACAGAAAGTCTCTCAATATTTTCCACGCCGAGCAAGACTTTCAGATCAAGTCCAAGATGGCGACGGCGTCCTCATATCTCAAGTTAGAGATGAAGGGGAGGAAGATATAGCACAGAGATCCACGTTGGAGATACAGCCTGAACTAATAGAAACAGAGATCGAACCTGCAGTAACACAGAAAGTTATGAAACAACTACTGGATAGAAACATAGAAACATAGAATGTGTCGGCAGATAAGAACCATTCGGTCCATCTAGTCTGCCCAAATGCAGGGATCAATAAAAGACACGCTGAAAGACTTTATGGTAGAAATGAGACAGGAGGTGAGACAATTGGGAGATCGCACAGACCATAATGAAAATCGGATGGAGGAATTTGCTGGAAAATATAACGAATTAGTGGATCGACATAATGTACTGGAAGATGAAGTGGAGAGATTGATGACAAATGTGGCAGACATAGAGGACAGATCCAGAAGAAACAACATTCGGGTAAGAGGCATCCCTGAAGTGGTCCCGCAAACAACATTACCAGAATACCTCCAGGCACTATTCAAAAAAATAGTCCCTACGATATCAACAGCAGATCTCATAGTGGACAGAGCACACAGAATCCCCAAGCCAAAGGGTATGGCTGAAAATATCCCAAGAGATGTAATTATAAAGTTACATTACTTTTGTGCAAAGGAATCTGTAATGAACGTGGCTCGTAGAATGCCGTGTCTACCGAACCCATATGAGAACATACATCTGTTTACAGATCTCTCAGCTGATACACTAGCAAAAAGAAGAGAATTCCTTCCAACAACAAAGTTGCTGAGACAGAATGATATTGTGTATAAATGGGGATTTCCAGTCAAAACTGTTGGTGTTAAGAAACGGAGTACAGACAATATTGAAAACACCCGAAGAAGGCATGCAAATAATGCAGAAATGGAACTTGGCAGAAAATTCTAATGACATATATCTCACACCTAAAAGACCACAGAAGATGTCAACAGAATGGCACACAGTAAAACTAACACAGAGTCTGGTGGCAAAGCATACGGGAATAAGTGCATTGCAGGAGAATGCTCCGTGAGAAAAGAAAATAAGTTTGGTTGACCTGGAGATGGGACTTATGAAACTAAAAAACGAACTTTGATCAGATAAGTAATTCGACATGGGGGGGGGGGGGCAGAGATTGAGAGGGAGACATTGTATGTAGAACTGTTGGACTGTGTAAATTTTGCTTTAAATTAATGAAGTAACACTGGGAGGAGGAAGGCTTGGGATACAGAGAGAATATGTAAGATGATAATAAGTTCACTTTGGGAGATGTTAATAATTGATGCGTTGGAGTGGGGGGGGCGGGTTGGGGGGAGAGGGTGAGGGAGGAGGGGGATGTTAGTAGAGAATTGAATTGAGCTGGGGATTGTTTTGGTTCATGAGTGGAGGGAGGGAAAACACATATCAAAGCTCACAGGAGGTAAATGTGGATATAGGTATATTTTGATGTAAAAGGGAAAAATTCTTTATTTTTTTTTTTATGGAGACGGCTATAAGTAATATAAAGATAAAACACGGAAATTAAGGGATAAGAGATGACACGTGCCAAAAAGGTATAAATAATCAAATATCAGAGAGAGAACACACTTATATTAGTATTGATTCCCACAAGGATATAATAATATTAGGGGTAATGGGGAAGAAAAGGTATTAAGTACACAGTATATAAATAACCGAATATTAGAGTTAAAGATAAAGAGAAAAAAAAAATTGTCTGCACTTAGATTATAGATGTTTTCACAAGGGGAGCTATATAGTGAAAGGAGGAGAGAAAGGAGAAGAAAAATGTTTGTAAATGAGTAAAAGACATAGACACACAGGGGAGATATATTATTCTGGTAGGAAGTATAAATAACCAAGAATACACAATAGTCAATATATATTGTCCGAACATAGAACAACTGATTTTTGTGAGGAGTGTTTTTAAGAAACTACAAAAAATACAAAAAGGTTATGTAATAATCTGCGGTGATTTCAATATCGCACCAGATCCAATAATAGATTCCACAAATACATCTACAGGTAAATATAGGAGACGTATATTAAAACAAGGTAAGCAATTTATGGAGTTACTACAGGAACATGAGCTATATGATGCTTGGAGAAATGAACATCCATTGGAAAAAGATTTTTCATATTATTCAATAGTGCATCATATATATACAAGAATTGATTTAATTTTAGTAGATCAATTAACATTGCAAAAAATTGAGCAATCAGGAATAGGAGACATAACGTGGTCCGACCATGCCCCTATATGGATCTCGATCAAACAAAATGATAAAATAAAAAGAAATGGTAGATGGAGATTAAATGACAAATTACTCCAGAATCCGGATATTTGTAAAAAAAATAACAGAAGAATTAGAAGAATATTTTAAAATTAATGATACTAAAGAAGTAAAATTTAGCTCGGTATGGTTAGCGCATAAAGCAGTAATAAGGGGTCTTCTATTAAAAATCGCTGCTCAACATAAAAGAAACAGAGATAGAAAATTGCTTGAACTAATGGAGTCACTAAGACATCTAGAAGAAATGAACAAGCGTAAATGGACAAATAATATATATAGGGAAATTCAACAACTCAAAATTCAAATATCTGATATCCAATTAGAAAAAACTGAATTTATGCTGAGATGTGTAAAGCAGACCTATTACGCTAAAGGAAATAGAGCAGACACTATACTAGCAAGAAAATTAAAAAAACAACAAGTAGCAAACAAAATACAATATTTGATAGATGCCTCAGGTAGAAAGATATGGAATCCGCAAAAAATAAGTGACAGGTTTGCTGAATATTACCAATCACTATATAACTTACACCTAGATCAAAGTATTTTACAGCTAACAGAAAAAAAAATTAAATCATTTCTGAATAGTTTAAATATCCCGGTATTATCTGAGGCTTGTATACAAAATTTGTTGAGACCAATTACAGGGGACGAAGTAAAAGATACAATTAATGCTTTAAAACCATACAAATCTCCAGGCCCTGATGGTTTATCAAACATATATTATAAGAAATTTCAGATATCTCTTATCCCATATCTTATAAGACTATTTGATATGATGAGTAGAGGAGAGGAAACACCCCCAGAACTTAGTGAAGCATATGTAGTTACAATATTAAAACCGGGCAAATCGCCTAATGATTGTACAAGTTATAGACCTATAACGCTGTTAAACACGGATATTAACATATATTCCAAACTATTAGCTAGCGGACTAAATAAAGGATTAGTGGAATTGGTAGATAACGACCAAGTAGGGTTTATTTTAAGTCGGCAACCATCAGATAATACCAGAAAATTTATAAATATTACACATTTGGCACAATTAAATAAGAATCCATGTCTGCTATTTTCCTTGGACGCCGAGAAGGCATTCGATCGCCTCCATTGGCTTTATATGAAGTGTGTGTTACAAGCCTTTAATATCCCAGAGGAGTTCATTAGATCAATGTTTTCATTATATCAAAATCCAACAGCAAGAGTATATAACTTGGGCTTTAGATCAAGATCATTCCATATACATAATGGAACACGACAGGGATGTCCTCTGTAGCCAATTTTGTGTGCAATGGCAATTGAACCCCTAGCGATAGCTATAAGATCAAACGATAAGATCGGAGGTTAAACTAGGATTGTATGCAGACGATATTATGTTATCACTGATAGATCTGAATGCCTCGTTACAAAGCCTACATGAGATATTAGATACATTTAGTGAAATATCTTATTATAAAATCAACTGGTCAAAGACACAAGCACTGAATATAGGTTTTCCATCAGAATAGATAGGAGATTTAAAACAACAGTATCAATACAAGTGGCGATCAGAATATATTTCGTATTTAGGAATAAAAATTACCAAAACCCCACAAACATTATTTAAATATAACTTTGTAAATCAAATTAAAATAGATGGTCTAAAATAGAAATATCTTGGTTAGGTAGAATAACATCTTTCAAAATGAACTCTCTACCCAAGTTGTTATACCTATTTCGAACAATAACAATACCGTTGACTAAGAACTTTATAGGGTCAATTCAAACTATATTAAATAGATTTATATGGAGAGGGAAACAGGCAAGGATCTCTACAGAGTTACTACAAAAATCAATTGCTTTGGGGGGGATGGGAGTTCCAAACATTAATAATTATTACCAAGCAACCATAATAGCACAGGCACTTGTTCTCTTTTCGCCACCAAAAGAGGTAAAATGGGTAGATATAGAAACAGAATACGTATATCCGAATGATATGAGAGATCTAATGTGGGTTTCAGGGGGTAAGAGACCGGTAATACCTACAATGTTACCCACAACAAGATTATCAATATCATACTGGGATAGATATAGAGAACGGCTAAGGGTACCATCACAGCTGGTCTACGATACGCCCATGTCAGTATTATCTTACTATATACCAGATTTGAGAATAACGAACTGGATACAGAATGGGATTAAAACTATTGGATCATTGTACTGTAAGGGATATGATACCCTTTTCCACACTTAGAACAAGATTTTGCATAGAACACTCAGAATTCTTTAAGTACTTACAAATAAGGCATATGCTAAGCGGTAATAATGAAATACAGATAACAGGATTAGATAAGAGCTCAAAGATAATGGAGTTAGCTGGAAAAGCCCCATACGTTAAAAAAGCAATCTCTGTGGTATATAACCTGTTGAATAGTTCAGATAGCTCACAAAAATTATCCTTTATGATAAAATGGGAACAACAACTTAACATAAATATAGAAACAAAAATATGGTTTAATTCCATGACAAAGTTACAAGGAGTTTCTAAGAACATATCACATTTCGAAACTGTTAGGAAGGTTTTATACCATTGGTACTATGTGCCCACTAAGCTATCAAAAATGTACACAACAACATCCCCACTATGTTGGAGGCAATGTGGCCAAAATGGTAATATGGCACATATATGGTGGCAATGTTCAAAATTGCAGAAGTTTTAGCAGGGGATTCATACACTCTTAGAAGAAATATACTCAACATCTTTGCCATTTACACCTGAATTCCTATTATTGAATATAATACCTGAAAAAATTACAAAGAATAAAAGTAAACTTGTATTGCAGATTTTGACCACCGCAAAGGTATCAATAGCAAGAGCCTGGAAAAGCCAGGAACCACCAACATGTAAGGATGTAGAGAATTCGATGAATACTAACAGGGTATATGAGAAAATGGCGCACAGAATGGCAAATACATTGAATAATTTTAATGAAATATGGGGTCCGTGGGATAGATATCAATGTGATAAGATGAATGCTAATGGATCAGAGGGAAATACGAGTCCAAGAGATACAGTCTGGAGGAGACAGGCTCTAAGGGAAATACAATACGTTTGATAGAAAGAAAGTAGAAATAAAAGTATGAGCTAGGAGGAATTAGAAGAGGGAGAAAGAGGACGAATGAGGGGATGGGTGGCCCTGGATGAGACATATGTAGATAAATATGAGAAGAAAGGATTGATAGATGTTTCTTATTTGAATGCAGGATGTCTATTGTATTGTTTACCTTTTTACTGTGGTAAAATCTTAATATCTTATCCCTGACTATTAGGGGAAGTTAATGAAATTGTAATATTTGTTACAGTATTTATGTAATATCGGGGTAAACAAAATGAAAAGATGAAGCATCAAGACTGAGGGAGAAGAGGAAAGGGGAGGGGAGATACTAATAGTAAAAGAGAGGTAAAAATAAAAGGGTACAGAGTAATAGGTAAAGCTCTTTTAAGAAATGTAACATCTGACCCCCTGAAGTAAATATGGAGAATATGTAATATCTCTGACCTTGATGTTTTGTTTTTGCAGGAACTTATTTTGATATTCTTTTCTTTTTTTCTTTCTTCTTCTTCTTCTTCTTGTATGGATATGTATTTGAATGATGTATTGTTTTGTTCATTCTAATGCTAATTTTTATATGAAAATATAATAAAGAAAATGTCATTTAAAATAAGTCTACAGGACAGACTATTGTAGTGCTGTCTGTTCTCGGGTACACCTTAGGTATCAGGGTATGCCCACGGCCATGGGTCCCTGGCTTGCTTGCACCTAGAGGATCATCAGCCATACCACACTGACGAGGCCATTGTAAGCCAAAACATATGCCTGTGGTTTGCTGTGTTCCTCATGCAGAGGAGACTAGCCATGCATTTCAGATCTGGACTGCCCTTATGGGTGGGATTAGTCTGGTATACTAATGGAGTGGTTTCTCTGCAATGGTGTAATCAAGTGAAAAATGTAGTTGCCCTCCAATGTAGGTACTATCCTCAGTGCTGTCTTAACAGCATTGCAGGCCCCTGGGCAAAGCAAGGCGGTGGGGCCCCATAACCCCGACCCTAATTCCACCCCTAAACTCCACCTCTAACCCCACATCCAGCAACAAAAAATTATGCGCAGCAATAATTAATCACCACAGCAAGTCCAACTCTAATCACAGTGTAACACTGATCTTTTTACAGAATCCTCTGATTATTGACTTGTTTATGATAATCTTTTAATTGCACAACACTGCTGGAATAATTAATACAGAAATATGCACAATTAAAAGATTATCATTAGCAAGTCAATAGTCACATTTCTAGAAGAAGATCCTTTGAAAATCACCATAACAAGTCACACCATCATTTTGATCATACTTTAAAATATGATGAAACATTTTTTTTAAAAAGACACATTTGTGTGAGTGATACCACCCATGCATAAGTTTGTCGGGCTGTTTGTGGTAGTAATTTTTCTTTGTTATTTTTCTACATGCATTGTACTTCAGAGATCAATTCACAGATTTTGGTATGTGTCACTGCCAAACAACACCAATAACATCTCCTTAGCATAGGGATCATCTCCTTGGCACAGGGATTTCACGTATGTATAGCTTTGTCAGCTTGTTTTGGGGTTAAAGGGCCACATTTGAGAGGTGGACTTTTTGGTTTTCCCACTTGGAATTTTGATATGCAGAAAACTAGCATCCATGTCCCATCTGGGAGATATTTGAAGCCAGACAGTGTATTTTACCCCATCAAACTATATATGTTTTAAAGTAGACACCCAAGGGTATTTCAAATGGTGGTATTATAACACTTTCCATGCACTAATTCTACCACCAGCCACTTTTGAGAAGTGCACTTTTTGATTTTTCCAACTTGGAATTTTGATATGTAGAGCAAGGAAGGGGTTAATAGCTCATATAAGCGCATTTGTAGTACTGTAATTACAGTACCAAAAAATTAACCCTTAAAAAAGAACAAAGAAGAAAAAAATGTGCTGCTGTGTAGTAATCAGTGGTAGGTAAGGGGTTAATACACAGGGTACACTATACATATGGTATGGCTTTTATAAAAGCCCTTGGGTCTCACCATTTTATTACATTTTATTTAATTTATTAAAATTTAAAACTTACATTATACGGATCTGTCTCTCACTCATTAAAACTCAATTCAGCAGAGGGAGGCAGATCTACACAGGTCAGATCAATATTTGATCTGACCAGGCGAGGGGTGATGCTCACCTGAACTATCACCAAATTGCCTTTGCCGCTGATCGGCTTTTACTGAGTTGATGGGACACTTCATCGCGGGTGCATCCTTGCAGCCACTTCACCACCGTCACTTCACCACACGATAGCTCGTCGTGGGACATTTCATTGTGGGACATTTCATCGCTAAAGGTGAGTTTATTTTAGTATTGGAGTTAAGGGTGGTTAGAATTAGGGTTCGGGGGTTAGAATTAGGGTTTGGGGGTTAGTATTAGGGTTTAGTGGGTTAGTATTAGGGTTCGGGGTTAGTATTAGGGTTTAGGGGGTTAGTATTAGGGTTCTTACTGCCTGATTCAAGCATTTTTCATATATGTACATACAGTACAATTAATATTAATGTTATCTGAAAATATTTTGTTATATTTTTTGCAATCCAATCTAGGCATTGGACTTTAATTTAGAGCTGTCTTGAAACATACATCTGCAATAATATCATTATCCATTTGCTGCAATGTTAGCCCAGTCCTGCATTTTTCCTTATATGGGCAGTATTTTGACCACACCCACCATTGTTTGTTAAGGAGCTGGGCAACGTATCACAATAGCTTCAATGTATATAAAGGATAGGCTTGTACTACTATGTTAGTCTGTGGACACATCAGGAGCCAGGAGAAGCCAGGATGATCTCATGGCCAAAAAAACATATGCCAAAATTGGTACAGTAAGTAACTTGTATTTATACTGAGTTTCTGGGCTGGGCTACTCACTGAGTGAGTATTATTAATACGCAGGTCATTTTTTTTCTAGATCAGCTGCCAGGATGATCAGGATAATCTTGTGGCCAAGGAGCACCACAGAGTGGGATGCCACAATGGTTGCAGGATAGATGTGTATAACATAAATTATAGTAGAAGTTGTTTAGTATAAGTTAAGATCTTTTGTCTACAGAATTAATGCTTAGAGTATAAGTTATACAGCCCCGATCCAGGGTTAAACAGCCGATCGCTGGTTTTCAGGGTCAGGAAGGAATTTTTTCCCTGTTACTCATTGTTTTTTTTTTGCCTTCCTCTGGATCATTTGACTTGGGATTTAAAAATGAAATAATAGAATAAAAGTTTTATATAACCCAGATCAAAAATTAAAAAGCCGATTGCTGGTTTTCAGGATCAGGAATTAATTTTTTTCCTGTTACTTAGGTTTTTTTTTCTTCCTCTGGATCATTTGGCTTGGTCTTTAAAGTGTCGAATAAATCCCTTATCATCCATGGTCAATAGGCCGATCCAGGGTTATACAGTCGATCGCTGGTTTTCAGGATCAGGAAGGAATTTTTTTACTTGTTACGCAAGTTTTTTCGCCTTCCTCTGGATCATGTCCCTTCAGAACCCAGTAAAATACAATAAAAGCTATTAAACCTTTCAATCCTTGTTGTTGACATCTCTCTTCTTGGATGGTATAATCAATTTACTTATTGGGTCATGGTTATAGTCTGGATAATCAAGGGTTACCAAATATGGCAAGTTCTTATCCCCTGAAAGATATATATAGACACATATACTCACACACCGCACATACACAACCAGTCACAAACACACACACCTCACATACACGGCCAGCCACAAACACGGCCAGCCACAAACACACACACCTCACATACACAGCCAGTCACAAACACACACACCTCACATACATGGCCAGCCACAAACACACACACCTCACATAAACAGCCAGTCACATACACACACACACACACATACACCTAACATACACACACACCTCACATACACAGCCAGTTACATGCACACACACACTTCGCATACACAGCCAGTCACATAAACACACGTCACATACACAGCAAGTCACATTAGACACTAGAGCTGTGCTGTAAAAAAAACAAAAACAAATATGGATGGATGGAAGCGGAAAGGGGCTCCCCATGAATAAAAGCAACTGGACGCATGGGCGTCCACAGTAGTTTTTCCGGGGGGTGGGGTGGTGGTTTTGGGGTTAAAATATCAAAGCAGGAATGGACTGACGCCATGTATAAATTTATTTACGAAGAGTGTTGAGACAAAGACATGGAGTCAATAACAGTCAGACTGATTTCATGAGGAGGCAGAACTCAACTTTTGACAGTTCAACGCATTTCACACCATTAGCACAAAATATCCTCACCAGTACCCCCAATACCTCCTAACTCCTCCCCATTGTTTACTTTTGTTTGCTCGGGAGAGGGGTTGCTTGGTTGGAGGCAAATGTTACCCCCAGTAGTAGCTAACAGACCAGCATATACCTGAGCATTATGGGAAGTTTACAATACCTGGGGTGATAAAAATTAGCCACTATTGCCCCACTCTACAATTCCTATGGTATTCATCCAGTAATGGGCTGGCTGTATATCATGAGACCAACAACAAAAAAGTTAGTGTGCAGTGTAACATCCCAGTTTGTAACTACAAATCCAATAAAAATTAAGCTAGTAATATGGCTGATTGAATATAATTGTAGATGCAGTCAACAATAACAGTTAATATTTGCAGACTTCAAACACCCCCCGCCCCTCCCCCGCGCACAGCTCCATCTACAGTTATCAACTAGCAATGTAACTTGCTTAACATCATGTGTGTTGGAGTCAACAAATATTAATGTTGTGTTGTGTAGTGCAGTTCTGCAGGGCTGGTGCTACCCTAAGGCAGCACAGACAGCTGGCCGCCTTAGGGCGCCACAAGGGAGGCGGCGGGAAAATCGAAATTACCTGCACACCCAAGGCCTGCCATAAGGGGGTTTAGCCGGTCCGTGGCTGTGAGGGAAGCGTTGTGTGCTCTTCTCCAGCAGAGCGGCTTCAGTCAAGTTTGATCAAATAAAAAATATGCGACCGGAGTTACTTTTTTTTTTTATAACAAACTTTATTGAACCTTCACGGCTCGAGGGAAGCGCAGAACGCTTCGCTCAAAGCCGCGGACCTGCAGAGCACCAGGAGACAGAGCAGCAAAGAGGTAAGTACTGGGGAGGGGGGAGGAGGGAGGCAAAATCTTGGCATATTAAATGGCAATATCCTGGCATATTGAGGGGCAAAATCCTGGCATATTAAATGGCATATTGGAGGGGCAAAATCCTGGCATATTTTTATTTTTAAACTTTATTAATTACATCATTTCTTCATTTTACAAAAATAGTTCAAGCAGTACAAAATTTTAAGTGGATTAAATACAGTGCAGTATGTTGTATGCTGCAAGCATGATATAATGTATATTACATATTCATTCGAGATCTGCAATATCTTGATAATAAAGATAAATTACGTACAGCCATTCTCACATTCACATCACATTCATACTATTTCTCTAGGTGAAAAATCGTCAACTGCGTAAGTCCAAATGGGCAACCAAGATGGGGCTATAGATAACATTATTTATGGATATTAGGCCTATAGTCTCATACTGTGAGGGGTAGTTTATGCATCACTACACTAGATTAGATAAGATTTTGCCACGGGGCCCAAATTTCATAATAGCTGTCTAAGTTGTTTGTTAGTTTATAGAAGTACCTCTACATATTATGTTGGTAATTTATCTGTCAAAACTTTTTGCCTGGTCGGGGGGGTCCTGGTTTTTCCACTCTCTAGCCATGCAGATCTTTACTGCCGCAAATACATTTATCACTAGATTTATCTTAGCTTTATTATCTAATGGCATGTCTAAATTAAAAAGGAAGGTTTGGGGAAGCAGACACCAATCTGATTCAAAAAGAATTTTGAGCAGGACCCCCAGATCGGTTTTAAGGGAGTGCAGTCCATCGCAGCTCCACCATATGCGAGACATGGTTCCGGGCTTGTTTTGGCATCTCCAACAGTTACTTGAAGAGGTTTGGAACATTTTATGCATAACAACTGGAACGTAATACCAGTGATGCAACAGCTTAAAAAACTGTTCACGTAGATTGATGCAGTGTACCGCCTTCCTCATCCTAGTCCATGCCCGAACCATGTCTCAGCTGGGAGGTCCATTCCCAGTTCTCTCTCCCATCGAATGATGCCCTTGGATTTCTCTGGGTCAGTCTCCCTGCGTGAAAGATCCAATAATCTAGATATGAGATGTTTTTTATAGTGAGCCTCGAGAAAGGTATCAAGCTCTGAGTGTTCCCTCAATGGGTTTGCATTCAAAAAGCTTTTAATTCGTGTGTAGGTGAAATTCCCCGTATCTGGGATGTCATATTTGCGTTGGATTTCGTCGAATGAGTGAATTGAGAAGGACGATAGTATATCCGAAATATGGGTCAGTCCTTCTCCAAACCACTGTTTTAAGTCTAGGTCTTCCATCATTAGTTGGAGAGTCTCCAGAGGAGCTGGGTTAGTTAGAGAATCAGACAGAGCAAACTTCCCTTTAAACTTAAACATTTGTTTCACTATGTTTAATATAATAGGGTTCAAAATTTCCAATTTCTTATATTGTTCTGAGTTCAACCAGAAGAGGCAATAGGGATTACAATTCCTACATAACCATTTTTCATAATTGAACCAGCCCAGATTGAAGCCCTATTTACAGTCCCAGACTATGAAGTGTTAAGCCATACATGCTTCATAGATTCCAGCAATGTTTGGATAATTGACTCTGTCCAGAGACAGTTTCCTTCTCAACGTAGCCCTTCCAATTCTTGGAGGTTTCCCATTCCATACAAAGGAAGAACATATTACTTCGAACTGCTGCAAAGTCCTAACAGGTACAGGAAGGGGGATAGTTCTGAATAAGTACGTCAATTTGGGGAGCACGTAGCTTTTTATGGTGTTCAACCTGCCCAACCAAGAGATTTCATAATTCTTCCAGGACAAAAATTTAGTTTTTAGTTGGCTAAGCAGATGGGAATAGTTCTCAGATACCAGGTTTTTAAGGTCATGACAGATTCGTATTCCAAGGTATTCAATATGTTTTTGGTTAAAATGAAAGAGAAGCTTTCTCCTTAGATTACTCAAAGTTTGCTGGTTTATATTAAATGCTTGCGTTTTGTTAAGGTTAAGCTTATGGTTTGAATATATTCCAAACTTCTGTATTTCCGGGACAGACATTTCTGGGTTTCCTATGGTTAGCAAAGTATTGTCCGCATATAGCATGATCTTATGCGAAAGCGGACCCGTATTTATTCCCTCTCTTTTGTTATTTGCCGGATCAGAGCCGCCAGGGGTTCGATCGTCAGCACATAGAGCATGGGGGCTAAAGGGCACCCCTGTCTAGTGCCGTTGTTAATATAAAAGAAATCTGAGTCAAGATCCGATCCAGATATCTTGGCCTGGGGGTCCGTATATAACGCCATTGTATTAGTGGAAAAGGTACATGAGAGGCCAAAAACATGGAGGGTTTCCTTCAAGAAGGTCCAGCTGACCCTGTCAAACGCCTTCTCGGCATCTAGTGAATAAGACTTCCCTTTATAAATAATTTTATTAATCCTGATACAACTATTCCTATGTTTAATTTTATTCGTCAGATTCTTGCTGGCCCTGTTACTGCTATAATACCACTCCTGTCTTAGACATTGTAGCGACCTATTTGTTTTTTCTAATAATCTATCTTAAAATTTTTGTTGGATCTCGGCTATTTGTTTATTTAAATCTATGTCTGGGTTTGGTTTATTGAGGGCTTCAATCTAGGCAAGCTTCACATAGAGGTCTCCCAATTCAAGACCCTTTGCCTTTTAATTTTTTTCCCCTGTTTTATAAGATGTCCGCGCATTGTGCATTTCATTGTACACCAAAGAGTTGAATCCTGAACTAGCCCGTTATCATTATCCTTCAGATAATCTACTGCAAGCTTTCTAAACTCTTCCCTATCCGACGGTGCGGTTCAGAGGGTTTTGTTTAGTCTCCATTTAGATCTAATTTTATAATTCTCTCTGTTTTTGATGGTGACAAAGAATAGTAGTGATGTACCTGTGAATAAAAGGTATAATCTCTCTCTTCTGGTTTTTGTGTTCTCCAAATATCGCATAATCTGTTCCTAGCCAGCCATTCAGTGAAGGACTTTGCAACAGATTTAAGCTTATTATCTGGAGCGGAACCACGCATCAATCATTTATCTAATCTGACATCATGGATGCAATTTAGGTCTCCACCAAAAACGAGATGTCCTGTACAAATCTCCTGAATTCTGGAGTAGACCTTTCTTAGAAACCTCACCGCCGCAACGTTGGGTGCATAACTGTTGTCTATGGTATAAGGCACATCGTTAATTTTACAGATACAAATCACGAATCTTCTCTCAGTCAGTTTCGAGATAGATACACTCCAACTTTAAGTTGTTGCCAATTATTATTGCAACCCCTTGTTTTTTTTTGCAGGCCAGATTTGATGTGTAAATGTTAGGATATTTCTTATATTTCCAATAAATAGAGCCTCCTGTAAGCCAATGGGTTTCTTGCACGAAACATACATCTACATTCTGGAAATGGTGAATAAGTCAGCCTGCTGAGAGGAAGGAACTGAAGACGCGTCTGATTGGAAAGACGCCCACTACAGAATGCAGACGCTACACGGGAGATTTAAAAATGGAAGCTGAAGAATAGAGAGAGGACACTTGAAAAAGCCCTATCAATTGGGCGAAACGCGTTGTGAAGGAGAGGAGACCTTTGGGACTGGCTTTGGACACTTGGCTCTTTACCACTGTGCATTCTCATGCTGAATCCTGTGATATGTGATGTAAGACTTGTATGTACCTTTTTCTATATTAAATTTACTCACACTAAAAGTCTCCTCTTCACTCTCTCTTGCTTTTTGGAGACCTGATGGATCATTAACCCCTTGTGGGCTCCCAGGACGCCTTATAGACTGAGCAGAACTCTGCTCAGGAAGATGTGAGTGCATTCTCACTTAATTTTGCATGTTGGCACTTTTAATTTAAGATTACTACACTATATTATTATTGTTTCTGTTTTTATCCCTTCTGGTTTACACCGAGCTGATTACGCTATATCTAAGGGTAACCCCGATTTTTATTTTGTGTGTATTACAGTGTTGGGTTACAGCGCACTTTTTCACGTGTTTTGTTTTATTTTTTGTTTTATTGTTTGCGTGTTTGCACTCAACTTTTCATGTAGATGGTTCATACTAGAGATGCGATTTGTAGGTGAGTGGTCTGGAAAAAGATCCTCTGGGAAATTATCTGTTGGTATTACTTCAGTAGGTCATTATGCCTCTTTTAGGAAATCTTTTGCTGCACAGCTTGATTTAGAAGAATAATATGTCACGAGTGGTTTTATTTTGTCCGTACTTTGTCTCTTCTCTCTTTCTCTCTCTCTCTCCTTCTCCCTCTTGGGAGCCATTGCTCAAAGTTATTCAGCGAGAGGGAAAAAAAAAAGGAGAAAAAGAGGAGTCCACACAGTCCAGAATCTATTGTCAAGCCACAAATTTGTGGCTAGAGCCTTTGGCGCGCTTATGCAGAAGATTCAGTAATATATCTTATCCTTGTGGTTCCCACCAGGGCATGAGATTAATGAAACCGGGAATTATTCTGAGATTAAGCCCGTCCAGTATGTTCAGAGTACTTCACCTTTACTCTCCAGAGTTGGAGTGTACAGTCTCTTAGCAAGCATAGTGTATCTTCCCTCTTTCTTTCCCAGATGCCTCTGTTCTATAGTTCAAATATAGATAGTTTGGCCTTAAGCAACCAGAAATCACATTATAAGGTCGGATTGAGACTCTTCTCAGTATCCCTACAGCTCAGTTGTGTCTTTATACAGAACGAGGAATAATATGTAGATCCAGTGAACGTCAATGTATGCTCTAGAGTAGTTTGCTTCCCAGAGACCCTTATGCCATTATAACGAAGAACTCCTATGATGTGAGTAAATATACCAGATTCCTCTAGAAATGGGTAAGTTCACATAAGGAGTGTGTGGCTTATCTGTATGTTTCTAAATGTGTTACAGCCCAAGTCTCCTGCAGCAACTTTAGATATTCTATTCCTGGTATAGCTCCAGTAGATTAAAGTCAGGGTTTCCCTCAAATGGAAAATATCTGAAAACAGGTGTCCCTATGTATTCCAGCGTTTCTTTAGATAAGTCAAATATCCCTTAGTTTAGCTGGTGTTAAGTTTGCTTGTGGAGTTGTATACTCTTAGCTAAACAGGAATATTCAACTTTATTGTCCGAATTGGGGTGTATATTTACAATGTGTTCCAGGCTTAAATAGAGTGAGTTTTGCTTTAATGTTCCCCAGAAGGGGTTACGGAATTCCTCTTAGTGGCCATAAGGCTCAAATTATGATTCTACATAACACAGAAGGCTCAGTTAAGAGTCAGTATATGTTTAGGCAGATTTTACCTTAACCCAAAGTCCAGTCTCAATGGAGTTCAAGGCTCCTGTGAAAAAGGAAGACCAGACTTATCTGGAGTAATGAGTGATCCTTCTAGGATTCGCACAAGCTTCAGAGGCTGGTAAATATATATATTTTTTTAATCTTTTTTTCCATTTTCCCTCGTCCTCTCCTTTATGCGTTCCAGACCAGACCTTATATATCGATGATAGATGTTATATCATAGGTGTGTCACAAAGATTTACTTGTAGGGTTGTATGCTTTTAGCTGAGCAAAATAATTGACTCTTCTGTCCTGATTGAGATATGTGAGTACAACGTGTTCCAAGCTTAAATAGGCAAAGTTTGCTTTGATTTTCCCGAAAAAGGGTTACAGCGGATTGCTCTCAATGTCACCTATGCTCAACTTAAATAAAAAAAATTAAAAATTCAACTGTACATCGGTGTATGTTTAAGCTTATTTTGTCTTCACAAATGAGTTCAGTGTCAATGGAGCACAAGACTCCTGTGATTTTATAAGAAGACCAGACTTCTAGAGTGTCCCGTCTGGAGTTCATATAGGTTACAAAGGCTAATAGACAGTCATTATGAGTTCCAGTCCAGATCTCCTATAGTGAAAGTAGATATCATGTCCCACAATAGTGAGGTCAGGGGCTTCCCTTCCTCTTCTCTGCCTTCCCCCTTCTAGTAGGTAAACAGATTTAAGTATTATTAAACCAGAGCAAAGCAGCAAATGGTTGTGGAAAGTTCTTGCAAAGGGTTTCAGTCTCAGCAATGTGATATGTGTATATATGAAATAACTGTCTTCTGTGGTAATATACAATATGAATATATTCACATATTCTGTTGTGCTGGAGAGAGTAGAAAGAGAGACTCAAAGAAAAAAAAAAAGGGAAATACTTAGCTTGATTTGGTTACAAGCCACAGCCTTGCCTTGAAACTCAGGAAGAAGTCATATACTATGAAACGCTTCACCTATACTGGCGGCCATCTTCCAGGGGAGTAGATGTCTAACAACTTTCCAGCTCCCAGTCATGAAGAAAAGGTCAAATCCTCATGAGGCAGTAGAATTAGCGGGTAAGTCAAGAAATAAGAACATCTAACTCAGTGTTGAATCAGTCGATCGACGAATCGCTGGCTCGTAGCGAAGAGGGATTAATCCATGCGGTCTTCTGTCAGCACCACCCGCACCTCGTAGCAAGCCGACACGTCGTGCATCCTACGTCATCCACGTCATCCTCAGAATACTGGCATATTGAGGGAAAAAATCCTGGAACATTAAATGGCATATTGGAGGGCTAAAATCCTGGCATATTGGGCAGCAAAATTCTGGCATATTAAATGGCATATCGGAGGGGAAAAATCCTGGTATATTGAGGGGCAAAATCCTAGCATATTGAGTGGCAAAATTCTGGTATATTAAATGGCATATTGGAGGGGCAAAATCCTGGAATATTGAGGGGCAAAATTCTGACATATTAAATGGCATATTGGAGGGGCAAAATTCTGGCATATTGAGGGGCAAAATCCTGGCATATTGGGGGCAAAATTGTGGCATATTAAATGGCATATTGAGGTGCAAAATCCTGGCATTTTAAATGGCATATTGAGGCGCAAAATCCTGGCACATTAAATGGCATATTGAGGTGCAAAATCCTGGCATATTGAGGGGCAAAATCCTGGCATATTAATTGACATATTGAGGGGCAAAATCCTGGCATATTGAGGGGCAAAATCCTGGCATATTGAGGGGCAAAATCCTGGCATATTGAGTGGTAAAATCCTGGCATATTAAATGGCATATTGGTGGGACAAAATCCTGGCATATTGAGGGGCAAAATCCTGGCATATTAAATGGTATATTGAGGGGCAAAATATTGGCATATTAAATGGCTTAATACTGGCATATTGAGAGGCAAAATAGTGTGTCTCAGGTTATGTGTGTATTGGTGTCACTGTGTGTGTAAGTGGTAAGGGTGTATGTAAGTGTGTCACTTTCTGTGTAAGGGTGTGTGTGTAAGTCTGTCACTGTCTGTGTAAGGGTGTGTAAGTGTGTCACTGAGACTGTGTAAGGGTGTGTTTGTGTGTAAGTGTGTCACTGTGTCTGTGTAATGTTGTGTGTGTGTCACTGTGTCTGTGTAAGGGTGTGTGTGTGTAAGTGTGTCACTGTGTCGGCGTAAGGGTGTGTGTTTAAGTGTGTCACTGTGTCTGTGTAAGGGTGTGTGTGTAAGTGTGTCACTGTATTTGTGCAAGAGTGTGTGTGTAAGTGGTAAGTGTGTCTCTGTGTGTGACTACAAGGGTTTCTTTGTGTTTAAGGGTTTCAATGTGTGTTAGGGTGTCAATGTGTGACAAATTTAGAGCATGTGAGTTGAATATTTAGATGTATTTATTTTCCACACTATACGTTGTACTTTTATATATGTAAAATGTATGGAGGATAGAAAATAAATATTTATAACCCAAAGGAAATATAAATACAAAGCGCCTGTGAGTGCACAAAAGTGTAATTATGTTATATACAAACCCAAATACTGATACGTTGGTGGGTACTGAGACGGAACTTTTTGAATCTTCTGATAAACCAGAAAAACGGACTGATATGGACTAGTGAAATAAATGAGGATAAATAGCGCGCTAGTCTTATGTAACTCGCAGAAAGACACTATTGCAGAGAAAACAAGAGGAGAAATGTATATAAATAGAGAAGACATCGCTACATATGCATAAAAAAATCAATAAAACGAGGATTAAATGTCCTGAAGGGAGATCCTATTTTGGTCCCCATATTGCCCGATAAAGGGAGAATTATTTGTAGACGCAATAAAAATTTGAAAAGCATACTAGCTCTGACAGATATGTCTAAAAAATTTAAAGAAAAACCCCATAAGTACAACTTTTTGTCTAGCATTAAGGGGTGGTACAGATGCGGAAATTGTGACCAATGCTCTGTCTGCCCCAAAAAAGCCAGTTACATTGTAGATGGCGCCACTAAAACAAAATATCCCATCAGAAGACATGTATCGTGTAACACAATATATAAATTAAATAAAATGTGGTATATATTTTGGAGAGCCCAATTGGCCTCCAATATATAGGAAGAACCAGTAGAACTTTTTAAAAAAGACTTTCAGTACATAGGTACAAAATAAGGAGAGGGTATGAGAAACATGTTTTGTCTAAACACTTTTTAGATGTAGATAAACGAGACAATAAAAAATTAAAAGCATTGTAAATAGAACATATTGTATTGGGCCCACGTAAAGGTGACAGACTCAAAATTCTATGTATGAGAGAAACCTTTTGGATCCTCACCTTGAATACTTTAGTCCCTAAGGGTCTTAATGACAATTTTGATCTAATCCCTTTTTTAGACTAATATTAATGTGCACCTATATATTCTGTATTTTTCTTGATATGAATATTGTATTATTTGTAATTGTTAATTGGCTTTAGGTATTTTTGTACAATTGAAATCCTTTGGGCTAATTAACAATCTTGAATATGTACAACTGTTTGAGGACTGTACTGGGCAAAGTAGAACCCAGTGCAGAGTAAGGTTTTTGTGTTTGTGACTCAATAGTATCATGTTACATTGTATTTCATATGCTTTTCCCTTTTTCCCCTACCTCTGCTTGTATGGTGATACTGCCTAGTTCTGACAATGACTGTATTTATGTCCTTTTGGTCATTGCACTTTTTGTACTATGTATGTACATATCTGTAATAATCTCTGCTTTGTTGTCGTGAAACATAGTACATTGTGGGTTATTAGTTGTATGTCACGCTCGGCGCCACACTATGCCGGCTCTGTGTGGTCCCGATGTGTTGCTACGGAGGCCACTTCGGTTAAATCTGCAAGCCCCACATCTGGGTCCTTCCTTTCTCTGTATACGGAAGTAGACTATTTAATATGAACAATGACCGCCCGAGACATGTTGGATGCCAAAGGCTGAAGAAGTTTACGAAACGCATCCCTTTTTTGACTTCCTTTTCTGCAAAAGACCTAGCCAGGCTCTCTTCCGCTTCTATTTGGATTCATAGTCCCCTTCTCTGAGCCCAACACTGTCTTGGGCGGATCATTAGGTATGTATTAACTATTTGTACACTGACCATTTTCCCCCTTGCTTCTCGATTGATTTTATGTTTTTATTCGGATATATTTCATATTGATTGAGATAGCTTTATTTTTATTGTATTGCCTGTTTTTTTTGTGTCTCCACTCTTTCAATATTGTGGATTAATTGATGTTTGTCTATTATATCTATTAAATATATATTTTTTATACCACTTATGCCTGTGTATTGCAGTTGTTTCATTTAATCCTTTTTATTGATTTTTTTATGCATATATAGCGCTGTCTACTCTGTTTTTATCAAATGTATGAAGGGTTGGTGGTGTGGGAGGCGTGGCAGGTCAGAGGAGGGGGGCACCAAAATGCACATTCGACTGTGTAGACGAAAATCCTTGCACCGGCCCTGCAGCTCTGTGATGCACAGCGAATACTGGGAAGTATTACAAAAAGGGCATTAAGAGGAAATAAAAATGTACACTTGGTAGTTAAGCAGCAGTGATAGAAACGTTTGGCACTACAGGTTTCTCATGAAATTCAGCCAACCAAATGGATTGCTGAGAATAATGAGATGTGCATTCCACAACAGCTGCAGTATCAATCCATAATCATAGAATACCTAACCTTTGGCAATCTGGTTGTTGATTGCTCTCTTTCCTATGATACTTAAAACACTGGCTGAGAGTCATGGGAAATGCAGTCTCAACAGCTAGAGAATGAACTCCATTTTAATTTTAGAATTCTGCCCATTCTGGTTGGTTTGGCATAAAAAGGGTATAAAAAGTGATTCAGAAACTATAGGGCTCAAGTAGCAGATTCAGTGGACCCTGGAGTGTGTGCACTCAGGGCAGCTACCCCCCATTGTTCAGTGGTAAAAACGTCCATTAGAGAGCAGACCAAACCATTCTGATAGGAGGGAGTATAGACTTAAATAAAAGAAAAATAAGAAGAAAGCTCCTACCAGTGATGGAAGACATATAACATAAAACATCAGTGTCTTCTAAATATTAATATTAATTGTGGGCATTTATTTATCCATGCCAATGCTGCTTATCTTATACAGCTATTAAATAATTATTGAAACGATCCACACATTTTTGGCTTCTATTTGGTTGCAAATATCTACTGTGCTCGTGAGAGTAATTAATCACCACTAGTAATAGCACCTAATTTGATATGTGTATTGCATACAACTACTGTGTATTTTTTACGTTCTTTTACCTGCATATTACTTTTATACAATGTCTGATGCAAAGATTTGAGGGGAGGGTTTCATTAGTCATGGGCCACAGAAAAACTCTTAGGAGCCATATTTTGACCATTAAAAATGTCTACCTGGTTCAGTTCAAGGCAAGGGAAGCCAAATACAGCTGAGGTTTTAAGTTACATCTTTCAAGATAGCATCCATGGAGTTAATATATAAACAATAATAATCATCCACAGCTAAAATCAAAGCAGCACTTATATAATATGTAATGGTATTGTGTAAGGGAGACTGCTATCTTGTAGAAAGCTCTGTATGTGAATTAAAATGACTAAAGTGTCTAAGTCAATTAAAGGAAATTATATAGGTGCAGATTTTGTACAAATTTAGACATTAAGACCACTAACCTCATTTCCTACAGCTTCTAGCTCTCTTGTATTTTTTTTGTTTTTGTGACACTCAGACTTTGAGACACGTATATTTAGTTTTATTTGTTTCTCACTTCAATGTGCTCTCAGTTCATCCTTGTGTCCTTTTCTATCCAAATTTACCTACAAACACTTAACATACTTATTCAATTTATTGGCAGCTCTAGTCGACCTCCTTAATAGTTCTAGGTCAGCCAGAGTAGCCACTTATTGTAGCCTGTTGTCGCTATACACACTAACATACAGTTGCATCACTGAAGAAAAGGAAGAGAACTTATCCATTCGTTTTTATTCGATCCTCCTCTTATGTCGTTTGATTACATCAAATTGTTTATTTTTTCTACCCATTCTCCCCAATTATACATATCTTTCATTCTTATATCAAACTGGTTTGCTATCCCCTGTTCCATTTTTATTTGGTATAGAACTTGGTTTTAACCTCGATCCATGATGGTATCTTGTTTGAAGCCCAGCATCTGGCAATTAGCAATTTAACTGCCACCAAGAAATGAATAATAATCTCCTTCTCTTTATTTGTCATCTGCTGGCTGGAAACATGCAATAAAAAAAACCCTGGTTCGTATTCCAAGTCTACTCCCGTTAATTCTTTAATTTTCCACAATTTTAAAATATTTTCACAACCCCAGAATATATGCAGAATATCGCCTTTTAGTATTTCACACCTCCAGCATCTATCTGATTTTTCAGTACTTATCTTCGCTAGACGAGATGGTACCCGATACCTACAATTCAGTATCTTCAAATATATTTAATCGAGGTTCAAGCAGTGTACAGTTTTATAAGTTAATCTCATGGTTGATATCCAATCCTCTTGTGGAATTTGGTACCCTATATCTTTGCCCCATTTTTCCCTATTTTTGTTATTTATGGTCGGTTTAATATGTCTAATAAGAGCCACACATTTAGTTATCATGTTTTTCATTATAGTCTGAGACACTAGTTGCAATAGTTTTTTTTCATTCTCATTATTAGGTTTCCTAACATATCTCAAAGTAAAATATTTTATTCTAAGATATGTGTTCATCTCTTTATTTGCTATTCCTGTGTTCTCTTCTATTTTATGGAAGCCTCGATCCTCCCAACTTTTTAGGTTCAGATCTTGCATATTTGCACTTATTGTTTTTAAAGGTAACCCTGTTAATAACTGATTTTTTATTATTAGAGTTTTCATGTTTTCTCCAGTTTTTAATTGTCATTTAATATTGAGCACTTTGTTATTTCGCCTTCCTTTCTTTCCTTTTCTCGTTTGTATAGCTCTTCTCCGTTTATCTTCCAGAATAAAGATCCCAAGTCCTGACACTTTACCATATGTTGTTCTACCTTATACCAACTCTCCTTTTCTATTCCCTCCTGTTGAGTCGAAATTGCTTGAGTGATTTTACACTCCATTGAATAGTCTTCTAAAATTGGAATGCCCAGACCTCCTTCTTTTACCCCCAGAGCCATCTCCATCCAACTTTTAGGGAACTCCGTGTTAATCATTTTAAATAGGTATGTCCATTTTGTAAGAATGTAGGACTTAAGGATATTTAACCTCCCCCACCACGAAAATCCTAGTGGTTTCCATTCTTTCAGTTTTTTATTTGTTTCCAGTAGCAGAGGGAGAAGATTTATTTGTACTAAATCTGCTGGGTCCCACCCAGTTTTTATCCCCAGATAATCCGAATTGTTGTGCTAAATTTATCTTATTATACTGTGTCATATTACTGGCCAGGGATGGCCTTAAGTGTTCCGGCGCCCTGTGCGGGCTTCCCCCGTGGCGCCCCCCCCCCCCCGTCTCTTTCACCCCCCTATGTATGTGTCTCTCTCCCTTCTCATGTTTGTTCCTTTCCTCTTCCTTGCCATGTCTGTCTCTCTCTCTCTCTCTCCCCCCGTTCTGTCTCTCCCCCCCTCCCCCGTCCCCTGTTCTGTCCCACCCTCCCCCTGTTCTGTCTCTCTCTCTCCCCCCCTCCCCCTGTTTTCTCTCTCTCCCCCAGTTCTGTCTCTCCCCCTGCCCCTGTTCTGTCGGTCTCTCTCTCCCCTCCCCTGTTCTGTATCTCCCCCCTCCCCCTGTTATCTCTCTCCCCCCCAGTTCTGTCTCTACCCCCTGCCCCTGTTCTGTCTCTCCCCATCCACTGTTCTGTCTCTCTCTCTCCCCCCTCTCCTGTTCTGTCTCTCCCCCATCCACTGTTCTGGCTCTCTCTCCCCCAGTTCTGTCTCTTCCAACTGCCCCTGTTCTGTCTGTCTCTCTCTCCCCCTCCCCTGTTCTGTCTCTCCCCCATCCACTGTTCTGTCTCTCTCTCCCCCCTCCCCTGTTATCTCTCTCTAGCCCTGTTCTGTCTCTCCCCCCCCTGCCCCTGTTCTGTCTGTCTGTCTCCCCCCTAACCCCTGTTCTGCCTCTCTCTCTCCCCCCTCCCCTACCTTTGCCTGCAAAGTTGGATCCAGGGAGGGGGCGGAGCTAACCGTCTGAGAGGTGTAGCTCCGCCCCCACCCTGTGAAGCAGAACACAGTCTGCATTACCTGGAGCCATGGGCAGCAAGAGAAGGTGCTGCTCGGCTCCCCATGCTAAATGAAGGCATGGGGAGCCGAGCAGCACTTTCTCATGGTGCCAGTGGCTCCCTGTGAAACAGACGCTGCTCTGCTTCACAGGGTGGGGGCGGAGCTACACCGCTGAGCCGGTTAGCTCTGCCCCCTCCCTGATCTAGAAGAGCCTGCCGAGCAGAGGGCTGGTGAGGTGGGATATTTTGATCTCCCCCACCCAGTGCCTCTACAGGCTTTTTATTTTATTTTTTTAACTTTATTTTTTTTTTTACCGGAGGGCGCCCCCTGGGGTGTTGCGCCCTGTGCGCTCGCACAGGTCGCACACCCCTAAGGCCGGCCCTGTTACTGGCTAATGCAATTGATTTGTCTAAGCTTCTAGCTCTCTTTTATGGCTGTATAAATATCTTACCACGTGTTGTGCCCATTGTCTGTCATGTTGCTGACTCTCACAGCCACTCCCACACGTCTTAGTAGTCTAGGAGCTGAAAACACGTGACCCCTGATCCGCCGACTACTGAAGATGTCGCGAGATCGGGAGCAGCAGCATTTTATTTTTTGAAAGGTACGGAATGATCCCCCCCCCCCCAATGCCTCTGTGCTGATTGACAAAATGCTTACAGGGCTGTGAAAAGATCCAATACCAGTACAGTTGCAAAGGATGCAGTCAGTGTTTTCTGCATGTGCAGACTTATTAGTGATTGCAAACATTAATTTTTCTGGCCGGACACATGGGGCCTCCTTGAACTCGGGGGGACCCTGGGCAATCGCCAGTCTGCCCATGCAGAAAGATGGCACTGACTATCCTACAGGACAGACTCTTGTAGCGCTGTCTGTTCTCGGGAATGTTGTACCCAGCCCCCTTTTTGCTCACCTTAGGTATCAGAGTATGCCCATTGCTGTGGGTCCCTAGTTTGCTTGCACTTAGAGGATCATCAGCCATACCACACTGATGAGGCCATTGTAGGCCGAAACATACATCTGTGGATTGCAATGTTACTCGTGCAGAGAGTGCGAGCTATGTATTTATAGACTATGGATTAGTCTGATATGCTAAGGTAGTGGTTCCTCTGCAATGGTGTAAGCAAAAAATGTAGTTGCCCTCCCGAGTAGGTACTATCCTATAGGACAGATTATTTTAGTGCTGTCTATTCTCGGGAATTGGTGCACCAACCCCCCTTTTTGCTCACATAAGAAGGGCTTTCGTTAGATACCATTATATTCATCATATCTTATAATTTACTACACAAAAATCATAAATTATTATGAAAAAAAAACTTTTTCTAACTTTTACCTAAAAAAATTATTACACAAATACAATCATTAAAAAAGACCTTGTCTAAATAGTTTCTAAATGTTGTCCTGATTTTATAAATATGCTTGTTAGCATGTTTTTCTTCAGTTTTTTTTTTTAGTTATAGGGCAATAACCAATAATCGTGGGGGTTTTTCACATATTGTGACTTTTTGACCCCAACCTGAATCCTAAATTTAACCCTAACCCTAACTCTAACAGTTATGCTATCCCTTATTGTATTCAAATTTGTATTTAATTTTTACCCTAATCCTAGATTTTTAGCTATGGAAGTCTTTTTTTTTTACAATGGAATTTTGCTGACTGCCTCTAAGGGATGTGTAGCAACAGTATCAGAGCGACGGAAGTGAATTTATTTTCCCTTCCGATGCTTTACCCACAAGTTGGTAGCAGCCATATTGGAGGAGCATGCTCCTCCCCAATATGGTGCCCATGAATCAGACCTTGGTCGTCCGTGATCGCAAACAACGCTCATTTACTAGGCCCATCCAATATCGGCAACGCTTTGCCAGACAGGGTGGACCTAGTCAGTCCAATGTCAGCAAGAGATTAAATGCTCTGATACTAAGGTGTGTGAGTATATCCACCCAAGCAAACATAGTCACATTACATGTGAGACAAAGTTTTCAGAAACTGTAAGGTGACCCATATCATATCCTTGTGTATTATATGTACCTGCATTTATTTACATGCAAATGTTATGGTGATGGTGTACTTTAGTGTATACTCCAAAACAATTCCATCATACGATTAGTGTATAATGCAGATGACAGAATGGTGTATATATACTTCAAATACCTTCAGTTCATTACACAATATATGTCAACAAACACGGTAATGACTGACTGCTGTCTTTAATAGCTTTAAGTACAGCGGCTTAATATTATCTATGGATAATTCCATATTGTATAGAATATTCACTTCTTTTATGTTGTTTTAAATCTTTTATTTCACAACATAACAGAAAAGATTTATTTGTAGGTGTGCACTGTAGACGCGGTCTATGATGTCCCTACTACATACGAATGGAATTTGTCTGCTGGGGGCTATGGATGTGACTTAATTTAACAGCATGCCTCCTCTTGGAACCGCTTGAAAGAACCTTTGGTGCTTCCATCTCTTCTCATGGTTTCCTATTATGTAAGAAATGTACTTGTTAGACAGAATAGGTTTAAGGTAAAACAAATGTAATAAAAACTAGTTTAAATAAACCTGAAATGCTCTCTATGAACTTTGTAAAATGTGGGCAGCACTTGTAATAAGAAGAAGACTTTTATCAGACATTTATGTGACACATACTCCAGATTATTTAAATAAATATAGAAACAAGGAAATGGGGGAGGATAACTCTAAATTACTACATTTACCGTATTTGCTCGATTATAAGACGACCCTGATTATAAGACGACCCCCCAAACTTTGGATATTCCTTTAGGAAAAAAAACTAAAAGCCTGAATATAAGACTACCCTATAGGAAAAAAGTTAAACTTGTATATATTCACATGTAAATTGCTTTTTTAATAAAAAATGAAATCAAAAAAATGCATTTGTTTTTATTTCCTTTTATGTGCCAATTCTGCCTCTCTTTCCCTTGCCCCCAGCTTTGTCTCTCTCCCCCTCCCTTTGATCCCCCCCATCCTCTGTCCCCCCCCCCTTGTTTCTCTCTGCCCCCCCCTTGTAGCTCACTTCCCCCCTTCCTTCCCTTGTTGCTCTGTCTCGCCCCCTGTCTCTGTCTCCCCCCCTCCCTCTCTGCCCCCTCCCTCCCCCTGTCTCTGTCTCTGCCCCCCTCCCTCCCCCTGTCTCTGTCCACTCCCTCCCCTGTCTCTCTTCCCCCTCCCTCCCCCTCACCTGGAAGTCGATCCCTGGTGGCTAGTGGGGGCAGTAGAGGATGTCTGCGCGATGAGCGCAGACCTCCACTGCTGCGCCTGGCATGCTCGCCGGGACTTCTGTGACGAAAGCGGAAGTACCCGGCTTCTTCACAGAAGCCCCGGCGGTCGTGCCGGGCGGAAGTAGGGGAGTCTGCGCTCATCGCTCAGACTTCCCCTGCTGTTAGAGAGGGGGATCCAGGTCCCCTGCAGCTCTGCTGGGGACCTGAATCCATGTCTTATAATCTGACCTCAATTTGAGGTCAGATTATAAGAAGACCTCGATTATAAGACGAGTGGGGTAGTTTTCAGAAACAAAATTCTGAAAAAAACCTTGACTTATAATCGAGCAAAAACGGTAATACAGTGTTATGCTGAAGTGCTTATCCCACCCCCGTTTCTAAGTACTCCAATATTTTACATGCAATTCAGGGTCTCAAATGATTTCACTTGGACACAAAGGCCTCTACAATTTATACAATTTCACTGGATGCAATATGTAGAGCACTTGTGGGTGGATGGGGTGCTAAACCCAGAAGCTTTGTGTCCAAGTCAAATATAGAGCTACCAACCTATTCTGTGTGAGTGTCCATCCAGTGAGCAGCACCTGCCCAGCTTCAGGTGACTGCCTGGCTCTGTCTTTGCTGGTTTCAGTCTGTGGTGCAAACCAGCCCAGTCTGTGTTACAATCTAGTCCTGAGCTTTGCATCATGGAATGCAATCAGACCTCACATCATGCCTGGCACGAGGCTCCTCAATGACATTGTGTTGTGACAGTCACTCAACTAGTGCAATATCATATAATTTATGGAGTTTCCCTTGGACTGGATATGTTTAATACACTTGTCATTTAAACTACTGTGTGGCTTATTAATTACTGTACATATAATATTTATAACAGTGCCACTTTCATTCAAGAGCTTGACTTGTCTTTGAGATGGCCATGGTGATACGTTGGTGGATGTAATGTGCGAACCCTCCATAACTCTACACATTCAGGAGCAAGTTATCAGCAACCAGCAGTTCCATCAGGCACTAGATAACAGTGCTGCTAGTCAGTGAAATATATACAACTATTTTCATCACTATAAGTAACAATGTACCTAATACATCAGAGATTATATTATAAATCAAATAGTGACCTTTTAACCTCTCAATAAGTTTGATTTTAACGAGTGTACTAATATTAATCTGCCCAAAACTTTTCCAGTTTATGAATATATATTACCATTATAATTTGATTATCAAAAATTGTGTTTTGGTGTGTTGCACTCGAATTGGCTACTTACCTTCCACTCTGCCAATTCCAAAGACATATAAACTTTAATCCACAAATTGCTCAAATGCCCCCAGCGGAGGCTTAGGTGTTGTAACACTAGCTGGGCTTTTATGGTCTATGCTGATTTTAAAGGACAACTGTAGTGAAAATAAATAATAGTTTTTTTGAAAAAGGACACTCAATAAATGTGGTAAAGGCAGCAGCAGAATGGTATAGTGCCCGAGAGAGAATCTCCACCAATCCTCCAAATTATAAATAAAAATAGGTGGCGCAGCACTGTCGAGGTGAAATGGATTTTATTGTGAAAAACTGGCAACGTTTCGACCCGATGGGTCTTTCTAAAGTTAGCTTGAGAAAGACCCATCGGGTCGAAATGTTGTCAGTTTTTCAGAATAAAATCCATATTTTTTGCTTTTCTTGATAACATTCACTCGTGAAGCTTCCAGGAAAGCCGAAAATAGCACGAATCAGGGTGAAAATGCAGCGATTGTGCTATTTTAAAAGCAACACGTACATTGGGAGCTCATCCATGTACGGCATTGTCGTGAAGGGGTTATGTTATTTATTTCTTTGTTTTCATAGACTCATGAATGTTTACTATTATTGCATACATCGCTTACCATGGCAATTGAAACAATGTATTTCATTTAACAAAAGAGTGTGTAGCACACTCCTTTGGAACTTTTTTTTGTAATAATTGTTTGTAAATCTCCTTTACATTGTTACGATAACTAACAATATACCTAAAACATCAGAGATTATAATATAGATCAAATAATATAAGTAAAAAACTTCAAAAAGTTTTATTTTAACAACGGATATGAGTATTATCCAGGTTGTTTAAAGAAGGAATCTCTTAATAGAAATAAACCATGAGTGTACCAATCCACAATTAAAACAAGTGAACTGCAAGTCATCTACAGAAAAAAACAGACTGAACTGGAAAGTTAGTCAAGTTGGAGAAGTTTATCATTATTAATGGTAGATTTTTTTGTGGGTCACTTGTCAATTAGGCAATAAGAAACAGAGGATTGCTTGCCAAATGTGTTTCCTAACTGCACTTGTTTCACCTTCACTGACAACCAAAATTAAAAAAACTATTTATATGGCCATATCCTGCTTAGCTCGCCACTACGTCAAAGTACCCCACTTTAGGCGAGGCCCTAACCTAACCTAACCTTACTTTTTACCTGGGGCCTGAGTCAGTCTGAGACTCTCCTTTTATTAAAAGTCCTCTTTGGACACCTATAATGAGATACCTGTGTGTGGTGGAGGGGCGCTTTTATTGTGGTGTCTGATTTAAGTAGTCATTATACATAATATAGATGGGAATCAGGGCATATCCACACAACACAAGCAATGGGTTTAAAAACTGCTGTTTAAAACATCTAACTGAAGTTAAACAATGGGGATTTAGTCACATTATATGGCCATATTGTTATTAGCCTAATATTATAACAAATAATTCTAATTTAGGAAAATTCTAAGCCTTTTACTGATTTCCTTATGGGATATGGAAATAGATAACATTTTAAACTTTTTCAGTGCTGAAGCTGTCACACAACAATTGCTTAGAGCCAACATAGTTCAAGAGGGGTTTCACATTAAAAAGCTAGTATTTGGCAACTGAACAGCCTGTAATTCTACAGCACTGCTTGGTATCTTATTCACTAGAGTCTTATGTACACTTAACTTGCCCAATGAGGAATAACACAAGATTCATCCTTAAAAGATCCTAAGAGGAAAATAAATATAGAGATCAGAGATTCTTAGCCAAGAAAGTCAGCTGAATCCTTACCAGAAGATAACGCTCCCTAAATACCATAGAGATGAGAAGTGGATCATGGTTTTACATACCATGCAAATATATCTCTAGTCACAACTTATTCAGAAACAATAAATAAAAAGATGGTTTTGTATCTTTTCTCTGATTTACCTCAGCCCACAGAATAACTAGGTATACAAATAGCAATGCAGGACAATATAGAGAGAGGACTGCATGTGAATGCATCCAAAGAAACAGAAGATGCAGTTCTGTCACAAAGAGATCTTGTTATTAACCAGATTTGTCTTCAGCATTTGTGTTCTTCAGCAGAAAAGAAAAAAAGTAGCAGAAAAAATGGCTACTGATATAATAAAACATCTTATGGGTTTTTGGGCAAAATGCAAAAATAAATGTATTGTCACCAGGAAAATACTGGAGATAGCTCTAATAGAAGCATAGAGGCATTAGAATTAAATACATACAGCAGATAGATCTTAGAGAATGGACCGAAAGGGGAATTGGGAGGATTCTTGATCTAGTAGAAGATAGCAATATGAAATCCTTTAATCAACTTGTAGACGAATATGGCATAGCGGCTAAGCATGAATGTACATACACACGCCTGAAACATTACTTGAAAGATAACTGTGGATGGATATCTAATGGTAATAGTCCAAGATGGAACTCTTTATTTGATTTAAAAGCAAAAAATAGAATACTGAATAAATGTGTGGAAGCGATGGAGGATCTTGAAGCACAGGGTGTGCCCAAAGTCAGAGACAGCTGGGCAAGAAGGATTAGAATGATTATTATGGATGATACTTGGGCGAAGCCTGGATTAACACAACAAAGGTGACACACTGCATGAAATACAGTTTAAGATCATAAATATGTGGTATATGGTTCCTCAAAAGTTGCAAAAGATACACAACATAGAAAATTTCTGTTTAAGCTGTGAAAAGAAACAGGGCAAGATGTACCACATATGGTGGAAATGTGAAAAGGTAAAAAACTGTTGGAAACGAGTCTTTAGGGTAATTAATGAAATCTTGGGAAGAAGTCTCCCTTGCTATCCACAAGCTGCCACGTTACACTAAAATTTAGAAAACAAATTAGCAAAGAAAGAATAGAATTGTTTATCCAGATGTTTATAGCTACTAAATTGGTTATCGCAAGAAGATGGAGCCAGGAAAAAGAGATTTTGTGGTCAAGGATGTGGTCTTAGAAAGATCATGATAGGTCAAGGATGCCTTTACCTATCGTGACCTTTCTAAGGGTTTAGAATACCAAATTGCATTATGCTTAAAATTAGATGTGATAGGTCTAAAACGGAGACAAGAACTCGTAAGAGAGAAAGATAAGAGCTTTCCTCAACAAATGAGATAGATTGAGCCTCACCAAATACCTAGAAATCAACTCTTTAAGAATAAAACCAGGATATTGCTGTCAAACCGTTATGACATTCAATGAATGATCCCTTATTTAGTTATCCTTTAATGAATAAGATGCCTAGCTACCAAGTGGTGTGCAATATGTTACCCTCTTTCTCCAAGCCCAGAAAAAGTTCAATTATGTATGTATTTCCTTTTAAAGTATCTTACACTGCCATTAAGATCTAGTCTACTGTGTTGCATGTAATGCAACTACTTATCCTACTTATCTATTTATCTATATTTTTCTAAATATCTTTTTACGTTTTTATATATTTTTTGGTATTTTTGTATATTTTTTAAATTATTGAAATTAAAGACACCAATTTGGGTCTTTAAAGTAAAAGTCCTGGAGATATTGGTGGTCCTTTTGTTGGCATTGTAAGTCTTTGTTCCAGGATGCAGGCTTTGTAAGGCACCCCAAGACATCATCATCTGGTGGCTAAAAAAAGAGAGAACATTAACTAATTTCAGCAAAGAAGCAAATACAAATTTCATATAATAACAAAATGAAAAATAAAGTGTGTATGTAATCCACATTCAGCTAGGCAAATACATATAATTTATATATTTTCTGGCAAACTCGTCAGCAAATATGGAGCGTAAGAGACATCATACCGGAAGGGGACTGATGGTTCTAGCAAGACAAATGTGAAAGTGGATGAGCACACATTAATCCAATCCCGATTGATGATGCTGACATCCTCCAGTGCTTAGCCAATGTCATCATTTGAGGGTGGAAGGATACACACACATCCAGTTGGCACTCCATGTTTTGTAGTGTTTAAACTCAATGAGTGTCACCCGCAGTTAGTGGATTTTAAAGAGGCAGCAGCAGGGGTCGCCCAGGCTCCTGGAGTGGCAGGCCTGGTCACAGTTGCTATCCCTGTTTTGTTTTTCTCACAGCAAATTGTATCAGAAACTGTCCCATTGCTAAATTAAATTAAATAAATGGTTCCAAAGAGTAATCAAACCACATTGGTGCTGGTTAAGGACTATGCAGTTTGAGAGGAATGCACCTCTCAAACAGGCCTTCAGACACTGCATGTGTCACTGAATGGATAAGGGGGAAATAATGTCACGTACCACTTTCCAATGCCTTTCATGTACATCTCCAAAACTTATGGATCACTCTAATATATATATCAATTTTTCTCTTTCCATCCAGTGGGCCCAGTTTCCAGCACTTATCCAAGAAATGCACTGGATGGACAATAATACATTATAATTGTCACAAAGTGAATCATGATAGTCTGCGTGACTGGGGTTCTTGGAGGGTCCTGATGTCCAAACACCTGCCTGTGGACTACAGACCCTTTCTTTGGATATGCTATATTTGGGGGTACATACTTTGGGGCCATCAGTGACACACTGCTTCAATAAAGCTGGTCTTCAACACAAGCTCACTCAGGATGTCAGCCAGGATGTGTACCTTGGAATCCAAGCCTTTGCTGTATTTATTGTATTTCCCCCAGGTTAAGACATGTTAGTGTTGAAATGTGTACTTACCCAATCACTAAATGTCTACTGTCCTGTGAACCATCTATTGTGACTTGTAGTCTGGATGTCTGGATCCAAAGATGGCATGTTTGTTTTATGTAACGTTTTCCTGTATTGAATTACCTGTTTTAAATTAGGTTTTCTATAGTTTTATGCTTACATGTTCTAGTTAGTTCCCTGTGCCTCTCCCCTAGTTGATGTCATATCTGTGTGCATATAAGTCTATGCTGTTTGACAAATAAATGTTGTTCATTCTAGTTGTACCTAACTGCTAGTGGTCCTGTCTGCTATTTGGGTTTAAAGAGCAAGGTTCCAGAAAGACTTGCTGGGTGGATGCTGAATGCTGGGTGGATGCTGAACTTTAATCAGAGCCAAGGAGGTGATTTCCTATAACAGATGGAGTTGCTATCGTCCTTGGGTAGCCGTCCCGTTACAATAATTATTAGTAAGGGGAGGACTCAGGGCCATTATACTCCACACCACTCCCAAAAAAAAAAGGATCATGAGAGATTTGGGATGGTATGTAGATTATCAGGTCCACAAACCAGTAAAATACATGTGCATAGATCAAAGCACCTGGAGATGCAACTTGGGATAATGAGGTACTAGCTCTAAAACGGGATGACACCACTGGGCTTTTGAATATATGAATTCAGCACTGCTACTAATTATTCTAATAAAGAAACAATGCTATTTAATATCTTGCAGCATATATAGTAGCATGTACTTACTACACTGGGTGTAAAAGGAGGTTCCAGTTTTCCATCTTCCAATTCCACCCAGTTGATGTCTTGAAAGAATGGGTGCTCTCTGATGTTACCTTTCACCCCAAGGCGGTGGTCTGGATCTTTCCTAAGAAGCTGAAAAGAACAACCACATTTCTTCTATTTAAATACACTAAAAACTGGTTTAAACAGGGCCCCTAATGACAAATAGACAGGCATAACACTTCATAGCCATTCCAAGATAGATGTGGATCAGCAATTAGTTAAACCAATCCAGTGATGAAAGGTACTGATGCCCTTGTGTTTAAATGTTGTGTGTTAATATTTTTTCAATGATAAATGCATAAAGAAATAAACATCTTTACACCAATCAGTGTAATATGGGTAACAGAGTACGGTACAACTATCAGCAATAACTTCAGCAAAGTTGTGATTGCAACATAAAGCTCGTCCATGTTGAAAGGTTGTGATAAGAAAGTTTAAAAAAAAAGAAAAGAAGAAGAAATAGAAAAGGTGAGGCGAAGAGAAAAGAAAGAAAGAGAAATTAATAAAGTGAGGGAGAAGATGGTTTAAATGAGTGTAATAAAATAAAGGTAGCTGGAAAAGAGATTGATCTATAAACTGGGATTTGGAGTATACTGCAGAAACATGTATACAGCGTAAACAATATACTGCAGAAACATGTATACAGCGTAAACAAAGGAATTAAACCCATGTGAAAATTACTCCTGAATAATGGTGCTTTATAGTGCCTGCAAATATATCAATATGTTGCATACAAACTGTTATCAAAATAAAGCCTGTGCATTACACCCTAAGGTGTTTACCTATAATAGAGAGCATATCTAGAAGGATGGGGATCTTAGTACAACAGAGGTGACTCGCGACATGTCAGCTTTGCATCCAGAACTCAATCTAGGTAATCAGTCCAAGTTAGCCACTATATGGCCCTCACCTCTGGCTGTACATATCAGGACCTGCGATATCCTGATGTCAGCACTGAAGCAGCCCATTAAACTCACATAGTTAAGGGTTCTAATTTGTTTCCATAGTCACGGGATTAACATCTTGGCAGCGGTTAGTAGTTCAGGTAAAAGGGATCTGTTACATTTACCAACAGGAATGTCGTACAGTGAAGCATTACAAAAAGAGGCTATAAGGAAAGTGGGTCCACAATTTAACAAATGGTCCTAATAACTCCATGGATAAGTGAATATTTTTTTTTCGGTACATCAGGTGACGTTCAAAGGGCCTCAAAAGGTGTAAGGCTCCTAGAGTAAGGTATGTAGTTCATTATGTTTGTGTGACCCATGGGCATGGGAGGCTGAGCACCCAGAATCAAGAGTTATGGTGCAGATGTAGAGACACAGGGTGCCTTGTAAGGGTAACTGCACTCCCCGGGATGCAAGAGGCTCCTTCACATACCAAAGACCCAGTGGAATCAACTTCTGTATCCAGTAAAGCTAAGACTAGGAGCTAAAGAAACCCGTCAGACATCCTAAAGAAGGCACAAAACAATTTTGACAGGACAAGCAAGCAGAGCAGAGTGATAACAGAAACCAAACTAAGACAGGGTCAAGGAGAGACTGAAGAAGGAAGCAAGCAAACATGAGCAGGGAAGAGTAAATACCAAATTAAGGATCAACAATAAAGGTCAATGGGTTTAACGCACGGAGTCCAGGATGGTAAGGGACCCTGAGCGCCCGAGATCAGGAGCTACAGTGCAGGGTGGAGACACAGGACCAGGTGCTGGGTAACTGCAATCACTTGGAGGTTTGGGACCCCCAAGTCTTTGCAGCCATAACCAGACCCTGTGAAGCAGCTGCTATATCCAAAGAGCAGAGGAGTCGCTAGAGGGGGGCCGGATGAAGCCCCTCCATAGCCCTGAATGGAGACTCTGACCACGCCCCCTCGCTCGACTCCACCCCCTCGTGGTCAACCCCCCCTCCGGCATGCTGTAATCTGTATGCTGAACAGCACCAGACTCTGCCCCCTCACGATCTTGTGCTTAACTCCAACCCCTCAAGCTTTGCACGTGATTGTTTGTTAGAGTGTGAGTGGCAGAGTTATTAGTCTGCATACGTATGTATGTGAGTGGCAGAGTTATGAGTGTGCATGTGTATGTATGTGAGTGGCAGAGTTATTAGTCTGCATTTGTATGTATGTGAGTGGCAGAGTGTAAGTGGGTGTGAGTGGCAGAGTTATTAGTGTGCATGTGTATGTATGTGAGTGGCAGAGTTATGAGTGTGCATGTGTATGTATGTGAGTGGCAGAGTTATTAGTCTGCATTTGTATGTATGTGAGTGGCAGAGTGTAAGTGGGTGTGAGTGGCAGAGTTATTAGTGTGCATGTGTATGTATGTGAGTGGCAGAGTGTAAGTGGGTGTGAGTGGAAGAGTGTAAGTAAGTGTAAGTGCGTGAGTGTGGCAGAGTGTGTTTGGAAGAAAGTGTGTGTGAGTGGAAGCATGAGTGAAAGAGTTATGAGTGTGTATGTGTGTGAGTGGCAGCATGTAAGTGTGTGTAAGTGGCAGAGTGTGAGTGTATGTGTGAGTGTGGCAGAGTGTGAGTATTTGGAAGAGTGTAAGCATGAGTTATGAGTGTGCGTGTAAGTGTGTGTGAGTGGCAGAGTATTGGAGAGTATAAGTGTGAGCAGCAGAGATATGCGTGTGAATGAGTGTAAGCATGAGTTGCAAAGTTATGAGTATGCGTGTGTATGTGTGTGAGTAGCAGAGTGTGTGAGTGTAAGCGTGAGCAGCAGAGTTATGAGTGTGTGTGAGTGGCAGACTGTAAGTGTGCGAGAGTGTAAGCATGAGCAGCAGAGTTATGAGTGTGTGTGAGTGGCAGTGAGATTACTAGGAGAAAATTTGTTATTTACTATTATTCATATTGAATGTGATAATCATGTGTGAAACAGTGCTCACACCATTTTTATTTTCACACTAGATTATTGCATTCAATATGAATAATAGTGATTCATCTTTATATATAGTCTTTATATTGATGGAAATAAAAGTCCATACACATGGCATTACACATATCATGTACCTGGTTATAGTATTAAACCCATACATTATGAGTGAATGTGCTGCTCATTATATTATGGGCTTTACTCATGAAAGAGAGAAGTGCAGGGAAGTGAGATGTGAATTTCAAACTAAAGGCTAAAGTAGCAAAGTTGGAAAAATGCTCGCATTCATTTGAATTCCCATCCCTGCACTTCTCTCTTTTATGAGGTTGGTAGAAGGAGCATACCTTCATACCTAAGACTATTCTCTACAGGTTTTTGACCCCTTTTTATTAAAAATATATATATATTTGTGATGTGAGTGTGAGTGTTGCAGGTTTACACACGTGTCTGCGTGGCAGAATGTCTCTGTGGGAAAGGCCATCTGTGTGGATAAGGGTGTCTGTGTGTAAGGTTGTCTGGATGTGTGTGTGTGTGAGTGTAAGGTTGTCTATGTGTGTGATATCCCCTATATTATGGCTTATTATGAGACTGGTAAATGTTGTATGCAACGTACACAAATTTTTGTATGCTCAGTTATTTTGAAATCATGGGAATTTGCTCACATACAAGTGTGTGTGTGATGTAAGTTGGTGTGTGTAAGTGGGATTGTGTGTCTCTGTGTGTAAGGGTGTGTGTGTAAGGTTTATGTGTGACTGTGCAAGTGTGAATGTGTGTGTATGTGTGGCTGCATGTTAGTGTAACTTTGAGTAATGTGAGTTTTTTGTGTGCTGTGGTACAGTAATGTGCAGTATGAGTGTGTGACACTCACACACTGCACATTACTGTGAGTTGTATTGCTTTGGAGTGGGTGTTATATTCACACATTGCACATTACTGTGACTTTTATTGGTGTGGAGGTAGACATGCACACACACATACAGACAGATACACACAAACAGTCGGTCACAGACAGACATACAGTCAGTCACACACACAATCACAGACAGACACACACACATATAGTCAGTAACAGACAGACAGACACACATATAGTCAGTAACAGACAGACACACACATACAGTCAGTCACAGACAGACACACACATACAGTCAGTCACAGACACACATACAGTCAGTCACACACACATACAGTGGGTCACATAAACACACAGTCACACACACACACACAGTCACACACACACACATGCAGTCAGTCATACACACACACACACACACACTCTGTCAGTTACATACACTTACACACAAGTCAGCAATTTTGTTTTTGTTTACAATAAAAAAGTGCATCTATCAATATGTCCCCCTCCTGGCTGCTATACCTCATTCTAGCCTGGTCTGTGCCCTGCTGTTGTTTCTAGCCCTGCTGAGCACACTCAGCGCTTGGACACTATAGTACGGTGCATGTGAGGATGGAGTAGGAAGACTGTGCAGCCGGTGCACACACAGCTCCCCCGCGCTCCATTGGATAAATAAAATGATTCCAGTGGCGATGGCACCAAGCAGGGACAACAATAACTGAGCCCCAGGTATAATTTCCTGGTGCCCGGGATTTGTTGAGCCCTGATATATACCCATATATACCTATTGTTCATTGGCGTCAATTATATCAGTCTGTATGCTGCCTAAGCATGTGATCTTATTTACTCCACTTCCATCAAATATGTCATGGGCTCCACCCCTGAATCTTTTGGAGACCTAGCAACGCCCCTGCTTAAGAGTAAATTAACTAAGTGATAGCCAAGCAGAGCTAAAACAGAAAAGGAACTGAGGGAGAGCAGAACAGAAATACAGAATGCAGGGCTACAGGTCAGAGGGTAAACATAAGCAAGAAAGCAGAAACCAAATTAAGGATAAATAATACAAGGCATGGGGATAAGGAACACAAGAGGCACATACAAAGGAACAAACAAATACAGGAACTAGCCTAACACTAAAAATGAAAAAAGTGGGGGTTTGGTTCAAACAAATTGGCCAATTTAGATGTTAGCTTGCCAACCAAGTCAAGGTACCCCACATTACGCAAGTCCCTAACTAAAACATAATATAGCAACACATAAATAGACTCTAAGACACATAAATGACATTAAACTTAAACACAGAGAAAATACCTGTAGACTGCTGCAAAGGACTGAAAAGCAACGGGTGTGGTTTAAATAGAAAACTGACAGAGCAGAGGGAGAGAGAGAAAACCTGAAATGAAAAATAAGGACAGGCAGAGAGGAATACAGGACATTAAAAGGGACAGGACATCCAACTGAAGCGACTCAAGACGTTATACAGGGCAGGACAAGAATACTGGGCAAGACAGGAATACTAGGCAAGGCAGTAATACTGGGCAAGGCAAGGCAGTTATACAAGGCATAAATAAGCACAACTCATAAGAAAGCAAAGCAAGAATGATACAGAAAAGCCTGGCTACAGACTGGATGAGTCTGCACAAGAGTGCATTGTTACAATGGGGTTAAAAATATTAATGTAGCAACAGAGAGGGCACAGACAAAGGACATGGTAACAAAACTTAAAAGCATACACAAACATATATAACTACGAGACTACATGTAGAGGCCAGAGCTAAATAGAAGGAACACAAGAGAACATACAACCAAACATGGATACAGGGACAAGCCTACAACTCTACTTGACCAAATAATGATGATAAGCTTTCCAACCACATCAAGGTACCACCACCAACTGGCAAGACCCTAACTCTAAAACATGCCTAAATTAATAACAGAATCCAAACTAAAAGACACACAGGAATTAACTGTAACAGGATTGCATAGACACCAAGGTCACAACGGTATGAGGCAGGCAAAGGAGAGGTCAATAGGCAGTCGGGTCACAATGGTATGAGGCAGGCAAGAAGTAGTCTATAGGCAGTTCTGGTCACAATGGTAAGAGGCTGGCAAAGGAGTGGTCAGTAGGCAGTCTGGGTCGCAATGGTAGTAGGCTGGCAAAGGAGTAGTCAATAGGCAGTCCGGGTCACAATGATAGGAAATAGGCAAATAGAATGGTAAAAACAATCCAGGTCACAAGGGTATGGAGCAGGCAGAGGAGAGGTCAAAAGCACAGTAAGGAACAACTGATCAGTAGAAGGATGGATCAATAACTGAGCACCGGCGTTAGAGCAGTCTGGGTCTTTTATATGGGCTGTTCAGCGTGATATCACACAAGACATCACAGGCCACACCCTCCAAACACACACCACTCACTAGAGGAAGAGAAGGTGGCGTCGACATCATGGACTGAAGCCCCATTCTGTTGCTGATGCCTGCACCAACCAGCCATCACCATCTACTTCTCACTGTGAGGACATGGGGAGTGAAGACGCGTATGGCAAGGAGCGCGACGCATGCCATGAATATGGCCCATACACGCTGTTTGATGGATAATATAGTACTGAACAAATGTCTGAAGGAAAATATGTCACTGACAAGATGTATGTGATCAAATATGGCACTGGCAAGAAGTTTAAGGGCAAAGTCAGCACTGTGGGAAGTAAGGATGTATGGCAAGAGTTGTGGCATGTTGCTTGGTGAAGAATTTTGGCTCTGGGTAATTTTCACACCGGGTTTTGGGGACTATGGTTCTGATATGATATGAAAATCTATACACACATAACCTGGGTTGGTTTAAGAGGAATATTTAGAATTTTTGTGGAAGATGACAGCTGTTCCCATAACATCAGTGTTGACCATTTTTATATTATTGATAATTATATATTGTTAGGATTGTTTTAAATAATATACAGTTTTAATAGAAACCAATGCAGTTTATTCAGCTGCATGGTGTGCCCATTAGCATTTTCTTGGTAACATAACGCGCCACATTATTTATTTATATTAGATAACACTTTGCACTTGTGTATTACATTTGAATATGATGTAATGGATAAAGAATACTTAGTGCTCCTCATTTTATACAATGTTATTTGGGGGTAAACATGCTGTGTTTATTATTGTATAATAATAAAGTAATTCTGCCTCTTCCTATCACCTTTTGCTTTTTGCCCTACAAATGTTTGAACGCTGTTGGCCAGACATGACAACCCTCTGTAGGTCAAAACATTGAAGTGTGAACCTGTTTGATAGAGAAATATCACGTTGTTAAATTATCTTTTACTTTCATCTACTTTGAGTGCTCAGTAATATATACATCGTATCTATCACATATTGTATTGAGAGCATACATTGAACCTATCATATATTGTATTGAGAGCATACAATGGATCTATTGGGATCTAACTGTGGTGAATTGACAATCATGTTGCAAAACATCAGGCATTAATAGAAGAGTTGGAAAAGAAGGAGAGGTGCAGATTTTTTTTCTCCAAATCAGCTATTTCGGCCTTATATTTATAAACCGGTTTTCAATTTATCGACATTTGCTTTGCTCATACCCTTCCTTCTTTCTATGTGTTAAAAAGGTGAGTGTAGCTGAGCACTTCAAATGCGAGCACACACGGACCCCTTGACTTGAGCATCAACATTTTAGTTGAGAAGGTGCCCAAAACTTACTGATTTCCGTTTTTACAATATAGATGGTATACAGTGTAAATGGTCTTCTAACTATATACTTTTCATACTCACTTTTTTTAAGATGTGTTTGACATCACCACCTATGCACTTGGGGAATTTGGGCCTGTCCTTAGTTATTGATTTAAAGACTTCCTGCACCCGGTATCCATTAAAAAAGGGATATCTGCCCGTTGACAACTGGTGCAGGATAATGCCAAAGGACCACCAATCAACCGCAGACGAATACGTTTTTTTTAGCAAGATCTGGTAAAGAGAATATATAAGAAATAATATAATTATTGCATAATCATAAAACACTGTAAATTAGAACTTTAAATCATGTGGTATCTTCTATCTTCAATTCTCTGTTAATTGTTGTTGTTCATAAATATATTTCTATGACAACGAAAGCAGGAGAAGAGTGAGCTAGATCCATGCCAGGATGGGTGGAGGACACTAGACCAAAGAAAGAGTGACAAAGAAGGCAACAGAGGGCAATAATAAGGTTGAGAAGTTGCAGATGAAGGAGGCTGCAGTATATGTAATCATCAAGAACTGCATGTTACACCTTCTACAAGTACATCTGTAACATGGTTTGGGAATCACTCACTAGATGGTGTTATCAATCAGTGCATAGTCACAGCTTAGCTGTAATATCACAGAGTTATTCATTATTATGATACATATTACAGCTGTAAATGTTAAACTTAGTTCTCACCTCAGGAGCCATGTATCTTAATGTTCCTGCCATGTCGCTTGTTGTTCCACCGTCGAACATCCCTTCCTCAGCAAGTCCGAAATCGATGATGCGCGCATGTCCCTCGCTGTCCAGGACGATATTCTCTGGTTTCAGATCTCTGAATGAGTAGGTTGAGAGTAAATTATGTCAATGTAAGAGGGTTGTGAGGAGTAGGGACACTACCATGCAATATGCATAGATCTGAACAAAGAACTAGAGGAGACCGATAGAAAACACTACTTTACTGACCGATGAACGATCCCGTGGGCATGCAGGAACTGGAGGCCGCAAACCATCTCTGCAGAATAAAACCTAATCAAGAAAAGAGATAGCATAGCAGAAGAGATTTATGAATGCACATTAGCTAGAAAAGGTTCAAAAAAAAACGCACAAAAATCAAACTAAAGTGTACAATAAATAGCATTCAGTGGAAAAGAGCACATTTTTAATGCAACAGTTCTCTGGGAATATTAATAAATAATCAAAATAAGCCAGAAGCAGGGCTGCAGGCATAAAGATAAAATGAATATCCATATAGATGATTCCACACAGAACAATACACGTGCACTGGACGAATACGAATAATACCCCTCAAATGACAGGATGTTTACACACGATCCAGGGCTCTACTGTCTGCCATCAACAAGCAAAATAGTCAATTAGAACCGCCCGCGGTACTCCAAATCAGCTCACACATATGCTATAGTGTCTGTGTAAATAAATCGTGCAAAATTGGAGTGCCATATTTTGACACTTTTATGCTTGTCATAAGCATAAAAGTGTCAAAATATGGCACTCCAATTTTCAAATGTTATGATACCCACACTAATGAACTCCTGTGCTCCTATTGCTCCTCAATGTACTTAGGTAGAAAATTGGTATACAGTTGGAGAAGCGCAGAATCACATGTGAGAAAAGTTTAAAAACAACACATCAATGATGACAATATTTATGTGTATCTTATGCACTCACAAATTTTCAAATAATATTCTGCCTTAAATAAGACAATTGATCTCCAAAAGTTTTTTTTCTAGTATGCCATTAATCTGAAAAATTATGCAACTAAGATTCAAAACAGCACCTGGAAAAATAATGGGGGAACCCATGTGAAGCTAAACCAATGATCTTTTCTTCACAGAACAAGAGCTTCTTTGACCTGAAATAGAAGGAATCTTTTTTTTTTTATAATTTATAATCTTTATTTAGAGGGTAGTCCCTCTATTTACTCTTTTTAGATATGCAACGAATACAAACATAGTACAAAAAGGTAGCAGCGTAAAATACAATTTTAAAAAAGTTCCAAAAGCCAACATTCATATATAAAACATAACATATTCTTATTTCTCCTGATAGCTTTTGGTCATAAAAATTGTCTCAGTAGGGCAGAATTTTTAAATACATTACTCAGTTATGAAAAAAGAAAAAAAAAAAGAAAAAAAAGACAATACATCCATATATAGGCAATGTTAAGAAAAAAAGCAAAAGGAAAAAGAACAGCACAAGGAACAAAAAAAACAGTCACAAACAATACTGTATGGGGGAGGGGTCTATGTCGCGACCCAGTCTGCTTTCTGCTGTCATCAATAATTCTATCCTGAATTGTGATTCCTGTTTGTCCATGGGGCCCATCTTAATTCCAATTTCTGGAATTCCCAAGGACCTGCATTTCTTGCAATACCCCTCTCCATATTAAATTGATAATTAATTTGACTCTGTACCTGAAATATAAGGAATCTTATGAATTATCCAGCCAAGTACTCTGAAGTTTTCACGGAACCACAAAGGCACAAATGATCACTCTGAATTTGGCAAGGGGGGGTGAAATTGACAAATTTGATCCATAATTGGCCACATAGAATAGCTGAATTTCAGCAGAATTCACCCCTCCCCCCAATTCGGCCAAATTGATGCATATTCAGGACTACCTCAGTACACCACAATGTATTTGCTCCATGATAATCCAGTGAAGATGTTCCTGTACATACTGTAACTGCAGCTTGCACCAGTCACCATAGTATCCACATAATATGCCCAGAACTGGCCTAAAAACATAATTTTATATACTGTCCTTACTGCTCTTGTGGTATAACAATGCTGGTGATGTCATGCCAGCTGTAGGTTGACTTCATATAACCACAGGTAGGAAAAAACAGTGCCAGCTTAACAATCCCGAAAGAAAGAAGCTTTCTAAAAAAAATGTCACAAATGCCAAGGCCCCCAGGCTTTTGGGGAGTTAGTGGGCACAAATTCTATCTAGCATTCTGTTGTTTCCAATCTTGGTATTTTCACAGATTTATTTGTAACATTTTGGGTAGTATTGCAGTGCCTTATTCCAAAATTCCCCCACCAAAGCATATATTTTTGGTAAAGCAGACAACCTGGGTGATTTCATTTGAGGTAGCTATTTATACAGCAGTTTTGTCACAACATTTTGCCAAAGTTAAATAGAGGTAGTTTTTGTTGTTGTATTTTTTTCACTAACACAGCCATAGGATTTCTTTCTCAGGTCAGGTGCCACTACAGAAAAACTCTAAAACATATGGAGTAACTATTACAGAAATATCACACATACATTGGTGTGCCATGCTGTTGGAGTGTTAGAGGGCGAAAACCATAACCAAGTTTCCAAAGCTGGAATTTTTAAAGACTGATTTTGTTGGCTTATCTCACATTTTGGGGTAGTATTGCAGTATCCATTCCAAAATTCAAAAGCATAAATGTTTAAAAAGCCGAAAACCTGGTGTATTTAATTTGTTTCATACAACAATTTGTGGTAACTCTTATTTTATGTAAGTTTTTCACAATGCTGCTATTTCACACAATTGAAAAATTCACCAAGTTCAATAGCATGAGAATTCGGATGAAAGAAGCGATTTACGACCGAACGTCATCCAAAAAAAGAATGAAAATTGTGCCTTAGTTCAATAGAATAAGGTGTGGATGAAATTTGTCACGTTCATCCAAATTCCCTCACCTTATACTATTGAGCTTAGGTGACATTATCGTTTTTTCGGATGAAATTCGGTCGTAATTCCCCATATTTATATTATGTATTGAACATAGATGAAATTTCTATTCATCCGAATTGATATATATATTCATCTGTGAGCCAATAATGCTCATGCTGGATTATATATACACGCTTCATACACATATATTTACAATGGATCTTACATTACAAAAGAGCAGCTCAATTGAAAAATGACACTGGGGTTTGGTCCCAAACTGAGATTACTATTGGATTACTCTCTAACCAATCTCTAGTGGGGGCAATCTTTTTAAAGTATGTCTTACGGTCAGCAAGGCACACTCATTTTGTGGAAGGCATAGTACATCCTCCCATTGCAAACAGGTAAAACACAACACACAAAAAAATGCTCTCCTTTCCCCCCATTTGTCAATTACTTACACAACTCGACTCATCTCCAGGTAGCCGGTGGGTTGCAAATGAAACAGAAGGTTTCTTCCTGCCAGGTGCTCTAACACGAAGAATGCATGGAACTGTAATGTCAAATATGGAAAATTTACATGACAGAAACAGCAGCATGAATCATGATACACAGCCCCCAAGTTAACAGTATATAGGTAATGGCGTTAATGGTGTGGGAAGAGGCCATATTAGTGGAAGGGAGGTATAGATGAGGTGTTTATATGGAAAGCTAGAGAGTATGGCTTTAGTACCAGATTGTAGACAGACATATTGTAGACAGAGGAGGCTATTGTGATCATGAATGACATATTGGGGTAGATTAAATGCCGCCAAAAGTTCAAGTATTGATACCAAATGTATTATTGTGATTTAGTGGCAACGGGACTGCAAAAATATCATATGCTGAAGAACAACACCTTGGAATCTTGGAATAATAAAAGGAGTATTGCACTTGATATTTAATTTGCCATCTAACTTTGAGATCTGAAACTAAAACTTGATTTAAATTAAAGTGTATATATTGATATCATGATAAAATATTATGATTTTTTATTCCATGCAATTTTGTCTTCTTGCTGCGATTATTCTTATATTCAGTAACTTAGTTTAATGTGTGCTGCCTTGTACAGGTTCCTACGTAAATTATTGAATATGGCTTTTTTCTTCTGACATAATCATTCATAATTGTTTTTAACTTACCTAGCGCCATACACACAGCTGCTAATCCAAATGACTTGCAGTCAATTAGCAGATCAGGCCAGTGATTGGCTTACAAGTATGGTCGTATGGTCGAATCTGATCTAGATAAACTCTGTAATATATTTTCTGTGTGTTATTTAATACATTGCTGCTTTATGTACATTACACATGGGACAATGCTTTTGTATCTTGAATTCAGTATGCTATTGACCTCTCAACTAACCAACCAATGACAGAAAGGCCATGGCTTGCATGAACAGTACAGAGGTACAGCACATCAGAGAAATTACTGGCCTTTTTTCTATGAAATCTAACCAGGAATAGGAACACGAAAGAGAACCTATACTTTTAAATATAGGCACGATAAGTCAGATAAAATATAAATTTGATAGACACAGATTTTAGTAGTGGGTTTTTGTAAATGTTCTTATGACATTAAATGTTTTTGTTTTGTATGCCTGGGATCTGAAACAATCGAGGGGGGGGATGGGAGAGGGTGTAGATGGGAAACAAGTTAGATAATGATTAAATGTTTGTCTTTAAACATTCAGCGTTTGAATGCCCCTTATTAAAGAGCAATGCTCACTGATTTACTCAAAAAAGAAAAAAAAATTGTATGTCTTAGACCCACTGGAAAATAGCAGATACAGAATTGTGTCTTCAGCCTCCCTGGAGAATGAAAAGAAAAAGGGAGTATCAATCCTGATAACCAGTGCCTTACAATTTAAAACCATATCTCTGGAAAATGAGCCTGAAGCAAGATATAAAATAGTGATCCTTAAATATAACCAACAACTATTTACTTTGGTTAATATGTATGCCCCAAACAATACACAAATTAAAACATTAACGCAAGTAATAGAGAGAATAGAAAAGGTGAAAAAGGGCTCAATAATTTTGGGCGGGGGATTTCGGCCAGAAAGATAGAAGGGGAATCCCTGTAGGACCTATATATATCTCTCTCAAAGTTAATGGAAAAAAGAAAAACCTCTAGATGTATAGTCATCACAGATCCAGATATTAAAAAAGGAAATAAATCAAGAAAACCAGATTCAAGAGTATTTGGAAAAATGCAAATTACCTGCACCAGTAGATGACCAGAAACAAGATCTAAATAAACCCATCTCAGAAATAGAAGTCAAGATTGCAATTGATAAAGTTAAGAATAATAAAGCACCTTGGTTGGGGCTTTCCTGAATATAATAGCCAATTATGGCAAAGTTTAAAACTACAGAGTGAATATATCTAAATCTAATATAATGGCCTTACACATAGATATGAATTTGGTGAACATATTGAAGGAAAGTTTTGATTTTAAATGGATTAAAGATAATATGGAATGCGAGGTTATAACAATCCCACCAAATCCAGAGAATATAGCAAATATTAACTATGACGATATCCTGAAGCACACCAGTGAATTGCTCAAAGAATGGATGGGTCTAGAAGTCTCATGGTGGGGAAGAATTAATGTCATCAAGGCATTGTCACCGTTAATCTGGGTTTGTGGCCGTTTCCTCTTCAGCCTCTAGTGGCCGCTATTCTTGGGTGCCCATTCTCCTTCTGTTGTTAGCTGCCTCGTCATCCTCAGCCCTTCCCTATTTAAACCTGCAGCTTATGGCACTCAGTGCCTTTGCATTGCTTTGGTTGCTGTCTGTGATAATGGCTTGTGTGCCTCACTAGTGTTCTGACACCTGTTTGATATGCTGATTTCTGACCCAGTTCATTCCTGACTACCCATATCTCTCCTATCCATTTGTTCCTGCATTCCTGATTTGTTCTATGTCTGCTGCCTGCCTCGATTCTGCTTGTGACCTGGTTATTCAAATCTCTACATTCCTTGACCCAGCCTGTTTTGTGACTCTCCATTTGCCTGTCATCCTGTGCTAAGCCTTATCGGGCTCCTCTTGATAGGTTCTTGGTAGTAAATATTTCAGCAAAGTCCTTGGTGACAAAACACCGATGGCTTAACCAAGGGTGTGTTGTCATTAAGATGAAAACCAATACTTAGTGAGTCTTCCCGTAAATGCAACTGCATTGGGGATCCGGCTCTCCAGCAAAAAATGTACAATTATTATAGGCCCGTTTCCTTATCTAAGAGCTGCCAGTCCAGTATCTGCATCCTGTTCTCAGTTGCCTGTCCTGTTTCAGCTGCCAGTCTCCACTACCAGTCCTGTCAGAGTATTCCATCCAGTTCATAGTTATGCATCGTGGGGTGCAGACACATCCTACACCCTGCCCTGCAACGAGGCTCCTCTCTGGTCTGTTATCCCAGGTTGTGACAGGCATACCTGCTTCCAAAGTGGAAGTATGCTTTGATGGCCAAGAGTAGCAAGAAGGGAGGTTTATCAGTCCCAGATATAAAAAAGTATCACGATGCGTCCCTTTTCAAACATCTCTCCAAATGGTTTAATAAAGAGGGGGAGGAATCATGAAGAGAAATAGGGGTACCTGATTTATCTATGCTACTGTGGGCAGACCAAAATAAATTCAAGACTAGTAATTGGCCCGGGAAGACGTGGTGGAAAAAGAACTATATCACTGCAATAATTCTCAGTTTTTGGGAGAACCTTAAATCAGAATATGGACTAATGTGGATTAAAAAGACATGGAGAGGCTGCGATATTAGACTCTTGGATCATGATATAGAAAATATGAATATAGGTCTCTGGAATGAGAAGGGTATACATAGTTTCTCAGATATATTAATAGATAAGAAAATACAATCTTTTCAGACATTAGTCTCTGAAAATCAAATACCCCCAAGGGATATATTTAAATATCTAATTAAGAATTAAGAGGTTTGAAAGAATTATTGAATCCCAGAAATAACCTTAAAGATTTGATACAATGAGATATTTTTGAACAAGAAGATCTGACAACGGTTAGGCGATTAGCTAACCTCATAAATAAATGGGAAATAGATACTGGATCGGCAATTCTGCCTGCCGACTGGCTTAACACCATCCAATAGATAAAAAAGAACATTTATTGTTTAAACATTTTGGAACTCCAATATAAGTTGATAGTTAGATGGTATTTAGTACCCACAAGGACCGACAACCGCACTCTTCCACCTAGGATTGCCTAAAACCAGTATAAATGAGACTTATATTGTTACCCATATTTTAACAGCAGCTAAAGCCCTAAATGCGAGATCATGGAAGAAGATAGAAACTTCCACATGGGAGAGATTGAAAGCAAAAGATTTCCTATCAGTTTAATATGGAGAATAGCCAATTCTGGATGGGCTGTATAGGAGAAATATATAAATGAATAAATAGATTACTAACTAGGGAAAGATGACAACCCCGAATGTTAGGACAAATATAGAAGATATAGATTGGAGAGGCCTCTCTAAAGTCACCCCCTCCCACCTTACTAACTTATTCCTCCCTCATGTGAAGGAAATTGAAGGAAAATAAACTCTGGCTAGGTTTTGTTTGTATTATGTTTTGTTGGTATATGTTATGTTGTGTGACATATTTTAAATGTTGTCTGTTTTATACAAATATATAATATTATTGACATTAATGTTATATGTTATGAATGTTGAATTGTAAAACTGTAATAAAAATGTATACGAAAGAAAAAAAAACTAACCAGGCCTTTCAAAAGGCTTCACACTGTACAAAAGTAAGATGTGCCGCCAAATATAATTCTATAAACCTGAATAACAAGATGTTCTCCTATAATGCCACCAATTTTCATCACTAATGTCCTAGCTATGAATATTATGGATAAACCCCTGCATACTTCAGATTGAAAAGCAGCATGCATGTGACAAAGAAAGAGGCTCCCATTAGCCACAGCTAGGATTCTTCTCTCTTTCATTAAGCTGCTGGAATTATCATGATTGATTCTCCTTCTAATGATCTTCACTGCAACAGTTTTCCTGGAGTTCCTGGTGGAGGCTAGCATCACCTGAAATAGGCAAAAAGGAACAGAAGAGGCCAAAGTGAGACATAGAACACATAGTTATGTTTAGTAGACAGTAGAGTCAACTCAGTATGCCGTGAGATGGCCCAAATTCAGGCCAGATTGGGGCATAAAGCTAAATTGCGGAGAAATAAACTATTTGGCTGCTCAATATTGCGATTTCCCCATGAAAGAGAGATTATACAAAGGGAGGGGAAATGGGGTATAAATACCAACATTGTTGGGTGTCTTCTTACATGATGAGTAATTACTGATACATATTTGAACCAGCATGTCTAAATTTAAAAACAATATATTTTAGATTCTTTTATATTCTTTTACTTTATTGTTATATATATATATAATACATTATTTTACATTTTTTATTTCATTTATGTTTGGGCCATTTCGGGAGGAATTTGGCTATTTCTGATATACCCGAGGTCCTCTCAAAATAGCTCCAAAATAAGCTGAAGTCCTCCCCTTAGAAGTGTATGTGGAGTTGGCCACTTTGGTAGATTATTATTTTTTTGCTTTTCTGGATAGCCTCACTTATGAACCTTACAGGAAAGCAATGATGGTTCTAAATGCAGTGACTAGTGACTGTGCCATTTTACAGGCAATGTATTGCATTGGGAGGCAATACATGTATGGGAATTGTCGTGAAGGGGTTAAGATTGTTAATAACTAATAAAAGTTATGTTTTAACATGTATTAGAACACTTGTTGCTATTTTATATTAACAACATGACTAAACCCAGAAATGTGTTTTCTTTTTATATGTGTAAAGCTACTTTTCACTGCTTTATAAAACTGTGAATGATACTTCAGCTAAATTATTTGTTAAATTAATACATTTTTATTAAAAACATTCTATCATTTGTTTCATTTTCTTTAACACATCTCAACAAATATTAAATATTCATTCCATAATTATAATATCAGTGCCATATATCATTACTGTAATAGCTGGATTTTAATGTCAGTTGCTGCTTACCATATGTAAGTGCTCTCTAATATAATTGTATACTTATGTAATACAGGAACTGAGTGCTTGTATTGCAGTGTTGCATAAGACAAAGGTATACATTTTGCAGTTATACCAATATATCTTTAGAAAATGCCATATCGGAGGAGCACTCATTCTACATTTTTTTTTTTTTTATTGAAGCTGTATTATAGTTCAACAGTTTTTAGCATTAAATAGACCTTAGTTATGTAGAATGAGGCTGTATAATAATGTGCCACTAGGCAGTAAACTAATTCATTTCATCCATGCAAAGATAAACACATATTTTTACAATAACATTTTTATAAAATAAACAAAATTCAGGAAAAGACCTTAATCCCTTGCCGGCACAAGACGTGCTAGAATGTGGCCATGCGTTGAGGACACAGGACGTACCTACTCCGTCCTGTACCAAAACGAGCACTGAAAGCGTTTTTTACCGCTCTCAAGTGCTGAAACGGCATTGCTATGATGCTTTCATGTGGAAACATTGTTGAATACTGAAAAGAATGCCCGTAGGCATTTCGATAGCTCTGGAGAGCGATTGAAATGCGGGTTTTAAAGTTAATTCGCTTCCTATGCTCTGTAAGTGTTGCTGACTTGCCTTACAAATCGAGGTAATCAGCTTCCCACAAAAAAAAATCGCACGATTTTGGTCAATGCGTGACCAAGATGGTGCTGCCCTTCTAAGGGCAAGAGCACAGGAGGCAGGAGGTAGCTACTTCCTGTTCTCTGTGGCTGCCACACAATTGCCTCATCACAGAGACTGATAGCAGTGGGGATGGTCAGATGAGCATCCCCACTGCCTGGTCAAATCAATATTAACCAAATATTGATCTGACCTTTTAGGATCTGCCTCCCTCTTCTCACATTTTTTTTAGTGAGGGAGGGAGACAGATCAAAGTAGTAAAAGTGATCTTGCGTAAGCAGAGCATTTTTTGCTGTTTGTGCATATTTTAGGGGTTCATTTTTTTGTACTGTATTTATTAGAGTGCTACAAAGGCTCTTCTAAGAGCTATTAACCCCTCTCTTGCCGCTGATCACTGCTGATATTGACGCCAAAGAAATTTTTATCTGTCTGCTATTTTTTTAGCTGTCTGAGCGCATAGCAATCAGTAACAGTGAATTAGTGGTAAAGGCAGTTTGATGATTGCTCAGATGAGCATCACCATTCGCCTGGTCAGATCAATATTTGTGAATATTGATCTGACCAATTTTCATATGCCTCCATGTCCTCACTTACCTTTTTGTAAGGGAAAGAGACAGATCAGCATTAGTGATATAAAATAACATTTTATAATATTGTCAGGTTTAATGTAAGCCATTCCCTGTGTATTAACCCCTTCCCTGCCATTCATCACTGTATAAGCAGTAATCTTGCACAGCAACAGTATTTGTTGCTGTCTGCACTTTTTATGGATTCATTTATTTGTACTGTAATGTATTACAGCACTAGATAGGCTCTTCTAAGAGCTATTAACCCCTTCTTTGCTCAAGGTCACTGCTTAGGCACTGATTCTGGGGCCGCGGACTCTGGGTTCAATTTTGACACTGGTCAGCTTTCTGATACATCATCTAGTGATGTATCGGTGGCTGCAGAGACATTGCCACAAGGCTTCATGGGTGTCTACTTTTAAAAAATATATTGTGTGGTGGGGATAAATTACATTGAAACACTGAGATGCGCACCTCACAAATGTTGCCTTTTTTCACCCCAAAAAACAAACAAACCTATACATGGATGGTATCGCTGTACTCGGGAGATGTTTCTGAACACATATTGGGGTGTTGTTTGGCAGTGTATACCAGAATCTGTGAATTCATGCCTGAAGTACATTGTATGTGGACAAAAAACTCCAAAAATGTACTACCACAAACTTTTGAGTTTTAAAATACCAACATTCGAAATACCTTAGGATGTCTATTTTCCAAAAATATATGGTTTGATGGGGTAAAATACATTGGACGACTTCAAAAATGTTCCAAATGGAACATGGGCACAGACTGACAATATGTCAAAATTCCAAGTTGGAAATGCACCCCACCTAAATGTCACCTTTTAGCCCCCAAACAACCCAACAAACCTATGTATGCATGGTATCCCTAGACTCAGGATATGTTGCTGAACACATATTGAGGTGTTGTTTGGCACTGACACATAACAGGATCTGTGAATTCATGCTCCAAGTACAATGTATGTGGAAGCAAAAAATTAAAAAAATTACTAACCTAAAATTTGACAAAGGCCGGTGGTAGAATTAGTGCATGGAAAGTGTTAAGATACTACCATTTGAAATACCCTAGGGTATCTAGTTTGCAAAAATGTATGGTATTGTGAGGTAAAATACAGATTCTGGCTTCAAGAATGTCCCAAATGGAACATGGGCGGAGGCTTTCTGCATGTCAGAATTCCAAGTTAAAAAAACAAAAAGCGCACCTCTCAAGTGTGGGCTTTTAACCCCCAAATAATCTAACTAACCTACACATGGGTGGTATCCCTGTACTCAGGAAATTTTGCTGAACACATATTGAGGTGTTGTTTGGCACTGACACATAATAGGATCTGTAAATTCATTCCTGAAGTACAATGTATGTGAAAAAAAATTACTACCCAAAATTTTGACATAGCCTGGTGGTAAGATTAGTGCATGGAAAGTGTTAAAATACTACCATTTGAAATATCCTAGGGTGTCTAGTTTTCAAAAATATATGTTGTGGTGTAAAATACATTGTCTGGCTTCAAAAATGTACCAAATGGGACATGGGCCCAAGTTTTCTGCATGTCAAAATTCCAAGTTGGAAAACTAAAAAGTGCACCTTCCAAATGTTGCCTTTTAACCCCCAAATCACCTAACCAACCTATGTATTTGGCAATACCCCTTCACATTTTCACATAATGTTTACACAAATTGGAATCTATGTCGGGGGGGGGTCATATATGGATTTAGTACAGATATCAGTGTTACAATGTCACTATCGCTAATTATGAAAAAAAGGATTTTGAACTATCTTTGCACTACTTATAGTTTTGGCCCTGTAACTTGAATAAAAAGCACAAAAACATAAAACATGGGCTATTTATGAACTCAGGACAAATATTAGAAACTATTTAGCAGTGCTTTTTGTTGTCGCTTGTAGATGAGTATATGGTTTTTCAAATAAAAGTCAGAAAAAAGTAATTTTTTTGCCATATTTTATTATTATTTTTATATCAAATTATATTCTGTTATCAAAATAATGGTATGAAAAGAAAGCCCTTCTTATGACAATAAAAAAGATATATCGTTTGTGTGGGTACACTAAATGAGACAGAAATAAATTACAGCCAAACACAAACACCTCAGAAATGTTAAAACAGACCATGTCATTAAGCGTTGGACAAGCCAAAAAAATCATGTCACCAAGGGGTTAATCCCATTTTTGTTCTGCAAATCTATGTACAATCAAAGAACACATTACCTTCACACATTACCACTTCAGCTAATAAACACTGACGTTTAAGAAAACACAAGAATATGCATGCTACATAATGTTATGGTTTTAGTTAAATAAAAAAGGTTTAGTAGCTCTCCAAATATGTGTTATTAACCTATTAAACTTAAATCAGTTCTGATGTAGCTGTTTTTCTAATCTGACAGGTTATTCTAAATATGAAATCTTCATCTGGTTGCAAATTTTAAAGAATACAACTACCAACATGAATGATTCTCTACAACCAAGTCTCACTGACTAGTTATATAAATCATGATTTAAATCAAATCCACCCTGCCAAAAAGGGACAATAATTTTTGTTGAAGTGGCTAAAAATGTAGCTATAAACTGGGAATAACTGTAATATATTCAGTGGCTGTATGGCCAATTTATAACTATTTATGACATTTAGAATAATAATAAAACATTGTATTTGCTCAAATAGAGATAAAGACACATTAAATACCGTATATTGTGAGTTTTATTGTTCTGGAGCTCTATCATATACGTATACACAGGGGTAGACAGACATCGCATGGGGCCCCAGGGCTATCGATGGGCATGTACACCCCCCCCCCCCCCCCCCCCGAATAAATGGTTCTATTTATTCACATTTCTATTGAACACTGAAAAGGTGGATAAATAGAACCATATTTTAAAACATACATTTTAAATTCAACTTTAGCACCCACAAAGTAAGTATATCCATAATCTTGCTCTATCATATCAATGATAAATATATCCATAATATTTCTATATTTTGCCAGTGAGAAATAAATCCATAATCTTTCTATATCTTGCCAGTAAGAAATAGATACATAATATTTCTATATCATGACAATGAGACAAATACATAATATTTCTATATCATGCCACATATGACAAACACACATTGCTGTCCCCTTCTCCCCCTCCAACACACATACACAGTTATGTGGCTCTGAATAAATAGTGTTGAGTGTGAGGGGAAGGCCCTGCACTCTCTCCCACTCTCACTCAACCAAGCCACCTCTCTCCGCCACTCTCACTCCTCCAAACCATCTCTCTCCCAGTCCTGCACTCTGTTCCACTCTCACTCCTCCAAGCCATCTCTCTCCCAACGTCTCACTCTCTCCCACTCTCTTACAAGTCAGCTCTCTCTCACCTGGCCCTGTTCTCTTTCTGCCTCTCTTGTAGGCTCTTGTATGGTTTCACACCATAGTATCACACACATACAAACATACTCAGTCTAAATGAGATGTAGAGCATACACTTGGTAAAACATGGCACACTGTATAAACTTGGCATATCATGGCAAAATCATCAGTATTGTATAAACATGGCATTAAATGGCAAAATCATCAGTAATGTATATACTTGTCAATGTGTCCTCTCCACACATGCCAATGCATCCCCTTACACTTCCAAATCTGACCCCGAGACTTGCCAATATGCCCCCTTCTTGCCAATCTGACCCATTTTTCCCAGTATGACCACCATATTTACCAATCTGACCCCAAATTCCCATTTTGCCCCTTCATTAAAAACTGAACCCCACACTTGCCAATCTGCCCTCAAACTTTCCAATCTGCCCCCTTCTTCCCCGTATGACCCCCAGATTTGACAATCTGACATCCAGACTTGCCAATATGACCCCCATTTACCAATATGCCCCCACATGTGTCCATCGGACCCATCTTCCCAAGTTTCCAAGCCCCCTCAATCCAAATATGCCCCCCAAATATGCCAATATGCACCCTTCTTCCAAATAAGCCACATCCTACACAATGTGTCCCCAGGCTTACCATCGACCCACTTCTTCCCAATCTGACCACTTCTTCCCAATATGACATTCAGATTTGCCAATCTGACACCCACTTCCCTATCTGACTCCCAAATGTGCCAATCTGCCCCCTTTTTACCAAGCTAACCCCCACACTTCACAGTCACACCCCATCTTTCCAATCACACCCCCAGACTTTCAAATCTGCCCCCTCCTTTGTAATCTGACCCCCAAACAGTCCAATCTGCCCCCTTCTTCCAAATCTACCCCTCATTAGCCAATGTGACCCCCTCACTAACCAATCTCACACCAAAGGTGCCAATCGGACCACTTCTTCCAAATCTGACAACCATGTCAGTGACGGGGCCCCCTTCCAGCCTGGGACCTCGAGCAGTGCCTGAGTGCCCTCATAGTCAGTCCGCCCCTGCTTATATAAACCAAAAATTCTGAACATGCAAACAAAAGAGGGACATAGAGGAATATATGCACTAAATAGTGACAGTTAAGAGGTATGCAAACTATACTTCATTGTCATTTCCTAACTAGACCCCAGTTTCCACCACAAAAAATACACCAGTATACCATACTAAATTACAGCTTACTCACTTTTCCAAAATTGCCCCTTCCAAGCTCAGAATGAAAGTGGAAGCATGCTGCTGAAAGTGGTGTCGGTTTCCCAGATGTTCCAGCGACTTCATGGTGTTTACTTCCTCCTTATTGAATAAAAAACAATCATATTACTAAACCATATAACAAATACATATAACTGCTACTTAAAGTCTGAGTCCTACAATCTTAGACCTAGACTATCTATGGCATTGAACAAGTGAACATTTACACAGATTAACAACTTCTTGGTTTCCTAAATCCTGTACCTGGTCTACTCTCCTCTTCAGTTTTATATCTTTTCTCATTTTCTTCTTCTTGTTCTTCCTCTTCTCTTCTTCTTTTACATACCGTCTTCCAGCTGCCCTGATCTCTTCTTTCACATTCCTTCTTCCTCTTCTCTTTTCTTCCCCTTCCTTCTTCATTGCTCTCCCTGCTCCTCTTCATCATCATACGATGTTCCAAATCAGGTTCGGATGTGTGAACACTGTAGCTTTGGCTTTTAGGCATCTTGCAATATATGTATCACGTCTGATAATATATCAGCCTGTAACTTAACCGCTCTCAGAACTTGTGATGATTTGAATCAAAACTACATGGCATCATAGAATCTTGTGATGTCATTGACAAGATATCAGCATACTGCTGTTGCTTATGTTTTTTTTCAAATCAATCAATGTAAAAAACTTCAGATGTGAGGCTGATGCTAAAGACACTATTGATTTTTTTGTGTATAAACCCCCCATAATTGTTGTGAATCTGATAAAAATTAAAAAAATCAGTATTTAATGCAATAAATTCACTCTTTACATGTAACCTTATTTATTTTAAACTCTACAATGGTTTTGGTTTAATATTGGTCATATTTTAAATAAGGACCATGGAATACAGTGTGATGACGGAGCTGCTGAACCATAGCACCCACAGATGGGAAGGACTGGCCATTAGGCAGTCAAGGCACTTTTATGGGCACTGCTTGAAGCAAAGCAGCTGTAATGCTAACTCTGCCCACTTTCTACAAGCTTTGTGCCAGCTGTTTTGCCACTTCACCATGTTGAGGCCTACTTCAACCACTTTTTACTTTCATGTGGTGCTATTACTTTAGTTCAGACAAGCAGTGACTAACATGTGCCTGGTCAATGCCTGCTCATTACAATATAGAGCAGGTGAATCTTTGAAATTCTGGATATTTGTATGTGTACAATACAGTATTTTATGTATTTGTATTATTATCCATTACAATTCTCAAAATCACTCTTTTCTGTCATTTATTTTTATATTTTTTATTTCTTATTTACATTGTTTGCCACTTATTGTTACTTTCCTTTATTGTGCACAATTATTTATCCATATTTTCAAGATTTTAACAAGGATGGACTGGGAACCACCTTTAATATAACTAGCAGCTTTTCCAGTCTGCTCATTCCCCCTTTCTATTTTCTTTTTCCCATTTCATTATTTTGGGACTTGGGTGGATTTTCTGGGACTTCATTTTTTTAATGTATACATTACGTTACTTGCAAATAAAGGTTGTGAGAACCCAAATTGCAACCACAGGACTTGCCCATGGAACCAATTTTCAAATAGAATAAAAATATATAAAGAAAAATGTAATTTAAAATGTCACCCCCCATACCTCTCCAATTGCTGACAATGTTGGCTAGACCAGGGGCATCAACATCAGGGCCGAATTTAAGGAACCAGTTCCACAGTATAAATCATCATTATGCCAGGGAAATAGCACCGCACCATTATTATTTCAGAATAGGAAAATTGCATGTTTAAGACACAACTGAATAATACACTATTTCCACATAAAAGGACAAAGGGCTTTATATCTGTTCCTTATGCATAACCCCCATTGAAACACACTCTGCCAGTCACAAGCAGTGTTGAGGCATAGTTATTACATAAAAGAAAATATTTTTGACTGGAAACCATTAGGGAAGAATGAATGTCCTAAAAGCATACAACTTACCTAAATGGACATAATTAAAATTAAAATAATTTTTTAAAATTTAAAATGATACCGATTAGGATTCCAAAAACATGGATCACATAGAGCCAGACATCAATGAACAGATTTATTTCTCAAGGAAAGAAGTCGCACATACAAGCTAAATGTATGACACAATAGGACAATCAGGGAGGTCTAGGAGCACCACATCTAGAGGAGTATTAAACAGCCAACATGATCTCAAATGCGCTAGTTTTACAAAAATAATAGAGCAAAAAGAAGCAATGGTATAAGATAGAGCAACAGTTTTATGGTGTTTGTGATTTAATTTCAGTATTCTGGCAAACTGATTTGCAAAACGGTTTAACATTTAAGAAAGAAAAAAGGGGTTGCATTTTAGAGGATGTGAGATCCGTAAGGGAAAAACTAAAAGGAGCTGTGAAGTTGAATAAGAAAGTATTGCTGGGTTTGCCTTTTAACATTCTTGGTGCCCTAATAACAGACCTAAATCTTAGAAGCTGGTTAAGAATAGGATTTTAATATATTAAAGATCTATATGAGGGAGAAAGATTAAACACTTTTGAACACATTTCTAACAAATATAACATTGCTAGTGGAGAAGTGTTCACATACATTAGATTAAAAGGCTTTTAATCTTAGGTCAGATTTCTGGTAATTGAGGCATGGATAGAGGTTGGGTTATTAAAAACCACGAGAAAGCTAGGTTAATTAATTAAGGTCAGTCTATACATGGGTACATTGCTTACATTTTGTGGAAACTATAAGATCCTGAATCGCTGGTATCTGGTCCCAACCAGACTGCATATAATCTTCCCTGGCAGTGTAGAAGTTTGCTGGAGATGTGGGGTACAAAAAGGTGATTTTATTCACAATGGTCATTACCATTACTTGGGCCCAAAAAAACAGAAACCCTGTTGTTTTAAACGTGTTGCTTTAAGAAAATACTTTTTATAATTCAAACCTTGGAAACCTCTAAGTGGTTAATAGCAAAAAAATGGAAATCAAGAAACACTCCTACCTGGCCTGATGTAAAAATGAATTGTGTCACCAATTAAGGATGGCATTTCAATTCAATATAGGTGCCAACATTTCCCTTTGTATAGATAAAAACTATTTATAAATACATATATATATATATATATATAAACTTGATTTTGAGTTAACAAAATGAATTCCTTGTTTGTATTTCCTCTCCTTCCCTCCTTTTCCTCTATTTTCATTATTTATTTATTTTTTTCTATTTTTTTTATTAACACTCAGTCTTATCAAATCAACCATATTGTTTGTTAGCTGGATAAAGTAACATCATCGTGTCAGTTTTAACCCTTACCCTGCATATTTCAACTAATCTTAATTAAAAGTGCTCTTGGAAGGAAAACATTTAACTCCATCTAGCTACTAATATATAAGGTCCAGACGAGTTGTATAAAGTGCATAATTGGGGGCCAATTACAGCCAGCGATTATGGTCGTTAAAGTGCTATGCCCAGTATTTCCTGCCTTTCCATCCTTTTCTTACACTACCCTTTTTCCTTAATTCTCTCCGTCCTCCCTCAGACACCTCCCAACTCCAAATCTCTCCACCAAAACCCCCCCAAAACCCCTAATTAGAGGGTAGAGAGGTACAGGGGTATTCCTTAAATACACATCCTGTATTTCTAGTGTGGGATAATTATTAAGTAGAATATGAAGTTAAATTATGCAACTCTATCTCCATCCCCAAAACAAACAAAACAGAATTAACCATATAGAACAAAAAGAAAAAACAAACAAATACGACAAACTCACAAACTCACATAGAACATATGTTGCTCAAGACTACGGCCAGGGCCGGTGTAATAATTTTTGCTGCCCTACACATAGACAGGGGGAGGGGGAGACACACAGACAAGGGGAGGGAGGGGGGAAACACACACAGACAAGGGGAGGGAGAAAGGGGGGAGACACACATAGACAAGGGGAGGGAGGGAGGTGGGAGACACACATAGATAAGAGGAGGGGGGGAGACACACACAGACAAGGGGAGGGAGGGGGGAGACACAGAAAAGGGGAGGGAGGGGGATGAGAGAAAAGGGAGGTGGAGAGAGAGAGAGAGAATTTTGGGGGGGAGGGAGAGAGAGACAACGCTGGGGGGGGGGGGGGAGAGACAGCTGGGGGAGGGGGAGAGAGGCCGCATTGGCACATAAAAGGAAATAAAAACAAGAAATGCATTTGTATAACATCAATTTTTTATTAAATGTTAAAAAGCAATTTACATATATACAAGTTAAACTTTCCTATAGGGTAGTCTTATATTCATGCTTTTAGTTGTTTTCCTAAAGGAATATACAAAGTTTGGGGGGTCGTCTTATAATCAGGGTCGTCTTATAATCGAGCAAATGCGGTACACGCACATCACATGAGCTCTTCTTAGTGTAGGGAGAGGATGCTGCAGCTGTGAGAGACAGATTAAAAAAAATTCTGGTGTTGCATCTGCAAACGACAACGATTATTCAAACTATAGCGATTATTCAAATTACAGTGATTATTTTAGTGGGTGCTATACTACATATTTGTACCCTGCCCTGAGCCCAGTGCCAAAGAGAGTGCAGTGCACTTGCAACTGCATGTGTGCCAGGCACATGACTTTAATCCTGTTCTGTTAGCTCAGTGGGCAACATCTAGACATTTTTAAATACTGCAATTTGTTGGTGTTAAATATTACATTTGCGTCCTGCACTTCATATCTGAGAGTCAAATAGAACAGTCCAATACTGTGCTTACAGCGCACTTTGAAAAATTCTAATTGTTGTGCTAAATAGTACATTTACGGCCTGCACTTCATATCTAAGAGTCAAATAGAACAGTCCAATACTTTGCTTACAGCGCACTTTGAAAAATTATAATTGTTGTGCTAAATAGTACGTTTATGTCTTGCGGTGCATTATTTGCAGTCCAATAAACAATAAAAATACAAATAAAAGACAGTGTTGGCTACCTCGTCCTCCTCCTGCGCCGCTTCCACCTACACCCCCAGGGTCACCGCCTCCTCAACCTATGGGTCACTTAGTATAAACTGAAAGAGAATGCCCTGCACTCCAACCCTCTCTCAAATAGATAATTATGTTGATCCTCCTGGCAGGCATGCTTTAGATTTAGATTTATGTTCTTCCAAAGCTAAAATCAAAGATTCCATCTAGTGCTATTTTATGGCTCAGCTGGATTTGTAATTTGTATGTATTTTATGTTATTTTAAGTTATTTCCCTATCCACATTTGCTTGCAGGGCACTTGTCCTTCTCTTTTCCACATTTTACTTCCTTTTGCAGCCCTCTAGCCCTTTCCATGACTTTTTTAGAGGCATTTTAGTGGCCAAAAGTTTGTGTCCCCATTGACTTAAATGGGGTTCAGGTTCAGGGTCAAGTTCGAGGTCAAGTTCGAGCACGGACCCGGACATTTTTTCGAAGTTCGGTTGAACCTGCCGAACCCAAACATCCAGGTGTCCGCTCAACTCTAGTAATTAGCTCTTTAATTAGCCAACGATAATTAGATGCTTAATATGCCACTGATAATTAGATGCTTAATTTGCAGCTGATAAGTTGATGTTTATCAGGGTAACCTAGAATATCCGGATTGTGTACATAAGCTAGACCAGATTGTGATGACATCATAAAAACAACTTACTAGAGGTTTTTAATTGTTCTTAAGTTCTCGATTTGGTAGCCACAAATGTCTGATGCACCAGTAAATTAGAAGGAAGGGTAAAGTTTTTTTCTTATGAATATTCTACTTAAACAGTGAACACATGTGCTGATATCTTTCTATACCACTGTATTGACAATGATTGTATCTTTTCAACATTTGATTGAATACTTTCCATGCAAAAGGATTATACTAATAATATATAGAAAAGATTGGTTATATAAAAATATATATATAAAAGACAAACAAAATATATTAAAATGCACAGAGTTATGCATATATCATGTATGTGTATATCCCTCCTATATGCTGTCGGGCTGCACTTTGTATGCCCCCCCCCCCCCTTCAAAATTAGGACTTGAAGATGGGCAAATGCGTGTTATTTTATTTGCCACTGGCAGCAGCAGTTCCATGGCCCTAAGGGAGCTATTTTTCTAAAATTATTTACATTTCAATTCTCCAGTTAATTTAGTTGGGTATTTTAGGCGATTTTGGGTTCATATGGTCCCTAATGAGTAGGACGAAATCCAGAAACCAAATATGGCCACATAACTGGCCAGATAGGTGTATTTTGAGCTTTATATCTCATGACTCTCTGAAAGGCTGACCGAGAGTCATGGGATATGGAGTTCCCAATCATTTGCAATGAGAAAATGTAGCCACTTGCACGTGAAGATAACACACTCTATGACTGTAGGTGTTACCTCCGCCCGCAAGGGGAAGAAGTTGTCAATTGAAAAAGGTTGCACGAATGATCATTTTCAGTTCTGGCGAGATGTTTGCACATATATAATTTTAGCAGTAAGAGCATACTGCCAAATAATATATATACATATATAAAGCAATTTACACACATAAATTGGTTAGACTAGTTGTTCATTCCACATATGTTGTTGTACATGCATCATGCATGCGACCATCAGATTGCTTACATTGATGATACCTCCTGTGGTAAGAAGTGGTTGGGACAGAGGACGTCCGGAGGTAGCTTATATAATGGAACTGTTTAATGTAGATAGTTTTCTACATTGAACATGAGTCCACTACCTAATTGGGAGCTATGATCTGTATGTCTGTGTGAGCAGTGTCTCTGGTTGGGGTCTCAGGTCGGCATAGAGGTGGGTGTCAGTGAAGTATGATGGAGAGATCTTTCTGCAAAGGAGACTGGACATATGATATGTAATATGATTTATATTTTATATAATATATTTACAACTAGTCATCTTCTTGGATGTGGAGATGACAGTATGAGTGATTAACCCCTTGCCGACAAAGGACGTGCCAGGCACGTCCTGGGAGAATCTCCCTTAATGACAGAGGACGTGCCTGGCACGACCTGCGGTGAATCAAGCGGTTTTCGCGATCAACGATCGCGAAAACCGCTTTAACAGTGCTGGTCTATTGCCTCGACATCGAGGCAATAGCCAGCACCGATATTTCTATTTTGGGACCCCCACGATCGCCCCACGGAGCGATCGTGGGGAGCCATATTGACGGAGCATGTTGCTCCGTCAATATGGCTAAGTCCTCTGCCGGTCTGAGCTTCGGAAGTGAAAGTAACTTCACTTCCGTCGCTCTGAATATGCTACTTGACTACCCCTAGTGGTAGTTTAGTAGCATTGCAATGGAAAATAATTAAAATACATATTTAATTAAATAAAAACAGGTTATTTAGCTATGTTAGCCTATAGGGTTAAAATTAAATATTTTTTAGCATAAGGGATAGGGTTAAAATTAAATTAAAGTTAAAAAATATTAAGGGATATAATAAGGATTAGAGTTGGGGTTAAATTTAGTGTTAGGGTTAAATTTTGTGTTCGGGTTGGGGTCAAAAGATCAATATAGGAAAAAACCAAAAAACACCATTTTTGGTTTTTGCCCCATAACTTGCAAAAAAATACAGAAAAATATGGAAACATGCATATTTTTGAACTCGGGACAACATTTAGAAACTATTTAGACGGGGTCTTTTTTAATGATTTTATTTGTGTAAATTATATTTTAGGTCAAAGTTAGAAAAAGTGGGTTTTTTAAAATTTTTCATCATATTTTATGATTTTTTTTGTAGTAAATTATAAGATATGATGAACATAATGGTATCTAATGAAAGCCCTTCTTATGACGATAAAAACAACATATAATTTGTGTGGGTACTGTATGTGAGAAAGAAAAAAATTACAGCTAAACACAAACACCCTAGAAATGTCAAAACAGCCATTGTCACCAAGTTAAAGTCAAGGTGAAAATGTCTTGTCACTAAGGGGTTAAAGTAGTCTATTGGTTGGTAGTCAACAATGTGAAGTAAACTATAGGTTTATTTTTTAAATATTATTTTATACAATTTTCTAATTTCATTCTTTGCTGCCAATACAAAATTGGCTAGAGTTTTCATAGCTATTAGATTGACAGGTGCTCTGGTGTGTTTAGTCCACATCATAGATAATGCACTTGGAATAGAATAATGCACTAACATGGTATCCCCTAATAGATAAGACAAATTATATACTGTACACAAAAAAAAATGCTTTTGAATGGATTTTTTATTTAATATAAATAACCTGTGCTTTTATGGCTGGGAGCCCCATGATATATATGGGATTTTCATGTAACAGTTTATTCACTAAATTCTCTGTAAACAAATTCCCCAAGTACCTGGATCATACTGATTGTCCAACGCAGCTTTGCGTGCATGAAATACAGCATCCGGAAATAACGGCAAGTCATTTTCAGGCGGCTGTTGCGAACCATGTCCATGTGAGACAATCACACGTGAAGAAGGGGCCCACAGAACAGATGCCTTGGTTGGCCATGTTTTTTCTTCTACTGATTTTTTTTTTAGGGACCTCCAGCTTGCACCACTTCGGTGAGCTTATTAAATTGTTGTAACGGGTTAACACGAACCGGTGCGAACCGGCTGAATCCCACCACTGGGTAAAATGTTTCATTTTTCCATGTATATGTAAATTATCAACTTTAGTCATGCCATGTTCGACCCACTCCTCTTAAGTTTATCCCAGCAGGACACTAAATGATTAAGGACATTAAGGATTGTGCATGACCATGACATACTTTGTTTAGTATTCGTTCTCTAGAACCACAAATCTCGCTCTTGCCTCTTCAGTGAATTTTGCTCAGTCATTTTCTTCCTTCAAAGCTTTTTGTGTTGCTATTGCTTGTGCAATCATATTGGCCTGGTAATAAATCTCTATGCTAGGAAGCCCCACAACTCCCTATGTGGCCCTGAGAGAAAGCGTGCAGGATCCCATCCATGGTCGCTTTCAATGCAAAATAAAATTATTCATAGCTGATTGCATCATGGTTATCCATGGCTTAGGGATTGTGAGAGGTAACTTCTATGACCATTGCGGCAATATATACAACTTCACAATATTAATCCTCAACCACCAAGACAAGCCCACTGGTTTCCTTTTAACCCCTTAGTGACATGACTTTTTTGGCTTGTCCGACGCTTGGTGACATGGGCTGTTTTAACATTTCTGAGGTGTTTGTGTTTTGCTGTAATTTATTTCTGTCTCATTTAGTGTACCCACATAAACTATATATCTTTTTTATCGTCAGAAGAAGGGCTTTCTTGTGATACCATTATTTTGATAATAGCATATAATTTGATGTAAAAAAAATAATAAAATATGGAAAAAAATGAAAAAACATTTTTTTTATGACTTTTAATTGAAAAATTGTATACTCATGTACAGGAGACAACAAAAAAACACTGCTAAATAGTTTCTAATATATGTCCTGAGTTCATAAATAGCCCATGTTTTATGTTTTTGTGCTTTTTTATTCATGTTACAGGGCCAGAACTCTAAGTAGTGCAAAGCTACTTTAAAATCCTTTTTTTCAAAATTAACGATAGTGACATTGTAACACTGATATCTGTACTAAATCCATGAATGACCAACATGTACATATTTTTGAAAATTAGACCACTCAGGGCATTTAACTTGGGGTATTTTGACACATTTCATGTAGCCATTTTACCACCAATCTTTGCCAAAGTTTGCAGGAAAAATATTTTTTTTACATTTTTCACATAGATTGCAATTTAGGTAAACATTACCTTAAAATGTGAAGGGGTATTTCCAAATAACACCTCAATATGTGTTCAGCAACATCTCCTGAGTACAGGGATACCACCCATGCATAGGTTTGTTGGTTTGTTTTGGGCTAAAAGGCCACATTTAGGGGGTGAGCATTTTGGTTTTCCAACTTGGAATTCTGACATGCAGAAAACCTGCACCCATGTCCCATTTGGGGCATTTTTGAAGCCAGAAAGTGTATTCTACCCCACAAAGCCATATATTTTTTAAAACTAGACACCCTAGGGTATTTCAAATGGTAGTATTTTAACACTTTCCATGCACTAATTATACCACCAGCCTATGTCAATGTTTTGGATATTAATTTTTTTCACATACATTGCACTTTGGGCATGAATTCACAGATCCTGTTATATGTCAGTTCCAAACAACACCTCTATATGTGTTCAGCAATATCTCCTGAGTACAGGAATACCACCCATGTATAGGTTGGTTAGGTTATTTGGGGGTTAAAAGGCCACATTTGAGAGGTGCGCTTTTTGGTTTTCCAACTGGGAATTCTGACATGCAGAAAACGTGCGCCCATGTCCCATTTGCGAAATTTTTGAAGCCAAAAAGTGTATTCTACCCCACAAAGCCATATATTTTTGAAAACTAGACACCCTAGGGTATTTCAAATGGTAGTATTTTAACACGTTCCATGCACTAATTCTACCACCAGCCTATGTCAATGTTTTGGATATTAATTTTTTTCACATACATTGCATTTTGGGCATGAATTCACAGATCCTGTTATATGTCAGTGCCAAACAACACCTCAATATGTGTTCAGCAATATCTCCTGAGTACAGGGATACCACCCATGTATAGGTTGGTTAGGTTATTTGGGGGTTAAAAGGCCACATTTGAGAGGTGCGCTTTTTGGTTTTCCAACTGGGAATTCTGACATGCAGAAAACTTGCGCCCATGTCACATTTGCGAAATTTTTGAAGCCAAAAAGTGTATTCTACCCCACAAAGCCATATATTTTTGAAAACTAGACACCCTAGGGTATTTCAAATGGTAGTATTTTAACACGTTCCATGCACTAATTCTACCACCAGCCTATGTCAATGTTTTGGATAGAATTTTTTTTTCACATACATTGTACTTCGGGCATAAATTCACAGATCCTATTATGTGTCAGTGCCAAACAACACCTCAATATGTGTTCAGCAACATCTCCTGAGTACAGAGATACCACCCATGTGTAGGTTAGTTAGATTATTTTGGGGTTAAAAGGCCACATTTGAGAGGAGCGCTTTTCGGTTTTTCAACTTGGAATTCTGACATGCAGAAAACCTGCACCCATGTTCCATTTGACACTGCTGGAATAATTAATACAGAAATATGCACAATTAAAAGATTATCATTAGCAAGGCAATAGTCACATTTATAGAAGAAGATCCTTTGAAAATCACCATAACAAGTCACACCATCATTTTGATCATACTTTAAAATATGATGAAACATTTTTTTTAAAAAGACACATTTGTGTGAGTGATACCACCCAAGCATAGGTTTGTCGGGCTGTTTGTGGTAGTAATTTTTCTGTGTTATTTTTCTACATACATTGTACTTCAGAGATCAATTCACAGATTTTGGTATGTGTCACTGCCAAACAACACCAAGAACATCTCCTTAGAATAGGGATCATCTCCTTGGCACAGGGATTTCACCTATGCATAGCTTTGTCAGCTTGTTTTGGGGTTAAAAGGCCACATTTGAGAGGTGGACTTTTTGGTTTTCCCACTTGGAATTTTGATATGCAGAAAACTAGCACCCATGTCCCATCTGGGAGATATTTGAAGCCAGACAGTGTATTTTACCCCATCAAACTACATATGTTTTAAAGTAGACACCCAAGGGTATTTCAAATGGTGGTATTTTAACACTTTTTCATGCACTAATTCTACCACCAGCCACTTTTGAGAAGTGCACTTTTTGATTTTTCCAACTTGGAATTTTGATATGTAGAGCAAGGAAGGGGTTAATAGCTCATATAAGCGCATTTGTAGTACTGTAATATATTACAGTACCAAAAAATTAACCCCTAAAAAAGCACAAAGAAGAAAAAAATGTGCTGCTGTGTAGTATTCAGTGGTAGGGAAGGGGTTAATACACAGGGTACACTATACATAGGGTATGGCTTTTATAAAAGCCCTTGGGTCTCACAATTTTATTACATTTTATTTAATTTATTACAATTTAAAACTTACATTATACGGATCTGATTCTCACTCATTAAAACTCAATTCAGCAGAGGGAGGCAGATCTACACAGGTCAGATCAATATTTGATCTGACCAGGCGAGGGGTGATGCTCACCTGAACTATCACCAAATTGCCTTTGCCGCTGATCGGCTGTTACTGAGTTGATGGGACACTTCATCGCGGGTGCATCCTTGCAGCCACTTCACCGCAGTCAATTTTTTTTTTTTTTTTAACACTCAGCGTTGGCTAATCCATTTGTGACTTGCCTTAATTCACATCATTGTGTCTTGTATCAAAAAAAATGTTTTCCTTATTTATCCATAGTTTGAAGTGATTGCATAATGTAAGAGTATTTGTTACTTCCTATCTATATTCTCCCTCCCCTCCCTCCCCCCCCTCTTTTCCACCTTCCTTATTTCACTCTCTCTTTCCCTTGTGCCTTTATTTCCACTTTCTCCCTTAATCTATTTTAATTTAAATCTTTCCGATCTGTGTCTATCTACCCCTGTCTTCCCCCCCCCTCTCCCTCCCTCCCTCACTCCCCCCTGCCGTTCCCGTAGCTCCCCTACTACATTGAGGGAGCATGGGCTACCCATAGAAACAATTGTACATTTCGTACCCACATATATCACATACAACACATTCATAACGCATTCATACGTCTGTGGATCACATTCCCCGTCTTCGCATTCCTCACTTCTCAGCCCAGTTTTTAGTCTTGAGGTAATTAGTAAGGGATTGAACAAATTACCCTTATTCTTCTCCCATTTTTTTTTTTTTTCAATCTAAATGGCCTTCTTTAAGAAGATTTACCCAGTCATCCCATTGTTTATACATATCAGCATTCCAATTGTATTGCGAGACAATTCCTCTCTCCATAAGACAGTGATCTATCAGCTGCATCTTAATTTTTGCCCAGTTTGGTTGTACTATAGACTTCCAGTTCTTAGCAATTTCTAATTTTATTACTGCCATTAAGTGAATAATAAATGATAATTCTTTCCCGGTTTTCTTTGGGAAATTTAAATGGAGTAAAGCTCTGTCCGGGGTTAGGTTCCAGTCTTTGCCTATATTCCGTACTAGTTTGTCAGAGATGCATTGCCAGAAAGATTTAATTATCGGACAACTCCACCATATATGTATAACATCGCCCCTCCTATTCCCACATCTCCAACAATTCGGTATATTTATCTCCGATATTTTTGATAAAATTGTGGGGACTAAATGGGTCCTGTACATCACTTTGAACTGAAGTTCGTTAAGGTTCAGGCAGTGCATTGCTTCATAGTTGTAATATAAAGACCGGTTCCATTCTCTTTCCTCAATTGTCAGATTAAGATCTTTTTCCCATTTAGTTAAAGCTACCGGTGGCCTATATTGTTTTATTGCTCTAATTAGGTCAATTGCTTTTGTAGTTAGTTTTTTAAAATCAGTTTTCTCTAATAAATCTTGTAGTATCCTTTGAGGTTTAGTAAGGCTGTCATTGCTCACCAAATCCCCAAGAAAACTCCTTACCCTCAAATATTTAAAGCTATCTTCTCCACTAAGAGGGAAGGTTTTCTGTAATTCCCCAAAGGGTTTTATCCTGTTCCCTTCCATCAGATCTGAGATATTCTTGATTCCCCTCTTTTCCCACTCCCTAAGGTCCAGACCTTCATTCAGGCTCTGGACGACAGTGAGTGGGAGGGAGGGGAACAGCCTGTCTCCCATTCCCATTTTTTTTTTTATTGTTCTCCAGTTTTTATAAATATGTGAGAGGGGATGATTTAACTCTATATCTCTCTTCCTTCCTATATATTTTTCTGGAGTCCAAAAGTATGCTAAAAAATCTCCAGAGAGTGAATTTTTTTCTAGTTCTAAGTTATACCAGGGTTCTTTACTTGATCTTTTATTTAGTGTTAGGAAGGCCTGTGCCAATAAAGTTGCTTGTGCATAATCTTGTATTAGCGGCATCCCTACTCCCCCTTGTCCCTTGCTTTTTGTTAAGGTCTGTAAATTCACTCTTGGTCGTTTCCGAGCCCATATATATCTGTTAAAGGATCTTTGAATAAGTTCCAACCAGCATTTTGGAAAGGAGAAAGGCAGCATTCTAAAAACATAAAGGAACCTTGGTAAGACATATGATTTTACTGCATTAATTCTGCCCATCCAGGATATAAACAGTCCTCGCCAGTTTTTAAATAGAGTATTTGTCTCTCTAATCAAAGGTAGGATATTTATCTGAGTCCATTCTTCTGGGTCTTTTGAAATTTTAATACCTAGATATGGGAGAAACTCTTCTGCTATTGTAAAACCGTATCTTTCTACTTCAGCCTTTTGAGTGTAATTCATCGATATTAAATGTGCAACCGATTTATTAATGTTTAATTTGTAATTTGATAAATGACTATATTGATCTATCAGTAACATTATTTGTTTTAAGGATCGTATAGGGTCTTGTATTGTAAGCAGTACATCATCTGCGTACAGCATTATTTTCTGGGCTCCCTCCTTTCCCCAACCCACTATCCCTGGGCATTCTCTTATTTCTTTGGCCAATGGTTCTAGTGCCAGGACATATAAGATAGGCGAGAGGGGGCAGCCCTGGCGTGTACCGTTTTTTAATGGGAACCAGTTTGATTGTATACCTGAACCAATTACTCTGCCTTCTGGTGCCCCATATAATGCCATAATTGCCTGATGTATTTCTCCTTCTATCCCAAAGGCCAACAGGGCCCTGGACATGTATCCCCAGCTGATCCTGTCAAACGCCTTTTCTGCGTCCAATGACAGGATCAGCCGGGGGACACCCCTCTCCTTCGTATCTCCTAGGAGGTCTGCCAGTGTTCTTATATGATTAATAGCCGAGCGACCTACTGTGAATCCCACTTGGTTACTATGTATCAGGCTTGGCAGTACCTGCTTCAGTCTTTCTGCTAATACCCCCGCATAGATCTTTGCGTCAATGTTTAAAAGAGATATCGGTCTGTAACTTGTCAGTGACTCTGGATTTTTTTCTGGTTTCAGAATTGGGATGATATTACCCTTCAATATTTCTTGTGGGAGTACTCCATTTCTCATCGCTGTATTGAATAGCTTTACTAAATATGGCCTTACTTCATTTTTTAGAATCTTATAAAAATGGGCATCAAACCCATCTGGTCCCGGGGATTTTTATATTTTTAGTTTCCTAATTATCTCACATAGTTCTTTTGATGTGATCTCCTTATTTAGATCTTTCAGGATCTGTTGCGGGACTTTGGGGAATTTTTTGTTTACAAAGTAATTATGTATTTCCTCTGTTTTAGTCTTTTGTGGGAGATTATACAAGGAACTATAAAAGGTATTGAAAGCATGACATATGTCCATGGGGGCCATATAAGTCTTCCCCTCATGAACAATTTTAGAGATATTATGTTTGGTCCTTTTTTTCTTCAGTTGGTTAGTCATTAATTTATCGGCTTTATTACCTTTATAATATCTTGTAGTTTTCAGGGCTCTCAATGACCTATTTGCTTCATTTATTAATTGTAGATTAATTTTCTCCCTGATTTCTGCAATTTTCTAAGATTTTTCTCTGTTTGGGTTGTTCTTATTTTCTTTGTTTAATTGGAATAGAGTAATATATAGGTCAGATAACCCTGCCTCTCTCTGTTTCTTCGCATATGCTCCCATTCGAATAAAGTGACCCCTAATTACGGCCTTATAAGTACACCATAGTGTCGCTATCTCCGTATATTCCACATCATTTTCCTCAAAAAATAGTCGTGTTGTATTTTTAATATATTCTATATCTTGATCTTTCTTTAATAAGTTGTTATTCAATCTCCACTCAGATTTTAATCTATTGTTTTGGTCTTTAATATCCATGATTATCATATTATGATCTGACCATGTTATGTCTTGAATATGGATTCGGTGTATCATTGCTGCTAAATTTGCATCTCCAATGATGTGGTCAATACGTGAATATGCGCAGTACGTTTTAGAAAAGCATGTAAAGTCTATTTCTGTTGTGTGAAAGACCCTCCACATATCTAATAAAGCGTTACTATCCAAAAAATGTTGTAGTCTTTGGGCTTGGTAGATTGTGTTTTTATTTGGTATTGGTTTTCTTTGTGATCTTCTATCTAACCAGGGGTCTGCCAAGCAATTAAAATCCCCTGCCCAGATTAAAGTTCCCTGTCTTACTTTTGATATCTTTTTTTCCATACTTTTTAAAAAACGGACAGGAGAGGTATTGGGGGCGTATACATTTACTAAAGTGTATACTTTTTTTTCTAACTCTACTACTGCGATTATGAATCTACCTTCTTTATCTGTATCTACATATTTCAATTTTACCTCCAAGTCCCTTGCAAAAATAATCGCCACACCTCTTTTTTTTTGTTTTTCCAATGAGGCTTCTATAAGTAATGGGAATTTCTGGGTCTTAACTTTATATTTGTCTTCTCGCCTCCAGTGTGTTTCTTGGAGGAAACATATATTAATATTTCCTTGGGCTAATTTGTTCAATAAAATTGTTCTTTTCTGTGCAGAGTTAAGGCCCTGCACATTTAATGTAGCAAACCTCAACATATTCCTCCCTAACTAACCTCACTTATTCCCTTCTACGTTATCCTGCTGTCGCGCCGAATGAGAAGCGGGGTCCACATTCCACATACACACTCAGACATACAACAACACATAAATACAAACACATATTGTATGCAGGATTCCCCCAATGGGGTCGCATACTCCCAAAGGTGTGTCCCGAGACTAACCGATGGGTTTGATTTGCCATTCTCTGATGGCAATTGGGGGGGCCCGAGATCTAGTGAGAGATTTGATTATTTGGCCTTATATCAGATAAATAAAAACATTTTTTCATCATAGAGGCTCGAGGAGGAGAAAAGATGATGATGAGAGGGAAGAGGGAAAAAAGAAAAAAAAAAAAGAAAAAAAAAAATGCAAACAATTTGAGTATCTAATTGTGCGACTAGTGTATCTAAATTAAATAATATCCTTGTAATAGCGGTGTGTATGTTTGAAAAGGAAACATATCTTTATCCTTTTTGTTTCTTCATGTGATCCAATTCTTCTCTCTTTTTTACTGTGAAAATAATGAGCTGCATATTTTACATATTAGTTCTCCCTTTAATTTCCCCCCATCTTATTCCTTATATAATTATTTACCCCTTCAACCTTCTTTCCCGCTTACTTATCTGCCCAAAGTTACTATGATTTCTTTGATTCATAGTGCCCTTAGTTTCGTGCGCTCCTCAATCAATTTACCTAATGAACGAAGTGTAGTAAATATGCGTGTAAGAACTATCTACTGTGATACTCATGATTACTATGTTGTGAAAAATACCTATTTATGAGAACAAAAGAAAAAAAAAAAAAAAGGGATGTGAACATCTAATTATGCAGCTAGTGTGTCTAACTTCAATAGTGTCTTTATATTAACTCTATGTGTGTGTTTGGGGGGATATCACACCTTTATCATTTCCTTCCTAATATAGTCCCCCCTTTCCTTTCCTTTCTCTTTCTTCTCTCTTCCCTCAATTCATTTACACATTGGTTCCTACTTTTAATTCCTTCCCTCTTATTTCTTATATTTATTAGCCCCCTCAACCCTTCCCTGCTTTATTTTTCCACCCTCATTTCCTATTATTTCTTTATTATGTAGTGCCCTAGGTTCCGTGCTATCCTCAGTAAGTTTACTTAGTGGGGAAGGTGTAATTAATATCTGGATCTGAAACAAACATACAGAGAACCTCCTCTTCAATCCCTTTCTTTTTCTTTTCTCCTATCTCCCTCCTATCTCGATTTGATATTCGTAGTTTAGTTTAATTTAACTTCTTCAATCCATTTTGTAAGTCTCTCAGGAGTGTCGAAGCTTAGGGTCTCAAAATTGTATGTTAGAACTACCTTAACCGGCCAGGCCCATCTATACCTTATGCCTTTTTGTCTTAACGTCGCCGTTAGATGTGCAAACTGGGCTCTTTTAGCTCTTGTGTAAAAGGAGATATCTGGAAAAAAATTTATATTTTGATTTGGGTCTTTCAGGGGATTTTCTCTGGTTGATCTTAAAACCTGCTCTTTTATCCTAAAAGATGAAAAACTTATCAGTATATCTCTTGGTAGTTCTTCCCTTAATTTTGCAGGTTTCACTGTTCTGTGACACCGGTCCCATAGGTGGATATCATTCTCTTGTCTCACCCCCATGAGTTTAAATAGATCTTTGAGGAAGTTTTCTAGTTTCTCATTTGTTATGGATTCTGGGATACCACGTATTCTCAAATTATTTCTTCTAGAGCGGTCCTCTAGATCTGACCAGGCGAGGGGTGATGCTCACCTGAACTATCACCAAATTGCCTTTGCCGCTGATCGGCTGTTACTGAGTTGATGGGACACTTCATCGCGGGTGCATCCTTGCAGCCACTTCACCGCCGTCACTTAACCACACGACAGCTCGTTGTGTGACATTTCATCGTGGGACATTTCATCGCTAAAGGTAAGTTTATTTTAGTATTGGAGTTAAGGGTGGTTAGAATTAGGGTTTAGGGGGTTAGAATTTGGGTTCGGGGGTTAGAATTAGGGTTTGGGGGTTAGTATTAGGGTTTAGTGGGTTAGTATTAGGGTTCGGGGTTAGTATTAGGGTTTAGGGGGTTAGTATTAGGGTTCGGGGGTTAGAAATAGGGTTCAGGGGTTAATTTTAGTATTGGGGTTTTGGGATTAATTTTAGTAATGGGGTTTGGGGGGGCACCTTAGGGGGGAATCATTTATTGGGGGGTTATTTTACTTGTACATTTGTAAGAGCTGTCAGCTCTTACATAGCTGCGTCCGCGATCAAACGGCCACGTTATTCTTCAGTTCAGTGTTCTAACTGCCGTGCTGAACTGTCAGTGATGAAGCCGCGGCGATGAAGTGTCCTAGACCCGTTACTGATCGCTATACATGCACAACTTCAAAAAAAAATGTCCGTTACACGTAATCCCCTAGTAGGTATAATTAACCAGCGCTCCCCAGAGCAACATAAGTGAAAAAAATCACTTCCATAGCTCTTGCCAGTCTACAAGCAGCGGTCCCTTTTTCCGGTGAATAGGTTACTCAGGAGAGCAACCACCAACGGAAATATAATATTTTTAGGTGTTGCTAAGGGCCTCGCATACACAGCCAGTCACATTTGCACACACGGACCTCACATACAATGCCAGTCACATACACACTCCTCACATACACAGCCAGTCACATACACACACACACCTTACATACACACACACACATCTCTCATACACAGCCAATCACACACACACACACACACACCTTACATACACAGATGGTCCCATACACACACGCACACACACACCTCACATACACAGTCAGTCACATTCAGACACAAATGCACAAACACACAGCCAGTCACATACACGCACCTCACATACACAGCCACAGAATAAAATACTTACTGCCTGATTCAAGCATTGTTTCATATATGTACATACAGTACAATTAATATTAATGTTAACTGAAAATATTTTGTTATATTTTTTGCAATCCAATCTAGGCATTGGACTTTAATTTAGAGCTGTCTTGAAACATACATCTGCAATAATATCAATATCCATTTGCTGCAATGTTAGCCCAGTCCTGCATTTTTCCTTATATGGGCAGTATTTTGACCACACCCACCATTGTTTATTAAGGAGCTGGGCAACGTATCACAATAGCTTCAGTGTATATATAGGATAGGCTTGTACTACTATGTTAGTCTGTGGACACATCAGGAGCCAGGAGAAGCCAGGATGATCTCATGGCCAAAAAAACATATGCCAAAATTGGTACAGTAAGTAACTTGTATTTATACTGAGTTTCTGGGCTGGGCTACTCACTGAGTGAGTATTATTAATACGCAGGTCATTTTTTTTCTAGATCAGCTGCCAGGATGATCAGGATAATCTTGTGGCCAAGGAGCACCACAGAGTGGGATGCCACAATGGTTGCAGGATAGATGTGTATAACATAAATTATAGTAGAAGTTGTTTAGTATAAGTTAAGATCTTTTGTCTACAGAATTCATGCATAGAGTATAAGTTATACAGCCCCGATCCAGGGTTAAACAGCCGATCGCTGGTTTTCAGGGTCAGGAAGGAATTTTTTCCCTGTTACTCAGGGTTTTTTTTTTTGCCATCCTCTGGATCATTTGACTTGGGATTTAAAAATGAAATAATAGAATAAAAGTTTTATATAACCCAGATCAAACATTAAAAAGCCGATTGCTGGTTTTCAGGATCAGGAATTAATTTTTTTCTTGTTACTCAGGTTTTTTTTTCTTCCTCTGGATCATTTGTCTTGGTCTTTAAAGTGTCGAATAAATCGGGGCCCAAATTTCATAATAGCTGTCTAAGTTGTTTGTTAGTTTATAGAAGTACCTCTCCATATTATGTTGGAAATGTATCTGTCATAACTTTTTGCAAGGTCGGGGGGTCCTGGTTTTTCCACTCTCTAGCCATGCAGATCTTTACTGCCGCAAATACATTTATCGCTAGATTTATCTTAGCTTTATTATCTAATGGCATGTCTAAATTAAAAAGGAAGGTTTGGGGAAGCAGACACCAATCTGATTCAAAAATAATTTTGAGCAGGACCCCCAGATCTGTTTTAAGGGAGTGCAGTCCATCGCAGCTCCACCATATGTGAGACATGGTTCCGGGCTTGTTTTGGCATCTCCAACAGTTACTTGAAGAGGTTTGGAACATTTTATGCATAACAACTGGAACGTAATACCAGTGATGCAACAGCTTAAAAAACTGTTCACGTAGATTGACCGCCTTCCTCATCCTAGTCCATGCCCGGAACCATGTCTCAGCTGAAAGGTCCATTCCCAGTTCTCTCTCCCATCGAATGATGCCCTTGGATTTCTCTGGGTCAGTCTCCCTGCGTGAAAGATCCAATAATCTAGATATGAGATGTTTTTTATAGTGAGCCTCGAAAAAGGTATCAAGCTCTGAGTGTTCCCTCAATGGGTTTGCATTCAAAAAGCTTTTAATTCGTGTGTAGGTGAAATTCCCCCGTATCTGGGATGTCATATTAGGTTGGATTTCGTCGAATGAGTGAATTGAGAAGGACGATAGTATATCCGAAATATGGGTCAGTCCTCCTCCAAACCACTGTTTTAAGTCTAGGTCTTCCATCATTAGTTGGAGAGTCTCCAGAGGAGATGGGTTAGTTAGAGAATCAGACAGAGCAAACTTCCCTTTAAACTTAAACATTTGTTCCACTATGTTTAATATAATAGGGTTCAAAATTTCCAATTTCTTATATTGTTCTGAGTTCAACCAGAAGAGGCAATAGGGATTACAATTCCTACATAACCATTTTTCGTAATTGAACCAGCCCAGATTGAAGCACTATTTACAGTCCCAGACTATGAAGTGTTAAGCCATACATGCTTCATAGATTCCAGCAATGTTTGGATAATTGACTCTGTCCAGAGACAGTTTCCCTTCCAATTCTTGGAGGTTTCCCATTCCATACAAAGGAAGAAAATATTACTTCGAACTGCTGCAAAGTCCTAACAGGTACAGGAAGGGGGATAGTTCTGAATAAGTACGTCAATTTGGGGAGCACGTAGATTTTTATGGTGTTCAACCTGCCCAACCAAGAGATTTCATAATTCTTCCAGGACAAAAATTTAGTTTTTAGTTGGCTAAGCAGATGGGAATAGTTCTCAGATACCAGGTTTTTAAGGTCATGACAGATTCGTATTCCAAGGAATTCAATATGTTTTTGATTAAAATGAAAGGGAAGCTTTCTCCTTAGATTATTCAAAGTTTGCTGGTTTATATTAAATGCTTGCGTTTTGTTAAGGTTAAGCTTATGGTTTGAATATATTCCAAACTTCTGTATTTTCCGGGACAGACATTTCTGGGTTTCCTATGGTTAGCAAAATATTTTCCGCATATAGCATGATCTTATGCGAAAGCGGACCCGTATTTATTCCCTCTCTTTTGTTATTTGCCGGATCAGAGCCGCCAGAGGTTCGATCGTCAGCACATAGAGCATGGGGGCTAAAGGGCACCCCTGTCTAGTGCCGTTGTTAATATAAAAGAAATTGGAGTCAAGATCCGATCCAGATATCTTGGCCTGGGGGTCCGTATATAACGCCATTGTATTAGTGGAAAAGGTACCTGAGAGGCCAAAAACATGGTGGGTTTCCTTTTCCAAGAAGGTCCAGCTGACCCTGTCAAACGCCTTCTCGGCATCTAGTGCCAAGAAGACGGACGGCAGGGCTCTGGACCGGACCTCATAGATACCTGTGATGAAACCTGTCTGGTCCGGGTGTATCACTGTCGCTATGACCTTTTTCAATCTTTCAGCCAAGATTATTGAAAATATTTTCAAGTCTAAATTTATTAATGATATGGGTCTAAAGCAGTGGTAGTCAACCTTTTTCTACCTACCGCCCACTAATGCATCTTTCTTGATGGAAAAATGTCCTTACCGCCCACCAGTTTTCGCACAAGCGCGGAATATTTTTTAGAAAGGAGGGTGTTTTAAAAAAAATAAATGTACGTACATTTATCTTTATATTTCTTTATTTTATTTTTTTACGTTTTGATCTGCACTCCACACAGTGCTTTTTTCCCTCCTCTTTTCCCTTTTATTACTAACACCAAAAACAAATGTTGTATTAGGTACCAATTTTTATTAATGTCACCATCAAAATAAAATCCTTTTCCTGCCTGCTTCTTTACCTTCCTTATAGTATATCACTATATTAAGGATCTCTTTTTCCTATTTTTTTTATTTTCTCCTTCCCTTACTTATTTTTTTCTTTTATTTTATAAGATAACAAAACTTAATTTATGAGCCAGACTAAACACTTCTTACCCCTTTTCTCTATTTTTCTTCCTTTTTTTGTTATTTTAATTTTTTATCTTTTCCTTTTTATCTCCTTTCTTTTACCTTTCTGAGCGACAAAAGTAAGGCTGAGCTAGTTAGCCCACTTATTATTATTATTAGCCAACAATTCTCTTTCTCCTGCCTATAACTGCTCTGCTCCGTTTCTGCCTGCTTCTGCCTGTCCCTGCTATCAGTTTCCACTCCTCCCCTTCCTCTTCCCACGTGTTTGCGTGCGCTCGCTCCCGCCCGTCCCCTTCTCGCACAAAAGGAGGTTGATTGATGTGTGCGCTCGCGCCCGCCGGCACCGCCCGCCCACTCTCTCAAAAGGAGGTTTTAACTTCCGAAAATCCTACTCTCATTATCGCGCACGCTGGTTTCTTGATGTGTGCGCTCACGCGCGCGCCCACTCGCTCGCTCGTTCAAAAGGAGGTTTTAACCTCCAAAGTCCCTACCGCCCACCTGGAATCCCAAAACACCCACTAGTGGGCGGTAGGGACCAGGTTGACGACCCATGGTCTAAAGTATGTCACACAGCTCATATCTTTCCCAGTATTAGGAATTGGGGTTATTGAAGCTCCATCTCTGATGGAAAGTTTTGTCCGAGTGATATTCCTCTCAGTAATAACGGAGCGACAATATTTCACAAAGTTTTAAAAAACAAAGAAGAGATACCGTCCGGACAAGGGGCCTTATTTTTTTTCAGGTTTCTAATTGCGTCATTAATTTCAGATATCTGGATTGGATCATTTAGCCTAGTTAGGTGTTGTGTCGAAAACTGTGGCAGATTTAGGCCTGCAAGAAAGATCTTCTCTGTGAAGCCTGTTTGCCAGCAGATGGTAAGTTGTTTAATGAATTATAGTAATCCTTTAATACCTTGCTGATTTCTTTTGGTGATAAATAAGACTTCCCTTTATAAATAATTTTATTAATCCTGATACAACTATTTCTATGTTTAATTTTATTCGTCAGATTCTTGCTGGCCCTGTTACTGCTATAATACCACTCCTATCTTAGACATTGTAGCGACCTATTCGTTTTTTCTAATAATCTATCTTTAATTTTTTGTTGGATCTCGGCTATTTGTTTATTTAAATCTATGTCTGGGTTTAGTTTATTGAGGGCTTCAATCTAGGCAAGCTTCACATAGAGGTCTCCCAATTCAAGACCCTTTGCCTTTTAATTTTTCCCCCCTGTTTTATAAGATGTCCGCGCATTGTGCATTTCATTGTATACCAAAGAGTTGAATCCTGAACTAGCCCGTTATCATTATCCTTCAGATAATCTACGGCAAGCTTTCTAAACTCTTCCCTATCCGACGGTGCGGTTCAGAGGGTTTTGTTTAGTCTCCATTTAGATCTAATTCATTTAGATCTAATTTTATAATTCTCTCTGTTTTTGATGGTGACAAAGACTGGTACGTGATCCGACCAGGAGATGTTTCCTATAGAGGATGAGACGAAACTACCAATGCTTCTATTGTTTGTTATAAACATATATATTCTAGAATAGTAGTGATGTACCTGTGAATAAAAGGTATAATCTCTCTCTTCTGGTTTTTGTGTTCTCCAAATATCGTATAATCTGTTCCTAGCCAGCCATTCAGTGAAGGACTTTGCAACAGATTTAAGCTTATTATCTGGAGCGGAACCACGCATCAATCATTTATCTAATCTGCCATCATGGATGCAATTTAGGTCTCCACCAAAAACGAGATGTCCTGTACAAATCTCCTGGATTCTGGAGTAGAGCTTTCTTAGAAACCTCACCGCCGCAACGTTAGGTGCATAACTGTTGTCTATGGTATAAGGCACATCGTTAATTTTACAGATACAAATCACGAATCTTCCCTCAGTCAGTTTCGAGATAGATACACTCCCACTTTAAGTTTTTTTTTTGCAGGCCAGATTTGATGTGTTAATGTTAGGATATTTCTTATATTTCCAATAAATAGAGCCTCCTGTAAGCCAATGGGTTTCTTGCGCGAAACATACATATACATGCTGGAGGGATAAGAAATGGTTAATAAGTCAGCCTGCTGAGAGGAAGGAACTGAAGACACGTCTGATTGGAAAGACGCCCACTACAGAATGCAGACGCTACACGGATGACGTCACCACGTGCGATGCCTGTGTGTCACGTGTAGCGGGAGATTTAAAAATGGAAGCTGCAGAATAGAGAGAGGACACTTGAAAAAGCCCTATCGATTGGGCGAAACGCGTTGTGGAGGAGAGGAGACCTTTGGGACTGGCTTTGGACACTTGGCTCTTTACCACTGTGCATTCTCATGCTGAATCCTGTGATATGTGATGTAAGACTTGTATGTACCTTTTTCTATATTAAATTTACTCACACTAAAAGTCTCCTCTTCACTCTCTCTTGCTTTTTGGAGACCTGATGGATCATTAACCCCTTGTGGGCTCCCAGGACGCCTTATAGACTGAGCAGAACTCTGCTCAGGAAGATGTGAGTGCATTCTCACTTAATTTTGGATGTTGGCACTTTTAATTTAAGATTACTACACTATATTATTATTGTTTCTGTTTTTATCCCTTCTGGTTTACACCGAGCTGATTACGGTATATCTAAGGGTAACCCCGATTTTTATTTTGTGTGTATTACAGTGTTGGGTTACAGCGCACTTTTTCACGTGTTTTGTTTTATTTTTTGTTTTATTGTTTGCGTGTTTGCACTCAACTTTTCATATAGATGGTTTATACTAGAGATGCGATTTGTAGGTGAGTGGTCTGGAAAAAGATCCTCTGGGAAATTATCTGTTGGTATTACTTTAGTAGGTCATTATGCCTCTTTTAGGAAATATTTTGCTGCACAGCTTGATTTAGAAGAATAATATGTTGCGAGTGGTTTTATTTTGTCCGTACTTTGTCTCTTCTCTCTTTCTCTCTCTCCTTCTCCCTCTTGGGAGACATTGCTCAAAGTTATTCAGCGAGAGGGAAAAAAAAAAGGAGAAAAGGAGAAAAAGAGAAGTCCACACAGTCCAGAATCTAGTGTCAAGCCACAAATTTGTGGCTAGAGCCTTTGGCGCGCTTATGCAGAAGATTCAGTAATATATCTTATCCTTGTGGTTCCCACCAGGGCATGAAATTAATGAAACCGGGAATTATTCTGAGATTAAGCCCGTACAGTATGTTCAGAGTACTTCACCTTTACTCTCCAGAGTTGGAGTGTACAGTCTCTTAGCAAGCATAGTGTATCTTCCCTCTTTCTTTCCCAGATGCCTCTGTTCTATATTCAAATACAGATATTTTGGCCTTAAGCAACCAGAAATCACATTATAAGATCGGATTGAGACTCTTCTCAGTATCCCTACAGCTCAGTTGTGTCTTTATACAGAACGAGGAATAATATGTAGATCCAGTGAACGTCAATGTATGCTCTAGAGTAGTTTGCTTCCCAAAGACCCTTATGCCATTATAACGAAGAACTCCTATGATGTGAGTAAATATACCAGATCCCTCTAGAAATGGGTAAGTTCACATAAGGAGTGTGTGGCTTATCTGTATGTTTCTAAATGTGTTACAGCCCAAGTCTCCTGCAGCAACTTTAGATATTCTATTCCTGGTATAGCTCCAGTAGATTAAAGTCAGGGTTTCCCTCAAACAAATATCTGAAAACAGGTGTCCCTATGTATTCCAGCGTTTCTTTAGATAAGTCAAATATCCCTTAGTTTAGCTGGTGTTAAGTGTGCTTGTGGAGTTGTATACTCTTAGCTAAACAGGAATATTCAGCTTTATTGTCCGAATTGGGGTGTATATTTACAATGTGTTCCAAGCTTAAATAGAGTGAGTTTTGCTTTAATGTTCCCCAGAAGGGGTTACGGAATTCCTCTTAGTGGCCATAAGGCTCAAATTATGATTCTACATAACACAGAAGGCTCAGTTAAGAGTCAGTATGTGTTTAGGCAGATTTTACCTTAACCCAAAGTCCAGTCTCAATGGAGTTCAAGTAGACATGTGCATTCGTTTTCGGATGAATGCATTTTCGTCCGAAAATAGCATTTTCGTCCATTCGTTCGAAAAATGAAGAACGAAAATGCTAAACTAACGAAAACCGAATGAACGAATGGTTAATAAACGAAAATCATTCGTTCATTCGTCCATTCGTAGTACTATTGCATTCTATAAGCCGAAATAGAGTTGGTTTATAGAATACAATAGCATTTCACTACACGGAGCCAAAGTCTCAATTCAGAAATTTATGAATGGAGACTCTGTCTCCGTGTAGTGAAATGCCGACAGCCTATAAACCGAACGTTCGGTTTATAGGCTGTCGGCTTATGTAATACATGTAATCCTATTGCTATTCTATAAACCGAACGTTCGGTTTATAGAATAGCAATAGGAATACATGTATTCCATAAGCCGACAGCCTATAAACCGAAAGTTTGGTTTATAGGCTGTCGGCATTTAACTATACGGAGACAAAGTCTCCATTCATAATGAATGGAGACTCTGTCTCTGTTTAGTTAAATGCCGACAGCCTATAAACCGAAAGTTCGGTTTATAGGCTGTCGGCATTTCACTACACGGAGCCAAAGTCTCCATTCATAAATTTATAATAGGATTACATGTATTCCATAAGCCGAAAGTCTATAAACCGAACGTTCGGTTTATAGACTTTCGGCTTATAGAAAACATGTAGTACTATTGCCTTTCTATGAACCGAACGAAAGCCCCATTCATAAGAATTTCTTATGAATGGGGCTCTTGTTCGGTTTATAGAAAGCCAATAGTATTACACGTATTCTATAAAACGAACGAATAAAATTAAACGAAACGAAAATAATGAACGAATTTCGTCTGAAACGAATGCAGTAATGAACGAAATTTGTTTTAGACGAAATAAATAACATTTTCGTCCGAATGGACGAAAACGAAACGAAAATGTTGGTTTTGCACATGTCTAAGTTCAAGGCTCCTGTGAAAAAGGAAGACCAGACATCTCTGGAGTAATGAGTGATCCTTCTAGGATTCGCACAAGCTTCAGAGGCTGGTAAATATATATTTTTTTTTTATCTTTTTTTCCCTTTTCCCTCGTCCTCTCCTTTATGCTTTCCAGACCAGACCTTATATATCGATGATAGATGTTATATCATAGGTGTGTCACAAAGATTTACTTGTAGGGTTGTATGCTTTTAGCTGAGCAAAATAATTGACTCTACTGTCCTGATTGAGATATGTGAGTACAACGTGTTCCAAGCTTAAATAGGCAAAGTTTGCTTTGATTTTCCCGAAGAAGGGTTACAGCGGATTGCTCTCAATGTCACCTATGCTCAACTTAAATAAAAAAAATAAAAAATTCAACTGTACATCGGTGTATGTTTAGGCTTATTTTGTCTTCACAAATGAGTTCAGTGTCAATGGAGCACAAGACTCCTGGGATTTTATAAGAAGACCAGACTTCTAGAGTGTCCCGTCTGGAGTTCATATAGGTTACAAAGGCTAATAGACAGTCATTATGAGTTCCAATCCAGATCTCCTATAGTGAAAGTAGATATCATGTCGCACAATAGTGAGGTCAGGGGCTTCCCTTCCTCTTCTTTGCCTTCCCCCTTCTAGTAGGTAAACAGATTTAAGTATTATTAAACCAGAGCAAAGCAGCAAATGGTTGTCGAAAGTTCTTGCAAAGGGTTTCAGTCTCAGCAATGTGATATGTGTATATATGAAATAACTGTCTTCTGTGGTAATATACAATATGAATATATTCACATATTCTGTTGTGCCGGAGAGAGTAGAAAGAGAGACTCAAAGAAAAAAAAAAGGGAAATACTTAGCTTGATTTGGTTACAAGCCACAGCCTTGCCTTGAAACTCAAAGTCATATACTATGAAACGCTTCATCTATACTGGCGGCCATCTTCCAGGGGAGTAGATGTCTAACAACTTTCCAGCTCCCAGTCATGAAGAAAAGGTCAAATCCTCATGAGGCAGTAGAATTAGCGGGTAAGTCAAGAAATAAGAACATCTAACTCAGTGTTGAATCAGTCGATCGACGAATCGCTGGCTCGTAGTGAAGAGGGATTAATCCATGCGGTCTTCTGTCAGCACCACCCGCACCTCGTAGCAAGCCGACACGTCGTGCATCCTACATCATCCACGTCATCCTCAGAATACTGGCATATTGAGGGGAAAAATCCTGGAACATTAAATGGCATATTGGAGGGCTAAAATCCTGGCATATTGGGCAGAAAAATTCTGGCATATTAAATGGCATATCGGAGGGGGAAAATCCTGGTATATTGAGTGGCAAAATCCTGGTATATTAAATGGCATATTGGAGGGGCAAAATCCTGGAATATTGAGGGGCAAAATTCTGACATATTAAATGGCATATTGGAGGGGCAAAACTCTGGCATATTGAGGGGCAAAATCCTGGCATATTGGGGGCAAAATTGTGGCATATTAAATGGCATATTGAGGTGCAAAATCCTGGCATTTTAAATGGCATATTGAGGCGCAAAATCCTGGCACATTAAATGGCATATTGAGGTGCAAAATCCTGGCATATTGAGGGGCAAAATCCTGGCATATTAATTGACATATTGAGGGGCAAAATCCAGGCATATTGAGGGGCAAAATCCTGGCATATTGAGGGGCAAAATCCTGGCATATTAAATGGCATATAGGGGCAAAATCCTGGCATTTTAAATGGCATATTGAGGCCCCAAATCCTGGCACATTAAATGCCATATTGAGGCGCAAAATCCTGGCATATTGAAGGGCAAAATGCTGGCATATTGAGTGGTAAAATCCTGGCTTATTGAGTGGCAATATCCTGGCATATTAAATGGCATATTGGTGGGACAAAATCCTGGCATATTGAGAGGCAAAATCCTGGTATATTAAATGGTATATTGAGGGGCAAAATAGTGGCATATTAAATGGCTTAATACTGGCATATTGAGAGGCAAAATAGTGTGTCTCAGGTTATGTGTGTATTGGTGTCACTGTGTGTGTAAGTGGTAAGGGTGTATGTAAGTGTGTCACTTTCTGTGTAAGGGTGTGTGTGTAAGTCTGTCACTGTCTGTGTAAGGGTGTGTGTGTAAGTGTGTCACTGAGACTGTGTAAGGGTGTGTTTGTGTGTAAGTGTGTCACTGTGTCTGTGTAATGTTGTGTGTGTGTCACTGTGTCTGTGTAAGGGTGTGTGTGTGTAAGTGTGTCACTGTGTCGGCGTAAGGGTGTGTGTTTAAGTGTGTCACTGTGTCTGTGTAAGGGTGTGTGTGTGTGTGTAAGTGTGTCACTGTATTTGTGCAAGGGTGTGTGTGTAAGTGGTAAGTGTGTCTCTGTGTGTGACTACAAGGGTGTCTTTGTGTTTAAGGGTTTCAATGTGTGTTAGGGTGTCAATGTGTGACAAATTTAGAGCATGTGAGTTGAATATTTAGATTTATTTTCCACACTATACGTTGTACTTTTATATATGTAAAATGTATGGAGGATCGAAAAGAAATATTTATAACCCAAAGGAAATATAAATACAAAGCGCCCGTGAGTGCACAAAAGTGTAATTAAGTTATATACAAACCCAAATACTGATACGTTGGTGGGTACTGAGACGGAACTTTTTGAATCTTCTGATAAACCAGAAAAACGGACTGATATGGACTAGTGAAATAAATGAGGATAAATAGCGCGCTAGTCTTATGTAACTCGCAGAAAGACACTATTGCAGAGAAAACAAGAGGAGAAATGTATATAAATAGAGAAGACATCGCTACATATGCATAAAAAAATCAATAAAACGAGGATTAAATGTCCTGAAGGGAGATCCTATTTTGGTCCCCATATTGCCCGATAAAGGGAGAATTATTTGTAGACGCAATAAAAATTTGAAAAGCATACTAGCTCTGACAGATATGTCTAAAAAATTTAAAGAAAAACCCCATAAGTACAACTTTTTGTCTAGCATTAAGGGGTGGTACAGATGCGTAAATTGTGACCAATGCTCTGTCTGCCCCAAAAAAGCCAGTTACATTGTAGATGGCGCCACTAAAACAAAATATCCCATCAGAAGACATGTATCGTGTAACACAAAATAGAAATTAAATAAAATGTGGTATATATTTTGGAGAGCCCAATTGGCCTCCAATATATAGGAAGAACCAGTAGAACTTTTTAAAAAAGACTTTCAGTACATAGGTACAAAATAAGGAGAGGGTATGAGAAACATGTTTTGTCTAAACACTTTTTAGATGTAGATAAACGAGACAATAAAAAATTAAAAGCATTGTAAATAGAACATATTGTATTGGGCCCACGTAAAGGTGACAGACTCAAAATTCTATGTATGAGAGAAACCTTTTGGATCCTCACCTTGAATACTTTAGTCCCTAAGGGTCTTAATGACAATTTTGATCTAATCCCTTTTTTAGACTAATATTAATGTGCACCTATATATTCTGTATTTTTCTTGATATGAATATTGTATTATTTGTAATTGTTAATTGGCTTTAGGTATTTTTGTACAATTGAAATCCTTTGGGCTAATTAACAATCTTGACTATGTCCAAGTGTTTGAGGAATGTACTGGGCAAAGTAGAACCCAGTGCAGAGTAAGGTTTTTGTGTTTGTGACTCAATAGTATCATGTTACATTGTATTTCATATGCTTTTCCCTTTTTCCCCTACCTCTGCTTGTATGGTGATACTGCCTAGTTCTGACAATGACTGTATTTATGTCCTTTTGGTCATCGCACTTTTTGTACTATGTATGTACATATCTGTAATAATCTCTGCTTTGTTGTCGTGAAACATAGTACATTGTGGGTTATTAGTTGTATGTCACGCTCGGCGCCACACTATGCCGGCTCTGTGTGATCCCGATGTGTTGCTACGGAGGCCACTTCGGTTACATCAGCACACCCCGCATCTGGGTCCTTCGTTTCTCTGTATCCGGAAGTAGACTATTTAATATGAACAATGATCGCCCGAGACATGTTGGACGCCAAAGGCTGAAGAAGTTTACGAAACGCATCCCTTTTTTGACTTCCTTTTCTGCAAAAGACCTAGCCAGGCTCTCTTCCGCTTCCATTTGGATTCATAGTCCCCTTCTCTGAGCCCAACACTGTCTTGGGCGGATCATTAGGTATGTATTAACTATTTGTACACTGACCATTTTCCCCCTTGCTTCTCGATTGATTTTATGTTTTTATTCGGATATATTTCATATTGATTGATATAGCTTTATTTATATTGTATTGCCTGTTTTTTTTTTGTGTCTCCACTCTTTCAATATTGTGGATTAATTGTTGTTTGTCTATTATATCTATTAAATATATATTTTTTATACCACTTATCCCTGTGTATTGCTGTGGTTTCATTTAATCCTTTTTATTGATTTTTTATGCATATATAGCGCTGTCTACTCTGTTTTTATCAAATGTATGAAGGGTTGGTGGTGTGGGAGGCGTGGCAGGTCAGAGGAGGGGGGCACCAAAATGCACATTCGCCTGTGTAGACGAAAATCCTTGCACCGGCCCTGCAGCTCTGTGATGCACAGCGAATACTGGGAAGTATTACAAAAAGGGCATTAAGAGGAAATAAAAATGTACACTTGGTAGTTAAGCAGCAGTGATAGAAACTTTTGGCACTACAGGTTTCTCATGAAATTCAGCCAACCAAATGGATTGCTGAGAATAATGAGATGTGCATTCCACAACAGCTGCAGTATCAATCCATAATCATAGAATACCTAACCTTTGGCAATCTGGTTGTTGATTGCTCTCTTTCCTATGATACTTAAAACACTGGCTGAGAGTCATGGGAAATGCAGTCTCAACAGCTAGAGAATGAACTCCATTTTAATTTTAGAATTCTGCCCATTCTGGTTGGTTTGGCATAAAAAGGGTATAAAAAGTGATTCAGAAACTATAGGGCTCAAGTAGCAGATTCAGTGGACCATGGAGTGTGTGCACTCAGGGCAGCTACCCCCATTGTTCAGTGGTAAAAACGTCCATTAGAGAGCAGACCAAACCATTCTGATAGGAGGGAGTATAGACTTAAATAAAAGAAAAATAAGAAGAAAGCTCCTACCAGTGATGGAAGACATATAACATAAAACATCAGTGTCTTCTAAATATTAATATTAATTGTGGGCATTTATTTATCCATGCCAGTGCTGCTTATCTTATACAGCTATTAAATAATTATTGAAACGATCCACACATTTTTGGCTTCTATTTGGTTGCAAATATCTACTGTGCTCGTGAGAGTAATTAATCACCACTAGTAATAGCACCTAATTTGATATGTGTATTGCATACAACTACTGTGTATTTTTTACGTTTTTTTACCTGCATATTACTTTTATACAATGTCTGATGCAAAGATTTGGGGGGAGGGTTTCATTAGTCATGGGCCACAGAAAAACTCTTAGGAGCCATATTTTGACCATTAAAAATGTCTACCTGGTTCAGTTCAAGGCAAGGGAAGCCAAATACAGCTGAGGTTTTAAGTTACATCTTTCAAGATAGCATCCATGGAGTTAATATATAAACAATAATAATCATCCACAGCTAAAATCAAAGCAGCACTTATATAATATGTAATGGTATTGTGTAAGGGAGACTGCTATCTTGTAGAAAGCTCTGTATGTGAATTAAAATGACTAAAGTGTCTAAGTGTCTAAGTCAATTAAAGGAAATTATATAGGTGCAGATTTTGTACAAATTTAGACATTAAGACCACTAACCTCATTTCCTACAGCTTCTAGGTCTCTTGTATTTTTTTTGTTTTTGTGACACTCAGACTTTGAGACACGTATATTTAGTTTTATTTGTTTCTCACTTCAATGTGCTCTCAGTTCATCCTTGTGTCCTTTTCTATCCAAATTTAACTACAAACACTTAACATACTTATTCAATTTATTGGCAGCTCTAGTCGACCTCCTTAATAGTTCTAGGTCAGCCAGAGTAGCCACTTATTGTAGCCTGTTGTCGCTATACACACTAACATACAGTTGCATCACTGAAGAAAAGGGAGAGACCTTATCCATTCGTTTTTATTCGATCCTCCTCTTATGTCGTTTGATTACATCAAATTGTTTATTTTTTCTACCCATTCTCCCCAATTATACATATCTTTCATTCTTATATCAAACTGGTTTGCTATCCCCTGTTCCATTTTTATTTGGTATAGAACTTGGTTTTAACCTCGATCCATGATGGTATCTTGTTTGAAGCCCAGCATCTGGCAATTAGCAATTTAACTGCCACCAAGAAATGAATAATAATCTCCTTCTCTTTATTTGTCATCTGCTGGCTGGAAACATGCAATAAAAAAAACCCTGGTTCGTATTCCAAGTCTACTCCCGTTAATTCTTTAATTTTCCACAATTTTAAAATATTTTCACAACCCCAGAATATATGCAGAATATCGCCTTTTAGTATTTCACACCTCCAGCATCTATCTGATTTTTCAGTACTTATCTTCGCTAGACGAGATGGTACCTGATACCTACGATTCAGTATCTTCAAATATATTTAATCGAGGTTCAAGCAGTGTACAGTTTTATAAGTTAATCTCATGGTTGATATCCAATCCTCTTGTGGAATTTGGTACCCTATATCTTTGCCCCATTTTTCCCTATTTTTGTTATTTATGGTCGGTTTAATATGTCTAATAAGAGCCACACATTTAGTTATCATGTTTTTCATTATAGTCTGAGACACTAGTTGCAATAGTTTTTTTCATTCTCATTATTAGGTTTCCTAACATATCTCAAAGTAAAATATTTTATTCTAAGATATGTATTCATCTCTTTATTTGCTATTCCGGTGTTCTCTTCTATTTTATGGAAGCCTCGATCCTCCCAACTTTTTAGGTTCAGATCTTGCATATTTTCACTTATTGTTTTTAAAGGTAACCCTGTTAATAACTGATTTTTTATTATTAGAGTTTTCATAAGTTTTCTCCAGTTTTTTATTGTCATTTAATATTGAGCACTTTGTTATTTCGCCTTCCTTTCTTTCCTTTTCTCGTTTGTATAGCTCTTCTCCGTTTATCTTCCAGAATAAAGATCCCAAGTCCTGACACTTTACCATATGTTGTTCTACCTTATACCAACTCTCCTTTTCTATTCCCTCCTGTTGAGTCGAAATTGCTTGAGCGATTTTACACACCATTGAATAGTCTTCTAAAATTGGAATGCCCAGACCTCCTTCTTTTACCCCCAGAGCCATCTCCATCCAACTTTTAGGGACCTCCTTGTTAATCATTTTAAATAGGTATGTCCATTTTGTAAGAATGTAGGACTTAAGGATATTTATCCTCCCCCACCAAGAAAATCCTAGTGGTTTCCATTCTTTCAGTTTTTTATTTGTTTCCAGTAGCAGAGGGAGAAGATTTATTTGTACTAAATCTGCTGGGTCCCACCCAGTTTTTATCCCCAGATAATCCGAATTGTTGTGCTAAATTTATCTTATTATACTGTGTCATATTACTGGCCAGGGCTGGCCTTAAGTGTTCCGGCGCCCTGTGCGGGCTTCCCCCGTGGCGCCCCCCCCCGTCTCTTTCACCCCCCCTTTGTATGTGTCTCTCTCCCTTCTCATGTTTGTTCCTTTCCTCTTCCTTGCAATGTCTGTCTCTCTCTCTCTCTCCCCCCCCCGTTCTGTCTCTCCCCCCCCCTCCCCCGTCCCCTGTTCTGTCCCACCCTCCCCCTGTTCTGTCTCTCTCTCTCCCCCCCTTTCCCTGTTTTATCTCTCTCCCCCAGTTCTGTCTCTCCCCCTGCCCCTGTCCTGTCGGTCTCTCTCTCCCCCCTCCCCTGTTCTGTCTCTCCCCCCTCCCCCTGTTATCTCTCTCCCCCCCAGTTCTGTCTCTACCCCCTGCCCCTGTTCTGTCTCTCCCCCATCCACTGTTCTGTCTCTCTCTCCCCCCTCTCCTGTTCTGTCTCTCCCCCATCCACTGTTCTGGCTCTCTCTCCCCCAGTTCTGTCTCTTCCCCCTGCCCCTGTTCTGTCTGTCTCTCTCCCCCCTCCCCTGTTCTGTCTCTCCCCCATCCACTGTTCTGTCTCTCTCTCCCCCCTCCCCTTTTCTGTCTCTCCCCCATCCACTGTTCTGGCTCTCTCTCCCCCAGTTCTGTCTCTTCCAACTGCCCCTGTTCTGTCTGTCTCTCTCTCCCCCTCCCCTGTTCTGTCTCTCCCCCATCCACTGTTCTGTCTCTCTCTCCCCCCTCCCCTGTTATCTCTCTCTAGCCCTGTTCTGTCTCTCCCCCCCTGCCCCTGTTCTGTCTGTCTGTCTCCCCCCTAACCCCTGTTCTGCCTCTCTCTCTCCCCCCTCCCCTACCTTTGCCTGCAAACTTGGATCCAGGGAGGGGGCGGAGCTAACCGGCTGAGAGGTGTAGCTCCGCCCCCACCCTGTGAAGCAGAGCACAGTCTGCATTACGGGGAGCCATGGGCAGCAAGAGAAGGTGCTGCTCGGCTCTCCATGCTTAATGAAGGCATGGGGAGCCGAGCAGCACTTTCTCATGGTGCCAGTGGCTCCCCGTGAAACAGACGCTGCTCTGCTTCACAGGGTGGGGGCGGAGCTACACCGCTGACCCGGTTAGCTCTGCCCCCTCCCTGATCTAGAAGAGCCTGCCGAGCAGAGGGCTGGTGAGGTGGGATCTTTTGATCTCCCCCACCCAGTGCCTCTACAGGCTTTTTATTTTATTTTTTTAACTTTTTTTTTTTTTTACCGGAGGGCGCCCCCTGGGGTGTTGCGCCCTGTGCGCTCGCACAGGTCGCACATCCCTAAGGCCGGCCCTGTTACTGGCTAATGCAATTGATTTGTCTAAGCTTCTAGCTCTCTTGTATGGCTGTATAAATATCTTACCACGTGCTGTGCCCATTGTCTGTCATGTTGCTGACTCTCACTGCCACTCCCACACGTCTTAGTAGTCTAGGAGCTGAAAACACGTGACCCCTGACCCGCCGACTACTGAAGATGTCGCGAGATCGGGAGCAGCAGCATTTTATTTTTTGAAAGGTACGGAATGATCCCCCCCCCACCCCCAATGCCTCTGTGATGATTGACAAGATGCTTACAGGGCTGTGAAAAGATCCAATACCAGTACAGTTGCAAATGATGCAGTCAGTGTTTTCTGCATGTGCAGACTTATTAGTGATTGCAAACATTAATTTTTCTGGCCGGACACATGGGGCCTCCTAGAACTCGGGGGGACCCTGGGCAATCGCCAGTCTGCCCATGCAGAAAGATGGCACTGACTATCCTACAGGACAGACTCTTGTAGCGCTGTCTGTTCTCGGGAATGTTGTACCCAGCCCCCTTTTTGCTCACCTTAGGTATCAGAGTATGCCCATTGCTGTGGGTCCCTGGTTTGCTTGCACTTAGAGGATCATCAGCCGGTATGGTGTATGTTTACACTGTGGTATACACTGATGAGGCCATTGTAGGCCGAAACATACATCTGTGGATTGCTATGTTACTCGTGCAGAGAGTGCGAGCTATGTATTTATAGACTATGGATTAGTCTGATATGCTAAGGTAGTGGTTCCTCTGCAATGGTGTAAGCAAAAAATGTAGTTGCCCTCCCGAGTAGGTACTATCCTATAGGACAGATTATTTTAGTGCTGTCTATTCTCGGGAATTGGTGCACCAACCCCCCTTTTTGCTCACATAAGAAGGGCTTTTGTTAGATACCATAATATTCATCATATCTTATAATTTACTACACAAAAATCATAAATTATTATGAAAAAAAAAACTTTTTCTAACTTTTACCTAAAAAATTATTACACAAATACAATCATTAAAAAAGACCTTGTCTAAATAGTTTCTAAATGTTGTCCTGATTTTATAAATATGCTTGTTAGCATGTTTTTCTTCAGTTTGTTTTTTTTAGTTATAGGGCAATAACCAATAATCGTGGAGGGTTTTCACATATTGTGACTTTTTGACCCCAACCTGAATCCTAAATTTAACCCTAACCCTAACTCTAACAGTTATGCTATCCCTTATTGTATTCAAATTTGTATTTCATTTTTACCCTAATCCTAGATTTTTAGCTATGGAAGTCTTTTTTTTTTACAATGGAATTTTGCTGACTGCCTCTAAGGGATGTGTAGCAACAGTATCAGAGCGACGGAAGTGAATTTATTTTCCCTTCCGATGCTTTACCCACAAGATGGTAGCAGCCATATTGGAGGAGCATGCTCCTCCCCAATATGGTGCCCATGAATCAGACCTTGGTCGTCCGTGATCGCAAACAACGCTCATTTACTAGGCCCATCCAATATCGGCAACGCTTTGCCAGACAGGGCGGACCTAGTCAGTCCAATGTCAGCAAGAGATTAAATGCTCTGATACTAAGGTGTGTGAGTATATCCGCCCAAGCAAACATAGTCACATTACATGTGAGACAAAGTTTTCAGAAACTGTAAGGTGACCCATATCATATCCTTGTGTATTATATGTACCTGCATTTATTTACATGCAAATGTTATGGTGATGGTGTACTTTAGTGTATACTCCAAAACAATTCCATCATACGATTAGTGTATAATGCAGATGACAGAATGGTGTATATATACTTCAAATACCTTCAGTTCATTACACAATATATGTCAACAAACACGGTAATGACTGTCTGCTGTCTTTAATAGCTTTAAGTACAGCGGCTTAATATTATCTATGGATAATTCCATATTGTATAGAATATTCACTTCTTTTATGTTGTTTTAAATCTTTTATTTCACAACATAACAGAAAAGATTTATTTGTAGGTGTGCACTGTAGACGCGGTCTATGATGTCCCTACTACATACGAATGGAATTTGTCTGCTGGGGGCTATGGATGTGACTTAATTTAACAGCATGCCTCCTCTTGGAACCGCTTGAAAGAACCTTTGGTGCTTCCATCTCTTCTCATGGTCTCCTATTATGTAAGAAATGTACTTGTTAGACAGAATAGGTTTAAGGTAAAACAAATGTAATAAAAACTAGTTTAAATAAACCTGAAATGCTCTCTATGAACTTTGTAAAATGGGTGCAGCACTTGTAATAAGAAGAAGACTTTTATCAGACATTTATGTGACACATACTCCAGATTATTTAAATAAATATAGAAACAAGGAAATGGGGGAGGATAACTCTAAATTACCACATTTACCGTATTTGCTCGATTATAAGACGACCCTGATTATAAGACGACCCCCCAAACTTTGGATATTCCTTTAGGAAAAAAAACTAAAAGCCTGAATATAAGACTACCCTATAGGAAAAAAGTTAAACTTGTATATATTCACATGTAAATTGCTTTTTTAATAAAAAATGATATCAAAAAAATGCATTTGTTTTTATTTCCTTTTATGTGCCAATTCTGCCTCTCTTTCCCTTGCCCCCAGCTTTGTCTCTCTCCACCTCCCTTTGATCCCCCCCTATCCTCTGTCTCCCCCCCCTTGTTTCTCTCTGCCCCCCCCCCCTTGTAGCTCACTTCCCCCCTTCCTTCCCTTGTTGCTCTGTCTCGCCCCCTGTCTCTGTCTCCCCCCCTCCCTCTCTGCCCCCTCCCTCCCCCTGTCTCTGTCTCTGCCCCCCTCCCTCCCCCTGTCTCTGTCCCCTCCCTCCCCTGTCTCTCTTCCCCCTCCCTCCCCCTCACCTGGAAGTCGATCCCTGGTGGCTAGTGGGGGCAGCAGAGGATGTCTGCGCGATGAGCGCAGACCTCCACTGCTGCGCCTGGCACGCTCGCCGGGACTTCTGTGACGAAAGCGGAAGTACCCGGCTTCTTCACAGAAGCCCCGGCGGTCGTGCCGGGCGGAAGTAGGGGAGTCTGCGCTCATCGCTCAGACTTCCCCTGCTGTTAGAGAGGGGGATCCAGGTCCCCTGCAGCTCTGCTGGGGACCTGGATCCATGTCTTATAATCTGACCTCAATTTGAGGTCAGATTATAAGAAGACCTCGATTATAAGACGAGTGGGGTAGTTTTCAGTAACAAAATTCTAAAAAAAACCTTGTCTTATAATCGAGCAAATACGGTAATACAGTGTTATGCTGAAGTGCTTATCCCACCCCCGTTTCTAAGTACTCCAATATTTTACATGCAATTCAGGGTCTCAAATGATTTCACTTGGACACAAAGGCCTCTACAATTTATACAATTTCACTGGATGCAATATGTAGAGCACTTGTGGGTGGATGGGGTGCTAAACCCAGAAGCTTTGTGTCCAAGTCAAATATAGAGCTACCAACCTATTCTGTGTGAGTGTCCATCCAGTGAGCAGCACCTGCCCAGCTTCAGGTGACTGCCTGGCTCTGTCTTTGCTGGTTTCAGTCTGTGGTTCAAACCAGCCCAGTCTGTGTTACAATCTAGTCCTGAGCTTTGCATCATGGAATGCAATCAGACCTCACATCATGCCTGGCACGAGGCTCCTCAATGACATTGTGTTGTGACAGTCACTCAACTAGTGCAATATCATATAATTTATGGAGTTTCCCTTGGACTGGATATGTTTAATACACTTGTCATTTAAACTACTGTGTGGCTTATTAATTACTGTACATATAATATTAATAACAGTGCCACTTTCATTCAAGAGCTTGACTTGTCTTTGAGATGGCCATGGTGATACGTTGGTGGATGTAATGTGCGAACCCTCCATAACTCTACACATTCAGGAGCAAGTTATCAGCAACCAGCAGTTCCATCAGGCACTAGATAACAGTGCTGCTAGTCAGTGAAATATATACAACTATTTTCATCACTATAAGTAACAATGTACCTAATACATCAGAGATTATATTATAAATCAAATAGTGACCTTTTAACCTCTCAATAAGTCTGATTTTAACGAGTATACTAATATTAATCTGCCCAAAACTTTTCCAGTTTATGAATATATATTACCATTATAATTTGATAATCAAAAATTGTGTTTTGGTGTGTTGCACTCGAATTGGCTACTTACCTTCCACTCTGCCAATTCCAAAGACATATAAACTTTAATCCACAAATTTCTCAAATTCCCCCAGCGGAGGCTTAGGTGTTGTAACACTAGCTGGGCTTTTATGGTCTATGCTGATTTTAAAGGACAACTGTAGTGAAAATAAATGATAGTTTTTTTGAAAAAGGACACTCAATAAATGTGGTAAAGGCAGCAGCAGAATGGTATAGTGCCCGAGAGAGAATCTCCACCAATCCTCCAAATTATAAATAAAAATAGGTGGCGCAGCACTGTCGAGGTGAAATGGATTTTATTGTGAAAAACTGGCAACGTTTCGACCCGATGGGTCTTTCTAAAGTTAGCTTGAGAAAGACCCATCGGGTCGAAATGTTGTCAGTTTTTCAGAATAAAATCCATATTTTTTGCTTTCCTTGATAACATTCACTCGTGAAGCTTCCAGGAAAGCCGAAAATAGCACGAATCGGGGTGAAAATGCTGCGATTGTGCTATTTAAAAAGCAACACGTACATTGGGAGCTCATCCATGTACGGCATTGTCGTGAAGGGGTTATGTTATTTATTTCTTTGTTTTCATAGACTCATGAATGTTTACTATTATTGCATACATCGCTTACCATGGCAATTGAAACAATGTATTTCATTTAACAAAAGAGTGTGTAGCACACTACTTTGGAACTTTTTTTTGTAATAATTGTTTGTAAATCTCCTTTACATTGTTACGATAACTAACAATATACCTAAAACATCAGAGATTATAATATAGATCAAATAATATAAGTAAAAAACTTCAAAAAGTTTTATTTTAACAACGGATATGAGTATTATCCAGGTTGTTTAAAGAAGGAATCTCTTAATAGAAATAAACCATGAGTGTACCAATCCACAATTAAAACAAGTGAACTGCAAGTCATCTACAGAAAAAAACAGACTGAACTGGAAAGTTAGTCAAGTTGGAGAAGTTTATCATTATTAATGGTAGATTTTTTTGTGGGTCACTTGTCAATTAGGCAATAAGAAACAGAGGATTGCTTGCCAAATGTGTTTCCTAACTTCACTTGTTTCACCTTCACTGACAACCAAAATTAAAAAAACTATTTATATGGCCATATCCTGCTTAGCTCGCCACTACGTCAAAGTACCCCACTTTAGGCGAGGCCCTAACCTAACCTAACCTTACTTTTTACCTGGGGCCTGAGTCAGTCTGAGACTCTCCTTTTATTAAAAGTCCTCTTTGGACACCTATAATGAGATACCTGTGTGTGGTGGAGGGGCGCTTTTATTGTGGTGTCTGATTTAAGTAGTCATTATACATAATATAGATGGGAATCAGGGCATATCCACACAACACAAGCAATGGGTTTAAAAACTGCTGTTTAAAACATCTAACTGAAGTTAAACAATGGGGATTTAGTCACATTATATGGCCATATTGTTATTAGCCTAATATTATAACAAATAATTCTAATTTAGGAAAATTCTAAGCCTTTTACTGATTTCCTTATGGGATATGGAAATAGATAACATTTTAAACTTTTTCAGTGCTGAAGCTGTCACACAACAATTGCTTAGAGCCAACATAGTTCAAGAGGGGTTTCACATTAAAAAGCTAGTATTTGGCAACTGAACAGCCTGTAATTCTACAGCACTGCTTGGTATCTTATTCACTAGAGTCTTATGTACACTTAACTTGCCCAATGAGGAATAACACAAGATTCATCCTTAAAAGATCCTAAGAGGAAAATAAATATAGAGATCAGAGATTCTTAGCCAAGAAAGTCAGCTGAATCCTAACCAGAAGATAACGCTCCATAAATACCATAGAGATGAGAAGTGGATCATGGTTTTACATACCATGCAAATATATCTCTAGTCACAACTTATTCAGAAACAATAAATAAAAATATGGTTTTGTATCTTTTCTCTGATTTACCTCAGCCCACAGAATAACTAGGTATACAAATAGCAATGCAGGACAATATAGAGAGAGGACTGCATGTGAATGCATCCAAAGAAACAGAAGATGCAGTTCTGTCACAAAGAGATCTTGTTATTAACCAGATTTGTCTTCAGCATTTGTGTTCTTCAGCAGAAAAGAAAAAAAGTAGCAGAAAAAATGGCTACTGATATAATAAAACATCTTATGGGTTTTTGGGCAAAATGCAAAAATAAATGTATTGTCACCAGGAAAATACTGGAGATAGCTCTAATAGAAGCATAGAGGCATTAGAATTAAATACATACAGCAGATAGATCTTAGAGAATGGACCGAAAGGGGAATTGGGAGGATTCTTGATCTAGTAGAAGATAGCAATATGAAATCCTTTAATCAACTTGTAGACGAATATGGCATAGCGGCTAAGCATGAATGTACATACACACGCCTGAAACATTACTTGAAAGATAACTGTGGATGGATATCTAATGGTAATAGTCCAAGATGGAACTCTTTATTTGATTTAAAAGCAAAAAATAGAATACTGAATAAATGTGTGGAAGCGATGGAGGATCTTGAAGCACAGGGTGTGCCCAAAGTCAGAGACAGCTGGGCAAGAAGGATTAGAATGATTATTATGGATGATACTTGGGCGAAGCCTGGATTAACACAACAAAGGTGACACACTGCATGAAATACAGTTTAAGATCATAAATATGTGGTATATGGTTCCTCAAAAGTTGCAAAAGATACACAACATAGAAAATTTCTGTTTAAGCTGTGAAAAGAAACAGGGCAAGATGTACCACATATGGTGGAAATGTGAAAAGGTAAAAAACTGTTGGAAACGAGTCTTTAGGGTAATTAATGAAATCTTGGGAAGAAGTCTCCCTTGCTATCCACAAGCTGCCACGTTACACAAAAATTTAGAAAACAAATTAGCAAAGAAAGAATAGAATTGTTTATCCAGATGTTTATAGCTACTAAATTGGTTATCGCAAGAAGATGGAGCCAGGAAAAAGAGATTTTGTGGTCAAGGATGTGGTCTTAGAAAGATCATGATAGGTCAAGGATGCCTTTACCTATCGTGACCTTTCTAAGGGTTTAGAATACCAAATTGCATTATGCTTAAAATTAGATGTGATAGGTCTAAAACGGAGACAAGAACTCATAAGAGAGAAAGATAAGAGCTTTCCTCAACAAATGAGATAGATTGAGCCTCACCAAATACCTAGAAATCAACTCTTTAAGAATAAAACCAGGATATTGCTGTCAAACCGTTATGACATTCAATGAATGATCCCTTATTTAGTTATCCTTTAATGAATAAGATGCCTAGCTGCCAAGTGGTGTGCAATATGTTACCCTCTTTCTCCAAGCCCAGAAAAAGTTCAATTATGTATGTATTTCCTTTTAAAGTATCTTACACTGCCATTAAGATCTAGTCTACTGTGATGCATGTAATGCAACTACTTATCCTACTTATCTACTTATCTATATTTTTCTAAATATCTTTTTAAGTTTTTATATTTTTTTGGTATTTTTGTATATTTTTTAAATGATTGAAATTAAAGACACCAATTTGGGTCTTTAAAGTAAAAGTCCGGGAGATATTGGTGGTCCTTTTGTTGGCATTATAAGTCTTTGTTCCAGGATGCAGGCTTTGTAAGGCACCCCAAGACATCATCATCTGGTGGCTAAAAAAAGAGAGAACATTAACTAATTTCAGCAAAGAAGCAAATACAAATTTCATATAATAACAAAATGAAAAATAAAGTGTGTATGTAATCCACATTCAGCTAGGCAAATACATATAATTTACATATTTTCTGGCAAACTCGTCAGCAAATATGGAGCGTAAGAGTCCAAGAGACATCATACCTGAAGGGGACTGATGGTTCTAGCAAGACAAATGTGAAAGTGGATGAGCACACATTAATCCAATCCCGATTGATGATGCTGACATCCTCCAGTGCTTAGCCAATGTCATCATTTGAGGGTGGAAGGATACACACACATCCAGTTGGCACTCCATGTTTTGTAGTGTTTAAACTCAATGAGTGTCACCCGCAGTTAGTGGATTTTAAAGAGGCAGCAGCAGGGGTCGCCCAGGCTCCTGGAGTGGCAGGCCTGGTCACAGTTGCTATCCCCGTTTTGTTTTTCTCACAGCAAATTGTATCAGAAACTGTCCCATTGCTAAATTAAATTAAATAAATGGTTCCAAAGAGTAATCAAACCACATTGGTGCTGGTTAAGGACTATGCAGTTTGAGAGGAATGCACCTCTCAAACAGGCCTTCAGACACTGCATGTGTCACTGAATGGATAAGGGGGAAATAATGTCACGTACCACTTTCCAATGCCTTTCATGTACATCTCCAAAACTTATGGATCACTCTAATATATATATCAATTTTTCTCTTTCCATCCAGTGGGCCCAGTTTCCAGCACTTATCCAAGAAATGCACTGGATGGACAATAATACATTATAATTGTCACAAAGTGAATCATGATAGTCTGCGTGACTGGGGTTCTTGGAGGGTCCTGATGTCCAAACACCTGCCTGTGGACTACAGACCCTTTCTTTGTATATGCTATATTTGGGGGTACATACTTTGGGGCCATCAGTGACACACTGCTTCAATAAAGCTGGTCTTCAACACAAGCTCACTCAGGATGTCAGCCAGGATGTGTACCTTGGAATCCAAGCCTTTGCTGTATTTATTATATTTCCCCCAGGTTAAGACATGTTGGTGTTGAAATGTGTACTTACCCAATCACTAAATGTCTACTGTCCTGTGAACCATCTATTGTGACTTGTAGTCTGGATGTCTGGATCCAAAGATGGCATGTTTGTTTTATGTAACGTTTTCCTGTATTGAATTACCTGTTTTAAATTAGGTTTTCTATAGTTTTATGCTTACATGTTCTAGTTAGTTCCCTGTGCCTCTCCCCTAGTTGATGTCATATCTGTGTGCATATAAGTCTATGCTGTTTGACAAATAAATGTTGTTCATTCTAGTTGTACCTAACTGCTAGTGGTCCTGTCTGCTATTTGGGTTTAAAGAGCAAGGTTCCAGAAAGACTTGCTGGGTGGATGCTGAATGCTGGGTGGATGCTGAACTTTAATCAGAGCCAAGGAGGTGATTTCCTATAACAGATGGAGTTGCTATCGTCCTTGGGTAGCCGTCCCGTTACAATAATTATTAGTCAGGGGAGGACTCAGGGCCATTATACTCCACACCACTCCCAAAAAAAAAAGGATCATGAGAGATTTGGGATGGTATGTAGATTATCAGGTCCACAAACCAGTAAAATACATGTGCATAGATCAAAGCACCTGGAGATGCAACTTGGGATAATGAGGTACTAGCTCTAAAACGGGATGACACCACTGGGCTTTCGAATATATGAATTCAGCACTGCTACTAATTATTCTAATAAAGAAACAATGCTATTTAATATCTTGCAGCATATATAGTAGCATGTACTTACTACACTGGGTGTAAAAGGAGGTTCCAGTTTTCCATCTTCCAATTCCACCCAGTTGATGTCTTGAAAGAATGGGTGCTCTCTGATTTTACCTTTCACCCCAAGGCGGTGGTCTGGATCTTTCCTAAGAAGCTGAAAAGAACAACCACATTTCTTCTATTTAAATACACTAAAAACTGGTTTAAACAGGACCCCTAATGACAAATAGACAGGCATAACACTTCATAGCCATTCCAAGATAGATGTGGATCAGCAATTAGTTAAACCAATCCAGTGATGAAAGGTACTGATGCCCTTGTGTTTAAATTTTGTGTATTAATATTTTTTCAATGATAAATGCATAAAGAAATAAACATCTTTACACCAATCAGTGTAATATGGGTAACAGAGTACGGTACAACTATCAGCAATAACTTCAGCAAAGTTGTGATTGCAACATAAAGCTCGTCCATGTTGAAAGGTTGTGATAAGAAAGTTTAAAAAAAAAGAAAAGAAGAAGAAATAGAAAAGGTGAGGTGAAGAGAAAAGAAAGAAAGAGAAATTAATAAAGTGAGGGAGAAGATGGTTTAAATGAGTGTAATAAAATAAAGGTAGCGGGAAAAGAGATTGATCTATAAACTGGGATTTGGAGTATACTGCAGAAACGTGTATACAGCGTAAACAATATACTGCAGAAACATGTATACAGCGTAAACAAAGGAATTAAACCCATGTGAAAATTACTCCTGAATAATGGTGCTTTATAGTGCCTGCAAATATATCAATATGTTGCATACAAACTGTTATCAAAATAAAGCCTGTGCATTACACCCTAAGGTGTTTACCTATAATAGAGAGCATATCTAGAAGGATGGGGATCTTAGTACAACAGAGGTGACTCGCGACATGTCAGCTTTGCATCCAGAACTCAATCTAGGTAATCAGTCCAAGTTAGCCACTATATGGCCCTCACCTCTGGCTGTACATATCAGGACCTGCGATATCCTGATGTCAGCACTGAAGCAGCCCATTAAACTCACATAGTTAAGGGTTCTAATTTGTTTCCATAGTCACGGGATTAACATCTTGGCAGCGGTTAGTAGTTCAGGTAAAAGGGATCTGTTACATTTACCAACAGGAATGTCGTACAGTGAAGCATTACAAAAAGAGGCTATAAGGAAAGTGGGTCCACAATTTAACAAATGGTCCTAATAACTCCATGGATAAGTGAATATTTTTTTTTCGGTACATCAGGTGACGTTCAAAGGGCCTCAAAAGGTGTAAGGCTCCTAGAGTAAGGTATGTAGTTCATTATGTTTGTGTGACCCGTGGGCATGGGAGGCTGAGCACCCAGAATCAAGAGTTATGGTGCAGATGTAGAGACACAGGGTGCCTTGTAAGGGTAACTGCACTCCCCGGGATGCAAGAGGCTCCTTCACATACCAAAGACCCAGATGAATCAACTTCAGTATCCAGTAAAGCTAAGACTAGGAGCTAAAGAAACCCGTCAGACATCCTAAAGAAGGCACAAAACAATTTTGACAGGACAAGCAAGCAGAGCAGAGTGATAACAGAAACCAAACTAAGACAGGGTCAAGGAGAGACTGAAGAAGGAAGCAAGCAAACATGAGCAGGGAAGAGTAAATACCAAATTAAGGATCAACAATAAAGGTCAATGGGTTTAACGCACGGAGTCCAGGATGGTAAGGGACCCTGAGCGCCCGAGATCAGGAGCTACAGTGCAGGGTGGAGACACAGGACCAGGTGCTGGGTAACTGCAATCACTTGGAGGTTTGGGACCCCCAAGTCTTTGCAGCCATAACCAGACCCTGTGAAGCAGCTGCTATATCCAAAGAGCAGAGGAGTCGCTAGAGGGGGGCCGGATGAAGCCCCTCCATAGCCCTGAATGGAGACTCTGACCACGCCCCCTCGCTCGACTCCACCCCCTCGTGGTCAACCCCCCCTCCGGCATACTGTAATCTGTATGCTGAACAGCACCAGACTCTGCCCCCTCACGATCTTGTGCTTAACTCCAACCCCTCAAGCTTTGCACATGATTGTGTTGAGTTATTAGTCTGCATACGTATGTATGTGAGTGGCAGAGTTATGAGTTTGCATGTGTATGTATGTGAGTGGCAGAGTTATTAGTCTGCATTTGTATGTATGTGAGTGGCAGAGTGTAAGTGGGTGTGAGTGGCAGAGTTATTAGTGTGCATGTGTATGTATGTGAGTGGCAGAGTTATGAGTGTGCATGTGTATGTATGTGAGTGGCAGAGTTATTAGTCTGCATTTGTATGTATGTGAGTGGCAGAGTGTAAGTGGGTGTGAGTGGCAGAGTTATTAGTGTGCATGTGTATGTATGTGAGTGGCAGAGTGTAAGTGGGTGTGAGTGGAAGAGTGTAAGTAAGTGTAAGTGCGTGAGTGTGGCAGAGTGTGTTTGGAAGAAAGTGTGTGTGAGTGGAAGCATGAGTGGAAGAGTTATGAGTGTGTATGTGTGTGAGTGGCAGAATGTAAGTGTGTGTAAGTGGCAGAGTGTGAGTGTATGTGTGACTGTGGCAGAGTGTGAGTATTTGGAAGAGTGTAAGCAGGAGTTATGAGTGTGCGTGTAAGTGTGTGTGAGTGGCAGAGTATTGGAGAGTATAAGTGTGAGCAGCAGAGATATGCGTGTGAATGAGTGTAAGCATGAGTTGCAAAGTTATGAGTATGCGTGTGAGTAGCAGAGTGTGTGAGTGTAAGCGTGAGCAGCAGAGTTATGAGTGTGTGTGAGTGGCAGACTGTAAGTGTGCGAGAGTGTAAGCATGAGCAGCAGAGTTATGAGTGTGTGTGAGTGGCAGTGAGATTACTAGGAGAAAATTTGTTATTTACTATTATTCATATTGAATGTGATAATCAAGTGTGAAACAGTGCTCATACCATTTTTATTTTCACACTAGATTATTGCATTCAATATGAATAATAGTGATTCATCTTTATATATAGTCTTTATATTGATGGAAATAAAAGTCCATACACATGGCATTACACATACCATGTACCTGGTTATAGTATTAAACCCATACATTATGAGTGAATGTGCTGCTCATTATATTATGGGCTTTACTCATGAAAGAGAGAAGTGCAGGGAAGTGAGATGTGAATTTCAAACTAAAGGCTAAAGTAGCAAAGTTGGAAAAATGCTCGCATTCATTTGAATTCCCATCCCTGCACTTCTCTCTTTTATGAGGTTGGTAGAAGGAGCATACCTTCATACCTAAGACTATTCTCTACAGGTTTTTGACCGCTTTTTATTAAAAATATATATATATTTGTGATGTGCGTGTGAGTGTTGCAGGTTTACACACGTGTCTGCGTGGCAGAATGTCTCTGTGGGAAAGGCCATCTGTGTGGATAAGGGTGTCTGTGTGTAAGGTTGTCTGGATGTGTGTGTGTGTGAGTGTAAGGTTGTCTATGTGTGTGATATCCCCTATATTATGGCATATTATGAGACTGGTAAATGTTGTATGCAACGTACACAAATTTTTGTATGCTCAGTTATTTTGAAATCATGGGAATTTGCTCACATACAAGTGTGTGTGTGATGTAAGTTGGTGTGTGTAAGTGGGATTGTGTGTCTCTGTGTGTAAGGGTGTGTGTGTAAGGTTTATGTGTGACTGTGCAAGTGTGAATGTGTGTGTATGTGTGGCTGCATGTTAGTGTAACTTTGAGTAATGTGAGTTTTTTGTGTGCTGTGGTACAGTAATGTGCAGTATGAGTGTGTGACACTCACACACTGCACATTACTGTGAGTTGTATTGCTTTGGAGTGGGTGTTATATTCACACATTGCACATTACTGTGACTTTTATTGCTGTGGAGGTAGACATGCACACACACATACAGACAGATACACACAAACAGTCGGTCACAGACAGACATACAGTCAGTCACACACACAATCACAGACAGACACACACACATATAGTCAGTAACAGACAGACACACACACATATAGTCAGTAACAGACAGACACACACATACAGTCAGTCACAGACAGACACACACATACAGTCAGTCACAGACACACATACAGTCAGTCACACACACATACAGTGGGTCACATAAACACACAGTCACACACACACACACAGTCACACACACACACATGCAGTCAGTCATACACACACACACACACACACTCTGTCAGTCACATACACTTACACACAAGTCAGCAATTTTGTTTTTGTTTACAATAAAAAAGTGCATCTATCAATATGTCCCCCTCCTGGCTGCTATACCTCATTCTAGCCTGGTCTGTGCCCTGCTGTTGTTTCTAGCCCTGCTGAGCACACTCAGCGCTTGGACACTATAGTACGGTGCATGTGAGGATGGAGTAGGAAGACTGTGCAGCCGGTGCACACACAGCTCCCCCGCGCTCCATTGGATAAATAAAATGATTCCAGTGGCGAGGGCACCAAGCAGGGACAACAATAACTGAGCTCCAGGTATAATTTCCTGGTGCCCGGGATTTGTTGAGCCCTGATATATACCCATATATACCTATTGTTCATTGGCGTCAATTATATCAGTCTGTATGCTGCCTAAGCATGTGATCTTATTTACTCCACTTCTATCAAATCTGTCATGGGCTCCAGCCCTGAATCTTTTGGAGACCTAGCAACGCCCCTGCTTAAGAGTAAATTAACTAAGTGATAGCCAAGCAGAGCTAAAACAGAAAAGGAACTGAGGGAGAGCAGAACAGAAATACAGAATGCAGGGCTACAGGTCAGAGGGTAAACATAAGCAAGAAAGCAGAAACCAAATTAAGGATAAATAATACAAGGCATGGGGATAAGGAACACAAGAGGCACATACAAAGGAACAAACAAATACAGGAACTAGCCTAACACTAAAAATGAAAAAAGTGGGGGTTTGGTTCAAACAAATTGGCCAATTTAGATGTTAGCTTGCCAACCAAGTCAAGGTACCCCACATTACGCAAGTCCCTAACTAAAACATAATATAGCAACACATAAATAGACTCTAAGACACATAAATGACATTAAACTTAAACACAGAGAAAATACCTGTAGACTGCTGCAAAGGACTGAAAAGCAACGGGTGTGGTTTAAATAGAAAACTGACAGAGCAGAGGGAGAGAGAGAAAACCTGAAATGAAAAATAAGGACAGGCAGAGAGGAATACAGGGCATTTAAAGGGACAGGACATCCAACTGAAGCGACTCAAGACGTTATACAGGGCAGGACAAGAATACTGGGCAAGACAGGAATACTAGGCAAGGCAGTAATACTGGGCAAGGCAAGGCAGTTATACAAGGCATAAATAAGCACAACTCATAAGAAAGCAAAGCAAGAATGATACAGAAAAGCCTGGCTACAGACTGGATGAGTCTGCACAAGAGTGCATTGTTACAATGGGGTTAAAAATATTAATGTAGCAACAGAGAGGGCACAGACAAAGGACATGGTAACAAAACTTAAAAGCATACACAAACAAATATAACTACGAGACTACATGTAGAGGCCAGAGCTAAATAGAAGGAACACAAGAGAACATACAACCAAACATGGATACAGGGACAAGCCTACAACTCTACTTGACCAAATAATGATGATAAGCTTTCCAACCACATCAAGGTACCACCACCAACTGGCAAGACCCTAACTCTAAAACATGCCTAAATTAATAACAGAATCCAAACTAAAAGACACACAGGAATTAACTGTAACAGGATTGCATAGACACCAAGGTCACAACGGTATGAGGCAGGCAAAGGAGAGGTCAATAGGCATTCGGGTCACAATGGTATGAGGCAGGCAAGAAGTAGTCTATAGGCAGTTCTGGTCACAATGGTAAGAGGCTGGCAAAGGAGTGGTCAGTAGGCAGTCTGGGTCACAATGATAGGAAATAGGCAAATAGAATGGTAAAACAATCCAGGTCACAAGGGTATGGAGCAGGCAGAGGAGAGGTCAAAAGCACAGTAAGGAACAACTGATCAGTAGAAGGATGGATCAATAACTGAGCACCGGCGTTAGAGCAGTCTGGGTCTTTTATAGGGGCTGTTCAGCGTGATATCACACAAGACATCACAGGCCACACCCTCAAAACACACACAACTCACTAGAGCAGAGAAGGTGGCGTCGACATCATGGACTGAAGCCCCATTCTGTTGCTGATGCCTGCACCAACCAGCCATCACCATCTACTTCTCACTGTGAGGACATGGGGAGTAAAGACGCGTATGGCAAGGAGCGCGACGCATGCCATGAATATGGCCCATACACGCTGTTTGATGGATAATATAGTACTGAACAAATGTCTGAAGGAAAATATGTCACTGACAAGATGTATGTGATCAAATATGGCACTGGCAAGAAGTTTAAGGGCAAAGTCAGCACTGTGGGAAGTAAGTGTGTATGGCAAGAGTTGTGGCATGTTGCTTGGTGAAGAATTTTGGCTCAGGGTAATTTTCACACCGGGTTTTGGGGACTATGGTTCTGATATGATATGAAAATCTATACACACATAACCTGGGTTGGTTTAAGAGGAATATTTAGAATTTTTGTGGAAGATGACAGCTGTTCCCATAACATCAGTGTTGACCATTTGTATATTATTGATAATTATATATTGTTAGGATTGTTTTAAATAATATACAGTTTTAATAGAAACCAATGCAGTTTATTCAGCTGAATGGTGTGCCCATTAGCATTTTCTTGGTAACATAACGCGCCACATTATTTATTTCTATTAGATAACACTTTGCACTTGTGTATTACATTTGAATATGATGTAATGGATAAAGAATACTTAGTGCTCCTCATTTTATACAATGTTATTTGGGGGTAAACATGCTGTGTTTATTATTGTATAATAATAAAGTAATTCTGCCTCTTCCTATCACCTTTTGCTTTTTGCCCTACAAATGTTTGAACGCTGTTGGCCAGACATGACAACCCTCTGTAGGTCAAAACATTGCAGTGTGAACCTGTTTGATAGAGAAATATCACGTTGTTAAATTATCTTTTACTTTCATCTACTTTGAGTGCTCAGTAATATATACATCGTACCTATCACATATTGTATTGAGAGCATACATTGAACCTATCATATATTGTATTGAGAGCATACAATGGATCTATTGGGATCTAACTGTGGTGAATTGACAATCATGTTGCAAAAAATCAGGCATTAATAGAAGAGTTGGAAAAGAAGGAGAGGTGCAGATTTTTTTTCTCCAAATCAGCTATTTCGGCCTTATATTTATAAACCGGTTTTCAATTTATCGACATTTGCTTTGCTCATACCCTTCCTTCTTTCTATGTGTTAAAAAGGTGAGTGTAGCTGAGCACTTCAAATGCGAGCACACACGGACCCCTTGACTTGAGCATCAACATTTTAGTTCAGAAGGTGCCCAAAACTTACTGATTTCCGTTTTTACAATATAGATGGTATACAGTTTAAATGGTCTTCTAACTATATACTTTTCATACTCACTTTTTTTAAGATGTGTTTGACATCACCACCTATGCACTTGGGGAATTTGGGCCTGTCCTTAGTTATTGATTTAAAGACTTCCTGCACCCGGTATCCATTAAAAAAGGGATACCTGCCCGTTGACAACTGGTGCAGGATAATGCCAAAGGACCACCAATCAACCGCAGACGAATACGTTTTTTTTAGCAAGATCTGGTAAAGAGAATATATAAGAAATAATATAATTATTGCATAATCATAAAACACTGTAAATTAGAACTTTAAATCATGTGGTATCTTCTATCTTCAATTCTCTGTTAATTGTTGTTGTTCATAAATATATTTCTATGACAACGAAAGCAGGAGAAGAGTGAGCTAGATCCATGCCAGGATGGGTGGAGGACACTAGACCAAAGAAAGGGTGACAAAGAAGGCAACAGAGGGCTATAATAAGGTTGAGAAGTTGCAGATGAAGGAGGCTTCAGTATATGTAATCATCAAGAACTGCATGTTACACCTTCTACAAGTACATCTGTAACATGGTTTGGGAATCACTCACTAGATGGTGTTATCAATCAGTGCATAGTCACAGCTTAGCTGTAATATCACAGAGTTATTCATTATTATGATACATATTATGGCTGTAAATGTTATACTTGGTTCTCACCTCAGGAGCCATGTATCTTAATGTTCCTGCCATGTCGCTTGTTGTTCCACCGTCGAACATCCCTTCCTCAGCAAGTCCGAAATCGATGATGCGCACATGTCCCTCGCTGTCCAGGACAATATTCTCTGGTTTCAGATCTCTGAATGAGTAGGTTGAGAGTAAATTATGTCAATGTAAGAGGGTTGTGAGGAGTAGGGACACTACCATGCAATATGCATAGATCTGAACAAAGAACTAGAGGAGACCGATAGAAAACACTACTTTACTGACCGATGAACGATCCCGTGGGCATGCAGGAACTGGAGGCCGCAAACCATCTCTGCAGAATAAAACCTAATCAAGAAAAGAGGTAGCATAGCAGAAGAGATTTATGAATGCACATTAGCTAGAAAAGGTTAAAAAAAAAAACGCACAAAAATCAAACTAAAGTGTACAATAAATAGCATTCAGTGGAAAAGAGCACATTTTTAATGCAACAGTTCTCTGGGAATATTAATAAATAATCAAAATAAGCCAGAAGCAGGGCTGCAGGCATAAAGATAAAATGAATATCCATATAGATGATTCCACACAGAACAATACACGTGCACTGGACGAATACGAATAATACCCCTCAAATGACAGGATGTATACACAAGATCCAGGGCTCTACTGTCTGCCATCAACAAGCAAAATAGTCAATTAGAACCGCCCGCGGTACTCCAAATCAGCTCACACATATGCTATAGTGTCTGTGTAAATAAATCGTGCACATGACAAGCATAAAAGTGTCAAAATATGGCACTCCAATTTTCAAATGTTATGATACCCACACTAATGAACTCCTGTGCTCCTATTGCTCCTCAATGTACTTAGGTAGAAAATTGGTATACAGTTGGAGAAGCGCAGAATCACATATGAGAAAAGTTTAAAAACAACACATCAATGATGACAATATATATGTGTATCTTATGCACTCACAAATTTTCAAATAATATTCTGCCTTAAATAAGACAATTGATCTCCAAAAGTTTTTCTTCTAGTATGCCATTAATCTGAAAAATTATGCAACTAAGCTTCAAAACAGCACCTGGAAAAATAATGGGGGAACCCATGTGTAGCTAAACCAATGATCTTTTCTTCACAGAACAAGAGCTTCTTTGACCTGAAATAGAAGGAATCTTTTTTTTTTTTATAATTTATAATCTTTATTTAGAGGGTAGTCCCTCTATTTTCTCTTTTTAGATATGCAACGAATACAAACATAGTACAAAAAGGTAGCAGCGTAAAATACAATTTTAAAAAAGTTCCAAAAGCCAACATTCATATATAAAACATAACATATTCTTATTTCTCCTGATAGCTTTTGGTCATAAAAATTGTCTCAGTAGGGCAGAATTTTTAAATACATTACTCAGTTATGAAAAAAGAAAAAAAAAAGAAAATAAAGACAATACATCCATATATAGGCAATGTTAAGAAAAAAAGCAAAAGGAAAAAGAACAGCACAAGGAACAAAAAAAATAAAAAAAATAAGACAAAACAAAAGAAAACAAAGGACAGTCACAAACAATACTGTATGGGGGAGGGGCCTATGTCGCGACCCAGTCTGCTTTCTGCTGTCATCAATAATTCTATCCTGAATTGTGATTCCTGTTTGTCCATGGGGCCCATCTTAATTCCAATTTCTGGAATTCCCAAGGACCTGCATTTCTTGCAATACCCCTCTCCATATTAAATTGATAATTAATTTGACTCTGTACCTGAAATAGAAGGAATCTTATGAATTATCCAGCCAAGTACTCTGAAGTTTTCACTGAACCACAAAGGCACAAATGATCACTCCGAATTTGGCAAGGGGGGGTGAAATTGACAAATTTGATCCATAATTGGCCACATAGAATAGCTGAATTTAAGCAGAATTCACCCCTCCCCCCAATTCGGCCAAATTGATGCATATTCAGGACTACCTCAGTACACCACAATGTATTTGCTCCATGATAATCCAGTGAAGATGTTCCTGTACATACTTTAACTGCAGCTTGCACCAGTCACCATAGTATCCACATAATATGCCCAGAACTGGCCAAAAAACATAATTTTATATACTGTCCTTACTGCTCTTGTGGTATAACAATGCTGGTGATGTCATGCCAGCTGTAGGTTGACTTCATATAACCACAGGTAGGAAAAAACAAAAGGAGTGCCAGCTTAACATCCCGAAAGAAAGAAGCTTTCTAAAAAAAATGTCACAAATGCCAAGGCCCCCAGGCTTTTGGGGAGTTAGTGGGCACAAATTCTATCTAGCATTCTGTTGTTTCCAATCTTGGTATTTTCACAGATTTATTTGTAACATTTTGGGTAGTATTGCAGTGCCTTATTCCAAAATTCCCCCACCAAAGCATATATTTTTGGTAAAGCAGACAACCTGGGTGATTTCATTTGAGGTAGCTATTTATACAGCAGTTTTGTCACAACATTTTGCCAAAGTTAGATAGAGGTAGTTTTTGTATTTGTTTCACTAACACAGCCATAGGATTTCTTTCTCAGGTCAGGTGCCGCTACAGAAAAACTCTAAAACATATGGAGTAACTATTACAGAAATATCACACATACATTGGTGTGCCATGCTGTTGGAGTGTTAGAGGGCGAAAACCATAACCAAGTTTCCAAAGCTGGAATTTTTAAAGACTGATTTTGTTGGCTTATCTCACATTTTGGGGTAGTATTGCAGTATCCATTCCAAAATTCAAAAGCATAAATGTTTAAAAAGCCGAAAACCTGGTGTATTTCATTTGTTTCATACAACAATTTGTGGTAACTCTTTTTTTATGTAAGTTTTTCACAATGCTGCTATTTCACACAATTGAAAAATTCACCAAGTTCAATAGCATGAGAATTCGGATGAAAGAAGCGATTTACGTCCGAACGTCATCCAAAAAAGAATGAAAATTGTGCCTTAGTTCAATAGAATAAGGTGTGGATGAAATTTGTCACTTTCATCCAAATTCCCTCACCTTATACTATTGAGCTTAGGTGACATTACCGTTAGTTTTCGGATGAAATTCGGTCGTAATTCCCCATATTTATATTATGTATTGAACATAGATGAAATTTCTATTCATCCGAATTGATATATATATTCATCTGTGAGCCAATAAGGCTCATGCTGGATTATATATACACGCTTCATACACATATATTTACAATGGATCTTACATTACAAAAGAGCAGCTCAATTGAAAAATGACACTGGGGTTTGGTCCCAAACTGAGATTACTATTGGATTACTCTCTAACCAATCTCTAGTGGGGGCAATCTTTTTAAAGTATGTCTTACGGTCAGCAAGGCACACTCATTTTGTGGAAGGCATAGTACATCCTCCCATTGCAAACAGGTTAAACACAACACACACAAAAATGCTCTCCTTTCCCCCCATTTGTCAATTACTTACACAACTCGACTCATCTCCAGGTAGCCGGTGGGTTGCAAATGAAACAGAAGGTTTCTTCCTGCCAGGTGCTCTAACACGAAGAATGCATGGAACTGTAATGTCAAATATGGAAAATTTACATGACAGAAACAGCAGCATGAATCATGATACACAGCCCCCAAGTTAACAGTATATAGGTAATGGCGTTAATGTTGTGGGAAGAGGCCATATTAGTGTAAGGGAGGTATAGATGAGGTGTTTATATGGAAAGCTAGAGAGTATGGCTTTAGTACCAGATTGTAGACAGACATATTGTAGACAGAGGAGGCTATTGTGATCATGAATGACATATTGGGGTAGATTAAATGCCGCCAAAAGTTCAAGTATTGATACCACATGTATTATTGTGATTTAGTGGCAACGGGGACTGCAAAAATATCATAATAATGATAATAATATTCCACCTTGGAATCTTGGAATAATAAAAGGAGTATTGCACTTGATATTTAATTTGCCATCTAACTTTGAGATCTGAAACTAAAACTTGATTTAAATTAAAGTGTATATATTGATATCATGATAAAATATTATGATTTTTTATTCCATGCAATTTTGTCTTCTTGCTGCGATTATTCTTATATTCAGTAACTTAGTTTAATGTGTGCAGCCTTGTACAGGTTCCTACGTAAATTATTGAATATGGCTTTTTTCTTCTGACATAATCATTCATAATTGTTTTTAACTTACCTAGCGCCATACACACAGCTGCTAATCCAAATGACTTGCAGTCAATTAGCAGATCAGGCCAGTGATTGGCTTACAAGTATGGTCGTATGGTCGAATCTGATCTAGATAAACTCTGTAATATATTTTCTGTGTGTTATTTAATACATTGCTGCTTTATGTACATTACACATGGGACAATGCTTTTGTATCTTGAATTCAGTATGCTATTGACCTCTCAACTAACCAACCAATGACAGAAAGGCCATGGCTGACATGAACAGTACAGAGGTACAGCACATCAGAGAAATTACTGGCCTTTTTTCTATGAAATCTAACCAGGAATAGGAACACGAAAGAGAACCTATACTTTTAAATATAGGCACGATAAGTCACATAAAATATAAATTTGATAGACACAGATTTTAGTAGTGGGTTTTTGTAATTGTTCTTATGACATTAAATGTTTTTGTTTTGTATGCCTGGGATCTGAAACCATCGAGGGGTTGATGGGAGAGGGTGTAGATGGGAAACAAGTTAGATAATGATTAAATGTTTGTCTTTAAACATTCAGCGTTTGAATGCCCCTTATTAAAGAGCAATGCTCACTGATTTACTCAAAAAAGAAAAAAAAATTGTATGTCTTAGACCCACTGGAAAATAGCAGATACAGAATTGTGTCTTCAGCCTCCCTGGAGAATAAGAAAAAAAGGGAGTATCAATCCTGATAACCAGTGCCTTACAATTTAAAACCATATATCTGGAAAATGAGCCTGAAGCAAGATATAAAATAGTGATCCTTAAATATAACCAACAACTATTTACTTTGGTTAATATGTATGCCCCAAACAATACACAAATTAAAACATTAACGCAAGTAATAGAGAGAATAGAAAAGGTGAAAAAGGGCTCAATAATTTGGGCGGGGGATTTCGGGCCAGAAAGATAGAAGGGGAATCCCTGTAGGACCTATATATATCTCTCTCAAAGTTAATGGAAAAAAGAAAAACCTCTAGATGTATAGTCATCACAGATCCAGATATTAAAAAAGGAAATAAATCAAGAAAACCAGATTCAAGAGTATTTGGAAAAATGCAAATTACCTGCACCAGTAGATGACCAGAAACAAGATCTAAATAAACCCATCTCAGAAATAGAAGTCAAGATTGCAATTGATAAAGTTAAGAATAATAAAGCACCTTGGTTGGGGCTTTCCTGAATATAATAGCCAATTATGGCAAAGTTTAAAACTACAGAGTGAATATATCTAAATCTAATATAATGGCCTTACACATAGATATGAATTTGGTGAACATATTGAAGGAAAGTTTTGATTTTAAATGGATTAAAGATAATATGGAATGCGAGGTTATAACAATCCCACCAAATCCAGAGAATATAGCAAATATTAACTATGACGATATCCTGAAGCACACCAGTGAATTGCTCAAAGAATGGATGGGTCTAGAAGTCTCATGGTGGGGAAGAATTAATGTCATCAAGGCATTGTCACCGGTAATCTGGGTTTGTGGCCGTTTCCTCTTCAGCCTCTAGTGGCCGCTATTCTTGGGTGCCCATTCTCCTTCTGTTGTTAGCTGCCTCGTCATCCTCAGCCCTTCCCTATTTAAACCTGCAGCTTATGGCACTCAGTGCCTTTGCATTGTTTTGGTTGCTGTCTGTGATAATTGCTTGTGTGCCTCACTAGTGTTCTGACACCTGTTTGATATGCTGATTTCTGACCCAGTTCATTCCTGACTACCCATATCTCTCCTATCCATTTGTTCCTGCATTCCTGATTTGTTCTATGTCTGCTGCCTGCCTCGATTCTGCTTGTGACCTGGTTATTCAAATCTCTACATTCCTTGACCCAGCCTGTTTTGTGACTCTCCATTTGCCTGTCATCCTGTGCTAAGCCTTATCGGGCTCCTCTTGATAGGTTCTTGGTAGTAAATATTTCAGCAAAGTCCTTGGTGACAAAACACCGATGGCTTAACCAAGGGTGTGTTGTCATTAAGATGAAAACCAATACTTAGTGAGTCTTCCCGTAAACTGGGGATCCGGCTCTCCAGCAAAAAATGTACAATTATTATAGGCCCGTGTCCTTATCTGAGAGCTGCCAGTCCAGTTTCTGCATCCTGTTCTCAGTTGCCTGTCCTGTTTCAGCTGCCAGTCTCCACTACCAGTCCTGTCAGAGTATTCCATCCAGTTCATAGTTATGCATCGTGGGGTGCAGACACATCCTACACCCTGCCCTGCAACGAGGCTCCTCTCTGGTCTGTTATCCCAGGTTGTGACAGGCATACCTGCTTCCAAAGTGGAAGTATGCTTTGATGGCCAAGAGTAGCAAGAAGGGAGGTTTATCAGTCCCAGATATAAAAAAGTATCACGATGCGTCCCTTTTCAAACATCTCTCCAAATGGTTTAATAAAGAGGGGGAGGAATCATGAAGAGAAATAGGGGTACCTGATTTATCTATGCTACTGTGGGCAGACCAAAATAAATTCAAGACTAGTAATTGGCCCGGGAAGACGTGGGGGAAAAAGAACTATATCACTGCAATAATTCTCAGTTTTTGGGAGAACCTTAAATCAGAATATGGACTAATTTGGAGTAAAAAGACATGGAGAGGCTGCGATATTAGACTCTTGGATCATGATATAGAAAATATGAATATAGGTCTCTGGAATGAGAAGGGTATAGATAGTTTCTCAGATATATTAATAGATAAGAAAATACAATCTTTTCAGACATTAGTCTCTGAAAATCAAATACCCCCAAGGGATATATTTAAATATCTAATTAAGAATTAAGAGGTTTGAAAGAATTATTGAATCCCGGAAATAACCTTACAGATTTGATACAATGAGATATTTTTGAACAAGAAGATCTGACAACGGTTAGGCAGATAGCTAACCTCATAAATAAATGGGAAATAGATACTGGATCGGCAATTCTGCCTGCCGACTGGCTTAACACCATCCAATAGATAAAAAAGAACATTTATTGTTTAAACATTCTGAAACTCCAATATAAGTTGATAGTTAGATGGTATTTAGTACCCACAAGGACCGACAACCGCACTCTTCCACCTAGGATTGCCTAAAACCAGTATAAATGAGACTTATATTGTTACCCATATTTTAACAGCAGCTAAAGCCCTAATTGCGAGATCATGGAAGAAGATAGAAACTTCCACATGGGAGAGATTGAAATCAAAAGATTTCCTATCAGTTTAATATGGAGAATAGCCAATTCTGGATGGGCTGTATAGGAGAAATATATAAATGAATAAATAGATTACTAACTAGGGGAAGATGACAACCCCGAATGTTAGGACAAATATAGAAGATATAGATTGGAGAGGCCTCTCTAAAATCACCCCCTCCCACCTTACTAACTTATTCCTCCCTCATCTGGAGGAAATTGAGGGAAAAGAAACTCTGGCTAGGTTTTGTTTGTATTATGTTTTGTTGGTATATGTTATGTTGTGTGACATATTTTAAATGTTGTCTGTTTTATACAAATATATAATATTATTGACATTAATGTTATATGGTATGAATGTTGAATTGTAAAACTGTAATAAAAATGTATACGAAAGAAAAAAAAACTAACCAAGCCTTTCAAAAGGCTTCACACTGTACAAAAGTAAGATGTGCCGCCAAATATAATTCTATAAACCTGAATAACAAGATGTTCTCCTATAATGCCACCAATTTTCATCACTAATGTCCTAGCTATGAATATTATGGATAAACCCCTGCATACTTCAGATTGAAAAGCAGCATGCATGTGACAAAGAAAGAGGCTCCCATTAGCCACAGCTAGGATTCTTCTCTCTTTCATTAAGCTGCTGGAATTATCATGATTGATTCTCCTTCTGATGATCTTCACTGCAACAATTTTCCTGGAGTTCCTGGTGGAGGCTAGCATCACCTGAAATAGGCAAAAAGGAACAGAAGAGGCCAAAGTGAGATATAGAACACATAGTTATGTTTAGTAGACAGTAGAGTCAACTCAGTATGCCGTGAGATGGCCCAAATTCAGGCCAGATTGGGACATAAAGCTGAATTGTGGATAAATAAACTATTTGGCAGCCCAATATTGCGATTTCCCCATGAAAGAGAGATTTAACAAATGGAGAGGAAATGGGGTATAAATACCAACATTGCTGGGTGTCTTCTTACATAATGAGTAATTACTGATACATATTTGAACCAGCATGTCTAAATTTAAAAACAATATATTTTAGATTATTTTATATTCTTTTACTTTATTGTTATATATATATATAATACATTATTTTACATTTTTTATTTCATTTATGCTTGGGCCATTTCGGGAGGAATTTGGCTATTTCTGATATACCCGAGGTCCTCTCAAAATAGCTCCAAAATAAGCTGAAGTCCTCCCCTTAGAAGTGTATGTGGAGTTGGCCACTTTGGTAGATTATTTTTTGCTTTTCTGGATAGCCTCACTTATGAACCTTACAGGAAAGCAATGATGGTTCTAAATGCAGTGACTAGTGACTGTGCCATTTTACAGGCAATGTATTGCATTGGGAGGCAATACATGTATGGGAATTGTCGTGAACTGGTTAAGATTGTTAATAACTAATAAAAGTTATGTTTTAACATGTATTAGAACACTTGTTGCTATTTTATATTAACAACATGACTAAACCCAGAAATGTGTTTTCTTTTTATATGTGTAAAGCTACTTTTCACTGCTTTATAAAACTGTGAATGATACTTCAGCTAAATTATTTGTTAAATTAATACATTTTTAATAAAAACATTCTATCATTTGTTTCATTTTCTTTAACACATCTCAACAAATATTAAATATTCATTCCATAATTATAATGTCAGTGCCATATATCATTACTGTAATAGCTGGATTTTAATGTCAATTGCAGCTTACCATATGTAACTGCTCTCTAATATAATTGTATACTTATGTAATACAGGCACTGAGTGCTTGTATTGCAGTGTTGCATAAGACAAAGGTATACATTTTGCAGTTATACAAATATATTTTTAGAAAATGCCATATCGGAGGAGCACTCATTCTACATTTTTTTTTTATTGAAGCTGCATTATAGTTCAACAGTTTTTTTAGCATTAAATAGACCTTAGTTATGTAGAATGAGGCTGTATAATAATGTGCCACTAGGCAGTAAACTAATTCATTTCATCCATGCTAAGATAAACACATATTTTTACAATAACATTTTTATAAAATAAATAAAATTCACGAAAAGACCTTAATCCCTTGCCGGCACAAGACGTGCTAGAATGTGGCCATGCGTTGAGGACACAGGACGTACCTACTCCGTCCTGTACCAAAACGAGCACTGAAAGCGTTTTTTACCGCTCTCAAGTGCTGAAACGGCATTGCTATGATGCTTTCATGTGGAAACATTGTTGAATACTGAAAAGAATGCCCGTAGGCATTTCGATAGCTCTGGAGAGCGATTGAAATGCGGGTTTTAAAGTTAATTCGCTTCCTATGCTCTGTAAGTGTTGCTGACTTGCCTTACAAATCGAGGTAATCAGCTTCCCACAAAAAAAAATCGCACGATTTTGGTCAATGCGTGACCAAGATGGTGCTGCCCTTCTAAGGGCAAGAGCACAGGAGGCAGGAGGGAGCTACATCCTGTGCTCTGTGGCTGCCACACAATTGCCTCATCACAGACACTGATAGTAGTGGGGATGGTCAGATGAGCATCCCCACTGCCTGGTCAGATCAATATTAACCAAATATTGATCTGACCTTTTAGGATCTGCCTCCCTCTTCTCACATTTTTAGTGAGGGAGGGAGACAGACCAAAGTAGTAAAAGTGATCTTGCGTAAGCAGAGCATTTTTTGCTGTTTGTGCATATTTTAGGGGTTAATTTTTTTGTACTGTATTTATTAGAGTGCTACAAAGGCTCTTCTAAGAGCTATTAACCCCTCTCTTGCCACTGATCACTGCTGATATTCACGCCAAAGAAATTTTTATCTGTCTGCTATTTTTTTTAGCTGTCTGAGCGCATAGCAATCAGTAACAGTGAATTAGTGGTAAAGGCAGTTTGATGATTGCTCAGATGAGCATCACCATTCGCCTGGTCAGATCAATATTTGTGAATATTGATCTGACCAATTTTCATATGCCTCCATGTCCTCACTTACCTTTTTGTAAGGGAAAGAGACAGATCAGCATTAGTGATATAAAATAACATTTTATAATATTGTCAGGTTTAATGTAAGCCATTCCCTGTGTATTAACCCCTTCCCTGCCATTCATCACTGTATAAGCAGTAATCTTGCACAGCAACAGTATTTGTTGCTGTCTGCACTTTTTATGGATTAATTTATTTGTACTGTAATGTATTACAGCACTAGATAGGCTCTTCTAAGAGCTATTAACCCCTTCTTTGCTCGAGGTCACTGCTTAGGCACTGATTCTGGGGCCGCGGACTCTGGGTTCAATTTTGACACTGGTCAGCTTTCTGATACATCATCTAGTGATGTATCGGTGGCTGCTGAGACATTGCCACAAGGCTTCATGGGTGTCTACTTTTAAAAAATATATTGTGTGGTGGGGTTAAATTACATTGAAACACTGAGATGCGCACCTCACAAATGTTGCCTTTTTCCACCCCAAAAAACAAACAAACCTATACATGGATGGTATCGCTGTACTCGGGAGATGTTTCTGAACACATATTGGGGTGTTGTTTGGCAGTGTATACCAGAATCTGTGAATTCATGCCTGAAGTACATTGTATGTGGACAAAAAACTCCAAAAATGTACTACCACAAACTTTTGAGTTTTAAAATACCAACATTCGAAATACCTTAGGATGTCTATTTTCCAAAAATATATGGTTTGATGGGGTAAAATACATTGGACAACTTCAAAAATGTTCCAAATGGAACATGGGCACAGACTGACTATATGTCAAAATTCCAGGTTGAAAATGCGCACATCCCAAAAGTGGACTTTTAGCCCCAAAACAAACCAACAAATCTATTCATGGGTGGTATCAGTGTACTCAGGTACTCAGGAGATGTTGCTGAACAAATATTGAGGTGTTGGTTGGCAGTAGCAAATACCAGAATCTGAAAATTCATGCCTGAACTACAATGTGTGTGAAAAAAATGACATCCCAACCTTTTGACATAGGTTGGTGGTAGAATTAGTACATGGAAAGTGTTAAAATACCACAATTTCAAATACCCTAGGATGTCTAGTTTTCCAAAATATATGGTTTGATGGGGTAAAATACTTTGACAGGCTTCAAAAGTGTCACAAATGGAACATGGGCGCAGACTGACTACAATTGGAAATGCACCCCACCTAAATGTCACCTTTTAGCCCCCAAACAACCCAACAAACCTATGTATGCATGGTATCCCTAGACTCAGGATATGTTGCTGAACACATATTGAGGTGTTGTTTGGCACTGACACATAACAGGATCTGTGAATTCATGCTCCAAGTACAATGTATGTGGAAGCAAAAAATTTAAAAAATTACTAACCTAAAATTTGACAAAGGCCGGTGGTAGAATTAGTGCATGGAAAGTGTTAAGATACTACCATTTGAAATACCCTAGGGTATCTAGTTTGCAAAAATGTATGGTATTGTGAGGTAAAATACAGATTCTGGCTTCAAGAATGTCCCAAATGGAACATGGGCGGAGGCTTTCTGCATGTCAGAATTCCAAGTTAGAAAACCAAAAAGCGCACTTCTCAAGTGTGGGCTTTTAACCCCCAAATAATCTAACTAACCTACACATGGGTGGTATTCCTGTACTCAGGAAATTTTGCTGAACACATATTGAGGTGTTGTTTGGCACTGACACATAATAGGATCTGTAAATTCATTCCTGAAGTACAATGTATGTGAAAAAAAATGACTACCCAAAATTTTGACATAGGCTGGTGGTAAGATTAGTGCATGGAAAGTGTTAAAATACTACCATTTGAAATATCCTAGGGTGTCTAGTTTTCAAAAATACATTTTGTGGCGTAAAATACATTGTCTGGCTTCAAAAATGTACCAAATGGGACATGGGCGCAAGTTTTCTGCATGTCAAAATTCCAAGTTGGAAAACTAAAAAGTGCACCTTCCAAATGTTGCCTTTTAACCCCCAAATCACCTAACCAACCTATGTATTTGGCAATACCCCTTCACATTTTCACATAATGTTTACACAAATTGGAATCTATGTCGGGGGGGGGTCATATATGGATTTAGTACAGATATCAGTGTTACAATGTCACTATCGCTAATTATGAAAAGAAGGATTTTGAACTATCTTTGCACTACTTATAGTTTTGGCCCTGTAACTTGAATAAAAAGCACAAAAACATAAAACATGGGCTATTTATGAACTCAGGACAAATATTAGAAACTATTTAGCAGTGCTTTTTGTTGTCGCTTGTAGATGAGTATATGGTCTTTCAAAAAAAGTCAGAAAAAAATAATTTTTTTGCCATATTTTATTATTATTTTTATATCAAATTATATTCTGTTATCAAAATAATGGTATCAAAAGAAAGCCCTTCTTATGACAATAAAAAAGATATATCGTTTGTGTGGGTACACTAAATGAGACAGAAATAAATTACAGCCAAACACAAACACCTCAGAAATGTTAAAACAGACCATGTCATTAAGCGTTGGACAAGCCAAAAAAATCATGTCACCAAGGGGTTAATACCATTTTTGTTCTGCAAATCTATGTACAATCAAAGAACACATTACCTTCACACATTACCACTTCAGCTAATAAACACTGACGTTTAAGAAAACACAAGTATATGCATGCTACATAATGTTATGGTTTTAGTTAAATAAAAAAGGTTTAGTAGCTCTCCAAATATGTGTTATTAACCTATTAAACTTAAATCAGTTCTGATGTAGCTGTTTTTCTAATCTGACAGGTTATTCTAAATATGAAATCTTCATCTGGTTGCAAATTTTAAAGAATACAACTACCAACATGAATGATTCTCTACAACCAAGTCTCACTGACTAGTTATATAAATCATGATTTAAATCAAATCCACCCTGCCAAAAAGGGACAATAATTTTTGTTGAAGTGGCTAAAAATGTGGCTATAAACTGGGAATAACTGTAATATATTCAGTGGCTGTATGGCCAATTTATAACTATTTATGACATTTAGAATAATAATAAAACATTGTATTTGCACAAATAGAGATAAAGACACATTAAATACCGTATATTGTGAGTTTTATTGTTCTGGAGCTCTATCATATACGAATACACAGGGGTAGACAAACATCGCATGGGGCCCCAGGGCAATCGATGGGCATGTACCCCCCCCCCCCCCCCCGAATAAATGGTTCTAATTATTCACATTTCTATTGAACACTGAAAAGGTGGATAAATAGAACCATATTTTAAAACATACATTTTAAATTCAACTTTAGCACCCACAAAGTAAGTATATTAATAATCTTGCTCTATCATATCAATGATAAATATATCCATAATCTTTCTATATTTTGCCAGTGAGAAATAAATCCATAATCTTTCTATATCTTGCCAGTAAGAAATAGATACATAATATTTCTATATCATGACAATGAGACAAATACATAATATTTCTATATCATGCCACATATGACAAACACACATTGCTGTCCCCTTCTCCCCCTCCAACACACATACCCCATACACAGTTATGTGGCTCTGACTAAATAGTGTTGAGTGTGAGGGGAAGGCCCTGCACTCTCTCCCACTCTCACTCAACCAAGCCACCTCTCTCCGCCACTCTCACTCCTCCAAACCTTCTCTCTCCCAGTCCTGCACTCTGTTCCACTCTCACTCCTCCAAGCCATCTCTCTCCCAACCTCTCACTCTCTCCCACTCTATTACAAGTCAGCTCTCTCTCACCTGGCCCTGTTCTCTTTCTGCCTCTCTTGTAGGCTCTTGTATGGTTTCACACCATAGTATCACACACATACAAACATACTCAGTCTAAATGAGATGTAGAGCATACACTTGGTAAAACATGGCACACTGTATAAACTTGGCATATCATGGCAAAATCATCAGTATTGTATAAACATGGCATTAAATGGCAAAATCATCAGTAATGTATATACTTGTCAATGTGTCCTCTCCACACATACCAATGCATCCCCTTACACTTCCAAATCTGACCCCGAGACTTGCCAATATGCCCCCTTCTTGCCAATCTGACCCATTTTTCCCAGTATGACCACCATATTTACCAATCTGACCCCAAATTCCCATTTTGCCCCTTCATTAAAAACTGAACCCCACACTTGCCAATCTGCCCTCAAACTTTCCAATCTGCCCCCTTCTTCCCCGTATGACCCCCAGATTTGACAATCTGACCTCCAGACTTGCCAATATGACCCCCATTTACCAATATGCCCCCACATGTGTCCATCTGACCCATCTTCCCAAGTTTCCAAGCCCCCTCAATCCAAATCTGCCCCCCAAATATGCCAATATGCACCCTTCTTCTAAATAAGCCACATCCTACACAATGTGTCCCCAGGCTTACCATCGACCCACTTCTTCCCAATCTGACCACTTCTTCCCAATATGACATTCAGATTTGCCAATCTGACACCCACTTCCCAATCTGACTCCCAAATGTGCCAATCTGACCCCTTTTTCCCAAGCTAACCCCCACACTTTCCAATCACACCCCCAGACTTTCAAATCTGCCCCCTCCTTTGTAATCTGACCCCCAAACAGTCCAATCTGCCCCCTTCTTCCAAATCTACCCCACATTAGCCAATGTGACCCCCTCACTAACCAATCTCACACCAAAGGTGCCAATCTGACCCCTTCTTCCAAATCTGACAACCATGTCAGTAACGGGGCCCCCTTCCAGCCTGGGACCTCGAGCAGTGCCTGAGTGCCCTCATGTTCAGTCCGCCCCTGCTTATATAAACCAAAAATTCTGAACATGCAAACAAAAGAGGGACATAGAGGAATATATGCACTAAATAGTGACAGTTGAGAGGTATGCAAACTATACTTCATTGTCATTTCCTAACTAGACCCCAGTTTCCACCACAAAAAATACACCAGTATACCATACTAAATTACAGTTTACTCACTTTTCCAAAATTGCCCCTTCCAAGCTCAGAATGAAAGTGGAAGCATGCTGCTGAAAGTGGTGTCGGTTTCCCAGATGTTCCAGCGACTTCATGGTGTTTACTTCCTCCTTATTGAATAAAAAACAATCATATTACTAAACCATATAACAAATACATATAACTGCTACTTAAAGTCTGAGTCCTACAATCTTAGACCTAGATTATCTATGGCATTGAACAAGTGAACATTTACACAGATTAACAACTTCTTGGTTTCCTAAATCCTGTACCTGGTCTACTCTCCTCTTCAGTTTTATATCTTTTCTCATTTTCTTCTTCTTGTTCTTCCTCTTCTCTTCTTCTTTTACATACCGTCTTCCAGCTGCCCTGATCTCTTCTTTCACATTCCTTCTTCCTCTTCTCTTTTCTTCCCCTTCCTTCTTCATTGCTCTCCCTGCTCCTCTTCATCATCATACGATGTTCCAAATCAGTTTCGGATGTGTGAACGCTGTCGCTTTGGCTTTTAGGCATCTTGCAATATATGTATCACGTCTGATAATATATCAGCCTGTAACTTAACCGCTCTCAGAACTTGTGATGATTTGAATCAAAACTACATGGCATCATAGAATCTTGTGATGTCATTGACAAGATATCAGCATACTGCTGTTGCTTATTTTTTTTTTTTCAAATCAATCAATGTAAAAAACTTCAGATGTTAGGCTGATGCTAAAGACATTATTGATTTTTTTGTGTATAAACCCCCCATAATTGTTGTGAATCTGATAAAAATTTATAAAATCAGTATTTAATGCAATAAATTCACTCTTTACATGTAACCTTATTTATTTTAAACTCTACAATGGTTTTGGTTTAATATTGGTCATATTTTAAATAAGGACCATGGAATACAGTGTGATGACGGAGCTGCTGAACCATAGCACCCACAGATGAGAAGGACTGGCCATTAGGCAGTCAAGGCACTTTTATGGGCACTGCTTGAAGCAAAGCAGACGTAATGCTAACTCTGCCCACTTTCTACAAGCTTTGTGCCAGCTGTTTTGCCACTTCACCATGTTGAGGCCTACTTCAACCACTTTTTACTTTCATGTGGTGCTATTACTTTAGTTCAGACAAGCAGTGACTAACATGTGCCTGGTCAATGCCTGCTCATTACAATAAAGAGCAGGTGAATCTTTGAAATTCTGGATATTTGTATGTGTACAATACAGTATTTTATGTATTTGTATTATTATCCATTACAATTCTCAAAATCCCTCTTTTCTGTCATTTATTTTTATATTTTTAAATTCTTATTTACATTGTTTGCCACTTATTGTTACTTTCCTTTATTGTGCACAATTATTTATCCATATTTTCAAGATTTTAACAAGGATGGACTGGGAACCACCTTTAATATAACTAGCAGCTTTTCCAGTCTGCTCATTCCCCCTTTCTATTTTCTTTTTCCCATTTCATTATTTTGGGACTTGGGTGGATTTTCTGGGACTTCATTTTTTTAATGTATACATTACGTTACTTGCAAATAAAGGTTGTGAGAACCCAAATTGCAACCACAGGACTTTCCCATGGAACCAAATATCAAATAGAATAAAAATATATAAAGAAAAATGTAATTTAAAATGTCACCCCCCATACCTCTCCTATTGCTGACAATGTTGGCTAGACCAGGGGCATCAACATCAGGGCCGAATTTAAGGAACCAGTTCCACAGTATAAATCATCATTATGCCAGGGAAATAGTACCGCACCATTATTATTTCAGAATAGGAAAATTGCATGTTTAAGACACAACTGAATAATACACTATTTCCACATAAAAGGACAAAGGGCTTTATATCTGTTCCTTATGCATAACCCCCATTGAAACACACTCTGCCAGTCACAAGCAGTGTTGAGGCATAGTTATTACATAAAAGAAAATATTTTTGACTGGAAACCATTAGGGAAGAATGAATGTCCTAAAAGCATACAACTTACCTAAATGGACATAAAATTTTAAAATGATACCGATTAGGATTCCAAAAACATGGATCACATAGAGCCAGACATCAATGAACAGATTTATTTCTCAAGGAAAGAAGTCGCACATACAAGCTAAATGTATGACACAATAGGACAATCAGGGAGGTCTAGGAGCACCACATCTAGAGGAGTATTAAACAGCCAACATGATCTCAAATGCGCTAGTTTTACAAAAATAATAGAGCAAAAAGAAGCAATGGTATAAGATAGAGCAACAGTATTATGGTGTTTGTGATTTAATTTCAGTATTCTGGCAAACTGATTTGCAAAACGGTTTAACATTTAAGAAAGAAAAAAGGGGTTGCATTTTAGAGGATGTGAGATCCGTAAGGGAAAAACTAAAAGGAGCTGTGAAGTTGAATAAGAAAGTATTGCTGCGTTTGCCTTTTAACATTCTTGGTGCCCTAAAAACAGACCTAAATCTTAGAAGCTGGTTAAGAATAGGATTTTAATATATTAAAGATCTATATGAGGGAGAAAGATTAAACACTTTTGAACACATGTCTAACAAATATAACATTGCTAGTGGAGAAGTGTTCACATATATTAGATTAAAAGGCTTTTAATCTGAGGTCAAATTTCTGGTAATTGAGGCATGGGTAGAGGTTGGGTTAATAAAAACCATGAGAAAGCTAGGTTAATTAATTAAGATCAGTCTATACGTGGGTACATTGCTTACATTTTGTTGAAACTATAAGATCCTGAATCGCTGGTATCTGGTCCCAACCAGACTGCATATAATCTTCCCTGGCAGTGTACAAGTTTGCTGGAGATGTGGGGTACAAAAGGGTGATTTTATTCACAATGGTCCTTACCATTACTTGGGCCAAAAAAAGTTGTTCAATGAGATGATTAGAATCAGGATAAATGGTCTTTGTGAACAGTCTACTATTGAAAACAGAAACTCGCTTTAAGGAAATACTTTTTATAATTCATGCCTTGGAAAAGTGATTAATGGCAAAAAGATGGAAATCAAGAAACACTCCTACCTGGCCTGATGCAAAAACTGAATTGTGTCACCAATAATGACACTCTCCTTCCCTCCTTTTCCTCTACTCATTTTCATTATTTATTTATTTTTTTTAATTAACACTCTGTCTTATCAAATCAATCATATTGTTTGTTAGGTGGATAAAGTAACATCATCGTGTCAGTTTTAACCCTTACCCTGCTTATTTCAACTAATCTTAATTAAAAGTGCTCTTGGAAGGAAAACAATTAACTCCATCTAGCTACTAATATATAAGGTCCAGATGAGCTGTATAAAGTGCATAATTGGGGGCCAATTACAGCCAGCGATTATGGTCGTTAAAATGCTATCTTAGGTGCCCAGTATTTCCTGCTTTTCCATCCTTTTCTTACACTACCCTTTTTCCTTAATTCTCTTTTTCCTCCTTCAGACACCTCCCAACTCCACATCTCTCCACCAAAACCCACCAAAAAACGCCAATTAGAGGGTAGAGGGGTACAGGGGGCATTCCTTAAATACACATCCTGTATTTCTAGTCTGGGATAATCCTTAAGTAGAATATGAAGTTATATTATGCAACTGTATCTCCATCCCCAAAACAAACAAAACGAATTAACCATATATAACAAAAAGAAAAAACAAAGAAATACGACAAACTCACAAACTGACATAGAACAAATGTTGCTCAAGACTACGGCATACACTTATATCTCTGAGGTGTCAATTGTCCCTCAAACTCCCGATGCCTCAGACTAGATTTGAAATGTACCCAATGGGGCTTCCTGTGCAGATAGTTTAACTCATAAGACACTAAGGGGGGAACCTATCCCACCATGGTTGCCAAATGTTGTAGTATTTTTTACTTTATAATAACCCATTTCCATGTCGCTAAAATGGCTCATTAGATCTTTCACGTTTTTCCAGGTTATAGATTCTGGTTGTTTCCATTTGAGTTCAATGCATCATTTCATTGCTAGGAAAAGCTGGACTACCAATTTCCTACCCTCCTCCTAAAGACCGTCCAAATTTAGGTGAAAAAGGGCTCTTTCTGCACTCATAGAGAGGCAGCAGCATAGAAGAGCTGTTAAAACCAAAAAGACCTCTCTCCAAGTCTCTGTAACTCCTATGCAGTCCCACCATATGTGGGCATAATTCCCTTCCACTTTTTGACATCTCCAACATATGGGGCTTTGCAGGGAATCAAATCTATTCAGGGATATCGGGACCAGATACCATCTAAACAGCAGCTTGAATTATAACTCCTGTGGGTTAGTACAGTGGGTAGACTTCCTTGTTTGGGTACACCCTTTCTCCTATAACTCTCAATATTAAATTCTGTGCTCCATTTCATCCATGCTGTTGGGACAGTGCTAGGTTTTATCTCAACCAACAGAGAGTATAATATATTATAGACATGTGCAAAACTAAAATTTTCGTTTCGTTTTCGTCCATTCGGACGAAAATGTTATTTATTTCGTCTAAAACGAATTTCGTTCATTAGTGCATTCGTTTCAGACGAAATTCGTTCATTATTTTCGTTTCGTTAATTTTTTTCGTTCGTTTTATAGAATACAATGTAATACTATTGGCTTTCTATAAACCGAACGAGAGCCCCATTCATAAGAAATTCTTATGAATGGGGCTCTCGTTCGGTTCATAGAAAGGCAATAGTATTACTTGTATTCTATAAGCCGAAAGTCTATAAACCGAACGACTTTCGGTTTATAGACTTTCGGCTTATGGAATACATGTAATCCTATTGCTATTCTATAAACCGAACGACTTTCGGTTTATAGAATAGCCATAGGTTTACATGTATTACATAAGCCGAAAGTCTATAAACCGAAAGTCGTTCGGTTTATAGGCTGTCGGCATTTAACTATACAGAGACAGAGTCTCCATTCATAAAATTATGAATGGAGACTTTGTCTCCGTGTAGTAAAATGCCGACAGCCTATAAACCGAACGTTCGGTTTATAGGCTGTGGGCATTTTACTACACGGAGACAAAGTCTCCATTCATAATTTTATGAATGGAGACTCTGTCTCCGTGTAGTAAAATGCCGACAGCCTATAAACCGAACGTTCGGTTTATAGGCTGTCGGCTTATGGAATACATGTATTCCTATTGCTATTCTATAAACCGAAAGTCGTTCGGTTTATAGAATAGCAATAGGAATACATGTATTCCATAAGCCGACAGCCTATAAACCGAACGTTCGGTTTATAGGCTGTCGGCATTTTACTACACGGAGACAGAGTCTCCATTCATAAAATTATGAATGGAGACTTTGTCTCCGTGTAGTAAAATGCCGACAGCCTATAAACCGAACGTTCGGTTTATAGGCTGTCGGCTTATGGAATACATGTATTCCTATTGCTATTCTATAAACCGAAAGTCGTTCGGTTTATAGAATAGCAATAGGAATACATGTATTCCATAAGCCGACAGCCTATAAACCGAACGTTCGGTTTATAGGCTGTCGGCATTTTACTACACGGAGACAGAGTCTCCATTCATAAAATTATGAATGGAGACTTTGTCTCCGTGTAGTAAAATGCCGACAGCCTATAAACCGAACGTTCGGTTTATAGGCTGTCGGCTTATGGAATACATGTATTCCTATTGCTATTCTATAAACCGAACGACTTTCGGTTTATAGAATAGCCATAGGATTACATGTATTATATAAGCCGAAAGTCTATAAACCGAAAGTCGTTCGGTTTATAGGCTGTCGGCATTTAACTACACGGAGACAGAGTCTCCATTCATAAAATTATGAATGGAGACTTTGTCTCCGTGTAGTAAAATGCCGACAGCCTATAAACCGAACGTTCGGTTTATAGGCTGTGGGCATTTTACTACACGGAGACAAAGTCTCCATTCATAATTTTATGAATGGAGACTCTGTCTCCGTGTAGTAAAATGCCGACAGCCTATAAACCGAACGTTCGGTTTATAGGCTGTCGGCTTATGGAATACATGTATTCCTATTGCTATTCTATAAACCGAAAGTCGTTCGGTTTATAGAATAGCAATAGGAATACATGTATTCCATAAGCCGACAGCCTATAAACCGAACGTTCGGTTTATAGGCTGTCGGCATTTTACTACACGGAGACAGAGTCTCCATTCATAAAATTATGAATGGAGACTTTGTCTCCGTGTAGTAAAATGCCGACAGCCTATAAACCGAACGTTCGGTTTATAGGCTGTCGGCTTATGGAATACATGTATATAATAAATAATATGTTATAATGTATATAATAAATAATAAAATTATGAATGGAGACTTTGTCTCCGTGTAGTAAAATGCCGAAAGCCTATAAACCGAACGATCCGTTTATAGACTTTCGGCTTATATAATACATGTAATCCTATGGCTATTCTATAAACCGAACGTTCGGTTTATAGAATAGCAATAGGAATACATGTATTCCATAAGCCGACAGCCTATAAACCGAACGTTCGGTTTATAGGCTGTGGGCATTTTACTACACGGAGACAAAGTCTCCATTCATAATTTTATGAATGGAGACTCTGTCTCCGTATAGTTAAATGCCGGCTTTTAACTATACGGAGACAAAGTCTCCATTTATAATTTTATGAATGGAGACTCTGTCTCCGTATAGTTAAATGCCGGTGTTCTGACAAATTTCTGGAGCAAATTCTCCTGCGCAATCGCAGGAGAATTTGCTCACTGCGCATGCGCATAAAGTTACAGCTGATAACTCAGCTGTAACTTTGTGACCACCGCGCATGCGCCAGCTGCGCAACCCACCTCCCGCCCCCTCACACCCCCTGCACACCCCTTCTTACCAGATCATCGACCACAGCGATACACAGCGCATGCGCACGCCTATCCAGCCGTTTGGGAATGTGCGCGTCCGTTGTTGTGTTCTTAAGGTGGTAAGTAACATGGGGCGTCGGGACATAAGGGGGCAAGCATCCTGGTGAGGGCTGCCTCATCTTGATGGGATTTGTGATCCTCCTGCTGCATCAATAATACAGCAGGAGGATCACAAATCCCATCAAGATGAGGCAGCCCTCACCAGGATGCTTGCCCCCTTATGTCCCGACGCCCCGTGTTACTTACCACCTTAAGAACACAACAACGGACGCGCGCATTCCCAAACGGCTGGATAGGCGTGCGCATGCGCTGTGTATCGCTGTGGTCGATGATCTGGTAAGAAGGGGTGTGCGGCGGGTGTGAGGGGGCGGGAGGTGGGTTGCGCAGCTGTCTCATGCACGGTGGTCACAAAGTTACAGCTGAGTTATCAGCTGTAACTTTATGCGCATGCGCAGTGAGCAAATTCTCCTGCGATTGCGCAGGAGAATTTGCTCCAGAAATTTGTCAGAACACCGGCTTTTAACTATACGGAGACAAAGTCTCCATTTATAATTTTATGAATGGAGACTCTGTCTCCGTATAGTTAAATGCCCACAGCCTATAAACCGAACGTTCGGTTTATAGGCTGTCGGCTTTTAACTATACGTTTGTCTCCATTCATAAATTTATGAATGGAGACTCTGTCTCCGTATAGTTAAATGCTATTGTATTCTATAAACCGACTCTATTTCGGCTTATAGAATGCAATAGTACTACGAATGGACGAATGAACGAATGATTTTCCTTTATTAACTATTCGTTCATTCGATTTAGTTAGCTTAGCATTTTCGTTCTTCGTTTTTCGGGCGAATGGACGAAAATGCAATTTTCGGACGAAAATGCATTCGTCCGAAAACGAATGCACATGTCTAGTATATATTCACATGTAAATTGCTTTTTTAATAAAAAATTATGATATAAATAAAATCTTGTTTTTATTTCCTTTTATGTGACAAAGCTGCCTCTCTCTTTCCCTTGCCCCCAGATTTGTCGCTCTCCCCCCCTTAGTGTTGTCTCTCTCTCACCCTCCCTTTGGCTCCCCCCTCGCTCCCCTTGTGTCTGTCTCTTCCCCCCTTCCCTCCCCTTGTTTCTCTCTGCCCCCCCCCTTGTTATTCTGTCCCCCCCTCACCTGTTTCTTGCTCCCTGGTGGCTAGTGGGGGCAGCCGGGGGATGTATGCACTATACATAATAGACGGAAGTGTCGGGCAGCATGGAGGTTGTCTGCACGATTCGTGCAGACATCCCCCAGCTGCCCGATTCTCCCTGGTGGCTAGCGAGGCAGCGGTGGATGTCTGCGCGATGAGCGAGACCTCCCCTGCTGCCGCCCGGAACGACAGCCAGGACTTTTATGAGGAAGCCGGAAGTACCCAGCTTCATCATAGAAGTCCCGGCGGTCATGCCGGGCGGCAGCAGGAGAGGTCTCGCTCATCGCGCAGACATCCTCCGCTCCCTCGCTAGCCACCAGGGAGAATCGGGCAGCTGGGGGATGTCTGCACGAATCGTGCAGACAACCTCCATGCTGCCCGACACTTCCGTCTATTATGTATAGTGCATACATCCCCCGGCTGCCCCCACTAGCCACCAGGGAGCAAGAAACAGGTGAGGGGGGGACAGAATAACAAGGGGGGGGGGGCAGAGAGAAACAAGGGGAGGGAAGGGGGGAAGAGACAGACACAAGGGGAGCGAGGGGGGAGCCAAAGGGAGGGTGAGAGAGAGACAACACTAAGGGGGGGAGAGCGACAAATCTGGGGGCAAGGGAAAGAGAGAGGCAGCATTGTCACATAAAAGGAAATAAAAACAAGATTTTTTTATATCATAATTTTTTATTTAAAAAGCAATTTACATGTGAATATATACTAGACATGTGCATTCGTTTTCGGACGAATGCATTTTCGTCCGAAAATTGCATTTTCGTCCATTCGCCCGAAAAACGAAGAACGAAAATGCTAAGCTAACTAAAGCCGGATGAACGAATGGTTAATAAAGGAAAATCATTCGTTCATTCGTCCATTCGTAGTACTATTGCATTCTATAAGCCGAAATAGAGTCGGTTTATAGAATACAATAGCATTTAACTATACGGAGACAGAGTCTCCATTCATAAAATTATGAATGGAGACTTTGTCTCCGTATAGTTAAATGCCCACAGCCTATAAACCGAACGTTCGGTTTATAGGCTGTGGGCATTTAACTATACGGAGACAGAGTCTCCATTCATAAAATTATAAATGGAGACTTTGTCTCCGTATAGTTAAAAGCCGGCATTTAACTATACAGAGACAGAGTCTCCATTCATAAAATTATGAATGGAGACTTTGTCTCCGTATAGTTAAATGCCCACAGCCTATAAACCGAACGTTCGGTTTATAGGCTGTGGGCATTTAACTATACGGAGACAGAGTCTCCATTCATAAAATTATAAATGGAGACTTTGTCTCCGTATAGTTAAAAGCCGGCATTTAACTATACAGAGACAGAGTCTCCATTCATAAAATTATGAATGGAGACTTTGTCTCCGTGTAGTAAAATGCCCACAGCCTATAAACCGAACGTTCGGTTTATAGGCTGTCGGCTTATGGAATACATGTATTCCTATTGCTATTCTATAAACCGAACTTTCGGTTTATAGAATAGCCATAGGATTACATGTATTACATAAGCCGAAAGTCTATAAACCGATCGTTCGGTTTATAGACTTTCGGCATTTTACTACACGGAGACAAAGTCTCCATTCATAATTTTATGAATGGAGACTCTGTCTCTGTATAGTTAAATGCCGACAGCCTATAAACCGAACGACTTTCGGTTTATAGACTTTCGGCTTATGTACTACATGTAATCCTATGGCTATTCTATAAACCGAAAGTCGTTCGGTTTATAGTTTAGCAATAGCATTACATGTATTCTATAAACCGAACGTCGTTCGTTTTAAAGACTTTCGGCTTATAGAATACTATTGGCTTTCTATAAACCGAACTAGAGTCGAGTCCCCATTCATAAGAAATTCTTATGAATGAGGAGGGACTCTAGTTAGGTTTATAGAATGCCAATAGTATTCTATAAGCCGAAAGTCTTTAAAACGAACGACGTTCGGTTTATAGAATGCATGTAATGCTATTGCTGTTCTATAAGCCGAATGTCTTTCGGCTTATAGAACAGCAATAGCATTACATGTATTCTATAAACCGAACGTCGTTTGTTTTAAAGACTTTCGGCTTATAGAATACATGCTGCTATTGGCTTTCTATAAACCGAAAGAGTCCCCATTCATACGAATAGGTCAATTGACCTATTCGTATGAATGGGAACTCAATTTCGGTTTATAGGAAGCTAATAGCATTACATGCATTCCATAAACCGAAAGTCATTCATGTCGGTTTATGGAATGTAGTACAATGCTATTGGTATTGTAAACCGACTCTATTTCGGTTTAGAATGCCAATAGCACGAATGGACGAATGGACGAATGAACGAATGATTTTCGTTTATTAACCATTCGTTCATTCGGATTTTGTTAGTTCAAATTTTCGTTATTCGTTTTTCGGACGAATGGACGAAAATGCAATATTCGTCCGAAAATGCATTCGTCCGAAAACGAATGCACATGTCTAATATATTATATAAAATTAATTAAGTAAAAAATATTTAAGAATGGGCCCAACTCTTGCAGTTTAAGGAACTGGTGTTCCTTAAACTGCAAAAGTTGGGCCCATTCCTAAATATTTTTTCTAAGAGGATTAATGGGTTTCCTTCCTTAGACTGAAACATATAATGTCTTGTAAAATGAAGGAGCCTCGACGCCCCAAAAGCATCTTTCCAGTGCAATCCAAATTCATCCATAACCTGTTTTAACGACTTTGTCCTATTTCCTTGCGTTAACTGGGTAAAAGTCAGGTTCTGTTCTCTAAAGCTATGGCTAAAGGCAATGTCTGTGATTAGGTTTTCAGCAACGTTAACTACTATAGATCCAACGATCTTATTTGATAATCCGATTTTCCTCTTAAAAGATAACCAGCTACTCATCGTACCTGTCAGTATGCTGTTACCAGAAGCACTTGTTAGTTCCAAGGTCTTAGTTCTTGGAACTAAGTTCTTGGAACTAAGTTGGGTATTATATAAGCCTTGACGACATACATCCTCCCCGTCCAAGACAGGTTTAGGCCTTTCCACCGACCTATCTTCTGTTGAAGGTCCGAAAGTAAATGGGAGTAATTTATCTCTAGTATATTAGTAATGTCCCTAGGGATCAGTACCCTAAATATTTGATTGATGAGTTTGCTTTATCAAAAGGGAACTTGCCTGTAAAATCCAGGAGAGTATCAGGAGCAGTGTTAAAACTCACGGCTTGTGTTTTCTATATTTAATTTATAGTTGGAAAAACGACCGAATACATTGATTTCTTACCAAAACCCATGCGATTGACTTTACTGGATCAGTCAATGTCAATAAGACATCATCTGCAAACAAACTTATTGCCCACAAATCCCTTGCCATTGCATCCACACAAATTGCGCAACAGTACTTGCAAGAGCACCGAGCTTGCAAGTCTAGCCAGACCACTGACAGGTCTTGCCAGGGATCCAAGATTGCACCCATAGATCTTGTCAGAAGACCCAGGTAACAGGAACAGGAGGACTCATGTATGTCTTTATCCTTAAAATAGAGTTTAATGAAATGTCCGAAGGAGATATTAAACTTGCATAATTTGGAGTATCTGGCTGTGTACATCTTACAGCTGCAATCTTCCAAAATATCTCATCTTAAAAACAACACAGACCAGTCAATTATTCATTCAGTCACTTCAAAACAAGCTAACTTTGATCAAATTTCATGTCATTTTTTAAATCATTCATTTTTAAAAATAATTTTAAGCCTTACATAACAATATTTTATTTCAATTGTTCATTTGGGTATTAAGAACATTTTTATAGACGCAATGCTTTTTACTGTTGAGTCTATAAAAATGTTTTTGTGATCAGTCAAGATCACTTAATTAAGTCTCTAGGACCGCTGAGTAGGGCGGGTGAGCAGTGACTGGAGCATCAACTGAAGGCTAATGGTCTGAGCAGGTGGTCAGGACATATCTTGCTTGTTTGAGTAGTGTAAGGTGGTTGTAGGTAATGAAAAGGCAGTGTATTCTAGTGTACCTCTCATGCAGGACTGAGTAGAAGCAGTAATCCTTATCCGAGGGAGGGAGAGCCCACCAACAATCAACTAACTGCCCCTCCAGTAATAGTTTCTTAATCAGTTGTGTGACATGTATTGAGTTTCAAGAGGTCCCGGTAGAGGTGTCAAGAGCGGGTCAAGGGCCACATTAAAATCACCTCCAAAGACCAAAATGCCCTCCTGGTTGGTACAGAATTTTGATATGATAGTGGCAAACATAATGTGTTGTTGAGTCTTAGGTAGGTAAATTTTAGCAAAAGTGTAGGTATGGGTCAGGTACCTTTGATAAATCTTGTATCGGCCTGCAGGGTCAACCTGTTGGGCCGTCTCCAAGAATGACACATGTTTGGAAAAGAAAATAGCAGGTCCCTTGGTTTTAGTATGTGGGTCATTGCTAAAGAATCCAATGGGGTAATCCCTAGATGTCAGACGTGCCGGGGATGACCCACAAAAAATGCATTTCCTGCAAGAAAGCCATGGATGTTTTCTGATGCCGAAGTTCTCTCATCAGGTGGGATCTCTTTTCTGGGTTGTTAAGACTCTTGACATTGTAAGAGAGTATATGTAGGTCTGCAGGTGTGAATGTGTGTGGAGTAGATAGGTCAGATATTTCCCTGAGCATGTAAAACATGTCCCTCTTGTGTGCAGTAGGAGGCGGGAGCAAACAAAAAGTACTGTCAGGGGGATAAAGTAATAGGAGAGGAGTAGAATTACAAATATAATATACTTGAGGCACCAATTGGCCATGGATGATAATAGATTTATTTGACACTTTAAAGACCAAGCCAAATGATCCAGAGGAAGAAAAAAAATACCCGAGCAACAGGAAAAAAAATTCCTTCCAGCTCCTGAAAACCAGCAATCGGCTTTTTAACCTTGGATCAGGGCTATATAATACTTATATTCTATTATTTCATTTTTAAAGCCCAAACCCAGCCAAATGATCCAGAGGAAGGCAAAAAGAACATGAGTAACAGAAAAAAAATCCTTTCTGAACCTGAAAACCAGTGATGGGCTGTTTAACCCTGTATCAGGGCTGTATAACTTATTCTCAATGCATGAATTCTGTAGACAAAATATCTTAACTTATAATAAACAACTTATACTATAATTTATGCTATACACATCTATCCTGCAACCACTGTGGCATCCCACTCTGTGGTGCTTCTTGGCCACAAGATTATCCTGATCATCCTGGCTGCTGATCTAGAAAGAAAAAAAAAGACCTGCGTATTAGTAATACTCACTCAGTAAGTAGCCCAGCCCAGAAACTCAGTATCAATAAAAGTTACTAACTGTGCCAATTTTGGCATATATTTTTTTGGCCATGCGATTATCCTGGCTCCTCCTGGCTCCTGATGTGTCCACAGACTAACATAGTAGTACAAGCCTATCCTATATATACACACTGAAGCTATTGTGATGAGTTCCCCAGCTACTTAACAAACAATGATGGGTGTGGTCAAAATACTGCCCATATAATGAAAAGGGCAGGGCTGGGCTAACATTGCAGCAAATGGATATTGATATTATTGCAGAATATATCCAGAATATACTCATTGCTCTTGGGTCTCTAAGCTTTTGAGGATCAGTATTTGAATATTTTTGGGGAGCTGTTGCCTCATATGGAGCATCAGTGGGCAGGTTTCCTGCTATTTGAGATCCAGTCCAATCTCAGTTTTTAATACAAGCTGCATCTGGGGTGGATTTTTGTGGGGCCACAGTCATGTTCCACTTTTTGAGCAATTGACTACCCTCTTCTGGGTTCTTTTTTTTTTTTTTTTCTTTGACACTCAGTTATTGCTTCCTATACCATTAATACTTCATTAATGTATGATAAAAACATCATTGTGCCTGGTATTATTCATGGTATTTCCTCTTTCCTACTAGTGTCTTACCAATCTAAAGTGAAACAGCACGTGGGGGGGCCTGAGAGTCTGACTTTAAGCTCCCAGCCGTCCCCCCACCTGCCTTCTAATGTTATCCAATAGAGTTCGTGACAAACAAGACAAAAACATCACACACACGAACATTGATTAATAGATAATTCTATAATTGGTTTCTACGTTTATTTTGTTCCGCTTCTAGAGGAGGTAGTGATCTTAATTTAATATTGACTCTGTTTGTTCATTCTTCCTTCTTAATGTCCGAGGCCTGTTTTTAGGCCGATATCTCTTATTTATGTTCCCTCCTTATCTAAATTTTCCAACCATTTGTTCCACATTTTGTGTTTTGAGGATTTACACCCGGACCAGGCATTTATACCTTTCTCCATTTTAAATTGGAAAAGAACCTGAACCCGAATCGTGGACCATGTTATCTCATCTGAGGAGTGCCAGTTCCTTGCTAGTACCAGCTTTGTAGCGGCTAAGATGTGATGCATTATTATTTTCTTTTCTTTTACCATTTGAGGTATATTCAGATGTAGGAGTGCTCGTTCCGGGGTAGTCGGGATTTCCATATCGAGTAGTTTATTTAATTTTATAAAGACCGTATTCCATGTCTTGGCTATCACTGGACACTCCCACCATATGTGCATGTAATCCCCTATGTAGGTACCACATCTCCAGCAGAGGTTGGGGGAGTCTTTATACATTTTTGTCAGTAGGGCTGGAACTCTATACCACCTATTGTATATTTTGTAGCAGCATTCTGTAATATTAAGACTGTGGATATGTTTGTTTATTTTGGCCAGAGTTGTATTCCAATCCCTCAGATTTATGTCCAGATTGAGATCCTGTTTCCATTTTGAAAGTGCCGGGGGCAAGTACTGTTTCCTGTGGATGCTGTTATATCTGAGACTTGAGCTAATCCTATTTTTTGGTTGGTCTTGTTGAAGTAGCTCTAGCATGCCCTGAGCGTTTGGGCCGGACTCTCCTCTATATATATATGTTTCATCAGGAAATTCCTAATTCTCATGTATGTGTAGAGTTCATTCAGTGGCACTTCAAATATTTCTTGTATGTGGGCGAAAGTTCTAATTTTCTCCCCATCCATCAATTCACTTAGCTTGGTGATCCAGCAGTTACTCCAGGCCCGGAGCTGTATATTGTCTATTAGGCCGTTCAGAATAGTTAAGGGTAGGTTTTCATGAATCCTGTTTTTCAGACCGACTTTGTTTCGGAGTCTGGACCAGTAGTTCATTAAGTGGTTTAATATTATACTAATTCCCGATGGAGACGTGGTTTTCCTTTCCTTACTCCTTTCTTTGTTAATACTCCAGAAGTAGGGCATTAACCCTCCATAGTCCTTAACCGTATCTTCTTCCAAGGCATACCAACTTTCTTCGTGTGCTTGACCACTAAGGGTAATCAGGGTGTGATGGAGGCAGGTTGCCTGGTATTGTTCCCCAACGTCCGGCATTCCAAGACCTCCACGTCTTCCGTTTTTAGCCAGAAGCTGTAGGCTTAGCCTCGGTTTTTTTCCCAGACAAAATTGGATAAACAGGATTGCAACAGTTTCAGCCAGCACTGAGGGACCTTCAAAGGTATCATGCGAAAGATGTAGGTTAATTTGGGCATAATATATGATTTTATGGTGTTAATTTTCCCAGCCCAGGATATTTCAAGATTTTTCCATTTTTTCAATTTGTCATTGATTTCTCGTAGCATGGGCATGATGTTCATTTCCATCATGATGGATGGTTTCTGCGTAATTACTATACCCAAATACTTAAATATTTTCTTTGACCAGTTAAACTCATATGCTGACCTAAGCTCCTTACGGATATCTCTCTGGACATTGACCGGTATAGCTGTTGTTTCCCCTGGGTTCAACTTGTAGTTGGAGAAGCTGCTATAATTATTGATGATTTGCAGCAATTCCCCTAAGGATTCCTGTGGCTCTCTGATAATTATTAAGATGTCGTCTGCATATAGCATAATTTTCAGAGTTTCATTTTTAGTTTGGAACCCCTTAATCTTAGGGTTGTCCCTTATACTCTTTGCTAAAGGTTTCACCGTAAGCGCATACAAAAGGGGCGAGAGCGGACAGCCTTGTCGGGTTCCATTGTTTATATTGAACCATTGAGATTGAATCCCGTGTCCGGTGATTCTGCCCTTGAGTGTTGAATATAGAGCCATAATTGCCCTCTTAATTTTGCCAGTGAAGCCAAATGCGTTTAATGTCGCATCTATAAAATTCCAACCTACCCTATCGAACGCTTTTTCGCCGTCTAGAGAAAGAGAAAGAGTGGGGATCTTCTCTCGCTGGATCTTCTCATAAAGACTTATTATTCTACGGATGTGACTCGAAGAGGTGCGTCCCGGTACAAAACCTACTTGATCTTTGTGAACCAAGAAAGTTATCACTTTCTTAATTCTCTCTGCTATAATTCCTGAATATAATTTGGAGTCAACATTCAGTAGAGATATTGGTCTGTAGCTGGTGACGTCTTCCGGTGTCTTCCCTTGCTTCAAGATTGTGACAATATTAGCTTTGAGTATTTCTTCAGGGATGACTCCCTTATCCATAAATTCGTTGAACATGTTTTTAAAATCTTCGCAAATATGTTCTTTGTAAATCTTGTAGAAGGCATTATCGTATCCATCCGGACCTGGAGCTTTTTTCTGTTTAAGTGTTTCAATCCCTTTCTTTACTTCCGCTGCCGAGACCGGTTGATTTAACATCTCCAGCTGGTCTTGTGATAGTTGGTTCATTTTTTTTATCTTTGAAGAACTCATACACATTCTCATTTTCAGTTGTTTTTGGCAGGTTGTATAGATTTTTATAATATTGAGAAAATGCCTGACCGATTTTGTCCGGGCTAAGCCTAGTCTCCCCTTCATAAATAATTTTTGAAATCCTGTTTTTCATTCTTCTATTCTTTAGTTTGTTGGATAGGATACTATCTGATCTATTCCCCTTATAGTACCATTTCGAGTTCAGGATCTCAAGGTTTCTGTTTATCCTATTAAGTAGTTGCTCATTTATCCTGTTTTGTAAGTCCTGAATTACGATAGCTGACTCCCTGGTGGGTGTTGTTTTGTTAATATGGGATTGATTAGCCAACTGTATGTACAGTTCTGATAGCTTTGTATCTCTCCTTCTTTTTTCCTGACTTTCCAGTTTAATTAAGTATCCTCTAATGACGCATTTAAGGGTACACCATAGCGTAGATGCAGAGACTTTTTCACTTCTGTTTTCTCTTAACACGTTTCCTATCGCTTCTTGTATAAATTTCCTCTTGGAGTCTGTTATCAGAAGGGTGTTGTTGAATTTCCAGTCTGTCCTAATTTTTTGGGCCTCTCCGTTCATAACCATGATCACTGCGCTATGATCCGACCAGGTGATATCTTGAATAAAAACCTTGGAAATGTGAGAAGTTAGACCCCTACTGGTCATCAGGAGATCAATCCTCGAGTATGAGTTGTGTGTTTTAGAGAAACATGTGTAGTCCTTTTCTTTGGGATGGAAGATACGCCACACGTCATATAGATCCGCTTTTCCAATCAAGGTACGTAATCTCTTAGAGCTATTCTGAGCTTTCCTGTTTGGGGGCGTTCCTTGTTGGTTTTTCCTGTCTAGCGCGGGGTCCATGACCATGTTGAGATCTCCCATCAATATTACTGCACCCTGCTTAATTTTCTCAATCTTGGACAATACCTTAATTATACATTTTGCAGGGGAGCAGTTTGGCGCATATGCGTTGGCTAGAGTATAGGTTTCACCTTCTATTTCCCCAACTATCAGTATGAATTTTCCCTCCGGGTCTTTTTCAGAGTATCTTATATTCAGCCTTATAACTTTTGAAAAAAGAATCGCTACCCCTCGTTTTTTCTACGTGTCCAGCGATGCGGCAAGCACTGTTGGAAAATCACTGATTTTTAATCTTGGTCCCTCCTTGACGTTCCAGTGAGTTTCTTGAAGCGCCATGATATCTATATGTTCTTTTTTAAGGAAATTCCTTAGTAATGACCTTTTCTGTGGTGAATTGAGGCCACGGACATTTAATGAGGCAATTCTAACCATGATCTCTAAATTGGTTTTTATCTCTATTTTCCTTCTCTAGAAAATTTACGTTCTGTAGAATCATCTTAAAAGAAAAAACACATACGTCTACATAAAACATATACCCATCCCCAACCCGGTAATAACCCAGGTGTTCTCTGAACCTTGGCATGAGTTGCCGAGTGCAGAAATTATAATTCATCCAGAGATGAATTTAGGAGCTAGGTGTCCCTGAGAGGCCTTTTTCCTATAAACATATAATGTGGCCTCTAAGCTACTTATGTTCCAACCTGCTTTATCTTGTCTTATTGGTGGAGTTCTCCCCTCTTATAAAAAGGAGAGAGGAAGGGATGAAGGGTCAGGTTACGGGTGTGTAAAAAAAAAAAAAAACCATATGGGGGAAAAATTCTTTACGTTCTATATATATATCGTTAAATTAGTGTCATTACATCCAAAATACTACATTTTTAATGATTTCAACATATCTTTTAATACTATGGGGATAATAAAAAAATAAAAATAAAAAAAAGGGGAAGAATCTTTACGTTCTATAAATATACCAATAAATTAGTGTCTTTACCCCCTATATGTTCCATTCTTAGTGATTACAGCATCCCTATTAGTGATAATAAAAGGAAAAAGAGAAAGAGAAAGAATGAAAAAAAAAAACGGTAGAATCTTTACGTTCTATAAATATACCAATAAATTTGTGTCTTTACCCCCTATATGTTCCATTCTTAGTGATTACAGCATCCCTATTAGTGATAATAAAAAGAAAAAGAGAAAGAGAAAGAATGAAAAAAATAAAATAAAAAAAAGGGCAAGAATCTTTACGTTCTATAAATGTAGCAATAAATTAGTGTCTTTACCCCCTATATGTTCCATTCTTAGTGATTACAGCATCCCTATTAGTGATAATAAAAGGAAAAAGAGAAAGAGAAAGAATGAAAAAAAAAACGGAAGAATCTTTACGTTCTATAAATATACCAATAAATTTGTGTCTTTACCCCCTATATGTTCCATTCTTAGTGATTACAGCATCCCTATAAGTGATAATAAAAAGAAAAAGAGAAAGAGAAAGAATGAAAAAAATAAAATAAAAAAAAGGGCAAGAATCTTTACGTTCTATAAATGTAGCAATAAATTAGTGTCTTTACCCCCTCCCTATATGTTCCATTCTTAGTGATTACAGCATCCCTATTAGTGATAATAAAAGGAAAAAGAGAAAGAGAAAGAATGGAAAAAAAAGGGGAAGAATTTTTACGTTCTATAAATATACCAATAAATTAGTGTCTTTACCCCCTATATGTTCCATTCTTAGTGATTACAGCATCCCTACTAGTGATAATAAAAAGAAAAAGAGAAAGAGAAAGAATGAAAAAAAAAAAAAGGGGAGAAATCTTTACGTTCTATCAATATACCGATAAATTAGTGTCTTTACACCCAAAATGTTCCATTGTTAGTGATTACAGCATCCCTATTAGTGATAATAAAGAGGAAAAGAGAGGGAAATGTATACCGATAAATTAGTGTCTTTGCACCCAAATATATAACCTTCTTAGTGATTACAACATGCTTAACCAAGCCTTAATCAGGAGTATAGTATCCTTACTTCACATCAGGGAGGTTGCATTCTTAAGATTTACTTCACGCTATATAAGAAATACTATACCTTCTCTTCTAATCAAAAAATGGAGAAAAGGAAAGAGAAGAAGAAAGAAGAACGGGAGAAATATTTACGTTCTATGTGTATACCAATAAATTAATGTCTTTACACCCAAATATATAACCTTCTTAGTGATTACAACATGCTGAACTAAACCTTAATCAGGAGTATAGTATCCTTACTTCACATCAGGGAGGTTGCATTCTTAAAATTTACTTCACGCTATATTAAAATACTGTGACATCTCTTCTACTCCAGAGAAGGAGAGAAGAGAAAGGGAAAAAAAAAAAAAAACACATTACACGGATTCCCTAATCTTCCCTCCGACCCTGCATTATTCCCTATTCCAGATTCCTATCTACCAGCCATTTTATTAATTTTTCAGGGCTATCGAATGACAACGATTGAGCTTCATATAGCACTAGAATTTTACAGGGGAATCCCCATCTATATTTTATGTTATTTGCTCTCAGCACTGCTGTTGAAGTTGCAAACTTCTTTCTTTGAGAGCGTGTAAAGAAAGATAGATCTGGGAAGATTCAAAGGTTTCCTCATAGTTGCTATGATCTCCGGGATATTCTTAAGCCTTACATTATTCCTCCTAGATCTATCTTCCAGGTCTGAAATTTTCTGTTCAAGCAGCAAGTTTTTATTAGTCAGACTCTGGATTTGCTCAGACATTGTTAGGGATTGTAGACTGAGATCCTCTATTTTTTCTGAGTTGATCCTAACTTTTTGGGTGCATTCCATAATATCTTTTTTTTTTATGCTCCCTATGTTATTTTCAATTTCCTCCTTAATTCTTTCAAATTGAGCATCTAGAGACATTGTGAGCATATCCTGTGTTATGGTGACCTGTAAGGGTTGGTTGGGCGAGTTAGGGGACAAACTGGCTTCAATTGCAGCGTGGATGCTGTTGGTGTCATTACTATCTTCCCCTCCCAATGCTGCTACTTCCTGCCTCTGTATTTGGGGAGAGAAGAAAGACAGGCGTTTTTCTGCTTTTTTTATCTGCTCTCTCTTGTTTCCTGTCTTTTTTAATGTTTGCCTTATGCTCCTGCAACCTTTTGGTAGCCATTTTGCCTAGAGGTACCCCCTCCAGTCTCCCCCTGTCCAATGCTGAGGTTACTTAGGGACTTCCTTGAGTGTGGATATATTATACCCTGAGGTTTGTTACCCCTCGCTTCACTGTTTCTCTTTCTCCCCTTTCCCTCCCCTCCCTCCCCTCCTCTTTCTTCCCTCCTCCTCTCACTTTAAAGGAAACTCCTAGCAGTCTCCATGTGCAGGGAGAACCCCAATGATAGAAAAGGAAGGTGAGTACTTATCTTTGTGGATAAAAAGGACCTGTATCATCCGTCTGAGTCGTGTGCGGGACTTGGGGATTGCAACTTAAATGCTGGGCATTCCTATCGGCTCATCTCCTGCCCGTCTAGCCGCCTCGTAGCTGCTTCCGCTTTCAGTTTCCCGGCGTCTTTCAAAAGCGCATGGCTGGAAACCGGTACCAAAAGGAGCCTCTCGATCGCGCCTAGCTCCAAAACCCGCGAGGACGTCGACGTATCACGTCATCGCTCCACCCCCCGATTCATCCTCTTCTGGGTTCGATATCACTTTAGTGAAGCCATTCCTGGTACCCAAAAAAATACTTCACTTGCACCGATATTAGTGTCGAAGTGATGACCTTATATTCCTGTCTTCAAAGCATTTTTCAATGGAAGAGGTCAATAAAAAGTGATTGGTATTTGCTCGGGAGGGAGTCTTTGGACCTCAAGATTCTGAAAATGTCATCTTTAGCATCAAAGAAATGTATTCTAGCGATGACATCTCTTTGTTTTTGATGTTTTTACGGCATGACCTGTCTTCCACATCATCTAACTTGAGCTCCAGGTGTCAATATTTGGCCTCCAACAAGGCATGGGCCTCCGACCTCAGATCATTGTGTGGGACCATCACCTTATCCTTCTTTTCTTGTAGATGGGCAGTTCTCTCACCAATCTCTGTGCTTATTTCAGATGTCATCCACTGCATTTCGGTTTGTATGGTGTACTTTAAGTCAACGATGATTCTTTTGATGAAGTTATCCTGTTTCTTTAACTTATGTCGAGGCTGTTCTTCTTCACGGTCTGAATCGGCTATCTCCTCTGCGTCGGATGGGATCTATGTCGGAAGGCTGCCATTTTGGGAGTCAAGTTTTTTGGAGGGCTTCAGGGTGAAAAACTCAGCTGGCTTATCCCATTTGGATCTTTGCGAGACCATCGTAGAAGCAGCTACGTTTCCTCTATCGAGAGACATATTTTTGGGGCAAGATAAAATGCTTGGCATGCCTGAGTGTGGTGATTAACCCGGTGCCGCCACACAGCTGGTGATTAACCCATGTCTTACCGCATAGGCAGTCAGGACACGCCCCCTCTGATAGACATGTTTTAACAGAGAGCCTCTTACTCTAAGACAGGGGTGTCCAATTTTTCATTGACAGAAGATTCACACACACGCAAATATATATAAATTAACAGTATTGTGTGTGTATATATATATATATATATATATATATATATATATATATATATGTATATGTATATATATATACATATATACACACAAATATATATATATATATATATATATATATAAATATATAAATTCACAGTAGTGTGCAGTGTGTGTGTGTATATATATATATTGTCGGAATGTGCAGTGTGAGTGTATCACAGACTCTAAAGCAATAAAACTCACATGCTGCATCATTACAGTGAGTTTTATTTCTGTGGAGTTTGTGATCCTATCACACACTGCGCTATACTGCACAGCAATTAAGCTTACAGTAATGTGCAGCATGTGAGTGTATCACAGACTTCACAGCAATAAAAGGCACAGTAAAAAAACTCAATACACATAGCCCCACTCACATAAACACACACACATATATACACCGACACACACACATTCATAACCACACAGAGACTTACACATACAAAACCACAAATCCATGCAGTGACACTTATACAAATAAACAGTTACACGTAAACACTCAAACACACTTTCATACAGGCTCACACTTTCACACAGACTCGCACATTCACAGACACACTCACATTCACACACTTTCACACAGACTAACACAGAAACACCATTTCACACAGACCCCACACAGAGGGACACCCTTTCACACCAACTCTCACACACACACAAATAGACTTATACTTTCACACAGACTCACACATTCACATTCACACACAGAGACACATAGGTGCAACCTTTTTTTTCTCTAATGTCAAACAAAGTAATATAAAAATGACTTGCTTTTGGAGTTTTTGAAGTTATTGAAGAATAGCATGCAGGAGTTATCCCATAAAGACAACGCAGAATCTTAATCCAACAGTTCTGCAATTTTTAATCCATTAAAAATGCAATAGGTCTTTTGTGTAGAGAAAGTCTGAGGTCATCAACAAGACCAGAATCAGGTAATTATTATTAGAATTCTTCTTAGGCTTGTTCTCAATTTGAAGCTATGGGGCCCAAGGTAGATATTCCTGCATAAAGAGAGAAAAATAACATACCACCTTACAATACTATGAACACACTAAAAATGCACCGAGGCAGGTAGGGTAAAATAATTTACCTTACTTTAAAAACATCCAAATCATTAACTTCATCATGCGGTTTATTTGTCCCTTTTACATCCTTGAAGAATTCTTCATAGACTTGCTCCAAAGTTGAAGCTGTGGGGCCCAAGGTAGAGGTTCCTATATAAGGGGAGAAAAGTAAGACGCACTGACGCCTGACGCTAAAGTAGTGTAGCGTTATCGATCAGTGTCTTCTTAAAGACACATACTCTAGTTTATACAGTGATAAAAAAATGAAAGAGAGAACAACAAATTGGTAAAATCCTGACACATAGTAAAAAAAAAAAAAAAGATTCATTATTTACCTTACTTCAAATACTTCCAAATCGCTAGTTGATTTTCGTCATGTTCTTTATTACGACCCTTTTTCACCCTGTTGTCATCTGCTGGTTTAATCTTAGCCACATTTGAACTGAAGGAGTGTGGTCACAGGAGTCCAGTGGAAGGCCAATTATATTAATCGTCATAAAATTAGCAACATTATCTCTTCTTTTATCTGAATATATATTGTTCATTGTAGAAAATCCTCTTTCTGCCTCTGCAGAACTAACTGCAACGGTATTCAGAATATTTGGAATACTTGGAATCTCTTGGTTGTGGTGATGGTTTAGAACATTTTCGACATAGTCACGGAAATCACTGATGTTTATTTCATAATGAAAGAATTCTTCGAATTTATCCAGCTTTTCTTCGGCAGCTTTCGAAGGAACAACAACTTCTTCAATATTCCAAGTATCTGGGTCTAGGATGTTCGCAATTTCCTGAATTGTACAAAATGTACATTTCTCTTTTGAAGGATATTTGAAAGTAAGGAAATTTCATGCAATATATCTATCATTAAAGCTAGATCAACTATGAAGAATTTCCTGCACAGACAGGAAGCCATTCCTGAATATTCAATGTGCTGAAAAGTATTGGTATAAAGCTGGATAAGCATGCCATACATCAAGTGTTGAGCTTAAGCTCCAAGCAGCCCATCTTGGCCCCAAAACTCTACCAATCTTTATAATTTCAAGCCCGAGTTCTTCAGAAATTTTGAAAACCTCGATTTGATTTTTGTTTGATTGATGAAAATGAGTGTAGATTTTATCTATAAACATTTTAAAGTGATTCACTTCTTTAACTTGAGTGATACAATCATCTAAGACAAGTTGCAGACTTTGGTGATTTAAACATTGGCAAATAATGATGCCTGGGAAATATTTTTTAAGTCTGGTGCTCACACCTGATTTGCACCCTAACATCACACTTGCTCCATAAAATGCAACCAAAATATTTTTCAAATAGCCAATATCGAATCCAGCATCATGGAATCTTCATTCGGAATATCAGATATCTTTTTTTTATTATTAAATACTGTAATAAAAGATTTTGTCGCTGCGTTGTTGATGCAGAGTCTAAAAAATTGTAGATTTTCAAACAATGACTATTGTCTCTACTGCTAATACTATTACCATCTAATAAAATGGGAATGGCATACTCACAATTGTGACTTCTGTGATCGATGAGGAGCACAGATATTATGTTCAATAGAGGTCCAAAATTCCAAATGATCACACAGGAAACCCTCTTGCCTACAAATAAATAAATATTGCAACATTCCCTGCTTAACTTGTTTTACACTGCTTAGATCCAACATTTGCCCTCATTAATCCTGACAGTTAAATGTCACTTGAACATCTCGGCAACGTGCCCCCAGTCTCAGGCACACACAATAAAGAACAAATACATTTTGTCATAAACAGGAGTCAGCAGCAGTACACATTAAAAAAATATATATATATTATTCAGTGAAATTGCTACTAAAAAGTATTTATACAATTCATTTTATTAATAAATAATTCATTTTCATTAATAAATAACCCGCTCCTCTTATTTTACTCCACAAGTCTGCAAGACTGGCACAGCCTCTGATGCTCTGCCACTGTGTGGCTAGGACTCTCCTGCTCAAACTGCACAACAAATATAGCATAGTCACTCACACTTTCAGAATGCTCGTCCAGTCTCAGGCACACACAATAAAAAGAACAAATACATTTTGTCATAAACAAGAGTCAGCACATTAAAAAATAATATGCCACTGACAATTAGCTCCTTAATTTGCCACTGATAATTAGCTCCTTAATTTGAAACTGATAATTAGATGCTTAATTTGCCACTGATAATTAGTAGTGTTCAGCGAACCCGAACAGCACTGTTCGGGTTCGTACCGAACATTGCAGTTTTTGGACCCCGGACCTGAACACGGACATTTCACTGTATGTTCGGGTTGGAGTTCGGGGTTCGGCGATATAATGACGCGTTTTGAAAGGCTGCAGGGCAGCCAATCAACAAGCATTTGACTCATTTGCCGTTAGAAGCCATCAAAGCCATGCCTACTAATGGCATGTCTGTGATTGGCCAGTGCAGCATAAGACGAGGGGTTTTTCAGAGCAAATGCCTCAAACCAAGGTCAGACTATAAGGCTGGGATCCAGGACCTGGATCCCCCTCTCTAACAGCCGGGTAATGTCTGCGCGATGAGCGCAGACCTCCCCTGCTGCAGCCCTTCTATGGGACTTCTATGATGAAGAAGGGTCCTTCCGGCTTCTTCATAAAAGTCCCGGCGGTCGTGCCGGGCGGCAGCAGGGGAGGTCTCTGCTCATCGCGCAGACATCCTACGCTGCCCCGCTAGCCACCAGGAGAATCGGGCAGCTGGGGGATGTCTGCACGTATCGTACAGACATCCCCCGGCTGCCCCCACTAGCCACCAGGGAAAGAAACAAGGTGAGGGGGAGAGAGGGAGGAGGGGAGACACACAGAGATGGGGGGGAGACACACACAGACAAGGGGAGGGAGGGGGAGACACACATAGACAAGGGGAGGGAGAGGGGAGACACCCGCAGACAAGGGGAGGGAGGGGGGAGGCACAGACAAGGGGAGGGAGGGGGAAGAGAGAAAAGGGGAGGGGGGATAGAGAGAGACAAGGGGGATGGAGAGAGACAAGGGGGATAGAGAGAGACAAGGGGAGGGGGAAGAGAGCCAAAGGGAGGGGGGAAGAGACGAGGGAGGTGGAGAGAGAGAGAGAGAAGTTGGGGGGGAGGGAGAGAGAGACAATGCTGAGAGGAGAGAGAGACAGCTGGGCGAGGGCGAAAGAGGCCGCATTGGCACATAAAAGGAAATAAAAACAAGAAATGCATTTGTATAATATCAATTTTTTATTAAATATAAAAATCCAATTTACATATATACAAGCTAAACTTTTTTTTCCTAAAGGAAAGTCTTCTTAGTGTAGGGAGAAGATGCTCATATTTGCCGGGACAGTCCCGTAAAATCCGAGAATGTCCCGGGGGAAATCTCCCCCCAGGACAATCCCGGCAATTTGCTCTGTTTTAGCACGATCGAGGGTCACGTGACGCCATAGCGCAACGTCACGTGACCCGCACAGTTCGGTCTGTGTGAGCTGAGCTCACATCAGCCTGCTGTAGCCATCCCTGCCACACGCGTCTGCTGGAAGCAGACAGGACGCGTGTGACAGGGCTGGTAACAGGCTGCTGTGAGCGCAGCTCACAGACTGAACGGAGGGAGGATGTGGCAAACCTAGCCACTTGGGACTGCCTAAGATAGAATGGTTGTGCCTATTTTCTGTTGTGTACTGCGCGCCGGTATAGTGTGGCGTCTCCGGCTATGTTTAATTTATGCTGTACTGTGTATGTCTGTTCGAATCCTCCCCATTCGTTAGCATTGCTATTAAAACTGACTAAGTTGTATATTTTGAAGTAGAAAGGTAACGGTTTATGTCCTCGTGGTTTTCATTACTGTATGTTACAGCAGGGGCTGTTGGGAGGAGGACCTGGAAACGGTAGTCTCCCTCCAGTCCCCTCAACCAAAACCCCTGCTGCCCATCTTTGGAAACCCCTGTTGAGTGACCTGCTTTAAATATCAGTTATTTTTAATAAAGTGACAGTTGAGTGACCTGCTTTAAATATCAGTCTTTTTGAATAAAGTGGCAGTTGACTCTCGGACTGTGTTTCGTCTGGTTCTTGGGAGGATTTGGGAATATTGCCTGCTTCCAGCTTTGTACTTGGTTATTGCATTCTACCAGCAGAGATCCTGGGATTATAAAATTGCAGCTCCGCAACAGAGGAGTTGTTTTTTTCTTCAAAAAACTTGAAAAAAAACAAACCTGGTGCACAGTGGAGACATGGAGCAGGTGAGTACTGGGGCAGGGAGGAAGGGGGGAGGAGGTTGGTGGCATACTACTGGGCAAAGTTACATTGTGGCATATTACTGGGAGATCAGGCTGGGCAAATTAATGGACAATTACACTGGCATATTACTGGGCAATTAAACTGTGGCATATTACTGGGGGATCAGGCTGGGCATATTAATGGGCAATTATTCTGGGCATATTAATGGGCAATTACACTGTGGCAAATTACTGGGCAATTATGCTGGGCATATTATTGGGCAATTACACTGTGGCATATTATTGGGCAAGTAAACGGTGGCATATTACTGGGGGATCAGGCTGGGCATATTAATGGGCAATTTTGCTGGGCATATTACTGGGCAATTATGCTGAGCATATTACTGAGCAATTAAACTGTGGCATATTACTGGGCAATTACACTGTGGCATATCACTAGGCAATTATGCTGGGCATCCTACTGGGCAATTATTTTGTGGCATATTACTGGGCAATTATGCTGGGCATATTACTGGGCAATTACACTGGCATATTACTGGGCAATTAAACTGTGGCATATTACTGGGCAATTAAACAGTTGAATATTACTGAGCAATTAAACAGTGGGATATTACTGGGAGATCAGGCTGCGCATATTAATGGGCAATTATGCTGGGCATATTACTGGGCAATTATGCTGGGTATATTACTGGGCAATTAAACTAGCATATTCCTGGGCAATTAAATGGTGGCATATTACTGGGCAATGATGCTGGACATATTACTGGGTAATTACACTGTGGCATATTACTGGGCAATTATGCTGGGCATATTACTGAGCAATTATGCTGGGCATATTACTGGGCAATTACACTGGCATATTACTGGGCAATTACACAGTGGCATATTACTGGGCAATTATGCCTGGCATATTACTGGGTAATTAAACTGTGGCATATTACTGGGGGATCAGGCTGGGCATATTACTGGGCAATTAAACGGTGGCATATTACTGGGCAATTAAACTGTGGAATATTACTGGGGGATCAGGCTGGGCATATTATTGGGTAATAAAACAGTGGCATATTACTGGGCAATTACACTGTGGCATATTACTGGGTAATTATGCTGGGCAAATTACTGGGCAATTATGCTTGGTATATTACTGGGCAATTACACTGTGGCATATTACTGGGCAATTAGACTGTGGCATAATAATGGCCAGGCTAATAGTGGCATATTAATGGCCAGGCTAATAGTGGCATATTAATGGGAAAATTGACTCCCATTGTGATGCTGTGGCATGTTCTGTGGGGCAAAATAACATGTACTATGAGGCAAAGTGTCACTGTGGTCTGTTCTGCAGGGGCAAAGTTACATTGTGGTATGTTCTGGGGGGCAAATTGACATTGTGGCATGCCAAAACATGTGGTTGCAAAGTGCTTTGGGTGCTGTAGGGTGCTGTGTTAAGTTCTTTAGGTGCATCGTGGGTGCAGAGGAAGGGATAAAATAAGAAATTAACAATTTTTCAATAACATTTTTATTACATATAAAACAGTTGAATACAATATTAAAAAGTTCATATAAGTATAAATGCAACTAGTTCTATACATATATTTGGGGTCCACCTCAAGCTTTTGAGAAGGCTAGAAATATTTAATATTTGAATGTGTTTTTGTGGTCAGAAATGTAATATTACTTTGCTGAGAGTGTGGTGGGTGCATGGAATAGTCTTCCAGCATAAGGGGTAGAGGAGGAGTTTAAGCATTAATTAGATAGGTATAAGGTTATCCTAGATATAAGATAAGGCCAGGGACTAATGAAAGTATTACTTTACTGAGAGGGTAGTGGATGTATGGAATAGTCTTCCAGTAGAAGTGGTAGAGGTTAATACAGTGAAGGAATTTAAGCATGCGTGGGATAGGTATAAGGCTATCCTACATATAAGATAAGGCCAGGGACTAATGAAATAATTATTTTACTGAGAGGGTAGTGGATGTATGGAATAGTCTTCCAGTAGAAGTGGTAGAGGTTAATACAGTGAAAGAGTTTAGCATGTGTGGGATAGGTATAAGGCTATCCTAGATATAAGATAAGGCCAGGGACTAATGAAAATATTACATTACTGAGAGGGTAGTGGATACATGGGATAGTCTTCCAGTAGAAGTGGTAGAGGTTAATACAGTGAAGGAGTTTAAGCATGCATGGGATAGGTACAAGGCTATCCTAGATATAAGATAAGGTCAGGAACTAATGAAGGTATTACTTTACTGAGAGGGTAGTGGATGTATGGAATAGTCTTCCAGTAGAAGTGGTAGAGGTTAATACAGTGAAGGAGTTTAAGCATGCATGCAATAGGTATAAGGTTATCCTAGATATAAGATAATGCCAGTAACTAATGAAAGTATTACTTTACTGAGAGGGTAGTGGATGCATGGAATAGTCTTCCAGTAGAAGTGGTAGAGGTTAAGGTTAATACAGTGAAGGAGTTTAATCATGCATGGGATAGGTATAAGGCTACATATAAGATAAGGCCAGGCAGTATTACTTTACTGATAGGGGGGTGGATACATGAAATGGCCTTCCAGCAGAAGTGGTAGGTTCATATTAATATATGTTTATGGTGTACACACAGCTCTATGACTGAAGCCCATCTGCACCAGGTCTTACTATATTTCATGTAATGCACCTGCCTGATGTAGATGTTGTGCTGTGAGTGTAATGTTGGTGGGAACTTGGTCATATAATCTACACTGTGACAAATAGGTGGAGTTAAATTATGCTAATTATATCGAGTGGGCGGAGTTTTGAAAGGAGGTGTGGTCAATTGGAAGATAAGCTGCAAAATGTCCCTGGAAATTTTTTTCAAATGTTGGCAACTATGGATGCTGCAGCTGTGAGGGACAAATTAAATAAAATTCTGGTGTTGAATCTGCAAACTACAGCGATTATTCAAACTACAGCGATTATTCAAATTACAATGCTTATTGTAGTGGGTGCTATACTACATATTTGTACCCTGCCCTGAGCCCATTGTCACAGAGAGTGCAGTGCACGTGCAACTGCATGTGTGCCAGGCACATGACTTTAATTTTGTTCTGTTAGCTCAGTGGGTGGTAAATAGTACATTTGCGTCTTGCGGTGCACTTCATATCTGAGAGTCAAATAGAACAGTCCAATACTGTGCTTACAGCGCACTTTGAAAAATTCTAATTGTTGTGCTAAATAGTACATTTACGTCTTGCGCCGCTTCCACCTACACCGCCATGGTCACCGCCTCCTCAACCTATGTAGGTCACTTAGTATAAACTGAAAGAGAATACCCTGCACTCCAACCCTCTCTCAAATGGATAATTCTGTTGATCCTCCTGGCAGCCATGCTTTAGATTTAGAGTTATGTTCTTCAAAAGCTAAAATCAAAGATTCCATCTAATGCTATTTTATGGCTCAGCTGTATTTGTAATTTGTATGTATTTTATGTTATTTTAAGTTATTTCCCTATCCACATTTGCTTGCAGGGCACTTGTCCTACTCTTACCCTCATTTTACTTCCTTTTGCAGCCTTCTAGCCCTTTCCATTACTTTTTTAGAGCCATTTTAGTGGTCAAAAGTTCATGTCCCCATTCAAGTTCAGGGTCAAGTTCAAGCACGGACCCAAACATTTTTTCGAAGTTCGGTCGAACCTGCCGAACTCGAACATCCAGGTGTCCGCTAAACTCTAATAATTAGCTCTTTAATTTGCCACCGATAATTAGATGCTTAATATGCCACTGATAATTAGATGCTTAAGTTGCCACTGATAATTAGCTTCTTAATTTTCCGCTGATAAGTAGATGTTTATCAGGGTAACCTAGAATATCCTTATTGTGTACATAAGCTAGACCAGATTGTGATGACATCATAAAAACAACTTACTAGAACTTTTTAATGGTTCTTAAGTTCTCGATTTGGTAGCCACAAATGTCTGACGCACCAGTAAATAATAAGGAAGGGTTAAAACTTAGGTAAAGTTTTATTTTCGTATGAATATTCTACTTAAACAGTGAACACGTGCTGATATCTTTCTATACCACTGTATTGACAATGATTGTATAATTTCACCATTTGATTGAATACTTTCCATGCAAGAGGTTTCTACTAATAATCTATAGAAAAGATTGATTATATAAATATATATATATAAAAGACACACAACAAATTCCCTGCCCCCAAAATAAAATACAATCTTAGGTTTGTTTTTTGGCACAAACAAAATATATTAAAATGCACAGAGTTATGAATATATCATGTATGTGTGCTGTTGGGCAGCACTTTGTATGCCCCCCCCCCCCCCCCCCCCATCAGTGGCGGATCCAGGGGGGGGGGCAACGGGGCAATTAGCTGGGGAATATTAATGGCAACTAACACTGGAATATTACTGGGCAAATTGACAGGGAATATTAAATGGCAAATAACACTGGCATGTTACTGGGCAAATTGGCAGGGGATACTAAATGGAAAATCACACTGGCATGTTACTGGGCAAATTGGCAGGGGCATATTAAATGGAAAATCACATTGGCATATTATTGGGAATATTGGCAGGGGATATTAAATGGCAAATCACACTGGCATATTATTGGGCAAATTGGCAGGGGCATATCAAATGGCAAATAACACTGGCATATTACTGGGCAAATTGGCAGGGGCATATTAAATGGAAAATCACATTGGCATATTATTGGGAATATAGGCAGGGGCATATTAAATGGCAAATCACACTGGCATATTACTGGGCAAATTGGCAGGGGATATTAAATGGCAAATCACACTGGCATATTATTGGGCAAATTGGCTGGGGCATATTAAATGGCAACTAACACAGGCATATTATTGAGCAAATTGGCAGGGGCATATTAAATGGCAAATAACACTGGCATATTATTGGGCAAATTGGCTGGGGCTTATTAATGGCAAATAACACTGGCATATTATTGGGCAAATTGGCAGGGGCATATCAAATGGCAATAACACAGGCATATTATTGGGCAAATTGGCAGGGGCATATAAAATGTCAATAACACAGGCATATTATTGGCCAAATTGGCAGGGGCATATAAAATGGCAAATAACACTGGCATATTACTGGGCAAATTGGCAGGGGCATATTAAATGGTAAATAACACTGGCATATTACTGGGCAAATTTACTGGGGCATATTAAATGGCAAAAAACACTGGCATATTATTGGGAAAATTGGCAGGGGCATATTAAATGGCAAATAACACTGGAATATTATTGGGCAAATTGGCTGGGGCATATTAAATGGCAACTAACACAGGCATATTATTGAGCAAATTGGCAGGGGCATATTAAATGGCAAATAACACTGGAATATTATTGGGCAAATTCGCTGGGGCATATTAAATGGCAAATAACACTGGAATATTATTGGGCAAATTGGCTGGGGCATATTAAATGGCAACTAACACTGGCATATTATTGGGCAAATTGGCTGAGAGAGCCATACATGGGAAGGGAGAAGAGAGAGACATAAATGGGATGGTAGAGGAGAGACAGACAGACATGGGTTCACAGAGGAGAGACAGACAAATATGGGATGGCAGAGGAGAGACAGACAAACATGGGATGGCAGAGGAGAGACAGACAGATATGGGATGGCAGAGGAGAGACAGACAGATATGGGAAGGGGAGAGGAGACAAACAGACATGAGAAGGGAGAGGAGAGAGACATATATAGGAAGGGAGAAGAGAGAGACATAAATGGGATGGTAGAGGAGAGACAGACAGACATGGGATGGGAGAGGGGAGACAGAGAGATGGGAAATGAGAGGAGAGACAGACGGACATGGGAAAAAAGAGGATGCATAGACAGACATGGGAAGGAAGAGGAGAGAAACGGGCATGGAAGGAAGAGAGACAGAGGGACACGGGGTGTGAGAGGAGTGCGACAGACATGGGAAGGGAGAGGAGCGTGACAGAAGGACATGAGAGAGAGGAAAAGACAGACGGACATGGGAGAGAGGATAAGACAGACGGACATGGGAGAGAGGATAAGACAGACGGACATGGGAGAGAGGATAAGACAGATGGACATGGGAGAGAGGAAAAGACAGACGGACATGTGCCCCTCCCGAGATCAGACTCTGGATCCGCCCCTGCCCCCCATCAAAATTAGGACTGGAATATGGGCAAATGCGTGTTATTTTATTTGCCACTGGCAGCAGCAGTTCCATGGCCCTAAGGGAGCTATTTTTTTTTTAATTATTTACGTTTCAATTCTCCAGTTAATTTAGCTGGGTATTTTTAGGCGATTTTGGGTTCATATGGTCCCTAATGAGTAGGGAGAAATCCAGAAACCAAATATGGCCACATAACTGGCCAGATAGGTGTATTTTGAGCTTTAAATCTCATGACTCTCTGAAAGGCTGACCGAGAATCGTGGGATATGGAGTTCACAATCATTTGCAATGAGAAAATGTAGCCATTTGCACGTGAAGATAACACATTCTATGATTGTAGGTGTTTCCTCTGCCCGCTAGGGGAAGATGATGTCATTGAAAAATCTAAGGTTGCACGAACTGCCATTTTCGGTTCTGGTGAGATGTTGGCAGTGGCACATATATAATTTTAGCAGTAAAAGCAAACTGCCAAAAAATAAAATGTATTATATAAGTACATATATAAAGCAATTTACACACATAAATTGATTAGGCTAGTTGTTCATTCCATAAATGTTGTTGTGCATGCAACAGGCAAGCGTCCATCAAATTGTTTACATTGACGCATGCTTAACGATACCTCCTGTGGTAAGAAGTGGTTGGGACAGAGGACGTCAGGAGGTAGCTTATATGATGGAACTGTTTAATGTAGATAGTTTTCTACATTGAACATGAATCTGCTACCTAATTGGGAGCTATGATTTGTATGTCTGTGTGAACAGTGTCTCTGGTTGGGGTCTCAAGTCGGCATAGAGGTGGGTGAAGTATGATGGAGAGATCTTGCTGTAAAGGACACTGGACATATGATATGTAATATGATTTATATTTTATATAATATTATGTTTACAACTAGTCATCTTCTTGGATGTGGAGATGACAGGGTGAGGGATTAACCCCTTTGAGACAAAGGACGTCAGGCACGTCCTGGGAGAAACTCCCTGAACGACAAAAGACATGCCTGGCAAGTCCTGCGGTGAATCAAGCGGTTTTCGCGATCAACAATCGCGAAAACCGCTTTAACGGTGCTGGTCTATTGCTTCGATGTCGAGGCAATAGCCAGCACCAAAATTTCTGCTCTGGGGCACCCACGATCGCCCCACGCCCCTCTGCCGGTCTGCACTTCGGAAGTGAAAGTAACTTCACTTCCGTCGCATATTAAAACATACTAAGGGATATATTAAGGATTAGAGTTGGGGTTAAATTTAGTGTTAGGGTTAAATTTTGGGTTCGGGTTGGGGTCAACTATTTTTGTTTTTTGCACCATAACTCGCTAAAAAATACCGAAAAATATGGAAACATGAATATTTCTGAACTGGGGACAACATTTAGAAACTATTTAGACGGGGTCTTTTTTAATGATTTTATTGGTGTAAATTATATTTTAGGTCAAAGTTTGAAAATGTGTTTTTTTTTTTAAATTTTTCATCATATTTTATGATTTTTTTTGTAGTAAATTATAATATATGATGAACATAATGGTATCTAATGAAAGCCCTTCTTATGACGATAAAAAACAACATATAATCTGTGTGGGTACTGTATGTGTCAGGTTTGGTATAGGAGGTCAGTATACGGGTACAGTAATATATATATAGAGAGTAAGGTACTCACCAGGATGTCGAAACTCCTGGAACAATATGGCATGGAATGGTCCAATAGACGTCTAACACCCACAGGGACAATAACATACAGCAGCAAGGAGTAGTTAGTAATCCACAAGGTACTGCAGCAAATCAGCAATGAGGTGGTTAACAATCCGAGGTCAGGGGCATAGGCAGGCAGGTAATCGGTTAAACAATCCAGGTCAAGGGCATAGGCAGGCAGGTAATCGGTTAAACAATCCAGGTCAAGGGTATAGGCAGGCAGGTAATCCAGTAATACAATCCAGGGTCGGGTAGGAGAAGGCAGGGAACACCAATAGACAATCCGGGTCAATAACGGGGAGACAGAAAGGCAGGTACGCAAGTATAGGCAGTACATGAGCAAGAATCACCAAGCACAGTATTCAGCTTGGTGATTCCTTTTAAACTTCGCGCCTGGTGACGTCATGACGCGCGTGCCAGCTTGGGCGATGCTGCAGAGAGGAGGGGCGCGCGCACCGTCATTAGTGACGCGCGCTTGAAGAGAAACTGCCGATACGGAGCACAGGTCCCCCGCTACTCCGTGACACCCAGCGAGGGCTGGGTACTCCGGAGAGGCGCTGCGCGGCGGGACCTGACAGTATGTGAGAAAGAATAAAATTGCAGCTAAACACAAACACCTCAGAAATGTCAAAACAGCCATTGTCACCAAGGGAAAGTTAAGGTGAAAATGTCTTGTCACTAAGGGGTTAAAGTAGTCCATTGGTTGGTAGTCAACAATGTGAAGTAAACTACAGGGTTTTTTTTAAATATTATTTTATACAATTTTCTAATTTCATTCTTTGCTGCCAATACAAAATTGGCTAGAGTTTTCATAGCTACTGGATTGACAGGTGCTCTGGTGTGTTTAGTCCACATCATAGAGAATGCACTTGGAGTAGAATAATGCACTAACATGGTATCCCCTAATAGATAAGACAAACGATATGCTGTACACAACATAAATTGCTTTTGAATGTATTTTTTAGTTAATATAAATAACCTGTGCTTTTATGGCTGGGAGGCCCATGATATGTATGGGATTTTCATGTGACGGTTTATTCACTAGAGTGAGATGAACATTTTATTCTCTGCAAACAAACTTCCCAAGTACCTGGATCGTGCAGATCGTTGCCCGCATCTTTGTGTGCATGAAAAAGAGCCTCCGGAAATATCGGCTGTTGTCCATGTGAGACAGTCACACGGGTAGCAGGGCCCACAGGACAGCTGCCTTGGGCCCCCAGTTATGAATTGGCCCTGGACAGCTGCCCTGGTTGCCCATGTATTTTTTTTACAGATTTTTTTTTTTTTAGAGACCTCCAGCTTGCACCGGTTTGGCGAACTTGTTAAATTGTAGTAACAGGTTCTCACGAACCGGTGCGAACCAGCTGAATCCCACCACTGGGTAAAAGGTTTCATTCTTCCTTGTATATATAAGTTATCATCTTTAGTCATGCCATGTTTGACCCACGCTTAGTCAGAAGTCTATTATATTATATATATTATAAGGATATTAAGGATTTTGCACGACCCTGACATACTTTGTTTCTAACAATGTGTATTCTTCGTTCTCTAGAACCACAAATCCCGCTCTTGCCAACTTTCTTCCTTCAAAGCTTCTTTTTGTGTTGCTATTGCTTGTGCGATCATATTGGCCTGGTAATAAACCTCTATGCTATGAAACCCATCTTCAAGATGTTACCTCTCACAATCCCTAAGCCTTGGATAACCATGATGCAATCAGCTATGAATAATTTTATTTTGCAGTGAAAGCTACTAGACATGTGCAAAACTAAAATTTTCGTTTCGTTTTCGTCCATTCGGACGAAAATGTTATTTATTTCGTCTAAAACGAATTTCGTTCATTAGTGCATTCATTTCAGACGAAATTCGTTCATTATTTTCATTTTGTTTTGTTTTATTCGTTCGTTTTATAGAATACAATGTAATACTATTGGCTTTCTATAAACCGAACGAGAGCCCCATTCATAAGAAATTCTTATGAATGGGGCTCTCGTTCGGTTCATAGAAAGGCAATAGTATTACTTGTATTCTATAAGCCGAAAGTCTATAAACCGAACGACTTTCGGTTTATAGACTTTCGGCTTATGGAATACATGTAATCCTATTGCTATTCTATAAACCGAACGACTTTCGGTTTATAGAATAGCCATAGGTTTACATGTATTACATAAGCCGAAAGTCTATAAACCGAAAGTCGTTCGGTTTATAGGCTGTCGGCATTTAACTAATAAGAGACAGAGTCTCCATTCATAAAATTATGAATGGAGACTTTGTCTCCGTGTAGTAAAATACCGACAGCCTATAAACCGAACGTTCGGTTTATAGGCTGTGGGCTTATGGAATACATGTATTCCTATTGCTATTCTATAAACCGAACGACTTTCGGTTTATAGAATAGCCATAGGATTACATGTATTACATAAGCCGAAAGTCTATAAACCGAAAGTCGTTCGGTTTATAGGCTGTGGGCATTTAACTATACAGAGACAGAGTCTCCATTCATATAATTATGAATGGAGACTTTGTCTCCGTGTAGTAAAATGCCGAAAGCCTATAAAAAAAAGGATTGGTTTATAGACTTTCGGCTTATGTAACACATGTAATCCGATGGCTATTCTATAAACCGAAAGTTCGGTTTATAGAATAGCAATAGGAATACATGTATTCCATAAGCCGACAGCCTATAAACCGAACGTTCGGTTTATAGGCTGTGGGCATTTTACTACACGGAGACAAAGTCTCCATTCATAATTTTATGAATGGAGACTCTGTCTCCGTATAGTTAAATGCCGGCTTTTAACTATACGGAGACAAAGTCTCCATTTATAATTTTATGAATGGAGACTCTGTCTCCGTATAGTTAAATGCCCACAGCCTATAAACCGAACGTTCGGTTTATAGGCTGTGATCATTTAACTATACGGAGACAAAGTCTCCATTCATAATTTTATGAATGGAGACTCTGTCTCTGTATAGTTAAATGCTATTGTATTCTATAAACCGACTCTATTTCGGCTTATAGAATGCAATAGTACTACGAATGGACGAATGAAAGAATGATTTTCGTTTATTAACCATTCGTTCATTCGGCTTTCGTTAGCATAGCATTTTCGTTCTTCGTTTTTAGGGCGAATGGACGAAAATGCTATTTTCGGACGAAAATGCATTCGTCCGAAAACGAATGCACATGTCTAGTATATATTCACATGTAAATTGCTTTTTTAATAAAAAATTATGATATAAAAAAAATCTTGTTTTTATTTCCTTTTATGTGACAATGCTGCCTCTCTCTTTCCCTTGCCCCCAGATTTGTTGCTCTCCCCCCCTTAGTGTTGTCTCTCTCTCACCCTCCCTTTGGCTCCCCCCTCGCTCCCCTTGTGTCTGTCTCTTCCCCCCTTCCCTCCCCTTGTTTATAGTTAAAAGCCGGCATTTAACTATACGGAGACAGAGTCTCCATTCATAAAATTATGAATGGAGACTTTGTCTCCGTATAGTTAAAAGCCGGCATTTAACTATACGGAGACAGAGTCTCCATTCATAAAATTATGAATGGAGACTTTGTCTCCATGTAGTAAAATGCCCACAGCCTATAAACCGAACATTCGGTTTATAGGCTGTCGGCTTATGGAATACATGTATTCCTATTGCTATTCTATAAACCGAACTTTCGGTTTATAGAATAGCCATAGGATTACATGTATTACATAAGCCGAAAGTCTATAAACCGATCGTTCGGTTTATAGGCTTTCGGCATTTTACTACACGGAGACAAAGTCTCCATTCATAATTTTATGAATGGAGACTCTGTCTCTGTGTAGTTAAATGCCGACAGCCTATAAACCGAACGACTTTCGGTTTATAGACTTTCGGCTTATGTAATACATGTAATCCTATGGCTATTCTATAAACCGAAAGTCGTTCGGTTTATAGAATAGCAATAGCATTACATGTATTCTATAAACCGAACGTCGTTCGTTTTAAAGACTTTCAGCTTATAGAATACTATTGGCTTTCTATAAACCGAACTAGAGTCGAGTCCCCATTCATAAGAAATTCGTATGAATGAGGAGGGACTCTAGTTAGGTTTATAGAATGCCAATAGTATTCTATAAGCCGAAAGTCTTTAAAACGAACGACGTTCGGTTTATAGAATACATGTAATGCTATTGCTGTTCTATAAGCCGAAAGTCTTTCGGCTTATAGAACAGCAATAGCATTACATGTATTCTATAAACCGAACGTCGTTTGTTTTAAAGACTTTCGGCTTATAGAATACATGCTGCGTTTGGCTTTCTATAAACCGAAAGAGTCCCCATTCATACGAATAGGTCAATTGACCTATTCGTATGAATGGGAACTCAATTTCGGTTTATAGGAAGCTAATAGCATTACATGCATTCCATAAACCGAAAGTCATTCATGTCGGTTTATGGAATGTAGTACAATGCTATTGGTATTGTATAAACCGACTCTATTTCGGTTTAGAATGCCAATAGCACGAATGGACGAATGGACGAATGAACGAATGATTTTCGTTTATTAACCATTCGTTCATTCGGATTTTGTTAGTTAAAATTTTCGTTATTCGTTTTTCGGACGAATGGACGAAAATGCTATTTTCGGCCGAAAATGCATTCGTCCGAAAACGAATGCACATGTCTAAAAGCTACCATGGATTGGATCCTGCCCTGAGAGAAAGTGGGCAGAATCCAATCCGTGGTCCCTTTCACTGCAAAATAAAATTATAACTATAATAGCTACAATGTAACAGGTACATGGAATGCTAAAAAAGGGTTAATGATAAAAGAGCCTTATAAAAAAAAAAATCTTCCAAATAAAAGAAATAAGAAAAGCTGCAGAGTATAATTTCCTGATAGCTGTGCGCATCATAAAATAGTTCAAAAGAAATGGTTTAACATGTAGAAATATCTTTGCTACCTTTTTTTCTAACACTTTCTAATCTGTTTATTAGTTTCCTCCTGTTCAATTCTCTTTAGCCTACCTTTACTCATTGGTCATCTAGATAATTCACAAATAAACTCAATAAAACAAAAACCAAGATGCTTCTCCAGTCTTTCTTGTCACGCAGAGTATACATTAAAGTAGTGAGTACTCAGGGGGCAGCTTGACAACGAGACTTACCGTGGTCCACTGCACGGTTCATTCGGTGATACGGTTCATCCCTGTGATTTTAACTTCTGTTCATGTTATGATTGTTTGTTGTGCACTGTAGTTTATACCCTTCCCCAAAGAGGCGAGATCACTTCACTTTCTGGTGCCCCGCTCCATCTCATGTCCCCGGCATGCTAATTGCTCATCCTGCATCCCTTTGCTGGGCTTAGCGGGGAGTTGGCAGTAGTGTGATTAGTCAGTTCAAACTAACTGCTGACCAGGAGAGAAATGTAGCTCGTCTAGAGATTGGCCAGTCATTTGAAGGGAATAGTAGCTACTCTGCTGATTGCTCCCGGGATCCGAAAAGGTACTGAAATAGGACCGAAAACAGGTGAATACCACCCGCCAACCAGGACCTCCACTTCCCCAATGTGTACCCAGCTCATCGAGCACAATAAGAGATTTGTACAATAAAGGTAAAGCCCGGCAGTTTCTGACTCTCTGTGCCCACCCTGGTTAAGTTGGTGCTACTCTGATTGGTCACTTTAGACGTAGGCAGCCTTCCCACTGGTCGCTACTCCTGAGTTCTGTCCGTAGGTGCTTCTCCTATTGGCTAGTGGTTTAAAGGTCTCTGAGTTAATGAGTTTAAAGGAACTCTAGCCCACCCCAGTCTCCCATTGGTGGCCCATTTCATTCCCCCTGTGTAATTGGTTAGCTACCCAGCAGCCCTAATCCGAGTATCTTTGTATTGCTCTATCAATATATTATCTACATTTGTATATTAGTATGTGAAAGGTCCAATAAATGTTCTTCTGTTTTCAAAACCTCTATACTGGTCTTGTCTATATTCATGGATTATACTGTGGGGGTCACAGAACAGGGTTCTGTACTATTGATAGAGGTACTCAGAGGTGCTAAGAAGTGGGATAGTACCCTTGGCTGTGGGACATCCAAACCAACACCGGGACCTGGAAGACTAGCCATGGATGCAGTACCTAAAGGATCTGCTTGAAGCTTGTCAATATTCTGCCAGTAACAAGTCCAAGGCTGTCCTGATTGCTGAACTGATGGAAGGTGACTTGATTAGAAACACCCCTTTGGAGGCCACCGACATGTCCCCAGTAAAGTGAGTGGTGCCTGGCTCTCTATGGGTCGAATCACATCCAGTAGGTGATCACTCAGATCTTGGATCAGTGTCACCATTTGCAATTGCAAAAGGGAATATTCACGGAGTGCACCAGAGGAAACTACCATACTCAGGGGGCAGCCATCATGCTGGAGCCTCATAGCATTAAATTTTACAACCTGCAGCAGAAGGAGGGACAACCTTTTACCGAATGGGTCCACCAAATGAACTGTGCAGTGTACACATACATCTGCAATCATATCAATATCCATTTGCCGCAATGTTAGCCCAGTCTTCCCCTTTTCCTTATATGGGCAGTATTTTGACCACACCCACCATTGTTTGTTAAGGAGCTGGGCAAGGTATCACAATAGTTTCAGTGTATATATAGGATAGGCTTGTACTACTATGTTAGTCTGTGGACACATCAGGAGCCCGGAGGAGCCAGGATGATCTCATGGCCAAAAAAAACATATGCCAAAATAGGCACGGTAAGTAACTTTTATTTATACTGAGTTTCTGGGCTGGGCTACTTACTGAGTGAGTATTACTAATACGCAGGTCTTTTTTTTTTTTTTCTAGATCAGCAGCCAGGATGATCAGGATAATCTTGTGGCCAAGGAGCACCACAGAGTGGGATGCCACAATGGTTGCAGGATAGATGTGTATAGCATAATTTATAGTAGAAGTTGTTTAGTATAAGTTAAGATCTTTTGTATACAGAATTCATGCATAGAGTATAAGTTATACAGCCCCGATCCAGGGTTAAACAGCCGATCGTTGGTTTTCAGGGTCAGGAAGGAATTTTTTTGTGTTACTCATGTTTTTTTTTTGCCTTCCTCTGGCTCATTTGGCTTGGTTTGGGCTTTAAAAATGAAATCATAGAATATAAGTTTTAAATAGCCCCGATTAAAAGGTTAAAAAGCCGATTGCTGGTTTTCAGGATAAGGAAGGAATTTTTTTACAGTTACTCAGGTTTATTTTTTTCTTCCTCTGGATCATTTGGCTTGGTCTTTAAAGTGTCAAATAAATTATCATCCAGGGTCAATAGGCCGATCCAGGGTTATATAGTCGATCGCTGGTTTTCAGGATCAGGAAGGATTTTTTTTACTTGTTAAGCATGTTTTTTTCGCCTTCCTCTGGATCATGTGCCTTCAGAACCCAGTAAAATACAATAAAAGCTATTAAAACTTTCAATCCTTGTTGTTGTCCTTCTTCATGGATGGTATATTCAATGTACTCATTGGGTCATGGTTATAGTTTGGAGAATCACAAGTTGCCAAATATGGCAAGTTCTTATCCCCTGAAAGATATGTATAGACACATATACTCTCACACCTCACATACACGGCCAGTCACCAACACACACACCTCACATACACAGCCAGTCACATACACACACACATACACCTAACATACACACACACCTCACATACACAGCCAGTCACATAAACACATTAGACACTATAGCTGTTCTGTAAAAAAAAACAAAAAAACGGATGGCAGCGGGAAGGGGCTTCCCATGAATAAAAGCACCTGGAAGCATAGGCGTCCGCAGTAGTTTTTCCAGGGGGTGGGGTGGTGGTTTGGGGGCAAAATATCAAAGCAGGAATGGACTGACGTGTGTAAATTTATTGATGAACAGTGTTGAGACAAACCCATGGAGTCAATAATAGTCAAACTAATACCGTGAGGAGGCAGAACTCAACTGATAGCTCAAAGCATCTCCCACTATTAGCGCAAAATATCATCTCCAGTAGCCCCAATACCTCCTACCTCCTCCCCATTGTTTACCTTTGTTGGTTCAGGAGAGGGGTTTCTTGGTGGGAGGCAAATGTTACCCATTATTAGGGAAATTACCGTATATACTCTAGTATAAGCCGAGGTTTTTCAGCACAATTTTTGTGCTGAAAAATGCCCCCCTCGGCTTATACTCGAGTCGGTGAAAAAAATCTAAAACTTACCTCGTTCCTGCTCTGTCCCTCGGTGCTCTGAAGGTGCGTGGCTGTGAGGGAAGCGTTGTGCGCTCCCCTTCAGCCGCGCGGTCAACAAAGTGTTTTTTTTTTAAACAAACGTTATTGTTCCACGCAGCTGGAGGGGAGCGCACAACGCTTCCCTCACAGTCACGCAGGCACCTTCAGAGCACCAGAGGACAGAGCAGGAACGAGGTAAGTACTGGGGTCTGGGGAAGGGGGGGGAGGAGGGTGGCATGACGAGCATACTAAGGGGCAATATCCTGGCATATTACATGGCATATTGGGGCAATATCCTGGCATATTAAAAGGCATATTGGGGGCAATATCCTGGCATATTAAAATGGCATATTGGGGCCAATATCCTGGCATATTAAAATGGCATATTGGGGGCAATATCATGGCATATTAAAATGGCATATTGGGGGCAATATCTTGGAATATTAAATGGCATATTGGGGGCAATATTTACCAGTAGCTGCCTCATTTCCCACCCTAGGCTTATACTCAAGTCAATATTTTTTCCCAGTTCTTTGTGGTAAAATTAGTTGCCTCGGCTTATATTCGGGTTGGCTTATACTCGAGTATATACGGTATATAACCATAGTAGTAGTAGCAAACAGACCAGCATATACCTGAGCATTATGGGACGTTTACAATACCTGGGGTGATAAAAATTTACCACTATTGCCCAGTCTACAATTCCTATGTTATTCATCCAGTAATGGGCTGGCTGTATATCATGGGAGCTGCGGTAAACAACACAAGGTTAGTGTGCAGTGTAACAATCCCAGTTTGTAACTACAAATCCAATAAAATTAAGCTAATAATATGGCTGATTGAATTTAATTGTCAACAATAACAGTTAGTATTTGTAGACCTCCCCTGCCCGTCCCCCACACACGGGCAATGTCTCTTGATGCCTGGTAGATGCCTGGTAGAAGCCCATGAAGGGTGAAACGCGTAGCGGACTGGACTTACCCTGCTGTTCTTTATGTACATATATTGTGTATATTTTTATTCCACATCTTTTATTTTTTGATACTTACTGGACAAGATTTCACCTGCAGCTGTGTGGCACCCACTACGTTTGAGAAAACTTCCATGTAAGCAGATACTTTTTTTTATTAAAAGTCTGTATATGTTACACACTAATTGGATATCTGTTGTTTCTGTTCCTGAGCCAAAATCTAAGCAGATTAGCCACAGCAGGATTCTACAAAATGACATCTTACCCTTGAAGTGCAACTATTATCCAGCCATCCTGTGAGTGCATCCCCTTGAGGGGGATCAAAGCTTCCTCCTGATTCCTCAGGATATTATTTCACATTGTCACCTATAAGGTGTTATATATATATATATATATATATATATATATATATATATATATATTAATTGTGTTTATTGTGTTTATCACATATATTTTTTATCACAGTTTGCTCCAAGCGCACTTATTGTTCTTTATTTGTATACATAATCAAATAATACCTAACCTTTGGCACTCTGGTTGTTGATTACTCTCTTTCCCATGATACTTAACACACTGGCTGAGAGTCATGGGAAATGCAGTCTCAGCAGCTGGAGAATGAACTCCATTTTAATTTTAGAATTCCATAGTTGCCAACATTTGAAAAAAATGTCCATGGACATTTTGCAGCTTATCTTCCAATTGACCACACCTCCTTTCAAAAACTTCGCCCACTCAATATAATTAGCATAGTGTAACTCCACCTATTTGTCACAGTGTAGATTATATCACCAAGTTCCCACCAACATTACACTCACAGCACAACATCTACATCAGGCAGGTGCATTACATGAAATATAGTAAGACCTGGTGCAGATGGGCTTCAGTCATAAAGCTGCGTGTACACCATAAACATATATTAATATGAACCTACCACTTCTGCTGGAAGGCCATTTCATGTATCCACCCCCCTATCAGTAAAGTAATACTGCCTGGCCTTATCTTATATGTAGCCTTATACCTATCCCATGCATGATTAAACTCCTTCACTGTATTAACCTTAACCTCTACCACTTCTACTGGAAGACTATTCCATGCATCCACTACCCTCTCAGTAAAGTAATACTTTCATTAGTTACTGGCCTTACCTTATATCTAGGATAACCTTATACCTATTGCATGCATGCTTAAACTCATTCACTGTATTAACCTCTACCACTTCTACTGGAAGACTATTCCATACATCCACTACCCTCTCAGTAAAGTAATACCTTCCTTAGTCCCTGACCTTATCTTATATCTAGGATAGCCTTATACCTATCCCATGCATGCTTAAACTCTTTCACTGTATTAACCTCTACCACTTCTACTGGAAGACTATTCCATGTATCCACTACCCTCTCAGTAATGGAATACTTTCATTAGTCCCTGGCCTTATCTTATATGTAGGATAGCCTTATACCTATCCCACGCATGCTTAGATTCCTTCACTGTATTAACCTCTACCACTTCTACTGGAAGACTATTCCATACATCCACTACCCTCTCAGTAGAGTAATACCGTATTTGCTCGATTATAAGACAGCCCTGATTATAAGACGACCCCCCAAACTTTGGATATTCCTTTAGGAAAAAAACTAAAAGCCTGAATATAAGACTACCCTATAGGAAAAAAGTTAAATTTGTATATATTCACATGTAAATTGCTTTTTTAATAAAAAAATTATATCAAAAAATGCATTTCTTGTTTTTATTTCCTTTTTATGTGCCAAAGCTGCCTCTCTCTTTCCTTTGCCCCCAGCTTTGTCTCTCTCCCCCTCCCTTTGACTCCCCCCCTTGTTTCTCTCTGTCCCCCCTTGTTTCTCTCTGCCCCCTCCCCTTGTTGCTCTGTCCCCCCCTCCCTCTGTCTCTCCCCCCCTTGTTGCTCTGTCTCTTCCCCCCTCCCCTTGTTGCTCTGTCTCTTCCCCCCTCTCTCCTATTTTTGTTCTGCCCCCCATCCCTCCCCCTGTTGTTCTGCCCCCCATCCCTCCCCCTGTCTCTCTGCCCCCCATCTCTCCCCCTGTCTCTCTGCCCCCCATCCCTCCCCCTGTCTCCCTGCCCCCTCCTTCCCCCTGTCTCCCTGCCCCCTCCCTCCCCCTAACATGTAAATAGATCCCTGGTGGCTAGTGGGGGCAGCCTGGGGATGTCTGCACGATACGTGCAGACATCCTCCATGCTGCCCGACACCTCCGTCTATTATGACGGACAGCTGGTCCGTCATAATAGACGTAGGTGTCGGGCAGCATGGAGGATGTCTGCACGTATCGTGCAGACATCACCCAGCTGCCCGATTCTCCCTGGTGGCTAGTGGGGCAGCAGAGGATGTCTGCGCGATGAGCGCAGACCTCCCCTGCAGCCGCCCGGCATGATCGCCGGGACTTCTGTGACGAAAGCGGAAGTACCCGGCTTCATCACAGAAGCCCCGCGGTCGTGCCGGGTGGAAGCAGGGGAGTCTGCGCTCATCGCACAGACATCCTCTGCTGCTAGAGAGGGTGATTCAAGTCCCCTGCAGCTCTGCTGGGGACCTGGATCCATGTTTTATAATCTGACCTCAATTTGAGGTCAGATTATAAGAAGACCTCGATTATAAGACGAGGGTCAATTTTCAGAAAAAATCTTCTGAAAAAAACCTTGTCTTATAATCGAGCAAATACGGTACTTTCATTAGTCCCTGGCCTTATCTTATATCTAGGATAACCTTATACCTATCCCATTAATGCTTAAACTCCTCCTCTACCACTTATGCTGGAAGACTATTCCATGCACCCACCACCCTCTCAGCAAAGTAATATTACATTTCTGACCAAAAAAACACATTTAAATATTAAATATTTCCAGCCTTCTCAAAAGCTTGAGGTGGACCCCAAATATATGTATATAACTAGTTGCATTTATACGTATTTGAACTTTTTAATATTGTATTCAACTGTTTTATATGTAATAAAAATGTTATTGAAAAATTGTTAATTTCTTATTTTATCCCTTCCTCTGCACCCACGATGCACGATGCCCAGCCTGATCCCCCAGTACATACCACAATGTAACTTTGCCCCTGCAGAACACACCACAGTGACACTGTGACTCATAGTACATGTTATTTTGCCCCACAGAACATGCCACAGCATCACAATGGCAAGAGTCAATTTTCCCATTAATATGCCACTATTAACCTGGCCATTAATATGCCACTATTAGCATGGCCATTAATATGCCGCAACCTAATTGCCCAGTAATATGCCACAGTGTAATTGCCCAGTAATATGCCCAGCATAATTGCCCAGTAATATGCCACAGCGTAATTGCCCAGTAATATGCCACTGTTTTATTGCCCCGTAATATGCCCAGCCTGATCCCCCAGTAATATGCCACAGTTTAATTGCCAAAGAATATGCCACCGTTTAATTGCCCAGTAATATGCCCAGCCTGATCCCCAAGTAATATGCCACAGTTTAATTACCCAGTAATATGTCCAGCATAATTGCCCAGTAATATGCCACAGTGTAATTGCCCAGTAATATGCCCAGCATAATTGCCCAGTAATATGCCACAGTGTAATTTCCCAGTAATATGCCAGTGTAATTGCCCAGTAATATGCCCAGCATAATTGCCCAGTAATATGCCCAGCATAATTGCCCAGTAATATGCCCAGCATAATTGCCCAGTAATATGCCCAGCATAATTTCCCAGTAATATGCCACAGTGTAATTACCCAGTAATATGTCCAGCATCATTGCCCAGTAATATGCCACCATTTAATGGCCCAGGAATATGCCAGTTTAATTGCCCAGTAATATGCCCAGCATAATTGCCCATTAATATGCGCAGCCTGATCCCCCAGTAATATCCCACTGTTTAATTGCCCAGTAATATTCCACTGTTTATTGCCCAGTGATATGCCACAGTTTAATTGCCCAGTAATATGCCACAGTTTAATTGCCCAGTAATATGCCAGTGTAATTGCCCAGTAATATGCACAGCCTGATCCCCCAGTAATATGCCACAGTTTAATTGCCCAGTAATATGCCCTGCATAATTGCCCAGTAATATGCCACAGTGTAATTGCCCAATAATATGCCACAGTGTAATTGCCCAATAATTTGCCAAGCATAATTGCCCAGTTATTTGCCACAGTGTAATTGCCCAGTAATATGCCCAGCATAATAGCTCATTAATATGCCCAGCCTGATCCCCCAGTAATATGCCACTGTTTAATTGCCCAGTAATATGCCACAGTTTAATTGCCCAGTGATATGCTCATCGCACAGACATCCTCTGCTGCTAGAGAGGGTGATTCAAGTCCCCTGCAGCTCTGCTGGGGACCTGGATCCATGTTTTATAATCTGACCTCAATTTGAGGTCAGATTATAAGAAGACCTCGATTATAAGACGAGGGTCAATTTTCAGAAAAAATCTTCTGAAAAAAACCTTGTCTTATAATCGAGCAAATACGGTACTTTCATTAGTCCCTGGCCTTATCTTATATCTAGGATAACCTTATACCTATCCCATTAATGCTTAAACTCCTCCTCTACCACTTATGCTGGAAGACTATTCCATGCACCCACCACCCTCTCAGCAAAGTAATATTACATTTCTGACCAAAAAAACACATTTAAATATTAAATATTTCCAGCCTTCTCAAAAGCTTGAGGTGGACCCCAAATATATGTATATAACTAGTTGCATTTATACGTATTTGAACTTTTTAATATTGTATTCAACTGTTTTATATGTAATAAAAATGTTATTGAAAAATTGTTAATTTCTTATTTTATCCCTTCCTCTGCACCCACGATGCACGATGCCCAGCCTGATCCCCCAGAACATACCACAATGTAACTTTGCCCCTGCAGAACACACCACAGTGACACTGTGACTCATAGTACATGTTATTTTGCCCCACAGAACATGCCACAGCATCACAATGGCAAGAGTCAATTTTCCCATTAATATGCCACTATTAACCTGGCCATTAATATGCCACTATTAGCATGGCCATTAATATGCCGCAACCTAATTGCCCAGTAATATGCCACAGTGTAATTGCCCAGTAATATGCCCAGCATAATTGCCCAGTAATATGCCACAGCGTAATTGCCCAGTAATATGCCACTGTTTTATTGCCCCGTAATATGCCCAGCCTGATCCCCCAGTAATATGCCACAGTTTAATTGCCAAAGAATATGCCACAGTTTAATTGCCCAGTAATATGCCCAGCCTGATCCCCAAGTAATATGCCACAGTTTAATTACCCAGTAATATGTCCAGCATAATTGCCCAGTAATATGCCACAGTGTAATTGCCCAGTAATATGCCCAGCATAATTGCCCAGTAATATGCCACAGTGTAATTTCCCAGTAATATGCCAGTGTAATTGCCCAGTAATATGCCCAGCATAATTGCCCAGTAATATGCCCAGCATAATTGCCCAGTAATATGCCCAGCATAATTGCCCAGTAATATGCCCAGCATAATTGCCCAGTAATATGCCACAGTGTAATTTCCCAGTAATATGTCCAGCATCATTGCCCAGTAATATGCCACCATTTAATGGCCCAGTAATATGCCCAGCATAATTGCCCAGTAATATGCCCAGCATAATTGCCCAGTAATATGCCCAGCATAATTTCCCAGTAATATGCCACAGTGTAATTACCCAGTAATATGTCCAGCATCATTGCCCAGTAATATGCCACCATTTAATGGCCCAGGAATATGCCAGTTTAATTGCCCAGTAATATGCCCAGCATAATTGCCCATTAATATGCGCAGCCTGATCCCCCAGTAATATCCCACTGTTTAATTGCCCAGTAATATTCCACTGTTTATTGCCCAGTGATATGCCACAGTTTAATTGCCCAGTAATATGCCACAGTTTAATTGCCCAGTAATATGCCAGTGTAATTGCCCAGTAATATGCACAGCCTGATCCCCCAGTAATATGCCACAGTTTAATTGCCCAGTAATATGCCCTGCATAATTGCCCAGTAATATGCCACAGTGTAATTGCCCAATAATATGCCACAGTGTAATTGCCCAATAATTTGCCAAGCATAATTGCCCAGTTATTTGCCACAGTGTAATTGCCCAGTAATATGCCCAGCATAATAGCTCATTAATATGCCCAGCCTGATCCCCCAGTAATATGCCACTGTTTAATTGCCCAGTAATATGCCACAGTTTAATTGCCCAGTGATATGCTCATCGCACAGACATCCTCTGCTGCTAGAGAGGGTGATTCAAGTCCCCTGCAGCTCTGCTGGGGACCTGGATCCATGTTTTATAATCTGACCTCAATTTGAGGTCAGATTATAAGAAGACCTCGATTATAAGACGAGGGTCAATTTTCAGAAAAAATCTTCTGAAAAAAACCTTGTCTTATAATCGAGCAAATACGGTACTTTCATTAGTCCCTGGCCTTATCTTATATCTAGGATAACCTTATACCTATCCCATTAATGCTTAAACTCCTCCTCTACCACTTATGCTGGAAGACTATTCCATGCACCCACCACCCTCTCAGCAAAGTAATATTACATTTCTGACCAAAAAAACACATTTAAATATTAAATATTTCCAGCCTTCTCAAAAGCTTGAGGTGGACCCCAAATATATGTATATAACTAGTTGCATTTATACGTATTTGAACTTTTTAATATTGTATTCAACTGTTTTATATGTAATAAAAATGTTATTGAAAAATTGTTAATTTCTTATTTTATCCCTTCCTCTGCACCCACGATGCACGATGCCCAGCCTGATCCCCCAGAACATACCACAATGTAACTTTGCCCCTGCAGAACACACCACAGTGACACTGTGACTCATAGTACATGTTATTTTGCCCCACAGAACATGCCACAGCATCACAATGGCAAGAGTCAATTTTCCCATTAATATGCCACTATTAACCTGGCCATTAATATGCCACTATTAGCATGGCCATTAATATGCCGCAACCTAATTGCCCAGTAATATGCCACAGTGTAATTGCCCAGTAATATGCCCAGCATAATTGCCCAGTAATATGCCACAGCGTAATTGCCCAGTAATATGCCACTGTTTTATTGCCCCGTAATATGCCCAGCCTGATCCCCCAGTAATATGCCACAGTTTAATTGCCAAAGAATATGCCACAGTTTAATTGCCCAGTAATATGCCCAGCCTGATCCCCAAGTAATATGCCACAGTTTAATTACCCAGTAATATGTCCAGCATAATTGCCCAGTAATATGCCACAGTGTAATTGCCCAGTAATATGCCCAGCATAATTGCCCAGTAATATGCCACAGTGTAATTTCCCAGTAATATGCCAGTGTAATTGGCCAGTAATATGCCCAGCATAATTGCCCAGTAATATGCCCAGCATAATTGCCCAGTAATATGCCCAGCATAATTGCCCAGTAATATGCCCAGCATAATTGCCCAGTAATATGCCACAGTGTAATTTCCCAGTAATATGTCCAGCATCATTGCCCAGTAATATGCCACCATTTAATGGCCCAGTAATATGCCCAGCATAATTGCCCAGTAATATGCCCAGCATAATTGCCCAGTAATATGCCCAGCATAATTTCCCAGTAATATGCCACAGTGTAATTACCCAGTAATATGTCCAGCATCATTGCCCAGTAATATGCCACCATTTAATGGCCCAGGAATATGCCAGTTTAATTGCCCAGTAATATGCCCAGCATAATTGCCCATTAATATGCGCAGCCTGATCCCCCAGTAATATCCCACTGTTTAATTGCCCAGTAATATTCCACTGTTTATTGCCCAGTGATATGCCACAGTTTAATTGCCCAGTAATATGCCACAGTTTAATTGCCCAGTAATATGCCAGTGTAATTGCCCAGTAATATGCACAGCCTGATCCCCCAGTAATATGCCACAGTTTAATTGCCCAGTAATATGCCCTGCATAATTGCCCAGTAATATGCCACAGTGTAATTGCCCAATAATATGCCACAGTGTAATTGCCCAATAATTTGCCAAGCATAATTGCCCAGTTATTTGCCACAGTGTAATTGCCCAGTAATATGCCCAGCATAATAGCTCATTAATATGCCCAGCCTGATCCCCCAGTAATATGCCACTGTTTAATTGCCCAGTAATATGCCACAGTTTAATTGCCCAGTGATATGCTCATCGCACAGACATCCTCTGCTGCTAGAGAGGGTGATTCAAGTCCCCTGCAGCTCTGCTGGGGACCTGGATCCATGTTTTATAATCTGACCTCAATTTGAGGTCAGATTATAAGAAGACCTCGATTATAAGACGAGGGTCAATTTTCAGAAAAAATCTTCTGAAAAAAACCTTGTCTTATAATCGAGCAAATACGGTACTTTCATTAGTCCCTGGCCTTATCTTATATCTAGGATAACCTTATACCTATCCCATTAATGCTTAAACTCCTCCTCTACCACTTATGCTGGAAGACTATTCCATGCACCCACCACCCTCTCAGCAAAGTAATATTACATTTCTGACCAAAAAAACACATTTAAATATTAAATATTTCCAGCCTTCTCAAAAGCTTGAGGTGGACCCCAAATATATGTATATAACTAGTTGCATTTATACGTATTTGAACTTTTTAATATTGTATTCAACTGTTTTATATGTAATAAAAATGTTATTGAAAAATTGTTAATTTCTTATTTTATCCCTTCCTCTGCACCCACGATGCACGATGCCCAGCCTGATCCCCCAGAACATACCACAATGTAACTTTGCCCCTGCAGAACACACCACAGTGACACTGTGACTCATAGTACATGTTATTTTGCCCCACAGAACATGCCACAGCATCACAATGGCAAGAGTCAATTTTCCCATTAATATGCCACTATTAACCTGGCCATTAATATGCCACTATTAGCATGGCCATTAATATGCCGCAACCTAATTGCCCAGTAATATGCCACAGTGTAATTGCCCAGTAATATGCCCAGCATAATTGCCCAGTAATATGCCACAGCGTAATTGCCCAGTAATATGCCACTGTTTTATTGCCCCGTAATATGCCCAGCCTGATCCCCCAGTAATATGCCACAGTTTAATTGCCAAAGAATATGCCACAGTTTAATTGCCCAGTAATATGCCCAGCCTGATCCCCAAGTAATATGCCACAGTTTAATTACCCAGTAATATGTCCAGCATAATTGCCCAGTAATATGCCACAGTGTAATTGCCCAGTAATATGCCCAGCATAATTGCCCAGTAATATGCCACAGTGTAATTTCCCAGTAATATGCCAGTGTAATTGCCCAGTAATATGCCCAGCATAATTGCCCAGTAATATGCCCAGCATAATTGCCCAGTAATATGCCCAGCATAATTGCCCAGTAATATGCCCAGCATAATTGCCCAGTAATATGCCACAGTGTAATTACCCAGTAATATGTCCAGCATCATTGCCCAGTAATATGCCACCATTTAATGGCCCAGGAATATGCCAGTTTAATTGCCCAGTAATATGCCCAGCATAATTGCCCATTAATATGCGCAGCCTGATCCCCCAGTAATATCCCACTGTTTAATTGCCCAGTAATATTCCACTGTTTATTGCCCAGTGATATGCCACAGTTTAATTGCCCAGTAATATGCCACAGTTTAATTGCCCAGTAATATGCCAGTGTAATTGCCCAGTAATATGCACAGCCTGATCCCCCAGTAATATGCCACAGTTTAATTGCCCAGTAATATGCCCTGCATAATTGCCCAGTAATATGCCACAGTGTAATTGCCCAATAATATGCCACAGTGTAATTGCCCAATAATTTGCCCAGCATAATTGCCCAGTTATTTGCCACAGTGTAATTGCCCAGTAATATGCCCAGCATAATTGCTCATTAATATGCCCAGCCTGATCCCCCAGTAATATGCCACTGTTTAATTGCCCAGTAATATGCCACAGTTTAATTGCCCAGTGATATGCCAGTGTAATTGTCCATTAATGTGCCCAGCCTGATCCCCCAGTAATATGCCACAATGTAACTTTGGCCAGTAATATGCCACCAACCTCCTCCCCCCTTCCTCCCTGCCCCAGTACTCACCTGCTCCCTGTCTCCTCCGTGCACCAGGTTTGTTTGTTTTCATTAAAGTTTTTGGAAGAAAAAAAAAAACTCCCCCGCTCCGTTCAGTCTGTGAGCTGAGCTCACAGCAGCCTGTTACCAGCCCTGTCACTCGCGTCCTGCCTGCTTCCAGCAGACGCGTGTGGCAGGGATGGCTACAGCAGGCTGATGTGAGCTCAGCTCACACAGACTGAACTGCGCACGTCACTTGACGTCGCGCTATGACGCTAGTGACCCGTGATCGCGCTAAAACAGCGCAAATTGCCGGGGAAATCTTCCCACGGGACAATCTCAGATGTCACGGGACTGTCCCGGCAAATCCGGGACAGTTGGCAACTATGGAATTCTGCCCATTCTGGTTGGTTTGGCATAAAAGGGTATAAAAAAAAGGATTCAGAAACTATAGGGCTCAAGTAGCAGATTCAGTGGACCCTGGAGTGTTAACACTCAGGGCAGCTACCCCCATTGCTCAGCGGTAAAAATGGCCCTTAGAGAGCAGACCAAACCATTCTGACAGGAGAGATGTATAGACTTAAATGAAAGTTTTTTTTTTAAGGGGACCTTAACACTGCTGACCTTATGATATCAGCAGAAGGGTCGTTAACACTGCTGACCTTATGATATTAGCAGAGGGGACCTTAACATTGCTGACCTTATGATATCAGCAGAGTGGACCTTAACACTGATGACCTTATAATATCAGTAGATCAGACAAACCCGGCAAGCCTTTCCTGTGAGTGGTTCTGCATGCATCGACATGGACAGTGCGGGCCATCATCCAGACCAGCTGTGAGTAGGGTTGCCACCTTTTCTACAATAAAAATAACGGCCATGCTGCCGCCTCCATTGACTTAAAATTGGCCTCAAGCCAATTTATTTTATCAGCCTGCCATAAAATACCGTCCAGGGGCCAACCCTAGCTGTGAGAATAAACCTGTATCTATTAAGATATCCGTTGGGTATAATTGGGAAACGCAGAACATATTTTATTTAAGTAAGCAAAGGTTAGAAAACAGTTTAATTGTCATTTTAGCATCCAGTAAGTGATGTGGGGTCAGATTGGCAGGAAATCACTATTAGTACACAATACTAAAACCTCTGAAGGGGCGACGCCATCACAAAAAAATAATATACGAGAACGCATTATTTGTAAGATATCTTTCCCTCTCCCTCTTTCCACCTCTCCATCTTCCTATTAAAGTCGATAGTTAACATGTGCCAGCTGCTCTGGACCACAACTCCAACATGCAACACTCCAAATGCATAACATAACATAATGCAAGCTGTGGAATATGCTGAATTATTATCAATATATAATAACGATTATGATAATAAAAATGTATGTGGCTGCCCTATGTAATAATGAATAATAATAATATTATTATCTGGATCATTGTATGCAGGACCGGCCTTAGGGGTGTGCGACCTGTGCGAGCGCACAGGGCGCAACACCCCAGGGGGCGCCCTCCTGCCCGAAGAAAGTATAAAACGTTTTTTTTTTTAAAAGCCGGTAGAGGCACTGGATTGGGGAGATCAAAAGATCCCCCCTCACCAGCCCTCTGCTCGGCATGCTCTTCTAGATCCGGGGAGGGGGCGGAGCTAACCGGCTGAGAGGTGTAGCTCCGCCCCCACCCTGTGAAGCACGAGGAGCCACTGACAGCATGAGAAAGTGGTGCTTGGCTCCCCATGCTTGCATTAAGGATGGGGAGCCTGCACTAAGCATGGGGAGTATTAAGGGGTTTGTATGATAATACGGAATGGTCACACACTGACCAGGTCATTTGTCAATTTTGGTGTTTCACAAATTTATCGGCAAATCAAATGTTCGATATTGGTCTACTCTTTGGCTGTCCTCGCATCAACCTCTGTGGAATATCACGCATCAGAAGACCCGGGAGCATATACAATCTCAGTACAGTATTTCCTATTTAGGGGTTACATTTTTCAGCATGTACATTTTTTCTGATGGAAACATCAGTTGGTCTACATGACTCGTATCCCTTGAGATGTTGGGTTTCCCAGGGGCATATAACAGCACAATTTAACGCTGATATCTGGTGAATTGTGCTAGTACATTCAATATTCCTATGTGACAAGTCCAATGAAACAACTATTCATAGTACAGTAAACACAACATTATTCAAACAAATCTAAAACAAGTTCCTTGTGTATTCTCCAAGGAATCATGTTATTAAATTCATGCCTTCTGAAAATATTTGGGCCAGAGTATGAACATATCAAGTACCTCTTGACGAGGCGTGTAGGAAGGTGTAGAGGGGAAAGACATCTTAGGCAACTGTAGTTTTGATTCGGAACGTAGGCGAAAGGATATATACAGGTCATTCAATTGTTTAAAGGAATTGGGTCGTTACCTAGGAGGAGTTGATTCATGTACCATGGGGAGTTCTGGAAGGTCTGTTTGATGAGTGTCTTTGTGTCTAAGAGTAATGAGTCAATATAGCGGTTCCAAGTCATAAAAAGCTGTTTTGTGCGATGGAGTGTGTCTGTCTGAGCTGTGAGCCAACTCATTCAGAATAGGAAAAAAGTTTTTCTTGAAAAACTAGAAGGGGTGGCTCTTCTGGTCTGATCCAAAATTGCATTATCGTTTTATTTGCCACTGCTGACAGTATCCGTGCTAATTTGATACATGGGAAAGGAGTGGATGATAAACCAAACAGTGCAAAATTGGGCGTCAGAGGCATGTGAATGCGTAAGACAGAAGTAGCCTACGTCTGGACTCGTTGTCGGAGCTGCCAAATAACTTTGCAGTTCCATAGGCAGTGGTCCAGATTGGCTTGGGGCATTTTGCATTTCGGACACATGTCTGAATGGGTATTATTTATTTTTCTACACCTAACTGGGGAGATATATGCTCTGTGGAACAATTTTAGAAACATGTCCTTGTATGACGTGGACTTTATGATGGAGGCCATGGTGTTGTGCGCTATCAACAGGTCTTCAGGAGTGAGCTGTGGCAATAGGGTGGACCAATTTTGGAGGCCCGATGCTAGTTTTGAGTAATCAATAGTAGTGCATAAGGACTGATGAATATGTTTTAGGTGTAGACATCTGGTCTTTGCCCTATCTACCAGATCATCTAATGGGTTATCCCAGTCTGTTTCAGAGAGGTATGAGATGCTGATGTGTATGAAACTACGAACCTGGGCATAGGCAAAGGGTGTAATCAGGAGATTTGGGAATTTCTCCCTGAGAGTCGTCAGAGCTAAGATAGCTTTACTATTGGGACATATTAAATGCTGAATAAATGTGATGTTAGCTGCCTCCCATTGGGTAAAAGGATGAGAGGCTGCTCCATCTTGAAAAGAGGGGTTGCGCAGAAGGGGGAGAAACAAAGAATGTGTGACTTGAAGGTGGAGATCTGACCTTGACAATTGCCAAGCTCGTATTGGGCCAAAAAGGAATATATTATTCCGAACCTCCGATGGTAGTAACCCCATAGGAGTGTGCAGTAATGCCTTGAGGTCAATTGTCGGGTACAGTCCTTGGTCTATAGCTGTGTTTGTGTAATGGTTGCTTCCAGTTATCCAGTCTAGTACGTATCTTAGTAACGCGGCTAGATTGTATGTGCGGACATTAGGGATATTCAGACCACCATTGAAGGTAGGTTGTTGGAGTTTAGTTAAGCTTATGCTCACTCTTTTCCCAGCCCAGATGAATGAGGTAAACGCTGAATTAAGGCGTCTCAGGTCTTTTTGTTTCAGTATCAAAGGTAGGTTCTGTAGCGGATACAAAAGATGAGGAAAGCTGATCATTTTCAGTAATGCCACTCTGCCTACATATGAGAGCATGAATGTATTCCAGGCCATTAGTTCCTCAGTGATTTTTCTTATTATGGGGTTATAGTTTGTCGAGTATAGCTTGTATGGGATTTTTGGCAGGGTTATACCTAGGAATTGTATTGAGGATTGAGCCCACTGTAATGGGGAAGGTGGCATGTGTGGTGGGGTTAGATCTTTTTGCAAGTATAGTGCTTCAGATTTATGATAATTTATTGCAAATCCACTGGCCAAAATCGTCAATGATGTCCACTATGTGACCACTCCGTATTTAGGTTATTCACAAAGAGCATCACGTCATCTGCAAAGGCTACTGTTTTCAGACTTGTCTGTCCTATTTTTATGCCCGTCATTCTGGGGATGAGATTTATAATGCGGAGAAGGGGGTCTAGGGCCAGGTTGAAAAGTAAAGGCGACAGGGGCCAACCCTGACGTACACCTCTTTCCAGCGGTATAGGTTCTGAGGTCAATCCGTTGATTAATAACGATGTGGTAGCGTCCTGGTATAAATTTCGAAAAAATCCTAAAAAATGGGGGCCAAAATATCTGAATTTGAATAACCTGATTAAATGAGACCAAGAGACGCTATCGAATGCCTTACAGACATCAAGTCAAATTAGTGTGTTATGATGGGGGAGTTTGCTACTGTGGGCTTGAGTAATAACTGCTATACCCTGTCTGATTCCTACTGTTGATGATCTGTTGTGAGTGAATCCTAGCTGGGAGAGGTGTAGTAATGAGGGTAACATACTTTGTAGTCTATTCGCTATGATTCTTGCGAGAATTTTTATGTCTGAGTTAAGGAGTGTGATAGGCCTATAGGAGTCTATGAGTTCTTTGTCCTTTCCTGGCTTTGCTATAAGGATAGTTTGAGCTGCTGTTAGCGATGATGCTGGAGTTTGGTCTATGTAAATTTTGTTGAATAGGAAAATCATGACGTTTACTATATCGGGGTTAAGGAGCTTGTAGTATTCAGCTGGAAAGCCGTTTGGACCCGGGGCTTTTTGGTTTTGTAAGGATTTGATAGTATTAATTACGTCAGTTTCTGTAATTGGGGTGTTAAGACACTCTCTTTGGTCATTAGTGTAACAAAACCCCTTGTTAAGCTATATATTTGCTGCATAAGAACAGAGAACAGGGAGTATTCGTGTGGTTTCCTACATACGAACAGTCGGTCATATCCACCCCCCTGGTCCAATTCGTGCCATTTTTGGATATGTTGTTCCCATGAATGGGTTGATTATGAAAATGTAAGTTTTGTTGAAATCCCATGCATAGTTTTGAAGTTATAATAAATGTGAAAAAGTTTATTTTTTAGCTTGGAGATAATTGAGCTGATACAAAGTTTAACTCAATTATCTCCCAGGCAGAGTAGATGAATGTACTGTATTACTGGGTGTGTTTCTATTGTAACATGGTGCCTGATTGTCTGCTGTACTTGCATTGTTGGTGCCCCACAATGCCCAGTGGGGGGTGACAATACTGTAAAATCCTGCATAAAAGCAGCAATAAACACTCAGTGGAGTCAGTTTTTACTTCACCCTTCAAAACGTAACCTTGTCTCGTTCTTGAAAGGGAACCTGCCCAGCATAAATCACTAGCTCTTTTAAAGAGCTCTGCCTTACTCTCTACTTGGATCCTGCGGATGGGATAAAGCAACCCCACTACTGCACAGCATCTTGCCAGGAAGAAGGACATCCCCAACGGCTGATACCCCCTCTGCCATTGGGGTAGCTGTTACAATTAGTAAGGATTTGTAATTGAGCTAGGTGGAGTAGAGAGATGCCTAAGGCCACGTCATCTTGTTGTTTTTGGAAGACTGCTTTGTAGTGGTTTGAAAATTCCCTAAGGATGGTAGGTAAATCGGTGGTGCTAGAGGACCCTGTTCGTCATTTCAAAATCCAAGTTCGTGGGCGTCTATGCTTCGCTATCCTTGAAAGTAGCCTACACGACTTCCCTCCCCATTGGAAAAACCTCTGCTTGCTTCGTTCTATTTGTCGGTTTGCCCCTTCGGTCAGAAACGTTTCTAGTAGCTGTCTAGCTGAGTCATATGTCTGTTTGTCTCAGTTTTAGTGAGGCTATACATGCGTTGGGAGGTGGCTGTGGCATTCAGGAGGGACTGGTATTTTTTCCTCCATGTTTTCGCTGCCCCCACTACATAGCTAATAATGTGCCCCCGGAGGACAGCCTTCGAGGTGTTCCAGACGAGGAGTGGGTCATCCACATGGGCCAAGTTGTCATCGACAAAGTTGGCTCATGTTGATGAGAGAAAGGACTTAAATCCCGTATTCGAAGCTAGGTATGTGGGAAAAGTCCAGGGTTTATGCAATCGGGTTGTCAAACCCAGAGTAAGAGAGATGAGTGATCCGAAATTACTCTGGTATGAATGGCTGAGTCTGTGATATAAGATAGTAAAGGGGCTGAGACTAAGAAGTAATCTATGCGTGATTCCGTAGTGTGTACTCTAGATGTATGTGTATATTCCCTTGATGTTGAATTAAGAATACGCCATATGTCCGTTAGGCCTAATTGTCCCGCCAAGAAGTCAATGCCCTCCAGTCCGTGGGTTTGGTTACGTCTTTAGTTAGTCGAAGTATCAAGCAGCGGATCAGCTAGGGTATTAAAATCCCCGCCCATTACCATGGGTACGTCTGGTAGGGTTGTGAGTTTGTTAACTAGTGAGACAAAAAAGTTTTGGTTGGGGTAATTTGGGACATAGATATTTACCAATAACATTTTTACACCATTTACCGTGGTATCGAGGATTAAGTAGTGCCCTTGTGTATCTACCACTTTTTTGTGTATCACATATGAAACGTTACTGCTAAACATAATAGCAACTCCCCTCGTTTTTCGTTTGTAATTAGAAGAGATACAGTCTTCAATCCATGTGTCACACAGTACCGTGTGGCATTTGCGGGACCAATGGGTTTCCTGCAAAAATATGATATCAGGGCGCAGACGTTTTAGGTGGGCTGTGACCTTTCTTCTTTTTACTGGTGAATTTAGTCCATTGACGTTCCATGGTAAAATGCAAAGTCCTGCCTGGGTGGTGGTGTCAGAGGTAGAATAGTTCTGGGGGTTGGTGTCAGCCAATCCCTTGTCTTTTGCAAGATGATGTAAGGAGGTCAGCGTGTTGTGTGAAGCTCCCTTCGTCCCAGCAAGCGAAGAGATCACTTCTCGTTAACAAAAAACAGGGGGATTAACCCAGCGCTTAATCGTAATGTGAGCTGCACTTAATAAGTGTGTTCCTAAACCACACAAGATATACAGAAAATACAAAACAGAAAAAAAGTGCGCTTTACATAAACTGTGGAATTATGTAGTACCTTATATATACAAAAAGTGAGTGAAAAATGTGAAACAATAATAACTTCAGGAGAGATAGAATCTCCCTTAGGATTTTGCACTCACAGACTCCAAGCACAAAATATGCTCATCAGACGAATTTTCTTAAAAGAGATCCGGTACTGCAAGTATCCTCAGAGCTCCAAAGACATAGAAGAAGTGCAACAGCAGATGAGTGGCCAAAAAACAGGTTTAATATAAAAAGAACAAATATCTGCTTACATGAAGGGTTTCCTGAGAACTGCAAGGTGGGCGCCACACTTTGGTCTGTATGAGGAAAAACGCTTCTGCAGTGTTCTTTACAAATACAATAAAACAAGAAACAAAGTCCTTAAGGTAAAAGGCAGGTGAGTCCAGTCGCTGGAATGAAGCTCTTGAACAATGCACATTTTCACTGATGAATGTTATTGTAAAACAAAGAAAGAAAACTTTCATCACATTAGATTTAGAAATTCAGGAGATACAAGAAATATTAAGATCATATACTCCAAATTCACTATATCGAGATCTCTCTGACAATACGGTCAAGAAAATTGAAAAAATAGAACAAGAAATAAGAACGATAAAAATCAAAAAATATCATAGAGATCTGCAGGATTATAAAATGAATACAGTCAGAAATCCATCAGACTATAGAAATAAGAAACATAATACACACCCCAAGCAATATACTAATTACCATACAAAACAAAGTCATGAACACTCATGGAGAAGAACCGATACTATCTCAGACAGACAAGCTACTAATAATTTGAGAACCCCAATTCAAACCAGGCTAACTAGACTCAGCCAGCATAATAGATCATCATTCCCCAATACTAGTAAAAGAAACGATCAAATAGAAACTAATAATAGATTTCAGGTACTGTCAGAGTCTGGAGAAACATCCCCTTTTTTAGATTCAGACCACCGACTGCTACGCCCCCTACCCAAGGAACAACGGGAAAGGTACAGAGAAAACCTAAGAAAAACACACTGGAGGGGCCCCAGAGAAAGAAAAAATATAAACGGAAATCTAGAGGAAACAGAGGGGGGAAAATTACTACATGAAGGGTTTCCTGAGAACTGCAAGGTGGGCGCCACACTTTGGTCTGTATGAGGAAAAACGCTTCTGCAGTGTTCTTTACAAATACAATAAAACAAGAAACAAAGTCCTTAAGGTAAAAGGCAGGTGAGTCCAGTCGCTACGCATTTCGCCTCAAATGGCTTCAACTAGGCGTCTGGACTCCCTGCAAAGTAAACGTCCTTTTATTCAGAAGTGAGAAAATCACTTCCGTGATCGTCATCTTCTCGCGAGGATTCGACTTACAGCATTCTCGGATCCGTTTTCGCATTAGCTTCAATACGAAACTCCTATGTGTATACCGAGTTGTAACTTTCGGACTTGGAGAAAAGTCGAATTCGAATTGTTCGTTATAATCCTCGTATTATGTAAGCCGAAGGTATCTCGGATATGATGAGTTCGGAATTCGGTTTTTAACAGTCCTTGTTCGTATCATCTCGGTTTACAGCAGTATATTCGAATGAGATGAATATAAAAGGAGGAAAGCACATAAAAACAAGTGTTTTATCACAAACATATATAAATATCAGCCAAATAGATGGGAAATGACTATAAAAACTTGAAATATAAATATATAATATATAATAAAAAAATAATTTATTAATCACATAATATATAGTAAAAAAAAAAAAATCATTAATATTTATATAAAAATATTGCAAATCCCATATAGTTAGCTGCCTGAAAATAGAAAAACATTACATAAAATTGTACAGTTCAAAATCCGCATTTAGTCCTTGCGGTTTAAGTGTATCAAGATAAAAAATCCATTTCATTTCTTTTTTACCTATATTTTTAATATTGTCTCCTCCTCTCCAATGTTTCGCAACCTTTTCTATGGCACAAATTGTCAGGCCCTTTGGATTCTTTTGATGATAATCTAAGAAATGTTTAGAGAGGCTGTGAGTTAGTAGGCCATTTTTTATATTTCTAACATGTTCCTCAATGCGTTTTTTAAATTGTCTAGTGGTTCTACCCATATATTGTAGTCCACATGGACATTCTAGGAGATAAACCACATTGGTCGTGGAACATGTAATGAAATGATTGATTGTATGTGCTTGGCCATTTCTTTTAGAGTGGAAATCTGTAATGGGGTATTTCTGCCGAGTAGTTGATCTGCATCCAATACAGTTTAGGCAACCATAAAAACCAGGTTTGCGAGTCATAAAGTGACTAAGTGCTGTGCTTGCTGGTTTTGTCTCCCTAGTAAAATTTGAAGTTAATGATTGCTTGATGTTAGGTGCTCCTCTGAAGACGATTAGAGGTTTCTCAGGTATAATGGTTTTAAGTATATCATCCTTATAAAGAATATTCCAATGTTTTTTAATAATCTTTTTAATATATTTAGATTTGTTGTTATAGTTAAAAATGATAGGTAGATTATTTTGGAATATATTAGATGTATGTTTCTCTTTATAGTTCAAAAGAAGATTTCTATCCGTTTCTGCTATTTCTTTAATAGTTTGATCTATATTGGTTTCATCATACCCTTTTTCAATAAACTTATCACGTAATATTTTTGTTTGTTCCTCATATTCCTTTAGGTCTGTGCAATTACGCCTTATTCTAGTGCATTGGCCTTTAGGGATTCCTCTGAGCCAGCGGGGATAGTGGCAGCTTGATTTTTCTATATAATTATTGGCATCCACTTTCTTGAAATGGTTTTTAGTTTTTAGTAGGCCATTTTCAACATATATTTCCAAATCTAGGAAACTGATTTGTTCTTTACTGTATACAGTGTTGAGGGTAATATTATTGGTATTATTATTGAGATGTTTGATAAACAGATTTAAATCACTCTCATTGCCTTTCCATATGAAGATAAGGTCATCAATATAGCGGTAATATAGGATTAGGTTCGTTTGCCATCCATGTCCATCCCAAACCAAATTGTTTTCCAACTGTGACATGAAAAGATTGGCATAGCTGGGAGCGAACCTGCTTCCCATAGCTGTACCCGTACTTTGTAAATAAAAATTGTCCAAAAACCAAAAAAAGTTATGATTTAAAATGATATTGATACCTTCTACTACATAGTCAATCTGATCAGTCTTAAGGGTGTTTTTGTTGTTTAGGCTGTTTCTTACAGCCTCACATCCCTGTTGGTGATCAATAATGGTGTATAGTGATGATACATCACTAGACACTAGGAAAAAATCATCTTCCCATGTGACTGATTTTAGAATATTTAATATACTCAGAGTATCTTTTAAATATGATTTTACTTCTTTTACATAAGGTTGAAGTACATGGTCAAGGTATTCTGATAGATTGGAAAACATGGAATCAATACCTGACACTATTGGTCTCCCTGGAGGGTTAACAGGATCTTTGTGTATTTTGGGTAAGAAATATATTACTGGTATTTTTGGATTCATAACATTAATATACAGGGAGTGCAGAATTATTAGGCAAATGAGTATTTTGACCAAATCATCCTCTTTATGCATGTTGTCTTACTCCAAGCTGTATAGGCTCGAAAGCCTACTACCAATTAAGCATATTAGGTGATGTGCATCTCTATAATGAGAAGGGGTGTGGTCTAATGACATCAACACCCTATATCAGGTGTGCATAATTATTTGGCAACTTCCTTTCCTTTGGCAAAATGGGTCAAAAGAAGGACTTGACAGGCTCAGAAAAGTCAAAAATAGTGAGATATCTTGCAGAGGGATGCAGCACTCTTAAAATTGCATAGCTTCTGAAGCGTGATCACCGAACAATTCATAATAGTCAACAGGGTCGCAAGAAGCGTGTGGAAAAACCAAGGCGCAAAATAACTGACCATGAACTGAGAAAAGTCAAGCTTGCAGCTGCCACGATGCCACTTGCCACCAGTTTGGCCATATTTCAGAGCTGCAACATCTCTGGAGTGCCCAAAAGCACAAGGTGTGCAATACTCAGAGACATGGCCAAGGTAAGAAAGGCTGAAAGACGACCACCACTGAACAAGACACACAAGCTGAAACGTGAAGACTGGGCCAAGAAATATCTCAAGACTGATTTTTCTAAGGTTTTATGGACTGATGAAATGAGAGTGAGTCTTGATGGGCCAGATGGATGGGCCCGTGGCTGGATTGGTAAAGGGCAGAGAGCTCCAGTCCGACTAAGACGCCAGCAAGGTGGAGGTGGAGTACTGGTTTGGGCTGGTATCATCAAAGATGAGCTTGTGGGCCCTTTTCGGGTTGAGGATGGAGTCAAGCTCAACTCCCAGTCCTACTGCCAGTTCCTGGAAGACACCTTCTTCAAGCAGTTTTACAGGAAGAAGTCTGCATCCTTCAAGAAAAACATGATTTTCATGCAGGACAATGCTCCATCACACGCGTCCAAGTACTCCACAGCGTGGCTGGCAAGAAAGGGTATAAAAGAAGAAAATCTAATGACATGGCCTCCTTGTTCACCCGATCTGAACCCCATTGAGAACCTGTGGTCCATCATCAAATGTGAGATTTACAAGGAGGGAAAACAGTACACCTCTCTGAACAGTGTCTGGGAGGCTGTGGTTGCTGCTGCACGCAATGTTGATGGTGAACAGATCAAAACACTGACCGAATCCATGGATGGCAGGCTTTTGAGTTTCCTTGCAAAGAAAGGTGGCTGTATTGGTCACTGATTTGTTTTTGTTTTGTTTTTGAATGTCAGAAATGTATATTTGTGAATGTTGAGATGTTATATTGGTTTCACTGGTAAAAATAAATAATTGAAATGGGTATATATTTGTTTTTTGTTAAGTTGCCTAATAATTATGCACAGTAATAGTCACCTGCACAAACAGATATCCCCCTAAAATAGCTAAAACTAAAAACAAACTAAAAACTACTTCCAAAAATATTCAGCTTTGATATTAATGAGTTTTTTGGGTTCATTGAGAACATGGTTGTTGTTCAATAATAAAATTAATCCTCAAAAATACAACTTGCCTAATAATTCTGCACTCCCTGTAGTCGTATTCATTTTTGTATAGAAAATTTCTTTCTTTACCTTTATCTAAATAATTAGTTAAAACTTTCTTAAAATCATTTGTGGGATCCTTTTTCAATTTTTTGTAGGTGTTCTCTTGTTTTAATTGTTTGTGGGCTTCTTCAATGTAATACTGTTTTGATAGTACTACTGTACCTCCTCCTTTATCGGCCGGTTTTATGACCAAATCTTGATCTTCTTGGAGGGATTTCAGAACATTTAGCTCACTTTTAGACATATTTTGATGGTCATATTTAGTTGGTTTTAGTTTCCGAAAGTCATCTATTACTGCTTTTTCGAAAACCTCAAGTGCCCCTGACTTGTATGTAGTGGGGTAAAATTTCGATTTCTTTTTCAGTTTAGTCGGCATTATATTGTTTGGGTCAATTTCTTTAGAAGTCTCTATTTTGGGTTTTAGAGCATATAATCTTTTTATAGTGGAATTCCTAACAAATTTGTTGATATCTATATATATGCCGCAAATAGATTAAATTTATTTGTGGGGGCAAATTTTAAGCCCTTGCTTAATACCAACAATTGTTCCTGGGAGAGAGCTTTATGTGACAGATTGAAAACTCCTGATATATTTTTTGCATTTAATAGTTTAGTCGTCTTTTTCCTTTGTAGTTTTTTCCCCCCTCTGTTTCCTCTAGATTTCCGTTTATATTTTTTCTTTCTCTGGGGCCCCTCCAGTGTGTTTTTCTTAGGTTTTCTCTGTACCTTTCCCGTTGTTCCTTGGGTAGGGGGCGTAGCAGTCGGTGGTCTGAATCTAAAAAAGGGGATGTTTCTCCAGACTCTGACAGTACCTGAAATCTATTATTAGTTTCTATTTGATCGTTTCTTTTACTAGTATTGGGGAATGATGATCTATTATGCTGGCTGAGTCTAGTTAGCCTGGTTTGAATTGGGGTTCTCAAATTATTAGTAGCTTGTCTGTCTGAGATAGTATCGGTTCTTCTCCATGAGTGTTCATGACTTTGTTTTGTATGGTAATTAGTATATTGCTTGGGGTGTGTATTATGTTTCTTATTTCTATAGTCTGATGGATTTCTGACTGTATTCATTTTATAATCCTGCAGATCTCTATGATATTTTTTGATTTTTATCGTTCTTATTTCTTGTTCTATTTTTTCAATTTTCTTGACCGTATTGTCAGAGAGATCTCGATATAGTGAATTTGGAGTATATGATCTTAATATTTCTTGTATCTCCTGAATTTCTAAATCTAATGTGATGAGAGTTTTCTTTCTTTGTTTTACAATAACATTCATCAGTGAAAATGTGCATTGTTCAAGAGCTTCATTCCAGCGACTGGACTCACCTGCCTTTTACCTTAAGGACTTTGTTTCTTGTTTTATTGTATTTGTAAAGAACACTGCAGAAGCGTTTTTCCTCATACAGACCAAAGTGTGGCGCCCACCTTGCAGTTCTCAGGAAACCCTTCATGTAAGCAGATATTTGTTCTTTTTATATTAAACCTGTTTTTTGCCACTCATCTGCTGTTCCACTTCTTCTTTGTCTTTGGAGCTCTGAGGATACTTGCAGTACCGGATCTCTTTTAAGAAAATTCGTCTGATGAGCATATTTTGTGCTTGGAGTCTGTGAGTGCAAAATCCTAAGGGAGATTCTATCTCTCCTGAAGTTATTATTGTTTCACATTTTTCACTCACTTTTTGTATATATAAGGTACTACATAATTCCACAGTTTATGTAAAGCGCACTTTTTTTCTGTTTTGTAATCACTTCTCGTTACTCTGGTATAGAAGAGGTGGAGAGAATATTGAGGCATGAGTTGGAGATCCACTTGGAACAACAAAAATAAAAAACTTAAAACAGTCAAGACGCCCAGAGGGCAAGTGGTTTGGAACTTTGGAGGTCTCATTCTTCAACAGGAAGAGGTGGGCATCCTCCCGTATCAGGGATAGTTTTCAAAAATTCTGTAGCTTTGTGTGGAGAGTCAAATAATTCGTCGTGGCCATTTAAAGTGATGCGTAGACGTGCTGGGTACAGTAACGCAAAGCGGATTTTGCGTGCGAAGAGTAGTTTGCAAGTTTGCGAGAACTCCCTGCGTTTGCTCGAGACTGTCGCCGAATAATCCTGGAATATCAGCACTCTCTTGTTGCGGAATACCAGTTCTTTGCATTTACGGTCCCTGCTAGAATCGCTTCTTTATCCGCAAAGTTTAGAAATCTCGCAATGACTGGTCTGGGGCGTGTCACCTTGTCTTGTGGTTCCGGCCCGATGCGATGAGCCCTCTCAATCAGAGGTTTGTCGTGTGATCGGGGCAATCTCAGAGCTTCGGGGAGCCACTGTTGTAGCGTATGTGCAAGGTCTGCCAGAGGGACAGATTCCGGTATTCCCAGAAAACGTAGGTTGTTCCTTCTCCCTCTGTTCTCGAGGTCATCGACTTTTTCTTGCAAGGCAAGGATCAGAGAGTTCTGATGCTGAACCTCTCTCTGCAAGTGTTGAGTGACCGCACAGAGCGCAACACCCAGGGGGCGCCAGAGGAGGCCCCTGTCTACTGGCGCCTCCTCTGACCCCCATGCAACAAGTTTAAAAAAAAAAAAGTTTTTCTATGTGAGGTGCTGATCACCCGATCAGCACTATCACTAGAAGCGTGCAGCCCCTGAGTAACGGGGAGCTGCATGCTCTCTCCCTGCCCTGTGACAAGCACCAGGTCTCTGTCTCTTCCGGCAGAGACCTGCTGCTGTCAGTCATCCCACAGCTAATCAGGATATCAGAGTCATCATATGTAGAAAAAAACGTGACAGAAATTGCGCTACCAATTAAAGATATGTGTAAAAAAAAAAAAAGAAATAGAGCTACTACCAGTGAGAGAAAAGCAACCCTAAAAGCTATTCTTTAGAACAGGTCTCAGGCAGAGATGTGTCCACAATCTGTTCTAAAGAAAGGACTCTTCAATATCAAGATTACATGATTTCATATAAGTATCTTTGCATTTTTGATATATTGTACTTTTTATTATTCTTAGCGCTCCAGTTTTTTGTATTTATATGAGCCATCATATCCCCGCCCCCAGCCTTGATTGCGGAGAGCTTGAATGGAGGGAGTAGGTCTCTGCAAGCTCAGCAGCTCCCTCCACACCACAGCCAGCCCAGGAGGATGCCCCCACAGACCACTAGGGACTACATGAGCCTCCTCCCAGGCAAGAAAGGTAGGATCCTGGGAGGGAGGCTAATACTAGAATTAGTTTTTTTATTAAAAAAACAATTGTTGCTGTAGACTACTCTTCCAATGATGCTCAGCCAGCATCATGGTGGACACCTGGTCGAGCATCATGGGAATTATAGTCCAAACCTAACATCTGCAGTCTTATATAAAGTTAGGGTTGCCACCTTTTCCTCAAAAAAATACCGGCCATGTGTGGGTGGAGCTACAAGAAGGAGGGGTCATGAGGGTGGAGCCACAAAGGGGGCGGATTATCACTGAAATGATATATATTATTTGTATATCATGCCAGTGAGAAGCGTGTGTCTATATATATATATATATATATAAATGTATATATATATATATTTGTATATCATTCACACACACAAGCTGTCTCACGCTCGCAAATAAGATTTCTCGCACACACTGTCTCACACACACATGCTGTCTATCACACACACAGACAAGCTGTCTATCACAATATGCCAGTTTATTGCCCCTCAATATGCCAGGATATTGCCATTTAATATGCCAGGATATTACCCCTCAATATGCCAGTATATTGCCATTTAATATTGCCAGGATATTGGGCTCGATAAATATGCCACACACAAGCGCCCCATAATTTTGCACACATGGGACCGCCATTAATTATGCAACACACCGGAGGCCAACGAGGTGACAATTGTACAATTATAGATACCAGTAATATTGTGCCAGTCAGATACCAGTAATATTGTGCCATTCAGATACCAGTAATATTGTGCCACTCAGAGCCCAGTAATATTGTGCCAGTCAGATACCAGGAATATTGTGCCATTCAGAGACCAGTAATATTGTGCCAGTCAGATACCAGTAATATTGTGCCAGATACCAGTAATATTGTGCCACTCAGAGCCCAGTAATATTGTGGCAGTCAGATTCCAGAAATATTGTGTCATTCAGTGCCCAGTAATAGTGTGCCAGTCAGATGCCTGTAATATTGTGCCAGTCAGAGCCCAGTAATAGTGTGCCAGTCAGAGCCCAGTAGTAGTGTGCCAGTCAGATACCAGGAATATTGTGCAGGACATATTTAATCTGGGAATTCAATCTATGGTGGAGATGGCCGTGGGCTTTAGGGGGCTACCAAGTTTGAAGGGCTTGGTGTCTTTGGGGTATAAGTTACCCTCCTTTGCATCGCAGGAGAGTGGATTGGATTAATTGGCCAGAGCATTGGAAGGATTAATGGTTCATTGTTGGTTTGGTTTAAATGTTATGGTTTCATTATTATTAAGTGGTGTTAATGATTTTATTTGGAATTGTGAGATCCCTAATAAAGATTCGGCCATTCTCAAAATGTTAAAATAATATTTGAAATAATTGAATAAATGTTGTTGTCTCTAACGTATTAATTTGATAATTTCAAACGAATGCAGCATTCAACCCCCATGTTGTCCAGACATTCAGATAACTTTGATAACCCCAAGTATCTTAGTGTAAGCGATTTGTGTGTCAAAAAGCATTGTGTATGCATGGTACATTGTTTTAAGATGAACAATTTAATTACTGACTTTATCTTTGCGGAATAGTCGCTCAACAACCTGGCATGAATAAATAAATGTTATACCTCTGTTAAATGCACACTAGCCATACTATTAGTAAGAGTTAAATGAAATGATTCAACAGAAAAATAAAACTAATAGTTTTTATTGCAGGTGTCTGTCTAGATGAGCAGCTTCCCATAGAAATGTAGCGTTTGCTTACTAAAGCGTTTCTAGGAATTGTAGTTTCAGAAGCACTGATGCTGATACACTGGAAACCAGTATAAAACTCCAAGTCCCTGCATGCCTCGCTCATATGAACAAGGCTAAATACAAGTTCAGCTTCAAGAAGAGGTTTGACACGCACACTGCCCTCTTTTTTTGCACTACTTCCTGTCTTAGTCAATGTATTGTGTACAAAGACGTTAATTGCTGTTGCTGTACCAGGTAGGAACGTCTATTCATCATTCGCATAATTAACAATTGTGAATCTCTGTAAGCCTTATGTATGGTCATACATATTAGTCTGTTATACTGCATATGTGCCCCATCACTATAGGAAGCACAAGACAATAAACAGCAGTTTGCAGATACAAGGCTGCTGTATATGCAGTAATGTCACAATTATATAATTTTTGTGCAGAAGGATTCTGTTCTATTTATGGTTAATAATATTGTACTCTAACATTTGGATCAGGTTTGTTTTGTAGTCATTTTCTATTAAAGGACAATAGCAGTTTGCAAAACTGCTTCCTTCAACTCATTACACAGTAATAAGCACTTTAGCTGTGTAAGTATTTAAAATAAATGTTTATTTTTACCTCCCAACATCAGCAAATATCTTACTGACCACCTTCATCATCTTGTATGGTAGTGGTTCCTAAACCAGTCCTCATCCACTCCATAACAGTCCAGGTTTTAGGAATGACCCAGTTGTGTTTAAGAAAAAAAGTTTAAGATGTTTTTTTTTTTTTTTAACACAACAGGGTAATCCCTAAATTGTAAGATTTTAAGTGGTGTGTGATGACTGGTGTGGGAACCACTCTTGTATGGAATCCACGTCAGTCAGACCTCATATTCATGTCCCTGTTTGTAAATGGCGTTTCGTGGATGTTCAGTGGTCATTATATTTGCTGGTGGTAGCCATCATCCTAAACAAAACTTTCACTAACTACACATAGGTTTATCTCAAGCTCTGTTTATGTGTTCAACATTACAAATATGTAATGTAATTCAATAGAATTATCAACTATATTACAGCAATAAACAGGGAATATATTTGTTAATATCTTAGATATATTTAACATTGCAAACCAATTTTTTGGCCCATACTGATATTAGCTGTCTAATGTACATTATGCTGTTAGCTTTATACTTTTATAAATTAATTTAAAAAAAATTAATATACATATTTATGGTAATCTAGATTATTTTAATTTTATAACTAACTACACAGAAGGCTCTTCACTCTGTTAAAGGGGACATTTTTAGCGCTTGGCCTGTATTTCTGCTTCTAAGTAATTACTCAGTAACATAAATATTTGCTAATATAACAGTAATTATATTACATACCACACTATATGTTTCTATTTTCATGTTTATTTTGCATATGATACTTCTCTTAATATTTCCAGGATAGTACAGGGAATAGTTGTATTTTATTCTGTGTGGGCGTATCACACCCTCCTATTTTGATGCCATTTCTGATTGATATCTAGTATTGAAACACTAGAAGGTGTGGTGCTGCTGTTCTGTTATCTCACTGAGAGAAGTGTATATTATTTGTGTTTGCTTCTATATTATAAGCACGGAGGGGGGGGGGGGGGGACTTTAGATATCCCTGTTCTGCATTAACACTGCAATGAATGTGAATTTTTTTTTTGATGACCGTGAGGTCATTTGGCAGCCTGGTCAACTTCATAGATGTGGTATTCTTGTGGAGCAGTTTCTGTATGACTGTTTGACATTCTAAGAATGTGAAAGGAAGTTACACTTCTGCTGCATCTGTACATTGGAAATGATGCGGTATTTCACACACAAAAAAACTTTAACCCATTGAGTTATATTTTTATTCATGAGCACACAGCCACAAACATTTTTCAGATTGACTGACCATGCATTTATGGTGAATAACACAGTAAGTAGATTCATGGATCATCATATATATAAATAAATCACCAGTGACACCTGCTGTCAGAGCCTTGCTGAGGCAGGTGAATGTTGAGCACCGTGCCTAGGCGGGTCTGCAGACAGAAGAGTGCTGCTGGAGAGTGCAGTCTGTGCAATTCCGTCCTAGTATAGACTCCTCCTCCTTTAGCGGATTCTGCTACCCTCCATTAATAAGCATGCTGAAAGGTCATGTGACTCGGCGCTCTTATTGATGGTAGGCAGCAAGGGTTGGAGGTTCCACTGTATCACCAGGGATGTGTCTTTAAGGTAAACGGGCAGGGGGAAACAATGGGCACGGAGAGGCTGTTTAGGGGGCTGAGATGGCACGGAGAGGCTGTTTGGGAGCGGCTGAGATGACAGACATACTGAAGACAACAATGGCACAGAGTGGCTGTATTTTATATGAACCAATCTATCTTTAATACCAGCACTACAGCAGCATAGTTGGAGAAAATAATTGATTGATTTTTTTTTTTTAATACATTCCTTCTGATATTTGACCACACTTCTCATGATACTCAGCTCACATAAATGCCTAGCTGAGTATTATGGGACCTGTAGTCGAGATGTTTGTCTGGTATTTACTACAGACCACATTATGCCCAGCCATCTTTCCTGTTCCTGGCTGAACATTTTAGGAAGCGTAATCCATAGCAGCAATAAGTATTGGGGGAGCGACCTGTTACAGTTTGTCTGGTTCACTAGCTATTTATGCTATACCACCTTCTGTGTCTGGCTCCGCCTACTGGGATTTATTGCGTACCACATCAGTATAGGCCACACTATATAATGGTGAGAGTTTTGCTGCTCCATAGTCAGTACCTGGCTCACAATGTAATGCTGGGAGTTGTTCTGTACCACCTTCAGTGTCTGACACACTAAATGATGATGGGTATAATGCTTTACCATCGTCTGTGTCTGGCTCAGTCTATAATGTTTTGGGTGGACTTATCTCCCTTTATCAGGCCAGATGTTTGTCACTGGGAGTTATTCACAAAAAGTTGAGATTAACTTTTCGTAATAAGTACTTAACCATGCATTGTGCATGGACAAACTTTGAAAATGTCTTCTGCTAGAGGAGCTGAGCTGGCCATGGATAATACATGGTCAAACCTTTACAGAATTCCCACTTTTTTAAACAATGCATTATGCAGGGCTAACTCTATTCTTCTTGCAGGAGAAACTCCCCAAGTTTTCCCCAGCATAATGCGATTGATCCCTAATTTAAAAAAAAAAAAATAATCCAATTTGTGTACCTGGTCACAGAGACCCGATCTGGGTGTGTAAATTAACATCTGATAATTCACAGAGAAACGAAGGAGGACTTTAGATGGATTTGTCAGGGTTTCTCACCTTTTTTAAATGGCAATCCTTTCCTACCCTGTGTCTGGGATGTTAAGTGGTTTTATAATGATCAGCTCCTTGCCTCAACTGTTACCACAGTTACTTACCTATTGTTAGTACCTTATTTCCGTCACATTGTTTCTGGTTACCAAATACATTGTCTGTGTTTTACCTGGTTTGGCTGACTTCCCTTCTGGTTACTGACTTTTGGCTTTGAATTCTGTTCTCCTGGTTCCAGTTCGTCTGACTACCCTCTTTGGTTCTTGACTGGGATCCCCTCCTGGATTTTGTTTTTTGTACTATTTTCCCCTTTTTTCTATTCATTATTTTTATTAAAGTGTATTGCATCATACTTTCTGCCTCAGTATGGTTCCTGGTCCCTAACTGTGACACAATGCAAAGGGTTTTCTTTTGGAACATGTTTCTAAGTCTACACTCTCTGTTTGAGCCATGATTTATGATGTAGCAAAGGCATTATTAAACACAAATCTGCACATACCAGGCAAGCCCAAATACATGTTTTCCCACAGAAATCCTAAACTCTCAGTACTACCAACACTGCAAGGGATTCTGAGTAGGCATATACAATATTCACTTTTTATGCCTCCACTATACACATAGACACCTTGGAGCAAATACACGCCTTTAAACATAGCCCAGGACAGTCTTGTACAACTGTGGGAAAAGTCATTGGACTTATCTGGTGTGTGTACATTTTGTGTATACTAATGAGTCTGCTACCCCCTGAATTTTTTAAGTGGAGGTGTTTTCAGGTCCATTTTTAACCCTACTATAAATGGTGTTAATTATGATTTATAATGACATAAGATATGAAACAAAGAGACTGGATGGATGGTTAACCCCTTAAGGACAGAGCCTTTGAAACATTTTTGTCCTTTCTGGACAATGGCTATTTTAACATTTCTGTGCTGTTTGTGTTTAGCAGTAATTTTCTTCTTCGTCATTTGCTGTACCCACACATATTATATATTGTTTTTATCGGGACAAAAAGGGCTTTCTATGGATGTCATATTTTTGATCATATCTCATCATATTATTAAAAAAAAATAATAAAATATGGTAAAAAAAAAAAAAAATACACAAATGTCTTTGTTTTTATTTGAAACAACTTCTCCTCATCGACAATAGCGAACAAAAAAACATGCTAAATAGATTCTACTATTTCTCCTGAGTAAAGGAATACCACCCATGCATAGGTTTGTTGGGTTGTTTGGGGGCTAAAATGCCAAATTTGTGAGGTGCAGTTTTTTGTTTTCCAACTTGAAATTTTTACATGCAGACAGCCTGCACCCATGTCCCATTTGGGACATATTTGAAACCAGCCAGTGTATTTTACCCCATCAACCCATATATTTTTTAAAAGTAGACACCCTAGGCTATCTCAAATGGTGGTATTTTAACACTTTCCATGCACTAATTATACCACCAGCCTTTGTCAAAGTTTGTGGTAGTAATTTTTTTGTGGTTTTTTTTTCACAATCCTTGTACTTCAGACATGAATTTACAGATTTTGGTATGTGTCACTGCCAAATAACACCCCAATAAGTGTTCAGCAACATCTCTTGAGTACAGGGATACCCCCCATGCATAGGTTTGTTGGGTTGTTTGGGGGCTAAAAGGGCCACATTGTGAAGGTGCGCATCTTCAACTTGGAATATTGACGTGTAGCCAGCCTGAGCCCATCTTTCATTTGGGACTTTTTTTTAAAGTAGGACAGTGTATTTTACCCCAAAAAGTATATATTTTGTAAAAGTAGACACCCTAGGCTATTTTAAATGGTGTTATTTTAACACTTTCCATGCACCAATTCTACCACCAGCCTTTGTCAAAGTTTGTGGTAGTCATTTTATTGTGTATTTTTTCCCACATACATTGTACTTTAGACACAAATTCACATATTTCGGTATGTGTCACTGACAAACAATACCACAATATATGTTCAGCAACATCTCCCGAGCACAGGGATACCACCCATACATAGCTTTGTCAGCTTTGTTGGGTGTTGAAAGGCTACATTTGAGAGGTGCGCTTTTTGATTTTCAAACTTGGAATTTGAACATGTAGAGCAAGGAAGGGGTTAATAGCTCTTATAAGAGCCTTTGTAGTACTGTACAAAAAAATTAACCCCTAAAAATGCACAGACAAGAAAAAATGTTCTGCTGTGCAGTGATCAGTGGCAGTGAAGGGGTTAATACACTACACTATACAAAGGGTATGGCTTTTATAAAAGCCCTTGGGACTCACAATTTTTTAACATTTAATTTAATTCATTACAATTAAAAAATTATGTTATACAGATCTGTCTCTTTCCCTCACTAAAACTCAAGTGAGGAGAGGGAGGCAGATCCATATGGGTCAGAACAATATTTACGAACCAGACGAATGGTGATGCTCATCTGAGAAATCACCAAACCACCTTTGCCACTGATCGGCTGTTACTGATCGCTATACACGCGTTCAGACAGCTTCAAATCCTTCTGCGACTAGATTGCTCCATATGCGCTGCTTAGGCAGTGACCATATGTGCTGCTTAGGAAGTGATATACAGCAAGGAAGGGGTTAATAGCTCTTAAAAGAGCCTTTGATATACTGTAATAAATCAAAGTAAAAAAAAATAACCCCTAAAAAAATGCACAGACAGCAAAAAATGTGCTGCTGTGTAAGATCACTGCGTACACAGCGATCAATTGCAGGGAAGGGGTTAAATACTGGAAACGGCTTTTATAAAAGCCTTTGGGTCTCAATTCTATTAAATATATTATAATTAAAAACTTACATTATACAGCTCTGTCTCCCTCCCTCACTAAAACTCAAGTGAGAGGGAGGCAGATCTACACGGGTCAGATCAAATATTTACAAATATTGATCTAACCAGACGAATGGTGATGCTCATCTAAGCAAACGCCAACCCGCCTTTGTCACTTATCAGCTGTTACTGATCGCTATACAAGCGGTCAGACAGCTAAAAAAAAAATTTTTACGTTAAATGTAGTCCCCTAGCGGGTATAATTAACACGTGACGGGTGTAATAAAAAAGTAAAAAAAAATTTAAAAATGCTTCTGAAGCAAGATTGCTGCATTTGCGTCAGATCGCTGCTTAGGCAGTGATTTACAGCAAGAAAGGAGTTAATCTCTCTTAAAAGAGCTTTTTTTTTATACTGTAATGAATTACAGTAAAAAAAAAAAAATGAACCCCTAAAAAATGCACAGACAGCAAAAAATGTGCTGCTGTGTATGATCACTGCGTACACAGCGATCAATGGCAGGGAAGGGGTTAAATGGCTTTTATAAAAGCCCTTGGTGTTTAAAATTTTATTAAATATTATTTTTATTATTTATTTTTTTTTTTTTTACTTTATCTGATCTGTCTCTCTCCCTTACTATAACTAGTAAGGTGAGGGAGGCAGATCAATACTTGTCAAAGGCAATATTTGCTAATATTGCCTTTGACTGTATGGTAAGTGCTCATCAGAGCACTTACCATACATGCCTGCACACAGATCACATAGATCTGTTGTGCCGGCATCGATTGGCTCCCCCTAGAGGATCGGAAGTGAAATACTTTCACTTCCGATGCTCTTGCCATTAGAAGGGAACCGCTGCCTGTACAGGCAGCGTTCCCTTCTACTGAGCCGATGGGGTCGCTCAGGAGAGTGACCACCATCGGCTCTGGGCAGCCTGAAGGTGTTGTTAAGTGCCTCGCTGGCGAGGCACTTTAACAACACCGGAGATGCTTAGAAAGCGAACGATCGTTCGCTTTCTAAGCACAAGTGTGCAGTGGGCGCAGCCATTTTTAAATGGCTGCTACGATCACTCCGTGGAGTGATCGTAGCGCGCCCCTGCACATTTGGGGAGTGTTGCACAATGCCTCTACCTAGAGGCATTGTAGCAACACCGTTAGAGTAAAGAAAGCGACCGCTGGTCGCTTTCTTTACTCAGTTTAGTGCATGACGTGCCAGGCACGTCACCTGTCGGCAAGTCCTCGATTTGCCGTGACGTGCCTGGCACGTCATCTGTCGTTAAGGGGTTAAATGATTGCATCAAACTGATCAATAAGTGATCCAACACCAACTGGAACCCAAAAGGTAACCTACATATAGGTAGTACACAAAGGAAATTGCATGATGAGAGGGGAGTGTCTTAGAGTAAAACTGAATAAATTCTTAGAAGGGTATTTTGCAAACATTTTAAGGGATCTCCCTGAACACACGAAATCATAATACTAAGAATCCCAGAAAGGAGATTACATAAGGGACAACACAGAGGCAATACACCTTACTCTCAGTCTTGCTGTATTAGAATCACAAGTGAAAAAAAAGTAATAGTTATGTATGTAATGTCGCATGTCATTTAGTACAAGAACTCCAAACCACACCCGCACTCTTTCAAGTGGGGTGTTCATTTTCACCAAAGGCCCAACCTTTCAACACTATCAGGTCTTTGCTTTTATTTACATTTGATTTAATAAAACTATTTTACAAACACATCCACTGCAGTCCAAACATACTGTATTGTCAGCTTTATTACTGTGTAGACTTTAAGACACTCACACACACCAAAAAGTCTGAACTCATAGAAAAGAGGGACATCAGAGGGGGAAAGAGGTGCAGAGGAATCTGGGTATAAAATAAGGTGGCTATGACATTCAGGGACATGGAATCGAGCGGAGGAGATTATATATATATATATATATATAAATATATATATATATATATATATAAATATATATATATATGTATGTGTGTGTGTGTGTGTGTATATATATATATATATATATATATATATATATATATATATATATATATATATATATATATATACACACACACACACATAGAAGTAATATATCATCACATACATATGGTTTCACTTCTACATAAAATACATTTAATTTTATACTAATTATTAGGTAGCCTTGGGAAGCACATTGATTTCAGATTTAATATATTTATAATATACATAGTCATTACTGGACATACACATACAATCACACACTGGGTGTCTTGCTTGATGCAGTTCAAGCAGTTGCAGCTTATATTGAGCTACGTGAAGTAAGACTCAGCCAATCAGAAGTAACTTCTGAACTCTCAGCCAATCAGGAGAGTTGAGAAGTCTCCTGATTGACTGAGAGCTCCTTTAGTCAGAGGTCTCAATCTGTGACTTTGCATTGTACCTGGGCCATAAAGTTCCATTGCGGGAGTTTACAATGCAGTCTGGGACATATGGTCAACATAGTACAAAATAAGGATTGTCATTCTTAAAAAGGGACACTTGAGAGGTATGATGTATGACAGAGCCCCACCAACTGTAATAAAGCTCACAGTAATGTGCATCATGTATGACAGATGCTCATAGCAATAAAACTCACCTTTTAATGTGTAGTATTTACTGCAGTGAGCATTAGACAGGGCAGTGCTGCAGTCTAAGATGAATGTAGCAGCTTAATGCATAACTAGTGGCTGTGGTCACGTTGGTCCATACTATAGCATTGAGTGTTTTATTAGCACTTGCATAAAAATAAATTCAGAGACTGGCTGCTGATTGGTTGGCAACAGTGACTGATATTTTTAAAACTAACTCAACGAAATAGGGCTATTTCAAAAAAAAAAAAATGTAAATGACATAACTGCCTCTTTACATATATATACAATTTGTTGAATTATTTAAAACATGGCTGAACAATGCATTCATGCACACACCTCTGGGACTCTAAACACATTGGTAATAAAATGGTTAATCAGCCAACCTGCATGAATTGAATGGCTCACCTCCTTCCTTTTTGTGCTCTGGGGCATGCCCACATAATTAAATATAAATTGCTAACCCAATCCCAGTTTTGGTTAGCTGGGAGGCCAGGACTTCTAGCCCTTGCCCCAATGTATTCTATCGAGGGATGGGGTCCATTTGGCTGGCATATATTGAGTAGACCATATAGTGTATCACTGATTTATGTAGGAAAGACACCAAGTACTAGAAAAGATAATTGAACAAGTGCACTAATCATTAGAACAGGAACAAGTTATATGAATGTTTAAAAAATGTGGCTTTACTGTCGCTCTGAGCAACACTCATTTTGTTGGCATTTCTCTGTGTCACTTATATATGTTTCATCCTGCAGGTTTCCTTACACATGGCTGAGTGTGAGACGGATGCTGAAGGTGACCAAACTTTATATGATGAAGATAGTAGCCATACGTTTTCACATGTGAGTTATAACACACAAAAAAACATTGAAACAGATGTTGGGAAACGAGACAGATCTTGAATTTACAGCAGTGCTGTAATATTTCATTGTCTGTACATAATAGCATTTTTTGGTTCTAGAAACTCAATTTAACTATGCTTTTGCCTATATAACTCAAGCTCTCCAATGCGGATAAAAACGTTGAAGATAATAAAATACTAGGTTTATTGCACCATAATTAACGACGTCACTGTGGATTATGTTATTAGGTTGGATTTTGGAAATCTTTTTGTCCTCAGTTTCTACATAACTTCACCCTTGACCTCATCCACTTTTCTTTAAGAGCCAGTCAAATTTTTGTAGGAGCCAGAAAAAATGAATACCATAGGAACTCAAAAAAAGTTATGCTCAGCAGTTTTTAGCAGCCCATTTTACTTTCTATTAGATAATCTTCTATCTGGCTGCATATATCGATGAATATTAGAACATTACATAGAGATGCTTAATTTCTTCAGTTGTGGCCAAATAACTATTTATCCACATAGTATATACTCCAATAACAGTAATGTTAATTTCTTTATTTTACAGGAGCCAATAAAGTCAGATAATGTCACAGTTTGTTTCTCAGTGGAAGAATTGGAATCTTTTGAAGAAAGGCAAAATCAATCTTGCAGGAATGCACCAGTGGAAATTCATCAGACCCCCACCTTAGTGGGTAGGGCGAGAATTTCTTAACACTATGGTGTGAGTGATGAGGAAGCTTCACTGTGTTTTTTTTAATTCTTTTAACTTTTTATTATTACAATGTAATAAATAAACCACTTCTAGGAACGGTTAATTCATTTTACCAACATTAGATACACATTATCATGATGAATCCATTAGTTGGGTTTAAAGTGAGTGTTCATTTTTTTGTAATCTTAAAGGGACACTACCACTTACACAAGATGTAACTAGATTACCTGTGCATTTAAAACAAACACACATATAAGACATATGCCACAGTTTTTTTCTTATAGGCACCAGGCTTAGTCATGAAACGCGTAAGGCGTATTTTACTAGGTGACTTGTTGCCATCATATGCCAACATAAGAAAAGAAAATAATTTATTTATAACTGATGACTTAATAATAATAATAATAATAATAATAATAATAATAATAATAATAGTAGTAGTAGTAGTAGTAGTAGTAGTAGTAGTAGTAGTAGTAAGCTGACCAACCCTTGTGAATTTCCAAGGATCTTTGTGTTGGTCAGGGGTACAGTCGGATGGTATGGAATAAATGATCATACACAAAAAAGTAGAATGTGTATAGGGAACATACCAATTATAGAAAAAAAACCAATGCCTGATTCTTAAATTATTCAAATATAAGATATGGTCAGTATGATTTTACATGGTATATAAGTTCTCTGAAATTACCCCTTACCTTAAAAATTATCATATTCCCTATTCTTAGCAGCTATTTTGCAGTAAAAAAAACTCATGAAGGATAATCCAGTCTCCAGATTTAAATTTGTTTAACAACATTTATTCTTAAGTTTGCAGCACTTTATGCATCCAAAAAAAATGTCTAAAATAATATATATATTTTTAAAATGGATGACACTGTTCCCCTCCCCTGTTTTGGTTAATTTCGTTTCATGAGTTGCACACGGACTGTGGTGAAAGTAATTTTTTTTTTGGGGGGGGGGCTAGTTCAATTATGTTGAAGTTTTACTTATTTTATTTTGTTACAAATAGGTTATATCTATGTGAAACCTGAGATTGTATCTCGTATTCATAGAGGAGAGGAATTATGCGTTAAGAGCAATTTGTATTCACAGAACCGGAGTTGCCAAATAAATCCATCGACAAGTAAGTGACTTCATCTTTTTCCACAAGAAAAACTGATCATTGGAAGCGGTTAATAACCCATTATAGTGTTAATGGGGAACATAGTCTCAAGTTAAAGGGGGGGGAAATAACTGGGCTAAAGCTAGAGAACCAATGAATGAAGGATGAACAAAACGTAACGAAGAACCATAAACATAAGTGGAAATGTGTTTTTTACACAATTTCTGAGACAGTTAAAAAATAATAATTCAAGCACAACATATACACCAGGTCTACTCAACCATTAACTTCTAGTTTAGATTTATATCTAATATGGGCTGTTTTGTATGTTTTTATAAATGTTATGTTATTGGATGACTTGTCCACCAAATGACTCAGCATTGTGTTGAGAGCAGTGCTTTCCCTAACTTATATGTTGGTCAATTTCTGTTACTCTGCTTAAAGAAGGAGTATAATCCCTTTTTGAAAATGTTTATTTTAGTCATAAAGAGTTTTGCACCATTATATTAACTGGCCCTTCTTTGCAGAGACAAAGACTAGGGGTTTTCCATCTCCCTCTGTCATTGGTCTTGCACATTTCAACTGTGCGGCTCACCGCCGAAAGCAGGGGGAGGAGATGTAATGAATTAAAAAATGAACCATACACAGTGTCAGAAGATTTACAAGCAAATCCATTAAATAAGAGAGATTACTTTTTTTTTTTTTTAGTGACTCTTGTGTCTCCTCTCTATGATGTCAGCTTGAGGCTTGAAATGTAAACATTTCCCTTTACATAGGATCATAGGTCTTTTTTCAACCAAAATTACTAAGTCCATCATGTTCAACCATTCTGCCTTCCTCCTTCCATTGCCCAGAATCACACTGCATATTTAAGGTGAGGTCTTACCATTAACTTGTACAGGCGCATGATGATATCCTCCTCCCATAAATCAATATCTTTTTTTATGCATGCAAATGTATCTAAATCTTCCTACAGGGAAGACTGGAAATTGCCCTACCTAATTTTGTGTCATGAGCAAACAGATATTAATACAACTTTGGACATCATTAATAAACAAATAAAAAAAATTAGAAAGGCCCAGTTGTCCAAAAACATAAGTCCCCTCCTTCTTACAACACTTTCTCAGCCATGCATTAAACTCCATAAGCTCTCGCATTCTCTCTGAAGTAGCGTGTGGAATTTTTACTAATTTTCTTTCTCAAAATTACAATTGCATTTGAAGCTACTGGAGATACCACCGACACATTCTGAATATGTTTTTCTCTTAATTTATGCATTTCTACTAACACATAGTGTATATCAGTTTTTATTTTTATACTCTCTTCCTTTTAACATTTGAATTGATATATTTCCAGGGTTACAGAATTTATTCTTGACCAGATCAAATGAGTACCGTTAAACTGGGTAATGGAAACATCCCCGTGATGTTGGTTATTATTATACCAAACACAGTTTTGAGAATGAGAAGAAAATCAATGTATTCTTTGGAATTAATATACTTGGTTGTTGTTATTATATGTGTGTATGTATGTATGTGTGTATATATATATATATATATATATCTTAACATCTTGTAAATTTTATCCCACAGGTCCATGTAAAAGCAGCAAAGATAAATATTTAATAGACCATGTTCATACAAAAGGACAAGCCAATGTAGATGAAGCAAAGAGTAAACAAGGGAGCTCATTAAATAATTTCCCTCCAGAAACTAAAACATGCGAAGGAGAAAGTTTGTCAAGTACCCAAACTCGAATAAAGAGGCAACGCACATCTACCCTAGCTGAAAAACAAAACAAAGGAAAAGTGAAGCTCATAAAGACACGTACAAGAGTGGACAAATGTAGCAAACAAGGTATTTCCTTTAATGAAATATCATCTTGTAACATTGAAAAGGTTGGAAAGGAACAATTGACTGGAACGAGTAGTAGTGTAGGAAACATGGCCTGTAATTTCAACGATGGTGAATCCAAAGCTCAGGTTCCTAATCAACCTAAAACCTATATGTGTACTGAGTGTGGGAAACATTTCACACAAAATGCAAGCCTCATCATTCATCAGAGAACCCACACAGGTGAAAGGCCACATGTGTGCAAAGTATGCGGCAAGAGTTTCATCAGTAGCGCATATCTCGTCATGCATCAGAGAGTCCACACTGGAGAACGACCATATGCCTGTAATGAATGTGGGAAAAGCTTTATAAACAGTTCTAATCTTATCATCCACCGAAGGGTTCACACAGGAGAACGTCCTTACGTGTGCAATGAATGCGGAAAAAGTTTTCGGCACAGCTCTGACCTTGTTAGGCATCAAAAGGTACATACTGGAGAAAGGCCTTATTCCTGCCTTGAGTGCGGGAAGCGCTTCTTTCGCAGCTCACATCTGATTCGACACCGAAGAACTCATACAAAAAAATAGAATTACTGATTTTTTGTTGTTGTACATATTGCACTTTATATTGTTCAGCGGAAGTGGTGTTTAGGATGTGTTGCACTGCCAAATGTTTTAATTTTGCTTTCTACAGCACATATGTCACTTGGAATTCTGCAGCTGCAGCAATATGCAGAGCATTAAGATTATCCACAGCACTTTGTAATTGAACAATCATGCAAGCAGTTTATGTAGTGTTATTGGAAAATCAATGGATGTAAGTCAGAACACATCTGTTTTCTGGTGAGTCTGCTTCTACTCAATGATTAATTTATTTGTTTGTGGCGATTTTTTATTTTTTTTATTTTACTTTTTCCAGTGTCACAATCGTCTGACACTAAAATAGTAAAAGTGCATAATCTGAATTTCCAAAATATTGTTCCATTGCATATAACAGTATACACCAATTAGACATAACAATATGACCACCTACCTAATATTGTGTAAGTTCATTTTTAATGCCAAAAGAGCCATGGATGCCACTAGACCTCTGAAGGTGTGTTGTGGTATCTGGCAGCAAGACGTTAGCGGCAGATCCTTTAAGTTCTGTAAGTTGCCAGGTGGGGCCTTCGTTGATTAGACTTGTTTGTCCAGAACATCCAGCAGATGCTCAGTTAGATTTAGATTAGGGAATTTGGAGGCCAAGTCATCAACTTGAACTCGTTATTGTGTTCCTAAAATCATTCCTGAACCATTTTTTCCTTTGTGGTAGAGCACGTTTTCCTGCTTAGTGTCCAATGCGATCAGGGAATACAGTTACATGGTTTGCAACAATGCTTATGTAGGTGGTATATGTCTAAGTAACATTCACATGAATAGCAGGACCCAAGGTTTCCCAGCAAAACATTGCCCAAAGCATAACACTGTCTCTGCCGGCTTGACACCTGTCAGTGGTCATAATGTAAGGGTTGATCGGTGTACATCTCCATGTAAAGTAATTTATTTGCAAATTACAGCCTTCATTCTTTACCACTCATTTAGTTCCTGTTTGTGTTTTCCCGTCTGTTTATTTGCTTTGTTAGCAATGTTATCAATCTACCAGTCGCCAGGTACTAATGGGAAAATACAAATGTTACTGAACTGTGAATAGTAAATCATTGTAATATGTTTATAAAAATGCAAGATATAACTTTAAAATGAAATTGTTTAAAAAAAAAAAAGGGTTACCTTTTGAGTTTAGTGTAGTCCTCTGTATTTTCAGATGAAAGGTTTTATTTCTGCATGCTAGTTACTACACAAAACCTTTGTGTGGCAGTATGCACTTGTCTCTGTCTCTTGTCGATGATAGGGAGAAAAGGTTAGAGAGAGAGAATTGTTGTTAAATCAAAGGATACTCATAACACTTCTGTTGGCACCTGTGCCCTGGAGGGCTCTGTTGTGATTTTATTTATAAATCCAGGGCATATATATATATATATATATATATATATATATATAATCTCTATATCCATCCACTGCACTATAATCAGTGTATTTTAACTTTGCAAGCTGAAGCCACCTTAGCATGTATAGCTTTTAAAATTCTGTCCAAAAACACTCCAGTCCCACTGGACTCTTTCGGTAGATTGTATGTTGCCTATGAAGGCAGGAAAGACCCAAATCATAGAAAGTGTTCTCAGCTTTACAGTAAATATTAAATAAAGATGTTCACTCCTATTCTCCATTAAATCACAGAGCAGCAGCTTGATGCGTTCCGCACTATTTGATTGTAAATAGTGCAAAACCCGTCGGTCTGCATTCTTTTTTGGTGATAAAATGTATTTAAAGTCTTTACGAGATGCAAGGGTTTTAAGGGAGAATATTCACTGATATCTATCTTTCAATTTTTGTTGGATGCTCCCCCAATATCAAATATTTATTTGCTGGTTCCAAAAGTTGAATAAGTACCAACAGCATTAAAAACTGAAATTGTGTGTGTTACAACACAATATACTGAAACAAAATTAGAACAACCAGTGCTCCATGAATTAAAAGCTCCACTGACTGAATAAATTAAAACACTTTTTTTAAAAAAAAAATGTTTCCATAAAGACCTATGAGAAAAATACAGGCAACATATGCATTTTGCAGTGACTCTGCTTAATCATAGGTGAACGCCCATACTATATTTCATTAAGGTTGAAATATAAACATTGTGTGTAAAATATAAGCATGCAGTATGTGGGTCATAAAAAAATGTTGTTGTTTTTAAGGTATGCACCTTAATGTTTTTTTCAAAGGTTAGGATAACTTATGAATATATTTCTCTCTGTTTTAGCTTTAATTTAATTTTTAAATGTAAAGTTCAGCACACACTTTTTATTAGTTTGCGAGGTTAAACCCTGGTAGGGGCAGCCAGGGTGTCTAATTGTAGCTTCTTTATAAGGTGTGTTTGGATAGTATGGGCATTCGCCTATGATTTAAGCCCAGTCAGCACGAAACGCATTAGGTGGCTGTGTTTTTCTTGTCCCTCCCCATCTGTGCCGTATTTTTATTTTTTTTAATATGGAGTTGTTGTTTTTTTAATTTATTCAGCGTGTAGATCCTCTAATCCGTGTTGCGCTGGCCTTTCTATTTTGTTTCAGTATACTATGGGTGAGGGACTTCTGTAGACCCAAAAAATGAAATGTTTCTTTAAATAGGTTTAGCACTGTAACAACAACAATGCAAAAAAAGCTTAATGAATGCATATAGGAAATACCTTTTTTTTTCAGGTCCCACTCTCACTATAGAGGGATGCAAGAGGGAGATCAGTACAGACAGTGGTAAACTACCGCAACTGGATTTATAGCAGTATACAACAGGGACTACAACGGGACTTTTGAGTCATATTAACCAGCCAGAAAGTAGTGCATGAGCTGACTTTGGTTAAGTATTACAGAGGTCACTGTGAAGCACATTTCTTATATCTAATAAGGCACAGCCAGATCTTAATTGTTTTAAGGGGGGGGGGGGGGGGGCTAAATATCTTCCAACAGTTTAAAGGAACATTGCACCTTGTTTCCTTGAAGGAAGCAAGGGTTAAACAAAACATATCCCTATAATTTGAAGTAAACCCAACGGTGTATCTTAATAGATACACATGGGTTTACCATCTGCTCTGTCTCACATTGGAGACACAGCAGTTCCTGGTTGTCGTGTGCTCACAAAGTCGGCCAATGCTCTGACTGCCGAATGCGAGGGTCTCTTGCTGCTAGTGCAGAGAGAGACCATGGTTTTTGCTTGGGATAAGCAGGGGGGACCTAGTTAAGGTCTCCCCTGTAGATCCCATGCAAAAACGAGGGCGCAAAGAGAGCCGGTCACCGACCAGACAGCTGCCTATGGAAGCATGGCAGCTGTCGGTCAGAGGATAAACTGGCCTTTACTATCAAAAGTACACGCTAGTTTATCCTCACAATAGGAACAATTAAAATTTCACTTGTGCTTCTATATTAGCACAAATGAAAAGTTTAGTGTTCCTTTAAGTGGCAAATAATTTCATATCAGAAGCATTTAGTCTTAGAATTGCCTTTTGCAACTCATTGGTCATATTTGTGGATATTAGAGTTTTTTATTTTCTTGATGGCATGCATAATTATCGAACTTTTTGCATTAGAGGCATACTGTTTAATCAGGAGTACAGATTTGTTACCATTTATTTGCATAAAAAAAATCATAATGATGCAACATATACTGTATTTTTCGCTCCATAAGACACACTTCTTTCCTCCTCAAAAGTAAGGGGAAATGTCTGTGCGTCTTATGGAGTAAATGTAGTACATGTTCAGTACTTACCTCCTTGTTGCTCAGTCTCCTCCGTGCAGGCTTCCCTCCTCAGAAACTCTGGTGGCATTTTTGTTCTTTTTTAACTTTATTGAAGCCGCATGAACAATTTCCGTGCAGGAGGGAAGTCTGCACGGAGGAGACAGAGCAACAAGGAGATAAGTACTGGCGAAGGGGGGAGGAGGGTGGCAAAAAATTTGCAAAATCCTGGCATAGTGAGTGACAAAACCTGGCATATTTAATGGCTAAATCCTGGCAAATTAAATGGCTAAATCCTGGCAAATTAAATGGCTAAATCCTGGCATATTAGATGGCTAAATCTTGGCATATTGAGTGACAAAACCTGGCATATTAAATGGCGAAATCCTGGCATATTAAATGGCTAAATCCTGGCATATTAAGTGACAAAACCTGGCGTATTCAATGGCTAAATCCTGGCAAACTAAATGGCGAAATCCTGGCAAATTAAATGGCAAAATCCTGGCATATTAGACAACTAAATCCTGGCCTATTGAGTGACAAACCTTGGCATATTAAATGGCGAAATCCTGGCATATTAAATGACAAAACCTGGCATATTAAATGGCTAAATCCTAGCATATTAAAATAGCTAAATCCTGGCATATTGAGTGACAAAACCTGGCATATTAAATTGCTAAATTCTGGCATATTGAGTGACAAAACCTGGCATATTAAATGGCGAAATCCTGGCTTATTGAGTGACAAAACCTGGCATATTGAGTGGCTAAATCCTGGCATACTGAGTGGCTAAATCCTGGCATACTGAGTGGCTAAATCCTGGCATACTGAGTGGCTAAATCCTGGCATACTGAGTGGCTAAATCCTGGCATACTGAGTGGCTAAATCCTGGCATATTGAGTGGCTAAATCCTGGCATATTGAGTGGCTAAATCCTGGCATATTGAATGGCTAGATACTGGCATATTGAATGGCTAGATACTGGTATATTGTGCATAATGGAAAATATTATAGTCCAAAGCAGCTGGGATGCTAAATGTTAGTCACCACTGCACTCTTATGACTATCACAGGGATTGCTAATGTTTGCTGGTGCACACTGCATTTCTCATGGTGCAGAATGGTGTGCCTAAGGTTAGCTGTATTAGTTTTGTCTCACTACTTTTGGGGAGATACAAATTTAGTAAAGATCTGTTCTATATGTGGTTTTCTTGTTTTCCTCTTCTAAAGCTAGGTGCGTCTTCTGGTCAGGTGCATCTTATATAGCGAAAAATACAGTAATTTAAATGGTATTTCCCTGTGAAAAACGACCAAGGAAAAGGATTTAGGAATAGTTGTTGATAGCAGACTTAGCAACAGTGCTCAATGCCAGTCAGCAGCTGCAAGGGCCAATAAGATATTAGCATGTATAAAACGGGGCATTGATTCACTGGAGGAGGATATCATCTCATCTCTTTACAAGTCAATGGTAAGACCTCACCTTGAATATGCAGTATAATTCTGTGTACCAGTCCTTAAAAAGGATGTTATGAAAAGTGACTAAAAAAGTTTCATTTATATATGCTAGAAAAAAGCCATCTCAGGGAATATGATAACATTATATAAATATGGGCAGGGTCAATATAAAGAGCTCTCCAGTGACCTTTTCATTAACAGAAGAGAAAACAATTCAAATTTTTTTTATATGGTATCCAAAGAAAGCTCAGACTGTCCTTTAAAAAAAAACCTATTACTTGTACTGGTGTGTTAAGTGACGGAAAGGGAAATTGTTTAAACAACCACATATCAAAGTGGAAAAATCATCCCTGGTGATTTGGCCCTGGAAAATCCCTGATATTTAACAGGTTAAGAATGGACTTTTTATTTTTTTTATAATGTTGCACCGCTCAGGGTAAAGGCTTTTTTTGTACACTTCTGCTGTGCCTGTGTTTTAGCTGTAATTTTCCTCTCTCATTTAAAGTTTGGGGATAAGAAAGGCTTTCTTTAGGTACCATTATTTTGATCATATAATATAATTTGCTCCAAAAAATGATGGAAAATTGAATAAATAAAAAAAAACTGCTAAATAGATTCTAATATTGGAAAGTGCTTGAAAGCTGTGAAAAACATTTTCAATGTGAGCATCAAAGTGAACAAAACATTGATTATTTCATTATCCCATCTTTATTTGATTTCAATTATCATGTTTTATGCATGTTAACATCATAGCGCTGACAGGGTATTAATTTATTAAACATTTAAATTTGCTACATCTGCACATCTAGTTATATGCTTTGAGCTTGTGGCGTGGTAGCTGCAGATATATATTGTTACACTATACAGTATGTACAGTGAGGGTAAAAAGGTTTTTGATCCCCTGCTGGTTTTGAACGTTTGCCCCCTGACAAATAAATGATCCGTCTATAATTTTAATGGTAGGTGTATTTTAACAGTGAGAGACAGAATAGAAAAACCAAATTAAAAAAACGCATGTCAAAAAAGTTATAAATTGATTTGCATGTCAATGAGTGAAATAAGTATTTGATCCCCTATCAATCAGCAAGATTTCTGGCTCCCAGATGTCTTTTATATCAGTAACAAGCTGAGATTAGGAGCAATCTCATTAACTGTATAAAAGACACCTGTCCACAGAAGCAATCAGTCAATCAGATTCCAAACTCTCCACCATGGCCAAGACCAAAGAGCTGTCCAAGGATGTCAGGGACAAGATTATAGACCTACACAAGGCTGGAACAGGCTACAAGACCATCGCCAGGCAGCTTGGTGAGAAGGTGCCACTGGTTGGTGCGATTATTCACAAATGGAAGAAACACAAAATAACTAAGTCTTCCTTGTTCTGGTGCTGCATGCAAGATCTCACCTCGTGGAGTTTCAATGATTATGAGAACGGTGAGGAATCAGCCCAGAACTACACAGGAGGATCTTGTTACTGATGTCAAGGCAGCTGGGACCATAGTCACCAATAAAATAATTGGTAACACACTACGGTGTCGTGGATGGGTATTGCAGCATGACAATGACCCAAAACACACAGCCAAGTTAACAAAGGAGTGGCTCAAGAAGAAGCACATTAAGGTCCTGGAGTGGCCTAGCCAGTCTCCAGACCTTAATCCCGTAGAAAATCTGTGGAGGGAGCTGAAGGTTCAAGTTGCCAAGTGTCAGCCCCGAAACCTTAATGATTTGGAGAGGATCTGCAAAGAGGAGTGGGACAAAATCCCTCCTGAGATATGTACAAACCTGATGGCCTACTACAAGAAACGTCTGACCTCTGTGATTGCCAACAAGCGTATTGCTCCAAGTACTAGTAGTAGTCGAAGAAGTGAAATGCTTATTTCACTCACTGACATGCAAATCAATTTATAACTTTTTTGACATGCACTTTTCTGGATTTATTTTTTGTTATTCTGTCTCTCACTGTTAAAATACACCTACCATAAAAATTATAGACTGATCATTTCTTTGTTAGTCAAAAATGAGCAGGGGATCAAATACTTTTCCTTTTCCTTCATTTGAGCTAAGATGTTTACACCCTAGATAGAGCTATACAAGTAAATCAATAATAATAACTTCTGTGCCAAAGGTTGCCCATTGTCATTTATACTGGTATGCGAGTAACAATCAGTAATGTGTTTTTGTTTTCATTTTCTTATTAAAGCATTTCTATTTAAAATACCTACAACTGATGCCGTTTTTCAATTAAACATGTCATTTTTTGCTATAGTTGTCCTTTTAACCCCCTTAACCCCCTTAACGACCAAAGCACCATACAGCATCTGTGTGTTCCTGGCTGCTGATCATGAAGTGATCGGAGCCAGAAACACGCAAGCAGGGACCCGATCAGGGTCTCTTTAGACCCTGTCGGTTCCTGCCAACATCCCGGAAGTTCGGGCATGCAGGGATGCCAGAGATGTAGCGATGCTCTGTTTGAGCATTCGCTACATTTCCTAAGTCAGACTGAGGCCACTTAAACTGGCCTCATCTGACACTGGGGATCCCGCTGCAAGTCCCTGCAGCGGGTTCCTCAGCACAGCTCATCACGGGGTGCCATGATGAGCTTTAACATGCAGGATGGTCTATGCTGTCCTGCAGGCTTTTTTCCTGTAAAATGAAGCCAACGCTCACTTTGAGCATCAGCTACATTTTCTGTGTCAGATCGAGTGGCCTCACCTGACAGTAGGGACTTTTAGCGGGGTCCGCACAAAAGGGGGCTGCGATAAGCTGTTTAATTTAGGACATTCCATGCCATCCTATTAGCCTCTAGGCACTAAAAAGTTGGATGGCATGGAACATCCTACAGGCGGGAAGGGGTTAAAGAAGTAGTACCCCTATTGCTCCACCGCTGCTTCAAGCCAATTTTTTACAGGCCTGATAAATTACTGGCTAAATGGGTAACTGTATCTACAGGCAGAGACTTGAAGCGCAAGGTGTCTTTTTATTTTATTTTTTTCTGTCTTGCTTTTTTTTCTTTTTTAATCTTACGAGTACTTGCATGTGATTTGCGTCCTCCCCCCCGACTTTGTGATTAAAAAAAAAAACCCTGATAAATTACAATAGAGCACACCATGAGGGTTAAAAGAAATGATATATACACACGCACACATATATAGTCATTACTTATGATACCTCTGCATCAAGACTATGGACTACAATACATCTAAAAATCACACTCAGGGTAAACGGAACAGCTGAATGGATTGCTTTTTATTATTTTTTATTTAATAAAAAGCTGTACATTTTCTAATGCCCATCTGGCACAATATTAAAGATTTTTTTATTCAATGCATTATATCCTGGGTACATGTGATTTAAGACACAAATCTTGCAAATTTTTTGTGGTTCAGTGCGTAAAATGTTTAAAAGAAATTATATGCATTACACACTTTTTTTATTGTCTATAACCTAAAATACTGAATTATTGTTGCAGCTGAAAAGAAACCTTTATAAATGTTTGTGTAATTCTACAAATTAAATATGGCTTGCTTAGTTCTCTAGTTCAGTACAATATTGTATATATTATAAATTAATAAAAGTGACAATGACTGTGTTTTGTTTTTTTTCCCCTTTTATTCTTTGTTTACCTACACTTTTGTTTTAACTGGTTAACAATATACTAATGTACAAAAGAATCCAATCCCATGTAATCGGATTTTTTTATACTTTGTCTGTTGCATACGCTAATTACGGTAAACCCACCTGGTTATGACCCTTTACAGCTGTTTTCCTTTTTTTTTTTTTTTTAAGAACATATACTAACACAGGAGCATGCAAGCTTTTTCTGAAGTGGGTCATATGATCAGGAATGAATGTGCATATGGTCTGTATTAAAAAAAAATTAAAAAATCTACAGTTACGGTGAAGAATAGAAAAAAAGATGTTTGTCATTTAGCAGTAATACAAAACCACTCCAAAACTGTATTCCAACACTACACACCACCTTTATAGGGCTAATGATAATATGGGAGTTAAGTCGGTGGAGCCACACCTTGCTGTTAAATGATCTACACCTTGCTAATAAACTACAAAAATGGAGGACAAAACAGATGTGCTTGCATCTGCCTGCCCCCAAACACTGGCATCACCTTACCAAAGTAGTAAGTGCCCTGCTTGCACACTAGGAACTGCGGCATCACTGTTTGCAGCCTTGCTCATCCACCTCACCTTTCATCATGTTGGAATTAGTAGCCAGACTACAGGAGGCAACATCCCCTTCAGGTAAGTATAGCTCTTAATCTACAGACTTCCCATTTTAACATACTACTAATATCCTCTATAAATTTGCTTGCCTTGTGGTTGGCAAATCAATAGTTTAAGATTTCTATTAAAATAAAATGTATCTACCTTCTTCTGTATCTGGTTGTCTTGCAGCATGGGCCACAAGGAAGTAGATGGTTCGCTTGTGCACTTACCCATACCACAGGTTCCCTGCATACGGAATAATGTAGATACATTTTATTTTAATATAACTCCTAAATTATTTATTTGGTAGTTACGTGAATGCATTTGCTAGTCACCAAATGTATAGATTAGTCATCTATACATTGGGTGACTAGCAAATGCATACATATGTATGTATACACATTTATAGTCAACATATAAAAGTATATTTAAAATGAGACTTTGTCATGTCATACATGTCCCTTAAAGTGTATGTACCTGTGAGAATCTGAATGATTTTTCATAATATACACAAAATTATGTGTAAATATATATAATTGAGGTAAATCAAGGTATAGAGCAACAGCCACACATACAAAATGAGAATGCCTTATTTGTAAAGACATGGCCAAGTATGTACTTTGTATGTACCTTCTTTTTTAAAAAAAATTATCAATGTTCTTTTTGCTCTAGTCATAATATAGACCAAAATGATGGTCTTGGCATAACTTTTGCAAAGATAATGGGAAAGCACAGCCATGCATGCTTGGAAGCTTAAAGAGACTGTTTGGTGCCCAAAATGCATCTTCCAAATATTAATGCATATTAATCCCTTCGCATATTAACCCTTTGCCAACAATGGACGTGCCTGATACGTCCTGCAGTGGAACTAGCAGTTTTCGCAATCATTGATCGTGAAAACCGTTCTGATGGTGCTGCTCTATTGCCTCGACATCAAGGCAATAGACAGCACCGAAATTCCGCCTCTGGGCCACCCACGATCACTCCACGGAGCGATCGTGGGCGACATATTGCAGGAGCACCATGCTCCTGCAATATGGCTGTGCAATCTTGTGGGTAGAGCTTTGAAAGTGAAAAGAAATTCACCTCGGATGCTCTAAATCTGTTGCTTGACTGCCCCTAGAGGCAGTCCACAACATTGCAATGAAAAAAAAAGACTTCATTAGCTTAAACCTAGGGTTAGGGTTAGAATAGCTGTAAGGTTTACAATTAAATTAGGGTTACCATAAGGGATAGGGTTTCCAGAAAAACATGGAAACAAGCATATTTCTGAACTCGGGACAACATTTAGAAAATATTTAGACGGGGTCTTTTTCAATGATTGTATTTGTGTAAATCATTTTTTAAGTCAAAGTTAGAAAAAGTGTTGTTTTTTTTATTTTTTCAACATATTTTATCATTTTTGTAGTAAATTATATGTAAATATATGATGAACATAATGGTATCTAATGAACGACCTTCTTATGATAATAAAAACAACATATAATTTGTGTGGGTACAGATTATAAGAGAGAGAAGAAAATTACAGCTAAACAGAAACACCCCAGAAATGTGAAAACAGCCAAGAAAGTAAAGGTCAAAATGTCTTGTCACTTATGGGTTAATGTGCTTTCAAAGTACTTTAAAATGCATGTTTTACATTTTGGTTTGCTTAAAATATAAATAGACTTACAGCTAGATGAAATTGTGAAATTACAGCAGTTTGCAAGAAACCAGAACTGCAGTAACCAATTGGATTAATAACATTCAAATGAATTGAATTTCCTCTTTCTCTAGTGATGTCATCAGACAATCTGTTGCACTGTTAAGAGATCCTACTATGCACAAGAGTAAGTCTATTACAGTTGACACAATGTATTCCGTTCTAGCAGCACATGAAGTGACCAAATGAAACAAAACTTGATTTTCAGTGTCTATATAATTAGTGCTACCACACCTGCAGTAAACATGCAGAGTAATCACTGGGGAGGGCTTGAACCACATATTAAAAATGTAATTTATGCATTTTGCTTTTTATGTTCTCAAACATGTACAGTTAATGCACTTGTAATGTCACTAGCATAACCTAAATCATTTGAACATGTCATGAGCTACATTGTACAATCCTTATATTCCAAGTGTGCGATTAACCCAGGGCTTGACAAACTTAACCTAGTTTTATGAGTCAGCAAGAAAATCTAGGAGCCAGACAACAGCAACAACACACAATCACACAAACAGACACACACAATCACACACAGTTACATACACAGTCAATCACAAACACACACACACACACAAATGTAACAAACAGTCCGTCAAATACACACACACAGTTGCCAGGACTGGAGGCCCCTGGGTTACAGGTATTGTGAGGCCCCCAGTAAATATAGATGACCTTACCCCACATTTAATAAAACCTTAGATTGAGAAAATGCATTTAGTGCTTTGATTTCCTTTTATTTGCCAATCTTCCCCACAGACTTCACAATGCATCCCAAACTTGCCAATCTGCCTCTTAGACTTGTTAATGTACCCTCTGACTTGACATTCTGCACCCAGACTTGCCAATGTATGTAATATGCCACAGTCAATTTGCCCATTAATATGCCACCATTAGTTTTACCATTAATATGCCACTGTTAGTTTGCCCATTAATATACCACAGCCAATTTGTCCATAAACATACCACAGCCAATTTGCCTATTAATATGCTACCATTAGTTTGCCCATTAATATGCCCATTAATTTGCCACTGTTAGTTGGCCCATTAATATACCAATGCCAATTTGCCCATAAATATGCCACTGTTAGTATGCCCATTAATATGGCACTGTTAGTCTGCCCATTAATATGCCACTGCCAATTTGCACATTAATATGCCACTATTAGTCTGCCCATTAATAAACCACTATTAGTCTGTCCACTTATATTTCACTATTAGTCTGCCCATTAATATGCGACTATAAGAATGCCCATTAATATGGCACTGTTAGTCTACTCACTAATATGTCACTATTAGTATGGCCATTAATATGCCACTATTAGTCTGCCCATGTACCTATTTTGACATCTTCCCAGACCTGTTTTCTCCCTTACTGCTGGAGATTTAGTCGACTAAAATCTACTGGAGATTTAGTAGACTAAAACTAAAACAATTCAGGTGACTAAAATATGACTAAACTAAAATGGAATTTTAGTCAAAAGACCGTGACTAAAATGTAATCAATATTTTCCCACAAAATGTACATATCATGGGTATGAGTGCTGTATTGCATTTACATGTGTTGTTGCCAAGTTGTCATCTAACCTCTTTATTATAGTCTATAATATTTAAAATCACCAAAGTACATTTTTCTGTTGGTTTTAGAGTAATTGATGTGTCCTTCTATAATGCTGTATAGTGCATACTTTTAGGTAGTCTATACTCAGTTACTGCAATAGGCTTTTGGTGTGACTGTTGCTATATGTTTTTAAGCCTTTTATTAAAATAATTCTATGGAATTGTTATCTTTTTTTTTTTTTTTTAAATATTATATTTGGTGGTGCAACCTGATTAGTATTGCAGCAGGGGTGGCATGGATTTTCCCTCTACTATGTGTGGACAACCTGTCTTCCCTTAGGAAGGCCACTAACAATGTTCCTGGCCATCATCACAGTCCCAAACTTCCTGCCCACTGGTAAACCTCCTGCTTGTAGACGGACAGAGTGGTAGAGTGGTGTACCACACAGGTCTAATATCACTTTATAGTGCTTATTTAAGGAAGACCATAGCAGACCATGCCCCTGCAGCAGTACACCACTGTTTTTACAAATGTGAAACACTCGTTTGCACATTAAATTGATAGAGGAGATCCTAAATTTCTCCCCACTACTAATTTAAGTTGGAATGTTTGCAACTTAAGCATGTTCCATTTTATCAATTCCTATATATTAAATATGCTGAACTTTTTTTTCAAACTCTCTCTTTTTTTTCCACTATGTGTCCATTATGAAATTGGTATCCAAACTTCTCTAAAAAAAATTGTTGGTAAAATGACTCTGATTCAGTATTCAGTTGAAGCCAAAGTAATGGAATCAGGTTGGGTGCACCTTCTTGACAAGCACTGTCAATGAATTACAGTAAATGACTAACTTAAATATACAAAATTACATGCACACTAAAAGTCTAACTAAATGTAACTCTTCAAAAATGAAAACCTTTATGCTTTATGAAACAAGGAAATTATAGCCCTTTATTTCATTTCTTCTTTTTCTGTCTTGCTCAGTAGCATTTGCGATGAACAATGTTTGGTCCATATTCTCTATACTGTTCTTGGTGGATCCAACAGGGTTGAAAAGATGTCAGAGAAGCTAGAACAGAACCTCCTAACCATGTAGAGAATTTCCTCTCTGGTGATGACACGATCATTGGTTTATACATAGCAGGCGTGCAAAAGAGCAACTCTTTGGAGAAGCGTTCTTTAAACCCTCTAAAGAGAGTTGACCCTCCACAAAGAAAGATATTGTCATATATTTCCTTTCTGATCTCATCTGGTACCTTTTCTAAACTCTTCAAAGCCATTTGGTGAATGCCCATATCTTCTGAGCCAGCAACAGGTGATGGATGAAATAATGTTTCTGTGCACATGAATCGTTCTTTTCCAATAGTTATGACTTTCCCATCAGGTAGATAATAGTTTACCAGGTATTCATTTTCTGGAAGCTTCATAGCTCTCTCAAAATCAACAACCACATAACAGTACTTTAACTTAATGTCCTCAAGAATGTCGCCATCCTTTTCATACAATGCATTGCTGGACTTCTGGAGAAGTTGCATCAGATTACTATTAAGATCTGTGCCGGCCATGTCCAACCGTTCAATAGCATGGGGCAGGTTGTAACCCTGGTAAACAGGAACAGTGTGAGTAACACCATAGCCAATTTCCACCACTAAACCTCCGGTTCTGCCATGTGAGTAGGTGGATAAGACTGATTGATAAGCAACATACATACCAGGACAATTCATGGACTCAAACACAATCTCCACCATCTTCTCACGATTGGTGGTAGGGCTAAAAGGAGGATCCGAGAGTAAAAGAGCATGTTCTTCCAGTGGCACTTTAAGATCATTGTCATACACATTTCTCCACAAAGTCTCCACTGCATCCCAATCCGTGATGATCCCATGATAGACTGGTTCCACGATTCTGACATCCTTTTCCACCAATGCCTCTTTCCAAATATATGATGCTTTTCTGATTTTATCAGATCTCAAAGACTTCTTTAAGGGGTATCCAATCACAGTTGGCACGACAATAAGTGGCTTTATTTCACCAGCAAAACCAGCTTTGCAGCTACCAGTACCAGTATCAATGATAACAGCTATGGTTTTTTTGAGTGGGAGACTGGCTTTATTGAGATTCTGAGATTTGGTGGGAAAGACAGCTGGTATGTCCGCAGTCGTAGAAGTGTCATTGGTCTTTCTCCCTGTGAATAGCTTCCTGACCACTGGTAAATACTGACATGATGGGATTCTTGAATGCATGGTTAAATAAAATGTTGAGAGTTTAGTGAGGTCATAAAACATTTCATGACCTCAAAAAGGCATTGTTCTGGTGATTGGTGAAGTTGTGGGTTATCGTATAAATGAAAAGCTAACAGTGCTGTCAAATCTGGAGACATATGGTTATTTATCTGTATATACACAATAATCAAATTATCCTATTGAAAAATATAACTTTTGAAAGTAAATACATTTTTTTTAAATTCAGAAAAATGTACTCCAAAGCGAACAATAACAGGCTACTTAGCAGATAATCCTGCAAATCCATCAAAATAATAATATGTATCAAAAAACAACAACATATTATGTAGTCTATAGTAGAAATCTGCAAGAGAAATGTAGGATTACAACAAATTTCACTGCTTTAAAATAAATTAAAAATATTAACGGTCAAGGCATAAGGTCTTTTATAAAGGGAAAATAAAAAAAACAAAAAATGTGACTAGTAAAACATACTACATATAAGGTAATTTACCTGGTAACTAAAATGTCCATAGGGAAGTTATGGTTAAAAGCTCTATATAAACCTCCAGGCTTGTAATACAGTTCCTGAAAAAGCACTACTTCGTAAATTATATGTATTCTTTTATGACCTCATACAGGTCACTGGAACTGACAGATAAGAAATGATTCCAGATAATTCCAGTCGCCATTAGTTAACAGACATTCCAAACAAATTAAATCTAGTTGCATAGTTTCTAATTGTTTTATTGGAGAATACTTGCTCTCTGAATAAAGTCAGTCAGCTGAAGTGCTATACAATACCTTCCCAGCCAGAAGCGAAGTTAATGGGGGTCTATCCATATTTGGAGCATTTTGCTGATGCCTGAAAGGTCCAATTTAAAGGGCCATTCAGATCACCAAAATTCAGAGTTACCTTAATAAAGCCCTCTGTCTCCTTATACGTAACATAAGCCTCAAGACAATTGGGGGAAAACACATTTTGCAAATCAAAGTCCTCTAACGACTAGGGTATTGTGCACCCAGCAGGTTCAGCACATATGCTTTAGGTACTAAAAAGTTGAGACCAAGCTATTTTCCTGTAGATGTATTTTTTCTCTGGTTGGAAAATTATTTCATTAGGTTCTAAGAACAACACATCCTCTGTGACACTCTTTTTAAGTTGATGATAACCCAAGCAGTCATCGAGAACATTATAGAAAATACACAAACACGTAAACATCAGAATCTGAACTGTACTCAAGCAAGGGAACCCTTGATCCTTTTGATGGTCAACCACATTTCCTATCATCAGGTAGGGAAGGGGGTAGGAGTACTCTGACTGGAATGCATTGTGAGAGTTAGATTTGTTTAGCTCTGACTGAAGAACTCATATTGAACACATGGTGGCAGCAGAAGCTAAAAAGTTAAAACAGCACTCATCTGTGAACAAGACTTGTCCCTACCTTGTAACAACTCCTATACATTTCTTATAGGGGTAATATTTTGTGTAACAATTAGTATTACCTCACATGTGACTGGCTTGAACAAGCACACACATTTCAAACACATGAACACAAAAGTATATTCAACAAAGTTCAAATGCAAATTAACTTTCAATGGCCAATGTTTAATTTGCATATCAAGCAACAAATTATGTCATACAATAGAGACTACACAGACGCATTTAAAACACATTTTTCTCCTATTTTTGACATTTGATTGCAATTTTGTTAAAACAATGTATAGATTATTTTCAATATTTTTTTTTTATTCTCCACAGTAAAAATTATGTTTAAGTGATAGTCTACTTAACGGACTATTTCTTTCATTGAAGCTTTTGCTGCAGTATTTTATGCATTTGCTGTGACATTTTGAAAGCTGGCAATTGCTGCGGCCGCCATTTAGATACTGGCGGGCGTTGTGCATGCACAAAATGGCCGCCACACATGCACATACCTGCAAAAAAGGGGATGTGCATTTTGACCGATATATTTATTATGGATCCACCCAGCTGAAAAAATATATTCCTTATATGCCTTCATTAACCCCTTTGCGTTCTCTGTCGTCCTATTGTTTTGGTCTCAAAAGAAGCTAGGACAGCATAGAACGTCCTGCATTTAACAGCTTATCTCGGTTCTCTGGGATGCAGTCCCAATGCAGGGACTTGCAGCAGGATCTCACCTGTCAGATCAGGCCACTTTGAGACTGACAGGACAAATGTAGCGGACGCGCAAAGCAAGCACCAGCTACATTTTACTAAATGGCGCCACCTCCGTGATGTCGGGAGGTCTCATGATTTTTTGGGCAGAGACTAAAAAGACTCTGATTGGGTCTCTGCAATTGTGTCCCTGTTGAGGTAAATAGCCACACTAGTGCCCTTGACAGGTATGAGGAAGTTGGCCATAAACTGTCAGTTAAAACCCCTCTGATCCACCACGAGGGCTGGTCTCTTAGAAAATCACCAGGGATCTATATAATCAGAATGTTGGATTATCCAAATAGAGATTTAATTTTAACAACTGCATGGAAAACGTTAACATCGTAATCTCCCACAAGGATTATATCTATCGGTAATTATATGTAAGGATTTCTTGTGTTTTCTCCTATTTTATTTTATGGATTGTTTTGAAATTTATAATCTGTATTATCGGTGTTACTTTATGCAGCACAGCAACATTATTTCGGACAACTAAGAGGATGGCCAGAACTTCAAAAACACTGTGATGCATATTGAAGGAGCCCTTTATCTTCCTATGATTTTACAATTGCATTGTTTGTGAGACCTCAATTTCTTGGAAGTAAGCCTCTGTCTACTGAATAATACATCCTGTGCCATATTGATCTATACTATTGGTGCTTTGTGTCTTCTTTTTGTCACATGTTGTCATAATTATCTTGATTCATTGTGTGAATCCTGACACTCTCAAACATTGTCTTACTTCTGAGTGGTCTCTGAAGAGGAGTCATAGATATTAATTACCCTGAAACATTAGAGCAGTGCATTGATCTGTTTTTGTGAGTTAGATACTTATCAGAACACTGTTTTAACCCCTTAGTGACATGACTTTTTTGGCTTGGTGACATGGGCTGTTTTAACATTTCTGAGGTGTTCGTGTTTTGCTGTAATTTATTTCTGTCTCATTTAGTGTACCCACACAAACTATATATCGTTTTTATCTTCATAAGAAGGGCTTTCTTTTCATACCATTATTTTGATAATAGCATATAATTTGATGTAAAAAAAAAAAAAATATATATGGTAAAAAAATGAAAAAAAACATTTTTTTATGACTTTTATTTGAAAAATCGTATACTCATGTACAAGAGACAACAAAAAAACACTGCTAAATAGTTTCTAATATATGTCCTGAGTTCATAAATAGCCTATGTTTTATGTTTTTGTGATTTTTTTATTCATGTTACAGGGCCAGAACCAGAGGCGTCGCTAGGGGGGGCTACTGGGGCTGAAGCCCCGGATCTCCCCTCCATAGCCCCGGATGGTGACTCTGACCACGCCCCCCTCGCACTAGGCACCGCCCCCTCGCACTCGGTCCTCCCCCTGCATGCTGCAATCTGGATGCTGGACCAGACTCCACCCCCTCGTGCTCGGCTCCGCCCCTCATGCGCAACTCCGCCCCCTCAAGCTTTGAATGTGAGTCTGGCAGAGTGTAAGAGAGAGTGGCAGGTATGAGTCTGCACGTGTATGTATGTGAGTGACAGAGTTATGAGTGTGTATGTATGTAAGTGGCAGAATGTAAGTGGGTGTGAGTGGCAGAGGTTTGAGTGTGCATGTGTATGTATGTAAGTGGCAGTGTGTAAGTGGGTGTGAGTGGTAGAGTTATGAGTGTGCATGTGTATGTATGGAAGTGGCAGAGTGTAAGTGGGTGTGAGTGGCAGAGTTATGAGTGTGCATGTTTATGTATGTAATTGGCAGAGTGTAAGTGGGTGTGAGTGGCAGAGTTATGAGTGTGCCTGTGTATGTATGTAAGTGACAGAATGTAAGTGGGTGTGAGTGGCAGAGTTATGAGTGTGCATGTGTATGTATGTAATTGGCAGAGTGTAAGTGGGTGTGAGTGGCAGAGTTATGAGTGTGTACGTGTGTGAGTGGCTGGGTGTGAGTGTTTGGAAGAGAGTAAGTGTGTATCAGTGAGTGTAAGTGAGAGTGGCAGAGTTATGAGTGTGTATGTGTATGTATGTGAGTGCCAGAGTGTAAGTGGGTGTGAGTGGAAGAGAGTTAGCGTGAGTGGCAGAGTTATGTGTGTGAGTGGGAGAATGTAAGTGTGTGTGAGTGGCGTGAGTGAGTGTTTGGAAGAGTGTATGTGAATGAGTGTAAGCGTGAGTGGCAGAGTTACGAGTGTGCGCGTATCTGTGTGTGAGTGGGAGAATGTAAGTGTGTGTGTGAGTGAGTCAGAGTGTGTGTGATGGGAGACAGTATGTGTGACTGAGTGTGATGGGAGTCAGAGTGTGTGTGATGGGAGACAGTGTGTGTGACTGAGTGTGATGGGAGTCAGAGTGTGTGTGATGGGAGACAGTGTGTGTGACTGAGTGTGATGGAAGTCGGAGTGTGTGTGATGGGAGTAGGAGTGTGTGACTGAGTGTAATGGGAGTAGGAGTGTGTGACTGAGTGTGATGGGAGTCAGAGTGTGTGTGATGGGAGACAGTGTGTGTGACTGAGTGTGATGGGAGTCGGAGTGTGTGTGATGGGCGTAGGAGTGTGTGACTGAGTGTGATGGGAGTGTGAGCTTGATGTGAGTCTGAATGATGGGGCATGTCTTAGGTGTGTAACGTGGGTGTGCAGCTTGGGTAGGGGGGTGCCCAGATTTTGTCTGCCTAGGGCAGCACAAAATCAAGATACACCACTGCCTCAGCCTATTCTTCCCAGGGTAGAAGGAGCATACCTTCATACCTCAGCCTATTCTCCCCAGGTTTTTGACCACTTTTTATTAAAAAAATAAATACTTATGATGTGTGTGTGAGAGTTGAAGGTTCACACACGTGTCTGCGTGGCAGAATATCTGTGTGGGAAAAGCCATCTGTGTGTATAAGGGTTTCTGTTTTAGGTTGTCTGGGTGTGTTTAAGAGAGTGTGTGAGTGTAAGGTTGTCTATGTAAGGGTATCTATGTTGGGGGGGGGTTAAGGATGGGTGTCTGGCGGGGGGGGGGGGGGGGATTGTGATATCCCCTATATTATGGCATATTATGAGACTGTTGGTCTACTTTTTTTTCTCAAAGTCTGGTAAATGGTGTTTGCAACATACACAACATTTTGTATGCTCAGTTATTTTGAAATCATGGGAATTACTCTGTGTGTAAGGGTGTGTGTATGTATGTGTAACTGTGCAAGTGTGTATGTGTGTATTTGTGGCTGTGTACTTATGTGTATAAGTGTAACTTCGAGTAATGTGAGTTTCTTGCGTGCCATATTGTCTTATTGTGTATTATGGTCCAGTAATGTACAGCATGAGTGTGTGATAAACTCACACACTGCACATTACTGTGAGTTTTATTGCTGTTGAGACTGTGATACACTCACACACTGCACATTACTGTGAGTTTTATTGCTGTGGAGTCTGTGTTATACCTACACATTTGCACAATGCTGTGGAGTCAATCACAGACAGACAGGCACACACACACATACAGACGCATACAGTCAGTCACAGTCAGACATACAGTCAGTCACAGACAAACACACACACAGTCAGTAACAGACAGACAAACACATACAATCAGTCACAGACACATACAGTCGATCACAGGCAGACATACACACAGTCAGTCACATAAACACACAATCAGTTACACACACACACACATGCAGTCAGTCATACACACACACACACACACTGTCAGTCACATACACTTACACACAAGTCAGCAATTTTGTTGTTGTTTACGATATAAAAAGTGCATCTATCAATATGTCCCCCTCCTGGATGATATACCTCATTCTAGCCTGGTCTGTGCCCTGCTGTTGTTTCTAGCCCTGCTGAGCACACTCAGTGCTCGGACACAATAAAACTGTGCAGCCCGTGCACACACTGGTCCCTCGCGCTCCGCTGGATGAATAAATAAATAAAACGATCCCAGCGGCGAAGGCACCAGGCAGGGACAACAATAACTGGGCGCCAGGTATAATTTCCTGGTGCCCGGGATTTGTTGAGCCCTGATATATACCCATATATACCTATTGTTCATTGGCATCATATATATCAGTCTGTATGCTGCCTAACCATGTGAGCTTATTTACTCCACTTCTATCAAATCTATCTCGGGCTCCAGCCCCTGATCTTTTGGAGACCTAGCAACGCCCCTGACCAGAACTATAAGTAGTGCAAAGATATTTTAAAATCCATTTTTTCAAAATAAGCGATAGTGACATTGTAACACTGATATCTGTACTAAATCCATGAATGAACCCCAACATGTACATATTTTTGAAAACTAGACCACTCAGGGCATTTAACTTGGGTTATTTTTACACATTTCATGTAGCCATTTTACCACCAATCTTTGCCAAAGTTTGCAGCAAAAAATATTTGTTTTTCATTTTTCACATAGATTGCAATTTAGGTAAACATTACCTTAAAATGTGAAGGGGAATTTCCAAATAACACCTCAATATGTGTTCAGCAACATCTCCTGAGTACAGGGATACCACCCATGCATAGTTTTGTTGGTTTGTTTTGGGGCTAAAAGGCCGCATTTTGGTTTTCCAACTTGGAATTCTGACATTCAGAAAACCTGCGCCCATGTCCCATTTGGGACATTTTTGAAGCCAGAAAGTGTATTCTACCCCACAAAGCCATATATTTTTAAAAACTAGACACCCTAGGGTATTTCAAATGGTAGTATTTTAACACTTTACATGCACTAATTATACCACCAGCCTATGTCAATGTTTTGAGTAGTAATTTTTTTTCACATACATTGTACTTTGGCCATGAATTCACAGATCCTGTTATATGTCAGTGCCAAACAACACCTCATATATGTTCAGCAACATCTCCTGAGTACAGGGATACCACCCATGTGTAGGTTAGTTAGATTATTTAGGGGTTAAAAGGCCACATTTGATCGGTGCGCTATTTGGTTTTTCAACTTGGAATTCTGACATGCAGAAAACCTGCGCCCATGTTCCATTTGGGACATTTTTGAAGCCAATGTGTATTTTACCCCACAAAACCATACATTTTTGCAAACTAGACGCCCTAGGGTATTTCAAATGGTCAGGGCCGTCTTTAACGCGGGGCAAACGCGGCAGCTGCCCCGGGCCCACTTACTCCTGGGGGGCCCAAGGCAGCTGCCAGGTGGTCCCGCTGCCCCTCCGTAACTGCATCTGCACTATGCGATCAGCACTGATCGCATAGTACAGGTGCGCCCAGCGTTCTCTGCTCTCCCCGGCTCCCTCAGCGGGGAGACGCAGGCAGCATGTGCTCAGTGTGTGTTAAACACACAGAGCTCAATCCATGCTGCTCGCGCTTCCCGCACGTAGTGTTGGTTCGGAGCATCGGAAATACGATGCTCTACGTCATTACTACCCGAGAGGAGCGCGAGCAGCATGGATTGAGCGCTCAGTGTGTTTAACACACACTGAGCACATGCTGCCTGCGTCTCCCCGCTGAGGGAGCTGGGGAGAGCAGAGAACGCTAGGGTTTGGAGGGCAATGCAGGGGGGATAGAGAGAGGGGTAGGGAGGGGGGATAGAGAGAACAGTGGGGAGGGGGGGATAGAGAGAAAACTGGGGTGGGGAGGGGAGGGGGGATAGGAAGAACACTGGGGTGGGGAGGGGAGGGGGGATAGAAAGAACACTGGGAGAGGGGATAGAGAGAACACTGGGGGGTAGAGAGTACACAGGGAAGGGGGGATAGAGAGAACACTGGGGAGACAATTGGGGACAGAAAGAACATTGGGGAGACAATGGAGGACAGAGGAGAGAACATTGGGGGACAGAGGAGAGAACACAGGGGAGAGAAGGGGGGACGGGGAGAGAACACAGTGGGGACAGGTGAGAACACTGAAGGGAGAGAAGAGAATACAGACGGTGGAGAGGAGAGACATACATGGGGAAGAGTAAAGAGAGTGAACTGGGAAGGCAGAGAGAGACAGACATGGGAAGCAATGGGAGAGAGACAGACATGGGAAAAAAGAGGATACAAAGACAGACATGGGAAGGAGGACAAGAGAGACAGGCGGACATGGGAAGGGAGAGGAGAGAGACAGGCAGACATGGGAAGGAAGAGACAGACGGAATGTGCCCCCCCAGATCAGACTCTGGATCCACCCATGGGTGCACAGGGTGCACCGCGCCCAGACGCAGGAATCCAGAGGCGCTGCTTTAGGGAGTTCACTCCCTAACAGCGCCTCACCTCGAGGTGCGGACCGCAGGGTGAGGTAACCGCACCAAGGGGTGAGCACAGCGCGACGGGGGCAAGCTCCGCCCCATCACGCTGTGTAACTTCGGAGAGTGTTCTGCCTCTGCAGGGATGAGAGGCAGAACACTGAAAAGTTCTCCTCCCTGCAAGTAAAGGTAAATGTGCAGGGAGGGGGACAAGCAGCCTATTTTTTTATTGGTAAATAAATAAAATAAATTTAAGCGTGTGACTGTGTGTAAGGCTGGCTAAGAGTGTGATGTTTTCTGAAAAAGAAATCCGGGCTCCACCGGGGCAAAAAATAATGGCTAAGAGTGTGTCTGTAAGTGTGGGCAGGCATTTATGTGTGTAAGTGTGACTATGTGTAAGGGTGTATGTATATGTGTAAGGGTGACTGTGTGTTTAAGAGTGTGTGTATTTCTGTGTAAGAGTGACTGTTTGTAAGGGTGTGTATAACAGTGAGTGGATGTGTGTGTATGTAAGTGACTGTGTGTATAAGTGTAAGTGTGACTGTTAGTGTTAATTCAAATTGAGGTCAGATTATAAGACAGGGATCCAGGTCCCCAGCAGAGCTGCAGTGGACCTGGATCCCCTCTCTAACAGCAGGGGATGTCTGCGCGATGAATGCAGACTCCCCCTGCTGCCGCCCGGCATGACCGCCGGGACTTCTATGATGAAGCTGGGTACTTCCGGCTTCGTCATAAAAGTCCCGGCGGTCGTGCCGGGCGGCAGCAGGGGAGGTCTGCGCTCATCACCATTGAGAATCGGGCAGTCTATTTTGACGGACCGGCTGTCTACCGGCTGTCCGTCATAATAGACTGAAGTGTCGGGCATCATGAAGGATGTCTACACGTATCGTGCAGACATCCCCCGGCTGCCCCCACTAGCCACCAGGGAGCAAGTTACAAGTGTTACAAGTTACAGGTGAGGGGGAGGGAGAGGGCAGAGAGACAGTGGGAGGGAGGGGGCAGAGAGACAGGGGGAGGGGGGGGAGAGCAACAAGGGGAGGGAGGGGGCAGAGAGAAACAAGGGGAGGGGGGAAGAGACAGAGACAAGGGGAGGGAGGAGGGAAGAGAGAGACAAGGGGAGGGGGGCAGAGAGAAACAAGGGGAGGGGGGCAGAGAGAAACAAGGGGGGGAAGAGACAGAGGCGAGGGGGAGAGAGAGACAGCACTAAGCGGGGGAGAGAGACAAAGCTGGGAGCAAGGGAAAGAGAGAGGCAGCATTGGCACATAAAAGGAAATAAAAACAAGAAATGCATTTATTGATATCATCATTTTTTATTAAAAAAGCAATTTACATGTAAATATATACAAGTTGAACTTTTTTCCTATAGGGTAATCTTATATTCAGGCTTTTAGTTTTTTTCCTAAAGGAATATCCAAAGTTTGGGGGGGTCGTCTTATAATCAGGGTCATCTTATAATCGAGCAAATACGGTAGTTTTGCTTGTAATAATATAAATGTTGCTATAATAAGACTGAGCTTAATAGTGATTTAGCTTTCTGGTTGTCTTGGGTCCTGCCTCCTATAGGTTTATATGATCTTGTATATTGTGAGCTAATTGTTGATTCTGAGCTCACTATCACCTCTAAGTCTTAAACTCCCTTTACTACCAACTTTTGTTGATCCCATTCAACCCTACATTCATTCGTTCTCTTTCTCGCGGTCTTCCCTCCTCCCCCCTTCCCCAGGACGGGGATGCACCAACACCCTCACACGCTTGCCCAGTTAGTATAAGTTTGTTATTTCCTGGGTCACAGAGTCTCCCCTGGTCCTCCTATCATTCCACTTGGCCCAGATGTTAAGAAAGGAATCTCGGGACGCTCTATCTCTGCTATAGAAGTATCTTTCTGCTCCAGCCTGATTTTCTATTTGTCTTTCTATTTCAAGCCAGGTAGGTATCTCGGGCTTTCGCCAGTGTCTAGCTAGGCATATTTTTGTCGCCATCAGGACATTCAGTAAGAGTATAGTACTATGTTTATCCCTATAGGGAATGTCCATGTGGAACAAAAAGGTCTGAGGCAATAGATGCAATGGCAGACCAATCTCAGATCTCTTGGCAAGTGGTAATCAGTTGTCCCTTCAACTCCATTAGTCTGGGACATTCCCACCAGATATGAATCTGAGATCCTTGACCGCCACAACCTCTCCAACATAGGTCATCTGGAAAATGATGAAACTTGAAGAGGCGTGTGTGTACCAGGTACCACCGATAAACGAGTTTAAAGTATTGTTCTTGTAGATTTGCACAATGCGTGGCCTTCCTAGTGGACTGCCAGGTATTATACCATTTCTGTAATGGTTCGTTCAATGAAAGGTCTCTCTCCCATCTTACAATTGCCCCTGGTTTGTTCTGTGGTTGGAGGTTTTCCAAAAAGGCAAGCAACTTAGAAATCATAGCAATAGCATTACATGTATTCTATAAACCGAAAGTCTATAAACCGAATGTCGTTCGGTTTATAGACTTTCGTCTTATGGAATACAAGTAATACTATTGGCTTTCTATAAACCGAAATAGAGTCCCCATTCATAAGAATTTCTTATGAATGGGGACTCTGTTTCGGTTCATAGAAAGCCAATAGCATTACATTCAATGTAATCACCGAACCCCGAACTCCAACAAGGACATACAGTGAAATGTCCGTGTTCGGGTCCGGGGTACAAACAGTGTGGTTTGGGTTCGCTCAACGCTAGTTTCGACTAGAGTTGAGCGGACACCTGGATGTTTGGGTTCGGCAGATTTGGCCGAACTTCGAAAAAATGTCCAGGTCCGTGCTCGAACTTGAAGTCAATGGGGACACGAACTTTTGGCCACTAAAATGCCTCTAAAAAAGTCATGGAAAGGGCTAGAGGGCTGCAAAAGGAAGTAAAATGTGGGTAAGAGTAGGACAAGTGCCCTGCAAGCAAATGTGTATAGGGAAATAACTTAAAATAACATAAAATACATACAAATTACAAATACAGATGAGACATAAAATAGCACTAGATGGAATCTTTGATTTTAGCTTTGGAAGAACATAAATATAAATCTAAAGCATGGCTGCCAGGAGGATACTGAATTATCAATTTGAGAGAGGGTTGGAGTGCAGGGTATTCTCTTTCAGTTTATACTGAGGAGGAGGAGAAGGTAGCCAACACTGTTTTTTATTTGGTTTTGGTTTTTTAAATTGGGGTAGCCCCCAAAATATTGGGACATATAACAACAGAAAACAAAGAATAAGTGAACTTGATTATAACAATGACTGGGTGAGGCCGGTATTCTGCACAAGGTACAGAGAAGTCTGGTGGGAGTCATGCCTGGTTCATCTTAATAAATGTGAGCTTGTCCACGTTGGCTGTGGACAGGCAGCTGCGCTTGTCTGTGATAATGCCCCCTGCCGTGCTAAACACACGTTCAGACAATACACTGGCTGCAGGGCAGGCCAGCACCTCCAAGGCATAAAAGGCAAGCTCAGGCCATGTGCCCAATTTGGAGACCCAGAAGTTAAATGGGGCAGACCCATCAGTCAGTATGTGTAGGCCTGTGCATACGTACTGTTCCACCATGTTGCTGAAATGCTGCCTCCTGCTAAGACGTTGCATATCAGATGGTGGTGCTGCTTGTTGTGGCGTGCTGACAAAGCTTTTCCACATTTCGGCCATGCTAACCCTGCCTTCTGAGGTGCTGGCAGTGCCCCAGCTGCGTTGGCGACCTCTTCCTCTGCCTTCGCCTTGTGCTTCCATTGAGCTCCCGGTGTCATTTTGGAATGCCCTCAGCAGCGCGTCTACCAGCGTTCGATCACGCTCCAGTGATGGAATTAAGGACGGCACGTTGTCCTTGTAACGGGGATCCAGCAGGGGGGCCACCCAGAAATCAGCACTAGTTAGAATGTGGGCAACTCGGCAGTCGTTGCGCAGGCACTGCAGCATGTAGTCGCTCATGTGTGCCAAGCTGCCCAGAGGCAAGGACAAGCTGTTCTCTGTGGGAGGTGTATCATCTGTGTCCTCCGTATCCCCCCAGCCATGCTCCAGTGATGCCCATGAGCTGCGTATGGTGCCACCCTGCTGTAAACACGGTTCCTCATCATCATCCTCATCCTCCTCCAAAACTGTGCCCTGGCTTGACAGTTGTGTACCTGGCCTATGCTGGTGCAGGAACCCACCCTCCAAGCCACTTGTGAATGACTGGCCTGATAACCGTGGAAATTACCCCTGTTCTTCCTCCTCCTCTTCCTCCTGTGCCACATCCTCTTCCATAATCGCCCTAGCTGCCCAGAGGCAAGGACAAGCTATTCTCTGTGGGAAGTGTATCATCTGTGTCCTCCGTATCCCCCCAGCCACGCTCCAGTGATGCCCATGAGCTGCGTTGGGTGCCACCCTGCTGTGAACACGGTTCCTCATCATCATCCTCCTCCAAAACTGTGCCCTGGCTTGACAGTTGTGTACCTGGCCTATGCTGGTGCAGGAACCCACCCTCAAAGCCACTTGTGAATGACTGGCCTGATAACCGTGGAAATGACCCTTGTTCTTCCTCCTCTTCCTCCTGTGCCACATCCTCTTCCATCATCGCCCTAAGCGTTTTTTCAAGGAGACATACAAGCGGGATAGTAAGGCTGAGAATGGCGTCATTGGCACTGGCCATGTTGGTGTAGTACTCGAAACAGTGCAAAATGGCACACAGGTCTCGCATGGAGGCCCACTCATTGGTGGTGAAGTGGTGCTGTTCCGCACAGCGACTGACCCATGCGTGCTGCAGCTGATACTCCACTATCGCCTGCTGCTGCTCGCACAATCTCTCCAGCATGTGCAAGGTGGAGTTCCACCTTGTGGGCACGTCGCATATGAGGCGGTGAACGGGAAGGCCTAAGTTAAGCTGCAACGCAGACAGACGAGCAGCAGCAGGGTGAGATCGCCTAAAGTGCGCACAGATGGCTCGCACTTTCGGCTGCAGCAGCTCTGATATATCTGGGTAGTTTTTCAGGAATTTCTGCACCACCAAATTCAGCACATGCGCCAGGCAAGGGATGTGCGTAAAACCGTCTAGGCCCAGAGCTGCTACGAGATTTCGCCCATTATCGCACACCACCAGGCCGGGCTTGAGGCTCAGTGGCAACAACCACTCATTGATCTGTTGTTCCATGCCCGTCCACAGCTCCTACACGCTGTAGAGTTTTCCCCCCAAACATATGAGTTTTAAAAGAGCCTGCTGTCATTTCCCCCTGGCTGTGCTGAAGTTGGTGGTGAAGGTGTTACGCTGACCGGATGAGGAGGTGGTAGAGGAGGTGGTAGAGGAGAAGGAAGAAGCTGAGTAGAAGGAGGAAGCAACAGGAGGCAAAGAGAAATGCCCTACAATCCTCTGTGGCGGAAGGACATGCGCCAAACTGCTATCTGCCTCAGGCCCAGCCGACACTACATTTTCCCAGTGTGCAGTTAGGGAGACATAGCGTCCCTGCCTGTGCTTACTGGTCCACGTATCTGTGGTTATATGGACCTTGCCACAGATGGCGTTGCACAGTGCACACCTGATTTTGTCCGCCAATTGCTTGTGGGAAAAGAAGGGATGGCTCGCCGGGAAAAGTAGTGGCGGCTGGGAACCACTTACTGTGGGACAGCCATCTCCATCAGGTTTTAAAAACTGTCTGTCTCCAACAGACGGAATGAAAGCATTTCAAAGGCCAGGAATTTTTAAATGCTGGCATTCAGGGCCAGTGTTCGCGGGTGGGTAGAGCCATACTTCCTCTTTCTCTCCAGTGTTTGGGAGATGGACAGCTGAACGCTTCCATGGGACAGTGTGGAGATGCTTAGGGACGGTGGCGGATGTTTTGGCGTTGCTGCCACTTCCACTATTTGCTCTGTGGCAGGTGCCACTGTGACTCCAGAGCTGGAGGAAGAGACCAAGACAGCAGCAGAAGAGGAAGCAGGAGGAGCCTGAGACCTTTCTTGGGTTTCGAGATGCTTACTCTACTGCAGCTTGTGCTTTGCATGTAGATGCCTGGTCATGCAGGTTGTGCTCAGGTTTAGCACGTTTATGCCTTGCTTCAGGTTCTGATTGCACAGCTTGAAAACCACTCGTGTCTTGTCATCAGCACATTGTCTAAAGAACTGCCACGCCAGGGACCTTCTTGTAGCTGGCTTTGGTGTGCTCGGCCCCTGGGTGCGGTGGGCAGTAGCAGGCATACTGTCTAGGGGACGGCCGCTACGGTTTTGCACCCTGCTCCCTCTTATGCTGCGCTGGTGCCTCTTTGCGACCACCGCCTCTTCCTCCAAACTGGACACGTCACTCGCATGACCTTGATTCCATGTGGGGTCTAGGACCTCATCATCCTCCACATCATCTTCCACCCACTCCTCAACCCTGTCCTCCTTGCCGGTCTGCACACTGCCGAAAGCCACAGCAGTTGGTCACCTGTGTTTCGTCATCATCAGAGACGTGCTGCGGTGGTCCTCGCTTGTCCACATCCTGACACATAAGTGGTTGTGCATCAACACACTTTTTATTCCATAAGGTAATTATAAATCCACAACGGTAGTGCAGGTATAAAGATGAAAATAGCTAGACGCGTTTCGCGCTCCAGGCGCTTAATCATAAGCCTTCATCATGAGCTTATGATTAAGCGCCTAGAGCGCGAAACGCGTCAAGATATTTTCATCTTTATACTTGCACTACCGTTGTGGATTTATAATTACCTTATGGAATAAAAATATTTTTTTTCACCTTTAAATTGGCTCCAGGAGTGCCGTTTTTCCTGCATACTCTTTATCGTTTATTTCTTAGTGGGAGTCGAGCGCTGGCAGGGGGGCACCGGAGACCGGGTGAGGACTACGGGGATCGAATACTTTTATTCAGCGTACACCACTTGGGTAGCTCGGAATTATTTCTTTGTGCACTTCTGGGGCAAGGCTAGGTTTGATGACCCCATCAGAGTCATCAAAAAGCAAAAGAGACTGCTGCATGACTTGTGGCTCAGACTGCTTGGCTGATTTTCAAGGGGGTGAGGTGAAAGACAGATGGCCATGGGCTGCGGGTGTCAACTCTGAGCTTTCAGCAGGGGACCGGGTGGGAGACAATGTGAAGGAACTGGAGGCACTGTCAGCCACCCAATCTACTATCGCCTGTACTTGTTCTGGCCTCACCATTCTAAGAGCGGCATTCGGGCCTACCAAATAACGCTGAAGGTTCTGTCGCGTACTAGCACCTGAGGAAGGTGTTTCACTTGTGTGTGTAGCTGGCACAGATCGACCGCATCCCCTTCTTGCAACAGGAGCTCCACCAACACCACAGCACAACAACCAGGGCCACGTCCCTTATTTGACGCTCTCCTCATTCTTTGCGGTCACCCACCAAAGTAACAGATGGTTTATGTCAGGCGACAATGTAACCGCCAATAGTCAACAATTTTTATTTGTATTTTTTTGTTTCTTGGACTGCAATAAATGCACCGCAAGACGTAAATGTACTATTTAGCACCCAAAACAATTAGAATTTTTCAAAGTGCGCTGTAAGCACAGTATTGGACTGTTCTATTTGACTCTCAGATATGAAGTGCACTGCAAGACGCAAATGTACTATGTACCACCCAAAACAATTAGAATTTTTCAAAGTGCGCTGTAAGCACAGTATTAGACTGTTCTATTTGACTCTCAGATAGGAAGTGCACCGCAAGACACAAATGTACTATTTACCACCCAAAACAATTAGAATTTTTCAAAGTGCGCTGTAAGCACAGTATTGGACTGTTCTGTTTGGCTCTCAGGTATGAAGTGCACCGCAAGACGCAAATGTACTATTTAGCACCCAAAACATTTAGAATTTTTCAAAGTGCACTGTAACCACAGTATTTCACTGTTCCATTTGACTCTCAGATATGAAGTGCACCGCAAGACGCAAATGTACTATTTACCACCCAAAACTATTAGAATTGTTCTAATAGATATGCACTTCATATCTGAGAGTCAAATAGAACAGTCCAATACTGTGCTTACAGCGCACTTTCAAAAATTCTAATTGTTTTGGGTGGTAAATAGTACATTTGCGTCTTGCGGTGCACTTCATATCTGAGAGTCAAATAGAACAGTCCAATACTGTGCTTACAGCGCACTTTCAAAAATTCTAATTGTTTTGGGTGGTAAATAGTACATTTGCGTCTTGCGGTGCACTTCATATCTGAGAGTCAAATAGAACAGTCCAAAACTGGGCTTACAGCGTACTTTGAACAATTCTAATACCGTGGGTGCTAAATAGTACATTTGCGTCTTGCGGCGCACTTCATATCTGAGAGTCAAATAGAACCGTCAAATACTGTGCCTACAGCACACTTTGAAAAAATCGAATAGTTTTGGGTGCTAAATAGTACATTTGCGTCTTGCGGTGCACTTCATATCTTAGAGTCAAATAGAAACGTCAAATACTGTGCTTACAGCGCACTTTGAAAAATTCTGGCTACCTCCTCCTCCTCCTCCAGCGCCGCTTCCACCTACACTGCAACGGTTACTGCCTCCTCAACTGAAAGAGAATACCCTGCCCTCCAACCCTCTCTCAAATGGATAATTCTGTTGATCCTCCTGGCAGCCATGCTTTAGATTTAGATTTATGTTCTTCCAAAGCTAAAATCAAAGATTCCATCTAGTGCTATTTTATTGCTCAGCTGTATTTTTAATTTGTATATATTTTATGTTTTTTGTAGTTATTTCCCTATCCATATTTGTTTGCAGGGCACTTGTCCTACTCTTACCCACATTTTAATTCCTTTTGCAGCCCTCTAGCCCTTTCCATGACTTTTTTAGAGGCATTTTAGTGCCCAAAAGTTCGTGTTCCCATTGACTTCAATAGGGTTCGTGTTCGGGGTCAAGTCCGGGGTCAAGTTCTAGCATGGACCCGGACGTTTTCCAAAGTTTGCTCGAACTTCTCGACCCCGGACATCCAGGTGTCCGCTCAACTCTAGTTAATAACTCTTAGAAGAGCCTTTGTAGTACTGTAATAAATTATAGTACAAAAAAATTAACCCCTAAAAAATGCACAAACAGCTAAAATAAATGCGCTGATGTGCACGATCACTGCTTACGCAAGATCAGCGACAGGGAAGTGGTTAAACGCAGGGAATTGCTTTTATAAAAAAATGTCATTGTTTTATTATTAGTGTATTGTGTATTTATTATTTTATTGTACTTATTCTTACTTTTATAACTTTGATCTGTCTCTCTCCCTCACTAAAAAAAAATGTGAGGAGAGGGAGGCAGATCCTAACTGGTCAGATCAATATAGAGTTAATATTGATCTGACCAGGCAGTGGGGGGGCTCATCAGAGCATCCCCACTGACTGTCAGTCTTCCTGCAGTCACAGATTGTCTCTGTGAAGAGGCAATCATGTGACTGCTTGAAGAGCACAGGAAGCAGGTACTTCCTGCCTCCTGTGCTCTTGCCCTTAGAAGGGCATCGCCATCTTGGTTACACAGTGACCAAGATCGTGCATTTTTTTTTAGTGTTACTGATTGCCTCGACTTGCGAGGCAATCAGCAGCACTTACAGAGCTTAGGGGACATTTTTTTTTTTTAATAAGGATTAAAAAACAAAACAGGCTGTGATGAACATTAAAAAATCATTTTCGATTTGATTTTGAGAACAAGTATTAAAAAAGGACACAAAACTGTGGGGCCGTAATAGAAATATAAAGGGGTATGTACTGTCAAAGCCGCTATGCTTGGCTGAGAAGTAGTCAGCCTGGTCTTGTCCTGTATTGTGCTTCACCTGCTCTGTACAATGCTGGCCTTGGCAGGTACATTAGTGAATAAGTTACAAATAAAGAATGTTATTAGATACTTACATTTGAATGCATACATTATTATAATTTTATTTAACCTTAATATGCATTTAAATCATTGATGCCCATCTGATATTCATGACCATCGTTTCTGCTCAAGAGCAACCTCTATTTAAGACAAATATCAGCATTTCCTATTGCCATTTTCTTTGGAGGGGGTTATTGAGCACACCCTCCACTTTCTTTGTATATATCTTTGTCCTTGTTTTCCGTGTGATCACAGAGAACCACACAGGCTGGTGCAGCTCAGTTATAGATTAAGCGCTAGGATATATCTACAAACACGCATTTTTTAGCTTTCTGCTTGACCCCTATGGCAGTCACCTCTTTGAATACACTGGGACTTTCAGAATATTGAGCATATATGATGTACGTGCAAACCAAGAAGAGTTGATTCATTGCTGTAACCTAAACAATATGAATAAATAAATATGAAAATGAATTATCTAACACACATATAGAAATATTTGTATAACTGCATACCATTTTTTTTTTTTTATTGGAACTTTTAGTTTATACCAATAAACAATTACTCAATACAGGAATGATCTCCTATATCAAAAATAGCAAACAGTAAAAAAACAATCAATCAAGTATCAGCTCTTCCTGCATTTAACATGCTCATTCCTTATCTAGAACCACCTAACTCACTCATAACTACACTCGCACCCACACACACCTCATTCAGCTCAGGGAGCACAAAATCAGGCCATGCTGCCAGGGGAGTCTCAAGAGGATGCCAGTGTAATAAACATGTAAAATGAGGAGGAGGTGCGATGACGTGATCACACACACTCCTGTGGCACAAAGTTAACGCAGATCTGGAGAAGCAGCAAACCGCAGCAGCCGATGAGACCTCGACGGAGGGCAATAGAGCTGTATAATAGAGATCTCGTGTGGACTGAGTGATTACTGGAGGAGACTGCAGACAAAGGGGAAACATATTTAATTGCCCCCAGTAAAAGTTGCACAGCAATATAACTCAACTGTATTAGGGTATTAAGCACAAATGATACAAAGTTATACCCGGCTGACTGCATTACAGATTTAAAGAGGTACACACCTTTAATGATACATGGAATCAGTTCAAAGATAATAGCTGGAAAACAGTTTGAAGCCCTTGTAAAATAAAGAGAGATTATACAAACCGTGAGAAGGCGATCTTAAGGGCACAATTCAAGCAGTGACACAAAGTTAGAGGGAATCCTTATAAATGGCCTCAAAAAGAACAGCAGAGCATAAAGCTCTAAAGAAAGATAAAGACAAGGATAAAAAGTAAAATAAAACAGAAAAAAATCTACCAAATTTCTTCGTTCCCCAATCCCCAGGGATGAGAGTTCTTCTCATGAAGTACAGTTGCAGAAGGGGGACTGGAGGACTCACCAGAAATCAAATACACTAATACAAACCTATAGGATAATAGCCTCCAACATTTACTAGACAAATTGGCAGAAGAAATACATCAGAACTCTAAGGATCTTAAATAATGTAAGAATCCGGGGTATACCAGAACAAGCACCTAGAGACATTATAATCTGTTTCCACCAGTACACATTTAAAGATCAAGTAATGTACAAGCAAAGAGAGAGAAAATAGACAGATGGACAATTCATGTATATTAAAATATTCCAGGACTTATCATATCAAGCAGAGCCTTTGCGCATACTACAGCAATACTTCAGAAGACCAAATATAATTGATAAAAATTAAAGGGGATTTGGTAGTTTAGCACACAGTAATGGCACAAGCTCACGAGAGTGAAATATATTATCTGGAGTATATGATGTGTGATCAAGAGAAGAGAGGAGGTATAATAGATATCCCCTTTAAATTCAAAGAACAAACACATTGCCAGTTAAGTCAATGAGAAGGTTTTTTTTTTTTCTTTCTCTGTCTCTTTCGTTTTTCCAATTTTTGATATGGAGGATAGATACATGTTTGAAGTATTCACATTATAAGCAAGAAGCCCACTGAAGTTATCAGAGTAGGATTTAATGTAAATCAGAAATTTAAAAGATAAAGTCACTTTGGATAAATAGTATTACAGCAGTGGAAACCCATGTTTTCATTAGTAAAGTTATTAAAGTAGAATTTAAGGTAAACTTGAGGTAAACTGTATGTGAGTAAATAAATTAAGAAGAAAGTAAGGAGAGGAAAAGAAGAGGTATCTCTATCCACCTTTTTTTTCCTTCTATGCCTCTGTCTTCCACTCCCATTTTTATAAAAAGAAAGAGCGCTTCCCTATCGGCCCTGCTTGTGGGGACACTTATTTAAATGGGGTGCTATAGCGAATAGGAAGAAAGGCAAGGACTTTGCAACACTACTATAAGATTGAACAATAAAATGAAATAAAATACAAAAAGTTAGGACCAAAGGACCAAATTAATCAAGCGATTATACTACAAAATAATAAAAACTTGCAAAGATTGAAATAACGAAGGTACTATCAAAATAATCGGATTACAAAAGCTTTAACTAACAAATTAAAAAAGAAATAAACATGTCACATATGCAAAAAGGGTCTCTGCCTAAGGAAAAAACCCTTCTTTAAGCGTCCATTATTCTGCGGTTTTAATACCCAATTAGATTTCCCAGTTATTCCAGAACCCCTGTGTGTGCCCAGGTAGCTTCTTTTTGTATTCCAGAATGTTGAGAGGTTGAACATCTAGCTGTCACTTCTTTGACATGGTTGTTTTTTACTGTGTGCTTTGTGGTTTTATTGAGCTTTATAAAAGGTAACCCAGTTTGTGATACCTGATCTGAAAATGCACCCACAAAATAGCCTGAAGTTACCACTCGAGTAGTATTGCTGGTTTATATCTTGTGCTCTTGAGGAGCACCAAAAGAATATAGAGATGATGTTTTTGCCTGTGAGATGACTTGAGGCATCTTTCCATGTTCTGGGGTTGATGTGACTTTACTTACCAAAACAAACTCTCTTGGGCAAGCCTGTTTTTTTTTGGTACCATCTGTGGCATAGCTGATTACTGTTGAGCAATTACTGGGATCTGGTAGCAATGTTGGGGTGCTGCAGGTATAGTGTAAATCTGTGTCTGCATGGTGTTTGGGAACTGCTTAACAACATATTTCGTTTTTTTTTTCTTGTAAAATGTCCAGAATTTCAAAATTACAAAATATTGAAAATACCAAAGTATTTGTAATTAACAATAGACATTTCATGTCCACATTTTTCATCCTTAGATAGCATTACATATGTCTTATCAAGTATAAACATAAATTATCATTCATTCATATCATACTTTCATACACCACCATCATTCAAACTCATTCACATGCCCTTGGTGCTTGCATTTCCCATTTTATTTAAATTTTTCACTTTAATATCTATTCAACTATGGTGAACAAATTCTGTTGGTCACCATGGCCATCCATTTTATCCAACTTATTCACGTAATATATTTTTTCCATATTGGCTTGGTAATCTATTCGATCATATATGTCTTCTAAGTTTATTTGGCGCTCTGTTTTCCAAGTCCTAGCAAAAAAAACAAAAAAGATACTTCTACCGCTAATAAAATGTTGATCAAAATCATTCTGTTTAAATTTATTTAGACCAATATAAAACAGTAATAAACCAGGGTCATATTCTAATTCAATTTGTAATAGATCCAAGGATAACATTACAACCTGTTTCCAAAGGTCTATGGCATAATGGCAGTCCCACCATAGATGGAATAACGCCCCCCTACAAGTTCTACACCTCTAGCACCTCATCAGAATCTGCTGGAGAAAGATGACCTCATGGTATAATTCGATTAGGTTCAAGGAATGAATAGCCAATTTAGTTATCTTTATATCCTGAAGCCAATCCATATCATCAAAGGGTCTTTCAATGTCATTATCCAATTTTTTGGGACAGGTGACCAAACTTAATCACTGGGTCTATAGCATTAAAAGATCTTTTGCTGCATTTTCTCTTCCACAATGCTTTAAAAAATTCACCCATTTCTACATTTTCTTTATGTAGGATTACCTCTTTTTCAATGCAGTTTTTAACCTCAAATATGAGAATAGCTTTTTCGATTGTAGACCATATTTGGTTACTATGTCGGAAAAGGGTAATACCTTATTATTTCAAAAGATTTGATCAACTGAGACGATATTAGCTTCCCTCCATGCTTCCAGATTTATATCCTGACTGCAACTGTCAACTAATCAATGCTGACCCAAGGCCAACCCAAACCTACAAGTAAACCCCAGGTTGTAAGGCGTCTTGTAAAACACACCATGCTCGGCCAATAACCTGTAAAAAACCTAAGATGGGCATGGCTACGCCTGCCACAGAGGTCGTGGTTACACAACAAAAAGAGCCCTGTACCAGTACGCCATTAAACCTCAGCTGAGGTTTCTGATGAGTCTGATGACCCAGACATAAATGTCCTATCTGAGGAAGATATCGCAGGCTGCAATGCTGATGTAGACCTGGTCAAATTACCTGGCCTTATTGACACCTATACTCTTTTAGACGCTCAAGGGTGAACCCCTATTTGACCCTGATAACCTACACCACTCCCGCTCAGCAGAATGATTTCCCGCAGAACATATTGCAAAATATTTTGCTTTAAGGATTTGTAAACAACTGGACAAACTCACCCACAATAAACTGCAAGCTGAATGTCCACGGCCCACTGTACGTGATTTAGCATGTGATACGCCTGTAGTCGACCCGAAAATTGCTCAATTCCTGGGAAAATCTGTCTGGAAAGCCACTCAGAGACGACAAGACATCCTGCTTAAAATAGAACCTAAGCTTGTCAGCAGAACCAGGTCCCCAAGCCAATGGCATGCTTTTTGTGGATAATTTTGTTAAATAACTTGGCTCTTTTGTACATACATTCACTGCATTGGATAAGGCTCAAACTAACATGAAGAGAGTCTTCCACAATAAAGTTTTTGGCGCGGCCGGCAGATTCAGGGGCCGTCTGCCTGACCGTGGCTCCAGTAGTCAGTTTCGTGGATCCAGAGACCCCACATCTGCCAGATCTTCCTTCTTGGACCAGAGACCTGTGTCTACTGTGTTCTTCTCGCAGTAGAGCAGGCCCTGGCAGAACCATGGTGCTCAAGATGACCTTATGCTAAGCCATTCACTAACCAACAAACGAAAAGATAAGGAAAACTGCCACGGTGTGGAACTCGATACCTTAAAAATTAACTTTTATTTAAAGAGTAATAAAAAGCAGCTTGTCATAAAAAGGACTGATCCATTAACAGAGATACATACAAAAATAAATCCAGTAGCTGACCAAGCTTGACGCGTTTCATGCTCTTAAGCACATAGTCATAAGCTATAGTCATGAGCTTATGACTATGTGCTTAAGAGCATGAAACGCGTCAAGCTTGGTCAGCTACTGGATTTATTTTTGTATGTATCTCTGTTAATGGATCAATCCTTTTTATGACAAGCTGCTTTTTATTACTCTTTAAATAAAAGTTAATTTTTAAGGTATCGAGTTCCACACCTTTGCAGTTTTCCTTATCTTTTCGTTTTTTGGATTCAGTCTTTACTATCTAAGGATTACTCCGGACATAGGAACCAGACCCCAAGATACAAGGTGCGCTCATTTATTTATCTATATTATCTCGTTGAAAGTTTATGAGTTCCCTCTTAAGTGTTTTTTCCATTCACTAACCAACCATTCTTCTCATGTAAAAGTAGGTGGCAGACTATGCCTCTTTCAACTGACGTGGTGCTACAGACAGTGTCAGGGTACCTCATCGACTTTGTGGTCCTTCCGGTTCAATCCGGTTGTCCTCCGCATTCGATCCGTTTTTCACCTTCAAAGTAAGGAGGTGTAAGAGGAAGTGTTTGTTATGATTATGGACTTTATAGGGGAGGGTAACAAGTTATGGAATGTTTTCTCATTGGTTACATTTTTTATGCATTCTTTGCTGCTGAGGAAAAATAAAGAAAGAGAGAAATTCTTTTTTTACAGCCTTTAGAGTGAGTGGGAGCCTATTGTAAGCTCCCGTAGGTCACCTTGTTGGGTGTTTGCGACCGTGGGATAGAGATGGTGCGTGGCCCTAAAAACTTGAGTAGGGTCTCAGGCACGCAATCGCAAAAAACTATTTATACATGTTATTGAGCTTTCCAAGTGAGAGGTCCACCTCCACATCGACAAGCCCCCCCCCAACAAAATCTTAATCAAAAATAAATCTCACATAGTGGGTCCCCCCCCCCCATTCACACTACCCATCAGCTTAATTAAGAGGGAGGAGCAGGGGAGAGGGAGGTGGGGAACATTTTTCATTGCAGATTTTTTTTCAATCCCAACCTCTACTGATAGCGAATGGGACTAGACAGGGATGTCCCCTGACCCCTCTCTTATTTGTGCTTTCCATGGAACCATTTCGAATCCTATACGAGAAAACTCAGATATACATTGGGTACAGGTGGGGCAGACACAATACAAAACAGCGGCCTTTGCTGACGACATGCTATTCACCATAACCCAACCACTAATTTCTCTAACCGCCATTTAATTAACCCATTTCGGCAGACTCACAAATCTGGAGATAAACACCACTAAATCAGAGATAATAAATATCTCAATTCCTACAGACCAGGCCAACAATATCAGACTATCTCACCCCTACAAATGGTGCGCACGCCACCTGACATACGTGGATACGAAGATTACCCATGACTTATCAGATCTCTATCAAGCCGATTTCACACCTCTACAGACCCAACTACAGTCAGATCTTAAATGGGTAGGATTAACATGGTAAAGATGAATCTCTTGCCTGACATACGTGGATACGAAGATTACCCATGACTTATCAGATCTCTATCAAGCCAATTTCACACCTCTACAGACCCAACTACAGTCAGATCTTAAATGGGTAGGATTAACATGGTAAAGATGAATCTCTTGCCATGACTTCTCTATCTCTTTCAGACTGTCCCCATCGTGATTCCCAGACAATTTCTTTAGCTCCCTGCATACCGCAATTACAAAATATATCTGGCATGGGAAACATCTAAAACAGAAATGTTCCCAACTCACCTTACCGATGCGTCAAGGTGGTCTACGCTTCAAGACATGAAACTCTACCATAGAGCGTGCCACCAGTGTATAGTTGACCAGGCCATGACTGAGAATCATGTGAGCTCATCGGTGTGGTTCCCACCGAACAAAAGAAACCACTCCCACCTTCGTGGCCCCTGATCCGTGCAATCATGCGAATATGGAATTCCACGGAATCACGGGCAGTGATATCCTACAGAGGATACACCAAAGAAACACTTGTACCAAGCCCTACAAGGAAACACTTTAGCCCCCATCACCCACTTCATGGGTACCCCCATCTGACTTTTTTGTATAACTTCCGATACCACCAACTGACCCACTATGTCTCATCACTTCCCCCTAAGCACAGACTCACTAGAGAGATGACTATGTTTGAACTGGAGTGCACACAGTCAGGCCCCCCCAAAAGGGATATTATAAAATGTGATGAAAAAAATACTTTTTCTAAATTTGACCTATAAAATACTTACACAATATTTACACAAATACAATCATTAAAAAAGACCCCATCTAAATAGTTTCTACATTTTGTCCCAAGTTTGGAAATATGCTTGTTTCCATGTTTTTCCACAGTTTTTTGTGAGTTAAAGGGCAAAAACCAAAAACAGTATTTTTTTTCTTCACCTACAGTGACCTTTTGACCCCAGCGCGAACCTAAATTTAACTCCAACTCTGAATTTATTCTAATTTTAATTACATTTTTAACCCTAACCCTTATTATAACCCAAACCCTAGAATTTTAGCTAATAGGGGGGGCGTGTCTGACTGCTCATGTGAGAAGACGCGTATCGCTTGAGCTCCGTATCCCAGGGCGTTTATACACGGATAGCACGATCGCTTACACCGCCAAAATATGGGGAAGAACCTCCACAAACGCTCTGCCAAAGTTGCTAAATCCCATGGAGGGGACAAACAACTCCCGCCGACGCTGCAGTCTGTAGCTGAAGAATTCCCGCCACTTGTCAGCAGGGAGCTGGAGGAAGATGAAAGCTCCGTTAGCTCAGCGGACACTCACCTCTTGGAGACCCCGACAAAGGCGGACTTCACGGCGTTTACAGCAAGCGTGAGTAAATATTTTGCAGCCTTTACGGCCAGCATCGCCACCACTATCAAATCTGAAATAGCGGACCTCCGGGGGGACCTGAAGCACCAGGCAATGCGCCTAGACACAGTAGAAGCTGACCAGGCCTCTATACATGAGGCGATGGGTAACATGGCACACGAGCTTAGGGACCAGAGGAAAGTTACCACACTTCTCGCCCAACAGCTCCTAGATCTGGAAAACAGAAGCCGTAGATCTAACATTCGCATTATAGGGCTGGCTGCGCTCGAAGGCCCTGAAGATGTTCCAACAAGGGATGGTGAGCTATTTAATAGTATCAGACCAATCCCATCGCAATTGATAGAGCCCACCGGGCCCTCAAACCTAAAGACCCGGGTAACCGCCACCCTCGAGACATTATTTGCTGTTTGCATCTATACACTGTGAAAGAGCAGCTTCTGCAGGCAGCAAGAAAGGTCCAACCGATAGTTTTTCAAGGTTCTCAGGTATTGCTACTTCCTGATGTGGCTTGGGCCACTTTGCAAGCACGAAAGTTGTTAAAGCCGGTTGCAGATGAACTTAAAAAGGCCAACATACCCTTCCAATGGGGATTTCCCCTCAGCATTAGGGTCCGCAGAGGAAATGCTACCTTCCTCCTTCAATCCCCTGATGAGGCACCTGGCTTCTGCTCTAGCCTGGACATCCCTGTTCCGGACATCACTGCCTGGGCACACTCTAAACCAGTAGACCTCTATCTACTCCAGCTGAAGAATGGTCCCTGGATCCCGAGACCTCAGAGGAAACGGCGCCAGAGACCTCTACAGGACCCAGCTATGGATCACATACCATCGGGGCAATCTGATCACCTAGATCCTATAACTGGCACTCTGTCTGGATCGCAGACCTCCCCACGTTGAGGACTCTATCTGCAAGATCGGACTACCATGGGTCTGCATGCAGCTTGGGAGCCAGGCTCCGGGACTCTTTTTCAAAAGAACTGTTGTATTTTTCTCTCTCGTATATATATAAGTATTCATGTGTGCTATGATTGCATTTTCCTTCCTTCAAGGTTCTGTTGGACCCCCAGCAAAGTTAAAGTGCTGATAAAAATTGTTTATCCTAGTTACTACACGGCCAAAGGGAGGGACCTCTCCTTTGGATACCACCCTCATCCATGGTTGTTAACACTGCCCCCACAGTGTGTGTCTGTGCCATTGTACATATGGACTGTTCCCGGGACTCAGATCCTGAGCCTCGGAAGCAGACCATAGGTGCTTATGCCCCTTGTGCCAAGGGCCTAGCCCGAGGTGTACCCCCGAGCCTAACTTTCCCAAGGTTTGAATCCCTCCGATGTTTTAATTCCCTGTTGCTTCTCACTCTGGTGCGATTTCTAAAATGCACACACAAACCGATTCCTATTTCATTTAATGGCCGTCTCTGACCTGCAAAATGTAATTGTTACATCAATAAATGCCAAAGGCCTAAACACCCCCTCTAAGAGATCCAGATTATTTGGGGAGCTATGGGCCCTGAAAACCTCCATAGCATTGGTCCAGGAAACGCATTTCAAACGTTCTAAACCACCACAGCTTGTAGATAGAACTTTTATACATTCCTATCACTCCTATTCTCCTTTTAAAAAAAACAAGGGATGCTGCTATCCTAATTTCCAAGCACCTACCATTTACGTTTCAAGAGTCTAGAACCGATAATGAAGGTAGGGTGGTTTTTGTTAAAGGCAGCATAGGCACTAATATAGTTACCATTGGAAATGTTTACTCCCCTAATGTAGACCAACATACATTTATTTGTTCTGTCCTTTCAGAGTTCGCTGAGTTCCTGGAAGGGATTATAATCATGGGCGGAGACCTGAACATGGTCCTGGACCCTCTGCTGGACTCCTCCACCAGGGCGACCCACCTGCGCTATTCCTTTGTTTTTTTGCACTCAGTCTTGTTATATCATCTGCTTTATTTTCACTGTGTCTTATTTTCCATGCAATTTGTCTGTTGTGCCTATACATCGGTTTGTGTTTTATTATCGGCATATGACAAATCTCCCCACCTCTTGTTAACTGCCTAGTAATACAGGAGTACTACCAATATAACTTGTATATGCCAGTAGAGTACTTTCCCGGACTTGAAATATGAAGTGCCGATGTGCTGTTGCCTTTAATCTCACAGCCCTGCCTTCTGACCCCTGCCCGCCCACTTGTCTCCTTCCTCTTCCTACAATCACCTGAGATAAATACACCACCTATAACAGCTGAAGGTTCTAAGAGGAAGAGAAAAAAAAAAAAGAGATTGACCGATCTACTGATTCAAGTGGGCTGACGTGACCCTATAGTTGGGGCAGAACTCTCGATGTGTGCACAACCACCATAGCTAACGAACAGTGCAATTATAAACAAATACAAACAAACATAAAACATAAAACATATGTTACCCTGTGCTATTCCAAGATCAAGCAAGTTAAAAAATCCCTACATAAAACACAACTAGTAGACGCTTGGCGAGTACTACACCCCCAAACCAAGGATTACACTTATTATTCCCCCCCCACACGTCGATTACTCTAGGATAGATCATGTTTTTATTTCCCACAGACACCTTGACATGTTTAAATTTGCTAATATAGGCTCTATCACCTGGAGCGATCATGCCCCTGTGTCTTTGACCCTCAATATCCCCTCTTTCCCGAGACGCTTGCCCAACTGGAGGGTGAATGAAAATATCCTTAAAAATCCTACTTTTATTGATAGGCTGACAGAAACCCTACAGCACTATTTCAAAGAAAATACTACCCCTAATTGTACAATCCCGGTGATCTGGGAAGCCCATAAGGCTGTTTTCAGAGGCCATCTCATCAGTGCTGCATCGTATGAAAAAAACTACATAGGGCGGCTATGGCACAACTACTGTTCCAAATTGCCGCATTAGAGGTACGACATAAGCTCTCTCTTTCCAGGCCAGAATACCAGTCTCTTCTGACACTGCGAGCGCAGCTGGCAACGCTATGTACGCAAGCCACACAACGCTCATTTTTGTTAGTAAAGAGTGGTATGTATGAGCACGGCAATAAGCCAGGCAGATACCTAGCTAGAGCATTGAAGGCCAGACAGGCAACCTCTTTTATACCCAAAATCAAGGGTTCCCAGACGCGTATTGAGCACGCAACAGAGCAGATTGCAGAGACCTTTCGATTATATTATCAGGGTCTCTATAATCTCCATAAATCGGAACACCCTCCATCCCCCTCGATTACCTAGCTACCCACTGTAGTACTACGGTTCCCATGATGGATAGGGACTTCTTGGATGAACCCATCTCTTTAGATGAAGTGTTGGCGGCAATCAAGGACTCCCCTACGGGAAAAAGCCCCGGGCCGGATGGCCTGACGCTCCCGTATTATAAATTATTCTCTCAAATTTTGGCACCACAATTAGTGCTTATTTTTAATTCCTTGGCTGAGGGATCAACTCTGCCTCCCCAAGCCCAAGAAGCCCATATCACAGTGATACCCAAGCCTGGGAAAGACCCGACCCTTCGTGCCAGTTATCGCCCCATTTCATTGTTAAACACAGATGTTAAATTATTTACAAAAATCCTGGCTAATCGCCTCCGCCCTTATTTAATGTCACTTATCAAACGTGATCAAGTGGGTTTTATCCTGGGGCGAGAAGCTAAGGATAGTACAACCAGAATAGTTAATTTGGTGCATCAGGCCCGACCCATTCCAACAATTGTGTTATCAATAGATGCTGAAAAGCCGTTCGACAGGGTCAACTGGGCCTTTCTGTTCGCGTCCCTTAGATGTATAGGCTTGGGACCTGGCATGATAAGGTGGATAGAATCACTATATCACAAACCTGTTGCTAGAGTTTGCATAAATGGGATGCTGTCAGTGGCCCTGTCAAATGGTACACGGCAGGGGTGTCCCCTTTCGCCTCTATTGTTTGTCTTAGTCATATTGGGACCACCCTCATCCATTGGGATCTCTATTGGGACCACGTACTCATAAGGTTTCGGCATTCGCGGATGATTTACTTTTTATTGTGACCGACCCCCGCATTTCTCTGCCCAATATTGTCAGAGAAATGGAGGTTTTCTCTAAACTGTCGTATTTCAAGGCCAACCTGACTAAATCAGAGATTCTTAATCTCTCACTGTCACCGGCGGACGAGACCCTTTTAAAATGCTCTTTCCCGTTCCGCTGGGCACCCGAATTTATTAAATATTTAGGGACCTATATCCCAAGTGATCTGTCCCAACTGTTTAACTTAAATTCCCCCCCCCCCCCCTGCTACAAAATTTACAGTCGGATGTGGCTAAATGGTCCACTAAGTTCATTTCATGGTTCGGCAGAATAGGAGTGGTAAAAATAAATATTTTACCTAGAATTTTATATGTATTGCAAGCACTCCCTATTACCCTGCCTGCCTCCTACCTCGCTGAAATTAAACAGCTCATAACCCGCTATGTGTGGGGATCCTCGCACCCAACGTTGGGGTACGAGTATCTCACCAGGCATAAACTATCGGGGGGAGTATCCCTACCAGATATATCCCTCTATCATAAAGCAACCCACTTGGCTAGAGTGGTTGCCTGGACACGTCCCTCTCCCAAGCTTTGAGTGTCGGCGGAACAGGAGGGATTGAGGGTCCCAATCCCTATGGCAGCTTGGGTCCCAAGGTCACAAAAAGTAATGATTTCATTAGATCATCCCACCGTCCCTCCGACACTGGCAGAATTAGGCGGACTGATATGACCTGCGACAGACCCCTTCCCAACTTACTTCGCTTATTTTTAATGCTCATTTTCCACCCGGTTTTAATGCCCAAATTGTCCATGACCTCTTGCCAGAGGAAGTGAGATATCCAATGTTAGGACATATTATGAAAGTGGGACGTATGACTCCTTACAATGTCTTGGTACCTGATCGGCCCAAAGATGGGATGCGGTCCCACACTTATAGACAACTACACCATTATGTCTCCTCACTTCTCAAATCACAGAAATACCCCGACACACTAACCTCTTTCGAGGCGCTTTTCCACAAGGACGATCCACCTACGAGGCTTATCTCCCACATTTACGAACTGCTGGTACATTCTCAATCTAGCTCGAAACCCTATTATGTTAGGCTATGGGAAAGGGACACACGCATTACTTTTACAGAAACCCAATGGACAAAAATGTCCCTTTTAATCCATAAGTGCACGCGCAGGAGAATTCATATAAAATATTCACCAGGTGGTATAGGGTTCCTTCGGTGCTACATAAGCAGTACCCTGGAATTCCAGATCTTTGCTGGCGCTGCAAACAGGGCATATTTGGTGGAATTGCCCTCTACTCATACCATTTTGGGACTTAGTCGTTAGAGTCCTGAAAGCAGTTGACGACACTGAGTTTGTTCCTGACCCCCTGCGAGTGCTTATACACCACACACCACGACCCACTAAAAGCTACAAACATTCCTTAACACCTCCTTTATTAAATGCAGCTAAAATGCTTATCCCAAGGCTTTGGAAACAGCCCCGATCCCCGACTTTGCCGAATGGGTCGCCTCGGTGGAGCAGATCAGGAAGATGGAAGATTTGTTGGCCACCTCTAAGGGTGAGGGCCTAGCCTCCGGCTCCAAGTGACCATATACCTTGAATCTGACCTGTTCCTACAGATTCTGTCTGCATTGCCCTCGTTGTTATAATAGAGTTTATTATGACGCTTACCAGAGATCACTGGTATTGATATAGTACTTGGCCTGGATGTTTTTATAATGTATGAGGGAGTACATAGAGTGTAGGTAATCTATATTCTGTTCCTTTAAGCACCGAGTGAATCCCCTCCCCCATTTCCTCTCCCTTCCTTTTCCTCCCCGCCCTAGTATTTTTTTTTTTCTTTTCTTTACATGTTAAAAGATGTTGTGGTGTGTTTTATGATTGGCTGCCTTCGTTCCTTACAGTTCTAGGCCATAATCCTAGCAAACAATTTGTGTTTGGTGATGGATGTTACCCATTGGACACGGAGACATATGTTTCATATTGGATATATTTGGCCTGTTTTATTATGTACAGCTGATTTGTAATGTAATAATTATTATCTATGCAACCAACTCCTTTGAATAAAAAAGATTTTAAATAAAAAGATTTTTAGCTAATTAACCCCTTTTAGCCTTGCCTTTCCCTTGGTGGCAATGGCTTTAACATTTCTGAGGTGTTTGTGTTTAACTGTAATTTGTTCCCTCTCTTTTACCGTACCCACATAAAATTATATATTGTTTTTTTCAGCATAAGTAGGGCTTTCATTTGTTATCATTATTTTGATCATAGCATATCATTTTATGTAAAAAATATATATATATATATGGTGAAAAAATTCTAATATTTGTCCTAAGTTTAGAAATACCCCATGTTTTTTATTCAGGTTACAGGGCAATAATTATAAGCAGTGCAATGCTATTTCATAACCATTTGTTTTCAAAATTAGCGATAGTGACATTGTAACACTGATATCGGTCATGAATCCATGACCCCACATGTACATATTTTTAAAAACTAGACATCTGAGTGTATTTTAACGTGGGGTATTTTTACCCTTTTTCATGTAGACATTTTACCACCAACCTTTGCCAAAATTTGCAGAGATAAAAAAAAAATGTTGCTATTTCACACAAAGTGAAATTCATGTAAACATTTCCTAAAAATCTAAAGGGGTACTTCCACACAACACCCCAATATCTCCTGAGTACAGGGATACCACCCATGCATAGGTTTGTCAGGTTATTTGGGGGATACAAAGCCATATTTGGGAGGTGCGCATATTGAATTTCAGACTTGGAATTTTGACATGCAGATAACTTGTCCCCCAAAACATCATCCCCCAGAAAAATCTGCACAAACTTCAGGAGGGTAAATCCTGTGACATCAAAATTGATTCCAGGAACTGGAGTGATAGGAGGGATAGTTGGCCTATAGCGATTAGGCGCTACCCACTCCTCAGCCGCACTGCCAGCCAGAGTCTCATGACTCCTTGCGGTAAGGGGCCCAGCAGCCACTAATACATCACTAGATCATGTATCAGTAAACTGATCAGGGTCAAAATCTGACACTGACTCAGTGGCCTCAGAATCAGCGTCCTCAGCACGATACAGGCGCTCAGACATATTAAACAAATAAATAAAGATTTACTTGACAATCACCCCCTAGCGGGTATAATTGACTGCCTCGACTAGTTAGGCATGTCAGCAACAAACAGCAATAGGAAGCGATTAAATTTGCTTCCTATTGTCTTTTACACCGCCGTCGGTATTAAAGGCTCTGCACCTTTAAATCCACCATTTTAAATCCACCATTTTTAATTGCTCTCCGGAGCGATCGGGTGGTGATTTCAATATTGCACAATGCCTCTCTACCGGAGCACTGAAAGTGACAAAAAAAGTAACTTTCAGTGCTCTTTTAACCACCACCTGTTTTAAAGGCACTGTGCCTTAAAAAACCGGCATTAAAGACGCTCTGGTGGGTTTTTTGTATTGCATAATGCTTCCATGTGGAGGCATTGTGGCAATACCGAAAAAGCACTGAAAGTGAAAAAGAAAATCGCTTTCAGTGAAGCAAAGATTTCATAGGCAGCAAAGGAAGGGATTCATTATGGTTAGGACAATAAAAGTTATGGAACTCACTGCCAAGAGAGGTAGTGCTATCAACCACAATAGATTTAAAAATGGTTTGGATGTTTTTTTAGGAAAGCAGAACATACAGGGATATTAATAATACAATAAGCATTAATAAAAGAGCTTATTGATCCAAGGAGAAATCTGATTGCCTCTTCGAGTCAAGAAGGAATTTTTCCCCCTAGGAGGCAAAATTAGAAATAGCTTCCTTTGGTATTTTTGCCTTCTTTTGGATCAAAAGCTGTAATGATAGGTAAAAGGGTTGAATCTGATGGACTTGTGTCTTTTTTCAACCTAAATTACTATGTTACTCAGTGCAGGACGTGTCAGGCACGTCCTTTGTAGTTAAGGGAGCTTCTCCCAGGATGTGCCAGACACGTCCATTGTCGGGAAGGGGTTAAGTTTTTTTTTTTTTTACGTTGTAATGTTGCTGTCTGCCTCTAGGGGCAGTCAAGCAACAGCATCAGAGTGACGGTAGTGAAATTGTTTTAACTTCCGTTGCTCAACCCACATGCTGCTCTCCAATATGTAGCCCGGATTTTGGTGTTGCTTAATGATTAAAGCATCACAGTTTGAGCTTAGATCGCCAACACCGCTCATTTAACTGCAGGACGGACTAGGTTCATCCAATGTCAGCAACGTGTCCAATGTTGGCAAGGGGTTAATATGTGTGGGTATATTAAATGAGAAATAGCAAAATTACAGCTAAACACGAACACAACAGAAGTGTTCAAAAATCTTAAAACTGTCTAGTCACGGGTTATATTGCAATGTATTGTACTATTAGTTACTATTTGAGTCTGCTGCTGGCAAATTGAGTGCAGAATTCACTATTTCTCTATTGGAGTTGGCAACTATATACCTATGTGTATCTCTGATGATAATGGGTGGTCCTCCCAACTCAAAATTTGCCAGCCTCCCCTGATTAGAAGCACAAGTGAAATAAAAAGTTTAGCTATCCTTATAATGCAAGTAATATAATAAGCAATGTTATTATTTGAAAATCATAGTTTTTGGCTACTTTAATGACTACTATATAGTGAGATCCAGGACCATTAAAATAAGGCATACAGTAATAATCAGCTAAACTTAGGAAATACTAAAATGTTGTTCAAGTTTTCAAGAGTAACAAGCCAGGACACCAGGTGGCCTAGGAGATAGCTGTCAGGAGCCTATGTAAAATGTAAAGGAACCAGATATCTCTACAGTCTTTATATATATATATATATATATTACAGTCAATAAAATGAAAAAGTATGGAATTAATCTAAATAGGTTCATGTGTTTTGCGTATGGTAACTGCACTTGACCAGTAATGACGTTAAAAGGGTTAAATACGCACGCGGTAAGCATTTGGCGCCACTTTTTCCCGATTTACATGTAAAAAGCCGCGCATGCGCCAACGGCAGTCGACAGTATTCTTAAAGTCTTCGTTTCTGCCCTTTCACACGCTCTCGAGATCAACACCAGCTACTGTGAGATTACGGCCATTTTTCTGAATTGTACCGGACAAGTGCAGTTTCCTTAGTCATCCACTAGACGGATTGCCACAGATATCGTAATTACGAGGTTTGTGATCTATTTTAGAAGTTGCACTAAATTAATTGTAGGTATTTTTCATCAAAATAGGAACATGAATAAGTCGTAGATTTAAAAAACAAACGCATTCGTTACGCTGTCCATTTTCTAACTCTCACGAATAGGCTTAGTTAGGACACATGCCCCATATGCGCACAGGCTGGCCCTAAATTGGACACTGTCATGTGATAATTTAGCTTTTTATTAGATCGATTAAAACTGCAGTTATTGAAGACAAAATCCAAATACATTAAGGAACACGGAGAAACATAGCCTACAATTGTAGTGCCAATACAGTCATACCATAAAGTACAAATAAGAGTCTGATCTTGTGAACTGGTAATTTGGCCACATGTTTATAGATTATTCCACAGATACCTATTAAGAAAAGAGCCACATTAATAGTGGAAAATAATTGCTTATTCTGCTCGTAAGAAGCATTTTAATATGTGTTTTTACACTTGATGATATTTTAAGGCAATTGTTTAATCCAACACAGAAAAGCTAATCAAATTATCATCACAAATTGCATCAAAATCATAGTGAGGGCTTTGTGGAATTATTCTGTGTAAAGCAACTGCATCATGCAGACCAAGACATTTGTTTATGAGTGAATTCATTCTTATGTCTCTTGTTTTAAATGTTGCATGTCCCATACAAAGTTATACAACTTTAAAAACACAAACAACATGCAAATTAGTTCTAAAGGTGTGTAATTCCAGCAAATTGGAATTTGCTGGCTGGGTGGCAACCTATATACATATAATCTACAAATAATTATATATATATATATATATATATATATATATATATATATACAGTGCTCTATTTACCGCGAGGCATCCTAGGAGGATGCCTAGGGTGGCAAATTTTGGGGGGCGACAGCGTCCCCCAGCACTGAAAAAAAAAAACGCGGCCCTTTAAAAAAAAAAAAAAAAAAAGACCGCTCCTGCAGTCAGAGACGGAGGTGAGAGGGGACCGGAAGATCACCCCTCACCATCGCTCTGCTTGCCAGGCTGCATGGGGAGCCGAACAGGCAGCACAAAGAAACCTCCGTGCTGCTTGTTCAGCTCCCCGTGCAGTGTGCCGACACGGAAGTGCCGACAGTCACGTGACCGGCGCGCTGACGTCATATTCGCGGCCGGTCACGTGACCTGTCGGCACAATCGCCGGGAAGCCGAACAGGCAGCATGGAGGGACCATGCTGCCTGCCACTAGCCACCAAGGAAAGGTAAGTGCTGATGGGAGACAGTGTGTGTGTGTGACGGGAGTCAGAGTGTTTGTGATGGGAAACAGTATGTGTGACTGAGTGTGATGGGAGTCAGAGTGTGTGTGATGGGAGACAGTGTGTGTGACTGAGTGTGATGGGAGTCAGAGTGTGTGTGATGGGAGACAGTGTGTGTGACTGAGTGTGATGGGAGTCGGAGTGTGTGACTGAGTGTGATGTGAGTAGGAGTGTGTGACTGAGTGTGATGGGAGTGTGTGTGTGATGGGAGTATGAGCTTGATGTGAGTCTGAATGATGGGGCATGTCTTAGGTGTGTAACGTGGGTGTGCAGCTTGGGTAGGGGGGTGCCCGGATTTTGTCTGCCTAGGGCAGCACAAAATCAAGATACACCACTGTGTGTGTATATATATATATATATATATATATATATATATATATATATATATATATATATATATATATATATATATAAAATGAGGGAAATCTTGAAAAAAAAAAGTTTTATTCACTATTTTCCTAAAAATATTGTACAACTAGTACAACACTTACACTGACCCACTTATCCCAACTAACTTGTTAATAAAAAGAAAAATATACGTTCCCAGACCCAAACAAACCACAAACAGAATCTGGCACATTGTACAATCTGTACAATGTACTGTGCAAAAAAACAAAATGTGGGACATAAGGTAGGAAGGAAACTGATCATAGTATCAAACAGTGATCAGCAATGGAAAGAATTAACTTTTTTTTTCTTTTTCTCTTTGTCTGTGCCTGTCTCTCTCTGTACTTCAGCAAACTGATCAGCATGTGACGTACAGGGAGTGAATTGGAGGCAACGTCAATGTATAATATCATTGACTTTGCCATCTAACTTTCATGCGATCGACTGCCTTGGGCGTGAGTCAGAGTGCTGGACCTGTTTCACACTGGATGGCAGTACGCAGAGAGCACACTGCCGGCTTAGAAGCATGACGAGTAAATGTGTCATAAGGGCGCGAACACTGCGGCGCTTATGACAAGTTAACTCGTATAAGGTCGCGAAGGGGTTAAAATAAATACATACAGGTTTTTTTTATACAATATACTGACCGGGCGCAATATATAAATACCAGGCGCAACATATGGTAAGAAGTAAGAAATAAATCAAGAGAGAATAAAACTACAGTGGGCTAGAATGATTGTAGATCCAACATCAGTATTTACACGAAAAAAGCTGTATCCGGGTCTTACTGATCGGCTGTAGCAAACTTGCTTGTGGCTAAACGGCTATATAATTGCCAGCTCCTGGGTGCTTCACTCGATGCTGGGCAAACCCCGCCCATAAATAAATAAAATGAAGAAACCAGACGACAGAGTAACAAAGCCAGGCAGCAAAAGATGTATCCAACGAGTTCTATTTACTGCAAGTAAAGAGTGGCTGGCACAACACAAAAACTCATAGGCTCATGATTAAGTGCCAGCTGGCAAAAAAAAAAAAAAGTGTACGGCGGATCTATTCTGTGAGTTGTGGAGTTTTTGTGTTGTGGTAGCCACTCTTTACTTGCAATACATAGCACCCGTGGGATACATCTTTTGCTGCCTGGTTTGGTCACTCCGCAGTGCGTTTTCTTCAGTTTATTTAAAATGATTGTAGCCCTGATGGTTTGTGCTATGTGTTAAAATTGTATATTTGCGTTGCTAAATCTGAAAAATGCCTTCAAAAGTGAACTAGTCCTTATTTTAATATAAACAGTCAATTAATTACCACAGTAGGCAGCAAGGTAAGCCATAAACTTTTGCAAATGTGTGTTTATATACCTAGATAGTGAGAGCAGGGCATGAACACTATACATTATGGGTCTATCTGCAGGATTATTTAACATTTTGTGAATTTTGGCAAATGGTAAAACATTGGGATAGTAGGTTTAGTTTGCTTTAGTAATACCTATTACTAACAATGCAGTTTGATTTTGTTGATTAATCTACTGCATGTCATATCTTAGTTTTTTTTTCATGTATTTTACTTTTGTTAATTAAAGAAGGAAAAGAAAAGTGCAAAAAAGACAAACAGGGTACACTATATATAAAGTATAAAATAAGAAGACACAACATGTTTTAGGGAAACAAGTTAGTACGTGAGATCTCAGAGACTTCCTCTAAAGTACACTGTGATTGATTGATTTCAAAAGCAATTATCCCCTCAACACAAATTCATAGTAATAATAAATACCCCTAATATAATATTTAGCTTGCACATATACTAGAAGGTGCCTATTTAAGTCAGGAAGAAAGAGAGAATCTACAAGCACTAATCCCTCAACATAAATACCATTCACACTTTTCCTAGGCTGGGGGCGGCAGGGGGGAGTTGTTATTGTTAATTATTTTTATATAATATCCAAGGGCCCGATATCTTTTGATAGGAGTCGACCTGCCCCACGCTGCGAAAGAAGGCAGCTTCCCTTTTGAACTGGAAGTCAATTTGATGTATAACCTCCGACCATTCTATACAACCTTTTCTTTTCCAGTTTCTGGCCATGCATATTTTTACCGCTGTGAACTACGTGGCTATCACATCTTAGTTTGATATACTCTTTCTTGAAGTAGAATCTCTTAGATATAATCCACTGGGTTGTAAATATGCTATACACATATGAACATAGCGCTTATTATAAATATGTATACAAATGCAGCAACACACTTGTTCTTATGCTCATGGTGGCCATAGCACAAAAATATGTAAAGAGTGGTGGCAAAAGGACCAATTTAAATTTATCACATTCTAGAAAAGGTGCAATTCTCTGGGACCCCTTTTCTCCAACATTATGCCCAATAAACTACAGAAAAAACAAACCATCTATCTCATAACTTAACCTATGTGACAATTTATTATTATGTGCCACACTTAAGTACATTTTATAGTAGAACTGCATCTAAACCAGGTTCAACGATCGCATGGTATAAAATGTTCAGTACATTTACTGAAACATACAAAATTAAAAAGGCTTACTTCAGGATAACATGAGATGAGCAGACATAGTGCCTATTGCTATATGTGCATGGAACATTGGTGTGCTCTCACTTTTCAATTTGTATATGTATTTGTACTAACTTTATCCGTGCACATATACGGACGAATGTCTACATATTATCTATTTTTTAAAGGTCTATGCATTTATTAAAAATTGTCTATACAATGTTTTAGCAGAATTGTATGGAAAATGAAATGTGGTTAAAACTTGAAGCGTCTCCTCTTGTGGCTTGATATGGAAATGAACTACTTTTTTTGGAAAATGTGTAAGTTGATGTCATAAACGGGAGACACCTCAAGCATATTGTTCTCTTAATTATTTTGAAATTCCGTTAACACAATGTATTGATCATTTAAAAAAAAAAAAAATCTCTACATTCACCATTAAAAAAATGTGTAGGTGACAGTCCCTAAGAAATCTTTAAAAGAGATCTGAGCACAATCCTTATTTTATTCCTACAGGTATTACAATGTCATGCAGAAAAAAGAAAGACAATGAATATTTTGAAGACCGTCATTTTAAGAAGATATTTGGAATATACAAAGAGCCAAAAGTTACTCTTTGTAGACTTAACATGAAAAGCAAATCACCAAAAATAGTTAATGATTATATTCAAAGAGTTTCAACAGGTGACAAATGGCTAGTGAACAGACCTACAATGCAAGCGTTGGCAGGAGACTTACAGAATAGTAGAAACATGGAAGCATATACTGAAAAAGATGTCTACTTAAGAAAGAGAAATGGAATTATAAAAGATGTTACTGTGGTCCTAAATAAACTTGACCTAAATAAATATTTAGCAAATTCTCAAGCATTTACGTACACCTTTAAGGCATCAGGAAATGACAACCAAAACCCAGAAATGATGACACTATCTAAGGAGAGCCAACAGGTAATGGGGTATAAGATAATTACATGATTAACATATGTAGGTTCATGGGATTGTTAAAAAAAGGCATATAATTAAGTTTTTCTTTTTCCTTAACAGTGCTATGTAAATTGTTACCTCCTGCTTTATCGCTATGCTGAAAACAATAATTTTTACTATCGTGATAGAGGTCCTCAATTGCACTCAAGATTTGTGAAAGTTGATAAAATATATGTCTCCTAAACCAATTTAAAAAGGAAATAAGAGTTTCTTTCATTAGCAACAGAGTGCTAATGAAATGTAAGGGGAACTTCATCTCCTAAAAGCAGGGCTTGACAAATTTAATTTAATTCTTTAGCCAGACAATCACGCAAACATACATGCAATTCATAAACACACACACACACCAACCCACTTCACATATACACCACACACACTAACCCACTTTACATATACACCCCCCACACTTCACATATACACCTCCCCACTTCACATATACACCCCCCCCACTTCACATATACACCCCCCCACTTCACATATACACCCCCCCACTTCACATATACACCCCCCACTTCACATATACAACCCCCCACTTCACATATACACCCGCCCACTTCACGTATACACCCCCCCCCCACTTCACATACACACAGACCTCACATATACACCTCACACATACAGTTTTTTTTGTTCCTTTCTCAACTTGTGAGTGCTGGGTGTCGTCACTTGACAATGAAGATCGGCTGCAGCACAAATGTTCCCCCCTCCCCTGCAATGAGGTAAAGCAGCAGGGAGGGGAAACACTCGTGCTGCAGCCTATCATCATTGCTCTTTCGGCTGAGCGCTGGGTTGTCAAGTGACGAAACCCAGCACTTACAAACACGTTGCACGAGGGGGTGGAGCTTGCTGTCTGTGCAATCCGCACAGACTTTCCCCCCTCGCGCTGCAAAAAAACAAACGAATGGCAGCGGCAAGGGGAACATGAGGGTAACGGCGCCTGGGGTTTGTCGAGCCCTGCCTAAAAGTACATTTGTGGCGGCATATGAAGCCAACCTAGCAATTGTGGAAATAATGATCATGTGGGAATAGCACAGATTCATATGGGTAGGTAGTCTGATCACGTGGAAATGGCACAGATTCAAAGGGTAGTTAGTCTGTGTTCATACATAGAAAGCAAATTACAACAACTGGGCAGCCTCTCTGTAATACTTTAAACTTCAACAAGGACATCAGTGTATGAGTACCACCACCTACCTACCCATTAGAAATTTTTGCTATTTTCAATAGTAGTGTTGCTCTACTCCTCCCCTTGAACCATCATTTATTTATTGTTCTCCTCAAAACTTCTATGCAGTGTGATTTTATTAAATAAACCAAAAGTGACAGGCAGGCAGGTGCAAAATGAAATAGCTTTATGCGTTTCATGCTGAGGACTCTTTGTCATAAGCCTGTCACTTTTGGATTATTTATTTTCTAAAATAAGTCACCTTGCATAGAAATTTTGAGGAGTGCCTAGCCTGCTTTGTTTTTTGAAAATATTGTGTGACTTGAAAAGTAAAAAAGTGCACCTTTCAGATTTAGAATGATTGTTTCTAAATACTATTTATTTGTTTCAAATTTGGAGCTACATTACCTGTCTTTTTAAAGTTTAGCTTTGTTGGTGTATGAAGACAAAAATGTTTAAGCAAATTGCATTTTAATGCCCCCTTAGTAGTTTAAATAACTTGTGAACAGATTCTAAACATGCATGGGATAACTAGGTTATCCTAGATATAAGATAGGATCAGGGACTAACAAATGCATTTAGAAAATTGGGCAGACTGGATGGACCAAATTATTCTTATCCGACACATTCTATGTTTTTATGTACTATATGGGGTGTATATATATATATATATATATATATATATATATTAGTGCTAAAAAGGTTTAAAGCTATTTGTTTCTTGCTTGGTGGTAATAATATTTGCAGCAAAACACTTTCAAATTTCTTCCAAAAATGTGGAACTAAACTCCCATATATAAGGGGTTTAACACAGACTCTTCCTCAACTCCATGACCATGGATATGTGTATGACAACTCCAGTCTGGATGTTGGCACACAGATTGGATGCAGATCTGTTGAGTGGCTCTTTTAGCATGTACCTTTTCCTCCTGCATTCAAGTGGCCAAGCATGGACTGTGAATTCAACTTGACATATAAAACAATCTCTGTGAACTAATGACATATTAGTTCTGTTTCCTGGATTGTTCTACCTTTTCCCTAGTTTTATTCCCAACTTTGGTTATGAACACTGCCCTTGATTCTTTTTTTTTTTTTTTGACGCTGTGGACCATTCATGACTCTGCTACTGCCATCTCCTTTGGATAATACTATATTATGGTCATGTGCTCTTGACTTGCACAAGGATCCTGGTTCTTCCTGATCCATGGTTAGTGGCATCCTGCAAGACTTGTGCTTTTTTTCCCCTCTCCAGCAATTAAACAGACCATAACACAGGGCTTAACAAATTCAGCGACTGACTAGCAAAAAAATCTAGGGGCCAGACAACCGCACATATGCACAATCACACTAACATACTCATGCAATCACACAGTCATGTAGATACATACGCTCACAGTCACACACACAGTTACACTTCCATACACACATATCTGAACGATCGCGAAAACCGCTTTAACGGTGCTGGTCTATTGCCTCGATGTCAAGGCAATAGCCAGCTTTCTCCGTCAATATGGCTATGCCCTCTGGTGGTCTGAACTTCGGAAGTGAAAGTAAATTCACTTCCGTCACTCTGAATATAGTGCATGCCTGCCTTTAGAGGCAGCAACCAGCATAGCAATGTTAAAAAAATTTAAAAAAAGATTTAATTAGCTTAAAACTGGTTATATAGTTAGATTAACCTATAGGGTAAAAATTAAATAATATTTAGCATAAGGGATAGGGTTAAATTGAAATTAAAATATATTAAGGGATAGCATAAGGTTAGAGTTGGTGTTAAATTTAGTGTTAGGGTTAAATTTAGGGTTCGGGTTGGGGTCAAAAGGTCAATATAGGAAAAAACAAAAACACTATTTTTGGTTTTTGCCCCATAACTTGCAAAAAAATACAGAAAAATATAGAAACATTCATGTTTCTGAACTCGGGACAACATTAAAAACTATTTAGACGGGGTCTTTTTTTTAATGATCGTATTTGTGTAAATTATATTGTAGGTCAAATTTAGAAAAAGTGGCTTTTTTAAAATTTTTCATCATATTTTATAATTTTTTGGAAGTAAATTATAAGATATGATGAACATAATGGTATCTAATGAAATCCCTTCTTATGACGATAAAACCAACATATCATTTATGTAGGTACAGTATGTGAGAAAGAAGAAAATTATAGCTAAACACAAACACCCAAGAAATGTCAAAACAGCCATTGTCACCAAGGGAAAGTCAAGGTGAAAATGTCTGGTTACTAAGGGGTTGAAAAGGAAGAACAGGTTACTAAAATTAGGTTAGTAGTAGAGCAGTATTTCAAGGAAAATACTATAAACAATACTACAATGCCAGTACTATGGGAGGCACATGAGTCAGTCCTGAGAGGTCAGTTAATTAGTATGGGATCTTATATTAAGAAAAAGCATACAAAACAATATACTAAATTAACTTAAGAAATATCACAAGTGGAAAATACCCATACACTTAATTCATCCCCACAAACTTATTTAAAATTGACTAAATTAAGAGCTGAATTGTCAACAATAATCAATTCTAAAATACAAAAAAGTTACAATATTACCAATGGGAAATAACATGGAGATAAAATAGGAAGGTTGTTGGCTAACGCATTGAAAGATAGACTGTCCATCAACTTTATTCCAAGAATAAAAGAGGGAGGGCGGATATATAACCTGACAGAGTAAATAATAGAGATTTTTGAGTCAAACTATGGTAAATTATATAACATAAAGAAAACGGCAGAAAATTAAAATCAACCAAAACAGCGGAATGAAGAAATGATTAAATATTTAGACAGATATATGATAAATAGAATTGACCATGGTATGACACAAAATCTAGATAGACCAATTACTTCAGAAGAAATCATTAAATCGATAAAACAATCCCGAATGGAAAAAGCCCAGGACCAGATGGCATGACCATGTTGTACTATAAATCTTTCTCGAATATATTAGCTCCGAAACAGGCCTCCTTATTTAAATCATTATCTGAAGGCGATGTATTGCCACCTCAATCTCAAGAAGTCTATGTTACAAATATACCAAAACAAGGCAACAATATTGTATCCTGTTAAAGCTATAAGCCTATTTTGTTGCTTTATGCTGATATTTAGGTTTTTGCAAACATTCTAAGTGATAGGCTTAAGGAGGTACTACACGGCCTGGTCCACCCCGATCAGGTTAAATTTATCCTGAATAGGGAGCCTAGAAATAGCACAAACGAAGATCCTGATTATGATTCAAAATGCCGGGGTTAGCGGGTCCCCTGCTGTACTCTTGTCAACAGACACTGAAAAAGTGTTCGACAGGGTGAACTGGTCATTTCTTTCTGCAGTTTTGGAGCAATTAGGTCCTATAATGGATTAAGACACTATACCATGCCCCAACTGCACGTATATGAGTAAATCAACCTAATGTTCCCCTTGCCACTGCTATCCGTTTTTTGCAGCGCGAGGGGGGAAGTCTGTGCGGATCGCACAGACAGCAAGCTCCGCCCCCTCGCGCAACGCATGTGAGAGCTGGGTGTAGTCACGTGACAACCCAGCCCTCAGCCGAAAGAGTAATGAGGATCGGCTGCAGCACGAATGTTCCCCCTCCCCTGCAATACGTTAAGGCAGCAGGGAGGGGGAACATTCGTGCTGCAGCCGATCTTCACTGCTCTTTCGGCTAAGTGCTGGGTTGTCACGCTACGACACCCAGCACTCACAAGTTAAGAAAGGGGGGAAAAAAACTTGTGTATATGTGTAAGGTGTATATGTGAAGTGGGGAGGGGTGTATATGTGAAGTGTGGGGGGGAGGTGTATATGTGAAGTAGGTTGGTGTGTGTGGGGTGTATATGTGAAGTGGGATGGTGTGTGTGGGGTGTATATGTGAAGTGGGTTGGTGTGTGTGGGGTGTATATGTGAAGTGGGTTGGTGTGTGTGGGGTGTATATGTGAAGTGGGTTGGTGTGTGTGTGGGGTGTATATGTGAAGTGGGTTGGTGTGTGTGGGGTGTATATGTGACGTGGGTTGGTGTGTGGGGGGTGTATATGTGAAGTGTGTGGGGTGTATATGTGAAGTGGGTTGGTGTGTGGGGGGTGTATATGTGAAGTGGGTTGGTGTGTGGGGGGTGTATATGTGAAGTGGGTTGGTGTGTGTGGGGTGTATATGTGAAGTGGGTTGGTGTGTGTGGGGTGTATATGTGAAGTGGGTTGGTGTGTGGGGGGTGTATATGTGAAGTGGGTTGGTGTGTGTGGGGTGTATATGTGAAGTGGGTTGGTGTGTGTGGGGTGTATATGTGACGTGGGTTGGTGTGTGGGGGGTGTATATGTGAAGTGTGTGGGGTGTTTATGTGAAGTGGGTTGGTGTGTGTGGGGTGTATATGTGAAGTGGGTTGGTGTGTGGGGGGTGTATATGTGAAGTGTGAGGGGTGTTTATGTGAAGTGGGTTGGTGTGTGTGGGGTGTATATGTGAAGGGGTTGGTGTGTGTGGGGTGTATATGTGAAGTGCGTTGGTGTGTGTGGGGTGTATATGTGAAGTGCGTTGGTGTGTGTGGGGTGTATATGTGAAGTCGGTTGGTGTGTGTGGGGTGTATATGTGAAGTGGGTTGGTGTGTGTGGGGTGTATATGTGACGTGGGTTGGTGTGTGGGGGGTGTATATGTGACGGGTGTATATGTGACGTGGGTTGGTATGTGACGTGGGGTGTATATGTGACGTGGGTTGGTGTGTGTGTGTGGGGTGTATATGTGACGTGGGTTGGTGTGTGTGTGGGGTGTATATGTGACGTGGGTTGGTGTGTGTGTGGGGGGGGTGTATATGTGACGTGGGTTGGTGTGTGTGTGGGGGGGTGTATATGTGACGTGGGTTGGGGTGTGTGTGTGGGGTGTATATGTGACGTGGGTTGGTGTGTGTGTGTTTATAAATTGCGTGTATGTTTGCGTGATTGTGTGGCTCCTAGAATCAAATTAAATTTGTCAGGCCCTGGAGTAAATTAAATGTTATATAGGCCGGTCACCCTGTTGAATGGGACCAGGCAGGGGTGCCTGCTCTCCCCGGTAGTGTATGTGCTGGCACTTGAGCCTCTCCTGAACTCAATTTGATCAAATGTCGATATATCAGGCATTAATATAGGGATAGAACATTATAAAATATCATCATTTGCTGATGACCTCCTGTTCACGGTAACAAGACCATATATATCTCTTCCAAACATAATTAAACTAGATATATATGGTGAATTATGAAATTTTAGCATTAATCAATCTAAGTCGGAGATTCTAAATATATCAGTAAAAGAAAGCACTAAAAAGGCTATACAAACAACCATTCCATTCAAATGGGCCATGTATAAGTATAAGTATGTATTAAATATTTGGGGATATACCTTTCTGGAGATCTTGGAGCAATATTCAATCTTAATTATTCTAAACTGTTAAAAATAATGAGGGTAGATATTAACAAATGGAGTAAACTTAAAATATCATGGTTCAGCAGAACTAACATCATAAAAATGAATTTTGATATAAGTAAACAATGGACAGTCTTGGAACAAAACTCAATGGGAGTCCAAGCTTCGGTGGCCCCCTGAGTAAAAAGCAAAATCAATCTATAGTCCTCGATAGACACCATCCCACGGTTCCTACCACTCTTAGGGTTATAAAAGATATTAAGGATGTAATTATTAAAAAATATCTATTATCTATAATGAGGAGTTTCCCCCTGGAAAAGGAAAGGGGGTATTTGATGGGTATATTGATACAAGGATAGAAATACCAAGGATAGGTCATTGTATCCCAGGTATATATAATAAAGAGGGGGAACATCAAGTAAATCATTTTCGTCAAACTTTTTTAAAGATGCAAATAACCCATCACATAAACAGCTTAAAACAAGGACTAAATATGTCATATGAGTTAACACCATATGAATCTATATGCTGGTCACAAGAAAGTCGAAAGAGATTAAAATCAATAATATACAAACTTATATCTGAAAATAACTCATTAGAGAAACCATACTATATTAAAGAATGGGAAAAAGAGGAAAATGTATTGCAATGTATTGTAATGCAAGTTGGAAAATGTGTGCATATTTTTTGGGACTGTACAAATATAAGACCATTTTGGGACAAGATTATAGAATCAATCAAAACATTGGATGTTCCTGATCTTCCAAATGACCCACTTACACTGCTAATACATACTAGATAGTCAGTAAATTTAAAAAATATCTTACCGTAGATTAACGCAGCAAAACTTGCGATACCTGTAAACAAAGTATCAAAAAATATGTAACAAACCAGGAACTGAACAAGCGCGAATATTTAAAGACCACACATCAGTACATGAATCACACGCCAGGAAGAAGCCCCAGAAGGGCGAAACGCGTAGCGTGATTCACTGTACTGCTGACCTTTTTTATGTACTTTTAGGTACTTTTTATGTAATTTTTATTATCCTGCTTTTGGAATATTGCTTCCACTTGGATTTCATTATCAGCGTGGGACCTGATGTATTTTGTACTATACCATCCATTCATGGTTTTCTTCATATATCCCTATGCCATGTATTGACTGCATGAGGAGCAAGAAGACCACACAAAGAACATCAGATAAGATTTTCTTCTTTGTTTGTTTGTGAGTGCATTAGCTTACTTGCATATATCACTCCATATCTAGACTATATTACACTATGGTCTTTGTGTTCTTCTATGTCTTTTTTAAGTGAAAGATAGAACATCGATATACAAAAGAGATCAACTCTATAAGGCAATTATCAGATTTCCTTTTTTTCACTGGTATTTTGTCACTTAGCGCACCTACCACTTTGTTTTGTATTTATTGTAAACAAAGTATGCCGCCATCGTATAAAGACTGGATATCTACAGTTGAAGATATGCGAAATATGGAATTAATTGGACATAATAGCCAAGGTAGAGGCATAGAACATTATAATAGATGGGAACCTTGGCATAGCGTCTTCGATAGCAGTAGATGCCAAGATTTTGCGGGCGCACAACTTGTCTATAGGTGGCGGACGAAGGAAGTGGGGATGTTATCGGATGAGGGAGGGAGAGTAGAAACCCCCTCCCCCCTTTTTGTTTTGTTGTTGTTTCAGCAGCACGATATGTAAATGAAACAATGTATAGGGAGAACTGGCACCTTGCTTTCTATCTATCCAGAAATTCATACATGAGCAATATGCCTAAAACTGATTTTGGAGGGTATATATATTTTTGTGTACTTTGATATGTAAGGTCTTAATTTTATAACATTTTGAATAAAAAATATAATGGGGGAAAAAAAAAGTAAATATTACATCACAAGGGGGCAGAGTTATAAAGCTGTGTGATCAGGTAATTCTCCTCTCTTTGTGTAAAAAGGCAGTAAAAAAAAATTATGCACAGTCACCTAGTCCTGCCCACTAGTGATACACCACTACTCTCTTACTGGCTAGTGTATCTTATGACATCATCATGCAGGCTCTTGCCACAGTTGTAAAGGAAAGATTTTGGAGAATGTTGCAATTAACATGCAATTAATTCAAACATAGAAAAAAACAGTGGCATATGTCTTATATATGTGTTTGTTTTAAATGCACAGGCACTCTAGGTACATCTAATGTAAGTGGTAGTGTCCCTTTAAAAGATCTGCATTTTCCCGTGTGGATCCTGAAAGAAAGGTACTTACATTTTGAATTCTGTGGCGCAAAGCCCTTTGATTTCACAGAAATACGGTGCGTTATGTAGTAAAACTAAATTATGATGTCTCTTGGGACTTCTTCAGGTACATGCCTAGACTTAAAAATTTGATGTGCCCTTTCAATTATAGAGTCATGGAGATCTTGTATTACCATTAGTCCAAAAAACTCTACTAAATAAGGCCTGATCTGTCCCGGTCCGACTGATTTGGGATACCACGAATTTTAAGATTTTCTCTTCTGGCCCTGTCCTCTGTATCAATTTTAGATTCCAGTGTGTTAATCTTAAAATTTAACTCTTTAATAGCATCATTATTTAGGGACATCTCCATTTCAAGGTTAGTAATTGTATGACCATAATCCTCTACCTTTTCCTTCAGTTCTCTTAGGTCACCTTTTATTTCCCGAAAATGCCCCTGTAGTTCCTTAATATGCATAAATTGTGCCTCCAAGCCTTTGCTACGATAGTCTTTCATGTGGGCATCATATAAGTCCAAACATTTCTGCAGGCTTTCGTGGGTAATTTGGGACCCGTGAGAGTTCCCTGCATTCTCTGAATTGAAGAAATATCCTGCTCATGATAAGATACAGTAGTTGATTCTGTCTCTACAGACTTATCCAGTTTATCTAAAGCCTTTTCACCTGCTTTGATATTTATGCGAGAAGTAAGTGTTCTTTCTTTAGAATTTTGCACATCTTGCTACTTGTCTTGTTTGGATGGGGACTTGGAATCATTGGTTCTTTTTGAAGCCATTTCTCCTTACTGTGATATTATCATCTTGAATAATAGATAATTGTTTCAGAGCCGTTTGTAAGTATGTTGTATAACTTTAAATGGTGTATGTAACTAGATTATTTGTGCATTTAAAACAAACACATATACCACAGTCTCATTTTACAACTGTGGGTAGAACCTGCATGATGCTGTCATAAGATACACCCCTGCTCTCTTACTGGCTCCTATGTATCATTAGTGGGCAGAACTAGGTGTCTGTGTACACCTTTTTTAAAAGATTTTTTACCAACACAAAAAGTACATCTTTCTGGAAGAGAGAGGAAATTGACCTGATCAAACAGGATAATAGCTCCACTCCCTTGTGTTGTAATAGTTACATTACACCTCCTATTCAATGCAAGTCTATGGTCAGAATTGTTTTTCTTTCTCTCTACCCTCTTGGGCTCTCTCACTCTCTTCCTCCTCCTGTTTCCAATAACTGTCTCCTTAACACTGGGTCTGTCTACTTGCCGCGTAATGAAAGTAGCTGCTAGAGTCAATATTGGCTTCAGTGATAAGCATGTGTAATATGGGGTTAGACAACATGCTGCCTAAAGAGGTACTTGGTTAGCAGGGGTAGGGTTTTTTTTACAGTGTACGAACCTCACTGTTTTTGTATATGTTATTTGTATGTGCTTTTAAATACTCGGGGTCTTAATAAACCGCAAAAATGCTCTGCATTATTAGAGTTAATTAAGAAGGAACGGATTAAAAACTGCTCTTCAAGAGACCCAGGGAGAAAGTGAGTTGCAAGCTAATTTAAGTGTGACAAATCAAGTCAAGCAGTGGCGTCACGAGGGGGTGCTGAGGTGCGGATCGCACCGGGTGACACTGCCAGCGGGGCTGACACCCGTGCTGCCGGCATCCCCCCACAGCGCTTCACGCTGCTGTACTTTTTTTTCTTCTGGCATTCGCTGGATTCGGCCGCCGGAAAAAAAAAATGTGACGTTTCAGGAGGCAAGACTACGCGGAGGAGGCGTCCGGGGACACGGAGCAGCTGCCAGTCGGTAAGTACTGGGGAACGGGGGAGGAGGGAGGAATAAAACGTGCACAATATTAACGACACAATATTACTGGCATCTGAATGGCGCAATGATTATGGGATCTGAATGGCACCATATTACTGGCATCTGAATGGCACAATAATTATGGCATCTGAATCGCACAATACCATATTTGCTTGAATATAAGATGACCCAAGTTGTCTGTCTCTCTCCCCCCACCATCCCCCCAATGTTGTCTGTCTCTCTCCCCCCAATGTTGTCTGTCTCCCCCCTTCCCCCAACATAGCCTCCCTGGTGGCTAGTGGGGGCAGCCGGGGGATGTCTGCACGATACGTGCAGACATCCTCCATGCTGCCCGACACTTCCGTCCATTATGACGGACAGCCGGTCCGTCATAATAGACGGACGTGTTGGGCAGCATGGAGGATGTCTGCACGATACGCGGAAGGACCCAGCTTCATCATAGAAGTCCCGGCAGTCGTGCCGGGCGGCAGGGGAGGATGTCTGCGCGCATTGCGCAGACATCCACCGGCTGTAAGTGAGGGGGATCCAGGTCCCCTGCAGCTCTGCGGGGGACCTGGATCCCTGTCTGATAATCTGACCTCGATTTGAGGTCAGATTATAAAACAACCTCGAATATAAGACGAGGGGTCTTTTTCAGAGCATTTGCTCTGAAAAAAACCTTGTCTTATATTTGAGCAATTACGGTATTACTGGCATCTGAATGGCAAAATAATTATGGCATCTGAATGGCACAATATTACTGGCAACTTAATGGCACAATATTACTGGCAACTTAATGGCACAATATTACTGGCATCTTAATGGGACAATATTACTGGCATCTTGATGGGCAAATTGGCTGGGGCATTTTAATGGCACAATGTTACTGGCATCTTAATGGCACAATATTACGGCATCTTGATGGCACAATATTACGGCATCTTGATGGGCAAATTGGCTGGGGAATCTTAATGGCACAATATTACTGGCATATTAGGCAAATTGTCTGGCTTATTAACGTTAAAATAATACTGGCATATTATTATTGTGTGTGAAATAATTTGTCTGGCATATTTAATGGGGAATCTGACTGGCATTACTAAGGAATCTGTTTGGCGTGGTATTGGAGGAAATCCAGGGGGGTGACACCATGAGTTACCGCACCGGGTGACACCAACCCTAGAGACGCCTCTGAAGCCAGGTATATAACCCTTGTCTGTAAGATCAATCAAGTATTGCATACATTAGCAAATGTATGTTTCTAACACTGCCCAAATGTCTTTTATACATGATATTCTAGAAAAAGTTGAAAGAATTGTAAACAGGAGTGTTATTATTGCAGGTGATTATAACTGTGTTCTTGATACTCAAATAGATAAAACCATTAGTACTGGGAGAATCTTAGATCAATCTCTCAGCAGACAAGCAAGGGCCTTCTCTACCCTTATAAAGCATCGTTGTATGATATTTGGCAATTACGCCACCCTCATGATAAAGTTTACACTCATTACTCATACAGAGATCGTTCTCATTTGCAAATTGACCTGGTATTGGGTAACATCAGAACAGTAGATAATGTTAAAAATAAATAAATAAATTTATTAGGGGGTGTATGTTCATCATGTTTATATAGTCCAATAAGAAACCCATATTTGTAGTAAAAAATTCCTCTTCCAATTAATAAAGGAGGGTTGGGATTCCCCCTAATAAAAGATTATTATTTGGCACATAAAATAGGATATATTTACCTAATACAAGATCCGGGAATTGAATATGAGATTTGGTACCAGATCGAAAAATCTCAGATGTGGGAGTTCCAGGTGAAACTATCAGGAATACCTCATTGGAAAACTATAATAAGATAAATGTAGCTCTATACTATAAAATTTGTTGTCTGTATGGGGTCAAATCAAGAAAAATCTTAAAATACACAAACAATAGATTAACTGAAATTAGATGTTATAGATTCCAATGTTCAAGGTTTACTTATGAGAGGTAATACTGGTAGACTAATTCAGGAAAAGAAGCTAAAACCATTTTCTCAACTTAGACATAGTATTTTTTCTGTGAAGTAAGATGATGGCTAAGGCCCTTGTGGATTTATTTAATTATCAAAATGTAACCCAAGTTATGAAGAAGGCTCATGGACGTTTAGGATTGAGCTATGATGGATAAATGGATAAAGATTCTAGGGACAGAGATTTCTCAAGTGGAATGGTTACCATCAATGAAAGGCTTTACTAATTTAATACGTTGTATTACCATCTTGAAAAATCAATTCAAAATGGCCAATTTTTGGAACTTGGTACCTTCCTGGATTGCAAAATTTTACCCTGGGTATAGTAATAAATGTTGGTGATGTGAAAGTAAGGTGTGAGATTACTTACATGTGTGGTGGGGCTGTGATAAGTTTACGGTTACGTGGTTAAAGGTGTTTAGAAACTGGCTAATCTGGGAAAGATAAAATTAGAACTTAGTCGAAGACATCTCTACTCCAGTTGAATTGGCCTAATATGTCTGGAATACAATCCATGTTGACCTTACATCTTTTCATTGCAGACAACTGGGGTAGGACCAGCTCGATCTTTTGTTGGCAAGAGAATGAGCAGGTCATATTCCAGTTACGTATGGAGCAAGGTCTGGGCTGGGTTAACGCTAGTGCTTACGGAAATGCTACAATGGCTAAAATGTGTATAAAAATACTAGAGAGCAGTGTAGATTAACCCCTTGACGACAAAGGACGTGCCAGGCACGTCCTGGGAGAAACTCCCTTAACGACAAAGGATGTGCCTGGCACGTCCTGCAATGAATGAAGCGGTTTTCGCGATCAACGATCGCGAAAACCGCTTTAACAGTGCTGGTCTATTGCCTCGACATCGAGGCAATAGCCAGCACCGAAATTTCTACGGGGCGATCGTGGGGAGCCATATTGACGGAGCATGCTGCTACGTCATTATGGCTAAGTCCTCTGCCGGTCTGAACTTCGGAAGTGAAAGTAACTTCACTTCCGTCGCTCTGAATATGCTACTTGACTACCCCTAGTGGTAGTTTAGTAGCATTGCTATGGGAAATATTTAAAATAAATATTTAATTAATTAAAAACAGGTTATTAGTTAGTGTTAGGGTTAAATTTTGGGTTCGGGTTGGGGTCAAAAGATCAATATAGGAAAAAACAAAAAAACACTATTTTTGGTTTTTGCCCCATAACTCGCAAAAAAATACCGAAAAATATGGAAACATGCATATTTTTGAACTCGGGAGAACATTTAGAAACTATTTAGACGGGGGCTTTTTTAATGATTTTATTTGTGTAAATTATATTTTAGGTCAAAGTTAGAAAAAGTGTGTTTTTTAACATTTTTCATCATATTTTATGATTTTTGTTGTAGTAAATTATAAGATATGATGAACATAATGCTATCTAATGTAAGCCCTTCTTATGACGATAAAAACAACATATAATTTGTGTGGGTACTGTATGTGAGAAAGAAAAAAATTACAGCTAAACACAAACACCCTAGAAATGTCAAAACAGCCATTGTCACCAAGGGAAAGTCAAGGTGAAAATGTCTTGTCACTAAGGGGTTAATGCTGAAACATGTATTAATAATTTAATCTATAATAATATAATATAAAGGTCTCAAATTTCACACTTCCCTTGTAGTGCAAATATAACAATATGTTGATCTCTCTTGTTAATTTGATAATGTATACATTTGTTATGGATAGAGTCTCGATCTGAAATACCACATATTTTATTTATTGTTGTAGTCACATCATACCAGGATACGTCTAATTTATTCCATCTTCTAGCTGTACACCCATACATAATGATCTAATTAATATATTTTCATATTTAGTTAGGTTATTAATTTTTAGATTGAGTAGCGTGTTCCAGCACAGTAAGTCACATACATACAAACACACAGACACATACATACAAACACACAGACACAGTCAGTCACATACACACACAGAGAGACAGTCATTCAAATACATACACAGTCAGTCACATACAGACACACAGTCAGTCACATACAGACACACAGTCAGTCACATACATACATACACAGACACACATTCAGTCACCTACATACACACACACTCATACAGTCACATACACAGACACAGTCAGTTACATACACACATACAGTCACTTGCATACAGAGAGGCACAGTCACATACACACACACAGAGACACAGTCAGTCACATACACACACAGACACAGTCAGTCATACAGACACAGTCAATCACACAGAGACACAGTCAGTCACATACACACACACACAGAGCCACATACACACACAGAGAGACAGTCATACAGACACAGTCAGACATACACACACACAGTCAGTCACACACAGACAGTCAGTCACATACACACAAAGTCAGTCACACAAACACAGTCACATACAGACACATTCAGTCACATACATACACTACACAGAGACAGTTACATACACACACACATACAGTCACATACACACAGAGGCACAGTCACATACATACACACACAGAGACACAGTCAGTCATACAGACACAGTCAGTCACATACATGCACTACACAAAGAGACACAGTCAGTCACATACACACACACACACACACACACAGAGCGCCACATACACACACAAGCTCTCAGTTTTGATTTTTCTTTTTTTTTTAGGAGGGGGGGTATTTTTATCAATGACTCCCCTCTCCCTGCTGATTTACCTCATTGCAGGGGGAGGGGGGATTCTTCTCCAGCCTGCTCCGTGCCTGTCACACCGACACAGACTGTCTTGACACTACTGGTGAGCGGCAGGATGTCACATGACACTTGCCGCGCGAGGGGGCGGAGCAGGAAGTGTGTGCAGCTCGTGCTCTGATCGTTTTAACTGATCCCTGGGCAAGGGGCGTCATGTGGGGATGACCTTCCCGGGCGCCAGGTCTAATTTTCTAGACGCCATGTCGACCTGGCGCCCAAGGTTTGTCGACCCCTGCTTTAAAGATTCCAGTATTCAGCCGTTTATATAGAATTTCGGTTTTTATGAGTGCATAAGATATTAAACACTTAACTCACGGTTAGGATTCTTCTCAAGGTCCTTCCTTCGGTCTGTAACGTTAAGCTGCTCATCACCTTCTGGCTTCTGGCTGCCACGCGGTCCAGCAAGAACCCCACAGGCGAAGGTTGTTTGTGACACTTTTTTGGGTTGTGAAGAAAAAAAGAGAACAGAGTTAAGGTTGTTCCAGCTCCTTCATACAGGTAGATTCATCTTAGAGAGAAGTCATCGCTTATTCCTTCGCTACTCTAGACGCCCATCCCACATTGCGTTTCCTACCACAAAACTTTCCAACCACAAGTGAACAAGTAGGACAGACAGTTAAATAGTCTGTGATATAGGGCAGGCAGTGTAGTGTCCTAAATGGGTATACAAGCAATACAAGTTCAGAGTTACAAGAGGGAAATTCAGTATAACAGTCTAACTTGTGATTCCATAGATCAATTTTGTATTCAACAAATTTATCAATAAGTGGTAACATATTAATCAGCTAAGCAGACTACACAAGAAAAAACAATAAACTTTAGACATGTAAGAATTGTTATTAACCTCTTGCTGACACATGATGCTTGCGCCCCAGAAGATTCAAGCACCAAAACGCCACTTTTTGTTCCTGGCCCTGATCACAAGGTGAGAGATACTTGGGAAATCACGGAGGCAATTTAGTAAAATGTAGCCGGTGCTCGCTTTGAGCGTCAGCTGCACTTTTTCTGTCAGTCTGAGGCCACTCAAAGTGGAGGGGTGCCACGATGAGCTGTTAAATGCAGGGCGATCTATGCCGTCCTTGCATCTCCCCCCCCCCCCCACACACACACTTTGATTAGGGGGGGCAAACAAGGTAGCTAAATTGGTGAGATTAAATGGTCATCTCACCGCAACTCACTTTTCAGTGAATAGGACCCATATAGGTGAGCAGGACATAAGATAGAAGAACAGTTTGCCAGAAATAGCTGATTTCTCAGTAAATATGTTTATTTTCATTCATTAGGGAAGGTATATTAATGTATTACCGAAAGGTTAGATTATAATCACTTTTATATGGGAACACAAACAACTTAAATACAATATAAACTTTATTGAATTCAATTGCATGTGTAATTAAACATATCAAAAATATCATCTGTAATACTAACAAAAAGACAAGGTAATGGAAACATACTAATATTTACCATACTGCAAAAGACTACCACAAGGGCATAAAATAGGGACACCCTGAGAAGGAATCTGAAACTAGTTTATCTTGCCTTTTCTATGCCTGTTTGATGCCAGGAAAACGGCAATACTGCTACTCACTAGGTGACGTTCCTAGGAGGTTTCCTCATAGTACGTTATAGTGGAAACTTCCACAAGAGCCAACGTACACTAGATGGAACAGCTAATGTCATGATCACCTAGATCCATGGTAGACACTCATGCTATCAATTCACTTTCAAAAATGTAAAATTAACTACCAGCCACTAAAATTGCAGACTGCCATGTGCATAGTAGATGTGAATAAAATTGCACATTACTGAAACCGTGGAAAACTCACTCAAGGTTTTAAACAGCGCTATGTATCCAATGTATAAATAGTCATATATCCAACAACTGGTGAAGTACAAAAAGCACAACAGTTATAATGTACACAAAACTGTTGCCTTATTAAATATTTAATATATTGCAAAGCTTTGTATACATACAAACACATCCAGACACATAAATACACACAAACACATCCAGACACATATATACACACAAACACATCTAGACACATATATATACACACACACATACACATCTAGTCACACACATATATACACACACATCCCCAATGTCCCCTCTCCCTGCTATAACACATCAATGCAGGGTGGGGGGGGGGGGGGGGGGCGCCGCGAATTCCTTCCAGCTCAGTGGCAGAGAGCAGCTTTGCTTTCCTGCCGAGCTCCCCGGTGATCAGAACTATATCGGTGCGCGAGGTGGCGGAGCAGGAAGTCTGTGCAGCCGGTGCACTCACTCTGCTCCATCGTGCACCGCTAGATAAAAGAGAAGAGAAAAACCTATCCTACTGCCAAGGCACCATGCGGGGCTCACGATACCCGGGCGCCAGGTCTGATTTCCTGGTCGCCATGGCGACCTGGCGCCCAGGGTTTGTCGAGCCCTGTATTAATGTGTATTTTTCACTTGTAACTTATCTCCATAGTGCTGTGTTTTTTTTCTGCTGCTTTTTACTAATCACCTGTTTATCCATGAGGCAGAACAAAATTCCCCCAACACTCCCAGGGCTTCTAATAACTATAAATGCTGTAGTGAAAAATAAACAGATAAAAATAAGAATTTGAAGTGCTCTGCTGCAAACACAAATACAAAACATAAACCCAAAAGTGTTGCACAAAATTTGTACTTACCTTAATAAACAGTTTATTAGCATTGATTGCAGGTACATGTAAAGAAAATAAACCACAAAACAAATGTGCAACTCTATATGGAAGAACCATGATCTTCTTTATTACCCCTCTTAGGAGTCAACTGCTAATAAGCTGTTTTTTAAGAGAAGTACACATTTTGCTCAACACTTTTTGGTTTAATAATTAGGGATCGACCGATATTGATTTTTTGGAGCCGATACCGATACCGATAACCTGTGAACTTTCAGGCCGATAGCCGATAACTTATACCGATATTTCGTGCATTTTAATTTTTTGGGAAAAAAAACTATTTCTACACAAATCTGCTGTTAAATGAACATGTTTATTGTTAACGTTTAGCTTTTTTTTTGTAAATCTTTTTCATTGCTAAATAAAAATAAATAATGCAGCAAAACAATGGTGATATGGTCAAATACAACAAATTGGACCACTTTTTTTTTTTTTTTAAATAAATATCAGTCAAAAGGTAACAAGAACAACAATGTTCAATTGCACATAGTCCATACTTAGATTAAATCTTAGTAAAATGAGCAGCAATGACATAGGCAATTATATCAAAGGGACACTACAGTAAATATAAGCAAGGCATCAAAACAGCTTAATTAACCCCTTAGTGACAAGACATTTTCACCTTGACTTTCCCTTGGTGACAATGGCTGTTTTGACATTTCTAGGGTGTTTGTGTTTAGCTGTAATTTTTTGCTTTCTCACATACAGTACCCAAACAAATTATATGTTGTTTTTATCATCATAAGAAGGGCTTTCATTAGATACCATTATGTTCATCATATCTTATAATTTACTACAAAATAAATCATAAAATATGATGAAAAATTTAAAAAAACCCACTTTTTCTAACTTTGACCTAAAATATAATTTACACAAATAAAATCATTAAAAAAGACCCCGGCTAAATAGTTTCTAAATGTTGTCCCGAGTTCAAAAATATGCATGTTTCCATATTTTTCGGTATTTTTTTGCGAGTTATGGGGCAAAAACCAAAAATAGTGTTTTTTGTTTTTTTCCTATATTGATCTTTTGACCCCAACCCGAACCCAAAATTTAACCCTAACACTAAATTTAACCCCAACTCTAATCCTTATTATATCCCTTAATATTTTTTAACTTTAATTTAATTTTAACCCTATCCCTTATGCTAAAAAATATTTAATTTTAACCCTATAGGCTAATATAGCTAAATAACCTATTTTTATTTAATTAAATATGTATTTTAATTATTTTCCATTGCAATGCTACTAAACTACCACTAGGGGTAGTCAAGTAGCATATTCAGAGTGACGGAAGTGAAGTTACTTTCACTTCTGAAGCTCAGACCGGCAGAGGACTTAGCCATATTGACCATCGTTGATCGCGAAAACCGCTTCATTCAAATATTATCGGCATTATCGGTAAAGTTAGATGCCGATACCGATAATTTAGGAAACTGTGAATATCGGCCGATAATATCGGTTAATCCGATAATCGGTCGATCCCTAGATAGGTCAGAGCACAAGGCTAGACCTAGGCAATCGCCTCACCCAGTCCAGATGGAGTTATCCTCATAGGAGTTCAGGAGTTCAGGAATAGGGTGAATGGAAGTCCATAGGGGTCTTTAGTAGAAAAAAGTGGTATACAGGATGCAGGTAAAGTCCATAAACTATTTAACAGCAGAGGTCTGAAGTGTATGGCACGGGCGACGCGTTCGGAGAGGCAGTCTCCTTCAAGTGGCCGTATATTTTGTATAAGATACAATCTCTGGCAACCCACTAACCTGCTGGAAATAAAAAAAATACATATTTGCTTTGATCTTTGCAATGATCCTCCCCACAATTCAGTCATACTGGGCAAAGCACCCAGTTCTGACTACCACTAATTCCAGCGAAGTGTGGACAGCAAAATTTGAACTCATCTTGTATTTCTACATCTTACTGATAATTCTACATGTCCCCCTAAAACTGACCCACAGTATGACAGGTTATGCAGGCTAAGACCTTTGCTGCCATATCTGTCAAAAATATTCTCAGATCTTTATGTCCAAGAAAAAAATATATGTATCGACAAATCGCTGATGAAATTCAAAGGAAGACTCCTTTTCAAGCAGTACATTCCATATAAGTGCTCACACTATTGAATAAAATTCTTCAAGTTGTGTGAAAGTAGCTCCGGTTATACTTATGCATTCAGAATCTATGAGGGGAAGGACTTAAAAGTGGATGCTCCAGGGTTCCCCTACTCAATTGGCATCAGTGGAAAAATATGGGAAATTATTCTCCCTTTACTAAATAAAGGTTACCACTTGTACGTTGACAACTATTATACAAGCATTGCCATTTTTGAAAATGTATACTGCTTTGAGACAGTTGCTTGTGGGACCATTAGAAAATATCAGAAGGATTTTCTCCAGCAGATTTCACAGCCAAAACAAAATCATGGAACAACCACGGCTTTACGTCACAAGGAGCTACTTGCTGTCAGATAGGTGGACAAAAAACATGTGTATATGCTAACGACAATACACAATGAAACCCACGGTGTCAGTGCATGTGAGAGGGACATCTGGGCATACTAGAAAACCACCCTGCATAGTGCAATACAATAGGCTCATGGGGGGAGTAGACTTAGCGGACCAATGCCTTGTTCCATATCTTGTGTACAAAAAGGTAGCCATATACCTTGTACAAATGACAATGTGCAATTCCTATGCGTTGTACACAAAAGGCTGCCATTGAAGAAATACACCTTCCTGGAGTTTCAAACCCAAATAATATCTACATTTTGTTTTGAGCAGTCTGCAATTCCGGAAAGCTTACACTCTGAAAGACTTACTGAGCTACAGTTCCCTCGCAGGATCCCCCCTACTGCCTGTAAAAATGCACCACAGAAACACTGCCGCATGTGCATGAAAAGGGCATAAGAAAGGATTCAAGCTACCACTGCCCATCTTCCCCTAAACACCCAGGCCTTTGCATAACTGCTAGGGGTCTACCACAGTATTATAAAATATTGGTAGAGAACATCGCGATGTGCCATAAATTTCTCCAGTCTTTTGAAAATTTTAATCAAATTGACAGTTCATTATTAGGTCTAAAAAGTTTTAAATATTTAAAATGTTTCATTTAGTTTGTTTACTTTTCAACAATGTGTACTATTTTGGATCTTAACCCCTTAAGGACAGAGCCTTTGAAACATTTTTTTCCTTTCTGGACAATGGCTATTTTAACATTTCTGTGCTGTTTGTGTTTAGCAGTAATTTTCTTCTTTGTCATTTGCTGTACCCACATATATTATATATTGTTTTTATCGGGAAAAGAAGGGCTTTCTATGGATGCCATCTTTTTGATCATATCTTATAATATTATTTAAAAAAATACACAAATGTCCTGACTTTTATTTGAAACAACTTCTCCTCATCGACAAAAGCGAACGAAAAAACTTGCTAAATAGATTCTACTATTTCTCCTGAGTACAGGGATACCACCCATGCATAGGTTTGTTGGGTTGTTTGGGGGCTAAAATGCCAAATTTGTGAGGTGCAGTTTTTTGTTTTCCAACTTGAAATTTTTACATGCAGACAGCCTGCACCCATGTCCCATTTGGGACATATTTGAAGCCAGCTAGTGTATTTTACCTCATCAACCCATATATTTTTTAAAAGTAGACACCCTAGGCTATCTCAAATGGTGGTATTTTAACACTTTCCATGCACTAATTCTACCACCAGCCATTGTCAAAGTTTGTGGTAGTAATTTTTTTGTGTTTTTTTTTCACAAACCTTGTACTTCAGACATGAATTCACAGATTTTGGTATGTGTCACTGCCAAATAACACCCCAATAAGTGTTCAGCAACATCTCTTGAGTACAGGGATACCACCCATGCATAGGTTTGTTAGGTTGTTTGGGGGGTAAAAGGCAAAATTTGGGAGGTGCAGTTTTTGGTTTTCCAACTTGAAATTTTGACATGCAGACCGCCTGCACCCATGTCCCATTTGGGACATATTTGAAACCAGCCAGTGTATTTTACCCCATCAACCCACATATTTATTTTAAGTAGACACCCTACGCTATTTCAAATGGTGGTATTTTAACACTTTTCATGCACTAATTCTACCACCAGCCTTTGTCAAAGTTTGTGGTATTAATTTTTGTGTGTTTTTTTTTCACAAAAACTGTATTTCAGACATAAATTCACAGATTTTGGTAAGTGTCACTGCCAAACAATAACCCAATATGTGTTCAACAACATCTCCTGAGTACAGGGATAATACCCATGCATAGGTTTGTTGGGTTGTTTGGGGGCCAAAGGGCCACATTTTGAAGGTGCACATTTTCAACTTGGAATTTTGACGTGTAGTCAGCCTGAGCCCATCTTGCATTTGGGACTTATTTTTTAAAAATAGGACAGTGTATTTTACCCAAAAAAGTATATATTTTGTAAAAGTAGACACCCTAGGCCAGGGCTTGACAAATTTATTTTGATTTTAGGAGCCAGACATTTTTTTTAGGAGCCAGACAATCACGCAAACATAAACACAATTCATAAACACACACGCCTACTTCACATATATACAAATACACATACTTTACATATACACATATATACAAACACCTCACACACACATATATACACAAACACCTCACACACACATATATACACAAACACCTCACACACACATATATACACAAACACCTCACACACACATATATACACAAACACCTCACACACACATATATTCACAAACACCTCACACACACATATATACAAACAACTCACACACATATATACAAACACCTCACACACACATATATACAAACACACATACTTTACATATACACATATATACAAACACCTCACACACACACATATATACAAACACACATACTTTACATATACACATATATACAAACACCTCACACACACATATATACAAACACCTCACACACACATATATACAAACACCTCACACACACATATATACAAACACACATACTTTACATATACACATATATACAAACACCTCACACACATATATACAAACAACTCACACACACATATATACAAACACCTCACACACCCATATATATATATAAACACCTCACACACCCATATATATAAACACCTCACACACCCATATATACAAACCCCTCACACACACCTACTTTACAATACATACAAACACACACCCACCTAACACAGTCTTTTCTTGGGGGTTTCTTCTTGATGTGTCCCCCTCCCAGCTGCTTTACCTCACTGCAGGGGAGGGGGACATTCACGCTGCAGCTTAACTCCGTTGGTCGGCGTGCTGAGTGCCAGGATGTCACGTGACGACACCCGGCACTCAGACACGCGTTGCGCGAGGGGGCGGAGCTTGCAGTCTGTGCCATCGGCCATCGGCACAGACTTTACCCCCTCGCGCTGCGGAAAAATCGGATGGCAGCGGCAAGGGGACCAGGAGGCTGACAGCACCCAGGCGCCAGGTCTAATTTCCTGGTCGCCATGGCGACCTGGCGCCTGGGGTTTGTCGAGCCCTGCCCTAGGCTATTTAAAATGGTGGTATTTTAACACTTTCCATGCACCATGCCTTTGTCAAAGTTTGTGGTAGTCATTTTATTGTGTATTTTTTCCCACATACATTGTACTTTAGACACAAATTCACATATTTCGGTATGTGTCACTGACAAACAATACCACAATATATGTTCAGCAACATCTCCCGAGCACAGGGATGCCACCCATGCATAGCTTTGTCAGCTTTGTTGGGGGTTGAAAGGCTACATTTGAGAGGTGCGCTTTTTGATTTTCAACTTGGAATTTGAACATGTAGAGCAAGGAAGGGGTTAATAGCTCTTATAAGAGCCTTTGTAGTACTGTACAAAATTAACCCCTAAAAATGCACAGACAAGAAAAAATGTTCTGCTGTGCAGTGATCAGTGGCAGGGAAGGGGTTAATACACAGGCTACACTATACAAAGGGTATGGCTTTTATAAAAGCCCTTGGGACTCACACTTTTTTAACATTTTATTTAATTTATTACAATTAAAAAATTATATTATACAGATCTGTCTCTTTCCCTCACTAAAACTCAAGTGAGGAGAGGGAGGCAGATCCATATGGGTCAGAACAATATTTACCAATATTGATCGAACCAGACGAATGGTGATGCTCATCTGAGAAATCACCAAACCACCTTTGCCACTGATCGGCTGGTACTGATCGCTATACACGCGTTCAGACAGCTTCAAAAGGAATACTCGTAATCCCCTAGTGGGTATAATTAACCCCTAGCGAGTGTGAAAAAAAAAATGCTGATAGCAAAAAAAAAATCCTTCTGCGACTAGATTGCTCCATATGCGCTACTTAGGCAGTGACCATATGCACTGCTTAGGCAGTGACCATATGTGCTGCTTAGGAAGTGATATACGGCAAGAAAGGGGTTAATAGCTCTTAAAAGAGCCTTTGATATACTGTAATAAATCACAGTAAAAAAAATTAACCCCTAAAAAAATGCACAGACAGCAAAAAATGTGCTGCTGTGTAAGATCACTGCGTACACAGCGATCAATTGCAGGGAAGGGGTTAAATACTGGAAACGGCTTTTATAAAAGCCTTTGGGTCTCAATTCTATTAAATATATTACATTACATTATACAGCTCTGTCTCTCTCCCTCACTAAAACTCAAGTGAGAGGGAGGCAGATCTACACGGGTCAGATCAAATATTTACAAATATTGATCTAACCAGACGATTGGTGATGCTCATCTGAGCAAACGCCAACCCGCCTTTGTCACTTATCAGCTGTTACTGATCGCGGGTATAATTAACATGTGACGGGTGTAATAAAAAAAGTTTTACAAAAATTAAAAATGCTTCTGCTGCAAGATTGCTGCATTTGCGTCAGATCGCTGCTTAGGCAGTGATCTACAGCAAGCAAGGGGTTAATCTCTCTTAAAAGAGCTTTTTTTTATACTGTAATGAATTACAGTAAAAAAAATGAACCCCTAAAAAATGCACAGACAGCAAAAAATGTGCTGCTGTGTATGATCACTGCGTACACAGCGATCAATGGCAGGGAAGGGGTTAAATGGCTTTTATAAAAGCCCTTGGTGTTTAAAATTTTAATAAATATTTTATTTTATTATTTTATTTAATTTTTTACTTCATCTGATCTGTCTCTCCCTTACTAAAACTAGTAAGGTGAGGGAGGCAGATCAATACTTGTCAAAGGCAATATTTACTAATATTGCCTTTGACTGTATGATAAGTGCTCATCAGAGCACTTACCATACATGCCTGCACACAGATCACACAGATCTGTTGTGCCGGCATCGATTGGCTCCCCCTAGAGCATCGGAAGTGAAATACTTTCACTTCCGATGCTCTTGCCATTAGAAGGGAAGCGCTGCCTGTATAGGCAGCATTCCCTTCTACTGAGCCGATGGGGTCGCTCAGGAGAGCGACCACCATTGGTTCTGGGGAGCATCATGGTGTTGTTAAGTGCCTCTCTAGCGAGGCACTTTAGCATCACCGGAGATGCTTAGAAAGCGTGTGCAGGGGAGCAGCCATTTTTAAATGGCTGCTACGATCACTCTGGGGAGTGATCGTAGCGCGCCCCTGCACTTTTTGGGGGTGTTGCACAATGCCTCTACCTAGAGGTCGCTTTCTTTACTCTGTTAAGTGCATGACGTGCCAGGCACGTCACCTGTCGGCAAGTCCTCGTTTTGCCGTGACGTGCCTGGCACGTCATCTGTCGTTAAGGGGTTAAAGGATTTATCAAGTTTGTAAGAAAAAAATTAACTACGCTTAACAAAAAATTGTGCCAAGTTTGGAGACCGGAATATGCAGATTATGGATTTTACCTTTACTTCCGAAAAGCATGGGGGACTAATGTGTGTGGGGTATTTCTGTAATCAGAAGGAACTGAACATGTTTTAGGGGGTTTTTTTTATAGCTTCATCTGACCTGAGTAAGAAATCCTGAGCAAAACCACAGCATTTGCAAAAAAAAAAGTAAAGAAAAAATAAACTACTTCTAACTTTGGTAAAAATGTATGGCACAATGGCTGCATGAAACATCTAAAAGTACCCCAAATGAAATACCCCAAGTTGTCTGCTTTCCCCCAAAATATGCATTTCTGGTAGGTTATAGATCATTTGACCACCTTTGACACCAAAGACAAAGCATACAATTAAAAAGAAACCTGAGTCTTGGAAACATGAATGTACACCTTTTAAATATTTACCCTATAATTGCCCCAAAATATTAAAATCCTTACATGAAATATATTCTAAACCAGGAGACATAGCTAAATATATTTTGGGGGTTATATTTCTTCAACTTCACTAATGGTCTGCAAATTATTGGAGGCAAAACTCTAAAACAATTTTTTTACATATATATAGCACTTACCTAAATAGAATGATCTCTGAGGTGGAGTACTGGGCATTCCCCTTTACGTTCCATATGATATGGTTCACCACCAAACCTTTTTGGGCAACTGTCCATGAGTCGGAAGCAGCATAAGATGTCAGTGTCCTAAAAATGGTAACAGCCAGGACTGTCTGGCCTTTTTTTTCTTATTAGAAATGAAATGTAATTTTGAACTTTGGTGCCATTAAAACAAACTAAGTTTGACTGACCGTTTTTACTTGTTGTTTGATATGCCTACCGTATTTTCCGGCGTATAAGACGACTAGGCATATAAGACGACCCCCCAACTAAGTCGTCTTATAAGCCGAAAAAATTGCATCTGTATTTTAACCTTTTAGGTTAAAATAAAGAGTTTCCCACCCTCCTCCCCCCTTCCCAAATCCTCGATCCCCAGTACTTACCTATTTTCTGCTCTGTCTCCCGCTGTTAAGCCGGTCCGTGGCTGTGAGGGAAGCGTTGTGAGCTCCCCTCAGGCCGCGCGGACAATAAAATTTTGTTTAAAAATAAAGTTTAAACAGACTTTATTGAAGCCGCGCGGCCTGAGGGGAGCTCACAACGCTTCCCTCACAGCCACGGACCGGCGAGACAGAGCAGAAAATAGGTGAGTAAATCCCAGTACCCGGCGTATAAGACGACCCCCCAACTTTTGAGAAGATTTTCAGGGGTTAAAAAGTCGTCTTATACGCCGGAAAATACGATAGCAATGTGGATGTTAATATTATCTATACTATTATAAAGAATTTGTGCTTAATTACAGTAAAATCAGGCTCACTGAAAAATAAATTCCTAGATGAAGAATACATTTTTATTTTAATTATTTTAATTGCATAGGGCAGAATTCAGAGGACTTCAGTCAATTGTGAAATTCAAGCTGGAGCACTTGACTACACAGACCTATGACTAATCCAGAATGGAAGCTGACTGAGAATAACTACGTTCTTATACTTGAATCCTTTCTATGAAACATACAACATTCATGGCCTGTTTCAATAAAATATATTTAATGTTTATACACTGAATAAAAGTGAATGCCCCATAGAACCATAAATCGTAATTTTGTAAATGTGGGTTCTAATATTATCTACACACATTTGTGGAACTATAAATAATGCACTCCCATTTTGTGTCAATTTACCTTTTTAGGTTTGTAATAGATTTGTTTTTGCTAGTGCATTTATTACATTTTAAGTTTTATTATTCTCAAATATTTTATAAAAGCTCCATATGCAAAAAACAAACAAACCAGCAATAGAAACAACTTTATTAATTTGTCTCATTGATGACAAGGTATCACTTTATAAAGGATAAAAATGTCTGGACACTGTGCTAACCAATTTACTTGCACATTTATAAATATCTTTTTATCAAGGCATACAGGTTTATGCCTTTACCCTGTGCCTCAGCAATTTAAAAAGATAGTGTAAAGATACAAAAGTCATGGATGACAAGTTTAGATTCAAGTAGGTACATACCCAAAATTGCCAATGAATATATTGACCAAAAGATGTACTTACCTGTATAAAATAATGGGGGTGGGGTCAGATGAGAAATTGTACATCCACCTCCAGTTGGTGCAATTTTCATACATCAAGAGGTAATTGTATCTCTTGATGTATGTTTGCTGGCAATCATATTTACTTGTATGTCACAGCATAGCAGAAAGGCATAAAACATTATGGCTTGATAAAAAGATTTGTATACATGTGCTAGGAAATTATTGAACAGTATATAACTTCCTGGATCTGAACTCATCATCCAAATCATTGAGCTGCAGGTTTTATTTCCCCAGGTCTTTTGCACTCTGTCAATTACTTAAACACCGCATAACCCAAAATATAACATAACAGGAACCAATGTCACGTAAAAAAAAAAGGTACACAAGGATAAGGCAAAAAGAGTAGCCGGATAGGCAAGGATCAAGGCTGGCAGCAAACAAGCGGAGTCAAGGCAGGCAAAGAAAAGGTCAGGACGGCGGGAAAACAGGATTGGTCAGGACTTGCAAGATTCGGCAACGGTAATCAAAAGATAAGTAAACTGGGACGCTAGCAAAAGGCACAGAGGCTCTATTACAGGCAAGGTACAGTACTAAAATGAGAGTTTAAATAGTGTGCATAGTAAAAGGCTGACCAATGAACTTGATTGGAGGAGATACCAAGTTTATATATACTAGCACTTTAATTACTGTAAGGGCAGTTGTCTGGCCCACTACTGCCGCACCGCTACCCAGCAGCATTCCCCTACCTGCTACATGCTGTGGGCATGTATTTGCGGTGAAATGTAGGCCTTCCTCCGCTACCACAACCCACAACAACGCGTCTATGAACCCCAACCCTGCATCCAATTAATGGACCACCAATGAGAAGTATATAGAGTCCTGCAGAGTTCCTGTTGCCTCCCTAGTGTTGCTATGAGTCTCCTAGCGTTCCAGTATTCAACCCCTGTTTTTGACCCAGTTTTAACTCTTGATTTTGCTGCCTTCAGTAGCCTGAACTCCTGGCTTCTTATATTTACCTCTCTGAACTCCGGCTCCCTGACCCTGGCTTGTCCTCCTACTACGTTGATCTCTGGCTTCCTGACCTCAGCATGGAATATTGATTATTCTCCCCTCTGGTTCCCCGATCCTGCATCCTGCTAGTCCTGCTCCGGTATTACATCCTGATACCATCAAGCACATTACTCCTAATTGGTGGTACTTGCGGATACTCTGTGGGAGTTCTGTTAGTTCTATCAGTCCTCCTCCAGGGTACTGTCCCAGTAAGAGTAATACCTGTATGCGAATCCCTGTAGGACGAACTAGCACGCATTGGCACTCCCCCAACCCTCGAGGATTTGATGCACCTTGTTATACGGATAGACCAGGGACTACAGGAGAGAACAATGGAGAGAGCTGCCACGCCAATACCTCCAGTAAGACATCTTTTCCTGCCTTTGAATCCCATCAACTTGCCTTCTCCTGCCATGAAAGAACCCATGCACATCGGTCTCACGTGGTCCACTAAATGAAGCAAAGAGAGCTCGTAGATGCACCCTGGAGTTATGCTTCTACTGTAGGAGTCCTGGTCATATGATACATTCCTGTTATCTCCGTGCCCCGCACTGCCAGAGGTAAGAAAACTGACCCAGAGATATGCCTCAGTTCTGCTCCTCATGGAGGTTCACCTCATTTATCAGTCTCTCTGTTTCTGCATTGAAACGATAGATCCTGTACCCTATCGGCCATTGTGGACTCAGGGGCCAACTGTTGTCTGATGGATCAGGATCTAGCCACCCCATTTCAGTTTCCGACACAACCCATGAAGAAACCCAATTTTTTTCTGGTTCAAGATTACGGTAAAGAATCGTTTCCCTCTTCCATTAATATCTGAGCTCCTCAACAGAATCAAGTCGGCCACCATTTTTACTATTCTAGATCTACAAGGACCCTATAATTTGGTACGCATAATAAAAGATGATGAATGGAAAACCGCTTTTCGCAGCTGTTATGGACATTACGAATATCTCGTTATGCCCTTTGGACTATGCAACGTACCGGCAACCTTTCAACATTTCCTGAACGATATCTTCCATACATTGATTTGTTTTTTGGTGATATACTAAAAAGCAATCAACTATACATCAGGTTAGAAAATGTCTATTTGAAGTCACCACGGTAGACTTTTTGGGTTTCATCCTGTCTCCTGGAAGGATTATTATTGATCCCAAGAAGGTATCCGCAGTTTTCGATTGGCCCACTCCAACTTTTACCATATCATCACACCGGTAACTCGCCTTACCCATCAGATACATTAAGTGGCTTTACCACAGCCCCAATCTTGAAACAACCTGATGTTACTCAAACCTTTTATTTGGAAGTAGATGCATCTGATCTCGCTGTAGGAGCCATCATCTCACAACGCCATTACGAGACCGGTCAGTTACACCCCGTGGCCTATTTTTCCCATATTCTGACACCTCATGAGGAGAACTATGGCATTGATGACAAAGAACTTCTTTCCATTAAACTAGCCCTAGAGGAATGGCGTCACCTATTGGAGGGTTTTGTATTGCACGGGGTCCAGGTGGTAAGGGACCCTGAGCGCCCAAGATCAGGAGCTACGTTGCAGGGTGGAGACACAGGGCCTGGAACTGGGTAACTACAACCCCTCAGAGGTTTGAGACCCCAAGTTTATGCAGCCACATACTGGACCCTGTGAAGCAGATGCTGCATACAAATTGTTCATTTCATCCTTTCCATGCAAAGGATGAGCCAAGCCAGGGCCCAGTTACTCCTGGGGGGCCCAAGGCAGCTGTCCCGTGGGCCATCAGCCCCTGTTTGTTACATCCGGCTGGGGACACGGAGCAGAAGCATTCGGTAAGTACTGGGCGGGGTGGTATCTGAATGGCACAATATTACTGGGCTGTGACTGGCACAATATCACTGGGCTGTGACTTGCACAATATTACTGGGCTCTGACTGGCACTATATTACTGGGCTCTGACTGGCACAATCTTACTGGTATCTGACTGGCACAATATTCCTGGGCTCTGACTGGCACAATATTACTGGACTCTGACTGGCACACTATTACTGGGCTCTGACTGGCACAATATGACTGGGCTCTGACTGGCACAATATTACTGGGTTCTGACTGGCACAATATTACTGGGCTCTGACTGGCACAATATTCGTGGTATCTGACTGGCACAATATTCCTGGGCTCTGACTGGCACAATATTCCTGGTATCTGACTGGCACAATATTTCTGGGCTCTGACTGGCACAATATTACTGGGCTCTGACTGGCACAATATTCCTGGGCTCTGACTGGCACAATATTCCTGTCTTTGACTGGCACAATATTACTGGGCTCTGACTGGCACAATATTCCTGGGCTCTGAATGACACAATATTACATGCATCTGACTGGCACAATATTCTTGGGCTCTGACTGGCACAATATTCCTGTCTTTGACTGGCACAATATTACTGGGCTCTGACTGGCACAATATTCCTGGGCTCTGAATGGCACAATATTACTGGGCTCTGAATGACACAATATTACTGGGCTCTGAATGGCACACTATTCCTGGGCTCTGACTGGCACAATATTCCTGGGCTCTGAATGGCACAATATTCCTGGGCTCTGAATGGCACAATATTACTGGGCTCTCAATGGCACAATATTCCTGGCATCTGACATGCAACAGAGGGTTGTAGTCAATGGGGTATATTCGAAGCAAGGTCTTGTTACTAGTGGGGTACCTCAGGGATCTGTTCTTGGACCCATTATCTTTAATATTTTTATTAGCGATATTGCAGAAGGTCTTGTTGGCAAAGTATGTCTTTTTGCTGATGATACAAAGATTTGCAGCAGGGTTGATATTCATGGAGCGATAAGCCAAACGGCAAATGATTTAGCTAAACTAGAAAAATGGTCAGAGCAGTGGCAACTGACATTTAATGTGGACAAGTGCAAGATTATGCACCTTGGGCGTAAAAACGCAAAAGCAGAATATAGACTATTTGGTACAGTCCTAACCTCAACATCTGAGGAAAGGGATTTAGGAGTAATAATTTCAGAGGACTTGAAGGTAGGTAGGCAATGCAATAGAGCAGCAGGAAATGCTAGCAGAATGCTTGGTTGCATAGGGAGAGGTATTAGCAGTAGGAAGAGGAAAGTGCTCATGCCATTGTACAGAGCACTGGTGAGACCTCACTTGGAGTATTGTACGCAGTACTGGAGACTGTATCTCCAGAAGGATATTGATACTTTGGAGAGAGTTCAGAGAAGGGCTACTAAACTGGTTCATGGGTTGAAGGATAAAACTTACCAGGAAAGGTTAAAGCATCTTAACATGTATAGCTTGGAGGAAAGACGTAACAGGGGGGATATGATAGAAACATTTGAATACATAAAGGGAATCAACACAGTAAAGGAAGAGAGTATATTTAAAAGAAGAAAACCTACCACAACTAGAGGACATAGTCTTAAATTAGAAGGGCAACGATTTAAAAGTAATATCAGGAAGTATTACTTTACTGAGAGGGTAGTGGATGTATGGAATAGCCTGCCAGCAGAAGTGGTAGAGGTAAACACAGTCAAGGATTTTAAGCATGCGTGGGATAGACACAAGGCTATCCTAGAGATAAGACCGGGAACGGGGGACTAAAAAAAAAAAAAAGTACTCCAAAAAATTGGGCAGACTAGATGGACCGAATGGTTCTTATCTGCCGACACATTCTATGTTTCTATCTGACTGGCACAATATTCCTGGTATCTGACTGGCACAATGTTACTGGGCTCTGAATGGCACAATATTACTGGCATCTGAATGGCACAACAATTATGGCATCTTAATGATACAATAATACTGGTATCTTAATGGGCAAATTGGCTGGGGCATCTTAATAGTACAATATTACTGGTATCTGAATGGCACAACAATATTGGCATTTTAATGGGAAAAATGTCTGTGGCATATTAATGGCAAAATAATACTGAATATTAATGGCAAAATAATACTGGCATATTGATGGGCACATAGACTGTGGAATATTTAATGGACAAACGGTGTCATATTTTAACAGGCAAACTGTTGCATATAAAATGACAAAGTGACTGGCATGTTCTCTGGGGAAAAATAACATGTACTATGGGGGAAAGTGACTGTGGCTTTTTTCTGCATGGGCAGTTCAGTGGAACAAAGTGAAACTGTGGTATGTTCTGTGGGGCAAATTTACACTGTAGCATGCGAAATTGTGTGGGTTCAATATGAGTGCAAGCCATGTGCTGTTGGTGCAATATTGGTGCAAGACAAGTGCTGTGGGTGCAATATAGGTGCATGACAAGTGCTGTGGCTACTCTATGGGGCTGTGTTAAGTCCTTTAGGTGTAATAAAAACAAGAAATGCAACTCTTCAATAACATTTTTATTACATATGAAAATAATTGAATATAATATTAAGGTCATATAAGTATAAATGCAACTAGTGAGAGAGAGTGAGATGTGTATAGATATTTATAAATATATATGAACATATGTAAGTGCTCTCTAATATCTGTGTATATCTTTGTCATTTAGGTAATGAGTAGTTGTAGTGCAGTGTTGCATAGTAAGATGGTATACATATTGCAGCCATTTATACACATTTTGTATCTAAATATACAGTTTATACACTGCAATTATACACGTAATATGCACATTTTATTCAATGCAATAAAAATACTCACTGCAATAAAAATCCAATTGTGTGTGCTTATTTTTATGTTTTTTTTTGTGTGTGTGTGGGGTGGGGGGGGGGGGGGGAGAGGTAACATTGCGATGGATGTAGTGATTGCATGCAGGGGAGGGGGCAGGGTCCAGGGGGCCCAAGCAAATGCTTGCCCAGGGTCCAATCACTATTAAAGACTGCCCTGAGCCAAGCAGAGCTAAAAAAGAAAAGCAACTGAGGGGGAACAGAACAGAATACAGAGTGCAGGGCTACAGGACAGAGGCAAAACATAAGCAAGATAAAGCAGAAACCAAAATGAAGAAAACCAAGACAAAACACAGGGTTGCAGATAATAACATAAGAATAATGTAGGGCACAGACAAATACTGCAAATACTGAACAGAAACGGGTGTGGTTTATAAAGAAGAGAACTAACAAGGTAGAGGGATTCAGATAAAACCTGGAATTGAAGAGCAGAGAACAGAGAAAACATAGAAACTTGGTACAAAAGCGAGGTATAACATAGACAGGGAACAAGGCTAGAAACTGAGACAGAACAGGCTGGAAACTGACAAAGGATCACATTTAAAGGGACTCAGGATAGGTCATGCCACTGAAGGGACTCAGGACAGATCATCCCACTGAAGGGACTCTAGGATAGGACATGGGCAGAAGCCACTCTGGGTCCAACTGGGCAGGAGCCACCCTGGGGGCCAGGCTAGGCACGTTCTCCTAAGTACAGGGACTTGGAAAATGCTGCCACTGTGGCCTAGAACTAGGATATGCCACCATGTGGCCTGGAACTAGGATATGCCACCATGTGGACTGGAAAAGGAAATGTAGAACATACAAGGATAACAAAGAACACAGGAACAAAATTAACAAAGAAGCAGAACAGAATAGCAAATGCAGAGAGGAAACGGAAAAGCTTGGATAAGCCTGAATGCGGGTTGACTCATGACAGGTTCTCAATATCCTGTATCAGTCAACACTGATCACAGAAACTTTGAATACCTTAGATCCGCTGGAGGAACATGTCCCGCCAGGCTCAATGGGCTCTCTCTCTCTTTTTTTTTTTAGTGCGCTTTAACTGGGTCTTGTAATACCAAGGCCGATGCCGTGTCTCGACTTCCCACCAGCACACACAAGGACACACCGTTGCTAGACACTATTCTTCCTCCTGAGATGTTTTTAGCCACTACGTCTAATTTGATGGGTCAGTTACGCACACTTTTTTTATCAATCTCTTCCCACCACTACACCTCCTTTGCAACTCACTGACAGCATACACTACTACGAAGATAAGCTTTTCATTCCAGAATCTCTTCGTCTCCATGTTCTGCAAACATGTCATAATTCTCCATTAGCTGGTAACGGTGGAATAAAAAGGTCCCTTGAATTAAGCCTATTGGTCTGCTCCATCCTTTACGTATACATGTGACGCCATGGTCTGGATTGATTTTATTGTAGCTCTACCACCATCACAGAAGCATGATACCATCCTTGTGATCGTCGACCCATCTACAAAGTTGGCCCATCCACAGCATCTTTCTTACTGTCCGCTATTTTTCACCTCAGTGGATTACACCAAGAATATCACTACCGATCGTGAGATACAGTTTAATTCGCACTTCTGGAAAGTCTTCTGCCAGAATCTCAAGATCCAACCTCCCATTATCTACAGCATTTCATCCTCAAACTGATGGGCAGACTGAACGCATCAATCAAGTTTTGGAATATTTATTGGTCACCACAGGCTTTCGCGCATAGAGGATGGTAACTCAAGAGATTTTGTTAATATGGGAAAGGATTTTATACTTGGACTGAGGGTTTGGTAGGCTTGTTGAAGATGAAGATTTTTTGTAGACAACCAAACCCTATCACCCGAGTTCAAGGCAGGAAGATCAGACCTTTAAGCATCAGTGTAGGTATTTTTGTTTGATTGAAAGGAGTTTCGTGGACAGAAAATCCAAATGATGATTAAGATTGGAGACCCTAAGATCAGCAGCTGGTACTTCAGATGGGCATATATATTGGAAGGCCAGAGAGATGGTTTGAAACCATACATTGCACACAAAAAAAGGAAACCTATTTAACGAACCATGATAAGCACAATTGTGGTCAAATATGGTCATTGTATACACAAGACGGGAGATATTGTTGTGCTCAGGATAATACCGATTTTCTGTACTTGGGTTGGACAAAGTAATGACTTGGAGGGTGTTTCAGACCCTTATTGACTACTGGAAATCTGTTGAATGAGAACTGGAGATACTTCAGCCATGATCTGAGTGGGGGGAAGAATCCTCTCCTCTCTTGTCATAATGGTGACGGGAAGAAGGGTACCTTCCAAAAGATGTCTCCATTCTTCCAACACCTTTTTTATGACTAGTAACTCCCTATTGCCAACATTGTAGTTGCATTCCACAGATGAGAACTTTTTAGAAAAATAAGAGCAGGGATGAATATGATTGGTTTCTCTGAGATAAAATGCATCTACCTCCAGAATGAGGTCGGATTTGGGCGACGGAGTAAAGGAGCTGTAGTGAAACATAACGTTTGTTTGTCAAAAGCCTTGATTAAATCAGAAAGCCAATTCTTGGGGTTAGCCCCTTTTCTGTTAAGTGCGGTTATAGGAGCTACTACTTTAGGAAAATCTTGAATAAACTTCCTATAATAATTAGCAAACCCCAAGAAACTTTGGATGCCTTTTAAATCGGTAAGAATTTTCCATTCCGTGATGGTTGTGACCTTCTCAAGATCCATCCCAAAACCACGTTCAATGATGATATAGCCTAGAAGTTTGGTGACTATGGTAGCTTCTTTTAATTGATCATATAATACTGAGAACAGAGGTAGGGGGTATTTATTTTTTATGGTGATTTTGTTTAAACATCTAAAATTAATTTTCTGAGACCAGCTGGAGAAGAAGAATATTTTATAAAAACCTTTTTGCAAGCTTTCTTCAATGTATTGAGCTAGTGCTTGGTTCTCAGGTTCAGAAAGAGGATATGTGTGACCAGAAGATGGTGATGTGCCAGGAGTTCAATAGCACAATTATAACTCCTATGAGGAAGAATAGACTCAGCGTTCTCTTTAGAAAAGACAATATTAACAGCAACTAAAGACTGAGTATCCGCTGCATTTAATTCTAATATTGTGTTGATCTTGGTAGGTTAAGAACAGCATGTAGTCTTAAATTGTTTACTCCAAGCTGTAATTTCGCCTTGTTTCCAATCTATGACTGGATTATGTTTCTGTAGCCAAGGAAGACCTAGTATTACAGGAAGGCGGGGACTACAAAAGGCATTGAGAACAATTTCTTCAGAATGAAGTACTCCATTTTTTGCATCTAGGATCAAGGTTTATTCAGATTTAACACCAGTACCTAGTGGTGAACCATCCAAGGAGGCAATTTAACTTGCTTGAGTTTTACTTACAAAAGGAATACCTTGTTGTGTGGCCCAGGTCTTGTCTATAAAAATTCCAGCAGCCCCAGAATTGATGAAGGCTTGTGTAGTCACTTGGTGACCTGTCCATTGGAGCTTGATGGGTGCTAGCATTCTTGGGTGAGAAGGAGGTGTAAAAATAAACATGCTCAGTGGAATATCTCCTTTCTCCACTAAGCAAGGAAGTTTCCCCGTTTCTGAGGACAGAATCTTGCTACATGACCTTTTTGACCACAATATAAACAAAGGCCCAATGATCTCCTTCTTTGTTCCTCTTCTGATAGATGAAGAAGAGGGCCAATTTCCATTGGTTCAGATGGCCAACATTTTGAGGAAAGTTAGGTTATTGGGGTTTTGGAGCTTAGAGCAGGGGATGCTATATCTTGCCAGGTAACCTTACCAGGTGGTCCACAGATGTATATAGGCAGAGCACCCTTGTAAGGATAGAGCACGAGAGTGCCACAAAATAAATAAAAGGTAAATCCAAAAGCGAAGTCAGGAACAATCCAATAGATCAGGGCAGGCAGCGGTCAAGAGTAGTAGGTAATCCAAGCAAGGGTCAGGGTTCAGGCAAATAGAGTAATCCAGAGGACAAACCAAAAGTCAGGTAACTGGAAATCCAACAGAAAGACTGTAGCCCAGCAAACATAAGTTTACAGGAAACTGGAGGCCAAGGACAAACGGGAACCAAACATCTGCAACACTGGAGCACTGTGGTAAAAGTATGCAGGTTTTTTTTTTATAGTGCTGTAGGTCTCCACTCCTCCCCTTTGTTTGACAAGCCCCTCACTGGATTGTATTTCAGAGGGTGTGCTTCTGTTGCACATACCTCTCTTTTTCTTTCTTTGCCAGGAAATTATTAGTGCTTTGGTAATGGTAGAGACCTCCCCTCTACAGGTGCAAATAGTCACCTGTGATTGTGGTAAACGCTGGATGAGGTTCTCTGGACATTTGCCAACATTAGGCCCTGGTTTCGGCCTATTGTGGATAGACGGCACAACTACAGGCCCCGGCTTCCTGCCTAATCCGCATTTGCGAAGTTTCCTGGTTAACTGCTGGAGACAAATTCTGGGATTGTAGGTAAGGGCTAGAGGGGCATAACAGGAACCTTTTGTCCGATCTTGTTCTCTCTTTCTCTCAGTGCGTCTTTCTTGATTATGGGCATCTAGTTTTAAACACAGTGCTATCAACCTTTCCAGATCGTCTGGTAAATAGCAGTATGGTTAAGGCATCTTTCAGAGAATCATTAAGACCTCTCCTGAAGGCAGCTCTGAGTGTGCTTGCATTCCAGTCTGTTTCATAAGCAAGTGTCCTGAGTTCTATGGCATATTGCGCTACGGTTTTTCTGCTTTGGGTAAGCTCTACAGTGAAGAAAAAAAGTAGTTGATCCCCTGCTGATTATGAACATTTACCCACTGACAAAGAAATGATCAGTCTATAATTTTAATGGTAAGTGTTTTTTAACAGCGAGAAACATAATAACGAAAGATAAATCCAGAAAAACTCATGTCAAAAAAGTTATAAATTGATTTGCATGTCAATGAATGAAATAAGTATTTGACCCTCCATCATTCAGCAAGACTTGTCTTGTACTTTTGATGCGTCACAGTTGTCCTGTCCCTTTAGCAGAAAAACACCCCCAAAGCATAATGTTTCTACCTTCTGTTTGACGGTGAGGATGGTGTTCTTGGGGTCCTAGGGTCTTGATTTTGATCTCATCTGACCACAACACTTTTACCCAGTTCTCCTTTGAATCATTAAGATATTCACTGGCAAACTTCAGACGGGCCTGTACTGTTCAAACGGGCCTTTATGTGCCTTCTTGAGCAGGGGTCCTTGCAGGCGCTGCAGGTTTTCATTACTTCACAGCGTGGTGTGTTACCTATTGTTTTCTTAACAAGATCCTTCTGTGTAGTTCTGGGCTGATTCCTCACCGTTCTTGTGATCATTGAAACTCCACAAGGTGAGATCTTGCATGGAGCACCAGACCGAGGGAGACTGACAGTTATTTTGTGTTTCTTCCATTTTCGAATATTCGCAATAACTGTTGTCACCTTCTCACCAAGCTGCTTGGTGATGGTCTTGTATCCCATTCCAGCGTTGTGTAGGTCTACAATCTTGTCCCTGACATCCTTGGACAGCTCTTTGGTCTTTGCCTTGGTGGAGAGTTTGGAATCTGATTGATTGCTTCTGTGGACAGGTGTCTTTTATACAGGTAATGAGCGGAGATTAGGAGCACATCCTTTAAGAGAGTGCTCCTAATCTCAGCTCGTTGTCTGTATAAAAGATACCTGGGAGACAGAAATCTTGCTGATTGATAGGGGATCAAATACTTAATTCACTCACTGACATGCAAATAAATTTATAACTTTTTTGACATGCGTTTTTATGCATTTTGTTCTTGTTATTATGTCTCTCACTGTTAAAATACACCTACCATTTAAATTATAGACTGATCATTTCTTTGTCAGTGAGAAAACTTTTAAAATCAGCAGGGGATCAAATACTTTTCCCCCTCACTGTATAAGACTTGATTCAGAAGATTGATGGTGAAAGCAACACTAGAAGGAAGTGTAGCAAAGGTCTGTGGTTGTTTATGGTAGTGTAAAATGCATTTGTTAAGAAACTCTGCATTCCTTGGGAGCACCTGCGTACTTGTCTGGGACAGGCATTGTAGGAGGTTTCATAGATCCCTGCTCGCAAAGATCGGCAGATAAGTAAGGAGCAGCCATGGTCTGTGCAGATACAGGAGCAGTAGTAGATAATGAACTTAATAACGATGACGATCCTGTCCTGGGCCAAAACTGCGGGTTCCATGTAAACGCCTGAGAAAACTGTTACATTTCTGGTAAGTGGTGGAACCTCGATGCAGAGGTACTGGGTATGACAACGGGTATATAGCAAATGAACCGAATTCTTCTGCCTGAAGGAAATCCACCTTACGGTTGAGCCGCAGGTTTTATTCCCCCAGATCTTTTGCACTCTGTTAATTACTAAAACATAACCCAAAAAGGTACACAAGGATAAGGCAAAAAGAGAAGACAGGCAGGCAAGGATCGAGGCTGCCTGCAAACAAGCTAAGTCAAGGCAGGCAAAAAAGGTCAGGACGGGCAGAAAACATGGTCAAGACTGGCAAGATTCAACAACACTAATCAAAAGATAAGTAAACTGGAACGCTAGCAAAAGGAACAGAGGCTTTATCACCAGGCAAGGTACAATACTTAAATGAGAGATTAATAGTGTTCAGAGTAATAGGCTGACCAATAAACTTAATGGGAGAAGAAACCAAGTTTATATATACTAGCCCTTTAATTTCTGTAAGGGCAGGAGGTACTGTTGCGAGATTTGTCTTGATTGATGGACAGCCGACAGGGGCATACCACTGCTGGAGCAGTCGTAGAATAATACATTTCTGAGGGTGTTTGTGTTTAGCTGTAATTTTCTTCTCTTTCACACACTGTACCCACACAAATGATATGTTGTTTTTATCATCATAAGAAGGGCTTTCATTAGATACCATTATGATCATCATATCTTATAAATTACTGCATGATGAAAATTTAAAAAAAAACACTTTTTCTAACTTTGACCAAAAATATAATTTACACTAATACAATCATTAACCCCTTGACGACAAAGGACGTGCCAGGCACGTCCTGGGAGAAACTCCCTTAACGACAAACCGCTTCCTGCAGTGAATGAAGCGATTTGCGCGATCAACCGCTTCGACATTGAGGCAATAGCCAGCACCGAAATTTCTATTTTGGGACCCCCGCATGCTGCTCCGTCAATATGGCTAATCCCTCTGCCGGTCTGAGCTTCGGAAGTGAAAGTAACTTCACTTCCGTCGCTCTGAATATGCTACTTGACTGCCCCTAGTGGTAATTAAAAACAGGTTATTTAGCTATATTAGCCTATAGGGTTAAAATTAAATATTTTTTAGCATAAGGGATAGGGTTAAAATTAAATTAAAGTTAAAAAATATTAAGGGATGTAATTAGAGTTGGGGTTAAATTTAGTGTTAGGGTTAAATTTTGGGTTCGGGTTGGGGTCAAAAGATCAATATAGGAAAAAAACAAATAACACTATTTTTGGTTTTTGCCCCATAACTCGCAAAAAAATACCAAAAAATATGGAAACATGCATATTTTTGAACTCGGGAGAACATTTAGAAACTATTTAGATGGGGTCTTTTTTAATGATTTTATTTGTGTAAATTATATTTTAGGTCAAAGTTAGAAAAAGTGGTTTTTTTTTAATTTTTCATCATATTTTATGATTTTTTTTTGTAGTAAATTATAAGATATGATGAACATAATGGTATCTAATGAAAGCCCTTCTTATGACGATAAAAACCAACATATAATTTGTGTGGGTACTGTATGTGAGAAAGAAAAAAATTACAGCTAAACACAAACACCCTAGAAATGTCAAAACAGCCATTGTCACCAAGGGAAAGTCAAGGTGAAAATGTCTTGTCACTAAGGGGTTAAAAAAGACCCTGTCTAAATAATTTCTAAATGTTGTCCCTAGTTAAAAAATATGCATGTTTCCCTGATTTTCTGAAGTTTTTTGCGAGTTTGCTGCTCTGTCAATATGACGCCCACAATCACTCTGTGGGGCGATCGTGGGTGCCCCAGAGCCCAAATTTCGGTGCTGGCTATTGCCTTGACAATGAGGCAATAGACCAGCACCATCAGTGTGGTCTCTCTCTCTCTGTCTCTCTTCCACCACGCCCACATAGAGTAATACAATGGTACGTGTGCAGGCCTGACGCACCAATAGCAGGTTCCCAACGATGCCTCACCTCACAACACATTATTTGCTCTATATAGTATTTTTATTGATTCTACTGTATTTCATGACTGCTGAGAGGCTTTAATTTATCTTATTGGTGAAAATGATCTCTTATCGAAAATGATTGGGACCAGAAGTATTTTGGATGAAGGATACTCAATGTGTGTGTGTGTATATATATATATATATATATATATATATATGTCTATGATTTCACACCGGGGCAAGTAAGTCTTTCGATTAAATGTGCCTCCCAACTCTGGCAATATACAATATATGTATCACATATTAACAGACATCCATGGAACAATCAGGAGCACTTCTATATGAAAATGCTAAATTATATATTTAAACACAAGTATTGTCAATGTTTCAGTCTCCTACATGGGGCATTCATCAGGACATACCACACAGTAAAAAGTGAACATAATTTATAGTAGAGGACACCGCCCACCCAAAAATATGGACACACCCATAATTATTTAACTGAGCACACCTAACTGAACCAGGAAAGTTGAAAACAAAAATGTGGACCCCGAAAGAAACACAATAGACTCAATCCCACTTCCAATGTAAGCGACACTGAAGCTGGTTAAAATGCAGGATCGTATTTTTCGACTCATGCATACCTGGGTAGGTTATTACTGCGAGCCAGGGAATGTGCATTGAGTACGATGAGCAAGGAAAATGATGAAGATTCCATCTCAAATGCTTTACAAAATCTGATTGTATCTATTGTTCTACGAGATAAATTACTGCTGACATTTGCATTAATTGAGCTATACACTCAAATTGGAAGTTACTCATCTGATTCTGCTTTGCCTAATTTTTTAAATATCCCTCCCGTCATTAGTTTTAAACGGGGACATAATCATAAGGATATCGAGTCCTACTGATCCTGTAAAATGTTATCAACCCAAACAAGCTTATGGCAATCCTGGGTGTTACAAATGTATGTACAGTCACATGACACAAGGTGATAGTTTCACTCATCCTTATTCTGGTAAGTGGTACGGTATTAATCATAAACTTACATGTCTGTTATTGCAGCAAGAGAGGCATATTTGATAAAGACCCTTAACCCCTTTGAGACAAATGACGTGCCAGGCATGTCACCAAAGGTCGCTTTATTTACTCTTAGTGTTGTATTAATGCCTCTATGTAGAGGCATTTAGCTACACTAAAAAAAAAGTACAAGGACGCCCTACGATAACTCCCTGGATGAGATGAGCGAGGCACTTAGCAACACCAAGTGAACTTACATTTTCTTTGGTGCAACCAAATCAGCCAGGTATAAGGGAGCACTGCCTTTAGAGATGGCGCTTTCCTTCTTCTGGCAAGAGCAATTGAAGTGATGTTTTTACACTTCCGTTGCTCTAGAGAGGGCTGCTGGATGCTGGCACATCAGACCAGTGTGATCTGTGTGCCGGAAAGTATGATAAGTGTCCAGATGGTCAAAGGCAATATTTAGTATTATTGTAAATCTGCCTCCCTCCCATCACTTGAGTTTTAGTGAAGGAGAGAGACAGATCTGTATAATGTAAGTTTTTAATTGTAATAAATTAAATTAAATGTTAATAACCAAGGGTTTTTATAAAGCCATTCCCTGTGTTTAACCCCTTCCCTGCCATTGATCACTGCATACGCAGTGGGCTTGCACAGCAGCACATTATTTGCTGTCTGTTCATTTTTTAGCGGTTAATTTTTTTACTGAAATTTATTAGAGTATAACAAAGGCTCTTATAAGAGCGATTAAGCTCTTATAAGTTTGGTTTAGCAGCACGGTACTGCTGGGCAAAAAGATTTAATTGAAAGACAATCTCCCCCGAGACATCGTCCCCCAGAATAATTTGGACAAACTGCAGGGAAGTAAATCCTACAACATCTATATTGATGCCTGGAACTGCAGTAAATGGAGGGATAGCTGGCCTAAAACTATTAGGCACTATGCACTATCAGCCGGATTCCCACGAGTCCTTGTGGCAAGGGCCAAACAGTCACTGATACATCACTAGATGTTGTATCAGAAAGCTGACCAGTGTCAGCGGCCTCAAAAAAAAGGAGTTAATACAGAGGGAATAGCTTTGATAAAAGTCCTTGGGTCTCAATTTTTTAACATTTTATTTTAACAACATTAACTGATCTGTCTCTCTCCTTCACAACAATGTAAAGGAGTAGTATATATTTTTAAGTGACATACATTTTTGGCTGTGTGTTTCCATTGACATGTGGTGTTTTAGCATTTCTGCAGTGTTTGTGGTTAGCTGTAGTTTGTTTTCTCATTTACTGTACCCACACAAATTATATATTGTGTTTATCGGCATCTAAAGAAGGGTTTTCTTTAGATACCATTATTTTCATCATACCTTATAAATTGGTGCAGGCTATAGTATTTTAGATAACGGATAATTTTGCATAACGGATCATTTTTACTAATTAGATATATTAAAAACTGTCAGCACTCATGAAATACAGTATTATCAATATACTATATAGAGCAAATAAATCACTTTTACTGTGATGTAAGGGATCATTGAGAGCCTGCTGTTGGCACATCAGACCTGCACAGGTGCCATTGTATTACCCTTTGTGGGTGTGAGTGAATCAGAGCATACATGGAAAGGCCATATTGCAACTTAAGGGGGCTGGAATAAACTGTCATGCGCTTGCATTCTGACAGGTGTGTGTGGAATTTGCAACTTGTGGAAAAATCCCCAAAAGTTTAGATAACGGATCATTTTGGATAACAAATTTATTGATAAATTATAAAATGTGAAACTGTATGAATTTAGAGACTTCAAAAAAACACCCTTTATAAAGTTAGTTTATAGTTTCTGAATTGTACATGTTTTTTGAAAGTTAGAACCAAAAGTAGTGTTTTTGTTTCCTAACCATGAAAATCAAACTTATATTCCAAAAAAAAAAGTCTTTCTAATTTGTGGTTCATAGGTGAAATTAATAGAGGTGGAATTACTCACTAGCAGTCCAGTAAGATTGTAGGAAGGCGTGGCTACTGTTCCAAGGAAAGGTATAGAAAAAAAGGCCACTAACTAGTAGTCTGGGGAAATTATGTAGTTTAAGGAGAAAAGATAGGAAAAATAAAAAAAATTAGGCTGACATTCCAAAGGGGAGTAGATAGAGACAAGGAATTACCGTATTTGCTTGAATATAAGACGACCCTAATTATAAGACGACCCCCCCAAACTTTGGATATTCCTTTAGGAAAAAAAATAAAAGCCTGAATATAAGACTACCCTATATGAAAAAAGTTGAACTTGTATATATTCACATGTAAATTGTTTTTTAATATTTAATAAAAATTATGATATAAAAAAATGCATTTCTTGTTTTTATTTCCTTTTTTGTGCCAATGCTGCCTCTCTCTCCCCCTCCCCCCAGCTTTTTCCCTGTCTCTCCCCCCTTCCCCCAGTGTTGTCTCTCTCTCTCTCCCCCCTTAGTGTTGTCTATGTCTCTCCCCCGTGTTATCGCCCTCCCTCCCACGTTGTCTCTCCCTCCCCCCCAACCTTTTCTCTCTCTCTCCCCCTCCCTCCCCCCAACCTTTTCTCGCTCTCTCCCCCCACCACCTTGTCTCTCTAACCCACCACCTTGTCTCTCTCTCCCCCCTCCCTCCCCCTCACATTGTCTCTCTCTCCCTGGTGGCTAGTGGGGGCAGCCAGGGGATGTCTGCACGATACTTGCAGACATACTCCATTATGCCCGACACTTCTGTCTATTATGACGGACAGCCGGTCCATCATAATAGACGGAAGTGTCGGGCAGCATGGAGGATGTCTGCACGTATCGTGCAGACATCCCCCAGCTGCCCCAATATCCCTGGTAGCTAGTAGGGGCAGCTGAAGGATGTCTGCACCATACGCGCAGACATCCTCCGCTGCTGCCCGGCACTTCGGCCGTGACTTTTATGGTGAAGCCGGAGTCCTGATAGGACGTGCCGGGCAGCAGCGGAGGATATCTGTGCGCATTGCGTGACGTGCGGCCATCCAAGTGGGGTGAATTCTCTCACTTTCAATGTAGTCTGTTGGAGAATGTCAGAAGCCTATTATGCATAGTCTTCCAGTATCAGAAGATTACAAGCGGACAGGGATTGTTATGCCTGCCTGATTATTATTCAGCAAATTTCACAGCAGTGTTTGTGGTGAATAGAGTTTGGAAGGGTCCTTTCCACCTGAGTTGGAATATGTGTTTCCTTAACCCCTTCCCGACAATGGACTTGCCTGATATGTCCAGCCGGGAACTCCGTTCCCGACAATGCACGTGCCTGATACGTACGGTGAAACAACTGGTATTCGCGATCAATGATGGTGCTGGTCTATGTCGAGGCAATAGCAGGCACCAATTTGGGCTCTGGGGCACTCCTGATCGCCCCACGGAGCGATCGTGGGCGCCATATTGACAGAGCAGCAAACTATAACTCAAAAAAAGCTGCAGAAAAGCATGCAAACATGCATATTTCTGAACTCAGGACAACATTAAGAAACTATTTAGACGGGGTCTTTTTTATTGATTGTATTTGTGTAAATTATATTTTAGGTCAAAGTTAGAAAAAGTTTTTTTATTTTATTTTTTCATCATATTTTATGATTTTTTTTGTAGTAAATTATAAGATATGATGAACATAATGGTATCTAATGAAAGCCCTTCTTATGACGATAAAAACAACATATAATTTGTGTGGGTACAGTATGTGAGAGAGAATGTTGTTCCGAGTTCAGAAATATGCATGTTTCCATATTTTTCGTTATTTTTTTGCAAGTTATGGGGCAAAAACCAAAATGAGTGTATTTTGTTTTTTCCTTATATTGACCTTTTGACCCCAAGCCAAGCCCTAAATGTAACCCTAACACTTAATTTAACCCCAACTCTAACTCTTATTCTATATATGCTAATATATTTTAATTTAATTTTAACCCTATCCCTTATACTAAAAATTATTTAATTTTAACCCTATAGGCTAATCGAACTGTAATACCAGTTTTTAGCTAATTAAATCTATTTTTTAATTTTTATTTTTTTAACATTGCACTGTTACTTGCTGCCTCTAGGTCAAGCAGTCAAGCAGCATATTCAGAGCGAGGGAAGTGAATTTTCTTTCACTTCCAAAGCGCAGACCACAAGAGGGCATAGCCATATTGACGGAGCATGCTGCTCCGTCAATATGATACCCACGATCGCTCCGTGGGGTGATTGTGGGTGCCTCAGAAAGGCAATTTCAGTGCTGGCTATTGTCTCGACATCAAGGCAATAAACCAGCACCGTTTAAAGCATGCCTGACACGTCCATTTTCGCGAAGGGGTCAATGATTCTTTCTTTCTCTTTTTCCTGCCTGTCCTTAGCCACTGTCATTTTATGGCCTTCTGTGAACATTTTAGTTTGTGGAGTAAAGTATTGTTTCAACAGAGTTTCCACAGCCTTACATTTTGGGTTGAGAGGTTTTTAGGTATCATGCTGCCTCGTACGCTTACCCATCTTAGCTAATGATCCTCTTTACTTTGCACACTGTGCACCTCCCAAGCAGGAGTGCAGCTGCTTAGGGCCGATTTAGTTGACATCCAGGCACATCCTTCCATGTAGATACGTTTAGTAATGCTCAACTGACTTCTTTAAAAATAAAAGGGATACTCTTTTTTTTATTTATTTTTTTAGCAAATTTATGAAGATTAAGCATTGTTACAAATAGCTTGTTGTTCCAGCTAGAAATCCAATTGTATTTTGAAAGGAAGTTTTTCCCCTTTTTTGAAGCAAAATTGGAAACCGTATCAATTTATATTATTAACTTCTGCTTCACTAATAGAAGCAAAAGTTAAAAACTTGATGCCATTTTAAACCCGGCCAGTGAATCTGATTAATTCGGCAATTTCAAATTCTGCTTCTGGGGAGAAAATATCCTTCTTGACTCCTAATGGCAGTCACATTTCTCCTTGTATCAACAAGCACTAAATAAATAATATTAAATAAATATTAATGCCTATACGAACTTAAATAACCCTCTCTGTTCTGAAACATTAAACAGTATTCAGGCCCCTTTTAAATGCATCTAGTGTATTTGTTAGAACCACCACTTCAGGCAGTGAATTCCATACCTTTATTGTTCTTACCGTAAAAAATTTTTTATTTTAATTGTTCAAGTTTTAGTGGTGATCTTGTGTTTTTTTTACTGTTCTGTTAATGAACAGGTTTTTAGAGGGCCCTTTGTATTGGCCTTGTACATATTTATGCATATGCATATTTTGTTTCTCTAGCATGACCAAATTTAACTTTTCTTTCCTTTCCCTTATTAGCTGTGTAGCCTTTTTCTGCCCCTTCTCTAGTTCAATAATGTATTTTTATTTTTTTTTTAGAAAATGAGGCCAGAATCAATCTGCATATTTAAGGTGGGATCTTACCATCAATACCCCTTTTAATACATGCCATTATTGTATTGGATTTTGCAGCCACAAGTTCGCACTGTGCACTACTGCTAAGTCTATTGTCTACAGTTACATCAACATCTTTTCATTAGTAGAGTTCCCCAAGGAAACACCATTAAAACTATATGATGCATTTTTATTGCTATACAAAAATGCACAATTTTCCCAAATCCTCTTGCAGTAAATACATCTAGTTAAGACTGTATTACCCTATTTAATTTTGAGCCATTGGCAAACACTAAAACATGGCTTCCTTTGCCCACTGGTAGATCGTTAATAAATTAAAAAGAAGAGCACTCAGGACATATCCCGAGGTACTCCAATTATCACATCTGTACAGTTTGATATCTTGATTAGTGTTGAGCGAACCCGAACCACACTGTTCGGGTTCGTACCGAACATTACGGTTTTTGGACCCCGGACCCGAACACGGACATTTCACTGTATGTTCTGGTTGGAGTTCATAGTTCAGCGTTTTAATGGCGCGTTTTGAAAGGGGACCTGGATCCCCCTCTCTAACAGCAGGGGAATGTCAGCGCGATGAGTGCAGACCTCCCCTGTTGCCGCCCGGCACATCCGCCGGGACTTCTATGATGAAGCAGGGTTCTTCCGCGCAGACATCCTCCACTGCCCCACTAGCCACCAGGAGAATCGGGCAGCTGGGGGATGTCTGCACGATACGTGCAGACATCCTCCATGCTGCCCGACACTTCCGTCTATTATGACGGACCAGCTGTCCGTCATAATAGACGGAGGTGTCGGCCATCATGGAGTATGTCTGCACGTATCGTGCAGACATCCCCCGGCTGCCCCCATTAGCCACCAGGGAAAAAAACAAGGGGTAGGAGACACACAGGGAGGGGGGAGACACACACAGACAAGGGGAGGGAGGGGGGAGACACACACAGACAAGGGGATGGAGGGGGAGACACACAGACAAGGGGAGGGGGGAGACACACAGACAAGGGGAGGGAGGGGGGATAGAGAGAAACAAGGGCAGGGGGGGGGGAGACAGACGAGGGGAGGGGGGAAGAGACGAGGGAGGTGGACAGAGAGACAGAAGTTTTGGGGGGAGCGAGAGAGAGACAATGCTGGGGGGCAATAGAGCTGGGGGAGGGGGAGAGAGGCCTCATTGGCACATAAAAGGAAATAAAAACAAGAAATGCATTTGTATAATATCAATTTTTTATTAAATATTAAAAAGCAATTTACAAGTATACAAGTTAAACTTTTTTTTCCTATAGGGTAGTCTTATATTCAGGCTTTTAGTTTTTTTCCTAAAGGAATATACAAAGTTTGGGGGGTCGTCTTATAATCAGGGTCGTCTTATAATCGAGCAAATACAGTATAAGCTGGAGTCACTTACACGCACATCACATGAGCTCTTCTTAGTGTAGGGAGAGGATGCTGCAGCTGTGAGGGACATATTAAATAAAATTCTGGTGTTGAATCTGCAAACTACAGCAATTATTCAAACTACAGTGATTATTCAAATTACAGTGATTATTTTAGTGGATGCTATACTACATATTTGTACCCTGCCCTGAGCCCAGTGCCACAGAGAGTGCAGTACACTTGCAACTGCATGTGTGCCAGGCACATGACTTTAATCCTGTTCTGTTAGCTCAGTGGGCAACATCTAGGCATTTTTAAATACTGCAATTTGTTGGTGTTAAATATTACATTTGCGTCCTGCACTTCATATCTGAGAGTCAAATAGAACCGTCAAATACTGTGCTTACAGCGCACTGTCAGGGCCTTTACCAGGTCAGGTAGGAGTTTAAGTGCAGGGATAGTGGAGGTGTCTGGTTGCATGTTAAATATAGTGCAAAGGGAGAACAGATAAAGAAACAGAGCTAGGTATTGGAATAGAGATTGAAGGAGAGACAAGAGGGAATTTAGCAAAGAACTGCAGAATAGGAAAAGGAGCTATAGTAGGGACTGAAGACAAAGCAAAGGTAGGGGTGAGGCCTTAGAAGGGTGACTAAGCAGGAACACCCTGGAGTGGGTGACAAAGCAGGAACACCCTGGAGTGGGTGACAAAGCAGGAACACCCTGGAGAGGGTGACAAAACAGGAACACCCTGGAGAGGGTGACAAAGCAGGAACACCCTGGAGAGGGTGACAAAGCAGGAACACCCTGGAGAGGGTGACAAAGCAGGAACACCCTGGGAAGGGTGAGACATGAGAAGGGTAGCTTAAAGGGAATAACTTAGCTGAAGAGATCTTGATGTACTCAGAGGGTCTCAGGAGATGCTGAAAATCATCTACTGAGATGGTTGAGCCACTCAGGGTCAGATTCACAGTTCCTGGACAAGGTCACAAAACAAATGGGCTTTAAGGAGAGTATCAGGAACAGAAGCAGCAGCTCTCAGAAATCAGGCACAAACTTCAATGCAAAAGCACTGTTTGCCAGAAACTGCAGCTATTTAACCTGGGTGTGAGCAAAAGGTAACGAGCCCACCAAACAGAGGGGAAGGAATACAAGCAAAGTAAGGTAGGGAGACCTCTAGAGGAGGCAGGAGGAATATAAGCACATAAATAATGACTTTAAATGCATGAGTCAGAAGGTCAGTGTTAAACCCTGACACGCAATTTGAAAAATTCTAATAGTTGTGGGTGCTAAATAGTACATTTGCTTCTTGCTGTGCACTTCATATCTGAGAGTCAAATAGAACAGTCCAATACTGTGCTTACAGCGCACTTTGAAAAATTATAATTGTTGTGCTAAATACTACATTTACAGCCTGCACTTCATATCTGAGAGTCAAATAGAACAGTCCAATACTTTGCTTACAGCGCACTTTGAAAAATTATAATTGTGCTAAATAGTTTTGCAGTCCAATAAAAAAAATAGAAATAAAAAACAGTGTTGGCTACCTCCTCCTCCTTCAGTGCCGCTTCCACCTACACCGTCTCGGTCACCGCCTCCTCAACATATGGGTCACTTAGTATAAACTGAAAGAGAATACCCTGCACTCCAACCCTCTCTCAAATAGATAATTCTGTTGATCCTCCTGGCAGGCATGCTTTAGATTTATATTTAAGTTCTTCCAAAGCTAAAATCAAAGATTCCATCTAGTGCTATTTTATGGCTCAGCTGTATTTGTAATTTGTATGAATTTTTAATTTATTTCCCTATCCACATTTGCTTGCAGGGCACTTGTCCTACTCTTACCCACATTTTACTTCCTTTTGCAGCCCACTAGCCCTTTCCATGACTTTTTAGAGGCATTTTAGTGGCCAAAAGTTCATGTCACCATTGACTTCAATGGGGTTCGGGGTCAAGTTCGAGCACGGACCCGGACATTTTTTCGAAGTTCGGTCGAACCTGAAAATCCAGGTGTCCGCTCAACTCTAATCTTGATAACTCAGTGCACAGCATGGTAAACGAGGCTCACACAGTAAGACAGTGGCTTCATTAAATGCACATTACACTGACATAAAGTAAGGTTCCATCTTTCTTTGGTAGATTTATGTCTGGGTGATTTAAATAACCATTCTCCTGCAAGTGTTAAAGTTGTAATTTAAGATTAAAAATAGATCTTTTTTTATTTATTCTGCAAAGTAAAACAATAGTTGTCCTATAATGGAAAATGGAGTAAAGATCTGAAAATGTATTTCAATTAAAACTGTGTGTTGTTTTTTAATATGTATATTTTTAAATTATTTTGTTAAGATGAATCTGGATCATCCGAAAAGTGAAACATTTGAAAACATGAATCTTGAAAATGACTGCACCAGAAAAAACCTTTCAATGCAGCCTCGCTCATATTGGATTTTGGATCCTACCACTCTCAGTAATCCAATGGATTTAGATGACACTATTCGGGAAGAGAAAATATTAAGACTTAAGAAACGTTTGAAAGAACATGAAGAATCTTTGGAAAGAATTAGAAGGAAATTGTGGAAATAAAAAATTACCTTACTTAAGTTTGTTAGTAGGCAAGTAGTTAATTGAAAGATTGTGTAGACGTTTCAAGTAGAAATGTTTTTTTTTTATAAAAAATAAAGTTCCTTACTGAGCCATCTTTACTTCATATAGCTCTGTGAGTAGAGTGACAGTGTTTGGTATATTTGGTCAGATGTTCCCAAAACACTAGTTGTCTTGTACAGATAATTCATTTATAATAAATTAAAAAACCCCATTTCCAGCTCAGTCCAGTATCTTGCTTCAGGAAACCTGAAAACTTTTCCCCAGCAGCCCTAATTGTGTCTCTTTTTGTTACCTCCTGCCTTAACTGGTTGCATTTCTTCTGTGTTCTTTACTAGAACTTCTGTCTCCAGCCACTACCTATCTGTCTGTTTACTTGTCCAACAGTTCTGTCTCCCAGCAGCACTTACTGCCTGACTACCTGTCCAGTAATCCAGTCTCCTGCTATTTCGGATTTACAGTACTACAGCACCTATGTTGTCGCCTACTGTCTGTGGTGTCTGTCTTACTCCACGACCACTGGGGCACTGGGAGGTCTTGTCACGAGTCAACCTGTATTCAGGCTCATCCAAGCTGTATAGAAGTGAAGGAAAAAGGAAGAGCAAAAGTAGTCCTATCAAGGATAATACAACAATATATGTACCAGGTGTCCACTAAAATTAGCAGCCCAACTAAAAAAACAGACAGCTTCAAACAAATGCGTGAAATCGTGCACAAAAAAAGGGAAAAAAATCAGGCGCTCAGTGTTTGGACACTTAAAACAAGTAGAATAAAATAAAGGAACCTTCTGATAATATGTGTTGAAACAGATATAGTACACACAAGATTATCAACGAGGTCTGTGCAATAAATGTGCAAACGTAAATATACATCTACCAAATAAGAATACACATATCTGATAAGGTGCAACAGTGTAAAAATCAAGCAATTGTGATGTACAAATCAAACAATTGTGCTGAAATCGTGAAATTATAAAAAAAAAACCTACTTAAAACCTTGGTATGGAATGTACCTGTAAAAATATAAACATACAAAAAATAGTGCAATATGTACTGTAAAAAGGAAAAATAAATCAATTAATTGCTGTAGGAATACGACTCACAATGTGTGGCTCCTTAAAGACCTAGGAGCATGGAATCAAGCTTTTATAACAACATGGAATACTTGCCCCCATCCAAGGGATTGCCTCCTCCAGTATAATGTGCTAGGGAATTGACGAGCCTTCTGATCCAAAACAGGGTAATAATTTATTCCACAAAGAAAGGCATAAAACAGGTAAGGTGGAAAAAGTCCACACTGACAATATACTACAGGAAACACTCAGCGACTTGCTCCAGTTGTCCGTGTGCCTCGGGGCTGGATGCAGTTTACGGGTATTAAAAAAAAAAGCAAAATAAGTCCACACAGCAAATATAGTGGCTCAATAGAAAAACAAAGTTCACCCAACGCGTTTCGTCCGTTCGACTTCCTCAGGGGGATAATAGATGCCAAAATCTGGTTATCCTTATATACACTTCCGTATGGGGAACGTCATTCATTTTCTTATAATGTGAACTTTATCCGAAAAAAGTAAAACCGAACATACAAACATGTTATATTTATTCATAATAAAAATGATTCGTGTGTTCATAAACCGAACTGGAAAATTATTTTGTGTTAACTTAACACATATATTTCTTCGTTCGTGTTATGTTAATCCGAACTGGGCATGCGTATTCTGTTCGTATTACGCAAAGAAACCGAACAGACAGTCTCGCATTCATCTAATGCGAGGCTTGTTCATATAAACATAAAACCAGGTGTATATATATATATAGTTTGTATGAATGGTTCGTGTCTCCAATATCCGAGTATGGCATGTGTGTTGTATATAATGAATGAATTCATATTCAAACCTTTAAAACGTGCATGCGTATAAGAGATATGGGAAACATGAATGGAATTTCATTAATGGGTAAGAATATTCATTACAAAGACAGAGCAGCTTATACATATGAAAAACATGAATGGAATTGCATCAATAGATATAAACATACATTTTAAAAGACAGATTAACTTATACATATCATAATTTAAAAAAAACAATGTATTAAACATGTATCAATTCCTCCCATAAAAAATCAGTAAACAGCAAAATTATGGGTAATTTAAATTAATCTAAAATACCTAAAAAAACTTTTAGGGAAAAAAATAAAAAATTATTAAATCTTAATTGTGATTTAAGATAAAAATTGAGGTCATAAAGGAAAAAGTACTATAAAAAGGCCTTCAGCTCAAAATCCAAATTTATTTGATGGCTTCCAAGCCATAGATGTGTAGATGGCAGACACATCTGCAGTGACCAAGATGTATTTTGGTTTCCACGTTATGGTCTTCAAGGAGTTAATGATATCAGTACTGTCCTTGATATAAGATGGTATATGTGGGATGTATTTTTGCAGAAACGTGTCCACATGGTGAGACAGATTGCAGGACATGGAATCTATGCCTTAAATGATAGGACATCCTGGTGGGTTATCAATGTTTTTGTGGATCTTAGGGAGAAAGTAAAAATATGGGACCACCGGATTAGGGGAAGATAGAAATTCATATTTATTTAGAATGCCCCGCTCTTTACCTTTATCTAAGACAGGGCTCGACAAACCCCGGGCGCCAGGTCGCCATGGCGACCTGGAAATGGAGCCTGGCGCCCGGGTGCCGTTGCCCTAATGTTCCCCTTGCCGCTGCCATCCGTCTTTTGCAGCGCGAGGGGACAGACAGCAAGCACCGCCCCCTCGCGCAACACGTGTGTTAGTGTTCAGCCGAAAGAGCCATGAGGATCGGCTGCGGCATGAATGTTCCCCCTCCCCAGCAATGAGGTAAGGCAGCAGAGAGGGGGAACATTCGTGCCGCAGCCGATCTTCATGGCTCTTTCGGCTAAGTGCTGTGTTGTCAAGAGACGACACCCAGCACTCAGAAGTTAAGAAGGGGAAAAAAAACTTATATGTTTGAGTTGTATATGTGAAGTGGGGGGGGGGGGAGGGATGTATATGTGAAGGGGGGGGGGAGATGTATATGTGAAGGGGGGGTGTATATGTGAAGGGGGGGTATATATGTGAAGGGGGGTATATATGTGAAGGGGGGGTATATATGTGAAGGGGGGGTATATATGTGAAGTGTGGGGGGAGGTGTATATGTGAAGGGGGGTATATATGTGAAGTGTGGGGGGGGTGTATATGTGAAGGGGGGGTATATATGTGAAGTGTGGGGGGGAGGTGTATATGTGAAGGGGGGTATATATGTGTGAAGTGTGGGGGGGAGGTGTATATGAGAAGGGGGAGGGATGTATATGTGAAGTGTGGGGGGGAGGTGTATATGTGAAGGGGGAGGGATGTATATGGGAAGTGTGGGGGGGAGGTGAATATGTGAAGGGGGGGTATATATGTGTGAAGTGTGGGGGGAGGTGTATATGTGAAGGGGGGGTATATATGTGAGGTGTGGGGGGGAGTATATATGTGTATATGTGAAGTGTGTGTGTGTATATGTGAAGTGGGTTGGTGTGTGGGGTGTATATGTGACGTGGGTTGGTGTGTGTGGGGTGTATATGTGACGTGGGTTGGTGTGTGTGGGGTGTATATGTGACGTGGGTTGGTGTGTGTGTGTGTGTGTTTATGAATTGCGTGTATGTTTGCGTGATTGTCTGGCTCCTAAAAATTTTTGCTGGCTCCTAGAATAAAATTAAATTTGTCAAGACCTGATCTAAGATATTATTCAGGATAACTGTGAATTTTAACGTGCGGTCCCCTTGAAGTTTAAGATAAGTGTTTTCATCATCAAGAAGCCTATAGGCCTCTTTTAGATAACCTTCCCTACTCCTTACAACTATTCCGCCACCCTTGTCTGCCGGTCTTATAATAAGAGAGGTGTTTTCTTTTAGTTCTTTTAGGGCCGATTTCTCTTTTAGGGTAAGGTTATGTTGATGTTTTATTTTATTGAAGTCCAAGGCTTCTATATCTTTTAATACCAATTTTTTTATAGATGTCCAGGTTTGTACCCTTTTCTATAATTGGGACAAATGATGATTTGTCCCTAAGGGAAGTGTGTTGTATTATTGGATGGACATTGTCTCCTTCGTATTGGGACTATCGTGGTCTTTAAGTTGGCTACAGGTATTATTTTTAGCGAATAGTCTTTTGATGGCTAATTTTCTTATACATTTATTGGCATCTACAAATAAATTGAATTTATTAAGGAGTTTCGTTTGGGGCATATGTTAGGCCTTTATTTAATACATTCTCTTGTTCTTTAGAAAGAGTGATTCCACTGATATTGAATATACTCGTTACTAATTGCGGTTTATTTTTCTGTACTCCCTGTCCTCTACATCCTCTTCGGGTCCGTGTTCCCATCTTTTTCTTTTTCCTACATCTTTTGTTCTTAGATTTGAGTTTAAAGGTGGGTATTCGTCCCTTAGCTCTTTGTTTTGGGATGTGTCTCTCTTTTTCGATTTCCTTTTCTCCGGTGTGGATGCACCTCTCTCTAAAAAAGGACTATTAGTTGGAATAGCTCTGAATTTTCTTTTTTTTTTTTCTTTCTTTTTTTTTCTTTTCTTATTCTTTTATTATAAAGATATCCAAACATACATACATAACATAAATAAAGTGCATCATAATTATTAATAACCGTGGTTATACAGTGATTTATCCAAACTCCGAACCTCTGTACCTTTTTCTCTTACAAATATTATTCTCCCATCTTTCTCCCTTTATAGGTTTCTATGTACCTTTTTAATTTTGGGAGATTTCTTTTCTACTCACATAAATTCTAAAATCATAATTATAGTGATGTACTTTGTATACTAACATTTGTGGTTTGGGCCAAGGAGAGAGGAGGGACATTTATGTTCAATTACTGTTTCTATCTTATTTTGTTTTCTACACACATTCTAAGGTCTTAATGTATTTATTGATTTTTCCAGGGTTCCAATCCATTTTCCCCAATCTACTTCTTTATATTTCTTTACTTTTTCTAATTTCAGTCTTCCCCTTTCCATTTTCATTTGATATATTATTTGTGTTGTCAAATTGTTCCAGCTCATTTTTTCTGTTGACTTCCAGTTTCTTACAATCGATATCAATGTTGCGACTATAATGTGTATTATTATTTGGGCTATTTCTTTTGTCATTTTTGGCCAATACAAACACAGGAGCCAGGTTTCAGGTGAATGACTTAATGTTATGCCAGTGATGTCTCTGATTTTTCCTCCTATCATTTTCCACATTGGTTGTATGGCCTCACAACTCCACCATATGTGTACGTAAGAGCCCTCCTCCTTACTACACCTCCAGCATTGATTTGAAGTCCCCGGATACATTCTTGCCACTTTTTTTGGTACATTGTACCAACCGTTTATTAGTCTATAGAATGTCTCCAAGAGATTCAAGCAGTGGATAGTTTTCCTTATTTTATTTATAGATTGTAACCAGTCTTTTTCTCTAATATTAATTTTCAATTCTCTATTCCATGTTAAAATTGCTGTGATGTTTACTCCTGTCTCTATCAGTTCTTTGTATTGTCTAATTTTACATTTTCCATTTTTGGCAAATATTAATTCATAAGCCTTCCTGAAAGGAACCGGCCGGTCTCTGCTCTTGATAAATTACTTCTAAGGTCGTTGATGTGTGGCAGGTTTGCAGATATCTGGAGAGCTGTGAAGGCGGAAAACAAATACACAAGGCACGTGTTTCTTTATCCTCAGCTCTGAGTATAGTTTATTACACATTGATATTTATACACACATTTAGGTGTTGTCCTGTATAGTGATTGGTTATAAATTGTGCAGTACATAGCATAAAGTACATGAAGGAGCGTTTACACAGGGGGGTGTGAACAATATGCACTCATATTGCCACTAAGCACAAAACATAAAATACAACTCAATATAGTCAATAAGCAGAAAATAGTAGAAACGTGCTTATGTATTCAGTTCCTCTTATTGCAATCTAAGACATTCTTACATAAACAGCTAACACCATTATGTCTTATCTGACCTCCTCAGGGACTGTGACCTTTTCTTGCACTTGGTCAAGCATAGTAATTTCTCAACATCAATTTATCCCTTTCAGTTCCACTCTTTTGTTCACTTGCTGAACAATCTTAATATTGCTGTTGAGAAGCTCTAGCATAGGTAATGTATTAATACGTGTGGTATTGGAATTTTGGAGCTGGTTTAACAGCTTTAGCAACAATGCATTTAGTACACCTCACAATTATATCAAAAGCACCTATTATTGCTATTTTTAAAACAAAACACTTAACTATCTTCCTTCCTATATCTCCTAACCACAAGCATATTTTGAATGTCCAATCAAAACCTGTGGCTCACTTGATATTTGTGTCCACATCTCTTATATTATTTAAATACTGTTGGATAAAATTGGAGTGGTCTGATCAATTAAAACAACATATTGAATCAAAAATCTTCACATCCATATTTAAGCTTTACTAACCGACTATGGCTTTCCTGTTTTACCGGACTGCCTCAGGACAATACTGACATCTAACTTTAACTTTAATAGCCTTTGAGATTAGGTTTAGACCTCTGACGACTGAGCAGACCTTGGTTTCGCTATGCAGAGATATTGGACCTGTGAAAATTCACAGTATCTCTCTCTAAATATGGAAGGCCTGCCATAACTATCTAAATATGTTACATAATGTTACATAATTGCATGACCAACAAAAACACATGATGGACACAAAATTAAATTAAATATCTATTGTTGATTGCTCCTCTTACCCTGCCTAATAAAACACTTCTCTACAACCAATAGATCTATGTAAAAATCAAACATATTATTACGGAGTTTGCAATTCCCAAGGACTGAGTTATTTGCAGAATACTTTAAAATAACTTGAAGCAAAACTGACATCATGCATTCAGAACACACAAAATGGCAGTCAGATGAAATGGCAGCAGACAAAACAATATGGTCTCCCAACCACGACGTGACTCCAGAGGCCCCTAAAGTCCATATAATATTCATACTGTTCTCCCCTTTTATTCTTAGAAATTGACATTGTCTGTTTTTAAGGATAACCATCAGGAGTTGCCTGGTCAACAAATCATTGTATCCAAAGTGATAATGCACACTTCCTCGATTTCACACATTGGTAGGTCATCCAGTTTAATTGCTTCCATAATGGGGAATATTTGAGCAGCATCTTCCATTCTTCTTGTAGGGGCATGATGTCAGTCGTCAGGATGCACTTGAAGATGAGACCCTTGAAACAAACAACATAAACACAGACAATTAGCAACACTGATCTCACACATGCCAAACCACTTACAAGTTTCGCTCCAAGTGATCCTAGCCAATTTCCCAGTCCCAGGGGATCTCACGGACTACCTGTGGACACTTTTTAACCTATTCCTTAAAATCATAATCCTTCTTGATTAGTCTCTATTACAAAAACAAACTAACTTATTTAAAATATCAGAGAAATTTTCTGAGATTTTATATACTGTCTACACAAAATTCCACAAACATATTATCAAAATACAATTTCTTATGGGTCGACTCAATTGTGTTTGGTAGAGTCAGTCTGCAAACATTCACTTTACTCTAAACATACCTATAATATCACAATTAAACAAATCTTTACCACAAATATTACAAATCATCAATAACAATTTAATACATATGTACTCAATGAAAATATACTTCCCAACAATGATGATCTTTTGTAGACTGTTGTATCTGTTGCAGACTCCTGAGTGATTTCTTTGCGAGTTACCCTTAGGGTGACGACTCGGCTTACGTTGGCTAGTGGTCAGGGATTATTATGCCCATCCAGACACTAACATGCTGCTCCTTTGTTGGCCTGTCTGTTATTACAGGAATGTGCTTTATGCAAATAATGTGGATCCAGGAGTTGAGTTGAACAATTTTCACAACAATATTCCAGTAGACTTTGTTAGGATCCTTTCTTTACTTGTATTGTAAAACTATTTCTTCTTTTAAAATAAACTTTTTTCTTTCTTTAAAAATCTTTTATCAGCAATAGATTCGTTGGTGCACTTTGAACTTGTCTTTTGTTGACTGTACAGCTTCAATCTATATGAAAATAAAACTTAAAATATTCCAGTTAGTAACATGCAATATTTCATTAAACATTTTGGCTTATTTGCTTTACATTAAAATATCATTAAAAATATTATGACTCTTAGCTCATGTCTCAAAATAACTAGACCACCCTTTTGTTCTTACAATATTATTATTCTTTTTATAAATCTCCTGACAGAGCATGATTAGTGTAATATACAACTGATATTAATAATCACTCACTGTTAATAATCACTAGCACTTCATTAGTGATTAAGACCTCTTACTGGAACTGCATCAGTAATAATATAGATTTGCTGATCCTTATCAGTAAACTCTGAAACAACATCAGTATAGGCTAGAGCTACTTCAATAAAACTAACAGGCGTGGCCTGTCAAAATAAATATTTTATAAAGAATTCACAATTGATACATATATTTCATCAAAATTATTGACAACAAAATGTATCTCTTGACCATTAAACAACATACTATTTTGTGCCCATTCACCCCTCCCTTCACAAAAAAAAATACTTTTGCAGCCACTGCTACAACTCTCTTATCTGCAATTAGACAAGCAGATAGAAGGGGAAACAACGGGGTGGGGGGGGGGGGAGGGGGTTGGGGGGGAAACTTTTTCTCTCTTTCATACACAACAAAAACTGTCTGAATTTATACCTTGCTAATTCTTTCCACTAATCACTGACGTACATTCTCATATATTAAAAACTTATATCTAAAATGATAAACAACATCTTAATATTCTCTCTCCATGTATCACATGGGGTACTTTGCCTTAATTATAACAAAAACTAGATTGCAACAAATTAATATTTTTAGCATCACAAATGTGTGTGTGTGTGTATATTTACTGTATATTAATATGCTAGCTCTGTATTTATTTAAAGATGTATTGCTCTCCAGCTGGTAAACTAATGTTCCCTATAGTTGAAAATGATATTCATATATCACTAACAATGTAAGTAGCGCTGTAGCACTGTAAAAATAATTCTGGTCACACCACAAAGATAAAAACAATTACAGGATATGCAAGTTACCAAAGATTATATTGGATGGGCAGGGAGTTTATTTAAAAACACTGATCAATACTTTTCAGTATAAACCAAAAGTTCTACCTCCTTTTGCTATATACCATACACATTATTACTTTTGTTTTCCTTTTCAAATTAATATTCACTTTTAAATCCTAACTGTCATATTCTTAGTCCATAACGTCTTTTCTTTCTAAGTATGTGCAACATGACCTCTGACCTTTTACAAAATACAAAAACCATCTAACTCCAGCAACTAAAAATTCCATGGACCACAAAGCCTTTAACAGCTTATCTTTAAACACAAAATTCACTCCTTAACATATTACGAATAAACGTTACTCAAGTCTTTCTCTGATACCAACTCTGAAACTCTACTTAAATCTAAAGCACATCTGTACCTCCAAATATCTTAAAATTAAGACATATTTTTATCTAAAGTGTTGGAAAATGTGATATCTTATGTTGGGAAAAATCAAAACCCATCTTCAACATACACTAAAAATTCAAATACAAAAGTCCTTCCAACCTACATAAAATTATATACTTGTCAAGACACCTAAATACAAAAAGGAAGAATGTACCCTAAACAAATAAACATTTCTAATAGGTAACATGTAAAACCTGTTAAATGTTTTAGAGTCTTTAAACAAGTATTAGATTTATTTTTACCCTCATAATTTTACATAATGCCTCTGAATATGTAGATTGATTATGTATATTTAACATGATGTCCAAGAGAGACCTTGGGTATTATATGACTCTTACTGTTTTACACACAAATATTTGTATTTTTCTTACTTAAAGATACGGTTACGCAAGCGCAGTTGCAAATTAATTCTAAAACTGTACATACCACTAATAAAATTACTGATTATGCCAAAGTAAAACAACTCTGCTTACCCAAAATAACACAACTACAGTAACTATTGTTAATTTTCTGCTAGAACTAATTTACTTTAAAACTTCTCATCACACTGATGAATATAACCCAGAAGACCTTCCCTTATAAATAACTCAAAAATTATACTAGCGGCATAACGTGCCTATTTTTATTGAGCTCTCGTTTGAGTAATCCATTAGATCCGTCCTCTGTACTCCACTAAATATAAAACACTTCCTTTTGTTACATCTCTATAAAACATGACTACACAAAACTAGGACATGTCTGTAAAATATTACACTATTGCCCATTTGCGCAGACATCACTTATAAAATTATATCTTAAAGAATAGCAGTTGCAAAAATTACTTATGCAAATATTTAAACAATAACGACAATTCTCCTAATGACAGCATTAAACATAATATGCCACAGCTTCTATGGTCTTATCAACTTGCACAGCTAACATATCCAAAACACCAAGATACAGTGTACTTGGGAGTGACAGACATGAGACTCTAATCTTCAATATGTTTTACAGAAGGATCTGTATCCTCCCAGATACACAAATTCAGTTCCCAGAATGGTTGTCTTCTAACTTATAAATGTGTCCCAGCCACACTAGAAATACTTAACACTTATAATTCTGTCTAACAATGCAATGTTATAATACTCTTATACTTTATACATAAAATTTCTACTATACCCTTAAAACACTATGTACTGCAGGGAGACAAATCAAACAAACCTTATGGCCACAGACATCAGTTAATTCCTTATCTGACAATGTGCATGCTGTGCGGTACAGTGGGGGTTCTGAGCAAACAGGGAGTGCTGGATACAGCGGCTCTATCTTAGCTTTCTGTGGGACAGATCTCTTAGGCTATTTAGATTTACCCTTGTTAAGTTTCTCTCCCTTTAGGTTTGTCTTCTTTAATTATTATGACATAATCATACCTGAACTACATACTGCGGTCACATAAATTTGGGTGTAATAATGGGGATTCTACTTTTGTATTCTCATACAAAGGGACATCATTCCTTTTGCCTGATATAAAACTTGTAGTTGCTAAATAACTTAACTTTTGTCCCATTATGAACGGATAATTTTATGCAGTTCACACAACTTAGTAAACAGTTCTTATCTTAAACTTAAAAATGATTTACCATTAACCTTTGATACTTTAACATGCAATTCTTATCTTATACTTTAAAATAATTTTCTTATAAGTTTGATACTTAATATGCAATTCTTATCTTATACTTTAACATATGTACAAATAACCTTTGACACACCAACGACAGTTTCCTAGAAAGCAACACTTGCTAATAATTACTTGTATATATTTATGTACATATATACATATATATCTCTGAATAGGTTTTGTTAAACTGTGCCGTGACCCAGTGTCACGCACCTCAGCGATTTCCCAGTGAAATCTTAATATCTATATCTATTATTTGTGTCCCAGACACACAATATTTTCTTGTGCCATTGACAAGTACCGTAGATAAATAGATTATTTTAAATTGTGTACCATAAACACAATATTATCTTGTCCCAGTGACAAGTGTTTAACAACAACCCAGCGCTTACTAAAAAAACTAAAATTTTAGGTACAGGATTCGGAGAGACAGGGGAGCACGGACACAGAAGTATAAAATACAACCATGTATAACTTGTACTCACCCTGTATGTCCGAATCCCACTTCTGACACCAAATTGAAAGGAACCGGCCGGTCTCTGCTCTTGATCAATTACTTCTAAGGTCGTTGATGTGTGGCAGGTTTGCAGATATCTGGAGAGCTGTGAAGGCGGAAAACAAATACACAAGGCACGTGTTTCGTTATCCTCAGCTCTGAGTATAGTTTATTACACATTGATATTTATACACACATTTAGGTGTTGTCCTGTATAGTGATTGGTTATAAATTGTGCAGAACATAGCATAAAGTACATGAGGGGGCGTTTACACAGGGGGGTGTGAACAATATGCACTCATATTGCCACTAAGCACAAAACATAAAATACAACTCAATATAGTCAATAAGCAGAAAATAGTAGAAACGTGCTTATGTATTCAGTTCCTCTTATTGCAATCTAAGACATTCTTACATAAACAGCTAACACCATGATGTCTTATCTGACCTCCTCAGGGACTGTGACCTTTTCTTGCACTTGGTCAAGCATAGTAATTTCTCAACATCAATTTAATCCTTTCACTTCCTTCCTTGCTTATCTTCTTCTTTTAATAAGTGTGCCGTTAAATAACCTTTGACTCTTATATAGTTAAATATTTCCTTACTCTTCAACCCATATTCTTTTTGAAGTTCTGAAAAGGATTTAATTTGATTTCCTCTCGTCAGATCTGCAAGCTTATATATTCCTCCCTTTTGCCATTTCCGCAGGTCTAGATTCTCTAGTTCTATTGAGATTAGATCTATATTATTGCCATTTATATGTTTTTCGTGAAGACCTATCTTTTTTTTTTGTTTTATGCCAAAACTCCAACAGGTGTGATAGAACCAGGCCGCCGTCCTCTCTTGTATTGTTATAATTCCTAAGCCAGATACTGTCTGTTAATCCCAAATTTTGTTTAAGTTTACATTTTTCCAGCATTGCCCAGCCTTCACCTTGCTTTCTTGGGTTTTGTGTATTTACAACGTGATTTATCATACTGACGGAATAATATTCTCTAATGTCAGGAACCCCCAGACCCCCTCTATCTATCTTTTTTGATAGGAGCTTAATCCCCAATCTTGGTCTTTTCCCCTGCCAAATGAATTTTGAGAAAGAAGTCTGAATAAGGTCTAGCCATTGTGGGGGGATTCCTAGGGGAATCATTCTAAAGACATACAGACATTTTGGTAGGATGTATGCCTTTATCAGATTTATTCTACCCCACCATGATATCTCTCGGTTTTTTAAATTTTTCAGCATTTGGTTCATTTCTCTAAGCAATGGTAGTGTGTTCTACTCCATTATATTTCTGGGGTCTGCTGTTATTTTTATACCCAAGTATTCTAAGGAGTCGGGTGTCCACTTAAAAGAATAGTTCTCTTGCATTGCTTTTAATTCCTTCTCCTTCACGGCTATTGACATTGCAACTGTTTTGTTTAAGTTTAATCTATAATTTGAAATTTTACTGAATTCTTCTAGACTACTCATCAGAACTTCTAAGGATTCTACAGGATTTCCTAAGGTGACCAGTATATCGTCCGCGAACATGTTTAGTTTTAATTCCACTTTTCCGCGGGTGTACCCCTTTATACGCCCTTCTTCTCTAATCCGTATTGCCAGTGGTTCTATAGATAGTACGTATAGTAACGGGGAGAGGGGACAGCCCTGTCTCGTACCGTTACTGATCCTGAATCAATCTGACACTATCCCATTTCCCACCGTTCTTGCCATAGGGTTTGAGTATAGTAACATGATTGAGTCCAGGATCCGTCCCGAAAGACCAAAGGCCATCAAACAACTCTTCAAGTATTTCCACCCCACCCTGTCAAATGCTTTCTCAGCATCAAGGGAGGGAATCAGGGTGGGGGAATTTTCCCTCCTGGCCAGATCGAGGACATCTATCACCTTCCTGACATTATTAGCGGCCATTCTATCCGGGAGAAAACCTGTTTGATCGCAGTGGATTAGGGGAGAAATTACTTTCTTTAATCGGTCAGCTAAAATACTTGAGTAAATTTTGATATCGACATTGAGGAGAGAGATTGGTCGGTAATTCTGGACCCCTTCATAATCCTTCCCTGGTTTTGGGATAGGAATTATATTAGCCTTCAAAATTTCTTCTGGAATATGTTTTTGTGCTATGAAATCATTAAACATTTTTGTCAGCGGGTCGGACAATTTCTCTTCTAGTACCCTATAAAATGAGTTTCTGAAACCGTCAGGGCCTGGGGCTTTGTTTTGTTTTAATTTAGATATAGCTTTTTTTGTTTCAATTTCGGAGAGTGGTTGGTTTAATTCTTGTAGATGCAGGGGACTTAATTTGGGAATTGGAATAGCCTTTAAATATTGTTCTATCTTGCTTTCGGAAATATTTGTAGGAAGATTATACAACTCTTCATAGTAGTTATTGAAGGCTTTTCATATTTTTTCCAGAGTTAAACATACCTCATTTTTGTCCACTATTTTCCCTATTCGTCTTTCCATCTTTTTACCCTTTACTTTATTAGTTAGTATCTTATCTGCTCTGTTTCCTTTATAGTAAAAGATGGTTTTAAGGTATTCCATATTTCTATTGGTCTGTTCTATTAGTAACTCATTGATTTTGTGTTTAACTTCTAGGAGTTGTTCAGTGTTATTTTTAGTCGCTGATAGTTTATTGGATCTTGAAAGTGTATAGAATTCCATATATAGCTCGTTTAATTTTTTTCCTTTCTCTTTTGCCTGTTCCGCTCCTAATTTTATCATGCACCCCCTTATATAGGCTTTATATGTGCACCATACCGTTGTGTTATTTACCTCTCCGTTTAAATTTTCTCTAAAGAATTCATCTGTGCAGTTTCTGATATATGTTATATTCTTTTTATTATTTAATAAGAAATCATTTTGTCTCCAACTAGTTCTTCCGCTATATTTATTTTTCCCTTTTAACTCTAATATAAGAGAATTATGGTCTGACCATGGAATTTCTTTAATAAATATTTTTTTTAACCTTTTGTATAGCAAATAGTTCCGTTAACATAAGATCTATTCTAGAATAGGATCGATGTGGGTTTGAGAAGAATGTGTAGTCTATTTCTTCCGGATGTAATAGTCTCCATATATCTACTATGTCTGCTTTTGCACAGGTATTTCTCAAATCATATGCTGCGTTTTTTAATCTCTTATCTTTGGATATTCCTGAATTTTCTATTGTATATAGTTCTATTATCTGCTGGGGGGCTTCTCACATATGGTCTATAGTACCTTCTTGAATCATTGTATTTGGCAATTGGGCTTCTGTCAAACCTTCTTTGAGGGAATTGGGACCATCTTTTTCTCCCTCTCCATTCGCCACCCCTGGATCCCAGGTATTCTTTTTGTCTATAGTGGGAATCTATACTTGAATCATATCTATGCCCTCTAATGTATGGATTACTTCTGAAGACCCCTTCATCTCTCTTATTTGGGTTCCTCAGTTCTATTTCTTCATTTCTAGTTTGATATAATGGATATTTGTCTTTATTTTTCCCATCTCTTTGGAGGCCTCGTTTGTAGTCCTCACTATCCCTCAGAAACTTTCTTTTTTTATTAATCATTATTCTTCCCTCCAGGTCATCCAGAGCTTTCTGGAGATCAGAATCAGACCTCCCGAAAACACTGGTGTCCTGGAAGGGTAACAGCTCCTTTTTTTATACCATCTATTTTTTCTTGGAGCGTAATCAGATCTTTCTTGTGAAAAATACATTTCACGTAAAACTGTCCCTAGAGGTTTAAGAATAGATAAACTCCCCATAATAGGAAGTGATGATGAAGAATTCATGACAGCCTGGCAGGACCAATTAGCGCAATGCCCACTAGGTTTAATGAGCTTAATCACTAATAAACACAGGAATCGTTTTTATTATGAATGAATATAACATGGTTATGTTCGGTTTTACTTTTTTCGGATAAAGTTCACATTATACGAAAATGAATGACGTTCCCCATATGGAAGTGTATATAAGGATAACCAGATTTTGGCATCTATTATCCCCCTGAGGAAGTCGAACGGACGAAACTCGTTGGGTGAACCTTGTTTTTCTATTGAGCCACTATATTTGCTGTGTGGACTTATTTTGCTTTTTTTTTTAATACCCGGAAACTGCATCCAGCCCCGAGGCGCACGGACAACTGGAGCAAGTGACTGAGTGTTTCCTGTAGTATATTGTCAGTGTGGACTTTTTCCACAGTACCTGTTTTATGCCTTTCTTTGTGGAATAAATTATTACCCTGTTTTGGCTCAGAAGGCTCATCAATTCCCTCGCACATTATACTGGAGGAGGCGATCCCTTGGAGGGGGGCAAGTATTCCACGTTGTTATAAAAGCTTGATTCCATGCTCCTAGGTCTTTAAGGAGCCACACATTGTGAGTCGTATTCCTACAGCAATTATTTGATTTATTTTTCCTTTTTACAGTACATATTGCACTATTTTTTGTATGTTTATATTTTTACAGGTACATTCCATACCAAGGTTTTAAGTATGTTTTTTTTTATAATTTCATGATTTCAGCACAATTGTTTGATTTGTACATCACAATTGCTTTATTTTTACACTGTTCCACATTATCAGATGAGTGTATTCTTATTTGGTAGATGTATATTTACGTTTGCACATATATTGCACAGACCTCGTTGATAATGTTGTGTGTACTATGTCTGTTTCAACACATATTATCAGAAGGTTCCTTTATTTTATTCTACTTGTTTTAAGTGTCATCCAAGCTGTATCCAGGCTTTTCAGTTTCCTTTCTGCATTTGCTATTCTGCTCTGCTTATTTTTTATTCTTGCTCCTGGGTTCTTTACTGTTCTTGTTCTGATTATCTCAGTCCCAGCCATATGGTGGCATATTTCAGTCCTGCCACATTGTGGCATATCCTAGTTCCAGGCCACAGTAGTGGCATTTCCCAAGTCCCTGTCCTTAGTGGCTCATGCCTTGCCTGGCACCATAGCGGCACCTTCCTTAGCCTAACTATAAGACCTGCACCTGCCTAGGTCTGGCTATTGTCTGGAACCTATCGAGTTGGCCCCAGAGTGGCGTCTGCCCGTGCCTTGTCCTAGAGTCCCTTAAGTGGGATGCCTTGTCCTCCTTCAGTGGGATCCCTTGTCCTAGAGTTCCTTCAGGGGAATGTCCTGTCTTGAGTTCCTTCAGTGGAATGTCCTGTCCTGAGTTCCTTTAGTGGAATGTCCTGTCCTGAGTTCCTTCAGTGGAATGTCCTGTCATGAGTTCCTTCAGTGGAATGCCTTGTCCTAGAGTTCCTTCAGTGGAATGTCCTGTCCTGAGTTCATTCAGTCGAATACCTTGTCCTAGAATGCCTTCAGTGGGATGACCCGTCCTGTCCCTTTAAATGTAATCCTTTGTCAGCTTCCAGCCTGTTCTGTTCTAGTCTTGTTCCCTGTCTAAGTTATACCTCGCTCTCTTGTACCCAGTTTCTATGTTTTTTCTGCTCTGTTCCATTTCTGATTTTCCTTTGTCTGTGATTTTGTTCCATTCCAGGTTTTTTTCTCAATCCCTCTGCCTTGAGTTTCCTTAAATTTAAACAACACCCGTTACTGTCCAGTCCTTTGTAGCAGTCTACAGGGATTTTCTCTGTGTTTAAGTTTCAATGCAATTTATATGTCTTAGATTCTATTTATGCTTTTGCAAATATGTCTTAGTTAGAGACTTGCCTAATTGATATGGTTGGCAAGCTAACAACTAACTGGCCAATTACTGAACCAAACCCCCACCTTTACCATCTTTAGTGTTAGGCTAATTCCTGTATTTATGTTTGTTCCTTTGTATGTGTCTCTTGTGTTTCTTAGTCCTGTTCCCTGCAATATTCTTATGTTATTATCTGCAACCCTGTGCCTTGCCTTGTTTATCCTTAGTTGGTTTCTGTTTTATCTTGCTCATGTCTTGCCCCTGTCCTTTAGTCCTGCACTCTGTATTTCTGTTCTGTTCTTCTTCAGTTACTTTTCTGTTTCAGCTCTGCTTGGCTATCATTTAATTAATTTCCTCTTAAGCACTGGGACCTGGATACTGTAGCTGCTTAACAAGGCCTGGTAGTGGCTGCAAAAACTTGGGGTCCCAAACCTCCAAGAGATTGCAGTTACCCAGCACCAGGTCCTGTGTCTCCACCCTGCAACATAGCTCCTGATCTCGGGCACTCAGGGTCTATTTCCATCTGGGACCCTGTGTGTTACAGGTCTCCACAAGAGTGTGTGTACTCTTGCCAGTGGGCTAATGGCCATCCTGACACCCATATACAGAAAACATGTATGTACATAGTTGCTATGAGTAATCATTTCTCTCTTTTTATAATAAATACAGTTCTAATATCCTAAAAAAAAAAAGTTTAATAAAGATAGTTTAAAGATATAGTTATAATAAACTAATTTACTGACAGGAACATTGAACTTTTTTACAAAGTACTGTACAAAATATTTCAGTGGTTTTTCAAAGAGAATTGCTTCATATATACCCTAATTTCAAATTTCATACAAATATCCATGATTATAATGTTTGTTCAAAAGATATGATATTCCTTTTTGACTGTCTTTTGGAGTCAAGAAGGAATTTCTTCCCTATTGAAAGCAGAATTCAAAATTGCTGAAATAAGTTTTATATTTGCCTTTTTTGAATCAACAGCAGTAAACAAGGATTCGGAAAATGGCTGACCTTGATGGACGCAGGTTTTTTTGGGCTACTGCTATGTAACATATATGAAGCAATGTCCATGTCAAAAACAGGTCACAACAGTGTTGAACAGCACGTGTGCAGCACATACACCAATTAGCAGACCACAATGAAAGGGAAAGATTACCCATGTATAATGATTCCATGCTGTGGAAATACAACAGTACCATAACTTGTGTATGTGATTATGGTGTGGATTTAACTGAAAACCAAGACAGACACAAAGAGAGAAGTTCCCACCAGGAACCCACAGTTTATGGGAGGAGTTAGTTTCTCTGTTGTATATGTAGAAGAATACATTGTTAATGTTGGGTGCATACAATTGGAAGCAGAACATTTCACATAAACATTTGCATTGGGGATCATAAAAGGAATACCCCTTTTAAAAGATCCACAATCCTAGAGACAGAGCGTATTAATGTAGCATTTCCACTGTAGACAGGAGGAAAAACTAAACATTTTAGCAAAAAGCTTTCCATATGTAATTCACGCCTCATTGCCTGAAGGTAGAAAAAAGGGGTCCGATATATTATTTGGTAATGACACGCAGGTCGAAATTAAATACGAAGAAAAAGATGTAGATGGGAGGTATATAGAAATAATCTGTGAAATCAATGGGGAGCTCTATACTTTGATAAATATCTATGCCCCAAATGTCTTCCCTGTGCGTTTCCTGAAGAAAATACCAAAGAGATCAGATAAGATAAAACAGGGCAAAGTCATATATGCAGGTGACTTCAGTTGTGTAGCTGATCCATCACTGGATAAAAAAAATTATACAAATATTGGGAATTGATCAAAAATTTATCAACATGGCAAAAAAATTCCAGAATTCAACCTTAAAGGCAGATTAAGGTTACATTTTAGATAAATGGATTATATACCATCCAGCTGATTATGATTACACTTGCTATTCAGCAATACATGGGTCATATTCAAGGGCAACATGGAACTCGCTAAGATTTATATATGTGATATTACATGGTCGGATCATAATTTTATCATGGAAATTAAGAAGAGTATGGAAGCCTTATGCAAGACATAATTGGAGACTGAATTATTACCTGTTGAATTCAAAATAAAACCTAGAATACCTTAGGAAAATCATAATTACTTTTTTATAGAAAATACAAATGATGAGACTAGTGACTCCAATATATGGTGTGCCTATAAGGCAACAATCCAGGGGCATTTAATAAAACTGTCAGCTTAAACATTTAAAAAAAAAGCGTGAAAATTAGCAGATCTATATATACAGGTGATACTCGAAAAATTTGAATATTGGGCAAAAGTTCATTTATTTCAGAAATGCAACGTAAAAGGGGAAACTAATATATGAGATAGACGCATTACATGCAAAACAAGATAGTTCAAGCCGTGATTTGCCATAAGTGCGATGATTATGGCTCATGAAAACCCCAAATCCACAATCTCAGTAAATAAGAATATTACATGCAATCAATAAAAAAAGGAGTGTACATAGAACAATATCGGACCTCTGAAAAGTATAAGCATGCATATGGAGTCAGTACTTGGTTTGGCAATTACTGCCTCAATGCGGTGTGGCATGGAAGCTATCAGCCAGTGGCACAGCTGAGGTGTTATCGAAGACCAGGATGCTTCAATAGCGACCTTCAGCTCTTCTGCATTGTTCGGTCTCATGTCTCTCATCTTTCTCTTGGCAATGCCCCATAGATTTGCTGGCCAATCAAGCACAGTAATTCCATGGTCATTGAACCAGGCTTTGGTGCTTTTGGCAGTGTGGGCAGGTGCCAAGTTCTGCTGGAAAATGAAGTCAGCATCCCCATAAAGCTTGTCTGCGGAAGGAAGCATGAAGTGTTCCGAAATCACCTGGTAGATGGCTGTGTTGACCCTGGACTTAGTGAAGCACAGTGGACCAACACCAGCAGATGACATGGCTCCTCGAATCAACACAGACAGAAAACTTCACACTGGACTTCAAGCATCTTGCAGTGTGTGCCTCTCCATTCTTCCTCCAGACTCTGGGTCCTTGGTTTCCAAATGAGATGCAAAAGTTGCTCTCATCAGAAAAGAGGACTTTGGACCACTGAGCAAAAGACCAGTTCTGTTATTCTTTAGCCCAGGTAAGACGCTTCTGAGGTTGTTCAGGAGCGGCTTGACAAGAGGAATACGACATCTGAAGCCCATGCCCAAGATCCGTCTGTGTGTGGTGGCTCTTGATGCACTGACTCCAGCCTCAGTTCACTCAGTCCCCAACACATTTGAAAGGCCTTTTCCTGACAATCCTCTCCAGGCTGCGGTCATCCCTGCTGCTTGTGCACCTTTTTCTGTGCTTCTTCCACGCTTTTCCCATCCACATAACTTTCTATTAATGTGCTTTGATACAGCACTTTGGGAACATCCAACTTCCTTCGCAATTACCTTTTTGAGTCTTTCCCTCCTTATGGAGGGTTTCAATGATGGTTTTCTGCACAACTGTCAGGTCAGTAGTCTTCCCCATGATTGTGATTCCTACTCAACGAGACTGAGAGACCATTTAAAGGCTCAGAAACCCTTTGCAGGTGTTATGGCTTACTTAGCTGATTAGAGTGGGACACTGTGAGCCTAGAACATTGCACCTTTTCCCAATATTCTAATTTACTGAAATTGCACTTATGACAAATCACGGCTTGAACCATCTTGCTTTGCATGTAATGCGTCTATCTCATATATTAGTTTCCCCTTTTACGTTGCATTACTGAAATAAATTAACTTTTGCACGATATTCTAATTTTTCGAGTATCACATGAACCTTATTATGATTTAGACAAAAAACAAATGTGTGGGATCCTTCTCAGTGAGAACGGGCAAAAGCTGAAATAGCTGGCCCTATAGGTTGTAACCTACTCGGGAGAGGAATCACCGTTTTTGCTCGCTTGCACCATTACAGAGAAAACCTCACCATTAGCATATCAGACTGGTCCCACCCATCAGTCCAGATCCAAATAGCCTGGTAGGTCTCCTCTGCACGAAGAATACAGCAACCATAGATGTACGTTTTGGCCTTCATTAGCCTCGTCAATGTGGTACGGCTGGTATTTGTTTTCTTCAACGAGGGTACGGAGACAAAGCATCAGACTTACCATTTTTAGAACCGGGGCTGAAGAACAGGGCAAAATGGGCCTAACATGCTTTTAGTCTTTTTGCTGTACATAGATACTCCAAGCTTCTATGATCGGTATCAAGGAGGTGCCGCCATTCCTCAAGGGCTTATTTTAGGGCAAGTAGTCTTCTCTCACCTACATCATAGTTTCTTTCAGGGTCTGTAAGCCATTTAGAATAGAAAGCCACTGGATGCACTCTCTCTTGGTTACTTGCTCCATGTGAGAGAATGGCCCCAACATCTATCTCGGAAGCATCCACCACTAATATAACCCCTTAAGGACAGAGCCTTTGAAACATTTTTGTCCTTTCTGGACAATGGCTATTTTAACATTTCTGTGCTGTTTGTGTTTAGCAGTAATTTTCTTCTTCGTCATTTGCTGTACCCACACATATTATATATTGTTTTTATCGGGACAAAAAGGGCTTTCTATGGATGCCATATTTTTGATCATATCTTATCATATTATTAAAAAAAAATAATAAAATATGGTAAAAAAAAAAAAAATACACAAATTTCTTTGTTTTTATTTGAAACAACTTCTCCTCATCGACAATAGCGAACGAAAAAACATGCTAAATAGATTCTACTATTTCTCCTGAGTACAGGGATACCACCCATGCATAGGTTTGTTGGGTTGTTTGTGGGCTAAAATGCCAAATTTGTGAGGTGCAGTTTTTTGTTTTCCAACTTGAAATTTTTACATGCAGACAGCCTGCACCCATGTCCCATTTGGGACATATTTGAAACCAGCCAGTGTATTTTACCCCATCAACCCATATATTTTTTAAAAGTAGACACCCTAGGCTATCTCAAATGGTGGTATTTTAACACTTTCCATGCACTATTTCTACCACCAGCCTTTGTCAAAGTTTGTGGTAGTAATTTTTTTGTGTTTTTTTTTCACAAACCTTGTACTTCAGACATAAATTTACAGATTTTGGTATGTGTCACTGCCAAATAACACCCCAATAAGTGTTCAGAAACATCTCTTGAGTACAGGGATACCCCCCATGCATAGGTTTGTTGGATTGTTTGGGGGGTAAAAGGCCAAATTTGGGAGGTGAAGTTTTTGGTTTTCCAATTTGAAATTTTGACATGCAGACAGCCTGCACCCATGTCCCATTTGGGACATATTTGAAACCAGCCAGTGTATTTTACCCCATCAACCCATATATTTTTTAAAAGTAGACACCCTAGGCTATCTCAAATGGTGGTATTTTTACACTTTCCATGCACTAATTCTACCACCAGCCTTTGTCAAAGTTTGTGGTAGTCATTTTTTTGTGTTTTTTTTTCACAAACCTTGTACTTCAGACATGAATTTACAGATTTTGGTATGTGTCACTGCCAAATAACACCCCAATAAGTGTTCAGCAACATCTCTTGAGTACAGGGATACCACCCATGCATAGGTTTGTTGGGTTGTTTGGGGGCTAAAAGGGCCACATTGTGAAGGTGTGCATTTTCAACTTGGAATATTGACGTGTAGCCAGCCTGAGCCCATCTTTCATTTGGGACTTTTTTTTAAAGTAGGACAGTGTATTTTACCCCAAAAAGTATATATTTTGTAAAAGTAGACACCCTAGGCTATTTTAAATGGTGTTATTTTAACACTTTCCATGCACCAATTCTACCACCAGCCTTTGTCAAAGTTTGTGGTAGTCATTTTATTGTGTATTTTTTCCCACATACATTGTACTTTAGACACAAATTCACATATTTCGGTATGTGTCACTGACAAACAATACCACAATATATGTTCAGCAACATCTCCCGAGCACAGGGATACCACCCATGCATAGCTTTGTCAGCTTTGTTGGGTGTTGAAAGGCTACATTTGAGAGGTGCGCTTTTTGATTTTCAAACTTGGAATTTGAACATGTAGAGCAAGGAAGGGGTTAATAGCTCTTATAAGAGCCTTTGTAGTACTGTACAAAAAAATTAACCCCTAAAAATGCACAGACAAGAAAAAAATTTCTGCTGTGCAGTGATCAGTGGCAGGGAAGGGGTTAATACACTACACTATACAAAGGGTATGGCTTTTATAAAAGCCCTTGGGACTCACAATTTTTTTTAACATTTTATTTAATTTATTACAATTAAAAAATTATGTTATACAGATCTGTCTCTTTCCCTCACTAAAACTCAAGTGAGGAGAGGGAGGCAGATCCATATGGGTCAGAACAATATTTACCAATATTGATCGAACCAGACGAATGGTGATGCTCATCTGAGAAATCACCAAACCACCTTTGCCACTGATCGGCTGTTACTGATCGCTATACACGTGTTCAGACAGCTTCAAAAGGAATACACGTAATCCCCTAGTGGGTATAATTAACCCCTAGCGAGTCTGACAAAAAAAATGCTGATAGCAAAAAAAAAATCCTTCTGCGACTAGATTGCTCCATATGCGCTGCTTAGGCAGTGACCATATGCACTGCTTAGGCAGTGACCATATGTGCTGCTTAGGAAGTGATATACGGCAAGGAAGGGGTTAATAGCTCTTATTTAAAAAAAAAATTACGTTAAACGTAGTCCCCTAGCGGGTATAATTAACACGTGACGGGTGTAATAAAAAAGTTTTAAAAAAATTAAAAATGCTTCTGCAGCAAGATTGCTGCATTTGCGTCAGATCTCTGCTTAGGCAGTGATCTACAGCAAGAAAGGGGTTAATCTCTCTTAAAAGAGCTTTTTTTTATACTGTAATGAATTACAGTAAAAAAAATTAACCCCTAAAAAATGCACAGACAGCAAAAAATGTGCTGCTGTGTATGATCACTGCGTACACAGCGATCAATGGCAGGGAAGGGGTTAAATGGCTTTTATAAAAGCCCTTGGTGTTTAAAATTTTATTAAATATTTGTTTTATTATTTTATTTTATTTTTTTACTTTATCTGATCTGTCTCTCTCCCTTACTATAACTAGTAAGGTGAGGGAGGCAGATCAATACTTGTCAAAGGCAATATTTGCTAATATTGCCTTTGACAGTATGATAAGTGCTCATCAGAGCACTTATCATACATGCCTGCACACAGATCACATAGATCTGTTGTGCCGGCATCGATTGGCTCCCCCTAGAGCATCGGAAGTGAAATACTTTCACTTCCGATGCTCTTGCCATTAGAAGGGAAGCGCTGCCTGTATAGGCAGCGTTCCCTTCTACTGAGCCGATGGGGTCGCTCAGGAGAGCGACCACCATCGGCTCTGGGGAGCAGAACGGTGTTGTTAAGTGCCTCGCTGGCGAGGCACTTTAACAACACCGGAGATGCTTAGAAAGCGAACGATCGTTCGCTTTCTAAGCACATGTGTGCAGCGGGCGCAGCCATTTTTAAATGGCTGCTACGATCACTCCGTGGAGTGATCGTAGCGCGCCCCTGCACTTTTGGGGGGTGTTGCACAATGCCTCTACCTAGAGGCATTGTAGCAACACCGTTAGAGTAAAGAAAGCGACCGCTGGTCGCTTTCTTTACTCAGTTTAGTGCATGACGTGCCAGGCACGTCAGCTGTCGGCAAGTCCTCGATTTGCCGTGACGTGCCTGGCACGTCATCTGTCGTTAAGGGGATAAACGGGTGCTAGGGATCAGGAAACAACAAAATGGGTGCTGTAGTTCAGGGCTTGACAGTTTTAGGAGCCAGCTAAAAAATATAGGAGCCAGACAACGGCACATAAACACAAACACACGCAGTCACACACAGACACATAGCCTGTCACATATACATACAGAATAAAGGATCCTTTATTCTGATTTGGAGGACTAGGGTGAAAGTCCTCTCCGTGCACCCTCCAATTCTGAACGCGAAACCTGTAACACCTTGTTTTTCTACATATACATACAAAACACCCCCCCCACACACACACATCCAGTCAGTCACATATATATATACACACACATCCGGTCAGTCACATACATACACACACACATCCAGTCAGTCACATACATACACACAAACACATCCTATTAGACACATACATACACACAAACACATCCAGTCAGACACATATATACACACAAACACATCCAGTCAGACACATACACACACACACACAAACACATATATACACACAAAACACATCCAGTCAGACACATATATACACACAAACACATCCAGTCAGACACATATATACACACAAACACATCCAGGCAGACACATATATACACACAAACACATCCAGGCAGACACATATATACACAAACACATCCAGGCAGACACATATATACACACAAACACATCCAGGCAGACACATATATACACACAAAAAACATCCAGGCACACACATATATACACACAAACACATCCAGGCACACACATAAATACACACAAACACATCCAGGGAGACACATATATACACACAAACACATCCAGGAAGACACATATATACACACAAACACATCCAGGCGGACACATATATACACACAAAAACATCCAGGCACACACATACATACACACAAACACATCCAGTCAGTCCCACACATACATACAAAAACAGATCCAGCCACACATATACAAACACACAAACACATCCAGCCACACACAAACACATCCAGGCACACATATATACACACACAAACACATCCAGGCACACACATATATACACATCCAGGCACACACATATATACACACAAACACATCCAGGCACACACAAATACACACACAAACACATCCAGGCACACACAAATATACACATACATACACGCAAACACATCCAGCCACACATATATACATACACACAAACACATCCAGCCACACACAAACACATACAGCCATACAGCCACACACATATACACACACAAACACATCCAGGCACACATATATACACACACAAACACATCCAGGCACACACATATATACACATACACACACACAAACACATCCAGGCAGACATACACAAGACAGCAGGTTTTTTTTTCCCCCTGCTATGCTCCCCGGTGATCAGCACTAGAACACGTTGGGCGAGGGAGCATAGTGAGTGCATCGGCTGCACAGACTTCCTGCTCCGCCCCCTCGCGCACCACTGCTGGAATAAAGAAAAAAAAACCCGATCCCACTGCCGAGGGCACCTCGCGGAGCTCACGATACTCGGGCGCCAGGTCTGATTTCCTGGTTGCCGTGGTACACTTCTCGAGTTTGGCGCAGAGGTTGTTCTCATGGAGACGTGTAAGCACCTTGCGCATGTAGATACAGTGCTCAGCCAGAGAAGGAGAGAAAGCCAAAATGTCGTTGAGGTATACAACAACAAATACATTCAGGTAGTCTCGAAACATCATTTATAAAGTGTTGGAAGGTGGCCGGGCATTGCAGGGCCCAAAAGGCATCACAATATATTCACACTGACCGTACCTGCATAAAAAGGCCGTTCTCCACTCTTGTCCCTCCTTCACTCTTACTAAATTGTAGGCAACTCTGAGATCGATTCTGGAATAAACACAGGCTGTGCTGAGGCGATCAAGTAGTTCTGATATCAGGGGTAACCGGTACCAATTCATAACAGTAATGGCGTTGAGTTCTCGGTAGTCCACACAAGGGCGCAATCCACCATCTTTCTTGCCTACAAAAAAGATACCTGTCAACTGTTAGAATTGTTAGAATGGTGACGTCTGAGCCATTGAAGACCAAGGATAATAGGGAAGAGTGGGTATTGCACCCAATCGAATCTGAGAGTCTCTTGATGTTTAGATCCCAAGTAGTATGTTTAAGGTTGTTAAATTCCGGCTCATCTGCCCTAAAACTCAACTTCGTCTCAATTTAATTTAAGTCTGGTTTCATGTTATCTAGCAACCTCTTTTTGTATTTTATAATGGTGTCTATCAATGATACCAGGCAAGCCCTTCCCCATTTAAAAAATAACAATATGTTTATCACACAGACATATTAGTTTTTTACGGAAAGGAACTTTCGAACAAAATCCCCCTCGATGGAGTTCTACTTTTACCTCGAGGTAACTTCAATACACCCAGTATCATTGGAACAAAATGTTCTCTTTTCCTTTGTGTAATGAACTAAAATGACAGTATAATCACCTTTTTCAGAGACATAATACATCACTAGAGAAAGATTTACTTCTAGATAAAGAAGCAGTTCTGCTGTCTCTTTCCAGTTAAAATTAATGAGGTGATAAACTCTGCCCATTCATCTACCGCTGAATTTGATGCATTTATTGGAATCATCTCTTCCCCATTTATAAAATAACAATACGTTTATCACAGAGAAATTTTAGTTTTTAACCCCTTAAGGACAGAGCCTTTGAAACATTTTTGTCCATTCTGGACAATGGCTATTTTAACATTTCTGTGCTGTTCGTGTTTAGTTGTAATTGTATTCTTTGTCATTTGCTGTACTCACACATATTATATATTGGTTTTATTGGGACAAGAAGGGCTTTCTTTGGATGCCATCATTTTGATCATATCTTATAATATTATATAAAAAAAAAATGTTTACCCCATCAACTCATATATTTTTTAAAAGAAGACACCCAAGGCTATTTCAAATGATGGTATTTTAACACTTTCCATGCACTAATTCTACCACCAGCCTTTGTCAAAGTTTGTGGTAGATATTTTTTTTTTTTTTTTCACAAACATTGTACTTCATATATGAATTCACAGATTTTGGTACGTGTCACTGCCTAATAACACCCCAATATGTGTACAGCAACATTTCTTGAGTACAGGGATACCACCCATGCATAGGTTTGTTGAGTTGTTTGGGGGGGGGGTGAGGCCAAATTTGGGAGGTGCGCTTTTTGGTTTTCCAACTTGAAATTTTGACATGCAGACAGCCTGCACCCATGTCCCATTTGGGACATATTTGAAACCAGCCAGTGTATTTTACCCCATCAACCCAAATATTTTTTTAAAGTAGACACCCTAGGCTATCTCAAATGGTGGTATTTTAACACTTTCCATGCACTAATTGTACCACCAGCCTTTGTCCAATTTTGTGGTAGTAATTTTTGTGTGTTTTTTCCCCCACAAATATTTCAGACATAAATTCACAGATTTCGGTATGTGTCACTGCCAAACAATAACCCAATATGTGTTCAACAACATCTCCTGAGTACAGGGATACCACCCATGCATAGGTTTGTTGGGTTGTTTGGGGGCTAAAGGGCCACATTTTGAAGGTGCGCCTTTCCAACTTGGAATTTTGACGTGTAGTCAGCCTGAGCCCATCTTTCATTTGGGACTTTTTTTTTTAAGCCGGACAGTGTATTTTACCCAAAAAAGTATATATTTTGTAAAAGTAGACACCCTAGGCTATTTTAAATGGTGGTATTTTAACACTTTCCATGCACCAATTCTACCACCAGCCTTTGTCAAAGTTTGTGGTAGTAATTTTATTGTGTATTTTTTCCCACATACATTTTACTTTAGACACAAATTCACATATTTCGGTATGTGTCACTGACAAACAATACCACAATATGTGTTCAGCAACATCTCCCGAGCACAGGGATACCACCCATGCATAGGTTTGTCAGCTTTGTTGGGGGTTGAAAGGCTACATTTGAGAGGTGCGCTTTTTGATTTTGAAACTTGGAATTTTGACATGTAGAGCAAGGAAGGGGTTAATAGCTCTTATAAGAGCCTTTGTAGTACTGTACAGAAAAATTAACCCCTAAAAAAACGGCACAGACAAGAAAAAATGTTCTGCTGTGCAGTGATCAGTGGCAGAGAAGGGGTTACTATACAGGGTACACTATACAAAGTGTATGGCTTTTATAAAAGCTCTTGGGTCTCACAATTTTTTAATATTTAATTTAATTTATTACAATTAAAAACTTATATTATACAGATCTATCTCTTTCCCTCACTAAGTGAGGAGAGGGAGGCAGATCCATATGGGTCAGAGCAATATTTACCAATATTGATCTAACCAGACGAATGGTGATGCTCATCTGAGAAATCACCAAACCACCTTTGCCACTGATCGGCTGTTACTGATCGCTATACATGCGTTCAGACAGCTTCAAAATGAATACACATAATCCCCTAGTGGGTATAATTAACGCCTAGCGAATGTGACAAAAAAAATGCTGATGGCAAAAAAAATCCTTCTGCGACCAGATCGCTCCAAATGCGCTGCTTAGGCAGTGACCATATGCGCTGCTTAGGAAGTGATATGTGGCAAGGAAGGGGTTAATAGCTCTTAAAAGAACCTTTGATATACTGTAAAAAAAAAAAACAGTAAAAAAAAAAATTCTGCTGTGTAAAATCACTGCGTACACAGCGATCAATTGCAGGGAAGGGGTTAAACACTGTAAACAGCTTTTATAAAAGCCTTTGGGTCTCAATTTTATTACATATATTATAATTAAAAACTCACATTATACAGCTCTGTCTGACTCTCTCACTAAAACTCAAGTGAGAGGGAGGCAGATCTACACCGGTCAAATCAAATATTGACAAATATTGATCTAACCAGGCGAATGATGATGCTCATCTGAGCACAAAACCGCCATTGCCACTGATAAGCTGTTACTGATCGCTATACATGCGCTCAGACAGCTAAAAAAAAAATTTTTGCGTTAAACGTAATCCCCTAGCGGATATAATTAACCCATGACGGGTGTAATAAAAAAGGACTGTTTTAACATTTCTTAGGTCTTTTGTATTTTGCTGTAATTTATTTCTGTCTTATTTAGTGTACCCGCACAAACTATATATCGTTTTTATCGATATAAGAAGGGCTTTCTTTTGATACCATTATTTTGATAATAGCATATAATTTGATGTAAAAAAAATAATAAAATATGGCAAAAAAATTAAAGAAAAAAATGTTTATGACTTTTATCTGAAAAATCATATACTCATGTACAAGAGACAACAAAAAAACACTGTTAAATAGTTTCTAATATATATCCTGAGTTCAGAAATAGCCCATGTTTTATGTTTTTGTACTTTTTTATTCATGTTACAGGGCCAGAACTATAAGTAGTGCAAAGCTATTTTAAAATCCTTTTTTTCAAAATTAGCGATAGTGACATTGTAACACTGATTTCTGTACTAAATCCATGAATGACCCCCAACATGTACATATTTGTGAAAACTAGACCACTCAGGGCATTTAACTTGGGGTATTTTGACACATTTCATGTAGCCATTTTACCACCAATTTTTGCCAAAGTTTGCAGCAAAAAATCTTTTTTTTTAATTTTTCACATAGATTGCAATTTAGGTAAACATTACCTTAAAATGTGAAGGGGTATTTCCAAATAACACCTCAATATGTGTTCAGCAACATCTCCTGAGTACAGGGATACAACCCATGCATAGGTTTGTTGGTTTGTTTTGGGGCTAAAAGGTCACATTTAGAGGATGTGCATTTTGGTTTTCCAACTTGGAATTCTGACATGCAGAAAACTTGCGCCCATGTCCCATTTGGGAAATTTTTGAAGCCAAAAAGTGTATTCTACCCCACAAAGCCATATATTTTTGAAAACTAGACACCCTAGGGTATTTCAAATGGTAGTATTTTAACACTTTCCATGCACTAATTCTACCACCAGCCTATGTCAATGTTATGGATAGTCATTTTTTTTCACATACATTGTACTTCGGTCATGAATTCACAGATCCTATTATGTGTCAGTGCCAAACAACACCTCAATATGTGTTCAGCAACATCTCCTGAGTACAGGGATACCACCCATGTGTAGGTTAGTTAGATTATTTGGGGGCTAAAAGGCCACATTTGAGAGGTGCGCTTTTTGGTTTTTCAACTTGAAATTCTGACATGCAGAAAACCTGCGCCCATGTTCCATTTGGGACATTTGTGAAGCCAGAATGTGTATTTTACCCCACAAAACCATACATTTTAGCAAACTAGACACCCTAGGGTATTTCAAATGGTAGTATTTTAACACTTTCCATGCACTAATTCTACCACCAGCCTTTGTCAAATTTTAGGTTACTAATTTTGTTATGTTTTTTTTCCACAGACATTGTACTTCGAGCATGAATTCATAGATCCTGTTATGTGTCAGTGCAAAACAACACCCCAATATGTGTTCAGAAACATCTCCTGAGTACAGGGATACCACCCATGCATAGGTTTGTTGGGTTGTTTGGGGGCTAAAAGGCCACGGTTGTGGGGGGGGTGCATTACCAACTTGGAATTTTGACATGTAGTCAGCCTTGCGCCCATGTTCCATTTGGGACACTTTTGAAGCCTGTCAAAGTATTTTACCCCATCAAACCATATATTTTGGAAAACTAGACATCCTAGGGTATTTAAAATTGTGGTATTTTAACACTTTCCAAGTGCTAATTCTACCACCAACCTATGTCAAAGGGTTGGGATGTCATTTTTTCCCCACACACATTGTAGTTCAGGCAGGAATTTTCAGATTCTGGTTTTTGCCACTGCCAACCAACACCTCAATATGTGTTCAGCAACATCTCCTGAGTACAGGGATACCCCCATGCATAGGTTTGTTGGTTTGTTTTGGGGCTAAAAGGCCACATTTATGGGGTGCGCAATTCCAACCTGGAATTTTGACATGTAGTCAGCCTGCGCCCATGTTCCATTTACATTTTTGAAGCCGTCCAATGAATTTTACCACATCAAACCATATATTTTTGGAAAATAGACATCCTAAGGTATTTCAAATGGTGGTATGTTAATACTGTATATGTACTAATTCTACCACCAGCCTTTGTAAAAGTTTGTGGTAATAATTTTTGGGAGTTTTTTTCCACATGCATTGAACTTCAGGCAAGAATTCACAGATTCTGGTATATGTAAGGAATTTGGTTCTGTCCCTTGTAATACGACTGTCTTGGTTTGACATACTGGATCCAGGAGAGCTATCTCACAGTGAATAACCGAGACCGACGCCAAGGCAACTGTGAAACAACTCTGATTTTAATTGTTTAAACAAGCGTATATAAACGAAGATAAAAGCATTAGTTACTACGATATAATTGGTTATTCTAATATTCTAATATGCAGAAAAGCGTGTTTTACAAGAAAATGCACTTAAAACGTAATATGTAAAATAATGTTACAAAAGTCGTTCTTATGGAAAATTACAGAACTTTCAGAGACAATATGTTGATGTTCCAGAAACCTATGTTCTAGCCTTGGAATAGTAAGATAAGACCATTCTCATAACAATTACGCTACTGGCGTGATCTGGCCTTCCAGAAGCTGCTGCAGACATCAGCTTCTTTGACACACTGTCGGCTTTTAACCCTCACAGATCCAAATTAATCCTTTTATGTCACTGCCAAACAACAACCCAATATGTGTTCAGCAACATCTCCTATCAGGGATAGCACCCATGCATAGGTTTGTTGGTTTGTTTTTTGGCTAGAAGGCAACATTTGTGAGATGCGCATCTCAAAATTCCAACTTGGAATTTTGACATGTAGTCAACCTGCGTCCGTGTCCTATATGGGATATATCTTTGAAGCCAGCCAATGTAATTTACCCCCACCAAACCATATATTTTTTAACGGTAGACACCCATAACTCCTTGTGGCAAGGGCTCAGCAGCCACCGATATACATCACTAGATGATGTATCAGAAAGCTGACCAGGGTCAAAATCGAACCCTGAGTCCGCGGCCTCAGAATCAGTGCGTAAGCAGCGATCTCGAGCAAAGAAGGGGTTAATAGCTCTTAGAAGAACCTATCTAGTACGAATACATTACAGTACAAAGAAATTAATCCATAAAACAGTGCAGACAGCAAAACATACTGTTGCTGTTCAAGATTACTGCTTATACAGTGATGAATGGCAGAGAAGAAGTTAATACACAGTGAAAGACTTTCATAAAACCTGACAATTTTATAAAATGTTATTTTACATCACTAATACTGATCTGTCTCTTTCCGTCACAAATATGTAAGTGAGGAGAGGGAGGCAGATCAATATTTGTGAATATTGATCCGACCAATTTTGATCTGACCAGGGCGAATGGTAAACTTAATTGAGAAATCACCAAACCGCCTTTGCCACTAATTCGCTGTTACTGACCGCTATGCGCTCAGACAGCTTAAAAAAAAAAATCTAAAATATTTTTACTTTACATGTAATCCCCCAGCGGGTATGTGTAAAAAAAAAATAAAAAAAAAAAAATATGCAGACAGATAAAAATTGCTTTGGCGTCAATATCATTGCGTAAGCAGTGATCAACGGCAAAGAAGGGGTTAATAACTCTTAGAAGAGCCTTTGACAGTAAAAAAAAATTAACCCCTAAAAAATGCACAAACTGCAAAAATAAATGCGCTAACGTGCACGATCACTGCTTACGCAAGATCAGTGGCAGGGAAGGGGTTAAACGCAGGGAATTGCTTTAATACATTTTCTTTTATTGTTTTATTATTCGTGTGTTGTGTATTTATTATTTTTTTGTACTTTTACTTACTTTTATAACTTTGATCTGTCTCTCTCCCTCACTAAAAAAAATGTGAAGAGAGGGAGGCAGATCATAACTGGTCAGATCAATATAGGGTTAATATTGATATGACCAGTCAGTGGGGATACTCATCAGAGACCATGATCGTGCATTTTTTTTTGTGTTCCTGATTGCCTCGACTTGCGAGGCAATCAGAAACACTTTCTGAGCATAGGAAGCGAAAAATTTGCTTCCAATGCTCGTTTTTGTAATGCCCGCGTTTTAAAGGCACTGTGCCTTTAAAAACAGCATTTCAATCGCTCTCCGGAGCGATCGAAATGCCGACAGCATTTTTTTCAGTATTGAACGATGCTTCCGTATGGGCGGTGCTTCCACCGCTTGAGCGGTGCTCGTTTTGACACAGGACGTCCTGTGTCGCCAAGGGGTTAAGGAGACCTGGAATGTTTTGGTTAGATGACAGAATCAACTTCCAGTCCCCATACAGATGTTGGTTTTCATTTTATCATCTTTTATGTTCTATATTTAATTCTATATTTAATTCTATTTTCATGTACATTTATTATTGTCCTTTTATTAAAATTATGACATTTATGTAAACAGGTCCTGCCAGTTACTGACAATGATCATTATTTAGAATCATTTTCACCAGAGGGAGAAATCATTTATCTTTCCTCATAGCACTCCCACCATTTTATATATCAAAACTATGTTGTATTTAAGTCTGGTCCAAGTTGACAAAAGTATGAACTATGTTTGAAAATGTCTGGAAAAAACATTTAAAGGATTACTTTATCTCGACCTATAGATGCTATAGACTTCTACATATTATCTAACAAGTATGAATTAACATTCCAGAAATTGGGAGATAATCAATTTATTGATTAGATGATAGTACCACCTGCTGGTGGCTAATGTTTCTATTATTTGTCTTATCACATGACCAATTATAATTACCATAAGGAACACCCATACATTCTATTGGCTAGTTCTAACTGACTTAGAACTTAGTTCTAACGTTATAGATAAGATTTTCCTTAAAAATGTGAAGTAGGATATGAGAAAAATACACCTGATAACTGACACCTGATCTTACCTGAACTCACTATCAGGACTAAGAGATTCTCATTATTAGAATTATCTTATTCTCCTGAACTCATTTGATTCACAATCTAACTTCTCTTATATATTCATACTTATAATTTTTCCTACATTTTTTCACTAAACAACTGAGAAAGATTGGACACCATTAGCAACAGCGGTAAATATAAGTTCATTATATATATGAAAAAAAAGAAAAAGAGACAAAACATTGCTATCCCTAATAGAAAAAAAAAATCAAATCTACAGTTCTGAGAAACAAAAAAATCCAATTAGTTAAAAGTGAGCTACAATAATTACAACTTCAACGTACTCATTTAATCCTCAAAAAGCAGAACATCTATATAAATAACAATACAACTGGCAGACTTTTAGCCAAACGATTTAAAAAACAAGAAGCCAAGCAAGCCATCCCCGTCCTATATTCTCATATTGGAGAAAAAGTCATGAACATGGCCAAAATCCCAGATATTTTCACTCGCTATTACTCTAAATTATACAATTTATCAGAAGTCTGCATCACACCACAACCAAACATAGAACACAGTAATGAGTTTTTACAAAAACTCACTCTCCCTAAATGTACCGAACACCAATGTACTGATCTGAGCTACCCTGTTACACTTGAGAAATTTATAGCTTGCATTAATCACCTCCCACAGAACAAAGCACCAGGCCCAGACGGCTTTACAAAGCTATACTATAAACCATTCTCTACAAACTTAGTGCCTTACTTTCTTAAAGTTTACGACACATGTAGTGCACAGGGTCAGTTCCCCAACTTCTATGCTGTCTGCCGATATATGCACCATACCAAAACCAGGGAAACCCTTCATTATTACACTATGATCAAGTTGTAATTGTTAGCGGCAGCCAGGCATCCTATAACACAAGGAAAGTCATTATTTCTTGGGTACAAAAACATCATCAATGCAGAAAAGGCTTTCGACCGCCTCCATTGGAAATATTTAGAAATTGTCCTGCGTAAATTAAATTTCCTATGTTTCCTATATATATATTACAGCCACCCACACAATCTAAATTCAATCTTTTCTTGGATAACATACTTATTGTCCTCATGGAACCCGAACAATCACTCCCTCATCTCCAGACTCTCCTACAAGATTACAGCTCCATCTTCTACCAAAAAGTTTATACATCAAAAACTCAATAGGGATACCCCTTGGTAAATGCTCTCAAACCCTTAAATCCTTTTGATTGGCGATCAACTTATATATCCTACTTGGGCACTAAACTAGTGAAACACCCATAAGACCTCTCAAGACCTGCTCCCATGGTTGAAAATGTTCCATAGATGGCTGGGCCGCATTGCAGTGGTTAAAATGTCGATACTCCCCAAATTTTTGTATCTGTTAAGAACTTTACCTATTTGCATCCCACCAACACTCTTGCAAGAGATACAATCAACCATGTTAAAATTAATACATAGAAACAAAGCTACAATAATAGACAATAAGTGACTGATGCTCCCACCATCTCAGGGAGGCCTGGGCATCCCATCAATTTCCAATTATTACTTTGCTTCCAGAATGGCACAAACCTTGTTACATCATGCTACCCCAGGCACTATAACGTGTGTCGACACCACACAAACGAGGCCAGTGAAGGCCAAAAAGTATGTCTGGTTGCTGTATTCTTCGTGCAGAGGAGACCTGCCAGGCTATTTGGATCGCGACTGCCCTTATGGGTGGGAGCAGTCTGATATACTAATGGAGAGGTTTCTTCTGTAATGGTGCAAGCGAGAAAAAAATGGCGATTCCTCTCCTGAGAAAGGGTTACATCCTATAGGGCTGGCTATTTCAGCTTTTACCCGTTCTCGCTGAGAGGGATCCCATATCTTGTTTTTTTTGTCTCAATGAGTTATTATTGTATGCCCAGACGTAGGTCCTTAGCTCGCTGAACCTACAGGGATATTAGCCGTACCACACTGACGAGGCCAATGAAGGCCGAAACGTACATCTATGGTTGCTGTATTCTTTGTGCAGAGGAGACCTGCCAGGTTATTTGGATCCAGACTGCCCTTATGGGTGGGACCAGTCTGATATGCTAATGGAGAGGTTTCCTCTGTAATGGTGCAAGCGAGCAAAAAATGGTGATTCCTCTCCTGAGTAGGTTACATCCTATCGGGCTGGCTATTTCAGCTTTTGCCCATTCTCGCTGAGAGGGATCCCATATCTTCGTTTTTTGTCTCAATGAGTTATTAGTGTATGCCCAGACGTAGGTCCTTAGCTCGCTGCACCTACAGGGATATTAGCCGTACCAGACTAACGAGGCCAACGAAGGTCAAAAAGTATGTCTGGTTGCTGTATTCTTCGTGCAGAGGAGACCTGCCAGGCTATTTGGATCGCGACTGCCCTTATGGGTGGGAGCAGTCTGATATACTAATGGAGAGGTTTCTTCTGTAATGGTGCAAGCAAGAAAAAAATGGTGATTCCTCTCCTGAGTAGGTTACATCCTATAGGGCCCGTTCTCGCTGAGAGTGATCCCACATCTTCGTTTTTTGTCTCAATGAGTTAGTAGGGTGCCCAGACGTGGGTCCCTAGCTCACTGCATCTAGAGGGATACTAGCCGTACCGCACTGACGAGGCCAATGAATCCCAAAACGTACGTCTGGGGTTTTCTTCTGTATTCTTCGTGCAGAGAAGACCTGCCAGGTTATTTGGATCCAGACTGCCCTTATGGGTGGGACCAGTCTGATATGCTAATGGAGAGGTTTCCTCTGTAATGGTGCAAGCAAGCAAAAAACGGTGATTCCTCTCCCAAGTAGGTCACATCCTATAGGGCTGGCTATTTCAGCTTTTGCCCATTCTCGCTGAGAGGGATCCCATATCTTCATTTTTTGTCTCAATGAGTTATTAGTGTATGCACGGACGTAGGTCCTTAGCGCGCTGCACCTACAGGGATATTAGCCGTACCACACTGACGAGGCTAATGAAGGCCAAAACGTACATCTATGGTTGCTGTATTCTTTGTGCAGAGGAGACCTGCCAGGCTATTTGGATCGCGACTGCACTTATGGGTGGGACCAGTCTGATATGCTAATGGAGAGGTTTCCTCTGTAATGGTGCAAGCGAGCAAAAAAAGGTGATTCCTCTCCCCAGTAGGTTACATCCTATAGGGCTGTTATGAAGTCTATTCTCCCTCCCCCCCTTCCCCGGCACCAAGTGTAGTGCATACATCTTAATGTTTCACCATGTCTTTTCTGTGTGTATTTTAATTTAATTAAACAAATAAAGTCAGGATTTTAAATATATTTCCTTCCTCTCCCACTGTTTCAAAAAAAATAAAATCAAAATTAGGGGTAACATAGTTGCCAATGTCTGCCATGTTTCCTGGGACACATACATGCTAACATCAGCCATGTTTGCAGGGATATTTGTTCCACATGCTGAGATCTCCACCCTGATTAATTAATTGGATTTTGTCTGTGCGTATATCTATCCTACATACTGCCAGGCTTCACTTTGCATGCTCTTTTCTGCAGCATGTGGAACAAATATGTGTCCCTGGAAACATGGCCGATGTTGCCAACTATGCACATATTTGTTCCACATGCTGCAGAAAGAGCATTCAAGGTGCAGCCCGGCAGTATGTAGGATCCGTATACGCACAGACACAATCCAATTAATTAATGCTAGGTCCTATGAGATCTCAACCCTGATTAATTAATTGGATTCTGTCTGTGCGTATATCTATCCTAAATACTGCCAGGCTACACTTTGCATGGTCTCTCTGCAGCATGTTGAACACATATGTGTCCCTGGAAACATGGCCGATGTTGGCAACTATGGGATAACAGTAAGAAACTTTGTAACATCTCAGAGTCTTAAGATCTACATGCCAGTGTCCATCTGTCCACACAGAAGGGTGAGATCCAGAAGCCTCGGGGTTGATTTTATACCACTTAGTTTTCTTATGCATTTTCCCAAAAAGGCTGTTTATTTGTGAGTTTCTCTTTGGTAATAAATGTATTTTTTATTTGTAAAACAGTGTCAAACTTTTGCTTTATTTATCTGTTTTTTTATGTATGAAGTCAAATATGAAAACCACATTCCCAATGTCCGCGAAGCAAAACTGGGCGGACATTGGGAAGAGGACCTATTTGTGTTGTATAAGTGTTGTTTTTTTGCATTGCTATCCCTGATTGCTTAGAGTAAATACAAAATAGATTTTCTGATGACATGTGAGGATCTTTGAATCTATGTGATAGATCTTTAGGGTACTAGGGCAAAGATCATTACTTATATTTCTTTTTAAGTGCTTTGGGCGAAAGCAAAATTGTTATAAAGTACAAGAATTATTAGTGACTATTACATTTGGTAATTGCAGGGCTTTAATGCGCAGTGTGTAGCACAGATGATGTGCATTGTGTTTCTGTTTCTTTCACCTTAATCTTTACCATCTCTACAGACAGAAATGTATTTCTGTGAATTTGGTTTCTCTCATGAGAAATATTGAGCCAAGCATCTTTTTCGTTATGCTAAATATTAGCTGCTAATCACTTAAACCTTGTTCCTTGGTCTTTGGTTTGTGTTTAACATACTTATTATGTTTTTTTTTTGTTTATTTGGTTGCATTGCCTGCAGCAGCAAAAACAAACAGACTTGACCAGTGATGGCGAACCTATGGCACGCGTGACACAGGTGGCACTCCGTGCCCTTTCTGTGGGCACGCGGTCATAGGTCGCTGGGAGGTGGGAGACGGCTGGCGCGGGTCGGCATTAATGCAGAGTAGGCACCTGCCTGCTCAAAACGGCAGGCGCCTACTCTGCTTCCGCTTCGGAGGACATGGAGACAGCCGGCAAGGGGAGGGATCTGACAAGCAGATCGATCCTCCCGCGAGAAGGCTGTTGGGAGCGTTGCCGCGCGTTCCCATGGCAACGCTCCACACAGAATTCCTCGGGAGGACAGGAGAGCTGAAGCATACAGCTACTTACCACCACCGACTGTGTCCCCCCCCCCCTCCTTCACCAAAGGTAAGAAGGGGGGGATGAATAAAAATAAATTTAAAAAATCATTTTTTTAATGATATTTAAAAAAAAAAAATTCTACCTGCAGCACCCCCCCTTTACACACATCACCCCCCCATACACACAGCACCCCCTTACACACATCAACCCCCACTCTCACACAGCACACCCCCACTCACAATAACCCCCCACCCACTCACACACCGCACCTCCACTCACACAGCACACCTCACACACAAACACATACACTGCACCCCTCAATGCAGTATATGTGTGTGTATTTATCAGTCTGTATGTGTGTACTCAGTGGTCTCTGTGTGTGTACTCATTGGTCTGCGTGTGTGTACTCAGTGATGTGTGTACTCAGCGTTCTGTGTTTGTGTACTCAGTGGTGTGTGTACTCAGCGGTCTGTGTGTGTGTACTCAGCGGTGTGTGTACTCAGCGGTCTGTGTGTGTGTGTGTACTCAGCGGTCTGTGTGTGTGTGTGTACTCAGCGGTCTGTGTGTGTGTGTACTCAGAGGTCTGTGTGTGTGTTTACTCAGAGGTCTGTGTGTACTCAGCGGTCTGTGTGTGTGTACTCAGAGGTCTGTGTGTGTGTGTGTGTGTACTCAGCGGTCTGTGTATGTGTGTGTGTACTCAGCAGTCTGTGTGTGTGTATTAAGCAGACAGTGTGTCTTCAGCAGACAGTGTGTACTCGGCATTCTGTGTGTGTGTGTGTATTCAGCAGCGTGCATTCAGCAGTGTGTGTATTCAGCAGAGTGTGTGTACTCAGCTTTGTGTGTGTATTCAGCAGTCTGTCTGTGTGTGTATTCAGCGGATTGTGTGTGTGTATTCAGCGGACTGTGTGTGTGTATTCAGCAGACTGTCTGTCTGTATTCAGCAGACTGTCTGTGTGTACTCAGCATTCTGTCTGTGTGTATTTTTGTGCTGAAAAATGCCCCCCTCGGCTTATACTCGAGTCGGTGGGGAAAAAAAAAAAAATCTAAAACTTACCTCGTTCCTGCTCTGTCCCCCAGTGCTCTGAAGCTGCGTGGCTGTGAGGGAAGCGTTGTGAGCTCCCCTCCGGTCGTGCGGTCAATAAAGTGTGTTTTTTTTAAACAAACTTTATTGACCGCGCGGCTGGAGGGAAGCTCACAACGCTTCCCTCACAGCCACGCAGCTTCAGAGCACCGGGGGACAGAGCAGGAACGAGGTAAGTGCTGGGGTCTGTGGGAGGAGGGTGGCATAACGAGCATACTAAGGGGCAATATCCTGGCATATTGGGGGCAATATCCTGGCATATTGGGGGCAATATCCTGGCATATTGGGGGAAATATCCTGGCATATTGGGGCAATATCCTGGCATATTGGGGGAAATATCCTGGCATATTGGGGGCAATATCTTGGCATATTGGGGGAAATATCCTGGCATATTGGGGGCAATATCTTGGCATATTGGGGGCAATATCCTGGCATATTGGGGCAATATCCTGGCATATTGGGGCAATATCCTGGCATATTGGGGGAAATATCCTGGCATATTGGGGCAATATCCTGGCATATTAAATGGCATATTGGGGGCAATATGTACCAGTAGCTGCCTCATTTTCCACCCTAGGCTTATACTCGAGTCAATATTTTTTCCCAGTTCTTTGTGGTAAAATTAGGTGCCTCTGCTTATATTCGGGTCGGCTTATACTCGAATATATACGGTAAGTGTATTCCGCAGTCTGTCAGTGTGTGTATTCAGCAGACTGCCGGCAGCTGAGTACTCACACACACACACACACACAGACAGCTGAGTACACAAACAGACATATCCCTTTGTACGCATCTTTGGCACAGTTTACATGCAGCTTTGGTGCAGCTGGATGGACAGAAACCTGATGAAAAATGCATGTCCATTGACATACATAGAAAGCTGCACCAAAACTGGATGTAAGACGGATGGAATTCTGATGTAAACTGTGCCAAAGCAGCATGTAAGATGCATGCAAACTGCAGGTGGATAGGTGGGATTAGGTCCTTAATAAGGTAAAGCACCACCGAACACCAGTGTGTTTTAATTTACTAGAATTTATGTTTTTTTTCAATAAAAAAAACAGTTTGTATCATTGAACTCTCTGTTGTTTTGTTCTTCTTTTAAAACAAAAGATGTTAATTAGTTCGGACAACTGTTAGAGTTGTTTTTTTCTAAACTTAAACCTCAGTATTGAGGTTTAATTGCCGTGTTGGCACTTTGAGGAAAAAAAGTTGGCATGTATTGCGGTTTGGGCACTCGGGCTCAAAAAGGTTCGCCATCACTGGACTTGACCGTTTGAACCAAATTGCTAGTACACAATTATCCTCATATTAGCCTCATCAACCACTTAGCTGCTAATTCTCTGTTGGTAGCCTGTTTGATAAACCTGATACATTTTGTTATTTCAGCCTTTTTAGATATTTAGCTGTATCCAATTGATAGTTGAATCATCTCTTAGTATGCCTCAATAGCCGTGTAACTGTGGAGACTGCCTACTTTTATAAATACCAGGTACAATTTAAACCAAAATACCTCTGATTTCCTCAGATAATTGTATGTTTATATACCTACTCAGTAGTGACTGGTATTTCCAATTTGTTTTTTTTTATTTGGAATCCTTCCAAGCAGTCTCTATGCACATTAAAGTTATGTGTAGAATAAATTTGTGTTTTTTCAAGTGATATCATCCTCTTTTCCTGCACATCTACACTGGCTGAACTACTTGTGTAGTCCTCCTGTTTGATGCTTATAGTCTATATTGGCTACATTACTTATTATATTGAATTTTTTTATTTATCTTTAATATTGTGTTCTCTCTATAGCCAAAAACATTTTTTATCTCAGTACCAGGGTTACCCCCTAAAAAATACTTTAAGCTCAAGTTCTTGAAATACATGTTCTATATTCATGCTGATTCTCCTAAAGTGCAAGCTCTGCATTAGTCTGTGCTCTAGTTATATTCTGCTGTCGACCTCTATGAAGTGTAATAATAGATAAAAGTGTTTCTCTGCTTTGGGTAAGTGCAAGCTCTGCTATAGTCATTGCTATAGTTTATATATGCTGCAAACTTTGTGAAAACATTTTTTCTAGTCTTTGCTATATTTTCACCTGCTGCTATCTGTTGAAAAGTGCAAGTTCTGCTGCCTACTGCAAAGCCGTAGCTTACTGTCATCTTCTCTGGATCTGCTACAGTCTGTATTTGTGTACCAACTTTCTGCTGACTTTTTGAGATCTCAAATGGACTATTGCAAAATATGTACAAGTTGCTATCTATTCTAAGAGGCCAATGTGCTGATTGTTCGTGATTCTAAGCCAAGCTTATTCAAAGAGACTCTTGGGGGCTATTCACTAAAAAATTGCAGGTGCGTTGCGGTGAGGTAAACATTTCTATTACTATTCAGGTTTTCCCTAATTGCTATATAGTTCTACAACTGGTTGAGACAGTGGGAATCCTCTAAGTCCCATGCCGGCTGAACCCCTGGACTAAACTATAGGAAACAAGCTGGTTCAGGGTGAAAAGCTCCTATTGTGGCGGAAGCAGGTTGTAGGCCAGTGTGACATCTGCCCTGTCTTGCCTTTGGGCAGAAAGGTTTCTCCCTGGTGGCATAAAGTAGGGTCTATGCAATGTCCAGTGATCACAGACCTCTCCTCCTCCTGTCTCCCACACGACTCTTCCAGCCTCTGTTCCACAGTCTGCTCAATGCATTCAGAGAATATTACAGGCGAAAAATAAAATTACTATCCACAAATAATAAAATTAACCTATTAATGTAAATGTATATTAAAAATCTTAAATAACAGATTTTAAAAGAAATATAATATTGTATTTGTCTTAGTATATATGTAAATAAAATGCTTAATAATATCTGCTCATATATAAAATTATATTTTTAAAACATTATATCCATGTATATTAATAGTTAGTTATTTATACATTTTGGATAAAAGTTGCAAATTACTTATTTAACTATTTCACACTATTTTTCTTTATCTAAAGATATATCACATCAGAGTTAAAGGCCGTTTTCATTGATGGATATTTCCCTTGATTGACAAACCAAAACTTTTTTTTTACTAATTTTATAATTACTGCTAAGTTCTAATCATGATGTCAGTTCAGCTTTCCTTGTAGCTGCGGTATAGTTAGGATTGTTACATACCATAATTGGAATATTTTCACTATTCAGCCCAAATTTGGTTTGTTTTCTTCTGTCTTGTCGGTTATATACTCAGTGGTGTATCTTGATTTTGTGCTGCCCTAGGCAGACAAAATCCGGGCACTCCCTACCCAAGCTGCACACCCACGTTACACACCTAAGACATGCCCCATCATTCAGACTCACATCAAGCTCGTACTCCCATCACACACACACACTCAGTCACACACTCCTACTCCCATCACACTCAGTCACACACTCCGACTCCCATCACACTCAGTCACACACACTGTCTCCCATCACACACACTCTGACTCCCATCACACTCAGTCACACACACTGTCTCCCATCACACACACTCTGACCCCCATCCCACTCAGTCACACACACTCTCTCCCATCACACACACTCTGACTCCCATCATACTCAGTCACACACACTGTCTCCCATCACACACACTCTGACTCCCATCATACTCAGTCACACACACTGTCTCCCATCACACACACTCTGACTCCCATCACACTCAATCACACACACTGCCTCCCATCACACACACTCTGACTCCCATCACACTCAGTCACACACACTCTCTCCCATCACACACACACTCTGACTCCCATCACACTCAGTCACACACACAGTCTCCCATCAGCACTTACCTTTCCCTGGCAGGCAGGCAGGCAGCATGGTCCCTCCATGCTGCCTGTTCGGCTTCCCGGCGATTGTGCCGACAGGTCACGTGACCGGGCGCGCGTATGACGTCAGCGCGCCCGTCACGTGACTGTCGACACTTCCGTGTTGGCACACTGCACGGGGAGCCGAACAGGCAGCACAGAGGTTTCTCTGTGCTGCCTGTTCGGCTCCCCGAGCAGCCTGGCAGGCAGAGCGATGGTGAGGGGGGATCTTCCGATCCCCTCTCACCTCCGTCTCTGCCTGCAAGCGCAGCCTTTTTTTTTTTTTTTAAAGGACCGCGTTTTTTTTTAAAAATGTTTTTGTTTCTTTTCAGTGCTGGGGGGCGGTAGCCCCCCAAAATTTGCCGCCCTAGGCATCCGCCTAGGATGCCTTGCGGTAAATACAGCACTGTATATACTAGTTGGCTGGCTACTTTATTCATGATAAGGAATATGTAATAGTAGTTTATTCCAAATAAAACTTTAAAAATAAGAACATGAAAACGAATGTTAACCAATAATAAACACATGAATCCTCCAGATCCAACCAGAAAAGCAAATGTCTGTCCTGTTTTATGTAACGTATACACAGGTTAATCATACATATTTATATTATAACATTGTACCATTTTTTTCTATGTTTATAATAAAATAATAAAAAATAAAAAAAAACTTTAATCATCAAGTCATCCATTCCATAACACAAGAATTATATTTAGCAATTAAATTAACCCCTTAGTGACATGACTTTTTTGGCTTGTCCGACGCTTGGTGACATGGGCTGTTTTAACATTTCTGAGGTGTTTGTGTTTTGCTGTAATTTATTTCTGTCTCATTTAGTGTACCCGCACAAACTATATATTGTTTTTATCGTTATAAGAAGGGCTTTCTTTTGATACCATTATTTTGATAATAGCATATAATTTGATGTAAAAAAAATAATAAAATATGGCCAAAAAATTGAAAAAATACTTTTTTTATGACTTTTATTTGAAAAATCGTATACTCATGTACAAGAGACAACAAAAAAACACTGCTAAAAAGTTTCTAATATATGTCCTGAGTTCAGAAATAGCCCATGTTTTTATGTTTTTGTGCTTTTTTATTCATGTTACAGGGCCAGAACTATAAGTGGTGCAAAGCTATTTTAAAATCCTTTCTTTCAAAATTAGCGATAGTGACATTGTAACACTGATTTCTGTACTAAATCCATGAATGACCCCCAACATGTACATATTTTTGAAAACTAGACAACTCAGGGCATTTAACTTGGGGTATTTTGACACATTTCATGGAGCCATTTTACCACCAATCTATGCCAAAGTTTGCAGCAAAAAATCTTTTTTTTTAATTTTTCACATATATTGCAATTTAGGTAAACATTACCTTAAAATGTGAAGGGATATTTCCAAATAACACCTCAATATGTGTTCAGCAACATCTCCTGAGTACAGGGATACCACCCATGCATAGGTTTGTTGGTTTGTTTTGGGGCTAAAAGGCCACATTTAGGGGGTGCGCATTTTGGTTTTCCAACTTGGAATTCTGACATGCAGAAAACTTGTGCCCATGTCCCATTTGGGACATTTTTGAAGCCAGAAAGTGTATTCTACCCCACAAAACCATATATATTTTTAAACTAGACACCCTAGGGTATTTCAAATGGTAGTATTTTAACACTTTCCATGCACTAATTATACTACCAGCCTATGTCAATGTTTTGGGTAGTAATTTTTTTTCACATACATTGTACTTTGTGCATGAATTCACAGATCCTGTTATATGTCAGTGCCAAACAACACCTCAATATGTGTTCAGCAACATCTCCTGAGTACAGGGATACCCCCCATGTATAGGTTGGTTAGGTTATTTGGGGGTTAAAAGGCCACATTTGAGAGGTGCGCTTTTTGGTTTTCCAACTTGGAATTCTGACGTGCAGAAAACCTGCTCCCATGTCCCATTTGGGACATTTTTGAAGCCAAAAAGTGTATTCTATCCCACAAAACCATATATTTTTGAAAACTAGACACCCTAGGGTATTTCAAATGGTAGTATTTTAACACTTTCCATGCACTAATTATACTACCAGCCTATGTCAATGTTATGGATAGTAATTTTTTTTTCACATACATAGTACTTTGGGCATGAATTCACAGATCCTGTTATATGTCAGTGCCAAACAACACCTCAATATGTGTTTAGCAACATCTCCTGAGTACAGGGATACCACCCATGTATAGGTTGGTTAGGTTATTTGGGGGTTAAAAGGCCACATTTGAGAGGTGCGCTTTTTGGTTTTCCAACTTGGAATTCTGACGTGCAGAAAACCTGCGCCGATGTCCCATTTGGGACATTTTTGAAGCCAAAAAGTGTATTCTATCCCACAAAACCATATATTTTTGAAAACTAGACACCCTACGGTATTTCAAATGGTAGTATTTTAACACTTTCCATGCACTAATTCTTCCACCAGCCTATGTCAATGTTATGGATAGTAATTTGTTTTTCACATTCATTGTACATCGGGCATGAATTCATAGATCCTTTTATGTGTCAGTGCCACAAAACACATTAATATGTGTTCAGCAACATCTCCTGAGTACAGGGATACCACCCATGTGTAGGTTAGTTAGATTATTTGGGGGCTAAAAGGCCATGTTTAGGGGGGGTGCATTTCCAACTTGGAATTTTGACATGTAGTCAGCCTGCGCCCATGTTCTATTTGGGACACTTTTGAAGCCTGTCAAAGTATTTTACCCCATAAAACCATATATTTTGGAAAACTAGACATCCTAGGGTTTTTAAAATTGTGGTATTTTAACACTTTCCAAGTGCTAATTCTACCACCAACCTATGTCAAAGGGTTGGGATGTCATTTTTTTCCCCACACACATTGTAGTTCAGGCAGGAATTTCCAGATTCTGGTATTTGCCACTGCCAACCAACACCTCAATATGTGTTCAGCAACATCTCCTGAGTACAGGGATACCCCCCATGTATAGGTTGGTTAGGTTATTTGGGGGTTAAAAGGCCACATTTGAGAGGTGCGCTTTTTGGTTTTCCAACTTGGAATTCTGACGTGCAGAAAACCTGCTCCCATGTCCCATTTGGGACATTTTTGAAGCCAAAAAGTGTATTCTATCCCACAAAACCATATATTTTTGAAAACTAGACACCCTAGGGTATTTCAAATGGTAGTATTTTAACACTTTCCATGCACTAATTATACTACCAGCCTATGTCAATGTTATGGATAGTAATTTTTTTTTCACATACATAGTACTTTGGGCATGAATTCACAGATCCTGTTATATGTCAGTGCCAAACAACACCTCAATATGTGTTTAGCAACATCTCCTGAGTACAGGGATACCACCCATGTATAGGTTGGTTAGGTTATTTGGGGGTTAAAAGGCCACATTTGAGAGGTGCGCTTTTTGGTTTTCCAACTTGGAATTCTGACGTGCAGAAAACCTGCGCCGATGTCCCATTTGGGACATTTTTGAAGCCAAAAAGTGTATTCTATCCCACAAAACCATATATTTTTGAAAACTAGACACCCTACGGTATTTCAAATGGTAGTATTTTAACACTTTCCATGCACTAATTCTTCCACCAGCCTATGTCAATGTTATGGATAGTAATTTGTTTTTCACATTCATTGTACATCGGGCATGAATTCATAGATCCTTTTATGTGTCAGTGCCACAAAACACATTAATATGTGTTCAGCAACATCTCCTGAGTACAGGGATACCACCCATGTGTAGGTTAGTTAGATTATTTGGGGGCTAAAAGGCCATGTTTAGGGGGGGTGCATTTCCAACTTGGAATTTTGACATGTAGTCAGCCTGCGCCCATGTTCTATTTGGGACACTTTTGAAGCCTGTCAAAGTATTTTACCCCATAAAACCATATATTTTGGAAAACTAGACATCCTAGGGTTTTTAAAATTGTGGTATTTTAACACTTTCCAAGTGCTAATTCTACCACCAACCTATGTCAAAGGGTTGGGATGTCATTTTTTCCCCACACACATTGTAGTTCAGGCAGGAATTTCCAGATTCTGGTATTTGCCACTGCCAACCAACACCTCAATATGTGTTCAGCAACATCTCCTGAGTACAGGGATACCCCGCACTGCATAGGTTTGTTGGTTTGTATTGGGTCTAAAATTCCACATTTAGGGGGTGCGCAATTCCAACCTGGAATTTTGACATGTAGTCAGCCTGCGCCCATGTTCCATTTGGAACATTTTTGAAGCCGTCCAATGAATTTTACCCCATCAAACCATATATTTTTGGAAAATAGACATCCTAAGGTATTTCAAATGGTGGTATTTTAATACTGTATAGGTACTAATTCTACCACCAGCCTTTGTAAAAGTTTGTGGTAGTACTTTTTTGGGAGGTTTTTTTCCACATGCATTGTACTTCATGCATGAATTCACAGATTCTGGTATATGTCACTGCCAAACAACAACCCAATATGTGTTCAGCAACATCTCCCAAGTACAGGGATAGCACCCATGCATAGGTTTGTTGGTTTGTTTTTGGCTAGAAGGCAACATTTGTGAGATGCGCATCTCAAAATTCCAACTTGGAATTTTGACATGTAGTCAACCTGCGTACGTGTCCTTTATGGGATATATCTTTGAAGCCAGCCAATGTAATTTACCCCCACCAAACCATATATTTTTTTATCGGTAGACCCCCATCACTACTTGTGGCAAGGGCTCAGCAGCCACCGATACATCGCTAGATGATGTATCAGAAAGCTGAATAGGGTCAAAATCGAACCCTGAGTCCGCGGCCTCAGAATCAGTGCGTAAGCAGTGATCTCGAGCAAAGAAGGGGTTAATAGCTCTTAGAAGAGCCTATCTAGTACTGTAATACATTACAGTACAAAGAAATTAATCCATAAAACAGTGCAGACAGAAAAACATACTGTTGCTGTGCAAGATTACTGCTTACACAGTGATGAATGGCAGGGAAGGGGTTAATACACAGTGAAAGACTTTCATAAAACCTGACAATTTTATAAAATGTTATTTTATATCACTAATACTGATCTGTCTCTTTCCGTCACAAAAATGTAAGTGAGGAGAGGGAGGCAGATCAATATTTGTGAATATTGATCCGACCAATTTTGATCTGACCAGGGCGAATGGTGAGCTTAATTGAGAAATCACCAAACCGCCTTTGCCACTAATTCGCTGTTACTGATCGCTATGCGCTCAGGCAGCTTAAAAAAAAAAACCTCAAATATTTTTACTTTACATGTAATCCCCTAGCGGGTATGTGTAAAAAAAATAAAATAAAAATATGCAGACAGATAAAAATTGCTTTGGCGTCAATATCATTGCGTAAGCAGTGATCGACGGCAAAGAAGGGGTTAATAACTCTTAGAAGAGTCTTTTTAGTACTGTAATAAATTACAGTACAAAAAAAATTAACCCCTAAAAAATGCACAAATGGCAAAAATAAATGCGCTGATGTGCACGATCACTGCTTATGCAAGATCAGTGGCAGGGAAGGGGTTAAACGCAGGGAATTGCTTTAATAAAAATTTTTTTATTGTTTTAATATTTGTGTGTTGTGTGTTTATTGTTTTTTTTTACTTTTAGAACTTTGATCTGTCTCTCTCCCTCACTAAAAAAATGTGAGGAGAGGGAGGCAGATCATAACTGGTCAGATCAATATAGGGTTAATATTGATCTGACCAGTCAGTGGGGATGTTCAGCAGAACATCCCCACTGCCTGTCAGTGTGCCTGGCAGTCACTGATTGCCTCTGTGAAGAGGCAATCGTGTGACAGCCAGAGAGCACAGGAAGCAGGTACTTCCTGCCTCCTGTGCTCTTGCCCTTAGAAGGGCAGCGCCATCTTGGTCACTCAGTGACCAAGATCGTGCATTTTTTTTTTGTGTTCCTGATTGCCTCGACTTGCGAGGCAATCAGGAACACTTTCTGAGCATAGGAAGCGAAAAATTCGCTTCCTATGCTCATTTTTTAATGCCCGTCGTTTTAAAGGCACTGTGCCTTTAAAACCGGCATTTCGATCGCTCTCCGGAGCGATCGAAATGCCGACGGGCATTTTTTTTAGTATTGTACGATGCTTCCACACGGAAGCATCGTTCAATGCCCTTAGAGCACTGAAAGCGGAAAAACTCCGCTTTCAGTGCTCGTTTTGACACAGGACGGACTAGGTCCGTCCTGTGTCACTAACGCTTCGCCACACAGGACGGACCTAGTCCGTCCTGTGTCGCGAAGGGGTTAATGATTCCAAGCCCTTATTTCAGAGCAAAGGGAGTGAACCAGAGACTGATTTCTCAATAAAATGCACAATTCACTCAACAGTCATTCATGATTTACAGTAGAAACAAAACAAGTGCAGATGAGGTCAAAGCACTAAAGTAAGGTGAATATGGCTGCAACCAGAACAATGACAACTCTAACAGTCACAAATATACTAATATATAAACTAACGGTATTGCAGTGCACTGGAATATAGAAAAACACTTTCTTTAATCTCCACCAAAGTTTTATTTCCTTATATAGGAACACAGCCTTAGCTATGAAGTAAATGTGCTGCTTTGCATATATTTCTCAAAGGTAATGGGACATTAACATACGTGTATGTTAAATCCAATGCATTCACCACAAACTGCACCTCCCAAATGTGGCCTTTTAGCCCCAAAACAACCCGACAATCCTATGCATGAGTGGTATCCCTGTACTCAGGAGAAATAGTAGAATCTATTTAGCAGGGTTTTTCGTTCGCTTTTGTCGATGAGGAGAAAATGTTTCAAATAAAAGTCAGGAAATTTGTGGGGTTTTTTAAACCATATTTTATTTTATTTTTTATATATAATATAATAGGATATGATCAAAATGATGGCATCCAAAGAAAGCCCTTCTTGTCCTGATAAAAACAATATATAATTTGTGTGGGTACACCAAAGGACAAAGAAGAAAATTACAGCTAAACACAAACAGCACAGAAATGTTAAAATAGCCATTATCCAGAATGGACAAAAATGTTTCAAAGGGTCTGTCCTTGAAACTAAACTGGTGAGATGAAAATTTAATCTTGCCAGTTTAGTTATACATTGTACAGGGACAAACCTTGGAGTTTGATTATTGGAGCAAATGTACAGCTAAATTGCTGAGATGAAATGTTTATCTCACTTGCAACTCACCTCATAGAGAATAGACCCCATAATTTAACCCCTTAACGACAGAGCCTTTGAAACATTTTTGTCCTTTCTGGACAATGGCTATTTTAACATTTCTGTGCTGTTTGTGTTTAGCTGTAATTTTCTTCTTTGTCATTTGCTGTACCCACACATATTATATATTGTTTTTATTGGGACAAGAAGGGCTTTCTTTGGATGCCATCTTTTTGATCATATCTTATAATATTATAAAAAATAAAAAAAATACACAAATTTCCTGACTTTTATTTGAAACATCTTCTCCTCATTGACAAAAGCGAACGAAAAAACCTGCTAAATAGATTCTACTATTTCTCCTGAGTACAGGGATACCACCCATGCATAGGTTTGTTGGGGTGTTTGGGGGCTAAAATACCAAATTTGGGAGGTGCAGTTTTTAGTTTTCCAACTTGAAATTTGTACATGCAGACAGCCTGCACCCATGTCCCATTTGGGACATATTTGAAGCCAGCTAGTGTATTTTACCACATCAACCCATATATTTTTTAAAAGTAGACACCCTAGGCTATCTCAAATGGTGGTATTTTAACACTTTCCATGCACTAATTCTACCACCAGCCTTTGTCAAAGTTTGTGGTAGTAATTTTTGTGGTTTTTTTTTTTTTCACAAACCTTGTACTTCAGACATGAATTCACAGATTTTGGTATGTGTAACTGCCAAATAACACCCCAATAAGTGTTCAGCAACATCTCTTGAGTACAGGGATACCACCCATGCATAGGTTTGTTGGGTTGTTTGGGGGGTAAAAGGCCAAATTTGGGAGGTGCCGTTTTTGGTTTTCCCAACTTGAAATTTTGACATGCAGACAGCCTGCACCCATGTCCCATTTGGGATATATTTGAAACCAGCCAATGTATTTTACCCCATCAACCCATATATTTTTTAAAAGTAGACACCCTACGCTATTTCAAATGGTGGTATTTTAACACTTTCCATGCACTAATTCTACCACCAGCCTTTGTCAAAGTTTGTGGTAGTAATTTTTTTTTTTTTTCCCACAGATATTGTATTTCAGACACAAATTCACAGATTTTGGTATGTGTCACTGCCAAACAATAACCCAATATGTTTTCAACAACATCTCCTGAGTACAGGGATATGACCCATGCATAGGTTTGTTGGGTTGTTTGGGGAATAAAGGGCCACATTTTGAAGGTGCGCATTTTCAACTTGGAATTTTGACGTGTAGTCAGCCTGAGCCCATCTTTAATTTGGGACTTTTTTTTAAAGTAGGACAGTGTATTTTACCCAAAAAAGTATATATTTTGTAAAAGTAGACACCCTAGGCTATTTTAAATGGTGGTATTTTAACACTTTCCATGCACCAATTCTACCACCAGCCTTTGTCAAAGTTTGTGGTAGTAATTTTATTGTGTATTTTTTCCCACATACATTGTACTTTAGACACAAATTCACATGTTTCGGTATGTGTCACTGACAAACAATACCACAATATGTGTTCAGCAACATCTCCCGAGCACAGGGATACCACCCATGCATAGCTTTGTCAGCTTTGTTGGGGGTTGAAAGGCTACATTTGAGAGGTGCGCTTTTTGATTTTCCAACTTGGAATTTTGACATGTAGACCAAGGAAGGGGTTAATAGCTCTTATAAGAGCCTTTGTAGTAGTGTACAAAAAATTAACCTAGTGACCAGTGGCAGGGAAGGGGTTAATACACAGGCTACACTATACAAAGGGTATGGCTTTTATAAAAGCCCTTGGGACTCACAATTGTTTAACATTTAATTTAATTTATTACAATTAAAAACTTATATTATACAGATCTGTCTCTTTCCCTCACTAAAACTCAAGTGAGGAGAGGGAGGCAGATCCATATGGGTCAGAACAATATTTACCAATATTGATCTACCCAGACGATTGGTGATGCTCATCTGAGAAATCACCAAACCACCTTTGCCACTGATCGGCTGTTACTGATCGCTATACACGCGTTCAGACAGCTTCAAAAGTTATACACTTAATCCCCTAGTGGGTATAATTAACCCCTAGCGAGTGTGACAAAAAAAAATGCTGATAGCAAAAAAAATCCTTCCGCGACCAGATTGCTCCATATGCGCTGCTTAGGCAGTGACCATATGCACTGCTTAGGCAGTGACCATATGTGCTGCTTAGGAAGTGATATATGGCAAGGAAGGGGTTAATAGCTCTTAAAAGAGCCTTTGATATGCTGTAATAAATCACAGTAAAAAAAATTAACCCCTAAAAAAATGCACAGACAGCAAAAAATGTGCTGCTGTGTAAGATCACTAGGTACGCGATCAATTGCAGGGAAGGGGTTAAACACTGGAAACGGCTTTTATAAAAGCCTTTGGGTCTCAATTGTATTAAATATTTTATAATTAAAAACTTACATTATACAGCTCTGTCTGTCTCCCTCACTAAAACTCATGTGAGAGGGAGGCAGATCTACACGGGTCAGATCAAATATTGACAAATATTGATCTAACCAGGCGAATGGTGATGTTCATCTGAACAATCGCCCAACCCGCCTTTGCCACTGATCAGCTGTTACTGATCGCTATACATGCGCTTAGACAGCTAAAAAAAAATTTTTTTACTTTAAACGTAATCCCCTAGCGGGTATAATTAACCTGTGACGGGTGTAATAAAAAAGTTTAAAAAAAAGTAAAAATGCTTCTGCAGCAAGATTGCTGCATTTGCGTCAGATCGCTGCTTAGGCAGTGATCTACAGCAAATAAGGGGTTAATAGCTCTTAAAAGAGCCTTTGTTATACTGTAATGAATTACAGTAAAAAAAAATGAACCCCTAAAAAATGCACAGACAGCAAAAAATGTGCTGCTGTGTATGATCACTGCGTACACAGCGATCAATGGCAGGGAAGGGGTTAAAATCTTGAAATGACTTTTATAAAAGCCCTTGGTTACTAAAATTTTATTAAATATTTTTAATTTTATTATTTTATTGTATTTTTTACTGTATCTGATCTGTCTCTCTCCCTTACTAAAACTAGTAAGGAGAGGAAGGCAGATCAATACTTGTCAAAGGCAATATTTACTAATATTGCCTTTGACTGTATGATAAGTGCTCATCAGAGCACTTACCATACATGCCTGCACACAGATCACACAGATCTGCTGTGCCGGCATTGATTGACTCCCCCTAGAGCATCGGAAGTGAAATACATTCACTTCCGATGCTCTTGCCATTAGAAGGGGAGCGCTGCCTGTACAGGCAGCGTTCCCTTCTACTGAGCCGATGGGGTCGCTCAGGAGAGCGACCACCATCGGTTCTGGGGGAGCATCATGGTGTTGCTAAGTGCCTCGCTAGCGAGGCACTTTAGCAACACCGGAGATTCTTAGAAAGTGAACGATCGTTCGCTTTCTAAGCACATGTGTGCAGGGGAGCAGCCATTTTTAAATGGCTGCTACGATCACTCCGGGGAGTGATCGTAGCGCGCCCCTGCACTTTTTTGGGGTGTTGCACAATGCCTCTACATAGAGGCATTGTAGCAACACCGATAGAGTAAAGAAAGCGACCGCTGGTCGCTTTCTTTACTCAATTTAGTGCATGACGTGCCAGGCATGCCACCTGTCGGCAAGTCCTCGATTTGCCGTGACGTGCCTGGCACGTCTTCTGTCGCCAAGGGGTTAAATATGTAGATCTTGTGTACATACAATATTTGAGCACCAGTGGAGTAAATAATGTGTAACTTAACACATAGTTCAGGTATTCAGAAGGACTGAATGCATTCCAATGAGAGTTAGTTTTGTTCTAAGAGTTAAATAGTTTTAGTTTTCTATCTGGGTACTCTGTTATTTGCTACGAGTATTATTCAAAATGATCAAATGGAATACAGTTCCGCTGATGCTATTCTGAAGCAAATGTACTTCTAGAACAATGTTTTCTGGATGTTTTTCTATAAAACATTGTACCTTTTCATGAGGTTTTTTTTTTTAAAGTTAGATACAATTGGTAAAATAAGAGACCTGGTACCTAGCATCTGCTACTTTGACATTAGTAGGAACAGCAGTAAGTAACAATGATACAAATATAGATATTATGTATAGTTAAATGTTAAATCAGTAAAATGTTTACATTTGACAATACAACAGCAAAATTATATTTTATGTGCTCTGGTAATATACTTTTTACCTCTGAGTATAAAATGTAAGTAACAATTTAAACAGAAAAGTATTACTCACCTCTTGCAATTCAAGTGGTGTCGGAAAAAAATTACCAGTATATTAATAGCTAATATTCATATAGATATAAACACATCTGGTTGAAAACATAATGTGACACTACATTTCTATAAAATAATAATGTCAAACAAAATACAAATATTATTACTGAGGAAACAAACACTGGCAAAGAAGACAATGCTATACTAAACTTATAATACTGTTTATTATACATTTTAGAAAATCATTAGAAATAAAGTACACAGTATTTAGGATCAGTTGTCAAACAAACACTTGGTTATTTAGAATTAATAAAAATGACTGTAAAACCGGTATTACAAAGTCCACTTATTATTTTTTTTTTAAATGATATGCTACTTTTTAGAGCAAGTGCTTAACTCAGTGATGTAGTTTTTCTTTGAAATACTGGGTTCTTTTCATTCACATACTATTTATTCAGTGACACACTGTGTCTGGAAAGGTGGCAGTACAGTGTTAATGCGAATGACATCCCTAAGACCTGCAAAGCAAAAGAATTGATTTTGAGTTATCGGGTTTATAATTTATCACTGGTGTAATTTTTAAATTAAACTAAAAGCAAAACATGTTGTTCCTAAATAGGTGGTGACTTTAAGATGAAGAGAATATTGTTATAATAAATAGCTTGGCTGCAGTATTGATCCATTTATAGATGTAACAGTGTTTTGTGGAGATGGACAATGGTGCTCTCCAATGACCTCGTAAAGGTGCTGTTCCACATAGCATGACTACATAGTAGTGCTGTATCATTTAAAGGGAAAGTAAAACAAATTGTAGTTGTGCCACAGTTGGATGCCTTGGCCCTAGGCATATCCTGTAAAGAAAAGTTGGAGCGTGATGACCGATTTCCAGACCACCCACCCCAAGAGGCAGTCACACAAAAAAATGCATTCTACAGGCATCTAACACTGATTTTATTACAATTTTGCAGTATATACTCCCCTTTAAATTAGATATTTGGTCTTATTGTAAATTCACAGATTGTGAGAAGACGCAATGTGGTTATTTTTTCTGAATATACTGGATAGAGCCTAGGCTTCCAACTCTGACCCCCCACCTGATGCAGAACTTCAAACACCATAATCCCTACCAGCTTTCTGGAATGGCTGGGAATTATGGTAGATGTAGTACAGAAACAGACAGAGGGCCAAAGTTGTTCACCTCCCCATTTTTTTAACTCCTTCGCAATAAAGCTAAAAATCTAGAGTTAGAATAATGGTTAGGGTTACAATTAAATTAGGGTTAGTATAAGGGATAGGGTTACAATTAAATAAAAAGTAGAATAAATTAAGCGTTAGCATAAGGGTTAGCGTAGAATTTAGGGTTCGGGTTGTGGTCAAAAGGTCGCTGTAGAAACCCCCCCACTATTTTTGCTCTAAAACCGCAAGAAACTGCAGAAAAACACAGAAACAAGCATATTTCTGAATTCGGGACACAATTTAGAAATTATTTAGATTGGGGTTTTTAATGATTGTATTTGTGTCAATTAGTTTTTAGGTCAAAGTTAGAAAAGTTTTATTATTTTTTCAACATATTTTATGATTTTAGGTCAGAAGGTCATGTCACTAAGGTGTTAAAATCCAATTCTGTTGGAATGTATAGGAAAGGGTCTAATGTTTAAAAAATAAATATTTACGGTTTAAACCCCTTCGTGACGCGTTTAGCTGTTTAACGCTGGACCAACTATGCCGTCCTAGCTTCTTTTAGGTACTCTAAAATCAGGATGGCATAGTACGTCCTAGCGCTGAGGTTAAAAGAAGTGGATAGGCAATGAAAATGCCCAAACAATTGCTAATTTACACTATTTAGTTTAATAGGACTAATTAGGGGGAGTATGTTGGCGGCAGATTCTGTCTATGAAGCAAGCGGGAGAAAAGCACTGCAGAGGGTCTGTTTAACCGCTGCAATGCTGAACCCCCATATGCAGAAATATGCACACATATTCAAGGAGAGCACATGGCAGCAAGAGTTGAGCACAATGGGGGAGTGAGCTCAGATATTCCTTCTAAGTGGCAGCAGTGTTACTATGAGTGCAGATCTCCACTGATCTCCACTGCACTCCTTATATGAGATCCCCACCAAGAAGAGCAGCAGTGGCAGCCAGTGGTGGTTGCTCCATATGTGCTAGGTGTGCGCCGCACACCTAACATGGAGCACCCGCGCTGTGTATTTCTGGGGGTTTGTGTGCTCCAAGCAGAGAGCACACAAACGCCAGAAATACATCCGAAAGTTGACGCTGCGTTGAATTCGGCAACAGAGTCACTCAATCTGTTGCCAATTTAACAAGCACGAAAAGTATACAAATCTCTTTCGGTTTATAGACTTTCGGTTTATAGAAAGCCCCTAGCATTACATACATATACAGGACTTTTTTAGAGACATTTTAGTGGCCAAAAGTTTGTGTCCCCATTGACTTCAATGGGGTTCGGGGTCAAGTTCGAGCACGGACCGGTACATTTTTTCGAAGTTTGGCCGAACCTGCCGAACCCGAACATCCAGGTGTCCGCTCAACTCTAGTTATGAGAGATTTGTTAGTACTGTGCAGCTATCTGTGTTTCTTACATAGCGCCGTAGTTTGTGTTGTATTTTATCTTTTACAATTAGCTGTAGCTTTTTTTCTAAATCACTTTGTTATAAAAATGATTGTGTTGCTTCATATAAAGACAGATGCCAATAGTTGTATGCACTGATGGGAATTGGAGCCCAAAACAAAAAGACCAGAGCGAGTTCACTGTAACTTCCTTTGGTGTAAAACACCTTTCCATTTGCTTGGCATGATGGTATGAGTTCATTATGTGCCTCATGAAATAGCTGTCCTAGTGTATGTTTATTGTGCGTGGTATGCAGCCTATAGCCATACTCGGAGGTGAAAAAGTTTAATTGACTATTGAATAATAAGTATATCTATATATTATAAAGTACATGTGTCAATATATACATATTTTTAAATATACATATATACAGTGCCTTGCAAAAGTATTCACCCCCTTGACTTTTTACCTGTTTTGTTACATTACAGCCTTAAGTTCAATGTTTTATTAATCTGAATTTTATGTGATGGATCAGAACACAATAGTCTAAGTTGGTGAAGTGAAATGAGAAAAATATATACACAAAACTATTTTTTAGAAATAGAAAATTGTCATGTGCATATGTATTCAACCCCTTTGTTATGAAGCCCATAAAAAGCTCTGGTGCAACCAATTACCTTCAGAAGTCACATAATTAGTGAAATGTTGTCCACCTGTGTGCAATCTAAGTGTTACATGATCTGTCATTACACATACACACCTTTTTTGAAAGTCCCCAGAGGCTCCAACACCTAAGCAAGGGACACCACTAACCAAACACTGCCATGAAGAGCAAGGAACTCTCCAAACAAGTAAGGGACAATGGAAAGAACATGGCACAACAGCAAACCTGCCAAGGACAATGACCCCCAAACACACTGCTAAAGAAACACTTGAGTGGTTTAAGGGGAAACATGTAAATGTGTTGGAATGGCCTAGTCAAAGCCCAGACCTCAATCCAATAGAATATCTGTGGTCAGACTTAAAGATTGCTGTTCACAAGCGCAAACCATCCAACTTGAAGGAGCTGTAGCAGTTTTGCAAGGAGGTATTGGCAAAGATCCCAGTGGAAAAACAAGACGGAGTAGGGGCGCATGTACCGGGAAGAGAAACAAAAAAAAACAACAATAGTGCAACACAGTTTAAATATAATTGGATGTATAGTAAATCTCTACAGGGGTGCACTCACAAACGGATACTGAAATCAGGCTCATCAGAATATTGTAGTCAGTCGGTTTTAATCATTTCCATCTAAAAAACACATTAAAAAGCCATTGCGCAGTGGCTAACACAAACCAGGCAATAAAAACAATGGATACACGTACAAAATATATAGCACTGAAAGTGCAACTTGCGTGAAAAAGTCCCGAGAGGTAAAACTTCTTTCCTGCTGCCACCAGGATAAGACACTCAGGCTCTTTTCTTTGAAGAAATAAACAGCTGGATCCACTTCTCAACGCGTTTCGCCGGCTCTGCTGTCGGCTTCCTCAGGAGATTGGTGCTTTGTGCAAATTTGCAAATAAAGTGCTGAAAGACTGTAGCTAGGAAAACGCCTTAAAAAGGCTTCACAAAATACAATAACGTAGAACACCTGTAAAAAACACACAAATTAGGAGAGGGCACTTGTCTATGACGCAAGTGGGGGGAGGAAAAAACCCCACTATGCGTCCAGACTATGCGCGATCACGTGACCCGGACTGGAGAGAAAGAGCCTACCTCCCTAACTATCCTCCCCGTCTATAGCTGTCACTCAGCGTGTAGGCTGACTCCCCGTGACGTGACTTCTAGCGTCTATCCATAACCAACGAGAAGCGTTGGATAGATAGTCCGGGACACGTGACCTCCCGTCCAACACATACTGACTTACATAATACCTGACAGATCTATACACAAACGCCTTGCCTCTAGAGATAACGAGCAATGAACCTTATCATATTGAAAAGAAGAAGGAGATCAACCAAAAAAATGTAACCAAAAAATGTAAATAAAGACAAATGAAATAAAAATGATGATGAGAAATAATAATAGAAAAAAGAATGATAATTGGCAAATGGAAAAGGGGACAATAATGCAGAGGAAAAAAGAATTAAAAGGAAAAAATAATAAAATAAAATAAAATAAAATAAAAGGAAAAAGGAAAAAATAAATAAAAGGAAAAAATAATTAAAAGGAAAAAAATAAATAAATAAATGGTTGGGTAGATAGATGGGAAAGATGTTGAATAGATAAAAAAAAAGGGGAATGAAGAAATAAAGAATGAAAGAATAATTATAATGGAGAGTAAAAATTGTATATATATATATCTGTGGTGTGAAAGAATTATATGAATAAATAAGTCAGTATGTGTTGGACGGGAGGTCACGTGTCCCGGACTATCTATCCAACGCTTCTCGTTGGTTATGGATAGACGCTAGAAGTCACGTCACGGGGAGTCAGCCTACACGCTGAGTGACAGCTATAGACGGGGAGGATAGTTAGGGAGGTAGGCTCTTTCTCTCCAGTCCGGGTCACGTGATCGCGCATAGTCTGGACGCATAGTGGGGTTTTTTCCTCCCCCCACTTGCGTCATAGACAAGTGCCCTCTCCTAATTTTTGTGTTTTTTACAGGTGTTCTACGTTATTGTATTTTGTGAAGCCTTTTTAAGGCGTTTTCCTAGCTACAGTCTTTCAGCACTTTATTTGCAAATTTGCACAAAGCACCAATCTCCTGAGGAAGCCGACAGCAGAGCCGGCGAAACGCGTTGAGAAGTGGATCCAGCTGTTTATTTCTTCAAAGAAAAGAGCCTGAGTGTCTTATCCTGGTGGCAGCAGGAAAGAAGTTTTACCTCTCGGGACTTTTTCACGCAAGTTGCACTTTCAGTGCTATATATTTTGTACGTGTATCCATTGTTTTTATTGCCTGGTTTGTGTTAGCCACTGCGCAATGGCTTTTTAATGTGTTTTTTAGATGGAAATGATTAAAACCGACTGACTACAATATTCTGATGAGCCTGATTTCAATATCCGTTTGTGAGTGCACCCCTGTAGAGATTTACTATACATCCAATTATATTTAAACTGTGTTGCACTATTGTTGTTTTTTTTTTGTTTCTCTTCCCGGTACATGCGCCCCTACTCCGTCTTGTTTTTCTATTGTCAAGTGCCCGAGGAGCACTTTTACGGGTGCTGCAGTGCCAGAGGAGGAGTATAATTTAATTACCATTTCACTTTATTCACTATTTTGTTCACTGTTTATATTTGGGTTAAGTGTCACACTTTCTTTCTTCATATTGTTTTTTCCTCACTTGACACTTTTCACCAACTTTACTTCATATATAAGCCCAGATGGCTTACACTAGAGATTATTATGCAAATATGAGAGAAGTTAGAAACAAAAGATTGGATGATCTTTTTACAGGGGAATTTGAAGACCAAACCCCCTCAGCGGGACTCTTCAATAAGTTGGAGAGACTTGCCGAGAGAGAAATTAAAAAATGGTGGGAGATCACCTTCTTGGAACAGTATTTAAAATTAAAGATTATACCAAGAGGTCTAAGGATAATAAAGAACCCAGCATTCGGTTTAGATGAAGAAAAATTCCTATCCAAATGGAATGAAATTTTGGATGGGTGTTCCTTTAACCTTATGAAACTATTAATAGAATTCCAACAAACACAGCTAGAAAACATAGAGAGCGAAACCAGATTACTGGAGGAGGAAATTACGCAAAAAGTAGAACCATCAATACTAGAGAGAAAGAGCTCTAATATGAAGGAAAGATTACAAAGATTAGAAGAAAATATCACTTCTAATAAAAGCAGAAAATTAAAAAGGGACAAATTTGATTACCTGAAGGGTGTAAATAGGAAGTGGAGCTTAAGACCCGAAAGAGATACAAGGGATGGGGTAAATACTTGGAAGAAAGACTCTACTTATCAAAATAGAGCCCCATATGAAACATATAGAAATTCCAATTATAATAGACAACAAGAAAGACCGCCATTTAGGAACAGAAGATTCCAAGATAATGATAGAGAATACAAACAATACAGCCCCTATCACTCGAGGTTTTCACCTGAGAAATATAGGAAGTTTGCCATGCCCACGAACCCTATGAGTTCAAGACCATCTATAAGAGAAAGAAGTGGGAGAAACCAATATGGATACCCACAAAGAGACGAAGAAAGATCAACTCAATACAGATATTCACAAAGAGAGGAAGAGAAACCAGTTCAAACCCATAATCAAAACAGGTCTTTTTTAGAGAGGGGGCCATCCCAAAAAGAAAACATATGGGAAATAGACCCCTTCCCGAAACATCAGAAAATCAACCGGTTCTCTGCACTCTACCAATCCCCACTAAAAAGAAAGAGACGCAACAGGGAACTAGAGGAAAGAGAGGAAGGGGAGGCAGACTCAGAATAGATGATAACACTAAAACTAGAGAAATCATTAACATCTCGGGGGTTAATTTAGAGCCCATGGAACTCAAACTTTTATCTAGAGGGCTAAAATTTGCACCTATGAGAGGTCCGAGTACATTTGACCTATTCATGGATACGCAAAGATTTCTCAGAAAATTAACTGTAAAAAGATTCTTTATAAAAAAAGACTCTGAAATTGTCACAAATTCAGAAGGTAATGGTTTTGTACATACAGGCTTGCGTCCCAAGTCACGCTTCTACCCCCAAAGTGAAAAAAGTGAACACCTTAAAGTGTTCACAGATTTATTACTTAAAGATTTCGAAGGTATCGAGACTGAACAAAGAAAGAAATTTAATTTATCTAAGTCGGAACACACAACTCTTAAAAGTTTACAGGACAAACACCATCTAGTGGTAAAAGCAGCTGATAAAGGGGGAGCCACAGTAGTGATGAGTAAAGACTACTACATCACAGAAGCCAATAGAATCCTAAGTGACAATTCAACTTATAAAAAACTCAAATATAATCCAACAAAAAACTTTAGCGATGGTCTATGCTCATTATTAAAAAAGGGAAAGGAAAAAGGTATAATAGATAACAAAGAGTTTATGTTTCTTAATAACAAATATCCAAAAACTGCAGTTTTCTATTTTCTTCCAAAAATACACAAGAATCCGTTAAATCCCCCAGGTCGACCAATTATTAGTGGGATCGACTCACTTACCAGTAACACATCACAATATGTTGACTATTTTCTTCAGAAATATGTACCCTTGGCTCCCTCTTATATTAGAGATACAAAACAGATACTTAGTATTCTGAATGACTTTCAATGGTCGGATGAGTTCTTATGGGCTACAGTAGACGTGACTTCACTTTACACAGTGATAGCACACGATAAAGGCATCTCAGCAGTCAGGAATGCCCTCTCCAAAGATGAAAATATGGCAACAGAACAGTGCAGCTTTATCCTCAAATGTATAGAGTTTATACTTCATCACAATTATTTCTGGTTTGAGGGTCAATATTATCTCCAGTTATGCGGGACTGCCATGGGCACAAGGTTCGCCCCGAGTTATGCAAATATCTTTGTGGCAGACTGGGAAGCAGACCACATTTGGAATAATAATCCATTCGGGGAGAGCCTCGTGCTCTGGCGCCGCTATATAGATGACGTGCTGATTGTCTGGCGTGGCAACAGGGAGTCCCTACAGGACTTCGTGTTGCACCTAAACAGTAATCAGCACGGACTTCACTTTACCTCTAACATACAAGATGACACCATAGATTTTTTAGATTTAACCCTGTACATAGAGGATAACAAGGTATTAACCAAAACTTATTTTAAACCTTCTGATGGCAATGGTTATATTGACTACTCAAGTTGTCACCATCCGAGCTGGTTGAACAACATCCCGAAAGGCCAAATGATGAGACTTAAGAGAAATTGCACTTCTGATGGAGAATTTCTCGGACAAAGCAGTACTCTTATTAAAAAATTCCAGGAAAAAAACTATCCACAAACTCTATTGAGCAAAAGTTTATTTGATGTACAGAATATGGAGAGAGCAACATTAATAAAAGATAAACCTAAATCCCTGAGTACGAAAAACGATTTCTCTTTTGCCTTCCTGACGAAATACAATAGTGGAGCAAATCGAATTAAAAAAACCTTAGAAAAACATTGGCATATAATTAAACAAGACGAGATCTTAAAAGATCACATTCCGACAAAACCTCAGATTATTTATAAAAAAACAGAAAACATTAAACAGATTTTAGCTCCAAGTGTCTTGCCGAAACAAGTTACAGTAAGCAGACAGTTCTTTGGCACAAATTATGGTTTTCATAAATGTGGGAGATGCAAACTATGCAAACTTCTAAAACAACAACCAAAAAAGATAACAAAGTTCACCTGTACGAATACAGGTCATGTGTATGATATTAAAAAATTTGTCGGTTGCGAATCTGAAAATGTTATATATTTACTACAATGTGCCTGTAATGCACAATACATAGGGAGAACCACAAGAAAATTTAAAGTAAGAGCATTGGAACATATAGGGGGCATTAGAAATAAAAGTAAGAAACACAGCATTCCTATTCACTGCAATCAATGTAGAGCTTTCACACTAGACACATTTTCAGCGTTCGCAATTGACAAAATAGACCCCCACTGGCGAGGGGGAAATCATGCAGAAACACTATCCAAAAAAGAAACTGAATGGATCTTTAAATTTAAAACCTTTAAAAATGGTGGACTAAACACTGAATTGGATATTCTGTCCTTCATTTAAATTGAACCTTCCTTTGGGCTATCTCTAGACTTCACTGTTCACTGACCTATATAAAGTCATCTTTTCCCTCTCTGGACAACCTACCATACCACTCTAATGATTTTGTCTCTGATATGCTAACAGATGTCTCCATGTTTTTCACAGCTTCTTACCATCGAAGACTATAGGTCCATATCAGTTACCTCTAAATGTTCAAAATATAACACCCTTGTTTGTCAATAGGGTATACTGTAATTCTATAGGACTATTAGTCCTCAGTATATACAATGTATAATCTGGTTTCCCATATCTTATTAATTGATGTCACTTGTATAAATTTATGTATATTATGTTATTGATGTGTTAGTATGTACACAGATACTGCCACACACTGAGCCACTTATTTTTTGTAGACTAATATATTTTTTGTTTTTTATATATATATTTTTTATATATTTTTTATATATATTTTTATACATTTTCTATATATAATTTTTTATCCTGCATACACTTCTCCCATTTTTTCCTGTTTTTCATTCTTTTCATTTTTTATTTTATTTTATTTTATTATTATTATTTTTTCCTTCATTTTTTCCTTCATTATTTTCATTATTTATTCATATAATTCTTTCACACCACAGATATATATATATACAATTTTTACTCTCCATTATAATTATTCTTTCATTCTTTATTTCTTCATTCCCCTTTTTTTTATCTATTCAACATCTTTCCCATCTATCTACCCATCCATTTATTTATTTATTTTTTTCCTTTTAATTATTTTTTCCTTTTATTTATTTTTTCCTTTTTCCTTTTATTTTATTTTATTTTATTTTATTATTTTTTCCTTTTAATTCTTTTTTCCTCTGCATTATTGTCCCCTTTTCCATTTGCCAATTATCATTCTTTTTTCTATTATTATTTCTCATCATCATTTTTATTTCATTTGTCTTTATTTACATTTTTTGGTTACATTTTTTTGGTTGATCTCCTTCTTCTTTTCAATATGATAAGGTTCATTGCTCGTTATCTCTAGAGGCAAGGCGTTTGTGTATAGATCTGTCAGGTATTATGTAAGTCAGTATGTGCTGGACGGGAGGTCACGTGTCCCGGACTATCTATCCAACGCTTCTCGTTGGTTATGGATAGACGCTAGAAGTCACGTCACGGGGAGTCAGCCTACACGCTGAGTGACAGCTATAGACGGGGAGGATAGTTAGGGAGGTAGGCTCTTTCTCTCCAGTCCGGGTCACGTGATCGCGCATAGTCTGGACGCATAGTGGGGTTTTTTCCTCCCCCCACTTGCGTCATAGACAAGTGCCCTCTCCTAATTTGTGTGTTTTTTACAGGTGTTCTACGTTATTGTATTTTGTGAAGCCTTTTTAAGGCGTTTTCCTAGCTACAGTCTTTCAGCACTTTATTTGCAAATTTGCACAAAGCACCAATCTCCTGAGGAAGCCGACAGCAGAGCCGGCGAAACGCGTTGAGAAGTGGATCCAGCTGTTTATTTCTTCAAAGAAAAGAGCCTGAGTGTCTTATCCTGGTGGCAGCAGGAAAGAAGTTTTACCTCTCGGGACTTTTTCACGCAAGTTGCACTTTCAGTGCTATATATTTTGTACGTGTATCCATTGTTTTTATTGCCTGGTTTGTGTTAGCCACTGCGCAATGGCTTTTTAATGTGTTTTTTAGATGGAAATGATTAAAACCGACTGACTACAATATTCTGATGAGCCTGATTTCAATATCCGTTTGTGAGTGCACCCCTGTAGAGATTTACTATACATCCAATTATATTTAAACTGTGTTGCACTATTGTTGTTTTTTTTTTTGTTTCTCTTCCCGGTACATGCGCCCCTACTCCGTCTTGTTTTTCTATTGTCAAGTGCCCGAGGAGCACTTTTACGGGTGCTGCAGTGCCAGAGGAGGAGTATAATTTAATTACCATTTCACTTTATTCACTATTTTGTTCACTGTTTATATTTGGGTTAAGTGTCACACTTTCTTTCTTCAAAGATCCCAGTGGTAAGATGTGGCAAGCTCATAGAGACTTATCCAAAGTGACTTGGAGCTGTGATTGCCACAAACGGTGGCTCTACAAAGTATTGACTTTAGGTGGGTGAATAGTTATGCACATTGACTTTTTCTGTTATTTTGTCCTATTTGTTGTTTGCTTCACAATAAAAAAACATCTTCAAAGTTGTGGGTATGTTCTGTAAATTAAATGATGCAAATCCTCAAACAATCCATGTTAATTCCAGGTTGTGAGGCAACAAAACATGAAAAATGCCAAGGGGGATGAATACTTTTGCAAGGCACTGTATATGCTATGTGTGTCTTAAGATATGTGTGTATCTTTAGTCATATGTGTGTATACATATATAAATGTGTATACATATTTTAAAAACATCGCCACAAAGCGAATTAAAAGGATTAAGCCTGCACCACAAGGAAAGAACATAGAACGCAAGAAAAAAGAATAAAAAAATAGAAATGCAGCTATGGATATTGGAGTGCTTTACAAATAGGAATACAGTAAACTACGTATACAACAATCTTACCTCAACAACAGAAATGCAAATAGTAACAATTCCAACATAGAGGAAATTATCTTCAAACCACATTTTCATTCTTTCAAAGCAGCTCTAAAATGTAAAAGAAATGTATTTTAAGTGTACATAGTAACAGTGACTGGACTTCTACAAGACCCTTACTTAATCACACATTCATTGATGCTGTTATATTCTTAGAAATTATTAGGTTTAACATAAAACTGGAATTTAAATATGAAAATTGCAGTATGTGCTGTCACTTAATGGGCATCTAGTCTCTCCAAATGATTCAAAGTTCCTATTGGTTGTTTTTATTTGGCCACTGCCCTCCTTACTTGGATCTGGAGTATAGACAGACATCCTTCTTTAAGCACAATCCCATTTCTGCCATATGCTTTCACTTTTTGTAATATTAAAAACAGCTCTTTAGTCACAGTATGGATAAGCGGTAAAAAATAGGTCAGTTTGAACTGAATCTAAACGATAAAAGGCATGAAATGAAATAACTACAATACCAACCGTTTTAAAAAAGTTATTGTCTACGCAGTTTGCATTTGGGCAGCAGGATGAGGGAATAGCGGAGCCCCAGTCCTGAGTTCCATTAATTCCACAGCATTGGATCTAGAAAGAGATTTCAGTTGTTTATTAAAAAAAATATTGCATTCTTGTGCTGCTTTGAGGGTATTGGATATGGTTGCATAGGGAGAGGAATTAGCAGTAGGAAGAGGGAAGTGCTCATGCCATTGTACAGAGCACTGGTGAGACCTCACTTGGAGTATTGTACGCAGTACTGGAGACCGTATCTCCAGAAGGATATTGATAATTTGGAGAAAGTTCAGAGAAGGGCTACTAAACTGGTTCATGGGCTGAAGGATAAAACTTACCAGGAAAGGTTAAAGCATCTTAACATGTAGAGCTTGGAGGAAAGACGTAACAGGGGGGATATGATAGAAACATTTAAATACATAAAGGGAATCAACACAGTAAAGGAAGAGAGCATATTTAAAAGAAGAAAAACTACCACAACTAGAGGACATAGTCTTAAATTAGAGGGGCAACGATTTAAAAGTAATATCAGGAAGTATTACCGTATTTGCTCGATTATAAGACGACCCTGATTATAAGACGACCCCCCAAACTTTGCATATTCCTTTAGGAATAAAACTAAAAGCCTGAATATAAGACTACCCTATAGCAGGGCTCGACAAACCCCAGGCGCCAGGTCGCCATGGCGACCAGGAAAGTAGACCTGGCGCCTGGGTGTTGTCAGCCTCATGGTCCCCTTGCTGCTGCCATCCGATTTTTTCTGCAGCGCGAGGGGGTAAAGTCTGTGCCGATGGCCGATGGCACAGACTGCAAGCTCCACCCCCCCGCGCAGCGCGTGTCTGAGTGCCGGGTGTCGTCACGTGACACACTGGCACTCAGCACGCCGACCAAGTTCAGCTGCAGCACATCAAGAAGAAACCCCCAAGAAAAGACTGTGTGAGGTAGGTATGTGTGTGTATGTATTGTAAAGTAGGTGTGTGTGAGGTGTTTAGATATTTGTGCATATGTAAAGTAGGTGTGTGTGAGGTTTTTGTGTATATGTGTATATGTAAAGCAGGTGTGTGTGAGGTGTTTGTGTATATGTGTATATGTAAAGTAGGTGTGTGTGAGGTGTTTGGATATATGTGTATATGTAAAGTAGGTGTGTGTGAGGTGTTTGTATATATGGGTATATGTAAAGTAGGTGTGTGTGTGAGGTGTTTGTATATATGGGTATATGTAAAGTAGTTGTGTGTGTGAGATGTTTGGATATATGGGTATATGTAAAGTAGTTGTGTGTGCGAGATGTTTGGATATATGTGTATATGTAAAGTAGGTGTGTTTGTATATATGTGAAGTAGACGTGTGTGTTAATGAATTGTGTTTATGTTTGCGTGATTGTCTGGCTCCTAAAAAAAATTTCTGGCTCCTAAAATCAAATTAAATTTGTCAAGCCCTGCCCTATAGGAAAAAAAGTTTAACTTGTATATATGTAAATTGCTTTTTAATATTTAATAAAAAAATTATATTATACAAATGCATTTGTTGTTTTTATTTCCTTTTATGTGCCAATGCGGCCCCTCTCTCCCCATCCCCTTGTCTGTCTATCTCCCCCCTCCCCTTGTCTGTCTATCTCCCCCTCCCTTTGTCTGTCTATTTCCCCTCTCCCTCCCCTTGTCTGTCTATCTCCCTCCTCTTGTCTGTCTATTTCCCCCCTCCCTCCTCTTGTCTAATTCCCCCCTCCCTCCCCTTGTCTGTCTAATTCCCCCCCCTCGTCTGTCTAATTCCCCCTCCCCTTGTCTGTCTAATTCCCCCCCCTCCCTCGTCTGTCTAATTCCCCCTCCCCTTGTCTGTCTAATTCCCCCTCACCTTGATTTTTTCCCTGGTGGCTAGTGGGGGCAGCTGGGGGATGTCTGCACTATACGTGCATACATCCTCCATGCTGCCCGACACCTCCGTCTATTATGACGGACAGCTGGTCCGTCAAAATAGACAGAGGTGTCGGGCAGCATGGAGGATGTCTGCACGTATGGTGCAGACATCCCCCAGCTGCCCAATTCTCCCTGGTGGCTAGTGGGGCAGCAGAGGAAGTCTGCGCGATGAGCGCAGACTCCCCTGCTGCCGCCCGGCACGCTCGCCGGGACTTCTGTGACGAAAGCGGAAGTACCCGGCTTCTTCACAGAAGCCCCGGCGGTCGTGCCGGGCGGAAGCAGGGGAGTCTGCACTCATCGCGCAGACATACCCTGCTGTTAGAGAGGGGGGTCCAGGTCCCCTGCAGCTCTACTGGGGACCTGGATCCCTGTCTTATAGTCTGACCTCAATTTGAGGTCAGATTATAAGACATCCTCGAATATAAGACGAGGGGGATTTTTCAGAGCATTTGCTCTGAAAAAAACCTCGTCTTATATTCAAGCAAATACGGTACTTTACTGAGAGAGTAGTGGATGTATGGAATAGCCTGCCAGCAAAAGTGGTAGAGGTAAACACAGTCAATTTTAAGCATGCGTGGGATAGACACAAGCCTATCCTAACTATAAGACCGGGAACGGGGGACTAATAAAAGTACTCAAAAACAATTGGGCAGACTAGATGGACCGAATGGTTCTTATCTGCCGACACATTCTATGTTTCTATGGATGTAAAAATAAGATTTGGTATAGAGAGATTTTTTCATGGGGTAATCAATTTATTTGTAGTAACTAATCAGTGGTTATATATAAAACTTCTAAGTTCGAAAAGTGAAGCAATCACCATGGAAACCAATGGAATAATTTATGCTGGTTAGATTATTTTTAGAACGTTACCCCAGAACTTATTTATAAATAACCCCCAATAGTTTTGTCTCTGAATGCAGGCGTATTTTCTAAATCTCAGTACAAAATGTGATAATGAAGCAAAAAAATCCCTGTAGGATTTGTGATAATCATTTATATGCAGCAAACTTCATTAGAAGGGGATTATAGCAGCATCTGAACCATGTAGTGAAACTTATTGTCCTCTACTTTTTAATGCTTCAACTTGAGTAATAAATGCTGGAGCCAGACAAATGGATGCAGAAACCACGTCAAAAAAACTAAAAAGAAAATATAGGCTATTTTGTATAATGACACAATTAACCACTAACAGACATATTGTAACAACGGTGTCCAGGTGACACGGGACCTAGAGACATATGGCCTGGCGCATGGTAACTGTACTCCCCAAGGGTTTAACTCCCCAGATTGGTGCAGATAACTTGGAGAAGGCATGATACAAAACAACAGTGACAGGATAAGTAGAATGCTGCAGGCTGAGACAGGCCAGGCCAAGCAAAGGAAATAAAAAGATAGAAAGGAAACATGGTACTGGACTAAAAAAACAAAAAAAAACAGTGACAGGTCTAAGGCATCACAGGACAGGAGCAGGAATAATATCTGGACTAAAGGACACAGTGCTACGACAAAACAGGAATACAGGGCAATAGACAGACAGGGCACAGACAAAGGGCATGGTAACATAACTAAAGGAGACATACAATACCACAAACATAAACACCGGACTAGCCTAGGACTCTAAGATGGTAAATGCTGAGGGTTTAGTTACACCTACCGGCCATGAAACGTAAGCTTGTCAGCAGCATCACTGTACCTCATATAAGTAAGTTCCTAGCGCTAACCCTGCCTAGATAATAATTAATAACTAAACAAAACAAAGGGAAAATACCTGAGACTGGGCAACTGAAACAAATGGGTGGGGCACATTTATATGGAAGCAGAGAAACAAGGCAGAGGAAAACCAGAAATGGTTCAAAGCAAGTAACATAGCAAAGCAAGCATAGGGCAAAATCAAGCATATAGCATAACAAAAAAAAAGCAAGGTAAGAAATTAAACAGTAACAACTGGATACAGCCTGGATGAGCCTGCAAACAGTAACATGACACACATGAAGCAGAGCCTGTAGCATATCTTCTAAACATAGGAATTACATGTTTTACAAAAAATTAATCACGGTTTGTCCTCTATACAAGGCTTCCCTTCTGCGATTGAAGAGATTAAACACACACAGAGACTGGTACCTGCACATGCTTTTATTGTAACCCCTCACGAGTTAACTGAGTTAACTTTAACTGGTCATAAGTGCCACAGCGATTGTTTACTTTGTAAAGTCATCATTGATCACTGCAGTCACATCCAAATAAGATGGCAAAGTTAGTGTTATTATGCATTGACTTTGCCTTCAATTCACTCCATGTGCTACATGTACTAATTGTGAAGCACAGAGAGCTACGGACAAGTGAGAAAAAAGTTTGTTACTGTGATCAGTTTCATTCCTAGTTTATGTTTCTCATTTTGTGTTTTATCAATTTTTTTATGGTTTTTATTACCTAAATATATTTATTATATAATTTAATTCTCTTCAGTAAATTGCAGTTAGCCCCTGCATCCCTGTGCTGTGTTTCTGATTGCTCTGACCAGTACATATATTTTTCATTTTATTAAATAATTAGTTGGGATATGTGGGTCAGTGTTTAGTGTTGCACTCCTTTTGTACACTGTTTTTGGAAAAATACTGGCAAAAAAAAAGTTTTTTGTTTTTCAAAATTTCCCACCATTTTGTATCTAATTTTTGAATAATAAATGGTAATTACATAAATGTTTATAGTATCCAAATAAAGCTCTAACTGTTCTTTTTTAAAAATTGGTGTGTAGTATATTTTTCAATTTGCTGCATTAATTTTTTAGGAGCTCCACTGGCTATATAAATGTTTCCATGGACTTGGTGTGTAGTATATTTTTGCACTATATATTTCATCTTAGAAATTACTGACTCCAGGGAAGACAGAGTGTTATATTTTATTATTTTAAATTATTAGTTCATTTACTTCCTATAATGATCAGCCAGCCAAAAGCATCTCTGATACTGGCTAAGCATCATAGGAAGGGTAGTTCACTGCACTCATAGCCGATGATGGTTTGTGTAAGTTTTGTTGAGCATTATTATTGTGGAGCTCTGTCATACACTCATACACAGCACCTTACTGTGAGTTGCATTACTGTGGAGCCTGTAATACACTCATACACAGCACTTTACAGTGAATTTTATTGCTATGGAGCTCTTTGATACACTCATGCACTGCGGTTCCAAACTCTAAAATAGGGACTGGCCTCAAGTAGATGGTGTGGATGGCAAAGTTTGTTTGTTTTTGCTTAGGTTGGCAGAAATCCTTGCCATGGCCCTGAAATGACTACTCACACTTTGCTGGATTTCATGCCACATTTGTCTAGTTGCATTTTGGTTGATATCATTTTTCTGCAGTAGAAAGCTGCTTGAGGTTTGTTCCATTAAATAATTATTTATCTGGAATAAAAGGGAAGAAAACAAGTCAGAAATCTTAGTGAGCTAGCAGCAGTTTGCTTTATTCAGGGTAATATTTTTAAAGGACATTTTAAAGGTGAAAAAAATACATTTATTTAATTTTGCCTTTTTTTTAAATCCTTTTATTCTAAAGATGATTTCAACCTACAATGACCAACAATATTTTTAGATAAGTATTGCATCCTGTAAAGTAAATAAACTGATCTGTTTGCTCAGTTTTTCACCCCATCTAAATAAAAAGTTATATATTTATTACTGTTATTATTCTCCAAAACCTCCTTTATGGATGTTACTGAACTTAGATGCCCTGTAAGTACTGGAGATCATTTTAAAATAAAAATAAGTGCATTTCACTTTTAGAAATATATGCAACCTATAGAAAATAAATTAGGTGTAACTGTCCCTTTAAAATGTATATTTTGATGGATTTCTCCTGGCACATCAAGTTATTTTGAAATCGGTTTCTCCAGTACCTTGTGGGAGCAAGTGTAACAGCTCCCCTAGAGCTACATGGGATGTCCAAATTCACAGTTTGTGATATCAGTGACACACTGATACTTATTAGTAAAACCGATTAACGAGGGTCTAATCCCTCCTGAAGATCTTTAATCAAACCAATATCTTCTGATTAAAAAGGCTTCTGGATGATGCTCCTTCTGGAAGTTATGATTGGTGTGCGACCTCTATGACGCTGAACACATGTCCAGCATGGATTCGTTAATTTTGAATGGTGCACAATGCTCACTATAATGCTCCACCAAACTGTAAAATCATTGTCTTGAAATGATCATTTAATTGTTTGGCATCTTGTCCAAGTTTGTCTGCCATCTGTGTTCAGTGCCTTTTATTAGTCTAATCAAGCACACATTAAGCTACATACACCTGGCACCTGTATGTAGTACCTGAGCACAATCTTGCGGTGTCATGCAACATTGGTGGGCAACACGCTCCACCATGTAACCCTTTCCTTTTGACTCCTCCATGTCCTGGGACCTAGTCCCAGGTGTGTAATTATTACATAAATCCTACCTTAAAGGGACACTACCACTTAGATAACATGTAACTAGATAACCTAAGCCTGCATGATGATGTCATATGATACTCCCCTGCTCTCTTACTGGCTCCTGTGTATCATAGGACTAGGTGGGACTAGGTGGCTTTATACAACTGTTTTTACTGCCTTCCTATACAAAGAGAGGAGATTGACCTAATCAAACAGGATTATACTTCCACCCCCTTGTGATGTAATCGGTACATTACACTCCCATTCAATGCAAGTCTATGATCAGAATTCTGACTTATAGACTGCATTGTGCGTCCCCAGCCCCAAAGTGAGAAATCTGTGCTCTAGTCACTAGGGGGTGGCACCCAAAAACAATATATTTCACAAAATGGCAGCGCCCTGTCGCACTTGTTTTTTTTTTTTTTTTTTATATCTTAATTCTTTATTTTTCATTCACATAAAAAACAAAAACACACAATATTTTAGATAACACATATTGCAGGTTACAGGGTGACTTTATCTAAGGTAAGGGGCAACGGTTGATAGAGTCACTTTCATCATAATACATAATAAGGGATACGTTTTTTCCCCCTTCCTTCCCTTTCTTTTCTTCTTTTTTCTTCACCTTCCCTTCCTAAGCCTCTATGTTTTGTATAGACATCTCAGCTTTCCACCCACCCTTTGGTGATCCAGAACCCTATCTATCAGTCAACATACACTTCCACATTCTTATCTTCTACGCAACTCATTCAAACTCACATCCCTGGAACGGGCAGTTGGCCGGGAGGGAAATGGGCCAGAGCGCCGCGATGGACCCGTAAGGTAGGTCTACAGACCTCAGTAACCTCAGAGTCCAGGTAATCAGGAAGTGATAGATATAGTTTCTCTTTTACACTGTGATCCTACTCGCCCATCAGGAACCACGAGGACCAAGCTTTCTCAGATTTGCAAATATCCTTAGAGATATTCCTATAGAAATATTTCTCTACTGCTGCCTGGGCTTCAATTTGACTCTTGGTTTCACTCCAGGATGGTAAGTCAGTTTTCCTCCAGTATCTGGAGAGACATACTTTAGATGCAGATAAAATATTAATCAACAATATTTTATCAAACCGGTCTCTGGTTGGCAGGTGTAGAAGAAAGAGGAATAGCTGAGGTGTCAATTCCATATCACAAGAAAAGAGTATCTTTAACACCGAGATCAGCTTTTCCTTATATGCTTTAAGGGCTTCGCATTCCCACCATATGTGGAGCTGTGATCCTTGCCTTTTTAGGCATCTCCAACACAGATCGTTTCCGTCTGGTGAGTATTTTGCTAACCGAGTGGGGACCAGATACCATCTATGTGATATAATTATATATAAATATATATAAATATAAATATAATTCCTGAATGTCAATACAATGTGATGCTTTCCTAGTATCATCTCATGCGTCACACCAATCTTTGTAACAAGCGTTAAATCCTATATTGTTCTCCCATTTGACTATTGCCATTGGATTATTCACCTGCATAAAGGTTTCAATAATTTTTATAGTCTTTGAGACCGCGTTCTTATAAGGTGGCTGATCCAGAAAGGCATCCCATTGTACTTGTTCCTCTGGCATATGTTTTTTTAGGAAGTTTTTTATCCTTAAATAACTAAAGACTTGTCTTGAAGTAAGATTAAATCTATCAAGCATTTCTGGGAACTGCATTAGTCCTTCTTCGTTGTACAGATCTCCTATTGTCTCATTCCCCTTTAGATGCCAACCGGACAAATTCAAGTCCGGTATGCATAATAATATAATGTGGAGTGGAGCCATTTTAGATATTATATTAGGGATAGAATTTGCTTTTTTAAATCTGAGGTATGTCTGCATAGTGTCCTTTACTATTTTAGTTGGGATATTCAGTTTTTTAAACATCGAAAGGTGGTAACCAGCGGATTAAAGATAGATCCGCAAACTGCGTCTGCGTTATCTCAATATCTATCCACGGAGGATTACTTTTTCGCGTCTGTTTCCAGGCATTTATGTGTGCCAGCTGGCAGCTTTGGAAGAATCTATTTAGGTCTGGATATCCCAGGCCACCCTTCTGCAGGGGTTGTCTCAAGCTATGGCTTGGTATTCTAGGTTTTTTAGCCCCCCATATAAATCCAGAGAACAAGAGGTCAAAATCTTTAATAGTCACAGCTGGCACTCTGTGTGGTATAACTCTTAATAAATAGGTCAGTTTCGGCAGAATATACGCTTTTAAAATATTTATACGCCCAAACCATGACAATTCACCCTTAGCCCATCTCTTAGTTTCTTTCTGCAATTCTGCTAACAGAGTGGTGTACTTTTTTGGGACAATTCTGTCAATTTGGGATGTTATCCTCACACCCAAATACTCAATACTATCTGCTCCTGTTTTTATATCAAGTCTCTGCAAGAGATTTTGTTGGGTAGGTTTTAAAAATAGTGTAATTGTCTGTGTTTTAGTTAGGTTTCGACTGTAATTGGACATTGTACTATATAATTCTATAACTTCTAATGCGGCGGGGACCTATATTTCTGGAGAGGAAAGCGTCAGAAGTACATCATCCGCATATAGTGTTATCAGATGTTCCTGCTTTCCTATCTGTATCCCCTTAACAGTGCTGGACCGTCTCAAATGTTCTGCCAGGGGTTCAATTGTCAAAGCATATAGGAGGGGGCCAGCAGGCACCCCTGACGTGTTCCGTTTTTAATCCTTGCAGCTGATCCAAGGGGTTGCAATGAACTGCAGAGAACAGGACGTATCAGGGACATCATCCATCCTCAACTTGTGATAATTCTGATGTGTCACATGCTCAGAGAGGTTTAAGAAGCACAAATGAAAAGTTCACTGGCCCTGATATAAGAATTAAATGGCATCTATTTATGCTTCACTGCTGGTCTGTTCCCATACATAAATATGGCGCATAGTAAATAGCTCAATCTTACCTGTCTTTCATACATGTAAAGGACTATGGCCATGATGACTTCAATTATGAGCATCAACAGCAGCAAAATGAAGAACTAAAGCAAAAAAAGAAATATAAAATAAATCTTCAATGTTTGTTATCTACAGCCTTAGATATAAACATGTACACTCTACAGAATGGATGAATAACAGACTATTACACATAGTACTTGTTGGTGACATGAATTAAAAAGGAAGGAAGTAGAAGTTATTTATAAGTTAATCATTTTCAGTTTTATAAAACATAAACACACAATCTAGATTTCTGGTACAATCAGATAGCAAAATGTCCTCTTTCTGTAGCTAGCAGAAACAGCAACTAGTAGCTCAATTTCAACCAAAGTAAAACCAGTGTTGTTGTTCTGCTGCAGTGGTATGTGTATAATCTGCTTTAGCTTTATTTAGGAGATGTCGCCTTGCTGAATTGTGTAATGGATATCATGGGAGCTACCATGAACTGTACATTTAATGGAAATCTTTCTTACATAGTGTGTAGACTAAATCATATCACCTATCTGACCTTATCAATCACACTTTTTTTCCTGGGTCACTTTAAAGGGACAGTTCCACCCAGCACATAATCTCTATAATGTACATGTTTTAATACATGTGAAATACACTTATTCAGTTCTCCTGTAGCTTTACACTGAACGTAATGATAAAGTGCTGACATTATTATACTAAAATCGGCCTCTTTCTGTAGAAGCTAGCTGTTTCAAGTGCTTGGACTACAGTCGGGAGTAGCTTCAGACCGCTCCCTGTGCTGTGATATATCACAAGAGAAGACTTGAGGAGATGGGCAGCAAGGCTGTTGCCTTAACAACAGCAATAACATTTTTACACTTTAAATGCATTATCTAGGCAATAGAAAATGTTGAGTAAAAAAGCTGTAAGATATCTTCTTCTTTGTCTTTACAGTACATGATCCAGACACTAGAATGGCACTGTCCCTTTAACATATTGAGTGGCTTGTATCATAGCTCTCAATTGCAATTATTTCCTGAGGTTTTTTTTTTTTTTAGGGCATGCCAAATTTGAGCAAGCCTTGCTTGCAATATCGTTATATTACAGAATACTTTGGGAAAGCAGTCACCCCAGTGACCTTATCTGTGGTATTAGAGTATGTATCTTTCTATTGATGATAACCTATACTGTTTCCCACACTAACTTTTTACCTTTGAAAGCCCTTGAAACAACAACTCCCAGTATTTTGGGGGAGGGAGGTGAGAGGTTTAGACCTGGACCAGTAATTCAGTAAAGTAAGGAATAATTAAAGCAACACTGGTAGTTTTAAAACATAAAACAATAATTTGAAACATAATTTTCAATGTTAGATACCATAAACTCCTTGTTTTTTTTTTATAAAACAGCTGTGACAATTGAAAAAACAAGTGCATGAAAATGAATTACGAATATATTATTTGCTCTACTTGGATCGTAATATAGTAAACTCACTTTACTGTGTTGTGGCATAACAGAACAACATTTAATATACTCACGGTAAGCAGTAAGCATTTGTTCTCTTTAATTGCACCCATACATCCCACAAATCCAAACACCATAATGATACAACCAGTCGCAATCAACACATTGCCAACTGTGAGAGAGGGACTCTTTGGAAGTAGGGTTCCATATAAATTGTTGATGACAAAGTAAATGCCGATGGAAATTACAGAACATCCAGCTACCTATAAAAAGTTAAAAAAATAAATAAATAAAGCATTTTTTCTAAACTACTTAGTGGCAATAGAATAGCAAAATTCTAGTATTTCGTATACAGATTTGTACAAAACTTACCAGTGATAATGTTAAAAAAGTGTCTTTTTTCTTCCAAACTGATTCATTCTCACCTATTACTTATTAAAATGCCTTACAGAAATACAGCCATGAATGTTTAGCAATAAATATGTCATAACATTATGAAGAACTCATTATTAATTTACTCTTGCTTAACACAGAAGCAAGGCCTTATTGTATAATCTTGTATATGGCATAGGCTTTAAATTAGATGTCAGTGAGTCAAAAAGGTAGTCTTCTTCTTTCTACAATCCAGAAGACTGTCTTAATAAATAAATTAATAACAGCTAACAAATTTTGGAAATGTTTTCTATTGTAAAAAAAAAATCAGGAATTACATGGCGGAAACAAAAGCGTTCAGTGAAAAAGAAGCGGTACCTATTACTCTGGCAATGAAGCATTAGCTTTTCTTTATTTGAATTTTGTTGAAGCCACCAGCTACATGTGTATGGGTGTGATGATATGGAACTGGATGGAGACCAATATGCAGGGCAACAATATATATATATAGGTATAAACGTAATGAATAACTATATCACTTGTAATCCACAGTGGCAAGGTTGCCTGGAGGAAGATGCACACTTGTAATCCACACTGCAGGGGTGATTTGGAGAATAATGAGGATAGCGATGGTCAAAGGAAAATAGACAATCTTCAGCACGATAAACAGTCTGGGATCAGGGGCAATAGAGAGACAGCTTAACGATAAACAAGCCAGGGTCAGAACCAGAGAATCAGCAAAACGGTAGACAGTCCAGAATCAGGGGCACAGGCAAACAGAGAGTAGTCAGGAAAATCCAAGGGTCAGCAACGATAATCAGGAATAATAAACGCTAGGCTTCAGAAAACACGAGAATCACCAAGCACTGCTTGTCTGGTGATTCTGCCTTTTAAATCCTCCCGCGCCTCGCGGGTATGCGACGGGCGTGACGTCATCAGGCGCGCGCCTCTGTGTAGAAGGATAGACTAGCGGTGTGAACGCGCTAGCAAGCGCGTGAGACGGATCCTGGCTGCAATACAAGGGGGTGTACTCAGGAGAGTTGCTGCGGGGAAGATCCTGACAGTTCCCCCTCCCAAGGCGAGACCCCCGGGCTCGCCACCGGCCAGGGCGATCAGGATGACGGGCATGAAAAGCTTGAACCAATTCGTCGGCGTGAACTAAGTTGGCCGGTTCCCAAGATCTGTCGGCTGAGCCATAGCCTTTCCAATGGACGAGGTACTGAAGCCGGCCACGATAAAGACGAGAATCCAACACCTCCTCAACCTCGTATTCTTCGACCCCATCTACCAGAACAGGAGCAGGAGGGGACACCGTTCTTTCCGGGAAGGAATTGTCTACCCAAGGTTTGAGCAGAGATACGTGGAACACTGGATGCACCTTCATGGAGGGGGGTAAACAAAGCCTCATGGCCAAAGGAGAGATGATCTTAGTGATGGGGAATGGACCAATGAATCTGGGGCCCAATTTCTTCGTGGGACAAGAGAGTTTCAGGTGTTTAGTGGACAACCATACTTTGTCACCAGGTTTGTATAACGGAGCGTCGGATCGGTGACGGTCAGCAAAGTTCTTGTACCTTTGTTGGGATTGGAGAAGGGTATTACGTAGTAGAGTATACGTGCGGGTGATATTACGAACGTGTATGGAGACAGAGGGAACGGTGCTGGAGATGGGTGCTCCAGGAAGCATGGAGGGGTGAAAGCCATAGTTCACAAAGAACGGTGATCTCCTAGTAGAGCTGTGGATGTGGTTATTATAAGCAAACTCAGCCAGAGGTAAATAAGTACTCCAATCATCCTGGAGGTGTGTGGTGAAACACCTCAAGTATTGCTCTAGAGTCTGGTTGGTTCGTTCCGTCTGACCGTTACTTTGGGGGTGAAATGCTGTAGAGAGAGAACGGTGAATATGTAATTCGGCACAGAAGGCTTTCCAAAAATGAGATGTAAATTCGGTCCCCCGGTCGGAAACTATGTTCTCAGGTAGACCATGCAATTTAAAAACTTCACGTAAAAAGAGATCAGCGGTCTCCGTAGCCGAAGGTAGATGAGTGTAGGGTATAAAGTGTGCCATTTTGGTAAAACGGTCCACAACCACCATCAACGTGTTGTATTGTTGAGACAGGGGTAAATCCGTAATGAAATCCATGGACACTTCGCTCCAAGGTCTTGTAGGTATGGACAAAGGTTGGAGAAGACCCGAAGGTTTGTGATGGCTTTCTTTAGCACGGGCGCAGGTGTCGCAACTTGAAACAAACCTTCGTACCTCGTCTCGTAGTGTAGGCCACCAAAATGTTCGTGAAATGAGATCTTTGGTTTGACGAATGCCACCGTGCCCTGCTGTTGGGGAGTCGTGGAAGAACTGCAAAATCTGTAGACGAGCTTCGGGGGGTACATACACTTTATCTTGATAAAAGAATAATCCTTGTTGGTGTGTCAATCGTTCAGGATTGGGTACATCGGGACTTGAAGAATGGGTACGAATGGTATCCCAAATAGATTGTGTGGCATTTAAGAAATGTTCCGACTGGAGTATAGTACTTGATCTCTCTTCATGAATATCTTCGGAATTGGATATACGTGATAGAGCATCCGCCTTGAGATTGCGGGAACCTGGACGGTATGTGATATGTAGTTGGAAACGCGTGAAGAAGAGTGCCCATCTCGCCTGTCTTGGTTGTAATCTCTTAGCAGTACGCAAATATTCGAGATTTTTATGATCTGTAAAGACGGTTATCGGGAAAAGCGCACCCTCTAGCAAATGTCGCCACTCCTCCAACGCGAGTTTGATCGCTAGTAATTCTCTCTCACCGACATTGTAATTTCTCTCTGCAGGTGATAGTGTTCTGGAGAAAAAGGCGACGGGATGCAATTGTTCATCTTCTTTATGACTTGGGAAAGAATTGCCCCCACTGCAGTATCAGAAGCGTCTACTTCCAGCGTGAAGGCTCTTGTCGGATCCGGGAGAATTAAAATTGGAGCTGTGGTAAATCGAACCTTCAAGGAATTGAAAGCCTCTTGCGCTGTATCATTCCAAAAGAATGATCTGTTTTTAGAAGTTTAGGCAGTAATGGGTTGTATGACCTTAGAAAAGTTCCTGATAAATTTCCTATAAAAATTTGCAAAGACCACGAATCTCTGTACACTTTTCCTATTAGTGGGTGTGGGCCATTCCTGAATAGCATTGATCTTTTTGGATCCATCTGAATGTTGTTTGGTGATAAAATAAAACCCAAAAACTCAACTGATCTTGTATCAAATTTGCATTTCTCCAATTTTGCATATAGTTGGTGTTGTCTCAGACGTGCAAGGACAGTGCGGACATGTTCTCTGTGTTTCTCCAGTGATGAGGAGTAAATGAGTATATCATCAAGGTAGATGACAACAAAACGGTCCAGGATGTCACGGAAAATATCATTAACGAAATGTTGGAAGGTGGCTGGTGCGTTACACAGTCCAAATGGCATTACCTTATATTCAAAGTGTCCATAACGTGATCGGAAGGCGGTTTTCCATTCGTCTCCCTCTCTAATTCGTACCAAGTTATATGCACCTCGAAGATCAATCTTTGTGAAGACTTGAGCTGAACGGAGGTGGTCCAAGACTTCTGAAATAAGAGGTAGAGGATAACGATTTTTTGTGGTAATATTATTGAGTTCCCGATAGTCAATACATGGTCGTAATCCACCGTCTTTCTTCTTGACGAAGAAAATGCCAGCCCCAGCAGGTGAAGTGGATGGTTGTATAAAACCCTTGGCTAGATTTTCTTCTATGTAGTCTTTTAATGAGGTGAGTTTAGGTTCGGCGAGGGGGTAAATTCTTCCAAAAGGAATGGGTGCTCCGGGGAGAAGATCGATGGGACAATCATAATCCCTGTGAGGAGGGAGTACATCTGCCTTTTTCTTCTCAAATACGTCGTGGTACTGTGTGTAAACTGAGGGTAACGTAGAGGAGGAATCTGGTTCTGCAATAAAACATAAAGTACCTTTGTCCAGACATGTGTCGGTACAGTGTTCAGAAGTAAACGCCAAGGTACCTGTTCCCCAATTTATAACGGGATTATGTAACCGGAGCCATGGAAGCCCTAGAATGAGGGAGAAGATAGGTGCTGGTACAATATCAAACTGGATGAGCTCTTGATGTCCTTCGCCGATAGTCATGACTAAGGGGATGGTTTCGTGAGTGACCGGACCTGTCTTCAACGGGCTACCGTCTACGAGCTGGATATGCATTGGCGACTTCTTACGATGGGTAGGAATTGCGATGGCTTTGGCGAGATCGGTGTCGATAAAACATCCACTGGCTCCGGAATCCACCATCGCCATCAGGGAAATAGGGCCTTTAGTCCACTGTAGGGAGAGAGGGATGGAAAGATGAGGAGTCTTATCGGGAGACGTTACTGTGTTTCTTGCGGTAGGAGAAAAGGTGATCTTACCATTAGTAGATCGTCTACGGGCACGGCATTCTTTGTACATATGACCTGATTTACCGCAGTACAGGCAGAGATTTTGATTCCTACGTCTGGCCTTTTCCTCGGCAGAGAGGGGACCTCGAACTAATCCGATCTGCATGGGTTCATCGGTGCCTTGGGGTGTAGGGGTTCTGGTCTCGTAATGGTAGGGACTGTAAGCAGCTCCTGTAGATGGAGTATTGTAGGTTCGTTCCGCTTTTCGTTCCCGTAGTCTGCGGTCTATCTGAGTGACGATACGAGTAAGATCATCCAAGGAGGAGGGTATACCAACTCGTGCCAATTCGTCTTTAAGACCATCAGAAAGTCCTAAACGGAACTGATCCAGTAGTACTGATTCATTCCAAGTCGTTTCCAAAGCGATCCTGCGGAATTCGGTAATATACTCCTCTACTGGTCTACCGCCTTGTCTAAGAGAGCGAATTGCGCTTGTGGCCGAGGTAACTCTAAAAGGATCCTCATATAAGGAGTCCAGAGCTTGTCGGAAGGACCCCCAGGTGTCGAGGACTGAACTATTGGTGTGAAGGAGGTGGTGAGCCCATAATTGGGGTTCCTCTGTGAGAAGAGAAATCACGGTATGTATCTTCACGTAGTCAGATGCGTAGGTTCGTAGACGGAGATTAAATAGAATTTGACACGAAGTGATGAAGGTACGGTACTTCTTTCTATCTCCAGTGAATTTCTCAGGTAATACCACTTGTGGTTCGAGAGTGGTAGCTCCTTCTAGTAACATGGGAGCCGGAGGAGGTGCATGAACCCCTACTGCAGGTTCGGGGGCATTACCTGGATGGGTCTGTAAATGTTGTACCTGTTGTTGCAGGTGGGCTTGGCCTGTTTGTAGGTCTTGCACTGACTGATTCAGTGTAACCAATTGCTGAGTGAGAGCAGCAATAGCTTCCGTGAGTCCTGCGGTCTCCATGAGGAGTGGCTTGGTGATTATGTGATGATATGGAACTGGATGGAGACCAATATGCAGGGCAACAATATATATATATAGGTATAAACGTAATGAATAACTATATCACTTGTAATCCACAGTGGCAAGGTTGCCTGGAGGAAGATGCACACTTGTAATCCACACTGCAGGGGTGATTTGGAGAATAATGAGGATAGCGATGGTCAAAGGAAAATAGACAATCTTCAGCACGATAAACAGTCCGGGATCAGGGGCAATAGAGAGACAGCTTAACGATAAACAAGCCAGGGTCAGAACCAGAGAATCAGCAAAACGGTAGACAGTCAAGAATCAGGGGCACAGGCAAACAGAGAGTAGTCAGGAAAATCCAAGGGTCAGCAACGATAATCAGGATTAATAAACGCTAGGCTTCAGAAAACACGAGAATCACCAAGCACTGCTTGTCTGGTGATTCTGCCTTTTAAATCCTCCCGCGCCTCGCGGGTATGCGACGGGCATGACGTCATGTAATTCTATGTATTCTTTAAACCGAAAGGCTATAAACCGAACGACCTTCGGTTTATAGACTTTCGGCTTATAGAAAAAGTACAGTAGTAGTGCCTTTCTATGAACCCATTCATAAGAATTATGAAATCATAGAAAGGCACTACTACTGTTAGATTATAAGATAATAAGATAATAAGAATGAACGACCTTCGGTTTATAGACTTTCGGCTTATAGAAAACGAACAGTAGTAGTGCCTTTCTATGAACCCATTCATAATTCTTATGAATGGGGCTCTCGTTCGGTTTATAGAAAGCCAATAGTATTACACATATTCTATAAATGAACGAATAAAACTAAACGAAAATAATGAAAGAATTTCATCTGAAACGAATGCAGTAATGAACGAAATTCGTTTTAGACTAAATAAATAACATTTTCGTCCGAATGGATGAAAACAAAACGAAAATTTTGCACATGTCTACCCGTCTCTATGTAGCCATTTTAGAAGTCTACACTGCAGACTTCAGGTCAGGAACTACGCTTCAGTCATTTATGATTTCTTGAGGTGATTAATGTATTTTTATTCATGTCAATTGACCTCTGTGGTGACAACCTTAATTTGATTAGTATCTTACCTCATATATCTAATTTCAAGTGCTTCTGATTTGTAATTACAGCAATCACTTTACTGAGTTTGAGGAACGCTTTTCCAGCTATTAGTATTTTTGATTAACACATTATAGAATACCATGCTTCAGATAGGCAATAGTGTAATGTGTAACAGTGTAATGTTAAAAGTAACTGTTAAGTGCATATACTGAAGCCGCACGGCTTCAATAAAGTTTGTTAAAAAAATGCGACCGGAGTAACTGGACCCGCCAGGCCCGGGACGCCAATATCGCCTGTCATCCCCTGATGGCGGACCTGATCAGACCTGTTTGTCCAGCATATCCCCTAGATCAGCGGTGGCGAACCTATGGCACGCGTGCCACTAATGGCACGCGCAGCCCTCAGCAGTGGCACGCGGTCAGGTTCAGCTCTCACCACTTATCTGCTCCGTTGTCCTGGAGGTGCAGGCATCAGCTTAATAGATTGGCGCCGCCGTTCATCTGCTTCTTCTCCAGATGATTGGCGCATGCGCGTTCTGTGAAGAAGAGTTCAAGTTGAAAAGCAATTAACTGTTTGCTTTCCCACTTGAACGCTTCTTCACATAACGCACATGCGCCAATCCTCTGGAGAAGAAGCAGGTGACCGGCAGCGCCCGTCTATTACACTGATGCCTGCACCTCCAGGACAACGGAGCAGATAAGCGGTGAGAGATGAACCTGTATGTGTGAGTATAAGTGTGTGTGTGAGTATAAGTGTGTGTGTGCGAGTATGAGAATAAGTGTGTGTATGAGTATGATAAGTGTGTGTGTGAGAGTATGATAAGTGTGTGTGTGTGAGTATGAGTATGATAAGTGTTTTTTGTGAGTATAAGTGTGTGCAAGTATGAGTATAAGTGTGTGTGGGAGTATAAGTGTGCGTGGATGAGTATAAGTGTGCATGTATGAGTATAAGTGTGCGTGTATGAGTGTAAGTGTGTATGCGTATAAGTGTGTGTATGAGTATGTGGGGTGGGTGTGTGTATGTGTGAGTATAAGTATGAGTGTGTGTGAGTATAAATGTGTGTGTGAGTTTGAGTATAAGTGTGTGTGCGCATGAGTATAAGTATAAGTGTGTGTGAGTATAAGTGTGTGTGTGAGTATGTGTATGAGTGAGTATGTGTATGAGTGTGAGTATGTATGAGTGTGCGTGTGTATGAGTGTGCGTGTGTATGAGCGTGTGTGTGTGTATGAGTATAAGCGTGGGTGAGTATGCAGTGTTGGCACTTTGTGGTCTGCAAATTTGTGTCGGTCAAAAATTGGGCACTCGGGACCAAAAACGTTCGCCATCACTGCCCTAGATGCTCAATTGGATTGAAATCTGGGGAATTAGGAGATCAAGTCAAAACCTTGAACTCATTGTTTTTCTCAAACCATTCCTGAACCATGTTATCCTGCTGAAAAAGGCCAATGCCATCAGAGAATATCATTTCCATGAAAGGGTGTACGTGGTCTGCAACAATACTTAGGTAGCTGGTACGTGTCAAAGTAACATCCGCATGAATGGCAGGACCCAACAGAAAATTTCCCAAAGCATCACACTACCTCCGCCGGCTTGCCACTTGTCAGTGGTCATAATGTTATGGCTGATCATGTACATATATCTGTTAAACTGGATATAATTTGAAAATAACTAACTGTGTTAATTAATATTAACGCAGAATACAATTATATTTGGTATTTTTCAAAATACCAAAAAATATCTAAAATGTATATTTTTTATGTAACTTACCCAAAATAATAAATTAAACATGAACATCATGTACTTCATCACTTTCAGACATTTCTGGCTCATGATGTTTTTTGCTCTGTAAAATAACACAAATCATGGTCAGTACTAAGGCAATAATTACCTGAACCAATTTTATAATAATCAAGAAAAATATTTTAGAAACGGATTATATGTTGTATACTGGTCATCATTTTTTAAGCACTGTCAAACTATTTGGATATAATTTTAGTGCAAACTGTGTCATATAAAACTACCAGTAAATAAGCAGATTTGCTGAAAAATAAGTTTGTAATGCAACACATTTAGTCACAGGTGTTTGCAAAAGCTTGTTTATTACATTTTGTGATTACACTCTCCATACAACCTACAGTAATCTTCAAAGAAAGAAAATGTAATTTTAAACGCAGACTGGCTACTAGCTTGCCTAATAAAGCAGATACTTTCTACAAAAGAAGTGTAACGTGTTCATTTCTTCCAGGTGGTTTAAAGGTATGAAATGTAGGAAGAAGTTTTGGGTTTAAATGACCAGTTGAAAATGAGATTTCTTTTTCTTGCATATTAAAATTCAATCATTTTAAAAACATATGCATTTATAAAAATGTATATAAATGTATTATAAATACATATGTATTTAGAATACTTTACTCACAAATATCAGATTTTCAACCTCTTATACTTGTAATGTAACATAAACTGCACTAATACATTATATAGCATGTGTAAGTGTGATGGAACTCTGAGGTTCATGGAGAGGACTGAGTGCTGACCTCTTGCCCACAGACTATGGCCCTGGCCTGGGAGGGGTACACACTTTGGGGGCACCAGCGGCACCCTATATTCACTACAGCTGGACTCCTAACATAGGGTACCATGGGCACGCTCACTCAGGATGTCAAGCCATTGTCCCATGGTGTTTCCCCTAGGTTAAGAGTGCATCCTGTCTTTAATTAGGAAAGTGTGAGGCAGGCTTTCCCCATTGCGTGTCCTAATGTTAAACTGATTATGTTGTGTTATTGTATATCTGTTGTGTTGCATGTTAATATGTGGATTTAGGTATGTTAACACCTTCGCGACAAAGGACGTGCCAGGCACGTCCTGGGAGAAACTCCCTTAACGACAAAGGACGTACCTGGCACGTCCTGCGGTGAATCAAGTGGTTTTCGCGATCAACGATCGCGAAAACCGCTTTAACGGTGCTGGTCTATTGCCACGATGTCGAGGCAATAGCCAGCACTGAAATTTCTATTTTGGAGCACCCACGATCGCCCCACGGAGCGATCGTGGGCACCATATTGACGGAGCATGCTTCTCCGTCAATATGGCTAAGCCCTCTGACGGTCTGAGCTTCGGAAGTGAAAGTAACTTCACTTCCGTCGCTCTGAATATGCTACTTGACTGCCCCTAGTGGTAGTTAAGTAGCATTGCAATGGAAAATATTTAAAATAAATATTTAATTAATTAAAAACAGGTTATATAGATAGATTAGCCTATAGGGTTAAAATTAAATAATTTTTAGCATAAGGGATAGGGTTAAAATTAAATTAAAATTAAAAAATATTAAGGGATATAATAAGGATTAGAGTTGGGGTTAAATTTAGTGTTAGGGTTAAATTTTGGGTTCAGGTTGGGGTCAAAAGTTCAATATAGGAAAAAAACAAAAAACACTATTTTTGGTTTTTGCCCCATAACTCATAAAAAAATACCGAAAAATATGGAAACATGCATATTTTTGAACTCGGGACAACATTTAGAAACTATTTAGACGGGGTCTTTTTTTAATGATTTTATTTGTGTAAATTATATTTTAGGTCAAAGTTAGAAAAAGTGAAAAAATGTTCATCATATTTTATGATTTTTTTTGTAGTAAACTATAAGATATGATGAACATAATGGTATCTAATGAAAGCCCTTCTTATGACGATAAAAACAACATATAATTTGTGTGGGTACTGTATGTGAGAAAGAAAAAAATTACAGCTAAACACAAACACCCTAGAAATGTCAAAACAGCCATTGTCACCAAGGGAAAGTCAAGTTGAAAATGTCTTGTCACTAAGGGGTTAACTTGATTATGTCTGTATATAAAACTCTGTTTCTGTTCAAATAAAGTTATTATTCTTCACCCTATCCTAAGGCTTGGCTAGTTATTTGGATGCGGGCGAACCATATCCATGCGCTGGTGAGCCCGGACTTCCTTTTTGTTTGTATAGTTATTTGGATGACTACAGAGATCAGGAGATCCCACGGCTAAAATCACTGTCTGTCCTGAGGAAGCACACTCTGACAGAGGGGGTTCCATCACAATAAGGTATAAGTATATCTCAAAAAATGGTAAAAATGTATGTATACTTGGATCAGAGTTAAAGTTAGATGTAGTTAGATTTTGTTTAATAACAAAATACATCTTGGGTACAAGTAACCATTAGGGTTTCATACAAAAACAACAAAGTGACGCTAAATGCCAAAATAACGTGCAGAGTGTATATAATCTTGTATGATTCCAGAAAGGTATCTTCTCAGTTATTGAACATATAAAAGAAAACAGAAACAATATACATAAATAATATAGTGTAGTTAATTGAGGAATCTATGGAGAGTATGTTGTGGTTCCAAATTTTACACTCACACTTTCTCCCAAATATATTCAGTGTGTAAGGTTTTCTTTGCTCTTGGATATTCTCATGTTCTCCCCCAAGTAAAGAGTACAGATGAATGCAAATTCAAAGCATTTAATACAAAAAAAAAAGAATAAAAGTACCTTACACTTAATTTAAGGACAATAGACAAACAAGCTGAATAGCTGGACAAAGGCAGTGGATAGTCCCAAAAAACCCCATCCATTTACGTGTTTCACCCCTAAAATGAGGCTTCCTCAGAACGAAATTAGGGATGCCACCTAGCTGGTATTTTAATGGCAGGCCTGTAAAAAAAATCTAAAAAGAAAAGCTGGCACATCAAACATTCATGGAAACACTTTAATTTATTGTGGAAACCAAAATAAAAAAAAGCTTGCAAAACAGTAGGGAGTGGACACTTGACAAGTTTCACATTCAAAAACGCTTAATCATAAGTGTCTTTTATGATTAAACGTCTTTGGGCGTGAAACGCATCACATGCCCACTGCCCACCATTTTTTATGCTTTTGTTATTTTGTTTTCCACAATAAATTACAGTGTTTAAATGGATGTTTCATGTGCCAACTTTTCTTTTTACAATTTCACTGTTCGTGCCCTGTTAGCAGATGCTTTGGCGCACTCTCCCCTGGATCGATTCTATTTGCATTTTTATCTGACTTGCCAGAAAATTTGGAGCCCGACCTGCCTGAGGACAATTTCTTTTCCTACCTGTAAAAAAAATGGTTTGATGCCAGTGGTAAGTCTATAGAAGTATTGATCTGAAGAAAAAGATGGAAACCCTGGTAATAATACAGTGGATAGAACTATTTGTTTTGCTTGTAGACGCCATTTAGGCAGTGTTAATCCTTACACATTGGGGCCTATTCACTAAACAATAAAGTGTGCTGAACTGATATGTAAATATATTAAGAATCAGACATTAATTAAAGTCTGATTTAGTAATATGAATCTTTCCAACTGATTATTATAATTCCTATGTGTGGTTACCACAGTTATGTACACACTACTACTGAATTAGTCATATCAAGATACACACTGAATGGGGGGGGTCCCTAGCCTACTAATTTGGGACATTTGTCATTTCTATTGTGTGTATGCTTTTTCTGACTGCATTGTAAGGTTGAAAAGTTCTGTTTGATAAGATAGTTTCTGTTTGATTAATTAATTCATAAATAACAGCTAGTGGGATGATCCCTGATGTTTCTGATTTGCACAGGTCCTGCAATATCGGCTGTGTCTTCTTGGAAGTCCAACTGCTAGCTAAAACTTAGTCTCTTCAGTGTGACCTGGTAACGTTTTCCATTGATCACTAACCCAGTTTCGAAATCCACCCTAACTGCTGATAACGCCACTATTTCTCCATCTAATTAAGCCTGTTGTAACCTTTGCCTTGTCTCTCCTTTACTTGATCCACCTCTTTTTTCTTCAATAACCTCTGCAGAACATCTAGGTAACTCCCTCACTCTCAAGATTTGAGTCCCCATATTCACATTTCAAAGAAGAGTACAACATATCCAACTAGTAACCTCTGTATCAGTCTCCAGTGCACCATCTGACGCTAGAGAGGTGGTGGCATTAAGTGTACTGGAGGACTGTGCCTTTTTTTAACACCTTGTGTATCTCCTTTGTCCATTCTGACTAGAATACAAACTTGGTCAGGAAACGAGGGTGCAGATTGTAACACAGGGAAATATATGAAACAATAAAAAATATATAAATTGTGCAACATTGTGAGATTATGCTGTGCAGAATAATGGATGTATTAAGGTGCACTCACAAGTGTCCAGGAAACAAAAAGCTTCACGGAAGATGTATGTACTGTATAAACTTCTGGTTTAATCTGGGGTAAATGCAAAAAAAACATACATAGAGCAGTAAAATTAACAATAAAAATGGCCTGCACGTGAAGAAACACTTACAGGATCCATACAAATAAAAGCGTCTGTTGGTAAGTCCACAGGGGTAATGAAGAAGAGTCCCAGTCTGGTGCTAGTAATGCCAAAAGGCTCAGCTCAACGCGTTTTCCGGGTTGGGGGTAGTAGTCCCGGCTTCCTCAGGAGCAAAAATGATTTTTTTTCATAATTTTTTGATGAATAATCTCACAGTGTTGCACTATATATATATTTTTTTCTTGTTTCATATATTTCCCTGTGTTACAATCTGCGCCCTCGTTTCCTGACCATTTTCCACTTACAAATGGCACATTGAGGAGTGCCAAGAGTGGCAGCGTTTGCACACTAGGGTATTTACTATTGTTTATTGTTTGTTGGTGGAAACACTATTTTTTGTATATCACATAGAATACAAACTTGCAAGGTTCCCTCTGGCCTATGTCTATTGGGTCTATTCACTAAAATTCAAGAATAGTTCGAGGAGGTCATTTTATTGGTCAACCCAAGTTTGACTTAGACGAAAAATAAACTGGTTCAAATCTTCCCAATCGATAGTAATGAGCTGCACAATGATCCAAATTCAGCACCCAAGATTGGCTTAGTGTGAATCTGACTTTGTCTCAAAATGAAAGTCGACCTCCTCGCTAATTTTTGTGAATAGACCCATGCCTGTCCCTGTTGATCTAAACCAGTCTATAATTCCCCTTTAAGCTATGTATTAAACCCTGTGTACATTTCTGTTGCTATATGAACAAATAGTAATTTAACCTAACATAATGCCGCCAGATTCATCCACTGTCTATTTCCTTTTGAGGAAAGAGCTGAAGTTAAACTGTGACTAAAGTCATGGTTTAGTGGGCAGGATGTGGATAAACTAAATTAAGAGATTAACACACTACAACACTGGCAACAAATGTTCCATTCCACAATCTATAGGATAAATTTGGATTATTCCCTTTACTTAAAACGAGTATTACTGATGTTAAATGAAACAAAACAAAACTTTGAAAGATTGCATCAAGTGAAGACATTTTTAATAGGAATGTTTCCATGAAAGAATGCAAATTAACTACTTTATTAAACACTCTTTGCTCCATATAGCTTTATCAGGGGGGCATGTTGTTTAAAATCTTGATGAAGGGAGATATGACTTAATAAAGCACTTTATTTGTATTCTTTCATTAAAACATTTCTCTTTACAATGACTACACTTGAGGAAATCTTCTAAATAAACATGAATTCATTTTTTGCTGACACTTTATGGACGCTTTTCTTTTGAGCACTGAGTTTGCGCTGTTTTCTTACTGTAACTTACTGTTTAGAAATAGTGTGAAATACATACATAATAAAATACTGTCACTAACTGCCAATTAGTGGTTTTTGGAGGGAAACCACTCGAGTGAAACCTGAACTCTTGAGTTGAGTCCTCAGTATGATCAACTGGAACTTGATACAGATTAACTGATATGTAACTACTCTAAGAATAGTAAAGTTGCCAAACAGTTTAGGTTCTTGGGTATCGATAGTGAATCATATACAACGTAGTGGTCAGTGAGTAAAACAAACAGTTTCAGGTTTTTGGATGGAAACTTAAAAAAGCCCCAGTCCAGTCTTAATTTTTATATCAAATAGTGAGCTGTTCATTGTTTTCTTTTTTTTTTTTTACTTAAGCATGTCTATTTTTGTTTAAGAGGTGGAAACTGTATGAACACTTCCTGTGATACTTTGGCAGCTCTTTTTGTTCTATTTTCAAAGTATACATTTCTCTAAAAGACAAATTAGGTTCAGTTTAAAGAGTTTTAAATGCCTTTCTGCATTGTGCTCACCACATTGCTAGCAAATAAGAGATTATCAAGGTCCTTGTCATTATATTAAACTCTCTCCTCGTGTTTCATGTTTTACACCCCCTTAACACAACCATGTATAAAATCATTCACTGTCAGTTAAAAGATAGATATAGATAGTAATCTAGCATACTATGAACAGTCATAAACCATATCAGATTTAATAAATCTATCTGACTTTCAAAGATACAGTAACGCTTCACTTTAAAGTCATCATATATTAGAGACCATATTCATTTGCACCTAAAAGAAGGTAGATTAGAAGTTTATTTCCTATTTAACCATACAGAGTATTGTTTTACTATTAAGCAGGGAACCAATAGTTTCCAGAAAAGGGGAATTATAATGCTTTTTATAAATAGTAAGATCTGTGTAGATGTTACTAAGAACTGTCCTCAATGTATTACGTATTTTGGCTTCATATCCATAGATGTAACCAAACCAATTAATTAAATCTCCAATAGTGTAAGTATTATAAATCTATTTGAAAAAAAAGGGAAAAAAACATTAACCAGTGCTTGACTAACAGACCAATTTAGTAGCCAGACTAGTTATTTTTAGAAGGCAGGGAATACTACATTCATAAAGTTCAGTGAAATTGACCGGACATTAACCATGGACTACAGGGATTCTCCTCACAAGATCTCCTCTAGGTATAGCTGTTTTACAAACCTTCCTATATGTAACCAATACTGTGGCTAATTCTGTTCCTACAGTTTTGCCATTGCTATGTGAAAATTATTTACTACTGCTTCTGATTTCTGGTAGTAAGAAAAAACTAATACCCACAATTCACTGCACTACACATTTTGTTTGATACGCTTCTTATTGCTGCATCTTATTCCTGTGCCCATATGATTCATAACATATATTAAAGAAAGACATTGACCCAAAATATAATACTACCCACTTTCAAGTGCACCTCAACAATAACCCCAGATATAGATAGATGACTGCCCTTAAGGGCCCTGTTGCAGAAACCCTTTCTTGGCTACCACTAGGCCAATTTTTTTTTTTTATCTCTTTCTAACTTTTCTTTCTAAATAGATTATTTTTAAATGCCTCAATAAGAAAAATACTGACTTGTGGAAAGGGGACACTTGGCTGGCTAAGTAAAATGGTAAGTTCAGTCTACGAAAGCTAAAGTAAAGGTGTGGCTGTGATACTGGATAAAGTGTTTCTCATGGGCCCCTTTAAAGGGATGTGCAATGGTGAACTACACCTTCTGTACACCCTCTGGTGGCTGCCTAAAACAAGTCATATTTGAACTGAATTGCAGAAATGTTTCTGCTTTAGCAAATTGAAAGGAGAAATCACTCTGTCATTTTGCCTCCTTCCTCTAACTCTTTATTCATGATCTGACATATGTTTCCCTATCTGTCACTCTTTCTTTTCTATCTGTTTCTATTCCATTAATTGGACCATCTTGGCTCATTACCTCATTTAATTTGAATTCAATGTTCATACCTATGATATCACATTTAATAGATATGAAAGTTACCAGATGCCCCTTTTTAAACACGATAAAACTAATATCAAGTTTGCTGGATACCCAGGCCTTGTTTCCCCAGTTACTATATTGAATATATTAAGTAGATAAATAGATAAAACTTGGTCACTAGAGACTTCCCCTTCTCGATTTAGTATACCTTATGCAATGTCCAGGTGCTACCTGGATATCCAGCTGTAGAATATAGACAACAGAAAAAAAGGGAGTGGTTAGACTCTTGGTTTGTGCCAGTGATATCATGTAGTCCATGCAGTCTTAGTAAACATATTAATTAGAGTGGAGCAGCGTCATGGTGCAACATCAAAGCTTCTCAAAAGACTCAAAATGTTGGCAAGTACATTTTAGATTATTATCATCAACCATATGCATTGGAGGTTTTGTGTTTGTTTCCTTTTTCATGTGGTTTGAGGGCAGTGTATTCTACTTCTGTTGATTTTCTTCTCCGATTCATTTTGCTTGCTTTTACAGTCTAAGTTTCTATTAAAATCACACAGTAAGGAAAGTGGTGACTATGCCATCTACATACCTCCCTTAGTGAATTAAGATGGGTGACAGAGTTTGGGAGGTTGAGTCTCAGCGCTACCACTTTGCATGCACATAATGCATTCTTTGGTGTTTCCCAGACACCAGAGAATTAGACCAGGATTGCAATCTTGAATCCTGCTGTCCCACTGAACTATTTCTCTGTACCAAAAGTGGGACACAGGCAAAGGTAGGCAGAACAGATCCTCATAATTGGAACTGTCCCGCACAAAGCAGGACAGTTGGGAGCTATGCATCTATTAGCCACACTAAATGTCAGTTTTCAGGATTTTATAATGATGGGATTTTTTTGTCTGAGCCTCATAGGATCTGTAGTTAATGACTGATAAAGTGACAAGCATTACCTGTTGTCTAGAGTTCCCATGATGACCAGCCAGCCAAAAGTCTAGTATTGGAGGAGGATGCTGTGGCATGTTATGGGGTAATGCAAACTGTGGCATTGTCAGGTTGGGGCTGAGAGCCTATGGCAGGGAGGTAGCCCGGGGCCATAGGGCAGCAGCAAAGAGAGAGCGTAACGTCTGGGCAGTCTGGGTCAAAGGGCAGGCAGTAAAGTAGTGTACATGAAAGTCCAAGCTGGGGTCGTTGCAGGCAGTATGATGAGGGAAAACATCAAGTCGGGGTCAAGGGTAGGAGAGATCAGGATATCCAATGAGAAAGCTGAGGTCAAAAACCCGGGAGGTCTGATCAGTAAAGGCTGCAAAGGGGAAAAAACACTGCAAGGGAACTAAAGGTAAATACCACTTAGCAGCTCAATACACAAGCACTGAAGTCAGTGAAGTCAGTGCTTGGTATATAAAGGCTGCTGGGCTGAAACCCCTCCCACTCCAATTACGGAAGCCCACCCACCCCCCACATAGCAGCCTGGCACTCACTAGAATGAGTGCCAGCCTCCGTCCCCGCCACCTACGCTACCACCAAGGAGAATGGTGCAAGGCCACGCCACCCGCCATCTGCACCATGGAGGCGCACGCTGACCATGGGGCGCGAGGTACTGGAGGCCGGGATGCGGCTGAGGAGACAGACGGAGCTGGGTGAGGTAAGGGACCACTGTCTGGCATGGTACGGGGGTCCTGAGCTCCGTGGGGGAAAATGACATTGTGGCATATTATGAGGCAAAGTGACACTGTGGCATGATATGAGGGGCATAACACTGGTGCTTGTAATTGGGAAAAATTAGTCTGTGGCAATTTATTAGGCAAAGTGACTGTGGAATTTTATGGGGCAAAGTGACACTGGGATGTTAAGTGGAGTGGTAAAAGTGACACTGGGACACTGATGTTATAGGGGCACAATAACTCTGTGGAATGTTATGGGGAAAAAGTTATACCGGCATGTTATTGGAGAAAAGTGACATTGTAGCATGGTATGGGGCAAAGTCGCACTGCGGCATGTTCTGGGTGGGTAGGGTTGCAGTGTGGCATGTTGTGGGGTAAAATCACTGTGACTGTGTGTGTAAGTTTGACGGTGTGAGTTGTGGATGTTTGTGTGACTGTATGTAAGTTCTACTGTATGTGTGACTGTGTGTGTGCGTACTTGTGGCTGTATGTAAAATGTGATTGTGTATATGTGTTTGTATGTGTACTACTGTGGTGCTCTGTGGTACACACATACACTGCATGTTACTGTGAGCTTTATTGCTCTGGAGTCTGTGATATACACACACTGCAGATCACTGTGTTCAAGTTTACCTAGAAATATGTATGCTGTTTTGAAAGCAAAGGGTGGTCACATAAAACCAATCATAATAATTTGTTTTAGATGTTTCTTCTGTTCACTCACTTTGCATTTTGTTAATTGAGAAATATAAACTACTAACATGCCTATTTTTAAAAGCTTACTTTACAGCATTTTTTTCTCACAGTTCTGTACATTGATGTGTGCAATTACACAACACACATTTTAACAACTGACCATTAGGGTGAAAAAAGTTAAGAACATTCGGCTAGTAAAATTTAAACAAACCTAAGACCAAAAATAAGAATGCATAGCACTAGCTCAATAGCTTAGTAGAAATTTGTAGAGTGCGAATGTATCAATCACTCCTATGTGTAGGATATACTAACAGAGCTACTTAGTATATTCTACACATGGGAGTGATACATATGCACTTAAATCGAATTTATAACTGAGGGGCCTAGAGCAGCACAAAACCAAGATACACCACTGCCCCAACCGACCGTAAGCATCAAACAGAAAAAAATGTGAAAAATTCACGGAGACAAATGTTCTGGATAAAAAGGTAAAACTCCTAGAGAATAATGGACTGCCACAAATTCATTACAATTATAATCACCATGTTTTACACAGAGCTTTATGGATGTACCTGACTTCTAATTATAACAAGACTGATTCCTGAACTGGTCAGCCTGGCTTTTAAAGTCAACACATATTTGTTAAATCCTGGCATATATACTTGTTGTCAACTAAATAATGTAATTTGTTTTTAACATTTTTATTTTCCCAGCTTGAACATTATTCAGGTTGTTGCCTCACCATTATTTAGTTGCAGCTTTATGTCTAGCAGTTAACCCCTTAAGGACAGAGCCTTTGAAACATTTTTGTCCTTTCTGGACAATGGCTATTTTAACATTTCTGTGCTGTTTGTGTTTAGCAGTAATTTTCTTCTTCGTCATTTGCTGTACCCAGACATATTATATATTGTTTTTATCGGGACAGGAAGGGCTTTCTATGGATGCCATATTTTTGATCATATCTTATCATATTATAAAAAAAAAAAAAAAAATATGGTAAAAAAAAAAAAACTTCTCCTCATCGACAATAGCGAACGAAAAACATGCTAAATAGATTCTACTATTTCTCCTGAGTACAGGGATACCACCCATGCATAGGTTTGTTGGGTTGTTTGGGGGCTAAAATGCCAAATTTGTGAGGTGCCGTTTTTTGTTTTCCAACTTGAAATTTTTACATGCAGACAGCCTGCACCCATGTCCCATTTGGGACATATTTGAAACCAGCCAGTGTATTTTACCCCATCAACCCATATATTTTTTAAAAGTAGACACCCTAGGCTATCTCAAATGGTGGTATTTTTACACTTTCCATGCACTAATTCTACCACCAGCCTTTGTCAAAGTTTGTGGTAGTAATTTTTTTGTGTTTTTTTTTTTTCACAAACCTTGTACTTCAGACATGAATTCACAGATTTTGGTATGTGTCACTGCCAAATAACACCCCAATAAGTGTTCAGCAACATCTCTTGAGTACAGGGATACCCCCCATGCATAGGTTTGTTGGATTGTTTGGGGGGTAAAAGGCCAAATTTGGGAGGTGAAGTTTTTGGTTTTCCAATTTGAAATTTTGACATGCAGACAGCCTGCACCCATGTCCCATTTGGGACATATTTGAAACCAGCCAGTGTATTTTACCCCATCAACCCATATATTTTTTAAAAGTAGACACCCTAGGCTATCTCAAATGGTGGTATTTTTACACTTTCCATGCACTAATTCTACCACCAGCCTTTGTCAAAGTTTGTGGTAGTAATTTTTTTGTGTTTTTTTTTTCACAAACCTTGTACTTCAGACATGAATTCACAGATTTTGGTATGTGTCACTGCCAAATAACACCCCAATAAGTGTTCAGCAACATCTCTTGAGTACAGGGATACCCCCCATGCATAGGCTTGTTGGATTGTTTGGGGGGTAAAAGGCCAAATTTGGGAGGTGAAGTTTTTGGTTTTCCAATTTGAAATTTTGACATGCAGACAGCCTGCACCCATGTCCCATTTGGGACATATTTGAAACCAGCCAGTGTATTTTACCCCATCAACCCATATATTTTTTAAAAGTAGACACCCTAGGCTATCTCAAATGGTGGTATTTTTACACTTTCCATGCACTAATTCTACCACCAGCCTTTGTCAAAGTTTGTGGTAGTAATTTTTTTGTGTTTTTTTTTTCACAAACCTTGTACTTCAGACATGAATTCACAGATTTTGGTGTGTGTCACTGCCAAATAACACCCCAATAAGTGTTCAGCAACATCTCTTGAGTACAGGGATACCCCCCATGCATAGGTTTGTTGGATTGTTTGGGGGGTAAAAGGCCAAATTTGGTAGGTGCAGTTTTTGGTTTTCCAAATTGAAATTTTGACATGCAGATCGCCTGCACCCATGTCCCATTTGGGACATATTTGAAACCAGCCAGTGTATTTTACCCCATCAACCCATATATTTTTTAAAAGTAGACACCCTACGCTATTTCAAATGGTGGTATTTTAACACTTTCCATGCACTAATTCTACCACCACCCTTTGTCAAAGTTTGTGGCAGTAATTTTTGTGTGTTTTTTTTCCACAAATATTGTATTTTAGACATAAATTCACAGATTTTGGTATGTGTCACTGCCAAACAATAACCCAATATGTGTTCAACAACATCTCCTGAGTACAGGGATACCACCCATGCATATGTTTGTTGGGTTGTTTGGGGGCTAAAAGGCAGTGGTGTATCTTGATTTTGTGCTGCCCTAGGCAGACAAAATCCGGGCACTCCCCTACCCAAGCTGCACACCCACGTTACACACCTAAGACATGCACCATCATTCAGACTCACATCAAGCTCACACTCCCATCACACTCAGTCACACACTCCTACTCCCATCACACTCAGTCACACACTCCTACTCACACACACACACACTCTGACTCCCATCACACTCAGTCACACACACTGTCTCCCATCACACACACTCTGACTCCCATCACACTCAGTCACACACACTGTCTCCCATCACACACACTCTGACTCCCATCACACTCAGTCACACACAGTCTCCCATCACACACACTCTGACTCCCATCACACTCAGTCACACACACACACACACTCTGACTCCCATCACACTCAGTCACACACACTGTCTCCCATCACACACACTCTGACTCCCATCACACTCAGTCACACAGTCTCCCATCACACACACTCTGACTCCCATCACACTCAGTCACACACAGTCTCCCATCACACACACTCTGACTCCCATCACACTCAGTCACACACACTGTCTCCCATCACACACACTCTGACTCCCATCACACTCAGTCACACACACTGTCTCCCATCACACACACTCTGACTTCCATCACACTCAGTCACACACACACACACACACACACACTCTGACTCCCATCACACTCAGTCACACACACTGTCTCCCATCACACACACTCTGACTCCCATCACACTCAGTCACACAGTCTCCCATCACACACACTCTGACTCCCATCACACTCAGTCTCACACAGTCTCCCATCACACACACTCTGACTCCCATCACACTCAGTCACACACACTGTCTCCCATCACACTCAGTCACACACACTGTCTCCCATCACACACACTCTGACTCCCATCACACTCAGTCACACACACTGTCTCCCATCACACACACTCTGACTCCCATCACACTCAGTCACACACAGTCTCCCATCACACACACTCTGACTCCCATCACACTCAGTCACACACAGTCTCCCATCACACACACTCTGACTCCCATCACACTCAGTCACACACAGTCTCCCATCACACACACTCTGACTCCCATCACACTCAGTCACACACACACACACACAGTCTCCCATCAGCACTTACCTTTCATTGGAGGCTAGTGGCAGGCAGCATGGTCCCTCCATGCTGCCTGTTCGGCTTCCCGGCGATTGTGCCGACAGGTCACGTGACCGGGCGCGCGTATGACGTCAGCGCGCCCGTCACGTGACTGTCGGGACTTCCGTGTCAGCACACTGCACGGGGAGCCGAACAGGCAGCACGGAGGTTTCTCTGTGCTGCCTGTTCGGCTCCCCGTGCAGCCTGGCAGGCAGAGCGATGGTGAGGGGGGATCTTCCGATCCCCTGTCACCTCCGTCTCTGCCAGCAAGCGCGGTCTTTTTTTTTTTTTTTTTTTAAAGGGCCGGATTTTTTTATTTTTAATTTTTTTTTTTCTAATTTTTTTTTTCAGTGCTGGGGGGTGCCCCCCAAAATTTGCCGCCATAGGCATCCGCCTAGGATGCCTCGCGGTAAATACAGCACTGCTAAAAGGGCCACATTGTGAAGGTGCGCATTTTCAACTTGGAATATTGACGTGTAGTCAGCCTTAGCCCATCTTTCATTTGGGACTTTTTTTTAAAGTAGGACAGTGTATTTTACCCCAAAAAGTATATATTTTGTAAAAGTAGACACCCTAGGCTATTTTAAATGGTGTTATTTTAACACTTTCCATGCACCAATTCTACCACCAGCCTTTGTCAAAGTTTGTGGTAGTCATTTTATGGTGTATTTTTTCCCACATACATTGTACTTTAGACACAAATTCACATATTTCGGTAAGTGTCACTGACAAACAATACCACAATATATGTTCAGCAACATCTCCCAAGCACAGGGATACCACTCATGCATAGCTTTGTCAGCTTTGTTGGGTGTTGAAAGGCTACATTTGAGAGGTGCGCTATTTGATTTTCAAACTTGGAATTTGAACATGTAGAGCAAGGAAGGGGTTAATAGCTCTTATAAGAGCCTTTGTAGTACTGTACAAAAATATTTACCCCTAAAAATGCACAGACAAGAAAAAATGTTCTTCTGTGCAGTGATCAGTGGCAGGGAAGGGGTTAATACACTACACTATACAAAGGGTATGGCTTTTATAAAAGCCCTTGGGACTCACAATTTTTTAACATTTAATTTAATTTATTACAATTAAAAAATTATGTTATACAGATCTGTCTCTTTCCCTCACTAAAACTCAAGTGAGGAGAGGGAGGCAGATCCATATGGGTCAGAACAAATTTTACGAACCAGACGAATGGTGATGCTCATCTGAGAAATCGCCAAACCACCTTTGCCACTGATCGGCTGTTACTGATCGCTATACACGCGTTCAGACAGCTTCAAAAGGAATACACGTAATCCCCTAGTGGGTATAATTAACCCCTAGCGAGTCTGACAAAAAAAATGCTGATAGCAAAAAAAAATCCTTCTGCGACTAGATTGCTCCATATGCGCTGCTAAGGCAGTGACCATATGCACTGCTTAGGCAGTGACCATATGTGCTGCTTAGCAAGTGATATACGGCAAGGAAGGGGTTAATAGCTCTTAAAAGAGCCTTTGATATACTGTAATAAATCAAAGTAAAAAAAAAAAACCCTAAAAAAACGCACAGACAGCAAAAAATGTGCTGCTGTGTAAGATCACTGCGTACACAGCGATCAATTGCAAGGAAGGGGTTAAATACTGGAAACGGCTTTTATAAAAGCCTTTGGGTCTCAATTCTATTAAATATATTATAATTAAAAACTTACATTATACAGCTGTCTCCCTCCCTAACTAAAACTCAAGAGAGAGGGAGGCAGATCTACACGGGTCAGATCAAATATTTACAAATATTGATCTAACCAGACGAATGGTGATGCTCATCTGAGCAAACGCCAACCTGCCTTTGTCACTTATCAGCTGTTACTGATCGCTATACATGCGGTCAGACAGCTAAAAAAAATTTTTTTTACGTTAAACGTAGTCCCTACGTATTAACCCCTAAAAAATGCACAGACAGCAAAAAATGTGCTGCTGTGTATGATCACTGCGTACACAGCGATCAATGGCAGGGAAGGGGTTAAATGGCTTTTATAAAAGCCCTTGGTGTTTAAAATTTTATTAAATATTTTTTTTATTATTTTATTTTATTTTTTTACTTTATCTGATCTGTCTCTCTCCCTTACTATAACTAGTAAGGTGAGGGAGGCAGATCAATACTTGTCAAAGGCAATATTTGCTAATATTGCCTTTGAATGTATGGTAAGTGCTCATCAGAGCACTTACCATACATGCCTGCACACAGATCACATAGATCTGTTGTGCCGGTGTTCTGACGAATTACTCGAGCAAATTCTCCTACAGCAGGAGGATCACAACTCCCATGAAGATGAGGCAGCCCTCACCAGGGTGCTTACCTCTCTGTTGGCTCCTTATGTTTCCCCCCCCCGCCCCGTGTTACTTACCAGCGTTTTGTTTGAATCCAGCCACGGACACAGCGCATTCCCACACGGCTTGATAGCCGCGCGCATGCGCTGTGTACCGCCGCTGTCCGATCAGCTGGTGAGAAGGGGTGTGCGGGGGGCGGGATGTGGGTTGGTTAGCTCGCGCATGCGCGGTGGACATAAAGTTACAGGTGAGTTATCAGCTGTAACTTTCTGCGCATGCGCAGTGAGCAAATTCTCCTGCGATTGCGCAGGAGAATTTGCTCGAGTAATTCGTCAGAACACCGGCATCGATTGGCTCCCCCTAGAGCATCGGAAGTGAAATACTTTCACTTCCGATGCTCTTGCCATTAGAAGGGAAGCACTGCCTGTACAGGCAGCGTTCCCTTCTACTGAGCCGATGGGGTCGCTCAGGAGAGCGACCTCCATCGGCTCTGGGGAGCAGCATGGTGTTGTTAAGTGCCTCGCTGGTGAGGCACTTTAACAACACCGGAGATGCTTAGAAAGCGAACAATCGTTCGCTTTCTAAGCACTTGTGTGCAGTGGGCACAGCCATTTTTAAATGGCTGCTACGATCACTCCGGGGAGTGATCGTAGCGCGCCCCTGCACATTTGGGGGGTGTTGCACAATGCCTCTATTCCATCGGCTCTGGGGAGCAGCATGGTGTTGTTAAGTGCCTCGCTGGCGAGGCACTTTAACAACACCGCAGATGCTTAGAAAGCGAACAATCGTTCGCTTTCTAAGCACTTGTGTGCAGTGGGCACAGCCATTTTTAAATGGCTGCTACGATCACTCCGGGGAGTGATCGTAGCGCGCCCCTGCACATTTGGGGGGTGTTGCACAATGCCTCTACCTAGAGGCATTGTAGCAACACCGTTAGAGTAAAGAAAGCGACCACTGGTCGCTTTCTTTACTCAGTTTAGTGCATGACGTGCCAGGCACGTCACCTGTCGGCAAGTCCACGATTTGCCGTGACGTGCCTGGCACGTCATCTGTCCTTAAGGGGTTAATGGAGAGATGGAATAGTTGGACCTCCTCCACCACATAGGACAGATTTCAGTAGCAGCATAGACTGCTTTGTGTGCCTGCTATTAGTAGTTGAGTAGGTATCACCATATTAAGTGTTTACCTTGAAGTGGCAGTTGAACTTAACTATGGTTTGGCCAAGGTTTATACAATGGTTGTCAACTTTATTAGGATGAGACGCGTAGACTATTTTTTTTCACTGTACATTACTCAACCATGTAGCCATACAAGCATAATGTCATAAACTTTTTGATGATGATTCTTATGGTAGAGGAAGTTTGGAAATACCCTAATGGAATTCTAGAGAAATTTTAAAGGGTAATTCGATCTATAAAACCAAAACAATAGTCTTTTTTGATATAATCAAAATGTAGTTTCATAAACTATATTCATTATCATAATACATATAAACTACTATGTATATGCTGGGGGCATTGTGCCACTGTGCCCAGTTCTGTGGGTCAAGTGTTATGTGGGAATGTAACACTGTGGCGAGGCAGTGTGAACAATGTGCTGTTAACTGGGCACTATTGAAAGGGATTATTATGAAAGCAGTCTGGTATAAAAGGGGTGGAGTTTCTAGTGGGTGGTTGTCAGAAAAAGGGTGTGGCTTGAATGTGTCATGTTTATGAAGGCGACAAGTTAGCTATATAGACACAGCCACCAGAGGGCACAAGGCATCAATAATCCAAGTCTTAGCACTCTTATAGAGAATGAAATGATCAAAAAAAATACATAAACTAAATAATTTGCTCTAGATATACACTAGGTTCAAATAACCATCAAAGGAATGAATTCACTACTGTGGATCTTAAATATCGACAAACAGGTTATTTGTTTTCTGTAAATATCTACAAGTGATTCCCAGCATCCATTATTTATGTTTTCCAAAGAGTGAATTCATTTGGCTGCATTTACGGTATTTGGTCGAATGCTCTGAAAAAGTCCCCTCTTCTTATATTCGAAGTTCGTCTTATAATCAGACCTCAAATTGAGGTCTGACTATAAGACTGGGATCCAGGTCCACCGCAGAGTTGCAGGGGACCTGGACCCCCCTCACAAGCAGCTGGTGGATGTCTGAGCAGTGCGCGCAGACAGCCTCCGTTGCTGCCCTGCACATCCTTCGGGACTTCTTTGACGGAAGCCGGGATGTCATGTGATCTTCCAGACTTGCCCTTCCAGACTTGCCCAATGCTTGCTTTCCCCCCTCCCTACCCCAAACATAGCCAATCTCCCTGGTGGCCAGTGGGGGCAGCCGGTGGATGTCTGCACATATGTCTGCACAACTGCCCCCACTACCCTCCACTTCCTCCAGGACATCTATGACGGAAGCTGGGAGGTCACATGATCTTCCGGCGATCCTCCATAATAGACAGAAGTGTCGGGCAGCATTAGGGGGAGAGAGGAGGGAGCCAGCACTGGGTGGAGGGAGGGGAAAGAGGCAGCACTGAGCAAGTCTGAGGGGGGTGAGGCAGAATTGGGCAAGTCTGGGGGAGGGAGCGGGGAAGAGGAAGCTTTGGACAAGTCTGGAGGAGGGAGGGGAGAAGAGGAAGCACTGAGCAAGTCTGAGGGGGGTTAGGTAGCATTGGGCAAGTCTGGGGGAGGGAGCGGGGAAGAGGAAGCATTGGACAAGTCTGGAGGAGGGAGGGTAGAAAAGGAAACATTGGGCAAGTCTGGGGGGGGGAGAGGCAGCATTGGGCAAGACTGGAGGAGGTAGGCGGGAGAGGCCGCATTGGGCATGTCTGAGGGGGGAGAGGCAGCATTGGGCAAGTCTGGGGAGGGGGGGGAGAGGCAACATTGTGCAAGACTGGAGGAGGTAGGCCGGAGAGGCCGCATTGGGCATGTCTGAGGGGGGAGAGGCAGCATTGGGCAAGTCTGGGGAGGGGGGGGAGAGGCAGCATTGTGCAAGACTGGAGGAGGTAGGCGGGAGAGGCCGCATTGGGCATGTCTGAGGGGGGAGAGGCAGCATTGGGCAAGTCTGGGAAGGGAGGGGGAGAGGCAGCATTGGCCAAGTCTGGGGAGGTAGGGAGAGAGGGAGTATTGGGCAAGTCTGGTGGGCAAATGGCTGTGGGGGGCAGATGAGCAAATAAAAGTAAATTAAAACAATAAATGCATTTTTTTTATATCATAATTTTTATTAAATATAAAAAATCAATTTCATTTGAATATTTTTTTTTTTCCTATAGGGTAGTCTTATATTCAGGCTTTTAGTTTTTTTCCTAAAGGATATATCCAAAGTTTGGGGGGTCGTCTTATAATCAGGGTCATCTTACATTCGAGCAAATATGGTAAATTACATTTATCAATAAAAAGAAAAATAGATTCTGCCAACCAACCTAAATTAAATACATTTAGTCACCAAGATGGTACTTTGTCTGTAGGCTGGACAAAATTTGGCTTGATGCCAATGTTAGTCCATGAAGGTTGATATTTTATTTAAATGAAAGCTGACAACTCTAATTGTAGTTTGATTGTAATTAACATATTTTCTCAAATGTAAGACAAACTCTTTTATAAGAGGAGCTCTGGATTTTTGGATGTCTTTTCTCAACAGCCCTTCCCCCTATTTAATTATCCAATTCATCCCAGCCCCCTCTCTTTATAGGAGCCCCGTCACCTTATTACCCCTTAAGAATTTAAGCACCTCATCCACCTCATCATAATCCTCTTTTAATGCAACAAACCCTCCTCCTCTCCGTACCATCTCATTTGTGATCACATCACCCTTCCTCACCCAACTTTGTACCCATTAATATTATCCACTCTACAATATGTCTTGAGACACTTAAATAAAATACAAAGAACACATCATTGTGTAATAAGTTAATCACTGAACAACTATATGTGTTACTTAAATGCACTCAAAATGGAGGGGAAAGCCCATCAATAAATGCAACTCAGCTTCAGATCTTCACAAGCAAAATCTTTCAATCTAAAATATATAAAAACAACACAAACACATGGTGCAGAGCATGTCACTGGGAAATGATTCCTACTGCACTGCAGTCACTTACAGGGTCAATGTGCAAACTTAAATCAATATGTAGTGCAAAGATGGCAAAACAAATAAACAAGCTCCTTAGGAGCTGAAATATGTCCATAGATCCAGGAGAAGATCTGTGTAGCCTCTTTATGTGTTTTACTGGTACACATGTTGTGGGTTCCATGGAAGAAATCGGCATATCTATGCTGAGTTCTTCTGAGGGAGCCACAAACTCTAGTACTCTAGTGAAATATGTTAAGAGTCAGTATCATAATATTATTTTTTCTCTCTGAATGCTAAGGAAAATAATATTATCAGCAAGATCAGGGCCGCTTTAAGACCCTAGTGGGCCCCCCTCGACCCAATTTTTCTAAAGTCGCATTGTAAAAAAACGTTATGAAAAAGATGACTGTGAATTCTTGCCAGGTTAAGACGGAACTTTTATTAATAATCGATAAAATATATAACGAGTTATATGTGTTATTTTATTGATTATTAATTAAAGTTACGTCTTAACTTGGCAAGATTTCACATGCATCTGTTTCATAACTTATTTATTTTTAGGGTTACCTCCTAGTTGAAGTCTCTTTTTACATCAGAACTACTTTAGAGACCATATATATAATGTAGCCAGTTTTTCCACTAGTTAAAGTTGCCCTGAGCTAGATCCCACAAGATAAGCATAACGCCTCAATAGGGCTGAAAATATAAAATATATAAAAGCTAGTCAATTAATAGCAGAATGAATGATTATTTTCAAAATATAAAACAGTATCAGATATCAAGAAGGACTGCAAGGTAACAGGTAGAGTCCTATATTATAGAATTAATGATGATATACAGGAGGAATGCTTGGAAGTAGAACAAATGTTTACCAAAGTTTGACCCTGAACATGTTTAATGGTTGAACTGTAATGGTTTTAAATTAAAATTGGCTCTTGGCAAGGAGTTTTTCAAAGATTAGTTCATTATACAGAAATACACTGATGTGGAGTTCTCTACCCATCAACATTGCTTTTCTTAGAATTGAATCTGAGAATCGCCATTTATTTATAACACAATATATTACTTCCTCAAACTGTGTAAAGCCCCTGGATCCCCTGGAATTCATTGCCCACTAATAAATGCACCCCATGTAATTCTGGTAGTTATGCCAGAGCCTCCAGTGCAGTGGCGTCACTATGGTTGGTGTCACGCGGTGCGGAAACTCATGGTGTCACCCCCCTGGATTTCCACCAATACAATGGCAAAAAGATTCCTTAGTAATGCCAGTTAGATGGCCTATTAACTATGCCACACACAGGAGCCCCATAACTTTTCCACACACAGGAGCCCCATAAATTATGCCACACACAGGAGCCCCATAAATTATGCCACACTAGAGACCCACTATTTATACCTCACCTCTGCCCAATTAATTATGCCACACACACAGGTGCCCAATAATTATGCCACACACACACAGGTGCCCCTAAATTACGCCACACAAAAGAGTCCTTTAATTATGCCACACATGGGGCCCAATAAATATCCCACACACAAGCTCCCCATAATTATGCACACATGGGACCGCCATTAATTATGCAACACAAAGGAACCCCACGAGGTGACAATTGTACAATTATAGATACCAGGAATATTGTGCCAGTCAGATACCCGTAAAATTGTGCCATTCAGATACCAGTAATATTGTGCCACTCAGAGCCCAGTAATATTGTGCCAGTCAGATACCAGGAATAACGTGCCATTCAGAGCCCAGTAATATGGTGCCAGTCAGATACCAGTAATATCGTGCCACTCAGAGCCAAGTAATATTGTGCCAGTCAGATACCAGGAATATTGTGCCAGTCAGATACCAGTAATATTGTGCCAGTCAGAGCCCAAAAATATTGTGCCACTCAGAGCCCAGTAATATTGTGCCAATCAGATACCAGTAATATTGTGCCAATCAGAGCCCAGTAATATTGTGCCATTCAGAGCCCAGTAATATTGTGCCAGTCAGATACCAGTAATATTGTGCCACTCAGAGCCCAGTAATATTGTGCCAGTCAGAGCCCAGTAATATTGTGGCATTCAGAGCCCAGAAATATTGTGCCATTCAGATACCAGTAATATTGTGCCAGTCAGATACCAGGAATATTGTGCCAGTCAGATACCAGGAATATTGTGCCATTCAGAGCCCAGTAATATTGTGCCATTCAGAGCCCAGTAATATTGTGCCAGTCAGATGCCAGTTATATTGTGCCACTCAGAGCCCAGTAATATTGTGCCAGTCAGAGCCCAGTAATATTGTGGCATTCAGAGCCCAGTAATATTGTGGCATTCAGAGCCCAGAAATATTGTGCTATTCAGATACCATTAATATTGTGCCAGTCAGATACCAGGAATATTGTGCCAGTCAGATACCAGGAATATTGTGCCATTCAGAGCCCAGTAATATTGTGCCAGTCAGATACCAGTAATATTGTGCCACTCAGAGCCCAGGAATATTGTGCCAGTCAGATACCAGGAATATTGTGCCATTCAGAGCCCAGTAATATTGTGCCAGTCAGATACCAGTAATATTGTGCCACTCAGAGCCCAGTAATATTGTGCTAGTCAGATACCAGGAATATTGTGCCATTCAGAGCCCAGTAATATTGTGCCAGTCAGATACCAGTAATATTGTGCCAGTCAGATACCAGTAATATTGTGCCAGTCAGAGCCCAAAAATATTGTGCCACTCAGAGCCCAGTAATATTGTGCCAGTCAGATACCAGTAATATTGTGCCACTCAGAGCCCAGTAATATTGTGCCATTCAGAGCCCAGTAAAATTGTGCCAGTCAGATACCAGTAATGTTGTGCCACTCAGAGCCCAGTAATATTGTGCCAGTCAGAGCCCAGTAATATTGTGGCATTCAGAACCCAGTAATATTATGCCATTCAGATACCAGTAATATTGTGCCAGTCAAATGCCAGTAATATTGTGCCAGTCAGAGCCCAGTAATAGTGTGCCAGTCAGAGCCCAGTAATATTGTGGCATTCAGAGCCCAGTAATATTGTGCCAGTCAGAGCCCAGTAATATTGTGGCAGTCAGAGCCCAGTAATATTGTGGCATTCAGAGCCCAGTAATATTGTGCCAGTCAGATTCCAGTAATATTGTGCCAGTCAGAGCCCAGTAATAGTTTGCCAGTCAGATGCCTGTAATATTGTGCCAGTCAGAGCCCAGTAATATTGTGCCAGTCAGAGCCCAGTAATATTGTGCCAGTCAGAACCCAGTAATATTATGCCAGTCAGATACCAGGAATATTGTGCCTGTCAGAGACCAGTAATATTGTGCCAGTCAGATACCAGTAATATTGTGCCAGTCAGAGCCCAGTAATATTGTGCCAGAGCCCAGTAATATTGTGCCAGTCAGATACCAGGAATATTGTGCAATTAAAGTGCTCGTTTTCAACCACCCTCCTCCCCCCTTCCCCATCACTTACCGAATGGCTGCTGCTCCGTGTCCCCGGACGGACACCTCATCCGTGCAGTCTTCCCTCCTGCACGGAGGAGGGAAACACAGTCTCTGGATGTGATGTAACGTCACATCCGGTCGCTGTGGTTTTGATATTTTCTCTTTTTTCCAGCGGCCGCATCCAAGGGATGCGGCTACCAGAAAAAAAAGAAGAAAAAAAAGTTAAGCAGCGAGGAGCAGGGGGTGCCGGCAGCACAGGTGTCACCCCCGCTGGAGGTGTCACCCGGTGTGGTCCATACCCCCCTCGGGATGCCACTGCTCCAGTGACATGATTTGACTCTGATAGCTATAACAGACAGACTTAGTAAAAAAGCTGTCAAATAAAATATATTAAATTAGGATTTTTATTACTAACTGATAATATGATCTGAACAGGTGTGCATTATATCATATGTAGAATCTTGGATTTAAGAGAAATATATTAATTTACCTATTCTGTCACACTTTTGAAATACATCTCTGTTTGAATATTAATTAATATTCTAATTATATGTGCATATGTAATTCATTAATCATGTAAAATATATATTTCAGGAAGCTCCTCCAAATCTAATGGGCACTGTGGATATTACATAGAAACATTGGTCCTTATCTGCCAGCAAATTATATCAGCCCATTTGGTCTGCCAAAGTTCTCCCTAAAAAATCGGAATACTTTCATTAGTTCCTGGCATTCTCTTATAAATAGGATGACATTATGCCTATTCCATGCATGCTGGGCATTCACTCGGGGACCACCATTAAAGAGCACAGCTTAGTTCATAGCCTTATAACTATTAAAGTCATAAAAGGTATTATGACACTATATATTCGGATACTGTTACATATTCATAGTCACTATTTTAAGCAATCATAATAATCTTTCAGCCTGCAAGCTGATGACATCCCTGACCACATAATTAATTCTAAGACTAATATAATTTTACCTTTTTCAACAATAAGCTCCTTAAATCCAGTCCGGTTTTCTTATCGAAAATGTAGCAGGGCCAGCGCCTTGTGTTATTCTTCTTTGTATATTAAAATAAAACGAGAACTCCTCAGTTGTAAGAGGAAGTGCATTAACAGAATCTTTTCTCAATCAGTTTGCACGTTTTTCAGTGTGGTCTCCAGTTACGTAATTTTGGGTGTTACAGCAAATTACCATACATATCATCATTTCCGTATGTTAATATAACTACAGCACCAGATAGATACCTTTATCATATGTTGCTAGCCTGCGATAAACATAGTCAAAATAACTGATTATCCATTTTTGGCAAATATGCTATCATTTTGTAATGAACTATTATAATAAAACTTATTTTTTTATTTTATTGCAAACTTACAAAAATTACATATAATGGGTACATTTTACAGTGCTTTAAATATGTATACATTTTAATTCCAGTTATTGTGCAGTTGACGTTTGTCCCTTATGCCTATTAGAGCACAATGCTCAGTAACGTAATACACTCATTCCCCTCTTCCCCCCTATCCCCTCTGGTCCCCCCTCAGAAAAAGAGGACTGAGAAGGAAAAGGAAGGAGGGGAGGAAAGCACACACCATCCCAGCCATTATGCATTAAATTCACAAGTACATCAGATGTAGTTGTCAGAGACGTAACTAGAAACCACCGGGCCCCAGTGCAAAAATTGCCCCGGGTCCCCCCAAACCCATCATTCATCACCACTCCTATGTTATTATAAACGGATGGTTTATATATTTATATAATCTTATATATATAAAGATATGCTGGTTAATATAATATATATGTCTGGTTTATATAACACATATTATATATATATATATATATATATATATATATATATATATATATATATATATATATATATATATATATATATATATATATATATATATATATATATATATATATATATATAACTTTGTTATATAAACATTATAAAAGCAACCATATATATATATATATATATATATATATATATATATATAACATATGGCTCAGGTTTATGTAATTATATATTACATTATATATTTATATAATGGCTGGTTTTATAATATTTATATAACAAATATTCTATAAAACCAGCTATATGTATCATATTTGTTATAATCTTACAGTTACATACATACACAGTCAGACTTACACTTACATACACATACAGTAAGACTTATACTTACATACACATACAGTCAGACTTACAGTTACATACAGTCAGACTTACAGTTACATACATACGGTCAGACTTACATCCATACATACACACACAGACTTACACTACATACATACAGTCAGATTTACATCCATACATACACACAGACTTTTCTACATACATACAGTCAGACTTATATCCATACACACACACAGACTTACACTACATACATACAGTCAGACTTACATCCATACACACACACAGACTTACACTACATACATACAGTCAGACTTACATGCATACACACACACACACTTAAACTACATACATACAGTCAGACTTTCATCCATACACACACTCAGACTTACACTACATACATACAGTCAGACTTACATCCATACATACACACACACACACACACACTTACACTACATACATACAGTCAGACTTACATCCATACATACACACAGACTTTTCTACATACATACAGTCAGACTTACATCCATACACACACAGACTTACACTACATACATACAGTCATAATTACATCCATACACACACACAGACTTACACTACATACATACAGTCAGACTTACATCCATATACACACACACAGACTTACACTACATACATACAGTCAGACTTACATCCATATACACACACACAGACTTACACTACATACATACAGTCAGACTTACATCCATACACACACTCAGACTTACACTACATACATACAGTCAGACTTACATCCATACACACACACACACACACACACGGACTTACACAACATACATACAGTCAGACTTACATCCATACACACACACAGATTTACACTACATACATACAGTCAGACTTACATCCATACACACACACAGACTTGCACAACATACATACAGTCAGACTTACATCCATACACACACACTGTCAGACAAATGACCACCCAGGACTTGGTACACTGACTGCAACCGCACACTGGAGCAGGGATACGCGTACAGGATGAGAAGGATAGTCAGCAGGCTGGGTCATACACAACAGGAACAAAGTATGATGAAGTTTTTTTCAGGAGGCAAGGTCACGAAACAAGCAAATAGATCGGGGCAGGCAGCAAACAGCAGAGTCAAAACAAGACAGGAGTCACAAACCGGAGAATCAAATAATCAGAGAATAAACGCTAGATCAAGCCACAGGGAACTATCTCAGGCAAGGTCTGAGTAGCAACTGAAGGTTTAAATACTATTTAGGCGGTAAAACCTGCCCCCAATAGATCCCCCCCAAAAATACACACACACGCAGACTTACACTACATACATACAGTCAGACTTACATCCATACACACACACAGACTTACACTACATACATACCCACAGATATTTCTGCCCCCTCCCTGCACAATTACCTTTAATTGCAGGGAGGGGCGGTTGATTCAGCCTCTGTTATCTTCTGAGCGCCAGGATGTCATGAACATCCGCAACTCTGCCATTCACACCCACTTACACTCTGCCACTCATACCCACTTACACTCTGCCACTCACATACATACACATGCACACTCATAACTTTGCCACTCACACTCTTCCAAACACTCACGTTCAAATTTGAGGGGGCTGAGTTACGCAAATCAATTTGGGCGTAGATTAGAAAGTCTGAGGATGCATTGGCAAGTCTATAGATGTATTGGCAAGTCTGGGGGGGAGATTTCCAAGTCTGGGGTTCTATTGGCAAGCCTGAGGAGGCATTGGCAAATGTGGGGATACCCTGGTAAGTTTTTGGGGATAGCTCTGGGGATGCATTGATCCAGGACATTTTGGAAAGTCTGAGAGGCAGAATGTCAAGTCTGTGAATCTATTGGCATTTCTGGGGGAAGACTGGCAAGTCTGGGGGTAGGTTGGAAAGTCTGAGGATGCATCAGAAAGTCTTAGGGATCAATAGAAAATAAAAGGAAATAAAAACAAGAAATGCATTATCCAAAGTGCGGGGGGTTGTCTTATAATCAAGGTTGTCCTATATATTTGAGAAAATATGTATTACAATTTATTGTATAGATATAGATTACTTTGCTTGTAAATTTCCTCATAGTCTATCTATTCACCTGTGGCGCAGACAGGGACACTGAAGGGGGAATAAACTGTATATATTCTTTACAAAAAGTATATTATAAAAAAAATAGGAGAAAAGCTACTATCTTAAAGTATTTGATAAGGAACTATGTTCACGAGTACCCTGTACATCTTACAAAAATGTAAATAATTGCAACACATGTATCATATCGTTTATAAAATCTAACATGCAGTAGTGTTGGTAACATCTTTTGGTTATTTAAAGCTTATTGGGTAAAAGATAACTGGTGTAATAAACTATGAAGAAAGGAGTATGCATTTTGTTTTTTTGTGTGTGGTTTGGCAACAGGGTGATTGTAAAACGTATATGGGAGATTGTAAAACGTATATGTAAAAGAGGTGGATTGGAGAGGTGGTAAGGGAGATTGTAAAACGTATATGTAAAAGCGGTGGATTCTAGGAAGTCTATCCATGGTGTCCATGTGGCTTTATATTGATCAGACAAAAAACATAGTTAATACCCCAGTATTATTATCATCTTGAATCTTTGAAAGACACTGGCAGTTTCAGTTCTCCATATCATGTTGCAACCCCTAAGCAGCATAAGGGAGATTGTAAAACGTATATATGTAAAAGAGGTGGATTCTAGGAAGTCTATCCATGGTGTCCATGTGGCTTTATATTGATCAGACAAAAAACATAGTTAATACCCCAGTATTATTATCATCTTGAATCTTTGAAAGACACTGGCAGTTTCAGTTCTCCATATCATGTTGCACCTCCTAAGCAGCCATACTCATTAGGAATCCTTAGTTAAATTAATCCATCAGCAGTTTTGTCAATGCATCTCCAATAAATAAGGGCATCCTTACAAGCTGTTCAGTTCCTGGACTTTATTGTGGCAGGGATAACCTCATCTTTGCTAGGCCTGGGATCATTATCCCTAGTCTGGTTCCACTGAGTGGTCTGCCCATAGTGTCTGCTTACACAAAGTGTGTTAACATACGGGGTTAAGGCATATCCTTATCCCTGGTTTTCTACTGCTTGAATGGCTGAGGTGTCAGTTTTTAGACCATAATAAAGTATGGATTCTGCCTCTCTGTCTTTGTCACAGCCTGTGATAGCAGGGAACGAAGTGGGGTCTGTCTGAACCCCACAATGCATACTGTGGACAGGATGAAACCTCAGAAAGGAATGGTAGCTGAGACTGGCAGCTGGGGACATGATTGTCCAGTGCAGGGCACTGGACTGGAAGCTGAGACTAAACTAAGACAGGGTGATGACTTCTGCCACAGAATAAGAAACAGAACAGTGTTTTTCAACTGAATGGTATTATACCCTATGGATGAGCCTCAGGCAAATGACCACCCAGGACTTTAACACACTGACTGAGACCACATACTGATGCAGGACAATAACACGCTAGGTCATACATGGAAAGGACGAGGTACAAGGGAGGAAAAACACTAAACAAAGTCACAATGCAGGCAAACAGGTCAGGATGGGCGGCAAACAGGCTTGGTCGAGGACAGGCAAAAATCAAAGCTAGAATTGTGAGTATGCCGGATTCTCCAGTCATTTGCCCATTGATATCCATACATATTGTGTTTAATGTTTAACTTTTAGCGCTGGGTCTTTTCTGCAGTGTTTATCCTCCTGCAAGTTTTAAGTAAGTGTGTTTTATTTATGAGCCTCATTGGTAACATCATAGTTTTGGGTCCATTCATCTTGGAGCAGGGTATATCCTTTTTCTTCCATTGTTAGTCTACAAGTCCCAGTGCTTTAAATAACCAGGCCATTGAATCTACCATTTAAGTATTAGTTCATTTTTTGCACACTTGTCTCAGTGCTTTTTGGGTTCACCTTTGTGTGTACCTGTGGGAAGTCGACTTGTGCACCAAGTTATTGATTTTATATTTTATATACTTGATAGTTAAAGTTCTGTTCACATTTTCAATTATTCGGGTTATATTCATCATAAAAAAGATATAACATCCTACAACATTATGACATTTTATTTATAACAGTTTATTGGGCTTTTTGATCAATATAGCACAACCAATTTATTTATAGTAAAGATAATTTTATCGTCTTCCATGATCTTCATTTACATACAACAGCTTTTGTTCTTCTTCTCAGTTTGTCTTCCTATCTTCACCACATTATTTTTCATGTAATCTTCATGCTGTATTAGAGACCTGTTCAAGGAAAATTCATCACATATTAGAAAATGCTATGGTCCAAGTGGATTGTACAAGGAGATTTTTATTACACGGCTAGAAGTCTTTCCAACAATACCATTTTGTTTTTTGGATTATATTTGTCCTTTAATCTACATGTGCTAATGCAGTAGTCACTATGAAATATACATTGTGTGTTATAAAAGTCTCTGCTTTCAGGTGTACTGATTAATAAAAGCACTGGTTAATTTAGGACTATGCATCTGTTTTGAAACAGGGATATCTCTAAAACCTGAACTACTGTGTCAAAATGGAATAGAGTTTTGGAAATGTCTATGTAAGTAACACTTTAAACTCCACATGGATGGAAACATGCCTAAGGACTTCCAAGTGCAAGATGGCTGATGTCACAACTAGGAGCAACAAGAAAAGAGGTATTTTGAAACATCCTGTTTGTGTAGCAAATATGCCTATTTTTTTAAAACCTTTTTGCATAATTTTAACTTTTTGTGAATTACCTGCATAGCTGACGCAATGATTCTGTTATGTTAATTCCTGATGCTGCACTGCACTCTGTAAACAATGATTTGTACTCCTGAAATAAAAAAAAACATATTAGTTTATACTTTTTCATATTAGGTAGAAGCCATATTAAAGATAGATATGACAAAGTGATTATGAATAAAGTATTTGTAAAGTGTTTATTGATCTATTTTAGCATCCTACTTCTTACACCATGCTTGCTGGATCAATGAATGAACTATATCAACATAGGTCAAACTGACAGTGGATGGCAGCAGTACTTAAATCTTGTAACACTCTTTAGACAGTTGTATTCTAATATGTGTTTATGAATGAAAACTTCCTCGATGCAAAGTGTTGGGAGTTTTCTAAAAAGTCACAATCACCGTTTGTTATGTATAACAGTGATTGTGCCTTTTGATAAATATATGCATTCAGATCAATTTTATAACTAATATGAACCAATGTCTATGCCTGCTATAGTATAAAATGTTACATTTTAAATTATATCTACCTACAAAACCTTCCATTGATCAGCCCCTTGCTACATTTCCTCCCTCATAAACGGATACTACCCAGCACGACCTCAGTACTCCTCAAATGGACTTAGGATCTCCTCCAATCTCATCACTTATTCCCACTCGCATCTGCAAGATTTTGTCAGAGCTGCCCTCTCTCACTTTTTTTTATCGTAAACAACAACAAAATTGCTGACTTATGAGTAAGTGTATGTGACTGACAGAGTGTATGTGTGTGTATGACTGACTGCATGTGTGTGTGTGTGACTGACTGTCTGACTGTGACCGAATGTGTGTGTGTGTCTGTCTGTGACTGGCTGTATGTGTGTGTCTGTTACTGACTATATGTGTGTGTGTGTGTGTCTGTCTGTGACTGACTGTGTGTGTGACTGACTGTATGTCAGCCTGTGACTGACTGTATGTGTGTGTCTGTCTGTCTGTGACTACCTCCACAGCAATAAAACTCACAGTAATGTGCAATGTGTGAATATAACACAGACTCTACAGCAATAAAACTCACAGTAATGTGTAGTGTGTGAGTGTATCACACGCTCATTCTGCAAAAAAACTCACATTACTCGAAGTTACACTTATACACATAAATACACAGCCACAAATACACACACATACACATGCAGCCACACATACACACACATTCACACTTGCACAGTCACACATACATACACACACCCTTACACACAGAGACACACAATCCCACTTACACACACCTACTTACATCACACACACACTTGTATGTGAGCAAATTCCCATGATTTCAAAATAAATGGGCATACAAAATTTTGTGTACGTTACATAAAACATTTACCAGACATTTACAGAGAAAAAAGTTGACCAACAGTCTCATAATTTGCAATAATATAGGGGATATCACGCATAGAAACATAGAATGTGTCGGCAGATAAGAACCATTCAGTCCATCTAGTCTGCCCAATTTTTCGGAATACCTTTATTAGTCCCCCGTTCCCGGTCTTATAGCTAAATCCTTGACTGTGTTTACCTCTACCACTTCTGCTGGAAGGCTATTCCATACATATACTACCCTCTCAGTAAAGTAATACTTCCTGATATTACTTTTAAATCATTGCCCCTCTAATTTAATACTATGTTCTATAGCACATCCCATATATGCACATCCCCTTACACACACAGACACCCACCCTTACACCCCCCCATCTAGATACCCCATACTTGCCAACTGTCCCGGATTTGCCGGGACAGTCCCGTGAATTTCGAGATTGTCCCGGCAATTTGCGCTGTTTTAGCACGATCGCGGGTCACGTGACCCGCGCAGTTCAGTCTGTGTGAGCTGAGCTAACATCAGCCTCCTGTAGCCATCCCTGCCACACGCGTCTGCTGGAAGCAGGCAGGACGCGTGTGACAGGGCAGGTAACAGGCTGCTGTGAGCTCAGCTCACAGACTGAACGGAGCGGGGGAGTTTTTTTTTTTTCCAAAAACTTTAATGAAAAAAAACAAACCTGGTGCATGGAGGAGACATGGAGCAGGTGAGTACTGGGGCAGGGAGGGAGGGGGGAGGAGGTTGGTGGCATATTACTGGGCAAAGTTACATTGTGGCATATTACTGGGGGATCAGGCTGGGCATATTAATGGACAATTATACTGGCATATTAGTGGGCAATTAAACTGTGGCATATTACTGGGCAAATAAACAGTTGCATATTACTGGGGGATCAGGCTGGGCATATTAATGGGCAATTATGCTGGGCATATTAATGGGCAATTATGCTGGGTATATTACTGGGCAATTACACTGTGGCAAATAACTGGGCAATTATGCTTGGCATATTATTGGGCAATTACACTGGCATATTACTTGGCAATTATGCTGGGCATATTATTGGGCAATTACACTATGGCATATTACTTGGCAATTATGCTGAGCATATTACTGGGCAATTACACTGTGGCATATCACAGGGCAATTATGCTGGGCATATTACTAGGCAATTACTTTGTGGCATATTACTGGGCAATTACTTTGTGGCATATTACTGGGCAATTATGTTGGGCATATTACTGGGAAATTACACTGTGGCAAATTACTGGGCAATTATGCTGGGCATATTATTGGGCAATTACACTGTGGCATATTACTTGGCAATTATGCTGGGCATATTACTAGGCAATTACACTGTGGCATATCACAGGGCAATTATGCTGGGCATATTACTGGGCAATTACTTTGTGGCATATTACTGGGCAATTACTTTGTGGCATATTACTGGGCAATTATGTTGGGCATATTACTGGGAAATTAAACTGTGGCATTTTACTGGGGGATCAGGCTGGGCATATTACTGGGCAATTACACTGGCATATTACTGGGCAATTAAACAGTTGCATATTACTGGGGGATCAGGCTTGGCATATTACTGGGCAATTATGCTGGGCATATTACCGGGCAATTATGCTGGGCATATTACTGGCCAATTACACTGTGGCATAATACTGGGCAATTAGACTGTGGCACTCACATACATACACATGCACACTCATAACTTTGCCACTCACACTCTTCCAAACACTCACGTTCAAATTTGAGGGGGCTGAGTTACGCAAATCAATTTGGGCGTAGATTAGAAAGTCTGAGGATGCATTGGCAAGTCTATAGATGTATTGGCAAGTCTGGGGGGGAGATTTCCAAGTCTGGGGTTCTATTGGCAAGCCTGAGGAGGCATTGGCAAATGTGGGGATACCCTGGTAAGTTTTTGGGGATAGCTCTGGGGATGCATTGATCCAGGACATTTTGGAAAGTCTGAGAGGCAGAATGTCAAGTCTGTGAATCTATTGGCATTTCTGGGGGAAGACTGGCAAGTCTGGGGGTAGGTTGGAAAGTCTGAGGATGCATCAGAAAGTCTTAGGGATCAATAGAAAATAAAAGGAAATAAAAACAAGAAATGCATTATCCAAAGTGCGGGGGGTTGTCTTATAATCAAGGTTGTCCTATATATTTGAGAAAATATGTATTACAATTTATTGTATAGATATAGATTACTTTGCTTGTAAATTTCCTCATAGTCTATCTATTCACCTGTGGCGCAGACAGGGACACTGAAGGGGGAATAAACTGTATATATTCTTTACAAAAAGTATATTATAAAAAAAATAGGAGAAAAGCTACTATCTTAAAGTATTTGATAAGGAACTATGTTCACGAGTACCCTGTACATCTTACAAAAATGTAAATAATTGCAACACATGTATCATATCGTTTATAAAATCTAACATGCAGTAGTGTTGGTAACATCTTTTGGTTATTTAAAGCTTATTGGGTAAAAGATAACTGGTGTAATAAACTATGAAGAAAGGAGTATGCATTTTGTTTTTTTGTGTGTGGTTTGGCTACAGGGTGATTGTAAAACGTATATGGGAGATTGTAAAACGTATATGTAAAAGAGGTGGATTGGAGAGGTGGTAAGGGAGATTGTAAAACGTATATGTAAAAGCGGTGGATTCTAGGAAGTCTATCCATGGTGTCCATGTGGCTTTATATTGATCAGACAAAAAACATAGTTAATACCCCAGTATTATTATCATCTTGAATCTTTGAAAGACACTGGCAGTTTCAGTTCTCCATATCATGTTGCAACCCCTAAGCAGCATAAGGGAGATTGTAAAACGTATATATGTAAAAGAGGTGGATTCTAGGAAGTCTATCCATGGTGTCCATGTGGCTTTATATTGATCAGACAAAAAACATAGTTAATACCCCAGTATTATTATCATCTTGAATCTTTGAAAGACACTGGCAGTTTCAGTTCTCCATATCATGTTGCACCTCCTAAGCAGCCATACTCATTAGGAATCCTTAGTTAAATTAATCCATCAGCAGTTTTGTCAATGCATCTCCAATAAATAAGGGCATCCTTACAAGCTGTTCAGTTCCTGGACTTTATTGTGGCAGGGATAACCTCATCTTTGCTAGGCCTGGGATCATTATCCCTAGTCTGGTTCCACTGAGTGGTCTGCCCATAGTGTCTGCTTACACAAAGTGTGTTAACATACGGGGTTAAGGCATATCCTTATCCCTGGTTTTCTACTGCTTGAATGGCTGAGGTGTCAGTTTTTAGACCATAATAAAGTATGGATTCTGCCTCTCTGTCTTTGTCACAGCCTGTGATAGCAGGGAACGAAGTGGGGTCTGTCTGAACCCCACAATGCATACTGTGGACAGGATGAAACCTCAGAAAGGAATGGTAGCTGAGACTGGCAGCTGGGGACATGATTGTCCAGTGCAGGGCACTGGACTGGAAGCTGAGACTAAACTAAGACAGGGTGATGACTTCTGCCACAGAATAAGAAACAGAACAGTGTTTTTCAACTGAATGGTATTATACCCTATGGATGAGCCTCAGGCAAATGACCACCCAGGACTTTAACACACTGACTGAGACCACATACTGATGCAGGACAATAACACGCTAGGTCATACATGGAAAGGACGAGGTACAAGGGAGGAAAAACACTAAACAAAGTCACAATGCAGGCAAACAGGTCAGGATGGGCGGCAAACAGGCTTGGTCGAGGACAGGCAAAAATCAAAGCTAGAATTGTGAGTATGCCGGATTCTCCAGTCATTTGCCCATTGATATCCATACATATTGTGTTTAATGTTTAACTTTTAGCGCTGGGTCTTTTCTGCAGTGTTTATCCTCCTGCAAGTTTTAAGTAAGTGTGTTTTATTTATGAGCCTCATTGGTAACATCATAGTTTTGGGTCCATTCATCTTGGAGCAGGGTATATCCTTTTTCTTCCATTGTTAGTCTACAAGTCCCAGTGCTTTAAATAACCAGGCCATTGAATCTACCATTTAAGTATTAGTTCATTTTTTGCACACTTGTCTCAGTGCTTTTTGGGTTCACCTTTGTGTGTACCTGTGGGAAGTCGACTTGTGCACCAAGTTATTGATTTTATATTTTATATACTTGATAGTTAAAGTTCTGTTCACATTTTCAATTATTCGGGTTATATTCATCATAAAAAAGATATAACATCCTACAACATTATGACATTTTATTTATAACAGTTTATTGGGCTTTTTGATCAATATAGCACAACCAATTTATTTATAGTAAAGATAATTTTATCGTCTTCCATGATCTTCATTTACATACAACAGCTTTTGTTCTTCTTCTCAGTTTGTCTTCCTATCTTCACCACATTATTTTTCATGTAATCTTCATGCTGTATTAGAGACCTGTTCAAGGAAAATTCATCACATATTAGAAAATGCTATGGTCCAAGTGGATTGTACAAGGAGATTTTTATTACACGGCTAGAAGTCTTTCCAACAATACCATTTTGTTTTTTGGATTATATTTGTCCTTTAATCTACATGTGCTAATGCAGTAGTCACTATGAAATATACATTGTGTGTTATAAAAGTCTCTGCTTTCAGGTGTACTGATTAATAAAAGCACTGGTTAATTTAGGACTATGCATCTGTTTTGAAACAGGGATATCTCTAAAACCTGAACTACTGTGTCAAAATGGAATAGAGTTTTGGAAATGTCTATGTAAGTAACACTTTAAACTCCACATGGATGGAAACATGCCTAAGGACTTCCAAGTGCAAGATGGCTGATGTCACAACTAGGAGCAACAAGAAAAGAGGTATTTTGAAACATCCTGTTTGTGTAGCAAATATGCCTATTTTTTTAAAACCTTTTTGCATAATTTTAACTTTTTGTGAATTACCTGCATAGCTGACGCAATGATTCTGTTATGTTAATTCCTGATGCTGCACTGCACTCTGTAAACAATGATTTGTACTCCTGAAATAAAAAAAAACATATTAGTTTATACTTTTTCATATTAGGTAGAAGCCATATTAAAGATAGATATGACAAAGTGATTATGAATAAAGTATTTGTAAAGTGTTTATTGATCTATTTTAGCATCCTACTTCTTACACCATGCTTGCTGGATCAATGAATGAACTATATCAACATAGGTCAAACTGACAGTGGATGGCAGCAGTACTTAAATCTTGTAACACTCTTTAGACAGTTGTATTCTAATATGTGTTTATGAATGAAAACTTCCTCGATGCAAAGTGTTGGGAGTTTTCTAAAAAGTCACAATCACCGTTTGTTATGTATAACAGCGATTGTGCCTTTTGATAAATATATGCATTCAGATCAATTTTATAACTAATATGAACCAATGTCTATGCCTGCTATAGTATAAAATGTTACATTTTAAATTATATCTACCTACAAAACCTTCCATTGATCAGCCCCTTGCTACATTTCCTCCCTCATAAACGGATACTACCCAGCACGACCTCAGTACTCCTCAAATGGACTTAGGATCTCCTCCAATCTCATCACTTATTCCCACTCGCATCTGCAAGATTTTGTCAGAGCTGCCCTCTCTCACTTTTTTTTATCGTAAACAACAACAAAATTGCTGACTTATGAGTAAGTGTATGTGACTGACAGAGTGTATGTGTGTGTATGACTGACTGCATGTGTGTGTGTGTGTGACTGACTGTCTGACTGTGACCGAATGTGTGTGTGTGTCTGTCTGTGACTGGCTGTATGTGTGTGTCTGTTACTGACTATATGTGTGTGTGTGTGTGTCTGTCTGTGACTGACTGTGTGTGTGACTGACTGTATGTCTGCCTGTGACTGACTGTATGTGTGTGTCTGTCTGTCTGTGACTACCTCCACAGCAATAAAACTCACAGTAATGTGCAATGTGTGAATATAACACAGACTCTACAGCAATAAAACTCACAGTAATGTGTAGTGTGTGAGTGTATCACACGCTCATTCTGCAAAAAAACTCACATTACTCGAAGTTACACTTATACACATAAATACACAGCCACAAATACACACACATACACATGCAGCCACACATACACACACATTCACACTTGCACAGTCACACATACATACACACACCCTTACACACAGAGACACACAATCCCACTTACACACACCTACTTACATCACACACACACTTGTATGTGAGCAAATTCCCATGATTTCAAAATAAATGGGCATACAAAATTTTGTGTACGTTACATAAAACATTTACCAGACATTTACAGAGAAAAAAGTTGACCAACAGTCTCATAATTTGCAATAATATAGGGGATATCACGCATAGAAACATAGAATGTGTCGGCAGATAAGAACCATTCAGTCCATCTAGTCTGCCCAATTTTTCGGAATACCTTTATTAGTCCCCCGTTCCCGGTCTTATAGCTAAATCCTTGACTGTGTTTACCTCTACCACTTCTGCTGGAAGGCTATTCCATACATATACTACCCTCTCAGTAAAGTAATACTTCCTGATATTACTTTTAAATCATTGCCCCTCTAATTTAATACTATGTTCTATAGCACATCCCATATATGCACATCCCCTTACACACACAGACACCCACCCTTACACCCCCCCATCTAGATACCCCATACTTGCCAACTGTCCCGGATTTGCCGGGACAGTCCCGTGAAATCCGAGATTGTCCCGGCAATTTGCGCTGTTTTAGCACGATCGCGGGTCACGTGACCCACGCAGTTCAGTCTGTGTGAGCTGAGCTAACATCAGCCTCCTGTAGCCATCCCTGCCACACGCGTCTGCTGGAAGCAGGCAGGACGCGTGTGACAGGGCAGGTAACAGGCTGCTGTGAGCTCAGCTCACAGACTGAACGGAGCGGGGGAGTTTTTTTTTTTTCAAAAAACTTTAATGAAAAAAAACAAACCTGGTGCATGGAGGAGACATGGAGCAGGTGAGTACTGGGGCAGGGAGGGAGGGGGGAGGAGGTTGGTGGCATATTACTGGGCAAAGTTACATTGTGGCATATTACTGGGGGATCAGGCTGGGCATATTAATGGACAATTATACTGGCATATTAGTGGGCAATTAAACTGTGGCATATTACTGGGCAATTAAACAGTTGCATATTACTGGGGGATCAGGCTGGGCATATTAATGGGCAATTATGCTGGGCATATTAATGGGCAATTATGCTGGGTATATTACTGGGCAATTACACTGTGGCAAATTACTGGGCAATTATGCTTGGCATATTATTGGGCAATTACACTGGCATATTACTTGGCAATTATGCTGGGCATATTATTGGGCAATTACACTATGGCATATTACTTGGCAATTATGCTGAGCATATTACTGGGCAATTACACTGTGGCATATCACAGGGCAATTATGCTGGGCATATTACTAGGCAATTACTTTGTGGCATATTACTGGGCAATTACTTTGTGGCATATTACTGGGCAATTATGTTGGGCATATTACTGGGAAATTACACTGTGGCAAATTACTGGGCAATTATGCTGGGCATATTATTGGGCAATTACACTGTGGCATATTACTTGGCAATTATGCTGGGCATATTACTAGGCAATTACACTGTGGCATATCACAGGGCAATTATGCTGGGCATATTACTGGGCAATTACTTTGTGGCATATTACTGGGCAATTACTTTGTGGCATATTACTGGGCAATTATGTTGGGCATATTACTGGGAAATTAAACTGTGGCATTTTACTGGGGGATCAGGCTGGGCATATTACTGGGCAATTACACTGGCATATTACTGGGCAATTAAACAGTTGCATATTACTGGGGGATCAGGCTTGGCATATTACTGGGCAATTATGCTGGGCATATTACCGGGCAATTATGCTGGGCATATTACTGGCCAATTACACTGTGGCATAATACTGGGCAATTAGACTGTGGCATATTACTGGGCAATTAAACTGTGGCATATTCCTGGGCAATTAAATGGTGTCATATTACTGGGGGATCAGGCTGGGCATATTACTGGGAAATAAAACAGTGGCATATTACTGGGCAATTACACTGTGGCATATTACTGGGCAATTACACTGTGGCATATTACTGGGCAATTATGCTGGGCATATTACTGGGCAATTATGCTGGGCAATTACACTGTGGCATATTAATGGGCAATTAGGCTGTGGCATATTAATGGCCAGACTAATAGTGGCATATTAATGGCCAGGCTAATAGTGGCATATTAAAGGTCAGGCTAATAGTGGCATATTAATGGGAAAATTGACTCTAGCCATTGTGATACTGTGGCATGTTCTGTGGGGCAAAATAATATGTACTATGAGGCAAAGTGTCACTGGGGTGTGTTCTGCAGGGGCAAAGTTACATTGTGGTATGTTCTGGGGGGCAAATTGACATTGTGGCATGCCAAAACGTGTGGGTGCAAAGTGCTGTGGGTGCTGTATAGGGCTGTGTTAAGTTATTTAGGTGCATCGTGGGTGCAGAGGAAGGGATGAAATAGAAATTAACAATTTTTCAATAACATTTTTATTACATATAAAACAGTTGAAAACAATATTAAAAAGTTCATATAAGTATAAATGCAACTAGTTATATACATATATTTTAGGTCCACCTCAAGCTTTTGAAAAGGCTGGAAATATTTAATATTTGAATGTGTTTTTGTGGTCAGAAATGTAATTTTACTTTACTGAGAGGGTGGTGGGTGCATGCAATAGTCTTCCAGCATAAGTGGTAGAGGAAGAGTTTAAGCATTAATGGGATAGGTATATGGTTATCCTAGATATAAGATAAGGCCAGGGACTAATGAAAGTATTACTTTACTGAGGGGGTAGTGGATGTATGGAACAGTCTTCCTGTAGAGGTGGTAAAGGTTAATACATGAAGGAGTTTAATCATGCATGGTATATGAATAAGGCTATCCTAGATATAAGATAAGGTCAGGGACTAATGAAAGTATTACTTTACTGAGAGGGTAATGGATGTATGGAATAGTCTTCCAGTAGAAGTGGTAGATGTTAATACAGTGAAGGAGTTCAAGCATGCATGGGATAGGTATAAGGCAATCCTAGATATAAGATAAGGCCAGGGACTAATGAAAGTATTACTTTACAGAGAGGGTAGTGGATGCATGGGATAGTCTTCCAGTAGAAGTGGTAGAGGTTAATACAGTGAAGAGTTTAATCATACATGGTATATGAATAAGGTTATCCTAGATATAAGGTAAGGCTAGTAACTAATGAAAGTACTTTACTGAGAGGGTAGTGGATGCATGGAATAGTCTTCCAGTAGAAGTGGTAGAGGTTAAGGTTAATACAGTGAAGGAGTTTAATCATGCATGGGATAAGTATAAGGCTATATATAAGATAAGGCCAGGGAGTATTACTTTACTGATAGGGGGTGGATACATGAAATGGCCTTCCAGCAGAAGTGGTAGGTTCATATTAATGTATGTTTATGGTGTACACACAGCTCTCTGACTGAAGCCCATCTGCACCAGTTCTTACTATATTTCATGTATTGCACCTGCCTGGTGTAGATGTTGTGCTGTGAGTGTAATGTTGGTGGGAACTTGGTGATATAATCTACACCGTGACAAATAGGTGGAGTTACATTATGCTAATTATATTGAGTGGGCAGAGTTTTTGAAAGGAGGTGTGGTCAATTGGAAGATAAGCTGCAAAATGTCCCTGGAATTTTTTTTCAAATGTTGGCAACTATGATACCCTTACATAGACAACTTTACACTCATACACTGTCTTACACACACATCCAGACAACCTTACACACAGACACCCTTATACACACAGATGGCCTTTCCCACATAGATATTCTGCCACGCAGACACGTGCGTAAACCTACAATTCTCACACGCACATCACAAATATTTATTTTTTTATTTTTTAATAAAAAGGGGTTAAAAACCTGGGGAGAATAGGCTGAAGTATGAAGGTATGCTCCTTCTACCAACCTCATAAAAGAGAGAAGTGCAGGGAATTGAGATGGGAATTCAAATGAATGCGAGCATTTTTCCAACTTTGCTACTATAGCCTTTAGTTTAAAATTCCCATCTCACTTCCCTGCACTTCTCTCTTTCATGAGTAAAGCCCATAATATAATGAGCAGCACATTCATTCATAATGTATGGGTTTAATACTATAACCAGGTACATGGGATGTGTAATGCCATGTGTATGGACTTTTATTGCCATGAATATAAGACTATATATAAAGATGAATCACTATTATTCATATTGAATATGATAATCAAGTGTGAAAATAAAAATGGTATGAGATGATACCATTGTTTCACATTTGATTATCACACTCAATATGAATAATAGTAATTAATCACATTTTCTCCTAGTAATCTCACTGGGATTCAATCATAACTCTGCCACTCACGCTTACACTTACTCACACACACTCATAACTCTGCTGCTCACACTTATACTCTCCCATACTCTGCCACTCACACACACTTACACTCTTCCACACACATACACGCACATTCATAACTCACGCGTACACTCTTCCAAACACTCACACTCTGCCACACTCGCTGATACACTCACACTCTGCCACTTATACACACTTACATTCTGCCACTCACACACATACACACTCATAACTCTGCCACTCACGCTTACACTCACTCACACACTTACTCTCTTCCAAACACTCTGCCACACTCATACACTTACACCCACTCACATACATACACATGCACACTATTAACTCTGCCACTCACACCCACTTACACTCTGCCCCTCACACCCACTTACACTGAGCCACTTACATACATACACATGCGCACTCATAACTCTGCCACTCACACTCTTCCAAACACTCATGTTCAAATTTGAGGGGGCGGGGTTACGCACGAGGGGCGGAGCCAAGCACGGGGACTGAGTCTGGTGCTCTTCAGCATACAGGTTGCAGCATGCAGGGGGCGGAGTCAATCAAGAGGGGGCGTGGTTCATCTCCATTCAGGGCTATGGAGGGGAGATCCGGGGCTTCAGCCCCAGTAGCCCCCCCAGCGATGCCACTGTGTATCGGTATGTTTATGTTCGTCTAACTTAGTATGTAATCCCCCTATATGCTCTGTACCTAGCGCTAAATAAATTGTTGTCACTATATTAATAAATGTAATATAATATAATGCCTTTTGGAGAAGTGCAAACCTACTGACCTTGCAATAGTTTTGGAGGGGAAGAATTCACATATACCGTATTTGCTCGATTATAAGACGAGGTTTTTTTCAGAAAAAAATGTCTGAAAAATCCCCCTTGTCTTATAATCGAGGTCGTCTTATAATCTGACCTCAAATTGAGGTCAGACTATAAGACTGGGATCCAGGTCCCCAGCAGAGCTGCAGGGGACCTGGATCCCCCTCTCTAACAGCAGGGGATGTCTGCGCGATGAGCGCAGACTCCCCTGCTGCCGCCCGGCACGACCGCCGGGGCTTCTATGATGAAGCCGGGTACTTCCGCCTTCGTCACAGAAGTCCCTGCGGTCGTGCCGGGCGGCAGCAGGGGAGGTCTGTGCTCATCGCGCAGACATCCTCTGCTGCCCCACTAGCCACCAGGGAGAATCGGGCAGCTGGGGGATCTCTGCATGATACGTGCAGACATCCTCCATGCTGCCCGACTCCTCCGTCTATTATGACGGACCAGCTGACATCCTCCGGCTGCCCCCACTAGCCACCAGGGATCATGACAAAGGTGAGGGGGAGGGAGGGGGGCAGAGAGACAGGGGGAGGGGGGAAGAGAGACAGGAGGAGGGGGGGACAGAGCAACAAGGGGAGGTAGGAGGGAAGAGACAGCAACAAGGGGAGGAAGGGGTTAAGAAACAGACAAGGGGAGGGGGGAAGAGACAGAGACAAGGGGAGGGAGGGGGTGCAGAAACAGGCGAGGATGTGAGAGAGAGACAACACTAAGGGGGGGGAGAGAGAGAGAGAGAGAGAGGCAGCATTGGCACATAAAAATAAATAAAAACAAGAAATACATGTTTTGATATCATAATTTTTTATTAAAAAAGCAATTTACATGTCAATATATACAAGTTGAACTTTTTTCCTATAGGCTAGTCTTATATTCAGGCTTTTAGTTTTATTCCTAATGAAATATCCAAAGTTTGGGGGGTCGTCTTATAATCAGGGTCGTCTTATAATCGAGCAAATACGGTATTATTTATAATTACTTACTTGTGCTAGTTTTTCACCTTCTTCAGGTGCCACCTTTCTTTCAGAATCACGGTCTATTTTGTTGCCAATCAAAAGAGTTAAAATATCTTCCTCTGTTTTTTCCTGATAGATAACAAAATAATTAGTACATGTGGTCATTGGTAAATAAATTGTACAAATTAAAAACCACCCCTTCTATTGATAATCTTGGAAATTTGTTTCAAATAGAATTATGAATATATAAAACTATTTGCCACAAATCCAAGTTGTTGTTCTGTAAAGTGTTATTGCGTAATATTTATTTCTAAAAGTAAACACCTGCCAATGGTAGTTTTTTTTAAAATTAGTACTCTTAGCTTGGTGTACACAAAAAAAACACCCTGTACACTCAAATAGAGTTTGAGAGATATGTTCATACATTTTTTAAAAGAATCACATGACTCCACTGTGAGCTGTACTGTGGTATGTGGCACCAAGAGGTTAGCAGCAGATCCTTTAAGTCATGTAAGTTGCCAGGTGGGGGCTCCATAGATCGGACTTGTTTGTCCAGCACATCCGACATTGGATTGATATCTCAGGTATATGGAGGCCAAGTCAACACCTTGAACTGGTTGCTGTGTTCCTCAAACCATTCCTGAACCATTTTTGCTTTGTGGCAGAGCACATTATCCTGTTTAAAGAGGCCTATGCCATCAGGGAATACCATTTCCATGAAACAGTGTACATGGTCTGCAACAATGTTTAGGCAGGTGGTAAGTGTCTCAGGAACATCCACATGTTTGGCAGGACCCAAAGCATCACATTGCATGCACCTGCTTGCCAGCTGTCAGTGGTCATAAAACAATATAATTGTATCCCATAAATGGCAAAGAACAGAAGCTCAATATATATTTACATAATTACCATCATTTTTTTTTAAAAATTACTATATGAATATATCTCTCAAACTTCTTGAGTTTCTGTTCCTTGAAAACGTTTTGGTAATAAATATGTATTATTTACTATTTACTATTATTAAATATATGTGTCCTTAACCCCTTCCCGACCTTATGACGAGTTAACTCGTCATAAGAGCCGCAGCATTAGCGACCTTATGACGAGTTAACTCGTCATGCAGTCTAGCCGGCGGTGCGCTCCGTGGCCACCGCCAGCTAGTCTGCAACGGGTCCAGGACTAAGCCTCGCACCCGAGGCAAAGCTCCTGGACCCAATCGGTGGATTGAGTGATCACCGCGATAACATGCAAATTAGATGGCAAAGTCAGTGTGTTCACACACTGACTTTGCCTCTAATTCACTGTCTGTGCTTCACATTCTTATAGTGAAGCACAGAGAGTGACCTGTAAGTAAAAATAAATTAATTAAATACACAGAGGTTAAAAAAAATTAAAAAAAATTAACCCTTTCTTTGCTGATCACAGTTTTTAACTGTGATCAGTTTCCTTCCACTTTATGGCCCTTATTTAGTTTTTTTTTTAACAGATTTTTTTATTTTTACAATTTATAACGTTTTTTTTAATAAATAAAGGTAATTTTAATATATTTATTTAATACAATTTAACCCCTGCATGCCTGTTGCATGATTTTTACTGATCTGACATCGTACTCTTCAGAGTTTTTTTCTGTCTTTTTTGTTTAGGGGGGTTTGGGAACCAATATTTTTCTTTTTTATTAGTTAGTTAACTATGGGGGATAAGTGGGTTAGTGTTGCACTAGTTATGTAGCTTATTATTGGGAAAATAATGGGGAAAAACTTTTTTTCCCTCCAAAATTTCCTCTTTTATATGTATTTTTTAATACTAAAATGTAAATAATTTTTATGTATAGGGTATCAAAAGAAAGCTCTAACTGTCCTTTAAAAAACAACATATAACTTGTATGGGTACATTAAATGAGAGAAAGGAAAATTATGTTTCAAAAACCGCGTATTAAAAATTGAAAAACGCTCTGGTCCTTGGCCCAGGAAAATCCCTGGTCCTTAAAAGGTTAATATACTGCAGCACTATATTTTGTAGGCAAACAAATAACTACACATAGTCGGTAACAGAACAAGTTAGATATACTGGAAGCCCTGCACAAATCAGCTTATAGCGTCCCATCTCTTTATATATGTATGTGTATCATACCTTTATATTGTTTAGCCAGTACTGTGCTGCATTAAAAGAATCTTTAGATGTAACATCATATATGATCACTATCCCATCTGCTTTTCTGAAGAACTGTTCTGTGATGCTGTGGTACCTATAGGAAATATAGACAATGAAATAGATTATTTTAAAACAGGGCTCGACAAACCCCAGGTCGCCATGGCGACCAGGAAATTAGACCTGGCGCCTGGGTGCTGTCAGCCTCATGGTCCCCTTGCCGCTGCCATCCGATTTTTCCGCAGCGCGATGGGGTAAAGTCTGGCACAGACGGCAAGCTCCGCCCCCTCGCGCAACGCGTGTATGAGTGCCGGGTGTCGTCACGTGACATCCTGGCACTCAGCACGCCGACCAATGGAGATCAGCAGCAGCATGAGGTGTTTGCATATATGGGTATATGTAAAGTAGGTGTGTGTGAGGTGTTTGGATATATGGGTATATGTAAAGTAGGTGTGTGTGAGGGGTTTGGATATATGGGTATATGTAAAGTAGGTGTGTGTGAGGTGTTTGTATATATGGGTATATGTAAAGTAGGTGTGTGTGAGGTGTTTGTATATTTGTGTATATGTAAAGTAGGTGTGTGTGAGGTGTTTGTATATTTGTGTATATGTAAATAGGTGTGTGTGAGGGGTTTGGATATATGTGTATATGTAAAGTAGTTGTGTTTGTATATATGTGAAGTAGGCGTGTGTGTTTATGAATTGTGTTTATGTTTGCGTGATTGTCTGGCTCCTAAAAAAAAATTCTGGCTCCTAAAATCAAATTAAATTTGTCAAGCCCTGTTTTAAAAAGAGATAACTGCCAAAAATGTATTTTCTTTCATGGCTGGTAAAATAGCTCAGCTAGTAACTACACTAGCTGTAGAGCCTGATCAATCATCAGAGTTGCATGTGTGGTTCTCAATACCAAGCCATTAATAACGGAATATAAGCAAGTTGGATAATTTAATTTCTGGTCAACTATTAGCATCTGCAATTTGCAATTCAGTTTTCAGTTTAGTTTCAGTGAATAACCCCTGCGAGAGGGCACTACAACCCTTTCAACTTGGCAAGAAAAATAAAATCCTTATGGGAAATTCTGTATTTTGTATACTTTCCCGGTACCTTACTAGAGTAACTACTTCGTTTTTTCTGAAGGCTGAAATGAGTTTAAATTGAATCGTGTTCCTTACCTCTCCTGTCCAGCTGTGTCCCAGAGTTGAAGAACATACTGCTTGTTGTCTACAAATAAACTTTTAATACGATAGTCTATTCCTGTAACAAGATAAATGCATGAAATTAAAATGTATGAAATTGTTAGTTTCAATGCTCTGTAAAATTTTTAGATAAAGGATAAAGTTAATCATTCCAACATGCTTAATTTACTTTCTACAGATGTCTGGGTAAAACTTGAAAAAAAAAATAACAATTATATTAATAAGAAAGGATGGGAATTTCTAAATCTGAGAATGTAGCCTCTACTTAGTATATTTAGTATATTCTTTACATAAAATACTTTTCTCTGGTAGTGAAAATATGGACGTTTATGTGCTTAGATGGTTTAAGAAAAACTCTAATTGAGGGGTAGAAACATTGCGTGTTAATTGAAACAAAATCCACCTTCACTGAGTGCTGGATGTTTGTTTGATGTACATAAAGTGAAAAAGGTCTGTGAATGTGTGGTCGGTATGGGCTACTATGCAAAGATTGTGTGGGTCAGTAGAAGTAAAAAAAAAAAAAAAACATGGAAACCTTTCACCTCCTTAAATGTCAAAGCTTGCACCTTCCTTTTGGGTGCTCGGTCCTCACGGAACACATCGGTACACAAAAAAAAGTAGATACCGCTGCTCCAAAATTAATACGGACAAACTGGCCTTTCAAATGTCAAATAAAGCACCAGCAGATTGGTGCTTAGTTATAGGCATAACTTACTCTGGCACCAGAGTGCGGTGTGAAATGCGTAAGGTGTTTCAATATGCCAGTGGTGGTAGTTTCTGATAGCTTTGTCCAATGCATAATGTTGTCTGTTTCGAGCTACTTTTTATCGTGTACTGATGGAAAAGTATAGGTAGCAAACATGAGGCTACAAGTAAATGAAACATATCTTAACAACCTGCTGTAAATAGTATTTTGGGTCCTGAAGTTGTGAAAGTTCTATGTACAGGAAAAAGTAGAATGTTTGAAACAAAAGATGTAAGTGTCTGATAATAACTGCAGAGAAGAAAATATCTCTGCAAGCTTAGTGAGTAGATGGTGTTCTGTGAGTTAAATTGTAACCATGGACAATGTGATAATAAGGTTTATATTTTCACTGTTAAAGGACAGCTGTAAGCTAACATTTACAACTACATAAAAATCTTTTTATTAAATAAAATGAATACTACTTAAATGTATAGATATATTTTCACCTATATAGCAAGCAAGGATACACTATGTAATACTAATCTGTGACCATCACTATGAGGTGAAATTGCCACTCTACAGCATAATGACAAATGCAGCTAACACAGGATAGAGTGCTAGATAGAGCAGTTACTAAACTTTGACACTCTAGCTATTGTGTGTTATTTTTCTCATGCTACTTTTTCACTAGCTGACCATAATAAGAAATATAGTTCACAGCAGCTAAGGAGTTCATGAAAAATGGCACCTAGAACAGCTGGAGACAATCCCTCTAACCCAAGGAGATGCTGAGTTCCTCTCACACTTGCCTACCACCTTATGTGCAAGAGTGGAGGTGAAGGGACCTTCATCCCTAGTTCTAGCTGTCAGTCACACTGCCCAGTGACCACATGCTGTTATGTGACGTCAGTAGTCAGCATGAAGGAAAGGAGCACCACAACAGAGATATTAGGTCTCTGCTGTCTTGTGTATTGCTATGTAGGAGCAGGTATGAACTTTGGTTGGAAAGTTAGGCCCCATAGAGGCGTCACAGTTAGTAGTTCCACCCATGCATCTGTTAGACTCATAACCATTGTGAACAAAGGCCTTGATAGTAGTGCTGTGATGAAGACACTGGATGGCTGCATCACTGTCCATTAATATGATTGCAGAAGCACCATTGCAGGAGCCAATTCACCATTGCTCTGTGTAGTAAGTGTACATTGTGTTAATTCAAGTGGTGATTCAGGTAATATGGAGTCCAATTAGTTAAATATTCAAATTGTGTCTCTAGCCAGTCCCAGATAAATGTTTCACCATAGTCTTCTCATAAACAGGCGACAATGCTGAGTTCCAATAGCAACCTTGTGCACTTATGGATCCAAAAACATAGTCTACATGCATTGAAGAAAAAAAGTCAATAACGTTCATTAAGACTTATAAAATGAGCTGAATGCACCACATCTGAAACCAATTGCTGCACCAATTTCTTTACCTCTATAGCAGTGCGGTTCACTCGGTGGGGAGACGCAGGCAGCATTGGCTCTGTGTGTTAAAACACACTCAGAGCTCAGTTAGCTCTGCACACGCTCCTCGCGCATAGTGATAATGCAGAGCAGCGTATTTATTGAGCTTTGACACAGAGAGCCAAAGCTGCATGCGTCTCCCCACCAAGTGATCTGCACTACTCTAGGGGGTTGGACCTTCACCTCAGCACCTGCCACTGATGCAGCAGCAGTTGGCAGGACAACGGCTCTCTGTCTTGGGGGCAATTGTCAAAAAGTGCCACTGCGCTTAGCTCACCTCAGCTCACCCAATCTCAACTCAACTAACAATTTTAGTGAGTAGCCCCAATATAAATGGAGATGTCGGCATGTGCATCAAATATGTTCGATGCCATGTACAATTCTGATGAGAGCATTAGGAATTACTTACTTTTAATTATTTCCTATATTAAACAAAATCTAAAAATATTTTCTGGTGCAATATGAGATTTACATAAAACAAATTATATAACATAAATAAAGATATTTAAAATAAGTAAAAGTGTGATAATATATTTGTAATGCATCTTTAATGTCACTTAAACCCACATATTCACCATGTCTTACCTATGGTAGCAGATATGTCTCTCTTAATAGATCCTTCGTGCACTTGTTGCAAGAATGATGTTTTTCCAACATTTGAGTTTCCAACAAACATTATCTTATAAACATAATCAGCTTCACTGATATCTTGAAATGGATTTTTCCTTTCAAAGTCTGACTGAAATGCTTCCTTGTTTATTTCATTGTTGCCCTGTTTTGATCTTACAGCTTTGTATTTGATTGACTGTTTTTTAGCATGCATCTGTTTGTCCTCATCCTCTTGACTTTTGCTGAATCCATTCTGAGAATTTGTTTTGTCTAAATTGCTGGGAATAGTATTTTCATGTTTGTTGTCAGAATACATCTCACTTCGTAATGTGGAGCTTTCAGTTTCAGGATTCATATAATCAGATAAATGGTCCTTTAGAATGCTTGTTACTATCACCTTTGCTGGACCACCAATGATGGCAAAATGCTGGCCAGAAGAGATAATGTCTTCCCCTTGCGAAACATCTTTGTGCAAGTATTGTTCTTCTTCTCTTAGTGGTTCTCTTGAATCCTTTTCAAAAATTGTATGGTCTCTAATTAAATACTCTGGTATCGGGTCTTCTTCTATGGATATGACCCTTGTTCTTATGTTTGCATATGTATCAGGCATGTTAGAAACGAGTTGTGGTTCGCTAAAAAAAAAAAAAAAAAAGACATGTATTTGAACCGAGAAATTCACTTCCAAGACTGAAATACAATTATTTTACAAGATACTGTAACTCACATGCATTTTATTGTTTACACTGGATTAAATTAGTAGTCCGGCTGCATTCTCTTATAAATTAATAAAGATCTTCTTGGTATGGCAGGCACATTTGAGGCCAGTTTAATGCAATTCAACCAATTGTTAACCAGTCCCCATGTAAGAACCACAAAAATTCCTTCAATACAAAAGTCTGTTTTTTTCCCCTTCTTAACTGTTTCAACCTTTTCCCACAAACTGTCTACTTTTCCCACAAACTGTCTACTGTCTATGGTTTTTAAGGCATCCCTTCACTTCTGCTTGGAATGAAGGTACTTAAGCCAAAAATGTAAGCTCCGACCCAATATGCGCAGATAATTGGATCCAAAATGCTGCCTCTGAAGTCTGGATGTATTCGGATCACACTATTGGCATAACAATACCAGAATTTCAAGCTACTCAAGTAGCCCCAATGTGCTTCCAAATACGTCCACAAATCGGACAGTGGCGATCCCACACCAATATCTCCATACATCACAATAAGCCAAAATGCACTGAAACAAAGTGGTAGTTTCGGTCCTCCCCACAGACATCTAAAATTTATTTTGGGGCCATTTCCGGAGGAACTCGGCTATTACGAATATAATTGAAGTCCTCCCATAGAAGTCGATGGGCGGACTTTGGCTATAGCCGAAAAAGCTAAGGTCCTCTCGAAATGGCCATTGTGTAATAAAATAAAAATAATTAACATGATACATTATTTAACCCATTTGTGCTGGATGGTGCTTTGGTCCTTAAAGCCAAACCAGCTTCTTTGTTCACCTGACACATTGTAATCGGGTGCCAGGGAGACATAGGCAGAGACTTTTTAATGTTGTTTCAAACAAAAGTTGTTTAGGCAGCTGTTCACCATATTTCCTATTTTTGGCATGAGAAATATAATTTTTTCAGTCCTTGACCCCTCAGCACAATATCTTTGGCTAGCACTGTGGCAATGTAACTCTGAAGCATGTACTGCAAAGTGACAGTGACATGTACTCTGGGGTAAAGTGATATTGAGACATGTTTTGTGGGGCAAAGTGACAGTATGGCATGTTCTGCAGGGCCAAATTGAAACTGTGGCATGTTCTGCAGAGGCAGTTTGACACTGTGGCATGTTCTGCAGAGGCAGTTTGACACTGTGGCATATTCTGCAAGGGCAGTTTTACACTATGGCATGTTCTGCAGGGGCAGTTTGACAATGTCAAAAAAAAATCCTGCACCCAGGCTTCAGTGACCCATTTTCTCTATGTAATTGTGGACACAAGTTGGTAAATAGTTATGGATCACATTACATGTCACAAGAAAGTAGTCCATGCACCATTGGGACCGAATACTGAATTCAACCTTTTCAATTTCCCATAAAGAGTAAGATGGACAAGGGTATCCCTGCATTTATAATTTTGTATGTTATTATTATTTGTATGTATGTATTGCTTCTATATGCACTAATTTAGATAAGAGTATATATTACTAATCATTTTGCCCTTTTGTAATTTTTTTTGTCTTCTCTGTTTCTGTTCAGGTTCTCTTTGGACCCTATATAAATGCATATTTTCTAGAGAATTCTTAGACGGAAATTTATTTAGATGACTGTAAAGATGTATTAAGAGATACAAGAAAACAATAAATTTTCATGAAAAAATGTTCTTCAATAATTTTACGATTGTAAATGTATGTTTCTTGTTAATGAAAAATTATTTTAAATTGATGCTATTACAGTTTACTTCTAGTGTATTTCTGCCATCCGATAGAACCGTTAAACCCAAATATTTTATCTCAGAGTCTGACCAACAAAAGGGGTATGTTTTTTTGAGTTTTTGCTGTAACTCTTCAGGCATTGCAATGCACATTGCCTGTGATTTTTCTAAATTCAACTTATAATTTGACATTTCACCATATTGTTTAATGACCTCTAGTAGCTCCGGGATAGAACCCTCGGAAGAGGGTGGAAAAAAGCAGGAAGAATTTATTGGGCCCACGTAAAGAATCAGATAAATACACAGCATGTAATGGAAAGGGGCTACTACCTTAACAGGGCAGATCTGGATAGGTTAAACAAAATATGGGAAAAATGGAGGGAGGATTAGGAAGATGGAGTAGCTGAAAAGACGATAGTGTGCTCCAAATGATCAGGTGTTTAATTATAGCAACCTTCCGTTCTCACCCCTCCCCCATTGAGGGAGTTAACATAAGGTTAAAGGGTCGTCTCCACAATTCCGTCTTGTTGTATTTTTTTTTGTCTATGTGTAAATGTTAAAAAAGTCTTTGTAATATTTCTATGATAAAACCGAATAAATAATTATTAAAAAAAACAATTCTATTGTATGACAAAGTAAAACTAATAATTATCATCTACTGCCACACCCTACAGAATGCTTCTTCAAAGTCTAGAGTTAATTACAATAGCCTTAGTTTCAAACTACTGCTTTGAAGCATCTCAATGTATTGCAGGGTGTGGCATATACCATGTAATGGTTGGATTCAGATATGTTGTGTTTTCACATAATATCAAAGCAATCCATAAAACATGTGTTGCTTTACTTACATAGATGAAAAAGAGCCTACTCAGCATTTTTAATTAGTAATGTAATTGATCTTAATTTCTGAGATCCTCACAGATAGAAATACATAAGAGAGGCAAGATGTTGTAAGTTGAAGTGAGCGCTAGTTACATACAGGACAAAATTCCGGATACATGCAAAAACTATATTAATTTTGTATGAAAGACCAAGTCTGTCTGGTGTATATACAGGATTTGTACAGCAGCTTTTTATAATGGAGGGCATCTTTTTACAAGACATAATAGAAACACCTGAAACACGTGACTGTTACTGCAGCTGATTCTGAGGTAAAAAATCCCATAAAATTTGTTGCATTTGGCTGCTATAAAACCTCAAATGTCACTTATCTCATTACGTAGCAGATAACTTCTCAGACAGCAATGCCCGTTAATCAGCCATTTCTTATCTCTTAGCTCACATTCTGGACTATATAGTGATTGAAAAATACAGAACAATAAACATTTATCATTGGAAATGTTGTCCATGTAGCATGAAAGCCACCGTGAGCCACAACTTTCTAACCAACTATCTGGATTACACCTATAAGATGGCTGGTTGTCATAGAAAGTGTAGTCCTCACAGCTGCAGTGCCATGAATAGGACTGCATTTCCCATAATGCTGGTTGAACATCGTGGGAAAGGTAATCCACACCCCTGGTATCCTCCTCTCCACTGTGTCGTTACATAAAGGCGTACTACTTCTGTTTAGGCCATCTAGGTCTCAGCTGGCACACCGGAAAGGAGCTGCAGCAGACTGAAAGAGCCGTAAATCCTGCCTCATCCCCTTGTGCTGTCTGCACAGAGATCCAGGCTACCCCACTAGCTCACCAGGGAGCAATCTGGTTCTGTGCAAAGGGATGTGGGAGCAACATGGTTCAGTGCAAAGGGATGTGCGGGCAATCTGGTGCTCATGGCTGGTAAAAGACATCTTGCCGCCTTAGGCAAAGCAAAGGTATATTTTGCTGCCTCTTGCTGACCAATTCATTTTATACCAGACACATACATACCATATGCTCCCCCTTACCTCCCACTCTGCTCCACCTCATCTGCCCCTTCACAAAAAGTTCCTGCACCCTTTAACTCATTGTGCCCCTTTCCACAGCACCAGATTGCAGCAACAGCACTTCCCACAGCACCAGATTGCACTCAAAACTCTAAAGCTCACTCCTGCACTAGACACAGCACCCACTCCAGCAGGTATAGCACACACTGGTCCAGATTGCACCCACAGCACCTCCCAGATATATACCTTTGTCTACCACCCATACTCCCATGTCTGTCTCTCTTTCTCTCCCCATATACCCATGTCTCCCTCTCTCTCCTCATGCCCCCATGTATATCCATCTCTCTGTCTCCCCATGCCATCCTAGTGTCTCTCTACCATGCTCCCCATGTCTGTCTCTGTCCCCATTATCCTCATGTCTGTCTGTCTCTCCCCATATTCCCCATGTCTGTCTATCCCTATCCATATTCCAATGTTTATCTCTCTAACCTCATACCCCATATCTCTCTCTCTCTCTCCCCCCTATTACCTCCATGTGTCTCTCCCCATGTCTGTCTCTCTCTCTCTCTCTCTCTCCCATGCTCCTCATGTCTGTCTCGTTCTCCCCATGTCTTTATGGGACAGAGGTAGAGTTTGGCAGGACAGCAGGGTTCGGGACTGCAATACTGCAGTTACAATTTTATTCTCTGGTATCTGAAACACCAGAGAATGCGTGCTGTGCATGCACAGCAGCATTGTCAAATTGAGTCACAGAGCTAACATACATGCTCCTTGATGGTGACAGTGGTACCTAACACTTGATCGCCCAAGCTACCCCCTACTGTCCTGATTTGGCAGGGGCAGAAGTGGTGAGGTATGTAAATAAATATATATGAACATATTTGCACCTCCAGCCTGTTATACCATGTTAAAAGCATAATACCAATAGCACATCATACCATATTTCATACCTGAGTATAAGAACACAGTAGGCACATCAGAAGCATGTAGTGGCAACCTTTTCTTTGTCTCTATAGACTTAACATTGACTTCAAGCCGATCTTTTACTGGCCCAACTAGGTATTGAACCTGCAATACTGGGGTTGAACCGATTTTTATTTCATTATCTTACTAAACTATCTAACTAGCTGGATGGCTAGCCTCCTTATTATAACGTCACAACCTACATGGATGGGTAGGCTATGTCAGAAAACGGGGCCCTGCACAAAATTGGGCATTTATTTGTTTATTAAGCAATATTTTCTTCAGTTCAAAGATTTGGAAATTCATTTTTATATTTTATTTTATGTATTTATATTGTGGTAATATGTTTTAAAGAAATACAACTGTTTTTTCAATGTTGCTTCTTTTTGTGAAAAATGCTTTTAGGAAGCAGGCAGACTAGTTCTGTCTGTAACTGTCCTTCTCTGCTATTGCAGAGAGAGACCTTTTTTTTTTTTTTACATGGGATCAGCAGAGGTGACCTTAAATAAGTCTGCACTACCTGTAGCGAGAGAGACTCTGATCTTAACAAACCATGAACAGACAAGCAGGGACAGGCCCCATTCTGATGTTAGTGCACACGAGCATCCTTACTGGCTCTGCCTCAGCACTGAGCAGACTAGATGGGCTAAATGGTTCTTATCTCCCGGCACATTCTTAAAAATTAAACCTGAGTGTATCTCTGAAGATGCACGTCTGGTTTACTTTTGAGAAGCTAAACGAAATTAGTTTTAGTTTTTTTTTTATAATTAATCATTTTTTTCCATACAACAAAATATAAAAAGAGTCACTTAAATAAAAACCAACATTAATAGTCCTATATCAGAATGTCTTGTTATACAATAGAACAATTAAAGTATACAAAAAAAAACCTATCTTCTACTTTCTTTCACATGTCACATCCAGTATCCCCACTTGGTTTCCAAAAATCTGTAGCAATTTCTGAAAACCCCTATATAGCATTTAAGACATTTTTTCCTCTATTTGATTTTCTTTTTGAAATGACCGGTTCAGCATCAAATTTAGATATAAAATTATACACTACATCCCACAACTCACATTTTTTGGGGACTTGAGACCAAGTTAGAGTTTTTTCCATTTCATCTGAAACATTAATTGGTTACTGACCCATGCTCAAGAAATATTCACTTTAGTTTTCCAATTCTGGGCAATTATTATCTTAACTGCAATAAAAAAAAAAAATGAATAATTGTAAAACTAAAATTTTAACCCTTGCTTCCTCTGAAAAACCAAGTGTTTAATGTGGTTTCCCTTTAAATGTGTTTTAATGTCTTCAACTCTGTCATAAACGGTCAACTGGTTCCCTTTAAACACATCTGTAACGTTTCATGTAATAGTGTATACCTTGACAAAGAAAATTATAAATGGACTTTTTCCGGAATATGTCCTTTTCATATAATTTTTGTTCTTGTTTTTATTGAAATGCTTGAGTTTGAAACTGAAGTTAAAAATATACTGTTATGAAAGAAGAAGAAAAGGTTTTGTTTCTGCATTTCTATGCTGTGTAAAATAACAGTGCTGCAAAATGGGTTTTTTTTTGGTTCAAATAATACTTTTCCCTTTCTCTTGCATGCTGGCCATTTTTTCTCTGCTGGAAACAAGATTTTTTTTTAATTTTATGAATTTAATGCTGACGAGATATCTAGTTTGGGACATCCCACAGGGCAGGCTATTTTAGAAGTTGTCAAACCTTGATTGTACTGGCTTTTACATTTTGCTTTTACAGAGGTTTAGGCAGAAGAAGTCAATGATTTTTGAGGCGACAACACAGTATCATTAAAAAAGTTGAGGATTAGACTTTAAAGCAGTGGTCATTCTATGACTTAGCCGGAAAACCAGTTTATTTTTCTGCCCCTTTGAAATTAATGAGAGGTTCATTTAACCTAATTTAACCTTCACCACATCTTGAACTCGCAAAAATGCTTAGTGAAAATGATTTTGCTAGGTTGTGATGGTAGCATCCGGTGGCTCAATCTATCTGAGTCTGGAGTTTGTGATGAGCTAGGATTTTAGTGAATGGACACCAAAATGTTTGATCTTATTAGTTATGAAGAGAGACTTAAACATTTGCATTTATATACGTTAGAAAAAAGGCATCTCAGAGGGGATACGATAACATTATTTAAATATGTGCAGAGCTCTCCAGTGACCTGTTCATTAACAGAAATGTACAAAGAACAAGAGGTCACCCCCTGAGACTGGAAGAGCAAAGATTTCACAGACAGCAAAGAAAGGGATCTTTATGGTAAGGGCAACAAAGTTATTGAACTCACTGCCAAGAGAGGTAGTGCTATCAACCACAAAAGATGCATTTAAAAATGGTCTGGATGTTTTATTTATAAAATCAGAACATACAGGGCTATTAATAATAGAATAAGCATTAATAATAGAGCTTATTGATCCAAGGAGAAATCTGATTGCCCTTTGAAGTCAAGAAGGAATTTTTCCCCCTAGGAGGCAAAATTCGAAATAGCTTCCTTAGGGGTTTTTGCCTTCTTTTGGATCAAAAGCTGGAATGATAGGTAGAAGGGTTGAACTTGATGGACTTGTGTTTTTCAACCTAAATTACTATGTTACTATGTTTTTATACAAATGCCAACCACGTAGTTTTTGTACATGATTTGCAGCCTATAGGACTGCAGGTGTGATTTAAAGTCTTAATCAATTCTTCTGAATATAATTCACTTTTAAATGCGTGCGAAAAAAAATATTTGTGCTCAGTAACTTACACATTCATCCAGTAGATGGCACTATATGGTCTGCAGCTACTGTACATAATAAAAATATTACATTAACGTTTATTCATTTAGAAAAGCTGTGTAGTGCTTGGTGCAATGCATATGATGGACCTACATACAATGTTAGATGATCAGAGACAGACTGATACATGAGGTAGAGAGCACTGCATCTACAAAATGATATGTATTAGTACATATTTAACCCATTTTAAACATGATGATTTAATTATAATAGATACTGCTGCTTTATAAAAAAAAAAAAATGCTTTCCATATATGGTCTATCTTTGTTAGATACAGGAATAGTTATGACTTCTGTTTATTTTTATAAATGTATTTTAAAAAAAAAAAGCATAATCCTTAATTTTAATAAGTGAGCTTGTGACTGCACGCTCCCAATTCACTGTCTGTGCATAGAATAACATCTACCGGTGTCCCTCAACGGAGTGAAAAATAAAAAAAATGTAATCTACCCACAGGTAGATTAAACAGATTAATCAGTGATTAATTGGCCCATAGCAAACCGCACTGAATTCCCTAAATGCCAAATATGCAACTTTGGCTCACAGATATACTTTGTTTATACATAACCGTGTACACTTGTGGATCTACTAATGCTGAAGTGTACACATTTATGTATAAACATGCATTATTAAGATTGTATATTGTTTTTATTAGTGTATATGTGGTTTTTAGCAATACTTTATATGTTTATTAAATTCAGTTATACATAGCTATAATATAATTTTGATATCTACATCTTAATTTAAAGAAGTTAGCGAAACTTTTAGAGTGCTCCCACCATTATCATTGTTTCTGGATTTGTATTTGATGTGCTGAGAGGCCACATTTTGGCCTCTTTCTACCGTCCAGCGCTGAACTGTCAGCTCTTACATAGCCGCGGCCGCGATGAAACGGCCGCCTTATTCTTCATTGCTAACAGTTCAGCGTTCTAACTGCCGCGCTGAACTGTCAGCGATGAAGATGCGGCGCCGAAGTGTCCTAGACCTTTCCCAGCATTCGCTAGCAAATTTTGTTAATGCTACTGAGAATATGGAAAGGAGTTTTCTGGAGCACCATCGATGTATTGTATACAAGGAGTGCTATATATGTCACTTTGCTTAAACTAAAGCTAAATGTGTGTGATTGTGTACCACATGACTGCAGTCAGCAGACTGTGACAGCCCTTATAAAAACACTCACAACTCTTTACAAGTGTTTGTTATGTCTCCACTACTTAACCACTTCAGGGTTTGTTTGCCTATAATTATCTTGAAGTATTGTTACTCAGACACCGCTGAGCAAAAAAGCAGGCTGACAGTCCTATTACAAAGGACAATCCTGCATTTAATAATTATCATTACAATTAGCATTATGTTTTACTAAAAAAAAACACTTTCCAAACTTATTTTCCTATATTTTGCTACAATGTGAGGTAGACTAAAAGTAATATATTTTATTGGCACAATTGTAAATGCTTTTTTTTTTTTCTTTACTGTATCATATTCTCTAAATATTAGTCATATCCTGTTCAAATCGCCTTAACCTTTTTTTCACTTGTAAAAAAATGTTATTCTTGTTTCTAAGTGAAATGATCTAGTAAAGCAGGTTTTTCAACTTACTACTGAAGTTTAAATAACATTAATTTAAGGGGGAGCGCTCCAAAAAATTACCTCAAAATTCATTATATAACCCTAGAAAACATCTTCTCAAAGTTATTTTTTTCACACATCATATGTAGTATAAAGAAGAAACAAAATAAACAAACAAACAAACAAAAAACCCCAAAGCCTGGATGTCAGTGCCCACATAATAATCCTACTTGCTTATTTCAATTCTGCTTCACCATGCCAGGAAAAACACAATGTTTTCCATTCAGACATCAAAGACTTGTCAGAGAAACTAGCTTAAACGGATCCTCTTTAATAAGACCTTTTGAAGTTCTGTGACATCACACAGTAACAGCATGGAACTTTAGGTCTGTGACTCTTTTAGAAAAAAACATGTCTCTGAAACTTACGGTTCTGCAGCTTCAGGGTGATGTATTGGCTCACACACGATTTGTTCGTTGACATTATTGCTTTTATTCTTCAGGGATGCATCCTGGAAGAAAATCTGGTAGAACTGTTTTAAGAAACAATTGTAATTGTACCACCCTCTGGTACACAAAGGTTTAGGATCATGGTCAATAGAATTATTCATTTGAAAAGATCCAAACTCAGCCGTCATGTTCTCTATTGTTTTATATTACAATGGTTGAACTAAAAAGAAAATTTTCAATAAAGCCAATATATTGCTTAGCTGTTTGATGTTCTAGCTATCTGGTGGTTTAAAATGCAATTAAAAGGATAGTATCATGAAGAAATAACTACATTTATCTTGGAGTTTTTAGAAAACATTTTTCTAATACATCATAGTCTCCTTTTAAGTCAAATATTGTGTTTGCTCCCTTTCTGTTATGATATCGGAGTATTAGGGGTGTATTCATTAATAGATGAGTTAAAGGACAACTAAACTTTTTTATTTGCTTCCTTGATACGTACAGGTTAATTCTTTGCTGTGTCTCAGCTGGCAGGCTCGCACTGATAGTTTCAGCACGCACAGCCAACCAGAGTAGGGGCACAGCCCGCATGTCTGTACGTGGTCTGCAGAGTATGGGGGTCTCTCACTGCCAGCATAGAGGGAGAGCCTAGTTTTTGCATGCGATCAGCAGAGGGGACCTAGTTAAGGAGACCTAGTTGACCTCAAGCAAAAACGAGGTTCTCTCTCTGCACTAGCAGAGAGAGCCTGTCACCGACCAGACCCAGCTGCCTGCTTCCCATACAGGGCCAAATCTGTGCCATTAACAATCCTTTGTGTAACTGCTTTCTTGCATTGTCTCCAGTGACTGTGGCATGAAATTGAGACCGCAATTCAAAAAAACGGAAGATTCCTCCCCACCAACGGATCAGCGGTGATTAGGATTGCCACCTGGCCAGTAATTTACCGGCACAGCCGGTATTTAGGGTCTTGGGGCCGGTATATCTAATATACTGGCAATGCACGGCCCGGTATTTTGCCCCCCCTTCCCAATTCCCCTTCCCCAATACTTACCTCCGTGGTTGTGAGGGAAGCGTTGTGTGCTCCCCTCCAGCCGCACGGATCAATAAAGTTTGTTTAAAAAAAAAGTTTTCACAAACTTTATTGATCCACGCTGCTGGCCTTCCTCACAGCCACGGACCTGCACCGGGAGACAGCCGCAAGGAGGTAAGTACTGGCTGGGGAAGGGGGGAGGAGGGTGGCATAACGAACATACTGAGGGGAAATATCCTGTCATATTAAGTGGCAAATTCCTGGCATATTAAATGGCAATAACCTGGCATATCGAGGAGCAATAAACTGGCATATTAAATGGATTTATCCTGGCATACTGAGGGGCAATAAACTGGCATATTAAATGGCAATATCCTGGCATACTGAGGGGCAATAAACTAGCATATTAAATAGCAATATCCTGGCATATTTAGGGGCAATAAACTGGCATATTAAATGGCAATATCCTGGAATATTGAGGGGCAATAAACTGGTATATTAAATGGAAATATCCTGGCATATTAGGGGCAATAAACTGGCATATTAAATGGCAATATCCTGGCATATTATGGGCAATAGACTGGCATATTAAATGACAATATCCTGGCATATTGAGGGGCAATAAACTGGCATATAAAATGGCAATATCATGGCATATTGAGGGGCAATAAACTGGCATATTAAATGGCAATATCCTGGCATACTAGGGGCAATAAACTGGCAATATCCTGGCATATTGAGGGGCAATATCCTGGCATATTAAATGGCAATATCCTGGCATATGGAGCGGCAAAATCCTGGCATATTAAATGGCAATATCTTGGCATATTGAGGGGCAATAAACTGGCATATTGTGATAGACAGCTTATCTGTGTGTGTGATAGACAGCATGTGTGTGTGAGACAGTGTGTGCGAGAAAGCTTATTTGCGAGTGTGAGAGACAGCTTGTGTGTGTATATGATATACAAATATATATATATATATATATATATTTATATATATACACACACGCTTATCACTGGCATGATATACAAATAATATATATCATTTCAGTGATAATTCTCCCCCTTTGTGTCTCCAACCCTCATGGCCCCTCCCTCTTGTAGCTCCGCCCACACATGGCCAGTATTTTTTTTTTTAGGAAAAGGTGGCAACCCTAGCTGTGATCCATCACTGTGGTGATCACCAGAGGATTTCCCATGATCACAAATCCTTGTCCATAGACTGTGTACATTTGATAAAACAACGGATGGTGAAACACACAAATCGCCATCTCCATCTGCTTAGGTGTGCAGCAGTTGCATCCAGTGATGGTGCATACTTGTGTATGCTTTCTAATCTGATCACAAATCTGGTTGAGAATGCCCTAATTTACACCACTCATGTTAAACTGTTATACACAGTTGCAGACGCTGTCTCTCCCTCTCACACTACCTGTCAGATATGGTGACTGGTGCTTCCTGTCATGCACCGTGCACCTACACAGCACACCAACATGCGTGTAACAAACTAATGGCAATAACTCATGGTCTGTGCAGGGCTTGGCCAGTGACCATGGTAATCCTGCCATTGGTTCATGACTAGACAATGTCACTTCTGGGTGATTCTTGCATCCTGGACACTGGGACAAATCATCCAAAACTGGGAAAGCCAGGATGTCTGACCCTGCACAGGCCACAAAAGTATATCAGAACACAAACTTCAAAAGGCAGTGATAGTGAATGGCATACAGTCAAATAAAGAGATTTTTTTGTTTAAAAAACTAATTTATTACACACTCCACTGCACTCAGACCTAAAGATCGAGTGCAATTTAATTACCGTATTTGCTCGAATATAAGACGACCCTGGTTATTAGACGACCCCCCAAACTTTTAATATTCCTTCAGGAAAAAAACTAAAAGCCTGAATATAAGACTACCCTATAGGAAAAAAATTTTTTTAACTTGTATATATTCAAATGTAAATTGCTTTTTAATATTTAATAAAAATGATGATATAAAAAAATGCATTTCTTGTTTTTATTTCCAATGCAGCCTCTCTCCCCCTAAACGTTGTCTCTCTCTCTCTCCCTCTAAACGCTGTTTCTCTCTCCCCCCAGCTTTGTCTCTCTCTCCCCCTCCCCCCAACCTTTACTCTCTCTCCCCCTCTCCCTACAAAAACATTTCTCCCCCCCACCTCCAAACATTTCTCACACCCCCTGCCTCCAAACATTTCTCCCCCCCCCCTCCAAACATTTCTCCCCCCCCCCCCTCCAAACATTTATGTCCCTCCCCCCTGTCTCCCTCTCTCCCTCCCCCCTCCCTCTCACCTTGTTTCTCCCTGGTGGCTAGTGGGGGCGGCCGGGGGATGTCTGCACGATGCATGCAGACATCCTCCATGCTGCCCGACACTTCAGTCTATTATGACGGTCAGTATAATAGACGGAAGTACCCGGCTTCATCATAGAAGTCCCGGCGGTCGTGCCGGGCGGCAGCAGGGGGATCCAGGTCCCTGTCCTATAGTCTGACCTCAATTTGAGGTCAGATTATAAGACGACCTGAATTATAAAACAAGGGTAGTTTTCCGAATTTTTTTTCTGAAAAAAACCTTGTCTTATAATCATGCAAATACCGTAGTACACGCAAGGCCATCATTATAAGTAATCATTGTATGAGATCTGAAGCAATGATTACTTATCTCTTGGATCATCGAGGCGCAGGATAGTTTTAGGGTTTATTTAGGGTTAGTATTAGGATATTGGGGTTGGTTTTAAGGTTAGGCGTTAGTTTTAAGCTTAGTATTAGGGGTTACTAAGGTTAGTTTTAGGGTTAGTTTTAGAGTTCGTATTAGGGTTTGGGGTTAGTTTTAAGGTTAGGCGTTAGTTTTAAGCCTAGTATTAGGGGTTACTAAGGTTAGTTTTAGAGTTTGTGTTAGGGTTTGTGGTTAGTTTTACAGTTAGTACTTAGGTTAGTTTTAGGGAGTTTACTTTACAGGGGGGTTTACTAGAGTAGTATTTGCCATGTTGAACTTTCAGCGCTGTAACTGCCACCATGAAATGACAGCGAGGAACAGTCCTAGACCCCTAAACATGAGTCGCCTTAGATTTTGTGTTTTAAGAGCCTCAGTAAATTGACTGCTTACTAAATTATATAGTGTGCAGGGTCAAATGTATTGATCTTCACCTGCTGGCAGAACTCAAAAGGCCATGGATAATGCATAGTTAATTCTTTTAGAAAAATCAAACTTTGCATGGTCAGTTCTGTACTTTTTCTGGGTTCGTCCCTGCACAATGAATACTTCAGCTCACCTCAGCTTACCTTTTAATGAATACACCGCTTAAGATACAGCAGAGCTCTATCCATATACAATTCACAGGTGTGTTTGTGAATACGTCCACACATTCTAACATTGTATATCAAATAGGAGTAACATTTATTTTACTAGTACAATATTTAAGCAAAACAAGAGGGGACAAAAAACTGATACTACTGTTTGAAATGAAACAGCATTCTTTTTTTTTTTAAATGTAATTATAGAAAAACAAAGTGGGAGTTGTTTATAAAGGTCACTTGTATCAGCTCTATGTTGGCACAACGAGCAGGAACATTCTATTGGTTTCCATTTTGATTGTTCTCAGAACAGAATGACACCTCATAGATAAATCATGATGTTGCTATCCAATGTAATATTTTTCCACATTAATGGGTGAAAGTGTAGGCTATATTGACATTGCAATATTAGACTAAGACTTTGTGGAGCACATAAAGCAAATAACATATCTTTAAAAACACTTAACAAAAATGAAAAGAGTACGCATGATGATTAAATTATTTAACCCCTTAAGTCGTTAATGTAAAACAAAGGGTGTGGCCAGTTAAAACACAAGCATATTTAATATTGCTTTATAAGGGTAAAAATGGCATCAATAGAAAGTCAGGTTTTCTTATAAGCACTATATAGTTTGTATGAGTATACTAAATTAGAAAGCGAGAAATGAAAGTTAAACTCAAAATATCACCAGAAGATCTTTTCCTTAAGGGGTTAAATGTTTATCTTAACCCCTATTAACTAGTTGTGCACTCTTTGAAGTGTACAGACAGTTGCTAAGACAAGCTGCGCAACATGTTCACGGGAAAGAAATGTGTGTGTGTAGTGTATATTGCAGAGCTTGGATGTTATGAATTCACTAACATTGTCCAATGGAAGTTGCTGCACTTGGACCTAAGCCACTGAAATCTGGCTATCATCCAGTATGGGAAAACCCTCCCTTGGTCATTGCCATTGCTATGATTTGTCTGGTCTACAAAACAAGATGACAAGGTCTAGACTAGCATTTAAATATAGTTAAAGGTGTAGCCACTCAGGGAAAAAAGAGGAAAGCGTATGACATCATAGAGCTTAATTTAATTGGTTTCCTGGATAATCAATTAACGTGTTCTTTGTGAAAACCCTTATACCTGCCACACAGTGTCTAAATGTTGTCCTGTTCATGGTATAATCATTTCCTGTACCAGACAGGTTCTTTTCCGTTATACACTAGGACACTTGTCAGAAAAAAATGTTTCCATAGGGAACAAAAATAGACATTCTCATATGGGTTGTGAAGAATGAGTCATATTTAATCTAAAGGAAAAGACAAAACTTAACATCTATTCATTAAAATGAATGTGGTATCAGAATAGAAAAGACGTTGATTTTTATGAAATTATGGTTGTACTGAAAACATAGGAAATTTCAAACTTTAGGCCAAAGTAACCGAGTTGGAAACATTTTCCAATGCAGCGGAATGAAAGAATGTTTTCAACTTAGCTACTTTGACCTTCAGTTTGACATTCCTGTCAAAATTCCCTGCAATTCTCTCTTTATTGACTAGATCTTAAAGTATAATGCCATTATTACCAGTACACAATGATGATAGTAACTGTTACTATTGCCCAACATCCAGAGATGATACCAGTACCTAATTTAATTAAACTAATTTTTGCTAAAAGTAGGGGTTGAGTTGACCTAAAGGAAATGGAACCTGCAACCCTAAAATTTAACAGGTTTTACAGTTGGTACATTAGCCAATTAAACTGACTAATGCAAGAGCAACATCTGTTTGGGACATCATCCAAGAGATGGTGTCTATCTCTCATGGGCAAGTATAAGTCTATCTAATCAGTCAATGGCAGTTAAAAGGGGAACTGTTCCACTCTTCATTGACTGCACCCTGTTCTGCCAGTATACCTAACTATATATATACACTATATAAATAATACCTAAATATTAGTAACAACCCCTGGATGTTGGGAAAAAGTAACATCGCCAGGAAGTACTTTGAAACCAGAGAATATCCGAATGTACCTTTCCTGGTTAAATAATTATTATTTTTATAGCAGATTGTACAGTGTCGTACCTGAGAACTTGAAATATTCATGGACTCCTCAACTTCTTTCTTTTCCCTAAAACAAAAAAGTTTAAAATAAGTTTAAATGTAGCAACATTCATTTTGTAAAACTCTGGGAAGGTTGTTCTAAAACTGAAAATAATCCAAAATGTACTAGCAATCTAGTGGGACTCTAGGGTTTATTCACTAAAAGTCGAGTTCTTTTTAAAGGTGGTCGAGTTGGGAAGTTGACTTTGAATTTGTGTCCAAAGTGCACTTGACCTCCTAACTCAACTACTATTCACTAAAACAAAACTTGACCTTCACTACCCTAGTTGCCAAAGTCCAGTTCAACCTCACATCTTGACCTCCGTAAAATGGATGATAAATTGCAATTCACAAAAAGTGAAGCAGAGAAATTACAGTGTTCTACTTGCCACCTCTAAGAGTTATGAGTTTTCCCTCCCCACATCAATTTTAAAAAAAAACACATCATGCAGTAAAATTATTAAAGCACACGTTCAAAAGACCCAACACTAACAATGAATACCCTTATGAATACTGGACCCATAGATAAACATAAATAAATGGTTGACTCAGAAACCGGTTTCAAAACCAGCCAGTGGCTGCACTGGGACCAGGGGGGCCTCCAATTGGTTGACAGAGCCATATGGCATTTGAAATCCTTGCCCTAAGGGGCTGAGATTTTAGTCTGTGTCCATCCTCTATTGAAGGCATATGCATTTAGAGGAACATTTTAAGGATGGCCCCTTTCCCTTGACTAAAGATGAGGAATCCAGGGTGTTAGTGAGTGTCGCTGTAATTTATTTAGGTATTTTTTTACCCACAGGGAAGTGTGCCAGGAGGGTTTTCAGTGATTTTCAAATGCTCTGAAAATCCTCTCCTTCACCTCAGCAACTCAGAGAGTTAGAGGTGTGTACGTAGGATTTATTTTTAAAATGTTATATTATTAAGTGAAGAACTTTAGTGAAACCTGCAGCTTAATGGCTAGTAAGGGGTCCAGGTACCCTTGGTGCCACCTTCAGCCTGATGTATAAGGGCTGGTTGCTCTTGGAACCATGGATTCACAAGTTTTGTGCCAAATTAATATCGGTATACTATCTGTATATTACTGGAGAAATTGAGATTTTTTAGATCAGGTGACATTTTCAAATCTTTAATCATATAATCTTATAGTTTTGATAATTACATGCCCACTGTAGCATCATATTCTTGCTTGAGATGAACTATGTGCCTCCATGTGTATGTCTGATGTTAATTGGAGGTGGGATGGGGCGCCAAAGATAGGATCTGCCCCTGAAGCCACATGCATTTTGGATAGGCATGTTAATGAGCAGGTGTACCTCATCAAGTGTCCAATGAATGTACATAAAGCTCAGACATAATAAAGTAATATGAGCAATATTCAAAAGAATAACATTATTGTTATATTGTAGAGAGTGCCTTATCCAAAGGTTAACATCAGTATTTTCCCCGGTCCATCATTATAGAGAGGCTCAGTATATCCGAGAAGACAAAGAGAACCATTTTGTGGAAAATGGAGTGAATAAGGAAATATATAGATGAGTATGACAGAACCTTCCAGCACTGGGATTCTTGTAGAGAAATAATGGCCCGCCTCCCCCCTATAGATTATAGGCCCTGGCATTGGCAATTTGGGTACAGTGGGTAAGTTTGCACTTTGCATTGACTTTACTCATGCACCCAGATTGTGCCCTCTGTAATCCTGACTCACCCTGGCTTATGTGCTATAACTGTATACTTTATTATGGTTATTTAGTCAGATTCTGTTAGTATATTGGTCCATGTGTAATGCATAATTCTGTAAGGAGACCACTCTGAAGGATTACAATGTGTCACAGAGGAGTCAGTGACAATGATTGATAGTTTACTCCAAAATCCATTGTTTTGTGTTAATTGAATTTACTGTTGAACTGATTATGATGTGGTTTTCTAAATCAGTAGCAATGCTGGTTAATTGATGTTTAGTTTAGCTCATGTTTGGTTCTATGTTAATATGTGGGTTGAGTTATGTTATCTTGATTATGTCTGTATATAAGATTCTGATGGTCATTCCTGTTCTAATCCTATACTGGTACTTGGAGTAAATGGCTGAGGTTCCTGTCTGGTGAATTGGTGTAGTTACCTACAATACTGGTTCTGTCTCGTGGCTTGAGGTAGCCATCGCAGCAAAGAAGCAGAGCTTTGATGGAGGTGTCCAGTCGGGGAACCAGGGGGTCCGTCACAATGAGTAATCCTTTATGTTTAATTTCTCAACAGTTATGGATTGACATTTGTTATGAACATGTATGACATTGAGAAGAGAGGGAGCCCAGAATTGAATGGGACCTGCTATTGAAAGCTCTGCTACTACTGCCTTAATACAGCCCTTATTCACTTTAGTTTAGCTAAAAAATATCACTCTTGAATGTGACGTGTTTTACTAAATCTTGGACTTCGCAAAATATGTATTCTATCTGGTGATACAGAATTCTGGCAAAAGAATTATCATACATATTATAGGAGAAACACAACACTTTGTCAGCATGTCAGGAAATAACACTGGGAGTGTTCACAGTATTACCACTGGACGTGTTTGTCAGCTGTATTTAATTATGCCACATGCATAATGCATTTCGACAGGGGAAATATGGAACTCACTACGGCACAACACTGTGAAAGATTCCAAGGAAAATATAAACACTTTATCTTTCCATATTAAGAATTACAGATTGTCATGTCATGAGGCATGATATAAAGCTGCCAATCAGCTTTTGTACCCTGCCTAGTCTGTTTGTCATTTTTGATGGACCAATAACGTTTTGGGATTTTACTAGGAACTACTTCTCACTTCTTGCTTTGTTGTGTGCCAAATGTTTTCCATTTCAAATTCTACAAGTGATCTTCCTGATCAGCAGGTTGGCTGCCTATAAAATTCTATATGGTTATGGGCGATATATGTTATTTAGTATTTTGAGGCATCGAGTGCTTCAAGGTGATGTCTAAAAATGTTTTATTGGTGGCTTTTTAATGCTATGTAGATCTTTTAGTAGGATACTCCAATCCACCAAGATGAATAGAACACTACAGGGATTTTTCATAAAGGTGAAATATGCAATCACCAAGGAAACCAGTTGAATGTTGCAGCTGATTGTTCTACTTTTAAAATATTTGTCAGCATAAACCAACCTATTTCTAATAAATTAGTGTAAGCGGTACATTGGCATTAGGACTGTGCTTTATTTAACACAAGCGCTAAATATCACAAAGCAAAAATGGTTCAGGGACGGTTTGAGTAACACAACAATGAGTTCAAGGGGTTGACTTTGCCTCCAAATTCCCCAGATCTCAATCCAATTGAGCATCCGTGGAATGTGCTGTACAAACAAGTCCGATTCATGAAGGCCCCACCTCACAACTTAAAGGTCTTGGTGCCAGCATGCATGCAAAAATGAGATGTGACTGGTTAAAAATGGCTGAGGTGACAACCCTAGTTGGAAAGATAGACAAGTCGGATAGTTTTTCGAAAGCAGCTATTAATGCCTGGTGATTGCAGTTTTCTATATTTGATAAATCACAAGAATCTCTATATTAATCCATAAATTATGATGTTTGACTGAACAAAGGTCATTAACCCCTTCTGGGCTCAAACACCAGTAGGACGGCACATAATGTCCTTAGTTCTGCAGCTCATTGTGGTCCAGTACTGAGCTGTTCTGCACTTTACGCAGCAGTCCACTACAAGCAGCAAATTAAACGAAAATCAATAACTGAAGTTTAAACCTCACAGTACCAGGTGCAATAAAATGAAACTCCTACTACCAATGGAAATATAAGTGTTTGTTTAATAGGAAATGTGGCCAAATACTGTCTTCTCTGCATGTTTCCATTTAATTAAAAATGTTTTATATTACACTTCGGCTTGAATTGGGATCAACAGTTAAATTATAATTTTCATTATTGTGTAAATTTTAACTGCAAGTTGGACAAGAGAAAAAAATAATTATTACATATGTAAGGAATGAAAGTAATGCTAACGGCATCAATATAGGTCAAGTAAGGATAATGCTGTACTGAGAATTATTACATCATGTTCTGTTTTCATTCCACCCTTAAACCACAGAAAAATGTGCCGAGAGTCACAAAACATTTCTGCAAGCGAATGGACTTTCCTTATCACGCTGGACTAGAATTACAAATCAGAGCTTGGAAATATGTAAAATAAACTTATGCTGCCTGTAATATACTGCAGGTAACTTTGTTTTAAACTATACTTAGTGACAACTGTACAAAATTTATATATACACTTTTTAATAAATAAATAATATATTCTTATAAGGGTTGAGTCAAGTTACACCAATATGTCCAAAATTGGATTTGGGTCGGGCACTTTAAATGAATTTCCCAAATCACCAAAATACGGCTACTCGCTATCACTGAATTCAGGTCTGAATCGGCAGCTAAGACCAGTTGGGAAACGGACACAAATGAGGCATTCAGATTGGTACAGTTTCACAATGAAAATCCAGTGGTGGATTCTCCGTATGTGCTAGGTGTGCGCCACACCATGCCATCTATTTCCGGAGTTTGTGTGCTCCGAACAGAGAGCACACAAACCCCTGAAATATTTCCAGGGAGACAGATGGCAGCTGCGAATTCAGCAACAGAGTCACTCACTCTGTTACCAATTCCACCAGCACAAAAAGTATACGAAAGTTCATATACTTTTCGAGCTGGTCAAATTGGCAACAGAGTGAGGGACTCTGCTGCCAAATTCATAGCTGCCGTCAGCCCCTCGGATGTATCTCGTGTATTTCCGCTCAGTTCGGGCCTTTTCGGGCCTATGGATTCTCCGGCCAAGTTCCGTGAACCGAAAATGGCCGAATTTGAGCCAAATATTGCGGATTTCTCTGCAATTTGGATTTACGCTACAAATGGGACACTAGTTTTCTTCAACGCTTGTGTCTTCTACGGAAGCAAGGGCTAAAAAAAAATGTTTATTGTCAGTTTAAAGTAAGTTGGATAAAGTTTTTTTTTTTTCAACAGCATCTGGCTTGAAAAATTAATAGGTCAGCATCATGCGTTCTACCAGCAATAAGTCAATCCTACTTTTTAAGTACCATAGGTAATACTTATTTAATTTTGATCTAGCGACTGAATAAGACCACAAGCTGTTACTTACTTTTCACTCTCATTTTCAAGCACTTTTTGCTTCATCTCAGTCAGACAACTTTGCGCTTCAGAAAGCTGCTCTCGAATTTTCTCCAGCTGTTGTTCTAGGTCCTGATTTGTTTGTTTCAGTTTTTGATTCTCTGTCTTTGTTACCTGTTGTGTACTTCTAAGCTTGTGAAGCTCTCTTTCCAACTTTCAAAACAAAAACATGTCTCATTCAGTAAAGGAAGAGAGTGTATTTAAAAGAAGAAAAACTGCCAAAACAAGACATAGTCTTAAAATAGAGGGGCAAAGATCTATAAGTAATATCAGGAAGTATAACTTTACTGAGAGCATAGTGGATGCATGGAATAGCCTTCAAGCAGAATTGGCAGAGGTTAGCACAGTAAATTAGGTTAAGTATGCATGGGATAGGCATAGATATACAATCCTAGATATAAGATAAGACTAATGAACAGATTTAGAAAGTTGAGTAGTCTTTGAGTTGAGCGGGCCGACACATTCTATGTTTCTATATTTTGATGAGCTAAATTGTGTGCAGTTCATGTATAGGTGATGATGAGTTGTAAGTGAGTTAAGGTGTGACAAACATTTCATCTAACTGAGAACTAGTGCAGGAATAACTTGGTGAGTCTCTCATGCAAAAGTGAGTTTATAGAAATGTAACTATGCATTATCTATGAGCAGTTGTACTCTCCTAGCAGAGGAAGTTCACCATGCTTAGCATATATAGTTGAGTCGGTGAGAATAAATGTTCATTTCACCTCAGGTCACTTGCCCCTAAGTGTTAAAACACTAAGACTTTTGAATTTTGTTTTTATATGTATATTTTAGACAGCCCTATGAACAGATGTCCCATTTATCAAGAACACATGAATGTGCTGAACAAACATATGTTTATCCAGTGAAATAATAGGATGCCAATTTGGCCTTAGGATTATAATCACATCAGAAATTAACAATGCATAAGAGCCAATTGTAGCCTGCCCATATTACAACCTGATGTAAAGCAACATTTTATAACATATTAAATATAGTCTTTGGTCTGTGGTGGGCCATTTTAATAAACATAATATATTTGCCTCTATAAAACTGCTGGGTGACTATTTTATGAAACCATAGTTGTTTTATGTCCTCATGCTTTGAAAGAGACCCTATTTAACAATCTGTCATTTTCCATGGAATCATTTTAGCATCTGGAAAACATATTCAATTTCTATCTATACAGAAATAGATGTATAGATAAAGTATGACTAAGCACTCTAAGCTATAACTTGCCTCGTTGCTCAGTTGGACTTCCTATAAACACAGCCTATTATTAAATCCCTCACTATGGACAAAACATGTCAGGATGTTACTTGCATTTTGATGTCAAGTCTGTTTTCCTCTTGGGCACTAATGTCTTTTGCTATATTTTTCTGAAGACTATTTCATGTAAGTCATCCAGACTATCAATGACCCAAAATTATGGGGGATGTTTTTTTATTTATTTATTTATTATGTGTTCTTTCACAGTATAATCAGAACCAGAAGTTACCTGACACATTGTTCTCCTAGCTGGGCACCACATTTCTTAATGGTGCTTATCTACTGCACTAACAGGGTGTTTGTAGTTCCTGGTGCCACGCTACATGTTGACTATTATTCATTAACAACAATTCACCAAGTAGTTAGTGTATGGGTTTTGCATTTTTGATGCTTTGTTCTACTTACCTCATCCTGGACACCAACTAGTTGCTGTACTTCTTTATTTTTGACACCAATTACGTTCTTCATTTCCTTGTTGTGGATGCTGCTTCGTGCATCACTCTAAGTAAGAATTAATTGTAATATATGAGTAACAGTACCTGTGCAAAATCAAGTGTGTTATTCCCTCAATCATGTATGCCAAGTGTATCTTCAGCTAATCCATTGATGCTCATCTAACATATTAAAAGACAAATTCTGAATCATGTGATTATTACACTATATGGACAAGTATTAAGACACCTGACCATCAACAGAGACTTTTATGAAATCACATTCTAAATAAATGAAGATGTATTTGCAGCTATAACAGCTTCCACTTTCTGGGAAGGCTTTCCACAAGATTGTTGAGTGTTTCTGTGGGAATCTTTGCTCATTTATCCAGTGGAGCATTTGTGAGGTCAGGCACTGATGTTGGATGAGAACGCTTGGCTTGCAATCTCCATTCCAGTTCATCCCAAACATGTACTATGAGGTTGAGGTCAGAGCTCTGTGCTGACCAGTCAAGTTCTTCCACACCAAACTCCTCCAACCATGTCTTTATGGACCTTGCTTTGTGTACTGGGGCACAGTCATGCTGGAATAGAAAAGGGCTTTTCCCAAACTGTCCCCACAAAGTTGGAAACATAGCATTATCCAAAAAATGTTGGTATGCTGAAGCATTAAGATTTCTTTTCACTGGAAGAAAGCCTAGCACAAACCCCTAAAAATCAGCCCCATCCCTCCACCAAACTTTACAATTGGCATAATGCTGTCAGGAAGGTAATGTTCTCAAGGCATATGCCAAACCCAAACTTGCTCATAAGACTTCCAAAGAGTGAAGAGTGATTCATCACCCCACAGAACACATTTCTACTGCTCCAGAGACCAGTGGCGGTGTGCTACACACCACGCAATACAACGCTTAGCATTGTACTTGGTGTTGTGGGGTTTGCATGCACTTGCTCGACCATGAAAACCTATTCCATGAAACTGCCACTGCACAGTTTTTGTGCTAATATTAATGACTAGGTGCTTGATGTTATACACCATGGCACTGGCACTGATTGAAACACCTAAATTCAATAATTTAGAGGTGTGTTTCAATACTTTTGTCCATATAGTGTAGTTCATCAGGAGTACCTTTTGGTCAGCCTGACCTCGACTGATATAATGCTCATCTTAATGTATGTGCATATTTGATGCATACTAATAACAAAAAATGGAGTATAGCTGTATATTTTAAAGGACAACTAAACTTTATTTTCATACATGCCAGTTTATCCTCTGTCCGACTGCTTTGCTATCATAAGAATAAGATAAAAATATGCCTCACATGCATTTGATACCAATTTTTGTACCACAGAATACATTCAGCAACACAATTATTAAATATTATTATTCAACATTGTTGACATGTCCAGTAAAAAGTTTTGTTAACGTCTACAGGTTGAGTATCCCTTTTCCAAAAAGCTTGGGACCATAAGTATTTTGGATAACAGGCTATTTTGTAATTTCGGATATTAATGCAAATACGGAATAGAGCAAATAAATCACTTTTACTGTGATGTAGCTGTGATGTGAGACATCATTGGGAACTTGCTGTTGGCATGTCAGGTCAGCACACATGCCATTATATTACCCTATGTGGGTGTGGGGGAATCTAATCATGCATTGAAAGGCTATATCACAGTTTAAGGTTGCTAAACACTGAATTAACTTTTGTACACTTGCATTCTGACAGGTGTGTGTGGAATTTGCAACTAGTGACAAAATCTGAAACTGTTGGGTCTGTATTTGGGAGCGTACAGCAGGGTACAAACAACTGTGCCACAAGGATGGTGCAGTTAAGCAAAGGTTTAATCCAGGCAGCGGAGAAACAAAACGTAAGACAAGCCAGAGTTGGGGCAGGTAGCGCAGGATCAAAAAGGGAAACAAGCCATGTCAGAATTGGAGAGTTCAGAGAAGTCCAGGAATAAGCCGAAGTCAGGTAACAGAAGGTCAAACATGGAATCTGGGAACTCTGAAGGGAGTAAGGAACTAAGCAGGAAGAACCACACTTAGCAGCTCAATATTCAAGCAAAGAAGGAAGTGTGTGAGGGGTTTTTATAGGTCTGTCAGTACAGGCCTCGCCCTTCAGCCCAGGTAGCACCCTCCCCTCTCCATAGGTCTCTATGGGACACTTTGGGGAAGTGTCAGCCTCCTCTCCCCTGTATCCACCAATGCAACAACGCCGTCAGGTACAGAGACACGCCCCCTCTGCAAGTGTAATGCGGCCTGTGTGTAACTCGAGAACGGGGATGCGGCCTACCATGCAACGGCGCGATCGCACGGCAGGACACCGGAGAAGCAGGGGACCCTGGAGAAGGTAAGTGCCCACTGGGCAGTGGGTGAGAGGGCCCAGGATCCTGACAGAAACATTTTGGAAATAACGGATCCTTTTGGACAACAGATTATGTTGCATAATGGATCATTTTGGATAAGGGATAATTTTGCATAATGAATCATGTTGGATAAATTATCATTTTGGATGTGAGATACTACTCCTGTATTATGCAGAAAAGATTATGCACACATGTATTTACAAGAATTCCAAGGATTTTGATTATAGTTGTGTTTAAGCATACATTCATTATTTAAATACATCAATTGAATACCTCATTCATCAATTTTTTTCTTTCTGCACTCATTTGTTGTTCCATCTCTTCATATAAGTTTTGTACCTCTTCTGTGTGTTCGGATATTCTTCTGTTAGATAGTGGAGCAGATTCAATGATGTCCATTAATACAAAAATCACAAACTGCTGTACATTAACAGGCACAATTGATTCCATGCCCTCCTTTAAATGCATTAACGGGGAGATAAAATCATTATCGCACCTGTTAAAAAAACTTATGAACACCATGCAAATTAACGCACAAAGGACATTCAATGAGGTGTCTTAAAACTTAACAGGCAAAAATAGATCCATTGTTGCTTGTTAACACTCCAATTAAAAGCTACTAAATTAGGAAAATGCTGCTTCCCACAGCCGGTTTTTGCACAATAGCCCTTGCAGCAGGTCAGCCATCAAAGGGTGACAGGCCCAGGTCATTTAAAAAAAAATTCAGGAAAAAAAACTCTTGCCGGCAGAGACACCGGCTTAGGAGATCAAAAGACCTTACATCACCAGCATTACAGCAGGCAGCATGATGCCTTTCTCGCATTACCTGCGCACTGATCTGACATCACAATTCCAGGAGTCATGTGACGTTCTGGTGCGCAAACTACAGATCAGTACACAGGGAGCGCAAAAGAGGCAGCATGGAAAGGTGTGTTTTTAGTGGGCACTTGGCTGGCAAACTGGGTGTGGCATATTAATGGGCATACCGGCTGTGGTATTTACATGGGCAAACTGGGGCATATTTTAATTGGCTGGCAAAGTGGTTTTGGCATATTAATATGCATACTGGCTGAGGCATATTCATGGGCAAACTGTTGCATATTTTAATGGGAAAACTAACAGTGGCATATTAATGGGCAAACTGGCATATCAGGCTGGACAAACTGGCTGTGGCATATTAATGGGCAAACTGTGGCATATTAATGGGAAAACAATGGTATATTTTAATAGGCAAACCAAAAGTGGCAAATTAATGGACAAACTGACTATGGCATAATTATAGGCAATCTGTGGCATACTAACGGACAAACTGGCTGTGGCATATTAATGGACGTACAGGCTGTGGCATATTAATAGGAAAACTGACATATTAATGGACAAACTGGCTGTGGAATATTAATGGGCAAATGGTGGCATATTTTAATGGGAAAACTGTCTGTTGCAAATTAATGGAAAATAAATATATTTATTATAATTGTACAATAGGTGAATGTGGAATGCCATCATCTCACATAGGGTAGGGGAGAGAGATGGAGATCTGGGATTTGGGGGTGGGGTGGGTTATTTTCTATACAGGGCCCCAACATTTCTGTTTGCTGCCCTGCCTGGCAGTGCTGTAGGATATACATAATGTTCTCCCCTACAGCACCGAAAGGGTTATCACTACTGTTAAAAAAGGCCCCCGGCCACCCTCCCAAATGCCCTGAGGCTGGGGGCTGCCTAAATGCTTCAGGACCCCCCCCATTCCCTTATGAACCTGGGATGGAACTGAAATCTCAGCAGGATTCTGACCTCTGATTTGCAGACTCAAGTCCACTACATTTTTATTTGGGGGTGAAAACAAGTGCTGTCACTGCTGGCATTATGCTTTGGTACCATTTTCATTACTGAAAAACGTGTGATAAAGAAAACTTTAGGGTCTAATTAATAAAGAGAGAAGTGCAGGTAATTGTTCCAACTTTGCTATGTTAAGTTTGCAATTCTCTTCTCAATTCCCTGCAAGTCTCTCTCTGTTGAGTAGACCCTCGTGTCTTTTTTTTTTCTGTTAAACACTTTACTTCTTATTTAATACTTTCCCCCAATTTTAAGCAACAGTCTAGTCATTGTAAATTGTATCCTTCTGTCTCTGTTTTCTGCAGTTCAAAAACATTTCCATAACTAACAAGTAACTATTGTATATTCTTTCCATAATAGCTTTAATTATATAGCTACAAAACATTTTTAGCACATTCATTATAACTATATTCTATTTGTACGTGCTTTTGAATAAGTAGACAGTGTAACCTGGCCTAAATTCAGTGGGAGCAATTAGTACTCATTATGAGAGAATGCATTGTTTTATGTGTTGTAACTTTGCATGCTTAGGGATATTCTATTTAATGAAAACCAACTTTATATGCAACTTACTTTTTTAGTGCCATCTCCAGCTTTTCTTTCTCTTTCCTTGCTTCCTTAATTTGACTTGTTACTTTGGCCAAAAACTCTTCTAGGTTCTCAAGTAAGTGAGGTTCATCATGAGCAAGTCTAGTCCACAGTTTCCAAATTTCTGTCTCACTGTAATGAATTCAAGTGACATTAAGAAGTAGCATTGAAAATGAAAGATGTTAACACGCTTGAGCATTTCTTTAACGTTCTTTTATTACATACTATGTATTATATGTTATTTATTTGTTTTATTGTATATATTTGCTGATTAAAGAGCCACTCAATCTTTTTATAGGAGGACAAGTGAACCATCTGGTAGGGTAGTGGGGTAAATGCTGCTTTCTTGTCTGAAGGAGGCAAGCCCATCATTGCCACTCATTGATCACTATTTTTAATTATTATCGACAGAGTGAACAGACCCCAGTCAGATGCAAGTGTGGGTTTTCTTGGGTTTCTTCACTCTAGTTTATTAACTGAACTGCAAACAGTAGGCCAAACTAACCGAGTTGGAAATATAGAAACATTAGAGAATTTTTTCAGCTCTGCTATTTTATCTTAATTTTATTAGAAAATTCAATTTATTGTTCTGGCTAGCCATGACTATTTTTTGTTATTTAATTTTCTTGTGTACTTGACACATTTTTGTGCTCCCTATTTATCATAGAAACGTAGAAACATAGAATGTGTCGGCAGATAAGAACCATTCGGTCCATCTACTCTGCCCAATTTTTCTAAATACTTTTATTAGTCCCCAGTTCCCGGTCTTAAAGCTAGGATAGCCTTGTGTCTATCCCGCGCATGCTTAAAATCCTTGACTGTGTTTACCTCTACCACTTCTTCTGGAAAGCTATTCCATACATCCACTACCCTCTCAGTAAAGTAATACTTCCTGATATTACTTTTATATCTTTGCCCCTCGAATGTAAGGCTATGTCCTCTTGTTGTGGTAGTTTTTCTTCTTTTATATATACATTTATTGTACGTATTCAAACAGTTGACTATACTAAGGCTGTTTATGCTGTTTCTGTTCTCATCACATCAATATCATTAAATGGGGTTGTTAATTAGCAAATAAAGCTTTCTTATGTTTTGATTAGGAAACACTAATGATCTTTTTTCCCTTTCTCATCCCCTTTCACTACTATAGTCAGGCTGGATATTTTGTTCTAGTATGTGTGTTTGCGTATAAATGTGTCTGTGTGTGTGTTTATGTGTGTGTCTGTGCGTGTGCAATTAACCAAGTTCCTATTGTCTCGTTTGAACTTTAACTGCATCATTCCATCAGTACTTCAAGGAGCAGTCATCCAAACGGAAATTGGCACGACACTGCCTGATTACAAAGAGAGGGACAAATCACTGGCACTCAAATACGTAGGTCTTTTTAACAAGACCTGTCAATCAAGTTGATTAATGGCATTAATGTTTGGAAGAACAAAATAAATATTTCCTTATTCTTCCTGTGCCCAATCCATCAAAACAATGTGACAGAGCTAATTCTTTCATGGCTGTAGATAACACCAACATTTCTCAGAGAAGGTTAGTAAAAGGAGATCATTTTTTATTTATTTTTTGAGTGTGATTATGGGGAAGGTGATATATCAGTGTCTGTTTTTGTGTGTGTGTTTTTTACTACTTAACAGCCAGATTAGTCTTCTAACGTAGAAATTGTCTGGTGTTTTAAGATCAGTAACAAACAGATTGTGCTTTATTCAATGACATTAGTTAACTTATCTTGTCACTGAATATCTTAGACGGCAAAAGACACTTGTGACTTAAAATACAGTAATTAGTAATAACTCATATCACTGAATAGGGACAATTAGAAGGGGATGGGACACTTCATCGCGGCTGCATCGCGGCTTCACTATATTCGCGGCTTGACCACTCTAGAATTTTAGTATTGGGGTTTAGGGTGGTTAGAATTAGTTTTTGGGGGTTAGTATTAGAGTTTAGGGGGTTAGTATTAGGGTTCGGGGGTTAGTATTAGGGTTTAGGGGGTTAGTATTATTGTTCGGGGGTTAGTATTAGGCTTTAGGGGGTTAGTATTAGGGTTCGGGGGTTAGTATTAGGGTTTAGGGGGTTAATTTTAGTATTGGGTTTTGGGGTTAATTTTAGTATTGGGGTTTTGGGGTTAATTTTAGTATTAGGGTTTGGGGGGGCACTTTGGGGGGCATTCATTTATTGGGGGGGTTATTTTATTTTAACTGGTACGTTTGTAAGGGCTGACAGTTCAGCGCTGAACTGTCAGCTCTTACATAGCCGCGGCTTGTATGAAACGGACGCGTTATTCGTCATTGCTGACAGTTCAGCGTTTTAACTGCCGCGCTGAACTGTCAGCGATGAAGTAGCCACGCTGAAGTGTCCTAGACCCCAATTAGAAGTATCACACACATGTACATGTGCACTATATGTATACTAGTTATATCTCTTCATACGTTTTGTGATTTCCATTGCTACATTAAAAGTCTTCATAAAAAATGATATATACGTTGCATTAGGATCATTGCAAAATTGCACGCAAACTCATATATTAAGAGAAAAATGTGTTTTAAATGTGGTGTCTCCTTTTTATGAACTTACCTGTGGCTTGAAATGCAAATGTACTTTCCAATGGGAACTACCAAATTTGCATATGAAACCAAAGGTCATAAACAGCACATTTTAAACATATTTTTTTCTACTATGTACTTTGCTTCCATTTCTGCAAACTCAGTGTATAGCGCATTCTTATTACTTTTTAGTATTCTCTACATGCACAGTACAAGCAATATTTAGGTGACAGAGCCCTTTGTGTTATTTATTTTTTTCCGTTAATCCATACTCTTCAAATATGCTATTCGCTCCCAGCTGCTCCATAAAGGACATAAAATGTTTCCTCTCTTCAATGTCTGCATCTTCTAATGATGAAAGATCAGGAACCTCTGTTATTCTTCTCTTAGATTTTCTTTTTCTCTTTTGAGTCCATGGATTGTTATCTGACTGGATCGAATTTTCTAAAAAAAGAGCAAAAATAAGTGTTTAAGCTCGTTAAGGATTACGCAGTGTGCACATTATGGCAAAATTGCTGCTTCAAATATGGAAGGGGGCGGTGTAAATTTACAATAGGAGCAATTCCTTTCTCAAATGCACATTTTGTTCTTTGGTGTACTATAATAATGACATGTAATAATTTCCCTTTTATTATGTAGATTTAATATCCAGATATGCATTTATAAAACTTGTAAACTCACATTCTAACATTTTGTTGTAATTTTTCCCCCCCACTTTAATAATTAACTGTTGTGTTTGTTACACATATGAGGTTGTTTCCACTAATACTCAAATGTGAATCATGTGATTAGAAACAGCAGAAATAAATAGTGGTTGGTACTATAGTATGAATAATACTTATATTGGGTGTGGAATCTAGTGTCTTATCTGGGAGTAGAGTGATCAGTGCTCCTGTCCCTTTAATTACTGTGGGTTAAGGTGCCCAAACCCTTCACTGTAGCTGCTAAAAATAATCCCATTAACTCGGTATGATTATTAAATGAAATTAAATAAATGCCTACCTACCAACCAACCCTCTAAATATGTACACTATAACCTATCCCCCTGAAAATAATTAATAAAAAGAAATGTAATACATTGCCAAGCTGTCTTGCACTCAAAAAGTTAATTAAAACATGGCGAAGTGACAAATATTGGGTAAATAATATTGAGACTAGTATAGTTTTGTATTCAACTGTCCTGCCTTTAACTCTGAACAAAAACCCAGTTTGAAAAATGGCATCCCTGCTCACTCTGCTTAGAGGGATACAGCCATATCTTACTGACAAGGCCAATATTAGCCCGGAACAAATTAATAATTTAGCTTCTAGAGAAGGAATGTTTTTTTCAGCACAACAGTGAATAATACTGAAAAATATATATCTATATGTTCATTATCATCTCTGCCTGGGTGTCGTGCCGCTCTACATACAAAAAAATCCAACAAATGCACGCACTCACTGGACTTGAAAAAGTATAATTTTTTCGATGTTTATTAGTGACAAAAAATAGTTTTCCATCTAATCGTAATCGACGTTTCGCCTCGCATGTTGGATTATATATATATATATATATACACTAGCATTTTGGTTTGTGAAAGAAATTCCAATGTTGTCCATTAAAATAACATTAAATGGTATACTTAATAAAGAGAGAAATGCAGAGAATTGAGACGGGAATTTAAAACGTTAAGAAAAAAATGCTAAGTTGGAAAAATGATCCAATGCAGCTGAATGAAAATACAGTGTAGACATTGTTGATGTTGTAAATGACTATTGTAGCTGGAAACCGGAATTGGACTATTCTTTGCGGCTACTTCATTGCGGCTGTTTCATCGCAGCAGTTACAGTGGCTGACAGCTCAATGTGGCTGTTTCATCACAGCACAATGAACTTAGTTAGTTTTCAGGGTTGTTTAGGGTTGGTATGAGGTTTACGGGTTCGTTTCAGGATTAGGAGTTAATTGTAATGTTAGTATTAGGGGCTCATTTTAGGGTTAGTACGAGTACTAGGGTTAGTATTAGGGTTGAGGGTACTTTACTAGGAAGGTTACTAGGGTTAGTATTAGGGTTGGGGGTACTTTACTATGGGGGTTACTAGGGTTAGTATTAGGGTTGGGGTACTTTACTAGGGGGTTACTAGGGTTAGTATTAGGGTTGGGGTACTTTACTAGGAGGGTTACTAGGGTTAGTATCAGGGTTGGGGGTACTTTACTAGGGGGGTTACTAGGGTTAGTCTTAGGTTTGGGGGTACTTTACTAGGGGGTTACTAGGGTTAGTATTAGGGTTGGGGGTACTTTACTAGGGGGGTTACTAGGGTGAGTATTTGTCAGCACTGACAGTACAGCGCTGAAACAGCTGAGCTGAGCTGAACTGAACTGTCAGTGCTGTGACTGCCACAATGAAACAGCCGTGAAGAACAGTCATACTGCTGGAAACTACTGATTTGTGTATATATATATATATATATCGTGCTGATAAAGAACCCAATAAAACGGGCCTAAATTTAAATCATTAATTCTAACCTTGTCAACACCTTGACTGTATTCCTATTGATTTTGCAACTCAGCTGATGTATGTTTTGATGTAAAACAAGGAAAGTTCTAAGTGATCCCAAACGTTTGAATAGTAGTGTAAATATATCTCAAATAATCCTAATAATTTATATCATAAATAATATGTATTGTGAATCAGTATGTGATATACATACACATCTGGGAGTATCGTGCCCCTAAGTGACAGGTTTGCTGCCAGTTCCTAGCACTCCAGTCACTTGGAGGCACCATGTATCTCATGTATTTCCAGGGGGTTATGTGCTGCAAATAGCCAGCACACAAAAACCCGGAAATACATCAGTTACATTTGAGGGGCCGGCGGCATCTGCAAATTTGGCAACACTCACTCACTCTGTTGTCAGTTCGGCAAGCACTAAAAGTATATGAAAATGAGTGACTCTGTTGCCGAATTCGCAGCTGCTGTCTGTCTTCCGGATGTATTTCCGGGGTTTGTGTGTACTCTGTTCGGAGCACACAAATTCCAGAAATACACAGCGCAGGTGCTTTGTGCTGTGCCGCGCACACCTAGCACATGTGGAGCATCCGCCACTGGTGTAATCTCATCCGTGACATACTGTGTCACTAAATGGCAGAATATAATGTGGTTATCCTTAATAGTGCAGGCAACTAATTCCTGTCCACTTTCGGTCTGAGCAGCTTGGTATTCTGTAACTGAAAGGCAAATGCTTAAAATGGTCTGATAACTCCTGTTAAGATCAGTAGCACACATGTATTTCAGTTTAATTCTTTGCATGCCATCTATTGATTTACTTGTGTATTTGACTCAGGAAAAGCATTGAATGGAGTTATATATACATTTGCACACATTGGGAATCATGTATAAAAACTCCTGCACTGTAAACTATCAGGAGAGGTATAAAAAGGCGCAGTTGCTGTTTGTTATATACAGCGGCGATTGTTCCTTTTTATAAATTCCTACACTTTTCAGTGTGGGAGGAGGACACTGTTTGGCGGAGATGCTCTGACACATATCAGGAGCTTTCCAGTGCCTGATTTCCTATACATTGTCTCAATGCATGTGTGCAGTGTTTATACATGACCCCTATTGCTTGCAGTTGGATGTAACGTATAGTTTTACATACTCAGTCCTGATGTGAACTCTTCGTAAGTTAGATATCCTTTTCCTTCACTATTAAGTTCATCAAAGAGAACTTCTAAGTCTTCCGTATTGCAGAAAACGATACTGCTCAGTTTCTGAAAGAAAGCATTTATTGCACATTTAGATCAATCAGAGTTACTGTTAATATTTCAGTACTTGTATTTATGTGTACAAATGGAAACAGGGTGAGATGGTTTTATCTGATGAAATTACATATGCCAATATTAGTACTAGCTAACATTGTTGTCCTTAGTTATGTAAAACAAGATGGTATTAATATCTAGATCTTGATAACAGACAGGTAGCAGTAACAAACAGTTGTTGTCTTTCAGGAGATTATTGTACTTGTTTTTCTGCAATGGTAAATCATGATGGATACTAATGTACAGTGGCTTAAGATCTATGTCAGTAAATGGAACTCCTCCAACTGTTTATGTTTTATTACTGTATATAAAACAAATCTTTCCACCATTATTTTATTCTCATTAAATTCTATATCTTTTTTGCATACCCATCACCATCTATTAACAATTCCATGCTATAGCAAAGAAAAAAACCTTCTTTCACGTACAAACCTTGTGTCCGCATACGTTGGTTAATGTTCTTTGCTTGAAAAGTTTTAATTTTTATTACAAAAAAAGTATAACATACCTAAAGTTTATCTCTTGTTGCAATTATTATGTAATTTTTCTCGTTTACACTATAATACAAAACAAATAAATATTCTGTTTTATATGTTAAAATATTCCAAAACACTTATGAAATACTGTCAGCCTGTTTCAAAAAAGATTCTTCCTTGAGCAAACAGGAGTCACCTAGAATGGTTTATTCCTGCTTAAGTGGTGGCGGCTTGGATGGAAACTGGTTTGGCAAGCACTAGACTGTGCCCTGACACGAATAATATGTTATTTAAAATCACCTCCATATCGCTGCGTGTAATAAATATATTTTTGCTGTTTTCCTCTTCACCAAAAAGACTGTGTATTTTCTCCATAATCTCAGAAAAAAATGAGTCTTCCTCAGTCAGCGTTGCTGTCTCCATTTTTGGTTCTTCTGAGTCATCTTGCTGCTTCATGAGCCTTCGAGATGAGCCTAGCTTTTTTCCCCTCGATCTCCTCCGTTCTGCCATGGTCTTCAAATAATTATCTCACTGTAGCTGAGAATAACAGAGCAGTAGTATTAGTTATCTCCAAACGAACAAATACCAGTAATGGTTATGTTTAAAGAATCATGCACTGCATAGTGTCAGGAGAAGTATAAAAAGGTGCAATTGCTGTTTGAATTGCACCCTTTCATAACTACCAACACTTTCTCACCAGCCTCTCTATGGCGAGCAGGCAGCTGGATTTATGGGATGCAGGGATAAGTCCTAGGTGTGCTATATGGGTGATGGTGCATATCCTGGGGTGCAGGGGTAAGTCATGGATGTGCAGTGTGGGTGATGAGGCATGTATTGGGGTGCAGGGCAAAGCCCTACATGTCCAATGTGGGTGCTGGGGCATGCATTTGGGTGCAGGGCTAAGCCCTAGATGTGCAATGTGGGTGATGGGGCATGTCCTGGGTTGCAGGGGTATGTCCTGGTTCTGCAATGTGGATGGAGGTGGGGGCACACAAATTTAGTCTACCTAGGGCAGCACAAAACCAAAATACAACCCAGGGTCCTGTCCCCAAAAATCCTTGAGAATAGCAGTAGGCCTGTGCTAAAGAAATAAATGCCTTTATAGACTCCAGCTGTACCTAGCAATGCACCCTGGAATGCTTGATTGGTTAAATGGGGGTTAAATATAAACAGTTCCATACACTTGCAGTCATCGTTTGCTATTTATAACAGTGATTATGGCTTTTTTTAAATAAAATCTTACATTTTTATTTGCGGAAATGGAACCTCTCCAAAACAGAAGCCTATATCTAACAAAATCACTAAGTACCACTTGATGATTTAGGGATTACTCAGTTATGGGTCAAGGAAAACAATGACGTATAAAAAAAAACATTTTATACCACACTGTGGTACTCAAACCACAACTGGATAATCTGTAACTCCTAGACTGAAGAAAGCCCTTGAGGTCTCACTAGAGATCCAGTGCCCAAGACAACCGCCTAGATGGCCTTCTGGGAAATATAGTCCTGGTGGAGACAGAAATATAGTATAGGTTTGTGCAGGCCACTCAAAAGTGAGCACTCAAATAGGATGCGAAGATGGTGTTATGTTATATTATACACATGTAGTACATTGTTTCACCCTTAGGGGTGATGAACATGTACTGGAGCCTCCAAGGTATACCAGCAAGCACAGGTTCAAAACAAGATGGCAGGAAGGTCATAAAGAACCGGTGTGAAACTAGAGAGCGAGCTAATACCAGGGTCACACAGGAAAGAGGGCAGTTACCCAATGCCATGGTCAAGCAAGAAAGCTTGTAGTCTGCAAATGCCAGTGTCAAACAGGAGAGTTTAGTCAGCTAATACCAGGGTTGAACAGGAGAGTTGACAGTCACAGGCTCAAACAGGAGTCTTTGCAAAGGAAACCAAGCACAAGCAACAGAGCAATTGCACGATTGCTAAATAAAACATATAAGGTTGTGCTGCAAACACAAGAAACAGAGCAAAAGCAAAGGCCTGATTGCAACAGAAAACAAATAAGCCAGTGCTGCAGATAATTAGATGCCAGCATGGGCATCCGCAGAAATTATTTCAGGGGGGGGCATAATTTTACCGTCATCCTTTCTGCGCCGCGCCTCTTTTTGACAAGTTATCATGAAGTGGAGGAGCTTTGTCATTATTAGTGAAGGCATGCAAAGGGTTGATAAACCCTGCACCAGATACAGATCTACAGCACCAGATATAAACCAACCACACTAGATATAGCCTCACTGCACCAAATATAAACCCACTGTGCCAGATATAGACCCACAACACCAGATATTAACCCACGGTACCAGCTAAAAACCCATGACACAAGATATAAACCACAGCACCAGATAAATATCCAGAGCTCTAGCTGAAACTCCACAGCAACAGATAGAACAACATAGCAAAGATAGAACCCCATAGCACCAGATACAAAACTATAGCACACAATATAACCCAACAGCACCAGATACAACACTATAGCACACAATATAACCTCTCAGCACCAGACACAACACTATACCACACAATATAACCCCACAGCACCAGACACAACACTATAGCACACAATATAACCCCACAGCACGAGACACAACACTATAGCACACAATATAACCTCTCAGCACCAGACACAACACTATAGCACACAATATAACCCCACAGCAACAGATACAACACTATAGCACACAATATAACCCCACAGCACCAGATACAACACTATAGCACACAATATGACCCCACAGCACCAGATACACTATAGCACACAATATAACCCCACAGCACCAGATACAACACTATAGCACACAATATAACCTCACAGCACCAGATACACTATAGCACACAATATAACCCCACAGCACCAGATACAACACTATAGCACACAATATAACCTCACAGCACCAGATACACTATAGCACACAATATAACCCAACAGCACCAGATACAACACTATAGCACACAATATGACCCCACAGCACCAGATACACTATAGCACACAATATAACCCCACAGCACCAGATACAACACTATAGCACACAATATAACCTCACAGCACCAGATACACTATAGCACACAATATAACCTCTCAGCACCAGACACAACACTATAGCACACAATGTAACCCAACAGCACCAGATACAACACTATAGCACACAATATAACTCAACAGCACCAGATACAACACTATAGCACACAATATAACTCCACAGCACCAGATACAACAGTATAGCACACAATATAAACACAAAGCAACAGATTCCCTAAACACCCAAATTCCTAAATCCATGACATTTCTTTATCTCTTTCCCCCTTTTTTATATGTTTTATTCCTCCATGTTTGCCATCTCTTTCCCCATCGTGTTATGTGTTTTATTCCTCCGTGTCAGTGACCTCTGTTCACCTACATTTTATCTTTTCTGCCCCATGTCACAATTTTGTCTGTATTCTGCTCCAATCAATCACCTCTTTTCATCCTCTATTATCTTTTCTGCCCCATGTCAGCCCATTTTGTTTGCAATCTGCCTCCATCTATCACATCATTTTATCCTCCATTATCTTTTCTGCCCCATCCACTTGTCACCATGTTGATGTGAGCAGAGCCTGGTCAGAGGAGCTGCTCAGACTGGACAAATGGAGACCTCAGGGAAATGGGAGGGACCTCCCTGGATTTACCCCACTCTTCCATGTACCTTAAAGCTATTATAAGCTCTTCCTACCTGTTTCAGAGGCTCAGCTATGGTCTCTGAGTATCTTCCCCTGTTTCCTCCATGATGTTGCACTGCAGGCTCCCTTCTGTCAGTCATGCTGCCACATGGAGGGCTGAGGGGCGGGGCTATAACTTCATATCCCCGGGCACCCCTGTCATTTGCTCTCCATGCAGCATGACTGACAGCTGCAGAGACCTGCACCAATGTGGATGGGAGACCAGTATTACAGCAAGCAGAGTTGCAGAGAGCAACAGCTTTGGGTGCCACCTCCTACCCCAGCAACAGGTGTGCAGTCCACTAGGGACAACTAGAGGCTACATACTGAGAAAAAAATAATAATAATAAAAAATATATATATTTTTTTTAAAGGGGAATTGCAAAAATCCAGGGGGGGGGCAAGCGCCCCCCCTTGCCCCCCCCTGCGGACGCCCATGGATGCCAGACAATGTCAGGTGCAAGACTGAGAATCTGGAGCAGATATGCTCTATACTAGTGTTTCTCAACTGGTGGATCCCGACCCAAAAGTGGGGACACACTCCACGTGTGTTGCAGGTGTGTGCTTTGGCTTCGTCAAAACTTCTAGTCTAAATTTTTGTGGTGGAGATGATGTGAGACGCTAAGTGGGCATAGCGCCTGGGTCTTACCAGTTTTCAACAATTGTTTTTTCCCCCCTGCTCTGATACACAGCTCCTGTAATAAGTGTTCCTTTACTCCATAGAGCCCCTCATGGCCGCTTTATAGCAGGACTTTAAGGGTCTGACAGTTCATCACTGTTAGGCCCTACATCAAGTAAGATTAGTATTGGGGTGCAAGTTAGGTTTTGGGCTCATTTAGGGTTAATATTAGGGTCTTAGGGGTTAGTATTATGGTTAGTATAGGGATAGTATTGGGGATCGGGGATCGGTAAGTATTATGGTTAGTTGAGACTTAGGTTTAGTGTTTGGGGTCAGTAGGTACTGTTAGGACAAGAGGGGGTTAATCTATTAATTTTAAGGATTAGTATTTGGCGCTGAAAGTTGAGCCAAAAACAGTAAAGCGGCAGGGAACTCACCGCGAAGAACTGTTCTAGAAGCCTTTGGCGATATTATCTACCCAGCTTAATACATGGTGCCTCGATGTACTACAGGTGAAGACTGCTTTGTGTTGCACTGCAGAGATTAAGTGTATAGAGGGGAGATCTCACTCACTGGAACTGCATGTAAGAATGTAGATCGGCAGAAGAGTTGTCAATACCACACCACAGGCAGCTTCAGAGATGCGATGCCTCAAATATAAGGTGTAGTAAATGCAGTGCCTGATACTCCATGGAGGTTACCTACACAACTGTGAATTACACCAAATTTAAAAGGCTGGCACAACAGTGGTAACCTCCCATTCAGCCTTCTTTATTAAATTACATTTGACTCTGGTGTATAAGAGAGACAAAAACACATTAGTAGCTGAAATAAATTAATCTAACCAGGTAGGTAGCTTCTAGACTATATATTATAATGTTTTGGAAATTAACTTAATTTTGGGTCGTGAGTTAATAAACAAGGATATATGGAAATAAAAACTGGGAAGCCAGGATTTAATAGTGACGCATACTCTGAGCAGCAGAAGTAAGGCCAAATCCATTGATTTGAAAGGACACAAGATTAAATGAGGTATTGACAGGCTGATTAAAAGATTGCTATATTATGAATATACTTAAAGGATTAAGTAGAAAAAAACACGCAAAAGTGTTGGGAAGATAGCAAAAAAGAGTAATTTCATATCAATTTCTTATTTGTATTGCCGATTGTGCCTTTCCAGTTCTGGAAAAATAAGTGCCTTTGCCAAAATATATGTGGCGGAGATCCTATAACACTTTTCAGATGCTTTTTGGTGCCAGTTTTTTTATATATAGGGTATGCTGGCCTAAAAAGCAGAACTACCCTGTAGTGCCAGACTGGCGCATATATTGCAAACTATAGGGGATTAACACTATGTATTGGTGCACATGGCAATATCTCCACTCTTTGGCACTATTTCCTCATGCACCAATTTTTCACACAATACCCAGTTTTCTGTCCCCTTCATGACTCTTTTCCTTACTTTCTCTCCCCCACTATATTTTATACATATCTCTAAATTGTGCCTCTTGGCTTCTATTTATTGACTTTCCTTTCCAGTGGCCCACAACCTCTCAAAAGAGAAATGGATGGATTGTGGAGAGCCACCTGCACATCATTGTTGCCTCCAAGTACCCGGTATACTCCTATTGCCATGTTTGCTGGGATGGATAATTGACATGCTTTAACACACTACAGGGTTGGCATCTTTACTGTAGGTTTGATTCACCTTGAGTAGCCGTGGACCATAGGGATTTCTGCTATAAGTACAATAATTCCATACTTTAAGTTCAATAAACATTATTTCCCCCCCACCAAAAATCACTTTGAAGAGATTTGTACTAATAAAATAGAACTAAAAGGAGACAGATACTGTTATATAAAAATATCAGCACATTAAAAAGCAATTAAAAAAGAACAACGTGGAGTTAAGCCAGGACATAGCTTTAAACATGTACTGTTTTTTAAATAAATATCCCCCAAAGGTTGTAATTATAATTAGTTCCGCCAAAGAAAAGTAATGCAAGGATAGTACTGACATTTACTGTTCTTCTGGTTTCAAGCCCATTTTAAGGGGAAAAATAGAATCATACAAAAGGATTTAGTAAAACTGGTAATCTTGAAATGAGTCATTTATTTTAAATACAGAGGGGAAACATATATTAAGCAAGTTGTGTTAAAAATAAAATTTCTCCTTCATGGCTACGTTCCATAAAGCAGCCATATCTGATTGGTAGCAAATTCATGGCTATGGAAGTGTTACTACCACCAAAAAATGAAGGGAGTTTTCTTTGATTGTTTTGCACTGTCACAAAGGAACTTTAGGTTACATGTGTGTCAAAAGGTCATGGTTTTGTTGCCAGCGTGCTTTATCAGTGTGTTAAGTACATGTTTTATAGTTGGCATGACTTGGGAGGATGAGTTTTTCACTAAGGCAAATGCATGTTTGTGCTGTCACAAACTGACAAGGCTGCTATGTTTTCGCAGCATACACCTGTATATGTCCCGAATAACAGAGAATGAAAATCAGGACTGTGGCATGACAACCCTGAATTGGGACTGTGGAGCTTAAAGCAGGACAGTTGGTGGATATGTTTTATTATCAAATCTTGAACCAACTTATTGCGCATTCCAGTTTATATATGCACTTTTTGGGTAAACAAATCTTTATAGGCTAAAATCATACTGCTCCTATATAAGTTTAATTTATTTATTACAAATATGTTACTTTTGCTTATAGTTTTTGAAAGGTTGTTTTAAACAGTGAGAAAATAATCCAAGGCGTCCATGTGTGAAGTGGATATTGGCATTATTAACCTTATATGCATATTCTTACCAAGATTCCCTATCAGCACTGTATACTAGGAATTTCTGTGGGGAAAAAAAAGTTCTGCTGACTTGCATGGGATGTGAAAATATGTTTAATAATACTCTTTTAACTGTTCAAAATATTGACTCACTCCTGAGCTATGCTATGAAATGGTTGACAAACCACTGGGCAATGAAGGGGACATTTCGAAAGGTATACAGTAGGTTGCGCTGCTTCAAGGCTTTCTTAATAATGGATTAAATACTAATCATCTAACCACCATTTTGTTGCAGTTTGTCATCCAAGTTAGATATTTCTTATGCCTTATAATATAAGGGTCTACTCAATAAAAAGAGAAATTCAGGGAATTCAGATGGGAATTTAACGCAAGGCCAAAGTAACTTGTTGGGAAAATTCTCCCATACAATTGGTTGTATAGAAAACATTTCATCATTGAAATAGATCAATTATGCTTTTGACTCTTCCAGGAACCTGAATTCTTCAAAGCCCACTGGGCTATTCTTGATTGCCCAAAATTCTGTCAAATACATGTTCATGGTAAGAAGAGATTTGTAGTATTTGGAAAGTTTCTTGAGAAAAAGAGTCCTGTGAATTATTGGTCTCTAGCATATGAAAACAAATGTGAGGTTTTGAAATAGCTGTGCAAATGAGTAGGCCTCTGTCTGGAAGAGCGATATTTAAAGTAGATAAAATTGGGATTCTTTATAAAAGTGAGTTCTGGGATGGCGGAGTGATAACCATAGAAACCACTAGAATTGTTTGTTTCACTTTCAAAACCTTAGCGCAGAATTTAACTTTTTTTTATTTAAGAAAATAGTTCCAAGGCAATGAGGTAATATTAAAATTATGATACAGGTCACAGGTTTATCCAATTCATTAAAATAGTCTTTGTCCCGTATTGAAAAAAAAGCTGTTGAAATAATTATTCTGTTTCAGTAGCAGAAAATAGGATCAGTAAATAAAAAAAAGATTTTTAAGTGTTAAATGTTTTAAATGAACATACTTGAGAGTTGGACCAAATCATATCAGTAATATTAATGCAAATATACTATTACAATAAATAAAATTGATATATTTTAATTGTAAATACATACCGTATTTGCTCGAATATAAGATGACCCTGATTATAAGACGACCCCCCAAATTCCATTAGGCAAAAAAACTAAAAGCCTGAATATAAGACTACCCTATAGAAAAAAAAGTTAAACTTGTATATATTCACATGTAAATTGCTTTTTCATATTTATTAAAAACTTATGATATAAAAATAATGCATTACTTGTTTTTAGTTACCTTTATGTGCCAATGCTGCCCCTACCCGCCAGACTTAGCCAATGCTCCTCCCAACGCTGTCTGTCTCTCTCCCCCTCCCTCCAACGTTGTCTGTCTCTATGATGAAGGTCCCGACAGTCGTGCCGGGCAGCAGCAGAAGACCTGGATCCCAGTCTTATAGTCTGACCTCGATTTGAGGTCAGACTATAAGACGGCCTCGAATATAAGACTATGGGTCTTTTTCAGAGCATTTGCTCTGAAAAAAACCTTGTCTTATATTCGAGCAAATATGGAATTTCAAATGTTTACTTTAATTTTTCTACACTTTTCTGCTCAATTCTCCAGCTAAAATCTGGAGAATTGAACTGCCTGGAATTCATCAATTTCTGAAAATGTTGGGCCAACTTCAGGTCCTTTAAGATTAAGCAAAATCCATACCCCTTCTCCAGAACCATTATGTGCCCAAAATTACTGTAATCAATTCTCCATTAGCCATATGAAATCAGTGAATTATGTTTTTACGTAGAGTTAAGTAGTAACAATAGCCACAACACTTTTGGAAAATGTTTGTTTATAAAAATAGGTAATTTCATGGCAATAAAGTTACATTTCAGTCACAGAATTATCTGATGCCATAGAAGGAAGTCAATTGTGTTTCCTGTTTTCAACATTTACAGAAGTGGGTGTTGTGAAACTCCCAGTCCTTCTCTCACAGGCATCTATTACTAGTACTTAATTTTAAGTAAATTAGAATTTTAAGAGTTTTTTTTTTTTTTTTTTCATGACTGCGCTTTTTTGATGAACTAATCTCCTTTGGGCCTGTATCGTACCTTCCAAAAAGTGTCTGTGATAAGGGTCATGCTAGTAACACTACTACTTAAAACTACTTACTTCAAACCAGAGAATATCTGAATGTACCCTTTCTGGTTAAGCACTTTGTTATTCTTATTATCCGGTGTCACAAACACAGAGGGTGAAAATTCTGGCCGCAGGATAGCGGGCAGGTTGGATTGTATGCTATATTTTGGCACTACATGTATTTGGTCTACATTTCCATAAACATCCTCAGTATCATGGGAAATGTAGTCTATCCAGCAAGAGTTTCATCATTACCCATTTCTGACTTGGTCACAGAATACTACATTTTCCAAGATGGACAATCATCCATAAGATGACTGAGCATCATGTGAATTTAAGTCCACAACAACTGAAGTTGTCTCTTCCCCACACCTTCTTTCCATCCAGCTGGCCTATTTGTTCAGGTATACGGAGGAAGGTAAAGGAGACTTTCATCCCTTTTGGTACAACACTGTGGCAGCTGAGATCTGAACCTTCCATGGTAAATGATATATATCTCTTCATCATGCTTACCACCATTAATCAGCATTCAGGGTGACTGCAAATAAGCAATATAATAGATGCTTGTGCCTGAAGGATCCTAGGTTGTGCCACATAATTCCAAGGAGCATTGGCTCTTCTGTTGGTAACTGTTTACATGTGGTTGGTGCTTGATACATGATTTGTTTCCCCTAGATCCATCTATTATTAATGGTAAAATCTGAGATGACTGAATGGCGCCAGTCTTCAGAAAATGTTGGTGAAAATAAGCTGATCAACATATGACTCCCTGCTTGATCTACAGTAAATAGACCATGTGCATAGCTTTAATATTCATACCCACCAAAATTGTTTTATTGATTGAGAGGAACTTAGTTTTGAGACCCCCAATTCTGGTGGTGGGATGTGGATTGGGCCCATATCCGTATTATTGCTTTTCATACACCAATTGTTACTGTACTGTTTGAGTAAGTGATGAAAATACTAATTCAGTATATTTAAGGTATGAAAGGTCACCAACAGTGTGTGGAGTTGGGGAATGGGAAGCCCATCTTCAGATTATTAATTAATCCTCGCCTTTTCAGGGACCAGTCGCTAAATAAGGAGTGATATAGCGATCATATTATAGTGTACATTTTCTGAGCAAATTCTTAGCAAGTGCAGAAAACTAACAGGCTTAAAAATATTTGCAAAGTTTCCACTTTATCTTTTATTATTAAGTTTTATGATCATTAACTAAATAATCAATTTACAAACCAAATATTTGATTCAGTGATTTTGGAAGTTTTGCAAAGTTTAATACACTAGAATTGCATCACTAGTTTTATCTAACAGCATCAAAAAATGAAGCGAACACAATTAATAATACACCTTCTACAGTGTCCAGTAGGGTTGCCACCTTTTCTTCAGAAAAATACCGGCCTTGCTACTGTCTCCATAGACTTATCATTGGCCAGATGCTCATTTTTTTACCGGCCTGCCGGTAAAATACCGGCCAGGTGGCAACCCTAGTGTCCAGTTATTAAACCTGAGCATTAAAGAAGCTCTGAAATATTATTTTACTGTTTACATGATGCATGTAAAGGCAAGAAAAACAAGCAGATCTGTCTTATCAGTCTTTTACTCAAGTCTTCCTATATCCTACAAACTGCAAATGAAGTATAATATAATGTTTTGCTGTTTCTAAAGCAACAAAGGGACAATTAGATGTCACTGAATTCCAAGGCCTCGGGGGAATTTATGTGCAATGTAAAGCTACAGGAAAACTGTAAAGTGTTTTAAAGTAAAAATAAGGGCATTTCCCATGATGTGCAACATACAGATAATAAACCGGGTGGAACTGCCCCTTTAAGCAGTATGATTATTGCTCCCATGCAACATGCATCTTGATATGTTCTATCTTAACTACTTCAGACTACTCACATCATTAGTAGCATGATGCATAGCTATGTGCACTGATAACGTCAAGAATCTGTCTTAAAAAAAGGTTTTATTGCTTCACGTAATATATTATGTCCTAAATGTTCTATGTTATAATAATATGTCAATAATTGTGCCCGCTTTCTGTTTAGTACTTAAGTATATACATATATGAACTATTTCAAACACCAGACACCTTTAACTAAATATAACAATAATCTCAATAACTCTCAATGTCTACCTTGTGTCTTACCTCCAGACAGAAGAACGTAACAGTCCTCGATGGTTTTAATTTTAAGTCGTCGCTTTAGACCCTGGAAACAAACTGCTTTTTGGAAGCTGTGCTCATTAAACTGTATTGTGTCATTTTGTTACTCAACTGAGCTTTTCCGTTCTTGCTCTGAAACACTACTGTGAATTGTAAGAGTTTCCTCCGTAGGAGGAAGTTGGTCATTGCTGATAACCAGAGTAATAACACAATGGGGATAATGATTAAAGAAATCTTGCAAGGAAGAGAGTCGTAAAGTGAAAAGTAAACGTAGTTTGTAAAGAATAAAGGCAATTGTGCCTTTTTTTTTTTAAAAATCGCAATATTTTTCAGAGCAGGGGGAAGAACCTCCGCCAACCAATATTTAGATTCTCCAAACCGGCGGAGGCTGCACAGGCACCGAATATTTGTCGGGAGTCTGACTTCACACATAGACACACACACCAGTAGCACCAGTATTTGGCGCAATCTGTATGTGGGTTGTGTTTATACTTAACCCGCAATGTCTTTTATGTACTTGTAAAGGAAATCTGTAAATTTATATACTTATAGTACCGGTCAATGGTTTGCGTAACCTGTACCTTTTATCTTTTGTATCTTTTTTCCTATCAAACTAGAGATAGGCAAGTTTGTGTTCAAGGACCCATGTTCATGGTAATGTCTGTGAAGATCCATAGAAAAGGTCCATTAAACTGTCCATCACAAAGTCCAGTAACTGGACACCATAGAAAATGTTGTTGCCTAGATCTGTATGTAATCCTGCTTAGAAATATCTCTCAAATGAGCAGAAATATATAAATGGAAGATAAAAATGGCATTTGGCATTTCCATAAAGCACATTCTGCTAATTCAGCCTAATCATAACCTCACAGTCAGCTGTATGAGTCTACTACAAAACTCATCATTACATCATTTGTACTATAGCATTATTGCACTGCAGTACTCTGAATAGGCTACAATATTATTACAGTTAAAATTAGGTAAATAAATCCCTTAGCACATAGGCACTGCTGTTCCCACTTCTTTGCAAAGGGTTCTTATATCAGGTCTGTGCAGTCTGGTCATTTTCAGATTGTTCCTATGAACATTAGGATGAATATGAGTTGTTTATCGTGCATGGTTGATTTCCCTTAAATGAATGCAAGATTGACGACATTCAGCTGCTTGCTTAACTTGCAGTCCACATAGTAGAAAGGAAGGGGCAATCTGGTGCTGTTGGAAATGCTATGGATACATTCTGGTGCTATGGGAAATGCTACGGATACATTCTGGTTCTGTGGGAAATGCTACGGATACATTATGGTGCTGTTGGAAAAGCTATGGATACATTCTGGTGCTGTTGGAAATGTTATGGATACATTCTGGTGCTGTGGGAAATGCCATTAGTGCAATCTGGTGCTGCTTCTGTTGCAAATTAGCACGTTAAGGAGACTCCACACTGATGTCACACATAATTTTGATAAGTGTAGAAGGCAGAGTTTCATTCTTGGACCCAGGCAGTACATTGTCTTGGGTCAGTCCTGTGTATACGTTGCTGTGTTCCTAAGCAAGGGAATAAAAACATAGTAATAGAGCTATTGTATTATGAGCATTTGTAATTTACAATCCACTGAACTGTACAGTATTACATTTTTTATTGCATACCACTACACAAAAAAACAGTTAAACATGGTAACAGTGTAAATGTTACAAAGCATTTGCACAGTTGCACAACACAAACCAGTTGTGTAAAGTGGGAATAAAGAAAAATTAAAATAAAGTAATACTAGGTCAGCCTAAGTAAGCATGGATGTCATTCCAGGTCAGGGCCGTCTTTAATATTGATTGGACCCTGGGCAAGCATTGGTTTGGGCCCCTTGACCCTGCCCTCCCCTGTCATGCAATCACCCACCCCGCCTAAAACAAACACACAAATGATGCCTAGAATATGTAAGTGCTCTCTAATATCCAGGTATACATTTGTGATATGGGCGCTGAGTACTTTTATTGCAGTGTATAAAAAGTATATATGGCTGCAAAATATATACCTTCCTATTATGCAACACTGCAATAAAAGTACTGTGTAAGTGTGGATTGGCGGAATGTCACATGACACTCGGCACTCCGATAGTTTCATGTGGGCAGAGCGTCACACACACACAATCACAGTGTCACACACAGTGTCACACACACAATCAAACAGTGTCACACACACACAATCACACACAAAATCACTCACACAGTGTCACACACACACACACAATCACACACTGTCACACACAATCACACACACACACACACATAGTGTTACACACACACACACATAGTGTTACACACACACACAATCTCACAATGTCACACACATACATTGTCACACACACAGTGTCACACACACAATTACAGTGTCACACACACACACAATCATATACTGTCACACAATCACAGTGTCACACACAGAGTGTCACACACACATAATCACACACTTTCACACACACACATAGTGTTACACCCACACAATGTCACACACACACACACAATCACACAGCGACAGCTTTTCATTTTAAGGATTTTTTTTTTATAGGCATGGAGCAGCAAAGACCATTTCCTGCTGCAGTCCAGCACCTGTGTGAATTAGATCGCCGCGATGACACATGCGGTGCTTTGACTTAAGGCGCTAAACACTAGGTGGCGGGGCCAAACAATACTGCCCTCCCGCGTTTTAGGGAGCGTTGTTTAGTTTTTCTGTTCGAGGTGTGGTTACCGCTGCCAATCGCATGCGGACCGCACCTCGATGTCAGGCGAGCCACATGTTGGACTTCCCTGTACTATGCGGTGCATGCTGCTCGCATAGTACAATTAACAACTGGAATTGAACACAGGGGTTTTTTTTTAACATCAGCAGCAGATCCATGGGGCAGCTGCTTTGGGCCCCCCAGGAATAACTGGGCCCAGGGCAGCTGCCCCGTTTGCCTTGCGTTAAAGATGGCCCTGTTCCAGGTACTGTGACCTATCATAATCAGTGATGCTAGGAGCTGCAGTGCACAGAAACACAATAGAGGATCCTTGTTTGCACATGCAAAAGATGAGAACCACAAGTCCTATACCGCTGAGTCCATCAAAGCAGCTACAATTCTCAGCAACAATGGGAAATCTATCCTTGCCTCTGCAGAAGATGGGGATGTCCTGTACGCAGGTGGTAACTTTTTGCCTGGAGAGCAAAAACTATTTAGTTGCCAATGGTGCAGCTTCATCAGTCTACTTATTAACAGACATTGATAGACTGGTAAGATAGATATACTGACAGATAATATACAGAGAGTTATAGACAGACAAAACAATTGAATAGAAAGACAGTTGGGTTTTTACTCACCACTGGCCTTTTCTCTCCTCTTCTCTACCTCAGTTTCATATATGCAGGGGAGAGAAAGGCTGTGAAGGTGGAGACAGCAAGAGATTCTCCTCTCACACATGTGCATGGGTATGAGGTTTGCATTGAAGGACAGAATATGAAGGCTATCTGACCTCGCTTTCTTGCCTAACCTATGCATCCTAGGATGCATAGCCTATGAACCTTTGGCAGGTGTGTTTAGAATTGGAAAGTGGTGCAACCATAGCTCACTAAGGAGAATAGCCCAGAGGCAACCCTACTGCCAATCCTTCCTTGATGATGTCACGCAAAGATTGACAGAATCATTTACCAATGCTAGAGGAGAACTGTAAATAAACAGAATTGCAAGAAGGCCTCTGAAATGACCAAACAGAAGACTAAGGTATTCTGGAATTATTATTTTGTCATATCTTGTTTACGAGAACTTAATATACCATACATTTTAAAAGTACTTATATTTTGCTTTTGCTCTATCTTTAAATGGAATGGAAAGGGTGTGGCAACAATTTGATTACTCAGAGAGTTCCATAGGAAAAAGACACATGAGATCAGATGGGTTATAGGGCATTATATTAATGCAAAACTAAATAAGTCAAACTATTCAGTTAAACTGGACTATTCAGTTACTGCACACATCATGCAGTAACTTAAAAAAATAGCTATTACTTATGTGATCCTAGGTAATGACATACCATGCCCTATAATCCAATCTTTATTTCATTCGGCTTTCATTTCTCCTCATTTTGATGCTCATTCAACCTTTCACCTTCAATGGCCATTTATTCCACTATGTTTTCCTCATACTGCTTTCTTCCCCACTTTGTCCTATGCTATACTGCAATAAAGTCAAACTAACATCTATAACATCTTTTAGCAAAACAAGACTTGCTCATTAATGTCCCTTGGTCCTCTTTATCACCATAGTGATGAGAGAATGACTCACAAAAAAAAAAGAGGTGTGAAATGGTTTCTCAGAGGATAAATGCTGTCCTTTCATCATATGTCATATAGTAGATCGGAACAATTAAACATTTTATTTAAAAACTTAAAAACATGTCATCACCATATGTTAATTCCCATTTATGGCCAGGAAACAAAATGTAACCAGAGGGTATTCATTAATTGAAGCTGAATGGAAAAATGTACAATGACATAAAGCAATACTTGTTCAAACAAAACAGGGTTGACAAAAGAAAGATGACATCACCAATAAACTGATCTCATAGTATAGCTGTGCCCTAATGAAAACTCCTTAAAGAGCCAGTAAACCTTGTATGAAGATGTACAGTAGTCCTAGCGCAGGGTTTAAATTTCATATACTTTTTAAGATAAATGCCCGATCATTCCATGTTTTACTGGGAAGCATGCAAGCTGATCCGGTCACTGACTGTCACTTATTTGCTAGTGCAGTGAGGTAACCTTGTAGATAATATCACTTGACTAGGGTATAGTCAATTCTCGGGTTAATGCCCCCTATAAACCCCCAATAACGACAGACACCAGAATTTATGGAAAATAATTATGGCCATACTTTTAAATATGGCCATATCTTTATTAAAATAACATCATCTGTCATTGCCTAGTATAACATTACCCCACCCTTTATTCACATAAACTTGGCAATGACACCCCAAAAGATATAAAAATAATTTGCATACTGATAACAAAACTTGTAATAACAATATTACAACCAAACACCTAAAACACATAACACACATAAACACATATAAAGGAGGGGGATACCGAGATCCCCCTCCCACCCGGTTTGATCTACCAACTTGCTCAGAACCACCAAACACACCAACAACCAACTGGATAACATATCCAAACATACATAAAACTCTCCCTAAAGTGCACTACCCTTGCAATCTACGCCACCAGCCATCCATTGACGCCTCAAACTGGATGCGCCCCCCACCACGCAGCGCCAAAGCTCGCTCTAGACCTATTTGGAAACCCAGATTAAGCAAATCCAGACCCACATCATTCAGGTGAACCCCATCATACCTGTATGCCCCTGGAAGCACCTTTTTCAATTCCCAATGGCGAATTACCACCCCTCTCTGGGCCCTGATAAAGCTAGCCATCAATTTATTAATCTTACCCTTACTCTTGCTGAGCGCTACGTGATCCCTGGCATGACTCCAACTTAATCGCGGGACTATTTCTGACCACACTATTTGCACTTCAGGAGCCACAACCTGCAGACGCAACAAATCCCTCTGCATTTGACGTACTAATTCCCTCTGGGGGATCAAACCTAGGTCATTACCCCCAGCGTGAATCAGCACCAAATCGGGGACCCTGCCCTGCAATATTTTTTGAAACATCTCAAACCAAATGTCACTCCAGCCATAACCCCTGAAGCCGAACCACTTAATGGACAGGACGTTGTCAGGAAAGCCCAGTTGTCTACCGGCCATCCGAACTGCAGCTCTCCTTTTCGCCCAGAACACATAAGAGTGGCCGACAATCCATGCGACAAGACCTGTAACAGAAACTTAAAACAGTGACATGATACAAAACCATCACCACATCAGACCCTTAGGCCTTAAGTAAGAACGGAATCGCTGAGATTCCCACCTCCCAATTTTCTTAATGATATCCTCTTTAAAACCCAACCTGGCCGCTTCCGTGGCTGCCCCTATGCGAAAAGAATGAGTGCCAAATTGACAAGCATCATGGCCCAACCTTGCCAAACCTTTCTTGAACACCTGCTGGAACTGAAACCTCGAGAGCGAGCTGCCGTCTGCATGAATCAACAACGAACCCCCCAGACCTACCGCTGGGCGAATAGCCAAAAACCGTGAAACCCACTGGACAGGACAGCAACCATGCCCAGGTAAGGCATGCAGCGTGATCTTACAACCTTTCCCAAAAACATCCGTCTTAGATCTCCGCAACCAGATAAGCACTTTACCTGACTCCACCTGGGTATCCGATCCTTGAATCCCACCAGCTGTACGTTTGTTCACACTTACCAGCTCCCCCACTCTGAAAGCCCCAAAGAAAGCTAAAACATAAGCAGTCGAGAATAAAACCTCCTCATAAGCATCTTCACAGATAACATGCAAAGCCTCCAGCAAGCCTTCCAGAATGGCCACCGATACTGGCCTTCTTCTATCGGGAGCCCTCTTCCCCTTCTTAAACCCCCTCAATGCCAATTTGATCAGGAAATTCTTTGTGAAATCCGGCCAACCCTTAAATTTGAACAGGAACGCCAACGCTGACATGTTACGCTCCAGTACTGCTGGGGACACTCCTGCCAACATTAGCCGAAATATAAACCACAATAAGGTGTCCAATCTATCAGTTGAAGAACCTTCAGCACCTACCTGGCTCAATAAATCTTCCCATTCCCCCCAAATTTTGCTATAAGCTTTCCAAGTTGACGGGGCTAAAGATGCCCTCACCCAATGTGCAAGCACCATGTTCCTAGCTTCCACATCTCCTCCGGGCATCTCACCCCCACCTCCTCTGCCTCCGGAGCCACCAGCCGAAATCTGGAAAACTGAAACCGAGAGAGAGAATCAGCTATGACATTCAAATATCCCGGTACATGTCTTGCCCTAAAGGCTATATTGAGGGACATGCACAAAAGCACCAGCCGCCTAAGGAGCCGTATCACCGGCATAGAAGAAGCTGAAAGCCCATTAATTGCCTCTACCACCGACTGGTTGTCAGAATAAAAGACCACCCTTCTGTCTTTTAACCTGTCTCCCCATAGAGCCAGCGCAACCACTACCGGGAACATCTCAAGGAACGCCAAATTCCTAATCAAAGGGCATGATTTCCATTCCTCAGGCCATTTCTCAGCGCACCATTTACCCCCAAAATATGCCCCAAAGCCCACGCTGCCAGAAGCGTCAGTGAAAAGGTTTAAATCCTGCGAAGACACCATCGCCTTCCGAAAGAAAACCTTCCCATTGAAGTGCAACAAAAAGGTATCCCAAACTTCCAAATCTTCCTTTAATGGTCTAGTAATTCTGATCAAGTGATGGGGAGCCGACACGCCCGCCGTAGCCCGTGAAAGGCTCCTACTAAAGACTCTCCCCATGGGGATCACCCTACTAGCAAAATTAAGCCTCCCCAGTAAAGACTGCATCTGCCGCAGCGTCACCTTTTTTGCCCTTTGCATCTCAGCCACGCCGTCCCTAAGGGCTACTAACTTATCCTGAGGCAACCTGCACTCCCCAGCCAAAGAATCAATCTCAAGGCCCAGAAAGCTTAAGCAAGTGCTGGGCCCTTCCGTTTTATCAGCCGCTAAGGGAACGCCAAAACAGCCAGCTACCCATTCCAGTGTGCGCAGCAAGAAACGACAGTCGTCAGAGCCCGCCGGCCCAACGCAGAAAAAATCATCCAGATAGTGCACAATCCTGCGACTACCCTATTCCTGCCGGACCACCCACTCTAAGAAAGAACTGAATTTTTCGAAGTAAGAACAGGAAATGGAACACCCCATAGGCAAACAGAGGTCAACGTAAAACCGTCCCTCAAAACAACATCCCAATAAATGGTGACATTGAGGGTGAATAGGAAGCAGCCTGAAGGCCGCTTCTACGTCAGCCTTTGCCATGAGGGCCCCGGGCCCTGCTTTTCTCACCACATCGACCGCCTGGTCAAAGGAGGTGTATGATACCGAACAGAGGTCTCTGTCGATATCATCATTCACAGAGGTACCATAAGGGAAGGACAGGGGATGTATCAGCCGATACTTCCCAGGTTCCTTCTTTGGCACCACCCCTAGAGGAGAAATCCTAAGATCTGTCATAGGAATGAATTCAAAAGGCCCTGCCATGCGCCCCAACATGACTTCCTTCCCTAACTTTTCCCTAACCACCTCTGGGTAAGAATCAACTGAAATCAAATTCCTATGGAAACGCCCCCCTTTTCTGGCAACATGGGGAATGAAAAACCCTGTGGAAAAACCCTCCCGCAACAGCGCTGCATCCTGTACATTAGAGTAAAGGCTTAGCCAAGGCAGTATCGCGTTTAGCCGCACCGGGGTGGCCCCCAATGGGAACCGAATTTCCTGCTGAAGCTGCGGCGGACCCTGCCTGACCGGACTTACCCTTCTTAAAGCAGCGCAGACTACTGTGGGAGCCTCCACAGTAGGTGCTTTCGTGTTTAAATTTGCACCCCGCTCCCCACTTACAAATTCCTTCATTGAACTGCCAGCAAAACCCTGGTTTGTGTGTGGCCGACGAAGCTGGCGCATTCCCCCCGCCGACCCCTCCATGAAAGGGCGCCGCTTTTTGCGCCATCATCAATTTTAGCCAAAGTGGGAGATCAATCTGATCCCAACGCATCCCCGGGGTCCCTGCCAACTTCTGCCTAAATTGCTCGTCATACCGCCACCACGCCAATCCGCCGTAGGTGCGGTATGCTTCCCAAATCCCGTCCAGGTAGCAAAACAAAGCTTTGCATACCTCAGGGGACTTTCGTACTGTAATGCCTGCCAGGATACAAAAAGCGCGCAACCAAGTCCCAAAGGTCTTGGGAATCTTCCTATACCTCCGCTTTTTCTCTTCCTCCTCTTTCTTGGAGTCCTTTTTATCTTCCTCCTTCAGGTCAAGGAACTCCTCAAGAGGGAGAAGAGAATAAATCTCCACATATTCTCCCTTCACCACTTTTTCCTTAACCTCTGACCTCAAATGCGCCCCCAAGGGGCCCGCGAATGACATGTAACCGCACAGCCTCGCTACCTCTGAAATATCCCCTACCTGCGCAGTATTCTCACCTAACTCAACACCCAGCAAAGGCCCTGATATTTCCGCTGCCTGCTGAGTATTAGGGGGAGCGACTGTCGGGGTTCCCTCCCCAGGACTACTGCTAACTACCCCCTTTTCCATACCCCTGTCTGGTGCCCACACTTCACCCACCCCTGGTGTGGACCCGTGTTCGTTCAATGAGTCTAACAGTAGCTGTAAGCCGTCCCTTAGCTTCTGCGTATGTGAAGTGCATTCTCTGGACTCACCAGTTGGGCCCCCAGCAGTCGGCAACTTCTGGGCCGTGTTCTCTGTCCGTCCTCCCTCCGAAGTCCCTGTAGAAGCTGTGTTGGCTGCCTCCGCCGGTCCTGCAGCCGTAACTCGGTCCCTCGCCACAGGTGTCGACATCCTCGGGTTCCGTCCTGCAGCCCTGGAAGAAACACTAGCCCCAGCCTGGGCCGGGACGTGAGCGACTCCACTTGGTACCAGGTTCCGTACCACCTGACTCCTGCCATTTGACTGCCTCCCTGTACGCTCCCTGTCTCTTTCCATCCTCTCCTCGGTATTATAACCCCTGACGTGAGCTGGGCCGTAAGAACGCCGTGGGGGGGTAGGTGTCCGACTTCGGTGACCCCCTGGGCTACCCCGATGACCTGACCGTGGGCTTGCTCCTCTTCGCCCTGCCAACTCCCCCTGTCCCTGCCGGGGAGACCTGCAGTACCGGGCCGACCGTCCCTGTGCTTCCTGACGATGCTGCTTCCTCCAATCTTCCCAACCCCTCCTGGGTGATGCACCCCTAGATGTGGCCCTCTCAGACCTGTCTGTGTAGTACCTGTCGGACCGGACCTCCCTCCTATATGATTCTGACCTGCCTCCGCTGGATTGGGCCCTTGATGAACCTCTGTCCTGGGACCTGCGCTTCCTTGCCACCGATTCCCTGCGACTGCACTGCTCACTATCCCTGCTAACCGAAACCCGATTCCTCCGGTGCACTGCAAAACCTTCATCTCTCACTGGGGACTGACTCCAAAGTAAAGGTGAGGAACCCCTGGAAGGGCTCCTGGTTGTCCCTGCTCTAGGCCTCAAACTGGGTCCCAGGGGCCCCCCCCGTCCAGCCTCTCTCTGTCCCGATGGCGGGGTGCCTGACTCTCCATCCTCATCCCTGTCCTCCACGATCCCCGGGGTAATTCTACTGGGGCCTGCCTCAACCGGATCCCTAGGCCCTAACACGGCCGTTACCTCAGTTTCCTGGGTCTCCCACGCCATGCGGTCCGCATCTGCTCCCGGTAAGGCCGCAGCGCCGCCTCGACCTCCGCGGCCTGCTGTCACAGCTCCACCTGTCTTCCGCGCTAGGCCCGACGGCCCGGGTCTCGCCTCCTCTGCTACCCCCGCCGCAGGCACCGTCCCCTTTGCGGCCTGACACGGTCCTTTCTTCTGTGGGCGCTTCCGGCCCACCTGCAGCTCCGTCGCCGGGCTCCGTTTTCGCCTCCGCCGCCCTCCCGCTTCTGGACTCAGGCGTTGCGGAGGCCTTGTCTGCCGCACCGGGCGCGATGCTCCATCTCCCGCCGCTGACATCTGCAATTCGGGCCCAAGTTGCTCCCGTAGCCAATCTGCTCCTCTGGTCCTCACAGCAGCACGGATCCCCTCCAGTAAGCCATCCAGATCAGCCTCCATCATCAGATTCTTGACAGGCGAAGATCAAACTGAACCTGCAAAACAAAAGACTAAAATCAAGGTAGGTGAATCTTTTCACAAAATGACTGACCCTTAAAATGGCTGCTATCCCTTATATAGGACCTAACTCCTCCCTGTTATAACACCAACCCACTTCCTTACACTCAAGCCATTAACCCTTTCCAATCCCAGTCAATGCCCCCTCAGGTTGACTCTGCTGCCCCCCGGGGGCTCCCAGAGAGACTCCTTAATCCTCATATCAAAGGGTACAGATTGCCCCCAAAATTCTCTTCTAAGTTGAGCTTTGAATGTCTCTCTGACATCTAAGTCATAGTGTTTGTGAGGATGATGGCAGCCCCACAAATAGTGTCTAGTGAGACCTGTACTGCAGTTGCCCAAGAGGTAGACAGCATGGGCATCAGCAGAAATTTTTTCAGGGGGGGCCATACTTGTAGCGTCGTCCATGCTGCTCCACGCCTCTTTTTGACAATGTTATGAAGTGGAGGAGCTTAGTCATTATCAGTGCAGCATGCAAACGGTTGATAAATGATGATGCCACAGAATCACTGCCACAGATCCCAGCACCATGCGGGGCACATTAGACCCAGGAGCCAAGTCTGATTTCCTTAGTGACCTGGCGCCCGTGGTTTGTCGAGCCCTGCATTAAATGATTATTTTGCCATTAATATGCCACAGCCAATTTTCCCATTAGTATGTCAGTATTATTTTGCTGTTAATATGCCTGTGTTGTTTTATAAGCCACAGCTAATTTGCCTAATAATATGCCAGTATTATTTTGCCATTAATAAGCCACAGACAATTTGCTCAATAAAATGCCCGTAATATTTTGCCATTAATAAGCCACAACCAATTTGCCCAGTAATAAGCCAGTATTATTTTGCCATTTAATATGCCAGTATTATTTTGCCATTAATATGCCCCGGCCAATTTGCCATTTAAATGCCAGTATTATTTTGCCATTAATATGCCCCGGCCAATTTGCCATTTAATATGCCAGTATGATTTTGCCAATTAATATGCCAGTATTATTTTGCCATTTAATTTGCCAGTATGATGTAGCCAATTAATATGCCTGTATTATTTAGCCAATTAATATGCCAGTATTATTTAGCCATTTAATTTGCCAGTATGATGTAGCCAATTAATATGTCTGTATTATTTAGCCAATTAATATGCCATTATGATTTAACCAATCAATATGCCAGTATAATTTTGCCACTCAATATGCCAGTATTTTGCCATTCAATATGCCAGGATTTAGCCACTCAATATGCCAGGATTTTGCCATTCAATATGCCAGGATTTTTCCACTCAATATGCCAGGATTTTGCCACTCAACATGCCAGGATTTAGCCACTCAATATGCCAGGATTTTGCCTGGATTGAAAATCCAGGGGGTGGCAAGCACCCCCCCTTGCCCTCATCTGTGGATTGATTCCACCAGGTACCTTGACGCCCTTAGCCTCATATGCCCTGGATATGGCCACCACATACAATGACTGAAGGAAATTAGGAGATGATATTGCTTCACATTACCCAGCTCCATAGGAAAGAAGAGCAGAAGTAACTAGGATGCAGATCTCACTATAAAGGTTTAAAGTGTATTGTACTGTATCACTATGTGCTGTTCATCCTCAAATTTATGATCAGGAATAAAGGCAGAAGGTGGAGGTGGATGGAGGATACTACTTTAGAACAGATCTAAAGAACCTGTGGTAGTATCAGCATGAAATGTGAAGACTGATCACTTTTCCCCTATCCTGGATATACAGCAGTTTCTAGATAAGATAAAACTACCTAAGGTCCCTGAATTGAAACTGGCAAAATTGAATGCCCCTTTCTCCTTACAGAAGATTAGTGGCACTATTCGATCACTGAAAAGTGTGAAATCCCTGGGCCCAGATAGATTTTCATCAGTCTTTTATCATAAATTGAACAGTATGATCTCCCCCTTCTTATTAAGGACCTTCACAGACGTTGCCAGACAAAAAAGTATACCATATGAGATGCTTCAGGCCTCTATTACACCAAATCTTAAATTGGATAAATCTATCACAAACCTCCAACTACAGTGCTATTTCATTAATTAATCCAGATAGTAAGCTGTAATCCAGAATTTTGGCTGATAGACTCAAGGAGGTCATCCCAGATATTATACATTTGTATCAGTTCGCTTTCGTGGAGGGCAGGGGCACGTCCGATAATATTAGGAAAATACTGAATGTGATTCATTGTGTGTGCCGGCATTGGTCACCCTTTGCCCTGGTGGTCGTTGATACCGAGAAAGCCTTTTAGTCAGGTGGAAGTACATGAAGGAGGTTCTGGGCTCTTTCTGCATCAGGGGCTCCTTTAGGGTCAATACCATGATGCTCTACGGTGATCTGCAGGCCATGGTTTGGGGATTTATGTTCCAATTTAGAATGATTCCCAATCCGGAATGGGACATGGCAGGGCTGCCCACTGGCCCCATTACTCTGCATCATCACTATCGAACCTTTGGCGGCAGCCATTAGACAAAGCCCAGATATGAAAGGGATAAGAGAAATGCAACAATTATCAGGATTACCCTTTACTCAGATGATGTGCCCATGGTTTTGGCCCATGGAGAATGGTTCATCCAAAAATAAAAAAGGAGGATGGATGCAGAATGAAATCTCAACCCGGCAGGGTGTGTATTTCATTGTAAAAAAGGAGGCAATCAGAAAAGTCCCCATACCAGCCCTAACACTGGCAGGTTTTAGGAGCTATCCGAGTAGTTCCTTTAATTTAAAGAGACCCACCAGTGCAACTTCGCTGTCTGGATGTAGTTTTAGCCTAGGCAAGCACAGGGCAAATACTCTGGTAGAGTGCAAAGATCAGGAATATTGTACATAAATACATATAAATATTACAATCTTAAAGCTACATGGTTCCATAAGCTCACCAATATTATGTATGTGACTGTAGGTATATTATAATATTATAAATATATTATGAAATCTACATGGTTCCCAATAATTTAATATAATAGAAATAATATACATTTTATGTGCATGTGACTATGTGTGCATATGGTAATCAGTGGGTATGTGATTCTGTGTGTGTTTAAAAGTAAAGCACATTCTGTAGCAAAATGAAATAGATACACACACAGTCACACACATACACACACTGTATAGTTTCTTACCCTTTTCCTCCTGGTGCTGGATGCAGGCAGGAGATCAGGCAGACTTCTGCAGCTTAAACTGAGAGTAAAGGCTACTGAAATCTCAAAAGTTAAAAGTGCGAGTTAGAGTCAAGTTGATACCTTTATTGGCTAACTGTGTATGTTTATAGAGCAAGCTTTCAAGACCTCTCATGTCTGTTTATCAGGCATGTTACACAAAATAAATGTGGGAAAACAACTCTTAAAGGATAACTGTAGCAAAATATTCATTTGTGTTTAACTGAAAGATTGCATCAAGTGTAGGCATTTTAAATAGAAATGTTTTAATGAAAGAATACAAATAAAGTACCTTATTGAGCCATCTAAACTCCATATAGCTCTACCAGGAGGCAGACATTTTGTTTTGATTCTTATGGCAAATGGGTCATGTTTGCCCCCTGAGAGAACTATCTGGAGTAAAGAAGGCTTAATAAGGCACTTTATTTGTATTCTTTCACTAAAGACTTTCTTTATAAACCATTTACACTTGAAACAATCTTTTAATTAAACAAAAGTATTTTTTTTGCTACAGTGGTCCTTTAGGTACAAGTACACAAAGTGCATACACTGGAGTTGAGAAGACAAGACTTAAGATTTGCTTGTGACAATAATGTTAGCACCACACTGTGAGTTCCATTACCATAAGTTAAAATTAAACCAGTTATCATTAAGTGGCGTAAAGTTGCACAGTAGTCAAGTAATACATAATTATCTGTCTCTCGAATTACACATTAACTGAAATTTAATGTCACTAGAAATATGTTTTTTATATTCACTGTTTAGTGGATTTTTTTTTAGTTTGATCAAATTTATTTGTGTTTTTATTGTTATTGTCACATACAGGAGATCTCATCAGAGCCTGTGATGCCCATGAGGCTGTGCTGGACATGTGTCAGGGGGGGCTGTCTTGGTACCATTGTACAGTATTAAATGACTTGAGATACAGCACACACTCACACTACTGTGGGCACCGTTCAGAGTTACAGTCTTGGCTCGTATCTTGTCCTGGTGTTTCTCTCTTTGTATCCTGGCTATCCTGACTACCGTCTGTGTGCAATGACCCCAACTTTTCGTTGACCACACACCTATGTATACCTACCTGCGTCATGCTGTTATCCATTGCTATGCTCCAGTAACTCTCAGTTCCTTTTAAAAGGTATACTCACATTATTTCCCTGTTGTTGCCTTTCAGGTCTGCCACCTCACTCTTGTACGTATTGGTCTGTTCCTGAGGTTCCTCACTGTGGAATCATCCAAGTCCCTGTGTTGAAGCTCATACAGGCTTCTATAACCAGTATATGCTTGCTATGTTCCTTAGCGCAATTCTCCTTGCTCCTTAGCGCAATTCTACATGCCTGCAAATGGTCTCCCAAACAGACATTTAATAATAACAAATTTAAAAATGCTTAAATGGACTCCATCACTCACACATACTGTGAAAGTAGAGAACAAAAATTTTACACAATGATCTATACATTATTAGCAGAATTGCAAAGAAATGCATAGATTAAGAAAAAAAAGTATTTTTATTGGTATCTCCTGTTGATAACTAGACATTTCCCATTGAGAGTAGTTTATGTGCATACCAAGCTACGGGTAATTTCATAAACAATAGACACCAGTGAAACATTTTTTTAATTTATACAACTTCTTTAAATTCTGCTAACACATGTTATAGAACACAATTTTGAAAAGATAGTTTTAAAATGATTTTTAATTTAACTGCTATTGCACTCAGTTTACCATTTGGGCCATGAATGCTAGGTATTTCCTATACTATGTTACTCTCCATTGTAAAATTGTCACCTTCTTTGGAAGGGCAGGTATATTTAAGTAAAATTATCTTAAGAGCGGCTAAGAGTATGTTAAAATGTTGAAAACAAATATTCTAATATATAGCTTTTCTGCAGAAGTAAGTCGCTTGAAGAGGACACTGATGTCACACCAAGCGCTGTTAAGAACCCTGGGAAATTATGCAAATTAATTGTACAGGACATGTATGGGCGAGGGGGAGGCAAGAGATGACTTATGGGGGCTGGGGGGAGGGGCTTCAGGGGGGAGTTGATAAAAGCCCTGGAGCCTCTCTCCCCAGCAGCCATTTTAATCTGTAAACGCACCTGGTAGCAATTTTCCCACCCTCCCTCCCTCTGTTTATATGTTTTTTATGTATTAACTTTCTTTGTCGCAGCAGGCGGGGGTTGGCAGTCCTTGCCAGTAGGGGATATGTTTTGGAAAATGAAGTTGGAGTTATTATAAGGAGAATGGTGCTCGGGTCCTCCCCTAACCTTAAAAGCAACATGGAAGTTGTTTGTATTGGATGTGCCCACTGAGCTAAGTGAGTCGGCTAGTGGTAAGCATTGTGGGAGAGATGGACCAGGTGGAGGTATGGCATCTCAAGGGACGAGGAGGGGAGGCGAGTTTCTGGATTCTGGATTTGGTTGGTTAAAGTTTGCACTATGTAAATATATGGGTTTAAGTTTAAATGGTTTTACTGGAAAGGGCTTAGTCATTTCGTCAGGCTGTATTCTGTTTTATACATATAAGTATTAAAGGATGGTGGTGGTTTATACAGCCTGATACATGTTTAATAAAGAAGTGCTGTGGCCTTGTTGTACCATCACAAGTCTCGTGTCTATTTATTGGGGGGAACATGGGCTGGTATGGTTATGGGGGATTGTGGGGTCATAGTATGTCTCAGGAATTGGGCATCTATCCCCTCTGCATACATACATGCGGTGCGTGGGAATATTTAAAAAGCTACCAAGCACTTCACACAGTGCTTGGTAATTCTGCTCGTGAGCCTCCTAGCATTTATACCTTGTGTAAGTTTTTCTATTATTCACCTCGGATAGCTCCTGACTCTGATCCCTATCTGGTGCCTCTGATCTCGGACTGTTTATGGTTTTGCCACTTGCTTGTTACCCTGACCCTGGACTCTTGACTACCCTACCTGCCAAGGTCTGCTGAGCTGTGTTGCCTATTAATACCAAGGTCTGTTAAGCTGTGTCACCTGTACCTGCCAAGGTCTGCTAAGCTGTGTTGCCTATTACTGCAAGGTCTGGTAAGCTGTGTCACCTATACCTGCCAAGGTATGCTAAGCTGTGTTACCTATTCTGGCATACCAAATATATTTCTCTACTGTAGTAAGTCTTGTCTTACTATTGACTTTTATTTTATCGTTATTGTTGCATATTTGCATACTGGCCTCCTATCCTTGTACCTTTCCTCATACATCCATGAGTACAGATAATGGGATGGGGTTTGGACTTCTCTTGCCTGTACATTTAGGACACATAGTTGAGTTACAGTATATGATTGATGGACAGCGCTTCTTATAGCTTCGATGTTAGGGTCTAAAAAGCAGCCCAGGAAATAAATCTACATTAGACCCATTTCAGTTGTCCATAACATCACAGCAATATCTCAACACAAACATTATTCTTCATCCTCCATCTTTATTTTTAAAAATTACCTCAGCCTTTTTTGTTTTAGTACACTAGTTTTTTGTTTTCTTTTTCCATCCCCACCCTTATTGCCCTATTCTTTCATTCCATAGGAACGTCTGATGTTCTAGTGGCGTTGAATATAATGTCCAGATGGTACTTTGGTATCCACTGCTCACAGTACAAACAAGGATCACTGGAACCTCACATCTGCCCAATCGGTAAAGTGTATGACTCTTTCTTGGCTTATCTTTTTTTAGGATTTAAATCCAATTGATTCCCATTTCACTTGACGATGGATACTGCACATGCATCTATTATTTTAACTACCAAACAGATCTGCAATATTTGTAGCACAAATCTTAATAAGAACATATCATCTTCCTGTCTTCTCTTCTCCAAGCCAGGCAGTTCCTCTGTGTTAATGAGCTACTAGCACAGTCCTCAAGTTTCAACTAGACATTATTTTTCCTCGTATTGCTTAGAGATTCACCCACTTAATTTCCAGGATCCGGGACAACTCTCTTCTTGACCTCTGATGAAGCCCAATTAGTGGCAAAATACATCAGATCTCCAGAGAGGATACACATATTATTTTACAAAGTTCTTGTTAACTTAATTCTATATCTTCTTATACACTGTTGTATAAGGTACACCATTTAACAATACACTTAGTACCCTCTTACACAACAGTCCACCAGTTTCCCAACCTACTGTTCATTATAGTCTGTGTTTTTCCTTCCCTTAATTACTTCTCTCACATTGTTATAATAATATGTTCTTGTATTGTGACACAAGTATGTATTGTTAATATTATATGTATCGTTGTTATATTTGTTCAAGACCAATATCTGTAGCTATTATCCTTAAAACTCCAATAAAACGTGTTCAATTCAAACCAATGGGGGTGTTATTCCTAATGCTGTATTCAGTATTGAATTTACATAGTAGATGGAATAGCAGATCTAAAGTGCTGCAGATGCACTTTTCAAATGTAGCTTTTATCATTTTCCACATTTTCAAAATATTTATCCTGCTGTGTCAACATGTTTTAGTGCTGTGGTGGCTTTGATCCAAATGTCATTCCATAGACCAATAGAATAGTTACATGTCATCAGACAATGACAACAACAGATCAATGAACAAATATCTATTATTTACTCTGTATAAATTATAAACCAGGATTACAAATCAAACTGTCTAGAGCAGGGGTGTCCAAGTTTATTCTGCAAAGGGCCACTTCGCTAGAAATGTATGCGTGCGTGGGCCGCATTCATTTTTCATATATAATTATATACTTGTGTGTGTATGTAAATATATATATATATATATATATTTTACACTAATGTGTAGTGGTCACATTAACTACAAACACACACATGCATACACAGTCACACTTACGCCCCCTTCCCACACACACATTCTCAATTACCCCACATACACATTTATACACACATACTCACATACATACACTTACCCCACACACATACACAATTATACACACACACTCACATACATACAAACACTTACCCCACACCCACTTAACATGCACTCACATAGATACACATTTATACACATACTCGCATACATACACTTACCCCACTCACACACATACACATTTATACACACACACACTCACATACATACATACAGTTACCCCACACACTCACATACATACACTTACCCCACACACTCACATACATACACTTACCCCACACACACACTCACATACACTTACCCCAAACACTAATACACACTCACATACATACATACATTTAACCCACACACACATTGATACACACACTCACATACATACATACATACTTACCCCACACACTAATACACATTTATACACACACACACACACACACATTGATACACACACTCACATACATACATACACTTACCCCACACACGTGGCTGTGGACTCCCGGTGCACATCTTCCCTCCCTCTGACCCTTGCGCATGACCTCATGCGCAGGGTAGAGGAGGGGATTTGTGCACTGCACACCGCACGGGAAGCTGTATCGGGGAACAAAGTTCCCTACACAGAGCGTGTAGGGAACTTCGTTCCCCGACACAGCTTCTCGTGTGGTGTGCAGTTCGAGGTGCGGCTACCGAAGCAGAGCTCAGGCGGGCCGCACCTCGATGCCCGGCGGGCCGCATTTGGACGCCTCTGGTCTAGAGAAACATCAATACTCTGATTATCTAACAAAGTCAGACGTTTGTTAAACTGACTTGTGGGTAAAATAAAAATAAAATATAATAGAGAAAATAGTAAGTAAAACGTATCAGAACTTTTAGCAGCCACTTTTAATTGTTTTGAGTTCCTGGTGTCAGACTGTAGACAAGAATAATAAGGGTAATCACATATTGGACTCATATGAGATAAATATAGCTTTTTGAATGTCCTCTTGTTTTCAGTTGGAGGAAAAAAGGATAATCATTGTCCATTTTCTAATTTTGAGGATTCTATTTAACATATGTGTACCAAAATACAAGCACTCTGAGGCTACCTTTAGCTGTGTATAATCACAGAGAAAACTGGAAATGTTCTGCTCTGGCCCCACCCACATTCAGAATAGGTGCTGATATAAAACATTTAACGTCTAGTGTTTCTTAAATCATATTTTCACAACTTTATTTAATTGATTTTTGCTTTTACTCTTGTTGACATTAGGAAATGGACCTCTGGATTCAAATCACCTAACCCAAGCTAATTTAATCTGTTTGTTTGTTTTTATTCATGTTGACCGCCCAATTTGATGAGTTTTAATAGAGAGCTCTTTTCCTAGTACAAAAACAAAAAAACAATATAGATACTAATTTGCATCAAACCTATAAGAAAGATGGCCTCTACAACTAAGGGTGTGCAGAGGTATATCACTAATACCTGTAAAACCTCCTGAAGAGGAGGGATGAACAAGAAGACTATGGCAGGATTGTGAAATGTGAAATAGTACTAAATAATAAGCTAATGATGGCTAAACATTGTATAACAATAGTAGAAATAACAAGAAGAAAAATCAACAAATTATATGTTAAATTAAAAAAATTTAAATAATAGTATGTTAATTGACAAAACAAAAACAATCAGATAAAAGGATATTCAAAATTATAATATACATAATCGTCATGTAGATAAGTCAATAATATGCCCAAATCACTGCCCACCCCCTGGCACCCAAAGTGTGCCCTGAGAGTTTAATATTACCTGTTCATGAAGTCCAGCGATGATCAGCAATACCCTCGAGTCCACATGTTCCGCCCCATGGAAAGGGACCAATCCAAAAATATAAATAAATCCAATTATCTCTAAAAAAAAATATTGCACCAGCAGAAAATATTGGGTAGCCGAAAATCTATAATTTTCATGGCGAATATGACCAGATCCGAAGATTCATAGCTGAAGTTATACTGAGTAGCCGCATTTTGGGGATTTTTTCGATCCAGTCCAATTCGGGATGGATCGGTGCATACCGAGTAGACCCTTTTAAGGTCTTCTAAACTATACCATCAAATCCATTCAGACCAGGGGACTCAAAAGTTTTTAATAAATTACATCAAAAATCTACGGACGCTTAAGGATTTCTAACTGTATTTCCGAAACCATTGTCAAATTCAATTTTTCTAAATATTTCTATGGATCCTTCATTCTAGAGGTTGTATATGCTCTAATAGTATTCATTAAAGGCAGCCCCTATGCTTTCTGGAGTTAAGCAATGTTGTTTACCCTCTACTATCTTTATTATAAATCATTTTGCTTACCATTTACTCTAATAGTAAGCAATTTATCTGCTCTTTTACTCAGATAGTAGAATTTTGTTTTTAGAAAATGTATTATTTAATTTGTTTGTTCTATTTGGATATCATTAAACTTCCCTTAATGTGTGATAACTTAAAGTGCACAATATTATTGTCAAATTAATGAGTCTACATAAGGGAATGGAGCACACAACCCTAAAACAGCGTATTTAATACAGGGTGCTATTGAAAAACCAGCACACAACCTTAAATCTACTTGAAAGACACCTATCCGAGATGTATAAAATGAAACACTGCAGACTTTATTGGTATTCATGTTGAAATTGAAGCAAAGGAAGAAACTTTTAGATTCCAAAACAAAACGTTGGTTTGCTGCCAGGGACCCAATATATGCCTCACAGCCCGAGCAATAAGGTGAGAGATAATCTCACTTCAGGCCCATTATATTGATTTGCTTTCTTGTTTAATTCATCATAGTTATCTCAGTCATGTATCACCCTATATTCATAGGTGATAATTATGTATGGCATACAATATAGATTGTAGAGATAGATAGATAGATAGATAGATAGATAGATAGATAGATAGATAGACACAGACAGATGGCTAGACAGACAGACTTGTGGCTAGACAGACAGACAGACAAATATATAGATATACAGAAGTAGATATGTTTCCGCATTTGTTATTATTGTAATAGTGCGTGCTTTCATTTTGCCAAAAATTTGCTTTGCAACAACGGAAGGGAAATTCCCTTAAAATGTTACTGCCAAAAAAAGTAATGAACAAGTCCCTTGAACACTTTATTACCTTCAGTTTGTTTTGTACTGCCAATAATCTACACTGAATTGTTGAATGACACACCATTTTTCTGCAATCAAACTATCACCTGGGGCTTTTTCACGCCACATTTAAGTGTTAGCAGCAAGTGAACAACTTACTGATTGCCAGTTTAATAACCTGACATGAGATATCACATTTCTAAAATATCATGTAAAGTAAAGAAAAAGAAACAGAGCTACCTTATCAGTTTTTCCTTCAACATTTCAACACTTCTCCTAAAATGGCATATTAAATGTGTGATGGCAGTTGTTATAACAACAGTCCTATCTCCCAAGTCCTCCTTCTTCTTTTACAGCACCTACACCTGGTTGAAATTAAATTCTGCTGCAGAAAATAGGTCAGGTGGAACAGAAACTTTAAATTCTGTGATGTGTATACTATAGAATCTTCTGAACAAAGTTTAGGACAAAGAATTCTCCTGCTTCAAGAATTTTTTCATGTAAAAGTTTTAGCTATTTTAGAATTATTATTTTGGGCCTATCTTGCCACAGCATTCACCTGTTTTGAAATCATCTTCTTTCTTATTATCACTCCTTCTGGCTCTTGCAGGACAAAGCATTTTTCATCAAATACAATAAATGCGTTGATGGGGAACTATATAATCATGAATACCAATTCAGGGCAGATGTCCTTAACGAGGGGACCTTCAACTTCCAAGGAGAACTTCCATGTAGAGAAGCTTTAAGGATGATAATATGCCCAAATTAAAGAAATTTATAATGTATACAAAATTATTAAATATTAATTAAATTGATCCCACCAATGTCAAAAGTGCCAGGAGTTGAGTGTGGTTAAGAAAGTACACAGCAGTGGGACAGGAATTTCCCCCAAATAAGTTACAAAATTATTTAAAAGGGAGGACCAGTGTTCTAAAAAAAAAAAAAAAGTAGGCTAGATCATAAAAATGGGCCCGAAGTTGAGGTGACTGAACGGTGTTGTTAAAATCCATCATAAAGGAGGGAGGGAGGTGGTGAGAGAAAGAGAGAAAAGTTTAGGGGGAGGAAGAGACCGATAACATGGGGGGAGAGAGAGAGAGAGACACATAAAAGGAAATAAAAACAAGAAATGCATTTGTTTTATTATATTTTTTTGTATTAAATATTAAAAAGCAAATTACATCTGAATATATACAAGTTGAACTTTTTTCCTATAGGGTAGTCTTATATTCAGGCTTTTAGTTTTTTTCCTAAAGGAATATCCAAAGTTTGGGGGGTCGTCTTATAATCAGGGTCGTCTTATATTCGAGCAAATACGGTATATGTGAAATTCCCTTTAAAACAATGTACAGTTCTCCTGTTTAACAGTAAAAATAACTTTGCAACGACCTCTAAATTCAGTAACAAGGTGTTCAACAGGGTTGGCTGGGGGTATATGAGTGGGGCCCTGTCTGCCTTTGGCTTGGTCGGACCAATACACAAGGCCATTATGGCCTTATATACTAACCCTATGGGTAGACTAGTGGGGTTGGGACTGAAATCCGACTGGTTTGCCTTGGCCAACGGCACCCGGCAGGGATGCCCCCTCTCCCCACTACTCTATATCCTAACTCTGGAACCACTCGCAAGAGATATAATGAGGTGTCTGGTTGTGGGGTTGATGGGACGCATAAAATCAGATTATATGCCGACGATATTTTAATTACTATTGAAAATCCTATACAATCCCTTGGTCCATTGCTGAAAATTATTGAGGAATACAGCTTGTTATCTAATTATAAGCTAAACCTAGCCAAATCCCAGGCAATGAGTAATAACTTGACTCCATCAGAAAGATTGAAAATAGAGAAATTCGGCTTTACCTGGGCTAAGGACTCTCTTATATACCTAGGTATTCGAGTGAACTCAGACCCCTGTTCGTGGCTGGAGATAAATCTGCTCCCACTGATCAATGAGACTAACCATTCACTTAAAAGATGGAAGGGACTGACAGTCTCCTGGTGGGGAAGAATTGCAACAGTAAGGTCATACATACTCCCCAAGTTCATATATTTGTTCAGAATGATCCCCATCTTCAGCAGAACACCCCGCTATACAACATCGTCGATACCTGGTACAAAGTGATAAAACAAAAGGGAGTCAGTGAATATATTATACCCTGTCTTCCACTAGATACGATCGAATATAATGTAGATAATCTAATACTAACAAACTGGAAGCAGAAAGACATTGTTAAGATCGAAAACCTGATTAATGAGGCCCAAATTAAACCCTTTGATAAACTACAGCAAGAATATGATTTACCTTCCAGCGATAGGTTTAAGTATTTAAGGGTAAGGCGCTACCTAATGCAGACACTCCAAACAGACAACTCTCACAAAGTGTTGGACACCTTAACCAACTTACTTAGAGAAGCCCACAAATACTTAATTGCGAGGGCCTTGAAGTTTGTAAAGTCCGATAGACCGTGTAATCCCCCCGCCAGCCCTAGCCAAATGGGAAAGAGATTTAAACATAAGGATTGAGGTGAAAGATTGGACCTCCTCTCTGAACATGACATATGCAAATGTTCACTGTTTAAATTTGAACGAAAATCAATTTAAACTCATGAACAGATGGTATCTCTCCCCTGCCCTGCTCGCAAAAATGTACCCAGAGGCCTTTGACTTATGTTGGAGATGCGGGAGTGGCAAAGGGGATATGTTACACATCTGGTGGGAATGCCCCATCATTAAGGGTTTCTGGGATAAACTATCAAGAATGTTAATAAGAAAATTTGACCAAACCTGGACTTTAACCCCAGACCGGGCCCTACTCCACCTTAACTTACCAGCTACACATAGACAAGACCTCCCTATACTGATTCATATTTTAACAGCCTCAAAACTGAATATAGCAAGGAGATGGAAATCTACAGACCCCTTGAATTGGAAGTTGATAAGAGCCCAGATAACCCATCAGTGCCAGATGGAGAAAGGCATGGAGAGTAATAGGAGGGCAGAAAGAAATAGATATACAGGGAGTGCAGAATTATTAGGCAAGTTGTTTTTTTGAGGATTAATTTTATTATTGAACAACAACCATGTTCTCAATGAACCCAAAAACTCATTAATATCAAAGCTGAATATTTTTGGAAGTAGTTTTTCGTTTGTTTTTAGTTTTAGCTATTTTAGGGGAATATCTGTGTGTGCAGGTGACTATTACTGTGCATAATTATTAGGCAACTTAACAAAAAACAAATATATACCCATTTCAATTATTTATTTTTACCAGTGAAACCAATATAACATCTCAACATTCACAAATATACATTTCTGACATTCAAAAACAAAACAAAAACAAATCAGTGACCAATATAGCCACCTTTCTTTGCATGGACACTCAAAAGCCTGCCATCCATGGATTCTGTCAGTGTTTTGATCTGTTCACCATCAACATTGCGTGCAGCAGCAACCACAGCCTCCCAGACACTGTTCAGAGAGGTATACTGTTTTCCCTCCTTGTAAATCTCACATTTGATGATGGACCACAGGTTCTCAATGGGGTTCAGATCAGGTGAACAAGGAGGCCATGTCATTAGATTTTCTTCTTTTATACCCTTTCTTGCCAGCCACGCTGTGGAGTACTTGGACACGTGTGATGGAGCATTGTCCTGCATGAAAATCATGTTTTTCTTGAAGGATGCAGACTTCTTCCTGTACCACTGCTTGAAGAAGGTGTCTTCCAGGAACTGGCAGCAGGACTGGGAGTTGAGCTTGACTCCATCCTCAACCCGAAAAGGCCCCACAAGCTCATCTTTGATGATACCAGCCCAAACCAGTACTCCACCTCCACCTTGCTGGCGTCTGAGTCGGACTGGAGCTCTCTGCCCTTTACCAGCCACGGGCCCATCCATCTGGCCCATCAAGACTCACTCTCATTTTATCAGTCCATAAAACCTTAGAAAAATCAGTCTTGAGATATTTCTTGGCCCAGTCTTGACGTTTCAGCTTGTGTGTCTTGTTCAGTGGTGGTCGTCTTTCAGCCTGTCTTACCTTGGCCATGTCTCTGAGTATTGCACACCTTGTGCTTTTGGGCACTCCAGTGATGTTGCAGCTCTGAAATATGGCCAAACTGGTGGCAAGTGGCATCGTGGCAGCTGCACGCTTGACTTTTCTCAGTTCATGGGCAGTTATTTTGCGCCTTGGTTTTTCCACACGCTTCTTGATACCGTGTTGACTATTTTGAATGAAACGCTTGATTGTTCGATGATCACGCTTCAGAAGCTTTGCAATTTTAAGAGTGCTGCATCCCTCTGCAAGATATCTCACTATTTTTGACTTTTCTGAGCCTGTCAAGTCCTTCTTTTGACCCATTTTGCCAAAGGAAAGGAAGTTGCCTAATAATTATGCACACCTGATATAGGGTGTTGATGTCATTAGACCACACCCCTTCTCATTACAGAGATGCACATCACCTAATATGCTTAATTGGTAGTAGGCTTTCGAGCCTATACAGCTTGGAGTAAGACAACATGCATAAAGAGGATGATGTGGTCAAAATACTCATTTGCCTAATAATTCTGCACTCCCTGTACATTCTGGGAGGGCTGGGAAAGAAGAATTATACACGGTGAACTAGAAATACAGACCTGAAGAGTACCGTATTTGCTCGATTATAAGACGACCCTGATTATAAGACGACCCCCCAAACTTTGGATATTCCTTTAGGAAAAAAACTAAAAGCCTGAATATAAGACTACCCTATAGGAAAAAAGTTAAACTTGTATATATTCACATGTAAATTCCTTTTTAATAAAAAATTATATTAAAAAAATGCATTTGTTTTTATTTCCTTTTATGTGCCAATTCTGCCTCTCTTTCCCTTGCCCCCAGCTTTGTCTCTCTCCCCCTCCCTTTGATTCCCCCCTCTCCTCTGTCTCTTCCCCCCCTTGTTTCTCTCTGCCCCCCCCCTCCCTCTGTCTCTTCCCCCCTTGTAGCTCTCTTCCCCCTCCCTTCCCTTGTTGCTCTGTCTCCCCCCCCCCTCCCTCTCTGCCCACCTCCCTCCCCTGTCTCTCTTCCCCCTCCCTCCCCTGTCTCTCTTCCCCCTCCCTCCCCCTCACCTGGAAGTCGATCCCTGGTGGCTAGTGGGGGCAGCCGGGGGATGTCTGCAAGATACGTGCAGACATCCTCCATGCTGCCCGACACGGCAGTCTATTATGACGGACAGCTGGTCCGTCATAATAGTCTGCCGTGTCGGGCAGCATGGAGGATGTCTGCACGTATCGTGCAGACATCCCCCAGGTGCCCGATTTACCCTGGTGGCTAGTTGGGCAGCAGAGGATGTCTGCGCGATGAGCGCAGACCTCCCCTGCTGCCGCCCGGCATGCTCGCCGGGACTTCTGTGACGAAAGCGGAAGTACCCGGCTTCTTCACAGAAGCCCCGGCGGTCGTGCCGGGCGGAAGCAGGGGAGTCTGCGCTCATCGCGCAGACTTCCCCTGCTGTTAGAGAGGGGGATCCAGGTCCCCTGCAGCTCTGCTGGGGACCTGGATCCATGTCTTATAATCTGACCTCAATTTGAGGTCAGATTATAAGAAGACCTCGATTATAAGACGAGGGGTAGTTTTCAGAAAAAAAATTCTGAAAAAAACCTTGTTTTATAATCTAGCAAATACGGTAATCTCCCCTCCGGAACAGACGGGCCACCCTCTCCCCGGGGGCGAGAGACCGATCCACGACCAGCGGGCCAACATTGAATGAACCAAAACTAAGTCCATTGTTAGTGTCCATGCAGCAATATTTAATATAATACCACTTAAAAGTGAACCCCACGCATATGCTTCCCTCCCTTCTGGAAGAATGGGACGCAGGGATATCGACGGGGTGGGGGGAGGGGAAGGGGGCGAACGCAGGGAACCACGACATCGGATTCGCAGTCACTTATAGTTTTTTTTCTTTTAAACTTTTCTCACATAATGGGATACTTATTGTATGAGTATAATTATTACTTCACTTTTGTATATATAACTGAACAATGATAAGCCTACTACGAAGTTATCGATTCACCTAATTATCCCTAACTTACCGATCTCTGAGTTCGAATAAAAAAAAAAAAAATCAGTAACATCCAATAAAGTAAGCTTGGAGAGATAGGCAGGACTGCAATGACAATTACTGTATCACACTTTATTTACAGTTTTAGGAGCTAGGACATGTTGAGGAAAAAACTGACACGACAAATATTTGGACACTGGAATTGTCCCTTTTAGTAGTCTGGGAATTTTAAGAATGCTGTATACAATATAATGACAAAAATACACCTTAATCTAACTGTACACTTTTAAATTAATGATTTACAATAAATTAACTTAAATGTAGACATATATTTTGAGATTCTTCAAAATGAAATATCAGGTTTCGAATATTTCAGTTTATATCTCCACAGACACAGATTAACCCTTTAGATGCAACCAAATAACGAGAATATCATAGCGTAACCTATCATTTATATTGCGCAGGAAGCCGACATACACACGTCAAGCATCTTGTTTATCAGTAAAAAAAACAAGGAAGTTCTTTGTCCAAAACTTTTTTTATGATCAAAGAGTAGGAAGTAAGATAAGTCTCCTGCTGTTAGTCAGTGTTTTTGATTCCCTATTTGTATAGGTTCCATGCATTGCCGTCCAAGGTTCAAATGTCTGTGCACATGCAATATCTTGTCATGAGGAATCATACACTATTGGTTATTAGGTTGCCAATGTTTACATATATTTTTACCATTCTTAAACAGCCTATTTAAATTTGATCTCACATCCACATGTTGTATTGTTAGAGGTGTCCAAAAGACAAATGGAAGAAGAATACTACAGTATGTGTGGCACACATGTTTTAGGTATCTATTACCTTATATTGGGGCTTATGGGAATAACAAATTTTCATTTCTAAAAAAAATCGTTCTACGGACATAGTTTTCAAGTCTAGCGTCCTGATGATCTACATCAGTGTTGTCCAACAGTTTATGGTGGAAAGCTGCATACTGTGCAGAAGCGTGTGGTTGGGGGCCTCTTTAGCTACAAAAACCTATACTGAAGGATCAGAACTGATTCCAAAATGTATAAGGAAATGTATAGTGCAGCAAATGTTAATGCCGGTCTTAGACCATGGGGATTCTGTGCCGCAGACCTATCTTGGTAAACTTGAGACCATATACAATGAGCTGTGCCGATACATAATCCAGTGAAATTAGTTAAAATGGCCTGCCCCCAGGTGCCTCTCCACCTAGCTTGCTTAGTGCATAACCACTACTCTGGAAAGCTCCCCTCTGCCTGAGCAGCATGATCACTCTTACTTCCAAGATGTTCTACAATCTCAGATACAGGCATGAGGAGGGAGAGGAGACAGACAGACATGAGGGTGGGGGGGCGCCACGGGGAGGCCCGCACAGGGCGCCAGAACACTTAAGGCAGGCCCTAACACTAATTAAAGTATTACTTTACTGAGAGGGTGGTAGATGAATGAAATAGTCTTCTAGAAGAAATGGTAGAGGTTAATACATGATGGAGAAGCATGCATGGGATAAGCATAAGGCTACCCTAGATAGTACCCTAGATAAAGTATTACTTTACTGATAGGGTAGTGGATGCATGGAATGGCCTTCCAGCAGAAGTGGTAGGTTCATACTAATGTATATTTTATGGTGTAGACACAGCTCTCTGACTAAAGGACAACTGTACCAGGTCTTACTATATTTCATGTAAAAGTGATAAAATGCACCTGCCTGATGTAGATGTTGTGCTGCGAATGTATCTGTTGTATACTAAGGATGAATGGTAATGTTGGTGGGAACTTGGTGATACATTCTACACTGTGACAATAAGGTGGTGTTACATTATGCTAATTATGTGGAGTGGGTGGGGCTTCTGACAGTGGGTGTGGTCAATTTTAAAGTAAGTAACTGAGCTGCAAAGTGTCCCTGGAAATTGTTTTCAAATGTTGGCAACTATGCCTTATGTGCTCTCTCTCTAAGTTCCCTGTATAAATATGTATGCATTTATGTATGTACATATTTTTTATCTGCTTTTAAAAGTGAACTCTCTGTAATACCATTCTGGACTTGGTCCCGAATCTCAGTATATTCTTCCTGGTAAAACACTTTATAAAGAAATTAATAAATACATGCAAATTGACACCAGAGTCTGAGACAAGGTCTGTGAATATCTATAGAACATGACATTTTCCATCACTAACTGAGTGAATGACCATGATGAACAATGTTGGTGCTTAGACTTGTTCTAAAACTTTACTTGCATATAATTGAATGCAAATATAAGATGTGAATTACACTATAGTATTTAACAATGTGTTAATTGGAACTTAAATAAATATAAAAATATATCTCTTGTAAGAAAGTGCAATCTCTTTTTTCAACCATTTGTGAACAAAATAAGTATTAAACCATCCACAAGTTTCTTTTCAGATATGCAAAGATCTGCAAGTTATACAGACCTAGCAAACACGCCCCAAGCTTTTATTTTCTTGCCATAGTTTGGCCACACCTTAAAGCAAACTGATGAGATCTGGAGGTTACAATCAGCTGACGTATAATCAGCTCATATTCATATGCAGGAAAAATGTTTACATTTGTTGGTTTAACTTGTTTTCCGTAATCTAATACTTAGTGTACTTCACTCCTGAACACGCCCTTGTAAGCAGCAGAACCTGAACTGATATGACTTAACCTATTGTTATTCTTTGTCAACACCCATGTGTATTTAGTAGTTCAACCTGAATTTGTACATTGCTATGTTTACATATTATATACATTTTTTCTCGTTGATGCTGGGACACCTGCACGGCTAATGTTGGTTAACCCCTCAAGTGCAACTAGTTGTAATTATGAGATCATTCTTCTCTTGAGTCTTATTGTCACAAAAGAATGATTTTATATGACGAGTATTCTTAGTAAGGCAGCGTCTAAACTATAGTAAAACAGAAAAGAAAAGACTAGCGCGTTATCTGTGACCAAGCAGCACCAGCCTATGTGTTCCTCTGCTAGCACACGTGAAAAATAGTCAATAAAAACAAAGAAAAGGTGGTAGGTGCGCTAGGTGACTTTAATAAAAGCAAATATAATAAAAGGAAATATGATAATTGCCTTATGAGATGGTTTGCTCCTATAGGTCGATGATTCTATTTGTCTCAAAAAAATTAAAAAGACAAAGAAACACAGACCATAGTGTAGTACAATCCAAAGATATGGAATGTTATGATAAATGTAGGCTAATGCACTCACAAAAAAAACAAAGGAAGAGAGCTTATCTGGTAATCCTTTTGCAGTCTTCTTATTCCTTATTTGGCATCTCAGCGTCTAAACTATGCTTCTTTCTTAATAGCCCTTTAATAGTATCCTGTAGTGCTTCTACCCATTGTGTATTACACAGGAATTGCATGAGGAAAATAGGTAATACACAAGAATAATCACATTCATTTCCTTTATATTCCAGCCCAAACATGCACTATTCTCTATTTAGAGCTCTAACTCCTGCTGTTTTGTTTTTTTAATTACCCAACATTATACATGTGCTAACTATAAAAAATAGACATTATAATTAAAGGAAGAGTAGAGTTTCAAACTGCATTGTCCTCCTTTGTGTATGTGTGTATATATGTATTTATGTATATGTGGCAACTACACAGCGGACCATGATTGCAAAGAGAAGGTATCATAATGCCATCATTGCCTGTGGTTGTGTCATTCTTCCCAAAGGTCCCTCTTTGCAAGGAACAGTTCCGACTTTGGGAGGCTGCCCTGCTGAGCTCTACTTCGGTCCCACTTTTTTGGGATCACAATCCTGCAGTGCAAATTTCATTGTACATGCCCAGATCTGTGCACATGCATAATGACACTGATAGCTTGAGTGAGAGAGTTACTGCGCATGCGCGGTAGCACTGACACTGAGACACTGACTCAACCTCCCAAGCTCCGCCCACCCTCCCACTGCATCTGGATTCACCGGGGGCAGAGATTGGAAGGTATGTTGTGTGCAGCTCAAACCAATAGTTTCTTATCTGATGTCAAGAAAATATTTGTGTGTGCCAGAAGTTGAATAACTCTAGCCCTGACTGTTGGCCTGACACATCAATAAGAAGCATATACACAAATCATGAGCACAGAGAGACAATGGAAGTAAAAACTAACGTTTCAAAGATTTTTACCCAGTGTATCTTTTCATTCATGAAAAATAACGCAAAAAGTTAATAAATAAGCAAGTAAGGGGCACTTTCTTTAATGCATGGTGGCCATTTGAAAAATTGCAAGACACCTCACAGAAGGTTGCCAGGATGCTGTATAGTGTAATGTTGATAAAGAAATGTCATGGTAGCAAGAGGTAAGCCAAAAAGGAAGGTGATGAACTAAGGTTCCTCCCTATATTTTCCAAAAAGGTTCAATATTTGTCCACTCATTTTCTCTGATCTCTTTTTAAACATCAGCTCCATTAAAACAAAATTCCTAGATTTTAATTTTCTCTCACTTACAAAGCACAATTTATTTAATGGATTATTAAGCTTTAATCTTAAATGCATTTTAAAAGCAATCTTGTTGGTATTAGTGCAGACAATGCAATCTGTTTTTTTTGCAAAGATGATGAATAATACATAGTTACATAGTAGTTTAGGTTGAAAAATCAAGTCCAGCCAAGTTTATTATTATGAGCCCCACCCCCTGCTCCCCCTTCCAATCCCCCCTCCCCCAGTTTAATTGGGGCAGATTTTTTTCTTTAATAAAAAATGTTTAAGTCCTCTGAGGACAGCAGACTTTTTTAATTTCAGTTTTCCAAATAAGATCTGGAGAATTGAAATGGCAGAAACACGGATATCATTTAATCCGAATTGAATTCAAGAATGACCATTGCATATTGGTAGCCAAAATTGTATAGTTTATATTGCAAAACTCCCCCGATCCGAAAGCCTCCTATGCTTTGGTTTAGAAATGTCCCCAACAGCCGATTCGGAGTCGAATTGATCTATAGTTGGTAGCAGCATTTTGGGATGGTTCCATTTGGCTATAACGCCCGATCCAATTTGAAATGAATTGGCGCATACTGAGTAGCCCCTATAATGTTACATTTGTCTAAACTGAATCTCATTTGCCATTGATCTACCCAGTTACCCAATTTGTCCAAAATCTTCTGCAGTGAAGACTCATTTAGTTCAGACTGTATTATCCTATCACCATCATCTGTATTCTTGTTTGTTTTTGGCCCAAAGATCATCAAGATTATCATAACCAGAACAGGACACCATAGGGCCTGCTCAATAAAGAGAGGAAGGTAGTTTGAATTTTTAGGCCAATGTAGATAAGCTACTTTGGCTTTAAGTTTGAAATTATTTTGCAATTGTCTGCAGTTCTTTGTTTAATGTGTAGATCCTTAAATTACTGATTTGGGGTGTAGTTGTATTGTATTTTTTGCATTGATTTTCTTATTTATTTCAGGTTTGAATTTTTAGGCCAATGTAGATAAGCTACTTTGGCTTTAAGTTTGAAATTCTTTTGCAATTGTCTGCAGTTCTTTGTTTAATGTGTAAATCCTTAAATTACTGATTTGGGGTGTAGTTGTATTGTATTTTTTGCATTGATTTTCTTATTTATTTCATTTCATTTTTTTTAAATATTTTTGTTGTTTATTGGCAAGTTACATAGTAGTTGGTGCATCACGTTTCTTTAGGTGGAACTGTGACACATTGTGGTAAAATAGTCTTTACATAGCATTAGGGAGAAGGTTTTGGGGAACATGAGCCATGGTGCAATGTGTGTGTGCCACGATTGAGTGAGGTGAATTTTAATGGTACATGTGGCCATTGTTGCATGCCATAGGTTTAACACATCTGGCACCCAGTGTCAGCCTTACACACCAATAAACGAGCACTGGACAGACCATGACCACTGAAGGAATCAGAAAATATACTTTATATGGGCAATTAACCATGGTGTCAATGCAGTGTTATTATGTTTCAGGCCTGGAGTCTGAAAACGATTTCTCTCTCACAACTGATAATGCTAGTGTTTGTTTTGAAGCTGGGGATGTATGCACAGATGCATGTTTCTAACCTTCAAGAATAAAATCCTGTAATTATGGAGCACTATTGCTACAACTGTGGCAGATGTAGCCAAGTAACGGCTGATGTTCTCTTGTTTCTTACAAGCTCCATTTTACCTGTTTGTGGGTCAGGTAAGTATCAGTCAACAGTTTGAGTACATTTATTATCTATCCTTTTAACTCCATAAGCTAGTCTATAAACACTTGATATTTTTTTACATGATATATTCACTAATCTATGCTTAATGTTAATTGCATTAAAAATGGATTCTTAATGTGTCTGAAATGGTCAAACATAGCAAGGTGATTCAGTCTGATGCCTAAATCAGTAAATCTGCTGAAATGTTTATATAAAGACTTTGGTTCATTACCTGTTGTTAGGCAACTTCCTTGTGTGTGAGGGTGAATGAAGGCACAGTGTCGCTACAGTAACTCCTTAACAACTTATGTTGTTTTGGTCCCCAACGACAGACGCAAAGACCCTATTATGGTCTTTAGAAGCCCTGTGGGTCTCTGTCACTGGTGATGTCGTGGTCCATGCCTGTACCTGGATGTTTCGAGAATGGAAAAATTTCACTAAATGTAACCGGCGCTCACTTTGAGAGATAATTTTTATTATTTGTGCACGTTGGTTTGATAGTGCTAGGGTTTAATTTTCTGCATTGTAATATGTTTTCATTTCTTTTTAATTCAATCTTTGTTTTTTAAAAGCTATATTGACAGATCTTGTAACAAATTGTATAATATATTGAAATAATATAGACAATTACTTACAAACATAACAAATACAAATGACTATTCAATGTTTTCATTTCTAAGTATTTTGAGAAAGTTATATGAGGCAAAATATTTCCAGTTGTCAAATAAACTTGCTTTTCAACAAGTGCATTCACACTTATGACTGGAACATGATTTGCTTTAGTCTTAATGATTAATTCCACTTAGTGTGCTATCATATGTTATTCTCCACCCAGTGATGTCAGTGCTCTTAAAGTGTTGTTGAAAATAAATCTTTGCCAATTTCGTATGTTGGTAGGTGTGGCAGTAACGTGTCAGCTGTGTATGCACTAGTGTGCACAGTTTATGAGTGCCTTCTGTGTCATATATCAGTTAAGTTAGTTTTGTACAGAAAGCCCCCATTGCTTTGGCCCTTACAAGTTTCTCTCAACACTTATGAACTGGATTATATGTAGCAATCTGTTTGTATATGATCAATTGGAAGTATAAGCAAATAAAAGATGTAAAAGTGTTTAGAAAGGCTTACTTTTCATCAAAAATAGACATAATATGAGATGACATGGAAAATGTTTTATTTTTAAAATTAGCTTCTCACTCACTCTTTTGCCTATCCTTCCCATACCCATATCTCTTTTCCTCTCCCCATATCTTGTATCTCTACTTCCTCTCCCCATATCTCTTTCCCTCTCCTTCCCCTCTTAACATCTCTTTCCCTCTCTTTCCCCTTTTCATATCTCTTTCCCTCTCCCTATATATATTATCTCGCTTTCCCCTCCCCATATCTCTTTCCCTCCATGGGTGGATATCCTGCAGCAGCAGAACTAGCAACATCAGCAGTGGGCATAGTAGGGGCTGAACGTGTGTCCATTGAAGCAACAGCTGGTGGAGCAGGAGCAGGTGTGGCAAGGTCTTGTGTAGGAGCTGGTGAGACCGACTAAACATTGATGTAAGGTGATAGTGGCAGAGCTGAGGGTCTTGGCATAGGTCCAGATGACATGCTGGATCAGAATAGTGTTATTATCCCAACCTCCGGCTGCATTACTCCTTGATGAACTGCCACACTTGGTGGCTTGGTGCCTGGCCTGGAAATTTGTGCAGAGTAGTAGGTGGTATTGCTGGCACAGGAGGTGTCTGCTGTCCAGATGATGGCTCCTCAGCATGTGACACTATGTGAGACAGAGTACAAACAAACATGAACATTAGTACATGTAAATATGTTATAATTTCTACACTAGTCAATGTCAAGCTGCATGGTGGGTAATGTTCCATGTTATAGCTATAACAGCAATTCTGGCTCACAAAAGTGTGTGCATACATTAGTACAGGGGCGTCACTAGGGTTGGTGTCACCCGGTGCGGAAACTCATGGTGTCACCCCCCTAGATTTCCTCCATAGAATGCCAAACAGATTCCTTAGTAATGCCAGTTAGATGGCCTATTAACTATGCCACACACAGGAGCCCCATAACTATGCCACACACATGAGCCCCATAACTTATTCAACACCAGAGCCCCATAACTTATGCAGCACCAGAGCCCCATAAATTATGCCACACCAGAGCCCCACTATTTATGCCTCACCTCTGCCCAATTAATTATGCCACACACACAGGTGCCCCATAATTATGTCACACAAAAGAGTCCCTTAATTACACCACACAAAAGAGTCCCTTAATTATGCCACACATGGGGCCCAATAAATATGCCACACACAAGTGCCCCATAATTATGCACACATGGGACCGCTATTAATTATGCAACACACAGGAGCCCAACGAGGTGACAATCTTACAATTATAGATACCAGTAATATTGTCCCACTCAGATCCCAGTAGTATTGTCCCATTCAGAGCCCAGTAATATTGTGCCAGTCAGATACCAGAAATATTGTGCCATTCAGAGCCCAGTAGTATTGTCCCACTCAGAGCCCAGTAATATTGTGCCAGTCAGATACCAGGAATATTATGCCATTCAGAGCCCAGTAATATTGTGCCAGTCAGATGCCAGTAATATTGTGCCAGTCAGAGCCCAAAAATATTGTGCCACTCAGAGCCCAGTAATTTTATGGCAGTCAGATACCAGGAATATAGTGCCAGTCAGAGCCCAGTAATAGTGTGCCAGTCAGAGCCCAGTAATATTGTGCCAGTAAGAGCCCAGGAATATTGTGCCAGTCAGATACCAGTAATACAGTGCCAGTCAGATACCAGGAATATTGTGCCAGTCAGATACCAGGAATATTGTGCCAGTCAGATACCAGTAATACAGTGCCAGTCAGATACCAGTAATATTATGCCAGTCAGAGCCCAGTAATATAGTGCCAGTCAGAGCCCAGGAATATTGTGCCAGTCAGAGCCCAGGAATATTGTGCCAGTCAGAGCCCAGGAATATTGTGCCAGTCAGATACCAGTAATATAGTGCCAGTCAGAGCCCAGTAATAGTGTGCCAATCAGAGCCCAGGAATATTATGCCAGTCAGAGCCCAGGAATATTATGCCAGTCAGATACCAGGAATATTATGCCAGTCAGAGCCCAGGAATATTATGCCAGTCAGAGCCCAGGAATATTATGCCAGTCAGAGCCCAAGGATATTGTGCCAGTCAGATACCAGTAATATAGTGCCAGTCAGAGCCCAGGAAAATTATGCCAGTCAGAGCCCAGGAATATTATGCCAGTCAGAGCCCAGTAATATAGTGCCAATCAGAGCCCAGGAATATTGTGCCAGTCAGAACCCAGGAATATTGTGCCAGTCAGATACCAGGAATAGTGTGCCAGTCAGAGCCCAGGAATATTATGCCAGTCAGATACCAGGAATAGTGTGCCAGTCAGAGCCCAGGAATATTATGTTAGTCAGAGCCCAGGAATATTATGCCAGTCAGATACGAGGAATAGTGTGCCAGTCAGAGCCCAGGAATATTATGCCAGTCAGAGCCCAGTAATATAGTGCTAACCAGAGCCCAGTAATATAGTGCCAGCCAGAGCCCATAATATAGTGCCAGCCAGATGCCCAGTAATATAGTGCCAGCCAGATGCTCAGTAATATAGTGCCAGCCAGAGCCCAGTAATATAGTGCCAGCCAGATGCCCAGTAATATAGTGCCAGCCAGAGCCCAGTGATATAGTGCCAGCCAGATGCCCAGTAATATAGTGCCAGCCAGAGCCCAGTAACAGTGTGCCAGCCAGAGCCCAGTAACAGTGTGCCAGCCAGATGCCCAGTAATATAGTGCCAGCCAGAGCCCAGTAATAGTGTGCCAGTCAGATGCCCAGTAATATAGTGCCAGCCAGATGCCCAGTAATATAGTGCCAGCCAGATGCCCAGTAATATAGTGCCACCCAGAGCACAGTAATAGTGTGCCAGTCAGATGCCCAGTAATATAGTGCCAGCCAGATGCCCAGTAATATAGTGCCAGCCAGAGCCCAGTAATATAGTGCCAGCCAGAGCCCCGTAATAGTGTGCTAGTTAGAGCCCAGCAATAAACTGCTCTTTGTGAACCGCCCTCCTCCTGTGTCTGTTGATTTGTATTTAATGGCACATATCATTGTTTCTTGTTTTTAACAATTTGTCATTTTTTTTGTTACATTTGTGTATATTTTTTCTATATGTATTTATATATTGCATTTGTTTTTATATATTATTAAATTTATATATTTTATATTCATTTACTATCTTTGGTTTTTTATATTGATTGACACTTACTCTGTTTAACTGCCAAGCGCTGTCTACTCACCTTCCCATTCTGTTTCCCTTTACAGTGGCTTGCTCCACTGTTTTCTTATAAAGACTAGCAGCTTATTTTCTCAATGCGACTCATCTGTCCAATCCACTGAGATATTTCATTGTCAATATCCTCAATCAGTGTATCGCTGGGTTTGTATACATTTATAATAATTATTTTAATTTTTTTTATTTTTATTTTTTGGTAAAGGGTTCACTTTGATTTCACATAATAGGCGCTGTGTATATCACATTTCTACTTTTCATAATTTAACAGTTACTAACTATTAACTATCATTGAACGTCAGGAGTCAGGAGTAATTAAAAACTCTCCCATTACCATATCTGCTCTCTATGGTCACCTGAGTCTGTCCACAGAGGGCACCTATGTCATGAGGTACAAGTGGGTGATGGTTTAGTACTCACCATGACTCTGATCAGTTGATGAATCCTGGACATAGATATCGTGTTCTGTTGGCATTGAATTGCGCGGTTTTTGGAATATGTCACTGAACTTGACGAACTTAGCGGTTGGCATTGAATTTACCAATTATTACAGAAACAATAGTGAACTACATCAGTGTATTTATTTGATACTAGGCTAATGTACATACCACACAACTTTATAATATACTTCAATTATTTATATCCATCTCTAGATTGTAAGTTTGCAGGCATGGCTCATTTAACAATTTAGTTTTTTTTTCCAAACTTCCTAAAAGCCCTATGCAAGTTTCGGAAACCGCTTCATCAGCTGCCCTTAGTTAGCAAGTTAGCCAATGATAATTATGTATGGACTGTCTTCCTTTTTTAGAAATAAGCCTTTTTTTTTTTTTTACTTTTTGAAGACTTTCCCGCACAGCAGGGACATGCTTGTCAAATAGCACTACACATGTTTCCCAGTCTGATTCCTGTGTGTGGTGACTAAACAGAATCAATCTGAGAAAGTGCAGTAATTGTAAAACATTTTAGCGACAGAGAGGGATTTGGGCCACAGTTTGGCCCTGTCAGTGCACACTGAGCTTTGATGAAGTTTTAATATGGATTAATCATTTAATGTTTTTGCAGTAGGAATTTTGCTTTAAACTGTTTAAGTGATACAAAAATACACAACACAGAATGATTTTAAAGGTAATTTTAGTGAGCATAAGGTCTACCCAATAAAGAGAGATTGCAGGAAATCGCAGGGAATTGAGACAGTAATTATAAACTTAAGGCTAAAATAGTTGAGTTGGAAGGATGCTCAAATTCAGCTACTTAGGCCAAAAGTTGCAACTTTCATGCAATTCTCTCTTTAATGAGTATACCCTTATATTTCAAGAACTGAGAGGTTCTCTTTAAAAGTGACAGGAAAAGGATATTGTTAGACTGTCAAACATATAGAACACTGAATTTGGGAACATATGGCTTACTGGACAACTTGGTTTACTTTTAAAGATTATCATTAAAGGACAACTGTCAGCAAAAAAAATAAATAAAGATTGCATTAAGTGAAGGTATTTTAAATAGATCCATATAGCTCTATCAGGGAGCAGACATCTAAGGTCAGCTAGATAAAAATCTTCCTTTATATTAATATTCAAAACATATCCACCTTCTTATAGAGCTATATGGAGCAAAAGAGGGCTCAATACAGTATTTTATTTGTATGCGTTCATTAAAGCATTTCTATTTACAATTCCTACACTTGATGTTATCTTTCAATTACATTTAAGTTCATATTTATGCTGACACTGTCCATCAATAACATTCTTTAAAAAATAGACCACGTTTAGCTTTTTCAGCAGTGGCCCTGGAAAACACCATTCAAAATTGATTTCTAGTTTTGGTAATGTAAGAAAAACAAACTGCATGTCATAGAGCTGTGATACGAAGAACACATTTCCAACTGGAAACATAGCTTCTCTGCCACTTTTTGATTCTTGCGCAATTAACCTGTCTACAGACCACTCACCTTACAGATTCACTCTGCACATCATTGGTCCAGCAGTAGCCAATAGTAGCTCTTTGTTTTGCAAATACTATGGGCTTCATACATGACAAAGCATATTGCATGAAATTGAGAAGGAAATTTCAAACTTAAGGCCAAAGTAGTTGAGTTGGAAACATTCTCCAATTCAGCTGAATTTGGCCTTTAGATTGAAATTCTCATCTCAATACCCTGCGCTTCTCTCTTTTATGACTAAAGCCCTAAGTGTGAATTTATTTTAACAGTCAATGGCATCAGCATTCAAAAGAAGATTTCTTCTGCCATTAAGATTTAGTCCCTCTATTAGTGTTAATATTTTGGATTTATTGCTTGGCATAAGGTTTTCAATTTAAAATTGAGGAAATCTGAGTTGTTTTTTTCCTTTTGTATTTTTTTTTTTTATTAAAGGGACTGACTAGTGCCAAAAATGCATCTTCCAAATATTAATGCTTTTTTTTTATCAGTCTTTATTAAAGTTTTATCTTTTTTTTATGCATATTAACATGCTTTCAAAGTACCATACATGCATGTTTTACATTATGCAGTGCTTAAAATATAAAAAAAACTTACAGCTAGATGAAATTGTGAAATTACAGAAACATAGAAACATAGAATGTGTCGGCAGATAAGAACCATTCGGTCCATCTAGTCTGCCTAATTTTTTTTTTTTTTGAGTACTTTTATTAGTCCCCCGTTCCCGGTCTTATAGCTAGGATAGCCTTGTGTCTATCCCACGCATGCTTAAAATCCTTGACTGTGTTTACCTCTACCACTTCTGCTGGCAGGCTATTCCATACATCCACTACCCTCTCAGTAAAGTAATACTTCCTGATATTACTTTTAAATCGTTGCCCCTCTAATTTAAGACTATGTCCTCTAGTTGTGGTAGTTTTTCTTCTTTTAAATATACTCTCTTCCTTTACTGTGTTGATTCCCTTTATGTATTTAAATGTTTCTATCATATCCCCCCTGTTACGTCTTTCCTCCAAGCTATACATGTTAAGATGCTTTAACCTTTCCTGGTAAGTTTTATCCTTCAACCCATGAACCAGTTTAGTAGCCCTTCTCTGAACTCTCTCCAAAGTATCAATATCCTTCTGGAGATACAGTCTCCAGTACTGCGTACAATACTCCAAGTGAGGTCTCACCAGTGCTCTGTACAATGGCATGAGCACTTCCCTCTTCCTACTGCTAATACCTCTCCCTATGCAACCAAGCATTCTGCTAGCATTTCCTGCTGCTCTATTGCATTGCCTACCTACCTTCAAGTCCTCTGAAATTATTACTCCTAAATCCCTTTCCTCAGATGTTGAGGTTAGGACTGTACCAAATAGTCTATATTCTGCTTTTGGGTTTTTACGCCCAAGGTGCATAATCTTGCACTTGTCCACATTAAATGCCAGTTGCCACTGCTCTGACCATTTTTCTAGTTTATCCAAATCATTTGCCATTTGGCTTATCCCTCCATGAATATCAACCCTGCTGCAAATCTTTGTATCATCAGCAAAAAGACATACTTTGCCAACAAGACCTTCTGCAATATCGCTAATAAAAATATTAAAGAGAATGGGTCCAAGAACAGATCCCTGAGGTACCCCACTAGTAACAAGACCTTGCATCGAATATACCCCATTGACTACAACCCTTTGTTGCCTGTCACTCAGCCATTGTCTAATCCATTCAACAATATTGAAATCCAAACTCAAAGATTTCAGTTTATTGATAAGCCTTCTATGTGCGACAGTGTCAAAAGCCTTACTGAAATCTAGGTAAGCAATGTCTACTGCACTACCCTGATCTATTATTTTAGTTACCCAATCAAAAAAATCAATAAGATTAGTTTGGCATGAATCTCCCAGAAGTTTGCAACAAGCTATGACTCCCCACACTAGCTGAGTAAAAGTAATTTCCTTTATTTTTTAATTTTTTACTGAAGATACCAAAGGGAATTATTTCATTCAAATGAATGGCATATCCTGTCTATCTAGTGATGTCATCAGACAATGTGTTGCACGGTAAAGAGATCCTACTGTGTACAAGAGCAAAGTCACTCAAGGTCAACATAATGTATTCAATTAGAAGAGCACAGGATGAAACCAAAGAATGAAACCAAACATTATATCCTCAGTGTATGTGTATTCAGTGCTGTCACTCACAGTAATCACTGGTTGAGGGCTTGCTACATACACTGGAGAAAAACCTGTGCACTATATAAGCAGTAATCTTGATTATTAGACTGTACCAGACTGTCCCTTTAATAATGATGAAAGTGTGCTCCTCTTCAAGGTTTGATATGTGGCTTAGTCTAGTTTATGACATTTTGTGAGTGGAATAAGCAAGTAATTTCTCAGTATATACAGTATGCATTCAGGATATGCTGACATTTAGAAATGAAATGCAATAGACATAGAAATCTATAAAAAAAAATTAAAACACACAAACTATAATGATGATATAATTATATCAATATATTTAAAGATTTTGACTAAACTTGGTAAACTTGATTCAAAAGATATTTGAAGCAATGAAAAATAAACAATTCCAAGTTTGGATGGAAAAAGCCTTGACAGCAAATCCGGTGAAATGCGTTGAGTGGTGGATATGCCCAGTTCCCTTTATCCTGTAGTTTGCCCTGCCTTCAGGATTATTGTGAATTTTGAGAATCCTGCAACCCTTGGACGTGGTGTGCCTGTTGTGTTGTCACTCAGTGTACCTTCTCTTTTTCGTGCTTTATACCATTTTCCAGTTTGTACGTTTTCCACAGTGGGGTATCCATATTTCCATAAAATGGTTCTCCCCTAAGTGTTCTTTTATTTAATCCAGAACCATTAATGACGTTGAGCTGTTATACAAATGCTTCTATTGCCTTTATGTTTTTGAGCGTATTAATTCACTTTACACATTTGACAATTATTGCGCCCATCTGATTCTGTGTAATCCTGTTTATGCGAAAACTTGAGAGACACGTGGCCTGAGTTTCATTGTGTGAAGAAAGTATTTTTTTTTTACTGTGTAGCAATTAAGCACTTGTGTGCACATTTTTCCACTTAATTTCACTAGTGATAAAGATGAACTTGTATATACAGTGCCTTGCACAAATACAGAGTTCAGCGCTAGCTAATTAGTAGATATGTGTGAATGCTAGCATGTTATTTAGGACTTGTCACAAGTGGTCTTAGGACCCTGAAGGGCCTATTTCTTGGGATCTTTGATTATGTATTCTCACCAAAAATATTTTGGAATACATGATGCAAAACATCAGAGCAGAAGAGAATGTTAAGCTTTGAATTCAATCCAAGTTGGAATTCAGAGCATGATTCATTTTTGACTCATGGCTATAAGAAACTTGGGAACCACTTCTCAAAGATGAGTAACTGCTTCATGCTACTTGGAAGTAGTAAGCAGTTTATGCGTACCATAAAATACATAATCACTCCAGCATTCACACAACCCATTAACAATGCAGAGACTTCTATGTGTGGCCTCTGACTTTCTCACCCAATAAGTGTGAGGTGAAGTTACACCAAAAAAGCTTCAAGATTAACACTTACTCTGCCTCTAAGCATTGCATAATCCCCTCCCCCCAAAAATTGACAGATACCAAAACACAACTTCCTTCTCCCACCGCAAAAAACACACTTACAGTGAAGGACTGGTTGTCATTCTGTCAACAGAAGAGCCAACTGCCACTTCCTGAGAATGTTGGATTTTCCCAAGTCAATCTCAGTCTTACCATAATCACAGTTGGAATGTAAGTACCGAATAGATTTTAAATTAGAACAGCAATTGGATGAAGTTCACTCTACAACCAATTGATAGGATTACTGAGTGAAATCTTCATGCATTTTCATGTAGCAAGAAATAAAAAGCAACATGTTAATAATGCTACTGGGTGCATTTAAGTAAATTTGGGGGCTGTACTGTTCCTTTAAGTAGGAATTCCAGTCATCAGTTTGAAGATGTGCCCTTTGTTTCTTTTGTTTCAGGTTGTCTAACATTAATGTCACAAATCATCTACATGCTGTGTCTGTAATCTAAATAGTATAAATATGATATTGCTATATAAATAGTTCTTAAATTGATGAAGCAATTTACCTATGAATTCACTCTCTGATCTATTCTCCCAGTAAAGGTTGGATCACTTCTAAATGTTCATCAGTAACAAATGTGGTGGTAACCTAACCAGACAGCACAGCTATGGATGCATTCTGTAATCACATCTATTTTTAGGATGATGAGTTTAGGAAGGATATTTAACAATGTCCTCTTCAGTTGAGTTAAACATACAGGCAGTTAAACATACAGGATGTATTAATAAGACATTGAACTAATTAATGGATAAAAAGTCACTCCTCCTGATACTTTGCTTAAAGGATTTCCAAATCACAGGTTTTTTTTTAACCTTACTATTATATTTCTGAAAATAATATCTAGATTTCTCTGTACCACTCCCTACACACCTCCAGCTGATGTGGAGCATATAGAAAGAAAATTTGGTAATAATATATACTAGTTTCAGACACTAGTCTCCACTAGTGTAGGATTTAAAGGTCTTCTCCCTGTGAGTGTTTGTGTATGTACCTTTTGTTAGTATGGAGAACCCTACTGATTCAACTGAATCCCAGACAGTGTCATTTTAGAGTCTTAAAGGGACTGTCTAGTGCCCAAAATGCATCTTCCAAATGTTAATGCATATTAATGTGCTTTCAAAGTACTTTCAAATGCATGTTTTACATTTTGCATTGCTTAAAACATAAAATACTTACAGCTAGATGAAATTGTGAAATTACTCCAGTTTACAAGAAATCGGGACTGCCCACACTAGAAGTAGAAGAAATTTGATTTTTTTTTTTTTTGCAGCAGGAACCAATGAGATTAATTTCATTCAAATGAATGGAATATCCTGTCTCTCTAGTGATGTCATCAGGCAATGTGTTACACTGTTAAGAGATCCTACTGTGTACAAGAGCAAGGTCACACAGAGGCCCCATAATATAATCAATTTAAGGAGCAAAGGAAGTGACTAATTGAAACAAAACTTTATATCCTCAGTGTCTATATAATCACTGGGGAGGACTTGAGTCAAATATTAAAAATGTGATTTATGCAGAATGCCTGCATCAAATCACACTGGAAAAAGCCTGTGCACGATATAAGCAGTTATCTTCATCTTGCACCAAAGTGAGTTTGGGGACTTGACTGTCCCTTTAAGATGATACTGGTATTTTGCTCTTCTCTTTCTCCACCAGGTATACAATGTGCCCAAGAATTTAAAATATCTGCCACAAGCAGCTGGTCAGGAGGAGGAAGTCAAGTGTAAGAGACATGAAATTACGGTGAATTCACAAAAAGCTGAGCTGTAGGTCAGTTAAGGTGAGATTAATATAGTCTTACCAATTCAACTCTAGGTTGTGCAGAGTCAAACTTTGTGAGCTTCTCCTGATAGAAGAGCTCAGCTGGCCATCGATAATGCATAATTTAGAAAAATGTATTTTTTTAATAATCCTTTATATAGGGTGAACTTTTAGCATGCGGGATTCACTTTTTAGTGAAAGAGCCCAAATAATTAGTAATTGAAGTGCCAATATGTTGTTTAAAATATCTTCAACGCTGCCCTTTTCATTATTTTCTTTTAATATAAAGAATTTCTACATGTCCGCCTTTACATTTGCATAGACTGTTCAGAAAAGTAAATTACTGAATTTAACTGCGCTCAACCATATTTCTAGGAGACTTTTTTATGTATAGGTGGCATGTGCTAGTTGAGATCGACCAAAAGTAGACTATTACTCACCATAGACATACAATAAAAAGCAGAAAATAATATTATTTCTTTATTATCAATAAATAGTTACATAGTTTGCATCCATTTCCACAAATGTTCAATATGATCCTATTTACAAAGAAACGGTTAGTGCTAAAACAAACTGTGGAAAACAAAGTGCATTGTAGTAAACATAGACAGTCTAAACATGCAAGAAGCTCTGGAATTTGGGACAATGATGTTACAGTCTTGGAAGGAACTCAGTTTAAATATTACTTATGTATGTATTAAATATTGGTTGATTACTCAACATAATAAACCATCATTTTCTAGCATTCAAAATGTCCAATATTTAATGAGCACAATATAACAAACATTCCTTAATTGATACACGCCATTAACATGACATGGCAATGTTGTTTGTTTCAATTAAAGTTTCATGTGTGTAAAACAACATAATGATCTATTCAATAAAGAGAGAATTGCAGGCAGTTTAGATGGGAATTTCAAATTTTAGACCAATGTAGCTGAGTTGGAAATGTTATCCAATGCAACTGAATAGGAGAATGTTTCCAAATCAGCTACTTTGGCCTTAAGTTTGAAATTCTCCACTCAATTCCCTGTAATTCTCTCTTTATTAAGTAGACCCTGTAATAGCCAAACTCCTGCAATGTCTAGCTGTGCAACCAAGTTAAATATGAGTGGTTTATAATAACATTGCTTGTTAAAAAGTGAAAGTCAAAACCCTAGCCATCTTAGTCAGCTTTTGAAATAAATTGTACAGGAAAGTGGTCCATTTGGAGCTATCAACATGAATTATATATAATGGCTAAAGGAAAACTAAGACAAAAATACATGTTCCTGACATACAAAATTGTTTTATTTTTTACCATGCTTTATTTTATATCACTGACAGTTTTCAAATATTAGAAAGTGATGTTTTTCAGCAAGCTTAGGTAGCAATTGTCCTTTGTACATACCGGTACTTCTTGAGGAAAAGGCAGTTGCACAAAATAGTGTAAAAACAAATTGTTTCTCATATAATGCTGGAAAACATAATAGCAATATAAGATCTTGAAATATCAATGTATGCCTTTAAATCTGTATATAAACGTATAGTTTTTATCCAAAGGAACTATATAACCTATGAATAGACATTTGGCACAATTTGTATATTTTCGTTAGCAATTTGAATTTTGTTTAATGTGAAATCTTCAAACATACTTCATATTCCTTCTGGTAGGAAAGTCTGCTCCAGCTCCATGATACTATGGCAACCATACTACACATTGAATTAGAAAAACCTTTTAAGTATGCATCAAGCAGGCCAGCACTGGTTTTAGTGCTGCCATAACGGTATCATTTTATTGTGGCTATCAGAGTCTAGCATTTAGAGAGCCATCTAAACTCTACCATACAGAGATTCCAGGTCCCCTCCATACCATGGAATGCCATCACATGTCTTAAACTGTGGTAAGCCAAATGACTTTAGGATAGCTTAAAGAAAATACAAAAACAGTAATGCAATTTGCTTCTATAGGTATACAGAGGGAACTTCAGATGTTGAATGAATCTGCACATAAATAGGTCTTTGTAATGGGATTGACTATGATTAGAGTATATGTTAACTTAAAATGTATCCAATTTTCTACTTTATTTGAATTGACGAATTAAAATTAATACAAATAATTCGATTTCTAGCAGGTTTCTATTTGGACATATTTTGGGGAGCAATGTGTTAAATAATGTCTAAAAATACCACTTAATAAAGCGTTAATAAACCAACTTTCTGGTATTTTTATAGAAACAATAATGATCAAACAGAAAATACCCATCCTCCAAAAAACAACAACTTTAAGTTGTTACATTGTAAGTTATTTCAAAATAATAAAACTACACTTAGTGTTATAAAAAAAAGAAATCACAAACATGAAGTTGTAGATTAAGATATATCTAAAAAAAATTATTCTTGGTTCAGTGTGGAGGGGGCTGAAATAACTATTTGTGTTCCTTCCTTGCAAGTAGTGCTGGACCACAATGTGGGTGTCATGTATGACATCATATTCATCATCTTCATCTACTATAATAATGGAAAAATGCTACCTCTGATACTCCAAGTTACCAAAGGCCTCCACCTCCACTTTATACTTCTTACCTTGAGTAATGGGTGAAATCATCTGAGCTAAAGGATTTGTTCTATAACGACCAAACCATCCTAGTTTTGAACATTATATCCAAGAATTACAATAGTAGGAATTCTGCCTATATCAGACTACATCAGAATATAAAATCAAACCCAACTTTAAATTATACTAAACAATGCAATGTTAAAATAAACCAACTCATATCAATCCAGAAAACATTTCAGTTACAGTTAAAAAAATAATCCAAATCAATATTATATTTATATGTAGATAAATTAATATACCTTTTTAATAATAATAATAATAATACCCCCCTTCCCTTAAATTAGAACATACCATAAGTATTGAAAAGCAGATTCCCAGATGTTCAAAGAGATATTTTAAGAATGGTAATTAAAGTGAAAGTCTTCTTTTTGAAGCATGCTGGATTAACAATGTAAGTGCCAGATACTTGAGTTAACTAATGAGATGGGCTGACAAGTGAAATAAATTCAACAATAAAATATTTTTTCTTAAAAACAAACAAAAAAACATTTGTTAGCAAAAAATAATAAAAATTCAAGTACAGGTAAACGTCGTTATAACGCTATGCATGCAGTGCTCCGATGACTCCCATGGGGGAACCAAATATCTGGGCGACACACTTAGAGAATAATGTGAGCCCCTGGATCCTGAGCCCCACATTATAGCGGGGCTCATCTGTATATATAAAAATATACTGTCATATTAAAAAGATCTCAATCCAATAAAGTGGCAAAATAGAAATATGCACAATATTCATTGTGAATGTAAAGATGGACGGCACAGAAGAAATCCTTTGTGGATTAGATACCTTTTTTGAATTGTTGCTGAAAAACCATTGGTATGAAATAGATGAGTTATAAGGGTCTGCTCAATAAAGAGGGAATTGAGATGGGAATTTCAAACTTTAGGACAATGTAGCCAGAAAAGTTTTAATCCTGTGCAATTCTCTCTTTATTTAGTAGACCCTTAAATAATGTTTTTGAATGAAATAAAAAAAAAACTAAAAATAATTTAACCGGAAACTTTTGCACAATTAATCCGCCTTCATACGCCTTTAAACCAACTTTGCTCACCCTGAAATAATATTTATATTACTATCACATTCAAGGAGCATGCTCTCTTGTTATAGTTATGTCTCTGGAGTATAAGCAAAGTGCATAATGATTTCCTGCAATGACAAAATATTATAATCCAGGTATTGTCTCTGTCTGTGCAGTGTAGATGTTGTATCCTGAAATTGAGATATGCAAGTGTGCACGTTTTGCCTCTGTTGAGGAAGCCTGTTTGGAGTGTAGCCAATCAAGGGCTGGGACATGTTGGAGGTGGAGAAGGTGAACATCTTCGTTTCACATTATAAAAATCTGGAAAAAAAAATAGAAATTATATGTTAGCTTGTTGCATAAAAATGTTGTTAATCTCATACTTAAACATTATCTGTAAAACAAATATACATATACAGTAGGGTCATCTCCAGTCTGATAAAGTAGCCACAGTTGCCAGCAAACTACAAATAATGTGATTTCTGCAATCATAATATATAGATCACTTTTAATGCTTTACTTACTTACCCCGAGTAGGGATAGGCATAGAGTCCGTATAAGGACAAGGTTTGTGAAAGACCTTAGAATGTCATTAAATTCTCTATCACCCAGTCAAAGAAATGCCCACCATGAACAACACTGGTGCCTACACCTGGGCCCAAGTACTCTCAGGTGACAAACTACTCTAACTTCCTTTTGTTGCAATTCATTACTAATTGGTGTGGTGCTCAAAGCATCACTTTGCAATAGATTATTGTAGATTAAGAATTAATAATATACATAAAGTTGGTTTCAGACAGTTAAAAGAAAGAAAATAAATTATCTTCAGATTCCAGAGACTTATGAAGGATATGGTTTTATTATTATTTTTATTGTTATTTACAATGTATCAATATAAATATTGCAAAAATCCAGTAAAATATACATTATTTATAAAATAACACTTTATTTTTATGAATATTTCCTTATATTTCATTTTTAATTTACTCTTGACAGTGGGTACCAAAACACACCATCAGTTGTTGACAAACCAAACACAAACATATAACTTAAATAAAAGAAAACCTTCCTGAAAAAAAAACTCAAGTTAAGGCACTAGAAAGCCTAGTCTTATTTAGAACTTAAAAATGGCATAATGAGGACAACTGTAGTCAAGATTTTTTTTATAAAGGTCTAATGTAGCACTTTGCGTCATTACCTGTGATGAGCTTCTGTTTCCGTTTTCCATACCTTGAAGCACTGCTCTCAAGGCCTTGGCACAGTTCTTGTGAAGGAACAATATTATTCTCTTGGCACGTGTCTTCTGTTTCCCTTTCTGTCGTACAAGTAGGTTGGTTGTTGGTTCCAGCTGGATTATCTGATTTTAGGTTGTCCACTTTCTCCCATTTATAATCACCTTCCAGAGGAGTCTCATTTGTGAAGTCAAAGTTCCACCTTTGTGTAGCTTCGACAAGGGCACTCTTCATCATTTTCTTGTAGTCCTTTTTCAGCTCTTCATGGTCTACAGGGCCAAAAATATTTCGACACACCTTACTGCTGCCAGAAGCAGGCAAGAGGATAGCCTTTGCTGACTGCATATTTCTGTTAAATAGAACAAATTATGTGTTATGTTATGTTAATATAGGAACATGTACTATAAGGATTAGTCTTAGACCACAGTATCATAATTATGTGTGCACTGACCTGGCAACTTTTGGCCCAGTTGGTAAAAAATTACTTAGAGGCCCATGCTTCAAATTTATTAGCCATCCCATTATCCCCAGAGATAGACACAAAAAGACAGGCTGATATGCTGACATATACGGTATAGAGATTTATAGACAAACAAGACAGTTGGATATAAAGCACTATGTATTGGGGCATTTAAAGTGATGAAGCCTGTAAGGTTAGAAAGCAGCCTGGGTGGGAATTGCTTTCCTCCCCGCCTTGCCACCCTCCTCTGATTGGCCTACAAAGTTAAGTAGCAAACCATGTCAACAAATATTTCACAAAACAGTGTTTATATATGTTTTTCATAATGGCCTTCTTAGAAATCATAAAGCACAACACTTTAATATTCAGTTGCAAACAGGTCAGTAGTTCATCAAGGTCAAAATGTTTTGCTTTTTATATGTGTTATCTTTGCTTTATTTATACATCTCACAGATCATTCCATACATTATTTTATTTTTAAATGTTTTCTTTGGCAACAGCAAGATATATATAGTCCAAATAAGTTATTTTTAAACTCACTTCTTGAGCAAACTTCTGAAAGTGGTCTTATAATCAGTAACATTCACCTGGCTTGCATGATAGCAGCTGAATGTTTAGAACTTTGCTCCAAAACATGCTCCTCCCGCCAATTAATTTATTTATGGGATCAGAGAAACAGATTACAATCTTATTTACGATCAGAATCACAGGGTTTCAATGTGCATTACATGCATTCATGCTCCTAATGCATTTTTTACAGCAGCCGGGTTTAGCATAGAACTTGTGCAGGTATCCACTCATGTCAATGGTATGGAAGAATAGAGAGATTTTCCTCAAAAATGAATGGAAAAAATCTTATTGAAAAAAAAATGGCTGACATCCTTTAATTTAGCTGTATACATCATCATGTCAACAAGTACAAGGGAGAGAGCCTTTAATGTCTTTTCTGACAGACAGGATTTTTTTTCCATTTACACCCAAAGGGAAGAGGTCACCTTAATGTATTCACAAGGTCAAATGATTCTGCACAAAAGGGATGTTCAGTACAGATATTAATATACTATACATCTGTCTGCACACTCAAACTGCTTGTTTATGTACTGTGCCCTCCATGATTTAAAAGGAAAAATAAATAAATCTCTGGGTCATTAACCTCAGCCGCTGAAAATGTATTTTTCTTTTTCTGCTCACAGAAAAGAAAAAAAAAAAGAAAACAGACATGTTAAAAATAGTTTTGTTTGCTTGTATCATATTACTACAGTTCCCACCCAGCACAGCCGTACACTGACATCATTGCAGTATGAGTCAGGCAAGTCCCGGCCTGTTCAAACACGCACCTTGCCCTTGATAACTGAAGTGACATGTCTGTACAAGTGCAAACTTGAACCCCTAGAACCCCTAGCAATAATAGTAAAAAAAATAAATAAAAATTGTAACAATATGGTCATTATGTTTCTGCTAATCCAAGTAAACAAAGTCTGGTGTTTCAAAATGTGCAGCAGATAAAGAACATATATATATATATATGCTTTGTTTTAGCATTTGAGTACTATGAGGGGACTTTAATAAAACTCAATTTTGGAGCAAAAAAACCAGCAGAAATATTCCATTTGTTTCCTTGCTCTACTTTTAGAACTTACCTCAGCATTGACTTTTATAAATAATTCTCTATGTTGTTAACTAGAACCAGCCCATTGATAATTTTTTTGTACTAATTACAGATACATGTAATTGTGTCATGGCCCTAGACAAGCCTGTTGCCAGGCACTTCAGTCCTTTTATTTATATTTTATCTGTTTCTGAAGACTGAATCAAATGGAAGTTCAAAAATTGTGATTAAATTCCACTCTTCCATTAATCGAATGGGAGTTACAGCTAAATGTAGTATAGCCTGATTAGATGAGAATAATATTCTGAAATCTGGAATACAATTTGAGACTTAACAATATAAACACATTTTACTGTAACAAATCCAATAAACCAGGGTCTGGTTACAACATACATAGACTTAGTTTTAACACCCATAGTCTATCAACTAGTGCAGTGCTTCCCAGACTGGAAGCCACAAACAGTGTAGACCTAGACTGACCTAGTCTGTTTTTGTAGCTAATTTTGAAAATAATAATAAGGGCAGGATAGACAGGGTCACCAGTGTCCATGGCAAGGTCTGTGACAGTCAATAGAACATCATTAAATTGTCTGTTACGAACACCATCAAAATGTCCACCATAAGCAATGTTGGGGCCTACATCTGCATAGGAGGGATGTATAACACTCCCAAACAGAAAATTGTTTAGATGATAACCAAAATAGGCAATCGGCATTGCCTTTTGTTTAAAGATCACCTAAGTAATGTTTGTATAAAATACAGAGCCAGCACAACCCAAATCTTTTGTTGGAAGTTAACAGAAATACATACATTGCCTCTAAAATAGCAGCCCCCACCTACATGACATGTAGTTAAAACTCATGGCACAAACTGACTTGAACATTGGGGTTAATCTAGTTTTGGGTCAAGGTCCTAAAATTGGAGCAATCAATAGAAAATTCCATTATTCCAATTTTAGAACCATGCTCCAGATTTACCTGTATCAATATACTTATTTGAAGGAGGTATACATTTGATCATTGTAAACATGGCTTTACCATGTGGGTGGCATGATGATGTCACATTTTGGGGACTGCCATCATATTTGTAGGTTTTTACTATGTTCCAGAACTTTAACTAAATACATATTTTTCAAAGTTTCTGTACAAACATTGTTTCTGAGGTAAAAATCTAAAGTTTAGAAGCAACTTTAAACAGCATCATGTTCAAGCAAGGTGGAAAGTACATGCTCTGGTAACTAAATGTCTCCATGCATTGGGAATAGGGTGCCATCTAACTGGCATTTTAGTGACAGTATACATTTCTTTTGAGACAAACGTTTAGTCAGTTTAGGCAATAGCATGTCCGGTATTTCTTTCTTTATGTTCTTTTTTTTTTTTTTTAATAAAACATGGTAACCCTAATTGGTGTTTAGTTTAAAAAGAAAATAGTCTTTAAGAGAATACATGTAATTAAGCCAATGATTATCTCTCTCCATTACTTGTTGGTATTTTACAACTGAAATGATCAAAATATTCATAAACTTCAGTCAAATTTCTCTAACTTTTTGACCAGAGTTATAATTTCTTGATATAAGATAAACACATGTAAATGCAACAACAATAAGATTGAACTTTATAACTACCGTATATAGCATCCTGTCCTCTGTGTAGAAATCATGTATCATAGTGTTATTTACCTCTTTAGTAACAAGGGTTGCTGGGTGCTATGGAAAATGACACTAATGTCTGTGTGAGCTGGAATGTTCTGTATCACCAGTGATGTCAAAATGACAACATGGAGAAGTGGTTTTCAAATATACAAAACTACAGGGTGTTTTAGAAATAAATGCTGTGCTAGTGAAAAAATAAAAGGGGCTGAGCTGACATACATTGGGCTAGCAAAATTGCATAGATTAGGGGGAACAGTGTGTTATAAACCCCACTATGGATGTCTGTGGTGTCTCCTGAACCATCTGTGGCTTAATATGCAAATTGAGTGCTTTCAATGGGAGCTGTGTAATTAACCTATCAAACCACAAGGGGATGTCATAAATAGGGGACACCACAGACATCCATAGTGGGGCCTTAAATTATATTTTTCCCATCAACTCTAGCCAGCTCATTTTATACCACAGTGACAGGAAAAGATGAACTAAATACTTGCATTAGTTAGAATGTATTCTATCCTTGTAGGACACCATTTTAATAGGGACAACACTGCATTACTAATCAGGAAAGTTTTACTACCCTCTCATGCTACTTCTTGGCAAAAAAACGCAAGTGATTCTAACCTTTGTTCACATAATGGAAGAAAATATAATTTTTTAGTTAAAAAAAAAAAAAAAGTTAAGAGCCTATTTAAAATGCCAGGGTTCTACTCAATAACACTTGACTGGTTGTCAGTATTAAAGTTATACACGTATGTGAGGGGATGGGGTAAGGTGGTAATCAACAAATGTACCATTACTACCAACAATTCTAATAAACTTTTCATATCTTGGTATTCACAGAAGACCATTTTAAACTTCAGCTCAGAGATTCCCTCTTTGGCTTCTGACTTAACAAGTTAATTTCACTGAAGAGAAATACACATCCTGAAGGCATAACATATGCTCTACAGTGCATGGCAGCGGGTGACTGGCTTACATGGAATATGAGCCAACTTAAATGTTTGAGGACCAAGCAAAGAAATATATACCATTCTATAAAAACAAATACTAAAAATGTTAGTCACTAGCAACTATTTTTGAGAGCCATGTTTTCCTGGCTCCTGGGCCTTGTTAAGCCAGGAAACCCATTAAGGCATAATAAGCAGCTCCAATTTGCTGGCTTTATGAAGACACTTGGCATGCAACCATTCTCTACATGGCCATAAAACTGTATCTTCTGGTTAGGACATAATCATACAATGAAGCACAGTGGCACATTAATCCAAAAAATATAAAAAAATCTTCTAAGCCTGGATTTGAAATAGCATAATTACAAGAAACATCTGTATTCTGTTCTGTCCACAAGATGGCAATACTTTGTAAAGCAGATTCAAAGATTAAAATATTCTAAAATACAATTTTGTTTTTGGAATTGAATTCCATTATAAGAATATAATGAAAATAATTCAATCATCCACTGATATATGATGATATTAATGATATTAATGAGTCACATATTCTATTGACATGAATTTTCCCCATAAAACAAGCAGGTATTTCCTATTACATTTGGAACAAGTTGGTAAGGTGTAATGCTCTAGTAACAATTTATACTTCAGTGTATGACGCATGCTTTGTGCCAGTATGATATATATATATATATATATATATATATATATAAATAAACAAAACATATTAAATTAAGTAATAAAGCTCAACTTCACGACTAGGGTTGCCACCTTTTCCTCCCAAAAATACCGGCCATGTGTGGGCGGAGCTATAAGAGGGAGGGCCATGAGGGGTGGAGCCACAAAGGGGGCGGATTATCACTGAAATGATATATATTATTTGTATATCATGCCAGTGAGAAGCGTGTGTGTGTGTATATATATATATATATATATATATATATATATATATATATTTATATATCATATACACAAACAAGCTTTCTCGCACACACACACACACAGTCTATCACACACACAGACAAGCTGTCTATCATACACAAAGACAAGCAGTTTCTCACACAGACTATTACTTACTCGTTCACAGACTGTCACTCTCACTCTCTCTCTCACAAACTCCCCCTACCTCTCCGACAATATCTCCCACCCACCCCACCTACCCTCACAAGCATGTTATCATATACACAAACAAGCTTTCTCGCACACACACACACACAGACAAGCTGTCTATCATACACAAAGACAAGCAGTTTCTCACACAGACTATTACTTACTCGTTCACAGACTGTCACTCTCACTCTCTCTCTCACAAACTCCCCCTACCTCTCCGACAATATCTCCCACCCACCCCACCTACCCTCACAAGCATGTTATCCCGGTCTAATGTAATATGAAGGGTGGTTGGGAGCAGTTGGTCAATATGCTAGTGATATTTTGCCACTCAATAAGTCAGTATTTTGCCACTCAATAAGTCAGTATTTTGTCACTCAATAAGTCTGTATTTAGCCATTCAATATGCTATTCTTTTGCTATGTAATATGCCAGTATTTTGCCTCTCAGTATGCCATTCTTTTGCCATTTAAAATGCCAATATTTTGCCCCTCAATATGCCAGGATTTAGCCCCTCAATATGCCAGGATTTTGCCCCTCAATAGCGTTTAATAGCCATTTAATATGCCAGGATTTTGCCAATTAATATGTCAGGGTTATGCCAATTAATATGCCAAGATTCTGCCCTCCATATGCCAGGATTTTGCCAAAAATATGACAGGGTTATGCCACTTAATATGCCAGGATTTTGCCAATTAATATGACAGGGTTATGCCAATTAATATGCCAGGATTTTTCCAATTAATATGCCAGGGCTATGCCAATTAATATGCCAGGGTTATGCCACTCAATATGCCAGGGTTATGCCAATTAATATGCCAGGGTTATGCCACTCAATATGCAAGGATTTTTCCAATTAATATGCCAGGGTTATGCCAATCAATATGCCAGGGTTATGCCACTCAATTTGCCAGGGTTATGCCAATTATTATGTCAGGGTTATGCCCCTCAATATGCCAGGATTTTGCCCCTCAGTATGGTCGTTATGCCACCCTCCTCCCCCCTTCCCCAAGCAGTACTTACCTCCTTGCTGCTGTCTCCCGGTGAAGGTCTGTGGCTGTGAGGGAAGCGTTGTGCGCTCCCCTCCAGCTGCGCGGATTCAATAAAGTTTGTTTAAAAAAAAGTTTAAACAAACTTAATTGATCCGCACAGCTGGAGGGGAGCGCACAATGCTTCCTTCACAGCCATGGACCTGCACCGGGAGACAGCAGCAAGGAGGTTAGTACTGGGGTCTGGGGAAGGGGGGGGGGGGGGGAATACCGGGCTTTGCCGGGGCCGGTATATCTATTCACAACACCTAATTGGTAATAATTAAATCAATAGAAAATAAGGCTGTGACATGCACATGACACTCAAATGGCCAATTCAGGGTGTCCATATTGTAACTAAATAAACAGTCCTAGATATGTAACTGCTACTTGTAACACATGCACAAATTTGAATAGCTTGTAACACAATCACTGTATTTGTCACACACAATGTTTAGGGTTGCCTGCCTCCGTAGACTTAACATTGGCCTCAATCCAATTTTTTTCCAGCCTGCCGGTAAAATACCGGCCAGGTGGCAACCCTAACAATGGTTAAGGATCCTGGCACCAAATTAAGAGATGGCTGTTGTCAACATAACAAATTTGATTAAACTCCAATCTCCCTACAGGTTTTTGCAACTTTTGCTAAGTGAACTTTAATAGTAGTAGTAGTTCAGTAGCCTGGGGGAATCTAGTTCATATATTTTTGGACCAATTTATTTTAAAGCTGCATTCCCCATTCTAGTGCAAACTAAATTCACCCTTTCTGGACTAAAAGTTATAAATCTTTTTTTTTTTTTATAGTTCTGCAAGTAATAAAAAAGAAAAATACATGGTGTAACAGTAGGTTGTTTATGAGAACCACACTTCTTTATCTTCACTTTGACCTTGGCCTGCATTGACTGTGAAAGCAGTTGGAACACAGCATTAGTAAATGGTTATTGTTAGAAACTGAACAGATCCTATAGGGGTTGATATATCAACCTGTTTTTCCCCATACTATAGACGTGGACATATTAATGGAAACACTGCATGAAAAAGGATTTAGAAGCAAATGAATTACAAACACAGCCACACAGATGAGACTTATTAGGTTGATCGCCAATTAGCAATGCATATGTTTAATGGGTTTAACAATTAGCACATTCCTAAGTGAGTAATCAAAACTAGGCAACTAACAGAGTTCCAAAAAGGCCAAATGGTCTGGCAAAATACATCAGCAAAAGGGGACAGTGGTCACAAGTGGAAACTCACTGACAGTAAGAGATGGGCACTTAAGAGGACAGTACTTAAAATCTCCAAAAGTACAGCTTGTATAATTAATACAGAACCTAATCAGCACTTTTCTTCTTGTTTCAAGGGTCGGTAAACATATGACACATAACCTGGTCTGCTAGGCCACAAAATATGAACAATGTTTGGACAAATCCCAAAACATACCTTCAGTCCACAATGTCTAGTGCCACCTTTTCTTAAAAAATAATTTAAAGAAAAGATATCGGTAATGCCATTACCGCCATAGACTTAGAATTGGCCTCAAGCCAATTTGCAGTCTACGGGTAAAATATCAGCTAGGTGGCAACCCTACTGCCACTGTTAAACATGGTGGAGATTTTTAAATCTGTGAATAGCATGTGAAGCCATGCTGTGGGAGTGATTAGGTCCAATGACCATTATCCAGGACTAGGGCACCTTTGGACATAACTGATGTTCACATAATCCATGATTATAATGTCCCATACACAATGCTAAGAAAAATTTCAAGGATGGCTTATGAAACACCAGCATAAAATGAAATGCCTAACTGTACGATCTTATATAGAATAGTAAAGAATTCTGTAAACACATAAATATTTATTTTGTTAGCATAATGCATTATAAAGCACAATATGCAGCTGTGGGTATCTTGGCCCAGTATGTTTGTTTTCTGTATCAGCGTGGCCAAATCATATTTATTAGGTGTGAAACATGCTGCCAATTGTGTCTTTCGCTAACCTGTAAATTCAAATTAATTATGTTATTGCTGTTACCTTGGTCAACATAGGAAAACCCCAAATAAGAGATAACATAATCTGAAACCAGTATCAAAACTTGAGAGACTTATCAAATATGCATAGACAGTTTTGGCCACAGAGACAAAACAACTAAATATATCGATCCCATTAGACTGTACATGTGGTTTTTAACCCTTGGGTAATAGCAGGTACATCCAATTCTTTTTAAAAAGTTGTCCAACTCTGTTTGTAGGCTGCATTATTGATAGATAAATTCACCATGAAAATTTTGTTTTGTTAAGCAGTAAAACAAAAGTACCGTATTTGCCATACCGTATTTACATTCGAGGTACTTCTTATAATCAGACCCTCGCTAGCAGCAGGTGGATGTCTGCGCAATGCACACAGACATCCTCCGGTGCTCCCCGGAACTTCTATGGCAGAAGCCGGGAGGTCATATGACCTTCCGGTCGGACTGTCATAGAAGACGGATGTCTGCGAGTATCGTTCCGACATCCACCGGCTGCACCCCACTAGGCACCAGGCAAATTGGTTAGATCTGGTGGGAGGGAGGGGTTAGAAGAAGCGGCACTGGCAAGTCTGGGGGAGGGAGGGGAAGAGGCAGCATTGGCAAGTCTGTGGAAAGGGGGAAGAGGCAGCATTGGTAAGTCTGGGGGGAGGGAGTGGGGCAGAGGCAGCATTGGAAAGTCTGGGGGAGGGAAGGGAAGAGGCAGCATTGGCAAGTCTGTGGAAGGGGGGAAGAGGCAGCATTGTCATGTCTGGGGGAGGGAGAGGCAGCATTGGCAAGTCTGTGGAAAGGGGGACGAGGCAGCATTGGTAAGTCTGGGGGGAGGGAGTGGGGCAGAGGCAGCATTGGAAAGTCTGGGGAAGGGAAGGGAAGAGGCAGTATTGGCAAGTCTGTGGAAGGGGGGAAGAAGCAGCATTGTCAAGTCTGGGGGGAGGGGGGGGGCAGAGCCAGCATTGGAAAGTCTGGGGGAGGGAAGGAGGGGGGAAGAGGCAGCATTGGCAAGTCTGAGGGTGGGAGGGGAAGAGGCAGCATTGGCAAGTCTGTGGAAAGGGGGAAGAGGCAGCATTGGTAAGTCTGGGGGGAGGGAGTGGGACAGAGGCAGCATTGGAAAGTCTGGGGGAGGGAAGGGAAGAGGCAGCATTGGAAAGTCTGGGGGAGGGAAGGGAAGAGGCAGCATTGGAAAGTCTGGGGGAGGGAAGGGAAGAGGCAGCATTGGCAAGTCTGTGGAAGGGGGGAAGAGGCAGCATTGGAAAGTCTGGGGAAGGGAAGGGAAGAGGCAGCATTGGCAAGTCTGTGGAAGGGGGGAAGAGGCAGCATTGGCAAGTCTGGGGGGATGGAGGGAGGCAGAGCCAGCATTGGAAAGTCTGGGGGAGGGAAGGAGGGGGGAAGAGGCAGCATTAGCAAGTCTGGGTGGAGGGAAGGGTAATAGGCAGCATTGGCAAGTCTGGGGGAGGGGGGGAAGATGCAGCATTGGGCAAGTCTAGGGGAGGCAGCATTGGCTAAGGCTGGGTAGGGAGGGAGTGGGACAGAGGCAGCATTGGAAAGTCTGGGGGAGGGAAGGGAAGAGGCAGCATTGGAAAGTCTGGGGGAGGGAAGGGAAGAGGCAGCATTGGAAAGTCTGGGGGAGGGAAGGGAAGAGGCAGCATTGGCAAGTCTGTGGAAGGGGGGAAGAGGCAGCATTGGAAAGTCTGGGGAAGGGAAGGGAAGAGGCAGCATTGGCAAGTCTGTGGAAGGGGGGAAGAGGCAGCATTGGCAAGTCTGGGGGGATGGAGGGAGGCAGAGCCAGCATTGGAAAGTCTGGGGGAGGGAAGGAGGGGGGAAGAGGCAGCATTGGCAAGTCTGGGTGGAGGGAAGGGTAATAGGCAGCATTGGCAAGTCTGGGGGAGGGGGGGAAGATGCAGCATTGGGCAAGTCTAGGGGAGGCAGCATTGGCTAAGGCTGGGTAGGGAGGGGGAGGCAGCACTGATTCAGCTTCTGCTGAAGCAAGCTCATAGACCAAGGGAATTAACAAATCACAGAGCAACATGTTGAGATGGTCAAATGACCCTTTCTTATCCAGTAAGGAAGATACATACAACTATATATCTCTGGGGTGAGAGCATGGGAGGTCAACTGCCAGAGCTACTGCGCATGCACACAATTCTATGTATCTAAGTGCCTTTTCTGGACTGAAGCCAGGACTGCATGGGTTTGCAGTTCCAAATCTGGACAGTCCCTTGTAAACCGGGACAGTCGTGAAGCCTGTACAAGCTGTACATCTCAATAACATTAAATTACACCGTGCGTGGGTAGGGTTGTCACCCAGCAGGTAAAAAATGGCTTGCTGCCAATGTTAAGTCTATGGAGCCAACAGCCAGTCCGGTCATGGAAAAGGTGGAAACCCTATGTGCAGGGGAAGGCTATGGCAGGCTAGAGAGTCAGTAGCATGAAAAGAAAAAATGAGATAAATACAAGAGGCTACAAATCTTTTCCCTGCCAAATGCACTAATTTGCAATGATCTGATTATTACATAATACACTCTCATTAAAAATCTCTAACAATCAACTATGGGGTATAAAATGTCCCGCATGTGAAACTTTTGGGAAGTTTAAAAAAAAAGTTAGATTGCCATTATCGCACCTACGAGGCAGTCTGACACTTTCCAGACCCTGGTGCAAACAGCATTATACATTGGCGCATGTGGCAGTTAAACCACTGTTAGGCGCTATCACTGCGTGCTCTTATCTTATGATTAACTCTTTGAGTAGAAGAGGTTTATGCAGAGCAATGTCTCTCATTCTATTTTAATAGTGCATTTTCACCTTAGTTTATATGTGAGATTAAATATTATGATGACTTTTAGGAATTGGAGAAACAGAGAGAGGAGAAATGCAGCTGTAAAAAAAAAAAAAAGAGAGAGAAAATGAAAACAAAACTTGCTGATATCTACTGAGGAAAACCCCACTACACAAATCTCACAGTGAACCTTTCATTTCCCTGTTCCTAGGAAAGGAATTTTTCTCATGTTGGCGTGTAGAAGGCTGAGTCAGCGGGCTGTTAATAAAACTACAGCATCACACAGTGTCATATGAGTCTCTGTAAGAGGGTAAGAGTTTAGTCACACTACTCGGGAGCAGAGCTGCCCTGTCTGTGTCTGGGACATGTCCAAGCATAGCTCTCTGCAATACACTCACACAGAGTGCACCTCTAAACACGTCACTCACATCTGTGGTCAATTGCAAACAGCTCACTGGTGTAACATAGAAGGAAGGAATAAATATATATGGGTGAATTAAATGAGTTTAAACATGTGTATATATGTTATATATTAATAACAACTGGAATTAATACATTTCTTAAAGCACTTTTATTATTAGCCAATTTATAAATATATATATATATATATAGATAGATATAATTTTTTTTTTTTTTTTTTTTTATTGAGCAGTATACATGTATGGGGCCTACTCACTAAACGGCCAAAGCAAATCACCTTTTTAGGGAAAAAAATAGTGACTATTCATAATTTTCCTGAGGGGATATTTTTTTTCTAGCTCCACATATGTGGAGCTACCCAAATCTCCTTCACTTTCACCAACCCACTCTCCCTCCTGTGCAAACATAAATGCCTTTGATTGGACAGCCGGCTCAACCAATGAAAATTAGCTCAATTGGGTGACATTTTGGCTAGAAAGAGCATACACATAATATGACAACGTTGCAAAATTGGTACAAAAGCACCTGTTGTTTTGCAGATGCTTAATGAATATATCCGTGAGTTAAAATCTGATCTTCTCTCCACCCTAAGGGAGAGGGTCGGCTAGTTAATCTAGTCTGGTCTTTGTTACAATATCCTCCAAATACTATCTGCAAAGCTTTAAATGACATGTTAATGGTTGTGTCTATCATAGCTTGACGTGTCATCGCTAATTAGTACTTGTACATCAGTTTCTTAAAGTTTCTTAAAGCCACAAGAGACTCTTCGCTTGCCACAGCCACTCCTAATGTTCCATTTAATAGCATCTGCAACCAAGCAGAGTTCCCACCCACCTACATAAATTATGGGTTATTATCAGACTTCGGAGACAGAAATTTAAATTAGAGACTTGAGAATCTCTGTGTTTGTTAAGAAGAGACCAATAGGAGTCAAAAAAAAGTTTTACAAGAGTAAATCAAGGTATGGAAAAAACATATAGAGTACAAAGAAAATAACTGCAAAGATGTGGAAAGTACTGGATTATTAGCGGTTTTTGTTGAAAGTATACCTGAAGTATTAACTAACATAAAAACGAAATCTCAAAAATGAAGCTGTGAACAAATATGGGTGAGGTAAATGTTCAGAAAGTTATTTCACTGTCCGTATTGAGAGAACAATTCTATACAACATGTTATTGTTGTCTTCTGATTTTGCTCAAATATGTTTTCATTCCTGTTAAATAATTGTTGCCCTGAGTGACTATAGAGAATAAAAATGGTTGATACTTTGTGTTAGCAGAAATAGATTAGCCACTTGGTGACCTGTAGCATTCAGGACCAAGGCTTTTTTCCCCATTGTTTGTGTTTGTGTTTAGCTGTAATTTTATTATTTCCTATACAAATTATATATTGTTTTTGGATAACAACGTTTTTCTTTAGTTACCATTATTTTAATCAGATCATATCATTTTCTATAAAAGAAATAATGAAAAAATGTTTCCTAACTTTTACTTGAAAAAACATTTACATATCTACACACTAATAAAAAACACCTGCTAAATAGATTCTAATCTAAGTCCTGAGTTTATAAATAACCCATGTTTTTGTGTTGCTTATTGCATGTTATCAGGCAATAACTGCATGTACTGCATTGTTTTTTCCTTACCATTTTTTTCAGGATTACCTTTAGAGACATTGTAGCCCTAACTCTAACCATAGCCGCTATTGGGAGGCAAACACAATTGAGTTGCCTTTGGTGCCACTTCATCAGCCCACCTGATATGATCAGAGATAGGCACACATAGACATGCAAAATAGATTTACTGAAACATAAAGGACAGAGATTGATAGGCAGACAAGTCAACTGGATAGAATGATCGAAAATATAGACCAGGGGAAGGGGGGAATTTAGATGTTGTTGAATTTTTTGGTATATTTAATGTGAAAAAGGAATTATTTTCTGTTTTAATAGTTCACTTCTTTTTATGTAGCATAGACATTTTGCAAGTAATGGTTGAGAATGCCAAACATTTTCTTTTATCTTGACATACACCTTTGTGTAAATTCCCTTTAAGGAATTATCTCTGGGGTCTGTAAAGTTCTGTGCTATAATTCACAGCAAGCCTCTGTTTTTCCTACGTTACATAAGGCTCGCATTGGCACTACTTTGCTCAGTTGTCCGTTAAACAATTGAAAATTTCAACATGCCCATAATCTGCTGCGACCCATAATTAAAAGGCCTCAACTGAACATATTGGTATTATATCACTTTGAAAAGTGGAGCAGTCACCATCGAAAGCAATTTAATGTTTCTGGTGAGAACTTTGTCCAGAATTGACTTTTATAAATGAGAATAAAAAAACTCCTCCGACCCCTGATGAATGTATATGTAAAGCATAGAGGTATACCTAGATTGCATTTGCAAAATATGCTGTTTGTGATCACACCAAGCAACCAAAATGATGGCCAATGTTAAGTCTATGAAGGCAGTAGAAAAGCTGCTAAAGGTGGCATCCCTAAAAGCAATAACCCTTTGACTCCCATACAGGGGAGCCGCACCCTTTCTTTTCTCAATCATCCAAGAATGTAAATGAAAAGACTTAGACAAATGATGTACAAGTCCGTAAAATTTTATGAAAATGAAAGAGCATTGCCGCTTCTAGGAAAGATGAACAGTCAGTCCTGGTTCTTCTTTTTTAAGTTACACCTTATGTATTAAAGGGACATCCTCTCTTCCCTTTCCAAACTTCATATAAGTTAGTATATATAATTATACCAATTAAAAACAGTAATGAAGTATTAACTTTGACATTTAGGATGATCGTTCAAGTAGTGTATGATTTGCTTGACAGGAGTAGTGAGAAGACCAAGCTTACTCTCTAAAACCTTCTGGGGGAAGATATAGTTAGGTCCCTGTGTGTCTGCCCCAAGGGGTTCTGCCAACAAACTACAGTTTTAAGTGCCTCCATGTTGATACAGATCATCAAAAGACAAGAAGCCCAGAAAAACAACCTCGCCCTAACATTTGTTAGCATGTGTATTTAAGATAGTTACTGAGTTAAATGAGTGTCTTAGAAAAAAAATCAGTTAATTTAACGGAGAGAAACATTCATAAATGAAAGGGGTTTTGCAGTGTCTGTTAAATGTGATAATCTATCAGAAACCAGCTCTTCACCTGGAGGTGTAAGCTACTAAAAAAATGCCATATGATCATAGCTGATCATCACTTTTATGAAAATGTATTAATTTTTTTTTTTACATACTATTTCTTTATGCTAAGCCTTGTGCTTCTCCCTCTAGGCCAAAAGTACTAGCAATGCACATTTAGGTGTAACCCTTTGATGGACTTAAAAGCATAGCAACACCAGTTGCTGCACAGAAACATAGATTTTGAAAGCAGATAACAAAACTGTCACATTTTATCTGCTGCTTTGGGGAAAATAAACAGCTCACTTGATTCAGTGCTGTGTGGTTCTTGGTTTTTTGAAGTTATTGTATGGGAGCCGGTGGAGAGAGTGCTGATAGACATTGTTTTATGATTATATGATGCTGCAAGAAAGAAATCCTTAGTAAATAGTTCACTTTCAAGTAGGACTATTCTATATGTCCAAACACCATTCTGTAGTAAAACATTCTGTTTCAGTGCTATAGATCAGTGCAAGAACAGGAACAATCCATTATTTATTTATTTAACTCTGAATACGCCTCTTTAACTTTTTCTGCCGTAGCAGCTGGTAGCCAGATGCCCTCTAACTTTGCAGCACTCCTAGGCACATGCCTGCTTTGAGTGACAGAAATCCTGGCCCAGTATGAACTCTAAAGAAAAATGAACTCGGGGAAAAAGAGCATAGATGTAAAAAAATTATTCTCCAGGTAAGATGATACCTTTCCCCACACCCCCTCCTGTGGAGCAAACAGCTTATTGAGTCTTATTTTGTCTAGAATTATGTTATTTAGTTATACTGCTGTGCATGATCTCTCATTTTTTACTTTGCATATTGGTTTTGTTTGTTTAATCTTTGGGTTGAATAATATATTTTATGATACACGATTATATAATAGCATTCAGCTATTATGTATCTAAGAATAATCAGAATGCCAGAAATACAAGCATTAACATGAATATGTCTATCCATCTGTTATTTATTTTGTGAAATGAATTGGGGTGCAGTCTTATCTGCATATTATGGGGTGAATGCATAAGAGGAGAGGGAAAACTGAATAAATTATTTTGGGGGTTACTAAAAATGATCTGCTTAATATTCAAGCAATCTCACCTGTACACATAATTTTACAGTTACATTTTATTGCATGTAATTACAAGCTGTCTAACCTTTGATTTATTTTCCATACGTATAAGAATACTGTGTATGTAAAAGAGGAATCAAGCCGTGATAACACTCCCAGACATATTGTTATCTAACAGACCAAATGTTTGAAATGTCACGCAATGAATGTGACAGGTTAACTTAGGTGTGGGTTTACCTGATCTCAACCCTTTGACGTTTGCATTGCATGTTAGCTTTCGAGTTATACTTTTCCAGATCGTTGTAAACAATTTGGTTATTGCAGAAGTCAGTGCTTTATTTATTTTTTTTACTTTATTTCTGAAAGTTATGAATATCTCATACATTGCTGGGATAACAGTAATTTTAAAAGGAACAGCACTGAAAATAATATTTAATAGAATATGGGATATTTTTTTAATTCAGCTTACAGTACTGCATCACTACCCAATGCAACACTGATAATCTATTATGTGCCTGTGTGTACAGTGAGTCTTCTGTACTTGCAGTGTTTTGTATATTTGTATTATGTGTGAATAGATGAGCAGTAAGGTGTGTTTTTTTTTTTTGAGGGGGGAGATCAGTGCATTAGTATTTATACTGGAAAGTCGGTTTGTGTATCAATGTGTACATGAGTCATTGGGTTAATGTTAGTGTACCAGCCTGTCTGGAAGCATACAAACATTTTTTTTTCTCTGTGAGATCAAAATTGTTATGATGTTTGGAAGTTTTTTGTTTTTAAAATAACATTACCAAAATAGTACTAGTGGTTATAAATATAATTTTCAATACAATTCTACAACAGAGATATCCCCTCATTGTAACCAGGGGAGGGCTGACAACTGTTGGCCCAGGAGGCAAATACATCTTTGGTGCCACTTCACCAGGCCACATATCATTAAAGATAGACACACATAGATATGTAAAACAGGTATACTGACAGATAAGGCACAGTGATTGAAAGACAGACAAGACAGCTGGATTGAAAGATCAAAAGTGTTACCCAGTAATAATGGCTATTGTAAAAAGATATTACTTCAATAGATTAAACTGTACAACCTTGAAATGTAGAAACATCCACTCTTGATTGCCACTGTTTATCTTCTGTGCTCACAATAAACAACTTAAATGTTTCATATTCTCACTGTATGCTATAAACCAACAACGTTTTGGGCTATAGAATGTGTGAGGACATGTTAGGTGACATGTCCTGCCTGATTCTTTAGTTTCACTGTTGTTAATGTAGTGTCATTTCTATGTTTGTACTGTGTTTGATGATTGTTCCATATACACAAACAACCTAGTCCTGTAGTACTCAATGGATTGTATTATATATTCATGTAATTCCACTGGTCCTCTATCGTATCTACCACGAACAGCCCAGGTTGCACTACACAGCTATTGCTGGTATACCATAGAGTAGTACATCCCTACACACTCTAATCATGGTCATCATGAATGAGCTAGTCAATAAACCTGAGACATAACAACACAGAATGTCAAAAGGAAGAAAAATAAGTCATGAGTGACAAGGTACCCTAAATACATGTGTCCTTGTTACTCTCAATAGACTTGAAAGAGTAACACTATCTTCCCCATCCACAAATCCACTTACACGTACGTTCCTCACACATCAATTCAAAATGTTAGGGACTGACAAGAGGACAGGACAGGTGAAATGAGATTTTGGACCAAGTCTAAAAAAGTAGCATAATATAACGTCTTGTTTATTAGGAGACAACAGTGATCGCTGATCTTCAACACGCCACCTTATGTGCACTACAAAGCCTAAGATCCCTGGGAGATGTCGTCCTCTACTACAGAAAGATCCTCCGTGAGGGTTTGTGTCTCTTCGCAAGTTCATAAACGATCCGCATTAAACAAGAAAAATGGATGAAGTTGAGCAAACGATGTGCTATTTTCCAGTCAAAGCATACTGAAGCCGCATGATGGACCATTAAAATTTTAAAAAAAAGTTACTGCTGAGTAATGAATGTTTTAATGTGCAGCATCCCGCCTAATTCCTCCATCCCTTACCTGTCAGATGTCCAGAAATCTCTGTATGACCCAACGATGAGCAATACGTGCTACTGCACACTGGATATCCCGGCTCGCTTCTCAAGTAAAGTCACTGAGCTGGAGATCCCGGGATGTGAGTAATGTAATATAGCAGAGGGCGGGGTGAGTTAGTAGTGGGCGGGCATGAGACGGATTTCCACTCCCTGTCTACACAAGCCGGAGGTCAGCTGTGTTTATTGTGCGTGTGCTGCAGAATTGCAACAGAATTATTCAATATACCAGATATGGAATCCCCTTAACCGTGTAGATGTTGTGGACTCCATTGCTCATGATTCTAAGCCAGCCTTTGTGTTCGAGCAGCTAGTGTGCCAAAAGTTAGCCACCTCTGGCATATATCGTCATCTTTATGTATTTTGCTATTATTATGCAGTAAAGTATTTTCAGTATAACAAGCAAGATGATTTTATAGAGCAGAGGCGTTCAAGGTTTTTCTGAAGTGAGACATTTAATCAGCAATAAAAGGGGCACCATGATCAGAAATGGATATGTGTACATATCAGGCAGCATTTTTTTTTAATTTGCAGAAAAGGTTAAGGTGTTAACCATGGAACATGTTTGTTTATTGGTAACACAAACATAGTTTAAAAACAGTGTAAATCAATAATATTTAAACAAAACTACACACATAGGTGTACCGCAGAAAATGCCCCATAACCCACACTGCACACCCAGGACAGGCCCAATCACCCACAGTGCAGACCCACAACACACCCCATCACCAATATTGGACAACAGGCCATACGACATCATCCATACTGCACACCCAGGACATGCCCCATCCCTACCTCCCAACTTTGTCCCCTGGCGAATCACGACACTGGGGTCGGGACATCGAGGGGCGGTACCACTGTCACCCATTTTTTATCCTGGCATCTGAAGCCAGGATTGCTACTGTGCATGTGCACAATGCTGTGCATGCCCAGTAAGCATTCGCTGGTGTCTGGGATGAGTCCTACTGTCCCTCTCAGCTCTACCTCTGTACCGAAAAGTGGTACAGAGGTAGAGTGCGGTGGAACATACCTCCCAAATCGGGACTGTCTCGCACACCCAAATTGCAGTTCCAGGACTTACCCCAGCCAACACCCACAGCTCCCTAGTGTCTAGTGGAACACAGTAAAGAGAGCCTGGTGAGGGGAGATCTTTTGAAAAAGCTTTTTTTATTTTAAACTGTTTTTAGCCTCCAAAGGCACTTGCCAGGAATGCCTTGCTCGGAATACAGAGCGGATAAATACTTATGTTCCCATACTGTGAAATGTGTTGGCTCACTCCTGTCTTAGATGCCTTAGTACAATTGTGTAAAGTCAAATATAAGAATCATAAGAGCAGGATAGTGTAAATGTGGACAAAAAACTTGTTTTCTGATCCTTTATTAAACTTTAATGAGGATTCTAAAAAGTGTCAGGGAAAGGAAAAAAGATGGAATTGTTGAGATTACATATATAACAGTATTTGCACCATTTTTATACATCCCGACATTTATTGGGCTCATATTGTACATTTACAAGTACATATCTGGGCCTTTTGTTTGCAGAGATAGTGCCATTTCCAGTTACACCAGATTTTATTCAGTACCCACCTAATAATATTGTACCATCCCGATAAATACAATTCGGTACTTCAGCATTAATAATTCAGAGATATTACCTATGTCACCTAAACAGATTTTATAGTTCTAATTCAAAGAGCTCAAAAAGATTATACAGTTATAAGTTAGCATAGACTATGCAGACAAAAATACATAAAAAATGTGTTTTAAATGTGCCTGTGCAGTTTACAGCTTATGCCATCAAAATCTTGGTAAAAATGGTAAATTAGTTGTTTATTATAGTAGTTTATTTGCATACAGTACATACATAGTAATGCCATAAATAGAGTACAGGGAACAGAAAACCCTGGATCAGAGAGGGATACCATAACGGACAAAAACTGAACAATTAGCACAGCGAAAGAGAGCACATAAAAGCAAATGGATTTGTTCAGCTTTAGGATGATTTCCTGACAACTGCAGTGTAGCTTTCTATGACTCCAAGAGGAATCCTTGCCAACTGTCTCCAAACATTTTCCTAATCTATTCCTGTCTTATTTATGTGGATCTCTGTTTTGCAAACAACCGCCCCTCGTGCTATCCCACTAACCTCTCCCGGATCCTGTTTCTCAAGGGACATGGGTGGTAAGCAGAGAACAACCTGCCCGATCAGTTACAGTAAACTTTAACTAAATCCTTAAACTATTGAATCTGTGATTGCAGTCTGATTTTCCAATACTCTGCACTAAAGTATATACTTTTATCCTTTATTTTCAGTTTAAAATGTTTATGTGGTAAATGCTCTGCCCAGGCAATGTGACCTGTTTCTAATATTTATCGTAAATATACAGCTCACAAATATACTGTTTGTCAGTATTGCCCTATTTGTTAATATGGAGGGGGACAATTCAATCATCTCTAATGGTAAAGCAAGCTGGACTGTTGACTACATTAAAGAATACTGAGGTTAGTATTACACCAGAATTGCACACTTACTGCAGTTGTGTTAAAACAATACAATGCAGACTAACCAACCAGCTGGCCAATCAAAAAATTAAAGTGTGTCATTATACATTTTAATACATGGGTAAATCTGCTCTAAGACCATTTCTGTTTTATTAAAGCAAGTCAAACTCAATTTAGAATTTTATCAAACATTTCTTCAAGTACTTTGCATATCCAGTGTGCTAATTTCTGTTGTGAAAATACTGTACTAGTTTGTTACGTCTGTTTTTGAAACCTGATGACATACATTTACCATATCTTCTGTGAAATATGTTATTATATGTTCCCAGCCATCTCATTCAGTGTACGATCAGTTATTACTAAAACTTCCTTTTCTCTGAAACACTGGTCACTTCCCTTTTGAGCATATGGCTGCCCCTCACTGAAAAATTAACTGTGGTGAATTGACAAGTGAACTGTAAAAATCAGGCATTAATAGCCTTGGAAATATAGTCAAGAGCCACCCCTGTGCATACAGAATATTTGATACGGTCAATGACCTGAATATCTGAGGAAAGGGATTTTGGGGTAATTATTTCAGAGGACTTAAAGGTAGGTAGACAATGTAACAGAGCAGTAGGAAATGCTAACAGAATGCTTGGTTGCATAGGGAGAGGTATTAGCAGTAGAAAGAGGGAAGTGGTCATGCCATTGTACAGAGCACTGGTGAAACCTCACTTGGAGTATTGTACGCAGTACTGGAGACCGTATCTCCAGAAGGATATTGATACTTTGAAGAGAGTTCATAGAACTACTAAAATGGTTCACGGATTGCAGGATAAAACTTACAATGAAAGGTTAAATCATCTTAACATGTATAGCTTGGAAGAAAGACGAGATAGAGGGGATATGATAGAAACATTTAAGTACATAAAGGGAATTAACACAGGAAAGGAGGAGAGTATTTTTAAAAGATGAAAAATTACCACAACAAGAGGACATAATCTTAAATTAGAGCAATGATTAAAAGTAATATCAGGAAGAATAACTTTAGTGAGAGGGTAGTGGATACATGGAATAGCCTTCCAGCAGAAGTGGTAGGGAGTCAGTGAAGGGGTTTAAGTATGCATGGGATAGGCATAAGAATATTCCAGATATAAGATAAGGCCAGGAACAAAATTATAGTATTCTTAAAATGCACCGGTATCAGATAGTGAAATAGCAGCACATCTCCTCTACCAAAAAATTAAATTACAATGTGGGTCAAACCTACTTCTGTCCCTGCCACTGAGACTCAGTGCTCTGATTACTGCTCGACCCATTGTCTACTTAATCAATGGATCTCTGTCCTCTGGTTATGTCCCCAAAGCTTGTAAAATAGCTAGAGTTGCCCCATGCCAAATAAATGGTGATGTAAAAATTGTGTCACACTACAGGCCTATTTCAATGCTAACTATCCTTTCTAAAGTCCTAGAAAAATGAGCCCATGAACAATTGTGAGAGTATAATCAACAGTCCAACTTTTTAACCTCATTTCAATCTGGTTTTTGTTCTAATCACTGCAAGTTACTACCCTCCTAAAAGTGAGAAATTACATCCAGAGTGGTATGGATAGACGTGAGCTTACTGGAGCAGTTTTTCTAAACTTTGCATAGCCCTTTGATACAGTTGATCATGATCTTCTGCTAAACAAGCTTAATTGCTCTGGTATAAATGAGCAGTCACTTTGCTGGTTTCGTTCTTACCTGTCTGATAGAACAGTTGCTAATTTTTCTTCCCTCCCATTGCCGATTAATTGTGGAGTGCCTCTTGGGTCCATCCTTAGGCCCCTGCTCTTTTCGCTATTTATAAATTATCTACACTGCTTGTCACTAAGGGGTTAAATGTGTAACTCTGTGTAATACCATTCTGGACTTGGTCCCTAGGACATACTTGAAAACGAGAGAAATCTCAGTGTTTTCTTCCTGGTAAAACACTTTCTAAAAAAAAAAAAAAAGAGAGAATTGCAAGGAAATTGAGAAATTGGGAATCTCAAACTTCAGCCCAAAGTAGCTGAGTTGTAAAAATGTTCCCATTCAGCTGCATTGAAAAAAAATTTCAAATCCGTTTCATTGACCTAAAGTTTGAAACTCCCATCTCAATTCCCTGCAATTCTCTTTTTATTGCGTAGACCCTTAGATGGGTCAAATGGTTCTTATATCCTGAGACAATCTATTTTTCCCCAGATGAAGTGTGCCACTTCATGTGCTGCACCTTTCAGTAAATGAGATCATGGGGTAGTCATCAGAATTTTCAGGGCCACTTACTGAAAAAAAAAATTCTGCCCCCATCATATCTCCCTCTCCTGCCACAGACAGAATACCCATTAATATGCCACAGCTAGTATACCCATTAATATGCCAATTAATATGCCACAGACCCTTTGCTCATTAGTATGCCACATACAGTATGCCCATTAATATGCCACAGCCAGTATGCTCATTAATATGCCATAGACAGTATGCCCAAATGTCAAATCCAGTATGGTCATTAATATGCCACAGCCAGTATGCCCATTAACATGCCACTCTTTGCCCATTAACATGCCACAGCCAGTATGCTCATGAATATGCCACAGCCAGTATGCCCATTAATATGCCACAGACAGTATGCCCATTAATATGCCACAGCCAGTATGCCCATTAATATGCCACAGACAGTATGCCCATTAATATGTCACAGCCAGTATGCTCCTTAATATGCCACAGCCAGTATGCTCCTTGATATGCCACAGCCAGCATGCTCATTAATATGCCACAGCTAGTATGCTCATTAATATTCCACAGCCAGTATGCTCATTAATATGCCACAACCAGCAGAGGCGTCACTAGGGGTGGGCTAAGGGGGCTGAAGCCCCGAATGTGCTCAGCAAAGCCCTGAGTCTCTGCAGCTCTGTGATAGCTCCGCCCCCTGACATCACACAGACAGTGTGTGAAAGCCCTACACTGATAGGATGCTGAGTGATGTGTCAGCCAATCAGTGCAGGGCTTTTACACAGCATCATCACTGTGTGTGAAAGCCCTGCACTGATAGAATGCTGAGTGATGTGTCAGCCAATCAGTGCAGGGCTATTACACAGCCTAGTCACTGTGTGTGACTGCAGGGATGTGAGGGAAGCTCCACGTGGGACAGTGAAGCAGCTCAGAAGAAATCCTTACTGGCTGTCACCCTGTGGGAGATACAGAGCAGGTCTATTCCCACTCAGGTAAGCTCTGAATATGGTGGAGAGAGGGGAGGGTTGGGGTCACTGATTTACATCCACCTTTGTGTATTTAAGCTATATATTGTTGGTTTGAGGTTCCTTATTACAGGACTGCTAAACAGCATAGGAATGATTTATGTTACATGTGTATATATATATTTTGACTGACTGGATGTCTGTGAGGTGTGTGTATGTAACTTTCTGTGTATGTATGTGATTCTATATGTGAGGTTTGTGTATGTGAATGTCTCTGTGTATGTATGCTTTTGTGATGTGACATTGTCTGGCTCCTAAAATTTTTTGCTGGCTCCTAAAACTAAATTACATTTGTCAAGCCCTGATATATATCATAAATCATTCCTATCCTGATTAGCAGTCCTGTAATAAATAATGTCACACATATGTGTGTTATGTGTATGTGTGACATTTTTTATTACAGGACTGCTAATCAGCATAGGAAGGATTTATGTTTGTATCAGGGCTTGAAAGATTTAATTTAGTTTTAGGAGCCAGCAAAAAAAAGTAGGAGCCAGGTCAATGTCACATCACGAAAGCATACATACACAGAGACATTCACATGCAGAATCACATACATACACAGAGACATTCACATACACACACCTCACATACAGAATCACATACACACACCTCACATACAGAATCACATACATACACAGAAAGTCACATACACACACCTCACAGACATCCAGTCAGTTACACACACACACACCAGTCAGCAAGTTTGGTTGTTTTTTTTTTTAAAGAAAAAATGAATTCCTTAATGTGTCCCACACGTCACATACACAGCAAAAAATGTAATTTAGTTTTAGGAGCCAGCAAAAAAAAAAATTAGGAGCCAGACAATGGCACATCACGAAAGCATACATACACAGAGACAGAGACATTCACACACACACACACACACAACACATGCACAGCCAGTTACATACATGCACACACAAACACACACACAACATTTACACAGCAAGTTACATACATACACACACACACACACACACAACATTTACACAGCCAGTTACATACATACAACACTTACACAGCCAGTTACATACATACACACACACACACACACAACACTTACATAGCCAGTTACTTACATACATACACACACACACACACAACACTTACACAGCCAGTTACATACATACATACACACACACACAACACTTACATAGCCAGTTCCATACATATACACACACAACATATACACAGAAAGTTACATATATACACACAAGCACACACAGCCTGTTACATACTTAGACACACACACAGCCAGGTACATGCCAGTCAGCAGTTTTTTTTATTTTTAAGAGACCATAAATATTTTAAATTGTCCCCCTTCCCTTCTGCTTTACCTCAATAGTGGAGGGGGACATTTCTGCTGCAGCCGGATCTTTATATATCTTTCATCGGCACTCACACACTCTCGCTCCCACTGACATGAACACACTCGCTCACACTGACTTGCTCCCACTGACATGCACACACTCACACTGACATACACACACTCTCGCTCACACTGACATGCACACGCTCACACTGACATGCACACGCTCACACTGACATGCACACGCTCGCAATGACATGCACACACTCGCAATGACATGCACACACTCACTCACACTGACATGCACACACTCACTCACACTGACATGCACACACTCACTCACACTGACATGCACACACACTCGCACTGACATACACACACTCACTCACACTGACATGCACACACTCACTCACACTGACATACACACGCTCACAATGACATGCACACACTCACTCACACTGACATGCACACACTCACTCACACTGACATGCACACACACTCACACTGACATGCACACACACTCGCACTGACATACACACACTCACTCACACTGACATGCACACACTCACTCACACTGACATACACACGCTCACAATGACATGCACACACTCACTCACACTGACATGCACGCACACTCACTCAGTAAGTGCCGTATGGTTCCATGAATTTTTTTTTTTAAAAAGTCTTATGGGCTATAGCCCCAGATATTTTGGAAACCTAGCAACGCCTCTGACAACCAGTATGGTCCTTAATTTGCCACAGCCAGTATGGTCATTAATATACCACAGACAGTATGCACATTAATATGCCACAGACAGTATGCCGATCAAGGTGCCACTGACAGTATGCCCATTAAAATGCCACAGACAGTCCCCTCCTCCTCCCCCCTTCCCCAGTACTTAGCTCCTGTGTGAGAGACAGCAGCCTTCCATACTGCTTTGCTTGTGCTCCCCTCAAATATCTGAGCACCTGAAGGCCATGTGACCCTTTTTCTCGCGTGGAGATGCTGGCGAGGGGAGATCATTTAATTTTTTTTTTTTACAAAACATTTTTGTTTTTGTTTTTTAAAGAGCTGGGGCACAAGTGGGCACGAACACTTTACCCAATGGGCAATATGGGCATTTGTACAGGGCCTACCATCAAAATGGTCCCAAATGCAAGCCAATACCCTGTACATAGGGTGGAATAAAAAAAAAAGGTTGTTGTGGTGAGATGGGAACAAGATCAAGGTGGATGCAATATATTCATCTCACAGACTTAATTATGCATTTTGGTGAGCTTAGGTGGCCATAGTTAAAAAATGCTCCTGTTTCTAATAATGCACTATAAAGGGCAACTCTGTTCTTCTTACAACAAGAACTCACCAGATTTCTGTCTGCACAATATATATTTAAGTTGTGATATTAAATTTCATTTTACCTCAACCCACTAATTCAATGTATTTAATCGGACAAGTAGATATTGGTGTGATTCATGGTTGCTCTGCCTTTGCTACTGGCTCTATAGAAAGCAAGACATTTTTTTTGACCAGCCTTCCGGTAAAATACCAGCTGGGAAGTACTACCAAGCTGTACATTTTCAAATGAATCCAAACATTTCATAGAAATTCAGCTTCTGAAAATGAAACAATTAAAAGAACTGGGGAAAAAATCCAGCACACACTACTAAAAAAGTTTAGCAGATGTGAAAAATTCCCTCCACACACTCAGCTTTTGAAACTGCACTGCTCTCTTCCTTAGTTACAAATGACTACATCCAGTTGTAGTAACACATACAGTGAGTGGACATGCCCAGACCTATTCCATATCAGCTGAGTGCATGTCTCTTGTTTACTGAATGTTATGTACATGTGTTTGGTGTGGGAATTTTTTAAGGGACATTACATTACTTTTTTTTAACCCTTTGTGAGCTGAGGCAGTGTGTGCAGAGGCAATGAGAACATACTATCAAAAATAAATGCCAGTTTTTACTCATACTAGCAGTGCTGTATTTACCGCGAGGCATCCTAGGCGGATGCCTAGGGCAGCAAATTTTGGGGGGCGGCAGCGTCCCCTAGCACTGAAAAAAAAAAAATGTAAAAAAAAAAACCGTGGCCCTTTAAAAAAAAAAATAAAGACCGCGCTTGCAGGCAGAGACGGAGGTGAGAGGGGATCGGAAGATCCCCCCCTCACCATCGCTCTGCCTGCCAGGCTGCACGGGGAGCCGAACAGGCAGCACAAAGAAACCTCCGTGCTGCTTGTTCGGCTCCCCGTGCAGTGTGCCGACACGGAAGTGCTGACAGTCACGTGACCGGCGTGCTGACGTCATACGCGCGCCCGGTCACGTGACCTGTCGGCACAATCGCCGGGAAGCCGAACAGGCAGCATGGAGGGACCATGCTGCCTGCCTGCCAGGGAAAGGTAAGTGCTGATGGGAGACTGTGTGTGTGTGTGTGTGTGTGTGTGACTGAGTGTGATGGGAGTCAGAGTGTGTGTGATGGGAGACAGTGTGTGTGACTGAGTGTGATGGGAGTCAGAGTGTGTGTGATGGGAGACAGTGTGTGTGACTGAGTGTGATGGGAGTCAGAGTGTGTGTGATGGGAGACAGTGTGTGTGACTGAGTGTGATGGGAGTCAGAGTGTGTGTGATGGGAGACAGTGTGTGTGACTGAGTGTGATGGGAGATAGAGTGTGTGTGATGGGAGACAGTGTGTGTGACTGAGTGTGATGGGAGTCGGAGTGTGTGACTGAGTGTGATGGGAGTAGGAGTGTGTGACTGAGTGTGATGGGAGTGTGATGGGAGTATGAGCTTGATGTGAGTCTGAATGATGGGGCATGTCTTAGGTGTGTAACGTGGGTGTACAGCTTGGGTAGGGGGTTGCCCGGATTTTGTCTGCCTAGGGCAGCACAAAATCAAGATACACCACTGCATACTAGGGGCACTGCATTTTTCACTTGTGCTTCTGTATTAGAAGTGAAAAAGTTTAGGGTTAAACTATAAATTATAATCTATGACATCCTGTAAAGTCAAATGGCTGAAAATTAACAATAAACCCAAGCTCTACCCAATTCTGTAGTCCTGATTGCATTATCTAGGACATTGCCACCGTGCATGTGCGGTACTGCTGTCAGTTTGACTGACAGCTGTAATTTTGAGTGATGTCGGTAATGCTGCCTTTTTGAGTGACAGCTGTCATTTTGAGTGACATGCATGGTAGCACCAACATTCAACCCCCCAAGCTATGCCCCCAGGGCCCGATTTGCCAGAGGGAAATGTTGGGAAGTATGTTTGCTAATACTGTGGGATTTCCAAAGATGAAAGCACACAAGGAATTTTCAAGTTGATTTAAATATAGCTTCCATGGTCCTTGTAGGATTCAATTTTTGATGTTTTTCCTCTTTTTGCAACCCTTACCTTGAATTTTTGCAGACTTTTTTTAAGGGGACTGTTGATTTCCCAATTGCTGTTTCCTAAAAACAGGTGTTGTCAACATCTCCTGCAGGCCAATCAAAATGCAGAGAGATACAACCCTGCACTTGACTTCAGATATAAGCAAAATTGATAAGATGCCACTTGCCGTCTAAGTTATTGGTTAACCCTATAAAAGTATCACATGACCAAAAGAAGCTTATGATATACCTCATTATAGTTGATTTGAAATCATTCTCATTCCTTCAATAAACACTTTGGGTATAACTAGTGCACCATCCATAATTTGTGTGCTTCAGCATTGCTTTTTCTTTATTTCAGGATTGTTGCAGCCCTGCCAACTGCCATCTGCAGCCATGAACTATGGGTATTATTCACAAAAATTGAACTGACAACTGAACTGTAAGAATCAGCCATTAATAGCTGAGAAAAATTTCCAACTAAACTATTTTGCCTGATTTTAGTGACTAACCCCCCATAGGTTAACCCCCAATAAAACTATTTTAGTAGCTAAATAAAATGTACCACATAAGGTGGAGAAAACAAAGCAAAAGTGTTGGCCAAGATAAAAAAATGTAAGTGTGTTAAACAAACCCTTTGTGACAACATTTAGCAACAACATATCAAAATAATAATACCAGAGGCCAATTGGTGTGAATGTTGTATTCAGGTTACTGATATACTTACCATCCACCAAATATACTGTACCTTCCTATGCTCAACTCTTTTTTAAAGGGCCCATAAATAAAGAAAGAAAAATTACAAAAGTTGTGTTGTTGGATATTTTTTTTAAACTATTCTACGCAATTCACTGTCCACCTCTAGTGCGTCTATATGGTTATATTAGCCACACACATGCCCGAGAAGCAGGGGGGTGTAAAATAATGTTGCTGCGCAGTTGACACACAAGTATATCTGGGAAGCTCGTCAGGTAAATGGCCAGCGCTCTCTACCTTCTTCTTTTAATGGAAAAAGAATTGGAAAGTACCAGACTTTAACAATGAAAAAAGACAACATCAAAAAGGTTGTCAGTGCTCTTTAAAATGACAGCAACATTTGTTTTGTTTAATTGAAAGATTGCAAGTGTAGGCATTTTAAATAGAAATGCTTTAATGACAGAATTCACATAAAGTCACTTATTGAGCCCTTTTTTGCACCAAATAGCTGTCAGGGGCAGACATCTTGGGTCAGAGGTACATGCACCTTACCCATCAGACCCAATAAGATACTTTATTTGTATTCTTACATTAAAGCATTTTTTATTTAACCCCTTGGCGACACAGGACGGACTAGGTCCGTCCTGTGTGCCGATGCGTTAGTGACACAGGACGGACCTAGTCCGTCCTGTGTCAAAACGAGCACTGAAAGCGGAGTTTTTCCGCTTTCAGTGCTCTAAGGGTATTGTACAATACTGAAAAAAATGCCCGTCGGCATTTCGATCGCTCTGGAGAGCGATTGAAATGCCGGTTTTAAAACGGCCTTTAAAACGCGGGCATTTCAAAAACGAGCATAGGAAGCAAATTCTTCGCTTCCTATGCTCAGAAAGTGTTTCTGATTGCCTCGCAAGTCGAGGCAATCAGAAACACAAAAAAAATGTACGATCTTGGTCACTGGGTGACCAAGATGGCGCTACCCTTCTAAGGGCAAGAGCACAGGAGGCAGGAAGTACCTGCTTCCTGTGCTCTCTGGCTGTCACACGATTGCCTCTTCACAGAGGCAATCAGTGACTGACAGGCACACTGACAGGCAGTGGGGATGTTCTGCTGAACATCCCCACTGACTGGTCAGATCAATATTAACTCTATATTGATCTGACCAGTTATGATCTGTCTCCCTCTCCTCACATTTTTTTTAGTGAGGGAGAGAGACAGATCAAAGTTGTAAAAGTAAAAAAAAAACAATAAATACACAACACACGAATAATAAAACAATAAAAAAATTTTTATTAAAGCAATTCCCTGCGTTTAACCCCTTCCCTGCCACTGATCTTGCGTAAGCAGTGATCGTGCACATCAGCGCATTTATTTTTGCTGTTTGTGCATTTTTTAGGTTTTAATTTTTTTTGGACTGTAATTTATTACAGTACTACAAAGGCTCTTCTAAGAGTTATTAACCCCTTCTTTGCCGTCGATCACTGCTTACGCAATGATATTAACGCCAAAGCAATTTTTATCTGTCTGCATATTTTTTTTTATTTTTTTTTTTTACACATACCCGCTAGAGGATTACATGTAAAGTAAAAATATTTGAGTTTTTTTTTTTTTAAGCTGCCTGAGCGCATAGCGATCAGTAACAGCGAATTAGTGGCAAAGGCGGTTTGGTGATTTCTCAATTAAGCTCACCATTGCTGGTCAGATCAAAATTGGTCGGATCAATATTCACAAAGATTGATCTCCCTCCCTCTCCTCACTTACATTTTTGTGACGGAAAGAGACAGATCAGTATTAGTGATATAAAATAACATTTTATAAAATTGTCAGGTTTTATGAATGTCTTTCACTGTGTATTAACCCCTTCCCTGCCATTCATCACTGTATAAGCAGTAATCTTGCACAGCAACAGTATGTTTTGCTGTCTGCACTGTTTTATGGATTAATTACTTTGTACTGTAATGTATTACAGTACTAGATAGGCTCTTCTAAGAGCTATTAACCCCTTCTTTGCTCGAGATCACTGCTTACGCACTGATTCTGAGGCTGTGGACTCAGGGTTCGATTTTGACCCTGGTCAGCTTTCTGATACATCATCTAGTGATGTATCGGTGGCTGCTGAGCCCTTGCCACAAGGAGTGATGGGGGTCTACCGTTAAAAAAATATATGGTTTGGTGGGGGTAAATTACATTGGCTGGCTTAAAAGATATATCCCATATAGGACACGGATGCAGGTTGACTACATGTCAAAATTCCAAGTTGGAATTTTGAGATGCGCATCTCACAAATGTTGCCTTCTAGCCAAAAAACAAACCAACAAACCTATGCATGGGTGCTATCCCTGTACTCGGGAGATGTTGCTGAACACATATTGGGTTGTTGTTTGGCAGTGACATATACTGAAATCTGTGAATTCATGCCTGAAGTACAATGTATGTGGGAAAAAAACTCCCAAAAAAGTACTACCACAAACTTTTACAAAGGCTGGTGGTAGAATTAGTACCTATACAGTATTAAAATACCACCATTTGAAATACCTTAGGATGTCTATTTTCCAAAAATATATGGTTTGATGGGGTACAATTCATTGGACGGCTTCAAAAATGTTCCAAATGGAACATGGGCGCAGGCTGACTACATGTCAAAATTCCAGGTTGGAATTGCGCACCCCCTAAATGTGACCTTTTAGCCCCAAAACAAACCAACAAACCTATGCATGGGGGGTATCCCTGTACTCAGGAGATGTTGCTGAACACGTACTGAGGTGTTGGTTGGCAGTAGCAAATACAAGAATCTGAAAATTCCTGCCTGAACTACAATGTGTGTGGGGAAAAAATGACATCCCAGCCCTTTGACATAGGTTGGTGCCAGATATTTAACACACCTCCCTCATGTGGAGCTGCCACCTCTAGGAAGCCTTAATACTTCTTTCATTTTAAGATGATTAAGCGCCTCTCAGCAAGAAATCTTGCGAGACATCTGGTGTTCCATGTTTCTTCACCAACCTTGATTCTTGTACTTTTTTGCCAATAAATACTTCTCTAAAGTCAATTTTTTCATTAAAACTGCCTATCCGAATTTATTTTCTACCACTAAATATGCCACATATAGGCAAAAAAACAAACATTTAAAAAAAAGAATTCGCTTGCCAGCAGAGATGATGGCTGAGGAGATCGGAACAGGCACCAGTTACCAGGCTATACCACTTCTACTGGAAGACTATTCCATGCATCCACTACCCTCTCGGTAAAGTAATGTTTTCATTAGTCCCTGGCCTTATCTTATATCAAGGATTGCCTTATGCTTATCTCATACATGCTTAAACTCCTTTATTAACCTCTCGTCTACCTAGAGACATTGTAGCAACACTGATAGAGTAAAGAAAGTGACCCACTCTATTTAGTGCATGACGTGCCAAGCACGTCAGCTGTCGGCAAGTCCTCGAGTTGCCGTGACGTGCCTGGCACGTCATCTGTCACCAAGGGGTTAATATTATATTCAACTATTTTCATTTGTAATAAAAATGTTTTTGAAAAATTGTTAATTTATATTTTTTATTATGTTCCTCTGCACCCACATTGCTCCTAAAGATCTTAATACAGCACTATACAGTACCCACAGCACTTGGCTTGTACTCATATAGCACCCACACGATTTGGCATGCCACAGTGTAAATTTGCCTGCCAGAACATACCACAGTGTCACTTTGTCCCACTGAACTGCCCCTGCAGAACATGCCACGGTGTCACTTTCCCCATAGTACCGTATTTCTTGTCAGATTATAAGACATGGATCCAGGTCCCCAGCAGGCAGAGCTGCAGGGGACCTGGATCCCCCTCTCCAGCAGCAGGGGATGTCTGCGCGATGAGCGCAGACTCCCCTGCTTCCGCCCGGCACAACCGCCGGGGCTTCTGTGAATGTATGACAGTGCTAGATAGGCTCTTCTAAGAGCTATTAACCCCTTCTTTGCTCGAGATCACTGCTTACGCACTGATTCTGAGGCCGCGGACTCAGGGTTCGATTTTGACCCTGGTCAGCTTTCTGATACATCATCTAGTGATGTATCGGTGGCTGCTGAGCCCTTGCCACAAGGAGTGATGGGTGTCTACCATTAAAAATTATATGGTTTGGTGGGGGTAAATTACATTGGCTGGCTTCAAAGATATATCCCATATAGGACACGGACGCAGGTTGACTACATGTCAAAATTCCAAGTTGGAATTTTGAGATGCGCATCTCACAAATGTTGCCAAAAAACAAACCAACAAACCTATGCATGGGTGTTATCCCTGTACTCGGGAGATGTTGCTGAACACATATTGGGTTGTTGTTTGGCAGTGACATATACCAGAATCTGTGAATTCATGCCTGAAGTACAATGCATGTGGAAAAAAACCTCCCAAAAAAGTACTACCACAAACTTTTACAAAGGCTGGTGGTAGAATTAGTGCATATACAGCATTAAAATACCACCATTTGAAATACCTTAAGATGTCTATTTTCCAAAAATATATGGTTTGATGGGGTAAAATTCATTGGACGACTTCAAAAATGTTCTAAATGGAACATGGGCGCAGGCTGTGTTCATGTCAAAATTCCAGGTTGGAATTGCGCCCCCCCCTAAATGTGGCCTTTTAGCCCCAAAACAAACCAACAAACCTATGCATGGGGGGTATCCCTGTACTCAGGAGATGTTGTTGAACACATATTGAGGTGTTGGTTGGCAGTGGCAAATACCAGAATCTCAAAATTCCTGCCTGAACTACAATGTGTGTGGGGAAAAAAATGACATCCCAACCCTTTGACATAGGTTGGTGGTAGAATTAGCACTTGGAAAGTGTTAAAATACCACAATTTGAAATACCCTAGGATGTCTAGTTTTCCAAAATATATGGTTTGATGGGGTAAAATACTTTGAAAGGCTTCAAAAGTGTCCCAAATGGAACATGGGCGCAGGCTGACTACATGTCAAAATTCCAAGTTGGAAATGCACCCCCCCTAAATGTGGCCTTTTAGCCCCCAAACAACCCAACAAACCTATGCATGGGTGGTATCCCTGTACTCAGGAGATGTTGCTGAACACATATTGGGGTGTTGTTTGGCACTGACACATAATAGGATCTGTGAATTCATGCCCGAAGTACAATGTATGTGAAAAAAAATTACTATCCATAACATTGACATAGGCTGGTGGTAGAATTAGTGCATGGAAAGTGTTAAAATACTACCATTTGAAATACCCTAGGGTGTCTAGTTTTAAAAAATATATGGCTTTGTGGGGTAGAATACACTTTTTGGCTTCAAAAATGTCCCAAATTGGACATGGGCGAAGGTTTTCTGCACGTCAGAATTCCAAGTTGGAAAACCAAAAAGCGCACCTCTCAAATGTGGCCTTTTAACCCACAAATAACCTAACCAACCTATACATGGGTGGTATCCCTGTACTCAGGAGATGTTGCTGAACACATAGTGAGGTGTTGTTTGGCACTGACATATAACAGGATCTGTGAATTCATGCCCAAAGTACAATGTATGTGAAAAACAATTACTAATTAGTGCATGGAAAGTGTTAAAATACTACTATTTGAAATACCCTAGGGTGTCTAGTTTAAAAAAATATATGGCTTTGTGGGGTAGAATACACTTTCTGGCTTCAAAAATGTCCCAAATGGGACATGGGCACAAGTTTTCTGCATGTCAGAATTCCAAGTTGGAAAAACAAAATGCGCACCCCCTAAATGTGGCCTTTTAGCCCCAAAACAAACCTATGCATGGGTGGTATCCCTGTACTCAGGAGATGTTGCTGAACACATATTGAGGTGTTATTTGGAAATACCTCTTCACATTTTAAGGTAATGTTTACCTAAATTGCAATCTATGTGAAAAAATTTTAAAAAAGTTTTTTTGCTGCAAACTTTGGCAAAGATTGGTGGTAAAATGGCTACATGAAATGTGTCAAAATACCCCAAGTTAATTGCCCTGAGTGGTCTAGTTTTCAAAAATATGTACATGTTGGGGGTCATTCATGGATTTAGTACAGAAATCAGTGTTACAATGTCACTATCACTAATTTTGAAAAAAAGGATTTTAAAATAGCTTTGCACTACTTATAGTTCTGGCCCTGTAACATGAATAAAAAAAACATAAAACATGGGCTATTTCTGAACTCAGGACATATATTAGAAACTATTTAGCAGTGTTTTTTTGTTGTCTCTTGTACATAAGTATACGATTTTTCAAATAAAAGTCATAAAAAAAATATTTTTTCATTTTTTTGCCATATTTTATTATTTTTTTTACATCAATTCTTATAACGATAAAAACGATATATAGTTTGTGCGGGTACACTAAATGAGACAGAAATTAATTACAGCAAAACACAAACACCTCAGAAATGTTAAAACAGCCCATGTCACCAAGCGTCGGACAAGCCAAAAAAAGTCATGTCACTAAGGGGTTAAAATGTCTAAACTTGATGCAATCTTTCAAATGCCGTAACTTTATTTCTTGTGACAGTTATTTCTTGTGACAGTTATTTCTTGTGACAGTTGTCCTTTAAAGTTGACTGAACTGATTTGGGAAGTGGGCCTGGCTACGTACCACTTGCAATTCCTATAGAAGAAAGTTTGTGGCGGCCTTGCAATCTGTAGTCACAACCTTGCCTCCCGGTGACACCTGGCATGTTACCATGTTAACAGATATAGAGAGTCATTTGTCAATTCACATTTAGTGATTAACTTCCAAAAGCAGGAGCAACCCACAAAATTCCATAGGTTAGTTCCATTAAACTTAAAGGGCCTGTTCCTATTTTAAAGCAAATGCATTCACTGTTTGACTTAAACTGTTTTATTCTATCACATATTATTGCAAGTAACAATGTTTCTTCCTTTTTATCTAAGCCTCCTTGAGCTTTGTTCTTCAATAATTTATTTACAATATTGTATATTAATTTCCAGCACTCCTAGCACTTCATGGTTGTTTTTTTTGTGTCATACTGAAGATAACAGACTGTTCTCTCTTATTTTTATTTTTCTTCCCAGCTGCTAAGTTAGGAATTTAGAACGATAGTCTGTATTAAATGAATAAATCATCATATGTGATCACAAAAAAAAATCTGGCAAGGAATATTCGAAAATTCTCCATCACACTTCTATCCAAACCTGGTAATTGGTTTTACCATGCTCTAATTGTCATTCCATTGTGCTGCAGATAAAGGCTACAATGAGGACATACTGTCAAATTCTCCACTCACAAAAACCCGAAGGAATTACTAAAGTACTACAGATGACACCAGATTTGAAGAGGAGCATTGTTAGCTTCCTGCCATGCAGAAATAAAATGAGAACTGTTGAAAACGAAGCAATGGGCCATTAAAAAAATACATAAAAGTTTCACTTTTTTAATTATATAACAACTATTAGGACAACTAAACACTCAGTGTTTTTATTTTTTGGGTGGTGGAGGACTTACTTTTTTCATTCTTAGAGTCCCCAGCCCATGCTAGGGACTCTATTAATGTAACATCCAAAATGCATTGCTGACAACTGTGTCGTAAATGCAGTTCGGAAGATACTTGATTGAATTGCGAGCGCGCGAGTATATGAGCAATTTTGGCTTCTTCCACTGTGGAATCATGGGAAATGTTGTTCCCATTGATTCTGATTTCATTTTAAAGCCGCGATGGTGCATGCGTGATTGCACACGGTTCGGGCATCATATAGAATTGCATTACCGACACAGGCTGTGTCAAAAATGCAATTCGTATGTCACATTAGGCCCCTTGGTTCATTTTTGACGGCGACACAACTGGCCCTAGGGGTCAGAAATGAAAGCAGGAGCAGCTGGGGACTTAAAAACAAGTTTAGTTGTCCTTTAAAGGAATTGATATCAGTGGGAGAAAAAGTAGTTTTTCCCCCTTAGATGATTTCTTTATTTACTGATTACAGATCTTAGTTTCTTTTTCAGGTCAAGGTTTCCATTTGAGTTAATAGAAAATGTTATTATTTATTCATATACTAGTTTAAAGTTTGTGTATTTGCATGGTGCCATACTTCTTAAAATTGTGAATAATTATTTAGTAATGCACTCGAGATATTCGGTGTTGTGGTATGAAGACACTGCTCAAGTCTTCTCAACATACAAAATCAATAGACATCCAGCTCTCGATCCAAACGTGAGACCTTATTGATCAGACACAGGCACCATTTCATGCCTGACCAAGTTCTCACGTTTGAATCGAGTGCCGGACGTCTATTGATTTTGTATACTTCTTAAAATGGCTGCCATCAGAAATCCCACAGTCCAGTACTAGGCTAACATCCAAGGTCCAACCCCCTTTCTTTGCAACTACCTCTATGCACCCTTGTCCCTTATATTAAAGAATGGGGTGTCCACTTGCAGCTTACCTGCCTGGCAAATTCCCTGTGGAAAAAGGAACCATGAAACCCTATATATATGTTAAGCCCTCTCTTCACCACAGAGAATCAATATGTGAGCCAAGGCATACATAGAATCTTTTCCAGGAGAAGCAAAAATGATTGCCTTAGCGAGGCATCACACATTCTTGTCTCCTTCCTTCCCAGCATCTCCCATTTTCAACCACCAGAACGACATAATCCTCCCTGTTCCTTACTTTGGAGGGGGTACTGTAGTCTATTCCATGGTGGACTAGTGTGGGTAGCAGATGTCTGTGCTGTTTGCAGAACCTACTGTTACAAGCTCCGTGCACCTTTAATGAACCTAAGCATTGAGTGTCGAGTGACATGGAGCTCAGTATCAATTGCTTCAATGTAGACTGTTTCAGGAGTTGGCACAGGAAGGGAGTAAGTTTCCACCCTCAATGCAGCCCCATCTAATCCAACTGAGTGTCTAAGGCTCCAAAGCAGAGGCGTAACTAGAAACCTCCACCCCAGAAATGCCACTTACATGCCTCCCAACTATTCCGCTTTGTGAATGGCCTTGTCTTATATCTAGGATAGCCTTACACCTATCTCATGCATGCTTAAACTCCTTCGCTGTATTAACCTCTACCACTTCTGCTGGCAAACTATTCCATGTATCCACTACCCTCTCAGTAACATAATATTTTTATTAGTCCCTGGCCTTGTCTTATATCTAGACTAGCCTTTCACCTATCCCATGCATGCTTAAACTCCTTCACTGTATTAACCTCTACCACTTCTACTGGAAGACTATTCCATGCATCCACTACCCTCTCAGTAAAGTAATACAAAGTTTCTAACCTCCTCTGTATTAACCTCTACCATTTCTGCTGGAAGGCTATTCCATGCATCCACTACCCTCTCAGAAAGTAATACTTCCATTAATCCCTGGCCTTATCTTATATCAAGGATAGCCTTATACCTATCCCATGCGTGCTTAAACTCCTTCATATATTAACCTCTAATCCACCACCCTCTCAGTAAAGTAATATTATATTTCTGGACACAAAAAAAAAACATTAAAATACTTCCAGCCTTTTCAAAAGCTTGATGTGGACCCCAAATATATGTATATAACTAGCTGCATGTATACGTATATGAACTTTTTAATATTATATTCAACTATTTTCATATGTAATGAAAATGTTATTGAAAATGTTTTAATTTCTTATTTTTATTACCTTCTTCTGTACATTGCACCTAAAGGTCTTAACACAGCCCTATACAGTACACACAACACTTGGCTTGTACTCATATTGCACCTACACGATTTGGCATGCCACAGTATAAATTTGCCTGCCAGAACATACCACAGTGTCACTTTGTCCCACTGAACTGCCCCTGCAGAACATGCCACAGTGTCACTTTCCCCCATAGTACATGTTATTTTGCCCCACAGAACATGCCACAGTGTCACTTTCCCCCATAGTACATGTTATTTTGCCCCACAGAACATGACACAGTATCACTTTGGCCACAGCCAATTTGCCCATTATGCCACGATTAACCTGCCTATTAATATGCCACAGCCAGACATTGAGATTGCCAATTAATCTGCCACAGCCATTTTCCCCATTAATATGCCACTATTAGCCTGCCCACTAATATGCCACAGTCAGATTGCCATTATGCCACAGCCAATGTTCCCATTAACTTACCAGTTATTTTGCCCATTTGCCAGTCATATTTTGCTCATTTGCCAGTTATTTTGCCCATTTGCCAGTGTTATCTTGCCCATTTGCCAGTTTTAATTTGCCCATTTACCAGATATGTTCCTATTTTCTAGTTATGTGCCAATTGTTGTCAGTTATTTGCCTATTTGCCAGTTATTTGCCTGTTATGTGCCCATTTGCCAGTGTTGTGTGCCCATTTGCCAGTTATGTGCCCATTTTCTAGTGTTATTTGCCCATTTGCCAGTTATGTGTCCATTTGCCAGTGTTATGTGCCCATTTGCCAGTGTTTTGTGCCCATTTGCCAGTCTTATGTGCCCATTTGCCAGTGTTATTTGCCCATTTGCCAGTTATGTGCCCATTTGCTAGTTTTATGCCCATTTGTCAGTTATTTTCCCATTTGCCAGTTATTTGCCCGTTATGTGCCCATTTGCCAGTGTTATGTGCCCATTTGCCAGTGTTTTGTGCCCATGTGCCAGTGTTTTGTGCCCATGTGCCAGTATTATGTGCCCGTTTGCCAGTGTTTTGTGCTCATTTGCCCGTTATGTGCCCATTTGCCAGTGTTATGTGCTCATTCGCCAGTGTTATGTGCTCATTCGCCAGTCTTATGTGCCCATTTTCCAGTATTATGTGCCCATTTGCCAGTATTATGTGCCCATTTTCCAGTGTTTTGTGCCTGTTTGCCAATGTTATGTTTTGTGCCCGTTTGCCTACTTACCTGGATGTCTACTTACCTGGATGCTGTTTGCAGGAAAATACAGCCACCGGAAGTGACGTTTCCGGTGGCTGTGATGAAAAGACCGGACCGGATCTGATGGATGCGGATCTCACAGCTGCTGCCCGAGAGTGACTGTCTCTGTGTGAGACAGTCACACGGGCAGCGGGGGCCCACGGGGCAGCTGCCGTGGGCCACAAGAATGAATGGGCCCTTGGCTATCCTTGGCAGCTGCCCCGTTTGCCCGCACATTTCTTTTTTTTTTGTGCAGGAGTCGCAGGGCAGCCAGGCCCCTGGAGTGACGGGCCCGGTCGCAGCTGTGACCCCTGCACCAGTGGTAGGCACCCCACTGCTCCAAAGACTGGTACAGGGACATTACAAGGGTGTATAAGGGAGTGGCTTAGATAAAATTGGGCTCAGACATGTGTGATGCTAGGGCTCCCACTGACATGGATAACCTCTCATTAAAAAAAATAAAAAATTATGCAGTTATTCATTACAACACAGGATGATATTGGGAGTTGCATTTAAATAAAAAAAAATCCTCTCAGAGTAATAAAAAAAAGAACAAATGAATGCTTTCTGTTTCTATAATTGTATGCACATTCAGTAAGATGAAAGCAAGGTTGTCTCATTGTTTGAAGATGCAGCTTTTCTGTTCCCACAACAGGAACACTGTCAATGTGCGGCTACTCTCTAAACCCCTCCAACCCTCCACCTCAAAGAACCACACTGACACAGAAATATGAAAAAAATGTCACAGCTTTAATAACCAAAAAGCAGATTAAAAAAATATTGGTCATTGTAATAAACACCAGCTGTGATGCTTAAAACATAACAACCCTTGTACCCGTCATATGCATTATGATAATGAACACCACAACAGGTAATAACAATCCATAATATTATTATATAAGTTATAACATTATATTACAGCTGGTGCATACCAAGACACACCAACCACCCTCAGTAGGTGCCTACCAAGACACACCTACAACCATCATGGTTCTGAGACACAGACCAGCTAGAAACCCTTGAACAACAAAAATATTTACTAGACATGTCCTGCTTTCCCCTTTTCCATATCTCACTCCCCCTAACTAACCAAATCTACAATCACCACTACAGGCCCAGCGCTCTTTTCAGAAAGTTCTGAAATCCCAAATTCAGGAAGTCCAACTACACCTCTGACAAATATAGGCCATCCTGCCAGAAACACTCCATTACTCGACTTTCTAACAAAAAGTAGACCCCCCCCCCCCCCCCCCCCCCCAGCATTTGCACAAAGGACAATTTAAATTTGTAATGTTTCCTAGTCCCTCACACACCTCCACTGCAGTCTGGGGGTAATCAAACTACGGATAAAACTACTACCACCCCTGGGGCCGAACCCCTCCAATCTGACTACATCATGAGTATCTGAACCAGTATCATTACCCCCTGCATGACATAATATGATATCCTGACATTTGTAACCTATTTGTAATTTCCAACACAATGACGTTCCATCCAAAACCCCTTAATCCAAATCATTTAATCCTCATTTGAGCTTCCAGAAGCCCAGCTGCTGTACATTGTTACAAACTCTCTATTTTGCCCAGAAAACAAATTAACCCACACTCCCTTTCATGAGACCTCCAGATAGAAATAAATACCCAAACATCATTACCCTAACACAATGTCCGCCAGCAACTGGATTAACAACTCAAACTACCTGTGGACAACCAGCAATGGGCTTTAGATTGCGTGAATACCTTTCCCAATATTTAAATGGTATAGCAAACTCAGAACAGGAACCCCCAAATAGGTACACTCCACCAGCACTACTTCACCTTGATGATTACTATAGGAGTTTTAGCAAATGGAAATATTGCGCCTAGCCTCACTGACACAAGTCACACTGATGAATTTTCTATGGGTCACATTGTAGAAAATTATCTTGGGCAAATGAACACTGTGGGGCAAAACAACACTGTGATATGTTCTATGGGGCAAAGTGATGCTGTGGGGCAAATAGACACTGGGGCAATATATATCCATACCCACATGGCTGTGCCATAACAATTAGTGCACCCAGAGGTCAGTGACCTTAGGCTGTATGACTACCATTCCAAGTTTGTGGACAAGATGCGATCACAAATGGCACTGGCAAGATTATTGGGCAGAAATAGAACAAGTCCTTGTGGGTGCAGTATTGGTGCAGTTGCCAAGTCCTTGTGGGTGCAATATGGGATCTGTGGTCTGTGGGTGCATTATTGGACTATTGCAATAATAATTGACAAGTCTGGTGGGTGCTGCAATGCGGTGCGGTGATGTGCGTATTTGATCAGTATACAAATGTGTTTATTTATGTCTCAGATGTCTCCTAAATGTGACTAACACACATATACTAACACTCGTATCCTGATCAGATACACACACTGTGCTAATGTATGTATTTGATCAGCATACGAGTGTGTATGTGTGTGTACATTTAGTAGACATCAATAAAGATAGTGAGTTAGTCAGCCACATACTTTTTATCTATAACAAGTGTTTTTGTTTATAGATATTTGTAGAATAATAATGAGAAAAATAAAATTCTAGGATCTGTGAATTCCTAATTGCTGGGTTTTAAGGCTTGTCTTAAATATGACATTTATACAGTTCATTTGTATTAACTATTTCATATATTTTGATTAATTGTGAGGGCCTCGAGTTCAAGTTTCACAAAGTCTAGAGCTGCCTCTGTTAGAATCCAAATGCTTGTTGTATTATACAAATATCCTATGTAATGCGCGCAGCATATTTATTACGCAATGTAATTGTTGTAGAAGGGCTTGGTTCCATTGAATCTCCTTTCTTTTAAATCCCTGGACATACAGTGGAATCAGACAAGGGTTGGTCCATTCCCTGCTGTTTACTGAATATTTATCTTGCAACATTATATCTGTAACTTCCTCTCTGCCCTGACCTGCCATTAGAGTATCTTTTTGTGCCCATGCTGCACAGACTGTCAATCTTGTATCCATATTATCCACTTCCTCTGAATTTTTCTATATAAAGTCATCTTTTACCACCAATTACAATCTTTCAAATGTATTTGTTTATTTCCTGCTTCAACTTGATATTTTATTTAACTCTGTCTGTCCAAGTGATATTTAGCTTTCCTTTTACACCATAGTGCCTGGAACATTTTTTTTAGGTAAGTACTGTATAATGTAAAGTATGTAAAAAGAAACAGATATTGTGTCAACACCTCCTATTCCTTAATGGGAAAGAAGACATTATAAAGTTGTTGCTATAGCAACAGTCCGGCCTATCTTTCCAAGCCCTCCTTATAGAACATCCCTGAATATAGAGGCCTCTGTAAAATAATTTCTCAGTGCAAAACCACAAAAGAACTGTAAATTGTTTAAAATGAAAAACAAGTGTATTACACATATATTAACACATTTACAATATACAGAATATAAGCTGGCTGGATCCCCCACTTCATACTAAATGTAATTGTCCTTATTTGTAAAACTAAATTTGTTTAATGATCACTGAATTAACCTTTCAAACATGACCTATGTTTCTCTATAATGTACAAATTAAGGAATAGAATATAGCTGTCTTCAAGCCATTGTAGGACTTGATGTGTTATATGAGTTGCAATTCAATAATAGCAAGGGTTAATGGAGTCCTGTTGAATGTAAATCATAGTTTATGCTTATTAATACTTGTTGGGATACTGGGTACCCATGCCTCGACTGTCAGATGCTCTCCTTGAAGAAATGATTAATCAATAATGTTCTAGATATGCACAAAACAGCAATAGTAACCTAAAGATTGCTCTGAGAAGACATAGAGATAGAGAAATATTTGTGCTACTTGTCAGATGAGCCCTTGCTATGTATAGGAGATGCATTACTGCTGCTATCTCAGCCATTAAGAAGCAATATTATTGTTTTGTAACTCCATACCCTCCACACCCATATTATTGTGTAGCACCAAATATTTGGTAATTGTGTGTGAGAGAGGGAGCGAGGCCTGAAATACTACATCACTGAATATAGTAAGACGGACGCGCAAGGAATCAAATTAACATTTATGCAGGTGAGAAACTGTACAGTGTGCATTTATTTTTGCATACAAATCCAAGCAGGGAGTTCTTGAAAGTATTTGTCAAAGGTTCCTGCTGTAGCTCTCTCTTGCAAACAAAAGCAAAAGTAAGTATTGAAAATGACAGTAACAGGTTTTATAATAGAAGCACAGGTGACAAATACAATGAAGGGCTTCATTCATGAAAGAGAGAACTGCAGGGAATCTCAAACTTTAAACCAAATTAATTTGGGAACTTGGAAGAAAATGAAAGTTTCCAAATAATGCCAATGAATTATTAAGTTGGAATGCTAACTCCATATTCTACAGACTTTGCTTACTAAAGGTAAACTTTGGAGCAAAAGTACAATGCTTGTTCGGATCTGCTCAGGATTTGATGTGAGCTAATCGTTGTAGACTGAAACAGAAAATGAACTGAGCAGCAGAATGTCTGAGAAGAGATTAATTTTTTATACTGCTGACAAGTCTGATTATTTAATATCTGGATTACAGCCATATATTTTACCATATTCAAAAGCCTCTTAAGTATGTTGCATATGGCCAAATATCATAGGAGTACAGTTATCAAACTTACAACAGAGCACATTTAAACAACAGTACCAGTGCATATAAAAATAACCTTGTGTTGAATTAGTTGATTAAAACTTAATAACCCTTGTTGCTAGTTGGTAAAGTCACGCTATCGCTTTTGGTAAAAAAAAGAAATGTTGCAGGATTGATATCTAAAACATTTGGTTGTGTAGCATGATACAGATTTCGAGCATTGGGAATAAAAGAAAAAAACATTTTGTCCCACTATGAGATTTGAAATGTCAGGCAATAATAATTATAATAATAATAATTATAAGGGATTTTTCTTGGTGGACAATTAGTCCTACCAATTCTTCATAGGTTTTAAAATGGCAAGGGAATTACCTGCTTTCTGTGTGTTATTTTATCTCATCACTGATATTGTGAGAACAATGCATTTCACAAGTCTGTCGATTAATGAGTTACATACAAATCCCTGTCACAAAAGACTAATAGGTTGTTCTAGCTACTGGGTGATCACAAAACAATTCACAGAGCTGTGTGAAAACTGCAATGAAGAACTATTTTTTAAATGTGATAACATCATAAAACCAATTTGGTTACTATAACAACATTTCTGATCACGTCACCAAAGCACAACTGGCATTGGGATCAATTACATGAAGTCAGACCTGGTAACAGTTATTCATTGGAAAAAGAAGTAACCTGTAATTGTAATATAGTAATGAGAGATCCTCTTATACTTTGGTTCTTAACAAATATTTTATTATGACGGCCAATATCATAGGATTGGTATAGCAGACCAATACTACACTAAAGCAAAAGATTGTCTGGCCACAGGTTTATTACATTAAACATGTCCAGGTCACTAACATAAAACAATTAACAAAATGTAACTGTCAGCTGCTGGCCCTAAGACCATGCAAATCATGTCTCCTCAAGCCCAACCTCCAGTCTCTTGGATAACTCTGGTCTGGGTGACACTACCAAGTGTCAAGTGGAGGGTGAGGGGTGTAGCATAGAAGTGCCCTAGACAGTGGCTGTAGCCCAAAGAGATAGGACCCCTCCATTCCTTGACGTATATTTAAAAACATACTTGCCAGCTTTGGCTTTAAGGGTCCTGGGACAAAATGGGGGCAGAATTAATCAACGCCATGTGTCACCCTCCTGACTCCAAGCTACCTAGTACTAGGGTTGCCACCCAGCCGGAATTTTACTGGAAGACCGGCAATTAATTGGCTTGAGGACAATGTTAAGTCTATGAAGGCAATAGCATTGTCGGTATATTATTGGAGAAAAGGTGGAAACTCTACTGAGTACTGATACCAGGTGTTTGGTACTCTTTTTCTTCCAGACACACACAGTTTTAACGCCTGTGTGTAGGTGGTATTAACGCTGGGACAGACCCGAATTTGACAGGACAAGACCCAAAAAATCATGACTGTCCTGGCAACTACCGTATTTTCCGGTGTTTAAGATGACCTTTTAACCCAGGAAAATCTTCCCAAAAGTCGGAGGTCGTCTTATACTCCGTGTTTCGTCTTTTTACTTACCTCGTTGCTGCTCTGCAGGTCCGTGCGGCCGTGAAGGAAGCGTTATGTGCTCCAGCCGCGCGACTTCAATAAAGTTTGTTTACACTTTATTTTCAAACAAAGTTTATTGAAGCCGCGCGGCTGGAGGGGTGCGCACAACACTTCCCTCACAGTTGCGCGCACCTGCAGAGCAGCAACGAGGTAAGTACTGGGAAGGGGGAGGAGGGGGGCAAAATCCTTGCATATTGAGGGGAAAATCCTGGCATATTGGAGGGGCAAAATCCTGGCATATTGAGGGGCAAAATCCTGGCATATTGGATGGGCAAAATCCTGGCATATTGGAGGGGGAAAATCCTGGCATATTGAGGGGGAAAATCCTGGCATATTGGAGGGGAAAAATCCTGGCATATTGGAGGGGCAAAATCCTGCATTTTGAGGGGAAAATCCTTGCATATTGGAGGGGCAAAATCCTGGCAAATTGAGGGGCAAAATCCTGGCATATTGGAGGGGCAAAATCCTGGCAATTTGGAGGGGCAAAATATTGGCATATTAAATGGCACTAGAATGGCATATTGAGTGGCAAAATACTGGCATATTGAGGGGCAAAATAGTGTGTCTCAGGTTATGTGTCTATTGGTGTCACTGTGTGTGTGTAAGTGTGTCACTTTCTGTGTAAGGGTGTGTGTAAGTGTGTCGCTGTGTTAGTGTATAAGTGTGTGTGTAAATGTCACTGTAGGAGAAAATGCCCGTTGGAAGAGGGTTAGTCTTATAAGGCGAGTATATCTCAAACTCTATATTTTAACTGGAAAAGTTGGGGGTTGTCTTATACGCACGGTCGTCTTATACACCGGAAAATATGGTATGTTAAAATTGTAGAACACTAATAGCAAACAGTATAATAATAGATTATTGGCATCTGAGTTTTACCTAGTCTCAAAAATAGCTTTAGTCATTTTGCCACCCATTACTTTCAACGGGGAAGATTTGAACCTGTGTGCCGAATTTGAGTTAGTCTGAGAATGAAGGTTGACCTCCAAAGTCGAATTTTAGTGAATAAACCCATATGTGAGTAGGCCTAGGTTACCAGTATTTACTTCCCCTTTTGTATTGGGTCTAGGGAGATTGTTGTATGGCCCAAAATATTGAGTTTCAGCAAAATCATTCAGTGATCAAAAACTGATTTGATGAAAAACTGTGAAACATGACAAAGCAAAGCATGTTGTGTCATGTGTCTAAATTAATTGTGGACGATTATTTCTTCATATGACACTACTGACTTTACAGGAATTACAACACATAGCCTGTACAGGTTCTAATACCCAATTTTCCTACCTGTACAATTGTCCCTTTATAGTACATACAAACCACAGCCTTACTAGGTGGTTAAACAAGACAATAGAATATTGTTAAAGAGGAAATGAGTTCCAAAAATGAACAACTTTAATAATTGTCAAGCTCAGATATGCATGTGCTTGATCATTGCTTCTGAATGAAGCAAATAAGATAATTAAAGATGTGGGGGAAAATGGCATCATGCTGCCACTTGTAAATCTGTATGTACATTACATAGAACGCATGGTGGTAACCTCCCAAATCAATAAATGTTAACCTTTAATCTATTGATTAATAAACCCACCACACACAAAACACCAAAATGTAGAACATTAAAAGAGCTAAAAAAATAAATAAACAGGATTAGACTCAAATCTTCTGCTCTTCAAGCACACTCTTTTTTTTTTACAAGCGTAACCGGTGAAAATTAACAAATTATTACAAGTTGGTATCAAAAATATTATTGTGGGCTCAAGCAATCAAGGACAATCTGTTAAAAAAAAATCATACTCATGTATTCAGAATATGGTTAAACTGTCCATACATTGCCACACTTCAAGTAACAGCAACAACTTGCAAGTAAGTAAAAAGTGTATAACAAAAAGTGTCAAAAATATATGAAAATCAAAAAGGGTATAAAAAAATATTCAGCTCATATAATGTTAGACAAGGTTTAAATTAGTATTTGTCTTTGTATTAATCTTGCATCTGCACTGAAGCACCACCCTAACTCCCAGTTCAAAGTATTTAGCAATTTAGAAAGGATTATATAAAACAGGCTGCCTAATATTCTGAGAATACTATAGAAAGCCTAAAGTAGCTGCTTCCTGTGCTCTGGGGGCTGTTACAAGATTGCCTCATCATAGAGGCAATCTGTAACTGCTGTGGCGTCTCTCTCTCTCTGTCCTTTCTGTGGTGTCTCTCTCTCTGTCCTTTCTGTGGCGTCTCTCTCTCTCTGAACTTTCTGTGGCGTCTCTCTCTCTCTGTCCTTTCTGTGGCGTCTCTCTCTCTGTCCTTTCTGTGGCGTCTCTCTCTCTGTCCTTTCTGTGGCGTCTCTCTCTCTCTCTCTGTCCTTTCTGTGGCGCTGTGGCATCTCTCTCTCTGTCCTTTCTGTGGCGTCTCTCTTCCCCCCTTCCACCTTAGTGTCTTTCTCCCCCCCCCTTCCCCCTTAGTGTCTTTCACCCCCTCCCCTTCCCCCTGTAGTGTCTTTAACCCCTCCTCTTCCCCCTGTAGTGTTTTTCACCCCCTTCCCCCCTGTAGTGTCTTTCACCTCCTTCCCCCCTATAGTGCCTTTCACCCCCTCCCCTTTCCACTGTAGTGTCTTTCATCTCCTTCCCCCTGTAGTGTCTTTCACCCCCTCCCATGCCCCCTGTAGTGTCTTTCACCCCCTCCCCTTCCCCCTGTAGTCTTTTACCCCATCCTCTTCCCCCTGTAGTGTCTTTCACCCCTTCCCCTTCCCCCTGTAGTGTCTTCCACCCCCTCCCCTTCCCCCTAGGGTTGCCACCTTTTGCTCAGAAAAATACCGGCCATGCGTGAGGGCGGGGCCAAAAAAAGGTGGGGCCACAAAAGAGTGGAGCCTAAAAAGGGTGGAAACAAAACCAAAAAATAATTCTCTCTCTGAAATATTCTAGAAGTGAGACTGTTCATTAACTCATTTGTAACCATGATGTTTTATTCTATATGCTTCTGTAGAACTCTGTTTACAGTCAAATGCAAAACTATTTGTACATACTTAATTTATTAACGTTATCAATATAGTCTTACTGTGATTATTTATTTTATAGTGAATGAGCATACAGCTTTTTTTCTTGAGGATGAATTTGTTTGCTACATTATGACAGAAACATGATTTGGAATAGATAATGTGTTAGACATATGATTTATAGATCTTTTTTACATCCCTTTGTGTGTCACAACTTTCATTTCTAATTTAATTTGAGACTTTTTATTCTTTTCCATCTCAACCTGTTCTCCTTTTCACTGACTTCCACCACATCTTTCTAATTCCATTCATTTTATTTCTCCCCTTTTTCAACTTGTCCTACTATCCATATCAGTTTTTCCCAGGTCTCTTTAAAATCTCTGGCATATATAAAATAACATTTTTAAATAAAAAATAAAATGTCAACATCAGCAGATAGACTCTGTATTGCCAGGTTGCCTGTGTGCAGTGTGCCTTTTTACTAAATGGTATATTCCTGACCCTATGCCCTCTTTTCAATTGCATGTTCCATATCTTTTATCATCTCTCCCCTTTTTCTTTTCATTCCATTATTCATTTCCTATCATTCCCCCTCCATTTGCCATAAGTACTAGACATGTGCATTCGTTTTCGGACAAATGCATTTTCGTCCGAAAATAGCATTTTCGTTCATTCGTTTGAAAAACGAATAACGAAAATGCTAAGCTAACGAAAGCCGAATGAACGAATGGTTAATAACGAAAAATCATTTGTTCATTCGTCCATTCGTAGTACTATTGGCATTCTATAAGCCGAAATAGAGTCGGTTTTATTTGATCAGCTACCCTCCCTCTCCCCCTGGTACCTTCCATTTTCTTTTTTTTCTGTGAGGACTGCTGTTCTGCTGCCAGATATGCAGCTCACCTATGACTACACCCTTTCAACTGCTTGATGCTGCCTGCCATGTGTGAGTTCTCTCTTACCATCTTTAATTGGAAGCTGATGTCACGTGAGTGCTGTGGATACTGCGCATATTATGCAGACTATGCAGTAGCATAGTCTGCCTGCCGATGCTATCATAAAGTCCCACCAGGTGGTAATACTAAAGTGCAATACGGTCTGTGGTCTGTGTCGATAGTTGGGTAAACACCCGCAGCTACAGGGATTTAAAGGGGCAGCGCACTCCAAATAAAAAAAAAACGGCTTTTTCATTGCCGGTTTGTAACTTAGACCGGCACCTGCTCCCAAGAGCCAATTACCGGCTGTGCTGGTAAAATACCGGCCAGGTGGCAACCCTACTTCCCCCTGTAGTGTTTTTCACCCCCTCCCTTTCCCCCTGTAGTGTCTTTCACCCCCTCCCTTTCCCCCTGTAGTGTCTTTCACCCCACTTCCCCCTTGTAGTGTCTTTCACCCCCTCCCCTTCCCCCTGTATTGTCTTTTAAAATTTTGATCTTTCCAATTTGGATCTGCCTCCTGCTCCTCACTTGTGTTTTAGTGAGGGAGAGAGACAGATCAGTGTTGTAAAAGTTAGTCAATAAAAAAAAATGAAAACAAAATAAAATTTTAAGGCCCAAGGGCTTTAATAAAAGCCATTCCCTGTGTGTAACCCCTTCTCTTCCGTTGTTTACTGCGTAAGCAGTGATCTTTCCCAGCAGCATATGTTTTGCTGTTTATTTATTTTTTAGGGGTTAATTTTTCATACTGTCATTTATTACAGTGCTAAAAAAAACTCTTCTAAGAGCTATTAACCCCTTTTTTTTGCCATAGATCACTGCTTAGTCATTGATATTGTTGCTAAAGCAATTTTTAGCTGTCTGCATATTTTTAGATTTTTTTTTATTTTTGTTACTCCTGCTGGGGGTTAATCATACCCATGAGGGTATATTTCAGTATGATCAACAAGGTAGAAAATATACTGCACAGCTGAAAAAAAAAATATATATATATATATTGGCGAAAATACAAACACCTGAATGTATAGTACTGTCCACATAAGTTTCCAGCTATGGATATTCAAGTGACTGTCTGAACCCACTGTAAAGTCATACTAAATATATCAAGGGATAATAACTCCTAAAAACCTGATCAGCATTCCTACTGAACATCTAACAGAGAAGGTATCCATCGATGACTCCAAAGCACAACATTCTTTTATGGAAGTGTAGTACCATCTACCTTGCCCAGGTAGGGGGGGGGGGGGGGGGTGAATCACCACATATAACCCTATAAAAACCCCACCCTCAACTATGCCTCCATGACTACAATTTTCAAAACCCAGCATCAACTTACTCACAGACCCAAATAAAGTATACTTTACTGGGGCCAGGGCTCATAGCCTTGCTCAAATAATAATTAAGTCTGGGAACTGGCCAAATGGCTCTTAGCCCCCTATTTATTACATTGGGGACCAGGAAAAGTAACCCTGGCCCCTACTTTAATGAATGGAGTTACTAGCTGGCCAAATGGCTCCCAGTCCCTTGTTACCTACATTGGGGCTAGTAGCCCTCGCCCCTCCATATAATAAAATTATTGACCCACAAGTGTCCAGAGGCTGGGCAAATCCCCCTTGAAGCTCATATAAAGGGCCCCTTTGTTTCGATAAGCTTTTGCAATTTCACAAGATTTATTTCTGTCCAGTGTTGCATCAATTTTTCACCAAGATCTTGTAAAGCAAAGCCTTCTCCAGCACATTCCAAAGATTCTCAGTGAGGTTAAGATCTGGACTCTGTGGTGGCCAATCCATGTGTGAAAATGATGTCTCATGCACCCGGAACCACTCTTTCACAATTTGAGCCCGATGAATCCTGGCATTGTCATCTTGGAATATGCCCGTGCCATCAGGGAAGAAAAAATCCATTGAATAACCTCGTCATTCAGTATATTCAGGTAGTCAGCTGATCTCATTCTTTGGGCACATAATGTTGCTGAACCTAGACCTGACCAACTGCAGCAACCCCAGACCTATTTGCTTAGTTAAATCCAGGTGTAAACTTTTTTTTGGGGCCAGGCAGTGTATATTGAATAAATGATTGTTGAATGTGTACGCTACCACAGATATTAATTTTAATAAAATGAAACCACTGGTTTATATTATATCTGATTCAGCCATTGGACCAGGATTTTTTTCCCTATTTCCTGCTGAAACATGTTTACCAAATGTGGCTAATTTGATGATTCCATTATTTAGAGACAAAATTTACCATTCCTTAACATTGCTATGATATTCCTTATTTTTGGATATTATTATGTATTTTCATTTTCAAATATTTGAAGAAAATTATATGAAACATAAACCATGAATTTTCAGCTAGCGTACTTTTAGTACTTCATAGTAAATGCTGCTCAAAGGACAATGTAAAATAATGTTTGAAGATAATTACAGATCGGGTGGTTTAAATCTCCCAAGCTCATTAAAAATAACCGGACTGGATGGACCAGTTTCAGTGCAATTGGAACTGGTGACACAGGAGGGATTTACCTATATTATAAGGTGTGTAGTTGAAATAATTACAGATGATGACAAGTGAAAAATACGGCCATTGCAGCTTGGAAAACGGTATGTAAAAAAGAATGTACACTGTATCCATGATCAGGTAGTCAATCCACTACAGAAGTGAAACTAATCATGTTCCCCACTCTATGCATTCATTCAGAAAACTATGAGGGTTTTTTTTAAACTTTATTTATTTTTCAATTCCAATATAAAATATCACAAATACAATAAACAATTAGAAGTCCAAATCTTGGAAAAAGCATCACTTTGTTAAAGTGCTTACATATTTAGGACAAAAATACAAACATGTGTATTCGGCCACCTACGAGTCCAAGGGCTGTCAGCTATGGTCTCACAGTCAGTGCCTTATTTTGCCAACTTTCATTTTCCCCTTCTTTAGTTGTTTGATGAGTTTCGATCCACACTGTATGAGTCAATAAGCAAAATTCATCTAGATGCAATATTTTGACATACTTTCATCAAGAAAATATGACATACAAAAATTTGAATGTTGTCGTGTAAGTCAGTGTTTTGTTAATGTTATTCATTTGGGCGTGTGTCTTAATCTTTACAGTTGGGAAAGTTAGGCACACTTACAACAGGCTTAACCAGAATAGGTTTTACTTTACCTAGACCAGTGATGGGTAACCTTGGCACTGCATATGTTTGGAAACTACAATGTCATAATGCTCAGTCAGTCACAAGGTTCAGATAGTAACTGCAGAAGTTTGGGATCTACAAATGCCATGATGCTCTGTCAGTCGAAAGGTTGACAGAACCTCACCTCGTTGCCAAACAACTGCAGTGCCTATGTTAGCAATCACTGACTCAAACACTATGCCATTCTAAGAAAGCAATGTAAAACATTCCCTCTTGGACAATATGTATGCAATGCCAACAAAAAATATTACCCTGGTATCAACACAGGGTAACTGTAAAAAAAACCACATATTTATTGTATTTATGTGTATAAAAAAAAAAACAAGTGGCCAAGATAAGCTGGCATAAATGTGACTTGTTTTGTGTTAAAAGTGTATTTAGTCAAATATAAGTGTATTGTGTGTAAATTTATGTGCTGGAATGTGTGTAGTGTATAATTTCTCTATTGTCTCAACACTCTAGGACTACTCACCACTCACTCAATGCTAATTGCACCATTTTCTTAACGTTCTCGTGCTACTACTCTCCTCTCTAAAATTCAAAACTCATGAGCCCTGTGAGGTGTCTTGAAGAAGAGCCAACCACAGGCGAGGTGTACCAGATTTTTTAATGTGTTTAGGTATGTTTCCAGGGGGTGCTTTTGGTATGGTAACAGGATGTGGAACTGTTTATTGGCTTAATTTGTATTTGTGGTGTTGTTTGCCATGGGAATCTATTGCATTGGTGGTTGCAATGTTTGTGTAGTACTGCACATGTTACAATTAAACATTTGGTAGCGGCAAAACAAGCATTTTTCTAGGCAACGCCAATTTTGCCTTAGCACTGAACTAGTGCCTTAACAACAGTACAATAAACAAGTGGATGTAGGAAAGAGGCTTTTTCCAGACTGAACAACTACATTTTTTGTGTGTGTAAAGTGATAGCTCATGATTACTTTCAGGTAGATTTTTTGGATGTGCTTCTGGTGGTAAAATACCGGACAGATGGCAACCCTACACATGGGGTACAGGTCACATGGGACCGTGAACACCAGAGTTGAGGAGATACGGTGCAAGCCTTGTGCTGGGTCACTGCACTTATCTGGTAGCTTGAGGCTACATGCAGAGGCCCTGTGAAGGCAGCTGCTGTATCTAGTACATCACGACGAGGACTGGAGAATCCCTGCAGACTCCCTGGAGCAAGCATGGATAATAATGCAACAGGAAAGCAGCATGTTGCAGGCTAGGACAGAATAAATCCAGAGACAGACCAAGCAGGGGGCAAGAGCAGAAAAGCAACTAAGGCAGAACAAAACTGAATACAGAGTACAGGACTAAGGAAACGCTAGAGCAGGACAGAGGAGGAACAATACAAGGCAGAGAGATACAGAAAATAACATAGATGCAATACAGGGGCACATATACAACACACAGAGGCCAGAGCTAGGGAACAAAGGGAAACATACAAAGGAACAAACATAAAATACAGGAACAAGCCTAACACTAAACATAGTATAATGGTAGGGGCTTGGTTACACCAATTGGCCAAATGATGATTACGCTTGCCACAATTACACAGTTAGGCAAGTCCCTAACTGTGACAGATGAAAAGATTGACATTGCACATACACATAAAGAAACCTATAGACTGAGCTGTACAGACAGAAGCTTGGAGACTGCAGGACAACAGAAACTGGAAACTAAACCACTGAACAGAAATGGGTGTGGATTAAATAGAAGCAGATAGACAAAGGTGGAGACAAAGAAAACCTGGAATGCAACAACAAATAGTCAAGAAGCATAGAACAATAGGATTCAAGGAACAGGGAAGGAATACAAGCAGACAGCAGTGAGCATAATTAATAAACAAGAAAGCAAAGCAAAAAAGAATGCTAAAATGACTAAAATTCACATGGGTGAATGGTAACAGCAATCATTTTCTGGGAGGTCCGTTTACAGTTCTCCAACAGCTTTTTTTTTTTATCACCTCCACAGAAATCTTGTACTCACAGGTGGAGTTGACATTGTCCTTGACCTATTTATTGCCAGGCATGTCTTCTTCTTACTGCTGTTACCTTCCCAGCAAGCTTCCTGAAAAGCAGGGCACTTTGCCTCACAATGGTTTGAACAAGTTACATAGTTTCCTCATAGTAGACTTGATGAGACCGCTGCCTGTCTTGCTGCTCCTCAGCCTCCTCTTCACTGCTGCTAGTGTTTGGAGAATTTTCTTTGTCCGAGGACATGCCAAGAGCCATGACCATTATATAGACAGCTTCCTGCACTTCCTCTGTGAATGTTTCACTGGCCTCTCGACCCTCCTTGACTGTGTGTCTGTGTCCTGTTCTCTTCCCTTCTCAACCGTGCCATTCTCACACCTCTCCCCCCTCTCCTCCCGCTCCTCTTCCCTCTGGCTACCTCCACTCCCACTCCCTCTCTTACAACCTCCACTCGCCTGTTGGCTTCCTCATCTTCTCTGCCAGCTACATCCTCTCCACTCCCTGCTACCTCTACTCACCTCCTGACTTCTACCACCTCTCCTCTCTGACTCCTCTCCCCTCAATGCCATCTCCAAATACAGAATTTTTTTTAAAGTGTATTTATATATTGTATCAAATAAAAGTTTGTGTGTAAATGTATGTGCTGGAAATGTGTATAACCAGTCTATTCTCTAGGAACACACAATCACAACCCTGTCTTGCAGATCATCCTGGGCCTTTATGGTGCATTTTTTGGTGTGTATGGAGCATGAAGGCTTTTAAAAATGCAGATATCACCAATGCAAGAACCCCTTTGTCCTCCTTTTTTTAATATATATTTCTTTATTTGTAAAATTAGACATAATAATAAGACATCATAGCATAATTTAAAGTGCTGGTTGGATCAAGAGCATCTTCAGGAATCAAGGACAAGGAACAATGCTATGAAGTCGCTTAATAATTTTAATTAACCTTGTTTATATTAAAATCCACAAATAACAAACAAATAAAAAAAGGGAGCGTTGGATGGCCACAAAAAAACATTCTACATAAAAGTTAAGAACAAAGTTGCACACATAGCCCTATTTTAGAGTTGTTGGGGAACATTAGTTCTTATGTTTAAGAAAGGGGATATTTGAGCAAGCCTCAGATTAGAAGAAGTATTTATTTTTTTTGTATTCTAGGAGACAGCTGTTAATAATCAACAGACACTTAAGCTTGTCTATTCATATAGTTTTGAATTTAGTTCTCTGCTTACAAAATATCGCTACTTGTATGACTGAAAATGCTGCTTATGCTTCTGCTGACAAATGTTGTCAGTACAGGACGGATACTTTCTACAAACAAAGCTGTCAGCTTGTTTTGTGAAACAGATTGCAACACTTATTCAGCTATGGAAGACCTGAGTGTGCTAATTGGTCTCCAGATAACACCCTTTTTATAGGATAACTAGTGTGTCATAGGGAAGAAAAAGTCTTGAGAACCTAATATTGAAATTGGTGACACTAATAGTATATACAATGAAGAAAAGCTTTACTCAGATCAAAAAATGTCACCTATAGGAGATAAAGAGGGTTAGATATAGTAATTTGCAGAGGGTTAATGGTAATTCCACTTGATAATAAACCCACACACACTTGACAAAGAAGAGTATTTAGCTACCTGCAAGAGTGAATTAAGGTGCTGCCTATAGTGGTACTAATATTATGTGCCACACAAGACCATTTTATTGTAATCAATAAGAATAACTACTATAGGGTATTTGGAAGGTTAATGATGGTGTGTTATGACTAAGCACTGCCAGGTGTAAAATGCGTCAAGCTTTGTAAGTAGGTTTTGCCTGTAACTTCAAGGATTTATAATGCACATCATATTTACACTATATTTTGGATACTTAAAAGGCTATATATTGCCAAGATCTCCCCTTCATTTCTTTTGTGGAACATTGTGGACTGTGGCTATAGACACACAGTGGGAGCGTCACTGACTTGTAGCGTGGTTACCCTCATTTCACTCTCTGCCCATCCGGAGCTGGAGTCAAGTAGTCTACTACTGATTTCTATCTGTGGATTCTCCTGTCTATGCCATTATCTTGAGGTTGCTGATATAAAAATTACATATTCACCATTAAAAAATAGTTACATGTTGCCCTGCAGAATGTATAATTAATGCGTGTGATGGAAAGCAAATAATGAATTAGGGAAGTTCTTAATTAATTGGTTAACCTTTGACACATGCATTCTACATTCTGCATGTTTTGCATATCCAGCAAAACAGGTTGGCAACCCTAGCTGTGCAGGTGCTGGTGTGCCCTGCACAAAGCCCTGTGTAATATATGTATGGGCAAGTATAGTTGTCATTTTCAAAGCTTTTCTAGTTTTTTTAAAAAACAGTTTAAAATGTTGATTCCCCCCCCCCCTCCACCTGTCCAAATGCAGGAGAGTAGAGTGGCAGGGTCTTTAGTATCGGCTAACCTGATATTTGTGAGTAAATTTAAATATATTTAAAACCCAGATATTACAATTTTAATGTTAATATGTGTAGTCTAATTTTCTAGTTGGAGTGGTCTTTGAAATTATTATTATTTAAATACCCTCACATCAATTTCACCAGTGTTGAAAAATGTGTGGCAGCTGAGTTGCATGCAGGTATTATCTAATTATGTGGAATGTAGACAATGACATTTTGGACAGTGCTATCTGTAATCTATTGGACTAGTGCCTTATAAATGCATGAGGGTGTAAATTTCAAGGTTTTTTTCAAACTACAAAAACTGTGCAGTCTTTAAAAAAAAGAAGACGGTTAAGATCAAAACCAAGTCCAGAAGAGAGTTGTTGACTTACATAATGTGAAATGAAAAAGTAACAACATAATTGTATATATATATTTGCTAGAGTAAAATAAATAATATCTCTGTTATGCAGGTGTGGTATAATGTGCATGCAAAGAACATTTAATGTAGTCACATTCCTTTATTTTAAAATCCTTGTAAGAAAGAACGCGAATGTATGTTGTTCTTGTTTAATTCTGTGAGCAATGACAGAGTATCTCTGTCTATGTTTTCAGTAATTGTTCCAGTAAATATAACATTTGCTACCAATAAACCCTTGATGAAGATAGCAAGGAGTTTGATAGAGATCACAAACTATGATGATGACTTTCTTAGTGCTTTGTTAGTGTCCCTTTATTGCCACAGGCAGGTCAAAAAATTTTAAATAGTTTAGTAATTGTTTCATAGTTACCAACAATCCTGTTTTTGACAGCACAGTCTGACTTCTTGGGTTCTTGGAGTTCTTGGGCTCATCAATTCACTTCTGTCCCAGTGTTTAACACAACAAAATTTTGGGGGGTACTTGACATCACAATGAGAATAAACAAATGGCCACTCCCTTCTGCAAAATGCAGATTTCATGGAGTGATTGAAAATGTACTTTTACTTATACAGGTACAATGATCTTTGCCATAAGCTAAACTTAAAGGGACACGCCCACTAAAAAATTAAAAGATTTAATTTTTTAAAATTTTGTATTGTTGATTTCAGAAATGTATTTTGTTTTTGTTATATGACTGTATTTAATAAAATATGTAACTAAAAAAGTGTGACTAGGTGAATTATAGCGTTTTTGAGTGCCACCCCTCACCCCCTTTCTCACTTTGAGGCTGAGGACACAGAATGCAGTTTATAAGTCTGAATTCTGACTATAGACTTGCATTGAATGGGAGGATAATGTAACTTTTACATCACAATGAGCCAGAGTGATATTCCTGTTTGATCAGGTTAATCTCCTCTCTCTGTGTTGGAAATCAGGATAAAAAAAAGTTGTACACAAGAACCTAGTCCTGCCCACTCTGATACACAGGAGCCAGTAAGAGAGAAGGGGTGTATCTTATCACATCATCATGCAGGCTTTGGCCACAGTTGTAAAGTGAGACTGGCTGAAAGATTTTGGACGATGTTGTATCATGGGAAATATTCACAAAATGGAGCCAGGAGATATACACCTAATTTTATTTTTCCTTTTATATGCAAATAATCCATTCATATTACAAAAAAACAGTGGCATATGATTTATAAAATGTGTTTGTTTTATATTACCAGGTTATCTAGTTACATGTTATGTAAGTGGTAGTGGCCCTTTAAAGTGAAGCACCACGCTATATCTTTACAGAGGGCTTAATAAAAAAAATGGTCTAGTGCTTACCCATAAATATTAATAGTGGTCCCTCTTCATCTCCAGTGCTACTGCCAACATCTTGTGCAACTCCTCTAAAACTGAGGATAATGCCATATTTTCACTTACTGCCTGCTCCATTTTAATTCACTTTCATAACTGTTAACATTCACATTTGTGTTCATATTCACATTCTCACTCGCTTCTCCTTCACTGTCATTGTTCCTTCACATTCACTAATCATTAGCAAACTCATCCCTGTCATCATTCACAAATAATTCCCTTTCTCTTGGTTTACAAGATTGAATATAGACACATTTGGACCAGTGTTAAGCAACAACTTATGATGTCACTCTTAATGATTCCTCTGCTGGCACAAAAGTGTTCTTTTTCCAAAAAACATTTTAAGATTTGTAGAAAGTTTGGAGTTGTAATGATTTGAATAATTATGCAGTTCTCAGGGTTAGGGCAAATTATTTATTTTGGTGACATCCTTTTATCAGTTAGTATTATATATTATCACTTTCTCCAATTTCTGAGTATCAGTATGTTTGAATAACCTAAAACAATTATGATATTGCCATTTATATTTTGCTCCTATACAGTATACACTTGGTTTTTCCACATGTATCATCTGGTGATGGAAACTAGATTTTCAGAATTCCTTTAAAACAGGTGAAATTTCTGTTATTTCTGATCAATTGGCATTTTTTGCAACATTTATTTTTTATTCACACAGTTTGTAATTCTTTTTCATTGGTTGGGGGTTTCTCCACTTAGTGCAATTAGTGATTAATCTTATACGTCCCAAAATGAAGAGGATAGAAGCTTTAAAATGTGGTTTTATTCTTTGTATTTATTAGTTCAAATTACAGGAGACTTCAGGAGCCAAACAGAGTAATTCAAGAGCCAGCCTGGGTATTTTTTTTGGAGCCAGAGAATTTGTACTTCCATAGAATTCTAAGTAAAACTTTCAAAACAGTTAGAAGCCAACAACAGGGATTTTAGGATTCAAGGCTCCTTGTGTAATTCAGGAGCCAGCCTGGGTATTTTCAGGAGCCAGATAAATTGTACTTCTATAGAGTTCTATGTAAAACAATCAAATAACAAAAAGTTAGGAGTCCTGGCTCGATGCATACTTAGATTGGTGAAGCACTGTGTATTTTAAAGTCTAGTCTGAGTTGATAACGTCACCATCAGTGCCTAGCTCCCCATATAAACATAGTAGGTATACTGTACCACAATCAGTCTGGCTAACAAATTAAATTGTGCCCCTGTTTTATATGCACCTACTGGTCTGATGCAAATACATTTTTACAAGACAGCTTTCTATTCCCAGTCTGAACAATACTTGCCAGCGTTACTGTTGAAGTGAAAAATTTGTAATTTTTGGAATATGTTGAGCTGTCTCTTTAAATGCATTAAAATCTCCTCAGTATCGATGAAAATGAGTCCACATGGCAGGTCTAAACAACAGATTCCTGCTATTTGTTTTTTTAAGATTTATTTCAAATTGTTATGGAGCTTTAGAATGTCTAGCAGATGCTAGGAGATGTCAGAGTTGTTACATATACTGAGTTTATGCGGTATTAGTCATCAATAAATGAATATTTTGTTTAGGTGCAGTAATGACCTATTCAGAAAGGTATATCACTATGTCATAGATCTGCTAAATCTACCTATTTCCCTTTAAGGGTGTAACCAAAAATTGATCGGCACCAGTGCCATTATTACTTATTTCTAGCATTTTTAGGGCCCAGTCAGAACTTGACGGGATTATGTTGTTTACAACCTAAATTACTGTTACTATAATTTAGCAATTGTGGGCGTGCCTACATGTATTGACACAAAGCATGGTTGCAGTTATAAAAACTATGGACAACCATTAGACAAGTATTTGTTGCTAGACCGGAGACAGGGGCTGTGTCATCTCAAATGGATAAGACTAGACAGTAGGGTTACCACCAAGCCAGTACTTTACCAGCAGGCCTGCAAAAATTGGCTCAAAGGCCAAGTTAAAATTGGCTCAAAGGCCATGTTAAGTCTAAATAGGCAATAGCAAGGCCAGTATTTTTTAAGAAAAAGTGGCAACCCTACTAGAGGTTAGTATGATTACTTTTTTTTTACTTAAAGAGGATTCAGAATGGGTAATGTGCAGCATCCAATGAATCCTTTAGGAGTAGGATGATGTTTGCCCGGAGAGATCATATGCAATCATTAGATAGGTCACAAATAAGTGTTCATACATGAGACCGATCCGCACTTGCTAACTGAGTAGGTTACAGTAAATAAGAAATTAGGTTAATTATTAATTATAAATTGTAATTGCCTCCAGCAGAGCATAAGTTATATTATGTAATACAACAACACAATATATTACCCAATGACAACGTCATGTTAATCTGGTTAACATACCCATTATTATCATAATTAACATACTACCATATTACCGTACTTAGGGACACTACCACTTACATAAACTGTAACTAGATTATCTGTGCATTTGAGTTAAAACTATGTGTAGAATAGATGCCAAGATGTTTTTTGTGTTTGTTTCGATATATTTAAGTAAAACGGGAAAATAAAGTTATGTGTTTACTGCCTGGAGCCATTTTCTGAAATGTTCCCATGATGCAACAGCCTCAAAAACCTTAGATCAGGGCTCACTTTACAGCTGGGGGAAAATCCTAGACATGATGTCAAATGATACACCCCCTGCAGCCGTGGGGCAGTGGGGCAGGACTAGGTGTGTCTATACAGTAACTTCCAGCACATTACTTGCAAAGATAGCAGGTGGGATGGAGCCTGTGTGTCCATCCCATCTGCTATCTTTGCAACTGATGCCCATAATCTGAAGTTGCACCTTGGTGGATGGTTGGGATTATAATCCCATAATACCAATTAATCAGAGCCAGTATAAGGGGTCTAGCTTGAGTGAAGCCATTCCCGAAGGGGGGGGGGGGTGTTCTCAGGGCCGGCCTTAGGGGTGTGCGACCTGTGCCGCCCGCCAGCTTAAAAAAAAAAGTTTTAAAAAATAAAAAAGCCGGTAGAGGCACTGGCTGGGGGAGATCAAAAGATCCCCCCTCACCAGCCCTCTGCTCGGCATGCTCTGCTGTGTCGGGGAGGGGGCGGAGCTAACCGGCTGAGCGGTGTAGCTCCGCCCCCACCCTGTGAAGCAGAGCAGCGTCTGCTTCACGGGGAGCTGTGGGCAGCAAAATAAAGTGCTGCTCGGCTCCACATGCCTGCATTAAGCATGGGGAGCCGAGCAGCACTTTATTTTGCTGCCCACAGCTCCCCGTGAAGCAGACGCTGCTCTGCTTCACAGGTTGGGGCGGAGCTACACCGCTCACCCGGTTAGCTCCGCCCCCTCCCTGATCAAAATTTGCAAGGGGAGAGAGAGAGACAGACAGAACAGGGGGAGGGGGAGAGAGAGACAGACAGAACAGGGGGAGGGGGAGAGAGAGACAGACAGAACAGGGGGAGGGGGAGAGAGAGAGACAGACAGAACAAGGAGAGAGAGTCAGACAGAACAAGGGGAGGGGGAGAGAGAGAGACAGAATGGGGGGAGTGAGACAGAACAGGGGGAGAGAGAGAGACAGACAGAACAAGGGGAGAGAGAGACAGACAGAACAGGGGGAGAGAGAGACAGACAGAACAGGAGGAGGGGAGAGAGAGACAGAACAGGAGGAGGGGGAGAGAGAGAGACAGAACAGGGGGAGAGAGACAGAGAACACGGTTGTCTGGGGGGGGGAGACAGAACACGGGTGTCTGGGGGGGGGGGACAGAACAGGGGGGAGGGGGACAGAACAGGGAGAGGAGTTAGAGCGAGACAAACGTGGCAAGGAAGAGGGAAGGGACACATACATAGGGTGGGGGGGGGGGGGGGGCGCCACGGGGGAAGCCCGCACAGGGCGCTGGGACACTTAAGGCCGGCCCTGGATGTTCTGGATTCTTTTATACAAATATAGACATTGCCTCTTTGCATTTGTCTAGGGAGGGAGTATTATGCTGCATTAGAGGGTGAGATGCTGCACTGGAGGGTGAGATCTTCACTGGATCACTCACACTCACAGATACACTCACTGACAGGCAGAATCAGCCAACACCCACTCACTGACAGACACCCTCAGCCAGCACACACCCCCGCTGACACACTCAGTCAGCACATACACACACACTGACACTCTCAGCCAGCACATACACACATGCTGACACTCAGCCAGCACAAACACACATGCTGACACTCAGCCAGCACAAGCTGACACTCAGCCATACACACACACTGACACTCTCAGCCAACACATACACACACTGACACCCTCAGCCAGCAAATGCACACACTGACACACTGAGTCAGCACCAGGGGATGGCTGGCAGCCTTAGGCCTGGGGGGCAAATCCAGTCAAGTGGCCCATTGCATCATCGAATCGCCTCCCCATCCACGGCCATCTTTTCCTTGTTTTATAACGAATATTGCCAGGATTTTCCCTCACAATATGCCAGGATTTGCCATTTAATATGCTAGAATTTTCCCTTACAAAATGCCAGGATTATGCCCCTCAGTATGCCAGGATTATGCCCCTCAATATGCCAGGATTATGCCCCTCAATATGCCAGGATTATGCCCCACAATATGCCAGGATTTTCTCCTCAATATGCCACGATGATGCCCCCTCAATATGCCAGTATTTTCCCCTAAATATGCCAGGATTATGCCCCTCAATATGCCAGGATTATGCCCCTCAATATGCCAGGATTATGCCCCTCAATATGCCAGGATTTAGACACCCAATATGCCAGGATTTTCCCCTCAATATGCCAAGATGATGCCCCCTCAATATGCCAGGATTTCCCCCTCAATATGCCAGGATTATGCCCCTCAATATGCCAGGATTTAGACACCCAATATCCCAAAATTTGGGCACCCCCCCTACCCACATTGCACACCTACGACATGAACCATAACCCATGTTGCACACCAGGACATGCCCCATCACCACATTTACATGCCTCCATCACCCCATTACATACACATTTCCAGTATTATTTGCCATTAATATTCCCCAGCCAATTTGTCCCATAATATGCCAGTGTTATTCTGCAATTTAATATGACTCAGTAAATTTGCCCAATAATATTCCAAGGTTATCTGCAATTTAATATGCCCCTGCTAATTTGCCCAATATGCCAGTGTTAATTGCCATTTAATATTCCCCAGCCATTTTGCCCAATAATATGCCAGTCTTATTCTGCCATTTAATATTCCCCAGACGATTTGTCCAATAATATGCCAGTGTTATTCTGCCATTTAATATTCCCCAGCCAATTTGCCCAATAATATGCCAGTCTTATTTGCCATGTAATATTCCCCAGCCAATTTGCCCAATAATATGCCAGTGTTATTTGCCATGTAATATTCCCCAGCCAATTTGCCCAATAATATGCCAGTCTTATTTGCCATGTAATATGCCCCAGCCAATTTTCCCAATAATATGCCAGTCTTATTTGCCATGTAATATGCCCCAGCCAATTTTCCCAATAATATGCCAGTCTTATTTGCCATGTAATATGCCCCAGCCATTTTGCCCAATAATATGCCAGTCTTATTTGCCATGTAATATTCCCCAGCCAATTTGCCCAATAATATGCCAGTCTTATTTGCCATTTAATATTCCCCAGCCAATTTGCCCAATAATATGCCAGTCTTATTTGCCATGTAATATTCCCCAGCCAATTTGCCCAATAATATGCCAGTGTTTTTTGCCCCCCCCCCCCTTACCTTTTTCCCTGGTCCCTCCATGCTGCCTGTTCGGCCTCCCGGCGGTTATGCGTCTGACGTCAGAGCGCCGATCACGTGACTGTCGGCACTTCCGTGTCAGTCTACACAGGGAGCCGAACAGGCAGCACGGAGGTTTCTCTGTGCTGCCTGTTCGGCTCCCCGTGCAGCTTTGCAGGCAGAGCGGAGGTGAGAGGGGATCTTCCGATCCCTTCTCAGTCTCTGCCTGCAAGCGCGTTTTTTTTTTTTTTAAACACTGGCCCAGCGGCCGTGTTTTATATAGCTTAGGGCGGCCTGGGGGGCAATTGCCACCCTGCCCCCCGGCCCAGCCCGCCCCTGGTCAGCACATACACACATGCTGACATGCAGCCAGCACATACACACACACTGACACCCTCACCCAGCCCATACACTCACTGACAGGCAGAATCAGCCAACACCCACTCACTGACAGACACCCTCAGCCAGCACACAGCCCCGCTGACACACTCAGTCAGCACATACACACACACTGACACTCTCAGCCAGCACATACACACATTCTGACACTCAGCCAGCACATACACACATGCTGACACTCAGCCAGCACATGCACACACGCCAACACTCAGCCAGCAAATGCACACAAGCTGACACTCAGCCAGCACATACACACACGCTGACACTCAGCCAGCACATACACACATGCTGACACTCAGCCAGCACATACACACATGCTGACACTCAGCCATACACACACTGACACCCTCAGCCAGCAAATGCACACAGACACACTCAGTCAGCACATACACACACTGACAGTCTCAACCAGCACATACACACATGCTGACACGCACCCAGCACATACACACACACTGACACTCTCAGCCAGCACATACACACATGCTGACACTCAGTCAGCACATAGAAACATAGAATGTGTCGGCAGATAAGAACCATTCGGTCCATCTAGTCTGCCCAATTTTTTTTGAGTACTTTTATTAGTCCCCCGTTCCGGTCTTATAGCTAGGATAGCCTTGTGTCTATCCCACGCATGCTTAAAATCCTTGATTGTGTTTACCTCTACCACTTCTGCTGGCAGGCTATTCCATACATCCACTACCCTCTCAGTAAAGTAATACTTCCTGATATTACTTTTAAATCGTTGCCCCTCAAATTTAAGACTATGTCCTCTAGTTGTGGTAGTTTTTCTTCTTTTAAATATACTCTCTTCCTTTACTGTATTGATTCCCTTTATGTATTTAAATGTTTCTATCATATCCCCCCTGTTACGTCTTTCCTCCAAGCTATACATGTTAAGATGCTTTAACCTTTCCTGGTAAGTTTTATCCTTTAACCCATGAACCAGTTTAGTAGCCCTTCTCTGAACTCTCTCCAAAGTATCAATATCCTTCTGGAGATACGGTCTCCAGTACTGCGTACAATACTCCAAGTGAAGTCTCACCAGTGCTCTGTACAATGGCATGAACACTTCCCTCTTTCTACTCCTAATACCTCTCCCTATGCAACCAAGGATTATGCTAGCATTTCCTGCTGCTCTATTGCATTGCCTACCTACCTTCAGGTCCTCTGAAATTATTACTCCTAAATCTCTTTCCTCAGATGTTGAGGTTAGGACTGTACCAAATGTGTACCACATACACACACACTGACACCCTCACCCAGCCCATACACACACTGACACTCTCAGCCAGCACAAGCTGACACTCAGCCATACACACACACTGACACTCTCAGCCAGCACATGCACACACAAACTGACACTCTCAGCCAGCACATGCACACTGACACTCTCAGCCAGCACATACACACACTGACACACTCAGCCATCACATAGACACCTACATAACTAAGGATGATGGCTCCTTCGCTCCCACTGTAGCGTGTACAGCGGGCAAGAAAGCCTGTACCCCGCATGTGAAGTACTGAATCCCCAAACTGGACGCCGCCAACCTCGGCTTTCATGCCGCATGTGTAGGCTCTGACACCCGCTGGCTCCTCACTCCATTCTCCATGCGGCGAGAAAGCCACGAGTACAGAGACATCCGACGGGCGCTCTTATCTGTTGGATGGGCTTGGCGGCGGTGTCCGTTTCAGGGAGTGAGTCCCTTCCCATGTGGTGAGAAAGTCATGAGTAAATAAACTCACATAAAAAAAACAAAAAAAAACAACAACACATATCTAAAATCAACAGTGCAAAATAAAAAAAAATAAAACGTTTTCATTTTTTGGGTGGGAGTGTCCCTTTAAAAGGGACGGTCTTGTCACCTTTATTACTTTGGTACTTGTAGGCAACAAAGAGTAGACTGTTACTTTCAGTTAAAAAAAAAAAAAAAATCTTCTCTCGTTAAACCTAAATAAATGCCTATTCCCCCCGGCACCACCAGCGCTACCTATCCTGCCTGTGTTGGAGATGCATATATACGCTCAGTGTGCCTCTTGAACTCCCCTCCCTCCCTGCCGCCGCTGCTGCTGTTGCTCCGCTTCACTCATGAGAGGGGGCGAAGTATCCAGAGAACCACTTACCCAGACTTAACTAGGCTCCGACCATGTCCACATTTCAGGCCCGGGAGCATGCTACCTCCAAGTCTGTGACAACAATCTTCTCCAGAGTCCAATGCTTTGCACGATTTTCTCCTGATAAAGCTGTGACTGCTGTTCCAGCGAAATGCGTTGAGTGTCTGCATTTGTTCCTGTTTCCAGTGTGTCCTTCAGCGGTAGCTATTTTTCACATCTCACCATTTTTGTGAGTGCAATATTTACCCACTTCATACCATTTTGGGTCCAAACTGTATCACACTATTAGTGTTGTTTGTATTTGTATAAGATAGAGAAAAGCCAACAGATTTTGGAAGCAGAACCCATGTTAACCAATATAAACCTTAAAGAGACACTACACTTTATTTTGTTAGTTGTCCCTACTATGAGTAAAAACTGGCGTGTACTTTTGATAGTACATGCCAGTTTATCCTCTGACCAACAGGTGCCATGCTTCCCCTGCTGATTCCATGCAAAAACAAGGGTCTTTCTCTGTGCTAATAGCGAGAGACCCTTGCGTTCTGATTGGCTGTGCCATGCAAAAACGAGGGTCTTTCTCTGCGCTAGCAGCGAGAGACCCCTGCATTGATTGGCTGTGAGCGTGCTGATGTTCGTCAGAACCCGCCAACCAGGAACTGCTGTGTCTCGCATGTGAGACACAGCAGTTAGTAAACCGGCGTGTATCTATTAAGGTACACATCTGGTTTACTTAACTGACCCGGATGCTCCTTTAAATTAGGGTGGGAGGGAGGTTCAAGTTTTTGCATTTGCTACACCAGCTTTTATATAAGATAGCCTGAAGCCCCTCCCACTCGCTACACCACCAATGACCACCAGCCTTGCAAAACAGGAGCTGTCAAGGCCCATTTTCATCTATTTGTCTCTGTGGGCTTCAATATTGTTACTCTCACCAAGCTCCAGTTTGGTATTGAGATTAAATACAGAGAGGTTAGCACTAATTAGTGGTTGTATAATAGAGGTGGGGTGGGGTGGAATGGTTCAGATATTTAGCTTTCCCTCTCCAACAATTACCTAAGCTGTGCAGAACATTGTGGATAATGTAGTCAGAACAGCAGGAGCACCATAGCTAGCCATCTTTTTCTAAGCCATTCCAGCTGCTTGGACTCCACTTCTCATGATACTCTGCCTACCACATGTCTACCCTTCAGTCACAGTTATGTTCCTAAATCCTCAATAACGTGTTTACTTGTCTGGGGCTCTATGCATTCTGTGTGCAGACTAATGACAGTGCAATAAAAAAATCGCTCTGAAAAATACCCCTCTTATATTCGAGGTCGTTTTATAATCTGACCTCAAATCGAGGTCAGATTATAAGACTGGGATCCAAGTCCCCCGCAGAGCTGCAGGGGACCTGGATCCCCCTCGCTAACACCCTGATGCGCGCAGACATCCTCCCCTGCTGCCGCCCGGCACGACCGCCAGGACTTCTATGATGAAGCCGGGTCCTTTTGGCTTCATCTTTAAAGTCCCGGCGGAAGTGCCGGGCAGCAGCGGAGGTGTCTGCGCGTATCGTGCAAACATCCTCCGGCTGCCTCCACTGGCCACCAATGATATTTGGGCAGCCGGGGGATGTCTGCACGATAGTGCAAACATCCCCCATGCTGCCCGATACTTCCGTCTAATATGACGGACCGGCTGTCCGTCATAATGGACGGAGGTGTCGGGCAGCATGGAGGATGTCTGCACGTATCGTGCAGACATCCCCCGGCTGCCCCCATTAGCCACCAGGGAGATATGGGCAGCTGGGGGATGTCTGCACATATCGTGCAGACATCCCCCAGCTGCCCCCACTAGCCACCAGGGAGGCTATTTTAGGGGGGAAGGAGGGGGGAGCCAGACAACATTGGGGGGAGGGTGGGGGAGAGAGACAGACAACATTGGGGGGAGGGTGGGGGAGAGAGACAGACAACATTGGGGGGAGCATTGGCACATAAAAGGTAAATAGAAACAAGAAATGCATTTTTTTAAATATCATAAGTTTTTATCAAATATGAAAAAGCAATTTACATGTGAATATATACAAGTTAAACTTTTTTCCTATAGGGTAGTCTTATATTCAGGCTTTTCGTTTTTTTCCTAAAGGAATATCCATAGTTTGGGGGGTTGTCTTATAATCAGGGTCGTCTTATATTCAAGCAAATACGGTAAGTCCTTTATGCTTGTTGTATCAGTCTGACATAGTGCACAGTGAGAGTGGAGCCAAGAAGAGATCATCTGTTTCTGCATATACAGCTGTACGCTAAAAAAAAAAAAAGTTGTGGCTTTTTTATTTTTGCAGGTCCAAAATGATTTGTGTTTGAGAGAGCAAAAAATATAATACTAACCTAATGCAATACTCTTCACCATATGAAACTATTTGCCCACAACTGTTTTGTCATGCTTTTTTTTCTGAATTGATTAATCAAATGATTAACCCACCCTTACTCATCTGGTTCTTAGCTTATTGTTACTGTCTATTTATAAGTACTGCTATTTATTGAGCTGCTAAGGTGTTCTCACTCTTAGTTCCCTGGCGTGCTGACACTGCTTTCCCTGTGATCCCCATACTGTATTTACCTCCTGGATTTTTGAGTTCAGCCTATTTGGATATCCTGATCTCTCTTGCATTGACCATGGCTTGCCTTACCTTTTTCCCTCCTTTGTTGCCCGCCCCGATCCCGGCTTGGAACCCCATTTATGCTCCTTTGCTGCCTGCATTGACCACAAATGTTGACAAATGTCTAATGTTGACTCTCTCTACTGCTCCCCTTTGGCCTCCCAGACTACCTCCCTGCCATAGGCTCCCAGCCACAGCACGTCCAAGCATAGAGAAAACTTGCGTGTCTCTATTAACTTGTTAATGACAATGCCCGTTAACGACAATGCATTCGTGACAATGCCCGTACACGTACAGGCTGCCATTAAAATAGCGCAATTGCTGCGTTTTTGCTGCGATTCGTACTATGCAAGTGAAGGCAAGCAGGAAAGCAAAACAATTGTTTGAAAATTGCTGTCAGGACCACTCGTGGGTGTCTTAAAGTGACAGGCCAGTGACAATCACTGACAATCAAGCCCCCTCACCCAATGCAAGTCTAAAACAGCCAGAAAAAGGGCTGTCTTACCTGCAATAGCTGAGACAGGCTGTCTCAGGGATTGCAGTGAGGAATGTGATTACCAAAAAGCAATTGCCATCCTCCCCCAAATCTGGGGGAAAGAGATGGGGAAAATTGATCCTGGTTTCCTTAATAGTTAGGCTGACCAGAATCAACCAATATTTTTTGCATTTATTTATGAGATCACTGTGAAAATCAATCACATTGACCATATATAATAAATGCAAAAAATACACTAAATGACAATCAGTGCTGTAAGAATGCTGATTGTCCAAATCTACCCTCTCTCTCACGGACACATTTTATCTTGTGTCAGAGAGAGAGAGAGATGAGAGAAATATACCGTGACCCAGAACATTTTTTTAATAAAAAACCCCACAAAAAAACACTTTGTTTGCCATTTTTACAGTTTATTAAATTTTACACATTACACAAAGGGTTAAGTCTCAAAAATGGTTACAGAAGAAAGCCCTACATGCCCTTAAAAAAAACCCAATCTATAATATGTGGGGATTCATTCAAATAGCAAGTGTGCACTTTTATTTAAATGCACACATGGCTAAAGTAGAAAAAATGCGATTGTCCAGAATGGACAACAAAATAAAAAAAAACATTATCCTGAAGGGGTTAAGATATACGTCGGGTTTACTCCGGACCATCAGGACACCTTTTTTAATCTTCAAGGAAGCAAGGGTTAAAAAAAAAATTTAGTTGCCTTTTAAGATCAGGAAATTGCTTTTAAATCATCTGGTGTTTTTTTTTGTGTGTTTTTTTTTACCAAATAAAACAAAAAATTCTGCAAGCAATGCTTATCCACATCCATTTCATTTATTACTTCAGGAGAAAGTTAATGAATTGCTTAAGTCTGGGTTAAACCACTTTTTAGTTTTGCCTGGATCTTTAACATGCCTGAACTTGTAAAGTGAAAACTCATGCCTTGCAATCATTGTGGCATGCAGAGACTTGTCCTGTCCAATTGTTACAGTGTGTGTGTTTTAGCCTGGACATGTCAGAGACACAGGACGTGCTACTAAATAAAGAATTATATAACACACATTTTATTTTCACAGAAAAATGCATTTGGGGAAAAAAAAGTATCTAAAAAACAATATAATACATTGTTTATTATAAATGCATTATTGTCTCAATATGTGTAAATATATTTTACACATATTGTTATTTTATAACTGTTTCAAAAACGATTATATTATTTTGCCTTTTATTGAAAATGTAACAAAATAATAAAATGTACTAATTTATCAAGCAAGTATAAAATGCTTTCAGCAGCAAACAGCAGTCGATATTCACAGCTAAGAGTTTGTATTTTATTTCATATGGACTGAAAGGAAAACTTTTATGGAAAACAAAAAATCTGCAATTTGGTCTGATATAATACTTTACCTATGGTGATGCGGTCAGCAGGACAGGTTGCTAGACAGCCAAGAGGATGGAAGAAATGGTCAATCACTGCATGGGCGCCAAAGTTACATTGTGTTATGGGTGTGTCCATTGCAATTGAAACACCCCTCAAGACACAGACAGGTGTCTGCAGCTTCTCAGATGTCACAGATCATTTAGTTCTCCATTATACACTAGTGTAAGCCGACTAGTTGCCTCTGTAAGCTCTCTTAAAAGGGACTGTCTAGTGCCCAAAATGCATCTTCCAAATATTAATGCATATTACCGTATTTGCTCGATTATAAGACGACCCTGATTATAAGACGACCCCCCCAAATTTGTACATTCCTTTAGGAAAAAAACTAAAAGCCTGATTATAACACTACCCTATAGGAAAAAAGTTTAACTTGTATTTATGTAAATTGCTTTTTAATATTTAATAAAAAATTTATATTATACAAATGCATTTCTTGTTTTTATTTGCTTTTATGTGCCAATGCGGCCTCTCTCCCGCTCCCCCAGCTGTCTTTCCCCCCCAGCGTTGTCTCTCTCTCCCCCCAAAACTTTTCTCTCTTGTCTCTATCTATCCCCCCTCCCCTTTTCTCTCTGTCCCCCTCCCTCCCCTTGTCTGTGTCTCCCCCCCTTGTCTGTCTGTGTCCTCCCCTCTCCCCCTCCCTTTGTCTCTCTATATCCCCCCCTCCCCTTTTATCTCTGTCCCCCTCCCTCCCCTTGTCTGTCTCCCCCCCCCCATTTTGTCTGTTTGTGTCCTCCCCCCTCTCCCTCTCTTTGTCTCTTTCTCCCTCCCCCCCCCCTTGTCTGTCTGTGTCCTCTGTCCACCCCCCTCCCCCTTACCTGGTTTTGTTCCCTGGTGGCTAGTGGGGGCAGCCGGGGGATGTCTGCACTCCATGCTGCCCGACACCTCCGTCTATTATGGCGGACAGCTGGTCCGTCATAATAGACTGCCGTGTCAGGCAGCATGGAGGATGTCTGCACGTATCGTGCAGACATCCCCCAGCTGCCCGATTTTCCCTGGTGGCTAGTGGGGCAGCAGAGGATGTCTGTGCGATGAGCGCAGACCTCCCCTGCTGCCGCCCGGCACGATCGCCGGGACTTCTGTGACGAAAGCGGAAGTACCCGGCTTCTTCATAGAAGCCCCGGAGGTCGTGCCCGGCGGAAGCAGGGGAGTCTGCGCTCATCGCGCAGACATCCCCTGCTGTTAGAGAGGGGGATCCAGGTCCCCTGCAGCTCTGCTGGGGACCTGGATCCATGTCTTATAATCTTACCTCAATTTGAGGTCAGATTATAAGAAGACCTCGAATGTAAGACCTCGAAAGGAGGATTTTTCTGAAAAAAACCTTGTCTTATATTCAAGCAAATACGGTAATGTTCTTTCAAATTACTTTAAAATGCATGTCTTACACTTTGCATTGCTTAAGATATAAAATACAGCTAGAAGAAATTGTGAAAATACAGCAGTTTGCAAGAAACAAGGACTGCCCACACTAGCTGAGTAATTTCCTTTTTTTTTTTTTTTTTGCTGCAGGAACCAATGAGAATAATGCCATTCAAATGAATGAAATATCCTGTCTCTCTAGTGATGTCATCAGACAATGTGTTGCACTGTTAGAGATCCTACTTTGTACAAGAGCAAGTTCACTAATAGGCCACTCAGTAGACTCAATTTGAGGAGGACAGTAAGTGACTAAATGAAACACACAACTTTATATCCTCAGTGTCTACAGAATCAGTGCTGCTGCACCTGCAGTAAACATGCAGAGTTATCACTGTAGAGGGCTTGGGTCTAAAAATGTGATTTATACAGAATGCATGCATCAAATCACACAGGGATAAAAGCCTGTTCATTATACAAGCAGTGATCTTCATCTTGCACCAAAGTGAGTTTGGGGACTAGACTGCCCCTTTAATTGGCTGCTGTGGCGCATCAAATACACATGCCTTCAATTGTGGTGTTTTTATAATGTTTCTGTGTAACTTGGCCTATTATAGTGAAGGATTACTACCCTTTTCTAATGAAATATGACATTATAAAGGCTATTCAGTATGTTATTTCAGTTAGTAGTTAATGAAAATATTTTTAATAAAAAATCTATGCAATACTGGTGATGAATAATTAATAATAATTAAGAGTTGACACAAAATAATTGAAAAAATATAAATTAATAATTAATAAAAAAAATGAAAATAATTTGCCGCACACTCAAGCCATAAAGAACATACATAATCAATTATAATAACACACTTACAAACAAGCATCAATAATTTTATTTAGAATGTGTTTTACCTGGAAGAATACACTGAGATTTCTCTAATTTTCAAGAATATCCTGGGGACCCAGTCCAGAATGGAATTACAGAGTTACACATTTAACAGTAGATTAAAAATACATACATACATATATTTAAACAAGTTGGATGGAGAACATACAGGGTAAATCATTAATAATACAAAAAAGGAACATGTACAGTATACAAAGGAGTTTGCAAACTAATAACACAATCTGTTTTCAGGGATTTTAGACTAGAGGACGATTTGGCAGAATCAGGAAGGCTATTCCACATACGAGGAGCTCGACCTGCTTCCTTTTCGAAGTGATGGATCGCTAGTGAAGGGTTGTATAATCAATTATACATCACTGTATTGGCAAAAGAAAAATTAAAATAAAAAAAACAACAACACTACAAGCGTATCAGAACTCTGAAATGCATATTATAAATAAGGGGGTGCAACAGTGACCACAATAATATTAATTATTATGAGTGGCAGATGAGTGGTTGAAATTAATGTAACAATGAGTAAGTAGTTAAACCTTGATAAGCATCAAGTTACAAACGAATGTATCCAAATGACAGTAAAAATATGTGGATACTAACTTCCTTATAGCAAAAGAGGACTTTTGTCACATCAAGGTGAAAAAGTGTATTGATAGATGATAACCAACCCAGTGGGAGGATTCAAATGCTACTCCAATAAAACACCCTGGAACAGACCACACAGAAATGCCCAGGGAGGAGTAATCATCATCCAGATCTCTCAAAAGTTACTCTTTGCTACAAGGAAGTTAGTAATCCTTTTTTTTTTTTTAAATTTAACTATCATTTGGATACATTCATTTGTAACTTAATCTTTTTGAGGGTTTAACTTCTCATTGTTACATTTATTTCAACCATCTATCTGCCACATTAATGTTTATCATTTATATTATATAAACTGAAAGGAAAACTATTATAGAAAACTAAGTAATCTGCAATTAGGTTAGATATAATACTTCACATAAGGTGATGCGGTCGGCAGGACAGGTGTTATTTTCTAGAAAGCCAAGGGGATGTTGGACCCACCTACAGCGTTCATTGCTGTACCTACGTTGTGTTCTGGTACTCTCTTAATGTGCCTTTCCGATTTTAATTGTTTTCTTGCCAATATAATCTTAACTATAAAACAGAAAATGTCTGTTTGCTTGTATTTTTGTCTCAAGTGCTCAAAACTCTAGAACGCTGAACTCTAGAATAATGAAATATGCGTAGCTTATTCATGCTGGAATTCCTAGGTCAGTGCAGCTATTTTCAGCTCTTTATGTTGTTTCTCTCCAGAGTTCTGAGTTAATTAAGTTTTGAGGTGAACAGAATGGACATTGGGGATAGGCAATAGAGATTATAACATCACCGGTGATGTAGAACAATGACAGCAAATGAGATTTCTACCATAAAGATATAACCCTTTATGTTATAGGTTTCAAAGGTTCTATGGGTGGCATTTCTAGATCAACACAACTATTTTCTGCTCTCTACATTGTTCCTTTCCCGCGTAATGGGTTTATTATGTTTTGAGAACTGTGTATAGAGAACTGTAGCTGATGTCATAATCTTTTTTCATGAGGAAATGACAGCGCATAGGCTTAACATCAGTCTTTTTTACAGGCTGATAGTATAGAATGCATGTTGTTTACAAGCCGGAGCAACGAGACTACACGCCGAATTCTTTTGAATCCAAAAGTAGACTGAAATACACTGAACCGAGGAAGTGTGACAGAGGAAGTGAAGAATCTAAAATCGGGGTGAAGTCGGGTAGTAAAGCTAGTTATTTATAATGGATTACTGCTGCTTGAATGTGAGTGTGTTTTTATCATTTATAAAATATGGTTCTTTACATCTTAAATGTGCGCCTAATTTAAATGTCTAAAAACTAAGATTAATAACCAATTTTTACTAATAATTAATGGCAACATCTAAGTCAATTGTACTATACTCTGTATCTGTTTAAAACTTTGTAAAATGTAGAAATTCCAAAAGTACCACCTTTTTGAACACTGAAAACAGCCTGTTTGGGATTGCACCAATCAAACTGAAGGGACAAAATATAGCAGTTTCTGACATCGACAACATGGATAAACAAAAATAACAGAATTGAACATTAAGGATATTGGAACTCTTTCATGTGTAAAAAAGAATGACAATATTTATTTGAGTTTTGAAGCTCCAAACACAACATTTTTACATGTTAAAATACCGGTGAATAAACATTTATGAATTAAAGTAACTGTCAAACTGCTTTAAAAAATAATAACAAAATGTAAGAATTTTTTCAGAGTTACATGGTTGGAATCTTTTTTGCTCATCCATCCTCAATAAATGTTTCTGTAGAATTTCACTAATAAATTAAAGCAAAAGCATTCATAGCTTTTTTTTTTTTTATTGTTTTGTGGAATAATCCAGCTTTGTCTGCTGAAGAGATGAAGAACAATAGACTCAATTGAAAAATAAAACCTACACATTTTCTTTCTAATGTTACTGTGGGTGACTCATATTTGCATTTTTTTTTATCATTTGTATTTTCTGGCCTTTATCATATTCTAACATCCTTTGACAAGAAATTGTATATATAATACAAACAATTGATCTAAAAGGTGTAGATCTAGTTTGAATTATTTACTTCACATTGTCATAATATGTTACATATTTTAAGTTATTGGTCTCTCAAGTCCCAGAATCTGCACATCAATACTAGAACTTGTAAAACTATGATAAGAGCAAGTGCAAATAGTTAATAAGCGGAGTAAACATTTATACCAGTTAAGACTAGGGGCAGCTTTGATATTACTTACCTGTTGAACCTCACATTCTTAGCCAGACATAATCATATAACAAGTGAATCAGTGCTCTTTCCCAACACTTCACACACTTAGTTACCCATTTATAGAGGCATGATTTCCTCCACGTGTTATACAGAGGGAAAAAATATGAAAAAAATATAAAAATCAAATTGCGATGGTAAAAGCAAAGTCAGGCCACTCACATTTCCCGGAGCAAAATGCTCACTAAGAGAAGCATCCAGGAGCCCACATAGGGGTAGGGCAGATGGCACTTTCCCTCAATAGGTCTTCACTCCAGTGCAATAAAAAAGAAGAAGAGCAAGGGGAGGGGGACCAGGCTTCAGTAAAAAAAAGGTTTAATAAAGTATAAAAGATAAAACATAGATCTTACATTAAAAACAGTAGATTTCAAATGCAGGTAAAAGTCTATTTAAAGCTCTATGTCTTGTAGCAGCCAGGCCTCCTCACAACACATTTCACCTGCTATAGGCTTTTGCATAATCACATGTATTATTCTTCATCTTATAAGTGTCTACAGGTTGAGTACCCCTTATCGGAAGATCCAATAAACCGAAATGACCCGAAAAAAAATTCCGGATGTGGGTCAGTTCTGCTAAGGGTTACTCACCTTCTGGGATCCTTTTGTGAAGCTCCTTTGCTTCACCCTCCTGGGCGCTGTAAATGTGGAGCCTGCGCTCATGGGAAATGTAGTTCCCAGAGCGCTGCAACGGAAGGGAGGGACTATAATGCGACTGCAGATAATTACAGCAGCCCTATGGAGCAGGTAATTTCACCAGCTCCACTCCTGGAAATTATCTATATTACCTAAATACAATGTGAGCAAGTTACTCACGCGGAATTTAGATAATATACATCATTTATAGGGCTGGTGCTGCCAAAATAGTCGGTTATCCAAAATACTCAACCAGTACTACTAGGTAGAAAACAATTCAACCTGTAACCCATGTAGGCATACATGATTATCATAAGCATAATGATTAGGGCAGTCACCAATGCACATACTGATGACTATAATCAATGGCTAGTGCAAAGGTAGGAACCAACATTGTTTATGATGGACATTTACTGGATTTTGTGATGGGCAATTTAATAATGTTTTAATGTTAATTTAAGATTTTTCATTTTTTAAGGTTAAAAAGATACTTTTCTTATTTGCATACCCTATGCTATTATTGTGTTAGTTTAATTAAATACTGACCGTCAAATGTTGCAATGAGTTGTAAAATTCCAAATCGGATTATTCGAGTTTCAAATGACTCACTTTGTTTATAGGGAATGTGGCAGGTTATACATCCATATGATTTATGACTGTTAGAATATTTTTTTTCACAGGAGGAATGTAATATATTTCTTCAGTGTAAAGTAAACAATACATGTGGGTGTTATATTATTTAGCTTGTCCACATAATTTCTTGTACTGAGATAAAATCAACCACAATTTTTTCTATAAAAGTCACACTAAAGTTTTATTCAACTGTTACTTATTTAATAGAAGCAACATTTAAAGTTGCAGTGCCACTTGATGAGATGGTGGTGGCTGACTATAACTATATATATAGTTTTTTGTTTGTTTGCTGTTTTTCAATATACATTTTTTGGCACATAAGCTATTCGGGGTAAAGATTGTGGGTATATTTTTGATTCTAAGTGTCTAGACAATTTTCACGTGTCCACCTCTGTTATGTCTCTGTTGTTTCCTGTTTATGACCTCATGTTGTGTCTTGATATTCAAATTACACATTTACCATTGTCATAATCAGGTGACACGTTGAAAACTATTTTATATTTTAATGTAACCATTTATTTGCTATAATGATAACACAAACTATAAATAATTTTGATTTTGTTTTTATTTGCTACATTCACATTCATTCCCTTTACATTCTTTCATGTTTTAGACTCTGTAGGAAAGATATCTAGCTGTATATGAAATTTGGACAGTTGTAAACAGACTTCCCTCCTTTTCTTCCCTGGTATTAATAACTTGTGGCCACACTGTACGGAAGCAGCTTTGAAGTAACAATTTCTGGGATGCGCTTATTCCGTTTTATGTTACCATAAAAAAGTGATATTCATAACTTTTTTGTTTTTAATATGTGTTAAAATAAACGATTTGCATGATAGGAATCTTCACTAGTGTAAAGTTAATTAGTTCACCTAAAAAAGAACTCTCTAACCACTGTGGAACTTCCATGATGTTAAACCAGCAACACAAAATGGTGGCTCAGTCCTTCACTAGAAATCATAAACTCTCTTCCTAAACATAATTCTGGTCATGAAAATCAATACAACATTAGTCCTTTTAATAAACAATGTAAAACGTACATGTATTTACCTACATTTGTATTTTCATCTTCTCTGTGAATAGGAGGTAGATTTGCTATACTCACAAAGAATATGTAGAATTACTCTTTTAGAGAATATGTACGGACATGTCTGCAGCCTAATGCATCATACACGTTTCCTTTTTTGTGAGTGGTGCTGATTTTTTCAATATAGCCAGCAAATTTTGGGAGTGGGGTGCTATTAAGATAATGATTTAATACAATAAAAACAATGGACATTTAATGTGGAATGGGCACAAGAAAAAAAATAAAAACCTTTGCTGTACTAACCCAGTGAAAAAGCGTATATTTGTATCATGGTTGTTCAACTAGAGGTCAGTAGGCTGGATTCAACCCTAAAGGGTTTCTTGTTAGCGCTTCCATCCTAGTTGAAAAGTTCATGTTATAATATATCATTAATTTAACAGCATCTTGCACATCCAACCAAAATATGTTGCTAGATAATTGTCCCTCCACAAATTGCACAGGTTGGATAACTAGTACCTTTAAGTGTAATTTTTGCACTGGATATACACTGGATATGCACTTTCATTTGTACTTTATGTAAATCTTAAATTATTTCCATACATTATAAAATGTCCTCTTTTGGTATATGTGAAAATGTAATATATGTAAGTTTGTATTGTCCTTTTATATGTTAGGAAAAAAAGAAAAGAAATGAATAATAAAAAAAAAGTGTATTTTTTGCTTTTGTAATGGAATCAGAAGTAATTTTTACATAAGAGCCTGTTTGAGGTTAAAATGACATTCAGGGTGATCTGATTGAATATGGGTTAAAACACTCTTGGCCTGAAAACTGGAGGAGAAGCACCATGTCACATGGGCTGCCTTATCTAATGGGCTCACCATCAAATATTTATAAATATTGATGGCATTGAGAGGAGATGACCCCCACTATTAGAAGATGGCTTAAAACAGCTCTACATGTACCTACTAAAGAACATACCACTTCTGTCTCAGAATTTGGGTAATCTGAAAAAGATAAAATAAGCAAACATAATTTTAAGGCTTGTGGTATTTTATGAAGTGAATTAGACAGTGTAGTTTTATCCTATCCCAGTTATTTAATAAATAAATGTAATAACTGTGCTAATTGTTTAAAATTATTTAATAATACAGTTAATCACGGATACCTAACAGAATTAACATTTTAATCCCCATGTTGACCTTTAAGGTATAGAATGTTCTTTAGGTTAGTTACATTTAAATGGGGTGTAACCTGAATACCATATCACAACATTGAATTGTCTGAGAGCATTTCCTCTCTCCAGAACTGTAAATCAGTCAGCTGTTTATGAATAAAGGGAAATGCCTTGAAGACTGACCTTTACTGAATAAAACAGCTTTGTTAGGAGATACTGGGCCCGATGCAAGGAAGCAACGTTTTTTATTGCGTAATATTCAGTCATGAATAACGTGATTTAATGAACACGGTACCAAAGCAAAACAGCAGCAGTAAAAGCATACTTTTGTGTTATGCTGGTACCATTAATGTTAATGAAAACTCTAGTTTGCACATTAAACATCTGTTAAATGCTCCAACTGCTAATTAATATCCTCGGGCCAGGGGCTTCTCCAAGGGTACCCAGTCCCTCTTTAAAAGTCCTGGAGTCAGAGGCTCCTAAATCCCTCTGCTTCCCAGACTGCCCCACAATGTCCTGGGGTTGGGGGCTGTCTCACCAGTCACCCTGAATAAAAAACCCTTCTAGCCCCTACCTCTAAGTAGTTCAGGTAGGGGAAGAAAATGTCAGAACTGTGATAAAAAAAAAACTCCCTAGGTTATCACTGCCCACATACCTGGCACTGGAAGTGCGGACCCTTAGGGAAAGAAAATACCCGATTAAAAGTCAGTTGATGACCCACAATGCCCTGGAATCCTAATCTTTGACCCATGGAAAAATAATCCACTAAAATATCCCAATGGAAAAACAACAAAAACTACGCTAGCTACAAATTCAGAATTGTGACTTCTGATTGGCATTTGGCCCAGGGAACATAAGTTGGGTAGGGCATTTGAGCAGCCCCTGACCCTGGGATATTTATTGATTGTTAAAGGGGGAGGAAGGGCATCCACCAGATTCCTCCAGCCAATACAGCTGTTCAGAGGACTGTTTGTTTCCTACACCACTGAAAGGGCAACTTAAAAAAAAAAATGGCTGCAATAATCATTCTTTACTTAGTTTAGTAGCTTTTAATTGAGGTGTTAACACATTTGCATGCTGTAGATAGGCTTTTTAAGGGGTGTGATAATGCAACTAATGGAGGGCATTAAATCAGTTATGCCTGTTAATCTACTGTAATTTGCGATTTTTGCATTGACGGGCATCATTTAATCTGCCCCATTGTGTCTGCTACAGAGAGGCTAAAGGAGTTACTTTCAATTTGCATTTCCCGTGGAATAAAAAAGGGGCTGCTTCACTTCACATGGTGGCTGATCTGGTCCACTGTGTCTAGTTAGGGTCCACTCTGCTGATTAAATTTGAGACCAAGGGTATCTTACTGTGCTAACAATGAGAAACTCAGCTTCTGACAGACCCCACCAGATGAGAACAGCAAGATGCTGCTATGATTGGCTGAGAAAACACCGATCATGTCAGTATGCACCTGCAGCCAGACTTACTCTGCCTCTGCTGAGAGGCAGAGCTGAATGTAAAGATGCATGCCGGGTTTACATCAGATAACAAGCACCCAGAAACCTGCTGGTTTCTAAAATGTTTGTTTGGTTTCTAAATAATACAAATAATTGTCAACCTGTAGTTAATCTTTAACCTTCAATGATATTAGCTGAAACACTGATCATTATACTAATTAATACAAGACCAAATAACACACCTATTTAATTCCTCTGGTAACCTGGGAATCACTGGCAAGGGAAAGTCAAGGTAAAAATGTCTTGTCACTAAGGGATTAAACATAAGGGAAGCTGTATCATCAAGTAACTAGTTCTGAGTTTTGTCTACAATAGTTTCGAATAGTAAACACTGCCATCTACAGGGTAACATAACATATTTGAAAATGTAACAAATACAATAGTAAACATGCATAAGTTAAACATTTCACATAGTTTTGATCAAGGGTTGTTTTGGTTATCCAATTTTAGCTTCCTGTTCCTGGGAAAGATTATTGTGATGTTTTCATGCTTATTTACCAAAAAATCTATAAAATAGAAATAAAAATCTGTATACAAGGTAGCTTTAACAAGAGGAATTTATTAGCTCCTTTAAATAAATAAATAAAAAAAACAATAAAAAAATCCATGTGCTGTGACTTTACTATTTACCCCAGGTTGTTGCTACTCAGAACTAATAGAAATGTTCACACATACTATCGTAAAAGATAATAAACGCTGCTATAAAGAATGAATAGTAGACAGTCACATCTACTACAGATTGAGTATTCCTTATCCAAAAAAATTTCGGATACTGCAAATTCCACATACACCTGCCATAATGCAAGTGAACAGGATTATTCAGCATCCAGCTCCTTTACGCTGTTGTAGTTTTTGCATGCATGACCAGATTCTCCCATGTAAGCATGCCAACAAAGGGGCTTTTGGGCAGGCCTGACTCACCGACGGTTCGCAATGATGTCTCATATCACTGTTACATCACAGTAAAGGGGAGCTATTTGCATTGCTACTAATGTATTTTGGGAGTGCCAAGAGGCTTTAATATATTGGTGAAAATGATCCATTATCTAAAATACTTCCAGTTCCAAGCATTTTGGATAAGGGATACTCAACCTGCACTCCCTGGGTCTACAAGTATAGGCACCAATACGTCTCTATAAAGTGTTTTAATGTAAATGAGTTTTCTGCTGTCTGGACGCCGTGTGTGTAAATAGTGCTATAGGCAGGCACTTCATGTATATGAGGGTGTTTTCAGGAAAATGGTCAGAAATAAATTATGATTAATGAGAAATTACAAGTGTAAACATTTTAAATAGCAATGTGTTAATGAAAGAATACAAATAATGGAACTCAATATTCCAAACACGTCTGCCTTCAGATACAGTTATACAGGAGTACTTGATTTGGATTCTTTCATTACAGCATGTCTAGTTAAAATATCTAGACTTGATGAAGGTCTTCAGTTAAACACAGGTTAATTTTTGCAGCTGTTTGTTTTGAGGTCTACATTACATTGAGAGGCAGGACTGCAGGAAGCTTTGGTCAGAGTAACAGGTCACACTCAAGGAAGAAGATGGCAAAAAGTTAAAATTAGTGACAAATAAGTCTTGTGCAATTCCCAGGAAATAAATACAGGTTATGCATTAGTTTCCTCATTTATTTAAAACATTATTTAAGGCTTGACAGATGTCCTCTACAATCAGATAGTGCCAAATTACCAACTCCTCCCACACAACATGGTTTTAAGAGCTATCTACCTATTTGCTTGACTATAAGACAACCATGATTATAAGACAACTCCCCAAATGTTGGATATTCCTTTAGGGGGAAAAAAAAACAACAAAACAGCCTGAATATAAGACTACCCTATAGGAAAAAAGTTTAATGTGTTGATGTTCACATATAAAATGATGATAGAAATTTTTTTTAATTTCCTTTTATTTGCCCATCTGCCTCCCAGATGTAGCCAATGAATTGGCCCCACAGCCATTTGCCCACCACTTAGCCAATGCTGCCAGCCCCCCTCCCTCCCTCAGGGCTGCCTCCCACCTTCCCCAGACTTAGCCAATCTCCCTGGTAGCAACCGCCATCATAGAAGTCCCAGGCAGCAACGGAGGACATTCACCGGCTACCCCAATCTCCCTGGGGGCAGCCGGTGGATGTCTGCACGATACGCGCAGGCATCTTCCGCTGCTGCCTGGCACATCCAGGATGGACCACCACGATTCAGTCATAGAAGTCCCGGTAGACGTGCTGGGCAGCAGCGGAGAATGTCTGCGTACATTGCAGGGGAGACTTCTAGTCAAACCTCGAATGTAAGACAAGCATTTTCCAAAGCATATACATATATTGTACCTACACAACAGCAGTTTTTTTTACAAAAGGTCAAAAGTAGTCACCATGGAAACCAATGTTCCTGTTAGTTTTAGAACTTGGCTCCAGAAAATACTTTCATACATAGATGTATGCGAGGTAAAACAATTGTGTAAACTGGCAACATTGAGTTGGAAAAATCTCCAGCTCATCTGAATGGATGAATTTATCGAACTGCACAACTTTGGTATTAAACCCTTTGTGACACAGGATGCACGTGTACTTCCTATATCTAAATGTCCATCTGAGGTGAGACGCCATGAACTCTGGCAAATTTACAATCGCTCCTTGTATGTGACATACCGAAAAGGCAGCTGCATATCCACTCCATCTGAGATTTTTACAGCTAGTAGAGGTAACTCTGGATAGTACCATTTTTTTCTGATAAAACTAGTTACCGGGAAGGTGGTCTTTTTAATTTACCAATGCCCATGGATAACGAGCAGGGCTCCCTACCTAATGTGCCAGTCAGTTTGTCTAACTTAATATGTAGTTCCCTTCTGTGCTCTGTACCAAGCACTACGTAAATTGTTGGAGTTATATAAATAAATGTTAATGTAATGACAGCCCGATTAATTCCTGACATTTTTGTTTGTGGATCTACTATGGAACTGGGGAGTAGTAGTTTCCTAGTCAGATGACCTGGATCACACGCTTAATGACAGAAGTGTTTGTAAGATTTTGTCGGGAATTTCTGATCACTTCAGTTGCTCTTGCCGTATACAGAACAGCACCATATTGGAGGGGAATGCTGCCATCAGATATGGCTCCCTAAATCATCACCGCTCTGAGGGGCCAAATGTTTGTGTTGCAGGGTGTCTCGATGCAAATGACACGCCAAGTACATCCATTGGTGGTAAGTGCGGGGGGGGGGGGGGGGGGGTATGTATATAGCCTGAGGCTAATTTAGTTTGTTTAAAAAAAAATAAAAAAATGCATGAATTAAAGAGAATAAACATCTTCTGTTATCTGGTGTCTCAGGATTATGGACATACTCTATGGTCATCTTCCAAGGGAAATGCACAATTTTCATATCAAGCAACGAGGGCAGAGACTTAAAGCATAGTTTTATGCATTGATTGCTTTTGATTTTATACTCTACATTCACTGATTAAACAATGATTGGATTACAAAAGCCCCCTTAATAGAGCATTCCAATTATACACCATTGCTTTTTTGCTGCAAGGTTCATTTTCCTATGCAAGCAGGGAATGCAGCACTTGACAAACCCCAGTCTCCTGATTGTTTGAGATCGCACTGTATGGACATTTCATTTCCTGGCTTTTAAAAATAACTTGTCTGGCACCTGATTTGGCCTGTACAATACTAAATTATGGTCAAGCCCCGTTTTCCTTTTAAGTGTGTTAAACATGACAAATAGTCTCTTTTTCTAAATTACAGAATTAAACCAGTTATTCCACTAAATTGTATAGTTTATTTTGAATGACGAAATACACTTTCACCCACTATTTCCCTCCGCAGCTGCACTGGGTGCATGAGGGAGAATCCCATTCAGCCACATCCAACCAAACGGAGGAGCTTGCTGCGGTGCATAGCTCTCAAAGAGCTCATGAGTGCCATGTAATGTGCACTAAGCACAACAGGCATAAATCATCATACATTACAAATGCAAGCTGCCAGGATGCCTCTCCCTTTGATTGGATGTGAAGAGGTGGATAAAAAGGATGCTCTCTCCCTAGGCAGCCAGTGCTGCTGGGGAGGGAAATAGTGGATAAAACTGTGTTGGCAAAATTGCAAGCAAATGCCTAAATTAGGAGAAAAGTGTGTCTGGTGTATCATTTATCCGACATCACTTATGGCCTGATCTGCAAATTAACTGCTTTTCAAGGAGAAACGTATAATTTGCATATTAGGCCACAAGGGGTGTCAAACTTGAGACTACAGACATTTTTCTCCTAATTTAGGGATTTGCTTGCAATTTTGCCAATATACAGATCCTTTTCAATATTTTTCTTTACGTCTGCATTGACAGTAAACAAAGGATAGCGGTCCTTTATTCATGGGAATCAGAACATCCTGAAATGTGGCTCAACTTTACTCTGGACATTTAGTTACCATTTTAAATACAAAGTTTTGAAAAGAATGTAGTCTTTTTTTTAACCAAAACTTTAATCCCAAAAATCATAGTTAGGTCACAGGGTTAAAAAGATTAACAGAAGAAAAAAAAAAAAAAAAATCTAAATTTACAACTTTACATTTCAGTTGTGCACTGTAAAATTCCAAAAACAAGAATATGGAGGCAATGTAAGGGGCACTAAAACCTTATTTTCTTTATAAAAAGGGAATTTCTACAAATGGAAAAAGCAGTATTCAGGTTTACAGTTTGAGGGGAGGAAAGTTCTGCAATAGCAGCTTACACATATCTGCACAATCAAAAATACTGGTCCTCTGTAGTACTTTTTTCCACCAGAATGGTATGTTAGGACTAACAAAACCAACAAAGGATCACATCATTTTTGATTGACAGAGGGGCAATAAGAGTGCTGCACACATTACCCCAGGGGTTATTTAATTGAGGAATATGTGCAAGTAAACCATGGATGCATTTGCAAACCAATAAAAAGTAAGCCAGTTTATTATTCAGCTTATCTGCCCAAATCCATATACTGAATCACATTGCTCCATCACTGGTAACAGGACACAAAAAAAAAAATTAAAAAAAAAAAAAACACCTAAAAAATAAATCTTAAAATGCTTAGGACATTTCAAAAACAGAAAATCCTTTACAAATGTGATGTTCATAGGTGAAGACAGACTTATTTCCTTTCATTTGACCTAGAGCGACTGGAGAGAAGGAAAAAAAAAAAAAATTAAAAAGCCATGTAAATTAGTCAGACTAAGTTCATTTGTGAAAATATTTTTTTCAAACCTTAACAGCTGAAACCAAAATTAAAAAACTGATCAATACCTTCTTGATCTGGAAAATGAACGAGATGGCTTATGATTCCTCTCCCTGGACAGTGATCGTTCTCTTCTGCGCTCTCTAGAAAGAGACCTGAAAAACAAGAGCAAGATTAATAGTCACTTTTACATTATATTTAGCACTGGCAGAAAACAGGCATTTCAATGCAGACAATTAGCAAAGAACAGAGCCACACAGTCACTCAGCATTCCTTACATACAGATACAAAAAAAACAAAAACAAAACAGGATCTCAGCAGGCACAAACAATAATGCACAACCACTGATAAAGGGCTACAAAATGAGGCTTTTTAATAATTGGGAGGAATAAACAATAAGTAGCAACCATATATGCTGCATTATTTTCTTCTCATGCACCAGAGTTGTAACCTAAATAGTTGCAGAGGTGGAAAAGGTTGGGAGACAAGGCTTGCAGAATTTAAACAATTTAACAAAGTAATTAATTTTAAAATAAAAGCCTGCTAAATAGGCAAAGCATTACTAAAATGTAAAAAACATTTTATATAAAGCATGCAAGAGTCTCTACACAAATTTATTAAAGGTTTAACAAGAATTGCCACTTGTCTTTTGCAAGTATGAAAATTACCACAAATTGGAAGAAGCAGCCGATTATAGAAAGCAGCTCCCACCTACGAAAAACTCTTTCAAACAAATGCACTCTAACAAAAGCTAATATATTTTTAACATTTCTCCATTCATGCTTATGCGATTAAATGGGGAAAGTCAAAAGCAGACCCACAACAGCTATTTGACTACATCTTCCATAAAAGTGTACCAGTTCTTTTGTCTATGAATGGCAGTTTTTTGGGAGTTGTTGCCCAATAACAGATGAAGGCCTAGAATCAACTACCCTTATACTAGATGAAGACAATTTCACTCAGATGTAATACTACCAAGCAACCTTACCTGCTGCGGCTACGAGAAAAGCTCCTTCTCCTTGGAGATCTATAACAAACAAACAAAAACAAAAAAGGGCATTTCAGCCTCACAGCTAAAGCACTAAAGGAATCCCACCATCTGTTCACTGTGGGACCCATGACTGTGAACCCAAGTAAAATATAGACTGGTACATCTCTAGTACCTAGAAGTAAATGGGAGGGAAGGACTGAAGATGGGAATAGAACCAAAGCAGGAATTCAGTTCAGCTACAGTCCCTACTTGGCACATGAGAACTGTGAACCTTTACCGCCATTACCCTTAACACCACTTGTGAACCTAGACTGGCTTTAAGAAATCTTTGTGTCACACAAGCCAAACGGCCAATATAGCTATAAGTAGTGAAGTGTAAACTAAACCCTACTTACAGAAGAGAGAATAAAATGTTTTTTTATTTAGGGGGGTAGGGGAAATCTTACTCAGAATGTGATAGGTCAAAATTTGGTTAGTATGGGAAGAGGAAAGGGAGGAAAAAAACCTACCAGCGTGTAAAATGATGCTTTGCTAGCCAAAGTACAGAGGGCACAGAAAGAAAAAAAACAAAAAAAAAAAACACGTCCTACATATGGCCAAGGCTCAAACAAAAAGATTTCTCTATCACCCTTAAAAGTCTCTATTTTTAAGCAATGACAGTTACTTTTTGCTTATGAACAGCCAGCCTTTGATTAGAAGAGAGAGAAAAATGACCTTTGATAAAGCTGCTTAAGTCTCACTTTAAACCAGCAGTAAACTCTTTATAAGCAGGAAAAAACTTACTAGTTTTTGGGGTTTCAACAAGCTAGAAATGGTGAGGATGCCGGACAGATGGCCAAGTAGAATTTGTTGAAAAGGTTTTGCCAGGTGTTGCGTTGAATTTAGATGGTTTGCGAAGGGGGATGTTGTGGATTTTTCCTGCTTTTTTTGGTTAGCCGAAGGCTGGTGCTGCAGTTGTTGTGAAGACATTTTGTCAAAGTTAACAGCCGTGCAGATTGGCCGGGAATGTGTGGGCGCTGAACGAGGGCTGCTGCCGAGTTTTGGTTAAGGTTGGAGAGGAGGAAGGCTGAGTGGACAGCATGCTCGGAAACCAAAGGGCGGTGCAACCTGATGACTGGCCATGCCTGGGTCATGTGATACGACACCAGCCAAGCTGAATGGGGCGCGCTGGTCACATGACGCTGAAAGGGCTAGTTGACTGGCTAATGTAGACCCAGAGGGTGGTGAGAAGAGACATGATGGTGACTCTGTAACAGGTTTCATTTTTATTAGATGGACCAGAAGGCACACAGAAAAAAAATAAATAAAATAAAAATAAAACAAGCCATCAGTACAACCATCTATAAGCTATAAGTTCCTTGATGGGACTATAAATATGGGAGAGTGCATTATGAATAACACTGAGACACTGCCAGTCAGTGACAAAACCTGCCAAGGGCTCTTACACATATGAATACATCTTCATGCATTTCAATTATAAAGGTAAACTGAAAATATACCAAAGAGCCATTGTTGTTATGGTATAGGCAATAACGCCATGCCCCATTAGAAATGTATATATATATTGCCAATAATGGAATGATCCAAGATGACCAAATCTACCTAGAGCTGGAAAATTCACTAAGGCTTACCAGCTTGGATATGAAGGATTTGCAGGCTTCCAGTTACCCATTGTTAATTAAAGGCTAGGCCATACTAGCAACACTGGCTAGTATATTAGTGCAAGTTTCCAGCACCAAGCGAATAAAACGCAATACTGTAATAAGCACCCCAATGGCTTAGCAAAAGTGGGAAAAAAATATGAACAGACATACTAAAATCAGATGTAACACTACAGTTACACACATTGACATAGTATTCTTATGGTTATGTGGCATTGGCCATTAAAGGCTAGTCATTAGCACCAAAATTATTAATGACACACACTGTAAACACAATTAGATTGTTGCCTCACTAGATTAAACAATCTGACCCTTTTGCTAATAAAAAGGGTGCAAGTACCTTTGCCACCTCTGCAGCTTAACTGACCGGATCAAATAGGAACTGAAAATGAAATAACCTAGTCTTAGCCTGGATTACTCATGTGGGTGTTTTTAGTGATCAGCCCGTCAGTGATATAAAAAGCCATGTTTATTGTGTATTAAATCAATGATTTGTGGGCAGGAGGGGAGGTGGCAAATAAACAAAACTTCCTACAGAACAGTCAGTCTTTCAGTGTTGTCTGATGGTAATTAAGACTTTCAGACTTGTCCCCAAACCATTAGACCATCAGAGCTATGCAGTATTTATAAAAAAGGAAACCTTTGCAGTTCATTTGAATGCAGAATTGCATTATTAAAGCTTACCTGCGCCTAGGCGGTGGACTTCTCCTTCGGTAATCATCTCGAGGCCGTCTATTCCAAGATGGAGGGGGCCCACGATTTCTACTCCTCTTCTCTCCATTTGATAATTCTACTCTTACACGACACCCACATAAAGTCCTGCAAACATTTAAAAAATTGAGCACATTCAGATTTTTGTTTTATATATGGTTAGTGAAAAAAAAGTTATAATGTGGTCACTATACTATAGCCATCGCTATTTGGGAACCAAAAACATGTCTAATCTTCAAATGAGAACAAGATACATATTTGCATGAGGAAAGGAATATATTTTACCTTCCATCTAGTTCCCTAACCGCATCGGCTGCATCTCTTGGATCTTCAAACTCGACAAATGCAAAACCAGGGGGGTTCCTAGCAACCCATACACTACGCAAGGGTCCATAATAACCAAAAGCACGTTCTAATTCTGTTTTATTTCCATTGTTTCCAAGGTTCCCAACGTAGACTTTACAGTCCAACGGACAGGAGTCACGATGCATAGCTGAAACAAAATACAAATTCTTTGTTAATTAGGTCATGTTTTCATTGTTGTACCACTACCTCTCAAAATCAATCATTGGGCAAAACTGAAAGTACTGACCAAACAAAAATTAAGAATAACAGTTCAACTACTAACCATAAGTTTAAAAAAAAAACAAAAAAAACAACAAGCCACCAGCTATCTGGGACATAATGATAAGCATTGTGAAAGCATGCATCCACAGTTGTCATGGTTACCCCTTTATTTTTTTTTATTCATTTATGAGCTGCAAATATAAAAGGAAAATAATGTAAACCATGCAAGCACAATGTTTAGATTAAAATTATCTTTAAAAGCCTCTAGTTCAGTTCATTTGTGGGCAGGGAGGTATTGGTTATAACAAAGGGTGCTGCTAACATCTCCAGTATCAAAATAAACTGCATTTAGTACAATAAAACATGAGATTGTGTGACATATCTCTGCCATTATAAAATAGTTGCTATGGAATAAGTGGATAAATTTAAATATATTATTGTGTCTGGTGACTCTGGAAACACTGGTTTCTTACATATACATATTCCTAGATTACCATTGGGGCTGTGGTGCTTTGTTATTCATAGCTATGTAACCTTACATAAAGGATGTTGACCCAGGGAGAAAACTGGCAGCCATTTTGGAAACCAGGATCATCCCACAGTAATTTTGAAGCATAAATGAATGTACATAAAGAATGTAGGGTTTCTTTCGGATACACAGCACTAATCACACAAAAACTTGATGGCACACTGATTAATAACGTAAATTACATTCCTATGCCAACAATTTGCAAAGGCTAGAGCACACATTGGGGGCAACATTACAGAACGACAATACCAGATTTCAAATGATTACATGCACTATTCAAATACTATATTATGGTCAGTTCTCCTATTCATAATGGACTTGAAGTCATCATCTTAAGATTAAATTTGCAATTTAGAGGAATTTGACACGAACGGAGAGATTTAGCATAGGAAATCGCAGCAGCTGATACATAATATATTAATAAGTTACCTTTGCAATAACATGTCCCTTTGTTTGGCTTCACATGTACTACCCCCCCCCCCTCCCCCCCAATTTAGGAATTGGAAACAAAGGTTTCCATACTGTGCCCAGGCCTCTATTAATGGATTTATCAATTAACGATTCTCTATTAAAGTGTATCGGGAGAGAAGACAATAAACTCCGTATTTTAAAAGTAAAAGGAGACAGAAGATTAGAAGAAAGGGCGGTAGATCACTCAGTGCAAAGCTTAACACGGTTCATACAATTGAAATATCTGCCTGGCTTACGAGGTTTAACAGCAAACAGGTCGCTGTGATTAGTATGGTGCTTAGATAAAAAGAGGGCGAAAAACGAGTGGCCATTACATACGTTCGTTCCCGCTCACAATAGGAGAGACAAAATGGCGGCGCCTTTGTTTCTCGCCCATACCGAGACACACAGGTATGATAGAAAATAAGGCCCATGAAACAAGGTGAGCATCTTGATATCAACAACCATAAGCAATCTATCCAGATAACATTTTCAGACACTCATTTATTACCGATGGTAACAGGACGCAGGCGTCGACAACCGTGTGTTCCGCAGATCTCCTCTTACGCGTCCTTCCGACCCCTTCAAACTCCAGACTCAAAATGGCTCTCTGTACTCTAGTCGGTCACGCCTCATAGAAACTACAGATTGCGTACAACGCAGTGAACCAATCAGTGTAAACGTTAGAAAATAGAACGTTGCATAAACACGCCCATGCCATCGGAAGTCGTTCGATGTGTGGCAGACGTAACCATTTTTTGTATTGGTTACATGAGAAAATAGATTTATCTATTTTGACTATTTTGTATAATTAAAATTATTAAAACAATCCACTTGGATTTTAATATACGTTTGTAATTTTCAAATTAAACTGGTAGTGCATGCTGACTGCAAAGGCAAATAATACAATAATGTGCTAGTTGCGTTTTATCTTATCAGTTCAGTTGTGTTAATGCACTGATGGATAACCCTTCATACTGTTGATGTTCGGGAACTACAAATGCTTTAAGGCTAGTCTGACCAACTTTAAGACTGATCATGCAGTATATAATTACCAAAAGTCTGCAGTGCCAAGGTTTTTTTTTTTTTATTCTTTTATTGTAAAAATGCAAAAGACACAAATTATCACACATTAAAAAGTAGCCATACACATTTCCTACATTATACAATCTCTGAGCGAGGGGGTTTGTAGGAACATAACAATTCTATCAAATAAACATCACTAATGGCAATATACAGTACACACAATAATTAACAATTCACAATGCGTACATGCTTTAGTGGCTTCAGGAGTGAGAGGGATTGAAGATTATCGCCTAATTATATTTATAAGCATTTATATTTTTCACACACCTAGTTGGTCACAACTGTCTTTCTTTTGTCTACTCTCTCCTCATCTCCCCCCCCCCCCCTCTTTTCTTTGCAATTTATTATATTAGATCTATCTTATTTATCCACACTGACCAGTTAAAACATTTTGTTTTTCTTTCATGTGTTATTATACACTTTTCCATTTTCATTTGATATAAAATTTGTTGTTTTAATAATAATTCGTTCAGAACATTGGAGGATGAGTATTTTGCATGTGCACAGGTCTGCGCAGTAGTGCAGTCAGTTTGATGGCTCCTGTGGGTCATTTGCGCATTGCATTGGAATTTGATATTATTATCTTTGCTAGACCTTATGTATACTGGACCTGAGTTTCTTTGAGTGTGCAATCGTGAAATTTAACACATAACATTTCTAAAACAGACTTCATAAAAAGCTCAAATGCTAGTGCTACCAGATTGTATTGGGTGTAATCCTTATTCAAGTTGGACATCTCTGCCAACATCCGTAAGGATACTATGGTAACAAAAAGTAATTGCACTATTGTAAAGATGAACCTAATACGTTCCCCCCTTCTAGTAGACAGTTTGTTTTTGTGGATATACAGGATACTTGTATTTTTCTAAATATGCTGTTTAAATAGATCATGTGACCTTTCAGTGCATTGACTCTCAGGGAGCTCTAGGCAACACACAGACATCCTCACTCCGCACCAGGGATATGGCAAGTTCTTGGGGGGCAATATGAATGCCGGACAAGTTCTAGTGCGTGCAACATGGGTGCTTGGTAAGTCCATGTGGGTGCAGTGGCAAGGCCCAGTGGGTGTAATATGGGTACATAGCAAGTTGTTGTGGGTGCTGTGGCAAGTGCTAGTGATTACAATATGGGTGCCTGGCAAGTACTAGTGGGTCCAATATGGATGTAAAGAAAGTCCTTATGGGTGCAGTGACAAGTCTTTGTGAGTGAAATATGGAGGCCTGGAAAGTCCTTGTGGGTGCATTGCAAGTGCTTGTGGGCGCAATATAGAAGTATGGTAAGTTACAGTGGATGCAATATTGGTGTAGTGTCAAGTCCTAGTGTGTGATGTGGCAAGTCCTAGTGCATGCAATATGGGTGCCTGGCAAGTCCTAATGGGTGCAATATAGGTGCAGTGGTAAGTCTGAGTGGATGCAATATGGGCACAAAGGCAAGTCCTAGTGGGTGCAATGAGGGTGCAATATGGGTAGAGTGCCAGTCCTATGGGTGCAGTGTAAAATCCTAAGGGTGCTGTGTCAAGTTCTGTGGGTGCAATTTGGTGCTGTGGCAAGTTCTGTGGGTGCACTGGCAAGTGATGTGTGGTCAAACTAAGGAAATAAAAACATAAAATGCATTTGTTTCAATAACATTTTCATTAAAAATGAAACATTTTTGTGTGGAGCAATATTTACTAGCCAAATGTTTTTCCTAGATGGTAGCCTTTTATTTAGGCCTTTTTTTTTATTTTTTTTTTCACTCATTAAGATATGTTTGGGGTGTGTAGCTTTCTAATTATGGTCACCTTATAGCTGAGCATATACAGTATCCAAACAGACACACATTTCTTTAAAAAAAAAAATATATATATAATTTTAAGTGGGGACTTTGTAGTGACCAAAATGCCTTCACAGTACTTTACAATGCATATTTTACGTTGCTTAAAAAATTAAAATCTTACACTTAGATGAATTTGGGAAATTGTCAGTTTGCAAGAAACCAGGACTGACCACACTAGCTGAGTAAAAGTCAATTTCCTCAATAAAAAAAATTATACAGGCACGGAAAATGTCATGCTGGTCACGTGATGACATGATGGAGCGTGCACGCAAGAGGGCGGGTCGGTAGAGGATGAGCCTGAGGTGGACTCTTGTTCAGGGTAGCGGGAGCAGGGGGGATTGGTGGGGGAGCGGGGGACAGTGTGCGAATGTGTAGTGCAGCTATGAAAGGAAATAGAGTAGGGGAAATGGGAATATCCTTGGATAGACACGCCCGGATGGAAGAGAGTGACAGGGGACGGTCTGGTGCACTTCTCTCTCTTTTTTGCAGAACAACACAACTAACACCTTGACACAACAGATCACGCACTCTACTCGCTCTGCCGAGCTACGTATATGGTGCACTTTTTTTGTTCCTGTGGTGGCAGGACTTGTGGTGTGTTATAATTATTACGACATACCCAGTCATATGTTTTTGTATGGCTGATATTGTGTGTATGTGGTCGGGTCTGCTCTGTGGTGTTTAGGTAGGGAGAGGGGGGAGACATAGAGATCTGGGATGTTGCTTAGACTGCTATCTCTTAATGCGCAGGGACTAAATTCCCCACAAAAAAGAGGCAACCTATATAACACTATGATAAACAATAAAATAGACATAGCATATATCCAGGAAACACATACACATAATCATCTTTGGAGATACAGTGCATACCCTTATGTATATACCTCCAATTTGACCGGAGGTAAGAAAAAAAGAGGAGTTGCTCCGATTCTTTCACAAAAATAAAAATTTGAATTAGAGTACGAAGAGACGGACAGTAAAGGAAGATACTTGATACTCATTGCTAAAATTAATGACATTCCATATACCTTACTTAATATATACGCTCCAATCAGACATCAGCAAGATTTTTTGACAAAATAATAGAAAAGACAGATAAAATCCAGAAAGGAACCCTTATCGTGGGGGGAGATCTAAACAGCATAGTCAACCCTAGAATAGATCACAGTTCATATAAAGCGAAATATAACATACCGCAGGTCCCAGAGTTAGACTGATGAGTTTTTGGATACATTGAACTTTCTCACAGTTTCTGCAGAACAAAAGGAACTATTGAGCAGCCATATCTCCCTATTAGAGATAAACAACACAATAAAAAAATCTAAAAACAGGGAAATCTCCTGGCCCCGACAGGTTTTTGACCGCCTTTTTTTCTAAATTTCAATCTATAGTTGTACCATTATTACTTAGACTATTTTCAATTATCCCTAAAACGGGCACCTTACCAGAAGAACTATTACAGGCAACGATTACACCGATCCTCAAGATAGGGAAGTATACATCTAATTATAGACCTATTCAGTGGCGTACTTAACATTAGTGCAGGAGTCACAGGTGCGACCAAGTGTTGCCAAACGGGGCAGTTGCCCAGGGCCCATTAATTCTTGGGGCAGATAACGCACAAAATAACTGGCAAATAGGAAAATTAATACTGGCAAATGGGCAGAAAAATACTGGCAAATTGGCAAAATATGAGTGGCAAAATAACACTTGCAAATGGGCAAAATATGAGTGGCATATGGGCAAAATATGAGTGGCAAATGGTCAAAATAACACTAGCAAATGGGCAAAATAATACTGGCAAATGGGTAAAATATCAGTGTCAAATGGGGCAAATAACACTGGCAAATGAGCAAAATAACACTGGCAAATGGGCAAAATATGAGTGGCTTATGGGCAAAATAACACTGGCAAATGGGCAAAATAATACTGGCAAATGGGCAAAATATGAGTGGCATATGGGGCAAATAACACTGGCAAATGGGCAAAATAACACTGGCAAATGGGCAAAATAACACTGGCATATGGGCAAAATATGAGTGGCATATGGGCAAAATAACACTGGCAAATGGGCAAAATAATACTGGCAAATGAGCAAGATATGAGTGTCATATGGGCAAAATATGAGTGGCAAATGGGCAAAATATGAGTGGCAAATGGGGCAAATAACACTGGCAAATGGGCAAAATATGAGTGTTATATGGGGCAAATAACACTGGCAAATGGGCAAAATAACACTGGCAAATGGGCAAAATATGAGTGGCATATGGGCAAAATGTGAGTGGCAAATGGGCAAAATAACACTGGTAAAAGGGCATTATATGAGTGGCATATAGGCAAAATAACACTGGCAAATGGGAAAAATAATACTGGCAAATGGGAAAAATATGAGTGGCATGTGGGGCAAATAACTGGCAAATGGGCAAAATATGAGTGGCAAATGGGCAAAATAATACTGGCAAATGGGCAAGATATGAGTGGCATATGGGCAAAATAACACTGGCAAATGAGCAAAATATCAGTGGCGTATGGGGAAAATAACACTGGCAAATGGGCAAAATAATACTGGCTAATGGCCAAAATATGAGTGGCAAATGGGCAAAATATGACTAACAAATGATGGGCAAAATATGACTAGAAAATGATGGGCAAAATAATGCTGGCTGTGGCATATTTATGGGCAGGTTAACCCCTTAGTGACATGACTTTTTTGGCTTGTCCGACGCTTGGTGACATGGGCTGTTTTAACATTTCTGAGGTGTTCGTGTTTTGCTGTAATTTATTTCTGTCTCATTTCGTGTACCCGCACATACTATATATCGTTTTTATCGTTATAAGGAGGGCTTTCTTTTGATACCATTATTTTGATAATAGCATATAATTTGATGTAAAAAAAAATTTTTTTTTTAATGACTTTTATTTGAAAAAATCGTATACTCATGTACAAGAGACAACAAAAAAACACTGCTAAATAGTTTCTAATATATGTCCTGAGTTCAGAAATAGCCCATGTTTTATGTTTTTGTGCTTTTTTATTCATGTTACAGGGCCAGAACTATAAGTAGTGCAAAGCTATTTTAAAATCCTTTTTTTTTTCAAAATTAGCGATAGCGATAGTGATAGCGATTTCTGTACTAAATCCATGAATGACCCCCAACATGTACATATTTTTGAAAACTAGACCACTCAGGGCATTTAACTTGGGGTATTTTGACACATTTCATGTAGCCATTTTACCACCAATCTTTGCCAAAGTTTGCAGCAAAAATATTTTTTTTACATTTTTCACATAGATTGCAATTTAGGTAAACATTACCTTAAAATGTGAAGGGGTATTTCCAAATAACACCTCAATATGTGTTCAGCAACATCTCCTGAGTACAGGCATACCACCCATGCATATGTTTGTTGGTTTGTTTTGGGGCTAAAAGGCCACATTTAGGGGGTGCGCATTTTGGTTTTCCAACTTGGAATTCTGACATGCAGAAAACTTGTGCCCATGTCCCATTTGGGACATTTTTGAAGCCAGAAAGTGTATTCTACCCCACAAAGCCATATATTTTTTTAAACTAGACACCCTAGGGTATTTCAAATGGTAGTATTTTAACACTTTCCATGCACTAATTATACTACCAGCCTATGTCAATGTTTTGGGTAGTAATTTTTTTCACATACATTGTACTTTGGGCATGAATTCACAGATCCTGTTATAGGTCAGTGCCAAACAACACCTCAATATGTGTTCAGCAACATCTCCTGAGTACAGGGATACCACCCATGTATAGGTTGGTTAGGTTATTTGGGGGTTAAAAGGCCACATTTGAGAGGTGCGCTTTTTGGTTTTCCAACTTGGAATTCTGAAGTGCAGAAAACCTGCGCCCATGTCCCATTTGGGACATTTTTAAAGCCAACAAGTGTATTCTACCCCACAAAGCCATATATTTTTGAAAACTAGACACCCTAGGGTATTTCAAATGGTAGTATTTTAACACTTTCCATGCACTAATTCTACCACCAGCCTATGTCAATTGTACTTCGGGCATGAATTCACAGATCCTATTATGTGTCAGTGCAAAACAACACCTCAATATGTGTTCAGCAACATCTCCTGAGTACAGGGATACCACCCATGGATAGGTTAGTTAGATTATTTATTAGTTAGATTATTATTTATTTATTATTTATTAGTTAGATTATTTGGGGGTTAAAAGGCCACATTTGAGAGGTGCGCTTTTTGGTTTTTCAACTTGGAATTCTGACATACAGAAAACCTGCGCCCATGTTCCATTTGGGACATTTGTGAAGCCAGAATGTGTATTTTACCCCACAAACTATGCATTTTAGCAAACTAGACATCCTAGGGTATTTCAAATGATAGTATTTTAACACTTTCCATGCACTAATTCTACCACCAGCCTTTGTCAAATTTTAGGTTAGTAATTTTTTAATGTTTTGTTTCCACATCCATTGTACTTCGAGCATGAATTCACAGATCCTGTTATGTGTCAGTGCAAAACAACACCCCAATATGTGTTCAGCGACATCTCCTGAGTACAGGGATACCACCCATGCATAGGTTTGTTGGGTTGTTTGGGGGCTAAAAGGCCACGTTTAGGGGAAGTGCATTTCCAACTTGGAATTTTAACATGTAGTCAGCCTGCGCCCATGTTCCATTTGGGACACTTTTGAAGCCTGTCAAAGTATTTTACCCCATCAAACCATATATTTTGGAAAACTAGACATCCTAGGGTATTTAAAATTGTGGTATTTTAACACTTTCCAAGTGCTAATTCTACCACCAACCTATGTCAAAGGGTTGGGATGTCATTTTTTTCCCCACACACATTGTAGTTCAGGCAGGAATTTTGAGATTCTGGTATTTGCCACTGCCAACCAACACCTCAATATGTGTTCAACAACATCTCCTGAGTACAGGGATACCCCCCATGCATAGGTTTGTTGGTTTGTTTTGGGGCTAAAAGGCCACATTTAGGGGGGGGCGCAATTCCAACCTGGAATTTTGACATGTAGTCAGCCTGCGCCCATGTTCCATTTAGAACATTTTTGAAGTCGTCCAATGAATTTTACCCCATCAAACCATATATTTTTGGAAAATAGACATCTTAAGGTATTTCAAATGGTGGTATTTTAATACTGTATATGCACTAATTCTACCACCAGCCTTTGTAAAAGTTTGTGGTAGTACTTTTTTGGGAGGTTTTTTTCCACATGCATTGTACTTCAGGCATGAATTCACAGATTCTGGTATATGTCACTGCCAAACAACAACCCAATATGTGTTCAGCAACATCTCCCGAGTACAGGGATAACACCCATGCATAGGTTTGTTGGTTTGTTTTTTGGCAACATTTGTGAGATGCGCATCTCAAAATTCCAACTTGGAATTTTGACATGTAGTCAACCTGCGTCCGTGTCCTATATGGGATATATCTTTGAAGCCAGCCAATGTAATTTACCCCCACCAAACCATATAATTTTTAATGGTAGACACCCATCACTCCTTGTGGCAAGGGCTCAGCAGCCACCGATACATCACTAGATGATGTATCAGAAAGCTGACCAGGGTCAAAATCGAACCCTGAGTCCGCGGCCTCAGAATCAGTGCGTAAGCAGTGATCTCGAGCAAAGAAGGGGTTAATAGCTCTTAGAAGAGCCTATCTAGTACTGTCATACATTCACAGAAGCCCCGGCGGTTGTGCCGGGCGGAAGCAGGGGAGTCTGCGCTCATCGCGCAGACATCCCCTGCTGCTAGAGAGGGGGATCCAGGTCCCCTGCAGCTCTGCTGGGGACCTGGATCCATGTCTTATAATCTGACAAGAAATACGGTACTATGGGGAAAGTGACACCGTGGCATGTTCTGCAGGGGCAGTTCAGTGGGACAAAGTGACACTGTGGTATGTTCTGGCAGGCAAATTTACACTGTGGCATGCCAAATCGTGTGGGTGCTATATGAGTACAAGCCAAGTGCTGTGGGTACTGTATAGTGCTGTATTAAGATCTTTAGGAGCAATGTGGGTGCAGAGGAACATAATAAAAAATATAAATTAACAATTTTTCAAAAACATTTTTATTACAAATGAAAATAGTTGAATATAATATTAACCCCTTGGTGACAGATGACGTGCCAGGCACGTCACGGCAACTCGAGGACTTGCCGACAGCTGACGTGCTTGGCACGTCATGCACTAAATAGAGTGGGTCACTTTCTTTACTCTATCAGTGTTGCTACAATGTCTCTAGGTAGACGAGAGGTTAATAAAGGAGTTTAAGCATGTATGAGATAAGCATAAGGCAATCCTTGATATAAGATAAGGCCAGGGACTAATGAAAACATTACTTTACCGAGAGGGTAGTGGATGCATGGAATAGTCTTCCAGTAGAAGTGGTATAGCCTGGTAACTGGTGCCTGTTCCGATCTCCTCAGCCATCATCTCTGCTGGCAAGCGAATTCTTTTTTTTAAATGTTTGTTTTTTTGCCTATATGTGGCATATTTAGTGGTAGAAAATAAATTCGGATAGGCAGTTTTAATGAAAAAACTGACTTTAGAGAAGTATTTATTGGCAAAAAAGTACAAGAATCAAGGTTGGTGAAGAAACATGGAACACCAGATGTCTCGCAAGATTTCTTGCTGAGAGGCGCTTAATCATCTTAAAATGAAAGAAGTATTAAGGCTTCCTAGAGGTGGCAGCTCCACATGAGGGAGGTGTGTTAAATATCTGGCACCTGTGTTTTCCAAAATCATTTTTTCTTGCATATTTAATGATCCTATGCATGTGCCATATTTACTGGACCCATTTATGTGGCAAATTTAATGGGTTCCTGCATGTGGCATATTTAATGGGCCCATGTATGCGTCATATTTAAAAGGCTCATGTGTGTGGCATATGTAATGGGCTCCTGTATGTGGCATATTTATTGGGCCCATGAATGTGGCATATTTAACCCCTTAGTGACCTAACCTTTTGACCTTGTCTTTCCCTTGGTGACATGGGCTGTTAACATTTCTGGGGTGTTTGTGTTTAGCTGTAATTTTCTTCTTTCTCTGATACTGTACCCAAACAGGTTAAATATTGTTTTTACAAGAAGGGCTTTAATAAGATACCATTATATTCCTCATATCTTATAATTTACTACAAAAATAATCATAAAGAATGATGAAAAATAAAAAAATACACCTTTTCTAACTTTGAACTAAAAAAACAATTTGCACAAATACATTCATTAAAAAAGACCCCATTAAATAGTTTCTAAATTTTGTCCTAAGTTAAAGAAATATGCTTGTTTTCATGTTTTTCTGCAGTTTTTTGCGAATTATAGGACAATAACTAAAAATAGTGTTTTTTTCACCTACAGTGAATGTTTTACCTAAACCCAAAGCCTAAATTTAACCCTAACCCTAAATTTAACTCTATCCCTTTTGCTAACCCTAATTTAATTCTAACCCGTTTTAGCTAATTAAGTCTTTTTTTTTTCAGGGGGGCAGTCTAGCAACAGCATCAGAGTGTCAGAAATTGTCAACACCAAAAGGTAACCTAGAACTATATCTGGAAGACCTAAACCTAAAGAATTGGAAAGGGATAAAAAACAAGACCTTGGCAGATTTAATGATAAACAATAACTTTTTTTTCTCAAATAAAAAACAAATTTGGATTAGAAGAAGCTGAAAGGTTTACCTATCTTAGGATTGCACACTTTATTTCATCATCACAAATCGAATGCTCCATTATAGAAGAATTCTTGGAAAGGGAATACGAGAAAGGACTAATTACTAAAATTAAGAAAATACTAGAAATAAGTAAAGATGAAAAAAACAGAGAAAAAATGTAAACTATGGGAAAATGAGATGGGGAAGGCACACAGTGAGGATAAATGGTTAGCAGCATATGCCCAAATTAGGAAAGTAGTTCATTGTGTAGGCCCGCAAGAACTCTATTTTAAGATTTACCACCATTGGTATATGGTCCCAACTAAGATTCAGAAATTTGATAAAAGCAAATCGGACCTCTGCTGGAGGTGCGATAAAGAAGAGGGTAATATATACCATATGGGGGGCGTGTCCTGGCGCTGATGTGGTAGGAAGCATCTGAGCCGAGCTCCCGTTCACTGAGCCGTATTAACGCACATTGCGGTGGATATACCTAACACAAACCACGATTTTCTAATGGGGAAGTCATCCAAGAAACTCCCCCAGCTCCCGGATGGAGGAAAACCGGGGAAAAAGTCAGCGGTACCGACTTTAAAGAACTTTTTAGTCCCGGTGCAGACGAGTGAGGCATCTAAGATGGCGTCCTCTGGGCTCGAAAACCCGATGGCGTCCACGAGTGATGATTCCGATGAAGAACCTTACTCACCTTCTCCCAGTCGAGCACTGGCTCCCGATGGTCCACCTCAACCGGATTTTACCGAGCTAATGGCACAGGTCAAACTGGAGCTGGCGGCTGCGGTCACCTCGATACAATCCACCATTAAGGAGGAACTCCACATCCTCCGGTCAGACCTGGCGGATCAAGGCCATCGCCTGGAAAAAATTGAGGCTGACCACACGACGCTGCATACAGTAATTGCTGACCTGAAGTCGCAGATGAAAGAGCAGCGCAGACTCACGGGGCAGTTAGCCCAAAACCTAGTGGATCTAGACAACCGAGGCCGCAGGTGCAATCTGCGAATTCGGGGCCTTCCTGAATCAGATGGGCCAGAGGACTTGCACAAAGTTATCGCAGACCTATTCCGGATCATACTAGAAGCCCAGCCCTCACAGGATATCTGTTTGGACCGTGTCCACAGGGCCTTGCGGGCCAAAAACATAGACGGTTCCTACCCCAGGGACATCATCTGCTGTGTACACTCCTTTCGGTTAAAGGAAGAAGTGCTCCGAGCCGCACGGAAGAAAAGGGCCATCATGTTTAAGGGAGCCAAAGTCATAGTATTACCGGACGTGGCATGGGCCACGCTCCAGGCCCGAAAACTCTTAAAACCCATGGCGGACCTGCTGAGGGCCAAGGACATACCATTCTCCTGGGGCTTCCCGCTGAATATCACTGTCCATCGCGGCTCAGTCCGAACGATCCTGAGCTCCCCCTCGGATGTGGAACCGTTTTGCACAGCACTGGGTTTACAAGCCCCGAACTTACCTGGATGGACCTCGGAAGACATGGAAGGACCAGCTGTTCCCCGTCTGCTGAATCAGCCTTGGATTGCCCGGCCTCAAAGAAAGAGACGGCCTAAAATAGCATCAACCCTACAGGCCGACAGACCCCGGCATTCGGAGACTCCGACTACATCGATAGGATTACAAGCCTAAGAAAAGACACTGTACCCTCGCCAGAGAGGGTTTCACCGTTAATCTCTGACACAGTGGGGTCTGATGGGACTCAGTCCGATGGGACTCTTCTCACCCTTCCTGATATCATCGCTGGACCCATCTTCACGCTGAGCCTCTCACTTCCCCATCGCACCATTGGACTTGTTGCGCAACAAACTGGTATCCTCTCTTCCTCCTATGGGACGCCGTTACCTGACTAGTCAAGCGACTGCCTAGCAGACGCACAAGGTTCCCAATATCATATGTGTTTCCCGAGTTATGTCCCTTCTTTTCTATCTCTCCCTCTCCCTCTCACGAATCAATATATATATACGATTGTGCTTCCCCACCTGTTCCCTGTCCCGTTCCCCCCCCCTACCCCCCCCCCCCTTCACCTTCTCCTGGCCAGGAGATTGGGAATACGGTATAATTACAGATTATTGTTTTACTCTATTGGCCACCTTAGAGGTACAAGGACGATACTTTTACAATATAGGCCTCGTTTGGTATCCCATGATTTCACTAGCCTATGACTACTCCTTGGACCAATATGATTCCCCCTCCCGGTGTATATTTCTGTCCCGTATCAGTGGATACCCTCCATCACACCCCGCTCTCGCTTCTCTCCCCCCCCCCTTCAAATTAGATTTCTAATTTCGAACCCCCTCCCCTTCCCCGCACCGACCCCCTAGAATGACACCTCACCGTTATCGTTCAACCAGACTTCCCCTATATTTTCTCTCTAATTTATCCCCACAGATCGATACGTGGCAAATCCTCTCTCCATTTTCATTTCCCGGCAAATCCCTTATGTACATATGGTTCCCCATTATACAAATACCTAATGTTTATGTAATACAAGGCTTGCTGCAATATACAGTTCTCGTCCGTTATAAGAGGGAGATCCAAATCTACTGATTGTTGTTATATGATTATTACTACGTACCTTGTGGCAAAACTCCTTTTTTCATTTTCTTTTCCTTGCAAATCCCCTACGTACATATAGTTCCCCGTTATATAATTATCTAATGTTTTTGTAATACGAGGCATACTGCAGTATATAGCCCTCGTTCGCAATAAAAGGGAGATACAAATATACTGATTGATGTTATATGCACATAATACGAGGAATATTGCAGTATACAATTCTCGTCCGTTTTAAGAGGGAGATTCAAACCAACTGCTTGTCGGTACATGTTTATTGTTATGTATCTTGTTGAATATATTATAGCCGATGCTATGACGTTTCACCCAAGTCGATAACTGTATAAATGTACAAATATATGAGAATGTGATTTTTCTGTGATATGGACGCTAGTCTTCCCCCCCCTTCCCATCCCGAGCCCCCCCCCCGCTCTGACCCCCATACCCCCCCCCTACTATCCCCCCTCCCCTCTTACCCCCCCCTCGCCGTAACCCCACACCCCCATCTATCCCCATCCCTCTACATTCTACATTGAATATATGATCCATTTATGATACGGGCGCCTTCTCCTTCTTCTCCCCCCTACCCGCCCGAGTTCCCCGTATTCCCATGCCTTTCCTTGATCCCTCACCCCCCCTCCCCCCCTTATACCCCCCCTCCCCTTCCTCTTATCCCCCACACCCCAGAGCTCCCACACCCCCTACCCCCCGTACCCACCCCCCCCACATCAATACCCCTTGATCCTGCCTCTCCCTCTTCCCTAAATCTTTCTGTTCCCTCCAAATACCTTTAATTTTTCCACATCCCCGCGACGTGCTGTTTCCTTGACTCACGGCTAAGCTTAGGCCGCCCCAGAGATACAGGTTGGCTCGTAGGACACCAAGCCTGCCCTCCTTTCCGAATTTTAGTTACTCCCTTGTTTGTGCCTGGTGACCACATTTCGCTAGGTCCCGTTCCCCACAGGTGATATGGTGCCATTGTACATATTCGGGGGTCCCCACCACACATGTGGGCGGGGAATAGCCCTTGATTGGCACTTTCACTTCCGATGTTTTATGGACATATGGTCCAGGCCACGGCCATCGGACTCTTCTGTTTTTGTTTTGGTTAATGTTGCTATTCTCCACGTTCCTGTTCTACTGTCCCTATTCCTTTTTCTCTTTATCTTATTTTTCTTTTTCGATCAGGAGAAATCTGTGGACCTACTCACTATCCCGTCATATGCGTTCCCTTCATCCCGCATTCTTCCACCATGAGTGATATCACTGCTGTTTCGATCAATGCCAAGGGCCTTAACTCCCCTATGAAACGTTCTCGCCTGTTCAGGGAACTTAAAGGTCTCCGCGCCGACATTGCCATGGTACAGGAAACCCATTTTCTACGGTCTAAAGTCCCCGATTTTCGCAACTGGGACTACCCCCAGAGGTTTTACTCGCATTCTCCTTTCCAAAAAAATAAAAGAGTGGCCATATTCTTTGGGAGGCGCTCCCCCTTTACTGTACAGGACCAGTGGTCGGACAGTGAGGGGCGAGCGCTCTTCCTCAAAGGTCAGATTGGGACAGAAACTGTTACTGTAGCCGTATTGTATGCTCCTAATACATCCCAACACCTATTCCTCCGAACGATGCTCCATAGACTTCGTGATTTTGCCTCAGGCATCACCATCCTTGGGGGCAACTTCAATCTGCCTCTAGATCCGGTTATAGACACCTCCACGGGTTCATCCTCTTCCCGTTTCTCTGCAATTAAGTTGGTAAAGAAAGCTATGATGACAGCCCAATTGGCAGATGTATGGCGTATTAAACACCCCAGTACCAGGGACTACACATTTTACTCATCTCCTCATAATCGTTATTCACGGATTGATTACCTTTGTATTTCTCACAGACACCTCCCACTTGTGAGCAAAGCAGATATAGGACACATCACCTGGAGTGACCACGCTCCGGTGGTATTACGTGTCGCCCTACCATCCATGTCAAAACGTCAATTCTCTTGGAGATTGAACGAATCGCTATTACGAGATCCCGACACTGTCCCGATCCTACAGACACATATCACTAATTATTTCAAGGACAACGCATTGCCAGATACCGCCCCTACGGTGGTTTGGGAAGCTCACAAGGCGGTCCTTCGAGGCTCATTGATTAGTATAGGGGCACACAAAAAGAAATTACATTCCGCAGCCATGATCGCTCTCCTTAACGAAATCACGCAAATTGAAACCTCCCATAAACTATCTCTTAGCCCCACGGTCTACCAGTCCCTGTTGGTCCTCAAAGCTAAATTAGCAGATCTCTGTAATAGCCGGGACAGACGCGCCCAATTACAACTTAAGAATCGTCTTTACTGTTTTAAGGACAAAGCGGGAGCGCCTCTGGCTTGATTGTTGCGTGACCGGCATCAGACAACATTCGTACCGCGAATGAGGACCAAACAGGGTCTGGTGCGCCACTCAACCCCGGAAATAGCAGAGATCTTTCGGAGCTATTATCATGACCTATATAATTTGTCTGAGCCATTGGACGAACCACGTTCCTCTGACCTATCACGTAGGATTCAGAGTTACCTGGATGCTCATATGGACAAAAAATTGTCGGCTTCTGATGCTCTTCTGTTAGACTCCCCGATTACGCCAGAGGAACTAATCGAAGCAATAAAAGACTCACCTACTGGTAAAAGCCCAGGCCCCGATGGTTTTACTATGTCATACTATAAAATGTTTCGGGATTTATTAGCCCCGCCCCTGGCAGAGGCTCTAAATTCTTTGTCCCTGTCACACACTCTTCCTCCACAAGCACAGGAAGCTCACATCACTGTGATCCCGAAACCGGGCAAGAACCTAGAAGACTGTGCAAGCTACAGGCCCATTTCATTAATTAATGTTGACCTTAAGTTGTTTGCTAAGATACTCAGCAATAGGCTTAAAGCTCATATCCCTTATCTTGTACACCGTGATCAAGCAGGATTTGTGCCGGGTCGGGAGGCTCGGGACAACACGACTAGGATCTTGAACCTTATTCATTTTGCTCATATGAATGGGACCCCGGCCATGTTATTGTCCACTGATGCGGAGAAGGCCTTTGACAGGGTGAGCTGGCCCTTCATGCATGCAGTCCTGAACCATATGGGAATGGGTATGGCAATGCGCAAATGGATTCAATCCCTTTACCATGCTCCTGTAGCACGAGTGCGAATAAATGGGACATTGTCGGGCCAGCTCTCCTTGTCTAACGGCACCCGACAGGGATGCCCCCTCTCTCCTTTGTTGTTTATTCTGGTTTTGGAGCCCCTGGCAGCAGCCATACGATCCAATCAGGACATTTCAGGGCTACAATTAGGTCCTCATCACCACAAACTAGCCGCCTATGCTGATGATCTTTTATTTTTGTGACCAACCCCACTATCTAACTTCCAAATATATTGGAAGAATTTCGGACCTTTGGGTGCCTGTCGAACTTCAAGATTAATTTTTCCAAATCGGAAGCTCTCAATATTTCCCTCCCTCCCAGTGTCATGGCCGGTATACAAGGCTCCTTTCCGTTCAAGTGGAGCACCACCACTATTAAATATTTAGGTGTTTTCCTCCCTTCGGATTTATCACAACTTTTCCACCTTAATTTACAGCCCCTCCTCGCCACATGTACACGGGACTTAGCCCACTGGTCCTCCAAGCGCATTTCATGGTTTGGCAGAGCATCGGTCATTAAAATGAATATTCTCCCCCGTTTTCTTTATATAATTCAGACGTTACCGATGTTTATTCCCAAATCCTTTTTTAATATTTTGCGCTCTGTGTTAGGTAAATTTATATGGCATAATAAAAGTCCACGTCTGGCACACCGTTTTCTCACCAGGCCCAAGGGCTTAGGGGGATTGGGTCTCCCTGACATCGAACGTTACTACCATGCGATACACCTGGCCAGAGTAGTGGAATGGTCCAGACCTGCGCCCAAACTATGGGTGTCACTAGAACAACTTCGCCCACCCCATGACTTATCATCAATATCCCCACCTACCCCCTGGATACGATACAAGCATAACCAACTTACCCATTTTGTTGGAAAGCTGAGCCGCACACATCCAATAACAAGCAAACTCTCCTCATTTGAATCACTGATTGCGACCAAAGATCCCCCACGTCGAGTAATTTCTACTATATACCGTATTATTACAGATTTGACAGAGCATCCACGACCTTCCTATATCTCCTAATGGGAACGTGATTGTAATATAGTACTCACTCAAAAACAATGGCGCAAAATGTCTTTGATGGCACACAAGTGCTCAGCATCTACTCATATCCAAGAGAATGCATTTAAGTTGCTCTCAAGGTGGTACCTGACCCCTCATAAACTACATGCCATCTTCCCGTCTGTCACACATCTCTGCTGGCGCGGTTGCTCACAGGTGGGAGATTATCTGCATATTTGGTGGTCCTGCCCGGGGATAGTCCCTTTCTGGCGTCAGGTCTTGAAGGTTATCAGAAAGGTTGGTGATGAAACCTTACGAGACGACCCGCTGACAGTCCTATTACACAACACCCCACACCCCATAGGGGCGTACAAACGGTCCTTGACAATCCATCTGTTAAATGCTGCTAAGCTCTTGATTCCAAGATACTGGAAACAAACACGAGCTCCTTCATTCCGAGACTGGCTAGATGAAGTGGAGTCTATACGGGTCATGGAGGATGCAATGCAGACCGCCCTGGGCAGGGGAGAGCGACAATCTAACACTTGGACACAGTGGTCTATGTATATGGGGAGTGCCGAGTGCCGAGATGATATTGATCTGGCAGAGAACCCAGTTGTGCTGGACGGCGAGTGAGACCGGTCTTAGTTCCGTTTTTCTGGAATGATCTTCTCCTGATCTCTCTTCTTCCTTCCTTCTCTCTTCTTAACTCTTTTTTTTCTATTTCTTCTTTTATATTTTTTTTTCTTTTTCTTTTTTCTTACACCTTTTCTTTCTGTTATTTATATATGAAAATTATTTGGATATATTGTCCGGCTGGGTATTACTACCCGTTATTAATGTATCTGATTAACGGGCAGTATGAGGTGTTATATGATTCAAAAAAATCATGCCCAGAAGCCTGATCCTGTACAACTGTTTGTTTATACGGTTTATTGTTTTTGGTGGATGAGGATTTATTTGTCGTCATTCCAGGTCTTTGTGCATATTTGTACCTGTTAGACCTCTATGATACTGTCTCAATGTATCCTTTATTTTATTATGTCATATATTATGTTCATTGCCAATAAAAATATTTTAAACAAAAAAAATATATACCATATGTGGTGGGGATGCGAAGAAATTACCAAAGTATGCACCCTGCTAGCTGCAATTGTTAAAGAGATGCTTGGGGTAGTCATATCTTTGTAACCCCAAGCTTTTCTTTTCCACCTGGACCTCCCCCTGAAAAATTAATCTCAAAAGTACTTATTGATTGGCATCTTGCATGGCAAGAAAATGGAAAGTCAAGGGAGCCATAAGTTGGGGAGAAATCCAGGCGCAGATACACATTGTATGCAAAATGGAAGAGGGTTATTACAAAAAACAAGACAAATGGCTAAATTTTATGAGATATGGAACCCGTGGATCAAAAGAAATGAGTGTTGTGAGCGATTAAACTGAGACTTAAAAAGTAGCGAATCAGGAGGAAAGACTCAAAACCCACACTTAGAATCTATTGATTAATAAAGCAGATAAACGAGCCCAAAGGGATGAATGATCTGGCACCTTATATATATATATTTTTTTTTATCATCTACTCTTTGTCCGTCTGTTTATTAGCTAACTATAGTAAGAATAGTGACCTACCAAGAAAACAGTTGCGACTGGAATGTATGGGGGTGAGGAATTGTCTCCTCCCACAAGCCTTTCAATGTTGTATGTCCTTTTGATATTTTTGTACAATTAAAAAAAAAAAAAAACCAGAGGGTCAGAAATTAGTAGCAACCATATTGGACAAGCATGCTGCTCTCCAATATGACGCCTCAACATCGAAATTGACTGTCACTGTAGAGTTTGTCCACTGTGCATCCATAGGCAACAGGCATTGAACATTTCATCTCACCAGTTTACCAATACATTGTGCAGGGACAAACATGGGGAGTTTCCCTTGCTAAGCAAACTCACCATGTTTGTATCTGCAAATGTATGGCTGAATTGGTGGGATGAACTCAACTCTCCCCATCTCACGTGCAACTCACGTGTGCAACTCATTTTAGTGAATAACTCCAAAAGTCTTAAATTAGAGGGGCAAAGGCTTAAAAGTGATATCAGGAAGTAATACTATACTGAGAGGGTTGTGGATGCATGGAATTGCCCTGCTGCATCCTCCTCAACCACAAAGGCAACCACTGCCTGATGGTAAAAACTGCTGCTTGCTGCTCACCATGTGCAGCATATTACAGGACAGAGAGGGGAACCATTTTCACTCTAACTGTTGTGGCTTATATTTGTAGTCCATAAGTTCCTCTTTAGTGACTTTTGTTAAATCTGCTGTTTATTGAACCATTAAAAAATAGAACATTCTGTTCCTTGATTTGCCCTATACCTTCATGATCTGAAACCATGAGGGTTACTTATAAAAACTCATGCACAGTGACACAAGTCCCTAAACTGACTAAAATGCTCAAATGCTCTACTAGATTACCTCATGACATTAATGATATCTGGCCCCAAAACCTAACCTTCAGCATGTAATTTTAATGTTTGTTAAAGCACAATGAAGTTTACAACCCAAAAAATATGGTAAATACAAGCAATAAGGGCTAATACATGACTCCACAAGTCCCACCAACCAACTTTATTCACCTCCTGTAGATATGTCCAACAGTGAATTGAAGAAATGAAGTCTGTGTAAGAGCATGCGACTGAGCACAAGTTTAGCTGCCTATCCATTTTAAACATGGACATTACTTTACAGGCTTCACTATATAGGCAGGCAGATTTGTATGGCTTTCTTACCAGGCTAATCATTAACATTGCTCTTACCTAAACTGTGTTACATACTTTTTGATACATATCTTTCTTACATGCTATACAAATATATGGTATTTCCCTCACCTAGACCTCAAAATGTTACTAAATAAAGTTGTTGTTTTGTGTCCAACTAGTGCCCCTCAAGTGTTTTGTGAAGGCCCTCTCTCTGAAATAAAGTCATCAGATACATAGATACCATATAGATAGAACTGCAGGGAATTGAAGTGGGAATTTCAAACTTCAGGCCAATGTAGCCGAGTTGGAAAAATTCTCCAATCCAGCTGAATGGGAGAATTTTTTCAGCTCAGCTACTTTGGTCTTATATTTGAAATTTACCTCTCAGTTCCCTGCAATTTTCTCTTTTTTGAGTAGACTCTTATGTGTTGACATTTGATAAATTAAGGTGTGTGCATGCACTATATACTCATTATTTAGCGCTATCACATATTTATTTACTTCTGCCTCTAAAGAAGACTTACAACCCAGCACATACTAAAGTATTACCTAACATATCATGGAGGTGGTACACGTAACCTACATGTAGTAGTAGAACTGATTATACTAATTTCTAAATGCTCATTCAAACATTTTTTTACTGTGTGCGACAATTGCATCTTTGTATTGCAGGTTCCTTGTGTTTTTCATATTGCTGGTTCTTTGCTGATCTTCTTCTTTAATTCCATGTAGATCCCTGCGAGAATTCCTTATTTGAGATGTCTCCCTGCGACCTGGGTTGTGAACAGATCCCAGTAAGCCTTGCAACCATCTTTGTCGATTTATTTCTTCAATGGACTTTCCTTTGTCATGCATGAGCTGGGCCTCTGCGACTGACCTTTCACTAAAATGAGGCAGAAAATGAAAACATTTTAATTCAACGTGTGTGATGATATTTGTTTTCTTTTTAATTTATTTAAAGGGACTGGGGCACAGTAGACAAATGAACTGCTTTTCAATGGGAAATGTGTAATCTGCATACCGTGCCATAAGTGATGTTATAAGCATGAGACTCCACAGACACATTTAAAAGAAATTTTTACTCCTAATTTAGACATTTGCATGCAATTTTGCTAATACAATGTATAGATCATTTTCAATAATTTTTTATGCTCTGCTTACACACATGATGATCCTATATGAAGTTAATTCTAAAACAGCATGCTTCAATGTTTTTTTTTTTACACCAATGATATCCAAGGGGCAGTATATGTGAAAAGCACTTAATTTTACTTTAAAGCAATGTACAGTTCGCTTGTACCTTTACATAAATAATTATTCAAAGGCCTCTAAAGTGACATACAATAAGGAGGCCTTGAAGCAATAAGCAGGAATTTATTACACCTTATATGCATTTTCTTTTTTTATAAGACTGTAGATGTTGGGGGAGAAATCTGATAACACAGGTCTTATGAAGCATTACTTATTTAAAAAAAAAAATTGTATGGTATAAGTGGATCTGCGACTTTGGTGGATCTGTGACTTTGGCTCATTGGTGACATAGGACGTGTTAGACAGATACTGGTAAAACACTCCCTTGACGAGATTGTATGGGGACAATCTGCTGGGTATATTCTGCAGCTCTGATCAAGATATGCCTGGTGATCATGTAAATGATCATGTAAATCCTGGACCACTTTGTCCCAGTGTTCACAAAAAATTGTTTGGGACACAAAAATGTCCCGGTTGTTGTGCTGGCTTTGTGAAGGCGGTTGATGCCCTGGATACATTTATCCTGGCTGCAAGCAGCCACATATTTTTTTTATTATTATTAGTGCTGTGCTCCCAGCACAGTGATGATTCAGAGCATCGAAATACGATGCTCTGAGTCATTAGTACACGCGAGGATAGCAAAGCAGCACTGTTTAACACACAGACCTGACGCTGCCCACGGCTCCCCAAGGTAAAAACAGAGGGGGAGAGGAGAAGGACAGCAGACATGGGGGGCAGAGGAGAGAGACAGCAGATATGGGTGGTGATAATCATAAGAGAGGAACAGCAGACTTGGGGGGAGAGAGACAGTAGACATGGACTGGATAATCATAGGAGAGAGACAGCAGATATGGGGGTGAGAGGAGAGACACAGAAGCCATTGGGGAGAGAGACAGCAGACATGGGTGGTGATAATCATAGGGCAGAGACACCAGGCATGGGGCAAGGAGAGAGACAGCAGACATAGGGGAGAGGAGAAAGAGAACAGACATGGGGAGAGAAGAGAGACACAGTAGACATAGGGGGATAATCATCAGAGAGATACATCAGAAATGGGGGATAAATAAAAAAATATTTAGTTTGTATGGCTAATTTGATGGCCAATTTTGTATCGCAATTGGGTGTCCCGGGTTTTTATTTCCTAAAATATGGTCACCCTGGATACACATCTGGTAGCTGTGGCAGCTGCTCGTGACCCTGCATGATTTTTTTTTCATTTAGCCAGAACCCATATGTAGTCAACACAGGCTACATATAACACTCACAGATTACCTATATACAATGAAAATGCATAAATTACCTGCATGTTAGGTAAGTATATCACATTGAGAACAAAGCACGCGTAGCTTCCATGCAAAATTAACTAACTATATAGTAGTCACACAGTAATCACACTCTAAAACTATATACCAACAATCAACCTCAAGTTACCCATATATGACTAACTAACACAACTATAGTCTTCCACAAACATAACCCATCATATATATAAAAATACATACCGCTCATACAACCTCATCACCCAATTTATACAGTTATAAATATTGGGCAAACCTTTATGCAATAATGCTCTGCCCCCTACTTCCTTAGGCAGGACAGCATCTGTATCTAGGAACCAAGGGTAAGTAGATAACACAATTTAGAAACAAAAAGAACGGAAAGCTTAATGAGAAAGCCTGTAACAACCGCAGGGAGTTAAACAAATTCACTGAAAGAAATTTAAAAAAACACTGCCTGCCCTGAAAAATTCCACACAACTCTACACTGGGACTAACAATAATACAACAATTCCTAATGTCAATAAAAAATAAATATGTAAATATACAAACATATGTGTAACAATGATAATAAGTAAGAAACATTCAATTTCAAATACACAATACCACTGCATAAGTATTGGAAAGGAAGTCCATGGGTGTCTGCAAAATAAAAACAATGACCTAGTGCAATGTATAGGGACACAAAATAAACTAGTAGGCCACATATAGGTGGAACTGGTACTTTACAAGATCAGCTCCTGTGATACAAGAGTTAATACAGCGCTGGTATAATCTGATGCTTGTCATTATAAGGATTCTGATGCCCTCTCAGCTGTCAAAACTTCTTCAGTATCATGCTACTCCCGAATTGACCACATTTCCACTAGACTTGGATGAAAAGATAATGACTTTATTGGCAAACAACACTGCTGCGTCGGTATAACGAAAAAAGTGCCAATCCTGCTTCACTGCTGGCGCCATGTCCCAAGATCTCAAGCATTGTGCGCAGCAGCGCGGAACATTCAACTTCATTAAACTTCAATATAAAGTCATTATATTTTCATTCAAATCTCGTGAAGTGTGGTCAGTGTGGGTGCAGTACAATAAAATAGGTGTTTTGACAGCTGAGAGTGAATCAGAAATCCTATGGCGGTGAGTATCATCCTTAGTGTCACCAGCAGCACAACATCGGAGCAGTTTTGACAGCTGAGATAGGGTTGCCACCTTTTCTTAAATAAATAAATACCAGCCTTAGTACTGTCTCCATAGACTTAGCATTGGCCTAAAGAAGATCAGACAAAATCAGCATGACAGCTCACAGCTTCCCTGCTCTCTCAGCATCGATCCTTTCCAGGACTTTGCACTTTCCCGGAATGAGATTGATCGAAAAGCTGTATTTGATGCAATCTAGGACATGTGGTCACCCTAAGATGCAGTTCTCATGCAGCTGGAGGCCTGCAGTCTGACACCCATGGCATACAGTACATTTTTCAACGTGTTGGTGTAAATAAATAGTATTAGCACTTAGCATTGGAAGGAAGAAGCTCCCCAGTAAGGTGTTGCCAAATAAAATATTTGTGTGTTTCTGCGATGTAAACGTATCTAAAATTAACACCAAGGTCTCAAGTGTGTCATGTGTATGAGCATTACTGACTGTTTTCTTACCTTTCCTGATTCTCAGATGCAATAAGACAAGAAAAGCAGACAATTCCTAAGAAAGCCAAAACCTGCAGGTACTTCTGAGAGAACAACATCTCCTGTTTGTCTGGGAATCTGGAAACATAATGTCAGGTAGATAATGAAACCGCAGAAGCCACATGACATTATACATTGTTCTTTAATAAAGGGATGCAGAGCCTTAGTAATAAAACAGTGAACTACAATGACCTAATCATGTAGTAATAGCTGAGTTAGAAAGGTGGGCTAGTTGGAGAATTGTTCCTCGGTTACTTGTGCCTAAAAGTGAATAGTAAGTGAATTGCAAAAATCAGGTATTAATAGAAGCTTTGGAAAACTTACCTGATATTTTCAGTTCATGTCAACAGATCGGGAAATATGTTTGCAGCAATTACTACTAACTACTTCAGGTAACAATATATTTTAATTTAGCCAGCAAATATTTGGATTAGATTTGATTCACTAACTGAACGGGAGCTTGTCATCCACACATATAGTATACTCGGTAATAAAAACTAATTACAAAACATCATGGTCATACTGAATACAAAACAAATACACAAAAACAAATATCAACATCTAGTGCTGACACTTGTGGGTCTTTCATTTTGAGACTGTCAAATCTGGCACCTAAGTATGCAACACCCACACATGAGATAGGGGGATTATTTATGAAAGTCAGTTCTGGGGTTCACAAAAGTGGAGCAGTGACAATGGAAACAAATGGAATGTCCCTGATGTTTTATAACTTTGCTCCAGAAATGACTTTTATAAATAACCTATATAGCACATAACATGAGTGTATGTAAGTATCCAGGTGCATTATAATTTCAACTTGCTCTAATTAGTGATGTTTCACTCAATGTATCTCATGGTTTTTACTAACCACCATTTTTTAAAAATCATTTTAAAATGTATTATTGTGTCCTGACAATAAGTCCGGGAATGCCATCAAGTGAATCACACATACGTGCGATCACTCACATCACACATTTGGCAGCTGGGAGGAAATGCTGTCTGGGAAGCTGAGAACTACACTTCCCATGATACCACGCCTCCAACGGTATGAAATTAGGGTAGAGTATGACCTACAATTAAGTCCTTCCTGGATGAAACGCTCTAGGTGGTTCCATCAAGTATGGGCTTCTATGTATTACCGTATTTGCTCGATTATAAGACGAGGTTTTTTTCAGAGCAAATGCTCTGAAAAAATCCCCCTCGTCTTATAATCGAGGTCGATTATAAGACAAGGTTTTTTTCAGAGCAAATGCTCTGAAAAATCCCCCTCGCTCTTATAATCAGAGCTGCAGGGGACCTGGATCCCCCTCTCTAACAGCAGGGGATGTCTGCGTGATGAGCGCAGACTCCCCTGCTTCCGCCCGGCACGACCGCCGGGGCTTCTATGAAGAAGCTGGGTACTTCCGCTTTCGTCACAGAAGTCCCGGCGGCAGCAGGGGAGGTCTGCACTCATCGCGCAGACATCCTCTGCGGCCCCACTAGCCACCAGGGAAAAGCGGGCAGCCGGGGGATGTCTGCACGATACGTGCAGACATCATCCATGCTACCCGACACGGCAGTCTATTATGACGGACCAGCTGTCCGTCATAATAGACTGCCGTGTCGGGCAGCATGGAGGATGTCTGCAAGTATCGTGCAGACATCCCCCGGCTGCCCTCACTAACCACCAGGGATCGAGGTAAGGGGGAGGGAGGGGGGCAGAGAGACAGGGGGGGGACAGAGACAAGGGGAGGGCGGGACAGAGACAAGGGGATGGAGGGGGCAAGAGACAGAGCAACAAGGGGAGGGGGGGACAGAGCAGGAAGGGGGAGTGAGACAAAGCTGGGGGCAAGGGAAAGAGAGAGGCAGCATTGGCACATAAAAGGAAATAAACACAAGAAATGCTTTTTTTGATATAATATTTTATTAAAAAAGCAATTTACATGTGAATATATACAAGTTTAACTTTTTTCCTATAGGGTAGTCTTATATTCAGGCTTTTAGTTTTTTTCCTAAAGGAATATCCAAAGTTTGGGGGGTCGTCTTATAATCAGGGTCGCCTTATAATCGAGCAAATATGGTACTTTTTAACTAAATAAACGTTATGTTTTAAGGATCTGGCGTTACCTTATGACTTCCTGCACATTGGACTACTTCTTTCCAGTTTTTTTCTTCTCCATCAGTGGGCACACATTGTTTAGAAACTTGGGTCAAATCTTTTGCATCATAGGTCACAAGAAGTAATAATTGAGAGATCTGACCCAACATTCTCAACAACATTACTGTCCACAGATAAAGCTGTATGGGGCAAATATGGCTAAATAAAGTACTTTATGAAAGCATTTATATTTCAAATATTTACATTTGAAATAGTTAAAATTTATATTTTAAATGAAAAGCATTTCAATTAGACATCAATTTTTGACTATAATTGCCCTTTGAGGGAGCAGTGATAGAATGATGGAACATAAATAAAGGAAAATTGTCTCATATGTTTATTTAATTATGTGCATAAGGACTGATACAGATTAAACAATGTCTTATTTCAGCTATTGTTTCTTTTCAGCTCATTTCATTTTCAATGCACTGTATGATATATTCAGTATTTGCATAAATGATTATATAATTTGTCACCACAGAGAGACATTTCTGTTCAGTATACATACAACAGTGCTCTATTGTGGAAACTTTGTTTCAGGCTTGGTGGCTGCTTGAATGCCAGGACAGGATTTGGAAATATGTATTTTTAGGCACTAAGGTATATACACTAAACAGTGATCTTTGGTGAACTGACAAGTGAATTCCACAAATCGATCATTAAAATCAATTATTGGAAAAAAATCTCTAACTTTTTGCAGTTTACTTGTCAGGTCACCACAGGTCACTGTTTAGTGCTAATTATCTTTTGTTAAGTAGCTGTTAATTGTAGCTATTAAGTGTACAGCAAATGTTTTAAACTTTGTTATTATCATTAAGGAAATCCGAGTATTTTATTTTGCTTTGGTTAAATGTATTGCCAAGAAATGTAGTATTGCTATAACTTGGTTTAATGTTACCTTTGTGAACTTAGATAAAACCAAATGTTGCTTAGCATTCTGTCAAACAAGTGTCTGCAGCTGTTCATACCTTGTGAAGTAAAGAGATTTTTTTTCCAATTTAGCTGCTTTATCTACTTACACAGAAAGATGTTAGAATAACATTTTAATTTAGCCCACCTGGATTCTTTTTTTTTTTAGAATAACAATAATTGAATCACAAATACAATGAAAAACACACACACATACTCAATGTATTTCTGTCAATGCCTTGAGTATGAAAGATATCAATGAAATTAAATAATATTACTTACAAGAAACTGGCACACCAGGGACCAGAAGTAGGAAATCTGATTTCAAGATAATCCTCTGTCAAGTTTGTGTCTCCTGTGAAGAGGAAATCCCTCCTGCCTCTTATATACACACACGCATGATTCACACAAACAATGGAGCAGCAGTTGTGACACATCATGCCCTATTAGGAACAGTTAATTCCCATTTACACAATCACAATGCATCTATCTATCTGTCTGCCTGCCTGTCTGTCTATATATCTGTCTATCTAGCTATTGATGGCAAGCCTGCCTTTTTATTTCTCCTTGTTACAGCTTACCTATCTACCTGTATTTTCCATTTGCAGCACGGCTAACTATTTTTTCTGCCTAGATATCTACCAATGAATCACTCTATATCACACCCATTTATCTGTCTGTCTGTCTGTCAGACTATCTATCTGAAACACCATGATTTGTAGAAGGCTTTATGTTTTTGCTAAAAATCGTTGTTTATGTTTCACTGATGATGGCTTGAAATGTGGCACTATATCATTGGCATGTTTCATCCTCTGTGGAATGTAAACAACACTTTTTAGCAAAAACGTAAAGCCTCTATAAACCATGGTGTTTCAATGTTTTGTCCATTACCTGTAGGTAGATAGACACCATGCTTAGCTTTATGTCTGTAAAGGCTAACTACATGTATGGTAATTACTACTGCCACCAGTAACCTTAGTGATAATAAAATGGGCCTAATTGTTGGATCCATTGATAGACACTATTCCACAACATATACAAGCATTAATCAAATTCATTGCCATATTAATGTTTTAAGACTGAGCTCTAGCTAACAGTGATTTCAGTATGGGAAATTTAACCATGTACGATGCTGTGTCAGTCTATCTGTCTATCAATTTCATATCCTCTTATATACCGTGTTTAGTAGTAATATTTTATCTTTCTCTAGTCCTTTTCTATCTCTCTCCTTCTTTCTGTATCCCAATTTAATCTATGTTAGATCTATGGTTTTCTGTATATTTTGTGTTTCTTACATTTTATACAAATATTTGTAAACACAAAAGGATATGCAAACATGGTATGTGCTAACAGTTTATTAATAAATGATAATAATAAGCAATCTTATAGGTTGGTACAACTGATAATTAGCTGCTATATGTCTAATTAGCCGCATTTTAGTTTTGATTTAATTCTAATTAGAGATAATTAGTAACATTCCATATTATCACTGTGACACTTATATTGTTCATAGTACATTCATTTTTTGATTCACACTGATAATTAAATTCTACATTTAAAGGTATATGGTTAATAGTTTGTAAACGTTTTTATCTTTATTTTTAATGAAATAAACTGAACTCCACCCCAAAAGTCTCCTTAGTTTCATCCTGGAAGCCGTGTGTTGTCACAAAATGGAAACCAGAATAAAGAGGTGGATGTATCCTGTTAATGCTAGAGACTCTTTGGTGATGCCTTGGTGCTTTTCATCTATCTAATCCACCTGTTTGGTAACTACTTCCGGTAATGGTTTTGGATTTCCTCTATTCAAAAATAATCCTGTGCTACATCTGGACTCCTGGTACGCAGGTCCGTCTTACGCCTGTGAAGTGCAAAAGGTTTGTGTTCTGTGATATTTCATTACAGGTTGAGTATCCCGTATCCAGAAATCTGTTATCCAATATGATCCGTTATCCAAAAACTTTTTTCGATTTTGCAAATTCCGCACAAACCTCTATACAAGCGTATAACAATTTATTCAACATCCAGCCCCTTTAAGCTGTGATATAGACTTTCCTTGCATTGCCAGATGCCCCCAGGTTGCCAACGATGCCTCATATCTCAGCTACATCACAGTAAAAGTGAGTTATTTGCCCTATACAGTATTTACATGGATATTACTGTATTTCAAGAGTGCTGAGAGGCTTTCATATATCTAATTGATGAAAATGATCTGTTATCTGAAATGACCCATAAGCCAAAATACTTCAGGTCCCAAGCATTCTCATTGAGGGATTCTCAACCTGTATAAACTTCTTTAAGTACCATCTACTCCATCTACTATATAAACTGAAGTTAGGGCAAAACATTATTTGTCCTTTATCTAAAACTAATGTCCAGTACATACACATGGGTGTAGGAACCCCCAAAAATCTGGGGGGGACAGCATTTTTGCTCGCCGGGTATATTCTTATTCAGTAAACTGGGAGTTGTTTATAACGTTAAATTTTAAGTGTGTGTGTGTGAAAAAGCAGTAAAAATAAACCCACATGGCATCAGTAAAAATTAACCGGTATAGCAGCAGTAAAAATAAAGCTTGTCACAGTGTATATTATATCACCAAGTTCCCACCAACATTACCAGGATCCTTGGTATACAACAGATACATTCACAGCACAACATCTACATCAGGCAGGGGCATTTTATAACTTTTACATGAAATATAGTCAGCGAGCTGTGTGTACACCCTAAAACATCCATCAGTATGAACCTACCACTTCTGCTGGAATGCCGGGATGGCAAGTATGCTGGGGGGGATTTCACCCTACCTGTCCCCCCTGCATTATTTCCTGGGGGGGATCCATCCCCCCCATCCCCCCTGCTTCCTACGCCCATGTACATACATTCATATTTCATGTTAAAATATCACAATATTAATGAAGAATTCTGCTTGTAGTGAGAAGCTTTATGGTTCTGTTGGACCTTCATTGAGTCTGGGATTGGGATTGACCCTGGGAGATAGGTATGCTTGGTTGGCAATTTGAAGCTAGATTTCTATATAGAAGCTCACTCCTAAATTCAAGACAACTGCCATATTGTTTATTTATGAAGTGTGTTCTTCTTCATTTTAGTGTTATTATGTTTTTACACATCTTAGGGGCTCTTCCTACATGCAGCCTGGGAAAGCATACCAGCTTAAATGTTCATAATCCAAAAGAGGGGAGCTGAATTGAATACCATAGACAATAAAAAATATTGAGATAAAAAATGCTAATAAGTCTTAACTCAGGTAATTTTTTTTATTAAATAGAACCCAATGTTTGCTTGTGAGTAGGCTAGCTCTCTATATCATGTGTTGGTGTCTCTCTGTCCATCTAACGTAGTTTGTAAGTTTTTTATACTCTGCACCAAGTGCTGTGTAAATTGATAGACCTTCATAAATGAATGGTAATGTAATGTATTGAACTTAAAGAACTTGGTAAATGAAATACAAGGAACCCCTCTGGGAACTATGGTTAGGTGATGCTGTTGTTATTAACACCTTGACAATGGACTATGAAAGGTGGTCATTAAGCACAGTTTATTTAAGAAGACAGTAAATAATTATGCATAGAACATCTAAATACCTATGTATAAGCTGGCCTTCTTTTGTTGTACCAATGGAAGGATTAAAAGCTTCTAAATTTGTAGAATCTCAATAGGTTTTTAAGTGTGAGGTACAGAGCACCACTCAAAAGATTTCCAGTAATTACCGAAACCCAAATCTCAATTCACTGTGATTTCTAGTCATTAAAAATGTTACATTAATTACATTAAATCAACTTTGCTAATTGTTTTCCTACTTCTCTGAAATGCCGGTTTCGTCTAAATTGAAAAAGAAAAACTTAAACGAGATATATTCTTTCTTCCGTTACTAGGATATTTAAGAGTTGAATAAAACCATTCTCATCTGCTTAGTTACTGAATCAGCTTCCTGTAATTATCAACAAAAGTTGTGTGTAAAACATCTACTTTAAAGGATCATTGAACTTTTAGCTAATATAGCCAGAGTATTGATATAAAACAATCAACATTTTTTTTCCTCCTTCACATGCTTAAAAGCAGTTATTTTCTTCCTGCGCAATTGAATTTATAAATGTGGAGTCTAAAAATGGAAAATTGCATTGTTTGCAGTCTCCTATGCATCTCCCTGACTACAACAGTAAATTAACTGTATTCATTTATAGGAGTATTACATGGAAGTGGTTGGTTTTCATTTACTCCATAAATAATGGTCTTTTGTTCCAATATACTTTACACTGGCTGAAATAAAAATAAAAATGTTATTAAAACACATAATGCCAAATAATTGTATTTAAAGTCATTTGGCATTGATGTCACATTTCCAACAATATTTCAACGTATATATCATTTTATAAAGATTTAGTCTCACTTTCTGCAGATTGTGATTTCTGGATGAAGCCACTCACCGCATGCAAAATAAATGGAAATGTGCACTAAAAGTGAGGTGCAGGTGAGTTTAGGGGAGATGAGTTGAGGGCATGTGGCTGTTCGCTAATTCTAACAGGGGACTGTAAAATAATAACCTAAAGTCAATGAGGCCTTGCAAATAATTCCATAGAGAACTATAATAGGCAACTGTCTTGAGCTGTACACAACTCGTGTAAGTATAGGTGGGGGATCATGGCGGAGCTGTACACAACTCATGTAAGTATAGGAGGAGGATCATGGCTGAGATGTACACAACTCGTGTAAGTATAGGTGGAGGATCATGGCGGAGATGTACACAACACGTGTAAGTATAGGCGGAGGATCATGGTGGAGCTGTACATAACACGTGTGAGTATAGGCGGAGGATCATGGCGGAGCTGTACACAACTCATGTAAGTATCGGCGGAGGATCATGGCGGAACTGTACACAACTCGTGTAAGTATAGGAGGAGGATCATGGCGGAGATGTACACAACTCGTGTAAGTATAGGTGGAGGATCATGGCGGAGATGTACACAACACGTGTAAGTATAGGCGGAGGATCATGGTGGAGCTGTACATAACACGTGTGAGTATAGGCGGAGGATCATGGCGGAGCTGTACACAACTCATGTAAGTATCGGCGAAGGATCATGGCGGAACTGTACACAACTCGTGTAAGTATAGGAGGAGGATCATGGCGGAGATGTACACAACTCGTGTAAGTATAGGTGGAGGATCATGGCGGAGATGTACACAACACATGTGAGTATAGGCGGAGTTTAATGGCGGAGCTGTACATAACACGTGTGAGTATAGGCAGAGGTTCATGGCGGAGCTGTACACAACTCATGTAAGTATCGGCGGAGGATCATGGCGGAGCTGTACACAACTCGTGTAAGTATCGGCGGAGGATCATGGCAGAGCTATACACAACTCGTGTAAGTATATGCGGAGGATCATGGCGGAGCTGTACACCACTCGTGTAAGTATAAGCGGAGGATCATGGCGGAGCTGTACACAACTCGTGTAAGTATAGGCGGATGATTATGGCGGAGCTATACACAACTCGTGTAAGTATAGGTGGAGGATCATGGCGGAGCTGTACACAACTCGTGTAAGTATAGGCGGAGGATCATGGCGGAGCTGTACACAACTCGTGTAATATAGGCGGAGGATCATGGCGAAGCTGTACACAACTTGTGTAAGTATAGGCGCAAGATCATGGAATGGTAATAATACAGATGGCGAGTACAAGTTTATATTAAATATATATTTTTTGGAAAATCTTGTCAATATGAGCGACGGTACATCACAAACATATTAGACGTAATCAGTAAGATATGTGTATCAGATCTGTTTAATATTAATTTTAATTTATTTATATTTTTTCTTTAATTTTTAAAACGTACAGAATACAAATGTGTCAAGAACAGGACAATCACTGACCTGTATCCACTGAAGGTCTGGAACCTACTGGCAGGGAAGAGGATACACCCTTGCAGAGGTCCCACTATCTGGACACCCCTGAGATGGAACAGGGGACTCTGTAATGGGTAACAGCACGGGGACTCTGAAGTGAAGAGTTGAATGAAGAATAATTCCGGAGGCTGGAGTAGTGATGGTAATGGAGAATCAAGTGAGTACTGCAGGGACACTGGAGAATCAGGATTAGCAGACTGAAGAAATAAATCAATGGTAGGTAAGGCACACACAAAAATAGTGAGTGACTATAACTCAGCACTGGTGAGATGGTCTTGAGACTATTTATAGGGCTAAAGGGGCGTGCCTATGATGAGGGGGTGGAGCAAAAGGACACCTCCCCTTTCTGAGGTATCATGACAACCCTGCAGCGTTGCTGATTTAATTTGGACGCCGCCACAAGTCCCAAGTGAAACTGGAAGTGCGTGCTTGCGCACAACGGCACTACTGGACCGCAGAAACATCCGGAAAACAACATCAAATGCCAAACACCACCTCAGCTCGCTGTCTGCCCGAGGCTCGTCGCAAGGGCAACCCAACAAAATGAAGCATACACTAAAAAACCCTGCAAATCTCCCCAATTAACTTCCCCAGGAACATCCTCCTTAAATCATGACCACCTGTTTCTCCTCCAAAATCTTGATAAATAAATTCTAAATTTAAAGGCATATGGATAATAGTTTGTAAATGTATTATTGATGTCAACGTGAAATAAAATGTACCTTTTTAAACTGTCTTATCTGACACTCATAGACATTCTTTTTTTTTATGAATTACATTCAAAACCATCCCAGAGTTAGTTTCATCCTGGTAGTCATGTGTTGTAACAAAATGGGAACCAGAAGCAAGAGGTGGATGTATCTGGTTAATGCTAGAGACTGTTTGGTGATGCCTATCGAATCCACTTGCTTGGTAACTTCTTCTTGTAATGGTTTTGGATTTCCTCTATGCAAAAATAATCTTGTGCTACATACTGACTCCTGATACTCGGGTAAGTCTCACAGCTGTGAAGTGTTTGTGCACTGTGATATTACATTATATATAAAATCTCTAAGTACCATCTACAGTGTAAGCTGAAATAAGGGGAAACTATTATTGGTCATTTAACAGAGACTAATGTATGTACATGGGCAAAGTTGATCTCTCTTCAATATATGCAGGTGATACTCGAAAAATTAGAATATCGTGCAAAAGTTCATTTATTTCAGTATTGCAACGTAAAAGGGGAAACTAATATATGAGATAGACGCATTACATGCAAAGCAAGATAGCTCAAGCCGTGATTTGTCATAAGTGTGATGATTATGGCTTACAGCTCATGAAAACCCCAAATCCACAATCTCAGGAAATTAGAATATTGGGAAAAGGTGCAATATTCTAGGCTCACAGTGTCCCACTCTAATCAGCTAAGTAAGCCATAACACCTGCAAAGGGTTTCTGAGCCTTTAAATGGTCTCTCAGTCTGGTTCAGTAGGAATCACAATCACAGGGAAGACTGCTGACCTGTCAGTTGTGCATAAAACCATCATTGACACCCTCCACAAGGAGGGAAAGCCTCAAAAGGTAATTGCGAAGGAAGTTGGATGTTCCCAAAGTGCTGTATCAAAGCACATTAATAGAAAGTTATGTGGAAGGGAAAAGTGTGGAAGAAAAAGGTGCACAAGCAGCAGGGATGACTGCAGCCTGGAGAGGATTGTCAGGAAAAGGCCATTCAAATGTGTTGGGGACTTTCACAAGGAGTGGACTGAGGCTGGAGTCAGTGCATCAAGAGCCGCCACACACAGACGGATCCTGGACATGGGCTTCATATGTCGTATTCCTCTTGTTAAGCCGCTCCTGAACAACAAACAACGTCAGAAGCGTCTTACCCGGGGAAAAAAAAAAAACAGACCTGGTCTGTTGCTCAGTGGTCCAAAGTCCTCTTATCTGATGAGAGCAACTTTTGTATCTCATTTGGAAACCAAGGACCCAGAATCTGGAGGAAGAATGGAGAGGCACACACTGCAAGATGCTTGAAGTCCAGTGTGAAGTTTCCACAGTCTGTGTTGATTTGGGGAGCCATGTCATCTGCTGGTGTTGGTCCACTGTGCTTCATTAAGTCCAGGGTCAATGCAGTCGTCTACCAGGAGATTTTGGAGCACTTCATGATTCCTTCCACAGACGAGCTTTATGGGGATGCTGACTTCATTTTCCAGCAGGACTTGGCACCTGCCCACACTGCCAAAAGCACCTGGTTCAATGACCATGGGATTCCTGTGCTTGATTGGCCAGCAAACTCACCTGACCTGAACCCCATAGAGAATCTATGGGGCATTGCCAAGAGAAAGATGAGAGACATGAGACCGAACAATGCAGAAGAGCTGAAGGCCGCTATTGAAGCATCCTGGTCTTCCATAACACCGCAGCAGTGCCACAGGCTTCCATGCCACGCCGCATTGAAGCAGTAATTGCTGCAAAATGTGCAGAAACCAAGTACTGAGTCCATATGCATGCTTATACTTTTCAGAGGTCCGATATTGTTCTATGTATACTCCTTGTTTTATTGATTCCATGTAATATTCTCATTTACCGAGATTGTGGATTTGGAGTTTTCATCGCACTTATGACAAATCACGGCTTGAACTATCTTGCTTTGCATGTAATGTGTCTATCTCATATGAGTTTTCCCTTTTACGGTGCATTACTGAAATAAATGAATTTTTGCACGATATTCTTATTTTTCGAGTATCACCTGTACATCCATATTACCTGTTAAAATATCACAATGATAATTAAGACTTCTGCATGAAGTGATAAGGTTTACTGTTCACTGTATCTTTAGTAAACTTTAGTTCTATTGGTCCTTCATTGAGCCTGAGGGATAGGTATGCTTAGTTGGCTATTTGAAGCTGGATTTCTATATAGAAGCTCACTTTTATGTTCAAGAGAACCGCCATTTTTTTTAGGAAGCTGTGTATAAGTTTTCCAAGTATACAGAATACAAATCAAGTAAAAACTAGAAAACCCTGAAAATCTCCCCCATAACTTCCCCAGAAAACCCCTACTAAAATCACCTGACATCTCCTCCAAAATCCCCATACCCAGAAACTCCTCCCAAAATCTCCACCCCAGAAATCCGAGATGCTGTTTTTACTTGTATGAGTTTTAGCATTGCTACATGTGTTATCTTTTTCCCCTCCATATAAATGCTTTGAATGCTGTAGTTATTGTTTTTTCATAAGAAGAAGTAGTAGGACATATAACAGTTTAGTGAAGGTGGTCAATTTAAGCAGCACTATTTTGATTGAGAATGATAAGTGTAGTTCCCTCAAAATTTTCCTTATCAAGGATTTACATCATATCAAGTCAAGTCATATCAGGTCACGTTTTGGAGCAATTTATGTACCTAAGAATGGAATAGACTTGACTGCACACTGTATACCCCCACTTAGGTAAGTGGGGTGGTAATCTGTGTAAGTTTAGACGTAATTTCTGATTTATTTCTGTTTATACAAAAGCCCGGGATCTGGCCACAATAGTCTAAAACACGTGCAATGGAGAACTGTAAATATTAAATATGACCAGTTTTAGAATTGGGACTTAGGGATGAAAAAATGTATTTATTTATGAAGAGTTTCACCATTCTACTCATAGCGTGGGGGCTTCCCAGAAAAACATTTAAAAACAAGGCAACTTATTTTCATTGTAGCACAAAGTGGCAGAATTAGTTAAATATACATTCCTATATTGAATGACTGGCCTTTGTTTTTGTACTATCTGTTTCTTTACTGTGGAGATTTTTTTTTGGACACCTCGTTTGGTTTTGATCAGTTTTTGAAAGAATTGACTATGATCAGTTTACTATTTTATTTTGTCTTGATGATACATGGGAATTGTTTAGTTTATGTAGTTTAGGTACTGTTTCAGTGAGCATTGAGACAGTTTTGTCAGTGTTTAGGAAAGGTTTGTTATTTATGATCCACGTTTCTACCTCTGTGAACTGGTCTTGGTGCATAGCTGTGCTAGATTTGGTTTGCAAGCATCATACCTCCCAACTGTCCCATTTTGGACGGGACAGTCCCGTTTTTGGGGCTCTCTCTCCCTGTCCCACTGTCCCGCCCAGGATGCACGGGGTGCACCACGCCCAGGTGCAAGGGATTAGAGGCGCTGTTTGAGGGAGCTGTCTCCGTAACAGTGTCTCAAGGTGATGTCTGCAGGTCAGTGCCTGCGGTAACCGCACCGACGGGTGAGCACAGCTCAACGGGTGCAATCTCCGCCCCGTCACGCTGTACGACTTCTGGAATCTATGAGAGCCAGATGTCAATTGACTTCCGGCACTCAGAAGATGCCAACTGACAGTGTTCTGCCTCTGCAGAGACAGGATGGAAGACACTGTCTGAGCAGTCCTCCTCCCTGCATATGAAGGTAAATAAGCAGGGGGACAAACAGCTTAATTATTTTAAGTTTTTTGTTTGAAAAATAAAAATAAATATGTGTAAGTGTGTGTGTGTGTGTGTGTAAGTGTGACTTTTTTTAAATGTGTGTGTGCAAGGGTTTATGTATGTGTGTAAGATTGACTAAGTGTGTGTGTGTATGTGTAAGGGTGTCTACAAGTGTGTGAATGTGTGTGTATGGTAAGGGTGTCTAAGTGTGACTTTGTCTGTAAGTGTATGTGTGTAAGGGTGGCGGTCAGTCATATGTCTTAGATCAATCATAATATATGTCCATTACTGACATTTCCTCCGTCTCCCAGTCACGTGTGGTATACTCTAGAGCTTGAACATTAAAGAACAAGAGGTCATCCTCAATATAATGGATGCCTTCAAAAAGATCCTGGATATGCTTTTTTTTTTTTTTACAAAAATAAGACATACATAACATCAATAATAAAATCAACAGTCATATTTAAAGGGTTGGTGATCCAAGGAGAAATCTGATTGTCCTCTTAAGCAGAAAATTTCCAAATTGCAAAGAAAGTTGTTTTTTTCCCCCCATCTTTTGCATCAAAAGCTGAAATGGTAGATAGAGGAGTTGAACTTGATGGAATTAGGTCTTTTTTTCAGCCTAAATTACTAAGTTACTATGTTATTGAGATGTTTATGACATTAACAGACACAGGCCTAAAATGTCATTTATCTGTGTTATGGGATCTTAGCAAAGTTGGTGGGGCCTAATCCACATGTGTTGTTTCCGAATGTTTCATTAGTTAACTTAGTGATCAGGGTGGTGGCACATCCAACAAAATTTTTAAATGCATTTACTACATCTAGGGGTCTTTTCAGGGTTTGATTGTCCACTTTAACAGTGGGTAGTTGGGAATGGGTTTAGGGGTGTTTTGAATGTTAATTATAATTTTTTAAAAATCTTTTGGGTTTGATTTGTTATTGTGCACATTTTTATTGAACTATTGAGCCTTTGCCATTTTTGTTTGTTTTGTGCATGTATTTTGCCATTGTCGGTAATTAAGAGTGTGTTATAGTAAGAGTTATATCTTGAGTCTGAGGCTGCTGGCAGTTATATATCTCTTGGCTCAGTTGTCAGAAATCTGAACAGTCACCAGCTCATTGATATTAGTAACAGGATTATATGCAAGACATTACTTTGCCTTCAAGAGTTTATACTCTTAAACAGGCACTGGCTATTATAGACACTCACAAAAGTCAGACAATCTAGTATACTCCTTGCCTTCAAGGCTCTGGCTAATGTGGACTTTCTGACCAGGGAAACTCTTAAACTACCCTAAAATAACATAAAAGTGCCAAAGGAGGAGGATCTGGAATCCTTAACAGCCACACCAGCTCAGTAGTGACCAAAGAAGTTGTATATATTAATACTGTGTGTGAGCTGACACACCAGAGAAAACCTCACAATGGAGAGTGAGCAGGGAGCATAATCCCAGGCCTTAAATGCATGAGACAATGCAAAAGTTCCGCCACCCTCCCCTTGTGGTTCCCACCTCTCGCCTTGCCAGTCACAGGTGGCGGGTAAGGTATAGTTATCAGATAATACTTTACAAAAATATATTCCTTTCTTTCCCATGCCCCTACACTCCATTCTCCTGCTCTCTTTTCATTATTACCACCACATTCCTTGTCATTGCACCTACAGCACCTGATTGCACCCATAAAACGTTCCACAGCACCACCTTCCAGCACCCACATTTCTTCCCAGAGCGCCAAGATTGTACACATAAGACTTGCCCCAGCACCAGTTCCACTCACAGGACTTGACCCAGCACCCACATTGCACTCACTGGGCTTCCCAGCACCCATAACTTACCAGAGCACCCTATTTATTTTGTTAACTTCCTTCAAACACAAAAAGTACATCTTTCTGGCAGAGAGAGGACATTGACCCGATCAAACAGGATCATAACTCCCTTGTGATGTAATAGTTACCCCCCCCCCCCATGTTATGTAATAGTTACATTACCCTCCCATTTAATGCAAGTCTATGATCAGAATTCTGACTTATAGACTGCATTCTTTGTCCCCAGCCCCAAAGTGAGATACTAGTCACACATGTTTAGTTACATATTTGATTAAATAAACTCACATAACAAAAACAATTGGTGGGAATGTCCCTTTAACCACTGTATAATAAACAAAAATTTTAACCAGCTCATAGTGTGGATTTTCTGATACTAACCATAACTGTGTATGGCTTTCTCTTTATCAGACCCAAGATTCCAGATAAAGGAGCAGCCAATCACTCAGCACAGCCAGGTTATAAACTAACGCAGATACACTCTACTGCATGTAAAATTTCTATTGTATATTGTTTACAAATAGGCTACCTAAAACACAATTTTGCTAACAATTAAAACCAAAACATTATATTACAAATATCTGTGGCCCAGAAACTCCTCCAGCTGCTAACATTATTACACACCCCACTCAGTGTGGATCTATTTATTTCTCAGTGTACAAATAAAATGAGTCTTTTCAAATTTATTTGAGATGTGTGATATTGGACTCTGCTGCCATCTTATGGTCACTGATGAATACATCAGTGACCAGTCATCTGTATAGGAAGCAACCCATCTACAATTTTGGTATCAAAAATGAAAATTAAGAGTGCTTTAAAAAATAAAATTGTGAATAGTTTTTTTTTATCAATTATTTTTATCAATAAACAAAATGCAAAATTAGTGAACACAAGAAAAATCTAAATAAAATCAATATTTGGTGTGACCTCCCTATGCCTTCAAAACAGCATCAATTCTTCTAGGTGCTAGGGTTGCCACCTTTTCCTCAAAAAAATACCGGTCATCAGTGAGGGTGGAGCCACAAAAGGGCGGGGCCACAACAGGTGGAGCCAAAAAGAGGAAGCACTGAATATTCTGAAGGATATCCTGAATGGATATTCCCATTATGCTCAGCCAATCAAATGTTTAGCTGAGCATGATATAAACTGTATTCCACATTATGTGGAATGCTAATTGTCTCTGGCTGACTTGTGGTATTACAGCTCTTGGAGAATACAGACCCTCAGCAAACCTTATTGTTGGCTAAGCCTCATGGGGATTGTATTCCAAAAAGATATTAAGTGCCAAAAGTCGGCTCTATCACTGCAACTGTTGTAGTCTGCATTTACCGTGCTCAGTTAGTTTAGAAAATGCTGAGCATCATGGGAAATGTAGTCCACAACAGTCTATAGCCATATCATGTCCCTTACCTCACTGTAAAGAAGGTGGAAGCTGGATCCTCTTCAGCCTGGAAGCTGCCAGGCAGTCAGCTGAAGGATCCACTGTCTGGTGGTCAGCCTGAATGTTTGGTGAAAGCGGAAGGGGTTAGTGCTGCTGGGGGGGAAATGGATATATTTTTGGTGAGGGGGGTATCAGCCTGTATTTGTGGTGACTGATGGGGGGCTTTATGCACCAACACCAAAAATACAGGCTGATCCCTGCCACTATAGATCTCTCCAATCAGCATCTGCCCCCCCCCCCCCCAACAGTCTCTCTCTGCCACCGTGGCTCCCCTCAAACAGCCCCTGTCACCCCAACCTCCCCAAATAGCCTGTTTGTCACCCCAGTGCTCAGACATGCTCTTGTTAATATCCCAGCCCCCAAAAATCTGTCACCCAGCCCCCCCAAAAAATAGTAGTTAAATTAAATTAACCTAATTCAATAAGAACCTGCAAATTTTATAGCCTGCTAGAAAGTGTAAATACCACATTAAATAAAAAGGGTAACTTATCCTAAACAAAATGCTGTAGATCATTTTTTGGGAGGGATTTTACCCATTTTTTTTTAAATAAAACATACAATTAAAATACAGTACTCTGACAATATACAGTACTATAATACACATAAGAGCATGGCAGTGTTTTAGGCATACTTATATGTTTATGTAGTTTTTTTTAAGGTTATCCTATTGTGTACTGCTTTTTGTTTATTTTTCCTCCTCCCCAAAAATGCTCTCTGTCACCCAGCTCTCCCCCAAAAATGCTCTCTGTCACCCAGCTCTCCCCTAAAAATGCTCTCTGTCACCCAGCTCTCCCCCAGAAATGCTCTCTGTCACCCAGCTCTCCCCCAGAAATACTCTCTGTCACCCAGCTCTCCCCCAGAAATGCTCTCTGTCACCCAGCTCTCCCCTAAAAATGCTCTCTGTCACCCAGCTCTCCCCCAGAAATGCTCTCTGTCACCCAGCTCTCCCCCAGAAATGCTCTCTGTCACCCAGCTCTCCCCCAGAAATGCTCTCTGTCACCCAGCTCTCCCCCTAGCCCAAAAATTCTCTCTGTCACTCAGCTCTCCCCCAGAAATGCTCTCTGTCACCCAGCTCTCCCCCAGAAATGCTCTCTGTCACCCAGCTCTCCCCCAGAAATGCTCTCTGTCACCCAGCTCTCCCCCTAGCCCAAAAATTCTCTCTGTCACTCAGCTCTCCCCCCTAGCCCAAACATGCTCTGCCAGTCAAGCCCCCAGACATTAGCTCAGTCCTCCATACATGCTCTGCCAGCCCCCAACACACATGCTCTGTCAGCCCAGCCCCCCCCCCCAAAGATCCTGTTTCCCCAGCTTACCTTATCCATCCAGGGAGAGCTATCAGTGCTGATAGCTGTGACAGGCATGTCTGCAGTCCGTCTCTCCCTCTCTCAGGGCAGACAGGAAATGGCTTTGAGAAGCCACTTCCTGCTGCTGAAACTAGCAGGGAGAGACTGTCAGTGCCCATAGCTGGGGAAACTCAGCTATCGGCATTTAAAGGGGCGGCGCCCACATGGAGAGGGGGAAAAACCGGCTTCTGCATTGCCGGTATGTTTCTAAAGCCGGCACCAGCTGTGCCGGTAAAATACCGGCCGGTGGCAACCCTACTAGGTGCACTTGCACAAATTCGAGGATTTTGTAGGCATATAATCAGGTGTTAGTTAGATTAAAGCATCACAGGACCATCAGACCACACAGACAGAATGGTAGGATGTCTGGGTGCCTGGGCAGATCACAGACATCAAGGGCCTAATCCTAGACACAAGAGAGCTGAAGAACTGTGGATGCAGGCTGGGCTATGTCCTAGGTGATCATTGTAGATGTGAGGGCATGTCATGGGGTTATGGGCTTAGTCCTGGGTGTGCAAAGTGGATGTTAGGGCATGTCTTGGAGTGCTGGGGTAAGTCATGGGTGTGCAATGTGGGTTCTGGGGCATGTCCTGGAGAAAATCATGGGCATGCAATATAGTTGATGGGGGTACATCCTGGGTGTGCAAAGTGGGTGTTGGGGAATGTCCTGGGTGTGCCATGTGGGTGATGGGGCATATCCTGGGTGTGCAATGTTGGTGCTGTTGCATATTATAAGATGCTGGGGTTAATACTGTGTGTGCAATGTGGGTGCTGGGGCATGTCCTGGAGTGCTGGAGAAAATAATGGGCGTGCAATGTTGGTGATGGACTATATCCTGGGTGTGCAAAGTGGGTGTGAGGGCATGTACTGGATGTACAATTTGGGTGTTGGGACATGTCCTGGGTCTGCAATGTGGGTGCTGGGACATGTCCTGTGTCTGCAATGTGGGTAATGGGGCAAGTCCTGTGGTGCTGGGGTAAGTTCTGAATGTGCAATGTGAGTGAGGGGGCATGTCCTAGGTGTGCTATATGGGTGTTGGGCATGTTCTGGGCATGCAACATGGGTGCTGGGGCATGTCCTAGGTTCAATGTACATGCTGAGGCATGTCTTGGGGAGCTGGGGTAAGGACTGTGTGTGCAAAGTGGGTGCCAGGGCATGTCTTGGAGTGCTGGGATAAGTCATGGGTATGCAATGTTGGTACTGGGGCATGTCCTAGGTGTGCAATATGGGTGATGGGGCATGTTTTGGGCATGCAACATGGGTGCTGGGGCATGTCCTAGGATGCTGGTGTAAGTCCTAGGTATGCAATGTGGGTGCTGGGGCATGTCTGGAGAATGCACTGTGTATACTGGGTGTGCAGTGTGGGTTTTGGGGAATGTCCTGGGTGTGCCATATGGGTGATGGGGCATATCCTGCACCCAGCTCCTGAGTAGGTTTGGCATTCCAGACTAAACACGTACAACAGGAGTGCAAGCATAATTTAATTGAATTTACATTTTAATAGATTATATACAACTACATGATTTTATATTGAACGTGTAAGAAGAAGCTATTTGGAGATACTTTCCCAACTGGGCCACCATTGATTTTGGGCTGCATCGTATATCCAGACCAGTGGCGGATCCAGGGGGGGGGCAACGGGGCAATTGCCCCCCCCCCCCGAGAAGAGAAAGAAAAAAAAAAAAAACGCTTTGAAAAAAAAAAAAAAACACGCTTTAAAAAAAAAAACGACACGCTTGCAGGCAGAGACATAGGTGAGAAGGGATCGGAAGATCCCCCTCACCTTCTCTGCCTGTCTGCCAGGCTGCACGGGGAGCCGAACAGGCAGCACAGAGAAAGCTCCGTACTGCCTGTTCGGCTCCCCGTGCAGTCTGACACGGAAGTGCCGACAGGTCACGTGACCGGCGCGCTGACGTCATACGCGCGCCGGGTCACGTGACCTGTCGGCACAACCGCCTGGGAGCCGAACAGGCAGCATGGGGGAGACCATGCTGCCTGCCACTAGCCACCAGGGGATAAGGTAAGTGCTGGGGAGATGGGGGGCAATTAGTCTGGGGCTTAATAAATGGCTAATAACACTGCATATTGGGCAAATTTGAAGGGGCATATAAAATGGCAACTAACAGTGGCAAATTACTGGGCAAATTGGCAGGGGAATATAAAATGGCAACTAGCACTGGCATATTACTGGGCAAATTGGAAAGGGCTTTTTAAATGGCAATGAACACTGGCATATTTCTGGGCAAATTGGAAGGGGGTTATAAAATGGCAACCAACACTGGCATATTACTGGGCAAATTGGAAAGGGCTTATAAAATGGCAACGAACACTGGCATATTACTGGGCAAATTGGAAAGGGCTTATAAAATGGCAATGAACACTGGCATATTACTGGGCAAATTGGAAGGGGGTTATAAAATGTCAACTAGCACTGGCATATTATTGGGCAAATTGGCAGGGGCATATCAAATGGCAACTAGCACTGGCATATTATTGGGCAAATTGGAAGGGGCATATAAAATGGCAACTAACACTGGCATATTACTGGGCAAATTGGAAGGGGCTTTTAAAATGGCAACTAACACTGGCATATTACTGGGCAAATTGGAAGGGGCTTATAAAATGGCAACTAACACTGGCATATTACTGGACAAATTGGCTGGGGCATATAAAATGGCAACTAATTGTTTTTGGTTATAAAAATGGCAAAATAAATAAATAAAAAATAAAATAAAATGGCAACTAGTACTGGCATATTATTGGGCAAATTGGAAGAGGCGCATTAAATGGCAAATAACACTGGCATATTATTGGGCAAATTAGCAGGGGCATATTAAATGGCAAATAACACTGGCATATAATTTATTGGGCAAATTGTCAGGGGCATATTAAATGGCAAATAACACTGGCATATTATTGGGCAAATTGGCTGGGGCATATTAAATGGCAACTAACACTGGCATATTATTGGGCAAATTGGCTGGGGCATATTAAATGGCAAATAATACTGGCATATTATTGGACAAATTGGCTGAGAGAGCCATAAATGGGAAGGGAGAAGAGAGAGACATAAATGGGATGGTAGAGGAGAGACGGACAGACATGGGTTGGCAGAGGAGAGACAGACAAACATGGGATGGCAGAGGAGAGACAGACAGATATGGGATGGCAGAGGAGAGACAGACAGATATGGGGAGAGGAGATAGACAGACATGGGAAGGGAGAGGAAAGAGACATAAATGGGAAGGGAGAAGAGAGAGACATAAATGGGATAGTAGAGGAGAGACAGACAGACGGGATGGGAGAGGAGAGGCAGAGAGATGGTAAATGAGAGGAGAGACAGACGGACATGGGAAAGACGAGGATACATAGACGGACATGGAAGTGAAGAGGAGAGAAACGGATATGGAAGGAAGAGAGACAGAGGGACACGGGGAGTGAGAGGAGTGTGACAGACATGGGAGAGAGGATAAGACAGACGGACATGGGAGAGAGGATAAGACAGATGGACATGGGAGAGAGGAAAAGACAGACGGACATGTGCCCCTCCCGAGATCAGACTCTGGATCCGCCCCTGATCCAGACGAGAAGCATCCGGTCCTGTTTGGTGAATGGAAGATATCTCTTTGGCTGTTGGGGTAACACCTTCTATAATTCACGTTTTAACTGCACTAGAGCTTGTTCTCTGTGCATTGATTTTTGTGAGTGTGTCTATAATAAATAATATTGTTTTTTTTTTACCATACAATACAGTACCATTGTTTCTTTTCCCCTTTCTTGTTTCCCACATGTCCACCCATGTCTCTGAGGAGATGTCCAGTCTATAGATATTCTATCGTCATTCTACCGGTGATATTATGTTTTGTATACAATATCCTGGGTGTGCAATGTTGGTGCTGGGGCATGTACTGGATGTGCAATGTGGGTGCTGGGACAGTGTCCTTGGGTGCTGAGTTAAGTCCTGTTTGTGCACTGTGGGTGCTAAGGCCAGCGCTGTATTTAGTGCGAGGCAAACAAGGCAAGTGCCTAGGGCAGCACTTGCATTGTTTGCCTGGGGGAGCATAAAAAAAAAAACTTGCTTGCCGGCAGATACAGTGCCAAGCTCCATGCTTGCAGATCTCTGACCTGTCGGCACTCCCCATGCGGGGAGCCGAACAGTCAGCATAGTAGTACACCATGCTGCCTGCCACTAGCCTCAATGGACCAGGTTAAGATGGGGGCCATGTGATGAAGGAGATGGGGTCAATTAATGGAGGAGATGGAGGCATGTCATGGGGTTGATTGAGACATATAATGGTGGTGATCGGGTTCATGTAATTTAGGTGATGGGGGGCAAGTATTGGGGGGTGATGGGGATATGTAATGGGGTGATGGGGCATTACATTTTGTTCATGGGGGCAATGAGGCATTTAATGTGTGTGCAATGTGGGTGATGGGCATGTCCTAGGTGTGCAACAAGGGGGAGGTTGCCTGAATTTTGACTGCCTAGGACAGCACAAAACCAAGATACACCACTGGCTAAGGCATGCCCTGAGTATGCAATGTGTATGCTGGGGTTAATACTGGATGTACAATGTGGGTGCTGGGACAAATTCTGGATCTGCAATGTGGGTGCTGGGACATGTCCTTGATCTGCAATGTGGGTGCTGGACTAGTCCTAGGTATGCAATGTGAGTGAAGGGTAAGTCTGTGTCTGCAACGTGGGTACTGGGGTAAGTCCTGGGTGTGCACTGCCGGTGATAAGGTACGTCCTGGGTGTGCAATGTGTTTGATGGATCATGTCCTGAGTGTGGGTGATGGGGCATGTGCTTGGCTAGGTCGTGGTTCTGTAATTTCATGCGTAGGGCAGCACAAAACCAAAATACACCACTGATAACAATGAGTTTGTTATTTTGACTTTTATCTTCTGCTGTTATTTTCACTGAATAAATATTATTTGTTTGCAGTTCTGCTTCTGCAGTGTTTCAACCTGTATTAATGATGTGACTAATCCTGTCCAGCAAATAATAATCCATAATTTGGAAAACTATTTATGTAAACAAAAATGTACATAATCTCATCGAAACATCAAATTTAATCAATCTTATCTAGTTTTCACAAATGTATTGTTTTCTCATATGTGTGAGTGACCTATTTTACATGATGACAGATGGAATGTACAGAGCATGATGGGGGAAAAAGACACACACGAAAAATCGCATGGGAAGATATTGTTTCAGGCCTGATTGTTGAGAAGGTGCACTGATGCCAAACAAAGAGCTACAAGTTTTGTAATGGAATTTGAAGCGAGGAGAACAATGCGTTATTAAAAAAAATAACAACTGAGGACAATGATAGCATGTTTGGGGATGCATTTCTGTACATGGCGTTGGAGATAATAAATCAATGCTGAGAAAAACAGGCAGATACTTATCAATTATATAATACCATCAGGGAGACATCTGATTTCCCCCAAAATGTATTCTGTAGTATGACAACAATTTCAAACATGAGGCCAAAGTCATTAAGAATTATCTTCAACAAAAATACTTTTATTTGATATGACTTTCATACCTCGTTATTATTTTATTTAATTATGACAAAAAGAGGGGCTTATGTGCAGGTGTATTGAGAGTAAGAGGACAATAGCCGCAGGGGAGATCAGGGAAACTCTAGGGTCTACCCAATATCCTGATCTGGCCCAGAATGGATTTGGATTGGGCAAGTTAGCTGAATTTCTGTCATGCATGTGGTCCTGGATAACATTAGACCCTTAGCGCTTGACATTAGGAGCCCATTGTCAGGATCGGAGGTACAGGGCTTGGTGCTGGGTAACTACATTCCCCCGGTGGTTTGGGACACCAGGTTCGTGCGGCCATATTTCAAAACCCTGTATGAGCAGCAGTTGTATCCAGTATTTGCACAGACAGGAACCAGAACTGAAGAAACCCTGCAGCCATGCTGGTGCATGCATGGAACATAAACTTGAACAGGATTAGCAGGATATATATTATGTATTATGTTCTATCAATTTATTTAAGAAACATAACAAAGGGGGTAAAACAACAGGCATTTCCCCTTAATATTAATGTGACAAGGTCAGAGAGGAGGTCAGGTTATCACAATGGATAACACTCCCCATCTTGTTAAAGCTAACATGATACATACATAAGTTGTGATACTCCTCCTGTCTCAAAAAGTAGTAATATATTACTATGCTAATTGTCCAATGATCTCAAGTAGTTGTGGTTACAAACAGACCATACAAACAAGACTTTTTAGCTTGTTACATAGACTTCTGAGGTTTAGACATCTTTAACACAATTACATTTTTTGTAGTAATCATTCTGAACACTTGGAGGCGCTACAGTTACAGACTTCAGAAGCCCGCATTACATTTTAATGTTTGCCAGATTCAGAAATGAGTTAGGGCCTTTATAAATTAGTAACTCCAAAGCCATCCTTGTAAAGAAAAGAAAAAGCAATCATAACAGCACAAAAACCTGTCTGCAGGAAAATCAATTTGGGATAAGAACTTTGATTTTTAATATTATAATGCAAAATACAAAACAGATTCTGCTTCTTCAGGGTCAATCCTCCTGAGGCATTGTGTGAAGCTCAATTAGATACCCTCAAATTGGCAATTGATTCTCATATTTATTATCATTTAGAGTAGTATTTTTTCAGACATAGTTGTTTAATACATTGGTAATTATAGAAAAAGATGACAGCAGTTGTTGTCATGTGCAAGTTAAAATAATATAAGCTGGACATAAAAGACAGAGATAGATAAAGAGCAATTATGGGAAAAAGCATCAGGAACAATCCACTGATTTCCATGGAGATTCCTACACTATTTTCTCTTTATATCTCAACATTGTTCTTGGTAAACATTCACTGAACCTTGTAACAGATAGCATGGTCATTCATAGACCTTGCCACAGAGACTGGTGTGCTTGTGTGGAACCATGCTGAGGGAATATGGTTTAACTATGGCTAGGGAGAATATGTGGTGCATATATCTACAGAATATCTGTAAATGCCTTCAAACCCACCAAGGATAAAATCCAGTGTCTCTGAAAATGTACACATTTTACAACTTGACAGTATAATGAAAGAAACGTGTTGGATACACACTAGTATGACTAGGTTCTCAATTCCTGTTCTGTGTTATTAAGATAAAAGTGTTATGATTTATTTAGATCCCCCCCCCCCCGCCGCCCCTAATTATTCATACTTTAATTGTTTATGTTGAAGAACTTTATTTCCAGACATCCCAACAAACACCAGTCAGGATAAAGGAAAAGTCCAGGTAAGTAGTATTACTAAAGTCAAAAAGATATATTTATGGCCTTAGACCACAGTAAATACTTTGAGGTGCAGATACATATGACATATGAACAGGCTACTGGCTCCACCTAATCAATTTAAGACCATGACCTCTTGCTGTGGTAGTTTTTCTTTTTTTCAATATGCTCTCCTCCTTTACGTTATGGTCTATTCAATATGCACTGGATGTCGGCCCCAAAATGGTGCTTCCAAAGTCCGGACTGAGTCGGGGCACATATTGGGAACATGTCGAGCTACCCAATATGCCCCCGGTGTGTCTCTGAATAGGTCTGCAATTGGGTCATAATTACCGAAACTGAAAACACCCAAAATATGCACAAAATGCTGTGAACCAAAATTGAGTTCTATGGGGATAATGGAGACTCTTCTCAGGAGGCATTCGGATATTCTGAAAATTAAAATAAATAATGAAAATAATAAATAAATAAAATAAATAAATATCCTTGGTGGGGTCCCTAAAGTAATAATTTTTCACAGTATTGGTTTGGGGAGATCTTCCATAGTTAATAGAATTTCTAATATTTGTGCTTGTAGAAGTTGTGCTTATTTGAATATAGTGTAGTTTATCCATGTCAAGGTTATGGTTTACTAAATAGAACAGTTATGGAATTGTTGGCGTGGTAGGGGATCTCCAGTTCCTTGCGAGAAGTGGCTGCGATCAGGATTTGTCCAGTTATAATTCTATGAGCTAGAATTATAGCTAGCTCCTGTGATTTTTTTAAAGCAAAATTTGTGTTTTTTGTATTATTTTAAAAGTGGAAATCCAGAAGTTTTGTATTTGTGGGCAAGACAGTCATTGCTCCAGTTGCAGTTGCGCCAACATTTATTAGTAGTGGAGGGATACATTTTTGCTTGTCTGCTTGAGACTAAATACCACGTGTAAAGTAATTTTTTTAGCTAGTTCTATGTGGTTAGCATAGATGGAGAATCGTGAGGGATTCAGTGTAGCCTGTTTCCACTGAATTGGGGGAGCTCTTTAGCTAGTTCTTTCTCCCACGCTATCACAAAGGGGAATTTGGTTAATGAAGGTGAGTTTATTGATAGGTAGCATAGTGATAACGTTTTTACTGCTTTTGTAGCGTTAATGCATGCCAATGTGATTTTGTGAGGAGATTAGCTCGATTGTGACAAGGTTTTGGGTAGTTGCAATGTGCAGGAACATGTCTTTGTTGGATATGTGATATTGAGTTTTTAAGTCTTCAAATTATTTCAATTCTTGAGTTTGATTTAGGTTGATAAAATTTGTGATTCCTGCCAGGCCCTAGGATTTAAGTATATTTGGGATCAGGAGTTCTAATCATTTGTTCGGAGTTGCTGGTGCGAGGCGGTTAAGTTTCTCTATAGAAGAAGAATATGGTTTCCATGGTTTAAGAGTTGTTACTGTGCTTGGCAAAAATGTTTTATTTATTTTTTCTAATTTTGTAACCAATGATGTCACAAATTCGAGGTGGATTGTAAATCTTCCATGTCCACCCAGGCTATGTTAAAGGACAACTGTAGCAAAAATTTAGGTTTTGTTTCAATTAAAGTATTACAACAAGTGTAGGCATTTTATATAGAAGAAAGAATACATTAAAGTACCTTACTGAGCCATCTTTACCCTATATAGTAATAATTTCAGAGGACTTGTAGGTAGGTAGGCAATGCAATAGAGCAGCAGGAAATGCTAGCAGAATGCTTGGTTGCATAGGGAGAGGTATTAGCAGTAGGAAGAGGGAAGTGCTCATGCCATTGTACAGAGCACTGGTGAGACCTCACTTGGAGTATTGTACGCAGTACTGGAGACCGTATCTCCAGAAGGATATTGATACTTTGGAGAGAGTTCAGAGAAGGGCTACTAAACTGGTTTATGGGTTGAAGGATAAAACTTACCAGGAAAGGTTAAAGCATCTTAACATGTATAGCTTGGAGGAAAGACGTAACAGGGGGGATATGATAGAAACATTTAAATACATAAAGGGAATCAACACAGTAAAGGAAGAGAGTATATTTAAAAGAAGAAAAACTACCACAACTAGAGGACGTAGTCTTAAATTAGAGGGGCAACGATTTAAAAGTAATATCAGGAAGTATTACTTTACTGAGAGGGTAGTGGATGTATGGAATAGCCTTCCAGCAGAAGTGGTGGAGGTAAAGACAGTCAAGGATTTTAAGCATGCGTGGGATAGACACAAGGCTATCCTAGCTATAAGACCGGGAACGGGGGACTAATAAAAGTACTCAAAAAAAAAATTGGGCAGACTAGATGGACTGAATGGTTCTTATCTGCCGACACATTCTATGTTTCTATGTTTCTATAGCTCCACAAGGAGGCAGATATTTTGTTTAGAAATGTTGGGCAGATAGGTCAGATCTTTCTTTATCTGACCCAAGATTCTAAATAAGATGTCTGCCCCCTGAGAGAACGATATGGAATAAAGAAGGCTCAATAAGGAACTTTATTTGTATTCTTTCATTAAAGATTTTCTTTATAAATCATTTACACTTGATACAATATTTAAATTAAACATAAGTAAATTTTTTGCTACAGTTGACCTTTAAAGGATTCTGAAAGGTAACCTGCGGAGGATGCTTTAGCTGATGGGGCTGTACATAATGCGAAGGCTGCTGTCATGTATTCTTCAGAGAAATAGGAATTTTCTCAGGACCGCCTCCAGGAATTTTCATTGGAGGCAATCAAATGCCTTTTCGGTGTTAATGGCTAGAAATAGACTTGGGGTGCTGGTACTGCAAGCTAGGGAGATTGTATCTGATATTTTTCTCGTGTTATCTGATGCCTGTCGACTGCTGACAAACTCCACTTGATCGTAATGGAATAAGGAGGGGGGGATATTTTTAATTATATTTGCTAGTATTTTTGCATATAATTTTATGTCTGTGTTAAGAAGAGATATAGGATGAAAATTTGGGCATTGCGTCCGAGGCTTACCAGGCTTGGGCATTTTAGTTGTTAGTTGTCAACATCAAGGGTGGGAAGGTTCCTTTGTGCTACATGAATTGAATACTTTAGTCAGATGTGGGTCAATGTATCACATGTAATATAGTTTAGAGTATCCGTGTTTAACAGTGGCTTTGTTATTAAAAAGGGTATTGGACTTCTTCTGTTGTGATTGGGGCTTTTAAGTGAGTATGTTGGGAATTGTCTAATTTGGGGAGGTTAAAAGTTTGTACGAAATCATTTATTTTGTCCTTTTGGGTTTGATGCGTTAATTGGTCATCTTTCAGGTTGTATAATTTAGAAAAATAATGGGCCAAGGCATCTTGTTTTTTAAGTCTTTTGGAAAGTAGTGTACCAGCTTTGTTCTTTTTAGTGTAGTACTTCTGTTTAAGTTTGAGCATCAAATTGGTGTGATGTAATTGGGAATTAGAAATTTCCTGTTTTATTTGTGAAACTTGTTTATTTCTGTTGGATATGGGTAATTGTCGCAATTCCAGTATCATTTGGTTTAATCTCTTTTTCATAGGATGTAGTGGAGATCAGATAGTCACAGAGTACTGCTTTGTGGGCTTCCCACAGTGTATCTGGAGGCATTTCAGGTCAGTTCAAGTTATTATTGGTAAAGTACTCTGTTAGATGTGTTTTAATATGTTTTATATCTGTTTGTGAAAGGAGATAATCATTTATCCTTCATGAGCCTCTTCCTTTATAAGGGAATTGTTCTGATTCAGAGTTAGTAATATAGGTGAATTGTATGGTTCCAATTTGACAGTTGGTTGCTCTCTTTAGTGTCTATAGAAAGGTGTGTGGTATAAAAATGGGAATAGAAAGTGTAGTCTTTGGTTTGGTTGTTGAGAATTCTCCATGTATTATATCAATGGCACTTTCATGATCTGTTGGAGGATATGGCTTTGAGCTTTGAGAAGTTTTAAGTATTTCAAGGATGGTATGGAGGTTGAATCTGTTGCTGGGTCTGCTACTGTATTGAGGTCTCCACACAGTATGAGTGAGCCCTGAGTGGTGGGTTGCGCTTTTTCAATACTTACATATTGGACATTGAGTTATTGTTAGGGGCATACAGATTTATAATATAATAAGGCTATTTAAAATTATTAATGGATAGGGATATGACTATGAATCTTCCTTTCAGGCCCTTTTTGACCTGTGTAATTGAAGTAGCAAGTGAGCTGTGGAGCCATATAGATACTCCAGCTTTTTTGGAGGGAGTTATATAGTGAAATGCTCGAGGGAATTGACGTGTGGCAACCAAGGGAATTTTATTAGTGGTGAAATGGGTTTCCTGAGCACAGATTATTTGTGCATTAGAGGTTTTGGCTTCATTAAATAGCAAATTATGAGGGTTGTTTAGATCCTTCAGATTCGATGATAGGAATTTAAGACTTATGAATATTTCTTTGTTTTTTTTTGGAGTTGCTGTAAACTGTAAATGGTATACATGGACGGTTGTTCAGTCTATGTGTGTGTGGCGGAGTTGTGCAATCACTGTATAGATGTGGTGTCGTCTTTGTTCATTTACATGGATTGGTATGATGACACTTTAAATTCCTGGAGACTAGCAGCTTTACTGGGAATCCCCATTTGTGGCTGTGATGATCACTTTGAAGGCCTTTTTGATGTCTCACTCCCTAAATTTCCCTTGATTGCGGGTGGTTCTCTGTTGTGCCATGGTATGGTCGTATTCGTAGGGATATATTTTTGCTTTATTGATCTGCTATATGCTGTTTTCCCCAGTCCTCACGGAAGCTTCACTAACCAATTCAAAAGAACTTTCCCACCCTGTGTAAAATGACACAGAGCACTCTGATTGGTTGGATTGAAATCCAACCAATCAGAGTGCTCTGAGCTTAATTGCAGGGCGGGACAAGGCTTTATAAGGCTGGGCACCCCTAGTCACTTTATTTGTGGTCCCCACCCGCCACTCATGGGTGGGGACTGGGGGGACCTAGGTCTCATTCTTTTTAGGGTCCCCACCCACCGGCAATGGGTGGGGACCAGGGCGGGGGGGGGGGGGTATTTTACTAGTGACTGGGCAGCAATAGCTGTCCAGTTACTAATAATTTTAAATTTAAGGCGATATAATTCGCCGAACCCCGAACACCAACCCGGACATACAGTGGAATGTCCGTGTCCGGGGTCCAAAAATCGTAGTGTTCGGTACAAACCCGAACTTTGGGGTTCGGGTTCGCTCAGCACTACATAGGAATAATGCAGGGCACAGCCAAAGGACACATACAGATCGTAAAGGGACAGACACAGATATAACTAAGACTACATACAAAGGACAGGGCCAAGGAATAAGGGCACAAGAGACGGAGTAAGGAGCCAGAATCCCCAGACGCTTCATAAGGGAACCAGATCTGGGATTTGGGGAGAGTATAGAGGAGCTGGAACAAACATAGAAAACATAAATACAGAAACTAGCCCAACACTAGAGATGGTATTTGGTTAAATTATGGCTATAAGATGAAGATTGCCAACCACATCAAGGTACCTCACAATTAGGCAAGTCCCTATGCTAAAATGAAACAACAACTGATAACAATTACACAGACAAACAGATACCAACACATGAAAGCAAACCTGCAGCAGAACGGAAGAAAGCAAGTAGAGGAAACGGGTGTGGTTGCATTTACAGACGAACAGAGTAAGAGGCAGAAGGAATCCAGGAAAACCCAGAACAACCGAACATAATCACAGACAGAAAGCAAAACCAGAAATAGATTAGAGCAGAGAACAAAGTAAACTGGGTACAAGAGCAGAGCAGGGTATAACTAAGACAGGGAACAGGGCTGGAACACTATGACAAAGGATCACATTTAAGGGACTCAGGTCTTCCCATTTAAGGGACTTAGGACCCGTGGCGTCACAAGGGTGGTGCGGACTGCAACGGATGACACCTCCAACAGGACGCTGCTGGCATCCTCTTCGCAGCGCATAGCGCTGCTGAACTTTTTTTGGCAGGGAGCAACCAGGAGGTCAATAGTGAGGAAGGGGAGGAGTGGTGGCATATAATGGGCAGACTAACACTAGTATATTAATGGCCAATTTGGCTATTGCATATTAATGGGCAAATTGGCTGTGGTATATTAAGGGGCAAAATAACACTGGCATATTAATGAGCAAATTGACTGTGGCATATTAATGTCCAAAATAACTGATTTATTAATGGACAAATTGACTGTGGCATAATAATGGGAAAATAACACTGACATATTAATGGGCAAATTGGCTATGGCATATTAATGGGCAAAATATCACTGATATATTAATGGACAAATTGACTGTGGCATATTAATGGGAAAATAACACTGAGATATTAATGGGCAAATTGGCTATGGCATATTAATGGGCAAAATAACACGGAAATATTAATGGGCAAATTAGTGTCAGAGAAAGGGAATAAAAACAAGAAATGCAATTTTTCAATAACATTTTATTACATATGAAAATAGTTGAATATAATATTGTAAAAGTTCATATAAGTATAAATGCAACTAGTTATACAGAGAAAGAAAGAGAGATATGTCTGTGTGTATATATAAGCTTGTGATATATGTGTGTACAAATATAAATTTTAATGTTTTATAATTGTACAATAGATAAATGGGGCTCACAGTCACCTCGCAGGGCTCCCGTGTGTGGCATAATTAATAGGGGTCCCATGTGTGGCATATTTATGGGCCACCTATGTGTGGCATAATTAAAGGGCTTTTGTGTGTGGCATAACTAATGGACCTCCTGTATGTGGCATAATACATGATGCTCCTGTGTGTGGCATAGTTAGTGGGCTCCTGTATGTGGCATAGTTAATGGGCTCCTGTATGTGGCATAATTTTTGGTGCTCCTGTATTTCATAGTTAATGGGCCATCTGACTGTCATTACTAAGGAATCTGCTTGGCATGGTATAGGAGTAAATCCAGGGGGTTGACACCATGAGTTACCATATCGGGTGACACCAACCCTAGTGATGCCTCTGCTCAGGATATGCCATTTAAGGGACTCAGGACATGGGCAGAAGCCACTCTTAGGCCAAAGGGGAATGGCGCCCCTCTGTGGCCAGACAAGGATACAGAACAGTGCAGGAATACTAGACAGCCCTCCGTTGTCTGTCACTCAGTCACTATCTATTCAACAATACTGGAATCCAAACTCAAAGATTGCAATTTATTGATAAGCCTTCTATGTTGGATGGTGTCAGCCTTACTGATATCTAGTTAAACAATGTCTACTGCACCATGACTACTGCACCACCTTGCTCTATCATTATCGCCCAATCAAATAAAATCAATATGATTAGTTTGGCATGCTCTAACTGAAGTAAACCTGTGTTATTTCTGATTTTAAAATTCACGAGGTAATAGATGTTCAACATTCCTATTCTTTAACATGGTTTCCATTAATTTCCCACTGTTGTAAGACTTACTGATCTATAGTTGCCAGACTTCTTCCCTTTCTTGTGAATGGGAACAACATTTGCTATTTCAAATCCTCTGGGCCTACTCTCATTACCAGTGACACAGACTTATTTATAATTATTTTAGACAACTGAAGGATCTCTTCCCCTGTAAACCCACATGTATGAAAGCCATTAGTTCCTTTCATTAATATTCATCTGTAAAAAACAGAACACACATATTAATTGAGTCAGCTAAACCTTTTTCCTCTTCCACATATATTAGAATTTGCTTTGCCTAATCTTATTTATCTGCTTTATTTCCACACTCTTTTTTATATAATTACTTAATGGTAGCATTTTTGTTTACTGTTTTGGCCACTTCTGTGGAGTACCACAGTTGGCTCTTCAATTTGTTTGCTCTCACCGACAAGCCTAATGCAATTTCCTGTGCCTTCAATAGTGAAACTTTTAAATAATCCCATTTCCACTGGACTCCATTTAAACCACTCAGTATCATTAAAAAAAGTAATTTTTTCTAACATCTAAAACTTGTTTTTGTGTGGGGTAACTCAATCATCGTTGTTTTACTAAACCACACTAGAGACTAGTGATCACTGGATCCCAAACGTTCACCTACAGCAGAGGTTACCAATCCAGCCCTCAAGCCCCTCTCTAAAAGTCCAGGATTTAGGGATTACCAAATTGTGTTTAGACCCCCCCCCCCCCCCCAAAAAAAAAACCCCAACAACTTAGTTTTGATTTGAACACAAGTGATTAATCACTAAAACCTTGACTTTTGGGGGGGGGGGGGGGGGGGGGGTATAAGGACTGGGTTGGGAACCACTGACCTACAGTAATATCTGATACCAAATTTGTGAACACTGCTACCAATATGGCCTCCTTACAAGTTGGCTCCTCAACTACATGGCTCCTCCAATACTCATTAAGAACAATAGGACGGTTTTATCTTATTTGTGTACACGTTGTATACTTCCTTCTTCCATCCTTGATATTATTACTGTACATGAATGAATAAATGAAAATATACATGCATTTATAAACCGAGTAGTAAAAAGTAGAAAAATATATATTTTAATATTGAAACCAGCGTACACTTCTCATATAATGACAGCAGTTTATTGGTAAAATGGACATTTGAACAAATATTGGTTATTTAGTAATTCTGAATATAATAGTATACAAAAAAGACCTTTATATTTGTAATTTCTAGAGGACATGTTTTGAGCCTGACCTCTCAATGGCTGTAGTGTTTGCTCTAACAAGAGCCCTGCCAGACTTGCAGCAGAAATATTTCTTCCAGATGTACAAAAACGTAGTTTGGAATTTTTCAATCCGGAAAGCGTACACAATAGGGTTCATGGCGGAATTTCCGTGTGACAAGAAGATAGCGATGTAAGTGATGATCATCGGTGTATTGCAGGTACGGCAAAATAAAGTGATGCAGTTCAAAGTGTGTAGAGGTAGCCAACTTAAAGCAAACAATAAAAGGATAAGTGCAAGGGATTTGGCAATTTTAAGCTCTTTCCCATAGTATTTGTGTGGATCTTTTGAACTGGAAGAAACTTTTTTGTTGAGTTGTTTTTGAATGAGGTTGAATACCTCCAAATACACAATAAGCATTAAGAAAAGTGGCGGGAGCACCCAAACAAAAAAATTAAAGTAGACCATGTAATCCATGCTGATCACATTTTCAAACCTACAGATAATAATCATGTCATTGTAACTGGAGTTAAGTTCTTTTCTTTGGTTGTGTATATTGTTCCATCCGAACATGGGCACCATGCCGACAATGAAAGATAGTACCCAGCATCCTGTTATTGCGATAGCAGCTCTCTTTGCTGTAACAACACTCCTGTAGCTGCAAAATAGAAGACAAAAGTTAATTAAGTCAATACAAGTCTTTTAGTTAAAACAATGTATAAACAGAGGTAGTGCCAGCTGAAGTCATCCGGAAGGCAGACAGCATCAATCCATAGTTGGTTTGTAAAAAGTAACTTTATTAAATCAAAAAAAGAATAATAAAACCATCGAACAGGGAGACAGGTACAAAACAGAAATGACACGCGCTTGACGCGTTTCGCACCAACTGGCGCTTTGTCAATTTCTTTTTGATTTAATAAAGTTACTTTAGACAAACCAACTATGGATTGATGCTGTCTGCCTTCTGGATGACTTCAGCTGGCACTACCTCTGTTTGTTCCTGTTGTCTGCCTGGGGTGTGAGTAGACCCCTTTTCTGTGCTACAGCACCTGGAAGCCAATCTTACACACTCCACTGTTACTTAGGGCTTGAGCCGGTCAGAATCTGCTTGGAATTCCTTAAAACAAAGTATAGCTTTTGTTTCCTAGCAAAGATTCTTGAAAATATAATTTTTTTTGTAAATATAATACAAAATAAATAACATAAAATAATACAGGGCCAAAACATAGCAAGTTAATACAAATTGAAAGACAATATTTAAAAAAAAATTATAATAAGGATATAATAAAGAGTTGTTTTCAAGCCAAGAGTATAGGTGAATAAATATTTCGTTTAATTTGGGCCAAACTGACCATATTTTAACTTGTGATTTAACATTTTCATTTAATGGGTGTTAAATGTTCTATTTCTATTGCATCCTTAAAGGACAACTGTAGCAAAAAATGAATTTATGTTTAATTAAAATATTGTATCAAGTGTAGAGGATTGATAAAGAAATCTTTAATAAAATAATATAAATAAATTGTCTTATTGAGCCTTCTCTACTCCGTATAGTTCTCTCAGGGGGCAGACATGTGGTTAAGAATCTTGGGTTAGATCTTCATTCACCTTGGTTCAGATAAAGAAAGATATGATCAATCTGACCAAAGATTATAAACCAAAAAAGTCTGCCTCCAGATGGGCTTCTAGGACAGTTCTTCGTGACTGCTTCGTTGCTGACAATTGAGCTTGGCAGTTTGAATGCTGAAATCCCAGCACTTACAAACATGCACCCCCCTAATAAATCAACGCCCCCAAAAGTTACCCCAAACCCCCATATTAACCCCCCTAACCTAAACACTAATACAGACACTAACCCCAACCCTTAATACTAACATTAACCCCCCGAACCCTAATACTAATACCTACCCCCCCAAACCCTAATACTAACATTAACCCTCGAGCCCTAATACTAATACTACCCTCGAACCCTAATACTAATAACTAACACTTAATAATGCTCAATAATCACATTCAGCGATCCCGCGCTGAACTGTCCCGGGAAGAAAGGTCTGGAGATGACCTCTCGTGTGATGAACTGGCCATTGAATGAGAGGGGTCGGGTGCGGGGCTTAGTCCTGGACCCGTTGCACACGGAGCACACCACCGGCTAGATTGCATGACGAGTTAACTCGTCATAAGGTCGGTAATGCTGCGGCTCTTATGACGAGTTAACTCGTCATAAGTTCGCGAAGGGGTTAAGGAACCATATCAGGTGTTATACATATTTGTATTTAATCACAACTGGGTAATCCCTAAATCCTGGACGTATGGGGGGGGGGGGGGGGGGGGTCTTGAGGACAGGTTTGGAAAGCACTGCTCTAACACCCCTTTTTACATTATGAGAGTATGCATTTAAATTATCAATATCAATTGCCTCAAACCAGTAGTGACATTTTAAGTTCTCCCAGCCGAATAAGTACAGACTCCTAGAACTTCCAATTCTAATTTCAATATTCTGTGCACAGTTTGAGAGTCTGTTAGAACTTCAAACTGACTCATCATCTTCAAATAAGAGAATGTTATTGGGCTTTCAAATTTCACCAGAGGTATTGCCATAGGAAAATTCAAAACTCCATGTAAAAGCAGAAGAACTGACAGAGAATAATTTCAATTGTTGAAAAAAAAAAAAAAAATTCTATAGAAGAAATCAATTGGCTCATAAAAAAGAAAAAACCTTAAAAATATTAATCTGTACAAAAACTAAAAAAAACTTATGAGAATTTTTAATGGAAAAAGTAATTACTTCATTACTTTTTTATTTGATGAAAATAAAACAGTATGCACATAGAATCCTCTTCAAATTCCCCTTTAAGATTATATTATTTTAATTCACTGTAGCTTTTCTCTTAGATCTGTATGAAGCTCACGAAGAGCAAAGTGGCAAGCAGTGATAAAAAGGATTGCTCACGTATCATTGCTGAGGTATAATTTATAAAAATGATTGCACATTTATTTTTTTTATAACTCCTGAAACTGTGATGGAGCTGCAATATCGCCTATGCCAAAATGGATTTGGTGTGAGTTCAAACTAAATGAAACAAAACCGACATGCTCAGTGCATACACAGTCAGTGTGGCCGAACCTATAGTATACATGCAGAGTAATCACTGGGGGAGGTCTTGAGTAAAATAATGAAAATACAATTTAAGCAGAATGCCTGCATCAAATCACATTGGAAAAAAAACCTGTGCACTAAAGCAGTAGTCTTTAACTTGCACCAAAGTGAGTTTGGGAACTAGACTGTCCCTTTAAAGGTACACATCAATATGTTGACATTAGATTTAGGGTTAAAGAAGGATTAAACAACCCCCCAACAGCACATGAGAGAGTGGGTCATTCTGTTAGAAGGCAGCTCCCAAGGGGCGTTGCTAGGTCTCCAAAAGATCCGGGGCTGGAGCCCATGATAGATTTGCATAGAAGTGGAGTCAATAAGCTCACATGCATAGGCGGCATACTAACTGATATATTTGATGCCAATGAACAATAGGTATATTTGGGTATATATCAGGGCACAACAAATTATACCTGGAGCCTGGTTATTGTAGTCCATGCATGGTGCCCTCGCCGCTGGGATCATTTTATTTATTTATTTATCTCTCGGAGCGCGAGGGAGCAGTGTGTGCACTGGCTGCACAGTCTTCCTGCTCCACCCCCACAAGCACCGCACTATAGTGTTCGAGCGGTGAGTGTGCTCAGCAGGGCTAGAAACAACAGCAGGGCACAGACCTGGCTAGAATGAGGTATATCATCCAGGAGGGGGACATATTGATAGATGCACTTTTTTTTATTGTAAACAACAACAAAATTGCTGACTTGTGTGTAAGTGTATGTGACTGACAGTGTGTGTGTGTGTGTGTATGCTGACTGCATGTCTGTGTGTGACTGATTGTGTGTTTATGTTACAGACTGTGTGTATGTCTGCCTTTGATCCACTGTATGTGTCTGTGACTGACTCTATGTGTTTGTCTGTCTGTTACTGACTATATGTGTGTGAGTGTGTCTGTCTGTGACTGACTGTGTGTGTGACTGACTGTGTGTCTTCCTGTGACCAACTGTATGCGTGTGTCTGTATGTGTGTGTGTGTCTGTCTGTCTGTGACTGACTCCAAAGCAATACAACTCACAGTAATGGGCAAATGTGTGAGTATAACACAGACTCCACAGCAATAAAACTCAAAGTAATGTACAGTGTGTGAGTATATCACACACTCATGTTGCACATTAGTGTACCACAATACACAATAAGTCACATTACTCGAAGTTACACTTATACACATAAATACACAGCCACAAATACACACATACATATGCAGCCACACATACACACTTGCACAGTCACACATACATACTCTCCCTTACACACTGAGACACACAATCCCACTTACACACACCAACTTACATTACACACCCTTGTATGTGAGAAAATTCCCACAATATCAAAATAACTGAGCATCCAAAATGTTGTGTACGTTGCATACACCATTTACCAGACTTTGAGAAAAAAAAGTAGACCAACAGTCTCACAATATGCCATAATATAGGGGATATAACACACACACCCTTACACACACACACACACACACACACACACACCCTTACACACACAAACACCCTCCTTTACACCCCCCCACATAGATACCCTTACATAGACAGCCTTACACATAGACACCCTTATATACACAGATGGCCTTTCCCACACAGATATTCTTCCACGCAGACACATGTGTAAACCTGCAACTCTCACACGCACATCATAAATATATATTTTTTTTAAATAAAAAGGGATCAAAAACCTTGGGAGAATAGGCTGAGGTATGCTCCTTCTACCAACTTCATAAAAGAGATAAGTGCAAGGAATTGAGATGGGAATTCAACTGAATGGGAAAATTTTTCCAACTCTGCTACTTTAGCCTTAATTTTTAAATTCCCATCTCACTTCCCTGCACTTCTATCTTTCATGAGTAAAGCCCATAATTAGTGTTGAGCGAACCCGCCCGCAAAGTTCGGGTTTGTACCGAACACTACGATTTTTGGACCCCGGACCCAAACACGGACATTCCACTGTATGTCCAGGTTGAAGTTCGGGGTTCGGCGATTAATATCGCCTTAAATGTAAAATTACTTGTGACTGGACAGCTATTGCTGCCCAGTCACTAGTAAAATACCCCCCCGCCCCGGTCCCCACCCATGGCCGGTGGGTGGGGACCCTAAAAAGAATGAGGGGGGGACCTAGTTTCCCCCCCTGTCCCCACCCATGAGTGGCGAGTGGGGACCACAAATAAAGTGACTAGGGGTGACCAGCCCCTAGTCACTTACTCCCCCGAATAAAAAAAAATTCCTACCTACCCCCCCACCCTAATAGACCAAGATCATAAACAGATGGCATCTAGTCCCACAAAGATTGGCTAAAATGTCCTTAAACCTCTCCCCCCAATGTTGGAGATGTGGGGAACAGGAGGGTTCATATCTCCATATATGGTGGAGCTGTAAAAAAAATGAAAATACATGGAGGAAGTTGTTTGATCTCATTTCAGCCCTGACAGGTAAAACCTTAAGTCCTGACCTGCTAAAAGCCCTATTCCATTTTAATTTAGAATCAATATCCCCTAGTCATAAAATAATAGCAATCCAATTTTTTATGGCAATGAAGCTCTGCATAGCCAGACGATGGAAAGATCAGGGAGAGATATCATGGGAAATAGTGCAAAATCAATTCAATCTCCAATTAATAATGGAGAAGGGCTATTATGCAGCTAGACAAAAAAAAAAAACAAGATTTCTATCTGAGTGGGAAGCATGGGAGGAAGGGGCATAGGAGAGAAGGTTGCGAGCTGAAGTGTAAAACTTCTTAAATATTAGGAACTAGAGGTCTGGGCCCACCCGGGCTCTCCGCTGCAAAGGGATCCGGGGTCACTGGGTGGAGGAAGGGGGTAGATACTGGATAAAATAATTACCGGCTCTATTGTGTATATTTGTTAAGATATAAAATATTTTATTTTAGTACGGTCACACACAAAAAATAATAATAATAATAAAATAATAATAAAAAAATAAAAAATCCCTTATTATGGTCCTGAAAGATTCCCTTGTTATAAAAAAAGGAAAAGGTGGGACAATCACAATAATAATAAAAAGAAGCCAAAGGATGAAACACGACCATTGGAGTAGTTGCCTATAACAGATAGATATACTACTCCAGGTAACGCAAATCTGATGGCAAAAAAATAAAATAAAATAAAAATAATAGTGAGGGGGTGGGCAATAAGCTAACCTGTAAAAAAAAAAAATACTTACCATTTGAGGTCTTCATTCTTCTTTTTTCTTTCTTCAGCCCCAAAAAAGGCCAAATAAAAAACCATAATAATCGCCGCTAAAAAAAAAAAATCGCTAGCACTCTGATTGGTTGGACTTCAATCCAACCAATCAGAGTGCTCTGTGTCATTTTACACAGCGTGGGAAAGTTAAAAAAAAACAGAGTGCTCTGAGCTTAATTGCAGGGTGGGGGAAGGCTTTATAAGCCTTCCCCCGCCCTGCAGAGCTCAGTATGCACGGGGCACTCCATGGGCGAAGTTGGATTTTTTTTTTTACACCGTGGATTAGTTGTTTTGTTTGCGCTCTGGTTTTTATTTTTTTAAGTTGCGGTGCGTATTATGGATTTTTATTTGGCCTTTTTTGGGGCTGAAGAAAGAAATAAAAAAGAAGATGGATTATTTTTCACCCGTTCAGACCTCGTTTTTTTTTTTGCGGCGCGTATTATGGTTATAGGGGTTAATACACAGGGTACACTATGCATATGGCTTTTATAAAAGTACTTGGGTCTCATAATTTTATTACATTTTATTTAATTTATTACAATTTAAAACTTACATTATACAGATCTGTCTCTCACTCATTAAAACTCAATTGAGCAGAGGGAGGCAGATCTACATGGGTCAGATCAATATTTACAAATATTGATCTGACCAGGTGAGTGGCGAAACTCACCTGAACTATCAGCAAACAAACACAGCCAGAGAACAAAAAAATGACTGCCTGATTTAAGCATTGTTTCATACATGTACATAATGTCCAATTAATATTAATGTTATTTGAAAATATTTTGTTATATTTTTTGCACTCCAGTCTAGGAATTGGACTTTAATTTAGAGCCATCTTGAAACATACATCTGCAATAATATCAATAACCATTTGCTGCAATGTTAGCCCAGCCCTGCCCTTTCCCTTATATGGGCAGTATTTTGACCACACCCACCATTGTTTGTTAAAGAGCTGGGAAACGCATCACAATAGCTTCAGTGTACATATAGGATAGGCTTGTACTACTATGTTAGTCTGTGGACACATCAGGAGCCAGGAGGAGCCAGGATGATCTCACGGCCAAAAAACATATGCCAAAATTGGCACAGTTAGTAACTTTTATTTATACTGAGTTTCTGGGCTGGGCTACTTACTGAGTGAGTATTACTAATATGCAGATGATTTATTTTTCTAGATCAGCTGCCAGGATGATCAGGATAATCTTATGGCCAAGGAGCACCACAGAGTGGGATGCCACAATGGTGGCAGGATAGATGTGTATAACATAAATTATAGTAGAAGTTGTTTAGTATAAGTTAAGATCTTTTGTCTACAGAATTCATGCATAGAGTATAAGTTATACAGCTCTGATCCAGGGTTAAACAGCTGATCGCTGGTTTTCAGGGTCAGGAAGGAATTTTTTTTCCTGTTACTCAGGTTTTTTTTGCCTTCTTCTGGATCATTTGGCTTGGGCTTTAAAAATGAAATAATAGAATAAAAGTTTTATATAGCAGCGATCCAGGGTTAAAAAGCCGATTGCTGGTTTTCAGGATCAGGAAGGAATTTTTTTCCTGTTACTCAGGTTTTTTTTCTTGCTCTGGATCATTTGGCTTGGTCTGAAAGTTTTTTTGAACTTTCCCACGCTGTGTAAAATGACACAGAGCACTCTGATTGTTTGGATTGAAATCCAACCAATCAGAGTGCTCTGAGCTTAATTGCAGGGTGGGGGAAGGCTTTATAAGCCTTCCCCTGCCCTGCAGAGCTCAGTCTGCACGGGGCACTCGATGGGCAAAGTTGGATTTTTTTTACACCCGTTGATTTGTTGTTTTGTTTGCGCTCAGGTTTTTTTTTTTTTAACAGTTGTGGTGCGTATTATAGATTTTTATTTGGCCTTTTTTGGGGCTGAAGAAAGAAAGAAAAAAGAAGATGAATTATTTTTCACCTGTTCAGACCTCGGTTTTTTTTTTTGCGGCGCGTATTATGGTTATAGGGGTTAATACACAGGGTACACTATGCATATGGCTTTTATAAAAGTCCTTGGGTCTCATAATTTTATTACATTTTATTTAATTTATTACAATTTAAAACTTACATTATACAGATCTGTCTCTCACTCATTAAAACTCAATTGAGCAGAGGGAGGCAGATCTACATGGGTCAGATCAATATTTACAAATATTGATCTGACCAGGCGAGTGGCGATGCTCACCTGAACTATCACCAAACATACACAGCCAGAGAACAAAAAAATGACTGCCTGATTTAAGCATTGTTTCATACATGTACATAATGTCCAATTAATATTAATGTTATTTGAAAATATTTTGTTATATTTTTTGCACTCCAGTCTAGGAATTGGACTTTAATTTAGAGCCATCTTGAAACATACATCTGCAATAATATCAATATCCATTTGCTGCAATGTTAGCCCAGCCCTGCCCTTTCCCTTATATGGGCAGTATTTTGACCACACCCACCATTGTTTGTTAAAGAGCTGGGAAACGCATCACAATAGCTTCAGTGTACATATAGGATAGGCTTGTACTACTATGTTAGTCTGTGGACACATCAGGAGCCAGGAGGAGCCAGGATAATCTCACGGCCAAAAAACATATGCCAAAATTGGCACAGTTAGTAACTTTTATTTATACTGAGTTTCTGGGCTGGGCTACTTACTGAGTGAGTATTACTAATATGCAGATGATTTATTTTTCTAGATCAGCAGCCAGGATGATCAGGATAATCTTATGGCCAAGGAGCACCACAGAGTGGGATGCCACAATGGTTGCAGGATAGATGTGTATAACATAAATTATAGTAGAAGTTGTTTAGTATAAGTTAAGATCTTTTGTCTACAGAATTCATGCATAGAGTATAAGTTATACAGCTCTGATCCAGGGTTAAACAGCCGATCGCTGGTTTTCAGGGTCAGGAAGGAATTTTTTTTCCTGTTACTCAGGTTTTTTTTGCCTTCCTCTGGATCATTTGGCTTGGGCTTTAAAAATGAAATAATAGAATAAAAGTTTTATATAGCAGCGATCCAGGGTTAAAAAGCCAAATGCTGGTTTTCAGGATCAGGAAGGAATTTTTTTCCTGTTACTCAGGTTTTTCTTCTTCCTCTGGATCATTTGGCTTGGTCTTTAAAGTGTCAAATAAATCCATTATCATCCATGGTCAATAGGCCGATCCAGGGTTATACAGTCGATCGCTGGTTTTCAGGATCAGGAAGGAATTTTTTTACTTGTTACGCAAGTTTTTTCGCCTTCCTCTGGATCATGTGCCTTCAGAACCCAGTAAAATACAATAAAAGCTATTTAAACTTTCTATCCTTGTTGTTGTTGTCTCTCTTCTTGGATGGTGTATTCAATTTACTTATTGGGTCATGGTTATAGTCTGGATAATCAAGAGTTGCCAAATATGGCAAGTTCTTATCCTCTGAAAGATATATACACACACATATACTCAAACACCTCACATACACAGCCAGTCACAAACACACACACCTCACATACACAGCCAGTCACATATACACACACACACACACACACATACACCTAACATACACACACACCTCATTTTTACAGCCAGTTACATACACACACACACACCTCGAATACACAGCCAGTCACATAAACACACGTCACAGTCACATACACAGCAAGTCACATTAGACACCAGAGCTGTGCTGTAAAAAAAAACAAAAAACTGATGGCAGCGAGAAGGGGCTTCCCATGAATAGAAGCACCTGGACGCATGGGCGTTTTTCCCGGGGTTGGGGTGGTGATTTTGGGGGCAAAATATCAAAGCAGGAATGGACTGACGGCGTGTGGAAATTTATTGACAAAAATTGTTGAGACAAAGACATGGAGTCAATAACAGTCAAACTGAAATCATGAGGAGGTAGAATTCAACTTCTGACAGCTCAATGCATTTCACACTGTCAGCACAAAATATCCTCACCAGTAGCCCCAATACCTACTAACTCCAATATTATTATCTGGATCACTGTCTGTGTCAGGAATAATGCTCATTATTTACATTATTCATGATAGATGAAGTCAACGCAATATGCCAGGATAAAATTAACTTAAATAATTATTTTTTATAAATATTCAGGCAAATAAAAAATACAACAATTCACCTCTATGCTCAGTCAGTACCAGATGTAATCGTCCCTAAGGAATCCATCACAAAACATTATATAAATCATATTAAATAAAAGCATGCTCAGTTATCCTGTCTCAAATCATATTTTACAGAAAGTGCAATGTGCCTTACACAAAAAGTTTTTTAGGCATTGTAGTGTTATTATGGAAAGGCAGTCCGCACCATTATATGTACAGGCAGGGCACTACACCTGCTAAGCTGGAACTGAGCTTGCTGGTAGTTGAATTCAACAGAAAGTGGCATTGTAAAGTTTCTTTGTGTTCTGTAAGGCTATGCATTAAGCTGTCACATTTACTGAAAAACATAGGTAACTCACTCAGCCATCCAGAAAGCTCCTACCAGTGATGGAATACATAGGGATAAAGGAGAGAGCTTTGGTTTTTACTATATGTTGGGGCTGATGTGTACTGTAGTCGTTGCAGCCGCCCAGTGATGGGAGTGAGCGCAGGACTTTTCTTTATGCATTTGTATATAATATAGAATATCGGTGTCTTGTAAATATTGATTTTAATTGTGGACATTTATTTATCCATGTCAGTGCTGCTCATCTTATACAGCTATTAAATAATATCTGGAATGATTCACACATTTTTGGCTTCTATTTGGTTGCAAATATCTACTGTGCTTGTGAGAGTAATTAATCACCACTAGTAATAGCACCTTATTTGATCTATGTATTGCACTAATGTGTATTTTGTATGTTCTCTTACCTGCATATTACTTGTATACAATGGCTGATGCAAAGATTTGGGGGGAGGATTTTATGAGTCAGATAGGGGCCACACAAAAACTCTTAGGAGCCATATTTTGTCCATTAAAAATGGCTACCTTGTTCAGTTCAAGGCAAGGGAAACCAAATACAGGTGAGGTTTCAAGTTACATCTTTCAAGATGGCATCCATGGAGTTAATATATAAACAATATCATCCAGAGCTAAAATCAAAGCAGCACTTATTTAATATGTAATGGTATTGTGTAAGGGAGACTGCTATCTTGTAGAAAGCTCTGCATGTGAATTAAAATGACTAAAGTGTCTACATACGTCAATTCAATTAAATTATATAGGTGCAGATTTTGTACACATTTAGACATTTAGGCCCCCTAGAAATCGGGGGCCCCATGGCAATTGCCAGTGTGCCCTTGCAGAAAGATGGCCCTGCTTGAGGGGGCGGAGTTGTGCATGAGGGGCGTAGCCGAGCACGGTAGGCGGCAGAGTCTGGTGCTGTCCAGCATCCAGACTGCAGCATGCAGGGGTCGGACCGAGCGCTAGGGGGTGGGGCCTAGCATGAGGGGGCGTGGTCAGAGTCTCCATCTGGGGCTATGGAGGGGAGATCCGGGACTTCAGCCCCAGTAGCCCCCCCGGGCGACGCCACTGCAGCTCCCTATTCTTTACTTATGCATAGACAAAGACAATTTTGTTTAGTTTCTAGTTTAAAAAAACATTTTTGTAGTTTAATTCCTCTTTAAAGTTAGATTTCTCATTAGGGTTATAGCTAGGTATTAAACCTAGAGTTAAGGTGTGCATTAGGGTTCAATTTAATGTTGTAGAATTGAGGTTATATATTGAGATTATATTAAAATAGACTTTTAACCTAAACCTAATGTCAGCATTTAACCATGTGTCATTATGCTGAAGTACTCAAAAATCTGCGACCCATTAGAAATAATCAAATTACCTTATGACGTGTCCTTTACGGCACATACTTTAAATTGTGAATAACTGACACTGAGTTATATCATCCATCTGCCAGTGAGTTACAGTATACTTTCCCACTCTTGAATGGATAAGAAGTGTAGCACTGTTTATTGATAAGTAGGTTTTATGCCATTAATCCCAATTCCCCAACAAAGAACTGTTTCCAAATTTGAATTATATTTTTATGCTCTTATAAATATACAATATTGTTGTTTACTCAAAATCTACATTTTAAATATAATTTATGAACTTTCTTTGTGTAAACCCTATGACTTGTATACAGGGTATACATGTCTGCAGATTTCCATGTTTAACAATAATTGATGCTTCCAATGCCTGTTGCTATATGTTTTGCGCGTGTGCTGTGCAGACTGCCATAGGTTGGAGATTTTCATCAGGCATAATAACAACTGCTACAGTTTGCACATTCCCTAAGCAGCATATCAGTTTGGCCCTCTGTAACATTAGTAGGTAATATATGGAGGGAGCGATGTGTAACCTCTGGTTATAAATTGGTCTAAGAGATCTCTGCACTTTCATTCCCCTCCCTCCACCTTTCTCTCTAGCACAGAGACATTTGGTGGCTCCACGCTGTGATGATCGGTGACCGGTAGCCAGGAACACTATGGCACTATAGACCGGATCAGGGTCTTAATAGACCCTGTGGATCCCTACCAAATAATTGTGATCCCGCCGGACGTCACGTGTGACGTCACGGAGGCGTGCCTGAACCTGGAAGTTTGGGCACAGCACGATTAAGTAAAATGTAGCCGTGCTCCCTTTGAGTGCCTCATCTGACAGGTAGGATCCCGCTGCAAGTCCCCGCGTGGAGCCATGATGAGCTGTTAAACTCAGGACGTTCTATGCTGTCCTAGCGTCTTTTAGGTACAGTAAAATCGTGATGGTATAGAACATCCAAGCATCACGAAGGGGTTAACTAGCAAAAATCATGCTGTTTACTAAGGCAGGCTTGATGGAGCTTCCATCAACAATTGTACCACACTTCCTCTCACAGTAATTATAGCAAATTGTTGGGAAAATGTTTCATTGTAATGACTATTGAAGAAGGGTTCACATATTCTAACTAAAATAGCCTACAGTCATCCGTTACAGACCCTGTGCAAAGTCACTAATGTTATTTAGGTCAAAGTACAGCAATCATATAAAGAAAAAAAGCAGTAGACTTCACTACAGGAACAGTAGTAGAGATGTCTCAAGGAATCACATTAACCTGAGTGTAGATTACAGAGCAGGGTTGTTGATCCTTTCTCCAACTAACAAATATAATACCAAGATCTAACGTTTAAAACGTATGGTGATAAGAACCCAGGTGGTTTGTAATTTGCCATCTCTGCTTCTACTTAGATTTGGATTAAAGGACATTTGTTGGCAAAAAGTTAACTTAAATTTAATTGAAAGATTGTATCAAGTGTACACATTTTCTAGAAATCGTTTAGTCAAAGTGTACAAATAAAGTACCTTATTAAACTCTCTTTGTGCCATAAAGTTCAGGTGATGGACATGTTTGGACAAATGGGTCAAATCTTCGATCATCTGACCCAAGACAAACATGTCTTTTTGCAGAAGGTCTTGTTGGCAAAGTATGTCTTTTGCTGATGATACAACAATTTGCAGCAGGGTTGATTTTCCTGGAGGGATAAGCCAAATGGCAAATGATTTTGCTAAACTAGAAAAACGGTCAGAGCTGTGGCAACTGACATTTAATGTGGATAAGTGCAAGATCATGCACCTCGGGCGTAAAACCCTAAAAGCAGAATATATAATATTTGGTACAGTCCTAACCACAACATCTGAGGAAAGGGATTTAGGAGTAATACATTTCAGAGGACTTAAAGGTAGGTAGGCAATGTAATAGAGCAGCAGGAAATGCTAGTAGAATACTAGGTTGCATATGGAGAGGTATTAGCAGTAGAAAGAGGGAAGTGCTCATCATTGTACAGAGCATTGGTAAGACCTCAGTTGGAGTATTGTACGCAGTACTGGCGACCATATCTCCAGAAGGATATTGATACTGTGGAGAGAGTTCAGAGAAGGGCTACTAAACTGGTTCATGGGTTGAAGGATAAAACTTAACAGAAATGGTGATAGCATGATAGAAACATTTAAATACATAAAGGTAATCAACACAGTAAAGGAAAAAAGTATATTCAAAAGAAGAAAAACTACCACAACTAGAGGACATAGTCTAAAATTAGAGGGGCAACGATTTAAAAGTATTACTTTACTGAGAGGGTAGTGGATGTATGGAATAGCCTTCCAGCCGAAGTGGTAGAGGTAAACACAGTCAAGGATTTTAAGCATGTGTGGGAAAGGCACAAGGCTATCCTAGCTATAAGATGGGGAACTGGGGACTAATAAAAGTATGTTGAAAATTGTGCAGACTAGATGGACCAAATGGTTCTTTTCTGCCGACACATTCTATGTTTCTATGTCCAACCATTGATATAACTACAGGGCCGTCTTTAACGCGGGGCAAACGGGGCAGCTGCCCTGGGCCCATTTACTCCTGGGGGGCCCCAAGGCAGCTGTCCCATGGGCCCCCAGCCCCTGCTGCCGCGTTCACAGCGCATTGCGCTTGTGAACGCTTTTTTCCTGCAAGCCGCATCCGATGGATGCGACGGCCGGAAAAAAAAAAATGACGCCGGATGTGACGTCGCGTCACATCCGGTGTCTGTTTCCCTCCTCCGTGCAAGAGGGAAGACTGCACGGAGGAGACATCTGACTGCACACTATTACAGGCATCTGACTGGCATAATATTACAGGCATCTGACTGGCATTATATTACAGGCATCTGGCTGGCACTATATTACTGGGCATCTGGCTGGCACAATATTACTGGGCATCTGGCTGGCACAATATTCCTGGTATCTGACTGGCACTATATTACTGGGCATCTGATTGGCACTATATTACTGGGCATCTGACTGGCACTATATTACTGGGCATCTGATTGGCACTATATTACTGGGCATCTGACTGGCACTATATTACTGGGCATCTGATTGGCACTATATTACTTGGTATCTGACTGGCACTATATTACTGGGCATCTGATTGGCACTATATTACTGGGCATCTGACTGGCACTATATTACTTGGCATCTGATTGGCACTATATTACTGGGCATCTGATTGGCACTATATTACTGGGCATCTGACTGGCACTATATTACTGGGCATCTGATTGGCACTATATTGGCATCTGATTGGCACTATATTACTGGGCATCTGATTGGCACTATATTACTGGGTATCTGATTGGCACTATATTACTTGGCATCTGATTGGCACTATATTACTGGGCATCTGATTGGCACTATATTACTGGGCATCTGACTGGCACTATATTACTGGGCATCTGACTGGCACTATATTACTGGGCATCTGGCTGGCACAATATTACTGGGCTCTGACTGGCACAATAATACTGGGCTCTGACTGGCACAATATTACAGGCATCTGACTGGCATAATATTACAGGCATCTGACTGGCACAATATTACAGGCATCTGACTGGCACAATATTCCTGGCCTCTGACTGCACACTATTACAGGCATCTGACTGGCATAATATTACAGGCATCTGACTGGCATTATATTACAGGCATCTGGCTGGCACTATATTACTGGGCATCTGGCTGGCACAATATTACTGGGCATCTGGCAGGTACAATATTACTGGGCATCTGGCTGGCACAATATTACTGGGCTCTGACTGGCACAATATTACAGGCATCTGACTGGCATAATATTACAGGCATCTGACTGGCACAATATTACAGGCATCTGACTGGCACAATATTCCTGGCCTCTGACTGGCACACTATTACAGGCATCTGACTGGCACAATATTACAGGCATCTGACTGGCACAATATTACAGGCATCTGACTGGCACAATATTCCTGGCCTCTGACTGCACACTATTACAGGCATCTGACTGGCATAATATTACAGGCATCTGACTGGCATAATATTACAGGCATCTGACTGGCATAATATTACAGGCATCTGACAGGCACCATATTCCTGGGCTCTGACAGGCACAATATTCCTGGGCTCTGACAGGCACAATATTCCTGGTATCTGACTGGCACAATATTACTGGTATCTGACTGGCACAATATTGCAGGCATCTGACTGGCACAATATTGCAGGCATCTGACTGGCACAATATTGCAGGCATCTGACTGGCACAATATTACTAGGCTCTGACTGGCACAATATTACTGGGCTCTGACAGGCATAATATTACAGGCATCTGAATGGCACAACAATTATGGCATATGTGTGTGTGTGTGTGTGTGGGGGGGGTAACATTGCGATGGATGGCGGGATTGCATGCAGGGGAGGGGGCAGAGTCCAGGGGGCCCAAGCAAATGCTTGCCCAGGGTCCAATCACTATTAAAGACGGCCCTGTATAACTATAAGGAGCAAAGTGGGTTTTATAAGGTACTTTATTTGTATTGTTTCATTAAAACATTTCTACTTAAGAGACAAATAACGTTTTTTTTTTCTTACAGGAAACAAATGTAAAAAATATATTGTCTCTTTTGACTAAGTAGACCCAACGTGCATCTTTAGAGATACATGCAGGTAAACTATTGGCTGTGCCTCAAAGCTGTCCAGGAGGCTGGCGCATGCTGACCATCAGAGTGGGGGCAGTAGCAGAGAGAGAGAGACAGTAGCCGACAGTACCAGGCTGTCTGCTTCCCAGGGATGTATGCCAGTCATAGGATAAAATGGGATGTACTATCAAAAGTACATGCTTGTTTATCCTCAGTTAAGGGTAGCTAATTTTTTCACATGTGCTTTTATATTAGAAGCACAGCTTTAAAAAAAAAGTTTACTTGTCATTTAAAATGTCTACACATTACAATTATACATAAGGTAATTTTTGCCTAAATGACAGTTGTCATTTAGGCAAACATGATGTTAGTTTTATTGCCTTTTTAAAAATAGTTTTAGAGCATCATCAATATAATTTTTCTTGAAAGTGGGACTTCTTAACAGTGATTTTTATTATAAATAACTTTATGTCACAAATTTACGTTGCATGCAAATACACAGATTTTTGTGATTTTCACTGGTTATGGAAACAATAATTTAAAGAACTGTATCAACTAAACATTTGTTTTGCTGTGAATCTAGAGAATATAAAATGATTGAAAATGATCTATACATTGTGTTAGCAAAATTGGAAGCAAATGCCTAAATTAGGAGAAAAATATTTTTCAAACTATGACATCACTTGTGGCTTGATATGCCAATGGACTGGTTTTCAATAGGAAATGTGTAATTTGCATTTTAATATATAAAAAAAAATGGATACCTTCTCTGTACCTTAAAGTGTAGTATAATCACTCTAACCAGCCCACAGTAATAGAAAGTATAATCAAAACAATATTTGCTGTCATGCTCACTGAGCACAGAATGCTATTAGCTGGGAGTGTTTAACCCTTTAAGGACCAGGGATTTTCTGGGCCAAGGACCAGAGTGATTTTTCAATTTTTAATATATGGTTGTTGAAACGTAATTTTCCTCTCTGTCATTTAATGCACCCATACAAGTTATATGTTGTTTTTTAAAGGACAGTTAGAGCTTTCTTTTGATACCCTATACATAAAAATAGTCTAATAGTCTAGTATAATTTAGTATTAAAAAATAAATATAAAAGTGTAAATAGGGGGAGAAATCCCCCCCCCCCCATTATTTTCCCAATAATAATAACTATTGCAACTCTAAACCACTTATCCCAACTAATTAACTAATTAAATAAAAAAAAATATATAGGTTCCCAACCCCCCCCCCCCCCAACATATAACCCAGAAAAAGATCTCTGACCAATGTGATGTCAGACCAATAAGAATCACAGAACAGGCATGCAGAGGTTAAAAGTAATTAAATTAATAAATTACAATAAAATGTATTTATTAAAAAAACTTTAAAATGAAAAAATAAAAAAATCTAATTTGCATGTTATCGCGGTGACCACTCGATCACATGCCCAGAAACCCACCGATCGGGTCCAGGAACTTTGCCTCGGGTGCAAGACATAGTCACAGAGCGCTCCGCCCGCTAGAATTCATGACAAGTTAACTCGCCATAAGGTCACGAATGGTTTAAGGATGGCTGTATTAAACAGATCCTGTATAATAACAAAAAGTATCCAGTGGTGTATCTTGGTTTTGCCCTGCCCTACATGCATTGCACACCCACGACATGACCCATAACCCACGTTGCACACCCAGGACATGCCCCATCACCCACATGCACACACATTAAATGCCCCATCGCCCCCATTACATGTACCAATAACATGCTTGATTGCCCCATTACATGCCCCCATCACAGGGCCGCTTTAAGATCCTAGTGGGCCCTGGGAAAAGTCTTTAGAAATGGACCCCCCCTTACCCAATTTTTCTAAAGTTGCATTGTAAAAAACTGTATGTAAATGTAAACTTTTTAATATTAAATGCAACTGTTTTAATATCACATTCAACTATTTGTATATGTTATAAAAATGTTATTGAAAAATTGCATTTCTTGTTTTTATCCCTTTTTCTGCACCCAAAGTACTTCACCATACAGTACCAACAGCACTTGCCATGCACCTATATTGCACCCACAGCACTTAGCTTGCACTCATATTGCACCCACACAATTTGGCATGCCACAGTGTCATTTTGTCCCACAGAACTGCCCCTGCAGAACAAGCCACAGTGTCACTTTCCCCATAGTACATGTTATCTTGCCCCACAGATCATGCCACAGCATCACTTTGCCAATTAAAATAAGCCACGGTCAGGCAGGGCCGCCATCAGAAATTTCAGTGGCCCCTTACAGAAAAAAAAATCTGTGCTACCCCCTTGATAGTTTATCAATTAATATGTGACTAAAAGCCGGCTTCAGAGCCGATCCTATGGTCACGGATGCCTGGGTGAAGACTTTTTGTTGGCACCCCAAATGGTCATGGCTATATTATAAACTCCTCCCCCTCACACGTCTGTTCCAGACATGCCGATTTTTAATTATTGCGGGAGGGGAAGAGCACAAACTTGATTTTGAATTGAAGGACCAACACAAAATTTTATTTTAAATAAAGATATTTATTTGGCCATAATAGGGTGTAGTAGTTGTATTTATGTCTATGATGCTCAGCCAGCAACATGGGAGACTTTTGCTGGCAGAGTGAGTTTGAACTGCCGTTCCCATGATGCCCAACCAGCCAAAGTCTCCCATTATTCTGGCTAAGCATCGCAGGAAAAGAAGTACACAATAAATAATATTTCACCATGTCAGTCACTCACGTGTCTCTCTCCACTCATACCCTCATGTATATTTCTCTTTCCACTCATACACTCATGTATATCTCTCTCTCTCTCCACTCAATCCCTCATGTATATCTCTCTGTCTCCCCCATGTCTGCCTCTCCCTCCTTATAACCCCCTTGTATTTGCCTATTAATATGCCACATCCAGTTTGCCCATTAATATGCCACAGACAGTTTGCCCATTAATATGCCACCGTTAGTTGGCACACTAATATGCCAGTGTCAGTTTGTCCATTAATATGCCTGTTAGTTTGTCCATTAATATGCCAGTATTCCCAATAAAAGCATTAGCCTCGCTCCCTCATTCCCCAGTACTCACCTTGCTGCTGCTCTCCCGCATCTCCTCCGTATAGTGTTCCCTTCATGCACACTGAGTGCATGAGGCTGGAAATAGCCGTTGGCTGGATGCAGACTACTGCCCTCTTTGACAGTCACGCAGGCAGCAGGAGCATGTTGCAGTCAGTGGTGGCCCCTTTAACCTGTGGGCTCTGGGAAATGCCCACTTTGCACATCGGTTAAAATGGCCCTGACTACACACATACACAGCACACAGTCACACTTACACACATACTTACACAGACACACAGTCATCATTACACACACACATACATACACTTACAGAGACACCCTTATACACACAGTCACACACATATAAATATACAGACTTACAGACACCCTTACATACTTAGGCACAGTGTTACACTTGCAGACAGTAACACACACAGTTTGTAACTGTGATCAGTTTCCTTCCACTTTATGGCCCTCATTTAGTTTTTTTTTTACAATTGTTTTATTTTTGGAATTTATAAAGTTTTTTTTAATAAATAAAGGTAATTTTAATATATTTATTTAATAAAATGTAACCCCTGCATGCCTGTTGCGTGTTTTTTATGGATTCGACATTGCACTGTTCACAGCTTTTTTTCTGTCTTTTTTGCTTAGGGGGGTTTGGGAACTAATATTTTTCTTTTTTATTAGTTAGTTAATTAGGGGGGATAAGTGGGTTAGTGTTGCACTAGTTGTGTAGCTTATTATTGGGAAAATAATAGGGAAAAAGTTTTTTTCCCCAAAATTTCCTCTTTTATATGTATTTATTAATACTAAAATGTAAATAATTTTTATGTATAGGGTATCAAAAGAAAGCTCTAACTGTCCTTTAAAAAACAACATATAACTTGTATGGGTGCGTTAAATGAGAGAAAGGAAAATTATGTTTCAAAAACCGCATATTAAAAATTGAAAAACGATCTGGTCCTTGGCCAAGGAAAATCCCTGGTCCTTAAAGGGTTAATAAAAAACAAACAAACAAAAAGTTAATACTATTGGTCCTCCTCCCTGCTTAGTTAATTTAATTTACAGGGAGGAGGCCGTTTCTGTCGGTGTCTGCATAGGCAGAACACCGCCATTCATTTATTCTGCCAGATGTTAGCTGATATCTGTTAATCTCAGAGCGCCATGGGGCAGAGCTTGCACCTGTCGCGCTCTGATAGCCGCACCTCTAAGAGGAGGGATCAGTGAGAGAGCTCCCTCTCCCTGACTGGCTTTTACCGATTGTGACTGTCTCTGCTACATTTCAAATAGTTTGGGATATTACTAATTGGAGCCCTGGCAGCTTCAAAGTTCATTAGTTTAATAGTTTTGCCCATTGTGTTTAGGAAGTAAAGACTTTTCTAATTCATTAAATCTCTTTATTGTGTAGCATGCAGTTCTGAAATGCAGGAGTGCACTGCTGCCAGATGCCTTTGGGTCCTTGTGTTTGATTGGTATTTACTTTGTTTATTTCAGTAATCATGTCTTTAATCCTAAAAGATGATATAAGTAGTTTGTGATCCACCTAGTTTCTGTTTACAGGTTTGGCCACATCTGCAATATTACTCAAGTTTCAAAACAAAATGAAATGCTTAAAACTAATTCATTTTTTCCCATGCCTCCCAATATGCCCTACTGGCAGGGTGTGTGTGGTAGTATTGTGTTAAATTACAACAATAATGCGCAAAACTATGTGCATGCACAATATTCATCTTTGGTGTTGTGAGCACTGGAAAATGGAATTGTGACCTTTGGATAGGATTCCTGGACTGAGGGAGTATGTGTTTCCTTTCGACACCTGGCTCACTAAAGCCAGTTCTGCTATAAAGGCGGCCATTTCCTAAGAAATAGTGTCATTATTTAAATTAAAGGTGCATACTAAAGTATTTAAACAGTACTATATTCCTCATGAAATATGATACTAATATAATATACAAAACAAATGTTAAGGGTTTACTCAATAAAGAGAGACTTGCAGGGAGCGGAGACGGAATTTCAGACTAAAGGACAATTGTAGGGGAAAAAATGTACATATGTTTAATGGGCAGATTGCATCAAGTGCAAGCGAAATAACTAGACCTGAAAAGGAGAAGTCAAAAAATGGGATAGCAAACAACTGATCTAAACTTGACCAGTGTATACAGGTACACCACTAAATACCTGATTAAAGTGAAAAAAAGTGAATAGCAGGGAATAACCCAAAAAACACATAAATACACTCCCAAGCTAACAAAAGTAAAATAAAAGCAATAAATAAATAATGAATAATAAATAATTACAAAAGATGGAATAGCAATGTGTGTAAAAAACAGATAAATAACAATATGTATATCTGATGTGGAAGGATAAGCGATAAATCAGCAGATAACACACAAAGCACATATACTAATGAATATAACAAACACCAAATTAGGATAAAGCAAAATAGCTGCAATAGCAACAATCAGGGGTGTCACTAGGGTTGGTGTCACCCGGTGCAGAAACTCATGGTGTCACCCCCCTGGATTTCCTCCAATACAATGCCAAAAAGATTCCTTAGTAATGCCAGTTAGATGGCCTATTAACTATGCCACACACAGGAGCCCCATAACTATGCCACACACAGGAGCCCCATAAATTATGCCACACCAGAGCCCCATAAATTATGCCACACCAGAGCCCCACTATTTATGCCTCACAAAAGAGTCCCTTAATTAAGCCACACAAAAGAGTCCCTTAATTATGCCTCACATGGGGCCCAATAAATATGCCACACACAAGCGCCCCATAATTATGCACACATGGGACCGCCATTAATTATGCAACACACAGGAGCCCCACGAGGGGTGACAATTGTACAATTATAGATACCAGGAATATTGTGCCAGTCAGATACCAGTAATATTGTGCCACTCAGAGCCCAGTAATATTGTGCCACTCAGAGCCCAGTAATATTGTGCCAGTCAGATACCAGTAATATTGTGCCATTCAGAGCCCAGTAATATTGTGCCAGTCAGATACCAGTAATATTGTGCCAGTCAGTGCCCAAAAATATTGTGCAAGTCAGAGCCCAGTAATATTGTGTCAGTCAGATACCAGGAATATTGTGCCAGTCAGATATCAGTAATATTGTGCCATTCAGAGCCCAGTAATATTGTGCCAGTCAGAGCCCAAAAATATTGTGCCAGTCAGATACCAGGAATATTGTGCCAGTCAGATACCAGGAATATTGTGCCAGTCAGAGCCTAGTAATATTGTGCCAGTCAGGTACCAGGAATATTGTGCCAGTCAGATACCAGGAATATTGTGCCAGTCAGAGCCCAGTAATATTGTGCCAGTCAGATACCAAGACAAACATGTCTTTTTGCAGAAGGTCTTGTTGGCAAAGTATGTCTTTTGCTGATGATACAACAATTTGCAGCAGGGTTGATTTCCTGGAGGGATAAGCCAAATGGCAAATGATTTTGCTAAACTAGAAAAACGGTCAGAGCTGTGGTAACTGACATTTAATGTGGATAAGTGCAAGATCATGCACCTCGGGCGTAAAACCCTAAAAGCAGAATATATAATATTTGGTACAGTCCTAACCACAACATCTGAGGAAAGGGATTTAGGAGTAATACATTTCAGAGGACTTAAAGGTAGGTAGGCAATGTAATAGAGCAGCAGGAAATGCTAGTAGAATACTAGGTTGCATATGGAGAGGTATTAGCAGTAGAAAGAGGGAAGTGCTCATCATTGTACAGAGCATTGGTAAGACCTCAGTTGGAGTATTGTACGCAGTACTGGCGACCATATCTCCAGAAGGATATTGATACTGTGGAGAGAGTTCAGAGAAGGGCTACTAAACTGGTTCATGGGTTGAAGGATAAAACTTAACAGAAATGGTGATAGCATGATAGAAACATTTAAATACATAAAGGTAATCAACACAGTAAAGGAAAAAAGTATATTCAAAAGAAGAAAAACTACCACAACTAGAGGACATAGTCTAAAATTAGAGGGGCAACGATTTAAAAGTATTACTTTACTGAGAGGGTAGTGGATGTATGGAATAGCCTTCCAGCCGAAGTGGTAGAGGTAAACACAGTCAAGGATTTTAAGCATGTGTGGGAAAGGCACAAGGCTATCCTAGCTATAAGATGGGGAACTGGGGACTAATAAAAGTATGTTGAAAATTGTGCAGACTAGATGGACCAAATGGTTCTTTTCTGCCGACACATTCTATGTTTCTATGTCCAACCATTGATATAACTACAGGGCCGTCTTTAACGCGGGGCAAACGGGGCAGCTGCCCTGGGCCCATTTACTCCTGGGGGGCCCCAAGGCAGCTGTCCCATGGGCCCCCAGCCCCTGCTGCCGCGTTCACAGCGCATTGCGCTTGTGAACGCTTTTTTCCTGCAAGCCGCATCCGATGGATGCGACGGCCGGAAAAAAAAAAATGACGCCGGATGTGACGTCGCGTCACATCCGGTGTCTGTTTCCCTCCTCCGTGCAAGAGGGAAGACTGCACGGAGGAGACATTTGACTGCACACTATTACAGGCATCTGACTGGCATAATATTACAGGCATCTGACTGGCATTATATTACAGGCATCTGGCTGGCACTATATTACTGGGCATCTGGCTGGCACAATATTACTGGGCATCTGGCTGGCACAATATTCCTGGTATCTGACTGGCACTATATTACTGGGCATCTGATTGGCACTATATTACTGGGCATCTGACTGGCACTATATTACTGGGCATCTGATTGGCACTATATTACTGGGCATCTGACTGGCACTATATTACTGGGCATCTGATTGGCACTATATTACTTGGTATCTGACTGGCACTATATTACTGGGCATCTGATTGGCACTATATTACTGGGCATCTGACTGGCACTATATTACTTGGCATCTGATTGGCACTATATTACTGGGCATCTGATTGGCACTATATTACTGGGCATCTGACTGGCACTATATTACTGGGCATCTGATTGGCACTATATTGGCATTTGATTGGCACTATATTACTGGGCATCTGATTGGCACTATATTACTGGGTATCTGATTGGCACTATATTACTTGGCATCTGATTGGCACTATATTACTGGGCATCTGATTGGCACTATATTACTGGGCATCTGACTGGCACTATATTACTGGGCATCTGACTGGCACTATATTACTGGGCATCTGATTGGCACTATATTACTGGGCATCTGGCTGGCACAATATTACTGGGCTCTGACTGGCACAATAATACTGGGCTCTGACTGGCACAATATTACAGGCATCTGACTGGCATAATATTACAGGCATCTGACTGGCACAATATTACAGGCATCTGACTGGCACAATATTCCTGGCCTCTGACTGCACACTATTACAGGCATCTGACTGGCATAATATTACAGGCATCTGACTGGCATTATATTACAGGCATCTGGCTGGCACTATATTACTGGGCATCTGGCTGGCACAATATTACTGGGCATCTGGCAGGTACAATATTACTGGGCATCTGGCTGGCACAATATTACTGGGCTCTGACTGGCACAATATTACAGGCATCTGACTGGCATAATATTACAGGCATCTGACTGGCACAATATTACAGGCATCTGACTGGCACAATATTCCTGGCCTCTGACTGGCACACTATTACAGGCATCTGACTGGCACAATATTACAGGCATCTGACTGGCACAATATTACAGGCATCTGACTGGCACAATATTCCTGGCCTCTGACTGCACACTATTACAGGCATCTGACTGGCATAATATTACAGGCATCTGACTGGCATAATATTACAGGCATCTGACTGGCATAATATTACAGGCATCTGACAGGCACCATATTCCTGGGCTCTGACAGGCACAATATTCCTGGGCTCTGACAGGCACAATATTCCTGGTATCTGACTGGCACAATATTACTGGTATCTGACTGGCACAATATTGCAGGCATCTGACTGGCACAATATTGCAGGCATCTGACTGGCACAATATTGCAGGCATCTGACTGGCACAATATTACTAGGCTCTGACTGGCACAATATTACTGGGCTCTGACAGGCATAATATTACAGGCATCTGAATGGCACAACAATTATGGCATATGTGTGTGTGTGTGTGGGGGGGGGGGGGGTAACATTGCGATGGATGGCGGGATTGCATGCAGGGGAGGGGGCAGAGTCCAGGGGGCCCAAGCAAATGCTTGCCCAGGGTCCAATCACTATTAAAGACGGCCCTGTATAACTATAAGGAGCAAAGTGGGTTTTATAAGGTACTTTATTTGTATTGTTTCATTAAAACATTTCTACTTAAGAGACAAATAACGTTTTTTTTTTCTTACAGGAAACAAATGTAAAAAATATATTGTCTCTTTTGACTAAGTAGACCCAACGTGCATCTTTAGAGATACATGCAGGTAAACTATTGGCTGTGCCTCAAAGCTGTCCAGGAGGCTGGCGCATGCTGACCATCAGAGTGGGGGCAGTAGCAGAGAGAGAGAGACAGTAGCCGACAGTACCAGGCTGTCTGCTTCCCAGGGATGTATGCCAGTCATAGGATAAAATGGGATGTACTATCAAAAGTACATGCTTGTTTATCCTCAGTTAAGGGTAGCTAATTTTTTCACATGTGCTTTTATATTAGAAGCACAGCTTTAAAAAAAAAGTTTACTTGTCATTTAAAATGTCTACACATTACAATTATACATAAGGTAATTTTTGCCTAAATGACAGTTGTCATTTAGGCAAACATGATGTTAGTTTTATTGCCTTTTTAAAAATAGTTTTAGAGCATCATCAATATAATTTTTCTTGAAAGTGGGACTTCTTAACAGTGATTTTTATTATAAATAACTTTATGTCACAAATTTACGTTGCATGCAAATACACAGATTTTTGTGATTTTCACTGGTTATGGAAACAATAATTTAAAGAACTGTATCAACTAAACATTTGTTTTGCTGTGAATCTAGAGAATATAAAATGATTGAAAATGATCTATACATTGTGTTAGCAAAATTGGAAGCAAATGCCTAAATTAGGAGAAAAATATTTTTCAAACTATGACATCACTTGTGGCTTGATATGCCAATGGACTGGTTTTCAATAGGAAATGTGTAATTTGCATTTTAATATATAAAAAAAAATGGATACCTTCTCTGTACCTTAAAGTGTAGTATAATCACTCTAACCAGCCCACAGTAATAGAAAGTATAATCAAAACAATATTTGCTGTCATGCTCACTGAGCACAGAATGCTATTAGCTGGGAGTGTTTAACCCTTTAAGGACCAGGGATTTTCTGGGCCAAGGACCAGAGTGATTTTTCAATTTTTAATATATGGTTGTTGAAACGTAATTTTCCTCTCTGTCATTTAATGCACCCATACAAGTTATATGTTGTTTTTTAAAGGACAGTTAGAGCTTTCTTTTGATACCCTATACATAAAAATAGTCTAATAGTCTAGTATAATTTAGTATTAAAAAATAAATATAAAAGTGTAAATAGGGGGAGAAATCCCCCCCCCCCCCATTATTTTCCCAATAATAATAACTATTGCAACTCTAAACCACTTATCCCAACTAATTAACTAATTAAATAAAAAAAAATATATAGGTTCCCAACCCCCCCCCCCCCCAACATATAACCCAGAAAAAGATCTCTGACCAATGTGATGTCAGACCAATAAGAATCACAGAACAGGCATGCAGAGGTTAAAAGTAATTAAATTAATAAATTACAATAAAATGTATTTATTAAAAAAACTTTAAAATGAAAAAATAAAAAAATCTAATTTGCATGTTATCGCGGTGACCACTCGATCACATGCCCAGAAACCCACCGATCGGGTCCAGGAACTTTGCCTCGGGTGCAAGACATAGTCACAGAGCGCTCCGCCCGCTAGAATTCATGACAAGTTAACTCGCCATAAGGTCACGAATGGTTTAAGGATGGCTGTATTAAACAGATCCTGTATAATAACAAAAAGTATCCAGTGGTGTATCTTGGTTTTGCCCTGCCCTACATGCATTGCACACCCACGACATGACCCATAACCCACGTTGCACACCCAGGACATGCCCCATCACCCACATGCACACACATTAAATGCCCCATCGCCCCCATTACATGTACCAATAACATGCTTGATTGCCCCATTACATGCCCCCATCACAGGGCCGCTTTAAGATCCTAGTGGGCCCTGGGAAAAGTCTTTAGAAATGGACCCCCCCTTACCCAATTTTTCTAAAGTTGCATTGTAAAAAACTGTATGTAAATGTAAACTTTTTAATATTAAATGCAACTGTTTTAATATCACATTCAACTATTTGTATATGTTATAAAAATGTTATTGAAAAATTGCATTTCTTGTTTTTATCCCTTTTTCTGCACCCAAAGTACTTCACCATACAGTACCAACAGCACTTGCCATGCACCTATATTGCACCCACAGCACTTAGCTTGCACTCATATTGCACCCACACAATTTGGCATGCCACAGTGTCATTTTGTCCCACAGAACTGCCCCTGCAGAACAAGCCACAGTGTCACTTTCCCCATAGTACATGTTATCTTGCCCCACAGATCATGCCACAGCATCACTTTGCCAATTAAAATAAGCCACGGTCAGGCAGGGCCGCCATCAGAAATTTCAGTGGCCCCTTACAGAAAAAAAAATCTGTGCTACCCCCTTGATAGTTTATCAATTAATATGTGACTAAAAGCCGGCTTCAGAGCCGATCCTATGGTCACGGATGCCTGGGTGAAGACTTTTTGTTGGCACCCCAAATGGTCATGGCTATATTATAAACTCCTCCCCCTCACACGTCTGTTCCAGACATGCCGATTTTTAATTATTGCGGGAGGGGAAGAGCACAAACTTGATTTTGAATTGAAGGACCAACACAAAATTTTATTTTAAATAAAGATATTTATTTGGCCATAATAGGGTGTAGTAGTTGTATTTATGTCTATGATGCTCAGCCAGCAACATGGGAGACTTTTGCTGGCAGAGTGAGTTTGAACTGCCGTTCCCATGATGCCCAACCAGCCAAAGTCTCCCATTATTCTGGCTAAGCATCGCAGGAAAAGAAGTACACAATAAATAATATTTCACCATGTCAGTCACTCACGTGTCTCTCTCCACTCATACCCTCATGTATATTTCTCTTTCCACTCATACACTCATGTATATCTCTCTCTCTCTCCACTCAATCCCTCATGTATATCTCTCTGTCTCCCCCATGTCTGCCTCTCCCTCCTTATAACCCCCTTGTATTTGCCTATTAATATGCCACATCCAGTTTGCCCATTAATATGCCACAGACAGTTTGCCCATTAATATGCCACCGTTAGTTGGCACACTAATATGCCAGTGTCAGTTTGTCCATTAATATGCCTGTTAGTTTGTCCATTAATATGCCAGTATTCCCAATAAAAGCATTAGCCTCGCTCCCTCATTCCCCAGTACTCACCTTGCTGCTGCTCTCCCGCATCTCCTCCGTATAGTGTTCCCTTCATGCACACTGAGTGCATGAGGCTGGAAATAGCCGTTGGCTGGATGCAGACTACTGCCCTCTTTGACAGTCACGCAGGCAGCAGGAGCATGTTGCAGTCAGTGGTGGCCCCTTTAACCTGTGGGCTCTGGGAAATGCCCACTTTGCACATCGGTTAAAATGGCCCTGACTACACACATACACAGCACACAGTCACACTTACACACATACTTACACAGACACACAGTCATCATTACACACACACATACATACACTTACAGAGACACCCTTATACACACAGTCACACACATATAAATATACAGACTTACAGACACCCTTACATACTTAGGCACAGTGTTACACTTGCAGACAGTAACACACACAGTTTGTAACTGTGATCAGTTTCCTTCCACTTTATGGCCCTCATTTAGTTTTTTTTTTACAATTGTTTTATTTTTGGAATTTATAAAGTTTTTTTAATAAATAAAGGTAATTTTAATATATTTATTTAATAAAATGTAACCCCTGCATGCCTGTTGCGTGATTTTTATGGATCTGACATTGCACTGTTCACAGCTTTTTTTCTGTCTTTTTTGCTTAGGGGGGTTTGGGAACTAATATTTTTCTTTTTTATTAGTTAGTTAATTAGGGGGGATAAGTGGGTTAGTGTTGCACTAGTTGTGTAGCTTATTATTGGGAAAATAATAGGGAAAAAGTTTTTTTCCCCAAAATTTCCTCTTTTATATGTATTTATTAATACTAAAATGTAAATAATTTTTATGTATAGGGTATCAAAAGAAAGCTCTAACTGTCCTTTAAAAAACAACATATAACTTGTATGGGTGCGTTAAATGAGAGAAAGGAAAATTATGTTTCAAAAACCGCATATTAAAAATTGAAAAACGCTCTGGTCCTTGGCCAAGGAAAATCCCTGGTCCTTAAAGGGTTAATAAAAAACAAACAAACAAAAAGTTAATACTATTGGTCCTCCTCCCTGCTTAGTTAATTTAATTTACAGGGAGGAGGCCGTTTCTGTCGGTGTCTGCATAGGCAGAACACCGCCATTCATTTATTCTGCCAGATGTTAGCTGATATCTGTTAATCTCAGAGCGCCATGGGGCAGAGCTTGCACCTGTCGCGCTCTGATAGCCGCACCTCTAAGAGGAGGGATCAGTGAGAGAGCTCCCTCTCCCTGACTGGCTTTTACCGATTGTGACTGTCTCTGCTACATTTCAAATAGTTTGGGATATTACTAATTGGAGCCCTGGCAGCTTCAAAGTTCATTAGTTTAATAGTTTTGCCCATTGTGTTTAGGAAGTAAAGACTTTTCTAATTCATTAAATCTCTTTATTGTGTAGCATGCAGTTCTGAAATGCAGGAGTGCACTGCTGCCAGATGCCTTTGGGTCCTTGTGTTTGATTGGTATTTACTTTGTTTATTTCAGTAATCATGTCTTTAATCCTAAAAGATGATATAAGTAGTTTGTGATCCACCTAGTTTCTGTTTACAGGTTTGGCCACATCTGCAATATTACTCAAGTTTCAAAACAAAATGAAATGCTTAAAACTAATTCATTTTTTCCCATGCCTCCCAATATGCCCTACTGGCAGGGTGTGTGTGGTAGTATTGTGTTAAATTACAACAATAATGCGCAAAACTATGTGCATGCACAATATTCATCTTTGGTGTTGTGAGCACTGGAAAATGGAATTGTGACCTTTGGATAGGATTCCTGGACTGAGGGAGTATGTGTTTCCTTTCGACACCTGGCTCACTAAAGCCAGTTCTGCTATAAAGGCGGCCATTTCCTAAGAAATAGTGTCATTATTTAAATTAAAGGTGCATACTAAAGTATTTAAACAGTACTATATTCCTCATGAAATATGATACTAATATAATATACAAAACAAATGTTAAGGGTTTACTCAATAAAGAGAGACTTGCAGGGAGCGGAGACGGAATTTCAGACTAAAGGACAATTGTAGGGGAAAAAATGTACATATGTTTAATGGGCAGATTGCATCAAGTGCAAGCGAAATAACTAGACCTGAAAAGGAGAAGTCAAAAAATGGGATAGCAAACAACTGATCTAAACTTGACCAGTGTATACAGGTACACCACTAAATACCTGATTAAAGTGAAAAAAAGTGAATAGCAGGGAATAACCCAAAAAACACATAAATACACTCCCAAGCTAACAAAAGTAAAATAAAAGCAATAAATAAATAATGAATAATAAATAATTACAAAAGATGGAATAGCAATGTGTGTAAAAAACAGATAAATAACAATATGTATATCTGATGTGGAAGGATAAGCGATAAATCAGCAGATAACACACAAAGCACATATACTAATGAATATAACAAACACCAAATTAGGATAAAGCAAAATAGCTGCAATAGCAACAATCAGGGGTGTCACTAGGGTTGGTGTCACCCGGTGCAGAAACTCATGGTGTCACCCCCCTGGATTTCCTCCAATACAATGCCAAAAAGATTCCTTAGTAATGCCAGTTAGATGGCCTATTAACTATGCCACACACAGGAGCCCCATAACTATGCCACACACAGGAGCCCCATAAATTATGCCACACCAGAGCCCCATAAATTATGCCACACCAGAGCCCCACTATTTATGCCTCACCTCTGCCCAATTAATTATGCCACACACACAGGTGCCCCATAATTATGCCACACACACACAGGTGCCCCATAATTAAGCCACACAAAAGAGTCCCTTAATTAAGCCACACAAAAGAGTCCCTTAATTATGCCTCACATGGGGCCCAATAAATATGCCACACACAAGCGCCCCATAATTATGCACACATGGGACCGCCATTAATTATGCAACACACAGGAGCCCCACGAGGGGTGACAATTGTACAATTATAGATACCAGGAATATTGTGCCAGTCAGATACCAGTAATATTGTGCCACTCAGAGCCCAGTAATATTGTGCCACTCAGAGCCCAGTAATATTGTGCCAGTCAGATACCAGTAATATTGTGCCATTCAGAGCCCAGTAATATTGTGCCAGTCAGATACCAGTAATATTGTGCCAGTCAGTGCCCAAAAATATTGTGCAAGTCAGAGCCCAGTAATATTGTGTCAGTCAGATACCAGGAATATTGTGCCAGTCAGATATCAGTAATATTGTGCCATTCAGAGCCCAGTAATATTGTGCCAGTCAGAGCCCAAAAATATTGTGCCAGTCAGATACCAGGAATATTGTGCCAGTCAGATACCAGGAATATTGTGCCAGTCAGAGCCTAGTAATATTGTGCCAGTCAGGTACCAGGAATATTGTGCCAGTCAGATACCAGGAATATTGTGCCAGTCAGAGCCCAGTAATATTGTGCCAGTCAGATACCAGGAGTATTGTGCCAGTCAGAGCCCAAAAATATTGTGCCACTCAGAGCCCAGTAATATTGTGCGAGTCAGATACCAGTAATATTGTGCCAGTCAGAGCCCAGTAATATTGTGCCACTCAGAGCCCAGTAATATTGTGCCAGTCAGATACCAGGAATATTGTGCCAATCAGAGCCCAGTAATATTGTGCCTGTCAGATACCAGGAATATTGTGCCATTCAGAGCCCAGGAATATTGTGCCAGTCAGATACCAGGAATATTGTGCCAATCAGATACATCACATCCGGTCGCTGTGATTTTCTTTTCTTTTTTCCGGCAGCCGCATCTAGCGGATGCGGGTGCCAGAAAAAAAAAAGTTAAGCAACGCTGTGCTGGGGGTGCAGACAGCACGGGTGTCACCCCCGCTGGAGGTGTCACCCGGTGCGGTCCGCCCCCCACGCCCCCCCCTCGGGACGCCACTGGCAACAATAACACATAAAATAAGACAGAGTATAACAAAGAGATATAAATGTAGCAAAAAAACAAAAAGCAGACATATGCGTAAGCTGCAAGGAAAAAGCAAAGTCTAGAGAGAGTCCTGAGGGTGTTGTAGTAAAACCGATCAAAACAGCTTTGTATTGGAAGCTATATATTGTTCTGGAGTGTATATCTGGAAATAAAAAGAGCAACAAATAGTGTGTAATGTATTAAAAAGATTTAATGCGCTTAAAACAATTGCACTTACAAGATGATGTGTGAAGATCTCCACCAACATAAAATCTTCGGAGAACATCTAAAGACTAAAAACGGACTTTCAAATCCCGGCTTGTCAAACCGTAGAAGCGGAGCTCAAAAAGATGTTAAAAGAGCCGGCCGGAGTAACTCCGCAACTCGGAGGGCAACATTTTCAAAAAGCCGGAAGTGAAATAGTCTGTAATAAGAGAGGCAAGTCCCACCCTACGCGTTTCGTAACTGACCACGTTACTTTGTCAGGGGTGATGGGAGTTGGATGACAGGCAGCGTGTTATATACGTCCGCCTGTAGGTCCCTTCTAAGTGGATTGGGCATGTGAATATTATTAATTAATAAGAAAATTGTCCAAAAAGGTACCAAATAGTAATAATAATATACCGTATAAGCCGACCCAAATATAAGCCGAGGCACCTAATTTTACCACAAAGAACTGGGAAAAAATATTGACTCGAGTATAAGCCTAGGGTGGGAAATGAGGCAGCTAATGGTAAACATTGCCCCCAATATGTAATTTATTATGCCAGGATATTGCCCCCAATATGCCATTTTAATATGCCAGGATATTGCCCCCAATATGCCATTTAATATGCCAGGATTTTGCCCCCAATATGCCATTTTAATATGCCAGGATATTGCCCCCAATATGCCATTTAATATGCCAGGATTTTGCCCCCAATATGCCATTTTAATATGCCAGGATATTGCCCCCAATATGCCATTTAATATGCCAGGATTTTGTCCCCAATATGCCATTTTAATATGCCAGGATATTGCCCCCAATATGCCATTTAATATGCCAGGATTTTGCCCCCAACATGCCATTTAATATTCCAGGATATTGCCCCTTAGTATGCTTGTTATATCCGATGGGCATAGAAACTAACAAGTGCATCAAATAAAAATAATGCACGTAAATAGAAAAATTTGCATGTTTCCCTCCATGTCAACAGGCATAAAATGTATAATATAATGCCTGTAGCTCAAATGCTCATGGACACTGGGCCCGACAAGGAGCACATGTGCAGAGATCCAAACATATAAAATATACATGCATATTATAAAAGAAATACAAAATTATAAAAATATATAAACATATAGAAAAACAAATGTACAAAATGACACTAGATGGGATCAAATGAATTATAAACACTGCAAGAATACAAATATTGCAATGATATGATAATACAAAAGTACAACAGTATAAACAAAAATAAGTATACAAAATAAAAAAATATAATAGTAACATTTGATGAAAAAAAAAGGAGTTGAGCTGTCCTCCAATACTATCATTATATTAGACACATTGCTATTGCATAAAGAACGAAAAAAATATAATAATTAAAACAACAAATGAAACAAAAAATAATAATAATTAAATTGAAATAAAATAAAATCAAAATATTTTTTTTTAATTTTATTTCAATGTAATTATTATTATTTTTTGTTTCATTTGTTGTTTTGATTATTATGCATCAAGTGCAATATTTGAATTTAACATACGTTCATTTTTTCCCTACAGTTGTCCTTTAAGGTGTGAAATCGAAATGCTTTAATGAAGGAACACAAATAAAGCCCCTTATTGAACCCTTTCACTCTGTATAGTTATATCAGGGAGAAGGCATGTTTAAAATCTTGGGTCAGCACTTTCTTCATCTTGAGTTGGATCAGACCAATCTGACCCAAGATTCGGAATCACATGTCTGCCCCCTGATAGAGCAAGGCAAACTAAAAGGCGCTCAATAAGGTACTTTATTTGTATTCTTTAATTAAAATGCCTACACATGCAATCTGACAATTAAACGTAATATAATCTTTGTCTAAAGTAATCCTTTAAGGCCAAAGTAGTCAAGTGTTCTCCCACTCAGCGGCAATGGAATATCTTTCCAACTCAGCTATTTTGGCCTAAAGTTTGCAATTCCAATCTCAATTCCCTGTAATCCTCTATTTATTGAGTAGACCCTTAAGAATTGCCATAGAAAACAAACCAAATGCAACAATATACTATAGATTAGAAATTCTGATCTGACAGACATCTAGCATTTAAAGATCCCCTAGCAAACCGACTAAACAGAGGCCTACTTTTAGGATTTTACAAAAAATCATCTGGAATGCTTCACAGCCTTGCTTGTACCTCTACAACAGTTACAGTGCTCTTGTACCTTGCTCTGAGATAATTTTCATCAAGTATTCTAAATTGCTTCCATCAAATCAAATGAGACATTTTCCGCAGTGAAACGGTGAGCAATTGAAAGTCTACATTATATATGTATATATATTACCACTTTCTGGTATGTTATGTTTCATAAAGTGTTATTTATTACTTCCCAGGTTCAGGAACAATTGTTTGGAATGATTAGTAATAAAGTGACAGGAAATATACTCTAAAAGCAGAACACAGGAAATTGAGAACATAACTGAATCTCATTCCCTACAGTAGATATAATAAAAGAGCAGACTTTTATCTAATACTCAAGAATATTATTTTTTTTTACTGCATACTGGAAAATATCCAGCTATAACAAGATTTTGGGTCCTTGAATTGGTGCAGAATCATTACAATATTAGAGGATGCGTCACAGATCTTCTAATGCATGCTCGTGCCAATTTTTATACGTCTAAAAGGTTAGATTAAGCTTGGTAAAATTAATAGTAAGATGTATAAAAATTGGTGCTGCTCCTAAAAGTTATGGAGAAGTTAAAAGCAAGTGCAAAATCTGAGTTCTGATTTATAACATTGATTGCACCTTATTTATACATCCTAAAAACTAAAATATATACATATATATAACATCAAAAATCTACATCAAATCAATATTTGGTGTGACCACCCTTTGCCTTCAAAACAGTATCTAGGTACACTAGCACAAAGTCGGGAATTATGAAGGCATGTAGCCAAGTGATTAGACAATTATACCAAACATATGCTAATGGTCATCAGTTTAATATGTAGGTTGAAACACAATCATTAACTGATTGTTCACTCACCTAACATGTTGTTAATTCATGAAAGTAAATCATTAACGTGTATTTTTTTTATGCATTCTTAGATTTATTTCACACCTGCCTAAAACATTTTCACAATACTGTGTATATCTATATATATATAGTGGTGTCCAGCCCTATAAATTTCAGGAGTGTCTCTGTATTATACAATAGGAAGGCCTTTTGGTCCCTGGTAAGTAATACATACAAAGAGATTAAGCCCCATAAGCAACAGTATTTAGTGTTAGGACCCACCAATATTGGAGTACTTTGACATAGTGGTGGGCTTAGCATCATATGGCCATATATGTGACTAAATCTCCAATTTTGTTATCTTAGTAAGACAGGTGTTTTTAAGTAGCTTTATTGTAACCTATAGCTTTAAGAGTTTTTCTCCTACCTGCTTTGAGGTGAATGCGCTGATCTTTGGATTTTGTATCAATATTTGGTCTCAGCAGCACCCCTTATAATATATGCTAGTTTAGGTGAGTGCATTCCCTTTTGGATTTGTTTATATATATATATATATATATATATATATATATATATATATATATATTTGTGACCGACAGCAAGGAATTGTGCTGGAGGGAGTCTATATATCCCCCCAGATTTTGCAAAGTTCCTACTTTGTGTAATTAGCCCCAGGGAAATGTGTTATGTTAAACTTAATATAGCACTTTATGTATGTGTATGTGTGGGCCCTGGGGTGGAGCACTTGGAGAGTAGGGTGGGCCAGTGCTCCACTTTACATTTTATATGTTGCTTGGAACCTACAGGTGAGAAGTCCAGTGTCAGAGTTAGGGTTGCCACCTTATCTTCAAAAAAAATACCGGCCTTGGTACTGTCTCCATAAACTTAACATTGGCCTGATGCCAATTTTTTACCGGCCTGCCGGTAAAATACCGGCCAGGTGGCAACCCTAGTCAGAGTTCCAATCCTAATTTACCTCACCTGAAAAGGCTTGTTGATTACAGGTGCTGTTAAATACTCCCCTGTCAGAGGAGGGGAGAGATTGTGTTTGATTTCTGTGAGTGGAAGCAGGTAGCTGAAAACACTGAAACAGTAAGGTTGTGATTTATGGTTATGTTGGGAAATGGACAAGCCATCCAACCCAGCTAGCTTAGTATTTTTGTTTAGTTAATGCTCATAAGAGCAAGGTTTTTGTTTTATATTTTGTTACAACCTGTTATACCTTACTGTGCATTTATTTTGGAACCACAATAAAAGAAAACAAGTCTTTTTACCTCATCCAGTGTGTGAAGTGTCTCTGAAGCCTGAAAAGACTGTGTGTAACACCCAAATCCCAGGACAAGGTACCAAGGAAAGGAGTACTTTTGTCGCTATATATATATATATATATATATATGTATGTGTAGATCATGAAAAAAATAAAAATATGGGGGATTATTTTTAGAAAGTGTGTTGCTCCGTGATATACACACTGCACATGACTGATTTTATTGCTACGGAGCTCTGTGATACACTCACACGTGGCATACTTCCCAACTATGCCTAGTTAGCAGGGAGAATCCATATTTTAGACCCAAATCACACTGTCTTTCTTTTCATTTCTGATGTCTCTATTGTCTAGGAGCTCAGAATATCTGGAGCGTATGAGTGTATCACAGAGCTTCAAAGCACTAAAACTCACTATAGAATGTATTTAAAAAGTAGTACATGTGTTTATATACTAGTTGTGGTAAATACAACATGTATTCTTATCCTAATTGATCATTTAGGCCTACAAGTTGGCCATAAAGCCACTTAAAAACAATCTGACAATGCCTCACCCAAAATAAAATCCTTCAGATACAATCCTGCCTTGGCCTTTTGAAATGTTTGGAGGTATGCTGTGGTACTCTGTGATACACTCATACACAATGCCCATGACTGTGAGATTTATTGCTGTGGGGCTCTATGTTAATTTTACACACACACACTGCAAATTACTGTGAGTTTTATTAATATAGAGTTCTGTGATACTTTCACATTATACATTATTGTGAGTTTTATTGTTGTGGATCTCTGATGTTCAGTGTTTATGAGGGTATTATGGAGTTCCACAGAAATAAAATTGTCTAGCTGAGCTTATGTAGACAACTATTGCCTTTATGAAAAATGTGATGGTCACCTGCAGGAAGTTTCTAAATGAATATGACCTCCACCCTCCAGGTCCCCGGTTGGAAGAGAGGTGGATGTTAGTTCCAGAAATATGAAGAGTTCGTGGTATGAATGAGAAGATTTCACAAGAGAGTCTTAGGCCTTGTGAAAACCCAGGTTAGGGGCTATTTAATGTAAGCAATGTTAGGGCCGCTAACATTGGTAATGATCCCGGAAAGTACATAATGTGGCAGTTGATAGTACAGAGAACTGAAAAGTTTCCCTTACTGTTTTAGAATTACAGATTATGGGTAAAAATTCTTCTGCTGGTTTGGCCCTCCCATAATAATTCTCTATGACTAATACACTGCCCACATTACTGTTATCACATACTTTATATAGAAAGGTTCATGATGTACACGGGAGTGTTGGGAAACAGTTGCTGTGTTTTCCTTTCATCAGCCAACACAGAACAATGTTTCATACAGACCTTGAAGGGGGAGTCAGATATTATAGACATTCTTAATTCATGTTTGTAACAATGTGTTTGAGAACAATGCATGGTTTCACTAACATGAGAAATAGCAACATGGCTGTCATTATGCAATTTATTGCAGATATCAATTATCTTGTGCATCTAGAACTGTGCACAGCCCTCAGTCGATTAGGCCCTTATTACTCTATAGAAAACCTACTGTTTAGATGGATGCTACTTCCGAATCCTCATACACAGGTGGCCAGCTCACTCTGTGCATAGTTGACAAAATTGGCAATGTTTCCAGGGACACATATGTGTTCCACATGCTGCAGAAAAACCATGCAAAGTGCAACCCGGCAGCATATTGGATGGATATACACACAGACAGAATCCAATTAATTAATCAGGGTGGAGATCTCAAAGGACCTACCATGATTAATTAATTGTGTTGTGTCTGTGCATATTTGCATTCTTCATACTGCCGGGCTATACTTTGCATACTCTGTCTGCAGCATGTGGAACAAATATGTGTCCCTGGAAACATCACCGATGTTGGCAACTATGTCTGTGCCCCCTCCGCACACCAACTTTCATGGATTTGATAGCAGCTGGGTTGATATTATATACTGGTAACATATATCCAATTTTAAAATTTTATTTATAGATTTTTATTTATGTAGCAGTATTAGTGATTTACAGGACCGCCACCAGGAATTTCAGGGCCCCATCCTGAACAATTTTTCTGGGCCCCCTACCGCCCCCCCTGACAATATCTCCCAATCGCCCCACCTACCTTCACAAGCATGTTATCCTGGTCTAGTGTAATATGGAGGGTGGTTGGGAGCAGTTGGTCAATATGCCAGTAATATTTTGCCGGTCAATATGCCAGTAATATTTTGCCACTCAATATGCCAGTAATATTTTGCCCTCAATATGCCAGTAATATTTTGCCACTCAATATGCCAGTAATATTTTGCCGGTCAATATGCCAGTAATATTTTGCCACTCAATAAGTCAGTATTTTGCCCTCAATATGCCATTCTTTTGCCATTTCATATGCTAGTATTTTGCCATTCTTTTGCCATTTAATATGCCAGTATTTTGCCCCTCAATATGACATTATTTTGCCATTTAATATGCCAGGATTTTGTCTCTCATATGACACATAAGCCAGGGCCCATAATCTACAGGGAGGTGTTTGGCCCTCAGGCCCCTCCAAGAACCCCAGTCAGGCAGGCTGTCAGAATTCACTTCGTGAAAATATGTTTTAAATGTGTGTCTGTGGTGTCTCCTGCTTATCAGATCACCTTGTGGCTCGATATGTAAAATACACATTTTCCACTGAAAGTTGTTCGTTTGCACCATTTGCATCAAGCCACAGGTGATGCCATACACTTGAGACATCGCAGACTTCTTTAAAACATATTTTTCTTCTTATTCATGCATTTACTTACAATTCTGCTAATACAATGTATAGATCATTTTCCATCATTTTTTATTCTCTGTACACTGTACCATATACACAGTGATGAGGTTGACATCCCTATAGCTTGATAGGTTGTGTCCCTATAGCCATTTGTGTACTTTTCTCTAATAACCCCTTTGCAATCTTATGATGAATTCATTCCTCATAAATGCTGCATTGATTGTGACCTTATGATGAGTTAACTCGTCATGTAGTTAAATGGGCAGTGTGCAGCACTGCTTACCGGGTTCAGGATTCTGCCTCACATCTGAAGCTTAGTTTCTAGACCTAATCAGTGATTGTGATTAACCAACCTAATCAGTGATAGTGATTAATAGACATGTGCATTCGTTTTTGGACGAATGCATTTTCGTCCAAAAATAGCATTTTCGTCCATTCGTCCAAAAAACGAATAACGAAAATGCTAAACTAACGAAAGACGAATGAAAGAATGGTTAATAAACGAAAATCATTCGTCCATTTGGCATTCTATAAACCGAAATAGAGTCGGTTTATAGAATACCAATAGCATTACAATGCTATTCTATAAACCGAAATAGAGTCCCCATTTATACAAATAGGTCAATTGACCTATTTGTATGAATGGGGACTCTAGTTCGGTTTATAGAATACATAGAATTACATGTATACTATAAGCCGAAAGTCTATAAACCGAAGGTCATTCGGTTTATAGACTATTGGTTTATAGAATACATGTAATTCTATGCTATTCTAAAAAGCGAAAGTCTATAAACTGAACGACCTTGGGTTTATAGACTTTCGGCTTATAGAATACGTGTAATACTATTGCCTTTCTATAAACCGAACGAGAGCCCCATTCATAAGATTCTTATGAATGGGGCTCTCGTTCGGTTTATAGAAAGGCAATAGCATTACACGTATTCCATAAGCCGAAAGTCTATAAACTGAACGAAGTTTGGTTTATAGACTTTCGGTTTATGGAATGTGTACGTCAATTGATTCGTACCAACGAATAAAACGAAATGAAAATAATGAATGAATTTTGTCTGAAACGAATGCAGTAATGAACAAAATTTGTTTTAGACGAAATAAATAACATTTTCGTCTGAATGGACGAAAACGAAACGAAAATTTTAGTTTTGCACATGTCTAGTGATTAACCATTCACAGTGATCACCGATGACCACATGACAAAGTCAATGTTTTGAACCCTGCCCCCACAGACAAGAAGACAAACTTATTTGTGAGAATGCTGTGGAACACACATTGTTGTATTTTCTTGCAGCATTGCATAGCATACTAACAAAATAATGGCAAAAAAAGTATTATTATTAATACTACATTGCACATTATAAATATGTATATGGTATCCAAAAAAAAGCTCTATTTAAAAACAACATATAAATTGTAAGGGTTTGTAAAATGACAGAGAGGAAAACTACATTTAAACAACCACCTATCAAAAATGGAAAAATCCATGGTCCTTAAGGGGTTAATATATACAAAATATTGTTTTTTTTACTTTAACAACTCTGTATGCACAGTCAGTTCTTTATTATCAGTACCTCAGTCTTGTTTTGTTTTCCCCCAAATACTGATCCTGTTATTACCACCATAAACATTGGCAGCTAGTCAAGTTTTTTTTACCGGCCTGCTTTGCTCAGCTGAATTAAAGTTTCTCCATCGGCTAGAAATCACTGTCACATTTGGGGCTCTTGCACTAAGAAGCCAGTTGATGGCATTTAAACAGTTACATCAAAGCTGGGAGAGATCTGTCCTCCACTGCCTGTGAATTGTGCTTGGGTGTCTGCTTTAAATGTGAATTCAGATCACAGGAGATCACAGAATGAACTATTCTCAGACAGCTCCCAGCAGCACTGTAACTGATTAAAAGCTGTGTGGTGACCCGTTGAATAAAAGAGTCATGTGACATCACTGAAGGGAGCCTTCTCTAATCTTTAACTAGGTTAGCACTGATATGACTGAAGTGTATTTTAGCACTTCTTGTATACATAACTATTTGTAAGATTCCATATAAAAACATATCAGTGTGCGCCACACACCTAGCATGGAGCAACCACGCTGTGTATTTCTGGGGTTTGTCGGCCCCTCGGGTGTAACTCGTGTATTTCCGGGGGTTTGGCAGCACACAAACCCCCAGAAATACACAAGATACATCATGCCTCTGAGTGACAGGTGTGCTCCGGACTGGCAGCACGCCTGTCACTCAAGGGCACGATACGCCCCTGATACATTTAGCCACTAACAATGGCATCAATGGATGAGGACATATAATAACAACAAAGTACAGACAGGCAAAGAACAGGCATTTTAGACATTTAAAAAAAATAAAAAAATCAAATAATGACAAATATTTGTTATAGACCACTAATATTGCACTGAGGACGAGCCCAAGCACCTATTTTGCCCTCACAAGATTTGCCCCATTAGTGCGATTTGCCCTCAGGACGTGTCCCAGTGGCCAGATTTGACCCTGCATACATAAATACACACACTTAACCCCTTCGCGACCAATGATGGTCCTGTACCGTCATAGGGAAATCTCCCTTCGTGACCGATGACGGTCCAGGACCGTCATGCAGGTCCGATCGCGGTATGTACGCTGGCATACCGCGATCGCGCTAACAAAGACATGGCTGAGTGTCTCGATACCGAGACACTTCAGCCATGTCGGTTGAGGACCCCCCGGAAACATCCGGGCACTGTGACAGCCAATCACAGCGCCCGGATGTTAATAGCTGTCATAGCAGGTGCCTGCTTTGACAGCTATAGTCTCTCCCTGCTCCACGTTGATCGTGGGGCAGGGAGAGACTAAATATAGTGTGTCAAGTCTCCCCCCGGTCGCCCCCCACCCCCCCCGTAACAACCAGCCCCCCCAAAGGATTTTTTTAATTAAAAAAAAAAAAAAAACGTTTTTTTTTAAAACATTTTTTTTTCCTATTGTGCTAATCCTAACTCTTGGGTTAGAGTTCATCAAAACCCTAATCCTAGAGTTAGAATTAGGGTTTGTACTAACCCTAACCATAGGGTTAAGGTTAGAGTTAAATAAAAATAAAAAAATGTTAAAAAAATAAAAATTAAATAAATAAAAAAATGTAAAATAATAATAATAAATTGTATAAAAATAAGAAGTTATTCCGTAGAGGACCAATGACATGTTATGTCTGTCTGAGGTCCTCTAGGGATATTTTATTTAAAAAAAAAAGACTGCTAGTGGGGCCAGTGCTTTGCATTGGCCCCCAGCAGTAGATAGGGGCCCGCAGCAGCTAGATGTTTGATCCATGCAGCCGCAGGATAGCAAGGATAGCAAAAATCGGTGCTTCCTACTATAGACTACATTTCCTATTCTGCTACGGTAGCTTTTGGCTGGCTGAGCATAATAGAAAATTTAGTCACAAGTATTACATAATAAATACACGTTTTAAAGCTGCAATCAGGGGCGGGCTGGGCCGGGGGGCAGGGAGGCAATTGCCCCCCAGGCCGCCCTAATGTTTGTAAAACACGGCCGCTGGGCCAGTGTTTAAAAAAAAAAAAAAACACGCTTGCAGGCAGAGATGGAGGTGAGAAGGGATCGGAAGATCCCCTCTCACCTCCGCTCTGCCTGCAAAACTGCACGGGGAGCCGAACAGGCAGCACAGAGAAACCTCCGTGCTGCCTGTTCGGCTCCCCGTGCAGTGTGACACGGAAGTGTCGACAGTCACGTGATCGGCGCTCTGACGTCAGACGCGCGCCGATCACGTGACCTGTCGGCACAACCGCCGGGAGGCCGAACAGGCAGCATGGAGGGACCATGCTGCCTGCCACCAGGGAAGTCCTCCTGCCACTAGCCACCAGGGAAGTCCTGCCACTAGCCACCAGGGAAGTCCTGCCACTAGCCACCAGGGAAAAAGGTAAGAGAGGGGGGGGGGGGGGGGAGGGCAAATAAGACTGGCATATTATTGGGCAAATTGGCTGGGGAATATTAAATGGCAAATAAGACTGACATATTATTGGGCAAATTGGCTGGGGAATATTACATGGCTAATAACACTGGCATATTATTGGGCAAATTGGCTGGGGAATATTACATGGCTAATAACACTGGCATATTATTGGGCAAATTGGCTGGGGAATATTACATGGCTAATAACACTGGCATATTATTGGGCAAATTGGCTGGGGAATATTACATGGCTAATAACACTGGCATATTATTGGGCAAATTGGCTGGGGAATATTACATGGCTAATAACACTGGCATATTATTGGGCAAATTGGCTGGGGAATATTACATTGCAAATAAGACTGGCATATTATTGGGCAAATTGGCTGGGGAATATTACATGGCAATTAACACTGGAATATTATTGGGCAAATTAACTGGGGCATATTAAATGGCAGAATAACACTGGCATATTTTACAAATCGTCTGGGGAATATTAAATGGCAGAATAAGACTGGCATATTGGGCAAAATGGCTGGGGAATATTAAATGGCAATTAACACTGGCATATTGGGCAAATTAGCAGGGGCATATTAAATGGCAGATAACCTTGGAATATTATTGGGCAAATTGGCTGGGAAATATTAATGGCAAATAATATTGGAAATGTGTATGTAATGGGGTGATGGAGGCATGTAAATGTGGTGATGGGGCATGTCCTGGTGTGCAACGTGGGTTATGGGTCATGTCGTAGGTGTGCAACGTGGGTAGGGGGGGTGCCCAAATTTTGGGATATTGGGTGTCTAAATCCTGGCATATTGAGGGGCATAATCCTGGCATATTGAGGGGAAAATCCTGGCATATTGAGGGGGCATCATCTTGGCATATTGAGGGGGAAATCCTGGCATATTGGGTGTCTAAATCCTGGCATATTGAGGGGCATAATCCTGGCATATTGAGGGGCATAATCCTGGCATACTGAGGGGCATAATCCTGGCATTTTGTAAGGGAAAATTCTAGCATATTAAATGGCAAATCCTGGCATATTGTGGGGGAAAATCCTGGCAATATTCGTTATAAAACAAGGAAAAGATGGGCGTGGATGGGGAGGCGATTCGATGGTGCAATGGGCCACTTGACTGGATTTGCCCCCCAGGCCTAAGGCTGCCAGCCCTCCCCTGGCTGCAATAACCATATCCTAAATTTTGCCCTGTACCTGCCACATAAACCTAGCAAACCTATACATGTGGGGTACCGCTATACTCAGGGGAAGTTGCTGAACAAATATTGGGGTTTTGTTTGGCAATAAAATAGAACAGCCCCAAGTTGAATGCCCTGGGATGTCTACTTTATAAAAAATGTGTACATGTGGGGCGTTATTCAGCGATTCATATCAGATATCGGTGTTACAGTGTCACTTACGCTAATTTAAAAAAAAATGGTTTTGAAACAGCTAAATGCCACTTGTATTTATTAACCTAAAACATGCAAAAAAAAGCAAAAAAACGTATAAACATTGGGTATTTCTGAACTCAGGACCTGTAGTCGAATCTATTTACCACGTTTTTTCATTAGCTTTTGGAGCTTAGTAAAAGAATAAAGAAAAGTCAGGAAAAGTGTTTTTTTTTTTTTTTAATTTTAACCATATTTTACTATTTTTTTCACAATACAATAAATGATATGAACAAAATAATGTCATGAAAAGAAAGCCCTTCTTGTCCTGAAAAAAAGAATATATAATATGTGTGGGTACAGCAACCGACAAAGAAGAAAATTAAAGCTAAACACAAACACCTCAGAAGTGTTAAAACAGCCTCGGTCACTAACGCACAACATGCCAAAAACAGTCTGGTCATGAATGGGGTTAAAAACACATCCTTATACACACACTTACGCAAACTTACAGACACACAGAGACACACAGTCAAACTTACAGACACACTTAGACACACACAGACTCATGTAGGACTGAGGGTTGGCCCCGGCTGCGAATGGCACAGTCCACTGTGCAACTCCCGGCGTGCCCTATCGCCAGTCCTGGCCATGACATTAACCAATGGAAGGCTACTTAGTTATGTTTACCTAAGAATGATGAAGGGCTGTGTTTATCCTGAGAGGAATTGAACCTGCAATCATAAGTGTTAAGTAAATCCTAAAATTGCATATTAGCACACTGTTATCTCACCTGTTCTGCCCTCAAAAGCTTAATATGTAATTGACAGCAACTTGTCATTATCTCATAATACATTTGTACTTCTGTGTGCTACAGATAATCCTAATGTTTCCCCACTCTTATTTATATGTGGCCCACCCTGCTGATCTGTGTGTTTTTTATTCTTAGTCTGTCCTGCTACACGTAGTTTGTTTGTCTTGGTGTCTGTGTTTCTTGTTTTAGTTTAGTCTTTAGTTTAGTTATTATGTAGGCAGAGATAGTGCTAGGATTTGATGTTATGAGGTACCTTGATGCTGGTAGAAAGCATCTCATCTTATGGCCATTGGGTGAAACTAAACCCTCACCATTTCCAACTCTGTGCCCTAGGCTAGTCAAGTGTTTATGTCAGGTTTAGTTCTGTTAGTCATGTCATTTGTTTATGCCCTGTATTTTACCTGTAGTCCTTGTCGTAGCTTGGTTCCTGTCCTGCCCATGCCTTTGTCCTGTTCCTCTGGGTCATGTCACCTTGTTGTAACAAAATATATATATATCTATCTCACATACACACAAACTTATTCAGATATGCACACATAGTAAAATACACAAAATACATATTAATTAGATTATATAAACTATTAGGAAGCTTTGGGAGCCATGTAGATATTACATTTAATAATATATTTATATTATAAAATAGAGATTTCCACATATATACAGTCACACACAATATATAAAGATATTGTGTATGATTGTGTGTGTGTATAAAAAAACTGTAATTGTATTGGGCAATTTTAGGGACCACATGCTTCTCAATAATTTATTTAATATAAATAATGTGTATTTTATGTGTTTTTGATTGTGTGTTCATATATAAATCAGTGTGTGTCTGTAAAAGTAATGCACATTTACACACACAGTCCCTAACACAAATCATGTACACACATAGTCACCCACACATACACAGTCCTATACATACAGTCACACACACATATCCAGTCACACACACAATGACACTAGGAACTAGAAACTATCGGGCATCGGTGCTATACACACTTCTTTTCTACAAGTGTCAGATTTGCCTGCAAACAGCTTGTCAGTGCTACTTGCCCCCAGACAGATTATCAGTGCCAACATTGTCCCTAAACAGGTTGTCAATGCCACTTGCCCCACACCACTTACTTGCAAGACTGGAGAGCAGTGATTACCAGCCCCATAGCATAACATATTTTTTTGTTTATAAAAGGGAAAACCATGCATTTTAAAAGCAAATTTGAAGAGAGAAATATTTATAGATAAGACTAATATATACCCCTGCCTAGAGTAAAATATGGCTCCAGTTTGCACACAATTCCCTAATTTATAACTCATGCACAGGGCAGTACATAGTCCCCAGTATGTACACAAGGTTATATGAATTGACCTGTGCACAGGTATATATCGCCAGTGTGTAAGATAACCTTGTGTACATACTGGTGGATATTGACATAGCCGAGCACCTAGATTGCACTCAAATGTCTTGCCCAAGCACCCAGGATTTAGCACAGCACTCATATTGCCCTCACAGGACTTTCCCCAGCACCCTTATTCACTCACACGACTTGACCTAGTACCTAGGACTTAGATTGCACTCACAGGACTTGCCCAAACACCTAGGCCGGCGCTGAGATTGCACCACAAGACTTGCCCTGCAGGGGCAGATCCAGAGTCTTTTTTTCAGAAGGGGCACTGCCCATGTTTGTCTGTCTTTTCCTCTCCCCTCTTGTGTGCAGTTTCTCTCCCCCCTCATGTGTGTAGTCTCTCTCCCCGCTTATTTCTCTAGCTCTCCTCTCATTTCTGTAGTCTCTCTCTCTCTCTCTCTAATTTCTGTAGTCTCTCTCTCCTCCTCTCATGTCTGTACTTTCTCGCTTTCACACTTCTGTAAACTCTCTCTCTTTCTCTTCCCCTTTCACTTGTGTAGTGTCTCTCTCTTTCCCCCTGTAGTGGCTCTCTCTCTTTCTTAAAGCGACGGCGCCGTCAGGATTTCATGCCATGTTATGCTGGAGAGCAGAAGTGTCTCTCTTTCCCCATGCTGTGTGAAGACTGATCTAGCATTTAGGAAGTGGATCTAATGTCATTTCCTGCATGATGGATCAGTTGGACACAGCGCACCGAGAGGTCATCAGAATCGGATGATCTCTACACTCTCAGTGCTTTGATTGGGGCAGACATGCAAATGGTAGCAGGGGTTGCCTGGCCCCCTTAGAATAACAGGCAAGGTCGCAGTTGCGACCCCCGTGTCCAAGATTAGTACGCCACTGCACAGGCAGGCTTCTGCAACTTATACTAAGCTCTGTGTAAGGGGTTTAGCCAATCAGGAGAGGCTTTAGATTTCTCAGCTAATCATAATTAATTAGCCACTTCCCTTCAGGTAGGGAATGGGCTATAAAAACTTGAATGTCACATGCATTCTTCACAGTGTTTGATCTAAAGCCAACTGTCTGAAGTACTGTACTATAATGTTTCCCACAGTTTTTCTATTATAAAAATCTGTATGACAAACACATCTAATTTGTTTCTAATTATATTAAAAAAAACAGAGATTTTGAAGTTATTTTTTGTTCATCAGTTCAACTGTGCCATTTTATATAGGTATTCTGTGCATCCAACAAGCTCTCTGTCAAGTTATGTTTTACTGTTATGTTATCTTCAGTTTATTTGAGACATTTGAGGAAAAGGAATTAATTTCTTTGTTTGTTTTTGTTTGTAAAATTGGCTAGGGCCAGTGTCAAATTAAAGGGATTTCAGATATGTCTTTTGTTTTTGTTGTGTGACTGTATTTAATAAAATATGTAACTAAACAAGTGTGGCATTTTGTGAAATATAGGGTTTTTTTTGGGTGCCACCCCCTAGTGAGTTTATAGCACAAATTTCTCACTTTGGGGCTGGGGACACAGAATGCAGTCTATAAGTCAGAACTCTGATCATGGACTTGCATTGAATGAGGGTAATATAACTATTATTTCACAAGGGTGCGAAACAGGTTATGATCCGGTGTGATCAGGTTAATCTCCTCTCTTCGTGTTGGAAGGCAGGTAAAAAAAAGTTGAACACAGCCACCTAGTCATGCCCACTTTGTTACCAGGAGCCAATAAGAGAGCAGGGGTATATCTTATGACATCATCATGCAGACTTTGGCCACAGTTTTAAAATGAGACTGGCTGTAAGATTTTGGATGCTGTTGCATAATGGGAAATATTCACAAAATGGAGCCAGGATTTAAACACCTAATTTTATTTTTCCTTTTATATGCAATGAATTCAATCATATAAAAAACAAACCGTGGCATATGATTTATTTGTTTGTTTTAAATGACCAGGTTTATCTAGTTACATCTTATGTAAGTGGTAGTATCCCTTTAAACAACTGATTAGAACAGCTGCAGTGCCCATTGTTCTTTGCTAAGCTCCTGCATAGTGCTGACATCATAGCTTGGTTTAGCTAGTTAGGCCATTTGAGGTAAGTTTTTTGATTAAAGGTAGCGGGCCAGATTTAGCATGGCCACCATCAGGTGAGTACATCCAGTACCCCAGTAAGGGGCCCAGCTGTCCTGGGGGGCCCACAGCCAGAGGATGTCTGGGAAATCTTTATGATGGTGCCTAGCAATTCACGTGACCTCCTGGTGTTCAGCTTCCTAAGACCTGTCAGAAGCACCGGGCAACATCAGAAGTCTGTTCCACACTAATGACATCTGTTCCACACAGTGCACAGATGTCATCCAGCTGCCTCACTAGACACCAATGGAACCTGGTGGCTAAGGTATCTCCTCTTGGGTGTATGGCGATTATATATAACACACCATATACTAACATGAAGCTACCTCCTGCCTCCACCAAGTTGACTGATGAAACAGATGCACACTTATTTTTGCTGCTGCCAGATGATGCTTGAGTCCAACAATGCCTAGCGTGCAAAAAAATAGTGTCACAATTTAGTTTTTTTGGGATGTGTACACAACTGTTTTAGTGACCATCTTTGTAAATTTGAACTTTATTATTCCTATGAAGTGATACCATGTTATTTTTTGCATGATGTTTACACTATAACCCTATTCTAATACTCTAGGTAGGTTTATATGTAAACCAAGGCTGGGAAATTATACAATGTGCATATAAACCAAGTCTAACTAGTTGGCTTTTGGCTCAAATTTCCCACGTTCTGGTACAAAATTGTTACTTCCTTCCTGATGCTATATTGCATTTTAAGGCTTTAGCTCATTACTCTCTTAAATCCCTCAGGCAAATGATATCGATTGAAGTATTTTAGTCTGTACTGGGAAGACTGGAAATTCTACACATTTTCAGACTTTTGTAAAACAAATATCATTTGGAGCAGAAAGCCTTAAAATCATCAGGTAACAGAATATTGCAGAATCTCCTAATTTGGAACAATGTGCTTTCAGAAATCCTACTTTTCTAAAACCAGAATTTTATCAATTCTGATTTTTTAATCTTGATCAGATTTAGATAGCTGATAGCATATTTTCTACATCAGTCTGTATTAACATTTGTCTATTTTTTTAATTTAGATCTGTTAGTATGAATCCCTTGATCCTAACATATATAAAAACATCCATATTGGATAAGGAGAACTCCGATTCAAATTGGGGGAAGGATTTTAGGTAATTATCTTCTATTAATTGGCCAAAGCTAGAATCCAATGGGGGTGCCTGTCATGGCAATTCCCTAAATATTTTATTTTTTCCTGAAACGCCACCAGAACTTCATGAGGCCCGAGATCAACATATTGGAAACTTTGCTTTTATACCAGTCGCCTTTCTCTTCTGCCCACATCATGCATCAAGATTATTTACTTTTGTGTCTTCTGTTTCTAGGTGATACCAGGCCTCTTCTGTAGTTGAATCTGTGAGCCACTTAGATAAGTGCATTATCATTGCAGTGTCATAGTATTTGTATATATTTGGGAATCCCACTCCTCCTTCATTTAGGTTTTTATTTAGGAATATAACTCCTATTCTTGGCTTTTTATCTAGCCATACATAATTAGTAAATGAATGATGGATCTTTTTTAACCAGTCTTTTTGTAGGGGTTCTGGAATAAGTCTCCATCAATAGATCCATCTAGGCAAGACATATGCTTTAATGACATCAAGTCAACCCCACCATGATACCTCTAATCTACTCCAGGTGTTCAAATATGTTGTCGTGGATAGGAGTATAGATTTATAGTTTATTTCTAAGGTCTCATTTGGTTTAGATGTGAGGATTATACCTAGGTATTAAACATGTTTACCAGACCAGTTAAATTTATATTCCATCCTCTGTTCTTGTCTTACTAAGATTGGTACATTCTAAATCATTGCTTTTGTCTTGCTTATAGTAAGTTTATATTTCATTTATAGTATGAAATTCGCTGCCTGACAGGTGTTTTTTTATTATCTCTATGTCTAGTTAACCTAACCTAAACAGCCTACTGCTTCTCCCTCCCTTGCTGCATTGGACTTGACTATGCTTGAGTTACATAGACTGCAAAGATGGGAGAGTGTGAAGGAGAACAGAAAAGGGAAAGCATGTACACATAGCAACTACAGTAAAATTTAAAAAGGCTAGATTACAATCAAATTTAAGTCATGGAAACATAGAAACATAGAACCATATAATGTGTTGGCAGGGGGCATTACCAACTGTGGCCAGCAGCAGACGCGTTTCACACGGGCTCCGTCCTGAAAGAGCAAACTACACCATATTTGGATGATTTTACCCCTGAATATGTAGCTAATTGGTGCACTGACACTACACGTATGCAATGGTGCACTCCCAGAAGACGAAGAGCCAAAATATGGTGTTTCTCCTGTTTAGGCCCCTACAGACTGCCTCGAGTTTGGCGATGGTGAATCCAACACAGACCCATTTCTATTCATACGGACAACCTGTGGCCACGTTCTAACCCCCCAGGGCATCGAGGAAGCGGCAATCTTTTTTCTTGGTTCACCCTTCTTCGGTGCCAAGACCCATTCTTTTTTTTGTGCAGCTCCCGCTCGATGCTGCCAGTGCATCCTCTCTTGGAGCACCCTTTCCCCTCTGTTACTTTTCTGCCTTTCCCTTTGAGTACCCTTCTCTTCTTTCCCTGTTAAACTTTCTTTATATATACTATTTCAATTTCCAATTGCTTATATTATGATATCTAGTATTTGCCAAGTATTAGCTGATGCAAATTGGGCTTCTAAGCATCACGGATGTCCCCGAGTTGTGTATTTTACTTATTTTAATTTGCTATTTCAATGTCAGACACGATCTTTCACTGTGTATTATGTCTGTTCATTTTGTAGTGGCGCAATTTCTGTCACTACAACATGTCTCACCTATTCCTTACTAGATAACTCTACTCTATTCTTTTTCTCTTCCTCTCTCCTACTTTCTACTTTTCTCAGTCTTTTCTTTCCCTGTTTTTTTTTTTTAGCTCCTTTATGTATTCCACCCATTTCTCTTTTCCTTGCCCCTATATCCCCAGCTATCTCTCTATGATCCTTTACAATGTGATGTCTACAATTCACTCCTGAGACTGGATTCCTTATTACTTGAAATATTGTATATTTTACTTCTTTTACTCCATTGTTCCCACGTCAGACACGATCTTGCACTGTTTATTCTGTCAGTCAGTTCTGGTGGTTGTTTTTAGATAAATGATTACATGATGCTGAGCTCCTTCTCATACAGAAGTTTATTCTTAGTCCAAGAGATATGCCCCAGCAAGGACGATAAGCTTCATGTTTGTTTAATATATCGCTAATGCTCAATTTTCAATGCACTATTCCTTATGATGCAGTCAATCCATGGTTTTACCTCGGTTTCTATATTTCTTAAAATGAAAATATTATCATGATTGGTATTATCTGCACAACCCACCTCTACCTCGATATGCTGATATAAGATATATACTGTACAAGTTGTGTATTCTTTTTACATGTGATGCAATAAAACCTTTAATTAAAAAAAAAAAAGAAGAATGTGTTGGCAGATAAGAACCATTCGGTCAATCTAGTCTGCCCTTTTTTCTAAATACTTTTATTAGTCCTTGGCCCTATCTTATATTCAGGATAACCTTGTGTCTATCCTACGCATGCTTAAACTACTTCACTGTGTTTACCTCTATCACTTCAGCTGGAAGGTTATTCCAGTCATCCACTACCCTCTCAGTAAAGTAATTCTTCCTGATATTACTTTTAAATCATTGCCCCTCTAATTTAACCCCTTAGTGACATGACTTTTTTGGCTTGTCCGACGCTTGGTGACATGGGCTGTTTTAACATTTCTGAGGTGTTTGTGTTTTGCTGTAATTTATTTCTGTCTCATTTAGTGTACCCGCACAAACTATATATTGTTTTTATCGTTATAAGAAGGGCTTTCTTTTGATACCATTATTTTGATAATAGCATATAATTTGATGTAAAAAAAATAATAAAATATGGCCAAAAAATTGAAAAAAATACTTTTTTTATGACTTTTATTTGAAAAATCGTATACTCATGTACAAGAGACAACAAAAAAACACTGCTAAAAAGTTTCTAATATATGTCCTGAGTTCAGAAATAGCCCATGTTTTTATGTTTTTGTGCTTTTTTATTCATGTTACAGGGCCAGAACTATAAGTGGTGCAAAGCTATTTTAAAATCCTTTCTTTCAAAATTAGCGATAGTGACATTGTAACACTGATTTCTGTACTAAATCCATGAATGACCCCCAACATGTACATATTTTTGAAAACTAGACAACTCAGGGCATTTAACTTGGGGTATTTTGACACATTTCATGTAGCCATTTTACCACCAATCTATGCCAAAGTTTGCAGCAAAAAATCTTTTTTTTTAATTTTTCACATATATTGCAATTTAGGTAAACATTACCTTAAAATGTGAAGGGATATTTCCAAATAACACCTCAATATGTGTTCAGCAACATCTCCTGAGTACAGGGATACCACCCATGCATAGGTTTGTTGGTTTGTTTTGGGGCTAAAAGGCCACATTTAGGGGGTGCGCATTTTGGTTTTCCAACTTGGAATTCTGACATGCAGAAAACTTGTGCCCATGTCCCATTTGGGACATTTTTGAAGCCAGAAAGTGTATTCTACCCCACAAAACCATATATATTTTTAAACTAGACACCCTAGGGTATTTCAAATGGTAGTATTTTAACACTTTCCATGCACTAATTATACTACCAGCCTATGTCAATGTTTTGGGTAGTAATTTTTTTTCACATACATTGTACTTTGTGCATGAATTCACAGATCCTGTTATATGTCAGTGCCAAACAACACCTCAATATGTGTTCAGCAACATCTCCTGAGTACAGGGATACCCCCCATGTATAGGTTGGTTAGGTTATTTGGGGGTTAAAAGGCCACATTTGAGAGGTGCGCTTTTTGGTTTTCCAACTTGGAATTCTGACGTGCAGAAAACCTGCTCCCATGTCCCATTTGGGACATTTTTGAAGCCAAAAAGTGTATTCTATCCCACAAAACCATATATTTTTGAAAACTAGACACCCTAGGGTATTTCAAATGGAAGTATTTTAACACTTTCCATGCACTAATTATACTACCAGCCTATGTCAATGTTATGGATAGTAATTTCTTTTCACATACATAGTACTTTGGGCATGAATTCACAGATCCTGTTATATGTCAGTGCCAAACAACACCTCAATATGTGTTTAGCAACATCTCCTGAGTACAGGGATACCACCCATGTATAGGTTGGTTAGGTTATTTGGGGGTTAAAAGGCCACATTTGAGAGGTGCGCTTTTTGGTTTTCCAACTTGGAATTCTGACGTGCAGAAAACCTGCGCCGATGTCCCATTTGGGACATTTTTGAAGCCAAAAAGTGTATTCTATCCCACAAAACCATATATTTTTGAAAACTAGACACCCTAGGGTATTTCAAATGGTAGTATTTTAACACTTTCCATGCACTAATTCTACCACCAGCCTATGTCAATGTTATGGATAGTAATTTGTTTTTCACATTCATTGTACATCGGGCATGAATTCATAGATCATTTTATGTGTCAGTGCCACAAAACACATTAATATGTGTTCAGCAACATCTCCTGAGTACAGGGATACCACCCATGTGTAGGTTAGTTATATTATTTGGGGGCTAAAAGGCCATGTTTAGGGGGGGTGCATTTCCAACTTGGAATTTTGACATGTAGTCAGCCTGCGCCCATGTTCCATTTGGGACACTTTTGAAGCCTGTCAAAGTATTTTACCCCATAAAACCATATATTTTGGAAAACTAGACATCCTAGGGTTTTTAAAATTGTGGTATTTTAACACTTTCCAAGTGCTAATTCTACCACCAACCTATGTCAAAGGGTTGGGATGTCATTTTTTCCCCACACACATTGTAGTTCAGGCAGGAATTTCCAGATTCTGGTATTTGCCACTGCCAACCAACACCTCAATATGTGTTCAGCAACATCTCCTGAGTACAGGGATACCCCCCATGCATAGGTTTGTTGGTTTGTATTGGGTCTAATATTCCACATTTAGGGGGTGCGCAATTCCAACCTGGAATTTTGACATGTAGTCAGCCTGCGCCCATGTTCCATTTGGAACATTTTTGAAGCCGTCCAATGAATTTTACCCCATCAAACCATATATTTTTGGAAAATAGACATCCTAAGGTATTTCAAATGGTGGTATTTTAATACTGTATAGGTACTAATTCTACCACCAGCCTTTGTAAAAGTTTGTGGTAGTACTTTTTTGGGAGGTTTTTTTCCACATGCATTGTACTTCAGGCATGAATTCACAGATTCTGGTATATGTCACTGCCAAACAACAACCCAATATGTGTTCAGCAACATCTCCCAAGTACAGGGATAGCACCCATGCATAGGTTTGTTGGTTTGTTTTTGGCTAGAAGGCAACATTTGTGAGATGCGCATCTCAAAATTCCAACTTGGAATTTTGACATGTAGTCAACCTGCGTACGTGTCCTTTATGGGATATATCTTTGAAGCCAGCCAATGTAATTTACCCCCACCAAACCATATATTTTTTTATCGGTAGACCCCCATCACTACTTGTGGCAAGGGCTCAGCAGCCACCGATACATCGCTAGATGATGTATCAGAAAGCTGAATAGGGTCAAAATCGAACCCTGAGTCCGCGGCCTCAGAATCAGTGCGTAAGCAGTGATCTCGAGCAAAGAAGGGGTTAATAGCTCTTAGAAGAGCCTATCTAGTACTGTAATACATTACAGTACAAAGAAATTAATCCATAAAACAGTGCAGACAGAAAAACATACTGTTGCTGTGCAAGATTACTGCTTACACAGTGATGAATGGCAGGGAAGGGGTTAATACACAGTGAAAGACTTTCATAAAACCTGACAATTTTATAAAATGTTATTTTATATCACTAATACTGATCTGTCTCTTTCCGTCACAAAAATGTAAGTGAGGAGAGGGAGGCAGATCAATATTTGTGAATATTGATCCGACCAATTTTGATATGACCAGGGCGAATGGTGAGCTTAATTGAGAAATCACCAAACCGCCTTTGCCACTAATTCGCTGTTACTGATCGCTATGCGCTCAGGCAGCTTAAAAAAAAAAAACTCAAATATTTTTACTTTACATGTAATCCCCTAGCGGGTATGTGTAAAAAAAATAAAATAAAAATATGCAGACAGATAAAAATTGCTTTGGCGTCAATATCATTGCGTAAGCAGTGATCGACGGCAAAGAAGGGGTTAATAACTCTTAGAAGAGTCTTTTTAGTACTGTAATAAATTACAGTACAAAAAAAATTAACCCCTAAAAAATGCACAAACGGCAAAAATAAATGCGCTGATGTGCACGATCACTGCTTATGCAAGATCAGTGGCAGGGAAGGGGTTAAACGCAGGGAATTGCTTTAATAAATTTTTTTTTTATTGTTTTAATATTTGTGTGTTGTGTGTTTATTGTTTTTTTTTACTTTTAGAACTTTGATCTGTCTCTCTCCCTCACTAAAAAAATGTGAGGAGAGGGAGGCAGATCATAACTGGTCAGATCAATATAGGGTTAATATTGATCTGACCAGTCAGTGGGGATGTTCAGCAGAACATCCCCACTGCCTGTCAGTGTGCCTGGCAGTCACTGATTGCCTCTGTGAAGAGGCAATCGTGTGACAGCCAGAGAGCACAGGAAGCAGGTACTTCCTGCCTCCAGTGCTCTTGCCCTTAGAAGGGCAGCGCCATCTTGGTCACTCAGTGACCAAGATCGTGCATTTTTTTTTTGTGTTCCTGATTGCCTCGACTTGCGAGGCAATCAGGAACACTTTCTGAGCATAGGAAGCGAAAAATTCGCTTCCTATGCTCATTTTTTAATGCCCGTCGTTTTAAAGGCACTGTGCCTTTAAAACCGGCATTTCGATCGCTCTCCGGAGCGGTCGAAATGCCGACGGGCATTTTTTTTAGTATTGTACGATGCTTCCACACGGAAGCATCGTTACAATACCATCAGAGCACTGAAAGCGGAAAAACTCCGCTTTCAGTGCTCGTTTTGACACAGGACGGACTAGGTCCGTCCTGTGTCACTAACGCTTCGCCACACAGGACGGACCTAGTCCGTCCTGTGTCGCGAAGGGGTTAAAACAATGTCCTATTGTTGTGGTATTTTTTCTTCTTTTCAATATATTCTCTTCCTTTACTGTGTTGATTCCCCTTATGTATTTAAATGTTTCGATGAAATCCCCCATGCTACGTCTTTCCTCCATGCTATACGTGTTAAGATGCTTTAACCTTTCTTGGTAAGTTTTATCCTTCAGTCCATGAACCAGTTTAGTAGCCCTTTTCTTAACTTTCTACAAAGTATCAATAACCTTTTGGAGATACGGTCTCCAGTACTGCGTACAATACTCCAAGTGAGGTCTCACTACTGAGCACTTCCCTCTTTCTACTGCTAATACCTCTACCTAGGCAACCAAACATTCTGCTAGCATTCCCTGCTGCTCTATTACATTGCCTACCTACCTTTACGTCCTCTGAAATTATTACTCCTAAATCCCTTTCCTGGATGTATCAAATATTCTATATTCTGCTTTTGGGTTTTTACGCCCAAGGTGCATAATCTTGCACTTATCCACATTAAATGTCAGTTGCCACAACTCTGACCATTTTTCTAGTTTAGCTTAATCATATTCCATTTGGCTTATCCCTCCAGGAAAATCAACCCTGCTGCAAATATTTGTATGATCAGCAAAAATACATACCTTAACAAGACCTTCTGCAATATCACTAATAAAAATATTAAAGAGAATGGGTCCAAGTACAGATCCCTGAGGTACCCCACTAGTAACAAAACCTTGCATCGAATATATTCCATTGACTACAACACTCTGTTGCCTGTCACTTAGCCATTGTCTAATCCATTCAACAATACTGAAATCCAAACTGAAAGATTGCAGTTTATTATAAGCCTGTGTCAAAAGGCTTACTGAAAAGGCTTACTGAAAAGGCTACTGGGCTGAAGTCCTGGATCTCTGCTCCATAGCCCCGAATGGAGACTCTGGCCCCTCCCCCACGTGCTTGACCCCGCCCCCTCAAGTCTCTGGATTCTGGACAGCACCAGGGTCCGCCCCCTCACGCTTGGCTCCGCTCCCTCAAACTTTGAATGAGCTCCTTAGCTCCTCCTCCTGAAGATTTTCCCTCCATGCTGCAACAGTCTGGGTCCTGAACTGCTAGGTAAGCACAGTATCTGTGCTGGGGCAAGACTATTATATATATATAGAAATACTAGAACTGTACTGTTTATGTAAATTGAGTGTAAGTGAGTGTGTGTGAGTGGCAGAGTTTTTCCTTGCCAGCAAGTAGAGCCCGTAGCATTTGACAGTGTATATTCGGATTTACCAAAGACTAGCAATCACTGCCTCTTGTCACATTCTACCTGTCCCCGCTTACCATCACCTCATTCATTTTGCCCTCGTATTCATACCTTACCTTTTATTTCCATTCTTTTTTTAAATTCCATTTCCGACTATCATAATTAGGAACGACGGTGAGTCAGTGCCAAATATCTTCTCCTACTTCCCCTTGTTAACTCTACTTTTTTCTTCCATTATCCACTCTATTTCTCTTGTTCTTCCCTATTGTTTTACTCCCACAAACCTCCTTATATGTTTATTCCCCTTCTCTCCTGTTGCGTGGAACATAATGCATATAGATTTTAAATTTTTGTACCTATGTCAATAAAGACCTATATATTGCCACAAACCTATCTAATGCCACCATAGACCTTTCCAATAAGGCAAAGCTAACTATCCAATGGGAACTGTGGGAGTTTGCTATTTGAACAAAAAAAGGATGCAGCTGAGTTAGTGGGCACAAATATTTCTTAACTCGGGTCCCCTTCCTCCACCACTGATCCAGTTCCATTTGGAAAATCTACCATGGTGGGGGGATGGTAATAGATTGTGTTTCTTCAGTTACTTTTTTATAATGCTTTGATATTTTTCTATATATGGGAGATGAGAGGGAGGCCACTTTTGAAATCTTTGTCTACGGCCTGCCATTATCTGAATGCACAGAGCAAAAGAAAAAGTTACAGCTTGTTTCAAATGGATACAACATGACAATCAACAGGAAAAAGCAGTGACACCAGTATTATAAATACATGTAGTACAGTTGACAAGCACTGCCATGAACAGTACTGGTATTTCTGTCTGACTCCGTCAGCCAGTCAGAAGCCTCCATGTCCCAGCTCTACTATTGGCTGGTTTTCAAACCTGTCAGCCAATCAGATGCCTACTATCTTTTGACTCATTCAGAGTCTACTCTCCACTAAGAGTAGGAGCAACTGTTTTTGTTATGTTTTATTTTATTTGCCAGTGCACATTTTTTTAAAGATAGGAGGAATATTTTTTTCTTTTATGGATGGCCCCTTTGCATGGGCCTGGAAGCTGTGGATACAGGGTATTGAGGATAAATGCTGGAACCAGCTGGATACATGTATGTTTTAACCTACAAAGCAATGACTGATGCTACTCCTGATGATGATGGATCATATAGTATGGATAACGTGTAAAGTTGGGCATTTTGTACAATTATATGGATCTACAGACCGGGAACTACTAGTGGACTCTGCACTTTAAGGCTTGAAAATTGCAGGGCTCCTGTAAGTGCCTGCTATTGCAGACTGTCTTTGAACTCATTGCGTTCCTGCATTGTGTGTGTTCTCTTATTTTGTGCTGATATTAAACATCAAGAAGATGATTCCTTCCATTCATTTTGAGGCTTTCCATTTTCATATGTTTGTGACTGCATTATCCATTTGCATTTTCTATTGATGTTATTGTAAAATGTACTTTTTGGGCACATTTTGTTTATTATTTCCACATGAGCTGACCCTTTTTGATGTGTCTGGGTATTGAAGCATTGAGAGCTTGGGCACCAGCTGCATTTCAGCGTATGGGTACATTGTTTGTTTTTATTTGTTCAATTTGATTGTGTGGCACATTTGCACTTCCATTTTTATGAAAGATGCAAGTGTAACAGTTGTATTTTGTATCGATGGACTGAAAGAAAACCCACCCGACTCAGACACTTCCAGTAATTTGAGCTGCTCTGTTTCATTTACAGTTTTATCTGCAATTGGAATGCTGATAATAATATTGACCAAAAAGGAGCTATAGAGTGGAAACATTGAGGGGCATGTAAAAACACAGTGCACATGCAGATTGCGCCAAATTCTTCCGCATTCAATGTGTGTGCCAACGTATAAAGCAGATTTACAGGATTCTGCGTTATCTATGCTGAATGCGTAGATTGTTGCACAGGTTATGTATCAAAAAATCAGGTGCTGAAAAATACTTGATTAGTTTTGGAGAATCTCTGCCAAACACAGTTTGACGTAGGTTCCTTTGAGTTATAAAAAAGCTCAATGGCGATTGCGCTTTTTAAAATAAAACTCCTGAAACTTTGCAGTGCTTGAGTTATTATACATATCCCGCCATTGTGTTCATTGTAGATAATAAATGCGATTCGAAACCTCTCACAGACAACGTCAAAACAACATGTGCTAATAGTAATTATAGTGACCACACTGCAAGGTGAATCATTTAAAATCAAGTTTGTTTAAACAGTCCAATTACAGCAGTGATTTAGTGACTAAAATTCTTATAATTTCATAGATTCATGTGCAAGTTATTTAATCACAGCAGCTAGTTACTATAAGTATTTGCATACAAAGTGTCATTTGTTACACTTATGCAAAATAGCAACTCAACGGTTAATCTTTAAAGGGTCACTTAACTTTGTTTTTCAATCTAATGTAGAAGCACAAGTGAAAAAGTTAGTTGTCCCTAGTGTGAATATAAACTGCCATGTACTTTTGATATTGCATTCCAGTTTATCCTCTAACAGGCAGCTGCCATGATTCCAAGGTGTCTTGTCAGCGACTGGCTCTCTCTGCTATAACTCGGCAAAGGGGACCTTGGCTATATTCAACTATATTCAGACCCTGATCAGACAAGCAGGGCAAGCCCTGAGACACAGCAAAGAGTAAACTCGCATGCAGCAAAAAGTAATGATTTTTTTATTTATTTTACACTAGTTATATATATATATATACTTGGCACTGTGCACAAAACATATTGAAAATACAGATCTGCAAAATAAAATGATACTAAATATGAAATTATACTTTGCATTGTGCAAAAGAAAAAGTGTAGCAAATAATTGTTCGTAACTTAAACACTTCATTATTTATGATGTTTTTTTGTGTTCCTTTAGCGCAGGGAGGAGATGAAAGACTCTGTTCTTTTCTAGAAACTTTCCTATAGAGAATAATATTTTTTATGCTATTATTTCTGTGTTCAACTTAAAGCAGTGATTTCTATAACTAAAAAGATACAATTCTTTCACCAACTGCTTTGTAGTTGTATCTTTGTACTTATAGAAATCGCTGCTGGCAGTTGAACAAAGCTCCTCTTTTGCCATTTTTCCAGGAAGTGAAGGTAACAGACTCTGTATAGTCTCCTTTTAAAATATAAAAAAAAAAAAAACTATTGTAATTGATAAATGTCTTCCGGTAGGGACTATTAGTCCACCTTTAAATTCAGACCATGCTACATTATAAGAAATCAAAAGGTATCTATGTTCCTATATTATTAAACCTACACTGCCAGGTAATACAGAAATAAAAGCCTAACAAATATTATTCTCTATAGGCAAGTAGCTGTATAAGAACAGAGTGTTTCTTCTCCTGTCTCCGCTAAAGGAGAACACACAAAAAAAGCTTCACAAAGAAGTAACAATTGCTTGTTACATTTTTCCTTTTGGCATAATGCTAAGTATAATTGTAAATTTGTTATAAATTTGTTATGCACATCTGTATATTCTGTATGTTTTATGCACAGTTCTATGTAGATATCCATATCTAGTGTGCTTTAAAAAAAAACACACATTACTATCAGATATGTGGATCTAATATACTCTGTACCTAGAATTAATGTTTTTCTCAATGTTTTTTAATTATGTTTCTTAATATAAATACATATATATATTTTTTTTTTTTTAGTTCAATCAATTTTTATTTGTTGTTGTTTGTATAATACAATAAACATTGTGAAAAACATATAAGATATGTAATAAACATTGTAATACATATGAGACATGTGATAAACATATATTGAACATGTATTGGTGGGCCTTTTAATACGTGAGAAACTAAGAAATCATCTCAAATTCGTGAGGGGAGGAGAGGACAGGTGAGAAAGAGGGAAGAGAGAGAGAGAGAAAAATAAGAAAAAAAAAAAAGGGGGGTGAAGAAAGAGCAACAAAGGAAATTATTTATAATTAACCCCTCTCTCTCTCTTTTGGAATATGTATATGTGTTATGCATAGCAATTTAAAGAACCATTAGGCAGGTTTTATTCATACTTAATTTCCACTTATAATACATCCAAGGAAGCGACAATAAAGCAGCAATATGCGTCAGGTCTGTTCTCTCCGCCAAACAGCTTTTCTTTTTTTAAATATCAGAGAATTAAGTTGATCTGCATCTGTTTTTTTATAAAAATGTTTATACTCATTAAACAATTTATATTACTCTTTATAGTTCATGCCGTCTCTATATATCTATATGCTACTCTAAGGAGGACATTTGACCCTCTGTTGCACTCCCACCTTCTTATGCATTTGATTGTGCCGAGAGGCCACTTTTTGGTAGCTGCTCCAAAATATATACTACAGTCCAATCTTTGACTGGGCGATATCTGGTACAGATCCAGTACAACAAAATATGACCATAGACTCTGGATGAATCAACTTTCCCCACCTTTCTTGGGAGATATGTTTGCCATATTTTGTATCATCCCAGACTCCTCTGAGTCCGGATAATTTCACCGCAAGGAGAGAGAAGAGGAGATGTCTGTTCCCACATATGCTGATGGATGAGATTTTTAATAGGGCTGCTCTTTATAATCATTCCACCGCCCACAGCTTTTTTATGAACAGTAGTTAACTCATGCCTGATCTGTAGATTTCAAATGATCATGTGCCATGACATATTTATGCTGCCCAAGCTGCCATCTAAAGGGAAATTTATGTGTCTGATTTTTTAAACACACAGTACAAGTACAAAAACATATACAAACATTAAGCCACACTGGATACCTTTCAAACACACTGATAGAGCAAATTATTATAATTATTATTTTCAGCTTTGCTGTTCCTTTAATACTTGTTTCTGTTCGACAAAAGACGTGACTGTCAACTTAAATAACAGTTGCTGTTCGACAAAAGATGTGACTGTCACCTTACACACATCACTAACTCACATTATAACATGTGTTTTAGTCCTTTGGGTATTTTTTTCTCACATGAAGTTATTATTCCCAGGGATCTAAATAGTCAAATGTCAGACTGTACCCCATAAATGTTAGACTTTGTTTAAACAGTTATGGGAGATGCTCTAGAAAATGAGTTATATTTCTTTATTACCAATTTAGAAGTTAACATTTTTAAATAGACTACAAAATAATTTACAGGACATAGTCAAGGTTTCTCTTGTTGACGTAGAAAAACCTTAGGTTCTCACAGCCTTAACTTCTGATAGCATCAGCAGATATGATCACAGAATACTTTAAAACAGTTTAGCGGAGCATGAAAAGATGTAAAAATAGCTGACTGTCCAAAATAGATGTATTTTGAAATTAATTAATGCTTCATGAGAATTCCTTGCTAAAGACAGAAAGTGTGATGGGAATACTCTCAATTATAGTTGTAAGACATGCCATTTTTCTTGGACACTTAAAACTTTTACATCAAGCTTCTGCAGAATTCAGAATACATATATTTCCAGCAGGGACCAATTAGTTAATCCAGGAGGGGATCCCATCAACTCCCTTGATTGATTCATTCATTTCCCTCTGAACACCTATAAATGATCCATTCGTAAAATGCGAGTGCAATAACAAAATAGTTATTCTTTATTGATAACTTAAATAACTTAAAAGAATGTTTAAAATGTATCCGTATGGTCTCCTACTTATGCCATTACATATTGGTAAATCATCTACTCAATAGAAGATGGCATAAACCATTTTCTACATTCCCATTGTAATTTCCCAAAGCATACATTCAAATGAATCAAATAATTAACAAATCACTATGTAATAACATTTCTGTTATAATTTTCATTTTTTGTTTTACTCACACATATGATATACTGCTGTTATTTCCATACAAACATCATACTATATAATGAAAAAATAAAAAATAAAAAGTTTTCTAGCTTTATCCTGAAAACCCTTTTAGACAACTACAAATGTTAAAAAAAGATCCCATCTAAATAGTTTCTAATATTTATCCTGAATTTTGAAATATCCCTTGATTATATATTTTTCTGTTGTTTGTTGCAAGTTATAGGGCAATAACCAAAAGTAATGTTTTTTGTTTACTAACCATGTTTTCCTATAGTGACATTTTGACCCCAACTTTAAACATCACCCTAAGTCTACATCTAACCTAAACCCTATTACTAACTCTGATCCTAATTCTAACCCTATCCCATCTGTAACCCTCAATGCAACCCTAACGCCGATCTAGGATAATTTAGATATAGTGTTAATTTTGTCTCTTTTTTAAACTGCAATGTTGTTGACCGCCTCTAGGGTAAGTCTAGCAAAAGCAACAGAGCAACAGAAGTGATCTTTGATTACTTCCAGAGCCCTTGCCAGCTACAGAGCAGCCCCATATTGGAACGACATGCGGCCATACATTATGGCGCCCTCGATCGCTCTGTAGAGCGATCAAAGTACCCTAAGATGCCAAATTTTGGTGTTGCATGATGCCCTAATATCGAGTCAGGGTTAAGTGCCTTGATAGTCTTTTGTCACTCAAATGGTGTATTGAATGGACTCGAGCCAAGTCTGCTTACATATTTTACTAGTCTGAGGTCACTGTATTTAGAACTCATGGCTCTCAATCATGAAACTGTTGATTGATGTATTCCAATCTCAATGCAGTCTATGATGGATTCTGACAACTTGTGACAGCACATAAAGGTGTTTAGGCTGCTGTTATTTTTTGATCTCTCAGAAGTGGTTCTTCTGATCTGGAAATATGAACAGCCGGGTGACATTTGGCTACTGTAAACATGAAGATGTATATAGTTATACGGTTCGTTGTCAAATAAAAACGGAAAAGCTGTAGATTTGTATTTAATAGTTAACTGTCAATAGTTTCAGTTGGTGTACCTCAGCAAGAATTACTCAAATTAGTTCACATTTTCTTTGTAAAGAGATTAAACCCAAAAAACTGTTTTAATTTGGCTGAAGACATTATCCAAGTTGTACTTCTAGTGTGCCTTTGGAGTGGTTCTCTTAATAGTCGACTGAAGTGATCCTAGTAACCCATGAATTCAAGCTACTCAGGAAGCACAGGAGTGATTCAGCACAAAAATTGGCAATTGTGGCCGATTTTCATACCAAAACTCCTCCAGAGTTTGGATAACCATAATAGTAGCCCCTATGGGGAGGATAGAGACTCACATCGAGAGGACTTCGGCTATTGCAAATATATCCAAAGTCCTCCCAAAATCAAGAAAATAAAGATAGAAGTAATATACATGGGGGGCTAGTATCCCTGGCCCCCTTATAAAAGATGGGGCTAAGAGCTGGAAAAATGCTCCAAGTCACCAATATAATACATTGGAGCCAGGGATACTTGCCATGCCCCCATGTAATAAAATTAACCCCACCAGGCCCCCACCCCCCAATAAAAATCATAAGGACCACAGACCCAGTATAAAGAATTTAAATACGAACCCCCTCCCCCCCACCACCTCTAACTTGCCCAGGTAGTGGGGGAAGGAATCAATTAAGTCACCTGTAAAAATAAAACCAACCGGTTGGGTGCAGGGATGAACTGCAAAATAATATATTACCTATTAAAATGTCCAATGCTGTTCATGATCCCATTGATCCTCATCTTCAGCCCAGGGAAAGGGACCATCCAAAAATAAAAAAATGAATCCACTTAATACTAAAAAAAAAAAGTGCTGTCAAATTTCTTTCTATACATCTGTCCTGAATAGAGGATGGATATAGAATGAAATCCCTATCTGGTAGGGTGGGGATTTAATTTGGAATGATGAAGGCAGCTGATTGGTTCACTCTGTCAGCCAGTCAGAAGCCTCACTACCCCAGTGTACCATTAGCTGTGTTTTGCTTTTTTTTTTTTTTTACAGGCGATTTAATGGATTCGCCCCCCTTACCTGGGCAAGGTAGGATTTTATTTGAATTATTTTTATCGGATCTGTGGGCCCAGACCCAGGGTGGTTAATTTACACTGATGGTGGTTCTGGGGACCTTTGACCAGCCTCCAGACCTTGGGGGGTATGTTTGTTATTGGGGTGTCCAGACGCATTTTGTCACCCTTAGCCCTGCTTAATATTGGGTGCCAAGGCTACTAGCACTAACCCCTCATGATTTTAATAGGGGACAGGGATATTATTTGGTTATTTTTTTAATGATTTAAATTAACATTTTCAATAGTTTCTGTTCTTTTTGGGAGGTTTTGGCCAATAATGAGTAGGGAAAATCCATAGGATTCCCAGGACCTAAATCCCTGAACCGAATACGGGTGAAAATCGTGCCAAAAACACAAAATGCAGATTTTAGCTATATTGAGTAGATGAATTTAGGAAAATTCGGAAATTCAGCTGCTTTTTATTCAGAAGTCTAACTATTGGTTTCGAAGTTACTAGTTGTGATGACATGCCAATCAAACTTTCTAGCTGGGAAGAGATGCTCAGTTGTGTGAGGCCCTTCAATACAGGATTGAATCACAGATGTAAGCCTCATGAAATAGCAGTTTGGACATCTTAAGTTAGTACTTGTAATTTGTAAATAAAAAGAGATATTTTTTATTATGCACAGCAAGCACAACGTTCAAAAGGAAAAAGGCACTCCATATGACTGCCAATTTATATTTTGCCTATTTTACATAATTTATCAGATTACAAACATTTCTAGAGAAGAAGATCAAAAGAGAAATATTACTTTAACCAAAATAAATAATTGTATGCTATATTCTCTTAGCAACATTTACAGTTTATGATACTACTAATTCTGGTATCATGAGTTTTATCATGCAGAGCCTGGCTTATTTATATAGTCTGGAATATATATTTTTGTGGTTGCTAGACATGTATATGTAAACCCAAAGCTTGGTAATACAAAATCTGTGGTTAGGAACTAACTAATCACATATAAAAATTATAAACATTCCATTGAATACATGTAAATTTTTGCAGATTTAGTAACAAATTAATATTTTATCTAAGGTTTTTGACTACTATATATTGTAATAGAACATTTTGAGTTAAAAACCAGTTTAGTGCGGTTGTTTCACCACTGACAGTTCAGCGGCAGTTTGAGCAATGAACCGTCAGTGGTGAGAGGCAATGCGGGTGTTTCACCGCGGCAGTGTAAGCGTTGTCAGTTCAGCGCTGAACTGGCAGCACTTACAAACATAGACCACCCTGCCTAATAAATTAAACCCCCCCCTAATATTTACCCAGAGCCCCATACTAACCCCTCTGAGCCCCAATACTAACTCCCCGAACTCTAGTACTATTTCCCCTACCCAAACACTAATACCCCTAATACTAACACTTCCCACTCGAAACACTAATACTAACACTTACCCCCGCCCGAACACTAAAACTAACACTAACCCCCCAAACCCGAATACTAACACCTAACCCCTAATAAGACTCACCATGTACATGATCCCCCGGTGAACTGTCACTCGAAGAAAGGTCCGACGATGACCTCTCGAGTGATGAACTGACAATCACGTGAGAGGTCACAGTGAAACGGCTGCTTTTAAGCAGCCATGAATAACCGCCCCATCCCCTATTTTATAAGGGTACCTTTACTTATATTAGTTTGTTAGGCAGAGGCATGAATAGAAACCACTGTGCAATGGTGGTAATATTGCAACATGGCCCCTGATCACGTAACACATCCGCACATGATACTACAATTGCATTACACCCCCATTGTCCATCATTTTCGTTTTTACCACACACCTCTTGTAAGTACATTGGTCGCTGGGTCACCATTGCAACTGCCTGGGAAACTCCACTGACCACTGCACTTACAAGTGGTGTGTGGCAAAGCTGGAATTGTGGGCAGTGGGGGTGTACTGCACTTGTAGTATTATCTGGTGATGTGCTACGTGGTCAGAAGTCCACCATGGCACAGCGGTTGCTATTCATGACAAACTCACATGATTTGCTATCATTGTTTCCATACAATGGTGCTGTGATACATGTGACATGATGTAGTTATGCTAAAAATGATATACATTAACAAAATAATATTTAAAAAGCAGAAAAAATAAACACTGAAAAATCAATACATTTTAAACTAGTAAAAACATGATGTAAATCAATTCACAAATGATATATAAAAAAATAATATTATTAAATATTATACACACATATGAATACACACAGAAAGTATAAAAAATATGTTCATCTACTAACCTTGTTGGAATCTTGACTCTGAGATACCTGTCCACAGCAATGGCCAACAGAGCTAATATCGAGCTCTGGGTCAGGATGAGGACAACACAAGCTCCCATAAGACAGCTGTAAAATTTGGTCTTCAGTCCAATGCTAATTGTGATAGCCAGTGGAATAACCAGAGAACCAACTGCAATATCAGCCACAGCTAGTGACACAATAAAAAAGAATGTGGTGTCTCTTAGGGCTTGATTCACAATCACAGCCCAGATGACCAGAATATTCCCCAGGACAGAAACCAAGGCTATCAACACCTCGATGACAATGTAGACAACCAACGAGACAGCGGATTCCATGCTGCTTCAGTGTGAAAATTCTTTGTTAAGACTCAACCTGAAAATGAAAACATTTAAATGAATATTATTTTTTTCACAGTCTTTTGTTAAATAAAGATAGCTACATTTATATCAAAGGTATTATGCATAATGGTTACAAGTATAGCCTCTGAGCAATACATTGAAGGTGTTATATATTGAAGGGAGTCAATCATTAGAAAATGCTGTTGTATTCTGTTTTCATTCAAGGCAACGGTATGCAGACATGTGTTAAAGCTGATTGAAATGCAATGGTTTTTTTTTTTTATTGATCTGTAATATATGAACTCTATGCATTTAAACTCTATGATAATAATGTTTATAGCTTGCCCTCATGTTAACACCACACTTGGGTACTGCCTATTGTTATACCTTTTGCAACTAAGTCTGTTTTCAGACACCTAGATATCCATAAACAGGAAATACAGTCAGGTCCATAAATATTGGGACATCGACACAATTCTAATCTTTTTGGCTCTATACGCCACCACAATGGATTTGAAATGAAATTAACAAGATGGGCTTTAACTGCAGACGTTCAGCTTTAATTTGAGGGTATTTACATCCAAATCAGGTGAACGGTGTAGGAATAACAACAGTTTGTATTTGTGCCTCCCACTTTTCAAGGGACCAAAAGTAATGGGTCAATTGGCTGCTCAGCTGTTCCATGGCCACGTGTTATTCCCTCATTAACCCATTTACAAGGAGCAGATAAAAGGTCCAGAGTTCATTTCAAGTGTGCTATATGCATTTGGAATCTGTTGCTGTCAACTCTCAATATGAGATCCAAAGAGCTGTCCCTATCAGTGAAGCAAGCCATCATTAAGCTGAAAAAAAAAAAAACACATCAGAGAGATAGCAAAAACATTGGGTGTGACCAAATCAACTGTTTTGAACATCCTTAAAAAGAAAGAACGCACCGGTGAGCTCAGCAACACCAAAAGACCCAGAAGTCCACGGAAAACAACTGTGGTGGATGACCGAAGAATTCTTTCCCTGGTGAAGAAAACACCCTTCACAACAGTTGGCCATATCAAGAACACTCTCCAGGAGGTAGGTGTATGTGTGTCAAAGTCAACAATCAAGAGAAGACTTCACCAGAGTGAATACAGAGGGTTCACCACAAGATGTAAACCATTGGTGAGCCTCAAAAACAGGAAGGCCAGATTAAAGTTTGCCAAAGAACATCTAAAAAAGCCTTCACAGTTCTGGAACAACGTCCTATGGACAGATGAGACCAAGATCAACTTGTACCAGAGTGATGGGAAGAGAAGAGTATGGAGAAGGAAAGGAACTGCTCATGATCCAAAGCATACCACCTCATCAGTGAAGCATGGTGGTGGTAGTGCCATGGCGTGGGCATGTATGGCTGCCAATGGAACTGGTTCTCTTGTATTTATTGATGATGTGACTGCTGACAAAAGCAGCAGGATGAATTCTGCAGTGTTTCGGGCAATATTATCTGCTCATATTCAGCCAAATGCTTCAGAACTCATTGGAAGGCACTTCACAGTGCAGATGGACAATGACCCGAAGCATACTGCAAAAGCAACCAAAGAGTTTTTTAAGGGAAAGAAGTGGAATGTTATGCAATGGCCAAGTCAATCACCTGACCTGAATCCGATTGAGCATGCATTTCACTTGATGAAGACAAAACTGAAGGGAAAATGCCCCAAGAACAAGCAGGAACTGAAGGCAGTTGCAGTAGAGGCCTGGCAGAGCATCACCAGGGATGAAACCCAGCGTGGCAAATTCAGTGCTATTGGCTGTGCAATATATAAAACCCCCCCACTAAAACTGTCTGTGTTTCTCACTCTAATAAAGTTGGAAACAAATATATAAACATAATATAAATGAGAGGTTTTGGTTATATGGATTTGTCAAAGCATAACAAAGGATCTGGACTGCCTTTTAGGTGGAATTAGTCTGATATGCTAATAGAGAGTTCCTCTGTCATGGTGCAAGCTGTGCTCGGTTTGAGCTCATATATACCTTTTAAACCTAAGAACATATCCCCCCGCTCCCAACTGTCCCAGTTTGTGCAGTACAATAGAAATTTGGGGTGTAATGACTAAGTCAAAATCATATTTAACTGATTTTCTTTTAAAGGGAAGAAAAGCCTCTGAAACAATGTATGAGAAAATAATTGAATATTAAAGCTGACACTTGTCATTTTGTTTAGTTTTGGGCTTTGTCCAGAAATGACATCAGCAGTTGGAGCAAACACATGTGATGTCCCCTCATTTTATCACATCACATCAGAGGTCTTCCGAAGAGGTACCTAGTCATGCCCATTGGACAATAGCTGCTCCAATTACTACTGTCAAGTTTCCTCTCCCCCCCCAAAAAACAGGGTCATTGTCAGCTTTAAAATGAAACTATTCTTGCAAATGCTCAGTGCGATCCAGCTCATGACTGATAGATACTTTGAAAGACATTCCTAAGATTCCCTGCATGTATATGTATGCAAAGAAATCATGGACAATGTGCAGGTTAATCCCTACCAGATGTGTTCAAGTTAGTTTGATGCTTGGAATGAACACTGTTTGTGCAATACCAAATACTGCTTCAAATATTTTGCTACAAAGTTATAAATATCAATGCAGATAAAGTGACAAGCGCTATATATAATGTGCAGACAAACAAATTATGCAGCAAACACTAGTGCATTTCCCTCCAATTAGCACAAAATAGTGAATATCGTGTAATAACACTTTATTACACGACAAAGTTATAAATATCATCAATAAACCTGGAAACTGCGTAAGGTAAGGTGAAGTGAGTGGTTGGATATCACTGAAAAAGTATTGAATCTTAATTATTGTTTTTTTATTGTGGCATTCTAGCTGATTTAGTTTCATTACAATTTCTAATATCTCTTATTTGTTTTGTTCTTTATAAAAATCCTTGGTTTTCATTGACTCCATTTACAAAATTAGCAAGTAAAGCATCATAAAAATGTATGTGAACCCATGGTTTTCAAATGTACAATATTTTTGCAGTTGTACCCTTGTTTCATAAGCTATGATACTTCTCCTTTCTCATATATAGTTTAAAATGACTGCACAGCTATACATTAACTAAACACACGCGACTGAAGAATGCATGTTGCTATCTATCCATACATTTCAACACTCTTACACCTGTGTCAACACACAAATATGCCTAGCTATTATAGATAAAAAGGTGAATGGAAATTTCTGCCTTATAGACATACAGTACTATGTTTGATAAAGCCAATGTGATTAAAAGTGCTGAGGTGTTGTAATAATATACTCATACACCCTGTGGGTGCTGGTGTTAGTACAGTGACATCATTAGAATGAGCCACATAAAGTCATACCAGTATGTTGTGTGGGTATGGACAGAGAGAGAGGTATAGTAATAAATGGATGGATACACAGACACACACATGTATGTAGATAAATATATCAAAATGCATATATGTCTAGATGTATTTGACATACAGTATATATAAGTGTGTATAGATGTATTTACAAAAATAGACTAATATGTGCATCAGTGCCTGCGTATATATACATTTTGCATACATATGTAAATATATATTACAATATACACAAAATGCATTTTGAAATTAAATCTCTGAATGGCTGTGTAACAGAATACATACATTATAGGAGAGAACCCAGGCACACTCACACCTTGCCCTGTGCTGTAGTTATCCAGTTTCACACATGTGTCCTGCCAGGCAGCGGCGTGTGTCAAAGCCGAGAAGTGTGCAGTCAGCAGGGGTCACGGTTCCTCAGAATCATACTGTTCATAGGGATGAAGGATGGACTGAGCACTAGGAACATTTCTACCCATGTTCATGTATACCTGCTTTATCGTTCTCTCTCACAACAACAAAGGGCTTGTCAGTGCATGCCATTCTACAGAATTCAAACGCCACCGGAGCTAAGGAAATGAAATCTCTGTAATATGGTCTACTTTTATCATCAATAATGCACTTCTCCATTAGGTACTACACATCTATAGTATGTAGAGGATAGCTAGCCTTTGAAACTCCAGCTGTTATAGACTGAGTTGCTCATGAGGCTCAGCCTCAGGCTGCCTGAGCAACGTGGGAGTCGCGGTCCACAATAACTGGAGTGCCAACGCTGTCATAAGTGACATAGGGCTTGTCTATTATTTGAAAGGACATTTTAATCTCAGAACTACTTGGCATGCTTGAATGTTGTACAAATTACCTTGCTGATAAAATATAGAGGAATGGGTATCGGGTATCTCTAATATACAATAACATGAAAGGTGTTTATTCTTTAATCCCATCATGCAATCAAACTCTTATCTCATGCCTTTGTTTGGAAACGCTTAGCATTTAGTGCAGTCCCTTTTCTTGTATAGAACATAATGTGTGCTACTGATTTTTTTTTTAATTTGTGCTGGCTACTGATATATACATATAATATTGCAGTGATGGCTACCGTTTCACACTTTATCTGTTGTGGACTACATTGCTCATAAGGCGTAGCTAGCCGTTTGACAGGCTGAACATCATAGGAAATGTAGTTCACAGCAGAGTTAGTCGTCTCTGTTATATTGAGTACTAATGCATTACCTATAAAGGCAGTCCTAGCGAACTGGGACTCCAAAATCAATGTATATTGCATCTGTCATTGTGCTCAGTATCCCCATCTATGCAAGTCACACGTTATTCTATGTTATATACATCGCCCTTTCTTTAAAAGAACAGCAGAAACCAACCACAAAATATATACTTACCAGCCCTCTGTGATAATCCAGTTTTGCATCTTCAATACCTTGCATGACCTGCATTATTTCCTATACATAGCATCACCCTTTGCCCTTGAAATGGTCCTGCAGTATCTCTCCGTGCAATCCCAGTATAATGCACACTGCAGTGTAGGATGACATCCAAAATGCACATTCCTCCTTCGGATATACCTCTGCTTAGGCTGCTTTTGCAGCTTTTTACCAGCTCACAACAGTGTTGCAATCAATCAGTAATCACATGATCCTCAGTACTAGTCTCCTGAGGTTTGCTTAAAGGGATAGTATCCGGTTAGATGGGGGATTTAACCTGCTTCCACATCAGGGAGTGTAAACATATCGTCAGAGATAACAGTAATAGTTACAGACTGTACTTTTGTTTACATTGTGTTGCTTTTAGTCATGGACAGAAAACATGTAGCAGTCCAGATGATTAGGACCACAATTTAGGGCATCAGTCTGAGAGTAGTTGGCTGCGATAGTAGAGATTGTAGTCAACAACAGAGAATGTACAATAGGCTGCTTAGTGGGAATTATAGTTTACCACATGATAGATGGAAGAGGTTGATACTTTTACTTAGCATAGGGTGTTTTGTGTATTCTGACTAAAGTCAACTTCTTAAGTATACAGTTTGTTCAGTGTATCTAGCTAACAACCAATTATAAACAATAATTTATAACATAAAGTTCCTTTAAATACATTGTTCCTTACTTAAATTATGGTGCTGGTTGGTGATTAAACAAAAATGTTTTATGGAACATTATAGAGTGAGGTTGTTGGTGTGTAAAGTGTTTTACAGTTTATGATTTTGCAGTCAAATAGGCAGCATCTTTTATACTGTGTTTAATGCTTTCTTCATGTCAGCCTGCTTATTCACAATATTCAACAGGCATTTTCTGGCCACATGGAGCAGTTGGATACATATGCAGAATCCCCCCCTACTTATTAATAGGATATGTGATAAATATATATACTATATCTATTTATTTATTTATCTATATAAGAAGCGCCCAATTGGAACCAAAAAAATTCTTATGTAGAAGTTTTTCTTACTGCCAAACTATTTTTATTAAGATGTGCACTTAGAGATTTTTCATTTTTTGCCAAATCAGGTGAAACGCTTCCATTATTACCCCAGTGTCATTGTTCCATAGATAACTTACCACAATATTACCCACATCACTTGCCACAGTGTCATTATTCCCCCAAACAGGGCCGATCCTGGGCGGGTGCACGGGGTGCACCGCGCCCAGGCGCACGGGAGGAGAGGCGCTGAAGCAGGGAGCTCTCTCCCTGCCGTCCTCCTCCTTGTTAAAGCAAGCACAGCGCGACGGGTGTAAGCTCCGCCCCCGTCGCGTTCTGTGATTGGCTGCTGCCGGGAGGAGGACGTTCTCTAGAGTAGCTGCCAAGACACCATAGAGAACATCCTCCTCCCTGCAGCCAATCACAGAACGTGACGGGGGCGGAGCTTTCCCCCGTTGCTCTGTGCTTGGACTAACAAGAAGGAGGAGGTAATAACAGTTGGGGGGGTCAGGGGGGGGTGTTAAAATATAAAATAAAAAAACAAAGAAAGTGTGGAAGTGTCTGTGAATGTGTATAAGTGTGTCAATGTGTATAACTGTGTGTGTTACTGTCTGTGTAAGTGTTTGTGTATGTGTGTGTCAATGTGTATAACTATGTGTGTGTTACTGTCTGTGTAAATGTTTGTGTATGTGTATAAGTGTGTATGTGTGTGTCAATGTGTATAACTATGTGTGTGTTACTGTCTGTGTAAGTGTGTGTGTATGTGTATAAGTGTGTATGTGTGTGTCAATGTGTATAACTATGTGTGTGTTACTGTCTGTGTAAGTGTGTGTACATGAGTGTCTGTGCAAGTGTATCCTATGTCTAAGTGTGTAAAGGTGGCTGTGTTTGTATTTATGTATGTGTGACAGTGTGTATTAGGGTGTCTGTGTAAATGTATGTCTGTGAGGGTGACTAAGTGTGTAATTGTGTTTGTGTGACTGCGTGTATTTATGTATGACTGTGTGTATTTATGTATGTGTGTATAAGGGTGTCTGTAAATGTATGTCTGTGAGGGTGACTAAGTGTGTAATTGTGTTTGTGTGACTGTGTGTATTTATGTATGACGGTGTGTATTTATGTATGTGTGTGACAGTGTGTATAAGGGTGTTTGTGTAAATGTATGTCTGTGAGGGTGACTAAATGTGTAACTGTGTTTGTGTGACTGTGTGTATTTATGTATGACTGTGTGTATTTATGTATGTGTGTATAAGGGTGTCTGTGTAAATGTATGTCTGTGAGGGTGACTAAATGTGTAACTGTGTTTGTGTGACTGTGTGTATTTATGTATGACTGTGTGTATTTATGTATGTGTGTGACAGTGTGTATAAGGGTGTTTGTGTAAATGTATGTCTGTGAGGGTGACTAAGTGTGTAACTGTGTTTGTGTGACTGTGTATTTATGTATGACTGTGTGTATTTATGTATGTGTGTGACAGTGTGTATAAGGGTGTTTGTGTAAATGTATGTCTGTGAGGGTGACTAAGTGTGTAACTGTGTTTGTGTGACTGTGTGTGTTTATGTATGACTGTGTGTACAAGAGTCCAGCATGGAGAACAGAAAGATAGAGATGGAAAAATATATAAGGGATGAGGGGAGAGACAGACATGGGGTATGAGTGGAGAGAGACAGACATGGGGTATGAGTGGAGAGAGAGAGAGAGAGAGACAGACATGGGGTATGAGTGGAGAGAGAGAGAGACAGACATGGGGTATGAGTGGAGAGAGAGACAGACATGGGGTATGAGTGGAGAGAGAGAGAGACAGACATGGGGTATGAGTGGCGTGAGAGACAGACACGGGGTATGAGTGGAGAGAGACAGACTGACATGGAGCATGAATGGAGAGAGAGACAGAGACATGGAGCATGAGTGGAGAGAGAGACAGACATGAGGGAATAGGGAGAGAGAGACAGACATGGGGTATGAGTGGAGAGAGAGAGAGACAGACATGGGGTATGAGTGGAGAGAGAGAGAGACAGACATGGGGTATGAGTGGAGAGAGAGAGAGACAGACATGGGGTATGAGTGGAGAGAGAGAGAGACAGACATGGGGTATGAGTGGAGAGAGAGAGAGACAGACATGGGGTATGAGTGGCGAGAGAGAGACAGACATGGGGTATGAGTGGCGAGAGAGAGACAGACATGGGGTATGAGTGGCGAGAGACAGACTGACATGGAGCATGAATGGAGAGAGAGACAGAGACATGGAGCATGAGTGGAGAGAGAGACAGACATGAGGGAATAGGGAGAGAGAGACAGACATGAGGGTACGGGGAGAGAGAGACAGACATGAGGGAATGGGGAGAAAGAGACAGACATGAGGGTATGGGGAAGAGACAGACAGACACAAGGGTATGGGGAGAGATAGACATGAGGGTACGGGGAGAGACAGACAGACATGAGGGTATGGGGAGAGACAGACAGACATGAGGCTATGTGGAGAGAGAGAGACACGTGAGTGACTAACTTGGTGGAATATTATTTATCACTCCTTATGTACTTCTTTTCCAATGATGCTCAGCCAGACTAATGAGAGACTTTGGCTGGTTGGGAATCATTGGAACGGTAGTTAAAACTCATTTTGCTAGCCAGCAAAAAGTCTCCCATGTTGCTGGCTGAGCATCATAGAAATAAATAAAACCACTACACAGTATTATGGCAAAATATATATCTTTATTTAAAATAAACGTTGGTCCTTTACATTAAAATACAGTTTTCTCCCTCCCCCTCTCCCCAATATTGAAATGGGCATGTCTGGAACAGAAATGTCTAAAGGGGAGGAGTTCATAATATAGCCACGCCCACCCTTGGGCGCCAAAGGAAAACCTGCACCCAGGCGCCCGTGACCCTAGGATCGGCCCTGCCCCCAAATCACTTGCCACAGTGCCATTATTCTCCCCTTACTTGCCTCTCCTCAGTCCCGCTTTGATTAGGGTGTGCGTGGGCCTATGAGTTTTGCTGCAGAAAGTAAAGAGTTAGTTAATCATATGTGGTGTAGGAAACTGGCATTTATGGAGGCATGCATAAAAAAAAAAAAAAAAAACATTTTATGGGCAAAACTATTTTTGCTATTTGCTATTTTTTACAACGTACTATTTGTTTAAACTCTATGACCATTTTACTGTCAATTTAGAGAATATTAAAAGATCTATACATTGCAGAATTGCAAGCAAATGCCTAAATTAGGAGAACAGGATGGATTACGTGTGACTGTGGAGTCTGCTGTTTATGACATCACCTGTGGCTTGATGTGCAAGTTAACTGCTTAACAATAGGAAATGTGTAATTTGCAAATCAAATGTCATAAACAGGGGACATAAACAGGAGACTGCATTCATTGTATAAACAAAATACAGGTGACAAAGACCCTTTATTACGCTTGTAAATATGAGAACACTGTGAATACAAACAGGCATATTTACAAATCAAAACAAATGTATTGTTAAATATTCCGCTGACCATGTTTGTTTGCACTTGCTAAGAGCAGTTGTAATTTTCACACACAGAACAACATTTTTTCAAATACATCAACAAAACTCTATAGCGTGCACAAAAATAATATATTAGCACAACCGGAAAAATGATCACTAACTAAAAATAAATGGTAGATGTGCAAAACATAGGAATAAAATTATAAAATGTTACTTTAGTACATGCTGCCCTTAGTGCGCTGCATAATTAGAATGTTAATGAGGCAGATTAATTATTTTTGTTGTCAGGAAGATGCATGCACAGTGGAATGTAGAGGCAAGATTTTATTTAATTTAGATACAAACTTGATCGTGACCACGTCTTTGCATCTTTGCAGAAGTCCAGTAATAACATCATTGTGTAGTGTACAGGCAGACGCTACATGCCAGCCCAAGAGGTACATTTTAGACCTGTCAGGATCAAATCTCTAGTGAGTTTCTACCTTAACAAAACCGGGCACTATAAAGTTAGATTGATTTGTGGTATAAATAATCCTATATGGAAGAGTATAGCACAGGATAGAGCAATTCCAGGCTAATTCAGTGTTAATGCGGTAGATAAAATGACCATTAAACTGGGTAATAGTAACATCACCTGAATGTTGGGCAAAAGTAACATCCCTGGGATGCACTTGGAAAACTAGAGAATATCTGAATGGACCTTTCCCTGTTAAATATTTTTTTAAATTATTATTATCATCTTTGTTTCCATAGATATGGATTTTAATAAACTTCAAATATATGACTATGGTGTGGAGTCCAATGTTTATTATGATGAACCTATGGGCAAGAGGCATGGGACCTGGGGTAGGGGTGCTCAGGTACTCTCTATGAATGTTTAATCTTACTGCATAATTTGAAGTGCCAGCATAAGCCATATGTGGGATGTGGAATTTTAAGTGTTGAAATGTCATACACTGTACACTATATGTGTACCTGTTAAAATTAACAATCAACAATGTACACCTACATTGAAATTCTATTATACGCTGAGTGCACTTTCTTTTACTATTTTTTTAAAGTTAAATATACTCTTCAGATGTGTGAGAAATATTTATGAAATACAACTGAAAAAGAATAAACTGGGGTTAGAACCTTTCTTCTTAATGTAATTACCTCATCTGTTATTTGATAGGGATATTTTAAAGAAATATGTTCTTTAACTGGATGCTAAATAAGAATTTACAATATAGTTTAAGTGACTTCTTTATACCCTTTATCAATACTGCTCCTTTAAATATAGGCATGCTATGGCTTCACGCTCATATTTTGTAAATATTTCACTGTAATTGGGGTTTCCTTTAATATATGTGACTTTCTTAATCAGTTAAATACCCTGTCATTGTCCCATTTTACTCATATGTAGGCTGTGAAAAGTAGCCTTTGGCTGCTACTGTTGAACGCAATTCCCATAATGAAGTTCGACCAAAATGTGATTGAAACCTCAGAGCATAGAATACCATAGCTTTCCGATCCTTATACATGCTGATTAAATGAACTGTAAACTGGATCCACACTTAGAATTACAGATGTAGCAACCATGGACCATTTTTTTCCTGATTTATAGTTCAGTGAACTATGAATAGCATTGTCATTTTAATTTATTAATTGAATATCTGTGTACCAAAATTGTTTGTAGATCTTTTTGTGTGTGTAGATTTCCTTGTATGCCTTTGGGCTTTTAAACACATTCAGGAAGAGTTAGAATCAATTTGGAATAATTAAAAAAAATGTAAAATAGTAAAATATCTCTTTAAAATTATTTTAAAGAGCAAAATATACTATTTAGAGGGAAACTCTGCTATAGCCTGTGATGTAATTTGACCCCATTACTCAGTCGGTGTCAAAAAATTTATTACAAAAAGATAAATCTCCTGGATCGATTTGGAGAGAAACAAAGCACATCTTGTAGCAGGAGCAGAGAAAGAAGTCTGTTCCTTGTATGGAATATCTCAACTTATTACCTGAAATTGCACACAGTTGCTGTCATCTCCTGTTTCAATTTGATCAGCTGTAAACAACACTGTGGAAAAAACACTGTGTAACATAAGTGTAGACTGTGTTTTAAAAAAAAAATACTAGTGTTGAATGTATGCATTAAAATAAACCCTCTTTCTCTTTCTACATATAAACTTTAATTAACGCTCCTGTCTGTCTCCCCAAGCCACTCCTGTCATGTGTTACAATATAGCACACAGATCTGACAGAATTCACGCACTACAAACACTTGAAACAGCTGGGCTGAACAGATAACTGTTAAGACTGCAGTACTGACTAACCTTTAGCATCCCAGCTGCTTTGGACTATAATATTTTCCATTATGCACAATATGCCAGTATTTAGCCACTCACTATGCTAGGATTTTGCCACTCAGTATGCCAGGATTTTGCCATTTAAAATGCCAGGATTTAGCCACTCAGTATGCTAGGATTTAGCCACTCAGTATGCCAAGGATTTAGCCACTCAATATGCTAGGATTTTGCCAGTCAGTATGCCAGGATTTTGCCATTTAAAATGCCAGGATTTAGCCAGTCAGTATGCCAGGATTTAGCCACTCAATATGCCAGGATTTAGCCATTTAATATGCCACGATTTAGCCACTCAATATGCTAGGATTTAGCCACTCAGTATGCCAGGATTTAGCCACTCAATATGCCAGGATTTTGCTAGTTTTATGCCACCCTCCTCCCCCCTTCCCCAGTACTTACCTCCTTGTTGCTCTCCGGTCGTCTCCTCCGTGTAGTCTTCCCTCCTGCACGGAGGAGGGAATCTCCGGTCGCATTTTTGAAAAAACTTTATTGAAGCCGCAACCGTAGTTTCCCTCCTCTGTGCAGGAGGGAATAAATGTTTTTTTTTCTTCTGGCTTGACCTGGGCCCGCCTGGCACCCTGGACCTGCCGGGCCCGGGACGTCAGTATCGCCCGTCACCTACTGATGGCGGGCCTGAGTAGGGGAGAAACTAAGCAAAGATAGATTTATTTCTTGAAAACTGGGGGCAATGCCTGTCCCCACAACCCTTTTTGCTTTGTCAAACAAGCAAGTGTTAGTTAACTGAGTTTTATGAATGAATTTTTGTTTGTTAATAGAAAGTCTGACAGACCAAAAATTCAGGCATTCACAACGTTAGTAACAGTGTAGTAAAGGTACAGTACAGTTGTATGTGCTAGAGGTAATGTCTCAAGTCTCGCATGCAGTTTGACAGAATACACTGTGAATGCTGAATACCTATAGTGTTCCACATGGTAATAATAACTATACCACATCTTTGACTGGCAGACTATATTCTAATAATAATTATACGGGATGACCCTCTGTGGCTAGCACACTATATGCTGTTAATAACCAGGAAGGCCTGGCAAGGGGGACAGAGGGTTAATTGCCCCCAGGCTGTCCTCTAACATGGCTAAATGGGCTGGGGCTGCACCAATTTTCACCAGATCTCGCTATCTGTGAGATGATATAGTTGCACTTTGGGTCACAAAATTGGTTTTGAGATAGTTGACAACAGTCTTGGATCTTCTGTACATTTTGTACTTGTCCCAGCAAATTTGGGTCTGTCCTGGTATTACTGCTGCCAATGTACAGTGCTTAGCATTGTCCTGACAGACATATACAGTGTAAAAGCAGTAAATGAACTGCAGACACCTGGTATCTGTACTGGGTAGCCTGGAGCTAAATGTGCTGGGTCACCAATGCCACATGACGTCACACGACATTTAGTGACTTTGCCCAATTCCCCTCTTTTTAGTCCTGGGACCCCAAGATAGCTCTTCTATGATGTAGTGGTGATCAACCTCATTAATAAATGTAAGAAATATAAATTTACATTTTAAATTAAATACAATTACATTTGCATTAGTATATGCAATTGTAATTTGTATTTTACTAATAATAAGTGCATTATGATATCCCATGACACATTTTCCCTATGCCCAGAGGCGTCGCTAGGGGTGGGCTAAGGGGGCTGAAGCCCCGAATGTAATGAGCAAAGCCCCCAGTCTCTGCAGCTCCGTGATAGCTCCGCCCCCTGACATCACACAGACAGTGTGTGAAAGCCCTACACTGATAGGATGCTGAGTGATGTGTCAGCCAATCAGTGCAGGGCTTTTACACAGCATCATCACTGTGTGTGAAAGCCCTGCACTGATAGAATGCTGAGTGATGTGTCAGCCAATCAGTGCAGGGCTATTACACAGCCTAGTCACTGTGTGTGACTGCAGGGATGTGAGGGAAACTCCACGTGGGACAGTGAAGCAGCTCAGAAGAAATCCTTACCGGCTGTCACCCTGTGGGAGATACAGAGCAGGTCTATTCCCACTCAGGTAAGCTCTGAATATGGTGGAGAGAGGGGAGGGTTGGGGTCACTGATTTACATCCACATTTGTGTATTTAAGCAATATATATGGTTGGTTTGAGGTTCCTTATTACAGGACTGCTAAACAGCATGTGAATGATTTATGTTACATGTGTATATTTACATGTAATAAATAATGTCACACATATGTGTGTTATGTGTGTGTGACATGTTTTATTACAGGACTGCTAAACAGCATAGGAAGGATTTATGTTTATATCAGGGCTTGACAAATTTAATTTAGTTTTAGGAGCCAGCAAAAAAAGGTAGGAGCCAGGTCAATGTCACATCACGAAAGCATACATACACTGAGACATTCACATACACACACCTCACATACAGAATCACATACATACACCTCACATACAGAATCACATACATACACAGAAAGTCACATACACACACCTCACAGACATCCAGTCAGTTACACACACAACAGTCAGCAAGTTTTTTTTTATTTTTTTTTTTAAAGAAAAAGTTAATTCCTTAATGTGTCCCACACTTACACAGCCAGTTACATACATACACACACACAACACTTACACAGCCAGTTATATACATACACAAACACAACACATACACAGCCAGTTACAAATATACACACACAACACATACACAGCCAGTTACATACATATACACACACAACATATACACAGCCAGTTACATACATATACACAAACACACACACACACACAGCCAGTTACATATATTCACACAAGCACACACAGCCAGTTACATATATGTACACAAACACACACACACAGCCAGTTACATACATACACACACACAACACTTACACAGCCAGTTATATACATACACAAACACAACACATACACAGCCAGTTACAAATATACACACACAACACATACACAGCCAGTTACATACATATACACACACAACATATACACAGCCAGTTACATACATATACACAAACACACACACACACACAGCCAGTTACATATATACACACAAGCACACACAGCCAGTTACATATATGTACACAAACACACACACACAGCCAGTTACATATATACACACAAGCACACACAGCCAGTTACATACATACACACACACACACACACACAGCCAGTTACATGCCAGTCAGCATTTTTTTTGTTTTTAAGAGACAATAAATATTTTAATGTGTCCCCCTTCCCTTCTGCTTTACCTTAGTAGTGGAGGGGGACATTTCTGCTGCAGCCGGATCTTTATTCATCTTTCATCGGCACTCACACACTCTCGCTCCCACTGACATGCACACACTCTCGCTCCCACTGACATGCACACACTCGCTCACACTGACTTGATCCCACTGACATGCACACACTCACACTGACATACACACACTCACACTGACATGCACACGCTCACACTGACATGCACACGCTCACACTGACATGCACACACACTTGCACTGACATACACACACTCACTCACACTGACATGCACACACTCACTCACACTGACATGCACACACTCACTCACTCAGTAAGTGCCCGTATGGTTCCATTAAAAAAAATAAAAAAGTCTTATGGGCTTTAGCCCCAGATATTTTGGAAACCTAGCAACGCCTCTGCCTATGCCTAATCCATTTTTTTCTTTCATATGTATACTAAAAGTTATTGCAATCCAAAGAGAATATGGTCACAGAAATTTCAAGCAACGTGTAGAAATTGGTTTAATTAACTTTTACACATGTAATGGGGAAAAAACGAATTTTGGCACAACTGCTTTCAAAAACTATATTGTAAGCAAGCTTACTTAATCTTCTGATCGTGAGTTACCTAACAGCAGGGACAGGCAAAGGGGACAGGGAAACAAGTGTGCACAACAAGGTTGATGATTGTCTATCGATTATTATTAAATTGTCAGCCACATATCTCAGCAATTGTTCACCATGACCAATGTTGGTGCAAATCACTTCCTAACAGGTTAAGGATAATGTTCTGATAATTGAGTACCAGTGCACTCATGATGATTAGTTTATGATAGATATTATGCTTTCAGCACTCTTAAAGATCTCACAAACAGATAATTTATTGTCCAATCATTTTCTGTGATTCCTCATAGTGTTAGTATGAGATACGTTATGCAGACCTGTGCTCCATTACTTTCCTGGGGACCAGTCAAATTATTGTTTATAAGAAGGAATAGAAGTGGTAACAAGGTGAGGTTACTGAAAACAGTCATACACCATAACAAGACAGAGCATAGCAACAAGGCCCAAGGTAATTATTCTGCATCAACAAGATCTCTCTAAGACAGAAATTTCAAGGAAGACAAGGGTCTGCAAATGTACTGTCCAAGCTCTTTTTACCTGAGTTTGGCTGTTCCTCACCCAGTTTTTGTTAAGAAATATTTTATTAGTTTTCTGTTTAAACTTTGGACATACAAATCTAACGTCAGAAATTCTGCATCAACAATCATAACATAAATGCTTCTCAATTCTTCTGCTACACCTGATATTGACAAAACTAAACACAATTGTGCAATGTGGAAGCCAGAAGCCAAAGGACGAGGACTATTTGGATATCTAATAATCTGCTTCATCATGAAAGAGACTCTAAGATCATGTGTAAAGTAATTTTTTTAGAATTGGATGAAGCTACCATTATGTTGACCACATCTCCAGCATTCGTCCGGGACATACCTTTGATAGAAGATCATAAAATGCAACTCCTGTAAATGTAGGCAATGGTAATTTTTCTCAGTTGAGCCAAATTCCTATATCAATGGTAAAATACATGATCTCTGTTTCAACTCACCCAGTTTTATTCCTCCTACACAGCTGTTTATGTTTTTGTTAATGATTGTGTTTCAGCCTACATATTAAACTTATGATCATTAGTACCTGTTTGGTATAATGGTTTAATCATTGACTGATATAAAATCCCTGTCCTTTGTGCAAGTGTACCAAGAATTGATGTTGCTTTGAAGGCAGAGGATGGTTGCACAACATATTAATTTAATTTAGAATTGCTTTTGTTCACTCACTTTGTCCTTAACCCTACTCTGATACCTGTAATAGAATTTAAAAAAGTCAGCAAAGGTGACACATTGTTTTCTTCTTTCACTGCCTTTTTTATGGGACTGTCAACGTTCTCTCACCCTCAGCAGACATGTCAAGGAAGTCCCCAGAGCTGAACCAGACGTAGCTCTCATTGGTCTGTTCACCAAAAGGGGAGTTGCAGGTGGGACAAACATTGTGAGTTTCCCCCCGCTAATAAAACTCACCAGGATTTGCCTTGCACAATATGTAGCTAAATTGTCGAGATGAAATGCTCATCTCACCTAATCTCACCTGTAACTCACCATTTAGTGAATAGCCCCCTCAGACTTTGTAATCTGCATCTGTTTGTAAATATGTCTGGCACCTGTCTAGGATCCGTTACGGTGATGCTTGATACCTCAATTAAGCCGAAGCCCAGCATCCTTTAGTGTGTCAGTCCAGTTCCATAAGCCATGTTACAAGGCCAGGATTGTGATGTTTAGTCTGATTTGTTGTGAACACTCTTCCTATATAGCTATTATTTATAAGAATGTGTTTATTGCTTGAATAATATGTTCATAGCTTTTTTTTTACAATCACCTATCATCTATACACATCTCTGAATGCAGAAGATAGTTAGTTTCAGTTTAATGCATAGACACAAACAAATGCAGATTTCAAAGACACCTGGCCACAAGCTTGCACTTTAAAAATGAGAAGAGCAATTGAAATGCAAATCCATTTTGGTGAAGGTTGAAGGCATGTTGGCTAGGTAATTGTCAACAATACATCAATATGAGGGTTGGACTTGAATGCCTCTTTGAAAAGATGAGTCTTGATGGACAGTTTCAAAAAGGTGTGAGAAAATGAGAGCCAGTGTTTATGTAATCGCATATTTCAGAGACATGGAGAAGTTCCAAAAATCTTGTATGCAAGATATATAAGAGAGGAAGAGAAAAGTTGCAAGTCATCCAAGATGACTTTGTTGGTGAGACATGACGACTAAACTATAAAGAGATTCAGGAATGCATGGGATACACATAAGGCAATTCTGAATAACAAATAAACTGAGCCTTCATAATAAGAATACTAGCTGGGTTAATAATACATTCTTATCCGGTGTCATAATCTATGTTTGCACTTACTGATGAGGGAAGATATTTAAGAGGATCCAGATTTCTGGAGGGCGCTATATGTCAGGAGTTTAAATTGTATTATAAATGAGATGAGAAACTAGAGGAGCTTGTACGCATGTAATGTAAAGATCTGATAATAAAGACAGCTCTTTACAGTGTTAACATTTGGTTACATACCCCGCAGTGCACATCAATTAGTTTGGGGCATCGAAAGGCTGGTAATTCCATAGGATGTGACTGTTTCCATAGGGTGTGACTGTTTTGCCAGGGCTCACATTAAGTGATAAACATCAACTATAGTAGGCATATAATGTGTTCATTTTGAGATACAGTTAGAAAGGAAATAGGTTTAGCTTTTAGCAAGATTTGGTAGAATTTGCTCCATCATGGAATAATACACCAGGTCTTGAGTAAATCAGTCGAAAGTCATCTCATTCTGAATCCAGGGTACCATTAAAAGGTTTAAAATCCCTGGGGGAAACTAGCTTAATTTTGATTGACAACATTCCACGTCAAATACATTTCTTAAAGTACTTGGAAATTGAAATAACATGCAAAATAAGGAATGAGGAAAAATAAGAATAATCAGAACAATGGTCACAAACAATGAAAATGACTTCTAAATCTTAAACTCCTCAAATGTAGCCCGCAACGCATTCTGTTAAAGTTTCAGCAGGAAGTCTCCTGAGGTGTCTACCAAAACAAATGTTGAACTTTTGATCTAAATGACTACAACTCCCTTGCTTTAAATGGCTACTTAATTTTTATTTCAAAATGTCCACTTACTGTTAGCATGCCGTATAATGAAATCTGGAGTATTTATAGCCAAGTTTACATCATTTCTAGTATAGATGTGTTTGATGACACAGAAAAAAATAATATCAAGTTTTGCAGAACTTTTGATGGCACTGCACATGACTAGTGCTAATAGTTACTTATTGACAGGTATATTTTTTATTGGAGAATACAAGTATGTGAAATACCCAAGCAATTGGAAAAGATTTAGGGTCATACCACCGGAGTATATTTTAGGACTGTGAGACATCATGCTGGTTATGTTATACAAGATTAGGATTGATCAGCTAAACATATCATTGATTGGGCAGAAAATAGTCACAATTAGCTAGCTCCTTGGGAGGGAATTCCACATATCTCTCCACAATTCTGAACCATTTACCCTTGAAAATTCCAGTAAAATGAACTAGTCACTCATTAGCAGAGACTCTGGATATAATTCCATGGCTACATGTCATCTGCATATACACTAAAGTGAACCATTTATACGGTTTAATTATCACCCAGCATATTTATGATTCATTAATGAAATAAACAACTAAATGTGGATTCAATACTCAATGGATTACATACACATATTCAACAAGAGGGAAAGAACAGACTTTGATTTATCCACTTGGTTGTAACTATTAGGATTAGAGTAAAAACATTATTTTTTGCTTGCTTATAGCATTACATAGGAAACCATTGAATTAGCATATCAGACTAATCCCTCCCATAAGGGAGAGTCCAGACCCCAAATGCATGGCTGGTCTCCTCTGCACAAGGAACACAGAAAAATCACAGATGTATATTTCGGCCTACGCTGGCCTTTTCAGTGTTGTATGGCTGATTTCCCTGTAAACTGTAAAAGCAAACTTTTCACAAGCATAGCTCTCAAAATTATATTCAGCGCAAGAAGAGGCCAGTCACTGGAGATCAGTAAAGCACAATCTTCCTTCACCACTCAATAAATCATAAGTGAGCACCAAAGAATTGGCTAAAACCATCCATTCATATGATTTGAGGACAGGATCACAAGAGCAACTACCAGATACTATTAGTTGTGATTTTTTTTTCATGTGTATGTAAGTGAAGTTGTATTGTTTACCACTGTCACCTACACATTCACCAATATATAAACCAGTTGCCATATCCCTAGACTACTTGAATGAACATAGAACTCTTGAAGAACAGGGGAGTCCCCTAACCTAATGCGGCCATACCAACTTGACACAACTACACCGTACCAACCTTGAACTCAGCACCTGTGATGACTGGCCCCATCTGCAACTGCTGGGTGACCTTATCAATCCAACTTATGATTAGCACGTTCACTGTTTGTCTTTTGCCCACTGTACATGCATGCTTCGGGAAGGGAGGGAGAGTGGGGAAACAAAAGAAAAAAGTTATCAATGAGGCTATGCTCCATTAGTTGCCTCTTAAATAGCGGCACTCTTGGATTCAGTATAAGAAAATATATTTCATGAAAGTGGAGGTATAATGTGCAGAAGTGTCTGCTTGTATCATTACTTGTGCACTTTATACCTCCACTTTCATTAAATATATTGTCTTATACTGGATCCAAGAGTGCCGGTGTGTCTCTAATGTTCTTCAGTTGCTGCTTGGTCGGCTGATTTATATCCTGACTTATCCTGTACTTACTTACCTGGCCAGCGAGGACGAGCCTAGTTTCTTTCCAGGTGGTGAGTGGATGTTTTGTGCCTCTTAAATAGCTCATTATCCTAGTCCATAGCCCTTGTTCCATTGTTAAAGGGCTATACTCCTGGGCCTGTAGGTGAGGCACTTTAATGGCTCCCAGACAGTCTGCTTTTTCTTCTCTTTAATAGACAAAAAAAATCAGTGTCCCGAAAAAGCATGTTTTGCAATCATCACACCTTTTGTGGGTTGCCTACAGGACTTTAGCTAACATCTACTGCAAACTATATTGATTGATATTTAGACTTGTCATTGACATGTTCATAATCCCTTTATAACGCAACGTGGACAACAATATGCTTTTAGATATTACTACTAGAGAAGCACATTCTGTGTACGTCCCACTTTGAGTTGTCACTTAAGGTAGACACCTAAATAAGGATGGTTTTGATAGTTAAAACGTAACACAATTCCTAGACAGTCCTTTGAACATTTATATTTATTCAACAAATTATTTCTGTCATTTTATAATTAAACTTTTCAGCAATTCATTATTATCTTTGATATATTGAAGGGTTGCGGACCATTAAGAGCCTGTTCCACCCACTCTTTGCTTTTAAGATCCTTTATTTTCAAGATAAGCATACCATAAAGTAATTGTGCTAATTAAGATAATACCTTGTTTTAAAGAGTTTCCTTTTTACCCTGCAGTCTTGTTTGTAAATTGTTTTCTCAGGATGCTTAGTGTTTATGGTTGCCTGTCCTTATCTGATGCCATGTTGGAGGTGTTTACCAGCTTACCACTTTAAGGAAGACATTTTATGCGTTTGAGTAATCAGCATGGAGCAGCTATTATCTTTTGGGAAATGCTTGCTCTGAACATTGCTTAAATCATGAATGCTGCTCAATCATGCCTCTGTGACTATGGAAAGGATAAGTATTCAACCTTGCCATGCCCACTGGCAGCCTTCATAAAGAACGTTCTGCCACTCAATATGTAAAGCAGAAAAGCCAAATTTATAAACTTTTCTTTGCATATGTTTGTGTTCCTTTTGTTCCTTAAATAGGAAAACTGTGTTTTTCATGTGCTACATGTGTCTTTGTGTATTTAAGATTTCCTTTATGATAACAGCTATCTATTTCATTATTGCAAACTGAAACATGATGGTCATTTAGAACAAAATAAATAAAATAAGCACTATATATCTATATCTCACATACACACTGATTCATAAATACATAAAATACATGTTATATTATATAAATTATTAGGAACCATTGGGAACCATATACATTTCAGACTTAATTATATATTTATAATAAATATACAGTCATTACTGAATATAAGCAAGGAATTCATCACTTTCACAGCAGACCTGAGCGGTTTCAGAGACTTAACCTCCTCTATTGGCAGACCTGAGCAGATTCAGAGAATTAACCCCTCTATTCACAGACATGAATAGTTTCAGAGAATTAACCATTCTATTAGCATACCTGAGATGTTTCAGAGAATTAACTTCCCAATTACCATCCATTACACACAGTCTCACATAGACACACATACATTAACACACAAAGTCACACATACACACTCACAGTCACACAATCACACAGAAACACTTGGTTTCTTACCTGATGTAGGCTCAGGCTGCTGCAGCTTACACTAAGCTCCAAGAAGGATGTACTCAGGCAGAGATATAGCTTGCATGCTGAAGACACTAGGTAGTTTATTTCAAACATGTATTAATTCTCATCCATCCATTTGGTTGGCTGAACTTCATAACTACCAAGTGTCCTATCTTGGCTCCAAGCCTTTATGTTCCAGGCAAAGGAGAGGATGGATGGAGGTATTGGGGTGGAAGATAGGAAAGGTGGGGATGATATTTTGCCTCTACATAGAATAAAACCTGCAGGCGCTCATGAAAGCATAATTTTATTAATATAAGGAATTTACCAGCGGCTGAAAATACAGTTGCTCAAGAACATAAATAAGAGTTTTCAGAATGACTAACCAATTAATAAAATTCCAAGCAGCTCTATGGCGGAACTAAACAAAAACCATATGTGAATGAACACGCACATTTGAACCAGTCCATGACTATTCCAGGTACTTTGTTCACCAATGATCAAAATGTAATTTCCCAGCTTCTTTCTCATTTAAAGATGTTATATTGGATACCAGAAGAGCAAATATAGATCAATAATTCAAACAAGAAATTATGTTGTATGTGAAAGAACTGTTGTATTTTACAAATACAGCTAAAACCCATTATAATTAGCCTTGCGATGTGTTTATTTAAACCCTAAGCTATTCAGTGAGTCAAATATTTTATCCACTTTCACTTTAATAATATTTATGTTTAATATTTCTCTTCTTCTATGATTATAATCTTGCTTTATAGTTTTGAAACATATAAATACAGTTGATTTAACAGAGACAACAGTAAATGCACAGCTTGGTTTGAACAATATATTAAATATATATATACACACACACACACACACACATATATATATATATATATATATATATATATATATATATATATATATATATATATATATATATATATCTTTTATTGGAGTAATTATTATTAGGTGTTTCATTGAAAAACGACTCCCTACATCAAAGTCATCTCCTTTCCCATACATCCATGAACTTCACAGGTACCGGTATACTGGTACAAAGGTGGTAAAGCAGAATTATTGTTCACCTTTATATTGGAAATCAGCATTATTTAGTAGGTTGAACCACAATGACAAGTTCCTTACCAAGGAGTAGAATACTGTATGGCTAAAAAATAAATATGGTGTTACACTTAAGTATGAGGTTTAAAAATTAGTATGAACTTTAGGAGGTCCCTATTTCATTTAATCATCTTAGACAGGGTTTTTACTATCAAGCACCTTTACTATAGGGATATTCAGCAGCATCACAGAGACCATACTTCATACCAGTGATGGAATTATGTGAATACATCATTTATGTATGATTCAAGCAAGGAATCAATTTCAGCAATTTTACTAGCATCTTGATTTTGATTTCTGTGATGAACCACATGAATTCTGAATGAGTAAGATCTATCATACTATACCAGTGCAGAATATCTGGTCCATTACACAATAAATTGTCAGATGCTGGAGGTTGTTTTAGCCAGGGCCGGCCTTAAGTGTCCCGGTGCCCTGTGGGGGCTTCCCCCATGGCGCCCCCCCCACCTGTTCTGTCTCTCTCCCCCCTCCCCCGGTTCTGTCTCTCTCTCTCTCCCCCTGTTCTGTCTCTCTCCCCCCTCCCCCTGTTCTGTCTCTCTCCCCCCTCCCCCTGTTCTATCTCTCTCTCTCTCCCCCTGTTCTGTCTCTCTAACCCCTCCCCCTGTTCTGTCTCTCTCCCCCCTCCCCCTGTTCTGTCTCTCTGTGCCCTCCCCCTGTTCTGTCTCTCTCCCCCCTCCCCCTGTTCTCTCTCCCCCCCATCCTGTTCTCTCTCTCACCCCCTGTTCTGTCTCTCTCCCCCCTCCCCCTGTTCTGTCTCTCTCCCCCCCCTCATCCTGTTCTCTCTCTCACCCCCTGTTCTGTCCCTCTCTCACCCTCTGTTCTCTCTCTCCCCCCTCTCCTTCCTTTGCCTGTTGTGGATCAGGGGAGGGGGCGGAGCTAGCCGGCTGAGAGGTGTAGCTCCGCCCCCACCCTGTGAAGCAGAGCAGCGTCTTCGCAGGGAGGGGGGCGGAGCTACACCTCTCAGCCAGTTAGCTCTGCCCCCTCCCCGGACCCAACAGATGCTTGCCGAGCTGAGGGCTGGTGAGGGGGGATCTTTTGATCTCCCCCCAGCCAGTGCCTCTACCGGCTTTTTTTTTTTCTTCTAGCGGCCGGGCGGGCGCCCCCTGGGGTGTTGCGCCCTGTGCGCTCGCACAGGTCGCACACCCCTAAGGCCGGCCCTGGTTTTGGCCACCTATACAAAAGGAAGTACTAATCCAAATGAACTGAAATTAACTGAAAAAGTGATTAGTGGAAAGCCACACATTTGTGAGCAATGTAAGGCATGTGAGACTTTCTGCTCTGTCTATTTCTACATGTATTTAAAATAGTTTAAGATGAGGATGAAAATGACTTTTGGCCTTTAAAGACCTACCTTTAGGTCTAATTAATAAAATTTGATAATAGTTGGGGAGGTCAACCTTGGAGGTTGACTTTCATTTTGAGATTAAGTCAAATTTGTCACCTGAGTTTGACTTAGTCTCAAAAATAGATTCAATCATTTTGCCTCCCATTACTTTCAGCGGGAAGATTCGAACCTGGGGTTTTATTTGTAAGTAAAACTCGGGTTCCGAATTTGGCTTAGATGAAAGTCAACCTCCAAAGTCAACCTCCTTGAAATGTCAATTAATTTTCCTGGTAAAACAGATTAATTAAATAATACATCTTAATTCTTTTAAGAATCTACATATAAGCCCCATTGACAATTCCTCTCCTAATGTTACGTTCCCTTATATTTTTCTATACATACATTTAGCAGATGTCCTTAGCATAGGTACCTTGTACTCAGCCCCATTCATCAGCCAATAATTCCACGAGATTCAAATATACCTCCAGCTGAAGTTGTGAATATGGAAACATTGAAAGGTCACTGGGAGAATCGATCTTCAAAGTAGAAGAAAATGTTGCTGTAAAACGTTAATAGATCAGCAATGGTAAATGCTAAAAAGATAATTCAAAAAGTATTTTACTCATCATAAATAAATTATTATGAATTATTAATACTCTCACATTAAATTAAGAAAATGTCATGGCATACTGACTTAAAACCAAAGATAAAAATAAGCACCCAACAATTTAACACGTTTGTCCTCATTTTATTGACACTGATGTTTATGTTACACCTGTGAATAGTACTTTTGTAACATTGATTCAACAGTCGCACCTTTACATTTTTCAAAGTATACTGTACCAATTATTTCTCAATAATACGCAATATTGTAATATTGTAACTACAATTACTGGATGCTATAATTTAATATGATGTATATAATTTGATGTATAGTTCACAAGTTCTTATTGAAAAAGAATATTTTAAAAATCAACAAAGACAAGAATTTAAAAAAAGCAGCAATATATATAGTTTTATATAATATATAAATATTTATATATATATATATATATATATATATATATACACACACACACAGACACAAATATATAAATACTGGTCTATAACTCTAAGATTTATTTAGAAAATGATTTCTAGGGCAAGTTTAAATTTATTGATCCATAGGTTAATGATGAGGGTTAGATATATTATTGTTCAGTATTTACTTAATTGATTAAGGAGCTACTGACTGCTTTGTAGAATACAATTATAGTAAATATTGGCTACAGTTATCGATCTAACTTGTACATTATCATGGAATCTCTGGAGAACGAAACAAGCTTTGTTTAATTTACATTTGCAGGAACAGTGGACTGTTGTTTTTTTAAACTTAGAAATATAAAGCAATTTCTGATTGTTTTAATAGTTAAACAGTTTAGCATGGCTTACTAATATACAATCTGCCATCTGAATGTCATGTTTTAACCCCTTTAATTGTAAAACTCTTTGTGACACTTCAGTGACTTACCAGAGAGACAGAGGGAGCTCTCTCTGTGTCCAGTACATTAAGAAAGTAGCCTCACTATTTATACAATCTAAGTGACAATATGATAAACCATAATATCATTATTGAAAACGACTGTTACTGAATGTTATTCAGCAAATTTATGGCCAAAATAATAGAGTTTGAAGTATAGTTGAAGTTTCAAAATAGACTATTTTGATCTTAAGTTTGCAATTTCCTTCTCAATTCCTCTTTCATGAGCAAAGCCTTACGTATGCCTATTCTATGCTTTGTTATATGGTATTTCCTAATAAGTTGTACTTATGATGCATGTCATTAAAAAAAAAGATACTATCCTGTGCCTGCTTTAGACACTTTAGCAATAATATATTAAGAATTCTTATTGACTCTACTATCAGTTTGACAGGACATACCCCATCACCAACATTGCACACCCAGGACATGCCTAACCACCCACATTGCACACCCAGGACTTGCCCCAGCACCCCAGGACATGTCCCGTCACCCATGTTGCACACCCAGGACATGCCTAACAACCCACATTGCACACCCAGGACTTGCCCCGATCACCCCCGCTTGCACACACAGGACTTTCCCCAGCATCCCAGGACATGCCCGATCACCCAAATTACATACGCAGGACCTGCCCGTCATCTGCATTTCACACCTAGGACATGCTGCAGCACCCCGAGACATGCCCCATTACCCACATTGCACACCCAGGATTTATCCCATCACCCACATTACAGATCCAGGACTTGCCCGATTATCCACATTGCACAACCAGGATATACCACATCACCCACATTGTACACCCATGATTTACCCCAACACCCCAGAAGAATATGCCCTATAACCTACATTGCATACCCAGGATTTACCCCAGCACACAATAATATGCTTTATCACTCACATTGCACATCTATGACTTGTCCCTTCACCCACATTGCGCACCAATGACATGCCCCAGCACCCACATTACAGACCCAGGACTTGCCCGATCACCCGCACTGCACACACATGACTTACTCCAGCACCCCAGGACAGGCCCATCACCCAAATTGCATACGCAGGACACACTCCATTACACACATTGCACACCCAGGACATGTTTCAGCATCCCAGGACATGCCACATCACTCACATTGCACACCTAGGACTTGCCCCATCACCCACAATGTACACCCAAGATTCACCCCAGCGCCCCAGAACATACCCCATAAACCACATTGCACACCCATGACATGCCCCATCACCCACATTGCACACCCATGAAATGCCCCATCACCCACATTACAGATACATGACATGCCCCATCACCCACATTGCAGATCCATGACATGCTCCATTACTCACAATCAGTGCCGAATTGGGGGAGAAAACAGCCCTGGAAATAATTTCATACCAGCCCTTTCATAAAAGGGAAAAACATGAATTTTAAAGCACATTTGAAGATTGCTATATACACCTGTGCAGGGGTATATATAAGGGCAGTATGTGAGACATAATCTTGTGTACTTATGCGGGTCATATACTGCCCTGTGCAGGGGTGTATATCAGTGCAGTGTGTGAGATATAACCTTGTGGACATACTGGGTGGATATACTGATTTACTCGAGCACCCAGATTTCACTCACAAGACTTGCCTAGCACATATGACCTACTCCAGCACCCAGATTCTACTCAAAGGACTTGCCCCAGCATCCAGCACTTACAGGACATACTTCAGCACCCAGGGCTTACCCCAGCCCCCAGATTGCACTCAAAGGACTTGCCCCAACATCCAGGACTTACAGGACATACTCCAGCACCCAGGACTTACCCCATACCCCAGATTGCACTCAAAGGACTTGTCCCAACATCCAGGACTTACTCCAGCCTACAGATTGCACTCAAAGGAGTTAACCGAGAATGCAGATTACACTAATAAGACTTACCCCAGAATGCAAATTGCACTCACAGGACGTACCTGTCAGACTCCCCAAAGAAGTAACTCACCGGAATATCCTGGAATCCAGACGATCACAATTTCCTCCATTCTAGACTCAATACAATACTCTCCTGCAAAGTTACCATCACCTTGACAACAAGCAGAACACGCTACGCACGGCGCGTGACGTCAGGCCCGCGAGGATTTAAAAGGAGACTCTGCATTCAGTATGACGCTGAGTGATTCTCGTGTTTCCTGCCTTATTATTCTCCGTTACTTCAGCCGATTTGGATTGTCTTCGTTTACCGCTACCTTGCCTGTGCCCCTGACCTCGGATTTCCTTTTGACTACTCTCCTATGCTTGTGCCCCCGACCTTTGGACCGGCTGACGTTGCTTCTCTTCTGGCTCCCATTTACCTGGCGTTTCCCCGGATTATTCTCCTCAACCGTAGTGCCGCTTGTATATTGCTGTATACTACTACTGAATGGACTACACCTTCCAGTGAGACTGTCTGCCTTCGATGTCAGTGCCTATATTTCCTACCAGGTGTGTTCCTCACCGTGATCACGGTATTGCGGCTTAGTTATCCTGCATGTTGGTTTCCACCCCCTGTTTACCTCACATAATCACTCAGCCGTTATGGAAACCGCAGGACTTACAGAAGCAATTACGGCCCTTACCCAACAAGTATCGTCCCTAACCCAAACTGTACAAGAACTACAGACCGGACAAAATCAGTTGCAACAACAATTACAACAACTACAAACCAGAATTCCAGAACCTGCAGTATCGGCTCCTTTTTCAGTCCCGGCATCTAGCAATCTGGAGGGGGCCACAGCCTTAGAGCCTCAAGTCGTCATGCCAGACAAATTCTCAGGGGACAGAAAGAAATACCGTACCTTTATTACTGCATGTCAAATCCTGTTTAATTTAAAACCACGTACTTATGCATCTGATTTTGTAAAAGTACACACAGTGATATCCCTTCTTACTGAGGAACCTCAATTGTGGGCCCACCATTTGCTACACAGTAACAGCCCTCTACTTGAATCTTGGGGATCCTTCCGCCAAGCACTAGACTCACTGTATGAAGATCCTTTTAGAATTTCTTCAGCAACCAACACACTTCGCTCCCTCCAACAGGGAAAACGACCGGCAGAGGAATATATCACAGAGTTTCGCCGAGTCGCCCTAGAAACCACATGGAATGAAGCGGCTCTATTAGACCAATTTCGCCTGGGGTTATCCGATGCTCTTAAAGATGAATTGGCACGAGTGGGAATACCCTCTTCCCTGGATACACTGACACGCATGGTGACACAAATTGACCGTAGATTACGAGAAAGAAGAGCGGAGCGTGGGGTACCATCTTATTCTATGAACCCAACTTCACCTCAGATCTTTTTTGAATCCACGCCAACGATCCCTAATACAGAGGAACCCATGCAAATCGGTCTTATTAGGGGACCTCTACCTGCTGAAGAGAAGGCTAGAAGGAGAGCCCAAAATTTATGCCTTTATTGTGGAAGACCAGGCCATGCATATAGAGATTGCAGGATCAGACGACGCCCAACTCAGGGTAAGAACAATTCTGCAACATCTTCCACTGACACAGTTATTCCGCCCAACCTGATGCCTCACCTATCTCTTTCCCTTTCCTTACAGTGGACTAAAGAACCCATACGATTATCAGCCATGGTTGATTCCGGCGCCAGCGGTTGCTTTTTGGACATAGAATTGGCCAAGACTCTTTGCATTCCACTCCAAAAGAAAGCCACACCTCTACAAATACAATTAGTAGATGGAAGTCCATTAAAGACTGGTCCGGTTACTCATGAAACCATACCACTTATTGTTACTATTGGAGAAAGACATCAGGAGATTTTACAATTTGATATCGTACCTGCTCCAGTATTCTCAGTGATTTTGGGGCTACCTTGGCTTCGAAACCATAATCCTATGATTAACTGGGAGACAGGCACCCTAGTATTTTCTTCTAAGATGTGTACCTCAAAATGTCTGATCCGGTCCTTGATATGTCTCACCAACAATCCCATACAGAACCTTCCATTGGCATATCAAACGTACCAGGATGTTTTTGAAAAGAAAAAAGCAGATACCCTGCCTCCACACCGAAGCTATGATTGCCCAATTGATTTACTGCCTGGGGCTCCCATACCCTTCGGACGAATATATCCCTTGGCGGAGCCTGAACTGTCCTCTCTGAAGGAATATATTGATGAAAATATTGCTAAAGGTTTCATCAGACCTTCCACCTCTCCAGCAGGAGCTGGCATCTTTTTTGTCAAAAAAAAAGACGGAGACCTAAGACCTTGTGTGGATTACAGAGAATTGAACCAAATTACCACCAAGAACCGTTACCCTCTACCTTTAATCTCTGAACTAATGGATCATCTACGTACTGCACAAATATTTACCAAGATTGACCTTAGAGGAGCCTACAATTTAGTAAGAATAAAGGAGGGTGATGAATGGAAGACAGCCTTTAGGTCTCGTTATGGGCATTTCGAGTACCTCGTTATGCCATTTGGCCTTTGCAATGCGCCAGCCACGTTCCAACACTTTGTCAATGACATATTTCACGACATACTAGACCAATTTGTCATCATTTATCTGGACGATATTCTAATTTTTTCCCCTTCCATAGAACAGCACCGACGTCACGTGCAGCTGGTTCTTTCCCGTCTAAGACAACATAACCTTTATGCAAAGTTGGAGAAATGCATCTTTGATACACAGACTGTGGAATTCCTTGGTTTTGTACTTTCCCCCAATAATGTCCAAATGGACCCTAAGAAAGTATCTGCAATACTACAGTGGCCTATCCCTACGGACAAAAAAGCCATACAGCGCTTCGTGGGATTTGCAAATTTCTACCGAAAGTTCATTCGAAACTTTTCTAAAGTGATTCAACCTATCACTTCACTCACTTCTAAGAAAAAGTCCTTTCAATGGACCACGGCTGCCCAAGCTGCGTTTGAATCTCTTAAACTCAAATTCACACAAGCTCCCATTCTAATTTTGCCAAACCCCACTAAAGCATATACGTTGGAGGTCGATGCCTCTGACACCGCAGTCGGGGCTATTCTGTCACAACGTCAAGAGAGTGATGACCTACTGCACCCTGTGGCCTTCTTCTCACGGTCATTGAATTCTGCTGAACGCAATTATGATGTGGGGGAACGTGAACTCTTAGCCATAAAATTGGCATTAGAAGAGTGGAGACATTTACTGGAGGGGTCTGTTTTCCCCATTACCACGTATACTGATCATAAGAACCTGGAGTATTTACGTACCGCTAAGCGACTACAACCCCGACAAGCCAGATGGGCCTTATTTTTTACCCGCTTCCAACTACATATTACATATCGCCCAGGTTCTCGCGATGGCAAGGCCGACGCACTGTCAAGAATGGCTGAAGGAGAGGAACTACCTTCTGCAGAGAAAACTACCATCCTACAACCAGAGCATTTCTTGGCAGTCACCCAAACCCTCTGGGAATCTCTCAAATCCCACTCTCGTTCACTCCCACCCTCTGAACACACTAATCTCGATTACCGTCAAGAATTATATTTTCACAGAGATAAAGTTTTTGTGCCCCCCGAGACTCGTTTACAGGTCCTCCAAGCCTTTCATGATACTCCGGCGGCCGGTCATGGTGGTATACAACAAACCAGAGATCTTATCCAACGAACATTTTGGTGGCCTACATTACACAAGGATGTCTATGCGTTCGTGTCATCTTGTGAGATCTGTGCTCGATCCAAAAACAAGAAAATACTTCCATCTGGTCTACTTCAGCCACTTCCTGTTCCCTCAAGACCATGGGGGGATATATCTATGGATTTTATTACAGACCTTCCTCGTTCCAAAGGATTCACCACCTTGATGGTGGTAGTGGATCGCTTCACCAAGACCGCACATTTCATTCCATACAAGACCCTTCCCTCAGCTCAAGAAACTTGCGAGCTATTCATACAGAACATTTTTCGTCTCCATGGTCTTCCAGAAAACATCGTATCTGATCGTGGGTCCCAATTTACCTCTAAATTCTGGAGGGCATTTTGTGAAGGTCTGCACATCCACCGATCACTTTCCACTGCCTTTCACCCTCAAAGCAATGGCCAAACGGAACGTACAAACCAGACCCTGGAACAGTACTTACGTTGTTTTTCTTCACACCTTCAGGATAATTGGGCGGACTATTTGCCTCTCGCCGAGTTTGCTTACAACAACCATATGCACCGATCCATCCGAATGTCTCCGTTCTTCGCTAGCTATGGTTATCATCCTTCAATGCTTCCAGGTTCCCCTGTATCCAGCACGGTTCCCTCTGCATCACTTCATGTCAGCAATCTGGTCCAAAACTTTACAGTGGTACGCAATACGTTACGGCGAGCTCAAACCCATTATAAATTTTTTTCTGACCAACACAGATCTTCGGCCCCTGTCTACAAAGTGGGGGATAGAGTATGGCTTTCCACCAGACATCTCAAATTATCATGTCCTTCAAGGAAACTGGGCCCTAAACATCTTGGCCCCTTTCGTATCCTGGAACGTATTTCCCCTTTGGCCATGAGACTGGAACTTCCTCCCTCTATGAAGGTACACCCGGTGTTTCATGTATCCCTTCTGAAACCGTGGATATCTGATCCCTTTCCCAATAGATCCGTGGTACCTCCTGCCCCTGTTTTGGTGGATGGTGCGGAGGAGTACGAAGTAGAGGAGATTCTGGACTCTCGTTTGTTTAGAAGACAACTTCAGTATCTAGTCCATTGGAAGGGTTATGGCATTTCTGATAGATCTTGGGAGCCTGCTATTTTGGTTCATGCCGACGACTTGGTTCGTTCCTTCCATTCTCGCTTCCCAGATCGGCCTGGTCCTCAGCGTGCCCGGAGGTCCCGCCTTGGGGGGGGTACTGTCAGACTCCCCAAAGAAGTAACTCACCGGAATATCCTGGAATCCAGACGATCACAATTTCCTCCATTCTAGACTCAATACAATACTCTCCTGCAAAGTTACCATCACCTTGACAACAAGCAGAACACGCTACGCACGGCGCGTGACGTCAGGCCCGCGAGGATTTAAAAGGAGACTCTGCATTCAGTATGACGCTGAGTGATTCTCGTGTTTCCTGCCTTATTATTCTCCGTTACTTCAGCCGATTTGGATTGTCTTCGTTTACCGCTACCTTGCCTGTGCCCCTGACCTCGGATTTCCTTTTGACTACTCTCCTATGCTTGTGCCCCCGACCTTTGGACCGGCTGACGTTGCTTCTCTTCTGGCTCCCATTTACCTGGCGTTTCCCCGGATTATTCTCCTCAACCGTAGTGCCGCTTGTATATTGCTGTATACTACTACTGAATGGACTACACCTTCCAGTGAGACTGTCTGCCTTCGATGTCAGTGCCTATATTTCCTACCAGGTGTGTTCCTCACCGTGATCACGGTATTGCGGCTTAGTTATCCTGCATGTTGGTTTCCACCCCCTGTTTACCTCACAGTACCCCAGGATGCAGATTTTTTTTTTTTGTAGTAAATTAGGATATGACGAACATATTGGTATCTAAAAAAAGTTCTTATGGTGATAAAAACAATATATAATTTGTGTGGGTACAATATGTGAGAAAGAAGAAAAATACAGCTAAATACAAACACCCCAGAAATGTCAAAACAGCCCATGTCACCAAGGGAAAGACAAGGCCAAAAGGTCATGTCACTAAAGGGCAATAACTGATATTTCCTGTCAATAAATATCTAGCCAGACTGGTACAGTTAGCTAGACATTGACAATGGTATAGCATTTGGACCATCAGTATGTATCAGTAGACACTAGGGGTGGTTTTCATCTTTGTAGCTGTCACATTCAGGTACGAGGAGAACGCTTTGCAGACTCTATAAAGGTCTTTGCAACGGACCCCGGCAATAGAACAGAATTATTCTGCCTGAAGGAATTCCACCCTATGGTTGATCCGCAGGTTTCGTTCCCCCAGGACTTTTTCACTCTGAGCTATTACCAGGATACTGAAGCTAAACCCAACAAACAGGAAGCTGGATACGGAGTACAGGACCAAGGCGAAGGTACCATGGGTGCATGCAGAAGAATGGGCAAACAGGCGAAAGTTCAGGGCTGGCAGCAAACAGTGTGAAATGGCATCAGTGTAGCTATGTAGCAAAAGGCCCGTGAATTTCAGAGCCACACGGAATCATTGCCACACCACCTCAAGTTGTTTGCACCTGAGGCTAGTGTCTCAGTCACACACCATAGTTACTGCTCTGTCTTGCAAGAAAAACTGACAAGGTTTATCCCTGCACCATTCACAGTTAAGTCAGTGAGATATTCATCTCAACCCTCCTGCAACTCACATTTTAGTGAATAAACTCCAGAATATCTGCAAATATTTCAGGTCTTGCAAAGAGATGAACAAGTCTAATCACATAATTAGTATTTTGACATAGACATGACATCTGTATGCCCTTGCTCTAAAGGACAATTTCCATTGCTAAAGGTGAGATTTTATTTCCCAAGTTCAAAAGATCGCGTTTTATTCTCGATACAGATATTTTAATGAGCAGATTGAATTTCAGTTCCTTTGAAATAATCATGAATATATTTGTATATAATTATAATATTATATTACTTTGTATATATTTCATATTTAGTAGCATGGGGAATTGGATCACAACTGATGAATTAATTCTTACTATTAGCTAATGTAAAATACTGTGTTGTGGAATTTAAACTTTATATAAGGGTCGATTCAATATGCACCAATTTGTGAAATATAACTACCCAATATCACTGAATTCAGGTCCATTTGGCAGTTTGGACCGTTCAGATACCAAAGCATTTGGTAGAGACATTTTCGCCTTGAAAATCATAGATTTTCGGCTACCAAATGTGCGATGATCACATTCAAAGACTCTTGGCATTCGGTAAGATAGCTCAATTTCAGGCATTTCAATTCTCCAGTTAAAATCTGGAGAATTAAAATGAATATGACTCAAAATTAATTTTAAAAAATAGCCCTCCTTGGGGTCAACTGCTGCTGGCCCCATAAATAAATTGTTTACCCTCAGTTAAAATTAAGGGCAGGTAGTCCTGGTCCCCCATAATAATAAATGGGTCTGAGAGCTGTCCAAAGGTCTCCCAGCCATCAATATAATATAATAAAATAAACCCCCCAGGTCTGGAGACTGACTAAATGCTTATGGACACCCTCCCATAAAAAAAACATACCACTCCAAAGGCCTCCAGGTGCCTCATCTATAAAAATTACTCTCCCCAGTCCCGATCAAAATAATTAAAATTAAAAACTATCTTCCCATACCTCTACCTTGCACAGGAAGGGGGAGACGAGTCACCTATAAAACAAACTCCCTTTGGGTGCCCTTTGAATAAAATTATACCTGTTCCTGATGTCCAGTGATGGCCCATGATGTCCTTGAATCATCATCTTCAGCCCAGGGAAAAAGGCAACCCACTAATAAAAATGAATCCCCCTAACACTAATTAAGAAAAATCATGTGCATCCTATCCTAGGTATCCCTCATCAGTGGAGGACAGATACAACTGAAATCCCTGCTTGCTGATTCTGTAAATCAGAAGCTTCCCTATTCCAGCTCTATCCTTGACTGGGTTTTGAAAATCTTCTATTTGAAGTCGATGGGGAGGATAGAGGGTACCACTTTGGTTCGGTGTGTTTCAGGCATGTTTTGGAGGTTTTCAGTTTTAGCAGATATCGATGTGGAATTGACTATGATTTCTGAATTGTGGACATATTGGGTATCTCATAATTCAGTTCATGATGTGCCCCAAAACAGTCCAGTCTTCAAAGGCACCAGCACCATTTTGCGGCCGACTATTGGTGGAATCCCTGTCTATTTAGCAGTTTTTTTGTTCGCTTTTTTCGATGAGGAGAAGATGTTTCAAATAAAAGTAATGAAGATTGTGTTTTTTTTTATTTTTTACAATTTTTTTTATAGAATATTAAAGGATATGATCAAAATGATGGCACCCAATGAAAGCCCTTCTTGTCCCGATAAAAACAATATATAATTTGTGTGGGTACAAATGACAAAGAAGAAAATTACAGCTAAACACAAACAAGCACAGAAATGTTAAAATAGCCATTGTCCAGAATGGACAAAAATGTTTCAAAGGCTGTGAAAAAGAAGCCAGCACTGGCTCTACTCACAGCCTTTGAAAATCTGGAGGGCAGGTACTTCATCGCTGCTGCATCCGAGCAGCCGCTTTACCGCCGTCACTTCACCACACGACAGCTCGTCGCGGGATATTTCATTGCGGGACATTTCATCGCTAAAGGTGAGTTTTAATGTGTTAGAGTTAGAAGATAGAGTGTTACAATTAGAATTTTAGTATCGGGGTTTAGGTTATAATTAGGGTTTAGGGGGTTAGAATTAGTTTTCAGGGATCGGGGTTAATTTTAGTATTAGGGTTTAGGGGTTAATTTTAGTATTAGGGTTTGGGGGTTAGTATTAGGGTTTAGGGGGTTAGTATTAGGGTTCGGGGGGGTAGTATTATGGTTTAGGGGGTTAGTATTAGGGTTCGGGGGTTAGTATTAGATTTCGTTGGTTAATTTAATTTATACGTTTGGAAGAGCTGACAGTTCAGCGTTGAACTGTCAGCTCTTACATAGCCGCGTCCGCGATGAAGCGGCTGCGTTATTCTTCATTGCTGACAGTTCAGCGTTCTAACTGCTGCGCTGAACTGTCAGCGATGAAGTCGCCGCGCTGAAGTGTCCTAGACCCCTGTCCTTAAGGGGTTAAACATTATTTTACTTTTTTCTTGGAGTTCTATTAGTTTTCTATTCATTCTGAATATTCCTTGCTTTATCTGCCTTTTCTACATAGCAACCTTTTTTTTGTCACGATAGGTTGTACATTTATTTATGAAAAAATACTAGAAAAAAAAAATTACAATCAGCCCCCTGTATTAGACTGATACTAGATTGTTAACCTGTCCAATCATCTGGAATTTTTACACATGGGAACTGATATTGTTTTTTTCTAGAGAAGTGATTCTTACTATTGCTATTATATGTGAACTAAATTACATTATGCATATATAAAAAATAACATAATTATTCCCACAGCGATGTGCATAGCTTCAGAATAATTAGAATTTTTTCCCAGGGTCACTGCAGGAGTGTTTGCTGCAAAGAATATAAAATATTTAGTATTCCATTGAAGACTCATTCTTGAAATGCTTAGGCCTATGCTATATAATAACATGCCATGCCTGATCCTCTGGGTTTGTGGCAAAAATGGCTCCAACCCTAAATAGCAATGAAACCTATAATTCCTCCTATAGATTTCACTTTAAACTTTAGGCTTAATGGGATATATACCATGTAGGCCTTGTTCATACCTTACTCATACCAATGTCATGAATCACATACAGAAGCTATGTTTTCATTTCATTCAAAGTTTCTGGAATGATGGTGTGGAGTGAGGACTCTCACTGCCTTAAAAAAGAATTTATACTCTTGACAGCTGTGAGAATTATAGAATGTGCCACTAAAAACTATTTTTCCTTCTAATATTAGATAAGCATGAAGTAAATAAAAGCTCCTCTAAAATTGCAGTTCAAGTACTGCTTTTTATGAATTGCAGCAACATCTGTTACATTTACTTTTGCTAGTAAGTTTTCACAGATCTGTTTCCTAGAATTCCAATTACCATGGAAATATCATTCTACCAATCGGGGTAAGGAATACTTCCATGCTGTATAGTTTGTTCTCCCATGAGCACTGAAGTGTGGGGCAGCAGTGTCAAATAGAATTGAGGGATACAAGTAGACAGAGTATAAATTAAACCAACAATAACACTCAGGGAACAATTTTACATTCTCAAAACTAGTTTGAAACCACAAATATTTATGAGCACAGAAGCTTGGCAACAAAATGTTTACAACCATCTATGGACCTATATTCTAGGGAACTGATGGCTATGTTAGAATTCAAAATTCCAGTGGCTCTCAACTTATTATCATGGGCATCCGCAGAATTTTTTTCAGGGGGGAGGCATACTTTTACCTTCGTCCATGCTGCGCCGCGCCTCTTTTAGATAATGTCATAAAGTGGAGGTGCTTAGTTATTATCAGTGCAGCATGCAAACGGTTCATAAACGGTGATGCCACAGCATCACTTTGCAAATTAAAATAAGCCACTGTCAGGTACCAATTAACATGCCACAGTCACTTTGCCATTAAAATATGCAACAGTGTGTTTGCCTATGAAAATATACCACCGTTTGTTAATTAAATCAGGGATTGACAAAGTTAACTGAGTTTTAGGAGCCAGCTAAAAAAATCTAGTAGCCAGACAACAGCACATACACACAGTCACACACACACACACACACACACACACACACACACACACATACTTATCCATTAGTATGCAGTATTATTTTGACATTAATATACCAGTGTTATTTTATTAAGCCACAGCCAATTTGCCCAATAATATGCCAGTATAATGTAGCCATTTACTATGTCAGGTTTTGTCACTCAATATGGCAGGATTTAGCCATTTAATATTCCAGATTTTGTCACTCAACATGCCAGTGTTTCGCCACTCAATATGGCAGTATTTAGCCACTCAATATGCCAGGATTTTGCCACTCAATTTGCCAGGATTTTGCCACTCAAATGCCAGGATTTAGCCACTCGAATATGCCAGGATTTAGCCACTCAATATGCCAGTATTTTGGAACTCAATATGCCAGGATTTAGCAATTTAATCTGGCAGGTTTTGTCACTCAATATGGCAGGATTTAGCCATTTAATATGCCAGGATTTTTCACTCAATATGCCAGGATTTAGCCACTCAGTATGCCAGGATTTGTCACTCAGTATGCCAGGATTTAGCCATTCAGTATGCCAGGATTTAGCCACTCAATATGCCAGGATTTAGCCCTTTAATATGCCAGGATTTGTCATTCAATATGCCAAGATTTAGCCATTTAATATGCCAGAATTTATCCACTCAATATGCCAGGATGTAGCCATTTAATATGCCAGGATTTAGCCACTCAATATGCCAGGATTTAGCCATTTGATAAGCCAGGATTTGTCACTCAATATGCCAGGATTTAGCCACTCACTATGCCAGGATTTAGCCACTCAATATGCCAGGATTTAGCCACTCAGTATGCCAGGATTTAACCACTCTATATGCCAGGATGTAGCCATTTAATATGCCAGGATATGTCACTCAATATGCCAGGATTTAGCCACTCAATATGCCAGGATTTTTGCTCGTTACAGTGAACCCTCCACCCCCCCCCCCCCCCCCTTGCCCAGTAATTACCTCCTGGATGCTCGTCTCCTCCGTGCATTCTTCCCTACTGCACGGAGGAGGGAAACACAGACACCGGATATGACGTAACGTCACATCCGGTGGCAATGTTTTTGGTTTTTTTAAACTTTCTTTTTTTCGGCGGTTACATCCAGCAGATAAGGACTGCCGGCTGTTGTCCGCATGACTGTCTCCGTGTGAGACAGTCATATGGGTTAGCAGCAGGGGGCACTTTTTTTTTTTAAATCGAAAATAATATAGAGATGCATTGAATGCATCTATGCTGCAAACCCACCAGAAAACTTACTACATTGTTTAACTCATAGCCCTGCATGTTACATTGTAAAAACATGACCCACCATTGTGACATGCTAAAAGAGTTAGCTGTGGAATGACCTCACAGGCACAATCAAATTCCTCCAGGTTAAGATCTCTGTCAATATACCGCAACACAGAATGCACTTGTAATCATAGCTGATTATATTTCACTTGTTTTCTTACCTGTTTGTGTTCTATGTTCAATCTTTATATTTATATTTTAATATTTTCTACTTTTTATTTTATATTATGAACTATTGTAACAATGTAATGCTCATGGATATAGACTTGAAAATGAGAGAAATCTCAGTGTATCCTTCCTGGTAAAATACTTAATAAATAATAAAACTTAACCAAATATTTACATACATGCCCCAAGGTCATATCATTCCATTTTCTGAGATAATCACCCTTTAAAGATTAGATCTATAAGGTTTTTTTTTTTAATTCTTAGTTTCCCATGGAAGTTCTGCCCTGAAGATATTCTTTTAATCTAGTAGGTCATCCAAGGTTCAAAAATACCTTAGATTTTATAACTTAATCCTTTTTCGTGACAGGAAGACCATCAATTTTGTAAGGATGTAGTTGCACGTTGTGTGATATATGCAATGATCCAGACCATGTAATATTGCAACTTTGCCAATTCATTCATATCCTCTTGTTAATATCTGTTGGACATATTTTCAAGTTTTGTTTTATATAATACTTTGATTTTAACTGCCATCATATAATATGCTGTCCTTGTTAGTGTTCATTTTATTAAAAAAAATAACGCATTTGTTTTTTTCTACAAAGAAAACTATGCACAGCTAACAAACTATCCTATCTAACTACCAAATACTTTCAGTTTACAGAGAATTCCTGGTAGCATATTTTAGTTTGTGTCAATTTTTCTTCTAGGTGTTGGAAAACATTCTGACATTCAATGGGAAAGTTTATTTATTATTTCATGATATAAACCATATATGGTCAGATATATAAATATTTCTTTATTTTGGAATGTACAACTTATTTTTTTGTCATATTATTGAATCAGAAATAAATTGTGTATTTGTGTATATAGACTGATACATCAGTTGTACAAGCTATTCCTTTCTAGTGAGGTCAGCTCTTTCCTTTATCCTTGTAAAGTGGATCTCATAGGGGCTATTCACTAAAACATGAGTTTCAGTGAGTTGAGGTAAGTAATACATTTCATCTCATTAATGTAGTTATACATTGTGCAAACCTGGTGAGATTCCCTCACTAATCAAACTCACCAGGTTTGTCCCTGCACAATGTATAGCCAAACTGGTGAGATTAAATTGGGTAATAGTCTCATACCTTGAGTGTTGGCAATTGTAACAACCCCAAGATGTACTTGTAAATTAGAGAATATCTCAATGTATAAGTTAATTAAGTTAATGTTTCAATTCTCATTTGAGATATGTAGAAACTGGCACCGTTTACATTTTTTAATTAAACTCCCCCACAGCCTCATTCCTCACTATAGCTAAATAAATAGATGCTATTTGCGATTATGATATAAAAGAGATCTAGAAAAAAACAAATCATATTACTGGGCTCTATTCATTAAAAACTGAACTGTGGTAACCTGACAAGGGAATTGCAAAAATCATGCATTAATAGATCGAGTAGGATAGGTAAGTTGGAGAATATTTCTAACTCAGTCTGATTTTTGCATTTTCCCTGTCAGTTCACTACAGTAAACTTCTTAGTGAATAGAACCCACTGGGAGTTATTCACTAAATATGAGGTGCAGGTGAGTTGAGTTAAGTTCAGGGCCAGCGCTTCCTATAGGCAAGGTATGTGCCGACCAAGGGCTCAGATCTGCTAAGGGTACTCTGCCAGACCTGCACGGAGGGTAGGCGCTGCTCTGAATGAGCATGAACCTAGAAATTCCCCTGATGCCCCAGACTCCCTGATGTCTGATAGGTGTCAGTAGGACACAGACATCCTCCTATGCTGCTTGACACGTCCGCTGGGTCTTCTGAGGTGGAACGTCGAGAGGTTACATGACCCTGGCGGAAGCCAAGCTCTTTCGGCAAATAAATGTTACTGGCACGCTGTTTGGGGACATATATGGCACTGGAAAGCAATTTTAGGACAGTTTGCACTGAAAAGCTAATTGGGGATATAGATCCTATCACAATCTGTTTGGGCAAAGAGATTGCGCTGGTAAGCTGTTTGGGCCCAGAGATGGCACTGGCAAGCTGTATGAAGACACATATGGCACTGAGAAGCAATTAGGGTAAAAAGATGGCAATGGCAAGCTGTTTGGGGTCAGAGATGGCACTGTGTTTACATTTAAAAATGGGGAGGGTGCCAAACATAGGTTCATAAGGGGTGAAGCCAAGGGGGCAAAGCCTTCTAACAGGAGAGACTCACCAGTTTTAGTTCTTAACATAACATAGTTAAATCAGTGAGATGCAATGTTTAGCTTACCTCAACTCAATTGCACCTTATGTTTAGAGAATTGGTCTTTTTGTCTATGCACATTTGCTTATGTTCAACACTCACTAGAGTTTTCAATGCTCCTTTTGATTTTAGCTCACTCACCACTTACATTGTGTAAGGTTAATTTCTCTACTGCAGCCATTCAGGTCATTTTGGAGAACCCACAACAGTTAGTTTGAAAAGGATTTTATCATGTCTATGGAATTTTATAAAGTTAGACTGATACTACAGAATTAAATCTCCCATAGGCTTACTCAGTCATTTCCAGATTTAACCTTCCAAAGTTCTCCTAAAATTAATTTTGTTAGTAGAGTTGGCTGGTTGTGTATTTTTGTACTAATAGAGCAGTGTCTCAGTTTAATGGATTTAAGTAGCGCTATAGATAATTCCTCATGGGGCATTTTCGGTGCAACTGCACAGCAGTAAACTAATTAAGAATATTTTATCTTTGTAACTCTGACCTTACAAATCCCATCCTACAATATAGACATGTAACTTTTCAAAGAAATATATGATTTAATTGTTCAAATACATGTCTGCTACTCTACTAATACTTGTAGTTTTAAGGTCATGGATTAATGTGTATGTGGTGGACAGGGATGGAAAGGATCATTCTTGGGAGAAGTAGAGGTCAACTTAGCCTGTAGCACTTTGATAAAGAAGGATATCTCTAAGAGTAAAATTGACCCTACTTTCATATTTGCACAGTGGATCTTCATGTAAAAAAAAGTGTTTTGAAAAAATAATTGCTAACTGAGCAATATAGCACTTTATTTAAATGACACAGAAGCCATTTGCATGAAATGTTAGGTAAATTGGCAACGATTTGGCACAAAATGTCATGGTTCATTATATAAGAGCATGTAATTAAATGTAAATGTCATTATTTAATATATCCTGTAGTGCCAAACATTATCATCTATTGAAAAATCTAATCTACTAACATTCACCTCTTACTATAAAATCATCACATTTTTCTTACCAAGCACAGTTTGTGTTACAAATACCAAACATAGTTTCCCTGAGGATATGTATAATTTCAGACTTACGAAATCTGGCTAAAATCTTATTTTCCATATTAACAAGCAAATATTACATTACTTTCATTCAGTAGCTGCCATAGATCTTGTCTTTCACAATGAAAGGATAAAGGGTTTAAAGCTTATTGTGTGTGTGTGTGTGTGTGAGAGAGTTTTCAACAATAAATGACAATTTACAAGCTGCTAAACACAGTCATCATAGTACAAGTAATATGTGTGTATTGACATTGCATATAATATATAACTGTATAAATATACAGTTATATGCGTAACAATTATTTACAAAAATAAATCATTTAAATGAATGTATTATTCTTTTAACTCATTTATGATTAGCTATTCAAACAGAACAAAATCCAACATAGAAACAAACCTCTTATGTTACAGCTGGCAACAGCATAATTTTAATATCACTGCATCCGTTACCACTTCTAGGATAATGCAAATTCTATCAATTCAAAGAAATGATGAACATAATACATTATTAGCTAATATATATTACAATTAGTGTGTCTATCATCAAATTAAAGAGACAGTATAGCCTGAAGCACAAAGGCCTTGTAGTGCAAATAAGTACACACAAAAAGTCAACTAAATGATCAGTCAGGGTGTGGTGTCAGTCAGATCTGAGTGTTGTGATATGGTTGGTTTATGTTCATCCTTGATCAGCCTTTACATGAAGAGCATGAACTCCTTACAGCTGAAATGTGCTATATTCAATACCTGACATGTCTAATAGGATGGCTAAAAAAAAAAGAGAAGTTGAGAATTAAAGTAATTAAAGTAAACCCATATGGATATGGAAAAATAAAAATAAAAAAACATTCAAAAGTGACTCATACACAAAGATTCAAAAATGTGAAATCCTATTAACAGCAGAATTTTTATTGGAAACAAGAGATAAAAACTGTGAATTCCAGTGCTCGGAAGGCGGTGTACCTTCTTTATCTCGCATTAATCCAAACAGAAAACGATGTCACCATCGTCACAGTCACAGTCATTACGCCCCCTCAGTCAATCATAGTATCAGAAGGGTACAGAATTGACGGTTGTACCAATGGTCTGTATGATCATGTGTTTCTCTTAGAAATAAGTGTAATAATAAAGGGTAACAGGAGGCTTTGCAACAGTTAACTCGATATTGACACAAATAGTACTCTTTAATCAGAAGTAGTGTGGTCATATGCAGAACACATTTGAGAAAATAGGTCATTAATTGGCGTACACTTTAATATCTAAACAATATTTTTAACAGGTGTCAATAATTACCCAGGATTATAATACATGATGTTTGCAGCACAACCTTTTACAATAGTAAATATTAGTATACTTTTTTGTACATAAGGTTGCCCGTGGCCGGTAAAAAATAGGCTCAATGCCAATATTAAGCATGGCCGGTATTTTTTTTGTAGAAAAGGTAGCAAGCCTATTTGTACAACATATGGATTCATAAATGGGTACAATCACAAACTTTAAATAGATAAAAGATTCACTATTAGAGAGTTTGAAAGGGTGGAGACAAGTCTAATGATGATTTAGGTAGAAATTAAAGAAAAAACTATCCATTTGGATTAAAATGAAAAATTAAGAATAACCTTTCATGAATAAGACATACAAACATGACATCAATAACATATAAATGGTCAGCAGGAAAAAAAGAACGGAGATAAAAAAAAAAACTAGAAAATTGTAATAGGGAGTATTTCTTCACACAGTACCATATATTTGCAATACCTTGAAACTCTATTTCGGTTTATAGAATAGCAATAGCATTACATGTATTCCATAAACCGAAAGTCTATAAACGGAAAGACATTCGGTTTATAGACTTTCGGTTTATAGAATACATGTAATGCTATTGCTATTTTATAAACCAAAAGTCTATAAACCGAATGTCGTTCGGTTTATAGACTTTCGGCTTATGGAATATATGTAATACTATTGGCTTTCTATAAACCGAAATAGAGTCCCCATTCATAAGAATTTCTTATGAATGGGTACTCTATTTCGGTTTATAGAAAGCCAATAGCATTACATACAATGTAATCGCCGAACCCCAAACTCCAACACGGACATACAGTGAAATGTCCGTGTTCGGGTCCGGGGTCCAAAAACCGTAAAGTTCGGTACGAACCGGAACAGTACGGTTCGGGTTCGCTCAACACTAGTTCTGAGAAGTAAAAATGTGTTGATGTGTAAGATTCCGAGCGCTTCAGTTTATATTTGTGCTTATTATTTAATAATGTTATGAGTTCAGATTTTAAATATTTTTCAGTAAAAATCACTACTTATAATTTTCAACCTATACAGGAGTCTCCTCTTTTATATTCTGTATCATAAACCATATCATAGGTAATTACATTTTTGATTTGAAAATTGTGGTTCAAGCTGTGACTGGGTGCCCACTGGCAGCGGAAGAAGTGCAAATTTGCTGCTGAAATAAAAATCTAGCAGTAATGTAAGTAACACATTACTTCATAATATGGTTTTGTATTCCCAGGGTTATATGTCTGAATCAAAGAAAAGTACTGTTGTGACATATGAAAATATAAATGTGTGCTTTTCACTAACAGCTGAGCTTAGATTAGGAGATTGAACGTTTCATCTCACCAATTTAGCTATACATTGTTCAGGGACAAACCTAGTGAGTTTGCTTTAGCAGGGGAAACAAAACATGTTTGTCCCTACACAATGTATAGTTAAAATGGTGAGATGAAATGTTCATCTGACCTCAGCACAATATATCTCACCTCAACTCACCTAGCTGCCAAATGTCATTGTTAGTACAAGTTAAATATGAGACTTAGAGCCATGTCTGGGCCATTCTTTATGTTTCATATGTACAACCTTAAATAAACCATTATATAAGATTTCTATAACTTCAATTAACTCATAATATATTTATTTCATAAACATGACATTCTGATGAAAACAAAAACAGTTCTGATCTTGATTTCTCCCACTGAATATTTAATTTGTAACATGATGTGAAATTGCATTGAGTTAGCCACACGGTCGGTACTTTATATGCATTGACATTGACACATTGTTCCTCTTTGCAAGAAGAGAGTTGTAATTTAATGGAATAATTGAGACCTTGAATAACTGTGAATGGCAACAATTATTCAGTCCAGCTGCTCTGTTAATGAACTACCTTCATGTAGTGAGTTACTGATCAACCACATATTGATAATTCCCGTGCTCGTGGTACATTAAGAATGCGCTTGCATCTTAGGTACATCTGAATTCTAATAATTTATTATTGTGTGATATGTTCATTCTAGCAAGGGATCTGAAATGACATAATTCTCACTAAGGAATAATTGGTATATTATATTTCTGTAACTACAGTTAATATTAAAATTATATAAAATCTAAATACATACATTTTTGGATCTATCCAAACAATAATATTAATATTTTTTGACATACATTAATATTGTTGTAAATGTTATAACTTATTAAGTTTACATAACCCCTGACATCTCTATATAGATATTTAGATAGTACTGGTATTTAGTGGCACTAACTATCCTTAAAAAGGAGAAAATGTAAAATGAAAACAACAAGTCCGTTGGAAGCGGCAGTAAATTGGGAGGGAGATGTTGAAGACAGAAGCTCAAACCAACATATCTTTTTATTTTTTGTACATTTATTCTCCATCCAGGACTGTTCATGCAACTGCAGATGCCAAGACAGAGGTCTTCCCACCATCTAGTTCCTGGAATGAAGAATTTTTTAGAGATGAGGTGTATTATTTTCATGTAAAATAATAAATAGTCACCCTTGAGAAAGGCCTGTCGTGCCGAAATGTTGGGTTGACTTCCTGATCTTCAGCTCTCCATTGTTGCTATCTTGTTGTTTGTCTTTTATACTGCATTTATACATCTTTGTAAGTATCTTTTGTGTATATTTCTGTAGAAGACTGTGTACACTTATATGCTAAAACTAATTTGTTACAATAAATATGTGATTTATATAATTTAATTGTTTTGTGTGCTCCTCCTATTTTTTCTTGTACTGTTACTATTTCTTTGAGGGTTTATTGAGGTCCCTTTGGAGTGATGCACCTCTATTCTTGTATTTAGCTTGTTTAGGTAGTATCTCGGATATTTTGTTAATTCTCTGAATAAATGGTGCCTGTCAATGTCTGTGCTGTCTCTGTTGTCATTATATCCTCCAACAAAATGCCTGTCAATTAGTGTATCATGAGATTAAGCAGACCCATATGAGATACCTGCATTATCAATAACTATGTGAATATAACTATGGTAGCTGACTAGAGAGCACAAAAATAATATGTGCAGCAAAACTCTGTTACGTGAAGGTTTATTAAGTGGAATGAGTGTTTCCCTCTCCTGGAGGTTGTTAAAACAGAAATAAAAAAACAAACAAAATGTTTGACCCATTTATTTAGATGTCAATAAATTGATGCTTACTATCGGGTGCTTAACCCCTTCAGGACGACGGTTATTTTTATTTTGATGTTAGCTATGGTGCGTTTAAACAAAAGTGTAAGTTTGCTTCTTAAATGAATGCCCACGTATTACATATTAAGACAGATTTGGTTTTCGATTGAAACCATTTATTTTTAGATTTTGTGGTACTGTACACAAAATAATAAAGCATGTAAAAAAAAAATTGCTTTGCATTGGGAGCCATGCATGTACGGGCATTGTCATGAAGGGATTAAAGTAAGAATAGATAAAAAATAATGATGAGGGAGTAGATTCATAAAACCTTATAAAATAGAGCAAGGGGGAGAGTGGGTACCCCTGTCTTGTATCATTTTTAATATATAGCCATGGGGATACAATCCCCAATCCCACTTCCTAGCAGTTGGAACTGTATATAAAGCCATAATTGCTTTCATAATCCATCCACAAAGACCAAATCTCCTCAATCTCTGTTCCATACATTCCCAATTTACTCTAAATAGTTGGATAGGGCTTGATGAGATTAAATAATGAAAACCAATTCTTTTTCCTTTTTTATTTTTTCCCTGCATAAGCCTCAGCATATTTATACATCAGTTATGGCTATTAAAGTGCTTAAGTGAACTTAACATATTCAAAAAGCCATTAAATAACATTTAAAGTGCATAGATTAAATTCTTTAGTATATACATATACATATATTAGCCTATGTCCCTGTTTATTATACTCTGCTTCGCTACTCCATATGCATAATTTATACAATTAGTACTAGTTAACAGAGGCATCACTAGGATTGGTGTCACCCGGTGCGGTAACTCATGGTGTCACCCCCTGGATTTCCTCCAATATCATGCCAAACAGATTCCTTGGTAATGCCAGTCAGATGGCCCATTAAATATGCCACATACAGGAGCCCCACAAATTATGTTGCACACAATAATAATATGCCAGTATTATTTTGCTGTTAATAAGCCAGCCAATTTGCCTAAAATGCCAGTAATATTGTGCCATTAAGATGCCAGTAATATTGTGACATTCAGATGCCTGTATTATTGTGCCATTCAGATGCCTGTATTATTGTGCCATTCAGATGCCTGTATTATTGTGCCATTCAGATACCAGTAATATTGTGCCATTCAGATGCCAGTAATATTGTGCCATTCAAATTCCATAATTATTGTGCCATTCAGATGCCATAATTATTGTGCCATTCAGATACCAGTAATATTGTGCCATTTAAATGCCATAATTATTGTGCCATTCAGATGCCATAATTATTGTGCCATTCAGATACCAGTAATATTGTGCCATTCAAAGGCCAGTAATATTGTGCCATTCAGATGCTTGTATTATTGTGCCATTCAGATGCTTGTATTATTGTGCCATTCAGATACAAGTAATATTGTGCCATTCAGATGCCTGTATTATTGTGCCATTCAGATACCAGTAATATTGTGCCATTCAGATGCCAGTAATATTGTGCCATTCAAATTCCATAATTATTGTGCCATTCAGATGCCATAATTATTGTGCCATTCAGATACCAGTAATATTGTGCCATTTAAATGCCATAATTATTGTGCCATTCAGATGCCATAATTATTGTGCCATTCAGATACCAGTAATATTGTGCCATTCAAATGCCAGTAATATTGTGCCATTCAGATGCTTGTATTATTGTGCCATTCAGATGCTTGTATTATTGTGCCATTCAGATACAAGTAATATTGTGCCATTCAGATGCCTGTATTATTGTGCCATTCAGATACCAGTAATATTGTGCCATTCAGACGCCTGTATTATTGTGTCATTCAGACACCAGTAATATTGTCCCATTCAAATGCCAGTAATATTGTGCCATTCAAATGCCTGTAATATTGTGCCAGTCAGATGCCTGGATTATTGTGCCATTCAGATGCCAGTAATATTGTGCCATTCAGATTCCTGTATTATTGTGCCATTCAGATACCAGTAATATTGTGTCATTCAAATGCCTGTAATATTGTGCCATTCAAATACCAGTAATATTGTGCCATTCAGATGCCTGTATTATTGTGCCATTCAGAGCCCAGTAATATTGAGCCATTCACGAGACGTCACTGTTAGTTAACATGCCCTTTTAGTCAGGGCTCTTAGTGAATGTAATCCACCATCTTGATAATGCTCAACATGAAAACAGGTAGTCATTCCTCCAAGAGTGTCATATTTATGCAACTACGTATTATTTATTGTGGCAAACCTAGCCACTTGGGACTGCCTAAGATAGAATGGTTGTGCCTATTTTCTGTTGTGTACTGCGCGCCTGTATAGTGTGGCGTCTCCGGCTATGTTTAATTTATGCTGTACTGTGTATGTCTGTTCGAATCCTCCCCATTCGTTAGCATTGCTATTAAATATCAGTTATTTTTAATAAAGTGACAGTTGAGTGACCTGCTTTAAATATCAGTATTTTTGAATAAAGTGGCAGTTGACTCTCGGACTGTGTTTCGTCTGGTGCTTGGGAGGATTTGGGAATATTGCCTGCTTCCAGCTTTGTACTTGGTTATTGCATTCTACCAGCAGAGATCCTGGGATTATAAAATTGCAGCTCCGCAACAATTGGTGGCAAGCGGCGGGATCCAACCGTACAGCAGGAAAAACGCTGTTTATACAATTGGAATTGACATACTGGAAAGCAGAAGGCAATTGATACAGATGCAGAAGTGAATGGGGACAGACCATATTGAAACGGCAAACGTTAAAGGAGCTGTTGGAAGCCAGGGGTAAGATAGCCAGCAATAAGCCTAAAGCAAGACTTATTGCCGAGCTAATGGAAGGAGACCGAGCTCGTAGTGCTACACCCCCAAACATGGAGGAGACCCCATTTGAACGAGAAATGAGGACAAGATTGGTATTTTGGCCCGCTCCAGTATCTCCAGAAATTATGACCATAATTTCGGCGGATGCACAGGAGTACGTGATGGCGCAAAGGAATCAAGCCTTCTCACCTCAAGCAGAAACCGCTGCTGTTTCAACTGTGGGCCAGGGAAGGCCAAAAATACCACATCATGCATTTAAAACTTTTTGCGAGGATAAAGACGAAATAGATGGGTTCTTGCAAGATTTTGAAAGATTGTGTGACTTGCATGATGTAGAGCAAGCTCTGTGGGTACCTTTGTTGGCAGGCAAACTGTCTGGGCGTGCAGCAGACGCCTACCGGGCTGTACCCAGAGAGGACAGCAAGAATTATGACAAGGTAAAGCAGGCGCTATTAGAAAGGTATGCCATTACCCCAGAGGCATACCGGCGCAAGTTCCGAGAATTGAAAAAAGGGGACAAAGACTCACATGCGGAGTGGGCACACAAGCTTGACCAAGCCTCACAAGGCTGGATACAAGCCAGCAGAGCTACCACCATGGAAGAGTTACGCCAGATGTTGCTACTGGAGCAGTTTTGTAATGGCCTGGCACCAGAGGCTCAAGAATGGGTGAATGACCGAAATCCTCACACCCTAACCGAAGCGGCACGATTGGCCGACCAACATTATGATGCTAGGAGGCATCATAAAAATAATAACCGAGGGTATGCAAAACCCAACCCGCAACCGTTTCCAGTTATTGCTCCTGCCCCAGAGACAGCACCATCCAGACCAGCACTTGTGGGACAACCTCCCCACTCCCGTTATAATGGCAGGTTCAACATCCAGTGCCATTCCTGTAAGCAATGGGGGCACATGGCCCGGGAGTGCACCCAAAACCGGAGCCGCAAGAACTGGAATCAGCTCCGGCAGAATATGGCCCCGCGGGCAGCTGCTCATTATTATCATGCAGAGCCAACTTTGCCAGGAGTGCCGCTTGAGTCGGCTGATGAACCCCTGGGCGTTTTGCACGATGTAATGTCCATCCATGCTACTGACAACCGACAACCACATTGCCAGACCGTGACTCTGGAAGGGAAAGAGGTACAGGGGCTACGTGATTCCGGCGCTACCTTAACTTTGGTTGCCCCGCATTTGGTGTCAGGATCAGCACATACCGGGGGATCGGTAGCAGTCCGGGTAGCAGGGGGTGCCATGTACCGGCTACCAACTGCCAAGGTACATCTGAATTGGGGTGCGGGGGAAGGTATGGTGGAGGTGGGGCTGATGCACAAGTTACCAGCTGATGTGATTTTGGGGAATGACCTGGGGCAAATGACTTCCGCTTTTGTGCCCCAAAGTCCTCGCCATGAGGCATATCCAGTGACCACCCGTCAGCAGGCTCGCACCACGGCTTCATCTTCCACACACTCTGAGGCTCAGGTAAAAGACAATGTACCCCGTGTAACCCGTGTTTCCTGGGATACCCCGACTGACTTTGAGGCAGAGGTTAAAAACGATCCCACGTTGCAAATTTATAAGGATAAGGCGACAGCTGGTCAGACAGGTTTAGAGGGAGAACAGTATGTATGGGAGAAAAATCTGTTATATCGTGTTGCTGAGCGGGTGGTAGGGGGGTCTGTACATGTGACTAATAAGCAGCTTATAGTGCCCCAGAAATACCGGCAGGAACTGCTTAGAATTGCCCACGATATTCCGCTGTCTGGGCATTTAGGGATGACAAGAACGAGGTACAGATTGACACATGCATTTTTCTGGCCAGGTATATCTAGAGATGTGAGACAGTATTGTCAGACATGTGACATTTGTCAGAGAGTGGGAAAAAGGGGTGACCGCCACAAAGCGAAATTGTGCCCCCTTCCCATTATTGAAGAACCCTTTAGCAGAGTAGCAGTGGATATAGTAGGACCACTGTCCAAGCCTAGCCCTTCCGGCAAGCGGTATATTCTGACCATTGTAGATTATGCCACCCGGTACCCGGAGGCTATAGCCCTTTCCAATATACAAGCAGAAACGGTAGCCGAAGCTATGATGAAGATATTTTCCAGGATGGGATTTCCCCAAGAGATAATTTCGGATAGGGGGACCCAATTTACAGCCGAAGTGACCCACCAGCTATGGAAGTTATGTGGCATTAAGCCAATTGTAAATTCTGCCTATCACCCGCAGTCCAATGGGTTGTGTGAGCGCTTTAACGGTACCTTGAAGCAGATGCTCAGGACATTTGGGGAGTCCCATAAAGTCTGGGAGAGGTTTTTACCCCATCTGCTTTTTGCGTACCGAGAAGTGCCACAGGAATCTACCGGCTTCTCTCCGTTTGAGTTATTGTTTGGGAGAAGGGTGAGGGGACCCCTAGACTTAATTAGAGAACATTGGGAGGGGGGGAGCAGTGCAGATGGAGTCCCCATTGTGCCATACGTGCTGGAGTTCCGGGACCGCTTGGAGGCTCTAACCCAAACCGTACGGGAGAACCTCCGGGCGGCTCAGCGGCGACAGCGCCGGTGGTACGATAGGGGAGCCAGAGACCGTAGCTTTCAGGTGGGACAGAAAGTTCTAATTTTGAAACCTGTCCGCACAGACAAGCTACAGGCCACCTGGCAGGGCCCATACCAAGTGGTAGAACAGAGATGTGACACCACTTATGTGATCGGCCCGTGCTCTGGGGTAGGGAAACGACGCATGCTCCATGTGGCATGCAGCCACTGAGGATTATGAGAATCTGCCCTTGCCAGACATGTTAGAAAAGGAAGATTCTGCAGAAAACGCTACAGGTGTGCAGCTGGGGGAGCGGCTAAGTCTCCAGGAGCGTGCCCAGGTACAGGAGTTGATTGCGGCAAAAGGTGCTACCTTCTCCAATTTACCAGGGTACACTCTGTTAGCTACCCACCGAGTAGAGACCCCAGGACAGCTCCCTATGAGACAGACTCCGTATCGGATCCCTGAAGCAGTAAGGGAGCACATGAGGAAAGAAATTGAGGAAATGTTGCAGTTAGGGGTTATCGAACATTCAGATAGCCCCTGGGCATCACCGGTAGTGCTAGTACCCAAGAAGGATGGCACCACGCGGTTTTGTGTAGACTACCGGAGGCTCAATGACAAAACAGTGTCTGACGCCTACCCGATGCCCCGTATAGACGAGCTGCTAGATAGGATGGCAAGAAGCCAGTATCTCACTACCATTGATCTGTGTAAGGGATACTGGCAGATTCCACTAGCCGAGGAGGCCATCCCCAAGTCGGCGTTTGTCACCCCGTTTGGCCTGTATCAATTTCGGGTCATGCCTTTCGGGATGAAAAACGCTCCGGCTACCTTTCAGAGGATGGTAGATCGGCTACTGGACGGGTTCCAAGAGTACGCCTGTGCGTACTTAGATGATATAGCCATTTATAGCCAGACCTGGGCAGATCATTTGAAACATATTAGTGTGGTCATTGACCGTATTGGAGAGGCAGGGCTGACACTAAAACCTAGCAAGTGTCACATAGGGATGGCAGAGGTGCAGTACCTGGGTCACAGGGTAGGATGCGGACAGCAGAGGCCCGAACCGGCCAAGATAGAGGCAGTAGCTAAGTGGCCTACCCCCAGGACAAAGACACAAGTATTGGCGTTCCTTGGTACCGCTGGTTACTACAGAAAATTTGTGCCCAATTACAGCGCCCTGGCCAAACCACTGACGGACTTGACCAAGAAAAACTTGCCACGACAGGTCAACTGGGCCCCAGAGTGTGAACAGGCATTCCATGAACTAAAAACTGCATTAACTAAGGCTCCTGTGTTAACTGCCCCTGATCCAACTAAACGATTTCTTGTTCACACAGACGCTTCCATGTTTGGATTGGGGGCAGTACTGAGCCAAGTGGGAGCTGATGGCGGAGAACATCCCGTAGCTTACTTAAGCAGAAAATTACTACCAAGGGAAGTAGGCTACGCCGCCATCGAGAAGGAATGCCTGGCCGTGGTGTGGGCCCTCAAAAAGTTACAACCTTATTTGTATGGACAACCATTCTCCTTGCTCACAGATCACAACCCGTTGGTGTGGCTACACAGGGTGTCAGGAGACAATGCCCGGCTGTTGCGCTGGAGTTTGGCGCTGCAGCCGTTTGATTTCACGATCCATTATCGCCCTGGAAAACAGAATGGTAACGCCGATGGGTTGTCCAGACAGACAGAACTTGAGAAATTATCTGTGAGCACTCCCCCGGACATCCCCAAGCCGATCCGTTGGGATCAGACTGTGTATGCCGGCTTGGTTTTGGGGGAGCATTGTGGCAAACCTAGCCACTTGGGACTGCCTAAGATAGAATGGTTGTGCCTATTTTCTGTTGTGTACTGCGCGTCGGTATAGTGTGGCGTCTCCGGCTATGTTTAATTTATGCTGTACTGTGTATGTCTGTTCGAATCCTCCCCATTCGTTAGCATTGCTATTAAATATCAGTTATTTTTAATAAAGTGACAGACGAGTGACCTGCTTTAAATATCAGTCTTTTTGAATAAAGTGGCAGTTGACTCTCGGACTGTGTTTCGTCTGGTTCTTGGGAGGATTTGGGAATATTGCCTGCTTCCAGCTTTGTACTTGGTTATTGCATTCTACCAGCAGAGATCCTGGGATTATAAAATTGCAGCTCCGCAACATTTATATCTCAAAAAAAAAAGAAAAAGAAAGGTGCTCCATGCCCTTTCCCTACTCTATATCCATATTTTATTCAGTTAGTACTGGTTAACAAACCGTCTTAACCAAACCTCCAAGTGAATATAACCAAACATATTAATAATGTTCAACGTGAAAAACAGGTAAGCCTCTTCTACCAGTGTCAAATTTGTGCATTTACATATTAATTATTGCTCTTGAAGAAAGTGCTCTATGCTATTTCCTACTCTGTATGCATACATTATACAATGAATACTGGTTAACCAACCTTCTTAGGGAACCTTCTTAGTGAATGTAATAGATCAAATTAATAATGCGCAAAGTCAAATCGGTTAGTCATCCTCTAAAAGTGTTATAATTGTGCATTTACGTATTAGTTATCTCTCAAAAAACAAAAACAAAAAAAACAAAAAAATATATTTAAAAAATATATTATGGCCCTGGAGCCTCTGGCAGAACAAATTAGATCAAATTTAAAGATTAAGGGAATTCGTATTAAACAGCAAGAACTAAAAATCAATTTATACGCAGATGATGTGGTGATTACGGTGAGAGACCTGATGGATTCCATTACATTTTTATTGGAAGAAATAGATATATATAGTTTGCTCACTAATTACTCTAATTATTGGAATCTCTCCAAATAAAAAAGTTTGGGAATAAATCTAACCTTAGAATTATCGACAGCTTTAAAATAAAAATATAAATTTAACTGGGTTGATAATATTGAACATCTAGGAATCTTGATACCTACTATCTCCCAAAAAGTAAGTGATATGAACTATTCTTATGTTCTGGCACAAATCTCTAAGAATATGAAAGATTGGGTTAATTTAGAAGTCTCTTGGTTGGACAAATAAATGTTATCAAATCCTATATTCTGCCAAAATGGCTCTATCACTTGAGTATGTCTACCTGTGTCGGCTACGAGAGATACAAAGAATCTAGTCTAATTATATTTGGAGGGGCAAAAAGTCCAGATTAAGCCTTAGAAAGATAACTATGAAAGTTACCGTATTTGCTCGATTATAAGACGACCCTGATTATAAGACGACCTCCCAAACTTTGGATATTCCTTTAGGAAAAAAACTAAAAGCCTGAATATAAGACTACCCTATAGGAAAAAAATTCATCTTGTATATATTCACATGTAAATTGCTTTTTTAATAAAAAATTATATCAAAAAATGCTTTTCTTGTTTTTATTTCCTTTTATGTGCCAATGCTGCCTCTTTCCCTTGCCCCCAGCTTTGTCTCTCTCCCCCCCTTAGTGTTGTCTCTCTCTCCCCCTCCTTTTGACTCCCCCCTCGCCTCTGTCTCCCCCCCCCTTGTTTCTCTCTGCCCCCCCCTCCCCTTGTTACTCTGTGCCCCCCTCCCCTTGTCTCTCTGCCCCCCTCCCACTGTTGCTCTGTCTCTTCCCCCCTCCCTCCCCTTGTTGCTCTGTCCCCTCCCTCCCCCTGTCTCTTCCCCCCTCCCTCCCCTGTCTCTGTCTCTTCCCCCCTCCCTCCCCTTGTTGCTCTGTCTCTTCCTCCCTCCCTCCCTTTGTTGCTCTGTCTCTTCCCCCCTCGCTCCCCTTGTCTCTGTCTCTTCCCCCCTCCCTCCCCTTGTTGCTCTGTCCCCCCCCCCCCCGTCCCCCCTGTCCTTTTCGTGGCTACAGGTGACTGGGGAAAACCACCCAAAGGCTACAAATCCTATTACAGATCAACTATTAAAATTCTGGGATAGATACAGAAAATCAGTAGATACCCAAAAACCCCTATAAAACTTTTAATACAGAATATATACTATCAGATGACAAGATAGAAACCCTTCCAGCAGCTACTTATGAAACTGCCACTACCATTCCGTGAAATCTTTGGATATTTAAGAATTAAGAATTGTATTCTAACTAAAAAATACAGGAGTACGAATAGTCCTTTTACCCAAACCATTTTTTCCAAGAAAAGGATCAAACTCTGCGAGGTTCAAGAAAGTAATTTATTCTGTGAGCCCATAGATAAAATACAACAGGAAGTGAAAAAAATCACTTGCAGGGTGAGAGATGGACCTGAGTGTATCTATATATTTGACTGTTTGGCTGCAGATCATCCCAAAAATTAAGAAAACAGTTCACTGTTTAAATCTGATATAATTAAAATACAAAATCCTTCAGAGATGGTATCTGGTCCCTTATAGGATATCTATTATATAGCTAGGTGTCCCCCCACAGTGTTGGAGATATAATTCTGACATGGGTACGATGAGACATATCTGGTGGGACTGTAGTGGTTTGGCAAACGTTTGGAACATGGTGTTTTCTTTTCTGAATGATATTGTCTCAACAACTATTGATAAGTCTATGAGAATTGCATTTTTACATATAGGATGGCCCAAACTGTCACAAACAGAGTGGTGTATAGTCACACATGTTCTACTAGAAGCCAAGATCCTGAAAGCGAGATTATGGAAATCTCAAGACATGCCGTTATGGACGAAACTCAAAATACAAATTGATTTCCAATTGACTATGGAAAAAATAATAATAGAATTAGTGAAACCGCATGGGAGCTGTGGTGTGGATATATAACTTAGTATGGTAATAGTTCTCTCCTTTGCGATACTCTCTGGTCATGTTAACACAAACTTATTGAATTGAGATGCTCATGAACACATATTTGTTGATTTGTTTGTTGACATTTGTTGATGTTTTTATGTCTTTGGAAGATATGTTTTATAAGAGAATACCCTGATTAGCTTTCTTGCACAGTGTACATGTCTTAAATATGTATTTTTATAATAAAAAAACATTTATATATAAAAAAAAAACATTATGAAAACATATTAAACTGAATTAATTATCTAAATAGCAGATATCATACCTAAATATCATGGATTGATATGACAGTCATTGTAATTCAAGACTTCTTTCCCAAAACTGCTATTGATGACATGGATAGCTTTTAGTCTGGCTTGCCACAAGTATAGCTGGCTCTCCACAGGAAGTATGCAGAAGTATTGGTAGAATAACAATTTCTGCATGATCTTGGCTTTTTCCAATAAGTTTCATTAATGACGTTTGTTAGGCCTCACCTAGGATTAAGGTTTATCTGTACCTATACACACTCATTTATGAATTAGAATAGAATTCATAAAACAAAGTAGAAATCTTTAATGAGAAATGCAAGGATAGCTGTAACACAGTGATAATTTTTGGCTTGGTTTATTCAGATACTGTGGGTTAATCTGGAGAACCGCTGTTAACATTATCTGAGCACATCAGTAAGGAAGGATAGAATACAGAAGCTTCTGTGGCAGAGAAGAGGGAATAGCTTGGATGATTTTTGTTTTCGAAATTCCAGAATGATGTTCAACATCAAAATACTGATTTGCAAAAATAGATTAGTTTGAGAAGCTTTGCAAATGTTTAAAAAAAATTGCTTTGGTCAAATGATTGTTCTGTAATCTCATACATTTCCAGATTGTCTTGCTTTTCTTTCCTTGAGCTGGATGTACCGTATTTATCGGCGTATAACACGCACTTTTTCTCCCTGAAAATAGGGGGCAAATGGTGTGTGCATGTTATACTCCGATATAATGTAAAAAAAAAAAAAAAATCTAAAACTTACCTCGTTCCTGCTCTGTCCCCCGGTGCTCTAAAGCTGCGTGGCTGTGAGGGAAGCGTTGTGCGCTCCCCTCCAGCCGCGCGGTCAACAAAGTGTGTTTTTTTAAAACAAACTTTATTGTTCCGCGTGGCTGGAGGGGAGCTCACAACGCTTCCCTCACAGCCACGCAGCTTCAGAGCACCGGGGGACAGAGCAGGAACAAGGTAAGTACTGGGGTCTGGGGAAGGAGGGGAGGAGGGTGGCATAACGAGCACACTAAGGGGCAATATCCTGGCATATTACATGGCATATTGGGGGCAATATCCTGGCATATTGGGGGCAATATCCTTGCAAATTAAAATGGCATATTGGGGGCAATATCCTGGCATATTAAAATGGCATATCGGGGGCAATATCCTGGCATATTAAAATGGTATATTGGGGGCAATATCCTGGCATATTAAATGGCATATTGGGGGCAAAATCCTGGCATATTAAAATGGCATATTGGGGGCAATATCCTGGCATATTAAAATGGCATATTGGGGGCAATATCCTGGCATATTAAATGGCATATTGGGGGCAAAATCCTGGCATATTAAATGGCATATTGGGGGCAATATCCTGGCATATTAAAATGGCATATTGGGGGCAATATCCTGGCATATTAAAATGGCATATTGGGGGCAATATCCTGGCATATTAAATGGCATATTGGGGGCAAAATCCTGGCATATTAAATGGCATATTGGGGGCAATATCCTGGCATATTAAAATGGCATATTGGGGGCAATATCCTGGCATATTAAAATGGCATATTGGGCTTCAAAGTTCTTTATTTGAAATTTAAGGTTTTTTTCCTGAAATTTCCTTCTTAAAATGAGGTTCGTGTTATACGCCGATAAATACGGTATGTCCCCTAGGCATCCTCTCTCCTATACATTTCATTTGAATGAATTTCTCCAAATAAGATACATACGCTCAGGAAAGATAACATTTCTAAATACTTCTATAAATATTTATATTGGAGAAATGCACCTTTTGCTGATTACACACCAGATATTTTATGTGTGGAGTTTCATACGTTGACATTATTTATACAAAACATTCCACTGAAAAATGAGCAGAATCACTGGGAAATGTTTAAAAGTCATGGAAACATTGATGTTATAGAAGGAAAATAAATTTGTAAGGCAAACAATAATCTAGTGCACTCTCTTCCTTTATAACAATGGTGCTGTGAAACAGTGTAGTCAGGTGTTTTCCTATGGAATCTGCTGTTTCAGTACATGGGTGTTATATACAACTGTGGGGATAAATACTTGAATACTTGAACAAAATGAGGAATAAATAGAAATTATTTTCAGTAAATTCTGATTTACAAAAATAAAAACCCTTTTCTCATGATAAATACTGCAAACATTGTCCATAATTGCACTAGAAGTCTGGTAAGAGTATTTTCAAAACATCAGGACCTGCCATTTTTTTTTCTTTTCAACCTTAATTATTATGCTACTGTGTTACTGGTAACAGAAACCATTACTATGCCATGACCTTGGGACAAACGCAAAGGATGCTTTGAAAGGATTTTGTATGTTTCTTGCATACATAATCATACGATAGTCACGATCATTTATGCTAATAGCTTTTATGTTTGTGGTAAAAAGAAGTCTCAATATAGGTTTAACATTAACAGACAGTTGTAAAAAATCTGAGAAAACTAGCTATGGAACAGATAATGATTCTACATTATATAGATTTCAGCGAAAAAACTGGAAAAGTAATATCTCAGTCTAATTATTTTGTTACTGTCTTCTTTATCTTCTAATAACTCGTTTATTATTACTTTTATGGGGTTTTTCCTTAATGACTGACATAACACAGGTCATCATGGGTAAATTCAGACCAATCTGGCAAATGAACAAGGAATTGAAAGCTAACATGTAGAGAGAATCAGTGAGAGTTTGCAATATTAGATCATAAAAATATGGGGTAGCAGGGATTGGCAAGGTGTTCATACAAGGACACCAGTGATGATATCAAGGACTGTCAAATTCCACAGAACATCATTAAATTGTCCTTTACAAAGTTCAGTAAATGTCCACCTAGAACAATGTTGGTGCCTATCCCTGGAGTTGTATGGTCTACTGAGTGGTGGCCTATGCCAATAACAGATACTGTAGCTATGGAGAATTGACAACATAATTGTAAGCATCAGTCATTGTGAACTAAGTTGGAAAGATAGGAGCATTTTTGCAAGCCATCTATTGTAGCCTGATTTTTGTAACTTACTTGTCAGTTCACTGTTTAGTGAATAGACCCCAGTGAGTTTCTTTTAACCTGCATCTGGTTTCATCTAGCTAATACATGACTGTTTAAGGGACACTATGACTTAGGCAGGTACAGGGAGGTTGTCTGATGTTTGCCTGCATGGACTAACGCAGGCAGTAAAGTCCTGACCCTCAGACACCCTCTCTTTTACATAGCCAAAGCAGAGGGTGTCTGGGGTAATGCAGAGGAGAGAGGGCAGATGCAGGGTGAGGGTAGGGCAGAGTGGGGACCAGATTGGGGAATACAAACCTGGCAGCACTTTCCTCTGCCCTGTTCCATTACCAACATGGCTCCTAACTGATTTAAAGTTGGACCTCTGCCCTGCCCCCTGGTGATGTCCGCATGATATCACCCTCCCACTAAATGCAAGTCTATGATCAGAATTCCGACTTATAGACTGCATCGTGTGTCCCAAGACCCAAAGTGAGATTTTACTGCTTTAAAGTCTCTGGGGGGTGGCACCCAAAAACACTATATTACACAAAATGGCTGCACCCATTCACACTTGTTCAATAACATATTTTATTAAATAAACTGACATAAAAAAAACACATATCTGAAATCAACAATGCTGAATAAAAAATAAACCTATTTATTTTTTGGTGGGAGTGTCCTTTAAAGAATCCAACCTGAAAGGTAGAATCTCCATTGCTCTATGGTCACTTAGTATCTATTTGGAGTTTTACCCCATTACACACTATGTGATAATTAGATCACTTTAATCTTTTATACAACATCTTATTTAATTCCTTAGTCTACTATACATGCGAATACTTGGCTTCATATTACAAAATCCATTTACCTTAAAATTAGTTCTTGTGCGTAATAGAATTAATGCCATTAAAATGTCTCCTCATTGTGAAACAGCATCAATGGAATGATTACTTAAGTGGAGAGAGAAATGAAATCTAATTATAATTCCCTTGTCCGAGGTCGATAACTTTAACTTTAACTTTTCATTATGTTAATTGTTGAAGCGCATCATTCTCGCACTCATGGTGAAGTCCCTGTTTTTGTCAAAATGATTCAGGGATATTTTTCATTTGAAGAAGGAATGACATGATATTTTGGCTTATGCTCAGGTTTATTGTACTCTAAAATGAGCCCCACAAACGGTAAGAGAGGAGCAGTAAATATGTGGTCTCTGTTTGCAGTGATGTAATCCATTCATGTGAATCCCTATTGGGATTTTGGTATGATCAACTTGCTTCTCTGACTTTTTATTTTGTTCTTTTTACTCTAAATTAAGTGTCTGTTTCTTTTAAAATTCTTTTTTATTTGAGGATTGCAAAATATGTACAGGCATCATACAAATACAATATAAAAGATAATAGAAACAACATGTTAATGCCCTATAATTATGATTGTAATGAGACTCATTCCTTTTAAACATTTACTATATAACAGACATGAAATAAGTAAACCTGGAGTAAATCATATAGATGTAATATTATGTGGGCATCCCATCTTTTGACAACACAGATCTAACATGACTTAACTAGGTATCTTAGGATTACGTACACGTGAAGAGACATGTTTAATATCACAATACCAGAAGAGACAATAAATAACAGAAAAATTGTATGTTTCCAATACACATAAGTCTTAGAAATGGGTTCATAATGTAGATGCCAATATGGTGGTTCTGCAACCTCATAGACCATGAGCAACATTTTCTTTATAAATCACATTAAACATTCCCTCTAGTCCCATTCCAGACAGAGTGACAAACAAACAAACAAACTACAACAAAAAATAATAATTAAATAAATAATACAGAGTAATAACATATACCAATTATATATACCAATTATATTCCTAACAAACCATCATAGCTTAACCCAAAACAAGAGAGAGAGAATAAAAAAGGCCTCTCCGACCCCCCCCCCCTCCAGGGCCAGCCTTAGGGGTGTGCGACCTGTGCCCGCCCGGGAAAAAAAAAAGTTTGCCGGTAGAGGCACTAGATTGGGGAGATCAAAAGATCCCCCCTCACCAGCACTCTTCTCGGCAAGCTCTGCTTCACATGGTAGGGGCGGAGTTACACCCCCTGGATCCACTTTTGCAGGCAGAGGAAGGGGTGGAGAGATAAAGAACAGGGGCAAGGGGGGGAGAGAGAACAGGGGAAGGGAGGGGGGAGAGAGAGAACAAAGGAAGGGAGGGGGGAGAGAGAACAGAGGACAGGAGGGAGAAGAGAGAGAGAGAACAGAGACAGAACAGAGGACGGGGGGAGAGAGAGAACAGATGAAGGAGAGGGGGAGAGATACAGAACAGGAGGGAGGTGGCGAGACAGAACAGGGGGGGGGAGAGAGACAGAACAGAGGAGGGGGAGAGACAGAACAGAGGAAGGGGAGTGAGGAAGAGAGACAGAGTAGAGGAAGGGGAGGGGGGAGAGAGAACAAAGGAAGGGAGGAGGGAGACAGAACAGAGGACAGGAGGGGGGAGAGAGAGAGAGAACAGAGACAGAACAGAGGACGGGGGGAGAGAGAAAACAGATGAAGGAGAGGGGGAGAGATACAGAACAGGAGGAAGGTGGAGAGACAGAACAGGGGGGGAGAGAGACAGAACAGGAGGTGGGAGAGACAGAACAGAGGAAGGGGAGTGAGGGAGAGAGACAGAGCAGAGGAAGGGGAGGGGGGGGGAGAGAGAGAGAACGGGAAGGGAGGGGGAGAGAGAGAACAGAGAAAGGAAGGAGGGAGAGAGAACAGAGAAAGGGAGGGGGAAGAGAGAGAGAGAGAACATAGACAGAACAGAGGACAGGGGAGAGAGAGAACAGATGAAGGAGAGGGGAAGAGAGACAGAACAGAGGAAGGGAGGGGGTGAGAGAGAGAACAGAGAGAGGGAGAGAGAGAAGGGAGAGAGGGAGAACAGATATTGGGAAGGAGGGGGAGAGAGAACAGGTATGGGGGAGTTGGAAGAGGAAAGGAAAAAACATGGGACGAGAGAGAGATACATACATGGGGGGGAGAGGAAAGAGATGCGGGGCGCCACGGGGGAGGCCTGCACAGGGCGCAAGAACACTTAAGGCTGGCCCTGCACTCCTCTTCCACCCCCCTGCTCCCTTTGCTTCCAAACACCCCAGATTTTATCATAATCTTTCATGGTATTTGTCAAGGAATAGTGTAATTGTTCATAATAACTATTCAAATCCACTGTAGCCACTATTCCCTTTATATCCGGGAGGTTTTGTGATTTCCAATTTCAAACACTTTTTTGTCTGTCTTTTAAATAAAGAGCTTTTATGCACACTCTTTCTAAAAAATATCTTTACACATCTCTCTTTCACTAGTTGCATTTATACTTATGAACTTATGAACTTTTTAATGACACAAGCACCAAAAGGTCATGTTTTGTTCCTAGCCATGAACACTATGGCAGAGACCCAATCAGAGTCTTAATAGACCCTGTGGGTCTCTGCCAAAAGATACCTCCAGACGGAGGCGTGCCCAAACCCTGAATTTCGGCACAGCGTGTTTAAGGAAAATGTAACCGGTGCTCGCTTTGAGCACTGGCTACATTTTCCCTGTCAGACTGTGGCCACTATATGTGGCCTCATCTCACAGATAGTTTCATCTGACAGGTAGGATCCGAGCATAACTCATCGTAGGGAGCCGCAATGATCTGTTTAACGCTGGAAGTACTATGCCGTCCTAATGTCTTTTAGGTACTCTAAAATCAGGACGACATAGTACATCCTAGCATCAGGAAGGGCTTAATATGCCAAATCCAATTTGCCCTTTAATATGCCACTATTTTTTTGCCTTTTATATGCCAGTATTGTTTTGCCATTAATATGCCTTTGGTATATTGCCATTAATATGCCAGCGTTCTTTTGCCTTTAATATGCCACAGACAATTTACCCATTAATATGCCAGTAATTTTTTGTCATTAATATGCTAGTGTTTTTTTCCCCATTAATATGTTACAGCCAATTTCCCCATTAATATGCCACCCTTTTCCCCCTTTCCCTAGTACTCACCTCCTTGCTGCTCCGTGTAAACGGTCATCTCCTCTGTGCAGTTTTCCCTCCTGACATACTTTTTTTTTATTTTGGTTGCCAAATCCAGTGGATGCCAAACTGTCCACTGGAACAGAACAGAATATAAATTACATAAATAAATTGAATTCCTACTTCTACCTTGCCCAGGTAGGGGGTGATGATCTAAATAGCCCCTGTTCTACCAAATCTGGCACATGTGCAGTAGACTCAGTTCACACATTTAGTGACCACACGCATCGTTTTATTTTTTGTTTCTACCAATCAGCATGCTCCAAGGCCTGGGGGGACATTTTTTCAAATAAACCCTGGAGGGTTATTAATGTAATATAATCAGGACCACAAATATTTACATTTTTTTTAAATGATTTCGACCATCTCACTGGCCCTCAGTCACTTGGGGCCACTTTTTTTCCATTCAAAAGGGGACAGCTGTGTGTTGCTGCTCCAAGGGGGGGGTAGTTTTGTTTTTTACATATTAACCCTTTAGCACACAAAGGGTTAAATGTTTAAATAATGACTGCAATGGAGGTTTGTAGCAGTTGAAGTCATTTTTTTAACTGATACAGTAATGATAACCTTGTTAGCGGCAGGCATTAAATCTAAGCTGAACAATAATTTAAGCTCCCTTCTTTTGCTAATGGGCAGCATTGCATCTACTCCATTGAATGTGTAGATTACACATTTCCCAATAAAAATGTATTCATGTGCACACTAATCCACCAATGATGTCATAAACAGGTGACACCACAGACATCCACAGTGGGGTTTGAAACACATGTTTATGTTAATCTGTGTATTTGCTGACAATTCTGCTAACACAATGTAAATATCATTTGTGATCATCTTTTATTCCATGCGATCTCTAAGTTAAACATCTCTTCATATCTTTATAAGTTGGAATGTTCCTTTTAAAGGATGCAAGAATTTCTTTATAAGAAATTTAATTTCCATTATGATCTTCCAGATGATCTTCTTTTCTACCACATCCTTTTTGATGGTATTGTGTTCTTTTATTCTGCTCATACGTGTACCGGTCTGTTTATAAGAAAACTGTATAAAACCTTAATAAAGAAAGAGAAATAGGAGAAATCTAATGATGATAACATGAATAATATTAAATGTCAATATAAAGCAATGCAGACAAATACCACTGTGTGTGTTAATGTTTCCAATAAAATAATACAATGAGAAGTTATATATAAAGGTTAAGGACATCCTGGTGCTTAAACTCAAAATATTTATTTATGGTATTCAAGTTTCCACATGTATTATTTGACCTTGAAGTGGGAGTTCAGTTTGACTCACTACACAGATGAAACTCTTCCTAAGCCCTTGGCTCATTCCACCTGCTTCAGAACATCCTGTCATTAAGACCAATAAGAAAAGACTAACAGTTCTATTTAAGTACACACTATAACAGTCATAGCCTCTTGACTTTATAGACACCAGTGATAATTTGTGTGGTTCATGGGCATCTGTCAGCTCATTTAATAAGAACGTCCTTCACCAACATAAATTTAATCCATAGAAATAGCCACATAGTGTGACTTTTCAATGCAGCTGTTTAAGATTTCAGGAGTTCCAGATTGTTCTTATGGCAACTAACAAAATTTGGCTTAACTGAGCTTTTATTTAATCAGTTTACTGAGATCATAGCATATTCGGTAGATCAAACATGTGCTTTTTCGTGTATCCCGCTAGGGTGACAAAGGCACTTGTTTAATGAGTTTTTAAAACAAAAGAATACGATTCAGTAAATTAATCTGTTCTGTTTGTTTTCCTCAAACTCCTTGTACCTCTTACATCTCTTCTAAATGTTCATATCTTATATCCTTTTTTGGATCTTCTGTTTATTTCTAGCCTTTCTCACTTTTTTTTTCACACTTATTAAACTTTTTGTTTTTATTTATTTTTTCCCAAAACTTTTATTGCGACAAAATATTACATATAGGGTGATAAAAATGATTACTGTAAGTTACAGATGCTAAATATTTTTGATAAAATTAGTTATGCAGGTGAAGTCCATCTAAACTCATTTTAAACCATACTAAACTGTATAAAGTTGTAGAGGTAAAACATCAAAAGTTAAAACACAAAAAATCTACAAACTATCAAAAAATATTGTCTCCAAATTGGTAATACGGCCCTTGTAAACTAGGAATCGCCGGCATCTAGTAAATAGTTATGTAAATCCCGGTGACAAGATAAAGATATTGTACTAATAACCTGACCCTCGGAATCTGCCGATGACTTTACATCTCTGCAACCAGTGAGATTTGCTGCCGGAGAGTTGCACTTGGGACAATGGTCTCCAATACCAGGAGTAATTTCATGGTTATGTGAAGGGAAGGCACATGCCCTATGAAAAAGCTTAATAAACATGTCTCTGTACACAGTGGATTTAATGTTGGTCAACATAGTCCAATGGGATTTAATTAGATCAGTCATGGATATACTTGGTAGCAGTTTTTGGAGTAATTTGGTAATGTAGAGTAGTCTAAGTGTGTGTATAAATAAATATATAAATAAATACATTACTGGTGTGAGCTCTGGTTTTAAATGTAGAATAAGCAGGGTAACAGAACAAATTTTCAAATTCTTTTAATAAATACAACAAATATAATATGTAAAATGTTATTTCTTCCCAACAAAGTCACACCCACCAAATGTCAAAAGAGAAAGAAAGCATGCAGTAAGTAGATTAGTAGGCTGAATATGGCAAAAGCTAACGACACTGAGAAACACTAGAAGTAATGTCCAACATCCCAATCAATTTGCAACCAGGTCAATTGTACACCTAGGGTTAAAAGTCAGATTATATTAACAAAACGTAATTACCTTGACAATGAATAACAGACAGACAAGACCATGACCAAATGGCAACATAACCTTGATTTTGTTTTTACTAGACTATAATACGTAATAGATCAAAAATGGTGTCTATAGTCTAAACATATTGTGTATGAAGCTGGGAATGATGCCAATTTGATAACAGAGAACAACACAGGTGAAGAAATGAAACTTTTATTCTAATAAGGGGGACCACCTGTCATTTATGAAAATTACCTTTACACTTATGCCTTATTGCAAGATCCAATGTACCTCCCTTTGACATAAGAGGCAAAGTTTATTACCCCCTCACTGTGGTACGTGCTTCCCAATGGGTGATTTAATATCCATTACATTACATTACCATTTATTTATATAACGTCAACAATTTACGTAACGCTAGGCACAGAGCATAGAAGGGAACTACATATTAAGTTAGACAAACTAGAAACAGACTGGTAAATGAGGTAGAGAACCCTGCTCACAAACTTACAATCTAGAGGGAATGGGGTCCATAAGACACATAAGGGGTTGAAGAGGCCAGAGAAATTTTAAATATCCCTGATTGAAATCTAAATGTTCTTTCATCCTTTATTTAATAGGGAGGTAATTAACCCATTTGCGACAATGCACGTCCTGCCGGGAACTCTGTTGCCGAAAATGGACGTGCCTGGCACGTCCTGCAGTGAAACGAGCGGATCGATCGTGGGCCCCATATTGACGAAGCAGCATGCCCTCTTCAAAAAAAATTCACTTCCGTTGCTCAGAATATGTTGCTTGACTGCCCCTCGAGGCAGTCAGCAACATTGCAATGTAAAAAAAAAAAAAAAGATTTAATTAGCTAAAAACTAGGATTAAAGTTAGATTAGTTGATAGGGTAAAAATTAAATAATTTTTATCATAAGGGAAAGAGTTAAAATTAAATTAAAATATATTAAGGGATAGCATAAGGATTAGAGTTGTGGTTAAATTTAGTGTTAGGGTTAAATTTAGGGTTCGGGTTGGGGTTAAAAGGCCAATATAGGAAAAAACAAAAAACACTATTTTTGATTTTTGCATAACTCGCAAAAAAATACAGAAAAATATGGAAACATGCATATTTCTGAACTCGGGACAACATTTAGAAACTATTTAGATGGGGTCTTTTTAAATGATTATATTTGTGTAAATTACAATTTAGGTCAAAGTTAGAAAAAGTGTTTTTTTTTTTTTTTCATCATATTTTATCATTTTTTTGTAGTAAATTATAAGATATAATGAACATAATGGTACCTAATGAAAGCCCTTCTTATGACGATAAAAACAACATATAATTTGTGTGGGTACAGTATGTGAGAAAGAAGAAAATTACAGCTAAACACAAACACCCCTGAAATGTCAAAACAACCATTGTCACCAAGCGAAAGTCAAGGTAAAAATGTCTTCTCACTAAGGGGTTAATATATACAACATTCTCAGTGTTTCAGTGTGAAGATTCATGACTGTTGAATAAAGTGCTGACTAACAACTTTGTGGTCTCAGCACATGCAAATCCAACTATTACATTTGTAGTTCCCTATTGCCCTCAACCAGGGTTGTAATTCTCATATTTTGGCCCTTCTGCCAACAAAGTTGCAATCCTTTTTATTACTGGTTTGAGACCATTGAACATACTAGTAAATGTTTATCATATCCCCGAAAATACATATTTTCTACAGAGAAAACTATCTGTTTGGACTGACTTTCTTCAGTTACTTTCATTTTAATAATTTTTGTAGCCCTTCTCTGACCTCTGTCTATTTCCGGTATGTCCTTTTTGTACTGGTGCCCAAAAGTGCACTACATATTCTAGATGAGGTCTTACCAATGATTTATGAAGAGGCAAATTATGTTCTGATCTCTTAGACCTATTCCCTTTTTTAATACATGACAACAGCTTACTTGCCTTAGCAACAGCTTCCTGAGATTGTGCACTGCTGCACAGTTTATTGTCAACAAGAACACCAAATCCTTTTCCATAGAAGATTAACCCAACACCCAAACATAAACAGAGTATAATTAGTATTTTTGTTTTTCTTACACAGTGCATAATTTTACATCTATCAATATTAAAACTTCTGCCCATTAACAGACCATTCTTCCATTTGGACTAAATCCCTTTGCAGAGAAATGATATCCTGCTCTGATTTAATTACTTTACATTATTTTGTGCCATGTGCTTTCAGTTCCTTCATTTACTTTACATTATTGTGTGTCCTTTTGTGTCATCTGCTTTCAGCACCTTCTCACAAGTCACTGATAATTTAAAAGGAACTGGACCAATGACAGAACCCTGAGGCCCTCCACTTAACACCTTTGTCCAGCTGGAAAAAGCACCATTTACAGCCCCCCACAGTACAAATATTTGTTTCTAATCCAATATGCCTTAGTTTACTCAGTAATATCTTGTGTGACATAGTATCAAATCATTTGTAAAATCTAGGTATATCCACTGCATTACCTTGGTCTATATTACAACTTTCGGTTTAGTAAAAAGTCAGTAAGAAAGTTATACATGGCCTGTTACTCGTAAATCTAGCAAATCTATACTGCTACTACTAGGCCTTGTTTGCATATGTACATTATTTGAAACTGTGAAAAGCTTAGCGCACCAACTTGTTTTGTTTTCCCTGCTTGCACATTGTTGAGGTTGTTGGCTTCTTTTTGTCTGGTTGCAGCTTATTGTCCAGGGCTTAATTGCACCTCCTCCAACACACTAATAACGTTTTTGTAGCAGTATAGCCAGCTTTGTATGCCCATTATATAGTAGATGTCTGAGGTTCTCACCCTACTGAGAGTGTGCCTTGATGTGGAGAGCTTAATTATGCTTTGGTCACTTCATTTAACCAAAACCTCTCTTTTATATTATGTTTATATAATTGTTGTCAACTTTATTAGGGTGAGAAACGCATACAGTTTTTGTTTTTTTGTATGTACCATTAGGTGTGATGGATGGTCATTCAACCAGCTTGGTGAAATGATACTTCAAAGTCTTTGTTTTCTGGAAATTAGCACCTCTGGAGGTTTGTCTTCTGTTCCAGTACCCTCTGCACCTCACATTGTTTTGTTATATAAAAAGCTTCCCCTAATGCTTTCCTTTTATCCTGGTTTTATGTGCTGGAACACAACTTACCTATCCAACTTCGGTATGTTCTTGATGCTTCTAATACAACATCTTGATTCACTTTCATGTCTGCCAACTACTATATCATACTTCCCAGCTGACCATGTCAGCATTTGCATATTAGTATATTCATTTGCATATGTATTCGCATACAAATTTGCACTTGCATTTGCAATCACTCCTGCTCCACTGTCATCCTTCCTAATTGTTCTCATTAGCATTTGCATACATAGTAGTACTGTTTAAAAAATGATACAAAAAAAGGAAAAAATGACCTTTCATATTAAAAAAAAAATCCTCTATCTTTAAGAGCAAAATATGTTTTAAATATGTAGTGGAATTTCCTGTTTATGCCGTCACTTGTGGCTTTATTTACAATGTACCTATTTTTAATGGGGATTGTGTAATTTGCATACTATAGTGATGTTTCTTACTTTATTCATTTGCTTGCAATTATTCGTTGCACTAAACACTATTTAGGTGATTAAATCCCTTTAAGTTCCTTCCCTTCGAAAGGTTACTAAAACAAGGATTATCTAAAGCCATAGAGACATTGAATAAATCACCTGGAAAAATATATTGCCACATGTCATGTAAATGGCACTACTGATAATACCATGGTTATATGCTAGTTCATAGAGAATCATAAGACATGACACAGTAAAGAGTTTTGAGATAAAGGCATTGTCATTAGTGATAGTAAAGGCAGACTATACTCCCAAATTAGTAATATTTATTAACATGTGCAGTATATGCAGCTGTCAGTTTCTAGTGCACATGAAATGTATAAGCAATATAAAAACAACAATACTATGGGTAGTGAAGACAATATTTACAAATAAAATAATCTGTAATTTTTTTAAATTAATATTTTATTTTCAAACTTACCGCACTATATAGTAAAAAAATGTGTATGCATATACTCTTTCATTGCAGTCCAAAGATGAATCCTTAAGTACCAACATAACATTCAACAAACCTATAGAAAATGCATGTAATGCCCAAATGTTTGGTGTTCAAAGTATTTTAATATTATTCTGCATTATACACTAGGTATTCTTATATTCTGCCAATGATTATGAGTCTTCTCATATTATGAGGATGAGCATATTTTGAATAATAATTCTTTGAATTCCAAATGATGTCTCAAACATTGCAAAGAAAATGTATAGCTCACATACTGGCTCTGAAAGGGTTAAAGATACACTGATGAACTTGCATAATTAATTACCCCCCACACTGACAATACCAACTGCAGCAATAATAAAATATTAGATGCTATTAGAGGAATGTCATGTTGTCTTATAAGCCGTGTATACGTCTTCCATGTAACATCAGATACGGTGACTGTGTAACATGAGCATAATGATTGGGTAACACTGGAGACTTTGTGCCACACCATCTGTACTAACAGTTAAAACAGCTGAGTATTTCAATCCTGTCGGTTTTTTGTTTGATGGTTATTCTTTTTATGATCAAAAAGCTTGTATCTCAAATTCCAAATGAAAACATTTAAGTAATTCCATTGATTTCAATAAAAATTATTGCATAAAATAATGATTTCATTAGAATGAACATTTCAATAGTTGCGATCACTAAACGAATCATAGGATGATTCTCATTGGGTAGTGTAGTGAACTACAAAAACCAGGCAGTTCGGTTCTCCATCTTACCTCTGATTTCAACTCAGCTATTAATACTACACATGCTCAGCTATTAATGCCTGATTTTTGCAGTACACTTATCAGTTTATGGGGAGAGGATCCAACCGTCAATGGAGTCTGAATGAGGAGCTTTCCCGCCGATAGCCCCATTAAGATGGATAAATGAGGTGATCTCATCCTCCAGAAATAGGAAAAAGCCAAAAGCGAGCCACTTCGATGCCTGCATTCCCCAAGGGCACAAAAACTCTAAAGCCACACTAAAATACTTTCTAATCTCAGCCAGGATCTTTGAGACGAGAAGATTCAAGTCCCATGAATCGAGCACGCCAGTTGAGTATTACGGACAAATAACCTACCCACCACAACCTGGCCTGCACTTGACTCCAAAGGCCAAGGCAGGTCATCAAAGAGCCACATCAGCTTCCACCTTTCTCAAGGGGAAGAAAGCAGGCACTAAACTTGCGTCAAATGACTACCTGACTCCCTTGCACACCAACGAGCTGAGAGAGTGCAAGATGGCAGACCATACATTGAGCCCGCCAATTTTGCACAAAGATGATGGAGAAGCTGTCCGCCAATTTCAAATTGATGTTAACAGAACAAATGGAAGAAATGGCGGACAAGCTAGACACCAAATTAGAACTGAAGCTGATCTCCCTCACATCTCAAATTTGCCAAGTTTTGAAAGAGGAGATTTCAGGCCTACAAGCGGACATTAAACATTAAGTGGGGGAACGGAACGGATGGTGGGGGAAGATCTTTCTAAACTTCATGAAGCAATTTCATGTTTGTCTTCCCACATTGCCAAACAAGAGCAAGCAATAGCACACCTGGTACAGCATGTTACCGATCTTAACAATAGAGATAGGTGACAAAACCTTGGGATTAGAGGCCAACTAGAATTGGATGAGGAAAATGTGCAAAAAGTCCTTATAGACCACTTTACCAACCTACTAGGCAGCGGCCCTCAAGGTGAGATCGTGATAGACAGAGCCCACAGAGCATTACAGCCTAAGGGCTACCCTGGATCACTACTGAGGGATATCACTATGCTGCCTGCACTCATATCGAACTCGTATTGTATTAAGGACGGCAGCACGCAAGAAGGGCATAATCCGCTTTGATGATGCCGAAATCCAGATACTTCATGATGTATCGTGGCTAACACTAACAGGAAATCATTAAAACCCATTATAGCTCTGTATAAAGAACATAAAATACAGATGGGGTTTCCCTCTAAGTCTAAGTGTGTAGACGCATACAGGCCTTCATGTGCCTTAGAAGCCGAGTGATTTACAACATTAGGGACAACTGTAGGGACTTCAGTTAAAAAATGTGGACCTACCCGATTGGATAGCCTTCACCTCAATTAAACCCGCAATACTGAACTCAACCAATGCATCATGGAGTACAGCCGACAGCAGCAGACTCAGAAATGTGTGCATCAGGAATGTAGATAAGTGCAACCTTTCCCCAAACAGACCAATACATCTACCATCAGAATACTTGCCCCGCAAGCTATGGGGTTGACCCCCCCCCCCCCCCACTAAAATCTAATGGGTCTCCAAATTTTATTAACCAGGTTGATAACTATGGCTGAGACATATATTTGGATATTGCTACCTGATTTTCCTTTGCTGGGAAGTCAGAGGTGCCCACTACCAGTGCAATATCACCAAGTGACTATTTCTCTACCCCTCCTCCATGAGGAGAAGAATAACTCCATAGCGGGAGCGGTCTACCCCTTAACACTTTATTGATCTAATGGTATGATCTTATTTGTTTGCTGACACGAAGAGACACCTGTTCACTTATTAGTTCATCGCACATTACTTTTTTAGTAAATAGATGCCACTAATATACAAAAGGGACCATGTAATTAAAAAGTGTGGTCTAACACAATTGTTATGAACAAGCTATATCAACTATAGATCCAAAAGTTTGATCCTCGGGCCACAGGGTGATAAAGCCTGTAACCTCCATTTAAGACCTGAAGATCTTCTCATAATTTTATGTGGTTGATCTGCCAAGCTTCTTGTACACTTGTTTGTATACACTGGAGAACATTCACCAAACACTGAAATATAATGAATTCATCTCAAAGGGAGAAGCAAATGTATTTATTCCAGGTCTATAAACCATACCTCCCAAGTGTCCATGTTTTGGACTCAAATCTCTCTTTCTCCCTCTGGTGTCCCTCTATTTTTTAAAAACTCAGAATATTTTGGTGGGTGTATTAAGGACTTCCAGAGCAATCAATTCACATTAAATTACTATTCACTAAAGTCCGAGTCTGGAGTTTGAACTCATCTTGAATTCCAAGCTCACGATCTCTCAAAATGCTATTCACTAAGCAATTTTAATAGTTTGAGGTTTAGTAAATGCATGCAAAATGGATCGGAGTGAGGTTACAAAAAATCGTCCCCAAATATAATAAATGGTCTCCGTTATTTAATGGGTGTGGTATAATCATTACTGCACCCATTAAATAAAAAACATGTTATGTGTTAAATTAATGGGTGTCCTTTAAAGGTTGCTATAAAATGATTGCCTAATTAAAAAATCCTGTCAAAAATTTTTATTTCACGGTAACCTCTCAGCTCCCCAACCCTCCCTTTACAATCCGGGGACATCAAAAATGCCCCTGGCGCCATAATAACTGGGCAATATACCCCTGGGGCCAGAGACTGCATAAAATGTCCCCCTAACAACTATCGGTTCCTATGGCTGGACAAGGTGCCACAGGCCATTCCCTATTCTTACAATGGACTGTGCATGATCCCCTAGGGAGAATAACAGGGCTGGGGACTGGTGATAATGCCCCTAGCCCTTTAATAAGAACAAGGATGAGATTCCAATTGTCTATCGGGTTAATTTTCTTTTTTTTTCCAAGTGGATTTTTTTTCATAGATGGATTTTTGGGGGGTTTGAAACCTTTCCCTGATGAGGCACTTGGGCAGCCCCTAGTCCCATTAATAATGAGGCAAAAGAGTCAACTCTAGACAAGGTGATAGCACAACTGTCAGTTCACCAGAGTTACTGTTTAGTGAATAGATCTACACTATGTGTATCTGCAGAACACAGTTTACTATGCATTAAACATATGTGTAATATTTGATACTGTGACAAGCTTAGAACATCAAACATTTTTATTTTTAATTAAACTTGCAAACCTAACAATGTAAAGGAGATGTGTGTGTGTGTTTATTTCCTATTTTTCTATCGGGTTGAAGCAGAAATCAGTAGGCCAGGAATGTTATATGGCTTTAGATTGGCAGACCTAGGGAGACAACAAAAAAGGAAACACTATACATACACCAGAGGTCTGAAGATAGGGTATCAGGTCACAAACATACTAGACAAATTGCAAGTCAAGATTACTAGGCATTACAGCTAGGGTCAAAGGGGAAAGGCTAAAACAAGGGTGATACAAAGACGTACTGTTGTAAGCTATCTGTTTGTCTAAAGCTGTTTGTAATTCACTTTTATGCTCTGTACCATGTACTATGTAAATTGTTGGTGCTATATAAATAAATGTTAGTGTTATGTTTAATTCTGATGTACCCATATGTTCTGATGTCTTAGAAATAAATATACTTGTGTTTCCTGAGCTAAAACTATTTTATAGAGTTTCTTTTGCTTACAGTATCTCTCTGTTCAAGGAAACATCTTGCAAAACATATGGCAGTACTCATAAGACCTGTAAGACAAAACTAAGTATTAATTCAATATTCGGTATTGTCAGACTCCTCTAAGAAGTAACTCACCAGAGTATCATAGGAACCACGATCACCTCTGCTCACTCCACAACTGGGCATACCATCCCCTAGGCAACGAGCGAGGTCACGCAGCACATGCCGCTCGAGGTCATGCACGTGAGAATTTAAACGGAATCTTAGCACCTAGTATGGCGCTTAGTCATTTTTTTGTATCCTGCCTCTTAGCGTCTATTACCTTCCGCTTACTTGAAGGGTGGAGATTAGCATTGACACTTTACTTTAAGCACATTACTTGTAGGTGTATGCTACAAGCCACCAAATATTAGCATTGATGGAGAAGATCAGCTTTTATTACAAATTGAAAAGGCTGCAAATCTGAATGAAGTTTTAATCATGGGAGATTTAATTACCCAGATATAGATTGGAATTGTGGAACAACTAGTTCCGCTAAGGGCAGCAAGTTTCTGAACCTGCTTAATAACAAATTTATGGCACAATTAGTAGACACCCCAACTAGAATGCCTGTCTGGATTTGGTAATAACGAACAATGAGGAGCTTATCTAAATCATCCAAGAACATTTGGGGAATAGTGACCATAACATAGTTTCTTTTGAGATTAATGCAAAAAAAGCAAATTGGTAACTACCACCAAAACACTTAATTTTAAGGGCCAACTTTGATGGACTAAGGGCATCGACTGAACATTTAGACTGGGAAGGACTGTTTTCTGGACTAAACACAGAAGACAAGTGGAATTCTTTTAAGCACACATTACAAAAGTACACATCCCAATATATTCCTTTGGGAAACAAATGCAAAAGACACAAATCAAAACCAATGTGGCTCACCGGTAACGTTAAACAGGAAATGCAAAACAAGAAAATGGCATTCAAACATTATGAAAGCAAGGGATCAGCATTATCCTTTATAGAGTACAAAGATGCCAACATAACCTGCAAACAGGCAATTGAAATGGCTAAATTGGAAAACGAGAAAAGGATTGCTAAGGATATTAAAACTAACCCCAAAAATGTTTATAAGTATATAAATGGAAAAAAGCTAAAGAGGGAAAATGTTGGGCCCTTATTATCCCAAATGGGAAATTTGGTTAGTGAGGACAGAGAGAAAGCAGACATTTTAAATACTTTTTTTCCCCTTCTGTTTATACTAAGGAAGAACAGATGGATGAGCCCCTGCTACCAGAAGCAATTTAACTCTGTTGAGATAGACAAGGCCCCGGGTGCAGATGGATCCTTAGAGAGTTAAGCATAATAATGGCCAGACCAATATTGATGATCTTCAGGGATTCTTTCAGTTCAGGTATAGTGCCAACATACTGGCAAAAGGTGGATGATATTCCAATATTTAAAAAGGGATCAAAATCTCGAGTAATTATAGGCCAGTGTAGTCGGGAAATTATTTGAAGGATTGAATCAGAATATAATTAGTAAAAGTCAACATGATTTCAATTTAAGAAAAAAGACATCTGATTTGCCGACTTGGTCAGAAGTCTTACAATCCCAACATTACCATTTGCTGGTATTAAAAATCCAAGGTGGCTTTTGGCTGGCTGAGAAAAATAGGAACTGCAGTCCACATGTAATATATCTAAATTCCATTTTACAAAGCTGCAATGACCATATCCCAAATTTGGTCCTGTACCTGCCCAATAAACCAAATAAACCTAGGCACATGGGGTGTCAGTATAATTCCTGAGCATAAATTGGGGTGTTGTTTGGAAATAACACATAACAGCCCCTATAAATTCCTACCTGAAGTACGATGTGTGTAGTAAAAAACACACACACAAAACTGGTATTAAAATGACTGCATGAAATGTGTCATACCTGTGTCATCTCTGTTTACTTTTGAAATATATTTACATGTAGGAGATGGAACTGAGATTCATGACAGATACAATATAACTATCGGTAAATAGTAAGTTATATGATATCATTCAAATAATGGTACATAAAGTAAATTCTTCTTATCCTGAAAAAAAATATATAATTTATGTGGCTACAGTAAATGAGAAAGAGGAAACTTACTAAAATTTACCTAAACAAAAAGACCACATATAAGTGTTAATACAGCCAAGGTCTTCAACTTGAAACATGTCCAAAACAGTCTGATCATGAAGCGTTTAAAGGTATTTGTGGAGAGATGAGCAGGTGATTTATACAAGGTATCTATGGCTTTAGATACATCTGGTTATAGTCACTTTTGCGGGGACTTTTCTATCCTTAAATTCCATAACATTATAATCATCAGTGCTGGCTAATCCATTGCAGTGCTCAGCCACCTTCATTTCAATTCAGTTGGTAAATGCTTTTCTAGTAAAGATTGACAGCATATAGAGATTTGGAGGTAACATTAAATGCTAACTTAGGTATGGACCACATTAGTCACCTGTGGAAGTGTTTGTAATAGTTTGTAATTCTTGCACGTAGACAAGAATATATATGCGGAGACAGCTTCCAACAGAGGTTATACTAAAGTATATTATATTAAAGTGCATAGGTAGAAAGCAGGTACAAACAGTGATTTACTGCCTTACGCCCTTAGTCATAGGCTCAGCCTATTCCAACAAGCAATGCATAAGGTGTTAAATCACTGTGTATACCTGCTTTCTACCTATGCATTTTAATAAATGCTGACTCTCACATGATTTATCCTGCGTTGAAATTTCTCTCCGCATCCCATTTGTTTTGTGCTGAAGTTTGCTGGCTGGAATGCTCAACGTTGAAGAGAAGTCCACAGCTTCTGGAATTTATATGGGCAAGTAAGGGAGCATACCTATTGTGTGGCTGTGGATATCCCTACACTCCTATTGTGTCTGTATATATATATATATATATATATATATATATATATTACCAATTCCAGAAACAATTCTATTTACTGCTGAGAGAGAGAGAGAGAGAGAGAGAGAGAGAGAGAGAGAGAGAGAGAGAGAGAGAGAGAGAGATACTGTTTTACAATATTTATTAAGTTTTATACAGTACACAAAAGGGTTAAAGTTCAAGTAAATGGTCTCAAAGGATGGCGCTATCTGTACTTACAAAACCAATATATAAGATGTGGGTATTCATTTAAGAATCAAGCATGCACATTTATTTATTTTTTTTAACAGACACTCAGACTTCACCCATTTGATTTATCAGTTAGTCCAGTTTGTGTGAATCAGGCTATCCTTGTGTCTGTTTCTTTATTATCCCCCCTTTTTCCCCCTGTTTGGCTGTTTTGTTACTTCTTATTGCAAAATGTAATCCTTAACTTCCATTCAACAGCCTGTGACAAACATATGGCACATACACAAACATAGGCCCTATCCATAAATGTCTGTCCTCCCCCTTTAACCCTCGCGATACATCAAGCCTATCCGGTTGGAAGTCCAGCTTAGTATTACCACAGTTGGCTCCTACTGTCTATGTATATTCTCAGTTTAGTATTGTTTGGGTAATACTTGGGAGGAGGAGGGTCATAAAAAACATAAATATTTGAGGTCACAGTGGAGTACAGCACATCTAGCCAGCCCTTTACTTTTTAATTCCCTTCCTATTTATTTGTATGACGAAGTATCAATTTCTTTCAATATGTGTAATCCATCCTTCTAATACCTCCCACTTCTTATCTGCTATAGCATTAATCCATCTCATGCCCTTTTCCATTTTCAAATGGAATAGAATTAAGTTTTTCATCTGTGTCCAGCCGCGAAGAGTCTCTTTTTTCCAATTTTTGGCGATTAAAAGTTTTGTAGCAGCGAAGAAATGGGTTATCAACATTGTTTCTTTTTTTGTTTTATTTGGTAAACTGGTATGTAACAAACTGATTTCAGGTCTCCTGTCCAATGATATATTGGAGATTTCTTTAAGTTTTTGGAAGCAAGCATTCCATAGTTGTTTAACGCCTACACATTCCCACCAAATATGCTGATAATCCCCTTTTTCTTTGTTACATCTCCAGCATTTATTTGAGACTTGCTTATTCATTTTTGCTAATCTAGAGGGAACCAGGTACCAAAAATTCATAAGTTTAAACTGATTTTCCCTTATATTTATACAATGAATATCTTTGTTATAATTCCTCAAGGCTTGCAACCATTCTTCCTCTACGATTTCTATGCCAAGTATGTTTCCCCATTTCCTTCTTTTTCTATCTATTTGGTTTTCCTTCCCTTCCTTCAAAGCCTTATATGCTTTAGTCATTACTTTAATTGCTTTATTGCCCCCAAATATCGAATTCAAGTATCTGTTTCGTCTGCTTGTATCTTTACTTATCGCTTTGGTTAAAAAACTTTTAACCCTTAAATAGCGGAATATCTCTTTGCTCCCCAGGCCATAGTTTTGAATACGTTTTGGGAATGATCTTAAATCTCCTGCGTGAACAAGGTCTTTTATCCTTTCAATGCCTGCCTTCCTCCAGTTGTCTAAATTTAAGTCTGGTATGTTATATTCTAGAATATTTAGGTCTAGCGTTTCTATGATTTTGTCGTGTAGACCCAGTTTTTTCTTAATACAAAACCAGACAGGTAGTATATTGTCGACTATGTAGTTCTTACCTCTAGTCCACTTGGGCTTTCTACAGGTCCAAATGGCTGAGGCTAATTCCCCTCCTTCAAATGTCTGATTTTCTGTCCTGTACCAATTTTCTCTTTTAGTATCATGCAATTGCATTGTGTATTTATGGCCTATTATATTTGCTGTACAATAAACTTTTATGTCTGGCATCCCCAGTCCTCCATTCTTTGTGTTCTGTGACAGCCTATTTAGTGCAATACACGGCCTCTTGCCTTGCCATATGAATTTAGAAAAGGAGGTCTGTATCAGGGCTAGCCAGCTGTCAGGTATTTTGAGCGCTAAGTGACGGAACATATATAGCCATGTTGGGAGAATGTAGGCTTTTATAACGTTAATTCTGCCTGTCCATGAGATGAATATATTCTTCCAGCTTCTCAGTGTGGCATTAGTTTCTTTCAGTAATGCCAAAAAATTGGTGGGTAAGATATCTTCTACTTTTGGTGTAATTTTTAGTCCCAGGTAGTCAATACCCTTGCTTGCCCAACCAAAGTTGTAACTACTTTTTATATTTTTTTCTAGTTGTCCTATGTTAGTGGGCAAGATCCATGATTAATCTGTATTGAGTTTATAGTTGGATAGTCCCGAGTACTTATCTATCACCTCCATTAGAGCTATCATAGACTGTTGGGGCTCCGTCAGTGTCAATATGATGTCATCAGCATATAAAGCAATCTTAGATTCTTCTTGTTCAATAGGGCACCCTTTAATGTCTGGGCACGATCTTATCTTAATTGCCAATATTTCTATTGTCAGTATGTACAGCATTGGTGATAGTGGGCAGCCCTGACGTGTCCCATTGGACAGTCAGAACCAGTCCGATCTAAAATTCTACCCTATAGTTCTTGCTGTTGGCCCATCATATAATGATTTTATTGCACTTAACAGATATCCGTCCAGCCCGTATGCAGTCAGAACTTGGAACATAAAATCCCAGTTAACTCGGTCGAATTCTTTTTCTGCATCCACCGCTATAGTTAATACTGCTCTCTTTTCCAAATGTGACCAGTCTAGTATATCTATTATCCTTTTGATGTTATTTGTTGAGCTTCTGCCTGGGATGAATCCTATCTGATCCTTGTGAATCAATTCGTCAATAACGGATCTCAGTCTGGCCGCTATAATGAAAGCGAAGATCTTTGCATCAGTATTGATCAGGGATGTAGGTCGGTAGCTCTCTACCAAAGAGGGATCCTTATTCTGTTTAGGGATTGGTATTATATTAGCTCTTAGAAATTACTCCGGGCATTTTTCGTTTTTGTCCTATTTCATTAAAAGTTTTTGTTAGGTGCTCAGTGATGTTATTTTTCACTATCTTGTAAAAGGCTGCCCCAAAACCATCCGGGCCTGGTGCTTTTTGTATTTTCTGCTCTTGAATAGCTTTTAATACTTCCTCTTTTGTAAATGGTTTATTGAGTTGATCTTTTTTGGCTTTATCTATTCTCTGGATTGGTATATCTTCCAAATAATCTCTTATCTGATCCGCTCTTACTCTTGAGTCTATATTATATAGGGAGATGTAATATTTATTGAAAGTCGCACCAATCTCTTGTGGGTTCCTAACAATTTCTCCGTCGTCCTTTATTTTTTCAATATGACTTCTAGCTTGTTTCTTTGTTATTTGGTTGTTTATTACTTTGCCTGCCCTATTGCTGTTATGGTACCAAGTCTGATTTAGTCTCTCTAGATTTCGAGTCACCTTCTGGATATTTATTTAGTTGATTTGTTTCTTGATTACCTCGATTCTATCTGCTCTCTCTTTTAAAGGTGATGTTTTGTTCTCTCTTTCTAGTTCGTAATATGTTCTATACAGAGTGGATAGGTCTTTCCCCCTCCTATTGTTTTCTATAGTACCTAGTTTTATCAAATGTCCACGGACTTCCAATTTATAGGCACACCAAATAACTGCTGCTGAGCATTCCTTGTTTTCTTGGAAATAGTCATCTGAAATTTGTCTGATGTATGTTATGTTTTCCTCATTGCGTAATAAGTGTTCATTCAGACGCCACTCTCTAATCTTTTCTTCCTCTCTATTTCCTTTAGATTCCAAATTACATCATTGTGATCCGACCATGATATATCCTGGATCAAATTTTTTTTTGTTTTATTTATTACACCTATATTACCTACTATTAGATCGATCCTTGCGTATGAACAGTGGACGTGAGAAAAATGTGTATAGTCCTTTCCCTGAGGGTGAAAAATCCTCCATATATCGTATAAGACGTTTCTTTTTAGGAGAGTAGCAAAAAAATCTGCCCTTCTTACCAAGTTTTTATCAATTTGAGTGCCCCTCTGTATTTTTTTTTATCCAATTCTGTGTCTAATACACAGTTAAAATCCCCGGTAATCATAATGGATCCCTTTGCAACCGTTTCTATCTTGTTTATAACACTTTGTAAAAAGGAAATCTGTTTATCATAAGGGGCATATAAGTTTACTTATGTATACCATGATTGCTCTATTTGGCAGACCAGAATTATATATCTTGCGTTCACATCGTAATCTTGATATTCTATTTTTACTTGCAGCCCTTTCTTAAACCATATAGCCACCCCCCTATTTTTCCCTGTTTTTGAAGACGCACAAATTATATTTGCAGTTTGTTTCCCTAGATATGGAACTTTCCTTGTGTTTAACCAATGGGTTTCCTGTATACAGCATATATGTGCTTTCTTTTTTTAATCAGTAAAGCCAATGCACTTTAATTTAAGTACCGAATTGCTAAAAGTGAAAATTGCTCTTGTCCCAACAAATTGCCCTGAAGGGGTTAAGGTGATGTATGGATTTCTTTTGATGTCATGTTTATCCTTATCAAGCAGAATTTAATAGGATTTTTTTTTTTAATTGGTCGTGTCCCTTGTTTACAATCATGAAGTGATAACCCTTTATGGGATAAAGTGCTTTTAGAAACCACATTATAAAATGTACTTTTCGTACAAGACAGCCTACCTGTTTTTTTTTTATTATTTTCAGTAGCAGTGGTTGATTTTTTTATGTATTGTTTTTTCACCTCCTTTTTGCTTGCACACCTGGCATACTTATTTAATATTTTTACACTGTCATCCAGTTACGTGTAGATAAACACATTTAGTACCACAGAAACGTGACTGTTGTTTTCATTAGAGAAACACCATAAGGGTCATCATTTCAATGTGTTAGCTCTAGGTTGAAATTTATAGTTTAAAGGTTGCATACTTCTCGCTGAGATAGTACCTAGGCACCAGTCAATTCTCATTTGGAGAAGTGATGAAGGTGACAGAAATAATAAAAACTGGGTCAGAATAAATGTATTTGCTTTGCAGGAAAGCTCAATGACCTATTTTAAAAGCATTGTGTATGTTTCAGATCCTTGCAAAATGGATATAACATTGGGAAAAAAAGGACACAAGGTTTTGAGAAATCTTGTAAGAACGGAAGGTCAAAGTTCAATTCAATTTAGTGTGTGAAGACTTGAGGCAGAAGATTTCTTTTTATTATTTTGGTATTTCTGGGAAATATTTTTGACAAATTGACATAATTTGTGGAAACCAGAGCTTACGGTGAATGATACAAAATGACAACTTTATCAGTTGCATTTGTATTTAGGCTGGTTACAAAAGTCAAGTCAAGCAAATGAAAAAGAATAGGAGATTCTGTGAGCCATAATGAACTTTGACTGTATTCTGAAAAAATTGTTTGACTGGAACGCTGACAGGATGAGTTTGATTCAGTTACACGTGACATACTGCTGTATTCTAGAAACCTTGAAAAATTCCGGTTATGAGAAGAAACAAAATACCACAAATTTTCTCAATAGTTGGAAACTTTATTATTAATATTATCGTTTTGTTTATAAAACAGAATAATTTCCTGCAAACCCTCCAGCAAATTGGCCTAGATTCAATACCAGCCGTTAAGTCTTTTTAAAGAGTAAGTAAAAATAAAATAAAAATGCTGCAGCGAGCTAACATGCACTAAAGCACAGGTTCAGTGGGAGGGGAAAATAGGACCCCAGCCCCCTCCAAATAAAATACCAGGGTGGGGGCTGCCAGAATTTCTCCAGGCCCCTTAAATGTAACCTGGGTTGGGGAGGGGTATGCTGCACTTGGCCCCCTAAATGTAACTTAGCGGAGACTGGCAATGATGCTCCCAGCCCCCTAATTGCATCCAGGACTGTCAAATATGCCATCTGCCTCATAGTAAACAGTGCCAGGGGCTGACCACCTTTTAATACATGGGACCTGGCGCTGAGCATAATGCCCATGGATCCCTAATAATCAATAGGACCACGGACTGGACAAGATGCCACCGGCTCCTTAATTATACATGAGGCCCCCAGTTGTCTAATTATCCAAGGGGATGGACATGATGCCCCAGTCCCTTTACGTCACATCCGGTGACTGTGTTTCCCTCCTCCGTGCAGGAGGGAAGACTGCACGGAGGAGGAGTCCGTCCGGGGACACGGAGCAGAAGCTACTCGGTAAGTGATGGGGAAGGGGGGGAGGAGGGTGGTTGAAATGAGCACTTTAATGGCACACTATTACTGCGCTCTGACTGGCACACTATAACTGGGCTCTGACTGGCACATTATTACTGGGCTCTGAGTGGCACACTATTACTGGGCTCTGACTGGCACGCTATTACTGGGCTCTGACTGGCACAATATTCCTGGGCTCTGACTGGCACACTATTACTGGGCTCTGACTGGCACACTATTACTGGGCTCTGACTGGCACAATATTACTGGGCTCTGACTGGCACACTATTACTGGGCTCTGACTGGCACAATATTACTGGGCTTTAACTGGCACACTATTACTGGGTTCTGACTGGCACACTATTCCTGGGCTCTGACTAGCACACTATTCCTGGGCTCTGAGTGGCACACTATTCCTGGGCTCTGACTGGCACACTATTCCTGGGTTCTGAGTGGCACACTATTCCTGGGCTCTGACTAGCACACTATTACTGGGCTCTGACTGGCACACTATTGCTGGGCTCTGACTGGCACAATATTACTGGGCTCTGACTGGCACACTATTACTGGTATCTGACTGGCACACTATTACAGGGTTCTGACTGGCACACTATTACTGGGCTCTGACTGGCACAATATTCCTGGTATCTGAATGGCACATTATTACTGGGCTCTGACTTGCACACTATTACTGGGCTCTGACTGGCACAATATTCCTGGGCTCTGACTGGCACAATATTCCTGGGCTCTGACTGGCACACTATTACTGGGCTCTGAGTGGCACACTATTACTGGGCTCTGACTGGCACACTATTACTGGGCTCTGACTGCACACTATTACTGGGCTCTGAATGACACAATATTCCTGGTATCTGACTGGCACAATATTACTGGGCTCTGAGTGGCACAATATTACTGGTATCTGACTGGCACAATATTACTGGTATCTGACTGGCACAATATTCCTGGTATCTATAATTGTACAATTGTAGATACTGTGTGTTGCATAATTAATGGCGGTCCCATGTGTGCATAATTATGGGGCACGTGTGTGTGGCATATTTATCGGGCCCCATGTGTGGCATAATTAAGGGACTCTTTTGTGTGGCATAATTATGGGGCACCTGTGTGTGTGTGTGTGGCATAATTATGGGGCACCTGTGTGTGTGGCATAATTAATTGGGCACAGGTGAGGCATAAATAGTGGGGCTCTGGTGTGGCATAATTTATGGGGCTCTGGTGTGGCATAATTTATGGGGCTCCTGTGTGTGGCATAGTTAATAGGCCATCTAACTGGCATTACTAAGGAATCTGTTTGGCATTGTATTGGAGAAAATCCTAGTGACGCCCCTGCTTATCATTACTAACATTATAAAAGGATACCGGTTAGCAAGATTATTTTCATTAAAAATTTACACATGAGAAATAATCTTACTTAACCCCTTAGTAACATGACCTTTTGACATTGTCTTTCATTTGGTGACATGGGCTGTTTTGACAATTCTGGGGTGTTTTTGTTTAGCTGTAATTTTCTTCTTTCTCACATAGTGTACCCACACAAATTATATATTGTTTTTATCGCCACAAGAAGGGCTTTCATTAGATACCATTATGTTCATCATATCTTATATTTTACTACAAAACAATCATAAAGTTTGGTGAAAAAAATAAAAAACAACACTTTTTCTAACTTTGACCTAAAAATAATTTACACAAGTTCAATCATTAAAAAAGACACTGTCTAAATAGTTTCTAAATTTTGTTCCGAGTTTATAAATATGTTTGTTTTTATGTTTTTCTGCAGTTTTTGTGAGTTATAGGGCAACAGCGTCAGAGTGATGGAATTGAAATTTTTTTCACTTCTGACGATCTACCCACAAGAGGGCAGCAACCATATTGGAGGATAATGCTGCTCTCCAATATGGTGCCAGCAAATCACTCCATGGAGTGATTGTGGGTGCCCTGGGCACCGGATTTCAGTGATGCTTTCTGGCTTAACCTCGAGTCATTAAATCATCACATTTTGAGATTGCAAACACCACTTGTTTAACAGCAGGATGGATGAGGTCTGTCGGCAGCACTTTGCCCAACAGGAAGGACCTAGTCTGTCCTATGCTGGCACAGGGTTAATACTGTACTGTCTCCTTAAATGCTTTCCCACTTTCTCTTTCAAATATTCCCACTGAAATTTCCCTGCATGAGATATTAGAAGGCACAATAAGGTCAAGATTTGACACCTATTAAGTGGTCTTTTCTATCTAAAACTACATAAAATTGGTTGCTTCATATTGATATAGCATGAGATGAGATAGGGTATGAGAATCACAAATGTAGCTCTGCTCTGTGCCGTCAAAGTGAGGTGTACTAACTAAAGAGTGAACTGTGGTGAACTTACAATTGAATTTAAAAAATCAGGCATTTATAGCTGAATTGGAAAAATCTCCAACTTGGGTATCTTTCCAACTCAGCTAATAATAACTGATGTTTCTATTCCCTTGTCACTAAGTTCTAGTCACTTTTCAGTAAATATACTTTAGTGACATAACTGCTTAGTTTTTCCAATATGGGACACATTGGGGTATATGTATAAAACTCGCTTATGCCAAGCGCTGACACAGCCCAAACCTCCATATTTGGCAGAGGCAGCACCGAATCCAGAAATGTATACTTTGGCGTGCACACTGTTTGCATACATGACCCCAATGAGTTTTAAATGTGTCTCCTGTTTATGACATCACCTGTGGCCTGATAAGAAAAACAAATGAACTGCTTTTCAATGGGTAATTTGCATATCAGGCAATGTGATGTCATAAACTACACTGCTCAGCCTTAACATTATGACCACCTGCCTAATACACCAAAACAGCCCAGACCCATCGAGGCATGGACTCCACTTGGTGGTATGTGCCAAAGTAAGATCCACATTAATGGCAGGACACACTTGATTAAGTGATTTCGTCTGGACACACTTTCATTCTACGTTCTTCAGAGGAGCATATCAAAGCTATAGGAGCAAAACAATGGCTGACCGGTCAATCCTAGCTATCCACCTGAAGTAAAACACCTGCAGATGTGTGCTTTGTACGTATCGTGTGCAATATATTTATGCACACATTGCAAGTACCGTATTTGCTCGATTATAAGACGAGGTTTTTTTCAGAAAAAAAATTCTGAAAAATAACCCTCGTCTTATAATCGAGGTCATCTTATAATCTGACCTCAAATTGAGGTCAGACTATAAGACATGGATCCAGGTCCCCCCGCAGAGCTCTAACAGCCGGCGGATGTCTGTGCGATGAGCGCAGACTCCCCCTGCTGCCGCCCGGCACGACCGCCGGGACTTCTATGATGAAGCCGGGTCCTCGCGCAGACATGCTCCGCTGCCTCCACTAGGCACCAGGGAGAATCGGGCAGCCGGGGGAATCGGGCAGCCGACAGGCTGTCCGTCATAATAGATGGAAGTGTCGGGCAGCATGGAGGATGTCTGCACTATCGTGCAGACATCCCCCGGCTGCCCCCACTAGCCACCAGGGAGCAAGGAACAGGGGAGGCGGAGGGGGGGGGGACAGAATAACAAGGGGGGTGGACAGAGAAATGGGAGGGGGGTAGAAAGACAAGGGGAGGGGGGACAGAATAACAAGGGGGAAGAGAAACGAGGGGGGAGGGGGAAAGAGACAGAGACAAGGGGAGGGGGGAAAGAGAGAGACAAGGGGGGGAGAGAGAGACATGGGGAGGGGGGGGCACAGAGAGTAACAAGGGGAGGGGGGGCAGAGAGAAACAAGGGGAGGGAGGGGGGGAAGAGACAGAGACAAGGGGAGCGAGGGGGGAGACAAAGGGAGGGGGAGAGAGAGACAACACTAAGGGGGGGGGGAGAGACAAAGCTGGGGGCAAGGGAAAGAGAGAGGCAGCATTGGCACATAAAAGGAAATAAAAACAAGAAATGCATTTTTTGATATCATAATTTTTTATTAAAAAAGCAATTTACATGTAAATATTTACAAGTTGAACTGTTTTCCTTTTGGGTAGTCTTATATTCAGGCTTTTAGTTTTTTTCCTAAAGGAGTATCCAAAGTTTGGGGGGTCATCTTATAATCAGGGTCGTCTTATAATCGAGCAAATACGGTAGTTATCATTTAGAAGACTTCGTTTTTTTGCTTTAAAAGGTTGTTGTTTTTCTCAATACTAGTAGGAATGGTCAGTAGTAGTTGCAACTCTGTTATTTGTGACTAAATCAAACATATTTAGACTACAGATATTTCAATTTTAATAAACACTAATTCAATTTCCTAATTATTAAACTTTAATATGTATGAAAAAAGGAAAGGTCATTTTCATTTCAGAGTGCTCCTTCAATATAAGTAAACCTTTTCAACACAGCTTTCAGCGCAGCTGAGGTTTTTGAAAACATTAGCAAAATTATTAAAATTCTGCCAGATTATTCAGAACTGCATCCACCTCCATGCATGAGGCTATGCTTCAAGCCTATCTGGTAGAGTGATTTCATATTAGTCTGTGCAGCTGTGGTTTAGCTCTTTTAGAGAGGAACTACTTGCCAGCTAAACACTCAGGAGATTACATTGACAGACTGCACCTGTTGTCCTCTTTGGAAGCTTACATTCTGTACTAAGGTTGATAAATCCAATTGTTGGGCTCTCAAAAATAAATAACGGATGCTATTAATTAAACTCTATTAACCTGCTACAGCAGCATTACCAGTCTCATTAATATATAGCTATACTGTACCGATACATATAAATATATATACATGCACAGACATACCTATATATATAGAGAGAGAAAGGAATATATATGAAAACATTTTAATATGTATTCTTATTGTGTACAGAAGCCATTTGTTTAGGGGATGGGACATTTCATCGCGGCTGCTTCTGCGCAGCCACTTCACCGCCGACTCTGCAGCACAAGACAGCTCGTCGCTGGAGATTTCATCGCGGGACATTTCATCGCTAAAGGTAAGTATTTTAGCTATTTTAGTTTATTTTAGTAAGGGTGGTTAGAATTAGGGTTTAGGGGTTTAGAATTAGGGTTTAGGGGGTTAATTTTAGAATTAGAGTTCGGGGTTAATTTTAGTATTAGGGTTTATTGGGTTAATTTTAGTATTAGGGTTCGGGGGTTAGTATTAGGGTTTAGGGGGTTAGTATTAGGTGTCAGGGGTTAGTATTAGGGTTTAGCGGGTTAGTATTAGGGGTCGGGGGTTAGTATTACGGTTCGGGGGTTAATTTTAGTATTGGGGTTAATTTTACTATTGGGGTTATTTTTAGTATTGGGGTTTGGGAATAATTTATATGGGGGGATTATTTTCTTTTTACTTTTACATTTGTAAGAGCTGACAGTTCAGCACTGAACTGTCAGCTCTTACATAGCCGCGGCCGCGATGAAATGACCGTGTTATTCTTCATTGCTGACAGTTCAGCGTTCTAACTGCCGCGCTGAACTGTCAGCGATGAAGATGTGGCGAACAAGTGTCCTAGACACATTTGTTTATGCTGTATACATTAATTCAAAATGAACTGTATACAGTTTTCTTTGGCCATCTCCTTATGCTACAGATTTAGTGAATGAATGAGATCCTAAAACACTACCCTTGGTGGCTAGGTGCAGGATTAATTCCCCCAGGCAGCCTTTATGCCTGTGGCAGGTTATAGAACAAGCTTAGATGGCTTCAGGTTTTATGACATCTCTTATTATGTATTAACCTGAATGATGATAATTGGTGATCTTGGCAATTATACAGGAACTCCAGGTTTCCATTGAATTTTCATCCATGGGTGTAGTCTCTTAATAGGTCAGCTCTATCGCTAGCCATAGTGCAAAAATGAGAAGAGGATGTTGCACTTACCTGGCAGACGATTGTTTCAAAACACACACTTTTACCCAAAATAGAAAGGCAGTGAATATATGATGATGTAGGACGATAAAAGAATCTGGAATGTTTACTGGAATATCTATCTATCTATCTATCTATCTATCTATCTATATATCCATGTGTATATATCCGTGCGTAGTGCTATATAAAGGCATTTTACTGCCCGAAACGTCGCTATGGATGTTTATTAAAAGACACTGAAGACATTTTGATACCATTTTTCAAGTCCCGTGAGTGCATTTTTTCGTTTGTTTGGAATATTATATGGAGATTGTGATCTGCACCGGGCACTGTAGCTACAGGTAACTTGCAATAAGTTGAGTGCTGGTACATTGGGGAATATATATATATATATATATATATATATATGTGATTTTGTTATCTTGCACTACCCCTGCAGCCCCATATAACTCACCTTAACATTTCATATAAATTGTTATTTATTTATATAGCACTATCGTATCCTCATATAATTGAATGTCATTTCTATTTATAGTTCTACCTTCCAGCATTCACGCCGAGTGATTCCTTTAACTCCGCTTTTATGTCTCCCATAGCTTTAATACATAACACCAGGTTCATCCTCCTAGGTTATACATAAATCCTTACATTGCTCCATATAACTCCAATTAACCAATGAGATCACTTAACATGAATATTCCCATTGTGAACACCATGACTGCACTTGAAAAGGGCTTTACCCGAATTATTTTTTCTGCAAAATAACTACGATAAAACTGCATCAGTGGAAGGTGCAGTTTTCAGTTCTTGATTCGGGGATATAAAGAACTATCTGTGGTTCTGCTCTAGACCTTCACAAACCTTGCGTCATAAGTGACCAGTATAACTTGGCTCAATGGTAATCAGTGTAAAACATCCTGTCAAAATCATTGATTTACACTATTTGACCCTTCCTATCGATCCATATAGTATCTGTACAGAACTATTGGCTTTTGATTCATAATTCCTAAAGTGGTGACATCAGCAAGAACATTTCATTAGTTTTCATAGTCTCAATTATTTTTGGGACCTTGACACAGAATTCACTTTTATAAAAAATAAAAAAAAGCCCACAACACATTATTTCTCCATAACCTGACATTTAGCTTCCATTTTTTTATTCATACTATTTATCATTATAGTCCCTGCCAAATAATATATTTATATAATTTGAAATTTAGTAACCAAATGTTTTGGTGTTTGGGTAAAATATTACATTTTTCTGTAATTTACTTTCCTGCTATTGCAGTTTATAGCCATGGTGCTGTTGACTCTCCTGTATTTAACTTTTCTACCTGTTCTTTGTATAAAAAAAAAATATATATTAACAAAAACGTTTAAAAACGAAATTCCACCTATTGACCTGTAGTACTTCTCTATAGTTCCAGGTTACATCCGTGGCACCTCCTTTGATTGTACATGACCTACCTTTGTAGCTCCTCCTACCTCTCTATATTTAACTTCTCTCAAATTCTTTTAGAACTCTGGTGCTGTTTTGACTTGGATAAATAAACCCTCCAGGATTTTCATTACTAGAAGCACATTTTTTCTGCAGCTGTTCCACAATCAGCAGCTGTTGTCTGTCAAAAGTTTGAAGGAAATATTTGTGCTGGAGCATTTGCCATTGCTTTCAGGTTTATGGTTATATGAAATTTTATTTGTTAATTTAATAAATTGTAGTCAAAATATTGAATTCATCAATAAATGCATTTTTAAGTTGAATTAAAAATAAACAGCTTGATGGAACAAAAATATCCTTTAGTCTAACCTTGGTGAGCAGGACTCTTCTCTCCATTTTATTTTGTGTAATATCTATCCTATATTGTGCTTGATTTCCAGGGAAAATCTCATCATTTAAGGTGATCTTTTTGAAATTTTTAATCTGCAACAAATAGAGAGATTTTGTTTTTTACTTTGTATTTGCCACAAACTCTAAAGATAAGTATAGAACTCAGAGCACTTTTTAAAAAAAAAAAAAGACATGGCTTTGTGGCAATTATGTGAGGTAGCAACGTTTGCAATATAAAGAATAGCTACATTCTTTCTATGTAAATACAATGGTGAACCCAGCGCTGTAATTTTGTTTGAGCAGCACTTAGGCAGTGTCTCCCTAAACCACACACATAAGAAAATATATAAAAAAGAGAACAAAAGTGTGCTTTAAACAAACTGTGGTCAGAATTATTTTACACCTTTTAGGTAACACTTGTGAAATAGTGTCCGTGAGAACTTTGAAACTATGTCTCCCTTGAGGTAATACACTCACAAGATTGCAGGTAATCTTTGCACGTCAGATCTGGTGTTGTCTGTCTTCTATATATGTTTGCTCCAAGACACAACAATAGATATCCAATTAATAGTACAAAACAATTACATTTAATAGAAGTATCTGCTTACATGTGGAGTTGCCTTTAACATGCGGGGTGGGCGCCACACAGCAGTCTGTTTGGGTAGTCTTCCAACATTCACAAATAAAAAATTACATTCGGCTTCAACTTGGCGTCTTCTTTGTATGTACAAATCCACGAAGATTGTATTTTAGATACAATAAATACCTCAATATTACTGAGAAAAAATGACCACTGTCCATAAAGGACAACTGTCAGAAAAAATTTTTGTTTAAAAAAAGTTGTTTAATTGAAAGGTTGCATCAAGTGTAGGCATGTTAAATATAAATACTATAATGGAAGAATATAAATAAAGTGCCTCTTTGCTCCATGAAGGGGCAGACATGTTGTTTAGAAGCTTGTGACTCACATTCCTTCATCTAGCCCAATATATCTATTTTATTTACATTCTTTCATTAAAACATTTCTATTTACATTTCTAATTTCTCTCAGTTAAACCTAATTGCTTAATTGGTATGTGGATGCATCAGTAGCGTGCAACACAGCCAATCACTGAGGCTGAGGCTACTGGAGGTGTGATTGGCATTTCAGACACCAATCCCTCTTCAACATGGCAGCTTAAACGTAACTTCCAAATCAAACACAAGTCACTTCTGAGCAGTGCTCTGTGGGAGGTTGTCATGGGGGTTTAGTGCTGCTTTGAATGATGACTTATAGAAGTTTTTTTTAAATTTCAATGTCACCTGAAAAAAACCTTTCTGCAAATCACAATAACAAAAATATATAAAAGTATATAATTTTTAATAATAGCATTTTTGTCTTTTGTCGTGGGAACATATTTCCCAGCATGTACCTGACTTTCTCTTTGCTTTTTGTTTCCCTACAACTTTGCATCTGGCTTTTATGTTGGATCACAGGTCAGTTAGGAGGATGGAATATTTTTACTAAATGCCCAAACCATAATGAGTTTTGTGGCAAGGAAAACACATTATTAAAAGCACAACACTGATATTTTCATTCTAACTGATAAATGGATACGGTACTTTGCTTTCGATGACAGATCTGCCATGACAGCCATTTTGTGGATAATTCTAGGATTTTGCTAAGTCATGACGTAAAGTACAGTACTGAAACATTGTCCATACAAAGTAACACTTGGGGTTTTACAGGCTGAGTTAGGGACTGTGGGTCTAGGGCATTCAGCCCTCAGTTTGTCCCTAGTGGGCTTGTCCAAAGGTTTGCGCACTCTCAATGCGACATAGTCTGCTACGTGAGCAGAGGGTACCCACTCGGAAGATCTGGGATGATGTAATTGTTCAGGGTCAAATAATGGACAGCCATTAGGATCTAGTATGCTGTCATCGGCCTGAAACAGGCTCGTCATAATTGGGGTAACCCCATCGGAATCATTGGGCGACTCAAAGTCTGCTCCTATCTCTTCTTGGTCGGAGGGAAAAGACCCATCAGATGCCCCCTCTGAAATGGACTCAGAGTCCTCATCTTGTAGGGCTCTAGCCCTTTTCCAATTACGCATTACGCAAGATCTTTTTCTCCAGATGGGGTCTCGTTTGACATTTCTAAAAGAACTAAGACTGCAATTAAGTCAGTGTCCTACCCTGCTTTTCCGTCACACCCCCAGTTATGCCCAGTTTTATGTCTAAAAGAGTATGAACAACGTACAGCCCTATGGCGTCAACCGGTATTTTCAGACCTGTTTCTTGCCTCATACCCCAGTTTCAACAGGGTCCTTAGCCAGATGGGTCAAATGGTTACTCAAAGAGGCTGGCGTGGATACTACTATTTTCGGACCTCATTCAGTCAGAGGTGCGATGGCCTCTAAGGCTTTCAGATTAGGATGTAGATTAGAAGATATCATGAAAGCAGCTGATTGGTCCAGGGAATCTACATTTAAGGAATTTTATTTCAAACCCTGTACTCATTTTTCTTCTGTTGTGATTGATCAACTTTAAAATTGCATAATAGGAGCCTCCGTGTATTTATAAATTCTAGGATTTTGCTAAGTCATGACGTAAAGTCATGATTTATAAATACACGGAGGCGAGTATTATTCCCACCCAGGATGTTTTTATACTCGCCCTACCCATATAAGTTTTTCATGTGTGTGTATATATATATTTTTCTATTAAGTCATGTTGAGATTTAAGATTATTTTAATAACCCATACATGGAATATTACCAGTCTCCTTTCTCTTTTTCTTTGCAGTTTGAAGCTTGGTCGTCAGTGCTTCGGTATTCGTTATCGTTTGGAGGTTTTTTTTTACAGTTTTTTATCCGTTATGGCCTAGTTCATGGATGGACAAGTGTTCGATAGATAACAGTTGAATGGACTGAACTTTACATCAAAGAAAGAGGAGGAGCTATATTTGGACGTTGGGTTTTATAGTGGGGAGGGAGGGGTTTATGTTATGGGTGATTTGATTGGTTGAAATTTTCTTTCATTTACATGTTACCCTCTTTTTTGCTGCTGAGGGAATAAAGAAGGAGTTAATGCATAATAGGAGCCTCCGTGTATTTATAAATCAGTTGGTGACTAGAATTGTTTAAAGAAGAATGGTTGTACATATACATTATAAAGTTAAAAAGTTTTATGTCATATGGGAAAACATCTCGTATAGTGGATTAATCCACATTGCACATCATTCTGACCCAAACCTAATGTTTGTTCAACATCTAAAGGGTAATGTTATTATATAACCTAATTCTATTTATTAGAGTAGTGTTACTTAACAAATGTATATTCCATACAAATATAAATGTTGTTGCAAATAACTATGGTCCACTTACAGTTTTCTTAATATATGTACACTATATGTATTAATATATTTAGTCATCAGCATATGATTATCTCTGCTAAAAGGTTTCATTTTACAGTAATGCTTATATGATTTTTACTTTTTGTACAATAATATATAGTGTAGAAAATGTAGTCAGGAACTTTTTTTTTTTTTAACATTCAACCATCTGTGGTGGTCTTGCTGCCTGTTGTCACTTTGATGGTGATTGATGGGCACTTGTGCAGGGACACACAAAGGGAATATTGTTTCTCTGGTGCAACATGTTGTAATCATTCACAGCAATACCTTTGGCACTGATATACATCACAAATTTGAATATTTGCTCCATATGTGTAAAGTTTTCTGTTTCGTATTTATATATAAAGTGATCAATGAAGTAGGTTGATGTTAAACTAAAAGGAAATGTGTAACATACATTCTAGTGGAGTTCATTGGATATGTTTCTGTCCGCCTTGTTTATCTATCTATACATATGTCTGTTTCTCTGTTTGGCTGTATATCTATCATCTCTACATCTATCCATCCAAGAAAGTTCTAAAAGGTGTCAGAACATTTAGTTCAAAATTAGCAGAAAATGGAAAGACTGAATTTGTTAGGTAGTTCAAATCAAATGTTAGCTAAGTACTAAGTCTAATTAAATGTATTAAGTAAATTGCATGGTGTTAAGAAAGTATATTGTGTATTAATTTGGCTTCCAAGATCAGTGACTTACTATTATCTACTATCAAAGTATTTTCTGGGAGTACCAGCACTATTAATGGGCAACCCCAAGAATTTTTCAACTGTTTTATTACTTGTATCTTAAGCAGCCATCGCTCTCAATCAAACTTTCTGAATTGCTACCATTTATGTGCAAAGAATCGGAACAACATGCCCCATCACCTGTATTGCACATCCAGGATTTGCTGCTGCACCATTACCCGAATTGCACATCCAAGACTTAATATGCCACAGCCAGTGTTAGTTTATCCATTAATATGCCACTGATAATGTGTCCATTAATATGCCACTGATAATTTGACCATTGATAGTCACTGATAATTAGCTCATTAATTGCCACTGCTAATTTACTCATTAATATGCCACTGATAATTTGTCCATTAATATGCCACTGATAATTTGTCCATTAATTTGACACTGATAATTTGTTCATTAATATGTCACTGATAATTTGTCTAAGTTCTGGCAACTGTGACAGAAAGCCGGGTCCGCATCCACTGGATGTGGACTGCTGGCTGCTGCTCGATAGTGACTGTCTCTGTGTTTTTTTCAATGTTTTTTTTAAAGGGCCCGAGCAGTCCAATACTGCCTCCCTTCCATTGCCAATTAATTGTATAAATGATCTACACTTGGTGTGTGACCTGGCTCATGTGCATATGTATGCTGATGATTCAGTCATTTATACGAGCGGCACTAAACTATCACAAGTGTAATCCATACTACAGGGTCAGTTTTCTAAAGTTGAAAATTGGATAGCTAGCAACAAATTATTCATCAGCACTGAAAAATAAACTGTGCCCATGTTGTTTGGGACTAATGCTAAGCTACTTAAATTAAACAATCCTCAAATAAACATCAATATCAAATCCAGTTATAACCTGACCCAGGTAAATTCATGTTGTATATGGCTAGATTCAAACTTATCTTTTGGTCTCCATATTGACAAGCTCATGTGAAAGCTGTATCCTATATTCCACAGTAAGGAAGTGTACTGTGCAGCAAATGTTAATGCCGATCTTAGACTATGGAGATGTTGTATATAATTCTGCACCACAGACTCATCCCAGTAAACTCGACACTTGGTACAAAATATTGTGCTGATTTGCCCCACAGTGCGATTATAACACTCATCACCAGTGGTGTACCTTGGTTTTGTGCTGCCCTAGGAAAATTTGGGCCCCCCCTACCCACTTTTCCCACCCATGAGATGACCCATAACCCACGTTGCACACCCAGGACATGCCCCATCACCCACATGCACACACATTAAATGCCCCATCACCCCCATTACATGCCCCCGTCACCCCATTACATACACATTACATGTCCCCATAACATGTACCCATCACATGCCTCCATCACCCCATCTCATTCCCCCATCACAGGGTCACTTTAAGACCCTAGTGGGCCCTGGGCAAAGTCTTTAGCAGTGGACCCCCTCGACCCAATTTTTCTAAAGTCGCATTGTAAAAAACTGTATGTAAATGTAAACTTTTTAATATTATATGCAAATATTTTCATATCACATTCAACTATTTGTATATATAATAAAAATGTTATTGAAAAATTGCATTTCTTGCTTGTATTCCCTTTTTCTGCACCAACATTGCACCTAAAGGACTTAGCACAACACCATACAGTACCCACAGCACTTGCCATGCACCCATATTGCACCCACAGCACTTGGCTTGCACTCATATTGCACCCACACAATTTGGCATGCCACAGTGTAATTTTGTCCCACAGAACTGCCCCTGCAAAACAAGCCACAGTGTCACTTTCCCCCATAGTACATGTTATTTTGCCCTTCAGAACATACCACAGCATCGCTTTGCCAATTAAAAAAAGCCAAGTCAGGTATCAATTAACATACCACAGTCACTTTGTCATTAACATATGCAACAGTCAGTTTGCCTATTAAAATATGCAACCTTTTGTCCACTAAATATGCCACAGCTAGCCCATTAATATGCCAGTGTTATTTTGCCATAATATGCCACAGCCATTTTGACATTAATATGCCAGTATTATTGTGCCATATGCCAGTATTACTTTTGCCATTATTATGCCACAGCCAATTTGCCCAATAACATGCCAGTATTATTTTCCCATTAATAAACTACAGCCAATTTGCCCAATATTATGCCAGTATTATTCTGCCATTCATATACCCCAGCTAATTTGCCCAATAATATGCCAGTATTAATTTTGCCATTTAATATGCCCCAACCAATTTGCCCAATAATATGCCAGTATTAGTTTGCCATTAATATGCCCCAGCCAATTTGCCCAGTAATATGCCAGTAATATTTACCATTAATAAGCCCCAGCCAAATTGCAGGACTTACCTTTGTCCCTGGTGGCTAGTGGCAGGCAGCATGGTGTCCTCCATGCTACCTGTTCGGTTGCCTTGCACTAAATACAGCGCTGCTCATCACTGTAAAATGTTAAAGAATTAAACTGGCTGACACTTGCCTCCAGGTGCACTCTCCACCCAACATGCTAAGTGCATAACCACTTCTCTGGAAAGCTCCCCCCCTACCTGAGCAGCATGATCACTCTTACTCCCTGCATATCCTACAATCTCAGATCCTGCACCAACCCTTCACTAGTGATCCTCACTTAAAAAAGGAAGCAGGTCAAGGTGCATTCTCTTTCAGAGCTCCTCATTTGTGGAATAGCCTCCCTGATTCTGCCAAATCATCCTCTAGTCTAAAATCCCTAAAAATGAGTGTCTCCCAAATCCTCAAAACAGATTGTACTTGTTATTAGTTTACAAACTCCTTTGTATACTGTACATGTTGTTCTTTTTTGTATTAATAATTATTTGCCCAGTATGTTCTCTTTCCAATTTGTATAAATATATGTATGTATGTATGTATTTTTAATCTTCTGTTAAATGTGTACCTCTGTAATTCCATTCTGGATTGGGTCCCCAGAGCATACTTCAAAACGAGAGAAAGCTCAATGTATTCTTTATTATTAAATAAAAATGTGTCCCACAAAAAAATGGCTGATCAGGCAACTATAGCTGTACACCTGATGGAAAATAAATCTGCAAAGGTGGCTTTGTAATATATTTATGTGCACATTGCAAGTATAGTTATCATTTAGGATGATTGTTGCAGTAGATGTTCATATCTGTGCATAAATGAAACCTATTTAGATTACAGATATTTAAAGATGTGGCTATTTCCAGTTTAAGAAATGTATCTAGTATCTAATGGGGCTATTCACTAAAATGAGAGTTGAGGTGAGTAGCAGGAGAGCTGAAGTGAAAAGCAGGTAAGGTGAGGTGAGATGAATACCTGGTTTGTTCCCCCACTAAGTGAGCTCATCAGGTTTGTTTTTGCACAATGTATAGTTGAATTGGTGACATGTAATGTTCATCTCACCTCAACTCACCTGCTACTCACCTCAACTCACCTTTTAGTGAATAGCCCCATCACACTTAGCGGAAATGAGAGGCATGGTGTGTATCTGAGTAAGATATTTATCTATAGCTTGTTTACTGAATGTCTTCTAACCGCACATTGTCAAATTACTGAAGACTTGATCAGACTGGAATTACTGCTATGTCACCCATATAATACATGGTTACACCCACTTAACACATAATTGAGATATATTTTCTTCCCCTGCTCATTGCATGCTTACATTCATTCCAATAGATTTGCTCAATACATCTCCAAACATACTTTGCATAAATTCATTCCACACATATATCTGATGCATAGTCATAGTCTATAAAATACTGTGCAAAGGTTTTAGGACGGTGTGGGAAAAAAATGTGTAAAGTAAGATTTCTTTCAAAAATAGAAATGTTAATAGTTTATTCTTCTCGGTTAACAAAATGCAAAGTGAGTGAACAGAAGAAAACCACAATCAAATCAATATTTGGTCTCACCGCCCTCTTAATAGAAACATAGAAACATAGAATGTGTCGGCAGATAAGAACCATTCTGTCCATCTACTCTGCCCAATTTTTTTGGAATACTTTTAATAGTCCCCCGTTCCCGGTCTTACAGCTAGGATAGCCTTGTGTCTATCCCACGCATGCTTAAAATCCTTGACTGTGTTTACCTCTACCACTTCTGCTGGAAAGCTATTCCATACATCCACTACCCTCTCAGTAAAGTAATACTTCCTGATATTACTTTTAAATCGTTGCCCCTCTAATTTAAGACTATGTATGTATTTAATGACAGTAAGTTTGGTGTCGTTGTCATACTGGGGGCCAGTCAGATGTCAATCTTGGTATTGCATGATGGATGCGTATGTGCCTATCCTTCTCAGAATTCATTTTGACCCAATCTCAACTCAGTTTGCAGAAATGCAGCCCCAAACCTGCAAGGAACCTCCACCATGCTTCACTGTTGCCTGCAGACACTCATTCTTGTACCACTCTCCAGCTCATTGGCAAACAAATTGCCGTCTGCTATAGCCAAATTCTACACATTTTGACTCATCAATCCAGAGCACCTGCAGCTATTTTTCTTCACACCAGTTCCATTGTTTTCATGCATAGTTGAGTTGCTTTGCCTTGTTTCCACCTCAGAGTTATGGCTTTTTGACAGTAAGTCTTCAGAGTTGTGGCAACTGACATTTAATGTGGATAAGTGCAAGGTAATGGACCTAGGGTTACCACCTTTTCTACAAAAAAATACTGGCCATGCTACTGCCTCCATAGAATTAACATTGGCCTCAAGCCAATTTTTTACCGGCCTGCCGGTAAAATACCGGCCAGTTGTCAACCCTAAATGCACCTTGGGTGTCAAAACCCAAAAGCATAATATAGAATATTTTGTGTCTTAACCTCAACATCTGAGGAAAGGGATTTAGGAGTAATAATTTCAGAGCAGCAGGAAATGCTAGCAGAATTCTTGTTTATAGGGAGAGGTATTAGCAGTAGACAGAGACAACAGCACTGATGAGACCCCACCAGTATTGTACACATTATTGGAGACCGTATCTTCAGAAAGATATTAATACTTTGGAGAGAGTTCAGAGAAGGGCTACTAAATTGGTTCATGGGTTGAAGGATAAAACTTACCAGGAAAGGTTAAAGCATCTTAACATGTATGGCTTGGAAGAAAGACGTAACAGGGGGAATAGGATAGAAACATTTAAATACATAAAGGAAATCAACAGAGTAAAGGAGGAAAGTATATTTAAAAGAAGAAAAACTGCCACAACAAGAGGACATAGTCTTCAATTAGAGGGGCAAATATTTAAAAGTAATATCAGGAAGTTTTACTTTACTGATGTCAGGGCGCTACCCTGTACTCCTGGCTCATGCCTTTAACCCCTTAAGGACAGAGCCTTTGAAACATTTTTGCTCATTCTGGACAATGGCTATTTTAACATTTCTGAGCTGTTCGTGTTTAGCTGTAATCTTCTCATTTGTCATTTGTTGTACCCACAAAAATTATATATTGTTTTTATCAGCACAAGAAGGGCTTTCTTTAGATACCATAATTTTGATCATATCTTATAATATTATATAAAAAAATTAATAAAATATGTTGAAAAATAACAAAAAAAAATTAGTTTCTGACTTTTATTTGAAAAATGTTTGACTCATTTACAAATGTCAATGAAAAAACCTGCTAAATAGATTCTACTATTTCTCCTGAGTACAGGGATACCACCCATGCATAGGTGTGCCATGTTTTGGGGGGGCTAAAAGGCAACATTTGAGAGGTGCGCTTTTTGGTTTTCCAACTTGGAATTTTGATGTGCAGAAAACCTGTGCCCATGTCCCATTTGGGGCATTTCTGAAGCCAGCCTGTGTATCTTACCCCATCAAACCATATATTTTTGAAAACTAGACACCCTAGGGTATTTCAAATAGGAGTATTTTAACACTTTCCATGCACTAATTCTACCACCAGACTTTGTCAAACTTTTTGGTAGTACTTTTTTTGTGTGGTTTTTTTCACACACATTGTACTTCAGACATAAATTCACAGCTCCTGCTATAGGACACTGCCAAAAAACACTCCAATGTGTATTCAGCAACATCTCCCGAGTACAGGGATACCACCCATGTATAGGTTTGTCATGTTGTTGAGGGGCTAAAAGGCCACATTTGAGAGGTGCGCATTTTGGTTTTCCAACTTAGAATTTTGACTTGCAGACAACCTGCACCCATGTCCCATGTGGGACATTTCTGAAGCCAGCCTGTGTATTTTTACCCCATCAAACCATATATTTTTGAAAACTAGACACCCTAGGGTATTTCAAATGGTGGTATTTTAACACTTTCCATGCACTAATTGTACCACCAGCCTTTGTCAAACTTTTTGGTAGTACTTTTTTTTCACATACATTGTATTTCAGATATAAATTCACAGCTCCTGCTATGGGTCACGGCCAAAAAACACTCCAATGTGTATTCAGCAACATCTCCCGAGTACAGGGATACCACCCATGTATAGGTTTGTCATGTTGTTGGGGGGCTAAAAGGCCACAGTTGAGAGGTGCACTTTTTGGTTTTCCAACTTGGAATTTTGACTTGCAGACAACCTGCACCCATGTCCCATTTGGGACATTTCTGAAGCCAGCCTGTATATTTTTACCCCATCAAACCATATATTTTTGAAAACTAGACACCCTAGGGTATTTCAAATGGTGGTATTTTAACACTTTCCATGCACTAATTGTACCACCAGCCTTTGTCAAACTTTTTGGTAGTACTTTTTTTTCACATACATTGTATTTCAGATATAAATTCACAGCTCCTGCTATGGGTCACGGCCAAAAAACACTCCAATGTGTATTCAGCAACATCTCCCGAGTACAGGGATACCACCCATGTATAGGTTTGTCATGTTGTTGGGGGGCTAAAAGGCCACAGTTGAGAGGTGCACTTTTTGGTTTTCCAACTTGGAATTTTGACTTGCAGACAACCTGCACCCATGTCCCATTTGGGACATTTCTGTAGCCAGCCTGTATATTTTTACACAATCAAACCATATATTTTTGAAAACTAGACACCCTAGGGTATTTCAAATGGTGGTATTTTAACACTTTCCATGCACTAATTGTACCACCAGCCTTTGTCAAACTTTTTGGTAGTACTTTTTTTTCACATACATTGTATTTCAGATATAAATTCACAGCTCCTGCTATGGGTCACGGCCAAAAAACACTCCAATGTGTATTCAGCAACATCTCCCGAGTACAGGGATACCACCCATGTATAGGTTTGTCATGTTGTTGGGGGGCTAAAAGGCCACAGTTGAGAGGTGCACTTTTTGGTTTTCCAACTTGGAATTTTGACTTGCAGACAACCTGCACCCATGTCCCATTTGGGACATTTCTGTAGCCAGCCTGTATATTTTTACCCCATCAAACCATATATTTTTGAAAACTAGACACCCTAGGGTATTTCAAATGGTGGTATTTTAACACTTTCCATGCACTAATTGTACCACCAGCCTTTGTCAAACTTTTTGGTAGTAAATTTTTTTCACATACATTGTATTTCAGATATAAATTCACAGCTCCTGCTATGGGTCACGGCCAAAAAACACTCCAATGTGTATTCAGCAACATCTCCCGAGTACAGGGATACCACCCATGTATAGGTTTGTCATGTTGTTGGGGGGCTAAAAGGCCACAGTTGAGAGGTGCACTTTTTGGTTTTCCAACTTGGAATTTTGACTTGCAGACAACCTGCACCCATGTCCCATTTGGGACATTTCTGAAGCCAGCCTGTATATTTTTACCCCATCAAACCATATATTTTTGAAAACTAGACACCCTAGGGTATTTCAAATGGTGGTATTTTAACACTTTCCATGCACTAATTGTACCACCAGCCTTTGTCAAACTTTTTGGTAGTAATTTTTTTTCACATACATTGTATTTCAGATATAAATTCACAGCTCCTGCTATGGGTCACGGCCAAAAAACACTCCAATGTGTATTCAGCAACATCTCCCGAGTACAGGGATACCACCCATGTATAGGTTTGTCATGTTGTTGGGGGGCTAAAAGGCCACAGTTGAGAGGTGCAGTTTTTGGTTTTCCAACTTGGAATTTTGACTTGCAGACAACCTGCACCCATGTCCCATTTGGGACATTTCTGTAGCCAGCCTGTATATTTTTACCCCATCAAACCATATATTTTTGAAAACTAGACACCCTAGGGTATTTCAAATGGTGGTATTTTAACACTTTCCATGCACTAATTGTACCACCAGCCTTTGTCAAACTTTTTGGTAGTACTTTTTTTTCACAGACATTGTATTTCAGATATAAATTCACAGCTCCTGCTATGGGTCACGGCCAAAAAACACTCCAATGTGTATTCAGCAACATCTCCCGAGTACAGGGATACCACCCATGTATAGGTTTGTCATGTTGTTGGGGGGCTAAAAGGCCACAGTTGAGAGGTGCACTTTTTGGTTTTCCAACTTGGAATTTTGACTTGCAGACAACCTGCACCCATGTCCCATTTGGGACATTTCTGAAGCCAGCCTGTATATTTTTACCCCATCAAACCATATATTTTTGAAAACTAGACACCCTAGGGTATTTCAAATGGTGGTATTTTAACACTTTCCATGCACTAATTGTACCACCAGCCTTTGTCAAACTTTTTGGTAGTAATTTTTTTTCACATACATTGTATTTCAGATATAAATTCACAGCTCCTGCTATGGGTCACGGCCAAAAAACACTCCAATGTGTATTCAGCAACATCTCCCGAGTACAGGGATACCACCCATGTATAGGTTTGTCATGTTGTTGGGGGGCTAAAAGGCCACAGTTGAGAGGTGCACTTTTTGGTTTTCCAACTTGGAATTTTGACTTGCAGACAACCTGCACCCATGTCCCATTTGGGACATTTCTGAAGCCAGCCTGTATATTTTTACCCCATCAAACCATATATTTTTGAAAACTAGACACCCTAGGGTATTTCAAATGGTGGTATTTTAACACTTTCCATGCACTAATTGTTCCACCAGCCTTTGTCAAACTTTTTGGTAGTACTTTTTTGTGTGTTTTTTTTCACATACATTGTATTTCAGATATAAATTCAAAGCTCCTGCTATGGGTCACGGCCAAAAAACACTCCAATGTGTATTCAGCAACATCTCCCGAGTACAGGGATACCACCCATGTATAGGTTTGTCATTTTGTTGGGGGGCTAAAAGGCCACAGTTGAGAGGTGCACTTTTTGGTTTTCCAACTTGGAATTTTGACTTGCAGACAACCTGCACCCATGTCCCATTTGGGACATTTCTGTAGCCAGCCTGTATATTTTTACCCCATCAAACCATATATTTTTGAAAACTAGACACCCTAGGGTATTTCAAATGGTGGTATTTTAACACTTTCTATGCACCAATTCTACCACCAGCCTTTGTCAATCTTTTGGATAGTAATTTTGTTTTTTTTCACACACATTGTACTTCAGCCATGAATTCTCAGATTTTGGTATGTGTCACTGCCAAACAACACCTCAATGTATGTTCAGCTACATCTCCTGAGTAGAGGGATACTACCCATGCATAGGTTTGTCACCTTGTTTGGGGGTTTAAAAGTCACATTTGGAATTTGTCCATTCTGGTTTTCCAAATTGGATTTTTGACTTGTCCTATTTGGGACATTTTTGAAGCCAGCCTGTGTATTTTACCCCATCAAACCATATATTTATGAACATTAGACGCCCTAGGGTATTTCAAATGGTGGTATTTTTACACTTTCCATACACTAATTCTACCACCAGCCTTTGTCAATCTTTTGGGTAGTATTTATTTTTGTGTTGTTATTCCACACACACAGTATTTCAGGCATGTATTCTGAGATTTTGGTATATGTCACTGCCAAACAATACCCAAATTTGTGTTTTACAACATCTCCTGAGTTCAGGGATACCACCCATGCATAGGTTTGCCAGAATTTTTGGGAAGGTTCAGTCAAAATTATTGAACTTGGTAATTTGGTTTGAAATTGAGCGTATATGTTCCGATAGGGCTATCTTTAGTTTGGGGCCAATTGCATACCCCAATTTAGTTTGATTTTCAGATAGCTGTATATATTTGAAATGTTGACACCCCAAGGTATTGCATATGGGGTGTTTTGATGTCTTTGATGCAACCATGTTTGCAAAATCAGTTGTTGGAAGTGTTTGGTGGTCTTTTTTCAAAAAAATATTTTACACATACATTGCATTTTGACTGTGATTTAGGAGAGCCTGTTCTAAGTTACTTCAAGAAAACACCCCAGTTTGTTTTCTGCCAGGCCTCCTGAGTACACCCATGCCCCCCATGCATAGGTTTGCCGGATTTTTAGGAAGGTTCAGTCACAATTATTGAACTTGGTCATTTGGTTTTAAATTGAGCGTATATGTTCTGATAGGCCTATCTTTAGTTTGGGGCCCATTGCATACCCCAATTTAGTTTGATTTTCAGAAAGCTGTATATATTTGAAATGTTGACATCCCAAGGTATTGCATATGGGGTGTTTTGATATCTTTGATGCAACCATGTTTGCAAAATCAGTTGTTGGAAGTGTTTGGTGGTCTTTTTTCCAAAAAATATTTTACACATACATTGCATTTTGACTGTGATTTAGGAGAGCCTGTTCTAAGTTACTTCAAGAAAACACCCCAGTTTGTTTTCTGCCAGGCCTCCTGAGTACACCCATGCCCCCCATGCATAGGTTTGCCGGATTTTTGGGAAGGTTCAGTCACAATTATTGAACTTGGTCATTTGGTTTTAAATTGAGCGTATATGTTCTGATAGGCCTATCTTTAGTTTGGAGCCCATTGCATACCCCAATTTAGTTTGATTTTCAGAAAGCTGTATATATTTGAAATGTTGACACCCCAAGGTATTGCATATGGGGTGTTTTGATGTCTTTGATGCAACCATGTTTGCAAAATCAGTTGTTGGAAGTGTTTGGTGGTCTTTTTTCAAAAAAATATTTTACACATACATTGCATTTTGACTGTGATTTAGGAGAGCCTGTTCTAAGTTACTTCAAGAAAACACCCCAGTTTGTTTTCTGCCAGGCCTCCTGAGTACACCCATGCCCCCCATGCATAGGTTTGCCGGATTTTTAGGAAGGTTCAGTCACAATTATTGAACTTGGTCATTTGGTTTTAAATTGAGCGTATATGTTCTGATAGGCCTATCTTTAGTTTGGGGCCCATTGCATACCCCAATTTAGTTTGATTTTCAGAAAGCTGTATATATTTGAAATGTTGACATCCCAAGGTATTGCATATGGGGTGTTTTGATGTCTTTGATGCAACCATGTTTGCAAAATCAGTTGTTGGAAGTGTTTGGTGGTCTTTTTTCAAAAAAATATTTTACACATACATTGCATTTTGACTGTGATTTAGGAGAGCCTGTTCTAAGTTACTTCAAGAAAACACCCCAGTTTGTTTTCTGCCAGGCCTCCTGAGTACACCCATGCCCCCCATGCATAGGTTTGCCGGATTTTTGGGAAGGTTCAGTCACAATTATTGAACTTGGTCATTTGGTTTTAAATTGAGCGTATATGTTCTGATAGGCCTATCTTTAGTTTGGGGCCCATTGCATACCCCAATTTAGTTTGATTTTCAGAAAGCTGTATATATTTGAAATGTTGACACCCCAAGGTATTGCATATGGGGTGTTTTGATGTCTTTGATGCAACCATGTTTGCAAAATCAGTTGTTGGAAGTGTTTGGTGGTCTTTTTTCAAAAAAATATTTTACACATACATTGCATTTTGACTGTGATTTAGGAGAGCCTGTTCTAAGTTACTTCAAGAAAACACCCCAGTTTGTTTTCTGCCAGGCCTCCTGAGTACATCCATGCCCCCCATGCATAGGTTTGCCAGGATTTTTGGGAAGGTTCAGTCAGTTGTAAGATGTGGTAATTTGGATTGAAATTGAGAGTGTTTATAAAATTTGAAACTCTAGAGCAGTACACATAAAAACTAAAAATCTGGAGCAGTAAAACTTAAAAATATAAAAGGCAGAAAAATAAAGGACTAAAAAAAAATAAAAATGGGCAACTGTGTGGTACACTTTGAAGCAGGTACCGATGCAGAGTCCTGGCTTCCCAGTGCAGTCAGGACAATAAAAGGTTGTATCCGTTCTTTGTCCCCTGCTATAACAGACTCTGCATCTTTTCTGGGGGTTCTGCTTCTTGTCAGTTGGGGGAATTTTAAAAATAAAATGGGTAGCCCCAAGTCTGTTTCCCCCAATCACCGCCCGGGGACCAGGTGCATCTTGGTATAAGATCCCCGAAATTATCTGAAGCTGAAACTGTAAAAATGACAGCTTAATTCCGGGGTTTGCTGTTTTGTGCAACACAAACGCATTGTAGGTCGCAACTTGTAGCAGGTAAATTGCGACCTTCTTATACCATGCCTTCGTCTTCCTCATAATAAGATAGGGCTGTAGGAGTTGATCTGATACCCATATATACCCATATACCTATTATAGGCCCTGATGCACACTGGCTTTTGGATGACCTCAGCTCTGCCACGGACTGCAACCTGCACAGTCCTCTCATCATGGATGGTGCTGAGCATGCACACATCCTTTTTATCCCTGAATTTTAATGCCAAGAGCTCTTCTTGGCGCAGAGCTGAGGTCTCCCCCCTTTGTAGCCGGGTACGTACCAATTGCTGTGGGAACCCTTTGCGGTTAGAACGAATAGTACCGCAAGCCACTGTTTCAAAACAATAAAGCAACTTGAACAGTGGTACACTTGTATAAAAATTATCAACATACAAGTGGTACCCCTTGTTCATAAGGGGTAGGAGAAGGTCCCACACAATCTTGGTACTTGCTCCCAGATGTTCTGGGCAGCCTGGAGGGTCAAGATGGCTATCTTTTCCCTCATATACCCGGAAGGCCTGAGTGTACCCACTCTCGCTCTCGCAGAGCTTATACACCTTCACTCCATATCTGGAGCGCTTGGAAGGGATATATTGCTTGAATCTCAACCTTCCCTTGTACTTCATCAGAGATTCATCCACGCATATATCCCTTTTAGGTGTATAAGCCTCTGCAAACCTGGCAGAGAGGTGGGTAATCAGGGGGCGGATTTTAAATAGCCTGTCAAACTGGGGGTGCTCTCTAGGGTGACACAGGCTATTATCATTGAAATGCATGAAATGAAGAAGCATTTCATACCGCTGCCTGCCCATAGACTGGGCGTAAATGGGGGTACTGCAGATGGGGCTTGTGCTCCAGTAGGAGCGAATGGAGGGTTTCTTTATAATACCCATCAACATTGTTAGTGCCCAGAATTTTAGAAATTCTGGCACGTCAATGGGGACCCATTGCTGCCTTCCCAAAAATGAAGTTGGGTGAGCAGCGTGGAACTGCTGGGCATATAGATTAGACTGGGAGACAATCTCCCCCAGTATATCATCCCCCAGAAAAATTTGGACAAACTGGAGGGGAGTAAATCCTGTAACATCAGTACTGATGCCAGGAACTGGGGTAAAAGGAGGGATAGTTGGCCTATAGCGATTAGGCACTATCCACTCCTCAGCAGCACTGCCATCCGGAGTCTCACGACTCCTTGTGGCAGGGGGCCCAGCAGCCACTGATACATCACTAGAAGATGTATCGGTAAACTGACCAGGGTCAAAATCTGACCCTGTGTCAGTGGCCTCAGAATCTGAGGCGAGGATGGCATAAGCCTCCTCAGCGCTGTACATGCGCTCAGACATAATAATATAAATGTATTAAAATTTTACTTTACGTGGCCCCCTAGCGGGTTCAATTGCCCCTAGCGGGTTTCAAAAAAAAAATATACAGACAGCAAAAAAGTACTGCTGCAAGCCGGATCAATGAAAAGCAATGATCTACGGCAAAGAAGAGGTTAATAGCACTGTAATAAATACAGTAAAAATATTAACCTCTAAAAAAAACTGCACAGACAGCAAAAATGTGCTGGTGTGCAAGATCACTATTTTACACAGTGATCAAAAAGCAGGGAAGGGGTTAAACACAGGGAATGGCTTTGAAAAAAGCCTTTGGGTCTCACAATTTATTAAAATATAGAAAATAACTAATATAACTGACTATAACAATACTGATCTGTCTCTCTCCCTCACCAGAACGCAAGTGAGGAGAGGGAGGCAGATCTAACACTGTCAAAGGCAATATTTGTAAATATTGCCTTTGACAACGAATGGCAAGTGCTCATCTGAGCACTTGCCATTCTAATCGGCACCCTGATAGGGTCTGCCGAGTGAAGCCCCCCCCCTCTGATGCAACGGAAGTGACATTACGTCACTTCCATTGCCGGCTCCAGCAGAAGGGCAGCGCCATCTTTACAGCAGCGCTGCCCTTCCATCGTGAGGATGTGGCCGCTCATCGGAGCGGCCACGAAGATCACACCAACGATTTGAAGGTGTTGCTGAATGCCTACACGGCCAGGCATTTCAGCAACACCTTTTGATCTTAGGAAGCGAACGCTGTTCGCTTCCTAAGATCGTTTGTGCAGGCGGCGCCGCCATATTTAATATGGCGGATACGATCACCTCGTGGGGTGATCGTACGGCGCCCCTGCACATTTGAACAGTGTGGCACAAAGCCTCTACATAGAGGCTTTGTGCCAACACTGAAAGAGCAAAGAAAGCGACTCTAGATCGCTTTCTTTGCTCGATTTAGTCCATGACGTGCCAGGCACGTCACATGTCGGCAAGTCCTCATTTTGCCGTGACGTGCCTGGCACGTCATCTGTCGTTAAGGGGTTAAAAGTCCTGATATTTGTGGTGCTTATATACTCTCCTCCTCCTAGAGACTACCCTACCTTTGTTTGCTTGTATTCCTTCCCCTTTGTTGGTGTCAGGTGGGCTCGTTAACATGTTTAACACACCCATGTTAAATACCTGCAATTTATTGCAAACATTGATTTTGCATTGAAATTGGATGCCTGACTTCTGAGAGCTGCTTCTTCTCTTCCCGATCCTCTGCTAAAGCTCATTTTAAATTTCTTCCCTGTCCAGGAACTGGGAAACTGAAGCTAAAAGGCTCAATAAGGATGTTTTTCAGCTCCTCCTGAGACCCTTTGGCTACAGCAATATTACTTCAGCTAAGTTGCTCCCTTAAAGGGCCCACTCCTGCCTTAGTCACCCTCTCTATGATTCTCCTGCCTTAGTCACCCTTTCTAGGGTGGAGCGAATACAATTTCTGATACAAATATCCATCATTACAATATTTGCTCAAAAGCTGATTTTTGGACTTAAATTTAAAAAAACACAAACACCAATGTGTTACCACAGTGAAAGGGAAGGTGTACCATATAGTATGGTTCAACACTGGTTGTGGGAAAACCATGGTACCATGAACTGTGGATTTACTTGAATAACAACACAGACACACATAGATAAGTTTAAATCATAATGTGACTTTTAATCTCTAATTAACTTAATTAGAAAATATTTTTTTTTCCAATAAAGAATTTAAAAATACAACAAACCCAGGGCAGGGAGGGGGCAGTGATAGACAGGTGCAGAGTTTGTCAGTGGAGGAGTACAACTGGGTAAGTAACCAAGGGTTCTGTAGCTACTAACAAGATGCTATAGAATGATTTACTCATCAGCATCTGATGAGGAAGAGGATGATATGCTGGGCAAAAATGCAGTCATATAATCAGCATCTTCCTCCACACCAGAATGACCTGAAGCCATCTGTGCCGATAGAGCAATGTAAGTGTGTGACTGCCACAATAGCAGTGGTACTAAGGAAGCAAGCAAGCTGCAATTCCAATTTAGTGTACTTGTATCACAAAAGTTGGCTGCGGTGTTCAGTTCTAGCCTCACATTCCTGTTAGTACAGCATTCCCATCTGCACCTGCTCTGCAACTACTGCACCTAAGTGACTAGCCAACTTATTATATTTCTCCATCATCTCAGCATGGAAATGTTCTTGGTTGTCCACCATTATGGTCAGTTGCTGCTTCATGTATGTGACATCTTTCTGGGTATCAGCAATCAGACCATAGTGAGAAGCATCAAATGCCCTCATCGGAGGATTGTCAACGGATTGTGTAGGGACTCCTGATGTAATCGGCTGATTATGACCTCTGAAATCCTCTTGGAGAGCTTTCTCTTCCTTTGCCACTTGATGTTACAGTACCTGAAATATAACAGTGAAACATTGCTATTGGTGCACTACATTAATAATTAGTACATATGAAAGACATAATTAGTACATTCTCCAGCGACCTGTTTGATCTCCAGGAAGCGGTTTCATACGGATTTGTTCCCCAACATTCATTTCAGGTAAATCCCTAGCAGATGAGTCATATCTTGCCTTGAACATGTGCCTCTTAAGTCGTATCTTTTCTGGTACACCTTGTATCACAGCAGGTTCAAGTAGCTTGTGGGCTACTGGTAAGGAGGTCTTTAATCTCCTTGACATCAGTCTCTTTACTGGACTACTATCCATTCCATCGGTTGGAGTGTTTCTCCAATGTAAGATGGCTTGATCTTACCTTTACCATCACTTTTAGCTTTTTTGCATAAATTCTTCACTATTTTCACAGTGGATTCAGCTTTGCCATTAGCTTGTGGATGACGTGGTGAAGAAGTAACATGCTCAAACTCCCATTCAGTAGCAAATTTCCTGAACTGTAGGCTTGCAAACTGAGGTCCATTATCAGAGATCACTTTAGTTGGTTGGCCATGACGTGCAAATTGCGCCTTGCGTTGCTTAATTGTTGTTTCAGAGGACAGGTTAGGAAGCAGGTCAATTTCCCAGAAGTCTGAGTAATGATCGACTAAGAGCAGGTACTCTTTTCCGGCATAGTTAAATAAGTCCATGCTGACAATCTGCCAAGGACGTTTAGGTATCTCATGTGACATCATGGTTTCTTTTTGTTGCGAGTGTGCATATTCATTGCAAGTGGGACAATTGCCGACAAAGTCTTTGATTTCACCTTGCATGTTGGGCCAGTAAAGAGTATCACGAGCTTCTCTGTAACAACCTCACCTCCAATGTGGCTTGAGTGTATGCGCAATAACATCTCTGCTCTCATTGACTTCAGCACTATGACCCTTGAACCTTTGTACAAGATACCATTTTGTATGCTGATCTCATCTCTGAAGGACCAATATTCCTTCACAATTGCAGGTGCTGCATCTTTTCCATCTGGCCACCCCATCAGAACTAAAGACGTCAGTGCTTGCGAAGTTTCATCCCTTTCGGTGTGCTGTATGAGCTGATGTAGTCTGCTTGATTGACTTTGGCAAAGAAATTCTGTTCCTGCTGCAACAAACAAACTGCAAGATGCTCATGTTCACCTCCAGGTGCCGCATGTTCCGTTGTAGCTCTGCTTAGGGTGTCACTGATGTACATTTCACATCCTGGCTTGTACACAACACTGAGATTGTAATTCTGCAATGTAAGCATCATGCTCTGCAAACGCTTTGGAGCACATAAAAGCGCTTCTTGTATATGGCTATTAGCAGCAGGGCCGGCCTTAAGTTTAAAAAAAAAAAAAAAAAGTTTTAAAAGAAAAAAAGCCGGTAGAGGCACTGGCTGGGGTGTAGCTCCGCCCCCACCCTGTGAAGCAGAGAAGCTCCTGCTTCACGGGGAGCTGCAGGCAGCAAAAGAAAGTTCTGCTCGGCTCCCCATGCCTGCATTAAGCATGGGGAGCCTGAGCAGCACTTTCTTTTGCTGCCCACAGCTCCCCGTGAAGCAGACGCTGCTCTGGGGGAGGAGCTACACCGCTCAGCCGGTTAGCTCCGCCCCCTTCCCTGATCAACATTTGCAGGCAAGGGGGGGGGGAGAGGCAGACTGAACAGGGGGAGAGAGAGACAGACAGAACAGGGGGAGGGGGAGAGAGAGACAGACAGAACAGGGGGAGGGGGAGAGAGACAGACAGACAGAACAGGGGGAGGGGGAGAGAGAGACAGACAGAACAGGGGGAGAGAGAGAGACAGACAGAACAAGGAGAGAGAGTCAGACAGAACAAGGGGAGGGGGAGAGAGAGAGAGAGACAGAACAAGGAGAGAGAGTCAGACAGAACAAGGGGAGGGGGAGAGAGAGAGAGAGAGAGAGACAGAACAGGGGGGAGTGAGAGACAGAACAGGAGGAGGGGGAGAGAGACAGACAGAACAGGGGGAGAGAGAGACAGAACAGGAGGAGGGGGAGAGAGAGAGACAGAACAGGGGGAGAGAGACAGAGAACACGGGTGTCTGGGGGGGGAGAGACAGAACACGGGTGTCTGGGGGGGGGAGAGACAGAACACGGGTGTCTGGGGGGGAGAGACAACTGGGGGGGACAGAACAGGGGTAGGAGAGACAGAACAGGGGGAGGGGGGAGAGAGACAGAACACGGGGGTCAGGGGGGGAAAGACAGAACAGGGGAGGGGGGAGAGGGAGAGAGAGAAAACAGGTATGGGGGAGTTAGAGCGAGACAGACGTGGCAAGGAAGAGGGAAGGGACACATACATGGGGGGGGGGCGCCACGGGGGAAGCCCGCACAGGGCGCTGGGACACTTAAGGCCGGCCCTGATTAGCAGTTTGTGATCAGTTTCAGCTATGATTGCATCTCGGCCATAGAGATAATGATGGAAACGCTGACAGGCAAAAACAATGCTTAAACATTCCTTTTCAATTTGAGCATAATTTTGTGCAAGAAGGTCAGCCAGTTACATTTACTTCAACAGCCGAAGAAAGTGCTGTTGAAGTAAATGTAACTGGCTGACTTTCTTGCAATATACAACATCCTAGGCCATTTTTGCTTGAGTCGCTTTGTATTGCAACAGGCTTTTTTACATCATAATATTTCAGCACTGGGCAGCTGTGATCAAGCGTTTTATTTCCTCCACTGCCTGGTCATGCTTGGAAAGCCAATGCCAAACTGCATCTTTATCTAGAAGCCTTCTCAATGGCTCACACACAGGGCCGGCCTTAGGGGTGTGTGACCTGTGCGAGAGCACAGGGCGCAACACCCCAGGGGGCGCCGTCCCGTAAAAAAAAAGTTCAAAAGAAAGTTAAAAAAAAAAAGCCGGTAGAGGCACTGGCTGGGGGAGATCAAAAGATCCCCCCTCACCAGCCCTCTACTCAGCATGCTGTGTTAGATCCGGGGAGGGGCGGAGCTAACCGGCTGAGAGGTGTAGCTCCACCCCCACCCTGTGAAGCAGAGCAGCATCTGCTTCACGGGGAGCTGCAGGCAGCAAGAGATAGTGCTGCTCGGCTCCCCATGCCTGCATTAAGCTTTCATTAAGCATGGGGAGCCGAGAAGCACTTTCTCTTGCTGTCCGTGGCTCCCCGTAATGCAGACTCTGCTCTGCTTCACAGTGTGGGGGCGGAGCTACACCGCTGTGCCGGTTAACTCCGCCCCCTCCCTGGATCCAACTTTGCAGGCAAAGGCAGGGGAGAGGGGGGGAGAGAGAGGAAGAACAGTGGTTAGGGGGGAGACAGACAGACAGAACAGGGGCAGGGGGAGAGAGAGAACAGGGGGAGGGGGAGAGAGAGAGAACAGGGGGGAGAGACAGAACAGGGGAGGGGTGAGAGAGACAGACAGACAGAACAGGGGCAGGGGGGAGAGACAGAACTGGGGGAGAGATAGATGACGGGGAGGGGTGAGAGAGACAGAACAGTGGATGGGGGAGAGACAGAACAGGGGCAGGGGGGAGAGAGAGAAAACGGGGAGGGGGGAGAGAGAGAGACAGAACAGGGGGAGGGGGGGAAAGAACGGGGGGGGGGAGCCAGAACAGGGGACGGGGGGGAGAGAGACAACAGAGGGAGAGAGAGACAGACATGGCAAGAAAGAGGAAAGGGACAAACATGTAAAGGGAGAGAGACACATACATAGGGGGGTGAAAGAGAGGGGGGGGCACCACGGGGGAAGCCCACACAGGGCACCGGAACACTTAAGGCCGGCCCTGCTCACACACTTCAGACAAATGCGGCATGAATTTTGCTAGGTATGTGACAAAGCCAATAAAACGCTACACTGCTCTGGAATCACCAGGCCGTGGCATGTCCACAATGGCTTTAATCTTATCTGGGTCAGCTTTCAAGCCTTGTTGAGCCAGGATATGTCCATGGAAGTGGACTTCTTGTACTTTGAATTGTAATTTCTTTATGCTGAGTCTCAGCATTCACTGCCTGCAGCGATCCAATAATGCTACCAGTTTCTCATCATGGTGATGCTCAGCCTCCTCATCTGTATTACCACAGCCAGTTATAAGAATTTCATCTGCTATTGGTTCAATTCCGTGGAGCCCACTTAACAATTTGTGTTGCTTTTGCTGATATATTTCTGGGGCTACAGAGACTCCAAATGGCAGCTTGAGCCATCTCTTTTGGCCCCAGGGAGTCCAGAATGTGGTCATGTAGCTGCTCTTTTCATCCAGTTTGCACTGTAGAAAGGCATCTCTTGCATCAACAAGTGTAAAAACCCGTGCATTGGCCAGTTTATGAAAAACATCCTCAAGTGTTGGCATTATGTAGTGTGATCTTCTCAGGGCCATGTTAAGAAACTTCGGATCAATGCAAATTCTAATCTTTTCAGGCTTCTTAATAATTACCATGTTGCTTATCCAATCAGTTGGCTCTGATACTGATGTAAGATGTCCGTCGGCTTCGTACTTATCCAGTTGGGCTTTTTCTTGTGGCTTAATAGCTATTGGCACATTGCGTGGTTCAAAATGAACCACTCCTGGAACAGACACTACTGGGCCAGTAAACACATCATTATATACATTGAGGATTTGCAGTTTTGCTAGTGGCCTAGCCAAGGGCTTTGCAGGCTCATTATCAACATTGTGCAGCTCCGCAGGAATTGTGAATTGCATCAGTCCCAGGCGCTTACATGTTGAACCAGACAGTAGCGGTTTCTGATTGGCTTTAACAATCTCAAATTCAAGTTTGTGTATATTGTCACGAATGCTACACTCCGTTTGAGAAAGTCCCAATGATTCCATTAGTTCCCCTGAATATAACTTCAGCTTGGTGCTGCAAGGCTGAAGTGGTGCCCTAGGTGCCAGTTTCATCTTGACTTTCAAACTCATGACATCACATGTTGCACCAGAATCCAGCTGGCAGGGTTGGTTATTCAGTCTGAGATTTACAAACAATTTTTTGCCCTTAGACTTTACAGAACCAATGCATTCCTTTGAGTAAATCACATCATTGCTAAGCAGGAGTGCATCCTCAGAATCAGACATTTGTTCAATTGTGTTTAGCTTTCTTGCTTCCTTTCTTCTTGACAGACATACTCCAGCAAAATGGTTTAGCCTTCCACATGATCTACAGGTTTTCCCATATGCAGGACACTGTTCTTTCTCTCTCACATGTACACTGCCACAGTACTTACAGGATGTAGGTTTGCCCACAGGTGAGGTGCTTTGGTGATTATTGTGTTGATGCTTGTGCTGGTGGTTCTTCAGGCTTATCTCAATTGCCATATGTAGGTTCAAATCATGTTCCCTCAATAGGCGACAGCGGGTACTCTCAGTATTAATACCTAGAACTATTTTGTCACAAATAAGTTCCTCTCTCAAGGAGCCATACTCACAACTTGCAGCTTTTTCTCTTAGCCTTGTGACAAAGTTGATTCACCTTCTTCTTGCTTGCAGCTGCCAAATATATATCTTTCATATATTACATTTTTTGCAGGTCTGAAGAAAGCTTGTAATGCATCAAGGATGGCTTTAGTGTCATTCTTTTGCTCCTCTGTGAGGTTCAAATTATGCTTGTAAACACTCACTGCCCATCACCCTCCTCAGTGTGGATGCCTGCACTGCTGCAGGCTTCTCATTCAGCCCTGTAGCTAGGGAGTAATCCTCAAATTCAGCTCTGAAGTTATCCCAGTTACTGCTGCAATCCCCACTCACCCTCATTGCCTCAGGTAGTGGAATGCTAGTAGCGGCTGCCATGATGCATTGTTTCTTGCTTCAAATGCTCAGCTTGTAGGACAGTAGTTGCTGTAATTTCTACAGGAAGCACAATCACTTCTAAAGTCTCTTCCTGCAAGACTTGCCAGCTCCTGGGATCAAAGAGTGTGAAAACAGGCCAGGTTCAGATACTTCTGACACCATGTTTTATGTGAAGTAAATAAAAACACTGCAAGCTATTAGTGTGTTGCAGCCATGTTTCATGAGATACAGGAAGGAAGTACACACCCCAACAGGAAACATGTGCAATAGAAAACAAACCATAGAGTTACTTGCATGTAAACCAAACATAACATCCATAACAGAGAGCTTTATAAAGAAATGCTATGTGCAACAGCTATGCCGGGACAGGATATAATGACATGCCTGGGACTGTCCCCTCTAATACATGACTTTATATTATTATATGATATTGTTTAGTGGTTACATAATTTTTTTAATGTAAAATGTCAGTATAACATATTACATATTAATGTAGCATGTGTGCAAAATAACATGTACTTTTATTTTTATTTAATATCAGGCTATTTTTTTTAACACTGGTACCCAGTATGGGAAATCTGATTGCCGTACAAATACAGTCAATACTATAAGGGTCCGGAAAGGTTAATAACAGGAGCTGATGAGTCATGAGGCCGTTATGACACTTGCAGGATCAGCTTCCTACCTTTAATCTCAATTTATTTGTTAAATCTAGCTGTTTGTATCAGGAAATCTGTAAGCTTAGTATGTGGGCAATTTGTGTATGGAGAATCTATTCTACTATACCCTTTATTTAACAAAGTGTAATACTTAAGGTTATGGTTAAGCAATCATCTAACAGATAATAGGATGATCCTGTCAGTCCAATAGTCTTATATATTATTAAGGGTGATACAATAATAGATTTAAAAAACCATTTTATGATTGTTCTTCCTGAAACAACACAATCACCGGGCAGTTAGGATGAAAAATAGTATAGAGAGCTGTATAGATTAAAGTCAGTCATTGTTCATATACAGATCCACATTGGAAGTTCTAAAGACTAGGCATAAGCTGAATGTACCTTTTTTCTTCTTAAAGGAATTTCCATCCTTTTAAGGAGGTTTACTCATAAATTTCAAGACAATACGTATGGATATATATATATATATATAGTTGTTTTGACAGACTATACACCTGTCAATGATCTGGTGGGTGGGGGGGGGGGGGGGGCATAAAAAAAAAAGAAGCTTGATGGCAGAGGTTCTCACCAACATGATGTCTGTGGGCTGCCCGGACATCGTACCATGCATCCTCTCTCGCTGCCTGTGCTGTTCTAATGGTTAGAGCACTGGGATCACATGAGAGTGTGAGAGTTTAAATGGTTGTATGTCTTTGCATATGGGCAGCACACAAACACCATGCTGCCCATCAGGGAGCTGTGTGTGCTGGCTGGGGTAAGTCCTGGGTCCTCAATATTGTTGATGGGACATCTCCTTTGGTTATGAGGTAAGTCCTGGGTGTACAATGTTGGTGATAGGGCATATACTGGGGTAAGTGACAGTCCTCAGTGTGCAAGTGGGTGATAACTCATGTCATGGGGGTGCAGAATATTACATATTTGAGCTGGTGAGATAGATCAGTTGGCACATTTTTTGCTTTCAGTTCCTGATCAAATCTAAGAGTACGAAACCTGATAGGGTCAACTGAGACCTTCATCCTTCAGATACTTCAAAACTGGCCTACCGGGAAAAATCCTGGTAGGCCGCCTTCCCTGGGGCGGCTATGATCAAATGCATGCTCCAGCTCCCACATCCCATGAGACTATCGGAGTGCTGGATGTTAGGTCCAGCATCCAAAGAGGAAACTGAATGGCAGTGTTCTGCCTCTGCAGACACCATCTGAACCATCCTACTCCCTGCAAATAAAGGTAAACGAACAGGAAGGAGGACAAAAAGCATAATTTTTTTCCTTAAAAAAATAAATCTGTTTGACATTGTGCTTGTGTTACTGTGTGTAAGTGTGTCTGTAAGTGTGACTGTCTGTAAATATCACTGTCTGTGTGTGTGTGTGTGTGTAAGTGTATCTGTGTGTGCAAATGTTTTTGTAAGTATGTGTGTGTCTGTAAATGTGACTGTGTGTCTGTAAATGTAACTTTGTGCATGATGCATTAGAGGCCAGTGTGAGTTTACAATGTTGCTGCCTTTCTCCTCACACATGGTGCAGGAGCCTGATAGGTGTCCACTGTGCTGGGGCAAGTCATGTGAGTGCATTCTATGTACAGTGGATATAAAAAGTCTACACACCCCTGTTAAAATGTCAGGTTTCTGTGCTGTAAAAAAAATGAGACAAAGATAAATCATTTCAGAACTTTTTCCACCTTTAATGTGACCTATAAACTGTACAACATAATTGAAAAACAAACTGAAATCTTTTAGATAGAAGGAAGAAAAAATATAAAAATAAAATAATGTGGTTGCATAAGTGTGCACACCCTCTTATAACTGGGGATGTAGCTGTGTTCAGAATTAAGCAATCACATTCCAAATCATGTTAAATAGGAGTCAGCATACACCTGCCATCATTTAAAGTGCCTCTGATTAACCCCAAATAAAGTTCAGCTGCTCTAGTTGGTCTTTCCTGAAATTTTCTTAGTCGCATCCCACAGCAAAAGCCGTGGTCCACAGAGAGCTTCCAAAGCATCAGAGGGATCTCATTGTTAAAAGGTATCAGTCAGGAGAAGGGTACAAAAGAATTTCCAAGGCATTAGATATACCATGGAACACAGTGAAGACAGTCATCATCAAGTGGAGAAAATATGGCACAACAGTGACATTACCAAGAACTGGAGCTCCCTCCAAAATTTAGGAAAAGACGAGAAGAAAACTGGTCTGGGAGGCTACCAAGAGGCCTACAGCAACATTAAAGGAGCCGCAGGAATATCTGGTAAGTACTGGCTATGTGGTACATGTGACAACAATCTCCTGTATTATTCATTTGTCTGGGCTATGGGGTAGAGTGGCAAAACGAAACCCTTATCTTAAGAAGAAAAACATCCAAGCCAGGCTACATTTAGCAAAAACACATCTGAAGTCTCCCAAAAGCATGTGGGAAAAGGTGTTATGGTCTGATGAAACCAAGGTTGAACTTTTTGGCCATAATTCCAAAAGATATGTTTGGCGCAAAAACAACACTGCACATCACCAAAAGAACACCATACCCACAGTGAAGCATGGTGGTGGCAGCATCATGCTTTGGGGCTGTTTTTCTTCAGATGGAACTGGGGCCTAAGTTAAGATAGAGGGAATTATGAACAGTTCCAAATACCAATCAATATTGGCACAAAACCTTCAGGCTTCTGCTAGAAAGCTGAACATGAAGAGGAACTTCATCTTTCAGCATGACAACGACCCAAAGCATACATCCAACTCAACAAAGGAATGGCTTCACCAGAAGCCCAGACCTGAATCCAATTGAAAATCTGTGGGGTGATCTGAAGAGGGCTGTGCACAGGAGATGCCCTAGCAATCTGACAGATTTGGAGTGTTTTTGCAAAGAAGAGTGGGCAAATCTTGCCAAGTCAAAATGTGCCATGCTGATAGACTCATACCCAAAAAGACTGAGTGCTGTAATAAAATTAAAAGGTGCTTTAACAAAGTATTAGTTTAAGGGTGTGCACACTTATGCAACCACATTATTTTATTTTTATATTTTTTCTTCCCTCTACCTAAAAGATTTCAGTTTGTTTTTCAATTATGTTGTACAGTTTATAGGTCACATTAAAGGTGGAAAAAGTTCTGAAATGATTTATCTTTGTCTCATTTTTTTACAGCACAGAAACCTGACATTTTAACAGAGGTGTGTAGACTTTTTATACCCACTGTAAGTCCTGAGTGAAATCCAAGTGCCAGGGTAAATCCTGGATAGTTTGCTGAGGCAAGTCCTGAAAGTGCAATCTGGATGCTGGTATAAGACCTGGGTGCTGAGGCAAGTCCTGTAATTGTAATCTTGATGCTGGGCTAAGTCCTGGGTGCTGGGGCAAGTCTTGTGAATGCAATTTGCATGCTGGGGTAAGTCTTGGTTGTTGGGGCAAGTCCTTTGAGCGTATTTTGGGGCCTGGGGTAAGCCCTTGGTGCTGGCGTAAGTCCTGTGAGTGTAGTTTGCATGCTAGTGTAAGTCCTGGATGGCGGGACAAGTCCTGTGAGTGCAATCTGGGGTAGAAAAATATATCCACCCAGTATGCTCACAAGGTCATATCTCACACACTGCCTTGATATATTACCCTGCATAGGGAAATTCATGTAACCTTGTGTATATACTGGAGACTATGTATTGCACTGTGCATGGGGTAAAGATTAGGGCAGTGTGCAATATATAACCTTGTGTACATACTGGGGGTATATATTGCCCTGTGCAGGGGTATATATCAATCTTATTTATAAATAATACACTGTTCAAATGTGCTTTGAAACGCATGGGTTTCCCTTGAACAAGAACATAATATGACACTATGGAGCTGCTATAATGACATTATGGTATGGGGCTGGTGTAATGATGCAATGCTTTGGGGCTGGTATACAAATATTTACAGGGTTTTTATCCATTAGTCCATTAGTTCTTAAACAGCCTCATTTCTTTTTTCAGAATAGACTTTGAATAATATAGATGTCAAATTTAATGAAAGTGTATTCCATACACTTCGTCCTGGATGCTATTCTCTTTTTAAATCACCTGTTTAGATGTGTTTGTCTTGTTCATACTGCAAATAAAACCAAATCAGTTGTATGTAGCAAAATCACTGCAGGAAGCCTTATTGTAACATAGAAATATAAATTGTGACTGAATAAATGAATCAAGTAACAAAAGATTATACTTACATTCATATGTTTTCGACAGGATAAATCTATCTAAGGTATTTTTGAATTCCGCTACACCCCTAATTGAAAGGTTATTTGGGGTACATGGTACCATTTCAGTATAACTGTGTTTTTTCATTGATGTCTTCCTTCCTAAATGTTTTTAAAATGTAAATGATTTTATTATGTCTCTTTTACAGAGCAGTAACTATAGTCAAATGAGGGACTCGCTTTGGTCTCACAAGATGAGGAGCACGCAGATAGGTGTGTGCTGCGGTAGTTTGATAGAATAGATCACCTTTACACCTTGTGGTAGGTAGAATGTAATACAGGCACACCTAGTGCACTGCATTATGGAGTAAATACCGGAAACGGGGGACTAATAAAAGTACTCCAAAAAAATTGGGCAGACTAGATGGACCGAATGGTTCTTATCTGCCGACACATTCTTCGTTTCTATGTAGTGCAAAGGAGCACAGAGCTCATGTTCCCTCCACTGCACCACCAGTGTCAGAGCATAATCATTTTATTAGAGGTCAAATTCTTCAGTCTACATCATACAATGGAAAGTGATATTGGACCACTGAACACAGCAATAGAAACTGGGATCAATTCACTAAATACAATGCAATAAATACAATACGTTAACATGTAGCAATCTATAATGTAAATATACAATATGCTGCCATTGTCCCTCATGAAATCCTCCAGTGAAGCTTGAGCTTTAACAAGAAATGAATCATTATTTTACACTCTGTTGGTCTTTACTACATCATCAATTATTTATTAACTGGGATACATGTATTTGGAGACAACATTTCCCCACTGCCATGGAAGCAAATGTAATGTTAGAACCCAGAGATTTCTCTTGGCTTCACTTCAACGCATTTTAAGGGACTTAATGCATTGTGAACAGAAAGCAGTAGTAATCTGCCTATCCTGTGATAAAATACTTTCCACTAACCAAACCCTCGCTTGGAATTTAGCTGAATGCCCAGGAATAGTTTTACAAATGCCTGCTATTGAGAATATTCGGAAAGAGCCATATTAGAAGAGCCACCCACTCTAGCTGCCCTTTTAACCCACTGAGCATGTCACTTTGGTTATACATTGGACTGAGTCATTAGATTTTTTTGGTCTCCTGTGGGATTGAGAATGCAAGGCGGACAGGTTTATTCTTAGGTGCTGGAGGCAAGGCATCCTCTACAATATATAACTGTCCACTGTGATATAAACATTAAACATAGGAGTTCATTCAGACAAAATATTTAAGATGGTTGTTACTTTTCAGTAGTAGGCGAGGGAGCCTACTACTGAAAGCTCTGCCCAAGACCCACCATTGTGTTAAAACATTCCTTAGAGTATATGCATAAGTAAGTATACTATTGTTTCACCATGTCTTACTGACATCAGTATTGAAGTATACAATATAGACTTATATGACATTCACAGAGTGGGTAAAGTTACATTTACTGGTATATTTTACATTTGGTTCTCCTGACTGACATGTCTTAAAAAAGAATGGAAAGTAAATGAAACAATGGTTTTACACACACACACACACACACACACACACCTCAATTCTTCCCAAGATCAGACATGACCTGAAAGGAAGGAATCTTATGGGATAACTAATATTACATTACATTACATTAACATTTATTTACATAGCGCCAACAATTTCTGTAGCACTAGGTACAGAGCAAAGAAGGGAACTACATACAAAGTTAGACAAACTAAAACAGACTGGTACGTGAGCTAGAGAGCCCTTCTTGCAAACTTACAATCTAAAGGGAATGGGGTCATAAGACACATAAGGGATTGAAGAGGACTGAGGGAAGGTAGTTGTAATAACAGTAATGTGGATGGTCAAAGATTAATTGTGTGCGTTTTTTTGCTGGATCAGTTGTAAGCTACCTGATACTAACAGTGATTGAGGACAGCGAGAGCTAGGTGGGATTAACTAGAGGTAAATCAACCGGTATGCTAGTTTGATGGGTAGTAAGCTTCTTTAAAGAGATTAGTTTTGAGGGACTTTTTAAAGATTGGAAAGGAAGGAGAGAGCTGGATGCTCTGCAGAAGGGAGTTCTAAAGAGAGGGGGTAGCTCAGGCAAAATCTTGGAGGTGCGAGTGGTAAGAGGTTGGAGGAGAGCTCTTGTCCCATTGAGGAGCACAGAGGTTGTGCAGGGAGCCAATGTACGGGGGGGGGGGGGGGGCTGAGGAGTGGATTCTTTGTAGGATAAAGACAAAATTTTAAATGTGATCCTAGAGCAGACAGGGTGTCAGGGTTGGTACCTGGGAATGTAGCGCAGGGGTGTTGTCACTAGGTGGTGCGCACACTAGAAAAGTCTGGAGTAGCAACAGTACCAAGGGGTAAGGCAGAACAGTGTTAAATACAGTCAATGCAGGCAGAAAAGGTTGAAGGTATTGGATAATCCGTGGTTAAATGGGGTGCCAGGACCTTTGTTCCGCCCACGATCCTGCAGGTCGCCACCCCCCTCTGGCGTTAGCCAGATAGTGGAGGCAGGAGTAGGACCTGCCCCCTCTCCACACCACCCGTGCATCCTCCAATGGGAGCACACTACCGGGCCGCAGGCCACGCTCCCTGCCATCAGATTGACACCTGCACTCGCGTTACACGAGGCAGGTTGTACTACCTACACTGTGATCGTGTGCCCGGTACCTGGAGTCTGCTGGATCAGGTAGGGGGTCCCTGCAGGAGGCATGGGATGGAACTGAGGTCTGACACAGGGAGCCAGTGGAGGGCTTTTCAGAGGGGAACCGCCAAATCACACTGGCAACTGAGAAAGATGAGTCTGGCAGCTGTGATTTGAATAGATTGCTAGGTAGAAAGATGAGCCAGAGGTAGTCCAGTCATAAGGCTGTTACAGTAAGCAAGGTGAGAGATCACAAGTGAGTGCACCAATATTCTGGTGGTCTCTGCGCTGAGGAACAGGCGAATGTGTGCAATGTTCCTTAGGTGCAGGCGACAGGATTTGTCTAAAGACTGAATATGGAGAAGGAGGAGAGAGCAGAGTCAAAATTGACCCCAGGACATTGGACACAGTCAGCGGGTACGATTGTAGCATTTTCAACAGTGACTGTGTAGCCAATATGTGGATTAGTCTGAGAAGCATGTGATTGGCTACTCTATTGCATATTGGCAGGCTGGTCTCTTTAACCTTCTGAATGTCCAGTAAGCTTCCATCAAGGTTGTGTCAAGAATCACTGAGCTGAAAAAGAAGAAAAAGAAGAAGGGAGGGAAGGAAAGACAACAGGTACGGGACCTAACTGTAAAATGTCTCCTCTGACTTGTATTCCATAACTCAAATAAACTCATACCTATATCAACCCCCTTCCCACTCCTAACTAATGGACATTCTAAACACCCTGTCAGGAAACCCTGCCTCTATGGCTATCCTGGGGTCTTCAAGAGAATTATAGTAGTCAGAATGTAAGAGGAGCTGCGAAGAGAAGGTTCATAGTGGAGATCACAAAGACCAGTGCATTTTATGTTTAATTATAGTGAGGAATCAAGGCAAATACCAAGTAATCATAATAAACTGAATGATGCTCATACTTGTTGGTATTGGCTTAGACAGGAAATGTTGAACTGTGATGTGTGTTTACAGGCATGTGTTATTCAAAGCAGCGTTCATTATTCAATCTTAATCATGGTAAAGCATGTCACAAACAGACATTTAAAGTGTTGCAAAACTCTTGGGTTGACTCAGGTAGCACCGGTTTTCTGCAACACAATGGTGCCTCTGAATTATGGACATATTTGGATCACATTGGTCCGCGATTCCACAACGATATCAGCAAAACCAAATGTAGCCTCAAAATTCCCATTATATACTATGGGAGCTTTAGCACCCATAGAAAAAACAACTCAGAAAGACCGAAATACATCCAAAATTCAACCAAAATAAACTGAACGTCCACAGGAAATAGTCCCAGCTTCTAGAAATTGATACAGCATATTGTTACAACTTACAGCCAATCACTGATCTGTGTATAAATACTGAGCACAAGACCACCATTTTAGAGCAGATTTATCAGCTGACAGAGCCACTTGGCTGCACATGTTAAAATGGCTGCCACACATGGGGTAGCTGTAAGGGTGTGTGTAGAGAACTGTAGCTGTGTAGAGAATGTGAGCTCAAGAGAGGGTGGGCAAACAGCACATTGCAGCAATTGCCATGTACAAATGAGTGCTGCAAATAGCTAAGAGCAATGGGTGTTGCAGTCCACAGTTGCAATACATATCAATGTCAGTGTAGTTGTAGATATGTGGTAGCACATGTACATAGGTTTGTATATATGTAGAGATATGCATAGATTTATAGATAGATGTATATGTGTACATGTATTTGCATGTACAACAGATAGGGCTTCATTCATGAAAGAGGGAATTGCATATCCATATATCATGGAATTCGTTCTTTCATGAATGCAAATGTTAACATTATATATGCACCGAGCTGTATGCACCGGACATTGTTGGAGATGTTCTTCAACATATCCCAGACTTGATTATTCCCACCAAATTCAAGCTGTGCAGGCACTGCTAAGGTAGATACACATTTACACCACATCATTCTAGTTAAATGTTAATGAAAAAGTAACTAATGTACTTAGATATATGTAAGTAGATTAGTGGACATAGATGTACATAGGGTTGCCACCGGCCAGGTGGCAACCCTAGATGTTCAGTAGTATGACATCTATGTACTTGTGCCCTGAAGTGATTAGAATGTTTAACTTTTGATAGGTTAATTCACAGATTTAGTAAGCAATGCGTGTAGAAAAGGTTAATTTTATGTAACCGGCAAATTAATCAGGAAATAGCTTTAATAAATGCAAAGCCAATGCTAGATTAAAGGGACTGTATTGGATAACATTGCTTTTTAGTATGAATGTAGAGAATAAAAAATGTTTAAAAATGATCTATAGATTGTGTTAACAATATTGAAAGTTTCCAGTTTATGACATCACCCATGGATTACTACACAAATTACGCATTTCCCATTGAAAATCAGTTAATTTTCATATCAAGCCACAGGGTATGTCATAAACTGGAGACCCCACAGACACATTTATAACAAATTTTACTCCAAATTTAGGCATTTGCCTGTAATTTTGTTAACAGAGTGTAGAGATCATTTTCAGTAATTTCTTATTCTCTACATTCACAGTAGAATCAAAGTTTAGGTGATACAGTCCCTTTTTTATTATAAGTGAAATGCCAATGTACAATAGTTCAGGATACATTTTATCTAAACATGAACGTGATGAATACAATCTGTATTGCAATGTTCTAATCAGGAGGAGGAGAAAAGCATCTTCCTCACGGTTGTGGACCCCAGCTTTGACAGCACATCAGTAGCCCATCCATAACATCCTCCTCTAATCAGGGCCGCCACCAGAAATTTCAGGGCCCCTGACTGAACAAAGTTTCTGGGCCCCCTAAACAACAATATCTCCCACTCGCCCCACCTACCCTCACAAGCATTTTATCCCGGTCAAGTGTAATATGGAGCGTGGTTGGGAGCAGTTGGTTAATATGCCAGTAATATTTTGCCACTCAATATGCCAGTCATTTTTTGCCACTCAATAAGTCAGTATTTTGCCACTCAGTATGCCAGTATTTAGCCATTCAATATGCCATTATTTTGCCATTTAATATGCCAGTATTTTGCCCCTCAATATGCCATTCTTTTGCCATTTAATATGCCAGTATTTTGTCCCTCAATATGCCATTCTTTTTCCATTTAATATGCCAGTATTTTTCCCCTCAATATGCCATTCTTTTGCCATTTAATATGCCAGTATTTTGCTCGTTATTTGCACCCTCCCCTCCCCCTTCCCCAGTTCTTACCTCCTTGCTGCTCTGTTTCCCGGTGCTCTGCTCTGTTTAGCCGGTCCGTGGCTGTGAGGGAAGCATTCTGCGCTACCCTCCTGCCGCGAGGCTTCAATAAAGTTTGTTAAAAAAAAAATGGAGTCGGGCCTGCCTTTATTGACAGCATTTGAGGCTGCTGTCTATAGTGCAGTTGCTGTGGTTCAGCAAGACATTTCTAGGATGAACCAGCAACTCATGATGGTGAGTAATCAGAATCTGCTCAGATGATGGAGAGGCAGAATCAGCTACTTAGCTGGTTAGATGTGGGAATTGCAAATCTGGAGCAGATGTGATTAATGTACCAGCAGGTGTGTCAGTCTTCAGCTGATGTCGAAGTACAAGCATGCTAAATTTAACCTTAAGAGGATGTTGTGGTCATAACAGAGGGTAATGCTGCTCCAAAGGCAACTTCCACACTTTAACGCGTTCCATCAGCACATGTGATTGGAGTCAGTGTGGTGAGGTCAAATTATGAATAGATCACAGTGATAGTAGCCATTTGGTAGTAGCCATGGAATCCCAGATTACTTACAATTCCACAACCCAGTTGTACTCATAAGATGAAAAACTTGCTCCCTTCTCTCACTGACCCTCCCAGGCCTGGGCTTGGTTAAATAAAAATGTAATGTTAAAATAAAAAAATAAATAAATACAAATAAAAAATAACAAAATTAGTAAATATTATTAATTTAAACTTAGTTATTTGTGCCTGTGGTATATCCACACATCCACTTTCACAGATATTGGTACCCTTTTATATCCACATTATGGTATGTTACATTGTACATCAATGCTGGCAAGAGGCGTCACTAGGGTTGGTGTCACCCAGTGAGGTAACTCATGGTGTCACCCCCCTGGATTCCCTCCAATACCATGTCAAACAGATTCTTTAGTAATGCCAGTCAGATGGGCCATTAAATATGCCACATACAGGATCCCCACAAATTATGTCACAAACAGGAGCCCATTAACTATGCCACACACAGGAGCCCCATACCTATGACACACACAGGAGCCCCATAACTATGCCACACACAAGAGCCCCATAAATTATGCCACACCAGTGCCCCATAAATTATGCCACACCAGAGCCCCATTATTTATGCTTCACCTTGGAGCCCAATTAATTATGCCATACACACAGGCGCCCCTTAATTATGCCACACACAAGCTCACAATAAATATGGGACCACCATTAATTATGCGACACACAGGAGCCCTACGAGGTGACAATTGTACAATTCTAAAACAATACATATCTATACACACAGACATCTCTCTATAACTAGTTGCATTTATACTTATTTGAATTTTTTAATATTATATTCAACTATTTTCATATGTAATAAAAATGTTATTGAAAAATTATATTCCTTTTTTTTTTATTACCTTCATCTGCACCCACATTGCACCTAAAGGACTTAACACAGCACCATACAGTACCCACAGAACTTGCCGTGCACCGATATTGCACCCACTGCACTTGGCTTGCACTCATATATTACCTACATGATTTGGCATGCCACAGTGTCACTTTGCCCCACAGAACTAGCCCGTTTAACTTTCCTCATAGTACATGTTATTTTGCCCCACAGACCATGTCACAGCATAACTTTACCAATTAAAATAAACCAGTTTTCCTATTTATATGCCAGTGTTTGCCTATAAATATGCCACAGCCAATTTGCCCAATAATATGCTAGTATTATTTTGTCATTCATAAACCATAATTTGCCCAAAAATATGCCAGTATTATTTTGCCATTAAAAAGCCACAGCCAATTTGCCCAATAATACGCCATTCAATATGCCAGTATTTTGCCATTCAGTATGCCAGTATTTTGTCACTCAATATGTCAGTATTTTTCCATTAAGTATGCCATTATGTTGCCATTAAATATGCCAGTATTTTGTCACTCAATATGCCAGTATTTTTTTGCCATTCAATATGCCAGTATTTAACCCCTCAATAAGCCAGTAATTGTCACTCAATATTCCAGCATTTAACCCCTCAATATGCCAGCATTTTTTCATTCAATATGCCAGTAGTATTTTGTCTCTCCATATGCCAGTATTTAACCCCTCAATATGCCAGCATTTAGCCATTCAGTATGCCATAATTTTGCCACTCAGCATGCCAGTATTTTGCTCGTTTTATACCACCCTCCTCCCCCCTTCCTTCCTGCACGGAGGAGGGAAACACAGCCACCGGATGTGACGTTACGTCACATCCGGTCGCATTGATTTATTTATTAATTTATTTCCGGCAGCCGAATTCAGCGGAAAGGTTCTGCAGCACAATGCGCTGTGGGTGGATGCCGGCAGCATGGGTGTCACCCCCGCTGGTGGGACGCCACTGATACTGGCATCTACACTTTGGAAGTGAAAGGATTCATCAATATACATTACATGAGGGAAGGGGATACACATATCATAACAGTTGTTTCTGAAGATGAAAACCCAGTGATGTGATGCCAGCATAGAGATGACATAACTGGTTTTGTTCTTCATCAACAGCTTTTATGTAACTGCAATAACACATACAGAGGTCCTTGGATGGAGGGGTATAGTTTTAATTACATCAGTGGGAAGTATGGGAATGATTTAGTTAGGGGTAATTACACAATTAGCATTGCTAATGGGAAGAGAAGAGCGAAGACATCATTAAGAGAAGAGCGAAGATGTGACCAGAAGAGTGAAGACATGAATAAGCGGTAGACACACAACCTGCAGGCAAGCAGTGAATCCAGATTTCCTAAGAAGTCATGTGTATGATTGGTACATTGTAGAATTTAGTTCTGGGGCTTGTCTACATCCATTGATGTGCTTAGCTATCAGCAGTTTCATGATCTCAGGACCTCTCTGAGAATCATCCACATCAGCACACATATCATCTATCCATGGGCAATATTTATCAAGACAAAACTGGTATTTCAGGAAAGAGTGCTAAAATAGTAGTAATAACCATGGTAACCAATGGAATGCTATTGCAGCTTGCTCCAAATTTAGCACTTTTTTTGAAATAGCACCTAGTTCGCCTATTGGTAGCGCCGGCTCTGGGTCCATGGCTGGGTATATAATGTGCAATTAATAAGTTAATGAATCGTTAACTTACTGACTTTTAAATTTTTTACTCAAAAGGGCTGAGGTAAATTTATAGTGTGGACCACAGGCTTTAAAAATGATCTTACATCTTTACATGCATACGTAGTTAAAGTTTTTATTATCAGAATGTCCATGTTTTTAACTGTGTAAATGTTATAGTCATATAATTTTGTATATTTCAATATATAAGATGATATGTATATGATATGTATAAGTAAAATGTAAAAACTGATTTATTTTTTATTTCAAATTATGCTATAACCCAAATAAAAGTGATGTTAAGCCTGAAGCTTGGACATTATTCGAAAGTCAGAGCAGCTCATACATCACTAATTAATTAACTAGTTATGAGAGAAAATTATTTATTTATTATAAATTGTAAAACTAAAATGTAAGAGACTGGCAGTTGTACTTTACTGAGGTTAAGACATTCCCATGTTCTGACATAGCAAAGTAATCTAGTGACAGTGACATGTCTAATGGGTGACATGGTCTTTCCTGCACTTGAAAGTTAAGTTAAATATTTAGTGGGTGATTGATCATTATCATCCACATCTTCTTCATCATCTGCATAGTATGCTATTTCTAGTATCTGATCCCCATCAGTGCTCAAGTGTGTCTGCTTCCAAACTGCAAGTGGGAGAAAGAAAGCCTGTGCTTATTGAAGTAGCCACATCCTTAGTAACTTTTATTACTGTTTTTAATGCCAGCATTGCTTTCTTTGATATGTTATATAATTGTTATTCTAAAAATACTGGTGCTATCACAGATAGAGTGAGACAATCTATAATGCTAACTTCTGGCAACAGTCATCAGTTTGCAAAATTTGCTTCGGTCCAGCACTTGGGGTGCTCTGGCACGCATTGCACCAGCACTCCCAATGTATAAAAAGAACAGGCATTAAAAAGCAACTGAAAAGTGATTAAGAATCGCTGCCAAATGCTATTTTATCCTTCAACCGTGAATCACGCAGACTGATTCAGTCATCGACTGTCACTAACTGTACAGTGAGAAACTCTAGTTTTTTTTTATATGTAACCAACAGTATGGACCTTAATTTAACAAGCATTCAAGCATATATCAAGCACAATGACAATAAACATATCGGGTGGGGTGGAGTAAATGGTAATTTCAGGAAATTACAAAACGTGGCAAAGAAAGGACATGTTTAGCTATTTTCCATGGAACCTAATTTTTATGATAATGAATAGGATCTGTAAGACTGCACTACCCACCTATTCAAATTTAAGATGCAAAAAACATATATTTATAATATATTCACTTTCATGCATCGTGCTCGGATAGTTACATTATACCACATTATCCCTATAACCAGCCTTACTGAGCCTTGTAAGATATTTAACATTCAGATTCCAATGGTTCTAATCCTGTCTTGCATACTGTACTATCTTGGCAATAAAAGAAAAACATTATTATTCTGAAATATATTTACAAGGATAGAGTTCCTTTTAAAAAAAAAAGTTCTTAACAATAGGATTGCTATATAAATGAGAACATAATTCTCTTAATCTAATTTCCATAATATATCTGTAAGCAAATTAAAATTGTATATCCACTTCCTCCAGTTTATTGCTTTTAGTAGCTTTATTTTAGTGGTTTATAACATTTTGAAAAGGTTACAGGAAACTGAATCTGTGCAGGGAATGGAAATTGGAATAGTATAACTTGTATTTATATGTATTTACTAAATCTATACATGATTGTGTATAGCCACATATTTATACATATGTTAATTTATAAATATATCTATGCCTGTATTTATCTACCTATCAGTATAACTACCAATTAATCAATACAGATAGACAAAAGTTCATATTTAAAAGAAAAAATATTTAAAGGAAAAATATTTTTCGTACTTCTTTTTTTGGGTGGGGGGTTAAAGTACAATCCCCTAGAGAGAATCCCATCTATTCAGATGCAAAAAGTTTTGATGTCAGGCAACAGCTAAAAAGTGGATCAGATTTCCTGAATGTTTTCTATATTTATCTGCGTGATTTAATGCTGGGCAGAGGGTTTAAATGGCATCAAACAGTTGGTGTGAAGGGGAGAAGTGCAGTTGCTGTGTAGTTGTCGAAAGGGAAACACTTCTAAACATTTCATAACCATGGAGCTTTTTGAAACAAGTCCTTATTTTTTCCAAGACCAAAGATTTTACGACAATGAAAATTACTTTAATGCAAGGCTTCCCACTTATGAACAAAGTGGGTTTCAAGATCGTGGGGCGATGGGGATTTGCACTGACGGAGTTATATTGCAGGGATCAGGAATTGAAGATAAAGTCTCACCCCATCCCAGTATAAGCCAAACAGATCATTGTCCTGGTCAGTGTTTGCCATGGGCCTGCAAGATGTGCAAACGGAAGACGGTTTCTATGGACAGAAGACGGGCAGCAACACTGCGGGAAAAACGCAGATTAAAGAAAGTCAATGAAGCTTTTGAAGCCCTAAAACGAAGCACTTTGTTAAATCCTAACCAGAGGCTTCCCAAGGTTGAGATTTTGAGGAGCGCAATCCAGTATATAGAACGACTGCAAACGCTACTGTCTTCTCTTAACCAGCAGGAGCGGGACCAGAGAGATTTATTATTCATTAGTAATGGATCGCAGAGAGTGGTAGGTAATCTAATATATGAAAAACATGTTGTTTCAGAATAAATCCCCAAATTCCATTGATTTTTCACTCATAGGAAATTATATAGTTACTTTACATAATATGTTTAAATATATAATTATTATATATAGCTATTTAGAAAATATGTAGGAAATGTTTACATATTTACACATATATAGGCGCTGTTATATATCATTTGCATACAATATGTTCTATTTCATTAGTGTTCTTTTGTTCAATATGTTGTTTTACACACAGACGTAGATGTATATATCAATATATCTGTAGATATGTCTATATGAATTATACATTTATGAATTTTAATTCACGTGTCAATTTTGCTTAGATGTTCGTTGTTGAAGAAAAATATTTTAAAAGATAGGTTTCTCAGCTTGTACAAAATTATGTGAAAAAAACAACAGGGCGACATATTTTTGACAGGTACCATTTTTCCATCTCAAAAAAATATAGTGACAAAATTGGCGCTACCAAATTACCATATAGAGGGATAATGAAGCTGCTCACAGTATAAGAAGAGCAACCAAGACAAATCCTTTATAACAAGAGAAATAACCATTTTTCCACCTCCATTAGGAAAGGTCGCAAGGTCATTGGGCTTACGGTCCAAAGAAATAGAAATACAGGTAGATATAGCCAAATAAGTTAAGGGTGTCATTTAAATGCAAAGTAATACACTGCATATTACTGAGCTTAATACCTCCAGCTAGTATATAGCTACTTAATTTTCAATACATTGTCAATTCATAAAAAAAAATCATAAACAGTTTCAGACTGACACTATGTGAAGAGCTAGTGGTTTGTACATCCTCCTCTCACTGTTTCTAAATGTTTATGTATGTGTCTGTGTGCTCAGAGAATTAGATGTAATTCTTCCTTGGCTAGGTTAATAGGCAAGTGCAGCCTGTCAGTACATGAATCCTTTGTGAATTGCCATGTCTATTGTCCCTTTGACCTTGACCATGATACTGTATATACCAATCTGAGGGAAAACAATGAGATATATTAAACACTGTCAGAAGCATAGGTACAGAAACTGAAAACAACATCATTAGCAAATACACAAAACATGAAATATATCCCTATTTCTGAATAGTACAGCTCATTTTGCTTTAGAAAATGAAATAAATAATAACAACAAATTGATAAATACTGGTAATCCAATGCTAAACATTTCTAATTATTTTTATTTAGAATTTTTGTATTAATTAAATTGATATTTTTGCACATGTACATTTCTTTTGCTAATTTACGTTTTTTTTCAAGCAGGAAAAATCTAATGCTAAGAATATCTGGAAAATTCCATTATTTGTTGTTGTTTGCACTGTTGTATACAATTCAAAATAGGAAGGGATATTTTTTTTAAAAAGTAGGGCTCTGCCAAAACTACCAGCAGTGAAAGAACAGTCAAGTCAAAGTAGCACTGTCTTGTAAAGCCTTTTTGTTTACTTGTCAGACAAAGTTTTTAATGACTTAAACACATACCTGTCATTACACTTCTTGAACTCACCAAACATGTCAATGCTGTTAGGTCATTTGGTGCTTACTAGGCACTGACCTTACTACTTTCTCAGCATGTCTCAGTTATGGTGTCACTGGACAGAGAATGTTGGTGACATTTAAAAGTACAACATAATGTATGCATATATATAAATGTGCCTATAATGCTCTATGGTTGGAAAAACAATTATCTTTCAAATATAATCTTATAGTTTTTTTCTATATATTACAGAAACATTATTTTAATGATGAACATTCCATTATCAAACTACAGCACTCTCCTAGCATGCAATAAATTATGTTTATTAAATGTTATTATAGAATTGTTTAAAATTGTTATCTGTATAATTATGGATGTATTTCCTAATATTATGTGGAGGCCAACTTACAAGATAGTGACTTACTTCTGCAAGGTTAATTTCTGTCCACAGTTAAATCAAAAATGACTTATTGATCCATCAAATATAGATATCCAGGCAGGGGCATGTGTACATCATAGGCCTAGCAGAATATTTGGTGTATCACCCATAGACCTTTTAATGTTTTGCTGGTTAGAAGAAAACTGTACCTAGTTTAGCTGTGTCCGGCCTCCAGTTTTCAAATGTAATAGATAATTTACTAAGTAAATGAGGTCATATATGTGTATATATAAGAAAACATGTTTGTAAGAATGTAATGGATATATAGCAACAAAACGAGCAAACCAGTAAACTCTGCTGCAACTAGCTTGATCTCACACAAGTTCAATGTTGAGTCCATGGAGAGCTGCAGAATTATATGGAGTTTACCATGCAATATCTTGGTCAGCTAGGTTGCACCGACTGTAGTTTCAGGTAACTAACTCTGTTTAGTTACATTAACCCAAAGGCACTATATATGATTAGAGACAAAGCTCAGCAGCAATACAACGGGATTCAGAATCGCATTCCTGCATAACCAACCTAATTCCCCAGTGTTTTAGACACCAAGAATGCATACTGAGCATTCACCGTAGCACTGGTAGTTTGAGTGACAGTACTACCACGCACATGCTAGAGCACTGACACTTGAACTCCCAAGCTCCACCTCCTAGCATCCCAATTCACTGTTGGCAGAAGTTGAGAGATATGATAATGATCTCTTTAGAATTAACATTGCTGATGCTTTAAATTTGTAATAATAGTCTGCTTGCCCTATTGTTTCTTTTTGCAACTGGAATATTTCACTTAAGGTATGGCCTCTATAAATCTTATCTCATGGTTTCAGTAGTCAAAATATAGCTCAATATCCAGACTGCTTTTTGGTTTTGGCAAGGCCTTATTGTTATGACAACATAGAATGTGTCTGAAGATAAGAACCATTCGGTCCATCTAGTCTGCCCAACACCACTCATTTCTAGTGCACATCTTAAAAACACTAATCCGTTGAGAAATCTAATTAGATAATTTTAGGGTACTATGCCTGGATGACCTATCGACTAATATGTTGTAGCTAGTCACTAGGGAACCACAAGCTTTGCTGGCTCTGTATTGGATTCTCTTTAAGAATCTTTTGTAGCTGAATTTTTGGTGGCTTAAAATAGGACTATAGCAAAATAAAATGATTATTGCAGTGATAAGCGGAAGCCGAAAATATTCCTTTAACTATAAAAAGCATGAATTGGATGTTAAGAATATCAGAATTTTGACAGATGCAGCAATATTTAATATAGCATTGCCTAATGAATTCATTGTTTTATAGATAACTTTGACTGTTCCTCTAAAACTTTTGATCTTTGAGCTTGATTTTTTAGCCACGTGTTCCCTGTGTCACAACAGATAATCAGTAATTAAGTATAGAATGAAAGCAGCTGTTCCTTAGTTGCGTATCTGGCTCATAGTTTTTTGCATTTGCAATTTGGCTTTGGAAGCTGTGCATGATTGCCTGTAAAGCCCAAATGAAAAATCCTTTAAATATGCACATTTGATAGAATAACCGGTAATATAACTCAGTGGGCCAACTGTAGAATGTATTCAATCCTTAGGGTTATATGCTTGCTTTCTGGCAGTGCCATCTCAACTCTTTATCCTTCAAGGTAAATCCAGTGAGTACCATTAGATTAGTTAACAGTTGTTGGGAAATTATAATATACTGTACCTTTCCTGATTAAATACTTTGAAGTTATTATTATTATATACCTAAAGATAAGTTACGTTGAATTATTCCTACAGTATAATATAAATTATGAATTCTGATGATTATATGGTTTGCTTTTGTAGGTATCAAGTGAATGTGGATCAACAGCTTCTTCTTGCAGCCCAGAATGGAATGAGTCTGACTTTAGCAGTAGCCAAAGTGGTAAGTAACATGCTAATAATACTTTCAAAATTTGCATAATTTAAAACATATATGGAAACCAAATGCTCCAGAATTCATAAACAGAAGTATAAAATAAGACATGAGTTAATAGGGCACATTATAGCTGACTGTTGTTTTTCACCTTTAACATACTTACAAACCAAACCACAACACATAACAAATATATTCCTGGTAAGTTTCCAAAGATATAATATAGTTACATAAGAGGGAAAAAATGCTTAAAGTAGTATTTTACTCCATGTCATAAGGAAAGCAGATTTATTAGTTTTCAGCTGTTGTTTGCTGTCAGTGAGAATTAACAGGTGATAATCTAGTTTACCAGGTCAAATGTACTTTACTAGTAACTAATAATTCAAATACTTCTCGTATAGCTCAGCTGTTCCATGACATAACCCCTTCTTTTTCTTCTTCCATATAAACAATATGCTCTACTCATCAAACACATAGACCATTTTTAACCCACTGGTAACTAATAATACCTAGATACTTTTGTCTCTAGTTGTAGCAGTTTAAAAATTGGTTCAGTCAATTTTTGACATCACTATAGCTTATGGATGGCCAACCATTCATTAAAATTCCATTTAGAACTACAATTGCTATCCTCCTAGATATTCTCAGATATCCCCCCCTTAAAGCAGAACATATCTGTGCAACTAATGCATGTTGTTCTGTGGCAGTTAGAATAATGGAAGCTTTGTTTTACTTTCATGTAGACAATAGAAAGTATAATTCAGAAGATTTACTATAACCATAACGTCTACCTAATGCACCTGCACATTGATACTTCATCCCCCAAGGAAAAGATGTACAAGAATACATTGTGTCACATTCTGTATTTTCCACAGGTCATGTTTTTGTTTTACGCTTTTTATGGCCTATGTGTTTCTACAGATCAGATCTGAATACATTTGCATGGAAAGAAAGTGCAAACAAATTGTTTTTCAAGCAAAGGTCAAAATATGTTCCTTATGTAAATGGATTTGAACCAGAACAAAAATCGCTTCAGGCCTTTAGATTCTGCATTACAAATTATGTGCAACAGCTCAACATAAAAAAAAAATCACACGCCCCAATAAATGGTTTGTGAAGGTTATATCTGTAATAATTTGCAAAGATACATGGCACCAGCCAAACACGAAGTAGTCAGGTGTGTGTTGGAGCAATGTGACCTCATGAAAAGGTCATGAAATGGCTTAAAGGCACTTTCCATGCAAAAGCGATAGACTTAAGAAACAACATAATGTTTTTGGCACTTAGGAAGCTAGTGGATAATATACATCTATAAAACTTAAGCACTTATCTTGCAATGTCTTTAGTAGTAGTCTTTTTGTCAATAATCATAAAAAAATTCAACAATGATATACAAAATTTCTAATAACGTAATGGAAGTTTCCAATATATTATTAAAATAGTGTTAAAACGGATATTCTCTTTATTTTATCTGCGGCTTTGTGAACAGTGAAATAGCTTTCGCGTGTTCATGGCTGTTCATCTTGCTTCAGAGGATATGCTGACCTAGAACATGAAAATAGGATGTCTTGGCACATATCAATAGAAGTTAAGATCCAGGCCAACATATTGAAGAGCCAGCCAACATGATTCAGTTTTGGAGCTTTATTTATTGAAAATAAAATATATTTAAACAAAAAATAGTACTGTTTTAGAAGTCATGACTCCTGGTGTTTGTTAATCCATTTAATCATTTTTATGAAAATGGTTTTAAATGACTCAAGAGCCTTGTGTGTCCCTGATGAAAAAATGATCTAAAACATTTATAAAAATAAAAGTCAAAGGAGTGGGTGCAGTGCTTTAACACTACAGTAACTTTAAACAATAATAGCAAATTAAAAGTATTTTTTTTCCTTTTGGTTTCCAGATCACCTTTTAAGTGATGATTCTTCTGAGCAACGTGAGATCAATTCCTTGTCATCAATTGTTGAGAGCATCACATCTGGAGAGGTGTCCATCAGCTATCCAGAGCAGCATATTCAAAATTAATCAGCTATTGCTCACACCGTTTTGGACCATCTTTTAATCACATAGCACAGTGCAAATATTGGACATAAATATTGCTATTCTGTGAAATGCTTTAAGACTCCAAAATAAATCTTAAAATCTATTCATTTTAAAGGACTATGAAATGTCCATTGGCACTAATATGGGTTTTAGGAATGACAGGACTTACTAATTAGTGGTCTACATGTTTTATGTCATGAAATCTTATTCTGTATTTACCCAGATCTATCAAACTAGGTTTCAACATTGTCCTTTTAAGGCTTAATTATTTAATTAAATTATTAAATTGAATATATAACAATGACTAATTTTAAATTAAAAGAGGCATTTCTATGTAATTCAGGTTATATTTATTCCTAACTTAAAAATGTTATTATTAAACCCCAACAAACATTTAAATTAGACATTGTTTTATGACCATATTACTGCAATATAAGTCATTGCGAAGCAGGTTTTTATAACATCAACATAAAGGTTTTGGCCAAAGAAAGAAATCTGATATCCAGGCACAAATCATATACAGATGAAAATATGTGATGTATCGAATAAAAGCCAATTTCCTAATTCATGTCTAGATGTTAATTGATCAAATCCTGCTTCAGAATGCTATAAATTCCGCTAATATTGGTCGTAGAGCACATCTCTAATACAAAGTATTGTTTGAAAAAACTTCACAAAAATTCCATTCTTTGGTATGAATTTTTTTTTAATATATTTTCTTAGCATTTTTTATTAAATAAGTGTGCTGTTTTGCAAAATGTAAGTGTTTTATTCACAGGGGCCAATATTGTTTTTTTTTACCTTTATTCTTAATGTAGCATTGTTTGACCAATTTAACTTTGAAATACGATTTGATGGCCTTTTTTTTTTATTAAATGTGTGGTTTTGCTATTTTTATTTTTTACTTTTGCTAACTTATTTGTACGTTTTTAAAAATAAAGATATTGTTTGATTACAGTTCTTGCATTATGTATTTATTTCAAAGCTTCATGAAAGAGGTTTTTTTTTTTTACATTTCTGTGGTGTTTGCGTTTAGCTCATTTCCATACATATTATATATTGTTTTTATTACCACAAGAAGGGCTTTCTTTAGATACCATTATTTTCATCATATCATATAATTTGCTTCACAAAAAATATAAAATTATGATAAAACATTTTTAACATGAAAAATCTTTTACACATCTACAAACCCCAATAAAAAACACTTGTTAAATAAATATATATGTCCTGAGTTTAGAAATTACCAGTATTTATAAGTTTTTCTGGTGATCACCTTAACCCTAGCACTAACCCGAATCTAACTCTAACCCTAATTGTTAACCCTAACCACCGATCTTAGCCTATTTTTTTTCAGTGTAATGTTGCTGATTGCCTCTAGAGAAGGAGTAGGGAATTTCCGGCCCGTGGGCCATACAAGCATTTAGAGTGGCCAGGGCTGCCATCAGCGGGCCCCTGCCCTTTAAAAAAAAATGAAATTAAAAAAAGCGCTGGCAAACGGAGCAGCTGCCCAGGGCCCATTCATTCCCTGCCAGGGCCCTAGCTGCCCATGTGACTGTGTCACACGGAGAACTTGTTTAGTGCTTGACAAATGGCAACTCTGGCCAAAACATCGCTATGGGTTTGGATTACACGTTTTTTTTGATACATGATATACAGTCACAAGAGTGCGTTCCTAGTCTACCTTCGATGCATATATATATATATATATCTGTGTGTGTTTATATATCACATAAAGCAAATAACTAATATGTAATTAAGTTAAAAAAATGGCAAACTTACGAGTGACTTCACATTTGCTGAAACATATTTCAAAAACAACAAAAACATATACCGTATTTATCGGCGTATAACACGCACCGGCTTATAACACGCACCTTATTTTAAGAACTTAAATTTCAAATGAAGAACTTTGAAGCCCAATATGCCATTTTAATATGCCAGGATATTGCCCCCAATATGCCATTTAATATGCCAGGATTTTGCCCCCAATATGCCATTTAATATGCCAGGATTTTGCCCCCAATATGCCATTTAATATGCGAGGATTTTGACCCCAATATGCCATTTAATATGCCAGGATTTTGACCCCAATATGCCATTTTAATATGCCAGGATATTGACCCCAATATGCCATTTAATATGCCACGATATTGCCCCTTAGTATGCTCGTTATGCCACCCTCCTCCCCCCCTTCCCCAGACCCCAGTACTTACCTCGTTCCTGCTCCGTCTCCCGGTGCTCTGAAGGTGCGTGGCTGTGAGGGAAACGTTGTGTGCTCCCCTCCAGCCGCGCGGATCAATAAAGTTTGTTTAAAAAAAACACACTTTGTTGACCGCGCGGCTGGAGGGGAGATCACAACGCTTCCCTCACAGCCATGCACCTTCAGAGCACCGGGGGACAGAGCAGCAACGAGGTAAGTTTTAGATTTTTTTTATTTTTTCAGCCACCGATCGGCGTATAACATGCACACATCATTTGCCCCCTATTTTCAGGGAGAAAAAATTTGTGTTATACGCCGATAAATACGGTAGTTGAATTGAATTTCAAGGTGAAAGCTATCTAGTTGCATAGATAATTATGTTTAATTAAAAAATACATGGAACTCAAGTCCCGATAATGTTTAGTTGAAAATAAGGCAAGAATCTGACTATTTAACATTTTGTGTTCTAAAAGATCTAAACTATGAATAATAAGGTTAATAAAAAGCTATATTGGTATGCCTATGCATAGAGCAAACTCAAACACATTTAAATAAAAAAAGAAACGTAAACATTAATGTATCTTTTATTATATTAATTGATTGATTGCATTATGGCAGATGACTGCTAACATGCCTGTATTTGTTGATAACGGTTTCACTAAACTGAATACATTTTAAGCAGTAGGGAAACATTGAACATCATAGGGAGCATCTTGTTTATGTCTTTACATATTGTGATACAGAACAGTTCACAGAGGGACAGGATAAATTGCTTTGAGGAAATTAGATTTTTTTTAAATGGTTCCTTTAACCATGACCCATACACAATGTAGCCGTGTACCAGTCTCAGCTGGGTAACACATTAACTGAACATTATCTGTTTGTATCAGACAGTGATTGCATTTAACCAACCTAATTTCCACTTTATCAGGGATCGCAGCCAGTCTTTGGCTCGCATATACAATAACCTCATAGAAGGTATCGTGTAATGCATGATTGCAAACAGGGGTGGCCCAAGACATTGTGCTGCCTGGGGCGAAAAATTAAATGATGCCCCCTGCCCCCCCCCCAAAAAAAATCCCACAGTCATGGTAATTTAACCCCAAGTGACAAGACATTTTCACCTTGACTTTCCCTTGGTGACAATGGCTGTTTTGACATTTCTGGGGTGTTTGTGTTTAGCTGCAATTTTCTTCTTTCTCACATACTGTACCCACACAAATGATATGTTGTTTTTATCGTCATAAGAAGGGCTTTCATTCGATACCATTATGTTTATCATATCTTATAATTTACTACAAAAAGAATAATAAAATATGCTGAAAATTTTTAAAAAACCCACTTTTTCTAACTTTCACCTAAAATATAATTTACACAAATACAATCATTAAAAAAGACCCCGTCTAAATAGTTTCTAAATGTTGTCCCAAGTTCAGAAATATGCATGTTCCCATATTTTTCAGTATTTTTTTGCAAGTTATGGGGCAAAAAACAAAAATAGTGCTTTTTTGTTTTTTTCCTATATTGACCTTTTGACCCCAACCCGAACCCAAAATTTAACCTTAACACTAAATGTAACCCCAACACTAACCCTTATGCCATCCCTTAATATATTTTAATTTTAATTTAATTTTAACCCTATCCCTTATGTTAAAAATTATTTAATTTTAACCCTATAGGCTAATCTAAGTATATAACCAGTTTTTATTTAATTAAATATTTATTTAAATTTGTTTACATTGCTATGCTACTTAACCACCACTAGGGGCAGACAAGTAGCATATTCAGAGCGACGGAAGTGAAGTTACTTTCACTTCCGAAGCTCAGACCTACAGAGGGCATAGCCATATCGTGGGTGCCCTAGAAAAGAAATTTGGGTGCTGGCTATTGCCTCGATGTCGAGGCAATAGACCAGCAATGTTAAAGCGGTTTTCGCGATCGTTGATCGCAAAAAACGCTTGATTCACCACAGGACGTGCCAGGCACGTCCATTGTCAGGAACGGAGTTCCTGGCAGGACGTGCCTGACACGTCCATTGTCGCGAAGGTGTTAAACTTACATGAAACTTATCTGGAAGTGATAATTTAATGCAAGAACATCTCTATATGCAAAATTATATGGCGCAAGTATTGGCAGGCATTGATTAAAATGTAAAGTGTACCATAATTGTTTGAGCATTTACACTTAATGTACAATATTTGAGTCATGTTATAGGTCAGTGGGCACATATAATGTTTTGGGGAATTGCACAGCCTTTTTTCATAATAATGTTTGTTTTACCTATTTTTTCTTTTCACTACATGGGTGAGCTCCTAGAACACTTTTTTAAATTTGTATATGCCCACTAAAGCACTTCTTATATACATAATAATATATATTTTTTAAAGATCTCACCCATAAGATGAAAAGGGAGTAATGGTAAAACATTATTATTATAATAGGCTAGGCAATTCCCTAAAACATAATGTGACCAGTAACCTATAACAAAATGCAGACAGATATAGTCAGTGTCAGAGGAGTTAACCCCTAGATTGCTAAACATATGTAGGCAGTGTCAGATGAGTTAACCCCTGGATGGCTAGACAGATATAGGCAGTGTCAGAGGAGTTAACCCCTTGGTGGCTAGACAGATATAGGCAGTGTCAGAGGCGTTAACCCCTTTATCCACACACATACACAGACAGTCTGTCCCTCACAGTGACACACACACACACATATGCTCACTCACACTGACACACCCATGCTCACTCACACTGACGTACACACACATGCTCTCACTCACACTGACATACACATTCACTCACACTGACATACACATTCACTCACACTGACATACACATTCACTCACACTGACACACACACATTCCCTCACACTGACCTACACACACACTCTCACTTACACTGACATACACACACATGCTCACTCACACTGACATACACACACATGTTCACTCACATTGACATACACACACTCTCACTCACACTGACATACACACACATGCTCACTCACACTGACATACACACACATGTTCACTCACATTGACATACACACACTCTCACTCACACTGACATACACAAACATGCTCACTTACACTGATATACACACACACGCTCACTTACACTGATATACACACACATGATCACTCACACTGATATACACACACATGCTCACTCACACTGACATACACACACGCTCACTCACACTGACATACACACACACACACTCACTCTCACTGACATACACACACACTCTCACGCACACTGACATACACACACATGCTCATTCACACTGACATACACACACTCTCACTCACACTGACATACACACACATGTTCACTCACACTGACATACACACTCACTCACACTGACATACACACACACACTGACATACACACACACTCACTCACACTGACATCCATACACACATTCACACTGACATACACACACACACACACACACACTCACACTGACATACACACATTCACACTGAAACTTACCTGCTGTATGCATCTCTCTTTGCTTTGAGCTCTGTGTGAAGGAGGTCTCAGCCAATCACTGGAGGTTTCTGAACTCTCAGCCAATCAGGAGAGTTGAGAAGTCTCACCTGATTGGCTGAGACCTTCTTCAATCAAGAAACACAGAAAAAAAAAAAAAGACAGCTGCACAGAGGAGCAAATAAGGTCTCATGTAGTTATTGTCTGCATCTTTAACACAGATTTGGCTGGATGTTTACACAATACTTTCTTCACATTTGCTACTACTCTAGTTGCAAATAGGCCATTTTTATCAAAGCATTGTGGTAATTTAGGTTTAGGTCCATCAAGTTCAACCCTTCTATCTATTCTTCTGCTGTTGACCCAAATTAAGGCAGAAATATGTTCTTCTTTCCAATGAAAAGCAGGAACAAGAAAAGAATGTCCTAGATTCATTGGCCTACTTTAAACAAAAAATTAAATGAAAATTAAATGAATTCTTAAAAATAATTATCAGACAAAACAGTTGATTTACCTCCAAAAAATTACCTTAATGTCCAGAGATTTCAGATTGGAAAAAGGAGGCATCTGTCAGTCAATCAGAAGCCTTCCTGTCCTAGCTGTATATTTTTATTTTTTTAAAGGGACTAGGGGTATTTCATCCAGGTACCTAGCACTTTGATAACTGGTTTCTTAAGTAATAACAGCATTTTAATAAGCCATCACTGCAGTACCTGGGCTTAAACGCATGTTTTTTTTGTGGTGCCCATTGACATTAAATCGCAGCTTATTCCATCAAAATAAAGTATCGTACTAAAACTTTAATATATGTAATATTTAACAAGGGATATTGAGTTTAGGCCAATATGTTTAAAATGATAAATGATTATTATTATGTTATTAATGACATTAATGTTGTGAGAAGCTAGGTTTTAATTAAGAGACACTATTTTGCTCATAGTGTCTCTTGTACAGAACATGGAGCGGTATTAAGTACCCTTTCTCGTCTGTTCTATAACGTATCTGTCACAAAGTGAATTCTGACAGCCTGCCTGACTGTGGTTATTGGAGGGGCCAGAGGGCCAAACACCTCCCTGTAGATTATGGGCCCTGGCTTATGTGCCATAACTATATACATTAATATTGTTAGTTAGTTATATTCTGTTAGTATATTGGTTTATGTGTAATGTTTAGTTCTGTGAGTAGACCACTCCGAAGGGTTATAATGTGTCAGTGACTAGAATTGATAGTTTACTCCAACATCCATTGTTCTGGATTAACTAGTAAACTGATTATGTTGTGTACATTATGTGTCTTACTGTGTGTCTACTCATTGTATGGTAATTCCTGTTTGGTTTGCAGTCTGAAAGTCTAATGTATTCCTAGCCCCAGTTAGTTGGAGAACTATGTTTAGGTCCATCCCCCCCATTGTATACTAATGTCTATGATGTCATGTTTTTGTCTTTTTATAAGTCTGTGTTGTTACACAAATAAAGGAGTTGTTCATTCCTGCTGTACCTAACTGCTAGTAGTCTCCTGTCTGCTATTTGGGTACAAAGAGCATGTGTCCAGGAAAGAGTTGCTGGGTGAATGCTGAGCTTTAATCGGGGGCCAAGGAGGTGATTTCCTACAATGAACATAGGGTCTACTACGTCTGGTAGACGGTCCGTTACAGTATCCATTACTCTGACTATCCTTGGCTTATGAGCATTGCAAAATATCTAAGTAGCACAAGGTCTGTGTTATTTGACAGTACAATGACTTCATTGGAAACATTTCAAACAGTCCACTCAACATGTGGCACAACAGAATTGTCAGCTTCCTCCAATTTTAAGTTCTTGAACAATATGGACCATACTTTTTGAAAAAACATTATCTGAAGGTGCCAACTTCTTATTAACAATCATTCCATTTGCAATCATTGTAAATTCAGTGTTTACTGAAGCATCAGCAACATTTTTGCGAGTCAACATTGACAAGTTCATCGTTTGATTTTGACAAGGTCACTTGTAGACATTTGTCTGATTCAATAATGGAAAATACCATCATCACAAAAAAATTGGCAGGCTAGGCTGGGTCTAGGACACTTCTTCGCTGCATCTTCATCGCTGACAGTTCAGCGCGGCAGTTAGAACGCTGAACTGTCAGCAATGAAGTTTAACGCGGTCATTTCATCGCGGCTGCAGCTATGTAAGAGCTGACAGTTCAGCGCTGAACTGTCAGCTCTTACAAATCTAAAAGTAAAACGAAAATAACCCCCCTAATAAATGATTCTCCCCTCAATAGTAACACTAAACACTAAACCCCAATACTAACACTAAAATTAACCCCAATACTAAAATTAACCCCCTAAACCCTAATACTAACCCCCGACCCCTAATACTAACCCTAATATTAACCCCCGACCCCTTATACTAAAGTTAACCCCCTAAACCCCAATACTAACCCTAATACTAACCCTAATACTAACCCCGACCCCTGATACTAACCCTAATACTAACCCCGACCCCTAATACTAAAGTTAACCCCCTAAACCCCAATACTAACCCTAATACTAACCCTAATACTAACCCCCGATCCCTAATACTAAAGTTAACCCCCTAAACCCTAATACTAACCCTAATACTAACCCCCGACCCCTAATACTAATATTAACACCCTAAACCCTACTACTAACCCTAATATTAAACCCCGACCCCTAATAGTAAAATTAACCCCTAACACTAAACACTAAACCTAATTCTAACCCCCTAAACCCTAATTCTAAACAAACTAAAATCGGTAAAATACTTACCTTTAGCGATGAAATGTCCCGCGATGAAATCTCAGCGACGTTCTGTCTTGTTGTGTAGAGTCGGCGGTGAAGCGGCCCATCCCCGGCTAGGCTGGCCTTCAAACCAAGCATGCCCATTTTAGAAATTTTTTAGATCTGTGTATTCTGTTGTGTAGTTTGTGACTGGAAATGGTGCAACTGCTAAAACCCCAACCAATGAATTTGTGTCCACCAGTGGCGGATCCAGGGTGGGAGGGCAACGGGGCAATTGCCCCCCCCCCCCCCCCCCGAGAAGAGGAAAAACAAACAAACGCTGCTTTAAAAAAAAAAAAAAAACCCACGCTTGCAGGCAGAGAGGAGGTGAGAGGAGATCAGAAGACACTGGCATTTTATTGGGCAAATTGGCTGGGGCATATTACATGGCAACTAACACTGGCATATTATTGGGCAAATTGGCTGGGGCATATTAAATGGCAACTAACACTGGCATATTATTGGGCAAATTGGCTGGGGCATATTAAATGGCAACTAACACTGGCATATTATTGGGCAAATTGGCTGGGGCATATTAAATGACAACTAACACTGGCATATTAATGGGCAAATTGGCAGGGGCATATTAAATGGCAATTAGCACTGGCATATTATTGGGCAAATTGGCAGGGGCATTTTAAATGGCAACTAACGCTGGCATATTATTGGGCAAATTGGCTGGGGCATATTAAATGACAACTAACACTGGCATATTAATGGGCAAATTGGCAGGGGCATATTAAATGGCAAATAGCACTGGCATATTATTGGGCAAATTGGCAGGGGCATTTTAAATGGCAACTAACGCTGGCATATTATTGGGCAAATTGGCAGGGGCATTTTAAATGGCAACTAACGCTGGCATATTATTGGGCAAATTGGCAGGGGCATATTAAATGGCAACTAACGCTGGCATATTATTGGGCAAATTGGCTGGGGCATATTAAATGGCAACTAACGCTGGCATTTTATTGGGCAAATTGGCTGGGGCATATTAAATGGCTACTAACGCTGGCATATTATTGGGCAAATTGGCTGGGGCATATTAAATGGCAACTAACGCTGGCATATTATTGGGCAAATTGGCTGGGGCATATTAAATGGCAACTAACGCTGGCATATTTTTGGGCAAATTGGCTGGGGCATATTAAATGGCAACTAACGCTGGCATATTATTGGGCAAATTGGCTGGGGCATATTAAATGGCAAATAGCACTGGCATATTATTGGGCAAATTGGCAGGGGCATATTAATGGCAAATAATACTGTCATATTATTGGGCAAATTGGCTGGGGAATATTAATGGCAAATAATATTGGCAATGTGTATGTATTGGGGTGATGGAGGCATGTAAATGGGGTGATGGGGCATGTCCTTGGAGTGCAGCATGCGTTTAGGGTTCATGTCGTGGGTGTGCATCGTGGGTAGGGGGGTTGCCCAAATTTTGTCTGGAGAGAGGAGAGAACACATGTGGGGGAGAAGAGAGAACACTGATGGGTGGGGGAGAGAGGAGAGAACACAGACGGGGTGAGGAGGAAAAGAGACACCTATTGGGAAGAGGAGAGACACATACATGTTTAGAGAGACAAAGAGACAGTCATAGGAGGTAGAGAATAGAGAGAGACATGGGAAGGGAGAGGAGACAGACAGACATAGGAAGGCAGAGGAGAGACAGACAGACATGGGATGGCAGAGGAGAGACAGACAGATATGGGATGGCAGAGGAGAGACAGACACATATGGGAAGGGAGAGGAGAGAGACATAAATGGGAAGGGAGAAGAGAGAGACATAAATGGGATGGTAGAGGAGAGACAGACAGATAAGGGATGGCAGGAGAGACAGACAGACATGGGAGAGGAGAGACAGACACATATGGGATGGCAGGAGAGACAGACAGACATGGGAGAGGAGAGACAGTCAGACTTGGGAGAGGAGAGACAGACAGACATGGGAGAGGAGAGACAGAGAGATAGGAAATGAGAGGAGAGACAGAGAGATGGGAAATGAGAGGAGAGACAGACGGGCATGGGAAAGGAGAGGAGAGAAACGGACATGGAAGGAAGAGAGACAGAGGGACACGGGGAGTGAGAGGAGTGCGACAGACATGGGAAGGGAGAGGAGTGCGACAGAAGGACATGAGAGAGAGGAAAAGACAGACAGACATGGGAGAGAGGAAAAGACAGACTGACAAGGGAGAGAGGAAAAGACAGATGGACATGGGAGAGAGGAAAAGACAGACGGACATGGGAGAGAAAAAAAAGACAGACGGACGTGTGCCCCTCCCGAGATCAGACTCTGGATCCGCCCCTGGTGTCCATAGAGTAACTGGCTCTTCCTTATCCTTCTGTCCACACTGAATAAGTGATGTGATAAATTCAGTTAAATCAGCTTTGCCTACTGTAGCATCAGGTAGAAGATCCATATCCTTAGCCTCTTTGAAACTTTCTGGTAGACTGGGACATGTTAACGATTTATAGTATTTTTGCACATGTTGGCAATGCACTTGGGTTGTAGGGGGTTTTACAGTATTACTTGTTTATGCCTACAGCTAAAACAGCTTGCTTTCCAGCAGCTACTTTATTGGTATAGTCTTGAAAAAGCACCATGCAGTATCATGTGTGCTGGAGGTTCCAGACAAAGAAGCATGAGGTGCTAACAAGTTCCTACTCCATACAATGTCATTATAGTTTGCTGATACACCAATCCTATTGATTGCAGTGATTAGCTCTCTAATTTCACACTTGTCATCACTTGTGTGGGTAGTCATCATGTGTAGTGGAGTTTTCTTCTTTCCATGATGTAATAAATAAAACATTATTTGCAAAACACAGTACATTTGCACTGCATACACTTGTTGGTTCATGGGGTGGTCTTCCACTTCTTCGCTTACATCTTCAAAGCCAACATCAATGTTGCTTTGCTGATATAAAACAATGATGTAGAAAATGTTAAGCCAACACCAGACATTGATGTTCTCAGTTGACTCTCATGATGTGAGGCATCTCAAAATGTGTCATTAAGTCTAAAATTTAAGTATTTCAGGCAGTGGTGTATCTTGGTTTTGTGCTGCCCTAGGCAGCCAAAATTTGGGCACCCCCCCACATTGCACACCTACGACATGCCCCATAACCCACGTTGCACACCCACGACATGCCCAATCACCCCATTACATGCCCCCATCACCCACATTGCATACACACTAAATGCCCTATCACCCCCATTACATGCCACCATCACCCCATTACATACCTCCACCATTTCCCTTACATGCCCCCATCACCCCGATTAATTAGAAGGAGCTAAAGCTTGCTGAACGGTGGGGGAGAAAGCGAAAATGTTTGAAGCACCAGAAGTGTGCTTTAACACCCTCTGGCAAAGTGCTGTCCTTTGGCAAAGTGCCGCCCTTGTTTGCCTTGTGGAAGATACACTACTGATTTCAGGGCATTTCTTAAAATGGTTTCTGATGATTTTAATGCATCCTGTGATTTTATTTTAGCAGCAAGACCTTCAAGAGTGAAATTAGCTGAGAACACCCATACGTGACTTATTCTTTTTATTAGACTGAAAATGAATTCTGTCAGAAAAATCTTAATTTCATTATTATTGATCAATACAGTTTCATTGATGTTGACCTTTATTTCTCTGGTCTCACCCAGTGTACACCTGCAGCCAACACTCAAGAGTGGCTTCAACACTTCAGGGATAATTATCCAACACTGGAAGGGTGCAGGCTGGGTGTGTGCCTGGAACCAGGTGCCTCCTGTATACGCTGCAGTGCTGTATTTACCGCGAGGCATCCTAGGCGGATGCCTATGGCGGCAAATTTTGGGGGGCGGCAGCGCCCCCCAGCACTGGAAAAAAAAAAATGTAAAAAAAAAAAAATGTAAAAAAAAAAAAAATCCGGCCCTTTAAAAAAAAAACAAAAAAAAAAAAACCCCACCGCGCTTGCAGGCAGAGACAGAGGTGAGAGGGGATCGGAAGATCCCCCCTCACCATCGCTCTGCCTGCCAGGCTGCACGGGGAGCCGAACATGCAGCACAGAGAAACCTCCGTGCTGCCTGTTCGGCTCCCCGTGCAGTGTGCCGACACGGAAGTGCCGACAGTCACGTGACGGGCGCGCTGACGTCATACGCGCGCCCGGTCACGTGACCTGTCGGCACAATCGCCGGGAAGCCGAACAGGCAGCATGGAGGGACCATGCTGCCTGCCAGGGAAAGGTAAGTGCTGATGGGAGACTGTGTGTGTGTGTGTGTGTGACTGAGTGTGATGGGAGTCAGAGTGTGTGTGTGTGTGTGTGTGTGTGTGTGTTACTGAGTGTGATGGGAGTCAGAGTGTGTGTGATAGGAGACAGTGTGTGTGACTGAGTGTGATGGGAGTCAGAGTGTGTGTGATGGGAGACAGTGTGTGTGACTGAGTGTGATGGGAGTCAGAGTGTGTGTGATGGGAGACAGTGTGTGTGACTGAGTGTGATGGGAGTCAGAGTGTGTGTGATAGGAGACAGTGTGTGTGTGACTGAGTGTGATGGGAGTCAGAGTGTGCGTGATGGGAGTAGGAGTGTGTGACTGAGTGTGATGGGAGTAGGAGTGTGTGACTGAGTGTGATGGGAGTGTGAGCTTGATGTGAGTCTGAATGATGGGGCATGTCTTAGGTGTGTAACGTGGGTGTGCAGCTTGGGTAGGGGGGTGCCCGGATTTTGTCTGCCTAGGGCAGCACAAAATCAAGATACACCACTGATACGCTGACCATGCGTTGTAGAAATTCAAGGACAGAAGAAAGCAGCTTTCACTCTGGATAATCCGTGATAAAAGGTGAATCTTTAATGGCAAGAAAAAATCAATCCGTGTACAGCAGCAAAAACATGTGGGGAACAGCACTTTAAGTGTTTCGCGTGACTTGCATGCTTAATCATGAGTGTAAAACACAGGTAAGTTTACAAACTATTGTTAAATATAGAAAAAACAATCAGTGAAAAGGTCAACCATAACTGAATTGTGAATCAAATGTGACTGCAAACAAACTTAGTGAATGCTTTAGTAATGCATTACATTGCTACCAATAAATCCCAATGAAAAAATGTCCAGTCAGATGAAACACATTGCCTAGAGTATTGTGGGTGTGACTTAATAGCATTCCCAACCCATCCCATCCAACCCATCCAAGCCTTCTTGACCTATGCCCAGCCACAATATGTTTAATGTTTAGTTTGTATTCACAGAACAGTAAATTGTGGGAAATTCTCCAATACAATAGTTGTTTCAGCTTAGTCATTGCAATTCGGTTATCAGTTCATCACAATTAACCATTCAGTGCAGAGATCACCTAAAAAAGGTTAGGTATTTGAACAGTGAGTTCTATTTAAGACAGAATTGCAAACTAGTAAAGAAACTAGGAAATTACAAAAGTATTCTTAGCTTGCCTTTAAATGTGCATGTTGTGTCTAATATATATATTTACTAACTATGCTGCCACAATAGTCTTTACCAACTGGGCAAGACACAGAGCTGCTCAATGCATTCTGTCACACTATCTCTACTGATTAGTGTTTCTTACGCATTCCACTTACCTTCTGACGGCCTTATTGTACATCATTATTTGGATGCTGCACTGTGCTAATGGACCAGCGTGCAATAAGCTGTAATATGAAACATCATTAAACACATGCTGGGTCAGTTTGACATATTACACAGCATGCAGTTAACGTTTATTCAATGAGCTAGTACAATGATTTCTCATGGTACATGCTATATGGTAGCAAATTCATATGTTACAGCTTCTGGCATAATGCATATGTTATTAAGAATTTATACCAGGCTTGTGAATGATAATTTTGTTGTTATCACTACTCTATTTATATTTAATACTATGTTACTTACCTTAGAGATAGATAGTGAATCCCAAGTAGTTCACAGGTACACTGGATTAGATTTAATGAATATCTATAGTAGAATTCTGTATAAGAGTTTAATTTGCATGAGAATAACATACCTTTTATGTAGGCTATTTCTCCCTCCAGATATGATACAATTTTAGAAAGCAATCAGTGCACACACAAGTAAACCCAACATTTTCTGTCTTCATATCATGCTATTACACTGATATCTTTTAATTATATTCTCAGGCAGTAGACCAGGGGTCCTCAAACTTTTTAAACAGGGGGCCAGTTCACTGTCCCTCAGACCGTTGAAGGGCCGGACTATAGTAAAAATAAAAACTATGAAGAAATTCCTATGCACACTGCATATATCTTATTTTGAACAAAACGAGAACAAATACAATATTTAAAGTAAAGTTAAATCAACAAACTTACCAGTATTTCAATGGGAATAGTGTGCCAGTCAGAGCCCAGGAATATTATGCCAGTCAGATGCCCAGGAATATTATGCCAGTCAGATGCCTAGGAATATGATGCCAGTCAGATGCCCAGGAATATGATGCCAGTCAAATGCCCAGGAATATGATGCCAGTCAGATGCCCAGGAATATTTTGCCAGTCAGATGCCCAGGAATATGATGCCAGTCAGATACCCAGGAACATGATGCCAGTCAGATGCCTAGGAATATGATGCCAGTCAGATGCCCAGGAATATGATGCCAGTCAGATGCCTAGGAATATGATGCCAGTCAGATGCCTAGGAATATGATGCCAGTCAGATGCCCAGGAATATGATGCCAGTCAGATGCCCAGGAATATGATGCCAGTCAGATGCCCAGGAATATGATGCCAGTCAGATGCCCAGGAATATGATGCCAGTCGGATGCCCTGGAATATGATGCCAGTCAGATGCCCTGGAATATGATGCCAGTCGGATGCCCAGGAATATGATGCCATTCAGATGCCCAGGAATATGATGCCAGCCAGATGCCCAGGAATATTATGCCATTCAGATGCCCAGGAATATTATGCCATTCAGATGCCCAGGAATATTATGCCAGTCAGATGGCCAGGAATATTATGCCATTCAGATGCCCAGGAATATTATGCCAGTCAGATGCCCAGGAATATTATGCCAGTCAGATGCCCAGGAATAGTATGCCAATTTAGATGCCCAGGAATATGATGCCAGTCAGATGGCCAGGAATATTATGCCATTCAGATGCCCAGGAATATTATGCCAGTCAGATGCCCAGGAATATTATGCCAGTCAGATGCCAAGGAATATTTTGCCATTCAGATGCCCAGGAATATTATGCCATTCAGATACCCAGGAATATTATGCCAGTCAGATGCCCAAGAATATTTTGCCAGTCATATGCCCAGGAATATGATGCCAGTCAGATACCCAGGAACATGATGCCAGTCAGATGCCTAGGAATATAATGCCAGTCAGATGCCCAGGAATATGATGCCAGTCAGATGCCTAGGAATATGATGCCAGTCAGATGCCCAGGAATATGATGCCAGTCAGATGCCCAGGAATATGATGCCAGTCAGATGCCCAGGAATATGATGCCAGTCAGATTCCCTGGAATATGATGCCAGTCAGATGCCCAGGAATATGATGCCAGTCAGATTCCCAGGAATATGATGCCAGTCAGATGCCCAGGAATATGATGCCAGTCGGATGCCCTGGAATATGATGCCAGTCAGATGCCCTGGAATATGATGCCAGTCGGATGCCCAGGAATATGATGCCATTCAGATGCCCAGGAATATGATGCCAGCCAGATGCCCAGGAATATTATGCCATTCAGATGCCCAGGAATATTATGCCAGTCAGATGGCCAGGAATATTATGCCATTCAGATGCCCAGGAATATTATGCCAGTCAGATGCCCAGGAATATTATTCCAGTCAGATGCCCAGGAATAGTATGCCAATTTAGATGCCCAGGAATATGATGCCAGTCAGATGGCCAGGAATATTATGCCATTCAGATGCCCAGGAATATTATGCCAGTCAGATGCCCAGGAATATTATGCCAGTCAGATGCCCAGGAATATTATGCCATTCAGATGCCCAGGAATATGATGCCAGTCAGATGCCCAGGAATATTTTGCCATTCAGATGCCCTGGAATATGATGCCAGTCAGATGCCCAGGAATATGATGCCAGTCAGATGCCCAGGAATATGATGCCAGTCAGATGCGCAAGAATATTGTGCCAGTCAGAGCCCAGGAATAGTGCTCGTTATCCCTCCCTCCTCCCCCGCTTCCCTATCACTTACCTCCAGCTACTGTGTCCCCGGACGTCTCACGCGGTGTCCTCCTGTGGAGGAGGGAAACAGTTACCGGATCCGGATGTGACGTAACGTCACATCCGGTCGCGGTGATTTTTTTTTCCCTTCCTGCAGCCGCATCCTTTGCGGCTGCTCGAAAGAAAAAAAAAGCAAACAGTGCGGAGGGGGGGGGGGGGGGGGGGGGGTGTTTGGGGGGTCGACATAAAATGTCCTCGGCGGGCCCGTGGGCCGTAGTTTGAGGACCCCTGCAGTAGACTGTACTACAATTTTATATTAGCTATAGGTATTTACAAAGAGCAGAAAAATCGATCATTTGGGAGGTCTCAATGAACGATTTATATCTTTCCAATTCACTCTGTGTAATGGGCTGTCTACCGGATGTAGTAGATCCTCTGCCCATTGTAGGCAATCACCTCCTTAGCCCCGATTAAAACTCAGCATCAACCCAGCAAGTCTTTCTGGAACCTTGCTCTTTGTGCCTAAATAGCAGACTGGACCACTAGCAGTTAGGTACAACAAGAATGAACAACTACTTTATTTGTGAAAACAGCACAGACTTATAAACACACAAACATGACATCAACTAGGAGGAGGCACAGGATAAACTAATTATAACATGGTAAGCCTCAAACAATAGAATACCTTATTTAAACAGGGAATTAAACACAGTATAACTTTACATAAAATAAACATGCCATCTTTAGATCCAGACATCTAGTCTAAAGGGACAAAATATGTCTCTCAGGACAGTAAACACTTATTGTTTAGATAAATACACATTTCAATACTAACATATAATCACATTTCTTAACATGGGGGAAACACAGGAAAAAGGTTTGGATCCAAGGGTACGCATCTTGGCTCACATCCTGAATGAGCCTGTGTTTGAAGTCCAGTTAAAAACACGGTTCCACTTGTGCCCTCAAAGTGTGTACTATTTGACTCCGATTTTGTCTGCAGAAGATTTCCATCAACATGCAGGGTGAACTCCTCTCCAATCCTGGTCACCCATACTTACAGTTATCACAGGGAGAGTTCTGTTCACCACAGTGGTGGTGAACAGTCTGCTTCCCTGTGAACTGTTTCAGCAAGAGTGATTCCACTTCAAAAAGACTCCTCCGCTTCAAAAACAGTGAGTACCATCCAGGACTGGTGAAAGGATTTTTTGATACACAGGGAAAAGTGCTTTTTTTGGTGCCCCCTCCCAATCCCATGACTCTCCCCATATCCCTTGTCTACCCTCCCTCTCTACATTTCTCTTTCCCTCCCCCTCTTCTGTTCTCTCCCCTCTTCCTCTCCCCCATTTATTTTTTCTCCCCCTCCTCTGTTCTCTCCCCCTCTTCCTCTCACCCATTTCTGTGTCCCCCCTCCTCTGTTCTCTCCCCTTCCACCCCATCTCTGTTCTCTTCCCCCTCCCCGTTCTCTTTCTCCCCTCTCCCCTGTTCTCTTTTCTCCTCCCTCCCCTGTTCTCTTTCTTTCTCCTCCCTCCCCTGTTTTCTTTCTCCCCCTCACCTGTTTTCTTTCTCCCCCCTCCCCTGTTTTCTTTCTCCCCCCCCCTCCCCTGTTCTCTTTCTCCCTCCTCCTGTTCTCTTCCCCCCTCCCCTGTTCTCTCTCTGAAATAGAGGTAGAGCTCGAAAGGACACAGCCTCATATCTGGGGACTGTTCCGCTGAAAGCAACCAGACAGAATGACTGCACTGGGATACAATGTATAAATGTTTGCATGTCAGTTTTAATAAAGCTATAGGCATTTTTTCCTTGATATTTAAAAAAAATAAAAATAATGTGTATAAGGAGACATTTTAAGTTTATAACCAATGAAAGTAATGGCTCATTTTAAATCTTCTTCTTTTCCTGTAAGTAGAAGGTGTGCATATAATAATTGAAATATATACTCCAGTCACATTATTACATAGATATACACCTGCTTTTTGGGCACATGTATTACCCATAGTTACTTCACATCACCATGGCAACACTTCCGCTATCACATTCCTTCACTTTCTGGTTTCCTTTCAACTTTTATGTAAGACAAGTAAAATGTGATTAGAAATCTAACTAATCTATTACTGCAGACCTATGGTTTGACTATAATTGGTTATTACAATGAACTGAAATAACATTTTCTACAGGAAATGTGAGTCTGTTCTTGATAGCATCTTATTACGTGAATCTTATCAAAATGCAGATTTTAATATTATCTCCTGTGCCCAATTTTTTTCTCAATGGATTATTCCCTGATGACATCCAGTTCTTTTCTTACAATCAAGCAGTTCTCCATCTACCCTGATTCATGAATAAATTACAGCCAGCAATATACTGGTAAACATCTCCTCAAGCTCCTGCAAGCTTTGTATTATATCTCTACTGTAATCCACTGCAGTAAGAGGTGACAGCAGAACTAAGAATGATTATTACTAAAAACATTTGAACCATATTGAGGGTCAGTATTGTATTGCTTGGAGCTGGTATAATTTTAGAGGGGCTACTCATAAAAAGAGAATTGCAGGGAATTGAGAGGGGAATTTCAAACTTTAAGCCAATGTAGTCGAGTTGGAAAACTTCTTAAGGCTACTTTGGCCTTAAGTTTGAAAATCTCAATTCCTTGAAAATATCTCTCTATCTAGTAGATACTTCAGTGTCAAACAGAAGAATATATAAATTCTAAACTCCATATTTGAGTCTCTCCTTGTACTTAGACAGATAGTACTTATGTGAAAATGATAATCAACAGATATTCCAGTTCAATCCTCAGATCTTCAGTACAATTCCTGGTGGGGTTGTTTAAGACTGTATTCTTCCGAAGTAGATACAACGAGTACCATTAAATTGGACAATACTTACATCCTCTAGGACCGGATTGAAAACCAGAGAATATCTGTATATAGGATTCAAAAAAGAAGCAAAACGGTTTGCGGAAGGAGCTCACAATCAAAGGCAAGTTTATAAGATAAGCCAGTGTTTAATACTTCAGTAAAACAGGCTGGTACAAAAAGGCAATATGATTAAGTGCTTTTAAAGCACGAAACGCGTAAGGCGTCCTTTTCACTGTGTGTGGTTTATTGCCTTTTTGTACCAGCCTGTTTTACTGAAGTATTAAACACTGGCTTATCTTATAAACCTGCCTTTCATCGTGAGCTCCTTCCGCAAACCGTTTTGCTTCTTTTTAAAATCCTATTGTACAGGCTGGATAGCCTGGCGTCGAGGGAGGCTCCACTCTGTCATCATCAGGCTGAAATCGTATTATTTTTTTGGTTTGTCTGACCGAGGAGGTCCTCCAGTGCTCTTTCTTTAATATCTGTATGTATCCTTCTTACTTAAACACTTTGTTATTATTATTTCTGATGTAGAGTTCATACATTCATGTACATATATATACAGTGTCCTTCGCTAATATTAGAACCCTTGGTAAATATAAGCAAAGACGGTTGTGGAACTTTGTCTTTGTTGCTTAACTTTTTGATTTTATTCAAAGAATACACAAAGAAACCCTGCTGTCAAGGATATCAAACAATTGCAAAATAATTTTTATCCAGGTTTATCCAAAAGAAAACAATTGTTAAATGTATGTATGGCACAATTATTGGCACCCTTTTAGTTAAAGGGACAATCCAACCAAAAAAATGAAAAGGTTTTATACATTTTATTTTATGCTGTTGATTTCAAATATGTATTTCAGTTTATTATGTATGATTATTCATTAAAATATTTTATTGAACAAGTGTGATTGGACACCTCTGTTTTGCAAAATATGGTGTTTTTTGGTGCCGACCATACCCCCCCCCCAGTGATTTTACATTACTAGTATCTCACTATGTGGCTTGGGACACAGAATGCAGTCTAAAAGTCAGAGTTCTGCACTCATTGGTGGTGGCAATACATGCCATTTTGGCGATGGAGCAGGGCAGAAGAAAATGTTGCCAGGTTTCTATTCCCCAAGCTGCTCCTCTCTCCTTTGCATTGTCCCCTCCCCTCTGCCCTGGATTACCAAAGAAACCCCCTATTTTGTCTATATAGTCCATGTCACTGACAAAACTGAGGGTGTCTGAGAGTCAGGACCTTACTGCCTCTTTGTATGGTTGCAGTTTGCTGTCCAAGGGTTAATTGCACTTCCTCCAACACATTTATATTATTTATGTTTTGGTCAATTCATATAGTTAGAACCTCTCATTTATATTATGTTTATGTAATTGTTGCCAACTTCTTTAGATTGAGAAGTGCAGACAGGTTGTGTGTGTGTGTGTGTGTGTGTGTGTGTGTGTGTGTGTGTGTGTGTGTGTGTGTATGTATGTATATATATATATATAATTGCATAATTATACAGTCACATGTCTCATTACTCCACTTTCTAAAGATATATTAGTTTCCATCAAAGTGGCACATTAAATCAGTGGGGCAAAATAATCATGTGAACCAGACCAACTAAGTTTAGCATATGGGAAGGTGACAGATTTGCCTTAAGCAAGATTTGTGTTAAGGTCATGATTAAACATTAACATTTGAAATGACTTATTAGATGACTGACAGCACATGACCTTCACCTAAAGGGCAATAAAGAAAAAGTATAATGAATAAACCTATAAATCTAGTCACTATGGATGCCCCTAATGAGAAGATGCTGCTTTGAGAAGATGGCCAATTTATTTTAAAGGGCAAAACAGTGAATCAAACCCACATCCATGGAAATTCCATAGCTGTACCTTCACCGCTCTATAAGCCAAAGGCCATGGGTGTTCAGGGCGGGAGGGAGCACTTGTTGTTGTTCCCTGAAAATTCAAACAGGGCCACTGGAGCAGCAGCAAGGGGAGGAGGAAAAGTAGACTGTTTAGTGTAGGTTAAGTAGACATAAAGAGCAGAATTTTTTTTTTAGTAAGCAGGGGAGTACACCCCCTTCCTGTCAGAGTAGTGTGGTCTACTCTCTTCCTCTTGCAGCTGAGCTCACCTATTAATTCAGTAGTTGCTGCTTCCCGTGCATAGAGTCCCCACCTTGGCAGAGATAAAAGGTAGTATATTTAAAGCATGTATTGCAGCTAGGGTTAGTTAACACTCCAGCTGTTGAGACTACTTTTTCAATGACTTTCAGTTAGTCTGGTATGGTAAACATTATGGGAAGGTATGTACTCAACAACTTTTATAACTATTATATAATTATAGATTGATACTGCATCTGCTATGGAAAGCACATCTCATAATACTCGGCCATCCATGTGGTTAGCTGAACAGCTGCATAACTACCAAGTGTCCAATTTTGGATCCAAACCCTTGTATGTAGTACAGGGGAAGATGTTCCTTACATGTATAAAACCCAACCTTTACCCACAAACCCCCCCAAATAAAAGACGCCAGACTTAAATTGGATTTAAATTAGGCCACAGCTTTATTAACATAACAAATAACTGTATGAGCCACCAACTATCCTCCATTTATTATTTCACTTATAACCTTCTGAAATATATAAATAGATCACAAATATATAACATTAAAATATTAAAGACATCATACAGTTATAACTAGTCCTTGCCAAATAGTCCCTAACACATAACAATCCCGACCTTTTAAAACTAAGGTCCCTACACAAAGGTAGCCCCCCTCCCCCCTCGTCCACATCACCTCATTTCTTCTTTGCCAACCTAATGCTAACCACCAGCCGACTATTAGCTCGGTGGGCACGGCCGTTAGTATCACCTACATTTTATCCGAGGTTAGGGGAGGGGACACTTTACCATCCTTAGGACTTCATCCCTTCCGTCCTTAACTATTAAATTGGCAAGGACATCCCGCCATAAGCACCGTTGTTTAACCACCTTAAATCAACGGTGATCCCCACCACCCCCAGCCATGGCCTGCTCAATTGTCTCCTGTAGTGCTAAATTAAACAGGTCCAGACCCACCTCGTTCAAATGGACCCAGTCACTCCGAAAGAAATTCGCCGCATTTCTCTCAAAAACCCGGTGCCGAATTGTAAAACCCCCAATACCCAAAACAAATTTAGAAACCCGTTTGTTTAATTTAATCCGAGACCTCTCAAGTGCCCTCTGATTTTGAGCACAGCGCCAAAAATTTCTGGGAATAACCTCAGACCATATAATGACCACCGCAGGAAAAAGAACCCGCAGCCTCGCCAAATCCTGCTTGATCGCGTCACCCAGGCCCAACACTGGGAACGTGCCCAAATCATTACCCCCCAGATGTATGACCAAGATATCCGGGGGACCCAGGAGCCGCGAAAGCTGCACTACCTCCGGGAGGAACTGAACCCATCTCATGCCCCTCGTCCCAAACCACCGCACCTCGGCCTGCAGAGGGGAAAGACCCATACGCTCCCCACCCGGGCGAACTGCCGCACGCTGCCGAGCCCAATAAATGTAAGAATGGCCGATCAGCCAAACCCTACATGTAGGACGACCTATGAGGATACAAAAGGAACAGATGAGATTAGCCCGCCTGGGCGCACGTAAGACTGAAAACGGCGCGATTCCCACCGCCCGATCTGCCGAACCTCTCGGTCAGAAAAACCAACCCGGGATGCCTCAGTAGCCGCCCCGATCCGGAAGGAATGACCCCCAAATTCACCCCCCGGAATCCCCATAACCTCCAAGGCCCGCTTAAACACCCGGATAAATTGGAAACGGGAAAGGGGGGTGCCATCCAAGTGTAACAGCAGTGACCCCGGAGCAGAAGGCCGGACGTCCAAATAACGATCCAGACAGGCCACGGGACAAACACTAGACCCCACAACCTCCCGTAAAGTGACCCAAGCCCCCCTACCCTCCATATCGGTCTTAGACCGCCTGATCTTAAAGCGAACGGACCCAGGCTCCCGCAACACGTCCTGCGACTGGAGCCCCCCTTGTCTCACCTTTGAGGGGCTAACCAGCTCACCCACCCTCAACGCCCCAAAAAATGCGAGCGCAAACGCCGCCTGAAACAACAACACCTCCCCTGCCGACGAACAAACCAACGGAAGAGTGTGGAACAGCCCCAGGAGGAGAGCCCCTGAAACCGGCCTACGCGAATCCCTAGACACCCGAGTCCTGCACCAGCCTTTCATCGCCTGGCGAACCACAAATTCCTTAGTGATGTCCGGGATCCTGAGTAGCTTGAAACCAAAAGCCAGGCCAGACAGCTTACCGGACACCACACCTGGGGACAGACCCGAAGCTTCCCAGTGCCACAATAGCCAGAGCAAACCCTGTAATCGATCCTCGACCCCATGGAAACCCCCACGAGCCTGCTCCAACTCCTCCCACTCAGCCCAGGCCTTATCGTATCTATCCCACGTCGCCTGAGAAACCGACCCCTGAACCCACTGAGTTACTCGACCCTCCCAAGGTCCCAGAGGTCCTGAGGGCAGGGGTACCCTTCCTCGTCCGCCCATGGCGCAGCCGCCCTGAACTCCGGCCACTGCGAATGAGAAAGGGCATCAGCGGTAACATTAAGAACCCCAGGGATATGCACGGCTCTACAAGTAATATTCAAGCAGAGGCAGCGCAAAACCAAACGCCGCAACAGCCGTATGACGGGAGGGGAAGACGCAGTCAGATTGTTAATGGCCTGCACGACCCCCAAATTGTCGCAATGAAAGACCACTCTGCGGTCCCTCAGAGCCGGGCCCCACAGCTCCAGAGACACTAGAATGGGAAACAGTTCCAAAAATGCCAGATTTTTGGTCAACCCCGCGACCCGCCAATCGGATGGCCACACACCCGAACTCCATTGAGAACCCAAGATGGCCCCGAAACCCACTGACCCTGCCGCGTCTGTGTACAGGTGGAGATCCTGATTGGAAACTTCCGGGGACTGCCACAACGCCCTACCATTAAAGTTAGCCAAAAAACAATCCCAGACCACCAGGTCATCCCGCAGCGGCCGTGTGAGCCGAATAAAATGATGCGCCCTTGTCACCCCCGCAGTGGCTGCCGCAAGCCGCCTGTTAAAAACCCTTCCCATGGGAATAATGCGGCATGCAAAATTAAGCTTCCCTAACAAAGACTGTAAGGGGCGGAGCTGCAATTTACGTGCCCTGATGGCCCCCCGCCACGGCATCCCTGAGCCCCACAACCTTATCCATGGGCAGCCGGCACTCCCTCCGTCTTCCCAGGAGCTAACGGCACCCCGAAAGAGGCGGCCACACTCTGCACTGATCGCAACACGTGCGCACAAACGTCCGACTGACGAGGACCAACACAAAGAAAATCATCCAGGTAATGCAGTACGGAATCATAACCTGATTCCATTCTCACCACCCATTCCAGGAAAGAACTGAAGCATTCGAAATAGAAGCATGAAATCGAGCAACCCATAGGGAGGCTCAGATCCACGTAGTATTCCCCTTCAAAGAAACACCCCAACAGGTGATGACACTCCGGATGAACCGGCAACAACCGAAATGCAGCTTCAATATCCGTTTTAGCCATAAGGGCCCCTACCCCTGCGTCCCTAACCATACGGACCGCCGCGTCAAACGACACGTATAGCACGCGGCATAATTCCACGTCAATGTCATCATTCACCGATCCCCCAAAGGGGTAAGACAGATGATGATTGAGACGGAACTTCCCGGGTTCCTTTTTAGGAACCACTCCCAGGGGAGAAACCCGCAGATTCGCGAGGGGGGGTTCCCGAAATGGGCCCGCCATCCTCCCTAATGCGATCTCCTTCCCCAACTTCTCCCTCACAACCCCTGGATTACCTGCCACCGACCGCAAGTTCCGCAAGGATAAAACCGCGGGCCGTTCCCGAAAGGGAATCCAAAAACCCTCTTCAAAACCCGACTCCAGAATATCCGCCGCCCGACGGTTTCTATAACGGCTTAGCCACGGGCGCATCGCGTCGACGTCCACCGGGCGTCCTCCCCCTTTGCGCCCACATCTGCCTTGTCCCCTGATTTGCCACGCTTAAAGCAACGGGTGGAGGGGTGATTTCCACCACACCCCGAACACTCGTGCTTGAATCGGCAGGTAGCCCCCCATTTGCACTGGCCGTCGTTAAACTGCCAGCACGAACCGGGGCGTTTCGGTGTAGACGAGGAGGCTGACGGGGGGGAAGCAGTTCCCATCCCGCCAGCCCCCCCAAGAAAGGAAGACATCCCCCCTTGGGCTGATGCAGGTCGGGTCATGATGGACAACCACAAACCAATATCCATCTGGTCCCATGTCAGTGAAGGGCGGACTGCCAACCGCTGGCGAAACTGTTCGTCGTAACGCCACCAGCTGAGCCCCCCGTATACCCGGCACGCGGTCCAGATTTGGTCCTGATAGCAGAACAAAGCCGAACACCGCTCCGGGAATTTTTCCCCCATCACACTTGCAAAGACCGAAAACGCCCGTATCCAATTCCCGAAGGTCTTAGGGATCTTCCGGAACTGATACTTCTCTTTCTCCTTCTCAGAGTCCTTCAAATCCTTCTCCGGAGGTGGGACATCTTCCAGGGGAATAAGGGAGAGGATCTCCAAATACTCCCCCTTCCAGATTTTATCCCGAACCTCCCGGGTAAGGTGCAACCCCAGAGGACCCGACCAGCACATGTAAGACGCCCCATGAGCCATGGGCGCAACCGTCCTCGCAGGGGCCTCTACTGTAAGCTCAGCTGAGTCCAGCCCTTCCGAAACCAATCCCCCGGGCGGAGCCGGGGTAATTGGAGCTGGAGCTGGCACTTGAGGGGTGGACGAACACCCCGCAAATGGCGAGCCGCCCAAGCCCCCGCTTGGCAGGCCCGCCGCTTCCCATACCCCCCGCAAATGGGTATCCATCTGCTGTGCCACCGAAGGCATTGAACCCCCCGGGGACCCCAACTGAAGCAGGACCCCCTGTAAACCCCGCATTAACCCCTCCAACGCTGGCGCCAAGTTATTACCCACTACAACAGACCCTCCACCCAGACCCCCCGTGTCCCCGCACTCACCATGCTGATGCGGCAACCCAGATGCCGAGGAGTCCACCGGCAAAGACCCTGCAGTCGGGGCAGACGAGGAAAAAGCAGCACTACCTTGTGAACCTGCAAACAGCAAGTGCTGCGCAACACCTGGGGCATTGCAGGGAGGAACAGCCTGCAGGGAAGAGACAGCGTCATTAGTAGTCCTCCCTCCCCGCCGGGAACCAGCAGGCTCAGCACCAGGACAGACAGGGGCAGAAACAGCAACCGTGGAGCGGGGGGCTGGGGAAAGGCGATCCAGCGCCTCACCCTCATCAGAAAGGCCCGATATGGAGCCCTCAGAGAGGGGCTCAAGGCCGACAGGGACTGGAGGCAAGCGTACAGCCCTCCGATTTGCAACCCGCCTGCCACGCGCCAGCCTGGGCGCCCGGGACCCACTAACCACACCAGATGCCACTAGACCAGACCCAGAAAGGGGGGGAGTAAGGGGGGATGCTGCCAGCCGCGCAGCATCCCTGGAGGCACTAATGGCGCCAGATCTCAGTGCCCTGGCCGGAGTGGAGGTGAGTAGAGCTGGGGACAGCGTCAGCAGGCCACCCTGTGCCCTCCGTGCCCGCGACGGCCTATCACGAGAGGGAGGCGCCATGCGGCCTAACGGACCACGTGTAGGCCTCGCAGCCAGCGACGGCCCACCACGTGGCAGCAGGGGAACCGGAGCAGACAGTGCTCCGCATGGCAAGACCGCAGGCCTCGCGGGACGCGAGCGCGCGCTGCGGGGAAGGGGGGCAGGGGGCACAGCAACAGAGGTACTCACCGACGAGCGCCGACGACTGCTGCGGTCCCCAGGACTCGCCGGCCCTCCGCATGTCTTCAGGGCTCAGGCGGGCGGGGGGGCGCGAGGCACACCTAACCGACCCGCGATCCACCGCTGGAGTGGGGGCTCCGGCCGGAGCCGCCATCAGTCACGCCATCTGCTGCTGGAGGTGAGCCCCACCATCCAGCAGCGCTTCTGCTCTGAGGGCAGCCAGGATGTTTTCAACATCCATTGCCCCAGGCCGTTTGGAGTATCTGACACGAGCAGAAAATACTCCTGCTGTGTCCGTTTTCTAAAATGGCCGACACAGAGAGGGGGAGGGCTGCCTTTATACCCTGGTCACAGCCCCTCCCCTCCCTCACCACGTGAGCCATTCCAGTCACTCCCCTCCCTCATACAGGGCCCCCTCCCACCTAGCCTTGCTTGTTTCCCGGGGGACTTATGTCCCTTTAATAACCTCTAACTACCCTCTTTTTGTGATACCTCAAAATTAACTTTTGTTGACTGCAACTCCCATAATGTTGAGCACACACCATTGCTAGTTTATTATTATGGAAATAGTAGCTAATCGTGGGTTTGATATTCACAGAAAACAGAAAAAACAGAAGCTGACCTAATTCCAAATGTTGCACTCATACTTCATCCAAATTGTTCAAGCATATAGAGTGATAAGACAAGAAAAGCATAAACCCAAGGAGACTTAAAACCAGAAGGTCATAAATGTGCTAATAAAAAGTGCCACTTCCTATTAAAAATGTATCAATAAATACAAAAAGGAAGACCTGTAAATATATGAAAACGAGAGAACAAAGAGTAGTATGCACCAGTAATAAATGTGCATAAACTGGGATATAGGAACTACTCAAATCTGACTCCATGTGTAGTCAAATGGTCCAGCAAATATAGAAGGTTCACAACGATGGGATCCTTGATAAAATATTTGAATCCAATAAAAACAGGAACAATGGTACAAATAGCCTCTGCCTGGAGTCCCAGGGATGAAGATATGACACTGAAGAGGCAACAACAAACGTTGCTGCGCAAACGGGGAGTGACGATTACTTCGATTTCGTTTTTCCTCCACACGAAGCCTCAGAGTGACAAACATAGAGCCTTCATGTTTCGTCCCAAAAGGGACTTCCTCAGGGCAAGTGAGGTCAAAGGTGCCCCGCTAGTGTCAGGACACAACAGGCTTACTTCATAGAGTTTTCTCCCCTGTCTTTTGGCGTCCGTTATTTCTGAATTTCTTATATAGAGTGATCAAGCTGGTCTTTGAGAATGTATCAGGACTTCTGGTTACCTCGAAATAATGGAGACACAGCATTTGTAAAGAACACAGGAAGACATTTATTAACAAAAAGATTAAAATACCTTTCACTTAGGTATCTGGTGTTGTGAGTACGCAGGCATAAACAGTCAGCAGAGTGCATACAAAATAGGTGGTCTCACTTCTGCGCCACCTATTTTGTATTCACTCTGCTAAATGTTCGTCGTCGTTTTTACCTGTATGTATTTGTCCTGCTTCAGTGTGCTCAACCACAGGGTATAATACCATCAGGGCCGGCGCCACCAGTAAGGCGACCTAGGCAGCTTTTTTTTTAAACAAACTTTATTGAATGCGCATTGGCTGGAGGGGAGCGCACAACACTTCCCTCACAGCCACGGACGGACCTGCACCGGAGACACAGCAGCAGCAGCGACGAGGTAAGTAAAGGAAGGAAGTCCTGGCATATTTTGGGGGAAAGTCCTGGCTGGCATATTGGGTGGCTAAATCCTGGCATATTGGGGGAAAGACAGTCCTGGCATATTGGGTGGCTAAGTCCTGGCATATTTTGGGGGAAAGTCCTGGCATATTGGGTGGCTAAGTCCTGGCATATTTTGGGGGAAAGTCCTGGCATATTGGGTGGCTAAGTCCTGGCATATTGTGGGGGAAAGTCCTGGCATATTGGGTGGCTAAATCCTGGCATATTGTGGGGCAAAATCCTGGGATATTGAGGGGCATAATCCTGGCATATTGAGGGGCATAATCCTGGCATATTGAGGGGCATAATCCTGGCATATTGAGGGGCATAATCCTGGGATAATGAGGGGCATATTCCTGGGATATTGGGTGGCATAATCCTGGGACATTGAGGGGCATAATCCTGGGATATTGAGGGGAATAATCCTGGCATATTGGGTGGCTAAATCCTGGCATATTGTGGGGCATAATCCTGGGGTATTGAGGGGAATAATCCTGGCATATTGAGTGGCATAATCCTGGGACATTGAGGGACATAATCCTGGGACATTGAGGGGCATAATCCTGGGATATTGAGGGGAATAATCCTGGCATATTGGGTGGCTAAATCCTGGCATATTGTGGGGCATAATCCTGGGGTATTGAGGGGAATAATCCTGGCATATTGAGGGGCATAATCCTGGGGTATTGAGGGGCATAATCCTGGGGTATTGAGGGGCATTATCCTGGCATATTGAGGGGCATAATCCTGGGATAATGTGGGGCATAATACTGGGACATTGGGTGGCATAATCCTGGGATATTGAGGGTTATAATCCTGGGACATAATCCTGGGATATTGAGGGGAATAATCCTGGCATATTGAGGGGCATAATCCTGGGGTATTGAGGGGCATAATCCTGGCATATTGAGGGGCATAATCCTGGGATAATGAGGGGCATAATCCTGGGACATTGAGGGGCATAATCCTGGGATATTAAGGGGAATAATCCTGGCATATTGAGGGGCATAATCCTGGGATATTGAGGGGAATAGTCCTGGCATATTGTGGGGCATAATCCTGGGATATTGAGGGGAATAATCCTGGCATATTGAGGGGCATAATCCTGGGATAATGAGGGGCATAATCCTGGGACATTGAGGGGCATAATCCTGGGATATTGAGGGGAATAATCCTGGCATATTGTGGAGCATAATCCTGGGATATTGAGGGGAATAGTCCTGGCATATTGTGGGGCATAATCCTGGGATATTGAGGGGAATAATCCTGGCATATTGGGTGGCTAAGTCCTGGCATATTGCGGGGCATAATCCTGGGGTATTGAGGGGAATAATCCTGGCATATTGAGGCTTAAGTTATGGTACTTATTCTCCACCATTCTTAATATGGGGCTTTATTGCAACATGTAACTCTGTTAACTCTCTTTTAATTTAAATGCTGAGAAAGGGGTGGAACATGTGATGTCATGATATGGGAAAATAATATGATAATGGGGGAGGGGGGCGGCAAATTTTATTTTGCCTAGGGCGGCAAAAATCCTTGCACCGGCCCTGAATACCATTCAGGTGAAAAGTACTATTCTGTTTCATATCATGTTTCAGCAGCTACCAGTTCTGTCTCAGCTTCCAGTCTAGTGCCCTCCTCAGAGGGCTTCCAATCCTGTATCAGCTGCCAGTTCTGTCCTTAGCTGACTGTCCTGTCTGAGGTTTCATCCGGTCCACAGTTATGCATTGTGAAGTGTAGACAGACCCCACATCATGCCTTGCAACGTGGCTCCTCCCTGGTCTGATATCCCAGGTTGTGACAACACCTATGAAAAATACCCTTTTGGCGTTGACGTTTTTCTTTTTGAAAATCCGATTCCACATAGATTGAAGCCAATTTGTCTTTTAAATTCTGAGATTTAGTAACTATCATCTGAGGCGTTTTATCTAAGATTTTTTTCCAGATCATTATCCCTCCTTAGCGTGGCCCAATGTTTATGTAAAATATGTCTCGCCTTATACCTAGTGATAAATGGGACAACATTTTTCTCTGGTCTGCTAGATGTTTTGAGGATATTACCAGTCCGGGCACCCCCCTACCCAAGCTGCACAGCCACGTTACACACCTAAGACATGCCCCATCACCTCCATTTCATGACCCCACATCACACATAACATTCAGACTCACATCAAGCTCATACTCCCATCACACACACACTCCTACTCCCATCACACTCAGTCACACACTCTGACTCCCATCACACACACTGTCTCCCATCACACACACTCTGACTCCCATCACACTCAGTCACACACACTGTCTCCCATCACACACACTCTGACTCCCATCACACTCAGTCACACACTCCTACTCCCATCACACTCAGTCACACACTCCTACTCCCATCACACTCAGTCACACACCCTGACTCCCATCACACTCAGTCACACACTCCTACTCCCATCACACTCAGTCACACACACTGACTCCCATCACACACACTGTCTCCCATCACACACACTCTGACTCCCATCACACTCAGTCACACACACTGTCTCCCATCACACACACTCTGACTCCCATCAGCACTTACCTTTCCCTGGTGGCTAGTGGCAGGCAGCATGGTCCCTCCATGCTGCCTGTTCGGCCTCCCGGCGATTGTGCCGACAGGTCACATGACTGAGCGCGCGTGTGACGTCAGCGCGCCCGTCACGTGACTGTCGGCACTTCAGTGTCACACTGCACGGGGAGCCGAACAGGCAGCACGGAGGTTTCTCTGTGCTGCCTGTTCGGCTCCCCGTGCAGCCTGGCAGGCAGAGCGATGGTGAGGGGGGATCTTCCGATCCCCTCTCACCTCCGTCTCTGCCTGAAAGCGCAGTCTTTTTTTTTTTTTTCAGTGCTGGGGGCCGCCCCCAAAAATTTGCCGCCCTAGGTATCCGCCTAGGATGCCTCGCAGTAAATACAGCACTGGATATTACTTCAATTAATCTCTTACTTCATTAAGTTTGACCATTACATATTTTTCCTTATACCCTTTTTTCAGGAATCTGGAAATTATATTGTGCACCTGCTCAAATTTTTTTATCTGTTAATATGCCGGTATTATTTTGCCATTAATAAGCCACAGCCAATTTGGCCATTACTATGCCAGTAATATTTTTCCATTAATAAGCCACAGCCAATTTGCCCAATAGTATGCCAGTATAACTTTGCCCATTAATAAGCCATAGTTACAAAAAGTAGTAGTAATTATTCCCTGCTACTGTAAAATCATTCAGATTTATTTATGTGATAGGCACATCACTTTTCATATCTTACCTTTATTATAATGTTCTTAGCTCACAACCACATTTCAGTGACTTTGCCTGTGATCTCACTGCATTATCTAAAGTCCAACCTAAGCCAAAAAATTCTAATACTATTTCACATAATGCTTTTCCGAATGCTCTCTAACTGTCAATGATTCAACTTCCCAGCCATCTTCACAAGACTACTGCTTAGGTTGATTAACCTTATGTCTTACCTCAACACATGAGATGGACCCTAATCATCCTTTCCTTATTATAACCTTCACTACATATTTCCTTGTCTTTAACACCATTATACTGAACTTGTAAACACTTCACAGGTAATAATACTGCGGTCTTTTCACTAAATCAGGCATTAAAAACTGAGTTGGAAAAATTCTCCAGCTCAGTTATCCAATGCAAGTAAAGCCATATTTTTGATATTTAGTTGTCAGTTCACCACAGTTTACTGCTATGCAAATATATATCAATAATGGTAAGATCCTTGAAGCCTCTCACAGTCAAATGTAAAACTCACTTTTTTCCACGCTTGCAGGAAGTTCTGTGCCGTCCGAAAATACTGTCTCAAGTGAATATAGCATGGCATAGAACATCCAGTAGATAACAGCTCATAGCGCCTCCCTACGATGAGTTATACTGTGTAGCGGGATGCCACCTGTCAGATGATGCTACTTTGAGCAGCCTCAGTCTGAAAAGCTAAATGTAACCTACACTCAAATTCGGGCACACACACTTTGTGATCAGGGCCTGGAACCAAAGGTCACTGTTTTGGTTTTTAAAGCATGAAGGGGTTAAGTCATGCAGTTTCTTGCAATTCTGCTAATACAATATATAGATAATTTTTATATTTGTTATTCATTATACTCACAATCTAAGCAATGTTTTTTTGACACAGTCCCTTTAACCCCTTAACGACAGATGACGTGCCAGGCACGTCACGGCAAATCGAGGACTTGCCGACAGCTGACGTGCCTGGCACGTCATGCACTAAACTGAGTAAAGAAAGCGACCAGCGGTCGCTTTCTTTACTCTAACGGTGTTGCTACAATGCCTCTAGGTAGAGGCATTGTGCAACACCCCCCAAAAGTGCAGGGGCGCGCTACGATCACTCCACGGAGTGATCGTAGCAGCCATTTAAAAATGGCTGCGCCCACTGCACACATGTGCTTAGAAAGCGAACGATCGTTCGCTTTCTAAGCATCTGCGGTGTTTCTAAAGTGCCTCGCTAGCGAGGCACTTAGTAACACCTTGATGCTCCCCAGAGCCGATGGTGGTCGCTCTCCTGAGCGACCCCATCGGCTCAGTAGAAGGGAACGCTGCCTATACAGGCAGCGCTTCCCTTCTAATGGCAAGAGCATCGGAAGTGAAAGTATTTCACTTCCGATGCTCTAGGGGGAGCCAATCGATGCCGGCACAACAGATCTATGTGATCTGTGTGCAGGCATGTATGATAAGTGCTCTGATGAGCACTTATCATACTGTCAAAGGCAATATTAGCAAATATTGCCTTTGACAAGTATTGATCTGCCTCCCTCACCTTACTAGTTATAGTAAGGGAGAGAGACAGATCAGATAAAGTAAAAAAATAAAATAAAATAATAAAACAAATATTTAATAAAATTTTAAACACCAAGGGCTTTTATAAAAGCCATTTAACCCCTTCCCTGCCATTGATCGCTGTGTACGCAGTGATCATACACAGCAGCACATTTTTTGCTGTCTGTGCATTTTTTAGGGGTTAATTTTTTTTACTGTAATTCATTACAGTATAAAAAAAAGCTCTTTTAAGAGAGATTAACCCCTTTCTTGCTGTAGATCACTGCCTAAGCAGAGATCTGACGCAAATGCAGCAATCTTGCTGCAGAAGCATTTTTAATTTTTTTAAAACTTTTTTATTACACCCGTCACGTGTTAATTATACCCGCTAGGGGACTACGTTTAACGTAATTTTTTTTTTAAATAAGACCTATTAACCCCTTCCTTGCCGTATATCACTTCCTAAGCAGCACATATGGTCACTGCCTAAGCAGTGCATATGGTCACTGCCTAAGCAGCGCATATGGAGCAATCTAGTCGCAGAAGGATTTTTTTTTTGCTATCAGCATTTTTTTTGTCAGACTCGCTAGGGGTTAATTATACCCACTAGGGGATTACGTGTATTCCTTTTGAAGCTGTCTGAACACGTGTATAGCGATCAGTAACAGCCGATCAGTGGCAAAGGTGGTTTGGTGATTTCTCAGATGAGCATCACCATTCGTCTGGTTCGATCAATATTGGTAAATATTGTTCTGACCCATATGGATCTGCCTCCCTCTCCTCACTTGAGTTTTAGTGAGGGAAAGAGACAGATCTGTATAACATAATTTTTTAATTGTAATAAATTAAATAAAATGTTAAAAAAATTGTGAGTCCCAAGGGCTTTTATAAAAGCCATACCCTTTGTATAGTGTAGTGTATTAACCCCTTCCCTGCCACTGATCACTGCACAGCAGAAATTTTTTTCTTGTCTGTGCATTTTTAGGGGTTAATTTTTTTGTACAGTACTACAAAGGCTCTTATAAGAGCTATTAACCCCTTCCTTGCTCTACATGTTCAAATTCCAAGTTTGAAAATCAAAAAGCGCACCTCTCAAATGTAGCCTTTCAACACCCAACAAAGCTGACAAAGCTATGCATGGGTGGTATCCCTGTGCTCGGGAGATGTTGCTGAACATATATTGTGGTATTGTTTGTCAGTGACACATACCGAAATATGTGAATTTGTGTCTAAAGTACAATGTATGTGGGAAAAAATACACAATAAAATGACTACCACAAACTTTGACAAAGGCTGGTGGTAGAATTGGTGCATGGAAAGTGTTAAAATAACACCATTTAAAATAGCCTAGGGTGTCTACTTTTACAAAATATATACTTTTTGGGGTAAAATACACTGTCCTACTTTAAAAAAAAGTCCCAAATGAAAGATGGGCTCAGGCTGGCTACACGTCAATATTCCAAGTTGAAAATGCGCACCTTCACAATGTGGCCCTTTTAGCCCCCAAACAACCCAACAAACCTATGCATGGGTGGTATCCCTGTACTCAAGAGATGTTGCTGAACACTTATTGGGGTGTTATTTGGCAGTGACACATACCAAAATCTGTAAATTCATGTCTGAAGTACAAGGTTTGTGAAAAAAAAACACAAAAAAATGACTACCACAAACTTTGACAAAGGCTGGTGGTAGAATTAGTGCATGGAAAGTGTAAAAATACCACCATTTGAGATAGCCTAGGGTGTCTACTTTAAAAAAATATATGGGTTGATGTGGTAAAATACACTGGCTGGTTTCAAATATGTCCCAAATGGGACATGGGTGCAGGCTGTCTGCATGTCAAAATTTCAAATTGGAAAACCAAAAACTTCACCTCCCAAATTTGGCCTTTTACCCCCCAAACAATCCAACAAACCTATGCATGGGGGGTATCCCTGTACTCAAGAGATGTTTCTGAACACTTATTGGGGTGTTATTTGGCAGTGACACATACCAAAATCTGTAAATTTATGTCTGAAGTACAAGGTTTGTGAAAAAAAAACACAAAAAAATTACTACCACAAACTTTGACAAAGGCTGGTGGTAGAAATAGTGCATGGAAAGTGTTAAAATACCACCATTTGAGATAGCCTAGGGTGTCTACTTTTAAAAAATATATGGGTTGATGGGGTAAAATACACTGGCTGGTTTCAAATATGTCCCAAATGGGACATGGGTGCAGGCTGTCTGCATGTAAAAATTTCAAGTTGGAAAACAAAAAACTGCACCTCACAAATTTGGCATTTTAGCCCCCAAACAACCCAACAAACCTATGCATGGGTGGTATCCCTGTACTCAGGAGAAATAGTAGAATCTATTTAGCATGTTTTTTCGTTCGCTATTGTCGATGAGGAGAAGTTGTTTCAAATAAAAACAAAGAAATTTGTGTATTTTTTTTTTTTTTACCATATTTTATTATTTTTTTTTAATAATATGATAAGATATGATCAAAAATATGGCATCCATAGAAAGCCCTTTTTGTCCCGATAAAAACAATATATAATATGTGTGGGTACAGCAAATGACGAAGAAGAAAATTACTGCTAAACACAAACAGCACAGAAATGTTAAAATAGCCATTGTCCAGAAAGGACAAAAATGTTTCAAAGGCTCTGTCCTTAAGGGGTTAATTAGAAAATGGAGGATTAATGTTAAATACTAAAGATAAACATCCAGGCGACAAAAGCCATTTTAAAATGTCTTCTCATTTTGTTGTTCTAGTAAACCAATATATCTTATTCAACACATTTTGTTTTCAACCAAGCCACATATAGCTACTTAAAATCATAGATAATTAAATATAGATACAGTCAGTCAGTAATCGCCTGAAATTAATTGAATTCAAACACTTCAAGTGTAAACACAACAGCATTATTATGACTAAACATTCATGAATATTTATGTTCTTCCTTTTTTCTTCTCAAATCAATAGAAATAAAGTGGATGATGTTTTGATTCACTCTCATTTTCATTAATATTGAATATGCCTTATTTTGTCTTTGTGTACTTTTAATTGGTTATTACAACCCCAACTTGATGGATTTCTATGGGTTAGCTGCACTTAAGCTCAATATGGAGTAGAGAATATTCACATGATGTAATTTATGCCTTTTAATAAATCTCTTCCCCGTACACAAAAACAAGCCTTATTTCCTCTGTGAAAGTGAGGTCATCTGAATCTGTTTATACTGGCATTCAGCTGGTGAGTTCAAAATAAACTAAGGATCTGAAAGATCACCTATTTAGATATTCTGAGACAACATTACCTATGAAATAAACAGACACGATGTTTAGACACTTGAGTGAGGGTGAGTTTAATCTAACGTGCATGGAAATGTTTAGCCCCCCTTTTCTGGGGTCTTTGTCAGCCCTGGAGTGCATATTGATTTTATTTTGTATTTGCTCTTTTTGAGAAATGTTTAAAAGTTATATTACAGATATCATGGAATCATAGCTTGCCATTCTCAGACTAGTGGGTATTTCCTGTGATAATATTCCACATCGTACAGGCAAAAACACACACATTGTAAATGTTAAGCTCTAAAATATTTTTCAGTACTTCACATGCCATAGTCAATCAAAACAGCAGAATGTTAATGCATGCTCTCTGCATGTGTCTGTGATGATAGGGAGACAGAGCACTAACAGCTGCTATTGAATGGAAAACCTGCCATTTTACATTTGTCAAAGTCATTTGACCATCAACAATTTCTTTGCTTGGCTAGAAAAAAGACCACAGACTTATGAGGCTTAAAAATTACAAATTAAAGATTACTTATGTAAATGGCACAGTTAGGTTAAGGTTAGTTCAATATGATTCAGACAGGTGGTAAAAAAAAAAAAAGCATTAAGGGCCTTGGTGCAGAAAAAGTTTCAGTAGGCCAATACTGCTAACTTTGACTATGATACAAGGCAGAGTGTCCTGAGATCCTCAGGTGCATTGAATTTTTCCACCACTGGGTTTAGAAATAGATGTAGTCTATTCATTCTTGTCCAATCAAGTAGCTGCATGTGTTCACCTAGTCACAGTTACAATGCAATATTTTGGTTGGCTCAGATGCATCCTTTGTGATAGTATAGGAGGAATCAGAAAATAGAAGACACCTACATTTTAGCCACCCATCACAAAACTGCTTATAAGGACTCTCTCAAACACTTCCTGCTTACAGAAAGTTTTTGTGTCAATCTCCGACAAAATTAGAAAAAATAGTATTGTGTTTGACCAAGAGTGAATAGATCCCATGTGGTGGATTAAATGGAGTGTGTTAAGTGGAAACATATTAAAGTAATTAATGGGTGTATTAATATCATTACTGCACTGAAAGCATCTCTAACATGGAAACAACAGTAATTACTGCACAAAATCGATTCAATAACCGACATTACAAAGTAACAGGCAAAAAATGATTTAGAAAAAAGGCACCTCGATAACAGGGGATAGGGGATACGATAACATTATATAAATATGTGCAGGACCAATATAAAGAGCTCTCCAGTGACCTGTTCATTAACAGAAATGTACAAAGGACAAGAGGTCACACCCTGAGACTGGAAGAGTAAAGATTTCATAGACAGCAAAGGAAAGGATTCTTTACGGTAAGGACAATAAACATATGGAATTCACTGCCAAGAGAGATAGTGCTATCAACCACAATAGATCCATCTAAAAATGGTCTGGATGTTTCTTTCTTTTTTTATTTTTTTTTAAGAAAAGCAGGACATACAGGGCTATTAATAGAATAAGAATTAATAATAGAGGAGAAATTTGATTGCCCTTTGGAGTTCAGAAGGAATTTTCCCCCCTAGGAGGGGGAATTCTTCCTTAGGGTTTTTGCCTTTTTTTTGGATCAAAAAGCAGGAATAATAGGTAGAAGGGTTGAGCTTGATAGACTTACGTCTTTTTTCAACCTAAATTATTATGGTACCTCCACTCCCCTCCTATCTTCTTTCTCTTCTTCTCTCTTCCTCCACTGCCCTCAATGCCAGAAAAAAAAGTAAAAACTGTTTTCATATCATGTGTAACATTAAAATGTATTACATATAAATATATGCGCCGTATTGTGTTTAGTGATTAACATGTCTCTCACCACTATCTTAACACATTCCCTCTACTCTCACAAGACTGTCTCTGTGTTATTGATAGCGTTCTGCTGATCTCTTTTCTATATGTTGCCTTACAGAAGTTCCATTAACAGACAAGCTGTAACATTATATAAATATGTGCAGGGCCCATACAAAATACTTTCTAAAGACCTGTTAACAGAACAGTACAAAGGACAAGAGGTCACCCGCTAAGACTTGAAGAAAGGAGTCTATGACAGCGGAAGGGATTTTTTTTACAGTTAGGACAGTTAAGATATAGAATTCACTGCCTGAAGAAGTGGTTCTAGCAAATACCTTAAATTCCAGAGCATAGATGGCTATGTATGTTAGTAAAGGCCTTAATATTTATTTAGTGCTTGTTGATCCAAGGAGAAATCTGATTGCCATTGGAGTCAAGAAGGATTTTTTTCCCCCTCTGAATGCAGAATTCTAAATTGCTGAAAGGGTTTTTATTTGCCTTCTTTTGAATCAACAGCGGTAACATGGGATAGGAAAAGGTTTGAACTTGATGGACGCAAGTCTTTCTTCAACCTAAACTACTATGTAACTATGTAACTATATGTAAATATGTAATGGATTTTCAGATCCTTTGCAGTCGAATTTTTGGTGTGTTTGGGCGTGTATGTGTTTCCTGATTGGCTAAAAATTGTTTTTGGTATGGTAACTCTATGCTGAACTTGTAATTGGTTTAATTTCTGTTGATTCGGTTTCTGTAAAACAATAATTTTTTTAAATTTTTTTTTAACACCATTATTACTTTAGCGTTGAAATAGTGCCTTAACGCATGTTAATTTGGAGCACTGTGTTGGAGTTGATTCAGACGTTATTGGTTCTGGAATAATAAAAGAGTGCATAAAAAAACACAATGGGGTTGATTAAATCAAACAGCATCTGTCATACATAGTTAACTTGAAAAATGTTCAGACATTTTGGTAATTTTTGTGTTTTAGTTGTCAATTCAGCACAGTTCTCAGTCTAGATAGTAGATCTCAGCATGTTAGCTATATTATTGAATCTGATGTCAAACACTGACATCTCAGAAGGCCTTGCTGGATGGCCTCTGTGGAGAACACAATCTGTGATCTCCAGTACAAGCTAGTGCAACTCCAACATACAACCACATTTTATGACAAACAGGGTGACGTGGCCTTTGGATGTGGAATGGCAACCTTAGTTGAAGTTTACTACCGCATGAAGTAAAGCTGAAAAACAAAAAATAGATTAATAACATTTTTATACAATGTATTTAAAAAATATTATTATCTATAAAATGCCAACATTTCGAATTTGCATGACAGATGTGGTTTAAAAATTCATTGTGACCATCACAAACACATGTATTAAAGTTTTGTAAAATGAATATCAGGCTGAGTAATATTCTGGATGGTATTCCCTGCAGTGTGCTATGTCACAAGAGATGACAAGATACACACACAAAATTAAATTGCATTCTGAATGAGATTAAAATGCAGAAAGAGATTCTGTTGAGGCAGAAGCCTATCACACTTCAGAATGCTCAACATAGATGGAATGCTGCTAGTGCACATGTTTATTAATATGTAGAACAAGTAAAAATATTGTTGGTAATATTTATGTTCCCTCTACATGTTTCACATTAAAGCACCAACTTCCTTAGGAGAGGTGGACTTTTCACACATGCATAGCTGCCAACAGCCCCGGATTTGCCAGGACAAAACCCCAAAAAGGGCCATGTTTGGAGCTGTCCAGGATGACCTCACATATCCCTTCTGATTTTGTCCCAGGATCAGATCAAGGTACCTTTGATATAATTACAGGTTTCATCCATTCACAGGTTTCCTTCATAAATTTAGAGCCATTTAATTGATCCTGTCAATTTATATGGTCACCCCTTTGGTTGCCAATTCCAGCAGCAATTCTTTGTTGCTAGTGCAGTGACATCCTCAATCCATCTACAATCAGTTTGGGGGTAATTTGTTTTCTTCAAGTAAACATATAATCATTAGAGCAGTTATGGTATACAGTCCAGCAAAAGGTTTAGGCACATACATGCTGTAATGTAAGAATGCTTACAAAAATAGACAAGTTTATTTGATCAAATCAATTTTTGGGGTGAACACTCTTTGCTTTCCACACAGCATCAGTTCTTATAGGTACACTTGCATGCAGTTTTTAAGGTCCTCAGCAGGTAGATTGTTACAAGCATCGTGGAGAACTAACCACAGTTCTATCTTTATGTAATCCCAGACAGACTTGATGTTGCAATGGTGGGTCATACCATAAATTTTAGAACACCTGGTGCTTCTTGATGGTGAAAGTAGTTCTTAACTCGTTAACTGCTATGCCGTACATCTATAGGCTCCCAATGCAATGTACTGGTGACAATGCCCATCCATGTATGGACTGACTTTAAAAAAGCGCAACTGCTGCAATTTTGCCACAATTTACGCTATTTACGGCTTTTTTGGGTGCATCACAAGTGAATGCTATCCAGGAAAGCAACAACAAAAAAATGTCCATAGGCAGTCTTAAAGTTGCAGGTCAGTGACAATAGTGACTGACCTGTCAATCCCACCTCCGCACCCTGTGCAAATTGAGTGAGAGGTTTTTCAGACTGTCTCTAATGGAGGAAAGTCTGAAACACCCAGAAAAATGGAGTGTCTTTCCTGCAGTAGGGGGAAGAGATGGGGAAAGTTGATCATGGTTGCCTTTACAGTTAGCCAGACCAGGATCAACCATTATTTTTCACATTTATTAATGTGATCACTGTGAAAATCAATCACATTGATCATATGTAATAAATGCAAAAAATACAATAAATGACAATCAGCGCTGTATGAACACTGATTATCAAATCTTCACTCTCTCTACCAGATACATTTTTATCTTGTGTTAGAGAGAGAGAGAGAGAGAGAAAGAGGAGAGAAATACACGGCATCCCAGAAAAATAAATAAATAAATAAAAATTTTGGGCCATTTTTACACTGCTGTCACTTTAAGAAATTTGACCGATAGAGAAACAGACGGGGAAGAGAGACACAGAGGAACGGGGGAGGGCTGGGGGAAGAGCGAAACACGGAGGAGGAAGCGTTGGGGGAAGAGAGAGAAAGACACTACACGGCAGAGAGAGAGACACTACAGGAGTAGAGACAAAGAAAGGGGGGGAGAGACGGGGGAGAGACAGCGCCACGGGGGGGAGAGACAGAGACACATGGAGATAGAAACACGCGGGGAGAGAAAGACACTACAAGGGGAAGAGGAGAGAGACACTACAGAAAGGAGAGTAGGAGGGACACTACAGAAAGGAGAGCAGGAGGGACACTAAAGAAAGGTGAGCAAGAGAGAGAGAGAGAGAGAGAGAGAGAGAGAGAGAGAGACAGGCACACTACAGAAATGAGAGACACTACAGAAATGTGAGAGACACACACTGCAGAAATTAAAGAGAGACACACACTAAAGAAATGAGAGAGACACACTACAGAAATGAGAAAGAGAGACACACACTACAGAAATGAGAGCGACTTTTCAGATATTTATGTGCAAAGCTCAGGGCCGACACCATGCACGAGTATGTTACGCCCCGATCAATTTTGATGGGGCAAAAATCGCATCTAAGCAAAGTATGCGAAGTATGGGTGAATGTGAAGGATGAATGTATGGTCTCAGGGCGATCTCATTTGGTGTGTAAGGGAGGATTGGGGGAAAGTGGGAGATATCAGAGAAAATGTCACTCAAACTCGCCTCCATAAATTGTCAGGGATTAAACTCCCCCCATAAACGGGCTTTTCTATATGATCTGATGTGTCGGGAGCATGTGGATGTCTGTTTTGCCCAGGAGACCCACTGGACCACGAATGCTGTCAGATATTGGAAATATAAGAACTACCCCACTATTTACACCTCCAACCTAGATAAAAAAAAAAAAATGTGGGGTGGCAATAATAATCGGGAAGAGAGTAAAGTTTGAATGCATCTATACAGAAACAGACACCGAAGGGAGATACGTTATTCTAATTTGCAACCTTAACGATGTGATGTATACTTTGGTTAATGTCTATGCACCCAATGTAGCTGCGGTGGGCTTCCTGGGCAAGACCTACTTGAGAATTCAAGACATATGTAAGGGACTTCTTGTCATGGGGGGCGACCTAAACTGTATACATGACACAAAACTAGACAAACGTATGATGCATGGCTCGCAACCAGACAAGAGATCCAAGCTTTTAGCAAAGTCCTTCTCTGATTGGCTGGCCCAGAATAAACTATATGACGTCTGGAGAACACAAAATCCAGGGGAGAGGGATTACACCTTCTACTCACAAGTGTACTACTCGTACTCCAGAATAGACATGTTCCTGACAAATAATAGATCTATCAACAGAATCACCTCATCCTCTATAGGCAACACAACATGGTCAGACCACGCTCCAATTTTTATCACTATAGAAAACAATAAAAATTACTTTATTAGATCCAAATGGCGACTGAATGAATCCCTACTAAACAACGGGTCATTCAAAGAGGAGTTCAGAAATCAAGCCACTCTTTTCTTAAAAGAAAACGACAACGGGTCGGTCGATGAGACGACCGCGTGGTGTGCAATGAAATGCACGTTGCGCGGCTATCTCATTAAACAGGGCACAAAGGTCAAAAGGGCCAGGGGCCTGGAACTGGCAGATCTACATGTGAAGCTGGCCCAGCTCGAGGCCCTCAACAGACTAAATCCCAATATAACTCTAACCAAACAACTAAGGGAGACACAGCAAGAAATTAAAGATAAATTAATCGAGAAAACAAACAGGTCCCTTCAAACCCTAAAACAAGAGTGGTACTATAGTAGTAACAGAGCCAGCAAGAACCTGTCTAATAAGATCAAATATAGGAACAGCCATACTAAGATCAACAAAATAATATGGAAAAATAAAACCAAACTATCACCGAAAGATATCAGTGAATCATTTAAAGAATACTATAAATCTCTGTACAATTTATCGGTTGTAGATAAAAATGTTACTCAGACAAGATCCTTTCTGACCAAGTTGAATCTACCAAAACTTTCAGAAAAAAACATAGAACGGCTAAATGCTCCTTTCCAGATGTCTGAGGTTAACAACGCTATTAGAAATCTAAAAAGAAATAAAGCCCCTGGTCCGGACGGCTTCTCTGCTCCCTTCTTCCAGTCTCTGGCGGATATTATCTCACCTTTACTACTAAGACTCTACAATAATATTTCAATGGGCCAGCACTTTCCAACAGAGATGCTACAAGCATCAATAACCCCAATTCCAAAACTCGGTAAAGACCTAAAGTGTGTGACAAACTATAGGCCCATTTCATTAATAAACATAGATGTCAAAATATTTTCAAAAATACTGGCCGGAAGACTGGAGGGAGTGATAGCGGGTATAGTTAGCCCGGACCAGACAGGCTTCATCACAGGCAGAAACGGAGAAGACAATACTCGTAGAATATTAAATCTCATACATGAGATTCAATCCAAGACTCTACCATCAGTTTTCTTGGCATTAGATGCCGAGAAGGCTTTTGATAGGGTCAGCTGGATATTCCTACGAGAGACCTTACACAGTTTCGGCTTTTCGGGCACGTTCCTAACCAATACTATGGCTCTGTACGAAAAACCTCAAGCAAAGATATCAGGTCCAGATTTAGACTCTGAATTTTTTAATATTAGCAATGGTACCAGACAGGGATGCCCTTTAGCACCCTTACTCTATGTATTAACTATAGAACCACTTGCTGCCTTAATACGACAAAACAACAGAATAGAAGCCATAACTACAGGCCAAATACCGCACAAGATCATGCTGTATGCGGACGACATCATACTAACCTTGGGGAACCCACAAGACTCAATCTCAGAAGTATTAACTCAGATAGCAGAATATAGTCACTATTCAAATTATAAGATTAACCTTAATAAAACACAATTAATACATTTTAATCTAAATCAACAACTTCTAAGTAACCTTAAAACACAATTCCCATTTAGATTAGATCAGCCATTTATTGAGTATTTGGGAATCCAAATCCACAAAAACTTCAAAGATATGATAACTGAGAACTATTCCTCTTTATTGAATAAACTAAAATCCAAATTTACGTCTTGGAAGGGTTACGAGATATCATGGCTAGGCAGATTGAATGTGGTGAAGAGTTATGTCATCCCCAAGCTGACGTACCTCTTCAGAACCATTCCACTGCCCATATCCAGAAAAATTCTAAAACAGTTTGAAACAACTTTTTCCATATACATATGGAACGGGAAATCTCCAAGGATTGCAAGGGCCATACTGAGAAATAAATTATCACAAGATGGAGTTAATTACCCAAACATCTCCGAAATATACGAAGCATGTATGGTATACCACTTCATGGTATGGGACTATAAACAAGATCATAATCTGGGCTGGTACAATTACGAGAAGTGGATATGCAATAATTGCAAACCAATCTGTCTCTACTGGTTGACTCAGGAACAATTTGATAGATTGGATATTACAAACCCTATCATCATAAATGTTTTTAAGCAGATGTCCAAGTTTAAAAGGAAATTTATTCCCACCGATTCGCTTACTGGGGGGGCTCCATTGGAGACGCTCCAGCTACTGATGGGAGACCTAGACTTGAGACAGTGGCATAGGGCGGGGCTGACAAAAATTTCAGACTTACTCCCCTTTCTCTCCCCCCGGACTTTCGATGAACTGCAATATAAATACAATTTACCAAACACACAACATTATACATTTATAAGAATCAAGAGTATTCTAAATACTAATCCCTTAAGAGATCACTCAGATCTAGATACTTTTATGGATGCTCATCACAAAAAACATCTTATATCTAAAATAATCCAATTAAATAGACAGGGGACAGATTTAGTTAAAACTAAAACCATAATCAAATGGGAGGAGGAACTGGGGTTGGAGTACCCAATGGAGACTTGGTTCCGGGCTTGGGGTGGATTGAGAAAAGCAGTTCACTGCATAAATCTACATGAGCAATTTTTTAAGTTGATGCACCACTGGTACTATGTTCCAACGGTCATGCATAGAATGTTCAACTCCTCCACAGCAAACTGTTGGAGGTGCCAGACCACACCCGGAACCATGTCCCATATATGGTGGAGCTGCCCAAAACTAGATTCAATAAAATTAGAACTGAACAAACTTTTTAAGGCTCTATTTGGATTGGACTGGTCACCGACACCACAGTCTTTTTTATTTAATATAGAGGTCCCATTAAAGAAGAAATCTAACGCAAACTTAGCAATAAATATTTTTGCGGCAATAAAGATATGCCTAGCCCGTAGTTGGAAGGAACAGAACCCTCCAATATGGCTAAATATCCTAACTCAAATAAATTATCAATACAATATGGAGAAATATTTCTACAGAATAACCAACAATCTAAAGACATACTACGAAATATGGGCCCCATGGCAGATCATTAGCCAAACTTTAGCGGTAACCCCGCCAAATGAAATCTGACTAACTAATCGGGAGGGAATCCCAAACAAGAAACCCCCGACCACACCATCAAACCAAAGCTATACTAAGGAATAGTATGCCCAATTTGAGACCAAAGTATGAATGTATGCAAGGATAAATGCTTAAAGGAATGACTGACAACAAGCATATATGAGCAAATGACATTTATACGTAGTTTAATATTAAAATGGATTTGACAAAATATCAAAGTACCTATAACATAAGTTTTTGTAGTAAAAATCACAATATAACTCCCCGCCCTTTATACTCGATAGTCCATACTCTACAAGATAAGACACAGGACAGGAAGATAGGTCGGGGAAGGAGCAGAGGGGTGGAGTAGATAGGAAGAATTATATAGAGAGGGGTAGCAGATGGAGAGGAAAGGGTAAGAAAGAGGGAAGGGAAGAAAAGAAAGGAAGGAAAAAGGGAAAGGAATAAATAAGGGGAAAAAAAAAATAATCAAACTTAAGTCAATCCAACCACCAAGCAATGTCTAAGCTCAAAGAAAAAAGAAAGAGGAAAAAAGACACAATGATGTTAAAACCCAAGAATCAAAACGACAGAATATTGGATACTGAGTGTCAAAAAAAAAAAAAAATGAGAGAGACAGACACACTACATAAATGAAAGAGAGAGACACAAATTACAGAAATGAGAGAGACAGACTCTACAGAAATGAGAGGGAGAGAGAGACTACAGATATGAGAAAAATACAAACCAGCATGGGCAGAAATATGACTATGGATCTGCTCCTGTGGGGCAATCTCAGTGCTAGGCTCTGTGCTGGGGTGAGTCCTGTGAGTGCAATCTCAGTGCATGGGTAAGTCCTGGTGGCTGGGTCAAGTCTTGTGAGAGCAACATGGGGGCTAGGTCAAGTCCTATGAGGGCAATCTGAGTGCTGGGGTAACTTCTGGGTGCTGGGTCAAGCCAGTATGTCTCACACACTGCCCTGATATATACCTCTGCACAGGGCAATTCATATAACTTTGTGTACATACTCTTCAGATGTGCTTTTAAAATGCGTGGTTTTCCCTTTTATGAACAAAAAAATAATGTTATGCTAATGGTATAGTGGAATTTTTTTCCATGGATAGTTTTTGTTCCCAGTCAAAAAAGCTATTGTCCAAAATTGAGATCAAAACAAAGCAAACCATTGTCCTGAAGGGGTTAATGACTTTGGCTGTATGTTTGTAGTCGTTGTCAAACCACAGAATAAATTTAGGGCCAATCAGATGCCACGCTGATGGTACTGCATAATGGATAAGTTGCTGTGCCCATAATTCCTTCACTCCTACTTGCATACTTGGATGGGGCAGTAGAGGCTCTGTCGCTGGTGATCCATTGGTTGGAGCAATGACATGAATCTATTCAGACCCATCCTCAGGTCAACATTTCCACAAGATGCTGTTAGACAGACAGAATATCAAACACACTAATTTTTCATGTGACTGACAACTATTAGTACAAGTTATTAAAGAACTAATCTTTTGTGATAACACTGCTTATAAAGAATTTGTTCAGTGTGACACTAAGCTGTCTTAATAATCTTCCAGTATATACGTCAAATCCCTTTACAAGAAAAGTGATTACAAATGATAAGAAATATTTTAAAAAGAACACCATTTTCTACATAAGAAAGATTGTTTCTTATCTGGGATTTTGCTGTTATGTCTTTTTTCAAAGTTCATTCTGAGCTACTGAGATAGGATCGCAGCTGAGAAAGAAGCAGGGATGTATGGTTTGCAAAGCATTGTGGTTGAATAAGAAACCATACAGCTCCAGAGTGGGTAGTCGGAAAGACACGGTACTGCTGCTATCTAAACACGAAATCACCAGTGGAGTTCAATGGGGGATCAGAATCCCACTCTTGGGAGAGCACTGCCAGACTATTTGGTGATAGAAGAATAAAATAAAAGTGATTTATAGAACTAAGAATGTTTAGATTATTGTGCAGCATGTATGACAATGTAGCTTTCGTCATGACGGGTTATAAGTTATTTCATTGCAAACAGAAATAATACTGTTAAAACGGGACTAAACAATATTATTATTTTTTTACTGAGGCAGAAGGCCACAGTTCTAGGACACTTGCTAGCAGCCAATTCACCGTAGAAGTTAGATCACTGAAAGTTCAGGGTGGCTGTTTCAGCGTTGAACTCTCAGCTCCAAATAGTAAATCCCCCTTAATAAAATAACCCCCTCTTACCCTTAAAGTATCCCCAAACCCTAACCCTAAGTCTCAAACTAACCATAACACTAACCATAACACCCTAATACTAACCCCTAAACCCAACACCCTCAAGCTAACCTGAACACCCTAATACTAACCCTAAAACAAACCCTTAATTCTAATACCCTAATACTAACCCCAACACCCTAATACCAACCCTAAATGAGCGCTAAAACTAATCTACACACCCTAAAACTAATCTGCATCGTCAGAGCGCCTGGCAGCGTTGAACTGTTCTAGAAGGCCACTTCTGCATAATAAAATTGTAATTTAAATGGTGCACCAATTTTAAACCATTTAAAAATGGGAAAGTAAAGTAAAGGAAGAGAGTATATTTAAAATAAGAAAAACTACAGCAACAAGACATATGGGAATATACAACAACCTTAGACTTAGTCTCAAATTTGACCTCCCAACACAACCACCTTGAGCTATTCACTAAAACATATTTACCTACCCTATTCTCTCCCTCTCAACAAAGTCCAACTCAGACTTCCATCTCAAACTCAACCTTCAGTGAATACAAGAAAATCGCCTATTTCCTAAAACGTGATGGGAGATCGATTTGGGAGGTTGTGTTTAGATTTTCATGTCTAATTCAACTTGTATAATTCACCACCTAAAAAGGTGATGCGTTGCATTGAAATGAATTCTGGTACAGTGAGAAAAATAAACTGTAACGGTAATTACCACACATTTAATTTTGCTTGCCCTCCCATTAAATGCCAAAATGGCTCCTGGCCCCCTAAAGACTTAAAAAGCCCCCACATTTATCCCTCCTCGACCAAACGTTACAGTTGTCATGATGCAGTCAGGCAAGTAACATTATCCTGGTATCCGTTAAACCCAGATTCGCCCATCAGACTGCCAGACAGTGAAGCATTTCCATTGCTCCATTGTAGTTTCTCCTGGACACACTTGCATTCTACATTCTGCAGGTTATATGTGCTGCTTTATGATATATGTATACACACAAGTATAGTCGTCATTTGAGATAATTATGGGTCTGTTCACAAAAATTCGACTTGGAGGTCGACTTTCACTCGAGTTTGACTTAGTCTCAAAATTAGCTTCGATCATTTCTCCTCCCACTACTTATAATGGGGAAAATTCGAACCTGGGAATTTGAATTAGTCTCAAAATGAAAGTCGAATTTTAGTGAATGTATTTTGGTATTTTTTAAACACTTTAAAGCTGTTGTTATTTCCTCCCAGCTTCCAAACAAATTCTAGTGATCTTAGTGGAAAGAACATCCAATACAAGTTGCAAACCTCATATATGTGAGTAAATGAAGAGATATACAGATATTAACATGTTAGTACAAACATGTGTTTATATAATAATGTGCTTTAATATGCATTGAAATAAAACATAGGTCATAGTGGTCCTTTAAGAAGTAGTCTCTTGGTTATGAATGTGATCACAGATTGGTATGATTGCACCTAAGTGAAGCTATCCTAACATCAATGGTTAATGTTTTCTCTTGTACATTCCCCTTGAGATGCATTTTGGCTTATAGACTTTTACTGCAGCTTGCTCAGCAGTGTGGGTAAAATGTAATTGGTTGCTGATCTAGTAAAACAGCTGCCTGTCAGTGGTTTTATATGCAGATACATTCTCTTGCTATGTACATTACTTTTTTTATGTAAAATATTTGCCCTGAGGATTGCAAGCTATCTATATTCCCAGAACATTTTATAGAAAAAATGATTTCTGGCTGTCAGACTGCAAAATTAATATTATTAAGAGCATGATATACTGTACAATAGTCAGACCTCTATTTAACATAGTATATAGTGCAAGGAAAACCCACAGCACACATTTCTGATAAATGTATTGCAGTAATGGTAAGCCTGCCCATTGTGATTACTGGATATTATTTGTTTATGGAAAGATATTACAACTTAAAAATAAAAATATCTTAACTGGGCCAGAGTACAAAAGAGGCTGACTTATTATCTTTAAAAACTCCATCACTGCAAAGTGTCAGGAAAGGTATAAAAAAGAGCAATCACCTTTTGTTATGATGATTGGATTGAGCCTTTTTACTACTGCCTACACTTTGCAGAGCGGGAGAACGACCTCCACCAACCAAAGTTTTTTTTGTTTTTTTTTATACACTGACGATGATAAAACCTGGAGGTAAGTTTCTGGCAGAGGCAGAACCTACTCTGGAATTTGTCTGTTGTCTATACATGGGCGCACACGCCGATAGGGCCACTATATGGCGTTATTGGCATGTGTACCGTGCTGATACATAACCCCCATAGTGTCTAATAGTGGTGCCCATGTATAACAACAAATATTGTCCACAGTCAGGGCCGGCCTTAAGTGTCCTTGCTCCCTGTGCGGGCTTCCCCGTGGCGCCCCCCGTATCTTTCACCCCCTATATATGTGTCACTTTCCTCTTCATTGCCATGTCTGTCTCTCTCTAACTCTCCCATACCTGTTTTCTCTCTCTCTCCCTCTGTTCTGTCTCTCTCCTCCCCTTCCTTTGTTGTCTCTCTCCCCCCCTCCCCTGTTCTGTCTCTCCCCGCCTCTGTTCTGTCTCCCCCCGTTCTGTCTCTCCCCCTCCCCCTTTTCTGTCTCTCTCTCCCCCCTCCCCCTGTTCTGTCTCTCTCTCTCTCTCTCCTGTTCTGTCTCTCCCCCCTCTGTTCTGTCCCCCCTCCCCCTGTTCTGCCTCTCTCCCCTCTCCCATCTCTCTCTCTCCACCCTCCCCCTGTTCTGTCTCTCTCTCTCCCCCTCCCCCTATTCTATCTCTCCCTCTCCCTCCCCCTGTTATGTCTCTCTCTCTCTCCCCCCCCTGTTCTGGCTCTCTACCCCTCCCTCTGTTCTGTCTCTCTCTCCCCCCCCTCTCCCTGTTCTCTCTCTCCCTCCCCCTGTTCTGTCTCTCTCTCCCCCTGTTCTGTCTCTCTCTTCCCTCCCTCTGTTCTGTCTCTCTCTCTCCCCCCTCTCCCTGTTCTGTCTCTCTCTCTCTCTCTCCCACTCTCCCTGTTCTGTCTCTCTCTCTCCCCCTGTTCTGTCTCTCTCTCTCCCCCTGTTCTCTCTCCCCCTCCCTCTGTTCTGTCTCTGTCTCCCCCCTACCTCTGGTCTGTCTCTCTCTCCCCCCTCCCCCTATTCTGTCTCTCTCTCTCTCCCCCTGTTATGTCTCTCTCTCCCCCCTCTGTTCTGTCTCCCTCTACCCCCTCCATTTCCTTTACCTGCAAATGTGGATCCAGGGAGGGGGCGGAGCTAACCGGCTGAGCGGTGTAGCTCTGTCCCCACCCTGTGAAGCACAGCAGTGTCTGCTTCACCGGCAGCAAGAGAAAGTGCTTCTAGACTCCCCATGCTTAATGAAAGCATGGGGAGCGCGAGCAGCACTTTCTCATGCTGCCCGGGGCTCCCCACGAAACAGACGCTGCTATGCTTCACAGGGTGGGGGCGGAGCTACACCGCTCAGCCCGTTAGCTCCGCCCCCTCCCCGGATCCTGCAGAGCTTGCCGAGCAGAGGGCTGGTGAGGGGGGATCTTTTGATCTCCCCCAGCTAGTGCCTCTACTGGCTTTTTTTTTTTTTAAACAATTTTTTTTTTAAGCTGCCGGGCAGGCGCCCCCTGGGGTGTTGCGCCCTGTGCGCTTGCACAGGTCGCACACCCCTAAGGCCGGCCCTGTCCACAGTCCTGTACTGCCTAATTGTTCCAGCACCCTACTCGCTGATGCAAGGCATAAGCACCTGATATATAGATACATAGATATATAGATATTCACCAGTTTTTATTTAACCAGATATAGATGTAGTTGACTAACCTTCCTATAATGCCAGGTAGTATTATGGGAAACTGTGGGGAGAATAATATTTTTTTGCCCAGTCTGCTATGTCTTCCATGATGCTGGCAAAGCATAATAGAAAGGGCCCCTGTGGCTGGAGGGCATTTATTTATTTTATTAGGGACCTGTGGCATAGCACTTACCCTAAATGCCTGGGGGCCATTGCTTTATTTTTTTATTGACCATATGCATGGTGCCAGCTCATGGTCACTAGGCCAGGGTGGGAAACTCTATCTTTGGAAGGGCACTACAGGATTGGGGGTGGATATTACACCCCCTGACCCTTAGCATTTTAAGGCGTGAACAAGGAATAACAGCGTTTTATGCTAAATGCTGTTATTCCCTTACTGCAGTACCAGTGCTTTAATTTATCGTTTTTCTGTGCCTGTTGCAGCTTTAACTTAAACTTTAGCATCTAGACTATTCTGAGAGAGTTGCATGCCCTCAATCTTTATCTACCCTGGTAGAGGGAGGCCTGGATGGATGACAACCAGGGAATGTACTTGGGAAATCCTGCTGATGCCATAGAAATGTACGCTGACCACCAACTTCTCAATAACTGAGGAATTCTCTTGTGACCAACCTGGATTTATACCAGCACATAATACAGGATGTGGAACCTCTGACTGGAAGGAACCATTAATTACCTGGGCTGGTGAGAGTACTGCATCATACTGCATCATCTAGCTTCACATTCCTTCCAGAGAGGTTCTGGGAGGGAGGTCGGGATCAGTCAGCAATTATTTTCACAGTGCTTTAATTTTGTGTTATGGGGCCTGGCTTCCAGAGTTAAGGCCCACATCCACTTCCCAACCAATGATGCAGAGTGGCACAAGGTTAAATTGGCATTTTTACGGGATGGCATTATTGTCCTTACCATAAAAATTATTTCCTTCTGTCATAAGCTACATCTCCTTTCTTCAACTTTTACTGGTGTCCTTTGTACTATCTTGTTAATGAACAAGTCTTTAGAGAGCCCTTTGATCTTATACATATTTATATAACCTTATAACATTATTATATACCCTCTAAGCCGCCGTTTCTCTAGCGTGTACAAATTTAACCTTTCTAGCCTTTCTTCATAACTAAACTTTCCATTCCCTCGAAGGTCCAAGGTGAAATAATAGAAATCACATTCATGAAGTTCCAACTTTATAAAATTTTAAATCGAGACTGCTGAAAAATGAATTTCATGATAATATAAAACAAGGAGGCTTTGGCACTGCAGGTGTTTGTGAACTATACATTCCATAAAGCTCAGTTATTCATAAAGTTGGCTGTGCACCATGGGTATGTAGTTCCCAACCACCAACAGTACCAAAGTTAGACATCAGTGATGTAGGATGTGCTAAAAGCTGACATGCATTTGAATGGCTATCAGTGCTTCTATACTTCCTGTGTAACTCATTTTTATCAAAGCCACATTTCTGAGGAATCCTTAATATTGCAGTCTACAATACAAACTTTCATTCACAACACTTCAGAAAATGTTATAATGGTTAATATGTTCATATCAGCAAACTTTGAAAAGTTATTCCAGGATAGACTCATATAAATAAGAGACGCTTTAAATTAGAGCACATTTTGGCAGGCAATTTATCTACCTAAGCATTTTTTAACTTGACACCCGGGAATTTTCTATCTACGAGATTCTTAATTTGCTCTCAAAGCAAATTTTAATTCCTGTCTATTTTCTGGAAAAATTATATATATATTTTTTGCTATAGTAGCAATCCATCCTTTACTGAAATGTAATTTGCCTTAAGGCTTGATCATTTGAATCATTCAACTGTGTGACTTATTGCCTAAATAATCTACATTTGAAGTTTTCTTGGCATGATAACAAGAATACCATGCAGGAAAACCATTAGTAAGACAGTAAGACATTTACATTGATATGCATTGTCAGACTTAAAAAAGAAAATCAGCCTTAAAATGAATGCTTTCCAAATAATTATATTAACCAAAACTTTATATACTGCATTTCCATTGTGAAATGTTGCTAAGTTTTTTTTTTTTCTTAATAAAGCATGTTTTATTGATAAAATACTAAATGCCAACAAGATAATGTAGGATCATTGAAGGGAAACTGATTATTTAATATTCTTAACTAACGAAAGTATAGTGGTATAACCTCTTTTGTATTACTCATTAGAATCCAAAATGTGTGGAACCGGTACTTACTTTTTCAATGATTAAAAGAACACAATAAGTAAATTAAATTTGTATTGTTTTATGAAAATGATGTGGAATGTTAATAGAGCATTGCTATTATTTTTTATATTAGACAATAAATAACTCACCATATTACATTTGTCTGCTATTTTGTTATAAAAACTATAGCTTGATCTCAGGTTACAACTTTGCTTCTGTGAAGCACATAGTCTAGTAATATTGACATGTCTCAGGTAAACTATGTGGCCTACTTACTGTTGGTTGAACTTGACTCAAATAAGGATATACAGCCAGATAGAAAAATAATTGTCTGTTTGGGTAAACTTTCAGAATAAAAAAAAATAACCATGAGGGAAGTACAAGTTCATATATGTAATAATAGACCAGCTGAGCTTACCGCTCTTCTGCCCCAACATGCCACAAGCCTGCAAGACTTTCTTGTCGTCTTTGACCTTACAATCCATAATTGGGCAAAGAGTCTCAAATACAGGAGAAAATGCTTCCAGGACAAAAATCAAAGATTGTATCAGATTTCTTACGGATTCATTGCATTTATTTTTCCAAATGCACACTTATAATTGCACAAAATGCATAAGGCATGTTTGTCTCTTTGTGAACCCACTTTGGAAAAATAAATGCTTTAGAAGCAACAAGAAATGTGAGCTTTGATTTTTACCCCGGCAGAGACTTTGTTTACTGATCACTGCTGGAACCATTTGAAATGTCATAATATAAGTTAGTTTGATTTTTGTAAACAATTTTTAAGGAGAATTAGAGTTGATAAGATTTGGGTTTAAGCCCACACATTATTATAGATTTATGCCATCAAGGCTCACTGTTTAGCAAAAAAATCCCTTAATAAATATTTTTTTCATTTTTTTAACTTTTTAGGCGACAGAGAGGTGTGCCATAGACATGTACATTCGTTTTCGGACAAATGCATTTTCGTCTGAAAATAGCATTTTCGTCCATTCGTCCGAAAAACGAATAAAGAAAATGCTAAACTAACAAAAGCCGAATGAACGAATGGTTAATAAACGAAAATCATTCGTCCATTGGTCCATTCGTGCTATTGGGATTCTATAAACCGAAATAGAGGCGGTTTATAGAATACCAATAGCATTACATACTTGACATGTGCATTCGTTTTCGGACGAATGCATTTTTTTTTTCTTCGGACGAATGCATTTTTGTTATTGCATTACATACATTCCATAAACCGATATAATGAACAACTTTCGGTTTATGGAATGCATCTAATACTATTGCTATTCTATAAACCGAAATAGAGTCCCCATTCATACGAATAGGTCAATTGACCTATTCGTACGAATGGGGACTCTATTTCGGTTTATAGATAGCCAATAGTATTACATGTATTCCATAAGCCAAAAATCTATAAACCGAACGACATTCGGTTTATAGACTTTCGGTTTATAGAATACATGTAATGCTATTGCTATTCTATAAACCAGACTTTCGGCTTATAGAATACATGTAATACTATTGGCTTTCTATAAACCGAACAAGAGTCCCCATTCATAAGAATTTCTTATGAATGGGGACTCTAGTTCGGTTTATAGAAAGCCAATAGTATTACATGTATTCCATAAGCCGAAAGTCTATAAACCGAACGACGTTCGGTTTATAGACTTTCGGTTTATGGAATGTGTAGGTCAATTGATTCATACGAACGAATATAACAAAACGAAAATAATGAACGAATTTCGTCTGAAACGAATGCAGTAATGAACGAAATTTGTTTTAGATTAAATAAATAACATTTTCGTCCCAATGGACGAAAACAAAACGAAAATGTTAGTTTTGCGCATGTCTAGTGTGCCAAGCACATAGAGGGTTAAATAAATTTCTAGTGGAACACAACATTTTATTTGATCTAAAGTGCACTACAAATTGTTGCTTAAATCTTTTAGCCTCGGTAGCAAAATTCTGAACATTGTAAACAAGATTAAATGCCTCTGATTGATACAGACTCTTAACTTTTAAGTATTCAGCTCTTTAGTCGACCCTTCAATATAAGATTAATATGCCCATAGTAAGGAAAAGGTTTAGACTAGTTAAACGCATGCCAGGTTACAAATGATGTATAGTAAAGCATAATTGATTAGACTGGAATTGTTAATACTCAACAAAACGTTAGAGACAGTTTGGATTTTTTCCCTTTTTCTTTTCAGCGGTAATAGCAGCACAGCCTAATTCCTTGTCATTCCCAAGTAGTAAATAAACAATTTCTAAATAAATATATACACTCCATTCTTTGTATAAATTTAGAGGCATGTTTTGAACGACGTAAAGAAAATGATCTATTTTATTAGTTTTTTTTCTCCTTTTGTCTTCTACAAAATACAAATAAAATATAAAAGATTTATTGCCCCAGTGAATATATTTTCAACAGTAGAAATTAAATTTGTTTTAAAGTAAAAATAACAGTGTTTAACAAATATTAGACAAATGTATAGAATACAAAAATAAGCCAGGTGGATATGATTCTTTAAATGGTGCAACTGAGGTGGGAGTAGGTTACACTGCTGGTGAATGAACGCATAGTCCTCTACACACCGTTTGGTCCACAGTCAAATCCCCTTTTGCCCTGATCTGGGGGCTAGATGAAAAATATTTCTCTTGCCTGTTTTGGACATTTTAATGAATTAAATTAAGTAAGATGTTCCCAGTGATTTTGTAGAAAACAAAAAAAAGAAATTCTACATTTACAAGACAATTGTAAAATAAAATGGACTAAACATTGAAAATATTACAATTTCAATGCTGAGTTATGAAACACGTATATACAACAATATTTTGGGGAAAAGAGTTTTGAAGAGCCACATGTTTATTTATATACTACATGGAATGTAGTGTTGTTTAGGACATTTTTAATTCATAAAATGGTAATTCAAATCCTCCCTGAGGAGGCAGGGTCACTTGATGTCACACATAGCTTTAGCTAGCTTTTTATGCACCCAAGGTAATAAAATAAAAGTGAGCATCCTTTGATTTATAGTTTTGTAGCAGAAAAATAAAAATAGATACATGAATAACAAGAACCTATCTTCCTGGGTTGTTCAGCTGGTTATGAGGTTAGATTCATTCCTGTGTGTTTTGCACATAATTTGTCCATTATAATCCCACTGATAATTTGTCCATTAATAGCAGTTGATATTTTTTTCAATTAATAGCCCACTGATAATTTGTCCATTAATAGCCATTGATAATTTTTTCTATTAATAGCCTACTGATAATTTGTCCATTAATAGCCACTGATAATTTGCTCATTAATAGCCACTGATTATTTGTCCATTAATAGCCCACTGATAATTTGTTCATTAATAGCCCACTGATAATATAAGCCCAGTGATAATTTGTCCATTAATAGCCCACTGATAATTTATCCATTAGTAACCCACTGATAATTTGTCCATTAATGGCCACTGACAATTTCTCCTTTAATGGCCACTGATAATTTGTCCATTATAAGCCCACTGATAATTTGTCCATTATAAGCCCACTGATAATTTATCCATTAATAACCACTGATAATTTGTCCATTAATAGTCACTGATAATTTGTCCATTAATAGCCACTGATAATTTGTCCATTAATAGCCACTGATAATGTGCCCCTTAAAAGCCCACTGATAATTTGTCCATTAATAGCCAATCCCCCCCTCCTCCCCCCTTACCCAGTACTTACCAGGATGCTACTCATCCCCTCAGCAGTGTTTCTTGCGTGCAGGAAATACAGCCACCAGATATGACATGACATCATGTCCGGCGGCTGTGACTAGAAGCAGGGTCCGCATCTGCTATATTAGTTTTTATTCTTTTTTTTTTTTAAGGCCCAGGTGCCGCCAGGCCCGGGACATGCCCCCCTCTGATGGTAACCCTGTCAATGAGTAGCCTAGTAGGGCAGGGCTTGACAAATTTATTTTGATTTTAGGAGCCAGACATTTTTTTTAGGAGCCAGACAATCACGCAAACATAAACACAATTCATAAACACACACGCCTACTTCACATATATACAAATACACATACTTTACATATACACATATATACAAACACCTCACACACACATATATACACAAACACCTCACACACACATATATACACAAACACCTCACACACACATATATACACAAACACCTCACACACACATATATTCACAAACACCTCACACACACATATATACAAACAACTCACACACATATATACAAACACCTCACACACACATATATACAAACACACATACTTTACATATACACATATATACAAACACCTCACACACACACACATATATACAAACACACATACTTTACATATACACATATATACAAACACCTCACACACACATATATACAAACACCTCACACACACATATATACAAACACACATACTTTACATATACACATATATACAAACACCTCACACACATATATACAAACACCTCACACACATATATACAAACAACTCACACACACATATATACAAACACCTCACACACCCATATATATATATATAAACACCTCACACACCCATATATATAAACACCTCACACACCCATATATACAAACCCCTCACACACACCTACTTTACAATACATACAAACACCCACCCACCTAACACAGTCTTTTCTTGGGGGTTTCTTCTTGATGTGTCCCCCTCCCAGCTGCTTTACCTCACTGCAGGGGAGGGGGACATTCACGCTGCAGCTTAACTCCGTTGGTCGGCGTGCTGAGTGCCAGGATGTCACGTGACGACACCCGGCACTCAGACACGCGTTGCGCGAGGGGGCGGAGCTTGCAGTCTGTGCCATCGGCCATCGGCACAGACTTTACCCCCTCGCGCTGCGGAAAAATCGGATGGCAGCGGCAAGGGGACCAGGAGGCTGACAGCACCCAGGCGCCAGGTCTAATTTCCTGGTCGCCATGGCGACCTGGCGCCTGGGGTTTGTCGAGCCCTGTAGTAGGGGCAGATATCTGCAGAGCTCCATTGCATGTAAAGGTACCAGTATAGTTATGTATTGTAACTATTAATGCTGTGCCCCCTCAATTGTGGGCACTCTGAGGCCTCAGTCACTTAACACTCATTGTTGTTCTAAGTGATGTCATATAATCATACATGACATCGCAGGAGTGTACATAAATTCAACTATTAATTGATTTTCTCCAAACCTTCCACATTTCAAGAGTCCATCTATTCAAACATATTCTAAACCTTTTAGAAGTTTTTTCAACCTGCACAACCAACGTTTTTAACATCCCAGACATATCTTAGAAGATTCATGGACTTTTTGGGAGATTCATGTGGCATAATGTACAAAAATGAATTCATATATTAACTAGTTTAATACACAAGTCCAACTAGACAAAGCTACCTAGGGCTTTTCAAGAAATAGACCAAAAGTTGTTCACATATATATTTCTATTTAATTTCTAAGTACTTGCTTGAATGTATTTGGACAAAAATCTCTATTTTCGTCCACTCTGCCATTCTTCTGAAAGCGAATGCAACGCTGGACGATAAATGAATGGACAAATGCAGAATAAGCGAAAATCATGAATTCATTTGTCTATTCATTTAATTTGTTTGGTCTAGCATCAATTTTCGCACTTGATTGATCTGAGTAGTCCAGACATTTCAGTAGACATTTTTATAGAAATTTCATCAGACATTTTGACAAACATTCCAGTGGCTCTGAAATAAGCTGAAGTCATCTTCCCAATCTATGGCACATATTTCAGGAATTCCATTTGTACAAATATAATTCCCAGAAAGAAAATAATGGATGAATTACATCCAAAACAAAAGCATCAATGGACAAAATTAATTCAGACTAAAAGAAAACAAGCAAACGGCAGTGCCCAAGTCTGCTTGTAAACCTATATGTAGAATTGACAGTAAGAATAGCAGAAAGTAAACTTAATATGTAACTCATTTTTCTTAACTTATTATCCATTAAAAATTGTGATGCCAAAGTGAAAGTGAAACAGTTACCAGCAAATACTAGTTTATTGAGCCAGAGAAATGCCTGTAGAACTGAATCTGGTCACTTAGATTTATAGAATCAGATGATCACCTATGGAAGCCCAAAGAGGTCATTCTTTTTTTAGATTTTTTAGAATTTTTTTTTAAATAACAAGTTGTCTTCTCAAGTCAGAAAAATATTAAAAATATGTGGACTCTCTAGCCTGTACACTTTTATTATATGTTTGTATTTGGTATACACTAAATTAAAACTGTCAGAAAGATGTAGTGACTTATATAAATTACTATAAATTGTATAAAAAATTACTATAAATAGTACATATTCTTGCATCAAACAGTACTTGACAATCGTATAGACAGTTGAAAGAGCTCACAAAGCACTAAAACAGAAACACAAACAATAATAATAATAAATGGTGTCAGGCTCCTACCCCTATTTAATTATGTATATCTCAATGTCTCTGGGATATTTTTGTATTCAGAGTTCATATATTTCCTTAACATTTTTCATTTGTTTATTAACAGCATAGTACCACTTTTTCCATAAAATACAGATAGATGACCTGAGTAAACACCTCCTGTTTCCAAGATCTTGCGATTATCAGTTTCATACCCATTAGGATCCTAAGTATGGGCCTTGTCTTTGTTGGGATACTTCCCGAATTAAGATATAAATGTGATGTCTTTGGATATGGGGGGATTTGGAACTTGTTCAACCTGAGATTACTCCAAATTTATGCACCCACCTGTCACTAACTTTTTTACACGACCAAAATATGTGAAGAAAGGATCCAATTTGTTCACCACATCTCCAACACTGTGAGGAATTTCCTCGATCCAGTTTAAGATGTGTTTTATGTATATTCAAACAATGGCTGCTTTTTCTGACTTGCAAAAGTCTGCCTCCTCCCAAATTTAAATTTTTAAAGGAGCATTAAACATTGTTTAACCCATGCTTCCTTGAAAGAAGCAAGGGTTAAACAAAACATGTCCCAGGTCATTATTAAGTAAACCCGATGTGTATCTTAATAGATACACGCGGGTTTACTAACTGCTGTGTCTCACATGCGAGACCTAGCTGTTCCTGGTTGTCGCGTGCTGACAAACGTCAGCATGCACACAGCCAGTCAGAGCGGGGGATCATCCGAAAAGCAAGGGTCTCTTGCTGCTAGCACAGAGAAAGAAAGTCGTTTTTTGCATGGAAACAGTTAAGGTCCCCCTTGCTAATCCCATGCAAAAACGAGAGGCTCTCTCTGAACTAGCAGAGAGAGCCGGTCGCCGACCAGACGGCTGCCTGCTTCCTATGGAAGCATGGCAGCTATCGGTCAGAGGATAAACTGGTGTGTACTATCAAAAGTTTATCCTCATACTAGGGACAACTAACTTTTCACTTATGCTTCTATATTCGAAACACAAGTGAAAAATAAAGTTTAGTGTCCCTTTAAGTAATTCTACCATGCCTTAAGGGCAGTCAGAATGAGATTTTTATCCAGTAGCTTAGGCCCAAATGTCATTGTCTAATAGATTGAAAGAATTAACTGCCGGCTTGATGGCATAGCAAGGGGTTACAGTAAGATCAATGGTTTATTTATGTTTTACTTTTTTGCTATTGCATATTTCTTTGACCTAATATTCATTTCATTTTAAGATGTGTAGCAAGTATTGTTCAGTTCTGATTGACCTCTGTTTTTTCCACCAGGCCTGGGTTTTGTTCCAACATAGTCATGATATCTGTCCCCAAAGTATCTCTTGGGTTCGCTAAGTCGTTCAGTGTATGAGATTGTTCGGGTGACTGCATTAACATAGGATCTGCAGGTGATCTGACTTGAAATTTTATGGATGGCAGGAACATTTGCACTCTAGGCCTCAGTTTATATTATTATTGTTGGAGAAACACCTCAGAATTTACTCAGATAGCTATCACACACAGACACAACATAGACTTCAGGATCTTTGCTGAAGCATAGGGTTCTATTTCTGGTTTGTATGGGGTTAGGAAGGGATCAGCTGTGGCACGCCAGCTGAGGACTACAACTCCCATACTTCCAACCACCCACTTAGCGGACAAAGTATAATGTGTCAAACAGCTACATCTATTATAATACTTTGTCCACTACAAGAGTGACTGGGGGAGTATGGGAGTTGTAGTACTCCAACAGCTGAAGGGCTGCAGTTTGACACCCATGCTCTACAGTGAAGTAATAAAATATAAATACATGCTATATGGTTCTGTAATTCATTCTCAAACAAAAGCAGCTAAAGGCATTCACCTCATTTACTGTGTTCTAAAATTGTATGTCTTCTCACTGTATTTCCTAGAGCGTTTGAAAGGAAAAATGAATAGAAGAGTAATGTTCTATATTGAAAACAATACTTTATACATTCAAATCAAATCAAAGTGCACTAGCTGCTCATTTATACTTAAAACCAAATGCACAACTAACATTGTTAGGAAGTTATCAATCTGATAGAAAAGGAGATTGGGATTGCTGTGGACACGAAGCAAAATGTCAGACTGCATCATTTTGATTAGCTATTGAGCCAGTAGCGCGGAGACATATAAGAAAGGTAATACAGGAGGGGGTTACACAAGACATTTTTTTTCAGATAGCATTAAACTGAAGTAAGGTTCAGTGGAGTTTGAAATGCAGAAGTTTGTAATTCTAGTTCCCAGTTTATCCCACCTCGCTTGTGTGCCTATTTGTCTCGACATTAACCTCTGCTGCACAATAACATGTGTTGCTTTAGTGATGATTTCACAGGTCAACTTTGTATATCTAATCATTCTAAACAATGGCTAAATTCAAATATTATTTACTGATTGCACTGATTGTTTGTTTTGTTTTCATTACTACTAAGACAAATTCTTATGTGGGCCTATGTTCACATGTATTATAGGCTAGAGGGGGTGGAGTAAGGTTTGAATGTCATACAATTCTTAATATTTTGTTAATTATTAATATTATATTTAATCCGTACATTATTATGGATGGCAAATAATAATCAAATACTACCAAATTAAATGGAAACTCTGAGCAAAAAACCAAGTCTGATACATTTGGAAGTTTAACCCTTGCTTCCTTGAAGGAATCAAGGGTTAAGCAAAACATGTCCCGGTACAATAAAGTAAACCCCACATGTATCTTAATAGATACACTCGGGTTTACTAACTGCTGTGGCTCACATGCGAGACACAGAAGTTCCTGGTTGTCGCATGCTGACAAATGTCAGCACGCGCACAGCCAATCAGAGTGGGGTCTCGCCCAGCTCTGGCAGCTGAATGCGAGGGTCCCTCACTGCTAACACAGTGAGACCTAGTTAAGGCCCCCCTGCTGATCCCATGCAAAAACAAGGGTCTCACTCTGCGCTAGCGACTGCGACAGTCGCCAACCAGATGGCTGCCTTCTTCCTATGGAAGTATTGCAGCTGTCGGTCAGAGGATAAACTGGCATGTACTATCAACAGTACACTCCAGTTCATCCTCATACCAGGGACAATTAACTTTTCACTTGTGCTTCTATATTAGAAGCACAAGTGGAAAAAAAAAACCTTTTGTGTCCCTTCAAAGGATCTTAACATGTATATCTTGGAGGAAAGATAGAAACATTTAAATACATAAAGGGAATCAAAACATGTAAAGGAGGATAGTATATTTAAAAGAAGAAAAACGAATACAAGAGAACATAGTCTTTAATTAGAGAGGCAACGATTTAACCCCTTAGGGACATGACCTTTTGTCTTTCCCTTGGTGACATAGGCTGTTTTGACATGTCTGGGGTGTTTAAATTAGTGGGGCAAAGATAGCCTTCCAGCGGAAGTGATAGAGGTAAACACAGTGAAGGAATTTAAGCATGCGTGGGATAGGCACAAGACTATCCTAGATATAAGACAGGGAACCCGGGACTAATAAAAGTATTTAGAAAATTGGGCAGACTAGATGGACCGCATGGTTCTTATCTGCTGACACATTCTATGTTTCTATCCTGCACATGTGTAGTTGACATTCCCATTCAGCTCAATAGGGCCCTCTAATAGGCTCCGAGGAGATACTGGGACTTTTTTTTTCCACACATTACTCCCCAGGATAAAGCCTAAAGAACTGATACAAATAACAGCTTTGATATGATTTTACTGGTCCACTTTTTCAGACTAAAGTGAACCTTTAAGCATTTTAAATGCTCAATTGATATTTTTTCAGTAAATCATAGATTTCCACTTATCAGCTTCACTGTGACCCATTGATGAAATGAGAGAAAGTTGAAGTGATCTACCTTCCCATACCATCTAATCAATCTGATCATTCTTTATTTAGGTAGTATCAATTTCCTTTCTGAAACTCTTTCTTCTTTGTCCAGGTGTTTCCATCAGTAATTACATTTCCACTTGTCTCTTTGTGATGACATTTGCCATAGAGCTTATCTCTAAGGCTACATTACAGATCTTTTGAGCAGCATTTTTTTTAGTGCCACTTTTTCTTTGTTTTGTGTATTCTTTTGAAAAAGCAGATGGGATCATATATAATAATAAGAAATTGTGATGGTGCATGCAAGCCTTTATCCCTATTCAACTACCTACTTACGACTTCTTGCTTCTTGTCAGCTCATATCAATGGTTGTCTTTCTTTCCACAATTTGTCCTATTCAATCCCATCTAACAATATTTCCCCAGAACACCTTGATAGTGAGATCATACAATGTGCGGGAAGTACATGGAGACATGACAGACAGCTTGCTTAATTGAGGCAATTCATTTCTCTATTATTTGTTCATAATCACCTTCATAATTAAATACTTTATAGATAGGTATTAGAATACTGTCAAGAAATTACATTCATAAATGGGTTTTGAACAAATCACCATATAATTAATACATTTTATGTTGGCATCAAATTGTTTTAATGTGGAAAGATATTATACATTTTCGCCAGAAAATGAGAAAATGCATGAGTATTAAAAAAAGATAATCAAATACTCCCTACTGTCACAAAATTAAAAATGTATTATTAAAATATTGACGTAAAAATATTTGCTATAGTGGTGACTTTAAAAAAGAATTATTATTTATGTGAAGATGATTGGTTGATTGAGCATCTGTTGATACAACTGAACATTGCTGTGTCAGTATAGATGACAGTCAGCTTCTGGTCTGTATTTAATTAATATTACATTGTGCTGGTGAAATCTTCAGAAAATTCATAAAATAAATGATATTACCTGCTGTTTGCGCCTGTCTCCTAGAAGAAGGCATAAAAACACTTGTTTTCACTTATCCCCAAATGGTGAGGTCAGCCTTGCGCATTCACATATAAAAATGGTTAGGTAAAAAAACAGGTCCTTGAAGGTCCAAATAAATATTGTGGCAGCCGCATTGAACAAACAAAATAATTTTAGTCATAGGCATAGAAACATAGAATCTGTCGGCAGATAAGAATGGTCCATTCGGTCTGTCCAATTTTCAGAATTCTTTCATTAGTTCCTGGCCTAAAAAAAATCCAGGTGTTTATCTCTACCACGTCTATTTTTTTTACCCAACCTTTTTATATGTGCATTTCATAGCAACTGAGAAATGTAACCAGGACTTCTGACAAGGTTAAGCCCACCTGATTATTTCTGACATTCAGCTACGTTAATGATCATGTTCTCCAGCATCATACATTGCTCGGAATGAAAGAAGCACACAAAGCCTCAACCACTAGACCAGTAACCAACCTCATGTTGAGGAGTCCCATTAAGGATGAAACAGCTGTCCATGAGTGATGATCTGGCTCTGCACATCCACAGTTGTATTTAAAGGCATATGCTACATGGTATTAATGTATCAACATAGAAACATAGAATGTGTCGGCAGATAAGAACCATTCGGTCCATCTAGTCTGCCCAATTTTTTTTTTTTTTTGAGTACTTTTATTAGTCCCCCGTTCCCGGTCTTATAGCTAGGATAGCCTTGTGTCTATCCCACGCATGCTTAAAATCCTTGACTGTGTTTACCTCTACCACTTCTGCTGGCAGGCTATTCCATACATCCACTACCCTCTCAGTAAAGTAATACTTCCTGATATTACTTTTAAATCGTTGCCCCTCTAATTTAAGACTATGTCCTCTAGTTGTGGTAGTTTTTCTTCTTTTAAATATACTCTCTTCCTTTACTGTGTTGATTCCCTTTATGTATTTAAATGTTTCTATCATATCCCCCCTGTTACGTCTTTCCTCCAAGCTATACATGTTAAGATGCTTTAACCTTTCCTGGTAAGTTTTATCCTTCAACCCATGAACCAGTTTAGTAGCCCTTCTCTGAACTCTCTCCAAAGTATCAATATCCTTCTGGAGATCCGGTCTCCAGTACTGCGTACAATACTCCAAGTGAGGTCTCACCAGTGCTCTGTACAATGGTGACGTTTTGGTGCTTGCGTCATTTGGGACGCAAGCACCATGCGTCACGAAGGGATTAAACTAAGTATTGTTTTTGTTTGCATTTTTAGCATACTTTTGAATGTCTAATAAAGGCATATGTCAGAGGCGTCCAACGTGCGGCCCGCCGGGCATCGAGGTGTGGCCCGTCTGAGCTCTGCTCCGGTAGCCACACCTCGAACTGCACACCGCACGAGAAGCTGTGTCGGAAAAACGACGTTCCCTACACGCTCTGTATCCCCGATACAGCTTCCTGTGCGGTGTGCAGCAGCGTTGCTGTTCTCGTGTGCATATCCCCTCCTCTACCCTGCGCGTAAGGTCATGCGCAAGGGTTAGAGAAGAGAAAAAGCGCACCGGCAGCATGAAGAAAACGGGGAGCCCACAACCTCCACAGCCTCATAAAAAAATAAAAAAAAAACTGCTTGATAAGTGGGTGTATGTGTGTGGGGTAAGTGTATGTAGGTGAGTGTGTGTGTGTATAAATGTGTGTGTGAGGAACGTGTATGTATGTGAGTGTGTGTGTGTATAAATGTGTGTGTGGGGTCAGTGTATGTATGTGAGTGTGTGTGTATAAATGTGTGTGTGGGGTAAGTGTATGTATGTGAGTGTGTGTGTGGGGTAAGTGTATGTATGTGAGTGTGTGTGTATAAATGTGTGTGTGGGGTAAGTGTATGTATGTGAGTGTGTGTATAAATGTGTATGTGTGTGGGGGTAAGTGTGTGTATGTATGTATGCGAGTGTGTGTGTGTGTATAAATGTGGATGTGTGTGTGGGGTAAGTGTATGTGAGTGTGTGTGTGGGGTAAGTGTATTTATGTAATTGCGTGTGCGGGGTAACTGTATGTATGTGAGTGTGTGTGTATAAATGTGTATGTGTGTATGTGGGGTAAGTGTATGTATGAGAGTGTGTGTATAAATGTGTATCTATTTGAGTGCACGTTAAGTGTGTGTGGGGTAAGTGTATGTATGTATGTTTGTTAGTGTGTGTGTATAAATGTGTATATGTGTGGGGTGAGTGTATCTATGTGAGTATGTGTGTATAAATGTGTATCTGTGTGTGGGGTAAGTGTGACTGTGTATGCATGTGTGTGTTTGTAGTTAATGTGACCACTGCATATTATTAGTGTCAAAATATATATATATATACATATATATATATATATATATATATACATATATATATATATACATACACACATGTATATAATTATATATATTATTCTCTGAATGAATGAAAAATTAATGCGGCCCACGCACGCATACATTTCTAGCAAAGTGGCCCTTTGCAGAATAAACTTGGACACCCCTGGCATATGTTTTAAAACTGGTTATAAAGCGATGTGCAGTATTGTATAGGGTGATCTTATTACAGTATATTCACTTTAAAGTGTGTTATCTAATTGTGTGAACTCATTAATAGAGGTGAGCGGACACCTGGATGTTCAGGTTCGGCAGGTTCGGCCGAACTTCGGAAAAATGTCCGGGTCCGTTATCGAACTTGACCCCGAACCCCATTGAAGTCAATGGGGACACAAACTTTTGGCCACTAAATTGCCTCTAAAAAAAGTCCTGGAAAGGGCTAGAGGGCTGCAAAAGGAATTAAAATGTGGGTAAGAGTAGGACAAGTGCCCTGCAAACAAATATGGATAGGGAAATAACTTCAAAAAACATAAAATACATACAAATTAAAAATATAGCTGAGCCATAAAATAGCACTAGATGGAATCTTTGATTTTAGCTTTGGAAGAACATAAATCTAAATCTAAAGCATGGCTGCCAGGAGGATCAACAGAATTATCCATTTGAGAGAGGGTTGGAGTGCAGGGTATTCTCTTTTAGTTTATACTCAGTGACCCATAGGTTGAGGAGATGGTGACCATGGCGGTGTGGAAGCGGCGCAGGAGGAGGAGGAGGTAGCCAGAATTTTTCAAAGTGCGCTGTAAGCACAGTATTTGACGGTTCTATTTGAATCTCGGATATGAAGTGCACAGCAAGACGCAAATGTACTATTTAGCACACAAAACGAATAGAATTTTTCAAAGTGTGCTGTAAGCACAGTATTTGACGGTTCTATTTGACTCGCAGATATGAAGTGCACCGCAAGACGCAAATGTACTATTTAGCACACGAAACGAATAGAATTTTTAAAAGTGCGCTGTAAGCACAGTATTTGACGGTTCTATTTGACTCTCAGATATGAAGTGCACCGCAAGACGCAAATGTACTATTTAGCACACAAAACTAATAGAATTTTTCAAAGTGTGCTGTACGCACAGTATTTGACGGTTCTATTTGACTCTCAGATGTAATACATGTAATGCTATTGCTATTCTATAAACTGAAATAGAGTCCCCATTCATAAGAATAGGTCAATTGACCTATTCTTATGAATGGGTACTCTATTTCGGTTTATAGAATAGCAATAGCATTACATGTATTCCATAAACCGAAAGTCTATAAACCGAAAGACATTCTGTTTTTAGACTTTCGTTTTATAGAACACATTTAATGCTATTGCTATTCTATAAAAAGAAATAGAGTCCCCATTCATACGAATTTGTCAATTCAAATTCTTATGAATGGGGACTCTATTTCGGTTTATAGAATAGCCAATAGCATTACATGTATTCTATAAACCGAAAGTCTATAAACAGAATGTCGTTCGGTTTATAGACTTTCGGCTTATGGAATACATGTAATACTATTGGCTTTCTATAAACTGAACTAGAGTCCCCATTCATAAGAATTTGAATTGACCTTTTGGTATGAATGGGGACTCTATTTCGGTTTATAGAATAGCAATAGCATTACATGTATTCTATAAACCGAAAGCCTATAAACCGAATGTCTTTCGGTTTATAGACTTTCGGTTTATGGAATACATGTAATGCTATTGTTATTCTATAAACCGAATGACTTTCGGTTTATAGACTTTCAGTTTATAGCCGAACCTCGAACTCCAACCCGAACATACAGTGAAATGTTCGGGTTCGAGGTACGAACACCGTAATGTTCGGTACGAACTCGAACAGTGCGGTTCGGGTTCGCTCAACACTACTCATTAACTCTAGTTTGTAACAATACATGAGCAATACTCATAACGTCTCACCTTATGTTCATAGACAGATCATAACTAGAAATGCCCCTTTTTAGTGGTATGCATTACCAGGTACGCCTTACAACACTCTATAGGAGTTTACCACTTCATAGAGGAGGCCTATAAAGTAACTGACTAGATCACCTTATTCTGCCTACCATTCCAAAATGTGTGGTCCATTCAGAGATTGTGACGCTTTAACCACAATATTGTGTAACTAAATTCGAACTTCCTTTGGACTATGAACTCATTTGGCCAGTATCGTGGGCATTCGGTCTAATGGCATTATGTACCAGGACAGGAATCCTCTGGCAGGGAGGCACACACCCTTGCGAATAACACCATGTGTAATGTGCAGGGCACAGGCACAGGTCACGGCCAGGGCAGGTAGCAATGGGTCAAGAGTGGACTATGCTGTCCACCCAGAAGATGCTGTATTCATTGAGTCCCACTTTAATACTAGGATGCTTTGTTTGTGTATTGTATATGATGATAGTTTACAAATAAATAATAGGTTTTTTGAAGACTATTGGGCATAACTACTAAATTCAATAGTTACACCAAGAAAGCAAGTCTCCGGTAGTGTTGAGGTTGCATAGGGGTTGAGTGTGAGGTAACGCTGAGCCTGCAGTGAAATATGACAGAACAAACTGACGGATAAAGGCTCTCACTCTCCCATAAATTGACAATAACACCGGCAAAGTACTAAAATAGTGTTTATTACTCACAGTGGCACAGCGTCATAGCTCAGGTGTTTATGGCTATTGTGCGAAACGCGTAAGGCTGGCTGTCCATGGGATGCACACTGCTGTTATGCCACTGTGAGTAATAAACACCCTTTTTTTTAATTTGGCCCGGTGTTATTGTCAATTTATTGGAGACTGAGAGCATTTATCCGTCAGTTTTTTCTAGCATTACTGCTACACTACCCAAGATGATAAAGTGATTTTTTTAGCTTTCAGTGACAGAGTGCTTTATACCAAGCACGTAACACCTTCATTATCTCATGTCTAGAACATGAAGTTGAAATTTAATAGAAAAACCAGAGCATTCAATCTAGTGTGCATGACAAAACGATCCATCTAACTAATAAACGAATGTTTCATCTTAGAAATTAAAATTGTAGACGGTTCTGTCAGTGAGTCATAAAATTGTAGTTTTAATTACACTTGCTAATGACAGAACTCATGTTGCATATAATATATATGGATCCCTGTACCCCATCTGCACTGTGGAGATGACTTTGCAAGACAGGCAATTTTCAGCGAGCAAATATGATTTAATCAGTTTTTCCGCTACACAATTTACAGTGCCATCTGCTTCTGTAAGTCTTTAATTAACATTTATTTCAATTGTACATGGAGGCCGCTTAAAAGGTGCGTTCCATGTTGGACAAATTGAAATCATGACATTGATAAAGTTTAATGGGTGTTTAGTCAATGTTTTATAGAAGTAACCTAGTGACATGCATGTAGAAATATAGCCACTCGGACAGACAAAACAACAAAGTGACAGAGTATCATTTATGATAGGTCAAGGCCTAGGGCCAAATTTAAGAGACCAAGTAAAAGATGCAATTTGTTTATTCTAGCTAGATTAAGACGAGCAGCTTGCAGCTTTAAAGTGATACTAAACATAGATGCGTTTATAATAAGCGAAAACACTAACAGTCCAGTTATAATATGAGCGCTTATTTTTTATACAAACTTTTCTTTTGCACATGGGAATTGATATAAGAAGATATTCAGTGTGTAATGATAAAAATTATTTAAAAAACTTTGGAATGGAATTTTCATGTTTGATTAATCAGGTATAGTGAAAATAGAAGAATCATCTTTTTTTTACTTTGTTGAATAAAATATCGATGTATAAGATAAACAAAATAAAAGTGTTACAAATAAAAGTGTTAGCCTCCATGCTTTGCCTTGTTTGGGGAGTTTAACTTCATGATTAAGGATTACAAAAACAATCAATTTGTAGAAACACTATTCTTCAACCCACCAATGACACATTTTGCAAATGTTTTCTACAGTGAACGTGCATATGTGTCTACTGTAATTGCACATTAGCATTTCTACCTCATAAATATTTCTGTGCCAGGAGATTAAAATGGCTGCAGCCATTTATGCATTTTTAACAATTTCTTTTGACATTTGCACTGTCAAAGAAATAAACAACTGAGCTCAAAATTTAGTCAAAAGATTTCAACAGACTACCAATAAAAAGAAAGCCAAAGTTTAGACGTCAATAACCTTCCTTTAACTATTTAACTGACCATCTTAGCACATATCTACATACTTCTTTATTCAAAATGTGAGTCATTTGATGTGTTGGATTTATTTTCTACACAGTACTTAATTCTTGTCACTCCAAAAATGATTATACTTCTTTGGTATTGATTATATAGTGGGTATTAGTTATATGTTGTATGTTACCCAATGTATGGTGTGTTTGATGTGCGATAATAGTGAGCCCTATTCTTGTTTAAAAATTTGCCTCATAATTTACCTATCATATTTCTCTTTGGAACAGCAAGTTCTAAATATTAATGCAAATTGTATTGTATTTGTTTTTCTAGCCCTGCAAGGTCCAAAATAATATATACAGCCATCAAGGGCTTTTTTAATATGTGGTTGCATTGCTGTATCTGCAACAGTAAGACCTTTAATACATGAGGTTATTCCTCACAGCATGATTAGTTACCCATATAAATACCTTGGCTTATTTGGTATTGGAAACAGTTCTACGGTCACTTCTACCAAAATCCAAATTGACTTTGGCAGATTAGTCAGCAAAGTGGCTGTGGGATATTAATAGGCATACTAACAGTGGCATATTAATGGAAAAACTGTCTGCGAACCCGAACCGCACTGTTCGGTTTTGTACCGAACTTAACGGTTTTTGGACCCCGGACCCGAACACGGACATTTCACTGTATGTACTGAGTTACATTGTATGTAATGCTATTGGCTTTCTATAAACCGAATTAGAGTCCCCATTCATAAGAAATTCTTATGAATGGGGACTCTATTTCGGTTTATAGAAAGCCAATAGTATTACATGTATTCCATAAGCCGAAAGTCTATAAACCGAATGTCGTTCATTTTAATAGACTTTCGGTTTATAGAATAGCAATAGCATTACATGTATTCTATAAACCGAATGTCGTTCGTTTTATAGACTTTCGGCTTATGGAATACATGTAATACTATTGGCTTTCTATAAACGGAACTAGAGTCCCCATTCATAAGAATTGATTGCTCTCCCACTCTCACTCCTCCGAGCTTTCTCCCACTTTCACTCCTCCAAGCTATCTCTCATTCCCAGCTCTATACTCTAGCTCCTGCAAGTTATCTCTTGTAGCTTCTTCAAGAAGAATGATCACATTTTTATTTTTGATATTTTATAGTATCCATACATTAATGTATCAAAGGTTTTTGTTAAAAACTATTTTTGGGGATGAGTCCAGATTTGATTTCAGCTTATTTTTTCAAATGAATCATGAAAATGGAAAAGCTATTAAAGTTTAATATATATATATATATAAATATATACACACAGACACACATACATATATATATATATATATATACGTTGGCACACAACAAATATGCTTATTTGCTGGATTCAAAATAACATTTACAATGGGAGTGGGATGGCAGAATTGATAAGAGCACATTTAAACGACCACAAGTCAAAATAAAACTACCGTATTTGCTCGAATATAAGACGACCCTGATTATAAGATGACCCCCCAATTCCTTTAGGAAAAAAACTAAAAGCCTGAATATAAGACTACCCTATAGGAAAAAAGTTTAACTTGTATATATTCACATGTAAATTGCTTTTTAATATTTAATAAAAATGATGATATTAAACAAATGCATTTCTTGTTTTTATTTCCTTTTATGTACCAATGCTGCCTCTCTCTCCCCGCTGCGTTGTCTCTCTCTCTCCCAGTGTTATCTCTCTCCTCCTCCCACGATGTCTCTCCCTCCCCCGAAACTTTTCTCTCTCCCCCCTCCCTCCCCTTGTCTTTCTCTCCCCCCTCCACTTGTCTTTCTCTCCCCATGTTTCTCTCCCCGCTCCCTCCCCTTGTCTTTCTCCCCCCCTCCCTCCCCTTGTCTTTCTCTCCCTTCCCTTGTCTTTCTCCCCCCCCCCTCCCCTTGTCTTTCTCTTGCTCCCTGGTGGCTAGTGGGGGCAGCTGGGGGATGTCTGCACAATAGACAGCCGGTCCGTCATAATAGACGGAGGTGTTGGACAGAATGGACGATGTCTGCTCTATTGTGCAGACATCCCCCGGCTGCTCAAATCTCCCTGGTGCCTAGTGGAGGCAGCCGGAGGATGTCTGCACGATATGCACAGACATCCTCCGCTGCTGCCTGGCACTTCCGCCGGGACTTTTAGAAGTCCCAGCGGTCGTGCCAGGCGGCAGTGGAGGATGTCTGTGCACGTTGCGCAGACATCCACCGGCTGTTAGCGAGGGGGATCCAGGTCCCCTGCAGCTCTGCGGGTGACCTGGATCCCTGTCTTATAGTCTGACCTCGATTTGGGGTCAGATTATAAGATGACCTCGAATATAAGACAAGGGGTCTTTTTCAGAGCATTTGCTCTGAAAAAACCTTGTCTTATAGGCAAGCAAATATGGTAATGTGCAGTTGTTTGAGCTCTAAAGACAATAAAGAGTTAAGTGAGCATCACACACACATTTAACGCTATACTGTCTCTAGAATTGTAGAGTTTAAACACCATTAGACTAGATTAGATTTAGCTCAGTGTAATTCTGATTCTGGGACATTGTGTGTGTGGGCAGCTACCTTTATTCAGAGCTAAAGTGTACTTCTGCTCCCAGTAGTCCTCCCCACATCCTCTCTAGTGACGGAACTGCACTTACTTGACCTGAGCACATGATGCAGGCTGTAATGAGCCACAGCTCACACACTGACGTTAGACCATGATGTCGCGTGACTCTCGAGATAGCGTCATTTGATCCCCATGATCGCATCATGGGGCCCCCTTGATCACATGGTGAATCTGCCAGCAAGACCATGAAAAGTGAATCAGCCAACACATTTGCCTTGACAGTCCCGGCACGGAGATTTCCCCAGAAAAATCTCCCTCTTGCCAGGACTGTCCCGGCAAAAACGGGACAGTTGGCAACTATGACACTGTAGTGTTATGTGGGGCAAATCGACACTGTGGTATGCCAAATCGTGTGGGTGCAATATGAGTGCAAGCAAAGTGCTGTGTGTCAAAATAGAAATTACAGTTGATCCGTCGCAACTGGGACACAGGAGGCTTGAGTCCCGCTGGCGAGCTGCTGTAGAGAACTCCCATGGTGCTCAAGAGTAAGCTGTTAAAGCTTGCAGAAATTCGAGGAACAAAATAACCGGCACTCCATGGCTCACAAATGTCACAGAACAAAGTAAAGTGATGTGCACTGGGCAAACAAATTGCAATTTACGTACAATTTGTAAAGTAATCATGTGAAAGATCAAGTGTTCCAAGGTGCTTTGCATTTTCTTGCTTGATAAACAATGCTTATATAATATACATTTCAAGTGATAAATATATTTTTTTTTTATCTCAACACTTTGTAACAATTTTTAAATTAAAATTAAGCGAAAATATTACTACAAATCTTCTTAACTTTAATAACATTAGTTTGTTTGTTGTATATAATAAAATTTGTGATAATTATAAAAAGTAACAATATTTTTTTGCTGCTGATATAATGATCTTACGTAAACAAATATACGCAAGGAGAGTTGTAGTTTTATTTCTAATCACTTTGCTCTCGAAGTGGAGAAAGTATCCCGTTTCTGAAAATAATAGAAACAATTTAGTTTCTGAAAATAGCAATAATCAGATAGTCAGACAGAGATTTATATACATATGTAGGTTAATGATAATTTACAAAGCCTGTGCTCTGGACATAATAATGATTTTCTTTTCTCCTCGTGGGAGAGCTCTTGCAAACATTAATATTACATAGTTAAATAGTAGTTTAGGTTGAAAAAAGATTTGCGTCCATCAAGTTCAACCCTTTTCCTATTCCCGTGTTTACCATCGTTGATCCAAAAGAAGGCAAATAAAATCCCTTCAGCAATTTTGAGTTCTGCCTTCAGTGGAGAAAAAAAATCCTTCTTGACTCCAAAATCAGGTCTGACATGTAATAGCTGTGTCAAGAATAACTAGGAATGTACAGACAGGTAATGTTGCATGTTACTGCACACGTTAAAATGGCTGCCACACATATATATGTTCATGCATGGATGTATAGATGTATAGATATGTGTAGATATATGTACATATGTAAATAGGAAACATACAGATGAAAATTGATAGCAAACCAAATGCAGTGTTCTACTCATATTTCAGATACTCCAATATCAAGAGGCAAGGGAGGAGGAGAGTGAAAGACACATAACCAGCAGGCAAGCAATGAATCCAACTCTCTGAAGATACCTGCAGGAGGTGAATTTAAAACAGGTAGCTGTCTAATATGTGTACACAACATGGTTAGTTTGGGGTTATCTACTTATATTGATTTGCATTACTATCAGTGTTGTCATGATCTCAGGACCCCTCTGATTCACATAAGCACACATATCATATATCTATATTCCCTGTCATTCCACAGGTGATTGTGAATAACAATGAGGAACTATTAATATATAACTATATACATTTTAGTGCATGAATACACCAAGGGCTGAGCCTAGGGCCGCAGATGCCTGGGTGCAGGTTTGTTTTGGGCGTGGTTATATTAACTCCTTCCCTTCACAAATGTCAATTCTAGACATGCCTGTTTCTATGGCAACAACCCTGCCTCTCACATATAAGCTCCGACACACACACGTAAACCTGCCACTCTTACATGCATATCCTGCCTCTTACTTAGACACATGCATGCAATCCTGCCACTCTTACATGTACATCCTGCCACTCTTACATGCACATTCTGCCACTCACACAGACACATGCATGCAATCCTGCCACTCTTACATGTACATCCTGTCACTCTTACATGCACATTCTGCCATTCAGTCAGAGGCATGCACACAATCCTGCCCCTTTTACACGCACATTCTGCCACTCACTCCTACCCCCATGTCTGCTGTCTCTCTCCTCCCCCCCACGTCTGCTGTCTATCTCCTCCCCCCAAGTCTGATTTCTCCCTCCTCCCCATGTCTGTTGTCTCTCTCTCCTCCCCCAGATCTGCTCTCCCTTTCACCCTCCACATCTGCTGTCTCTCTCACCCCCCACATCTGCTGTGTCTCTTACCCCCATGTCTGCTGTCTCTCTCACCTCCACATGTTTGCTGTCTCTCTCCCCCCTATGTCTGCTGTTTCCCTCACCCCCATGTCTGCTGTCTCTCTCACCCCTCCATATCTGCTGTCTCTCTCACCCCCTTGTCAGCTGTCTCCTTCCTCCCCCCATTGGCTGTCTCTTTATTCTCCCCACCTGCTGTCTATTTCCTCCCCATCTGCTGTTTCTTTCCTCCTCCCCATGTCTGCTGTCTCTCTTCTCCCCCACGTCTGCTGTTCCTCGCCCCCCCCCATGATTGCAGTCTGTCTCTACTTCCCCCCACATCTGCTGTCCCTCTCCTTCCCCCTCACCAGCTCTCTCTCTCTTACACCCACCTGTCTGCTGTCTCTCACCCCCTTGTTTGCTGTCTCTCTCACCCCCTTGTTTGCTGTCTCTCTCACCCCCCTTGTCTGCTGTTTCTCTTACACCCACCTGTCTGCTGTCTCTCTCACCCCCTTGTATACTGTCTCCTTCACTCTCATTATCTGCTGTCTCTCACCCCCCCTTATCTGCTGTCTCTCTCCTCCCACCATATGTGCTGTCTCTCTCTCCCCCTTGTCTGCTGTCTCTCTTACACCCCCTTGTCTGCTCTCTCTCTCTTAAACCCCCTTGTCTGCTGTCTTTCTAACACCCACCTGTCTGCTGTCTCTCTCACCCCACTTGTCTGCTTTTTCTCTTTACACCCACCCGTCTGCTGCCTCTTTCACCCCCCGCATCTGCTGTCTCTCTCACCCCCCTTGTCTGCTGTCTCCCTAACTCTCATTATCTGCTGTCTCTCATCCCCTTATCTGCTGTCTCTCACCCCCCTTATCTTCTGTCTCTCTCACCTACTTGTCTGCTCTCTCTCACCCCCCTTGTCTGATGTCTCTCTTACCACCACCTGTCTGCTGGCTCTCTCATCCCCACCCTTCATGTCTTTTGCTCTCTCTGGTCCCTCTCCGGAGCAGCTTCCACTCTGTGTGTTAAACACACGGAGCTCAGTCAGTGCAGTACGCTTTCCCCACATGTACTCATCACTATGTGTCGGGAGCGAGCAGTGCTCAGTGACCAGGTGCTGCTGCTTCCTCCATCAGGTGGGAGGAGGCTTTAAAAAAAAGAAGAACAAAGCAGCATTCTAGGCTACACCGTTACTCTTAACTGGTGCCTGGGCATGGTGCACCCCATGCACACGCCTGGGAACAGCCCTGGGTACACCTTCCCTTTCATTGTGGCTACACATTGGTGTCTGTGCTGCACATGTATTTTGCTGCATGACACTTTTTTTTAACATGGCCGTAGTTCCATATCCATGTCCAAATATTATCTTTTTTACAACTATCATAATGATGGATATGTGTATTGGAAATGGTATTAGGGCATAAATGTAGGCATGAGCATGAAAAAAAAAAGCTGTTTAAAATTTATTTTATCCAGCTCAAATCAGCAAAATTGAAATGAGCGAATTCCGCCTATGTTACCCGAATTTGCAGTGTGTTGGGGGCTGACCGGAGCACATTGAGGAGCCGGAAATCTATGGTTTTAATGTTGAAAATTGACCGATCCAAACCCCTTCAATGCTTTGCTTCCTGAATGGCCCGAACAGCTGATTGAAAAACAGGATTTCTGAGATTTGTGAAATCCATCTGAAGTGCCTGACATGAACCCATTTTGGGACAAATTGGTGTATATTGGGTAGAGACTCAAGTCATAGGCATAAACAACAATGCTACTAAAAGTTGGGAGGTATTCATTAGTCATGAGGTATGTTTAGCCACACAGAGAAACAGGTGCATGGTGACACATTATGATGCTGCAATCCCCTCTCCTCTCATTTATTTAATAGAAACAAATATAAATCTTCAACTGCCCTCACTAATGAATGGTCAGGAGTGTACACTACATTTGATTAGTCATTCATTCTGTGCTCTATATTCCTAATTGCATCTCTGTGTTCTTGCCAATTATTTAGTTTTGAAAGCAGGGATTTCATTTCCACTTATATCCATATACTTAAATTTGGCATCATTTTTAAAGTGCTGGCTGTGAATCAATAAAATATATTAAGAATGTATGCTTTATAGCTTGTTCACAGAGTCTATGCACTGAAAGTGAATTGTAAGTAAACGGCAAAAACCAGGCATTAATAGTGAAAAGAAGATGGAAAGACAGGCAAGATGGAGATTGTACAGAAACAAAAAAAGGGGGATGGTTAGGGGTGGGGGTCAGTCAATATGCAAATAGTGTCTGGTGCAGCAAACGGAAACCATATTAGGAGAGTACAGTGTACAAGCTGAAAACACAGAATAAGAATCATATTACTTTGTGACTGGATGTGCATGTTAAACATTTTCCATCGAGTTGTATACTTAAATTAGTAAATGTTTACAGTATTACAAAGACAAACAAACAGTCTCGTCCATGTACAGGGTCTTAGACAAGGTGGCGCAACATTGTTTAGGGGGGGGGGGGAGTAGTAGAGTCTTCCATTGGAGAAGAGATGATATGGAGATGGAGTAGCAGTAGATCAAAAGACCTAACTAAGGTGGAGGGAGATGGGGAGGGGGCTGTGGGTAAGGTAGGAAAAATGGATGGGGGACAGTGTGTAGTATGGAGCGGGACAATGGGGGGGAGGGAATGGGGTAGGGGTGGATGACAAATTCACACATGCTGAGTGGGTGGAGTCGGAATTAGTTGGAGTGGAGCAGGGAAGGTGTTGTGGGTTCTCCAAAAATTGGAGCCAGTAGAAACACATTTTCCTATACCTTTCCGATTTATCTTCAGAAGAGGAAATCAATTCCTCCATTTTGCTCCATATTTGTTCCACTGATTGGATCCATTCTTGGATCGTCAGTTGTTCCAGCAAACTCCACTGCAGAGGAATAAGAGATTTGGCAGCATTCAACAAGCTGTATTGTATTTCTGTCTGTGCCTTTTGTTTAGGAAATGTGCATCAATATTTGCTTAAAATTATCGCAGTTGTTAAAATGACCCTACACAACTGATCATTATCTTACTAAAACACATATTAATTACCGGATTTCAAGTGAGCCTATGATAGGGGCGTCCAACGTGCGGCCTGCGGGCCAAATATGGCCCGCCTGGCAACAGTGGCGCCACGAGGGGGGTGCAGACCACACCGGGTGACACCACCAGCGGGGAGAGCAAAATACTACCATAGTGAGAGAAAAAACTGGCATATTAAATGGCATATTGGGGGGCAAACTCCTGGCATATTGAGGGGCAAAATCCTGGCATATTGGCATATTGGGGGGCAAAATCCTGGCATATTGAATAGCTAAATTCTGGCCTATTGAATGGCTAAATTATGACCTATTGAGTGGCTAAATAATCCTGGCATATTGAGTGGCAAAATAATCCTGGCATATTGAATGGCTAAATCCTGGCATATCGAGGGGTTAAGTACTGCCATATTTTAATTGGCAAAGTGATGCTGTGGCATGGTCTGTGGGGCAAAATAACATGTACAATGTGGAAAGTGACACTGGCTAGTTCTGTGGGGGGCAAAGTGACACTGTGGCATGCCAAATCGTGTAGGTGCAATATGAGTGCAAGCCAAGTGCTGTGGGTGCAATATAGGTGCATGGCAAGTTCTGTGGGTACTGTATGGTGCTGTGTTAAGTCCTTTAGGTGCAATGTGAGTGCAGAGAAAGGGAATAAAAAATAGTAATGCAATTTTTGAATAACATTTATATTAAATAGAATATTAAATAATTAAAATAAGTATAAATGCAACTAGTTATAGAGAGATGTCTGTGTTTATAGATATGTATTGTTTTCGAATTGTACAATTGTCACCTCGTGGGGCTCCTGTGTGTCCCATAATTAATGGCTGTCCCATGTGTGGCATATTTATTGGGCCCCATGTGTGGCATAATTAAGGGGCGCCTGTGTGTGTGGCATAATTAATTGGGCTCCAAGGTGAGGCATAATTTATGGGGCTTTGGTGTGGCATAATTTATGGGACTCTTGTGTGTCATAGTTATGGGGCTCCTGTACGTGGCATAGTTATGGGCTCCTGTGTGTGGCATAGTAAAGGGCTCCTGTGTGTGACATAATTTGTGGGGCTCCTGTATGTGGCATATTTAATGGGCCATCTGACTGGCATTACTAAGGAATCTGTTTGGCATGGTAGTGGAGGAAATCCAGGGGGGTGACACCATGAGTTACAGCACCGGGTGACACCAACCCTAGTGACGCCTCTGTCTAGCAGCGAGATGCGGCCCGCGTGAGCTCAGCAGCGGTAGCCGCACCTCCAACTGTTGGCCCGTGCGGAAGGAGCGTTAGGGAACAAAGTACCCTACACATAGCTCCTCACGCCTGTGCGCACAACCCCTCCTCTACCCTGCGCATGAGGTCAGCGCAAGGGTCAGAGGGAGGGAAGAAGCGGACCAGCAGCATGCACTTCACGCACTGAAAACCGGAGGAGGGGTCTGAAGATCTCAGCCCCGAAAAAAAACAAAAAACGGTGTGGTTGGGCAGGTACTGTGTGTATGTAAGAGTGACTGTATATAAGTGTGTGTGTTTGTGTAAGTGTGGATCTGTATGTAAGTAAGTGTGTGTCAGTGTAACTGTGTGCAAGTGTGTGTCAGTGTAACTGTGTGCAAGTGTGGATCTGTGTGGAAGAGGGAAAAGTGTAGGAGGGGTCTAAATATCTCAGCCATGTTCAAAAAAGAAAGAAAAACTGTGTGTTTGTGCAGGTACTGTATGTATGCAAGTGTGCATGCAAGTGTGACTGTATGCAAGTGTGTGTGTCAGTGTGACTGTATACAAGTGTGTGTGTCAGTGTGACTGTATGCAAGTGTATGTGTCAGTGTGACTGTGTGCAAGTGTGTGTCAGTGTAACTGTATGCAAGTGTGTGTTAATGAGGGACCAAAGCAAAGTTTTCATTAGAAGACTATTTCTGTCCAATTTAAAATTGCTCCTTGAGCAGATCCAACAGGTGGTTGTCAACTAGGGTTCTGTGACATGGCTGCCTATAAGTCTTTAATTGCCTTTGGATAAAATATATATATCTTGTGAACAGTGTAGTTAAAAAGATGTTCTAAACAGGCCTAATTAAACTTTATTTGGGTAATCCTTCTTTAGGGATTTTAGGGTCAGATAATTCACAGTGCTAAAGTACCTAAAGTACTGTGTGCAAGTGTGTGTGTCAGTGTAACTGTGTGCAAGTGTGTGTGCCAGTGTAACTGTGTGCAAGTGTGTGTGTCAGTGTAACTGTGTGCAAGTGTGTGTGTGTCAGTGTAACTGTATGTGTCAGTGGGATTGAATTTAAAAACATCATTTTTAAACAATTAATTGTGCATGGCACTCCACAAAGGAAAAATAAAAAAAAAGTTAAATTCTGAAAATAGATTAAATAAATGTAGAAGATCGGCACTCAAAATATGTAATAGAATTTAATGCTGGGTACCAAAATGGAAGCACCTGGTGCTGACAGTGAGAGATAAAAAATATATATACAAATACACGTACAATAATCAATTTTTATTTCTTATTATTATAACATAAATCCTGAACACTATAGAATGCACAACACATAAAGCAAATTAACAAGGGTTACAAAGTGTCCTCTTTCCCCAGACATGTCATCTTTTTGATGATCATTTCATCCATGCAGATTTTTTAAAAATATTTCTACTAATGTATGGGTTTGCAGGTAGCGATTTTTGTAAATATTCACATGCAGCATAATCATTAACATGCTGCATGTTAATCTTTTCCAAAACTGAGTCTTGTAAACCCGACGTCTTTTGCGCCAGTCCACCACTGTACACTTTTTCGGTGCAAGATGACTGTCAAGTCTGGGCAATGAGGCCCTGTCTGGAGGCGTGCACTGAGTCATTATTGAAAGAGAAGAGCATGTGCAAGGGTCAAGTTCTGTGAGTGCAATAAGTGCTGGGGGCAAGTCTTGTGAGTACAATAGTTGCTGGGGGCAAGTCCTGTGATTGCAATAGGTGATGGGGGCAGGTCCAGTGAGTGCAGTAGGTGCTGCGGGCAGGTCCTGTGAGAGTAATAGGAGGTAAATAAGGTTGGTCTTGCAAAAGTGGAGATCTCACTTTTACAGTGTTCATCACTTAATCATGATATGTATGTGTGTGTGATGGAGTACTCTTGTTTACTCCTAGTCCAGCCCTATGCATTACCCTCCATTTGCCTGCAATACAACATAGAATAGTATGACCTTGAAGTAGTTGAACAGAACTGAATGTTGATGAACTGCCGAGTGACAATTGGCTCCATTCTCTTTTAACATACTTGTCATGTATTTTTACAGTATATCATCTTAACTTAAGTAAATTATATTTTTTCGGTTATTCTAGGCTATCTCACCCCAAGGAACCTGTTCTTTTCATTTAGATTTTTCATTTGATGAATTTGTTTAGACAATGTTTAATATCCTCATAGCAAAATTTTGATTATGGTCTAAGGATTGCTTTCATCAGCATCAGATTGCAAACAAGGTCATATAGTGTTTAATAAACAAGAAAGAACATGCTGTAATAATGATTATTTTAACATTGGCAGAGATTTTATTAGGATTCCGATTAAAGTGCCAGACTACTTTATTAAGAATGGAGATGATAGTTATTAAAACATATAAAATTGTAAAGCTTTTTCCCAGTACAAACAGGCAAATTATGTGCCTATTAGTTGAAAGATAGAGTATAAATTATAAGCAGCCACATTTTGCAATGTGTTTATAATCATTTATTTGTAATAACATTTGGCATTGCATAACATCTTGGTACCATAGTGATATGTAGGAATTCAGAAACTTGCCACATGAATGATATAGAAAAGGAAAAAGTAGACCTCCAGAGAACATAAAAAATAACTAGGGGAACAGTGCTCAGGGGCTCCAACCCAATGAGAGTGCAAACATAAGAACAATATAGTGCAACTATTCTTGCAGCTTCAGAATTAACAGGAAACCAAAAGATTAAATATCCAAACTTTAAAGTTCAATAACAAACTTTGACCATGCAGGGGTACACAAGATTTAAGCAACCTATCATACATTTCATGCTGGATTTTGTGTTTCAGGTTTCTTTCATTTTTTTCTTCATCTTGCATTTTTCAGGACAACCTTATCAAATAGGCATTAGTCTAGGGCCCAAAATCAAAGTAAGCACCACATACACTATAGAGTCTCCGAGAGCGCTGAGATTGATGTTGTTATGGTAACAGTCTTACCCATCTTTCCAGGGCCAGTGGAAGCATTTTTTAATACACAGGAGAAAGTGCCTTTTTTGTGCCCCCCCCCCCCCCCGAAACATCCCCCCCCCCAATCCCATGACTCCCCATATCCCTTATCTATCCTCCCTCTCCCCATATCTCTGTCCCTGCCTCATCTTTCTCACCTCTTCTGTTCTCTCCCTCTCCCCCCATCTCTGTTCTCTCCCTCCCCCCATCTCTGTTCTCTCCCCCTGCATTATCTCTAAACACGGGGAGTGTGAGCAGTTCTTACTGAACACCGGTCTGCTTCAAAGGGAGGGGGCGGACTTCGCACCCTCCACCCCCTCCCAGGCTGCTCCACAGTGGCCGTGTAGAGAGCTGGTGAGGGGAGATCATCTCCCCAGCCAGTGCCTCTACCGGCATTTTTTTCCTCCACCAGGGCTGGCGCCCCCCTTTGCTGCGGTGCCCTAAGGTGGCTGGCTGAGCAGCCTTACGGTGGCGCCGGCCCAGTCTATTTCCAAGCCCTCCATTTTGTGTTATCACACAGAGCTTGCTCAAAAGTACAATTTCCTGCATTCCAGGCACTTGAAACAGCTACGTTCAACAGAGAGAATCTGATACCATTGGAACATTTAATGACAGCATTTACCCAGATAGGGGCATGTGGGAGAGCCAGTCCACCTCCAGTGTACTCAGTACCAGACTGGGAATAAAAACCAGCCTTGAAAATAATTTTATACCAGCCCCATAGCATACCATTATTTTTTTTTTGAAAATAGGAAAACCGTGCACTTAAAAAACATATTTGAAGACAGTATTAATTAAAAATAAGACTGATACATCACAGTATTAAGCCTAGCACGCAGATTGCACTCACAAGATTTTAAACAGCACCCCGATTGCACTCACAAGACTTGCCCCGGCATCCAGAACCTACTCCAGCACTGAGATAGTGCTCACAGGACTAGCTACAGCACCAAGCCCATCATTGAGAATGCACCACAGAACTTTTCCTGAAGGGGTAGAATCTGATCTCTGGATGGGCACTGCCCATGTCTGTCTGTCTTTTCCTCTTCCCCATGTCTGTCTGTCTGCCTTTTCCACTCCCTTTGTCTGTCTCTCTTTTCCTTTCCCCCATGTATGTAGACTCTCTTCTCTACCCCCATATCTGTATTATCCCTCTTTTCCTCCCTCATGTCAGTAATCTCTCTCCGCTCCCCCTCATGTCTGTAATCTCTCTCTCTGCTCCCCCCTCATGTCTGTAATCTCTCTCTCCACTCCCCCTCATGTCTGTAATCTCTGTCTCCTCTCCCCCCTCATGTCTGTAATCTCTCTCTGCTCCCCCCTCATGTCTGTAACCTCTCTCTCTGCTCCCCCTCATGTCGGTAATCTCTGTCTCCCCCCCCCCTCATGTCTGTAATATCTCACTGCTCCCCCCTCCTGTCTGAAATCTCTATCTCTCTGCTCCCCCCTCATGTCTGTAATCTCTCTCTCCACTCCCCCCTCATGTCTGTAATCTCTCTTTGCTTCCCACTCCTGTCTGTAATCTCTATCTCTCTGCTCCCCCTCATGTCTGTAATCTCTATCTCTCCGCTCCCCCCTCATGTTTGTAATCTCTCTCTCCACTCCCCCTCATGTCTGTAATCTCTCTCTGCTCCCCCTGATGTCTGTAATCTCTCTCTCCACTTCCCGCTCATGTCTGTAATCTCTATCTCTCCACTCCCCCCTCATGTCTGTAATCTCTCTCTCCACTGCACCCTCATGTCTGTATTCTCTCTCTACACTTCACCCTCATGTCTGTAATCTCTCTCCGCTCCCTCCTCATGTCTGTAATCTCTCCCCCCCCCCTCATGTCTATAATCTCTTTCTGCTCCCCCGTCATGTCTATAATCTCTTTCTGCCCCCGCCTCATGTCTGTAATCTCTATCTCTCCATTACCCTTTATTTCTATAATCTCTCTCTCCACTCCCCCCTCATGTCTGTAATCTCTATCTCTCCACTCCCCCCTCATGTCTGTAATCCCTCTCTCCACTCCCCCCTCATGTATGTAATCTCTCTCTCCACTCCCCCCTCATGTATGTAATCTCTCTCCACTCCGACCTCATGTCTGTAATCTCTCTTTCCACTCCCCCTTCATGTCTGTAATCTCTCTCTCCACTCTCCCCTCACGTCTGTAATCTCTATCTCTCTGCTCCCCCCATGTCTTTAATCTCTCTCTCTCCACTCCATCCTCATGCCTGTAATCTCTCTCGACTCCTCCTTCATGTCTGTAATATCTCTCTCTCCACTCCCCCCTCATGTCTGTAATCTCTCTCTCCACTCCCCCCTCATGTCTGTAATCTCTTTCTCCGCTCCCCCTCATGTCTGTAATCTCTCCCCACTCCCCCCTCATGTTTGTAATCTCTCTCCACTCCCCCCTCATGTCTGTAATCTCTCTCTCCACTCCAACCTCATGTCTGTAATCTCTCTTTCCACTCCCCCCTCATGTCTGTAATCTCTCTCCGCTCTCCCCTCATGTCTGTAATCTCTATCTCTCTTCTCCCCCCTCATGTCTGTAATCTCTCAATCTACTCCCCCCTCATGTCTGTAATATCTCTCTCCACTCCCCCCTCATGTCTGTAATCTCTCTCCACTCCCCCCTCATGTCTGTAATCTCTCTCTCCACTCCCCCCTCATGTCTGTAATCTCTCTCTCCACTCCCCCCTCATGTCTGTAATATCTCTCTCCACTCCCCCCTCATGTCTGTAATATCTCTCTCCACTCCCCCCTCATGTCTGTAATCTCTCTCTCCACTCCCCCCTCATGCCTGTAATCTCTCTCTCTCTCCATTTCCCCCTCATGTCTGTAATCTCTCTCTCCACTCCCCCCTAATATTTGTAATCTCTATCACTCTGCTCCCCCCACGTGTCTGTAATCTCTCTCTCCACTCCCCCCTCATGTTTGTAATTTCTCTCTCCACTCCCCCTGTCTGTAATCTCTCTTTCCACTCCCCCTCATGTCTGTAATCTCTCTTTCCACTCCCCCTCATGTCTGTAATCTCTCTCTGCTCTCCCCTCATGTCTGTAATATTTATCTCTCTGCTCCCCCCTCATGCCTGTAATCTCTCTCTCCACTCCCCCCTCATGTCTGTAATATCTCTCTCCACTCCCCCCTCATGTCTGTAATCTCTCTCTCCACTCCCCCCTCATGTCTGTAATCTCTCTCTCCACTCCTCCCTCATGTCTGTAATCTCTCTCTCCACTCCTCCCTCATGTCTGTAATCTCTCTCTCCACTCCCCCCTCATGTCTGTAATCTCTCTCTCCACTCCTCCCTCATGTCTGTAATCTCTCTCTCCACTCCTCCCTCATGTCTGTAATCTCTCTCTACACTCCCCCCTCATGTCTGTAATCTCTCTCCACTCCCCCCTCATGTCTGTAATCTCTCTCTCCACTCCAACCTCATGTCTGTAATCTCTCTCTCCACTCCAACCTCATGTCTGTAATCTCTCTTTCCACTCCCCCCTCATGTCTGTAATCTCTCTCCGCTCTCCCCTCATGTCTGTAATCTCTACAGACATGAGGGGGGAGAAGAGAGATAGAGATTACAGACATGAGGGGAGAGCGGAGAGAGATTACAGACATGAGGGGGGTGAAGAGAGATAATCTCTCAATCCACTCCCCCCTCATGTCTGTAATATCTCTCTCCACTCCCCCCTCATGTCTGTAATATCTCTCTCCACTCCCCCCTCATGTCTGTAATCTCTCTCTCCACTCCCCCCTCATGTCTGTAATCTCTCTCTCCACTCCCCCCTCATGTCTGTAATCTCTCTCTCCACTCCCCCCTCATGTCTGTAATCTCTCTCTCCATTCCCCCCTCATGTCTGTAATATCTCTCTCCACTCCCCCCTCATGTCTGTAATCTCTCTCTTCACTCCCCCCTCATGCCTGTAATCTCTCTCTTCACTCCCCCCTCATGCCTGTAATCTCTCTCTTCACTCCCCCCTCATGCCTGTAATCTCTCTCTCTCTCCATTTCCCCCTCATGCCTGTAATCTCTCTCTCTCTCCATTTCCCCCTCATGCCTGTAATCTCTCTCTCCGCTCCCCCCTAATATTTGTAATCTCTATCACTCTGCTCCCCCCACGTGTCTGTAATCTCTCTCTCCGCTCCCCCCTCATGTTTGTAATTTCTCTCTCCACTCCCCCTGTCTGTAATCTCTCTTTCCACTCCCCCTCATGTCTGTAATCTCTCTCTGCTCTCCCCTCATGTCTGTAATATCTATCTCTCTGCTCCCCCCTCATGTCTGTAATCTCTCTCTCCACTCCCCCCTCATGTCTGTAATCTCTCTCTCCACTCCCCCCTCATGTCTGTAATCTCTCTCTCCACTCCCCCCTCATGTCTGTAATCTCTCTCTCTCCGCTCCCCCCTCATGTCTGTAATCTCTCTCTCTCCGCTCCCCCCTCATGCCTGTAATCTCTCTCTCTCCGCTCCCCTCTCATGCCTGTAATCTCTCTCTCTCCGCTCCCCTCTCATGCCTGTAATCTCTATCTCTCCGCTCCCCTCTCATGTCTGTAATCTCTATCTCTCCGCTCCCCTCTCATGCCTGTAATCTCTATCTCTCTGCTCCCCTCTCATGTCTGTAATCTCTATCTCTCTGCTCCCCTCTCATGTCTGTAATCTCTATCTCTCTGCTCCCCTCTCATGTCTGTAATCTATCTCTCTGCTCCCCTCTCATGTCTGTAATCTCTATCTCTCTGCTCCCCTCTCATGTCTGTAATCTCTATCTCTCTGCTCCCCTCTCATGTCTGTAATCTCTATCTCTCTGCTCCCCTCTCATGTCTGTAATCTCTATCTCTCTGCTCCCCTCTCATGTCTGTAATCTCTATCTCTCCACTCCCACCTCATGTCTGTAATCTCTCTCTCTCCACTCCATATCATGACTGAGAGCATCGTGTTCCAAACGCTTACTGTAAAAATACAGTAATGTAAGAAAAGGAATACTTAAAGTAAAAATAAGTTTATTTCACATTTATCAAAAACATTTTCAACATATAGAAAATAAGCTATATGGAGCTGCCTCATCTGAAAAACTGAGTCAGCCGTTCACAGTTTATTATCATATATATAATTTAGCAGAATAGGGCCCAGTTGATTTGATGGTGATATATGCACAATTCTGATTAGAAGCGTGATTTTTAAAAAAAGTACATAAAAGATTCTCTTTCATCCTTTCTGCTTTGTTCACGTATTGTAGATAAACATTGAATATGGATTAGGAACAGTTTACTAACATTACAATGCCACTCTCATTTATATTAAACTAATTGGAATATGAAGACTGCTGCTGCACAGCCTGGCCTGTTTTAATGCTACAGATGAGGCTCTAATTTAAAAGCTGTTGATTAGATGAAAGCAAAGTAGAATTTAGCAAGCCTCCTTTTTATAGCTTTGTAATTAGCAAGTTTGAGATGGAATATTGCCGGAAGGATAATGGTTCATACATAAAATTGAAAGATAAATCCTCGGCACTAAGAAAAATAAATCATTAATTTAATACTATTGCCAAAAATGATGTCAATATAAGTTTATAGGGTTGTGAAAGCAAATATGTGCTTTCTGTGTTAATGTATCACTTATCTCCACTGTTTTTGGATTTCTTGGATAACATGTAGTCAATTCATCAGATGTGTTTTCTTGTAATATACCTCTAGGGGCAAATGCACGAAAGCAAGTGACATCATTATAATATGGGCTAGATTATAAAGTCCCCCAATAATTTTAAAATTGGCGAAAGGGATTTAACTGGAATTTTTTTTATTCTGTGACCATACCACACTGTTTATAAAGACAGCACTGAACCACTGTTCTGTATAGTAATTATCACAAACAGTGATTCAGTGACAGCCGGTAAAAAAGAATAGGCAAAGAACACCACCCTTTGAGAGCCTTGAGGGTGGACAGTGAAAGTCACTGCACATCCCCCTGGCACACAAAGAGTGCGCTGTGAAAGAGAAATACATTTATTAAATGTAACCCCAATTATCAGCAACACCCTGGCTCCTCATACTCAAACACAGAATCAAATCCCAGCCCCCAAATTTGTCTGGTTTCACAAATACCGCCAATTCCAAAATCACAACTCAGATATTTAAAGCAATGGTTTAATGCAAATGAAACAATGATTTAATGCAATTCAAGAAACAAATGGACAAAAAGTTTTTTTGAAGAGGGTGGGAAACAAAATGCCAGGAGATATAAGGGGAACAAATATCTAACTGGTGCCCCTTTTATAAACCTCTGGCCAGAGATAGGATTAAAGGAGCTACTGCTCATGGTTCCATTAGCATAGTTACCAACATCAGCCATGTTTCCAGGGACAGATATTTGTTCCACATGCTTCTACATGCAATTTGCAGCCAGGCAGTGGCGTCCCGAGGGGGGTGCGGACCGCACCGGGTGACAGCATCCGGTGACTCTGTTTCGCTCCTCAGACGTCCGGCCGGGGACACGGAACAGCAGCCAGGCGGTAAATGATGGGGAAGGGGGGGAGGAGGGAGAAAGAAAACTAGCACTGGAATAGCACAATATTCCTGCTATCTGACTGGCACAATCTTACTGGGCTCTGAATGGCACAATCTTACTGGGCTCTGAATGGCACAATATTCCTGGGCTCTGCCTGGCACAATATTCCTGGGCTCTGCCTGGCACAATATTCCTGGGCTCTGCCTGGCACAATATTCCTGGGCATCTGACTGGCACAATATTCCTGGGCATCTGACTGGCACAATATTCCTGGTATCTGACTGGCACAAGAATACTGGGCTCTGCATGGCATATAACTGGCATCTGACTGGCACAATATTCCTGTTATCTGACTGGCACAATATTACTGGACTCTGCATGGCACAATATTCCTGTTATCTGACTGGCACAATATTACTGGACTCTGCATGGCACAATATTCCTGGTATCTGGCTGGCACAATATTACTGGACTCTGCATGGCACAATATTCCTGGTATCTGGCTGGCACAATATTACTGGGCTCTGCATGGCACAATATTCCTGTTATCTGACTGGCACAATATTACTGGACTCTGCATGGCACAATATTCCTGGTATCTGGCTGGCACAATATTACTGGACTCTGCATGGCACAATATTCCTGGTATCTGGCTGGCACAATATTACTGGGCTCTGCATGGCACAATATTCCTAGTATCTGATTGGCACAATATTACTGGGCTCTGCATGGTACAATATTCCTGGTATCCGACTGGCATAATATTACAGGCATCTGACTGGCACAATATTCCTGGTATCTGACTGGCACAATATTACTGGGCTCTGCATGGCACAATATTCCTGATATCTTACTGGCACAATATTAATGGGCTCTGCATGGCACAATATTCCTGGTATCTGACTGGCACAATAGTACTGGGCTCTGCATGGCATAATATTACTGGCATCTGACTTGCACAATATTCCTGGGCTCTGAATGGAACAATATTCCTGGTATCTGACTGGCACAATATTCCTGGGCTCTGCATAGCATAATATTATTGGCATCTGACTGGCACAATATCCCTGGTATCTGACTGGCACAATATTCCTGGGCTCTGCATAGCATAATATTATTGGCATCTGACTGGCACAATATTCCTGTGCTCTGACTGGCACGGTATTACAGGCATCTGACTGGCACGGTATTACAGGCATCTGACTGGCACGGTATTACAGGCATCTGACTGGCACGGTATTACAGGCATCTGACTGGCACGGTATTACAGGCATCTGACTGGCACGGTATTACAGGCATCTGACTGGCATAATATTACAGGCATCTGACTGGCACAATATTCCTGGTATCTGACTGGCACAATATTACTGGGCTCTGCATGGCACAATATTCCTGATATCTTACTGGCACAATATTACTGGGCTCTGCATGGCACAATATTCCTGATATCTTACTGGCACAATATTACTGGGCTCTGCATGGCACAATATTCCTGATATCTTACTGGCACAATATTAATGGGCTCTGCATGGCACAATATTCCTGGTATCTGACTGGCACAATAGTACTGGGCTCTGCATGGCATAATATTACTGGCATCTGACTGTCACAATATTCCTGGTATCTGACTGGCACCATATTACTGGGCTCTGACTGGCACAATATTCCTGGTATCTGACTGGCACCATATTACTGGGCTCTGAATGGCACAATATTCCTGGTATCTGACTGGCACAATATTACTGGTAACTGAATGGCACAGTATTACTGGGCTCTGAATGGCACAATATTACTGGCATCTGAATGGCACAATAATTAATGCATCTGAATGGCACAATATTACTGGTATCTGAATTGCACAATTTTACTGGCATATGAATGGCACAATAATGCTGGCATATGAATGGCACAGTGGTATTGGCAACTGGCATAATAATACTGGCATATTAATGGGCAAATTGGCTGTGGCTTATTAATGACAAAATGATACCGGCATATCATTGGGCAAATTGTCTGTTATAAAGAGAGAGAGATATGTCTGTATGTATAGTATTGTTTTAGAATTGTACAATTGTCACCTCGTGGGGCTGCTGTGTGTTGCATAATTAATGGCGGTTCCATGTGTGCATAATTATGGGGAGCTTGTGTGTTGCATATTTATTGGGCCCCATGTGTGGCATAATTAAGGGACTCTTGTGTGGCATAATTATGGGGCACCTGTATGTGTGTGGCATAATTATGGGGCACCTGTGTGTGTGGCATAATTGATTGGGCAGAGGTGAGGCATAAATAGTGGGGCTCTGGTGTGGCATAATTTATGGGGCTCCGGTGTGTGACATAGTTATGGGACTCCTGTGTGTGGCATAGTTAATAGGCCATGTAACTGGTATTACTAGGGAATCTGTTTGGCATTGTATTGGAGGAAATCCAGACGGTGACATGATGAGTTTCCGCACCGGGTGACACCAACCCTAGTGACGCCCCTGCAGCCTGGAAATCTGTAGGATGGGTAAACGCACAGACACATTCCAATTAATTAATCATGGTAGGTCCTATGAGATCTCCACACCGATTAATTCAGTGGATTGTGTCTGATCGTATATCCATCCTACATGCGGCCGGGTTGCATTTTGCATGCTCTTTCTGCAGCATGTGGAACTAATATGTGTCCCTGGAAACATGGTCAATGTTGGCAACTATGCAGTAGGAGGAAAAATTGGGAAAATATGAATAATTTTTTTTTTAAAATAAACCCTGCCTTCCAATCTGCCATATCATGGAGTTGTTCTCTGCGACGTGGCAGAGCTGACTGATATGCGGCGTCAACGAACACACTTCCAGCTCTTTTTCTCATTCACCATGAAGAGAAAGTTATAAAAAATTATTTTTTTAATACTTTACACAATTAAGTGTTCTATACTATTTACCAGGGTAAAATGTGCAGTAACCAATGGTAACAAGTGTAGCCGGTCACTCGTTTGATTGCAGGTTTGAGTGTAAATACTGACAACCTCCAATCATGGCCTAAAAATCAATTGTCTACCTGAAAACACAGTGAAAAGCACATTAATGAACTGTTTTTTTACTCGGACACTGACAGATAGTGCACTCCAGTAAAACACACATTAACCATCAGTGGGGAGCAGTACTTTGCTGCACTTACCTCAAATAGTTTATACTGCCAGAACTCTATTGATCTCAATGTATAGTATGCATATATTGTTTTTTTTCCATATGTTTGAATTATTCTTATCTAACTGTAAAACATAACCTTAGTACACGTATTTATTCATGCCTCAAATAAAATGCAACAATCGCAGCATATACAATATACCATGGTACTTAGTGGTGGACTAACCATATAGCTATGATTTCTATTGTAATCTAAGGTATATAGAGGGGCATGTACTAAAAAAAAAAAACGCAAATATTTTTTATGTGCAAAACTCTTTTTGCTCCTATTGCAATGTACTAAACATTTAACACTCAAATAGTACATACGAGCAAATTGCGAATAAAAACCAGGCACAATTGCGAATAAAAACAGGCAAGTTTGCGAATATTTTTTCTACCTCTTTTGATAGCACTTGCTAAAAGTTGGTGTAATTTTCCCATGCAAATAAGAATTATTTTTCACAAAATATTCGCGAAACTCTTTAGCATGTGCAAATCTAATTGCAATTTATTAGCGCAACTGGAAAAATTCACGCTAAATAAAAATAAACGGAAGAGGCGCAAATCGGGAAAAACAAGCGCAAAATGTTACAAATAGTCGCAAATTGCTCCTTACTCATGTTTTACCTACTTTTTTCCCCACTGCACTTGTTTAGTACATGACCCCCTTTAGTGATCTGAGACACATTTCTCAAGTCGTTGAATATCCGAATATGAAAGTATCGCTTTAAAAGTATCACTGAAATAAGTTAATTTCTCCATTTCATGGGTTTAAATGAGGTTAATGAATCCATTTACACCACTATAAATAAAACACTGACTTCAGAAAGCAATTTAATAAACCCCAAAAAACTGTAAAGCCTGAAATCCCTCTGGCATTTTATCAAATGTACAGTTTATAGACATAGTCATATATTATTAAAGATAAGGATGAGAGCAAATTCGGTGTGTTTCTATCTTTTACATTTCACTAACAAACATTGGCATTACATGAACAGCTCCCAGGGCACTGTGCATTTACTTTTAATCTACTATAAAACTACTTAAGCGGAAGTAAATTATGTCTGAATGGTGGCTCCATGAGATATAAAACGCAAAGCATCAAACTGGCAGTAAACAAGAATGAAACTGGGTAATAAGACTATTAGGAACATGTAGAAGGTATACTTCTGGTTCTATAGTAGCCTGTAGTTCTTCTGGCCTGTGTCCAAAACATGACTCTAAGTGCACTTAGACACCAACTAAGCCCTTTATCCTTCCAAGGTAAACAAAATGAGTGATATTAAATTAGGTAATGATAACATTACTAGATATTGGGCAATTGTAACATCCCTTGGACATACTTCATAACAAGAGACTATCTCAATGTACATTTCCTGGTGAAATAATATTATTATAATTATTATCGTTATTATTAAAAATGAGAGTGATGGAACAAAAAATGTATATTATTATTATTATTATTAAATGGTGCAAAAGTTTAAGGTCAGACGTAGTAGGTTCATGTAGTGGTCGGATGAGTAAATCCTCTAAGGAGGCTTTAACAAAGGTTTGTGAGATTTGTTCTGTTTGGATGCTCATCTCTCTATTAAGAAAGAGAACCTGAACCTTAATTATAGAGTTTGTTATAGACAGAAGAAATAATTGTTACCTATATATGTGCATCACTGATTCCAAGCAAATTCAAGTCAGAGGCTGAACCTCAAATGCTTGCAGTAAAACTTAGCTTTGATTCACATTCAGTAAACTCACTGACAAACTTTTATATAGATTCAAGGTACAGCTACGAAAATCCTGACGCGTTTTCCCCACACTAGCCAGACTTGGCTAATTACTCAACGTACGCCTGTGTATGTCATGTGTTGCAATGTATTAAAAACACAAAAGGATACAGAGTTTCCTGAGAATTATTTAACATCAAACATTGCATTTTTCTAAAATTTTGGAAAAAGATAAAAAAAGCTTCCTGCAATCTATTAATAATAAATTATAAATGCAGTATGCACATGTGAACATATCCTCAGATTACATGTTCCTTTCAAAATAACAGCTGACATACCATTCAGAATGTATATCAAAAGACTTACCAGTAGCCAATTACAAATCGGAAAAATAGATGATGGAAAAGAAGACGTTTGTGCATTGCTCTATGAGGCATCAAAAGGGAGATGTGACTCTGGTTTTCCTACAGGGGATTTAGTCATGGGATCACAAACATGATCTAAGAGTGTAGATGCTCCATGATTCTTTTTTTAATCAGCCCCGACTACAATTCATATGCTCCATACTACAACTTAACTGATAAGTAAACTGCAAGAGAACTGCAACAATCAGGTATCAGATTGAAGACAAGTAGAAAAGGTTTCGTAATTCAGCTATTAGGCCTGCTTTTTTACAGTTCCCTTGACAAGTCACCACAGCTAACTTTTTTTGTGAATAGACCTTTGGTGAAAGCATTGAGATACAATTGATAAGCTTTGAAAAGTGTTACTAACCCTCTATAGAAGTGATAGGATTTTAATACCTTTGTCAACACCATGTACAAATAAATAAAATACAGCTGGGAAATGCTGTTCTGGGATTCTTGAAAATTTGAATTTGATTTATTAGCCTATATATATTATAAAGTGTGTAGTAACTAGAACATTGTGGAATCGAAATGGCTTTAAAACTGGCTTTGGCCTTCAGTGATAGCCTAAATTATCAGGATTTAAATAACATGAAAGGACACATGCAAAGTCAGAGAACAATATAATGGAGTCCTCTACGCTTGAGATCGGAGTAAATATCCTGAGACTTCTCCGGTACACTGATCAATAAGGATGGCAACAGATTGCAGTTGAGCAGTAATTACTGAAGGATTGTACATGTATGTACTTTAAAAAGCGAACATATCTATCTAAGGTATGCTAGCTATGACACAAGCAAATACATTAATGCTAATGGCATACCTAGAATTACAGTGAATGCTTGTGTTCCCACAATGCAACTGGGCTTTCCATCCTGCTGGTAGACCATGTTTGAGGCCAATGTGAAGTCCATGAAGTATTTATTTGAAAGAAAGGGGGCAACCCAACATTTAAAGCTCTGCTATGCATTGTCTGTGTTCATATCTGAACACAACCCACTCCCCAGAGAAGAATTAAATGTACAATACAATATATTGAGTGCAATCTCCATATTTATTTTTAATCTTTTTAGAAAACAAAGCTAGTCATATAATTATTTGCATGGTATAGAATAGATGATCTTTAACTTTGACAATGCCAGGTCTGTATATGTTGACTGTCACTAGCAACCTATGGTTATGGATACCAAATCGTACTTGCAGGACACCACACATTTTTTAAATAAATTGGTGGCATTTTCTGAATTGACTCATGATATGTTGATCTGTAGATCTGTTTGATGGACATTACCAGCTGTACACATGTACATTAATATTAATTAGGACTCCAAGCTATGCAGCTGCCATAATTACATGCATCCTATAGAGCAGCAATACAAAATAGAGTTGTACAAGTGGTTGTATATGTGAACTATTTTCAGTACTAAGGAAAGCCCCTCCTGGACTCCATGTATAAATATATTTTTGAAGAGGAATTTGTTTACATCTGCCATTTTTAACCCCTTAAGGACAGAGCCTTTGAAACATTTTTGTCCTTTCTGGACAATGGCTATTTTAACATTTCTGTGCTGTTTGTGTTTAGCAGTAATTTTCTTCTTCGTCATTTGCTGTACCCACACATATTATATATTGTTTTTATTAGACATGTGCATTCGTTTTCGGACGAATGCATTTTCGGACGAAAATAGCATTTTCGTCCATTCGTCCGAAAAACGAATAACGAAAATTTTAACTAACAAAATCCGAATGAACGAATGGTTAATAAACGAAAATCATTCGTTCATTCGTCCATTCGTCCATTCGTGCTATTGGCATTCTAAACCGAAATAGAGTCGGTTTACAATACCAATAGCATTGTACTACATTCCATAAACCGACATGAATGACTTTCGGTTTATGGAATGCATGTAATGCTATTAGCTTCCTATAAACCGAAATTGAGTTCCCATTCATACGAATAGGTCAATTGACCTATTCGTATGAATGGGGACTCTTTCGGTTTATAGAAAGCCAATAGCAGCATGTATTCTATAAGCCGAAAGTCTTTAAAACAAACGACGTTCGGTTTATAGAATACATGTAATGCTATTGCTGTTCTATAAGCCGAAAGACATTCGGCTTATAGAACAGCAATAGCATTACATGCATTCTATAAACCGAACGTCGTTCGTTTTAAAGACTTTCGGCTTATAGAATACTATTGGCATTCTATAAACCTAACTAGAGTCCCTCCTCATTCATAAGAATTTCTTATGAATGGGGACTCGACTCTAGTTCGGTTTATAGAAAGCCAATAGTATTCTATAAGCCGAAAGTCTTTAAAACGAACGACGTTCGGTTTATAGAATACATGTAATGCTATTGCTAAACTATAAACCGAACGACTTTCGGTTTATAGAATAGCCATAGGATTACATGTAGTGCATAAGCCGAAAGTCTATAAACCGAAAGTCGTTCGGTTTATAGGCTGTCGGCATTTTACTACACGAAGACAAAGTCTCCATTCATAATTTTATGAATGGAGACTTTGTCTCCGTGTAGTAAAATGCCGAAAGTCTATAAACCGAACGATCGGTTTATAGACTTTCGGCTTATATAATACATGTAATCCTATGGCTATTCTATAAACCGAAAGTTCGGTTTATAGAATAGCAATAGGAATACATGTATTCCATAAGCCGACAGCCTATAAACCGAACGTTCGGTTTATAGGCTGTGGGCATTTTACTACACGGAGACAAAGTCTCCATTCATAATTTTATGAATGGAGACTCTGTCTCTGTATAGTTAAATGCCGGCTTTTAACTATACGGAGACAAAGTCTCCATTTATAATTTTATGAATGGAGACTCTGTCTCCGTATAGTTAAATGCCCACAGCCTATAAACCGAACGTTCGGTTTATAGGCTGTGGGCATTTAACTATACGGAGACAAAGTCTCCATTCATAATTTTATGAATGGAGACTCTGTCTCTGTATAGTTAAATGCCGGCTTTTAACTATACGGAGACAAAGTCTCCATTTATAATTTTATGAATGGAGACTCTGTCTCCGTATAGTTAAATGCTATTGTATTCTATAAACCGACTCTATTTCGGCTTATAGAATGCAATAGTACTACGAATGGACGAATGAACGAATGATTTTCCTTTATTAACCATTCGTTCATCCGGCTTTAGTTAGCTTAGCATTTTCGTTCTTCGTTTTTCGGGCGAATGGACGAAAATGCAATTTTCGGACGAAAATGCATTCGTCCGAAAACGAATGCACATGTCTAGTATATATTCACATGTAAATTGCTTTTTAAATAATAAATTATGATATAAAAAAATCTTGTTTTTATTTCCTTTTATGTGACAAAGCTGCCTCTCTCTTTCCCTTGCCCCCAGATTTGTCGCTCTCCCCCCCTTAGTGTTGTCTCTCTCTCACCCTCCCTTTGGCTCCCCCCTCGCTCCCCTTGTGTCTGTCTCTTCCCCCCTTCCCTCCCCTTGTTTCTCTCTGCCCCCCCCCCCTTGTTATTCTGTCCCCCCCTCACCTGTTTCTTGCTCCCTGGTGGCTAGTGGGGGCAGCCGGGGGATGTATGCACTATACATAATAGACGGAAGTGTCGGGCAGCATGGAGGTTGTCTGCACAATTCGTGCAGACATCCCCCAGCTGCCCGATTCTCCCTGGTGGCTAGCGAGGGAGCGGAGGATGTCTGCGCGATGAGCGAGACCTCTCCTGCTGCCGCCCGGCATGACCGCCGGGACTTCTATGATGAAGCTGGGTACTTCCGGCTTCCTCATAAAAGTCCTGGCTGTCGTTCCGGGCGGCAGCAGGGGAGGTCTCGCTCATCGCGCAGACATCCTCCGCTGCCTCGCTAGCCACCAGGGAGAATCGGGCAGCTGGGGGATGTCTGCACGAATCGTGCAGACAACCTCCATGCTGCCCGACACTTCCGTCTATTATGTATAGTGCATACATCCCCCGGCTGCCCCCACTAGCCACCAGGGAGCAAGAAACAGGTGAGGGGGGGACAGAATAACAAGGGGGGGGGGGGCAGAGAGAAACAAGGGGAGGGAAGGGGGGAAGAGACAGACACAAGGGGAGCGAGGGGGGAGCCAAAGGGAGGGTGAGAGAGAGACAACACTAAGGGGGGGAGAGCGACAAATCTGGGGGCAAGGGAAAGAGAGAGGCAGCATTGTCACATAAAAGGAAATAAAAACATGATTTTATTTATATCATAATTTTTTATTAAAAAAGCAATTTACATGTGAATATATACTAGACATGTGCATTCGTTTTCGGACGAATGCATTTTCGTCCGAAAATTGCATTTTCGTCCATTCGCCCGAAAAACGAAGAACGAAAATGCTAAGCTAACTAAATCGAATGAACGAATAGTTAATAAAGGAAAATCATTCGTTCATTCGTCCATTCGTAGTACTATTGCATTCTATAAGCCGAAATAGAGTCGGTTTATAGAATACAATAGCATTTAACTATACGGAGACAGAGTCTCCATTCATAAATTTATGAATGGAGACAAACGTATAGTTAAAAGCCGACAGCCTATAAACCGAACGTTCGGTTTATAGGCTGTGGGCATTTAACTATACGGAGACAGAGTCTCCATTCATAAAATTATAAATGGAGACTTTGTCTCCGTATAGTTAAAAGCCGGTGTTCTGACAAATTTCTGGAGCAAATTCTCCTGCGCAATCGCAGGAGAATTTGCTCACTGCGCATGCGCATAAAGTTACAGCTGATAACTCAGCTGTAACTTTGTGACCACCGTGCATGAGACAGCTGCGCAACCCACCTCCCGCCCCCTCACACCCGCCGCACACCCCTTCTTACCAGATCATCGACCACAGCGATACACAGCGCATGCGCACGCCTATCCAGCCGTTTGGGAATGCGCGCGTCCGTTGTTGTGTTCTTAAGGTGGTAAGTAACACGGGGCGTCGGGACATAAGGGGGCAAGCATCCTGGTGAGGGCTGCCTCATCTTGATGGGATTTGTGATCCTCCTGCTGTATTATTGATGCAGCAGGAGGATCACAAATCCCATCAAGATGAGGCAGCCCTCACCAGGATGCTTGCCCCCTTATGTCCCGACGCCCCATGTTACTTACCACCTTAAGAACACAACAACGGACGCGCACATTCCCAAACGGCTGGATAGGCGTGCGCATGCGCTGTGTATCGCTGTGGTCGATGATCTGGTAAGAAGGGGTGTGCAGGGGGTGTGAGGGGGCGGGAGGTGGGTTGCGCAGCTGGCGCATGCGCGGTGGTCACAAAGTTACAGCTGAGTTATCAGCTGTAACTTTATGCGCATGCGCAGTGAGCAAATTCTCCTGCGATTGCGCAGGAGAATTTGCTCCAGAAATTTGTCAGAACACCGGCATTTAACTATACGGAGACAGAGTCTCCATTCATAAAATTATAAATGGAGACTTTGTCTCCGTATAGTTAAAAGCCGGCATTTAACTATACGGAGACAGAGTCTCCATTCATAAAATTATGAATGGAGACTTTGTCTCCGTGTAGTAAAATGCCCACAGCCTATAAACCGAACGTTCGGTTTATAGGCTGTCGGCTTATGGAATACATGTATTCCTATTGCTATTCTATAAACCGAACGTTCGGTTTATAGAATAGCCATAGGATTACATGTATTATATAAGCCGAAAGTCTATAAACGGATCGTTCGGTTTATAGGCTTTCGGCATTTTACTACACGGAGACAAAGTCTCCATTCATAATTTTATGAATGGAGACTCTGTCTCTGTATAGTTAAATGCCGACAGCCTATAAACCGAACGACTTTCGGTTTATAGACTTTCGGCTTATATAATACATGTAATCCTATGGCTATTCTATAAACCGAAAGTCGTTCGGTTTATAGAATAGCAATAGGAATACATGTATTCCATAAGCCGACAGCCTATAAACCGAACGTTCGGTTTATAGGCTGTCGGCATTTTACTACACGGAGACAAAGTCTCCATTCATAAAATTATGAATGGAGACTTTGTCTCCGTGTAGTAAAATGCCCACAGCCTATAAACCGAACGTTCGGTTTATAGGCTGTCGGCATTTTACTACACGGAGACAAAGTCTCCATTCATAATTTTATGAATGGAGACTCTGTCTCTGTATAGTTAAATGCCGACAGCCTATAAACCGAACGACTTTCGGTTTATAGACTTTCGGCTTATGTAATACATGTAAACCTATGGCTATTCTATAAACCGAAAGTCGTTCGGTTTATAGAATAGCAATAGGATTACATGTATTCCATAAGCCGAAAGTCTATAAACCGAAAGTCGTTCGGTTTATAGACTTTCGGCTTATAGAATACAAGTAATACTATTGCCTTTCTATGAACCGAACGAGAGCCCCATTCATAAGAATTTCTTATGAATGGGGCTCTCGTTCGGTTTATAGAAAGCCAATAGTATTACATTGTATTCTATAAAACGAACGAAAAAAATTAACGAAACGAAAATAATGAACGAATTTCGTCTGAAACGAATGCACTAATGAACGAAATTCGTTTTAGACGAAATAAATAACATTTTCGTCCGAATGGACGAAAACGAAACGAAAATTTTAGTTTTGCACATGTCTAGTGTTTATCGGGACAAAAAGGGCTTTCTATGGATGCCATATTTTTGATCATATCTTATCATATTATTAAAAAAAAATAATAAAATATGGTAAAAAAAAAAAAAAAACACACAAATTTCTTTGTTTTTATTTGAAACAACTTCTCCTCATCGACAATAGCGAACGAAAAAACATGCTAAATAGATTCTACTATTTCTCCTGAGTACAGGGATACCACCCATGCATAGGTTTGTTGGGTTGTTTGGGGGCTAAAATGCCAAATTTGTGAGGTGCAGTTTTTGGTTTTCCAAATTGAAATTTTGACATGCAGACCGCCTGCACCCATGTCCCATTTGGGACATATTTGAAACCAGCCAGTGTATTTTACCCCATCAACCCATATATTTTTTAAAAGTAGACACCCTACGCTATTTCAAATGGTGGTATTTTAACACTTTCCATGCACTAATTCTACCACCAGCCTTTGTCAAAGTTTGTGGTAGTAATTTTTGTGTGTTTTTTTTTCACAAATATTGTATTTTAGACATAAATTCACAGATTTTGGTATGTGTCACTGCCAAACAATAACCCAATATGTGTTCAACAACATCTCCTGAGTACAGGGATACCACCCATGCATAGGTTTGTTGGGTTGTTTGGGGGCTAAAAGTGCCACATTGTGAAGGTGCGCATTTTCAACTTGGAATATTGACGTGTAGCCAGCCTGAGCCCATCTTTCATTTGGGACTTTTTTTTAAAGTAGGACAGTGTATTTTACCCCAAAAAGTATATATTTTGTAAAAGTAGACACCCTAGGCTATTTTAAATGGTGTTATTTTAACACTTTCCATGCACCAATTCTACCACCAGCCTTTGTCAAAGTTTGTGGTAGTCATTTTATTGTGTATTTTTTCCCACATTCATTGTACTTTAGACACAAATTCACATATTTCGGTATGTGTCACTGACAAACAATACCACAATATATGTTCAGCAACATCTCCCGAGCACAGGGATACCACCCATGCATAGCTTTGCCAGCTTTGTTGGGTGTTGAAAGGCTACATTTGAGAGGTGCGCTTTTTGATTTTCAAACTTGCAATTTGAACATGTAGAGCAAGGAAGTGGTTAATAGCTCTTATAAGAGCCTTTGTAGTACTGTACAAAAAAATTAACCCCTAAAAATGCACAGACAAGAAAAAATGTTCTGCTGTGCAGTGATCAGTGGCAGGGAAGGGGTTAATACACTACACTATACAAAGGGTATGGCTTTTATAAAAGCCCTTGGGACTCACAATTTTTTAACATTTAATTTAATTTATTACAATTAAAAAATTATGTTATACAGATCTGTCTCTTTCCCTCACTAAAACTCAAGTGAGGAGAGGGAGGCAGATCCATATGGGTCAGAACAATATTTACCAATATTGATCGAACCAGACGAATGGTGATGCTCATCTGAGAAATCACCAAACCACCTTTGCCACTGATCGGCTGTTACTGATCGCTATACACGTGTTCAGACAGCTTCAAAAGGAATACACGTAATCCCCTAGTGGGTATAATTAACCCCTAGCGAGTCTGACAAAAAAAATGCTGATAGCAAAAAAAAAAATCCTTCTGCGACTAGATTGCTCCATATGCGCTGCTTAGGCAGTGACCATATGCACTGCTTAGGCAGTGACCATATGTGCTGCTTAGGAAGTGATATACGGCAAGGAAGAGGTTAATAGCTCTTATTTTAAAAAATTTTACGTTAAACGTAGTCCCCTAGCGGGTATAATTAACACGTGACGGGTGTAATAAAAAAGTTTTTAAAAAATTAAAAATGCTTCTGCAGCAAGATTGCTGCATTTGCGTCAGATCTCTGCTTAGGCAGTGATCTACAGCAAGAAAGGGGTTAATCTCTCTTAAAAGAGCTTTTTTTTATACTGTAATGAATTACAGTAAAAAAAAATTAACCCCTAAAAAATGCACAGACAGCAAAAAATGTGCTGCTGTGTATGATCACTGCGTACACAGCGATCAATGGCAGGGAAGGGGTTAAATGGCTTTTATAAAAGCCCTTGGTGTTTAAAATTTTATTAAATATTTGTTTTATTATTTTATTTTTATTTTTTACTTTATCTGATCTGTCTCTCTCCCTTACTAAAACTAGTAAGGTGAGGGAGGCAGATCAATACTTGTCAAAGGCAATATTTGCTAATATTGCCTTTGACAGTATGATAAGTGCTCATCAGAGCACTTGCCATACATGCCTGCACACAGATCACATAGATCTGTTGTGCCGGCATCGATTGGCTCCCCCTAGAGCATCGGAAGTGAAATACTTTCACTTCCGATGCTCTTGCCATTAGAAGGGAAGCGCTGCCTGTATAGGCAGCGTTCCCTTCTACTGAACCGATGGGGTCGCTCAGGAGAGCGACCACCATCGGTTCTGGGGAGCATCAAGGTGTTAAGTGCCTCGCTGGCGAGGCACTTTAACAACACCGGAGATGCTTAGAAAGCGAACGATCGTTCGCTTTCCAAGCACATGTGTGCAGCGGGCGCAGCCATTTTTAAATGGCTGCTACGATCACTCCGTGGAGTGATCGTAGCGCGCCCCTGCACATTTGGGGGGTGTTGCACAATGCCTCTACCTAGAGGCATTGTAGCAACACCGTTAGAGTAAAGAAAGCGACCGCTGGTCGCTTTCTTTACTCAGTTTAGTGCATGACGTGCCAGGCACGTCACCTGTCGGCAAGTCCTCGATTTGCCGTGACGTGCCTGGCACGTCATCTGTCGTTAAGGGGTTAATATGGATACATTTGTGGCTGACATAAATAGATGACAGTTTCTTAGATTGTAAGCTTGCGAGCAGGGCTCTCTACCCGCACGTAAGAGTCTGTTCTAGTTTGTCGGAGCTATACAAATCAATGTTAATGTAATTTCAAAGGGCCTTATTGCATTCAAAGAGATGCTGTACTCATGTGAGAAAAGCTCAACATTCACAATGGAGTATAACTTCTATATAACTTCTATCCTACATGGAGAATTCAATATTTCGCCCAAAAATGTATGTCTAAATATGTTATGTCAACCAACACTTGCATTATATACCCATTCTGCCCCGAATACAACACTATAGAGTATTTTTGTGCTTTACAAATAAACATATTTGGTATAGTCACAATGCCTGGTACATAATTACAAGTAATAATACTATAATACAATATTATTATCCAAATAAATGAATCTGCTCGAGTCATTAGGGCCACAGCTCAGATAAAGAGTGTTTAACAGCAAAACAAATGGTCCGTAACATTTGTCTCTTTTTGATGATCCTGTCATAATCAGTAGCTCATTTCATTTGCATAAGAAAAGTCAACTACTTCACAAAAATGATCAAATTCCGATGACTAATGACTTATGACTAATATTTTGAGAGTATGTGATTATAACAGCATCTTGTCTCCATACTCTAGGATACAGATTAAAACGCTTGTTTAACCCATTTAATAAATAGTGAGCTGGATCATTTACACCAATACAAGTGGTCCACAGTCTGAGTTGAATGAAAAAGAAATGGGTGGGATTCACCGAAGTCAATATTGTTATTTGGTAGTTTCATGGATGCATTTAACACCAGAACAAAGTACTGTCATTAGCTAAGCTAATTATACAGCACCTGGCTTGTTGCTAATTTGTGCCTCTATTATCTATCCTTGGTTATTATATATCCTGTGGGTGAACTAATTAAGACATCATTTAGCAGCAGAGAGTAAGTACTATAGCATTGATTGAGTTCTATACTCTAAAGAACAGACACACAGTAGGCTTCAGCGAAATTACAATGGCAATGATCATTCAATGACAGATTCCAGATCAAATGCTAATGTCAGCTTTATGGTAGGGTTGTAAATCCTAGGCATGAATTCCTATACTGGGGAAGTTGTGTAGGAGGTGCAGGCTAAATGAATAGGACTTTAATAACCTCTTCATGTCAAAGGTGCTGCATGTCTTCATCACCCAAACATTGTTTTTACTGTGAATGTAGAGCATAAATAATTGAAAATGATCTATACATTATATTAGCAAAACTGTAAGCAAATGCCTAAACTAGAAGCAAAATGTGTTTTAAATGTGTCTGTGGAGTCTCCTGTTTATGACATCACCTGTGGCACGTTATGCAAATAAACTGTTTTTCATTGGGAAATGTGTCATTTGCATACTGTACCACATGTGATGTCATAAATAGGAAACTTCACAGACACCATAGTTGCCAACATTGTCCATGTTTCCAGAGACGCATATTTTTTCCACATACTGCAGAAAGTGCAGCCTGGCAATCTGTAGGATGCATGTACGCACAGTAGGGTTGCCACCTTTTCCTCAAAAAAATACCGGTCATCAGTGAGGGTGGAGCCACAAAAGGGCAGGGCCACAACAGGTGGAGCCAAAAAGAGGAAGCACTGAATATTCTGAAGGATATCCTGAATGGATATTCCCATTATGCTCAGCCAATCAAATGTTTAGCTGAGCATGATATAAAACTGTATTCCACATTATGTGGAATGCTAATTGTCTCTGGCTGACTTGTGGTATTACAGCTCTTGGAGAATACAGACCCTATAATACTCAGCAAACCTTATTGTTGGCTAAGCATCATGGGGATTGTATTCCAAAAAGAGATTAAGTGCCAACAGTCGGCTCTATCACTGCAACTGTTGTAGTCTGCATTTACCGTGCTCAGTTAGTTTAGAAAATGCTGAGCATCATGGGAAATGTAGTCCACAACAGTCTATAGCCATATCATGTCCCTTACCTCACTGTAAAGAAGGTGGAAGCTGGATCCTCTTCAGCCTGGAAGCTGCCAGGCAGTCAGCTGAAGGATCCACTGTCTGGTGGTCAGCCTGAATGTTTGGTGAAAGCGGAAGGGGTTAGTGCTGCTGGGGGGGAAATGGATATATTTTTGGTGAGGGGGGTATCAGCCTGTATTTGTGGTGACTGATGGGGGGCTTTATGCACCAACACCAAAAATACAGGCTGATCCCTGCCACTCTAGATCTCTCCAATCAGCATCTGCCCCCCCCCCCCCCCCACAGTCTCTCTCTGCCTCCGTTGCTCCCCTCAAACAGCCCCTGTCACCCCAAGCTCCCCAAATAGCCTGTTTGTCACCCCAGTGCTCAGACATGCTCTTGTTAATATACCAGCCCCCAAAAATCTGTCACCCAGCCCCCCCCAAAAAATAGTAGTTAAATTAACCTAATTCAATAAGAACCTGCAAATTTTATAGCCTGCTAGAAAGTGTAAATACCACATTAAATAAAAAGGGTAACTTTTTTTTTTTTTTATAAAACAAACATTAAAATACAGTACTCTAACAATATACAGTACTATCATACACATAAGAGCATGGCAGTGTTTTAGGCATACTTATATGTTTATGTAGTTTTTTTTATATTTTTTAAGGTTATCCTATTGTGTACTGCTTTTTGTTTATTTTTCCTCCTCCCCAAAAATGCTCTCTCTGTCACCCAGCTCTCCCCCAAAAATGCTCTCTGTCACCCAGCTCTCCCCCTAGCCCAAAAATTCTCTCTGTCACTCAGCTCTCCCCCCTAGCCCAAACATGCTCTGCCAGTCAAGCCCCCAGACATTAGCTCAGTCCTCCAAACATGCTCTGCCAGCCCCCAACACACATGCTCTGTCAGCCCAGCCCCCCCAAAGATCCTGTTTCCCCAGCTTACCTTATCCATCCAGGGAGAGCTATCAGTGCTGATAGCTGTGACAGGCATGTCTGCAGTCCGTCTCTCCCTCTCTCAGGGCAGACAGGAAATGGATTTGAGAAGCCACTTCCTGCTGCTGAAACTAGCAGGGAGAGACTGTCAGTGCAGATAGCTGGGGAAACTCAACTATCAGCATTTAAAGGGGCGGCGCCCACATGGAGAGGGGGAAAAACCGGCTTCTGCATTGCCGGTATGTTTCTAAAGCCGGCACCGGCTCCTAAGAGCCGGTTACCGGCTGTGCCGGTAAAATACCGGATGGGTGGCAACCCTAACGCACAGACAAAATCCAATTAATTAATCATGGTAGGGTCTATGAGATCTCCACCCTGATTACTTAATTGGATTGTGTCTGTGTGTAAATCCTTCCTACATACTGCTGGGCTTCACTTTGCATGATCTGTCTGAAGCATGTGGAACAAATATGTGTCCCTGGAAACATGGACGATGTTGGCAACTATGAGACACATTTAAAAGATATTTTTCTCCTAATTTAGGTATATGCTTGCAGTTTTGCTAATACATTATATAGATCACATGTAGAAATCATATGTAATCAGAAGGAAACCAATTACCCAATCAACGTGGTTCTGTGGGACCCACTACTTGATTAGTTAATTGATTTCCTTCTGGTCACATATAACTTCTACACACTGCAAGGCACCTGCAAAAGTTATGTGTGGCTGGTAAAAAATGGTTTAGGTGGCAACCAGGTGTCTGTGACAAAGTCGATTGAAAATAAACTATTAACTTGTTGGTGATCACATATGCCCTGGAAAGTATTAAAGTGCAACCCACGTGGCTCCTGCTCCTATAGTGGCTTTCCTGAAACTGGTGAAAACAGATTCCTTCTTCATACCTTCCTAGTTATATTCTATACTTGATCATATCTTATTGTACAAAGTGCACTAGAGCTGTCAGAAAGGCAGTATGTATACAGAATACAAGAATATTATTTTATCTAGTTTTAAACCCCAAATATTTTTCCCCCAATGTATATTATTGTCATATAGAACACCGACTTAAAAAGATGTGTAGAGAGTTTTGTTATTATCTACTGATTAGACTGGAGTCCTTGGTGCATTTTAATATCAGGTTAACTTAGTTGGAAAATGGGTGTGATAACTGGTTGAAAAAAGGTTGAGTAATGCAGTTTACTTATGCTTTAGTATCTCAATTGTTGGAATGTTTTAGTTGAAGTACTTTCTTGCATATGTTATGCTTTTTTTAAGGATTTAAGACATTAAATGAAGACTAGCACATTTTTTAGCTGGCAGGGCCATTTAAGTAAAAATAGATTACACATTTTCTGCCCAAATCATAAAATGTTTTTAAGCCAGGCGTGCTGTGTTTAAGGAAGCTTCTGAAACACTAATTTAAATAAGGCATGAATTTAAGCAAACCTGCTAACTGATATAAACAGAAGCCAAGAAACAGAGTGAAAACCATCTCAGATGAGATTAATTTGATGAGACAGCAACATAAGTTGAGAACAGGCTGTTTCTTTGATATGGCAAGGAGCAGAAGCAAAAGCATAAGGTTTTTTATTTTATACCTTTTTTTTTTTTTTACAAACAATGCTAGCTGCAGGAATACTGGAAGTAAGTCAGAAAACAAGATGAATATCTTATGGGAAAAGCGTAGCCTGCCCTTCTTTCTGATCCAAATAGAATGTCAAATGTTTACTAAGTAAGTCTACGCCACACTGGACTGCAACTTCACAGACTGTGTATTTAAAGCCTCCTAGCTAGTTCTCATAGATGTACTGATTTATAATACTAAGTTCTTTCCAAAAGTACCAATTGTTAGGTCAATTTAAGCCCTTGGTGACACTTTTTTTTGGGCGACTCATACCGTAAGCCGATCCAAAGTTACATTGTAGTTTAGGCTGAAAAAAGACTTGCGTCCATTAAGTTCAACCCTTTTTCTATCCCATGTTACCGCTGTTGATTCAAAAGAAGGCAAAATAAACACCCCTTCAACAATTTCAAATTCTGCATTCAGTGGGGAAAAAATTCCTTTTTCACTCCAAATGGCAATCAGATTTCTCCTTGGATCAACAAGCACTAAATAAATATGAATGTCTATACTATCATGTATAGCCCTCTGTGCTCCAGCTAATTAAAAAAAAGTATCCAGGCCACATTTAAAGGCATCTTACGTATTTGCTAGAACCACTTCTTCAGGCAGTGAATTCCATATCTTAATTGTCCTTACTGTAAAAAAAATCCCTTCCACTGTCGTAGACTAAATCTCTGTTCTCCAAGTTTTAGCGGGTAACCTCTTAGCGCTTTCTTTCGATACTATTATTTTCATCATATCATATCATTTACTATAAAAAATAATAAAATATGTTTAAAAATGTAAAAAAAAACTTTTTCAAACTTTTACATGAAACATCTTTTACACCTCTACAAATACAAATAAGAAATATGTTAAATAGATTATAATATTTGTCTTGAGTTTATAATTACAGTGACCTATTAACCACAATCCTAACCATAACCATAGCACTAACCCTAACACTATCACTAACCCTAACATTAGCCCTAACCGTAACCATAATGTAACCCTAACCCTAGCTTGAAGACTAATTTGACATTTTTCTTACACTGTAATGCTGCTGACTGCCTCTTGGGGCAGTCTTGCAACAGAGTGACAGAAGTGATCACAGATCTCTTCTGAAGCTCTTGCCCACAACAGGGCAGCGTGGAGTGGCATGCTGCTCTCCAGTGGCACATACCTCTGTTCGGTGGAGAGATCATGGGTGAATTCTGCAGCAAATGTAGGTGTTGCTTAATGCTTCGATATTGAGACATTACAGGAACACCTCCTGTTAGTGAACATTGATCACTAGCACTGCTTATTTTACCACAGGACATGCCAGGCAGCAGCTTTTCTGCCTGGACATGCCTGGCATGTCCAATGTCTCAAGGGTTAAGGTCTAAAGTTTGAGTGTAAGCATTTAGTTCATGCTTAGCTAAAAGCCCTATGTAAAGCCACTGCTTACTTCAAAAAGTGTACACGAAGATTGAGGGTTGCATGAGTTTATTCAGGCCTAGGGCAGCAGAAAAATCTAAATACCAATGACTTAAAAAAACAGATAATATCTTAACATACCTTTCCTGGTTAAATATAGTACTTTGTAATTCTTATTAACATATTCACAGAAAGACACATCTCTAACGTGCAATCTGCACATCGCACATATTGTGATCTGTAGTAAATTTTTTAGTGTTCTGTTTTTTCATAAATAATAATGGGTGTTTTTCTTTGTAGTGCATTTCAAATGAATAGAAAATCAGAAATTCTGGTCTATTCTATTCCATGATCATCATGTCAGAATGTTAATAACGTATGCTCTTTGATATAGGCATAGATAGTCTGATAATCAGATTCTACAGAATTAAATTACAACTATCAAAATGCTTATGATAACGCAGCCTTTTATATACAACACCTCATGGTGTATAAACCCATCTGCTAGAAAGAACAACATATTCTTAGAGCTAAAACTGCTGACATTACCATTGTTTTGTTTTTCTATATTATATAAAAATAATATATCACCACCAATAGTTTGAATCACCACTACTGCTACACTGTTCTAAAACCTGTTGTCCACTTCTTGCAACTTTGACTCCTTGTGCACAGGTTGAAATGTTGGGGTCACCTTAGCTGACAAAATTCAAGGTTCTGATTGGTTCTTGTTTTTGTTTTTAAATAGTAATTCTCTAAGGGAAGGTTGTGATGAAATCCCAAAGTGGCTCTTGGTGGATCTCTACACCAAAGCAGTCATATCTTTTACATTACATCAATATTTATTTATTTAACACCAACAATTTACATGGTACTAAGTACAATGTATAGAGGAGGACTACATACTAAGTTAGATGAATAAGAATAGACTGATACATGAGGTAGTGAGCCCTTTACGCAAGCTTACAGTCTAGAAGAAGTGGCAGTCAAGGGAGGTGATGGTAGTACAGTTAGGGATGGTTGCAGCTAGATGGGCTTGGCCAGAGATTGGTTATGTGTGTTCTAGCTGGATAAGTGCCTAACAGTGTTTGAGGACAGTGAGAGCTGGTGAGATTAGCTAGAGATGAATAATAAGCTTCCTTAGAGGGTTGAGCTTTGAGAGACTTTTTGAAGTTTGGGAAAGAGGAAGAGAGCTGCATGCTCTGGGGAAGGGAGTGCCAGAGAGAGGGGACAACTTGGACAAAATCAGGCGGGAGTGGGAAGAGGAGATGCGGTTGGAGTTGAGCCTAAGACCACATACTAATTATAGCTAATGTTGATCTGTTGGGAATATTGTCTTACAGATCTGAACTGATCTATGTAACTTAGAGATCAGGTTACAGGTCTTCTTTAAACGTACTTACCAGATTTTCTCCACCGCAATCTATCCAAAGGGCTGCTGCCAAGTTCATCGTTCTCCTTTCATACTCCTCATCTGCTCCACTTCACAGATCTCTCAACTGTCTTCACCTACATTCAAGAATCAAATTTAAAATTATTCACTTAACCTTAGGCCCTCCTATTACCAAATCCCCACTTCCCACTCGCGCATGCAACATTTTTCAGAAGCTGCTGTATCTTTCTGGAACTCATTTACACAGAATATTCTAAGAGGCTTACAATTCACTAACTAGAATAATTCATAAGTAACTGCTAATCCTAGCAATTTATCTGACACAATCCCCCACTTCATCTTCATTGTACTTTTGTGAGTAGGACTTTCTCTATGTGATACATCAGTTTATCCTTGGTTGTCTAATAGAGACTATACCATCACTTTAAGCTTTGTAAAGAGTAAATGACGCCACTATAAAGATAAATATTATTGTAATCTAATGTAACATATTATTTTATGGACATTTCAATCCTACTGCAGTCTTATATTGTTTGTTTTGTTTGGAAGAAGTCAATTTATTTCATCTTTATGCATTTATGGAGCAATATCCACAGTTATGCAATAATATAAAGAGCTTAAACAGCTAACTAGTGCCCATAAGATTTATGCGTTCCCTTTGGAGGATAGAGAGAGACACTGGAATCTGAATACATACAGACATCAAAATGTTAGATTTTTCAACAAACAATCATGATCAAATGGTGCATTGTTTAGATTGTGTATCGTACATGTTTTTTGCATTAGAGTTAGGTTTTTCCCATACATCTCCCATACAAGATCCAGAAGCACAACTAATAGTATGTCTTATTTTGGGTGAACTATACCTGTTTACATATGGAAATACCATTTTATAAAACCTTATAGTTTGCCTTCTTTTGGGTGAACTATACCTGTTTACATATGGAAATACCATTTTATAAAACCTTTTAGTTTGCCTTCTTTTGGATGAACTATACCTGTTTACATATGGAATTACCTTCTTTTTTTTATTTTTTATTTTTATAAAACTAAGACAGCCATAGTCTTTTACTAAAATGTCTTTACATGAGACACAATTACATTTTTTTGGTATCTGGGATGCCATAGAATGAATACTGCACATGTGCAGAGCTTCATTGGGAGGAATGGACAAGTTCCCCGGGAAACAGGAACAGCCTAGGTGGGAGGGGTGTGAATGGCTTTGAGTGATGTGTATGGGGGAGTGGCTGTGAGGTGGGAGGGTATATAGGCTGCTCTCTCCGTCTATCTGGCAGCCATTTTGGGTACGGACACAGCAAAGAATTTTTTATACCGAAGGTATAACGGCCTGCAGGATGGATGTGGAGAGCGTCCTGGTGGTTCTGAGGGCTGAAGCCCTGCTGGACGGTGAGGCCCACCTCCAGCAACAGATGGCGAGGCTGCGTGTGGCTCCGTCGGGAGCCTCCATGGAGGATGCCGGTCGCGGGTCAGGCAGGCATGTTTCGCGCCCCCCTGTCTGCCTCAGTCCAGATCGGATGGGATACCGGAGCCGGAGCCCGGGAGGTCAGTCAGGACTCCAGCGCTTACTTCATTCACCCATTGGCCTTGAGCTCCCATTGTATGGCTCCTTGTCTGATGAGGGTGATGCTACTGGCAGCCCTCCCCCTGTCCCCCGCTCCAGGGTTGGGGCCCATGCTGCCTTGGTGTCTGGTACTGAGCCTGCGGGTCACTGGGGGGGAGGGAGGGCCACTAACGCTGATGTCTCTTCCCTGCAGTGGGCTGCACTTGACAATATCCCTGTGGTGCTGCAGCCTCTGATGTCCCCGATTGTACACGCTATTTTCAGTACTGCCTCTTCTGCCCCTGGTACGGGTTTGTCGCCCTCTAGCTCCTCGGCCCCTGGGCAGCTTCCACATCCTGGTAACTTTGGGGATGAGGGGGATTTGGGTTCTGGGGTTCTGTTTCCGGGACTTAGTCTTGCGCCTGTTTGGGATTGGTTGCTGCGTGGGTTAAAAGGGGTGCTGCTCCATCTCGGGGCGCCCGGGGGTGTTGCCACTCCCTCGGTCACGCAAAGCATTGATACCCAGTTGCAGTAGATTTGGGAGGCGGCAGGTTTGCCCAGCACGGGCCTCCCCTCCGGCCGATAGTTCACCTCTTCCGCCGGTCCCCTCTTCCTCTGTTGCGGTGTTGGCGGGGGGTCCGGCGGAGGAATTGGGGGTTACAGGAACAGGACCACTAGATGATCCCTTGAAGACAGTGTCTCTGGTGGCCCTCGTGGCTCACTGAGTGTCATATGTGTTGGTCATGCCCCTTAGGCCTGCAACTTAAGCAGGAGGTTAGGGAAAAAATATGTAAAGGGGAATACTTGGAGATATTCTCTCTTATTCCTTTGGAGGATGTGCCTCCACCTGAGAAGGACTTGAAGGAGGCCGAAAAGGAAAAGGAGAAGTATCGTTACCGACAGATACTAAAAACTTTCGGTAATTGGATATGTGGTGTAACACCAGATTAATACATATAATTATCACAAAGGTTCATCTACATTAAAATATATTTATTACAAGGCAACAACACAATACTACACATTTATCACAAACACACACAGCCAATCCCCACAGAGCAACAATCTCTCTAATCTCTATTTCTATCATATAGTAAACCTCTTCCCCACACGTTTGATCTCACCCACGGTTAGACCTCCACATCTAGTAATGGATCACTGCTGCAAGTTCATGCTTACCACCTCCACCAAGGAAGAAAAGAAAACGGAATGATTCTCTGTTTGGCTATAGCTTATAAAACCTTAATTGAGATGATGTCTTTTACATCACATCCTGGTTTCTAGTGTATTTATGCATCACTTCCTTTAAACACAAAATTGGAGGGAAAGTTTCTTAGCCCTCCCACCTAGGCCTGTTAACTTTGTTTAGAGAGATCCTGAAAGCAAGACAAGATGCCACAGGATACGCACCTTTTCTATCCTGGCCAGTGCAATCCGGGTGAAGTACCCTGAACGGTGATCCTCCTTGTTCTGCTACCATGATCAGGTCTGGACAGCGTGAAGGGTATATGGAGGGCTGAACTGGTGGCGGTATGATGAACAATTCTGCCAACGTTTGGTCCGTGTGACCAAATTGATATAGGGCTCTGGTTGTCAATAATGACCCGCCCGGCCTCGGCACAGGGGTCGTATGTATCCTTTCTTGGGGTGAGTGGCGGGATGCGATCCCCTGCTCCGTCGGATAACCCTTGGCATTCCGGGCCATGCTGGCAGTATAACGACAACCAGTGTAAATGGGGGTCAAACTGTCGCTTTAAGCATGAGTGCTCGGGATGTGTGGTAATCACCTCGCCACCCATTGCTTCAAGTGAGGGATGGCAGGGGAAAAATCAGACATGGGCGCAAAGGAGGAAGACGCCGTGGTCGTCGATGCGATGCGCCTGTGGCTAAACAAATATAGGAACCGAAAGGTGGCTAATATACTGTTGGGAGGTTGGATAAATTGGACAAGGAGATTGCTCTGGGAAGGATGGCGGGCCCCTTTCGGGACCCTCCCTTTCCGAATCTGCGGGTTTCCCCCCTGGGGGTGGTGTCAAAGAAGGAACTAGGGAAGTTCCGTTTAATACATAATTTATCTTACCCGCATGGGGGTTCGGTAAATGATGACATTGCCGCAGAATTGTGCCGTGTGTCTTATGTATCGTTTGATGCTGCAGTTCGAATGGTCAGGGCCGCGGGCCCTGGGGCCCTTTTGGCAAAGACAGATGTGGAAGCCGCATTCCAGTTGTCATCTCTTGGGGTGCTTTTTCGAGGGAGAGTATTATGTGGATCTAAGCCTTCCGATGGAATGCTCGATTTCCTGTTTCTACTTTGAATGTTTTAGTACCTTTCTGGAGTGGGTGGTGCTGATGGAGGAAGGTTGCGACTTTGTGTTGCACTTGATGATTTCTTGTGTGTGGGTCCATCTCGGTCTAGCATCTGTGTGCACCTGCTGCGGACGTATCTCGGTCTTTTAGGGGGCCTTTTGTCCCCGGATAAAACAAGGGGCCCTGCAATGTGTCTCAGCTTCCTCGGCATCGAGATTGACTCGGTGGCCGGGGAATGCCGTCTGCCTCAGGATAAGCTAGTGGTGCTTCGGTCGGCGGTGGGCAAGGCTCGGAGGGGGGGGGGGGGGGGGGGAGGCGAGAAAAATACAACTCCGTCCTTTGCAGTCCTTATTGGGGAAATTTAAATTTTTCATGCCGCATAATCCCGATGGGTTGGGTGTTCAATAGGCTACAGCTGGTTTTGCCCATGCAAATAATTTCATTCGGTTTACATGGCCATTGAGAGATGATTTGGAGGTTTGGTACTGCTTTCTGGAGCACTTCAACGGGAGGGCCTTGTGGCAAGCCTCAGAGGTCTCGAATCAGGATCTCCATCTTTACACCGATGCTTCGAGCTGCCTCGATCGTTACCTGAGGATCCGCCCCTCTACCCCAGGCTCCTTACTTTTGCATGTGGATGGCACCCCCCCCTTTCACGTTTTCAGTTTATTTGGGTTTTTAAGTTTGCGCTGGAAACTATAGGCATACCTAGTGGTGATTTTGTAGGTCATTCTTTCTGTATTGGGGCGGCTACTGAGGCCTCCAGGGTGGGTTTCTCAGACCGTTGGTACAACGTATTGGGTGGTGGGAATTCTCCCAGAGGTCATACAGATCTCACGGCTCCTAGGTCCCCCCGACATGTTGGTAATCCATTTGGAGGGAAATGATTTAGGCATGGTCCCAGAATTGGGTTTGGGGGATACGATCAAGCATGATTTGGCTAGGTTGAGGGTTTTATTCCCAGAGGTTTGCTTAATTTGGTTGGAAGTGGTTCCTAGGAATTTTTGGAGGTGTGCTCAGAATCAGAGGGCTTTGGAGAGGTCGAGGATAAAACTTAATAAGAGGGTATCAAAATTTGTTTTAGGGGTGGGGGGGATTACAGTTCAGCACAGGGTGTTTGAAAGAGACGCAACCATATTATTTTGCAGCGACGGGGTCCATTTGACAGAGGTGGGTTTGGATTTATTTAATCTGGCTCTGCAGGAGGCACTAGAACAGGTCATGGCGTTGGGTGGGGTTGCCGCTGATTTAAGGGGTTGACCAGCGGCGCTTGTGGCGGGGTTGTCCTTGCCAATCCGGTATTAAAGTGGAGGAATTTGAGTCATGCGGCTGGATTGGGTGGCCCCTCCCCTAACCTCTAGTGGTAGGAAGGATCTGAATTGTTGTGCCCACAGAGCTAACAGCCAGCATCAGGTTTGAAAGCAAGTGGCAAGAAAGTTATGGACGAGGGGGGAGTGGTTAACCCTAGGGGCCTTAGTTTTAAAAGGTTATAGATTTGTTGATGTGTTGGGATGGATTGGCATGGACTAGTTGTAACTGTATTTGCACTTAATTCAAATTTTTTATTTATATATCTATATCTATATATCTATATATATATATATATATATATATGTTATATATATTAAGTTATGATGAGTTTTTAATAATAAACAGAGATCATTTTTTTTTTTTTGGGTCATACAGTTACTTGGATATTTGTCAATAAAAGCTGTGGCCTATTTAACTCCATACAAGTCTGGTGTCTTTCATTGGGGGGTATGGGGTTATTGTTATAATATAAGAGAAGGAGCATTCCCCTTTATGACATACATGTTATTTTATTAAAGTTAATAATAACTATGGTGGTGTTAATAACAGTAAGTAAATAATCGGAAGTATACTTGCATCTGCTTGGGGTGCATTAATGATTATTTGTTCAAATCATGACTTCCCTGTCATGTAGTACAGTTAGTAAACACACTAATGAACGAGCAAAGAGCTACTGTTTCATAACTTATGCCTACACTTAATATGTTAAGTACCTGAAAACAGCTGCTAGTCCATGTTTTCCATGTAAACCAACTTGTCTAATGTCCCTAAGGTACATTACACATAAATGTTTACATCAGCCATTGCATACAGCACTCAGCATTTAAAATGGTCTGCATCATCAATATTTTGTCATAGCCCCTTGAGTAAAAACTTTGAGTACTGTAATAAAAACATTAATTTTATACAACTGTACCTTTATCTGAAATCATTATTATGCTTTTGAATCTAGAATCTAAATTGCTTCTCTCTTTTAAGACTAACTCCTTTGCAACCAGACTGTTTTGGCCATACCTGCAGGTATACCATGTTCGGATCTGCATGACATGCCAGGCATGCCCATTGTCATTCACATGATGATTTTCTGTGATGTGCTTGGCATGTTAATTGTCATGAAGGGGTTAATGATTTATTTTATGATGAAAATACATAGTTGCCAAGTCCCGGCAACTATGCAAATGTCCCGCGTATATTGCTATCTCGGGACAGTCCCTGGAAACTGGGCTGTCACGCGATCGCAGCGGGTCACCGGGTCACGTGATGTCGTGTGGCGAAGTGACCTGCTGCGAACGCGAGACAGCCCAGTTTCCTGGGACTATCCCGAGATTGCAATGTAGAGCTATGCTGCCAGCTTCCCCCACATCGCGCTGCCTAATTTATTTTTTTTTTTTTCTGGCAGCCACATCCGCTTGATTCGGCCTCCGTAATTTTTTTTTTTTTTTAAAATCCCCGTGACCAGATGTGACGTTCGTCACATCCGGTGACTTTATTTCCCTCCTCCGTGCAGGAGGGAACACTACATGGAGACGTCCGGCCGGGGACACGGAGCAGCAGCCATTCGGTAAGTGATGGGGAAGGGAGTAGGAGGGAGGAAGAAAACGAGATCTGGAATGGCACAATATTCCTGGTATCTGACTGGCACAATATTCCTGGGCTCTGACTGGCACAATATTACTGGGCTCTGACTGGCACAATATTTCTGGTATCTGAATGGCACAATATTACTGGGCTCTGACTGGCACAATATTACTGGTATCTGACTGGCACAATATTACTGGGCTCTGACTGGCACAATATTACTGGTATCTGACTGGCACAATATTACTGGGCTCTGAATGGCACAATATTACTGGGCTCTGACTGGTACAATATTACTGGTATCTGACTGGCATAATATTACTGGGCTCTGACTGGCACAATATTACTGGTATCTGACTGGCACAATATTACTGGGCTCTGACTGGCACAATATTACTGGGCTCTGACTGGCACAATATTCCTGGTATCTGAATGGCACAATATTCCTGGTATCTGAATGGCATACTATTCCTGGTATCTGAATGGCATACTATTACTGGGCTCTGAATGGCATAATATTACTGGTATCTGAATGGCACAATATTACTGGTATCTGAATGGCACAATATTACTGGGCTCTGAATGGCACAATATTACTGGCATCTGAATGGCACAATATTACTGGCATCTGAATGACACAATATTCCTGGTATCTGAATGGCACAATGTTACTGGTATTTGAATGGCACAATATTACTGGTATTTGAATGGCACAATATTCCTGGCATCTGAATGGCACAATATTCCTGGTATTTGAATGGCACAATATCACTTTTATCTGCATCACACAATATTACTGGCATCTTAATGGCACAATAATACTGGCATCTTAATGGCACAATGGTATTGGCATCTGGCAAAATAATACTGGCATATTAATGGGCAAATTGGCTGTGGCTTATTAATGACAAAATGATACTGGCATATAATTGGGCAAATTGTCTGTTATAAAGAGAGAGAGACAGAGAGAGAGAGAGAGAGAGATGTCTGTATGTATAGATATGTATTGTTTTAGAATTGTACAATTGTCACCTCGTGGGGCTCCTGTGTGTTGCATAATTAATGGCGGTGCCATGTGTGCATAATTATGGGGCGCTTGTGTGTGGTATTTATTGGGCCCCATGTGTGGCATAATTAAGGGACTCTTTTGTGTGGCATAATTAAGGGACTCTTTTGTGTGGCGTAATTATGGGGCACCTGTGTGTGTGGCATAATTAATTGGGCAGAGGTGAGGCATAAATAGTGGGGCTCTGGTGTGGCATAATTTATGGGGCTCTGATGTGGCATAATTTATGGGGCTCCAGTGAGTGGCATAGTTATGGGGCTCCTGTGTGTGGCATAGTTAATAGGCCATCTAACTGGCATTACTAAGGAATCTGTTTGTCATTGTAATGGAGGAAATCCAGGGGGGTGACACCATGAGTTTCCGCACCGGGTGACACCAACCCTAGAGACGCCCCTGATAAAAGCAACTAGTTATAAACATATATTTGGGGTCCACCTCAAGCTTTTGTAAAGGCTGGAAATATTTAATATTTTACAGGGGTTTTTTGTGGTCAGAAACGTACCGTATTTGCTCCATTATAAGACGAGGTTTTTTTCAGAATTTTTTTTCTGAAAATTGCCCCTCGTCTTATAATCGAGGTCTTCTTATAATCTAACCCCAAATTGAGGTCAGATTATAAGACATGGATCCAGGTCCCCAGCAGAGCTGCAGGGGACCTGGATCCCCCTCTCTAGCAGCAGGGGATGTCTGCGCGGTACTTCCGCTTTCGTCACAGAAGTCCCGGCGAGCGTGCCGGGCGGCAGCAGTGGAGGTCTGTGCTCGTCGGGCAGACTTCCTCTGCTGCCCCACTAGCCACCAGGGTAAATCGGGGGTAATAATAGACGGAGGTGTCGGGCAGCATGGAGGATGTCTGCACGTATCGTGCAGACATCCCCCGGCTGCCCCCACTAGCCACCAGGGATCTTTTTACATGTTAGGGGGAGGGAGGGGGCAGGGAGACAGGGGGAGGGATGGGGGGGAGGGAGACAGGGGGAGGGATGGGGGGGAGAAAGACAGGGGGAGGGATGGGGGGCAGAACAACAAGATGGGGGAAGAGACAGAGCAACAAGAGGGGGAGAGACAGAGCAACAAGGGGAGGGGGCAGAGATAAACAAAGGGGGGGGGGGCAGATAGAAACAAGGCAGGGAGTCAAAGGGAGGGGGAGAGAGACACAGCTGGGGGCAAAGGAAAGAGAGAGGCAGCATTGGCACATAAAAAGGAAATAAAAACAAGAAATGCATTTTTTGATATAATTTTTTTATTAAAAAAGCAATTTACATGTGAATATATACAAATTTAACTTTTTTTCCTATAGGGTAGTCTTATATTCAGGCTTTTAGTTTTTTTCCTAAAGGAATATCCAAAGTTTGGGGGGTCGTCTTATAATCAGGGTCGTCTTATAATCGAGCAAATACGGTAATATTTGTTTGCTGAGGGGGGTGGTGGGTGCATGGATTTGTTTTCCAGTAGAAGTGATAGAGGTTAATACAGTGAAGGAGTATAAGCATAAGGCTATTCTAGATATAAGATGTGGCCAGGGAGTAATGAAGGTATTACTTTCTGAGAGGGTAGTGGATGCATGGAATAGCCTTCCAGCAGAAATGGTAGAGGTTAATACAGTGGAGGTCAGAAACTTAGTATAACTTTACTGAGAGGGTAGTGGGTGCATGGAATAACCTTCCAGCAGAAGTGGTAGAGGTAAACACAGTGAAGGACTTTAAGCATGCATGGGATAAGCGTAAGACTATCCTAGATACAAGATAAGGACAGGCACTAAAGAAAGTATTAATTTACTGAGAGGGTAGTGGATGCATGGAATAGTCTTCCAGTAGAAGTGGTAGAGGTTAATACAGTAAATGAGTTTAAGCATGCATGGGATAAGCATAAGGCTACCCTAGATATCAGATAATGTCAGCAACTAATGAAAGTATTACTTTACTGAGATGGTAGTGGATGCATAGAATAGTCTTTCAGCAGAAGTGATAGAGGTTAATTCAGTGAAGGAGTTTAGGCATGCATGGGATAGGTACAAGGCTATCCTAGATATAAGATAAGGCCAGGCACTAATGAAAGTATAACTTTACTGATAGGGTAGTGGATACCTGGAATGGCCGTCCAGCAGTAGTGGTAGATTCATACTAATGTATGTTTATGGTGTACACATAGGGTTGCCACCTTTTCTTCAAAAAAATACCGGCCTTGGTACTGTCTCCATAGACTTAACATTGGCCTGATGCCAATTTTTTTACCGGCCTGCCGGTAAAATACCGGCCAGGTGGCAACCCTATGTACACACAGCTCTCTGACTGAAATCTGCACCGGGTCTTACTATATTTCATATAAAAATGATAAAATGCACCTGCCTGATGTAGATGTTGTGCTGTGAATGTATCTGTTGTATACCAAGGATCCTGGTAATGCTGGTGGGAACTTGGTCATATAATCTACACTGTGACAATAAGGTGGAGTTACATTATGCTAATTTTGTGTAGTGGACGGAGCTTTGGATTGTAGGTGTGGTCAATATTAAAGTAATTGGAAGCTGAGCTTCAAAATGTCCCTGGAAATTTTTTTCAAATGTTGGCAGCTATGGAAAATAAAGAATAGTAACGTCTAATATGACAAATAATATGCTTTATTATATGAGTATCATATCATCTAGTGTCATGGTAGGCAAATTGCATTTTATTGACTTTAGTAGTCCATTTGCAAATTGTACCTAAAGATGATGTCATAAAAAGGAGACAGTACAAAACATTCCAAACACATTTCTTTCCTGAGCTGGATCTTTGTATCTTTTTATCTAAGCTTTTTTAAACATTGCTAAAATTATTTAGAGAGCAATTGCTACACTCTATATACAGTTCCTAGTGATATAGAGATTCTATGACACTAATAAGGCACAGAAAAGTGCAGATCATTTATTAATGGGTTTGGCTTTATAAATGGCTTCCTAAAACTCTCTTTTTATTATGAAGAGGGCCATGCTGCATCTGCTTGAACATAAATGAATAAAGTCACAGGTTGTAGATATTGTAAACGATGACAATTTAAGAATGCATTTTTTAAAATACCATTGCTGACTACTATTTTTACATTAAAATGTCCCAGTTAGGTGTCACTATGGTTGACACATAGTATTGTGATGTTTTCTTGCTTTACTGGTCTGTAAGACACTATAAAGCAAGCTATGAGGAAGATCAATCACTTATCCCCTTGAGACAGCCTTAAGATGAGATGAAACACATTGAGAGGTCTAAAAGTTTAATCTACATGTCAGTCTATTGTGCAGTCAATAGCCGGTGGTGTGCATGCAGCAGGAATTTCCCTACATTTCCATCTGGAGTGATAAACATGATATATCATTCCATCTGCTCAGGGCCGGTGTTCTGACAAATTTCTGGAGCAAATTCTCCTGCGCAATCGCAGGAGAATTTGCTCATTGCGCATGCGCATAAAGTTACAGCTGATCACTCAGCTGTAACTTTGTGAACACCGCGCATGCGCCAACTACGCGACCCACCTCCCGCCCCCTTCACACCCCCCGCACACCCCTTCTTACCAGATGATCGGACACAGCGGTACACAGCGCATGCGCACGGCTATCAAGCCGTGTGGGAATGCGCGCGTCCGTGGTTGGATTCAAAACGCTGGTAAGTAACACGGGGCGGGGGGACATAAGGGGCCAACAGAGGGGTAAGCACCCTGGTGAGGGCTGCCTCATCTTCATGGGAGTTGTGATCCTCCTGCTGTATTATTGATGCAGCAGGGGGATCACAACTCCTATCAAGATGAGGCAGCCCCTCAGGTACTGCCTTAGTTTCATTGGACACGGGGGGGGGGGGGGGGGCTCATATAAATGGGGCATTAAACACGGGGGGCTCATATAAATGGGGCATTAAACACGGGGTGCTCATATAAAGGGGGCATTAAACACGGGGGGCTCATATAAAGGGGGCATTAAACACGGGGTGCTCATATAAATGGGGCATTAAACACGGGGTGCTGATATAAAGGGGACATTAAACACGGGGTGCTGATATAAAGGGGACATTAAACACGGGGTGCTGATATAAAGTGGGGCAGTAAACACGGGGTGCTGATATAAAGGGGGCAGTAAACACGGGGTGCTGATATAAAGGGGGGCAGTAAACACGGGGGGCTCATATAAAGGCCGCATTTAAACACGGGGTGCTCATAAATAGGGGGGCAGTAAAGACGGGGGGGTTAGAGTTGTGTTGTGACTGGAGATATGAAAGGTGTGTGACTGGACAGTAACAAGGGTTGAAGCCTTGACGTGGCGTTACTGCTCACATGGGTATCCATGTGCCAATTCAACCAGGGTGAGTGACTGTAACATTACATGATTACAATCATAAGTTTAAAAATTTACTTTTCCAATTTTTCTTGTTTATTTTACATAACAAATATACTCATATAATAATGGTATTTTTAATCTTCTGAGTGTGAAGAAAAAAATTGGTTTTCAATGTCTTTTTTTTAGATGGTGCATCAATTAACAGGAACACAGTGAGACAAGCATGGGAAACGTGTGACAGGAAGAAAAGAAAGGGGGACGTGAATGCGATTGAGAAGAGCATGGGGCAAGTCTGACACAGAGGGGTCTATTCATTAAAAGTTGAGTAGCACGTGAGTTGGGATATTTTTAATCTCACCAATTTAGCTATTTGTTTGGCAGGGACACACCTGCCGAGTTACCCCCACATAGCAAGCTCGTCGGGTTTGTCCGTGCACAATGTACAGATAAAGCAGTGACATTATTCACTAAAAGATTAGATGAATATGTAATCTTCAGAGAGTGTGAGAGAGTAACACAGACAGTGGGACAGAGTGACCAGGGCCGATCCTAGGGTCACAGACGCGTGTGTTTTGACTTGCCCACGCAAACCCATCTCTCTCATAATTTCCATCCTGCCACTCACTCAGACACACACACACACACACACGTGCTCTGCTCAGGGCCATCTTTAACATTGACTGGACCCTGGGCAAACATTTGTTTGGGGCCCCTGGACCCCACCCCTCATTCCCGGCATGCAATCACAGTTACACACACTCACACGCTTACATATTTTTTACCGAAAGAAAATAAACATATGCTTTTGTGATACTAACAGTCACACTTACACATATACATACACAGACACCCTTACACACACAGTCACACTTTTATCCACACACAGAAATACACACCCACACAGTTATACACAGACACCTTTACACATATAGATATACCCTTACACACTTACACACATAAATGCATGCCCACACTTACAGACACACTCTTAGCCAGCCTTACACACAGTCACACGCTTAAATTTATTTATTTTTTTATATAAAAAAAAAAATAGGCTGCTTGTCCCCCTCACCTGCACATTTACCTTTACTTGCAGGGAGGAGAACGTTTCAGTGTTCTGCTTCTCATCCCTGCAGAGGCAGAACACTCTCCGATAACTAATTCAGAGTGCCGGATGCTCTCTGAGTTTCCGGAAGTTAAACAGCTTGATGGGGCGGAGCTTGCCCCCGTCGCGCTGTGCTCACCCCTTGGTGCGGTTACCTCTGGCCTGCGGTCCGCACCTTGAGGTGAGGCGTTGTTAGGGAGTGAACTCCCTAAAGGAGCGCCTCTGGATTCCTGCGCCTGGGTGCGGTGCACTTCATACACCCAGGGGCGGATCCAGAATCTGATCTGGGGGGGCACATTCCGTCTGTCTCTCTCTTCCCATGTCCGCCTGTCTCTCTCGTCCTCCTTCCCATGTCTGTCTTTGTATCCTCTTTTTTCCCCATGTCTGTGTCTCTCTCCTCTGCCTTCCCAGTTCACTCTCTTTTCTCTTCCACATGTATGTCTCTTCTATCCACCGTATGTATTCTCTTCCCTCCCTTCAGTGTTCTCACCTGTCCCCCCTGTGTTCTCTCCCCATCCCCCCCTTCTCTCCCGTGTTCTCTCCTCTGTCCCCCAATGTTCTCCCCCCCCATTGTTCTCTCCTTTGTCCCCCAGTGTTCTCTCCTTTGTCCCCCATTGTCTCCCCAGTGTTCTCTCTATCCCCCTCTCCCCAGTGTTCTCTCTATCCACCCCTCCGCTCCCCAGTATGTTCTCTATCCCCCCTCCCTTCCCCACCCCAGTGTTCTCTCCTACGTGAGTGGAGCGCAGGGAGACGCAGGCAGCATGGGCTCTGTGTGTGTTATACACCCTGAGAGCTCAATCCATGTTACTCGCGCGTAGTAATGACACAGAGCATCATATTTCCGAGAGAGAGCCGGGGAGAGGAGAGAACGCTGGGCGCACCTGTACTATGCGATCAGTGCTGATCGCATAGTGCAGGTACAGAGGGGCAGCGGGACCACCGGGCAGCTGCCTTGGGCCCCCCAGGAGTAAGTGGGCCCTGGCTCTGCTGCTCACTGCCACATACTCTGCCACTCATACAATTACACTTGCAGTTAATATAAAATATTAAAATGCTCCCCACCTGTCACTGGAGTATGAGCGTGGGGTCATTACGTGACACTTCTGCACAAGGGAGCGCGAGAGGCTTCCTGCTTGTCGGTGTGAAAGGAGGGCTGATGAGGGGAGAACATTTCATCTCCCCAGCCAGCTCTTCCAACTGAGGAGGCGCCGTCGCAGGTGCACGTCTAACTTCACAGACATTAAAAAAAAATAAACACAGGTTCTCCCAGATTTGTCACCCCTTCTTCCTGTGCACAGTGGCATCTGCACCCTCCTAGGATCGGCTTTGAGAGCAGGGCCTGACTGGGAACACACACAGTCACACACAGGGGGGGTGGCTGCCTCAACCTGATGGTAGTTGTGATCACCTCCTTAAGTTCCCATGTGTCCCCCTCGTGTGACTTCCACTTACTAGCGTAGCATGTCACTGATTTTGAAGTTTTACCAATTGCTTGCTACACTAGTAAGTAATAAGTAAGACACTTATACTTTGCCTGTCACCACAGCTGATCCAGAGGGGGCTGGAGGTGGTGTGTGTCCCTCGCGCAGGTGCTTTTCTAACAAAGTTACGGCTGATTGACAGCTGTAACTTTGTGCGCGTGCGCAATGAGTAAATTCTACTGCGCCTGTCAAGAAATCTGACAGAACACTGTGATATACCCATTTATTCTGCCGCTCACTCACACACAATGCCACTCACTCTCAATCTGATATTCACTCACGTATGTATTTTCTCCCCCACCCGTCATCAATTTTCCATTAGGCTCTATGTATTTTATCCCCTTTACACTTCTCCCTAAACTCACAACCACCCGTTATATCTTCCTACCTTTTCTCACACAGCATCGGCTGTGGACGCACGTGATCCTGTGCAGTAACTGAAGTGCGCGCACGTGGTGAACGTCTCAGAGCGACCGAACAACTTAAAGCGGCCCCAGGACCAGCGGACTACCGTGAAATTTCACGGTATCCAGGTAGGCCAGTCCGGCCTGCTTGAAAGTCTCTCTCTCACTCTCTCTCTGTCTGTCTCTCACTCTCTCTCTGTCTCTCTCTCTCACTCTCTGTCTGTCTCTCTCACTCTCTGTCTGTCTCTCTCTCTCTCTCTCTGTCTGTCTCTCTCACTCTCTCTCTCTGTCTCTCTCTCTCACTCTCTGTCTGTCTCTCTCTGTCTGTCTGTCTCTGTCTGTCTGTCTCTCTGTCTGTCTCTCTCAGTCTGTCTCTCTCTACACACATTCTGTGCATAAATGTTATCAAATACATGTATAACCATTAGGTAGTTTGATATTTATTTTTAATAAACGAATTTGACAAATTTCAGTGTCTTCAGCTTCCAGCCTCGTGTCCTTCACTTCAGTCACGTATAAATTTCTTGGTCACAAATGATGCTAATAGGAAATTCTGCTTGTAATCACCTTCCATTTCTAGAAGAAATAGGAAAAGTAAATCATCACGTCTCCTGATATGAGCTACCAGGGCAGGGATATTGGCACAACTGTGTGAAACAATGTTTTTGTAAATAAGTAAAATGCTAAGAAATATAAAAATATTAAGAATAAAATCTAAACACAGTAACAGCATACATTAAAAGCACGCCCATTTAGACCATGAGGTAATGGTCAAACAAACCAGGGCTCAGTCCTCCATGAAGTATCCCCGATATGATAGGAACAACGGTAACACTCTCAAATGGGCTGGGGAAATATAAAAGTCTGGCCAGTGTTGTAATTAACCCCTTAAGGACAAAGGCTGTTTTTAGACTTCTGCATTTTTTTTCCCCAAAGAAAATGGAGGAAGTGATTGAGAGAGTAACAGAGGATTTAAAAACTTTGAATGTAATACAAACACAAAGTCCCCAAAATAAACTGTTTATACCTGTATACCTCAGGAACCTGTATGAAGCAGTTATAGCCTTGTTACTGAGGGATGGTGTGGTTCCAAAACAAAGAATAGTCCAGCGGGACACGTGTGGACAGGTAACCATGCACCCCGATATGAGCTGTCCTGTGGAAGAAAACATAACAGGTTAAACATTGTAATTGTGATCATATTACCAGGTTGAGAATGACAGGAATAGGCGCTGGGTGTAACAGTGCATTTTCTTAAATCATGATTTGAAGAATAGAACATTTTTATATTAAACAAATAAGTATTACAGTCACTCACCCTGGTTGAATTGGCACATGGATACCCATGTGAGCAGTAACGCCACATCAAGGCTTCAACCCTTGTTACTGTCCATTCACACACCTTTCATATCTCCAGTCACACACAGAAGCACATGCCTTTCAGACCAGGGGTGTCACTGGGGAGCAGAGCGGGAACACAGTGTCACTTTCTCACAATCTGTGAATCTAACTCTGTTAGAGAGTGAAAGACACATAGTGTTAGAGAAAGAGAGATAGTGTAATAGTTTATTAAGTTACCTTTAAGGTAACAGCCAGTTACCAATGTCACAGCGCAAGCGTACAAAGTTACGGCTGTACCTTTGGCAGAAGAGCGCATGTGCGAGGAACACACACCATCTCACGCCCCCTTCGGATCAGCTGCGGTGACAGGTAAGTATAAGCGTCTTACTGATTGTCACTTATTAGCGTAGCAATCAATGTATAGTTGCTAAAAGTACTATCAGTGACATGCTACGCTAGTAAGTGGAAGTCACACACGTGGGACACACAGGAGCTTAAGGAGGTGGTCACAACTACCATCAAGATGAGGCAGCCACCCCACTGTGTGTGACTTCCACTTATGTCAACTGATGTCAACTATACATTGCTTGCTACGCTAATAAGTAACAATAATCAGTAAGACGCTTATACTTACCTGTCACCGCAGCTGTTCCGAAGGGGGCGTGGGATGGTGCGTGTTCCTCACACATGCGCTCTTCTGCCAAAGGTACGGCTGATTGACAGCTGTAACTGTGTTCGCATGTGCTGTGATGCAAAATGAGCAAATTCTACAGTAGAATTTGTTTGAGAAATATGTCAGAACACCCCCTTTATATGAGCACCCGTGTCTTTACTGCCCCCCTTTATATGAGCACCCCGTCTTTACTGCCCTCCCTTATATGAGCACCGTGTTTACTGCCCCTATATATGATCACCCCGTGTTTAATGCCCCCTTTATATGAGCACCTGCTGTCTTTACTGCCCTTCCTTATATGAGCAACCCGTCTTTACTGCCCTCCCTTATTTGAGCACCCCCTGTCTTTACTGCGCTTCCTTATATCAGCACCCCGTGTTTACTGCCCCCCTTTATATCAGCACCCCGTGTTTAATGTCCCCTTTATATGAGCCCCCCGTGTTTAATGTCCCCTTTATATCAGCACCCCGTGTTTAATGCCCCATTTATATGAGCCCCCCGTGTTTACTGCCCCATTTATATGAGCACCCCGTGTTTAATGCCCCATTTATATGAGCCCCCCGTGTTTAATGCCCCATTTATATGAGCCCCCCGTGTTTAATGCCCCATTTATATGAGCCCCCCCGTGTTTAATGCCCCATTTATATGAGCCCCCCCCCCGTGTCCAATGAAACTAAGGCAGTACCTGAGGCGCTGCCTCATCTTGATAGGAGTTGTGATCCCCCTGCTGCATCAATAATACAGCAGGAGGATCACAACTCCCATGAAGATGAGGCAGCCCTCACCAGGGTGCTTACCCCTCTGTTGGCCCCTTATGTCCCCCCGCCCCGTGTTACTTACCAGCGTTTTGAATCCAACCACGGACGCGCGCATTCCCACACGGCTTGATAGCCGTGCGCATGCGCTGTGTACCGCTGTGTCCGATCATCTGGTAAGAAGGGGTGTGCGAAGGGTGTGAAGGGGGCGGGAGGTGGGTCGCGTAGTTGGCGCATGCGCGGTGTTCACAAAGTTACAGCTGATTTATTTTTCGCCCCAGGCAGCACAATGTCTTGGGCCAGCCCTGCATCTGCTGGCCCACCATTTGGTGAGGAAGAGCTTGTTTAATAGCTTTAAGGACACAGAATTTATTAGGTTGATAAAGGTTGACTATATTGAACTTGTATATCCTATCTCACATCCATAGCATTAGCACCTCGCTAGGTGGGCTATTTTTTACATCAGTAGGTAGGCTAGGAATATAGCAAGTTTGCAAGGCACAAAATAGCAAAAGTCATCAGGAAGCAGCCAAAGCTGGATGGACAGGGAATCCTGTATGCATGAGGGGATGAATGGGTTAAATTATGTAACTGAGGTGGGAGCAGGGCCGGTGGAAGGATTTTTTTTCTACATAGTCGATGGTGCATTTTGGTGCCCCCTCCCTCCACACACACACACAATCCAATGATTCTCCCTCTCCACATATCTCTTATCTATCCTTCCTGTCCCCATATCTCTTTCCCTCTTACCATATCTCTTATCTCTTTTTCCCCTCCCCATATATCTTTCCCTCTCATCTCTGTTTCCTCTCCCCTCCTCTCCATCTCCCAGGATCCTCCACTCTGGCAGTGTTGAGGGCTGGTGAGGGGAGAACTTTTTTCCCTATGTGGGAGTGGTCTAGTTATGCATGGGTAGGGATGTTCCCCTTCCCTGTTTTAGTAGCCATTTTATTAAATGGCCCAGCAAATTTTTGTCCCACCCTCCCTCCCTATTTGTTTTTGAATTGTTTGAATTTGTCTATGCTTCTCTGCTCTAACACTTTTTTGTGTCACAGCAATGACAATTAGTATGCCCAATAATTTACCCACCAGTATGCCACAATTAATATGCCCAATAGTATGCCCACTCATATACCACTTTATGCCAAATAATATGCCACTATTAGTATGCCCACTTATATGCCACAATTAATATGCCAATAATGTGCCACAAATATGCCCAATAATATGCCACAATTATTATGCCCAGAAATATGCCACAATTAATATGCCCAATAATATGCCACAATTAATATGCCCAATACTGTATTTGTTCGAATATAAGACGAGGTTTTTTTCAGAGCAAATGCTCTGAAAAGACCCCTCGCCCTATATTCGAGGTTGTCTTATAATCTGACCTCAAATTGAGGTCAGATTATAAAACTGGGATCCAGGTCCACCGCAGAGCTACAGGGGATCTGGATCCCCCTCGCTAACAGCCCGAGGATGTCTGCACGATACGCGCAGACATCCTCCGCTGCCGCCAGGCACGACCACTGTGACCTCTATGATGAAGCCGGGTCCTTCCCGGTCAGCAGCGGAGTATGTCTGCGCATATCGTGTAGACATCCTCCGGCTGTCCCCACTAGCCACCAGGAGATTTGGGCAGCCGAGGGACATCCTCCATGCTGCCCGACACTGCCATCTATTATGATGGACCAGCTGTCCATCATAATGGACGGAAATGTCGGGCAGCATGGAGGATGTCTGCACATATCGTGCAGACATCCCCCCGCTGCCCCTACTAGCCACCAGGGAAAGAAACGAGGGGGGAGGGAGGGGGGAGACAAGGGGAGGGGGGAGATACAGAGACAACGGGAGTGGGGGAAGAGACAGAGACAACGGGAGTGGGGGAAGAGACAGAGACAACGGGAGTGGGGGAAGAGACAGAGACAACGGGAGTGGGGGAAGAGACAGAGACAAGGGGAGGGGGGAGAGACAGAGACAAGGGGAGGGGGGGAAGAGACAGAGACAAGGGGAAAAGGAAGAGACGAGGTGGAGGGGGGAAAAGGAGGGAGGGAGGTGGAGAGAGAGAAAAGTTTGGTGGGAGGGAGAGATAACACGGGGGGGGGGGAGACAACGCTGGGGGGGGGGGGAGAGGCAGCATTGGCACATAAAAGGAAATAAAAACAAGAAATGCATTTCTTTAAAATCATAATTTTTTTTATTAAATATTAAAAAGCAATTTACATGTGAATATATACAAGTTGAACTTTTTTCCTATAGGGTAGTCTAATATTCAGGCTTTTAGTTTTTTCCTAAAAAAATATCCAAAGTTTGGGGGGTCGTCTTATAATCAGGGTCGTCTTACATGCAAGCAAATACGGTAATATGCCACAATTATTATGCCCAACAGGCGCGTTGCTAGGTCTTTGGATGATCTGGGGCTAGAGCACAGATGAGCTCTGTCTCACACACGCCGTCTCTCTCTGTCTCTCTTTCTCACACATGCCGTATCTCTCTCTCTGTCTCTTTCTCACACACGCTGTCTCTCTCTCTTTCTCATGCACGCCGGCTCTCTGTCTCTTTTTCATACACGCCGTCTCTCTTTCTCACGCACACCATCTCTCTTTCTCACACACACAGTCTCTCTCTCTCTCTCTTTCTCACACACGCTGTCTTTCTCTCTGTGTCTCTCTTTCTCACACACTGTCTCTCTCTCTCTTTCTCACACACACCATCTCTCTCTCTCTTTCACACACACTGTCTCTCTCTTTCTCACACACACCATCTCTCTCTCTCTTTCTCACACACGCCATCTCTCTCTGTCTCTCTTTCTCACACATGCCGTCTCTTTCTCACACATGCCGTCTCTTTCTCTCTTTCTCACACAAGCCGCCTCGCTCTTTCTTTCTCACACACGCCGTCTCTCTCTCTGTCTCTCTTTCTCACACATGCCGTCTCTTTATCTTTCTCACACACGCTGTCTCTCTCTGTCTCTCTTTCTCACACATGCCGTCTCTCTTTCTCACACATGCCGTCTCGCTCTTTCTTTCTCACACACGCCGTCTCTCTCTCTCTTTCTCACACACGCTGTCTCTCTCTCTCTGTCTCTCTCTCTCACACACACCGTCTCTGTTTCTCTCTCACACACAGGGCCGGACTGGGAATAAAAGCCAGCCCTGGAAATAATTTTACACCAGCCCCAAAACCCCAAAATCATGTCAGTATTTTCTTGTTCCTAGAAGGAATGAAAACCATGCATTTTGAAAGACAAGATATATAGACAAGACAGATAAGAACACATGTAGGGGCCTGTATATAAAAAGCTTATTCTGGTGCAAAGTGGCAAAAGGGGTTCACTCAGCCAAAACAGTCCATTGATTGCTATACAGCTAATAACATTAGGCCACAGGCATAATAAAATCCAGCTAAAACCAGGCTGGGTCTTATGTCACAAGTAAATAAAATAATACAGGGCTTAACAAATTTAACTCACATCCAAGAGCCAGCACAAAAAGGTAGGAGCCAGACAAATTTGCAGTGTGAAAATTAGCACCTGAATTGCACATACAGCACCAACTGCACCCATTACACATATAGGCAACAACATTCCACTGATAGCAAACCTGGTTTGTATTCAATGCCCTAGAACAGGGGATGGCAACATGCGGCCCCTCCAAATGTTGCAGAACTACATTTCCCATACTCTTTTGCCAGCCTCTTAGCTGAAAGAGTATGACAGTTGTAGCCTAGACTACCAGGCTGAATCTTACCATAAATTATAAACACATGGCACAGATGTAGTGGGTAGAAAAGGCCACAGCCATTTTATTATTATAACATATGTCATTGCCTCCAACCTTAGAATAAACATTACAATAAATACAGTATAAATATAAAATTAGGCAATGACAAACCCACATGTTCACACATATGTCATTAATGACATGAACCACATAATTAACATAATTAACCATAACTTTATTAACATAGTTAACATAACCCAGTAAACATGTCCTGAACCAACTTGCTCCCCAGGGGTCCCAAGTCCATCGAATCCACTGCCGGGCAGACCATCTGCCCAGCCCACCATCAGGCCAGGAGCCCCCAGCTTGTGCTCCGGACCTCTCTCATCTCCATTCGAACTATGGCTGACTCCCAATATTCCAGCCATAGACCCCCCCTAAGGAGCAAGTAACCGCCAAGGCCCTTCTGAGTGATTCCTTACTACAGAAGGGCTACCCCACCCAGCAAAAACAACGCCTTTTCTACCCCTTCTTGAATACCCAATAAAAACACATCCCAACCTAGGTCGGACAAGTGTACCCCGTCTTTGGCTATCAAGCCTGTACGATCCCCTTCCAGATTGCGGTGTCTGACCACCACCCCTTTTTGTTTGCGCAGAAAGATAGACATCAGTTTGTTAATCTTTCCCCTGCTGCGCTCCATTGACCTGAAATCCCGTGCATACCGCCATTGGTCTCTTGGCACCATTTCTGACCAAATAATTTTAACCCCGGGTACCAATGCTAGAATGCGGGTAACGTCATTTTGCATTATTTTGACCAATTCCCTCTGCGGCACCAGCCCCAGATCGTTCCCCCCGGCATGGATTACTACAATATTAGGCCGTTCTCCCCGGTCAATGAAGCGCAGCAACATGGGCAAGACCCCCGCCCAACGCATACCCCGGGCCCCGAACCACTTCACCTGAAGCAATTCGGCAGGAAAGCCCAGCCGTAGGCCCGATGGCCTAACTGCGGCCCTCCGTCTAGCCCAGAAAACGTAGGAGTGGCCAATGATCCACACCACGTAGCCGGACCCTAAAACAACAAGTAGTGGAAAAGGTGGGAAGAAGGGACTAATGCATTTTAACCATCACTATCCCTTTTCACAACATCCTGTGAGGCCTTACATAGGTCCTGAACCGATTAGATTCCCATCTCCCTATGCGTTTCACCACTTCATCCCCCAGACCTAAACGTGCTGCCTCCGTGGCAGCCCCTATCCTGAATGAGTGAGTGCCGAACTCTTTTTCAGGCAGACCTAACCTGCCCAATGCCAACCGGAAAACCTTCAGAAATTGAAACTTGGAAAGTGACATCCCGCTCCTGTGTACCAGGAGAGGAACCCCCCCTTTAGGTCTGACTGCCAAATATTTCCGTACACTTGTCACCGGGCAAGCCACACTGCCTGCTATCCCGTATAACACCACCCTTGCTCCCCGACCTAACTGGTCAGTTTTGGACGAGCGTAATAATACTATAACCTGGTCCTCCGTACAGGAAACGTCACACAACCTAAGGCCCCCCACGCCCTGTCGTGAGCTACTAACCAATTCAGAAATCCTGAAAGCCCCGAAAAACGCTAGTGAAAAGGCCGCCCTGAACAGCACTGTTTCAAATTCCGAGGTGCAAATATCCACTAGCACCCTGACCACATCACTCAACGTCCCCATGGATACTGGGCGGCGTTGGTCCAGAACCGACCGGCCCCGTTTCATGCCTTTCATTGCTTGCCGAATCACAAAGTGCTTTGTGATATCCGCATACCCTCTTAGCTTAAACATAAAAGCCAGTGCGGCCAACTTAGCGTTCAACTGGGCCGGGGAAGCTTTTTGTGAAGCCAACCGAAACATAAACCAAAACAGTATATCCAGGCGATTTGCTTCCGACAAATCACCCCCTGCCCACTTTGCAAGCTCGTCCCACTCCTGCCATACCCGATTGTAAGCCGTCCACGTGGAGGGAGCCAAGGAGGATTTCACCCATCCCTGCAACACTCGGTCCCGAGTCTCCACACTATCTCCGGGCATGGGTGACCCACGGCCTCTGCCCCCGGAGCCACCTGCCTGAACCTGTCCCACTGTAGGCGAGAAAGAGAGTCCGCGATGACGTTCTGATAACCCGGAACATGCTTAGCTCTAAACGATATGTTGAGCTCCATGCACAGTAATACAAAGTATCTCAAGAGCTTAACCACCGCAGGGCAGGATGCCGTAATCTTATTGACTGAATAGACTACTGCCAGGTTATCCGAGTAGAATATTACCCTCCTATCTTTCATCGACCAACCCCATAGCGCTAGCGCTACTACCAACGGGAATAGCTCCAGAAAGGCTAAGTTGCGCATCAGCGGCGATGCTTTCCAAGCCTCTGGCCATTCAGCAGCGCTCCATTTTCCCCCGTAATATGCCCCAAAACCTACACTCCCTGAAGCATCAGTGTACAGCTCCAGGTCAGGTGCCGAGACCGACGGCTTTTGAAAGAAGACCCGGCCGTTGAATTTTTCCAGGAAAACACTCCAGACCACTAAATCTGCCTTCATAGCCCTTGACACCCGCAGGAAATGATGACTTTCCCGTATCCCTACCGTGGCTCTGGACAGTGATCGCAGGAATACCCTACCCGCCGGGATAATCCTACATGCAAAATTGAGCCTCCCGATAACCGATTGAAGCTGTTGAAGGGTGACCTTCTTGGCTTGCATAACCTCAGCTAACACCCGTCTCATGACCACCAATTTTTCTATTGGTAACCTGCAAACCCCTTGTACCGTGTCTATTTCCAAGCCCAGGAAACTGAGTCGGGTCGTTGGTCCCTCAGTTTTTTCCGTGGCTAGTGGGACCCCAAATGATTTAGCTACCAACTGCATGGTATTCAGTAAATGCACACAATCTGATGACGTCGCTGGCCCTACACACAGGAAATCGTCCAGGTAGTGGACCAAAGACCTAACCCCTGCTTCTTGCCTAACCACCCATTCCAGAAAAGTGCTGAACTTTTTGAAATAGGCACACGATATAGAACAACCCATGGGTAAGCACAAGTCCACAAAGAACTTATCCTGGAACCAGCATCCTAACAGGTGGTGACAATCAGGATGTACCGGTAATAGACGAAATGCTGCTTCTATGTCCACTTTGGCCAGTAATGCCCCAGGGCCCGCTGCCCTGACTACGTCAACTGCTCTATCAAATGATGTATAGGACACCGAACATAGTTCACGGTCTATATCATCATTAACAGATGCACCTTTTGGGTATGACAGGTGATGAATCAGCCGAAATTTACCTGCCTCCTTCTTGGGAACAACACCCAAGGGAGAGACACGCAAATTAGGCAGCGGCGGGTCTGAATAGGGGCCCGCCATCCTCCCCAGACTGACCTCCTTTCCCAGTTTTTCCTTCACCACCTCCGGAAAGGACTGTACCGACTTCAGATTTCGTCTAAAAACTACCGAACCCTTAGCCACGAAAGGAATACGAAATCCGTTGCCGAACCCTTCCTCTAAAAACGATGCGTCCTCCCGCTTATCGTAAAGCTTTAGCCACGGCAGCATCGCGCTTTTGTTCACTGGTGAGCTCCCCTTTTGATCCCATAGCACCGGCTGTTCCCCCTGACTTCCCTTTCTTAAAGCATTTTGCGTAGCTGTGGTTGCCTCCACATCCGGTGCATTCGTGCTTGAAACGGCATGAACTGCCCCATTTGCACTGACTGTCGTTAAACAGCCAGCAGCAACCTTTTTTCCCCGTGGCCGGCGAAGAACTTGCTGTTCCCGCGCCGGCCCCCCCTTGAAAGGGGGACGATTTCTGGGCCAGCATTAACTTCAGCCAGAGTGTGATATCCATTTGGTCCCATCTCATTGTCGGATTGGCGGCGAGGCGTTGACGAAACTGCTCGTCGTAACGCCACCACGCCAGTCCCCCGTACACCCTGTACGCATCCCAGATCCCATCCAGATAGGAAAACAAAGCTGAACATTTCTCAGGTGCCTTCTGGCCTACTACGCTGCCCAAAATGCAGAAAGCTCTCAACCAGTTCCCAAAGGTTTTAGGAAGCTTACTGTAACGTTTTTTCCTCTCTTCCTCCTCCTTTTTTGCCCTGTCTTCCTTCTTTACATCCTCCTTCAAGTCCACGGACTCTTCCAGGGGGAGTAAAGAGAACAGTTCCAAGTACTCCCCTTTCCAAATCTTTTCCCTTGTTTCTAGCTTCAAATGCGCCCCCAATGGGCCGGAATATGACAGGTAAGAGTTGTATACCGCCGCATCTGGTACCCCTTCCCTCAATTCGTCCACTCCTTCCTTTCCTGTCCCTTCATCTGCCACTGTTCCTGTTGCATCCCCCGTGTCGCCCCCTTCAGCTCCTGTACTAGATGCCACCCATGCTGTTGCCGCCGACGGCGGTTCCGCCTTTTTCTGGCCCCCCGCCCAGGAGTTTAAAAAGGCCTGCAACCCAGCCATTAGACTTCCATCCCCTGTGGCCCCATCGTGGCCCTGGTGTGTCGTGTGTAAAGGATTAAAACTCTCACCGGTAGTTCCTCCAGCCGTTCCTGACTTCGGATCAGAACTCCCAGGAATGTCCTTTTCGGAAACCGCTCCACCGGCTGTCGTCCCGCTCGTTCCTTGGGTAGCAGATCTCCCATCACCGTTGTCGGATCGCCTGAAATGGGACACAGATTTGGGGAGTGCCGTCGGTGTACTTACTACCCTGTCCCTATGTTTAACCTGTTGAGGGGAACCCTCGACCCTCTGCCCTGTAGAAGCCTTATAATGATTATACCTGCCCCCCGAACGGGAACGAGCCCTGCGGTGCTTTGCACGATATGTGTGATGGGCCCTGGAACCCCTTCTACGCTCCCTGGACGAAGAACCTGACACTGAAGGACTACGAGAGCGAGTGAAATGACCGCTACGGGAATGGCCGGTGTCAGGACCCCTGCCAGATCTGGGCGGGGACCTGGCCCTATCCGCACTACTACCACTACCAGACTCTCTGCTACCTCGGGCGTGACGCCGACTACCCTTCCCCGGACTGGCCCTATGGGAATAACGGACCCTACCCCTAGTGGACCTGTGCCTATCCCCTCCTCTCCTACCACTCCTGTCCCGGGACCTGAATCTGGGCGAAATCCCTCCCCCTTCCCCGGTGGCCCCATCCCCGGGGGAAACCCTCCGTCTAACTGGGGTTGTGGGAATGTCTCTAGGTACTCGCCTTTGTGTCTCCATTCCGGACATCCTGGGCCTCTTTGTTCCTAGGGCCGGCTGCCCACGATCTCGACCTGGACGTGCCGCAGCTCTCCTTGCTCCCGTAAGGCCCCCCGGTATGGTTTCTTCCTCCTCGCCGGCCTGCCCGGTAGGCCCTTTTTCTACTTCTTCCTGGCCTCTTGGTAGGCCTCTGCAGCCTCTGCTCCATCACTGCTCCAACCTGCCTCGGACAAGCCTCCTTCTGATCTTCTGCCCGGGGCTTGGTCCCCTGAGGCCCGCCCGTCTCCACGGATCTCCTGCACTCCTGTAACACCCATGACACATTTTTAAACATCCTAGCTGCTGTCAGTTCTCCTTTCCCCCTCTGATCCTTTGCTGTTTCCATTCCAGTGACCATCCGCTTGCATCCTCCTGGGCCTGCCTGCCGATCCCTTTGCCTGGTATCCCTGCAGCATCCCCTGGGCCTCGTGCTCCTCCCCCGATCACCATTTCCACCACATGTGCTTGGGGCCTGCATCACCTCCTGTCTCCCGTGCTGTCCTCTGGTCTGGGCCTGCATCGATCCCTGCTGATCTTCCCCCACTGCCTGGCATCCTCCCTGTCCCTCCACGTGGCCTGCTGCATCCCCACACCGAATCCCGTCACCTGCTCTCCACATGGCTGAGGGCCTGCTCCGTTCCCTGCTGTCTGTAACGCTCGCTGGAGGGGCTTCCCGTCCCTCCACGTGGCCTGCTAGTCCCTGGACCCGCTCCCTTGTCACCTGGCTTGGGCCCGACGGCCTCCGATGCTCCTCCTCCCCGCTCCTTCCGCTAGGCCTCAATCTCCCGATCTCCTCGACGGCAGCTCCAATCCTCTTCTGGCCTGGGGCTTGGTCCCCTGCGGCCTCTGCCATCCCGCTGGACACCTTGCCTTTCCGGCGGCCTGTCACTCCTGCAGCGCTTCCGGAGGCCTTCTCCCGATCACCAGGCCGACCACGTGGCACTCCTCGCGATGTCCTCTCCTCCGCTGTCTGTCTTCCACGCGCAGGTGATCCCGGGCTGAGCCTCTGCGGCGGACGGGTCCTCCTCACGGGTCTTGCAGTAGAAACCTCTCCAGGAACCAGATGTCCAAGCTGCTCCATCGCCCATCCGGATCCCTTTCTCCTTGCAGCATCACAGATCCCTGCCAGGAGCCTCTCCAGCGACGAATCCATCCTGAAAAAGAAGAAGGGTGGAAGCAGGGAGACAGAACAGAAAAGATCCAAAATTCTGGTAGGATTCAAAATTAATCTGCTTCTTTTTTCACAGTGCACTGACTTATAAGCCCTTTGCTCCCCACCCCTAACTCCTCCCCTTACACTGAATCACCAATAGATGCAGCCTTGCTAATGCACAAGCTGTCAAGGCCCTCCTGCACCTAGGCGTCTCCGTGGGCTGCATTATGGGAGATGTTGTTCAGCAGCAGCTAGAAGGCCGCAGTTTGCCTGCCCCTGATCTAGTCAACTTTAAAAATGACAAAAAATGTTTTCCATTATTATAGTTGGCTGTAGGGTATTGATGACTAACCTTTCAGCCCCAGCTGCTGTGGACTGCAGTTCCCATGATGCTCAACCAACCATTAGGCTGGTTGTGCATCATATGTATCTTAGTCCAGAACAACTGGGTTATTTGGGGTTACGGAGTAATTAATTTGCATTATTACGAGCACTTTATTTATACATTCCCTCATTATGTTTAGTAGAAAGGACATCGAATAAAATAGCAATCACTTTGCTAACAATGAAATTGCTGGACTGTCTGCACCAGGGCTCCTAACTTTTCTGAGTTTTACTAGCACCATTTTCCTGGCTACTAAAAATATTAACCACAGATTCACTCCTGGTTTTGTCTGGCTCACAGAGAGAGTCACAGATACACACAAATGACAAAATGTATACTCTGTACCTTGTGCTGTCCTGGCTGGAGGAAAAAATGTGTGGGAGTTGACAGGTGGGACTGCTGCTGCAGCACCTCTAGGACTGTTCCTGAAAGATTGTGGTCCCTATACAGGAACCCTGTTGATCCTCAGGGTTATGATCTAGTAGAGCAGTTCCTGCCACTGCAGCAGCAATTAACCTGTGCAGCAGGCCTGGGGCCCAGGTTATATTCTCTCCTGCAGGCTCAGCATCCGGTAACTCTGCAGCTCCCAGTGATCCCTGTATACATAAAGGTGTAGCCCCAATTGTCTTTAGCTCCAAATCTCCTAACTTGGGGCTACACATGATGTATACAGGAATCACTGTATATATCCCCTAAATATCCTCAGCACATAGGAAATTCTTGTCTGCACATAGGAAAGGCTTGTGCCCCCAGGAGATCAGCACTTTCATTTGATTCCACCCTGTGTGAATCCCAGGAGCTTTTTACCCCCTCCCCAGGCCTCCTGCATGGTGCTTGTACCTAGGCTGCCCCCTCCCCAGGCTTCCTGCATTGTGCTTGTACCTAGACTGTATGCACTCCCCAGGCTTTCTGCATAGTGCTTGTACCTAGGCTGCCCCCTCCCCAGCCTTCCTGCATGGTGCTTGTACCTAGGCTGCCCCCTCCCCAGCCTTCCTGCAGGCTTCCTGCATGGTCCTTGTACCTAGGCTGTATGGATTCCCGTTGTCCAATCCCTTTGCCTGCAGAGCAGCATGCTGGCTCATGTTTCCTTACCCAGAAGCTCTTGAATGCAGGTCCGCTGTCTCAGAAGACGGGCTGAGGGGCAAGTGTTAATTGTGATTGGCTGGCTAGGGCATGTGACCTTTTTCCTGCATCCTGATTGGTCAAATGGTTCACTGCTTTCCCGATGCTCTGAATCTGTGCCGACAGACCATCTGCTCTCTCACAGTTGCAGCCACTCTTCAAAGCGGCCTCAGGACAGCCGGCCCACCGGGGAATTTCCCGGTATCCCGGTAGGCCAGTCCGGCCCTGCTCACACACACTGTCTCTCTCTCTCTCTCTCACACACACCATCTCTCTCTCACACACACACCGTCTCTCTTTCTCACACACAGATACCCTGAGACACACTCACATACATACACTTACGCAAACACCCTTACACACATACACTTACGCAAACACCCTTACGCAAACACCCTTAAGCACACACATACACATATACAGTTACGCAAACACTCTGAAACAAACACCTAGACATCCTAACAAACACACCTAGACATCCTGACACACACATTGAGACACCCAGACATACACATTGAGAGACACACTCACACACATTGAGACACCCAGACACACACTCCACCACATTGAGACACCCACCACACACGCATTGAGACACCCACCCACACATTGAGACACACACACATTGAGACACCCAGGCACACACTGAGACACCCAGACACACCCTGAGACACCCAGACACACAGTTACACACATTGAAACACCCACACACAGTCACACATTTTCTTTTTCTTTTTTTTTTAACCTTACCTTCTGTTTACTTGCAGGGAGGAGGACATTTACGGTGGTGTCTTCAGAATCTTCTGCCAGATGTCACCTAACATCCGGCAAGCAGATTTCACAGAGCGATGGGGGCAGAGCTTACACCCGTCGAGTCTCCATTCGGGGCTACGCAGGGGGGATTCGGGGCTATAGCTCCAGTAGCCCACCCCTAGCGATGCCTCTGATGCCCAATAGTATGCCACAATTATGCCCAATAATATGCCACAATTAATATGCCCACTAATATTCCACCATTATTAGGCCCGATAAAATGCCACAATTAATTTGCCCAAAAATATATGCCACAATTATTATGCCTAATAATATGCCACAATTAATCTACCCACTAGTATGCCACATTTATTATGCCCAATAATATGCCACAATTATTATACCCAATAATATGCCACAATTATTATGCCCAATATGCCACAATTAATATGCTCAATAATATGCCACAATTATGCCCACTAATATGCCACAATTGTTATGCCCAATAATATGCAACTATTACTACCCCCACTAATATGCCACTATTAGTGTGGGAAAAAATATAGTTACCCCTCTCCCCAGTACTTACCTTCCTGCTGCTCTGTCTCCAGTCGTCTCCTGTGTTCCCTGTTACTCTCATCGTGGAAGGACACGTGATAGCCAGCAGGTCATGTGACCTGCGTCGATCATGTGACCTGTTGCTTTGAGAGCAATGGGGAGTGCAAGACGGGCAGCATGGAGACTTGCTTGTGTGAGCCCAGGCTCCATGCTACCTGCTTGGTGCCTCTGCAAGCTTTTTTTTTTTTTTTTATTCAGCCAATTAAAGCTTGGGCCTCAAGCTGCAGTCCTCGAGGTCCCTATTTTGCCGAGGCCCCTGGGCTACAGCCCCTAAAGCCCATGCCTTAATCTGTCCTTGCCCTGGGCAAGGACAAGGATATATTTGTTTAAAATGGTATTTATGATATTCATGTTAAAATATCGATAATGTTGTTTATAAAGTATATAAAGTACAATAAATTTGAGATTTGGCTAATACAGTTTTAAGTGTTGTGTAAATAAATGCTGTGATCTATTTTAACTCCTTATTATGTGTGGTTATGGGAGGGTATGGAGAATGTTTACAACTCAGGCTTTACCAAAACTTTTCAGCATTTTAAATGAACACCTCCTATCATTTTAAATGTTTAAAGAGGGACTTTTTTGTGGCTGAAGGTGTAGCTGTAGGTGGGGCTTTACCAGAACTTTTTCGTTGACTTTATGCGGTGGAAAAAGCATGACCACCTAACCTTAACCATAGCTTCTAACTCTAGCCCTAACCAACACCTAAACCTAACTGTGATTAAACGGCCACACTGTATTGCGGTGAAGAAATGGCAGCACAGTTCCATTCCGCAAGCCACAAGGTGATGTCGCAACCAGAAGCCACCTCTATGTTTTTAAAGGCAATCCGTCACCCTAAACATTGCTTATACTGTGAATTTGCAGAATACATTTTTTTGAACAAAGAACCCTGGGAAATTATGCAAATTAATTGTACAGGACATGTATGTGCGAGGGGGAGGCAAGAGATGACTGACGGGGGCTGGGGGGAGGGGCTTCAGGGGGGAGTTGATAAAAGCCCTGGAGCCTCTCTCCCCAGCAGCCATTTTACTCTGTAAACGCACCTGGTAGCAATTTTGCTGCTCTGGTGTTTCATTTCACGGCCCAGGCATGGAGATTGAGGCAATGCTCGCTGCCCTGAGGGCTGAGGCCCTTACAGATGGTGGCAGACGGTTGAGGCAGCAGTTTGCAGCGCTGCAGGCTGCTACACCCGCGGTGGCATCGCCTCCCGCGGGTCCTCGTGGCGGGGCGCGGCTGGTGTCCCGCCCGCCCGCTCGACTGAGCCCGGATGCCGGCTCCATCCAGCCTCACCGGAGCAGGAGTGGAGCTGGGCGAAGAAGCGGCCTTCGCCCGTCGGCCGCGCGGCCCGCTGCTTCCGGCGGCGGGCCTGCTATTGCAGCCACGCGACCATCCCCGGTGGCTGGTGGGAGCGGGGATCGCAGGCCGCGCCCCTCCCCTCGGGGTTTGGAGCGCGATGGACGGAGGACATCCAGGGCTGTGACCAGGTCCGGTACAGTCCTGCTACCTTCCCCCCCGCGTCCGGATGCGGGGCCTAGCAGGAGGAGGAGCGCTGATCGGCAGGCCAGGGTGGTGAGTAGGCCTCAGGGCCTAAAACGGGGGTCCCTTCGATTACCCTCCCGGGCGGGGGGCAGCAGGGAGGCTGTGGGCAGCTGCAGTGGGTCTTCTGGGGATGAGGATCCAGCCCTGGGTCTCCTACTGCCCCCTACCCCGTCCCCTACTCCTACCCCTGTCACTACTTACCAGGTTCCCTTGGCTGGGCTTCTCTCTCCTCCTGATCTGGCGTTGTATTCACCTGTCTCTCCTTCACAGGCTCCAGCTACTAGTGCTGTGCCACTCCACGTCCCCCATCCTGCTTCCCAGGTTGCGGGTGATTCATCGGCCTCACGGGCCTCCACGCCTGCTCTGGGTGCGGTACAAGGAGACACTGGTGAGTCCACGGGGCAACCTGCGGCGGGGTTTTCGGGGGTGGGCGGGGTGGGGTCTGCCGTTACTCCTGCTAGTCAGCCATGGGTGGATTTGTTACATTGCCTGCGGGGGGCGAACGAGCAAGTGAGCCGGGTGGCGGGGCCTTCTGGTAGTGCGGCCCTGCAAGGCATCGATAGTACACTGGGCGGCGTGTGGGGTTCCCCGGGGGGTTCACCGGGGGTGGTTTCAGGTTTGCCGGGCACGGCGGGGGTCCCACAGTCCCCCTCATTACTGCCCCCTTTGTTGCTGCCGGCGGCCACTGCTGCGGCACTCCCTGCGGTTCCCTTGTCAATGCCTAGTACATCGGCGGCACCGAGTACGTCGGCGTCACTGGTTGGGGCGGCTGATTTGACACACCCAGTTGCGCCAATGGCGCATGGGGCCGCGTATTTATGTTGGTCGGGCCCCTTAGGCCTTCATCTTAAGCCGGAGGTGAGGGAGCGCATTTGGAAGGGCGAGTACGTGGAAATCTATTCGCTCCTTCCCATGGAGGACGTTCCTCCTCCTGAGAAGGAGTTGAAGGATGCCGAGAAGGAGAAGTACCGTTATCGCAAAATCCCAAAGAATTATGGGAATTGGATTCGGGCTTTCTCCATCTTGGCCAGCGTCATTGGGGAGAAATCCCCTGAAAAATGTTGCTCCTTGTTTTGTTACCAGGATCAAATCTGGAATGCGTGCAGGATTTATGGTGGTCTCAGCTGCTGGCGCTATGATGAGCAATTCCGGCAACGGATTGCTTTACGGCCTACCTTGGGTTGGGATCAAATGGATGTGGGGCTGTGGCTGGCCATTATGACCCGGCCTGCCTCTCATCAGGGGGGTTTGACGTCCTTTCTTGGGGGGGGTCGGGGGACTGGGTTCGCCCTCTCCCTCGGCCACGACCCAACGACGACCGGGAGGGTGCTGGCAATTTAATGAGGGTCAGTGCAAGTTTGGCACCGGTTGTCGCTTCAAACATGAGTGTTCCGGTTGCGGGGGTAGCCACCCTGCCTCCCGGTGCTTCAATCGTCAGAGAGGTGGGGACAAGTCATAGGAATCGCAGGGCGGCGGACATTTTGTTGCAAGGGTTTGAGTTTGGTTTCAGGATCCCTTTTCAGGAACGGGAGGTTTGTTTGCAGTTGCGTAATTTGCGTTCAGTGGCCGAGCACCCTGAGGTGGTGCGGGATAAGTTGGCTAAGGAAGTGGCTCTGGGCCCTATGGCGGGTCCTTTTGTTTCGCCCCCGTTGGCCGCTTTACGGGTTTCTCCCCTGGGGGTGGTTCCCAAAAAGGAACCGGGATAGTTCCGGCTGATCCAGCATCTGTCTTACCCCTATGGGGAGTCGGTTAACGACGACATTGATGCGGAATTGTGCCGGGTGTCATATGCGTTCTTTGATTCGGCAGTTAAGATGGTGAGGGCGGCAGGGGCTGGTGCTTTGATGGCAAAAACCGATGTGGAGTCGGCCTTCCGGCTTCTTCCGGTTCATCCAGACTGTCATCACCTCCTCGGGTGCCATTTTGAAGGGAAGTTTTACGTTGACTTGTGCCTTCCCATGGGTTGTTCCATTTCCTGTTTTTATTTTGAGTGCTTTAGCACATTTTTGGATTGGGTAATCAGGGAGGAGTCCGGGTGCAGCTCAGTGATGCATTACCTGGATGACTTCCTGCTGGTGGGTCCCTCGGGTTTGCAAGTTTGTGGCCATTTGTTGAGGACGGCCCAGGTGGTTCTGGCTTCGTTTGGGGTCCCATTGGTGGCGGACAAAACGGAGGGTCCGACTACCTGTATTTCCTTCCTGGGCATTGAGATTGACTCCCTGGCCGGCGAATGCCGGCTTCCTCAGGATAAATTGTTGGGCCTTAGGGCGGACATTTTCAAGGCTTGCGGCTTGAGGAAAATTCAGCTCCGGGCGTTGCAATCTTTATTGGGGAAGCTCAACTTTTCCTGTAAGATTATGCCAATGGGCAGGGTGTTTAGCAGACGTCTGGCAGGGGCTACGGCGGGGGGGGTGCCGGCCGCACCATTATGTCAGGCTAACTCGGCCCCTACGGGACGATCTGGCGGTGTGGGATGACTTTTTGAGCAGGTACAATGGACGGTCGTTGTGGCAGGCTCCGGAGGTGTCCAACGCAGATCTCCATCTGTACACGGATGCCTCGGGATCAGTGGGCTACGGGGCAATTTTGGGGTCCCAGTGGTCTGCCGAGACCTGGCCCCCGTTCTGGGGTTCGGGGGGCCTGACAAAGAATTTAGCCTTTTTGGAGCTATTTCCTATTCTGGTGTCAGTGGTCCTTTGGGGAACTACGTTGCGTGATCGCAGGGTGGTCTTCCACTGTGACAACATGGGAGTGGTGCTGGCGGTGAATAACCTGACAGCTTCTTCCCCGCCGGTAGTTCGGCTGTTGCGCCTTCTGGTCCTTAACTGTCTTGATTTTAATGTGACCTTTCATGCTGTTCATATCCCTGGGGTGCATAACGTAATTACGGATGCACTTTCTCGTGCACAGTGGGCAACGTTCCGGGCGGCAGCACCATGGGCGGACCCGGAGGGTATCCCGTGCCCGTCGACGCTGTGGGACCTTGGGTTGGGCGACGCACAGTAACAGCACGGATGTCAGGCCTTAGTTTCTGGTTCAGAGCTTCTGGGCTACGGGACGTGACTAAGGAGTTTTTAGTGCGTCAGGCGTTGAGGGGTTGGAGGAGGGGCGTTCATTCCGTGGATTACCGTAAACCGGTGTCCGGGGCTTTGTTGCTGGGCCTGTGCCACATACTGCCGGTGGTTTGCCACTCGCCTTTTGAGGTGGATCTTTTTCGGTTAGCTTTTCCCATGGCATTTTTTGGGGCTTTGCGTATTGGGGAATTGGTTAGCCAGGCAAAAACGAAACCAGGGGGTATACTGGCAGCTGATATGGTGCAGGAACCAGGTCTGGTGAGGTTTTTGATCAGGCGCTCAAAAACGGATATGCTTGGGGTTGGGAAGTGGGTCTTTCTGCGGGAAGTCCCCGGTTCTATGGTATGCCCGGTGTCTTGTTTTGACCGGTACGGTTTGGTCCGACCGGCCGGTTCTAATTCATTGCTGGTGCACGCTGATGCGACTCCTTTGTCTAGATTCCAGTTTATCAGGGTCTTCCGTATGGCAGTTGAGGCCCTGGGCCCTCCAAGCCGAGAGTTTGGGGGTCACTCGTTCAGGATTGGCGCTGCGTCTGAGGCCGCAAGGCTGGGTTATGCTGAGCGGGCTATTAGGCAGATTGGGCGGTGGGAATCCCGCAGGTTTCTATCTTATGTCCGTCCGGCTGGTCTGATCTCGGTTTCCTCTGCTTTGAATTCACAGATGTTGCGCCTAGGAGGGTGTGGCTTGTAGGCCACTTGTACATATTCTGGGCATGGAGTCGGGCTGCCGTGCGACCTGGGGGAGAGTGCCTGGGTTTTCCGGGAGCCGTGGCTGACGTTCGGTGGTTCGGGTTCCGGGGTATGCGGTGGGTACGCTTGTTACCCGAGGTGGTTCAGCTGTCTCGGCTGTTGGGGCCCCCTGATATTTTACTTATTCATTTGGGGGGCAATGATCTGGGTTCGGTCCCTGTGTGGACCCTGGGTGATACTATTAAAAGGGACCTGGCGAGGCTGCTTGTGCTCTTTCCTGGCGTGTCTCTGGTGTGGTCAGAGGTGGTGCCACGTAATTATTGGAGGTGTGCGCACAATCAGAGGGCGCTGTAACGGAGCCGGGTAAAATTGAATAAGCGAGTGTCTCGTTTTGTGTTGAGTGTGGGGGGGCGTTACTATACGCCATAGGGTTTTTGAGTCCGATGCGGCCAGGTATTTCAGGAGTGATGGAGTTCACTTAACTGAGGTGGGCCTTGATCTGTTTAACTTGGCGTTGCAGGATGGTTTGGAACAGGCCATGGCGGTGGTGGTGGGTAGTCCCAGCTGATTTAAGGTGTTAAACGAGCGGGTCTGTGGCGGGGGTTGGCTGTCCTTGCCAGTAGGGGATATGTTTTGGAAAATGATGTTGGAGTTATTATAAGGAGAATGGTGCTCGGGTCCTCCCCTAACCTTAAAAGCAACATGGAAGTTGTTTGTATTGGACGTGCCCACTGAGCTAAGTGAGTCGGCTAGTGGTAAGCATTGTGGGAGAGATGGGCCAGGTGGAGTTATGGCATCTCAAGGGACGAGGAGGGGAGGCGAGCTTCTGGATTCTGGATTTGGTTGGAAAAAAGTTGCACTATGTAAATATATGGGTTGAAGTTTAAAATGGTTTTACTGGCAAGGGCTTAGTCATTTTGTCAGGCTGTATTCTGTTTTATACATATAAGTATTAAAGGATGGTGGTGGTTTATACAGTCTGATATGTGTTTAATAAAGAAGTGCTGTGGCCTTGTTGTACCATCACAAGTCTCGTGTCTATTTATTGGGGGGAACATGGGCTGGTATGGTTATGGGGGATTGTGGGGTTATGGTATGTCTCAGGAATCGGGCATCTATCCCCTCTGCATACATACATGAGCTATGCATTGTGATAGAAAAATTGCATGCAAATGCATAACATAAAAGAAATATATGTGCCTGTGATGTCTACTGCACATGACATCACCTTTTGGTTTGATATATAAATTACATATATCCCATTGAAAACTAGCTCATTTGCATATAAAAACAACATGTGATTTCAGAAAAGGAAAAAGCACAGACACATTTAAAACATATTATTGTTCTTATTTTATGCATTTTACATGCAATTCTGCTTATGCAATGTATAGATGATTGTTCATACTTTTTTTATTCTTTACATTCACAGAATAAGCAATATTTTGGTTAACAGAGTTCTTTTAAGCTTTTGTGTGCAATTCTATGAAAAGAATGTATAGATAATTTTTGCTCATTTTTTATGCTGTACATTCACATTATAAACAAAATAAAATGTTTAGGTTAATGGACTCATGTCATATGTACATATCCATATCTATAGAAGTGTAAGACGATCAAACCATAGGCCTATGACTATGACTATGGTTAGGACTGTCACAGAAAACACCTACCACTTTTCCGTGACTGTCCAAACCTGCAACTTGAATTACTGTGGATTTACTTTTTTCTTCTGTTTTTATTCTACTGAACCACAATAAATATAACTACATATTTCTTTTACCTGATCAGCCTGACTCTACCTGATTTTTGTTTACATTGTGCATCTGTCGGAGCCTTGGCCATTTTGCTCGTCCACGCCTCATACACTTCTGGTCTTCACAACTGGAAGTTTTTCCACTTTGCTCATTTGATTAAATTGACCCCAGTTTCAGCTTCAAGGGCCATAGAAATTATTTTTGGGTGTAAAATGGTGTAACACGTTAATCAGGTTTTTTAAACTGTGCAAAAAACCCAGAAACAAATTATGCAAACACTTCCCATTATTGCTGGTTATGTTTCTGTCCTTATATCTGTTTTGTAATTATGGTAATAAACACAGAATATCTAATTAACAGACTGAGTGATATATTATTTTCTTCTTTGTCATTCATTTTCCTAGAGCATAGTAACAAAAATTATAATGGATCAAAGGAACAGAAGCAGAAGGTTTTGAGTGCTAAATATAGTTTGAACAGTTCAAATCTGATCTAACAGTATGTTAATGTAAATAGATTATGTAAAGGGATCCGTCAGAGTGAATGTAAAGAATAAAAGGATTACAAATGATCTATACCAGGGCTCGACAAACCCCGGGCGCCAGGTCGCCATGGCGACCAGGAAATCAGACCTGGCGCCCAGGTATCGTGAGCCCCGCGAGGTGTCCTCGGCAATGGGATCGGGTTTTTTTTTCTTTCTATTTCAGCAGCGGTGCGCGAGAGAGCAGAGTGAGTGCACCGGTGTTCTGACAAATTTGTGGAGCAAATTCTCCTGCGCAATCGCAGGAGAATTTGCTCATTGCGCATGTGCATAAAGTTACAGCTGATAACTCAGCTGTAACTTTGTGACCACCGCGCATGCGCCAGCTGCGCAACCCACCTCCCGCCCCCCTCACACCCCCCGCACACCCCTTCTCACCAGATCATCGACCACAGCGATACACAGCGCATGCGCACGCCTATCCAGCCGTTTGGGAATGCACGCCCGTTGTTGTGTTCTTAAGGTGGTAAGTAACACGGGGCGTCGGGACATAAGGGGGCAAGCATCCTGGTGAGGGCTGCCTCATCTTGATGGGATTTGTGATCCTCCTGCTGCATCAATAATACAGCAGGAGGATCACAAATCCCATCAAGATGAGGCAGCATTCCCAAACGGCTGGATAGGCGTGCGCATGCGCTGTGTATCGCTGTGGTCGATGATCTGGTGAGAAGGGGTGTGAGGGGGGCGGGAGGTGGGTTGCGCAGCTGGCGCATGCGCGGTGGTCACAAAGTTACAGCTGAGTTATCAGCTGTAACATTATGCGCATGCGCAATGAGCAAATTCTCCTGCGATTGCGCAGGAGAATTTGCTCCAGAAATTTGTCAGAACACCGGCTGCACAGACTTCCTGCTCCGCCCCCTCGCGCACCGCGTTCTAGCGCTGATCCAGTACTGGGGAGCATAGCATGGAAGCTGCTCTGAGCCACCGGGCTGCAATGGAAACCGCACCCCCCCTCTCTGCATTGAGGTGTAATCGCAGGGAGGGGGGACACTGATAGGTTAACTTTTTTTTTTTTCTCTTTTAAAAAAAACGACAACCCACAAAAAAAAAACCCCCTGCTGTCTTGTGTATGTCTGCGTGGATGTGTTTGTGTATATGTGTGTGTGCCTGGATGTGTTTGTGTATATGTGTGTGTGCCTGGATGTGTTTGTGTATATGTGTGTGTGACTGGATGTGTTTGTGTGTGTGTGTATATGTGTGTGCCTGGATGTGTTTGTGTATATGTGTGTGTGACTGGATGTGTTTGTGTGTGTATATGTGTGTGCCTGGATGTGTTTGTGTATATGTGTATATGTGTGTGCCTGGATGTGTGTGTGTATATGTGTGTATGACTGGATGTGTTTGTGTATATGTGTGTGTGACTGGATGTGTTTGTGTATATGTGTGTGTGACTGGATGTGTTTGTGTGTGTGTATATGTGTGTGCCTGGATGTGTTTGTATATGTGTGTGCCTGGATGTGTATATGTGTGTGCCTGGATGTGTTCTGTGTGTGTATATATGTGTGTGACTGGATGCGTTTTGTGTGTGTATATATGTGTCTGACTGGATGCGTTTTGTGTATATGTGTGTGTGACTGGATGTGTTTGTGTGTGTGTATATGTGTGTGCCTGGATGTGTTTGTATATGTGTCTGCCTGGATGTGTATATGTGTGTGCCTGGATGTGTTTTGTGTGTGTATATATGTGTGTGACTGGATGCGTTTTGTGTGTGTATATATGTGTGTGATTGGATGCGTTTTGTGTGTGTATATATGTGTCTGACTGGATGTGTTTTGTGTGTGTATATATGTGTCTGACTGGATGCGTTTGTGTATATGTGTGTGTGACTGGATATGTTTGTGTGTGTGTATATGTGTGTGCCTGGATGTGTTTGTATATGTGTGTGCCTGGATGTTTGTGTGTGACTGGATGTGTTTTGTGTGTGTATATATGTGTCTGACTGGATGCGTTTTGTATGTGTATATACGTGTCTGACTGGATGCGTTTTGCGTGTGTATATATGTGTCTGACTGGATGCGTTTTGTGTGTGTATATATGTGTCTGACTGGATGCGTTTTGTGTGTATGTATATATGTGTCTGACTGGATGTGTTTGTGTGTATGTATATTTGTGTCTGACTGGATGTGTTTGTGTGTATGTATATATGTGTCTGACTGGATGTGTTTGTGTGTATGTATATATGTGTCTGACTGGATGTGTTTGTGTGTATATATGTGTCTGACTGGATGTGTTTGTGTGTATATATGTGTCTGACTGTATGTGTTTGTGTGTATATATGTGCCTGACTGGATGTGTCTGACTGTGTGTGTATGTATGTGACTGACTGGATGTGTTTTGTGTATATGTGTGTGTGACTGGATGTGTTTGTGTGTGTGTATATGTGTGTGCCTGGATGTGTTTGTATATGTGTCTGCCTGGATGTGTATATGTGTGTGCCTGGATGTGTTTTGTGTGTGTATATATGTGTGTGACTGGATGCGTTTTGTGTGTGTATATATGTGTGTGATTGGATGCGTTTTGTGTGTGTATATATGTGTCTGACTGGATGCGTTTTGTGTGTGTATATATGTGTCTGACTGGATGCGTTTGTGTATATGTGTGTGTGACTGGATGTGTTTGTGTGTGTGTATATGTGTGTGCCTGGATGTGTTTGTATATGTGTGTGCCTGGATGTTTGTGTGTGACTGGATGTGTTTTGTGTGTGTATATATGTGTCTGACTGGATGCGTTTTGTATGTGTATATACGTGTCTGACTGGATGCGTTTTGCGTGTGTATATATGTGTCTGACTGGATGCGTTTTGTGTGTGTATATATGTGTCTGACTGGATGCGTTTTGTGTGTATGTATATATGTGTCTGACTGGATGTGTTTGTGTGTATGTATATTTGTGTCTGACTGGATGTGTTTGTGTGTATGTATATATGTGTCTGACTGGATGTGTTTGTGTGTATGTATATATGTGTCTGACTGGATGTGTTTGTGTGTATATATGTGTCTGACTGGATGTGTTTGTGTGTATATATGTGTCTGACTGGATGTGTTTGTGTGTATATATGTGCCTGACTGGATGTGTCTGACTGTGTGTGTATGTATGTGACTGACTGGATGTGTTTTGTGTATATGTGTGTGTGACTGGATGTGTTTGTGTGTGTGTATATGTGTGTGCCTGGATGTGTTTGTATATGTGTCTGCCTGGATGTGTATATGTGTGTGCCTGGATGTGTTTTGTGTGTGTATATATGTGTGTGACTGGATGCGTTTTGTGTGTGTATATATGTGTGTGATTGGATGCGTTTTGTGTGTGTATATATGTGTCTGACTGGATGCGTTTTGTGTGTGTATATATGTGTCTGACTGGATGCGTTTGTGTATATGTGTGTGTGACTGGATGTGTTTGTGTGTGTGTATATGTGTGTGCCTGGATGTGTTTGTATATGTGTGTGCCTGGATGTTTGTGTGTGACTGGATGTGTTTTGTGTGTGTATATATGTGTCTGACTGGATGCGTTTTGTATGTGTATATACGTGTCTGACTGGATGCGTTTTGCGTGTGTATATATGTGTCTGACTGGATGCGTTTTGTGTGTGTATATATGTGTCTGACTGGATGCGTTTTGTGTGTATGTATATATGTGTCTGACTGGATGTGTTTGTGTGTATGTATATTTGTGTCTGACTGGATGTGTTTGTGTGTATGTATATATGTGTCTGACTGGATGTGTTTGTGTGTATGTATATATGTGTCTGACTGGATGTGTTTGTGTGTATATATGTGTCTGACTGGATGTGTTTGTGTGTATATATGTGCCTGACTGGATGTGTCTGACTGTGTGTGTATGTATGTGACTGACTGGATGTGTTTGTGTGTATATATGTGTCTGACTGGATGTGTTTGTGTGTATGTATGTGTCTGACTGGATGTGTTTTTGTGTATGTATGTGTCTGACTGGATGTGTTTGTGTGTATGTATGTGTGACTGGATGTGTGTGTGGGGGGGGGGGGGGGGGTTGTTTTGCGTTCAGAAGTGGAGGGTGCCCTGACTTTCACCCTAGTCCTCCAAATCAAAATAAAGGATCCTTTATTCTGTATGTATATGTGACAGACTATGTGTCTGTGTGTGTGACTGCGTGTGTTTGTGTTTATGTGCAGTTGTCTGGCTCCTAGATTTTTTAGCTGGCTCCTAAAACTCAGATAAATTTGTCAAGCCCTGATCTATACATTTTGTTAGCACGAATGTCCCCATTTCTGTTAATATAAAAATGTAATATGGCCTGCATTTTTGATCCAGTGGCCACCTTCAGAAAAAACTTGGACATCCCTTGCATATGTCGGTAAAGGGATGAAAGTAATGGGGCATGCCTGTGTTTGTTATGTATATTACTGGCTTTGCACGAGTCTGTGGGGTCTGTTGCAGAACTTTCCTGTCCTAAAGTTTATAAATGAAACTGACATGACATGACAGATGCACACAAAATGTTATGCACTCATTTTTCTATGCACTCATTTCATCCTAGGAAAGATATGTTTGTATATTGAAAAAAGCCCCCCACCTCCCCCCAAAAATAAAATAATAATAATGTCGACTGTTATAGTTAAAGAGCATCAGGTGTGGCAGAGGGCACTCTGCCTCACCCCCCTCACTGCTGTTTCTTCCAGTTTCTCCAGCTCAGTGTGTTTATATGGTACTGTCCAAACGACTTTATCAGATTACATCATTGTGACCTCTTTACAAATGCATGTTTGGAATTTCTTTGCTTCTAGCTAAATCTATTTACTTGTTGCCTCATTGTTTCATGTTGCTGATATCGCTTGTATTGATGGGGTTAATATGTTTAATTTAAAAAATGTTATCCCCTTGGCCATCTCTGCCTCCAAATGTCTCCTTGCAGCCATGTGAGCAGGGAAGTGGCAGATGCTAAGTCTCATCTGTCAGACCTTTCTCTAATGCCCCAGGATAATGTTGATTTTAGCGCTGTACAGTCAGTTAGTGTCAGTGTTTTTATGAATCGTTAACAACTGCAGTAGTAGTTACAGAGTATTAGTGTTACCCCAGAGGAGACAGCGATGCAGTGAAAGTGTGCCTCTTTCATTGTATAACTACATTATACAGTGTAATATTGAATAGGAATATTTACCATGATAACTAATCTATACATTGAATTAGCCCATATGCATACATTATAGATGAAATTTTAATGCATGTAGACGCACACAGAAAAAGAGGAAAATACACACACACAAATGACACATAAACATGTATGTGTGCAATAAAGAGATCTCCCTCCCTAACTGGATATGATCATAAAATGTATGTATACAGATACGTAGTATCCTTAACGTCCCTGCCTTATCTGCATTTTTGTGCCAAGTAATTAAAGATCCCCATTCAAGCCAATGGAGATTACTTATTAGGTACAAACGGGCTTAATGCAGAAAGATGACAGGACTGTTACATCCAAAGGAAAGATATAAGTTGGTAGGAGTCGAATAGTGGGTTAAAGTCATATTACTGATACTAAAAACATAGAGAAAAATAGTAATGTAAAGAGAAAGTCAACAACATATTGCATTACTCAGGGAGAGTCTATTGGGTATATTCAATAAACAGTAAATAGTGGCAAACTGACCAATTCAGTGGACAGGTCATCATCATCCACTGTTTGTTCAATAGACCTCAATGAGTTGACATACTATTGAATCAAAAAAAGAAAAAGTAAAGAAAAAAAGATGAGCAGTTAAATAGTGGTCTTGACTAAATGTTATGGAAACTGTTCAAGGTATTATAAATTTGAGCAGTAATGCGATTTATAAAATGGTTTCTTTAATACGATAGATCATTAACTTATTGGAGATTTGGAATTCTAGGTTTTGATTCTATGAACCTACCAGAAAATGCCTAGCAGACAAAGCAAAGCTGGCAACTACCGTGTTTGCTCCAACATAGCATGACCCGTATGTCCTTCCTTTGTACTCCTTCATTGCAGTTCTTTTGCTCACCTTTCATTAGGTCATGTCCCCGCACCACATTCCAGCACCCACAGAACTTGCCCCTGCACCACATTGCAGAACCCACTGGACTTGCTCCCTGCACAACTGTATCAGTGTTAACTGGATGTGTCTTCATTACAAGAGGGTTTGGGAAAATTGGGTAACTGGGCAGGAACATGGAATATGAGATTCACTATAGTCACATTTGGGTATAAATAAATTGTAAGCACTTGTGTGAATAAAACACTTAAATATAGTGCAATAGAAGTACTTGGAATAAAGTGCAATATAGACTGAAAAAAGTAGTGAAAAAATGATAAATATCAATGTGGCAAATCTAGCAATAGATATAAACTGATAACAGAACAAATGTAAATATTACAATATCATGCAATAGAATGATACAAAATAAATAAAGTCCAAAAAATAGTCTTCAATAGCTTGCTCCAAAAGAATGTGTAACCTGAAAGAAAATAAAACAAAAAATAGTGTGTACCATAAAAATAGTTTTAATATCGCATAAAAAAAAAAGTAACTTACAAGATACAGTGGAAAATAAGACGAATAGCGAAAAATGAACTGCCAATGTGCAGCCTTCTCTCTTCAAACGAAGCGCTCAGGGGCAAGGAAGTGACGTTGTCCGTCACGAAACGCATAGGGTGGGAGTGTTTTAAGCGTTTCATGAACTCCAAGCCTCTTGTTCAACTCCGCTACCTCCTTCCATCTACACGGTGACTAGTCCGGCCGGCTTATCACCACCAGCGCTTCGTTTGAAGAGAGAAGGCTGCACATTGGCAGTTCATTTTTCGCTATTCGTCTTATTTTCTACTGTATCTTGTAAGTTACTTTTTTTTTATGCGCTATTAAACCTATTTTTATGGTACACACTATTTTTTGTTTTATTTTCTTTCAGGTTACACATTCTTTTGGAGCAAGCTATTGAAGACTATTTTTTGGACTTTATTTATTTTGTATCATTCTATTGCATGATATTGTAATATTTACATTTGTTCTATTATCAGTTTATATCTATTGCTAGATTTGCCACATTGATATTTATCATTTTTTCATTACTTTTTCCAGTCTATATTGCACTTTATTCCAAGTACTTCTATTGCACTATATTTAAGTGTTTTATTCACACAAGTGCTTACAATTTATTTAGCCTTATTGTCTCTCTTCTTTTGGATATTTGGGAATGTATTGAGTGTATTCACAGATTTTATTCTGTATTTACACTTTTCCTCGCTTCTTCAAGGTATAGTGTAGTATACCTATACACAATCACATCCAGATAAGATCTAACTGTTGTTTCCTGCCCTCCTTTCTATTCCCATTTTTGGGGGTAGTCCCTTTCGCATTCTACATTTGGGTATAGTAATTAAATGCAACATATACCTTACTTGCTCTAATATAAGGTATTTTTCATGGCAAATGCTCTTACATTCGAGATTTGTCTTATAATCAGACCTCAAATAGAGGTCTCTCTATAAGACTGGGATCCAGGTCCCCTGCAGCAATGTGCAATGCACGGAGACATCCGGTGCTCCCCGGCACTTCTGTGATGAAAGCCAGGAGGTCCATTGCCTTCCCGCAGTCCGCCATAGAAGACGGAAATGTTGGGCAACATCAGAGGATGTCTGCGATTATCGTGCAGACATTCCCCGGCTGTCCCAACTAGCACCAGGGAGATTGGTGCAGCCGGTGGATGTCTGCACATACGCGCAGACATTCCCCGGTGCTTCCAGACACTTCCATCAAGACTTCTATGACAGAAGCCGGGAGGTCACATGACCTTCTGGTGGTCCATCATAGAAGACGGAAGTGTTGGGTAGCACCAAAGGATGTCTGTGCATATCGTCTAGACATCCGCCCACTGACTCCACTAGCCGCCAGGGAGATTAGGTCCAGGGGATGGGGTAGGAATGGAGAGAGCCAGCATTGGTCAAATCTAGGGGAGGGAGGGGGGAGACGCAGCATTGGGCTAATCTGAAGGGGAGGAGAGACAGCATTGGGCAAATCTGGGGGAGGGGGGGAGAAGCACCATTGGGCAAGTCTGGGGGAGGGAGGGGGGAGAGACAGCATTGGGCAAGTCTGGGGGAGGGTGAAGAGGCAGCATTTTGCAAGTCTGAGGAAGGGGGAGAGGCAGCATTGGGTAAGTCTGAGGGAGGCAGGATGCAGCTTTGGGTAAGTCTGGCGAAGGCAGCATGGGGTAAGTCTGGGGGAGGGGGAGGCAGCATTGGGTAAGTCTGTGGGGAAGCAGCATTGGCTAAGGCTGGGTAGGGAGGGGGAAGCAGCATTGGCTAAGTCTGGTGGGCAGATGGCTGTGGGGGACGATGCATTGGCTATGCCTGTGAGGCAGATGGCTGTGGGGGTGATGCAATGGCTACGTCTGGGGGCAGATGGGCAAATAAAAAGAAATAAAAACAAAAAATGCTTTTTTTTTTTCTATCATAATTATTATTAACTATGAAGAAGAAATTTAGATGTTAATATATATGTTAAACTTTTTTCCTATAGGGTAGTCTTGCATTCAGGCTTTTCATTTTTTTTCCAAAAGGCATATCCAAAGTTTGGGGGGTCGTTTTATTATCAGGGTGGTCTTATATTCAAGCAAATACGGTAGTTTAGATGGTGTTTCATTACTAATGAAAATAATTTTGGAGTGAAATAAAAATATTCAGGGGCCATACAAAGGGCTCTCCAAGGACCTGTTCATTAACAGAATGTTACAAAGAACAAGGGATCACCTGCTAAGACTTGAGGAAAGTAGATTTCATCTACAACAGTGGAAGGGATTCTTTAAGGTCAATAAAGGTATGGAATTCACTGCCTGAAGAGGTGGTGCTATCAAACACATTACCTGTTTTTAAAAAGGTCCTGGATAATTTTTTTAAATTGCAAAACATACAGGACTATGTATGATAGAATCGGGTTTATAATTTAGATTGTGTTTATTTATTTAGACAAATATCATGGCCATTTGGAGCCACAAAGTATTTTTTCCCCCTTGATATAGACTTGAAATTGTTGAAATACATTTTTTGGGGCTTCTTTTGGATTTACAGTGGTAAACAAGAATATACAAAAGGTCGAACGTGATGGGTGCAAGTCTTTTTTCACTCTAAACTACTACAACAATGTAGCACCCACTGTACTGTCCTTGGACCCACTGGACCTGCTATTGCACTCAAATAACTTGACATTTCACCCCCAGGACTTGCCATTGCCCCCAAGGCTTGCCATTGCACCCCAAGGACTTGTTATTGTTCCCCAGGACTTGCCATTTTACCCCTAGGACTAGTCATTGCCTTCCCCCAGGAATTGCCATCGCCTTCCCCCAGGAATTGCCATCGCCTTCCCACAGGAATTGCCATTGCCTTCCCTCAAGACTTTCAATTGCCTTCCCACAGAACTTGCTTGTGCCTTCCCCCAAGACTTGCCATTGCCTTCCCCCATGACTTGCCTTTGCCCATCCAGGACTTGCCATTGCCTTGCCCCAACACTTGCCATTGCCTTCCCCCAAGACTTGTCATAGCCTTCCCCCAAGACTTGTCATAGCCTTCCCCAAGACATGTCATTGCCTTCCCCCAGGACTTGCCATTGCTTTCCCCCAGGACTTGCCATTGCCTTCCCCCAGGACTTGCCATTGCCTTCCCCCATGACTTGCCTTTGCCTCCTCCCAATACTTGCCTTTGCCCATCCAGAACTTTCCATTGCCTCCCCTTAACACTTTCCATTGCCGTCCCCCAAAACTCAAATGATGTCTGATTATAAGACAAACATCAAATATAAGACAAGAGTCTTTGCTCTGGAAAAAAAAGATTGTCTTATATTCGAGCATATAAAGTAATCTGTTTCACTGTAGCTTTTTTTTTTTTATTCATGAATGTGAATATTACACAGGAAATTGCAATTATGTAAGGGACAGTTTTAATAAAAAAATGTGCAAAAAGAACAAAAATTAACTTTCAAATTAACCAAACATTCAAATGAAATGGTGAGCAACCATTAGACCGACAAAGTAATCACACCAATAACAATGTATAGCCTGGACTGGCAGTCTTATAATGGTATACGTTTGTAAGTGCCATTTTAGTCTTTGATTTAGGTGTTTCAAATTATTCATTAATATTGCATTCTTACAATCTACACACTCTCTCCCCCAGTGTACTCTTACAAGAGTAATTATGGATCTTCTCCAATGGTTCTATTGACTTTGTTTCTCCGTCTTTCTATCCGTAATTGAGTTTATTTTTGGGAGTACACCCTCTCCCTTTTGTTTTTATGTTGCCCTTAATGAGTTGAAACATAAGTGGTGAATACCAGAATCCATATGATGCCATATCATCAGGGCCGGACTGGGAGAAAAATTCGGCCCGGGCATTTTTTTTATCACAGCGGCCCACTAAGAAGGGGGCGGGGCAGAGGAGGTGTGTTTTGTCATCACCAATGACAAACACGCTCCCTCTCAAAGTGAGCATGTTGGTTCAATGCTCTTCCAGGGCAGACCATGCACAGAGCTCTGCTGAAGAGCTCTAGCATGAGAAAAAAGCCCTGTATATGTTCTGCACAGTGCAAGCAAATTTAATAACATGCTTGCACTGTGTTTCCTTGCAACTTGTCTCTGGTGTCTCTATAAATGGATACCAGGAGACAAAAATGCCAGGAAAGAGTATTGAGCATGTGTTTGGAGCCTGCTTGTGGGATTGCATGTGTGTAGAGTGAGCTGATTGTGATGTGGTATTGTGTAATAAGGTCGGTTTTAGTTGTGTTGTGTTTGTGGTGTAATGTGATGCATATGTGGCTAGGGGCTGTAGAGAATGTGTCCCCCCCCCGGACATAATGCCTGTTATTGTATTTGTTTATTTACCACCCCCTACACACACACGCACAATCCATTCTAACATATATACAGCACTCTCACACCCAGCACTCACACCCGTCACACACAGCATTCTCACACAGCACTCTCACACACACAGCACTCTCACGCACACAGCACTCACACCCATCACACACAGCACTCTCACACCCATCACACACAGCATTCTCACACCCAGTGGAGCTGCAAGTTAGAGCTCCTCCGGGTCCTCTCTCCAGGCTGTCTCCCTCCCTCTCTCCCCGCCGACAGCATGTGGGCCAGTGAGGGAGATCTTTGATGTCCTCACTGGCCCTTCATGGAAAACAGCGGGGCCGGCGCTCGGATAGTGCCGGCCCTGCATAGACCGGCAGGGGAGATCCTGGGACCCAGAGGCCACTGCTGGGACCTCCCCTGCTGGCCTCGGCCCATGGCCACTGCGGCCCACCGGGCATTTGCCCGGTGTGCCCTAAGGCCAGTCCGGGCCTGCATATCATAGCACCTCAAAGCTTGCAGCCCAACACAGAAGTATTATTTTTGATTTAAATAGAACTTAATACCTGCTTTATGAAAGCATAAATATGTTTGGAACGTTTTATATAACATGGTACATCAAAATCTTTTCCTAACTTTAATGAGCTTAGAATTTCTAATCCTCAATGCTGATGTTTATAATCTGGTATAAGAAACCAACATTAAATCAACTTGACTCGCTTAATAAAAGCCTCTTTCAACCTTTGCAGGAGTAACAGAGAGCATAGGAAGTTTGCAGCTGTCCTTTTTAATGAAAGTCGAGAGCCTGCCTAATTTTTAGGGGCATGGCAGCTGGTGCAGCTGTTTTGGTATGAAGAGATTTCTTACACACGGCATGCGTTTGCATGTAACAGGATCCCAACATGCAGGCAGAGTACATCAAATATTCAGGACTCCCTAATGATTTTTAAAGTCTTATGCACACTTCTATTAAGAATGGCTTTTTTATTCTTTTTTTTTTTTAAATTAGTTTGATACTCCAAATATGGTATTTTGATCCATGTTTCATCTTCTACGCATTACATGTGAGGCACCCTGCAACACCATTTGAAATAATGGACTCTGTTCAATGAGAGTCAATAAATCTGTAAAATGTTTTTTAATCTATGTTATTCACATAGTTAACATGGTGCAGTTCAACTTTGGCACAAACTGGGTCAGGAAGGGTCAAAACTGGGTCAGGAATATCTGATTGGCTGTCAAGGTGTAAACATGTGATCAGCAGTTACATATTTCTTAAGCCAATGAATAATTCTGCATAGTGTTACCAAGTGTTGGAAGCATCAATGAACACAAACATGTCCACTGTAGATAACCAAAAAACATTTAAATTACCCATACAAATGGTAAAGCTTGCCTGTGATTGCAGGAGGTCAAGAATCAGCAGAGAGAGTAAGCGACTTCAGATAAATAGTCAGGAACCTTATACATCATGCACACTTTTAGCACCATATACACTACAGTTTTATTTAATGCAAAATACACGCTAACATTTAATTTGAAATACATTTTTTTCATCTGATGGGTAGTGATGTGTGGTTGTGAACAGGGGCGTATTGTGCCTCTGAGCTGCCGGTCCGGAGCACACCTGTCACTCAGGGGCACGATGTATCTCATGTATCATGAGGGCTGCGAACAGCCAGCACATAAACCCCCAGAAATACACGAACAGAGAGCACACAAACACTGGAAATACATGCGAGTATTTCACTCTGTTGCCATTTCGACCAACACTAAAAGTATACGAATTTTTGGATACTTTTCGTGCTTGTCGAATTGGCAACAGAGTGAGTGACTCGGTTGCTGAATTCGCAGCTGCCGCCTGTCTCCCGGATGATCGGAGCGCAAAACCCCCAGAAATACACAGCATGGCTGCTCCGTGCTAGGTGTGCGGCGCACATCTAGATAGAGAAGAGGCGTTGGAGATGAAGGAAGAAGGACCAGAGAGGAGGATAAAATAAGCACAGTAAAGTTGTGGTGGATTTTGAGCTGCCCTAGGCAGAGTAAAATCAGGTGCCCCCCACATTTTACAGAACCAGGCCTTCCCCAGCACCCCTATAATGTGCCCAATTAGCCACACTGCACACCCAGGACATGCCCCGTCACCCACATTGCACACTCAGGAGTTAACTCAGAATCTTAGTACATGCCACATCATCCACATTGCACATCCAAAACTTGCCCGAGAACTCCAGGGCATGCCCCATCACTTATATTACACACCCAGGACTTGCCACATCACCCACATTGCACACCCTGGACTTGCCCCAGCTCCCAAGGACATGACCCATTATCCACATAGCGGAAACATAGTGGTTTCTGAGCATCTTAGAAATCCACTGCTTTTTGCCCAAATTGAAGCATGATTGACGTCAGTGGGTAACTTGACGGGTAAATCTTGCTAGACTTGAGTCTGGAGGGAGGGTGACCCTTTGCAAGATGTCATTGGTCCACAGAACCTGAGTAAAGTTAAATTCTACAGTAGAGACTGGAGCATGAAGGGGCGAGATAATCTGGTATAAGTGGGTGAAACAGTAGCATTATCTATATGCAGGTCGGTAGGTTAGGGGACACACCACAAACGCAGGAGTGTGGAAAAGAGCCATGCATCAGGATAGGCAAACAACAGGTTGAAAAAGGTCAGGAACCAGGACAGGGTACAAACTAAAAGAAAAAGGATACAGTAAAGTCAGGAGCAAACAATATAAAACTACTGTGCCTACAGAACGTTGCACAAGAATGATTTATAGGGTTGGATGGATGCAAAAAGTGAGCACCCGATTTCCCAGTGGTTAAGTACATGTAAACCTATAATGTGCCCATTACTGCACAAGCACAATGGCATTGTGTTTCAAACTGCACCAGCAGTTCTCCCCATGACTGCCATCGACCAAACCAGTCAGTGTCATTGAGGCATGCACCTGGCCCAGAGTCTGCTGTGAGAACTGCTTAATGTGTCATTGGGGCTAGATACATGGTCTAAAAATGTACTGAAATGGCTTGACATTTAGCAGTCAGATCTGAAATATTTGTGTATAAGTATACAGATATGCAGATTTTTCAGGACACTTTTCTTTTCTTTTAACTTAAAAAAACACTTACTTAAAGTTTACCAGCCAGCCGGCCGCCCCAGAACCCCTCCTGGGAAAAAACGATGTGCCTGTGCTCCGCTCTGCACCCTCTCCTCTGGCACTGCGGCTGGGCCTCACCCTTGCGTTGCCGTGACTCCGCCTCTGCGTGACGTCACGGAACGCGTGTACGCGAACGCGTCCATTACAGGGGAGGTCTGAGGGAGGAGAAAGTCCGTCCTTCACTATGCGGCAATTCCGCTCGCATAGTGAAGGATCGGATTAGGAGACAAACTCGGGCGGCAGACGGCAGTGCAGCACGGAGGTGAGAGAGCCTCAATTTTGAGGCTTGATTAGGGTGTGCCCAGGCACACCCGGCACACCCCGTGCGCACGCCTATGGATTTAGCACAAATTGAATTAGTTTGGATTAGCACTTTAACTATTGATCAGAACTGTCTTGCTCGCTGGTAAACTGGCCCAAAGACTTTGGCGAGTTTCCTGGTTGCAGAGTCAGGTCCATGTAGCATCAATGTGAATTAATGATGGTGACATGATTAATTAGCTTTAGAAATTGTAGTTCATTACTTCGACATGATTGATGTGTGATGAATTTATTATCCTTAGTGTTTTGTAAAAAACAAACACAATTGATTTGTATGCCCTTTTTCACAATATCTCACGAAATTTGGAGTAGGTTCTAAAAAAGAAATCAATGTTTATATTGACTTCAGTCATTGTTACAAAAGGTCCGGATGTCAGATTATTGACAGAATGACTTAACAAATTGAAGGTTTCTTCCAAGAAAAGGTCTTGAAAAAGTCAAATACTTTGTGTCTGTAGACAAGAAATTAAAATGGCTTCTAATGAGTGAGAACAGTTAATCAATTCAAGAACGATTAAACAAAGATGTTGTAATTAATACAGAGCTGAAATCCCAATAGTATTTTTTTTTATTGCTAGGTATTTTTATTTTGGGAGTTTTTTTCCATTACAAATTCTCTTGCAAACTAGCTATTAAAGGGACGGTATGGACACCAAGTTATCCACTATTTCAAAATGATTATGAAAAATAATATTCCTTTTAAAATGCATATTCAGACTTCTGATGAATGGCCACATTTTTCCAGTGTTCTGTCCTCTGCTTCTACAATGCATCGCATGTTGATTGCGATAAAATAAGTCTAAAAACCATCCATCTATAGGACAGATTATGCAGGTTAGATCTGTCCATATATCACCTGCTGATCACAGATACAGGGAGAGTATGGAAGTGAACAGGAGTAGGATACTAACTAGCCTAGACACCCTTGATCCCTGGAAATTCTAATGTACTCTAATCAAAACTAAAAATTATTGAGTTAACTGGTATGGTCATCAACTGTTGCAATACCTCTGAAGAAGTAGGGTGAAATGTGTTAGTTTTCTTTGTCATGTCCTATCACCAGGAACAATTTTCTCAAAGCAGGAGCATCAAGAAACCCCATTGTATTAACCCCTTGCCAGTATTGGATAGTCCATCCTGCGGTTAAACGAGTAGTGTTTGCGATCTAAGTTTACAAACACCGCTCAAATGGTGATGCTTTAATGCCTCGAGGTCGAGGCATTAAGCAACTCCAAAATCCGGGTCCTATGATTGCTTTGACAGGCTTTGACAAACATTGGGTGGAAACCCACCCCAAATTTTTGTTTTTTGCCCTATAACTCGCAAAAAAACTACAGGAAAACATGGAAACAAGCATATTTGTAAACTTGGGACAAAATTTAGAAACTGTTTAGATGGGGTCTTTTTTAATGATTGTATTTCTGTAAATTATTTTTAGGTCAAAATTAGAAAAAGTGTTTTTTCTATTTTTCATTATATTGATGATTTTTTTGTAGTAAATTATAAGATATGATGAATATAATGGTATTTTACGAAAACTCTTCTTATGGCAATAAAAACAATATATAACTTGTGTGGGTACAGTATGTGAGAAAGAAGAAAATTACAGCTAAATAGAAACACCCCAGAAATGTCAAAACAGGTCATGTCACCAAGGGAAAGACAAAGTCAAAAGGTCATGTCAATAAGGAGGTAATTGTGTTGCCATTACTTGTACTTTGTTGTATTTTATTTTTTGTCTCGATTAGAATTAAATATCATGCGGGTGCCTGCACCATTTCCTATTATTTGTATCCTAATTCCCGTTGAGGGGCCCCACCATTGGTGTTTAGTGCTGCCATTTGCAACGATTACAGCATACAAGATGGCGCAGACCTCATCTGTCTATTTCATTTCATAAATTGCAAAGGATATTACTACAAAATAAGCCCCACGATCCAGGGAAGAATTCTCACACTTTTGCCTGCCACACTAGTTGCGGCAGCCATCTTGCCACTTATATTTACTACTTCAGTGATTCCCTAACTGCCGGTAAATCAGTAATCCTAGTGAGCTGACAATCTATAGGAAGACACATCTAATGCATAGAAAGTAATCTTAGAGCCATTGGTTATAAATATTAGGAAAAATAAGTTGGTAAAAGGTTTCCCCAATGATGGAGAGGAATATAAAGTATCGCTATACGCGGACGATGTCTTTGTGACCTTGACTAGCCCCAACAGCTCCTTACCACAACTTATGGAGCAAATTGATTTATATAGTAGGGTTTCAAATTACAAGCTTAATCCACAAAAAACTATAGCTTTAACATTAAATGTTGATGAAGCAACTAAATACTTTATACAAACTGAATTTCAATTTGATTGTACCAGGAAATACTGTGAATATTTGGGAATCCTAATACCTACAGATATAGATAGATTAATGGAGATAAATTGCCTGAGAATAATGAGAGCAACTAACAAAGATATGAAAAACTGGCAAACTCACTTTATATCATGGTTTGGTAGAATTAATATCGTAAAATCTTATATAATTCCCAAATGGACATACTTAATGCGGATGGTCCCACTCCAAATTCCCCCAAGTTGGCTTCAGATGATTCATTCTAGGTTTAAAGATTTTATTTGGCGGGGCAAAATCCCTCGCATAGCCATGAACCAAATTTCAAAACACAAGCAAGAAGGAGGTTTGGGTTTTCCACATATAGCACAAGAAGCAGAAGCTGCAATAGTATACCATACCTATATCATGCAGATTAGAGGAGTAGAAGAAGAACCATGGTACAAATTAGAAACAGGCACAAGTAAAATAACAACCCTGGACAGAGTGATATGGAATTCAAACAATGATAATATTACAAAACATATTAAAAATAAGAATATAGTATTAGAAAATATAATTCCGGGTTGGTATAAAATATTAAAAAAGCTAGGTTTAAAGAATAAAATTCCGGAAAGTGCACCCCTGGGAAGCATTGAACATAGTCTACCAGACATTACATTAATAAAATGGGGAGATTTACGATTAGAAAAAATCAGGAACATATTTGATGGGCCAAATATTAAACCCTTCCCAGATTTAGTAGAGCAATACACACTCCCTGAAAACCAAATCTTTAATTATTTAAGAATAAAAAGTTTTCTAAACCAACACCTATATGTAGAAAAGGAGGAAAAAACCAAAGCAATAGAAGTAGTATTCTCTCATTCCAAAATTGATAATCCATTATCTAAATGTAAAAATTTAATAACAACATTTAAGGAAAGAAAAAGAGCAAAATCAATAACAAAATGGGAAAAAGATCTCAATATAATAATAGACGAAGAAGAATGGAATAAAGCACTAATACTTGTAAATAAGAATATCCATAATCTCACCCTGGTAGAAACCTTCTACAAATTAACGAATAGATGGTATATGACCCCTAGAAGAATGGCTATGATGAATATAGGGAAAGAGGACAAATGTTGGGTTTGCAGCTCAGCAATAGGTACCTATACTCATATGTGGTGGGGGTGTAATAAAATTAAGAAGGCATGGGAAAACGCCTTTGATATAATACAAAGGAGTACAGGACTCAAAATGGAAAAAAACCCAGAGGTTGGACTGTTACACTTGAAATGGCCTAAAATGAACAGCCAACAGCAAACATTAATAATCCACATAATGATTGCGGTCAAAATCCTAATAGCAAGAACCTGGAAACAAACAGCTTACATTCCAAAAGAACAACTAGTAAACCAGATTAAATCCCAACTCTCACTAGAAAAGGGAGTGGAATGGATCGGAAATACACCCAATAAGAAAAAAGATCTATGGGAAGAATGCTTAAAGAGCTTAGAACAAATCTAGATATGGAGATTAAGACACGGATCGGGGAGGGAGAGGGAAGAAAGAGGGGAAAGGAAAAAGGAAAAGAAAAAAGAAAAAAAAAAAAAAAAATTAATGGGCCCTGCACAAATTTACAAATTTATAAAATCACCATATACTAAGACCAAGATATTGGACATCGGGTATGTTTCACGTCATAGGATCATAGTATTTTATTACGATGTCGCTGAGTTCTGCCTGGCAGTGTCCCCCACCAAGAAGCGCCCTTCTGTCTTTGTTCTCTCCCCATCTTTCTCTCTTGTTTTTCTCTCTTTCTTTTTTCTGTCTCTTTTCGGTTTTGTCTCCCCTGTTTCTCTTGCTTCTTCCCTGTTTGTGGTCTAAATTTGTTTGTCTCAGATCTATAATCTATAATATCACCTGGCACTTACATTACTAAAATTTCTTAAGAATCACTACTCCCTCATAAAATTTTAAAAATAATCATATAGGGGAGGGAGGGAGATGGAGAGGAGGAGAGAGAGAGAGAAATGATGGTGATAACAGAGAATGACAAAATAAAGAAAAAAATTACAATGAACATCTGGCACAAGGATGATCTCAGAATAAAAAAGAAAGAAAAAAAAAGAAGAATATATTAATGCCTCGATTTACTTCGAAGTGCCTTAGGATCTGAGTGCAAAAAAAAAAAAAAAAAGAAAAAAAAGAAAGTAATCTCGCCACGAGACAAGCCGGGCTTCCACTTGTAGGCAAAATATACTGGCTGTAGCTCCACAGACCAATGCTGAACCAGGTGCTGCAAATCCTGCTGACAAGCAGGGAAATAATGTATAAACACTGAAAAAATGCAGTTATACTGAATGTAGAACTCTTAACTCAGATTCAATTACCTTTAGAAAAATGTCTGTTTCCACTGTTCTACTATTAATTGGATAGAAACTAGATTTCTTTTTTTAGGAAGTAAGCAAACTATCTATAGTAGTGTCAGGTGCTTCAGAATTTGTTCACATTCAAGATCGTGTAAGGTTGTTAAAACACACTTATCTTGCAATGTTATCCCCATTGCTTCAGAGGCATTACTATTCGAGGGGACATAAATAACCATATCACAAACATTTACTGATGAATGGTTTAGTATACTTTTGTGAGATCCCTTATGAACCTGTTTGCATCTAATAAAGTGTTAAATAAATCAAAATGACAATCTGGTGTGAAAGAAAGACCTAGGATTTTATGCCAACAAGAAGCTTTCTGGATTTTTAGGCAAGTCATTAGACAACCTTTATTGTTATACAATATGGAGAATTTTGTACTCTTTTTTAAATGAAATAATATGTCTATAATATATACACATTTTTTTTTTTTTTATAAAACTTAGTCAACCTAAGTAACAACATATATATATAGACTGATTATATTATTTCACTTGTATAATAATAATGTTTTTAAGTTTTTTCAGTTTCCTGTCTTATACACTCACATGTGTTTTTATGATTTTATGCTGGTGTTTTTTAATACATTTTTATTATCTTCTATTTTGCACAGTATTAAAACCATGTTTTGACACCATTTGCTTATTGGATAATACATTACACGAGTTGCACAATTAATTTGATCTTTTCTCTTAATGGATAATGGATTGTATGTCATGTTCACGTGAAGCCACACTTATGATTAAGCATTCCTCAACGTGAAACGAGTAAAGTGTGGGCCTCTCCCCATTTTGCACATACCTGTGGATTGACCCTCACATCAATAAACACTATTTATTTTTGAAGCATTCCGGAGTGCCAACTTTTTTCAGCGTTTATACAAGACACATCTAAGCCTGAATGACACAACGATGGTGTCTGTTCCTCCCCCAACTGACAGGAAGATGAGGCCCCCCTACCCAAAGTTAAAATCTGCAGTGACTACACACACTATATTTAACTAACACTACTATTTCTTGCTAACTCTTTGCTTACAAACCAGAATAATGGAGACAATCCCCTTAAAACAATTGATGAATAGAGTACAGGTATACCACACATGCATATGTTTGTTGGATTATTTGGGTATTTAAAAGCCACATTTGGGATGTGCGTGTTTCAGATTTCCAACTTGGAATTTTGATATACAGGGAGTGCAGAATTATTAGGCAAATGAGTATTTTGACCACATCATCCTCTTTATGCATGTTGTCTTACTCCAAGCTGTATAGGCTCGAAAGCCTACTACCAATTAAGCATATAAGGTGATGTGCATCTCTGTAATGAGAAGGGGTGTGGTCTAATGACATCAACACCCTATATCAGGTGTGCATAATTATTAGGCAACTTCCTTTTCTTTGGCAAAATGGGTCGAAAGAAGGACTTTGCTCCGAAAAGTCAAAAATAGTGAGATATCTTGCAGAGGGATGCAGCACTCTTAAAATTGCAAAGCTTCTGAAGCGTGATCATCGAACAATCAAGCGTTTCATTCAAAATAGTCAACAGGGTCGCAAGAAGCGTGTGGAAAAACCAAGGCACAAAATAACTGCCCATGAACTGAGAAAAGTCAAGCGTGCAGCTACCACGATGCCACTTGCCACCAGTTTGGCCATATTTCAGAGCTGCAACATCACTGGAGTGCCCAAAAGCACAAGGTGTGCAATACTCAGAGACATGGCCAAGGTAAGAAAGGCTGAAAGACGACCACCACTGAACAAGACACACAAGCTGAAACGTCAAGACTGGGCCAATAAATATCTCAAGACTGATTTTTCTAAGGTTTTATGGACTGATGAAATGAGAGTGAGTCTTGATGGGCCAGATGGATGGGCCCGTGGCTGGATTGGTAAAGGGCAGAGAGCTCCAGTCCGACTCAGACGCCAGCAAGGTGGAGGTGGAGTACTGGTTTGGGCTGGTATCATCAAAGATGAGCTTGTGGGGCCTTTTCGGGTTGAGGATGGAGTCAAGCTCAACTCCCAGTCCTACTGCCAGTTCCTGGAAGACACCTTCTTCAAGCAGTGGTACAGGAAGAAGTCTGCATCCTTCAAGAAAAACATGATTTTCATGCAGGACAATGCTCCATCACACGCGTCCAAGTACTCCACAGCGTGGCTGGCAAGAAAGGGTATAAAAGAAGAAAATCTAATGACATGGCCTCCTTGTTCACCTGATCTGAACCCCATTGAGAACCTGTGGTCCATCATCACATGTGAGATTTACAAGGAGGGAAAACAGTACACCTCTCTGAACCTCTGGGAGGCTGTGGTTGCTGCTGCACGCAATGTTGATGGTGAACAGATCAAAACACTGACAGAATCCATGGATGGCAGGCTTTTGAGTGTCCTTGCAAAGAAAGGTGGCTATATTGGTCACTGATTTGTTTTTGTTTTGTTTTTGAATGTCAGAAATGTATATTTGTGAATGTTGAGATGTTATATTGGTTTCACTGGTAAAAATAAATAATTGAAATGGGTATATATTTGTTTTTTGTTAAGTTGCCTAATAATTAAATAAATCAAGACTCACTCTCATTTCATCAGTCCATAAAACCTTAGAAAAATCAGTCTTGAGATATTTCTTGGCCCAGTCTTGACGTTTCAGTCTTGTTCAGTGGTGGTCGTCTTTCAGCCTTTCTTACCTTGGCCATGTCTCTGAGTATTGCACACCTTGTGCTTTTGGGCACTCCAGTGATGTTGCAGCTCTGAAATATGGGCAAACTGGTGGCAAGTGGCATCGTGGCAGCTGCACGCTTGACTTTTCTCAGTTCATGGGCAGTTATTTTGCGCCTTGGTTTTTCCACACGCTTCTTGCGACCCTGTTGACTATTTTGAATGAAACACTTGATTGTTCGATGATCACGCTTCAGAAGCTTTGCAATTTTAAGAGTGCTGCATCCCTCTGCAAGATATCTCACTATTTTTGACTTTTCTGAGCCTGTCAAGTCCTTCTTTTGACCCATTTTGCCAAAGGAAAGGAAGTTGCCAAATAATTATGCACACCTGATATAGGGTGTTGATGTCATTAGACCACACCCCTTCTCATTACAGAGATGCACATCCCCTAATATGCTTAATTGGTAGTAGGCTTTCGAGCCTATACAGCTTGGAGTAAGACAACATGCATTAAGAGGATGATGTGGTCAAAATACTCATTTGCCTAATAATTCTGCACTCCCTGTATTTCTTAAAATGACGGCCTAATTTCCTGTTCCCTAACTTTTTATTACTTTCCCAACTCCTCCCACTAACTCCTCTAATAGGCTGGGCATGTCCCCTCAGCACCCTGTCATGGACGTCCCTCCCCGACCTTGTCTGGGGCTACAGCAGGCGCCCATGTTCCATTTGGGACATATTTGAAGCTGGCCAATGTATTTTACCCCATCAACCCATATATTTTTGAAAAATAGACACACTAGGGCAGGGGTCCTCAAACTACTGCCCGTGGGCCACATGCGGCCCGCCGAGGAAATTTATCCGGCCCACGGGGGGTGCTGCCGGCACAACCCCTCCCCCTTCGTGACATTACGTCACATCCGGATCCGGTAACTATTTCCCTCCTCCGCAGGAGGACACTTCGCGAGACGTCCGGGGACACATCAGCTGGAGGTAAGTGATGGGGAAGCGGGGGAGGAGGGAGGTATAACGAGCACTGGAATGGCACACTATTCCTGGGCATCTGACTGGCACAATATTCCTGGGCTCTGACTGGCATAATATTACTGGGCATCTGACTGGCAAAATATTCCTGGGCTCTGACTGGCATAATATTCCTGGGCATCTGACTGGCATAATATTACTGGGCTCTGACTGGCATAATATTTATGGGCATCTGAATGGCACACTATTCCTGGGCATCTGACTGGCACAATATTACTGGGCATCTGAATGGCAAAATATTACTGTCCATCTGAATGGCAAAATATTCCTGGGCATCTGAATGGCACGCTATTCCAGAGCATCTGACTGGCACAATATTCCTGGGCATCTGACTGGCATAATATTACTGGGCATCTGACTGGCATAATATTCCTGGGCTCTGACTGGCATAATATTCCTGGGCATCTGACTGGCATAATATTACTGGGCATCTGAATGGCAAAATATTCCTGGGCTCTGACTAGCATAATATTCCTGGGCATCTGACTGGCACAATATTCCTGGGCATCTGACTGGCATAATATTACTGGGCATCTGAATGGCAAAATATTCCTGGGCTCTGACTGGCATAATATTACTGGGCATCTGACTGGCATAATATTCCTGGGCTCTGACTGGCATAATATTCCTGGGCATCTGACTGGCATAATATTCCTGGGCTCTGACTGGCGTAATATTCCTGGGCTCTGACTGGCATAATTTTCCTGGGCATCTGACTGGCAAAATATTCCTGGGCTCTGACTGGCATCATATTCCTAGGCTCTGACTGGCATCATATTCCTGGGCTCTGATTGACATAATATTCCTGGGCATCTGACTGGCATAATATTCCTAGGCATCTGACTGGCATAATATTCCTGGGCTCTGACTAGCATAATATTCCTGGGCATCTGAATGGCAAAATATTCCTGGGCTCTGACTGGCATAATATTCCTGGGCATCTGACTGGCACAATATTCCTGGGCATCTGACTGGCATCATATTCCTGGGCTCTGACTGGCATCATATTCCTGGGCTCTGACTGGCATCATATTCCTGGGCTCTGACTGGCATAATATTCCTGGGCATCTGACTGGCATAATATTCCTGGGCATCTGACTGGCAAAATATTACTGGGCTCTGACTGGCATAATATTCCTGGGCATCTGACTGGCATAATATTACTGGGCTCTGACTGGCACACTATTCCCATTGAAATACTGTTTGTTTATTTAACTTTACTTCATTTTAAATATTATATTTGTTCCCATTTTGTTCAAAATAAGATATATGCAGTGTGCATAGGAATTTGTTCATAGTTTTTATTTTTATTATAGTCCGGCCCTTCAACGGTCTGAGGGACAGTGAACTGGCCCCCTGTTTAAAAAGTTTGAGGACCCCTGCACTAGGGTATTTCAAAATGGTTATTTTTTGTTGTTGTATTTTTATTGTTTTTTTTCACATGCATTGTTTTTCAGGCATGAATTCACAGATCCTGTTATCTGTCCCTGACAAACAACACCGAAAAATGTGTTCAGCAACATTGGTTCGGTCCCCTGCTAGGAGAGCCCCCTCCCAAAGGACCGTCGCCAACAGCCAGGCAGTGGGAATCGGCATAGGGCAGGAGTGGATTCATGGTGGGGAGGGTCCCCTTCATCCCCCAGGGGTCTGACAGATCTCCGGTGCTTTCCTGATGTTCTTCTTTTTCCAGGCACGATCATGGGGTGGATCGCTATGGCAACAGGATGGAATCCAGGACAGGATAGCCCTGGCAGTCCTGCAGAGAGGAGGATGCCAGCCTCAGGAGGGGTTACCTAATCCAGGGCTTGACAAATTTGATTTAAATCTAGGAGCCAGCTGAAAACTTTAGGAGCCAGTACCAAATGCTGTGTCACAAAGAAAAATGCTTGGGTCCCAGTCCATAAACATATATAAATGACATACACTTATGGATACACACTATTTTCACACATACTAATGCACACACAAGCTAACACACATACATACACAAAACACTTGCTCACCCACAAATACACACACATACCTAAATGCTGACACACACTAACACATAATTTCACTCTTACATACATGCACAAACACATTAATATCCACTTAAATGCCAACACACACATACACAGGTCACACACACTCACACTGAGATACACTAACACATGCAGACACAATTACATACATACATACATACATACATACATACATACATACATACATACACACTAATATGCTGATCCACACACTTACACATGCAGACACAAATACATACACACTAATATCCTAATACACACAAACACATGCAGACACAAATACATACACTAACACATGATTTCACTCCTACATACATGCACAAACATTCATATCCACCTAAAAATGCCAACACTCACCTACACAGGTCACACACACACTGAGATACACTAACACATGCTGTCACAATTATATACACACTCTAATATGCTGATACACACAGTAACATATGCAGACACAAGTACATACATGCACACTAACATGCTGTCACACAGATTCTGGTGCTGAACCCACACATACATGCTAACACACATTCTAATACACACACTATTTACTTACTAGACTTACAGAGGGAAGTTGGAGACAGACCCTGTATCACTTCCCTCCATTTTGAGGCAGCAGTAGGAGTTCCCATCACATCTCACACACATCTCCTCACTGCTACAGCCCGGTGAGCAGCAGGAACAGGAAGCCGGGGGGGGGGGGGGGGGGGGGTTTAGCAGTGGTGTATCTTGATTTTGTGCTGCCCTAGGCAGACAAAATCCGGGCACCCCCAACCCAAGCTGCACACCCACATTACACACCTAAGACATACCCCATCACCTCCATTTCATGACCCCACATCACACATAACATTCAGACTCACATCAAGGTTATACTCCCATCACACACACTCCTACTCCCATCACACTCAATCACACACTCCTACTCCCATCACACTCAGTCACACACTCCGACTCCCATCACACACACACACACACACACACACACACACACACACACACACTCTGACTCCCATCACACTCAGCCACACACACTGTCTCCCATCACACACACACACACACACACACTCTGACTCCCATCACACTCAGTCACACACACTGTCTCCCATCACACACTCTGACTCCCATCACACTCAGTCACACACACTGACTCCCATCACACACACTGTCTCCCATCACACACACTCTGACTCCCATCACACTCAGTCACACACACTGTCTCCCATCACACACACTCTGACTCCCATCACACTCAGTCACACACACTGTCTCCCATCACACACACTCTGACTCCCATCACACTCAGTCACACACACTGTCTCCCATCACACACCCTCTGACTCCCATCAGCACTTACCTTTGTCCCTGGTGGCTAGTGGCAGGCAGCATGGTCCCTCCATGCTGCCTGTTCGGCTTCCCGGCAATTGTGCCGACAGGTCACGTGACCGGGCGCGCGTATGACGTCAGCGCGCCCATCACGTGACTGTCTGCACTTCCGTGTCAGACTGCACGGGGAGCCGGACAGGCAGCACGGAGATTTCTCTGTGCTGCCTGTTCGGCTACCCGTGCAGCCTGGTTCCCCCGTGCCCCCCCGTGCTGCCGCCCCCCAAAATTTGCCACCCTAGGCATCCGCCTAGGATGCCTCGCGGTAAATACAGCACTGATCGGTAGGTAAGGGATAGCAGAGTGTGGGGCCTGGACATTGCAGTTTACACTGCTCAAAGAGTATTCCAGGTGCCAGGAGCTAGAATCTAGTCGCCATGGCGACCTGGCGCCTGGTATTTGTCGAGCCCTGACCTAATCCCATGATACACGGCACATGGACCAGCAGTTCAGCTCGGCCATGGGGCCTATCAGTGAGTCTCCCATTGATCCTGCTCCCATTAGTAAAGGGGAGGCAAATTTCCTTGGAAGCCTACGCGCCTTTTTAGATCCGTGGGTGAGCACAGGGAACGGGGTCATGACAGAAAGCATGGTAGCAGTGTGGGTTCCTCTCGTTACCCCCCCCCCCCCCCCCCCGGTGAGTGGTAGGTCAGAAAGCGCTAGCGTTTCCATTGCTAGATGTCGGTGCTCAGGTTGCGGCAGTCGTACTGGCTCCCTGGGTAGCGAGGCATTAAATGACAGCCAGTGCAAGTGAGGCACCACTTGCAAGTTTAGACACAAGTCTAAATGTGGGGTACCTTAACTTGGTTGGCAAGCTGACATCTAATTGGCCAATTGGTGAACCAAACCCCCACCTTTACCATCTTTAGTGTTAGGCTGGTTCCTATATGTATGTTTGTTGCTTTGTATGTGTATCTTGTGTTCCTTAACTCTGGGTCTTGTATTGTTTATCCTTAGTTTGGTTTCTGCCTTATCTTGCTTATGTTTTTCCTCTGTGTGGTAGCACTCTATATTTCAGTTCTATTCTCTCCTTTTTCTGTTTCAGTTCTGTACTGTCCTAGACCTGGGACCTGGCTACAGCAGCTGCTTCACAGGGCCTGGTTGTGGCTGCAAAAACTTGGGGTCCCAAACCTCCAAGGGATTGCAGTTACCCAGCACCAGGTCCTGTGTCTCCATGCTGCAACGTAGCTCCTGATCTGGGGCACTCAGGGTCTATTACCATCTGTCATCCCGTGCGTTACACAGCAGCCACTGATACATCACTAGATGATGTATCAGAAAAGTCAGCAGCCTCAGAATCAATACCTAAGCAGTTATCTAAGGCAGTGCTATATTTACCACGGATGTCTAGGGCGGAAAATTTTGGGCCAACCCCCAGCACTGAAAAAAAATAAAAATAAAAAACTGGCCCTTTAAACAAAAAACAAAAAAAAAAAACGCGCTTGCAGGCAGAGACGGAGGTGAGAAGGGATCAGAAGATCCCCCCTCACCTTTCCTCTGCCGGCGGGCTGCACGGGGAGCCGAACAGAGAAACCTCCGGCTTGTGAATGTGACACGGAAGTGCCGACAGTCACGTGGCCGGCGCACTGACATCATACGCGCACTGGGTCACGTGACCTGTCGGCACAACCGCCTGGGAGCCGAACAGGCAGCATGGAGGAGACCATGCTGCCTGCCACTAGCCACCAGGGAAAACAGGTAAGTGCTGGGGAAATTGTCTGGAGCATATTAATGGGACATAACACTGGCATATTATTGGCAAATTTACTGGGGCATATTAATGGGACATAACACTGGCCTATTATTGGCAAATTTACTGGGGCATATTAATGGAAAATGATACTGTCCTATTATTGGGCAAATTAGCTGGGGAATATTAATGGCAAATAATATTGGCAATGTGTATGTAATGGGGTGATGGAGGCATGTAAATTGGGTGATGGGGCATGTCCTTGGTGTGCAACGTGGGTTATGGGTCATGTCGTGGGTGTGCATCATGGGTAGGGGGGGTGCCCAAAATTTGTCTGCCTAGGGCAGCACAAAACCAAGATACACCACTGATCTAAGGATCACAGCAAAAATGTGTTGCTGTGGAAGATAACTCCTTATGCAGTGATCAATGGCAGGGAAAGAGTTACTACACAAGGAATGGCTTTTTAAAAAAATATTTTGGGTCTCACACAACAATTTGTTAAAATTTTATTTTAACACTAATACTGATCTGTCTCTCTCTCACACAAAAATGTAAGTAAGGAGAGGGAGGCAGATCCAAGTTTGTCAAATCAATATTCGCAGCTACTGATCTGATCATCTGAGCATCACCAAACCACCTTTGCCGCTAATTGTCTGTTACTGATAGCTATACATGCACTCAGACCCTCAAAACTATTTTTACTTTACACGTAACACCCCAATGGGTATAATTAACCTCTATTGGGTGTAAAAGAAATGTTTTCGAAATGCAGACAAGAAATTGCAAAAAAGGGGTTAATAGCTCTTAGAAGAGCCTTTGTTGTGCTGTAATAAATTATAGGACAAAAAAATAACCCATAAAAAATGCATTTGCAAAAAGAATGTGCTACTGTGCAAAAACACTGCTCATGCAGTGACCAAAGGCAGGGAAGAGGCTAAACACACATAATTACTTTTATAAAAGCCTTTGGGTGACAATTTTTTTATATTTCTTTATTTTATATTATAACTAATTTTACTACACTGATCTGTCTCTCTCCCTCACTAAAACACAGATCCAAAGTGGTTAGATCAATATTTTACAAAAATTGATCTGACCTGGCAGTGGTGATTGCTCATCTCTGAGCATCACCAATGCCTGACATTCTGCCTGGCAGTTACAGATTGCCTCTGTGATGAGGCAATCTTGTAACCGCCTCACCAATAACATCCATTCTCCCATAACAAAAAAACAAACAGAAGTGCTCGTGTATCCAGACAGTGAAGCTTATCTGCTTCATTATCTCTCCATTTACATGGATTTAGGCTCTACTATTTGCTAAATAATGTTATTGAGAGCAGCAATGGGTGTGTGAATGCTCAGTAACTTTGAGACACAGATTCTTCACAAGAATTGAAATAAGTAGATTTAATTTCATGTGCACAAGAGGAGCGGCACCAGCTAGACTGCTCTCCCTACATAGAAAAACATATAACTTTATATACTATTACAAGAAGGACAGCTTCTTGTAAGGACAGCAGAATGGAGTACGTGACAGATAATTAGTATCTTGTTATTTACATTGATAACACAGTAACATATAATTAGTTGCCTCTTAACCATCCTGCTATGGTCAGTTTACTAGAAAAAATATACCTGTATCTAGGGTTGCCACCCAGCCGGTATTTTACCGGCCCAGCCGGTAATCGGCTCTCAGGAGCCGGAGCCGGCATGTGTTACATATCGGCAATGCAGGAGCCGTTTTTTTTCTGATTCCGTCACCGCCCCTTTAAGGTGCGGGTATTTCCCCAGCTGGCACTGAGAGTGTTGAGATCGGAGGATCTGTCACTCTCTCCTCTGCCTCTCTCCCTGCGTGTATCTGTCCAGCAGCAGGAAGTGACTTCTCACAGTCATTTCCTGCATGCTGGCAGTGTGCATGGAGACACACACACACACACACGTGGAGGAGAGGAGGTGAAGGATGAAATGCCAGTGGCAGCAGACAGCACAGCACCTGCCCTGGAATGGAAGGTAAGATCTGTTTGAATGAAGTGACACCCAGCCCTGATACACACACATATATATATATATATATATATATAGACAACCAGGCATGAATGTGCCCTTTGTGCTAAATATATATTATACACATATATATTTCCTATTTCGCTTTTAAATATATGTATATATCTTTATTTATTTCACCTCAGGAATAGCAGAATAGTACAACATATCAATAACTGTGAGTTCTTTTATTACTGCTTTTATCTTTTAACCCTTTGATTTCTGAACTTCTAGAGTCATGTGTTACATGCACAACATTTGTATGTTCATCTACACGCCCCATAGAGACAGACACAAGGTGGAGATGGGTGGAAAGAGACAGACACAAGGGGAGATGGGGAAACAGACAGACACAAGGGGAGATGAGGGAAACTGACACAAGGGGAGATGAGCGAAAGACTGACAAAAGGGAGATGGGGAAATAGAGAGACACAAGGGGAGATGGGGGAGAGAGAGACACACAGGAGGAGATGAGGCAAAGTGACAGACACCAGGGGAGATGGGGGAAAGAGATACAAGGGGAGATGGGGGAAAGAGAGACACAAGGGGAGATGGTGGACCATTCACCCTATATGCCATTGTGAGCCTGGAAGAGAAAGAACCAGTTTCTCATCAATAACTTGGAGCAAACAGCATGTCCACACTTAATCCTTGCATACACAGAGTCACACAGAAAAGTAGAAACATGGCTGGCATATATATCCCATTGTAATTGGTAAAGTTAAGGTTGGAATTTGAAATATTAGAATGAAGATGATTCGTGCCTCAATATGAATTCTCCACAATGCAATTCAAGTTTTATTACATTGTGCAAACATTGTTAGAACGTTCCTTGGTCTCTAAAGTGTACGGATTTCTTTTCCTGTTATTGTACCTAATGACATTTAATTACAACTAGGCAAAGGAATTTAAACCTCCATGGTAATTTATTAATTACAGAAAAAGTGAATAGAGTTTAAATGTACTTGACCTTACATGAATGCTTACAGATTCTATTATGCCTGTCTCTTACTACATAAATGTAATATGTCTTTTAAGTTGAAAACTATTGGTGTGTTCTTCATATCTCCATCAACGCTAAGGATTAACTTATTGATAATTAGTGTAAAGAATGTTTAATTCCAAGTCACATGCGTCTTTAATATTAAAGCTGACGTTTCAAGCAGGTTAATCAATTTTCGTTACTTGCTTGCTAAAGTGTATTAGCAATCTAGAAAAGGTGTTAGTAACAGCAGCCATAAGAGATTATTATATACTACAACCATGTCGTATTTTGAAGGTTACTGTTTGCAAGTAATGGTGTTATAGACAGTGCAGGGAGAAATAGAATTTTACATAGATGTTGGAAACAGGGAGTAATCAAATGTCCTCTTAACATAAATTGACAACAAATCTATCTAGTAGGAAACTAGGTAATCCATACTGACTACTTATCCTAAGCAGGGATAGGTAAAGTGTCCATGACAATTCATTACACTGACCATTACAAAGTCCACCTTGAACATCATTAGTGCTTCCTCCATTCTAAGTGGCATACCTGCCTATCTTTTGAGCAAACCTTCAGCAAAGTAGTCTTCTACTTTTCCAACTCAACCACCGGCAACTGTACCACTGACTGAACCTATGTTCTCATACACACCGCCCGTCCGCTCAAAAAAAAAAAAAAGTTAGAAAAAAAAAAAAGCCGGTAGGGGCACTAGATTGGGGAGATCAAAAGATTCCCCCTCACCAGCCCTCTGCTCGCAAGCTCTGCTGGGTCCTCGGAGGAGACGGAGCTAACCGACTGAGAGGTGTAGCTCCGCCCCCCACCCTGTGAAGCAGAGAAGCTTCTGCTTCAGAGGGAGCTGCAGGCAGCAAGAGATAGTGCTGCTCGGCTCCCCATGCTTGCACTAAGCATGGGGAGCCGAGCAGCACTTTGTCTTACTGCCAGTGAAGCAGACGCTGCTGTGCTTCACAGGGTGGGGGCGGAGCTACACCTCTCAGCTGGTTAGCTCCGCCCCCTCCCTTGATCCACATTTGCAGGCAAAGGAAGGGGAGGGGGAGAGAGAGAACAGGGGGTGAGAGAGGGACAGGACAGGGGGTGAGAGGCAGATCAGGGGGAGGGGTGAGAGAGAGGCAGAACAGGGGGTGAGAGAAGGACAGAACAGGGGGTGAGAGGCAGAACAGGGGGAGGGGGGAGAGAGAGAGACAGAACAGGGGGAGGGGGAAGAGAGACAGAACAGGGGGAGGGGGGAGAGAGCGAGAGAGACAGAACAGGGGGAGGGGGGAGAGAGAGAGAGAGACAGAACAGGTGGAGGGGGGATAGAGAGACAGAACAAGCGAGGGGGAAGAGAGAGACAGAACAAGCAAGGGGGAAGAGAGAGAGACAGGAGGGGGGAGAGAGACAGAACAGGTGGAGGGGGGGTGAGAGAGACAGAACAGGGGAGGGGGGCAAAAGACAGACATCGCAAGGAAGAGGAAAGGGACACATACATAGGGGGGTGAAATACAGAGGGGGGGCGCCATGGGGGAAGCCAGCCCAGGGCGCCGGGACACTTAAGGCCGGCCCTGCATACACAGCACCCTTTTCCCTTGGAAATAACATTCTAGCTATAGGGATCAGGCAAATCTGTAAAAGTTGAGATAAAGAGAGACAGGTTTGGCAGGCATGTTTAAGTGCTTGTTGTATGAATGAAAATAAGATTCACTGGACTGATGCACCACCTGTAGAATTAGTTCAATCCACTAGGTTGTCGATTTAGTTTCTGATGGTTTTTAACTTTCTAAGGTAGATAAAATTAGTACCCTCAAACTGGTCCAAAGTTCAGGAGACAAACTCAATGAATCCTTACTGAGAAATGCTTTATCATAATCCATGTTTTATAGAGATCTCTAATAGAGTTGAGCGAAACCGAACAGCAGAGTTCGGGTTAAAACCGAACATTACGTTTTTTGGACCCCGGACCCGAACACGGACATTCCACTGTATGTCCGGATTGGAGTTCAGGGTTCGGCGATTTAATGGCGCGTTTTGAATGGCTGCCCAAGTGTCATTAATAAATGGGAGGCTAAATCCTCCTGAATGCCGTGAGTAGGGGCATATCGCCTAAACAAATTTAAAATTACAAGTGACTGGACAGCTATTTCTGCCCAGTCACTAGTGCAATAAGGGGGAAGGGGGGCTGGCACAAATAAAATCCTGTTGCCCCTACCTGTGCCAGCCCCCCCTCCCTGCAAATAATAATGAGGGGGGGACCTGATGTCCCCCCCAGGTCCCCACCCATTGCCCGCAGGTGGGGACCTTAAAATAATAATGAGGGGGGGACCTAGTGTACCCCCCGGTCCCCACCCATGAGCTGCGGGTGGGGACCACAAATAAAGTGACTAAGGGTGCCCAGCCCCTAGTCACTCCCCTAATAAAAAAAATGCCTACCTACCCCCCCTCACCCTAATAATAGTGAGGGGGGTGGGCAATAAACTAACCTGTAAAAAATAACAATTTTATACTTAACATTTGATGTCTTCTTTTTTCTTTCTTCAGCCCCAAAAAGGGCCAAATAAAAAACCATAATATGCGCCGCAAAAAAAAACGAGCGCAAAAAAAAAAATTCCATGGGTGAAAAATAATCCATCTTTTTTCTTTCTTCAGCCCCAAAAAAAGGCCAAATAAAAAACCATAATACACGCCGCAAAAAAAAAAAAAACGAACGCAAAACAAATAATAATACACGGGTGAAAAATAATCCATCATTGCCCATGGAGGGCCCAGGGCAGACTGAGCTCTGCAGGGTGGGGGAAGGCTTTATAACCCTGCAATTAAGCTCAGAACACTCTGATTGGTTGGATTTCAATCCAACCAATCAGAGTGCTCTGTGTTATTTTACACAGCGTGGGAAAGTTCTTTTGAATTGTCCCACTCTGTTTAAAATGGCTAGCACTCTGATTAGTTGGTCCAACCAATCAGAGTCCAATCAGAGTACTCTGAGACAGAACCCGGACTTTTTAAAAAAGTTCGGCCGAACCCAAACATCCAGTTGTCCGCTCAACTCTAATCTCTAACAGTACTTTACATGTAAATATTAAGGGAGAAACTGCCCTAAGCAGCAAGGTTATAACAATACGATTTTGTACCAGATCCACCGATCCAGCAAAAAATCCCAAATTCTTTGGACCCAAGAATTAATTTTTTAAAGATGAAAAAACTTGAAAATAATATAAATGCGTTGGATTATATTTGCCTTTTTCTTGATCTACAAATACTGGTCTGCATAGTAAAAGTGAGCATGAAAAATGGCTTTTGGCATAAAGTGCAGTTATAAATAAATACTGGAATGGGAAAATACATTTGAGGGACTTTTCCAAACATAATTAATTTAATGGAATAAAAAAGCAATATTGTGAGAATAAACAATGGAGAATGCTTGGGATATAGATTTTGGGAAAGGAAAATATTGTGGTGGATTAGATCCAATATTACAAAATGTTTTAACAGTGAAAATGTTATCAAGGTAAGTGCATCATAACTAATCTAGTGAGAGTGATGATTTTAATAAAGACTGGTCCCACTCAGTGGCGTAGCGTGGGTTGTCAGCACCCAGGGCAAGGCAAGTAATTTGCGCCCCCTAACCCGTGGATTTTAGCACTCGAGTCTCTTCTACTAGATTAGTTAAAGAAACCCTTACCCCCCAAGCACATGTATTGTTTGTTATGAAAATATTTATGTAATTAAAGTAAAATGCATCTAAATACAAGTTTATTTTCCAACACTTTATTGAGTGCGAACATGCATTACACACATTCTCCACATTTTCAGCAGGTCTATGAATACAAATATACACATGTAGTAACCTAGCATGGGCCATGCTATTATATGTCGTCTCACAACCATCGTAAACGACAAACAATATCAAGAACAAAAACTAAACATCAAAATGGAACCATACCCTGGAGATGATCCAAGACTGGGCTAGATGGAGCCAACTTCCACAATCCTGTACCTCTAATGTTACCCCCCCCCCCCCCCACACACACACACATATGCCATAATTGTTGTGCCATTCAGATGCCAGTAATATTGTGCCAGTCAGATGCCCAGTAATATAGTGCCAATCAGATGCCAAGTAATATAGTGCCAATCAGATGCCAAGTAATATAGTGCCAATCAGATACCCAGTAATATAGTGCCAATCAGATGCCCAGTAATATAGTGCCAATCAGATGCCAAGTAATATAGTGCCAATCAGATGCCCAGTAATATTGTGCCAATCAGATACCCAGTAATATAGTGCCAATCAGATACCCAGTAATATAGTGCCAATCAGATACCCAGTAATATAGTGCCATTCAGATACCCAGTAATATTGTGCCAATCAGATACCCAGTAATATAGTGCCAGTCAGATACCCAGTAATATTGTGCCAATCAGATGCCCAGTAATATTGTGCCAGATACCCAGTAATATAGTGCCAGTCAGATACCCAGTAATATTGTGCCAATCAGATGCCCAGTAATATTGTGCCAATCAGATGCCCAGTAATATTGTGTCAATCAGATACCCAGTAATATAGTGCCAATCAGATACCCAGTAATATAGTGCCAATCAGATGCCCAGTAATATAGTGCCAGTCAGATACCCAATAATATAGTGCCAATCAGATGCCCAGTAATATAGTGCCAATCAGATACCCAGTAATATAGTGTCAATCAGATACCCAGTAATATAGTGCCAATCAGATACCCAGTAATATTGTGCCAATCAGATACCCAGTAATATAGTGCCAGATACCCAGTAATATTGTGCCAATCAGATACCCAGTAATATTGTTCGTCAGATACCCAGTAATATTGTGCCAATCAGATGCCCAGTAATATTGTGCCAATCAGATACCCAGTAATATAGTGCCATTCAGATACCCAGTAATATAGTGCCAATCAGATACCCAGTAATATTGTGCCAGATACCCAGTAATATAGTGCCAATCAGATACCCAGTAATATTGTGCCAGATACCCAGTAATATAGTGCCAATCAGATACCCAGTAATATAGTGCCAGATACCCAGTAATATTGTGCCAGTCAGATACCCAGTAATATAGTGCCAATCAGATTCCCAGTAATATTGTGCCAATCAGATACCCAGTAATATAGTGCCAGTCAGATACCCAGTAATATTGTGCCAATCAGATGCCCAGTAATATTGTGCCAATCAGATGCCCAGTAATATAGTGCCATTCAGATACCCAGTAATATAGTGCCAATCAGATACCCAGTAATATTGTGCCAATCAGATACCCAGTAATATAGTGCCAATCAGATACCCAGTAATATTGTGCCAGTCAGATACCCAGTAATATAGTGCCAGATTCCCAGTAATATTGTGCCAATCAGATACCCAGTAATATAGTGCCAGTCAGATACCCAGTAATATTGTGCCAATCAGATGCCCAGTAATATAGTGCCAGTCAGATACCAGGAATATTGTGCCAGCCAGCCCCCCCCCCCCTACTTACATGAAGCGGCTCCGTGTCCCCCGCCGGATGTCTCCTCCGTGCAGTCTTCCCTCTTGCACGGAGGAGGGAAGCAGACACCGGATGTGACGCGACGTCACATCCGGCGTCAGTTTTTTTTTTTTTTTTTTTCGGCCGTCGCATCCATCGGATGCGGCTTGCCGGAAAAAAGCGTTCACAAGCGCAATGCGCTGTGAACGCGGCAGCAGGGGCTGGGGGCCCACGGGACAGCTGCCTTGGGGCCCCCCAGGAGTAAATGGGCCCAGGGCAGCTGCCCCGTTTGCCCCGCGTTAAAGACGGCCCTGGACGCGGCCACCGGAAAAATGAAAAAATAAAAATAAATCACAGCAACCGGATGTGACGTTACGTCACATCCGGTGACTGTGTTTCCCTCCTCCGTGCAGGAGGGAAGACTGCACGGAGGAGGCGTCCGTCCGGGAGCAGAGAGAAGTGGCGATTCGGTAAGTGATGGGGAAGGGGGGGAGGAGGGGGGTTTACAACGAGCAGTTTATTGCTGGGTTCTGACTGGCACACTATTACTGTGCTCTGGCTGGCACTATATTACTGGGCATCTGGCTGGCACACTGTTACTGGGCTCTGGCTGGCACTATATCACTGGGCATCTGGCTGGCACTATATTACTGGGCTCTGGCTGGCACTATATTACTGGGCTCTGGCTGGCACTATTTTACTGGGCATCTGGCTGGTACTATATTACTGGGCTCTGGCTGGCACTATATTACTGGGCATCTGACTGGCACAATATTCCTGGGCTCTTACTGGCACAATATTACTGGTATCTGAGTGGCACAATATTACTTGGCTCTGAGTGGGACAATACTACTGGGATCTGAATGGCACAATATTACTGGTATCTATAATTGTAAGATTGTCACCTCGTGGGGCTCCTGTGTGTTGCATAATTAATGGTGGTCCCATGTGTGCATAATTATGGGGCACTTGTGTGTGGCATATTTATTGGGCCCCATGTGTGGCATAATTAAGGGACTCTTGTGTGGCGTAATTAAGGGACTCTTTTGTGTGGCATAATTATGGGGCACCTGTGTGTGTGTGGCATAATTAATTGGGCAGAGGTGAGGCATAAATAGTGGGCCTCTGGTGTGGCATAATTTATGGGGCTCTGGTGCTGCATAAGTTATGGGGCTCTGGTGTTGAATAAGTTATGGGGCTCATGTGTGTGGCATAGTTATGGAGCTCCTGTGTGTGGCATAGTTAATAGGGTGACACCAACCCTAGTGACGCCCCTGGTGCCAACACTCCACAGCTGTGCTAACCAAGATCAACTAAAAAACTAAAAGCAATATGTTAGTATCTCCACTTCAGTATATCTGTGTAACCTAACAGGAACTTGGCTACTTTTTCATGTGTTATCCAGCAGTGTCTATTATATGTATGGATTTGGGTCATCTTTCAAACATACAATTTCTTGGTTTTTTGTTTTTGTAATGGTGTATTGTGGTTACATATTGGTTAAATTGGTTACATTTGGTGCAACTTGATTGTTGTATTTTAAAACAATCATGTCCTGATAAAGGAAACAACAAAATATAAGCTGTACCAAAACAAAAACCTAATCATACTACAGTCAAGATGAGGAATACACAAACAACAAACAAATTATAATATTTATATACTAATTTCACACAGTCCTGTAAATTAAGTGATATTCGTGAGAGGGAATACACCTGAGGCATGCTGGCTTACTCTTTAGCAAATTTCATGCTCTCAGTTTGTCATCACTGTCAGTCAAACTCTCTCTGTTAAATGTGTTTGTTTCAAGTACTTGGAATGCAAGGGTACTTGGAATGCAAGGGTGTATAATACCAGTCAGATTTGTGTTGCGTGATGCAACATAAGAAGAAGGTTACGGGGAGATAGGCTCTTTGGTCATGAGCCGATACATTTACAAGAAGGTGTGTGAAAGAAGGATGATGAATAGGAATTCAGGCAGCAAGAATAAGTAGTGGAATATAAATTAAATGCAGTGTGAGATACAGGGAAAGGAGAAACTGTCTGAGACATTTAGAGGGACAAACCAAGACAGGAAATTAACTGAGGGAAAGGAAGACAGTAAAGATATATTAGATACATCTAATGAGGAGAGAAGACTGACTGTGAAGAAAACTGTTATGAACACAGGGGGTAAAAAGTTGTTGGAAATGAGTAAAATATAAACAGATATGTTTAAGCACAAATAGAGGTAAAAAAAAAAACTGCAGAAAGGAAAAAAACACAATGATTAGTATTGAGGGGAAATGACTTGTATTCAGCGTAAGAAACATGAGAGGGTTTTTGAATTTGTTTGCGCAGGATCTGGTCTAAACTATAGGATGACGCTTGTAGAATTCTTCTTCATGTAGATGAAGTAGACCTGAGATGCCATTGAAATGCATTAGTATTGAAAGTATGTAGCAGTTCAGTAGTGCATACGGTCAGAAACTAAACTGCAGCATTGAAGAGATGAAAAACTTTCTTGACTTGAAATACAAAGTAAGGATTTCTGTTATATTCTTTGTGTATTATGAGGCCTGAGATGCATAGAGATTTTGAGGCGGCAGTGACCACCTCTGTTACTGTAATTTTAAAGACTTTTTAAAATTATTTTACTTTAATATGTATTAAAAAATAATGTCAATTTCTATGCTGGGTTTTTTTTCTTGTTTTTTTTTCTATATCACACTTATTATGAAACACATAGGTTTAATGTTTCATACATTTTTAGCACAAGGTTTTTTTAGATGGTATACCTTGTGCCTTAAAAGTAACTGTGAAAAACATATACCTTGTGAAAAATGTGTGCTTTTTTCTATATGTTTTTGTACTTTTGTAAATAGAAATAAAAAAAATATATTGTCTTTTTCAAGTTGATTTGGTCCTTGAGTCTTCACTTTTGCTTCTCTTCTTCTGGTGCAAAGTTCTAAAAAAGTAGCAGTCGCCAAGTCACTCCACTGTAATTGCTGAACTTTTTGCACTTTTCCCCAGAATATTCTTTTTTATATATAAATAACACTCCCCGTGATTAAAGGAATGCAAAGAAATGTATGCATATGTGTATGCATGTAACTATTAAATGGACTGTATCACCTAACCATAGCTTATACTGTCTATGTAGAAAATACAATTTTTTGAAAAGGATCTATACATTATGTTAGCAGAGCGAACAAATGCCTACATTAGGAGAAAATTGTGTTTTAAATGTGTCTGTGGAGTTTCCTGTTTATGACATCACCTGTGGCTTGATTATACATTTTACATTGAAGACCAGTTCATTTGCATATCAAGCCACAGGTGATGTCAAAACAGGAGAAACCACAGACACGTTTAAAACACAATTTTCTCCTAATTTAGGCATTTGTTTTGCTAATATAATGTATAGATCATTTTTGAATATTTTTTTATTCTCTCCTTGTACAGTAAAAAAAAAAAATGGTTAGGTCAGGGCTCAACAAATACCAGGCGCCAGGTCGCCATGGCGACTAGATTCTGGCTCCTGGCGCCTGGAATACTCTTTGAGCAGTGTAAACTGCAATGTCCAGATCCCACACTCTGCTATCCCCTACCTACCGATCAGATAAGGAGCAGAGTGTGGGAGAAGCAGCACGGAACAGCCTGCCGATTAGCTCCTCCCCTGGCTGAGTAGCTCCTCCCCCCGGTTTCCTGTTCCTGCTGCTCACCGGGCTGTAGCAGTGAGGAGATGCGTGTGAGGAGTGATGGGAACTCCTACTGCTGCCTCAAAATGGAGGGAAGTGATACAGGGTCTGTCTCCAACTTCCCACTGTAAGTCCAGTAAGTAAATAGTGTGTGTATTAGAATGTGTGTTAGCATGTATGTGTGGGTTCAGCACCAGAATCTGTGTGACAGCATGTTAGTGTGCATGTATGTATTTGTGTCTGCATATGTTACTGTGTGTATCAGCATATTCGAGTGTGTATATAATTGTGACAGCATGTGTTAGTGTATCTCAGTGTGTTTGTGACCTGTGTTGGTGTGTGTTGGCATTTAAGTGGATATGAATGTGTTTGTGCATGTATGTAGGAGTGAAATCATGTGTTAGTGTATGTATTTGTGTCTGCATGTGTAAGTGTGTGGATCAGCATATTAGTGTGTATGTATGTATGTATTTGTGTCTGCATGTGTTAGTCTATCTCAGTGTGAGTGTGTGTGACCTGTGTATGTGTGTGTTGGCATTTAAGTGGATATTAATGTGTTTGTGCATGTATGTAAGAGTGAAATTATGTGTTAGTGTGTGTCAGCATTTAGGTATGTGTGTGTATTTGTGGGTGAGCAAGTGTTTTGTGTATGTATGTGTGTTAGCTTGTTTGTGCATTAGTATGTGTGAAAATGGTGTGTATCCATAAGTGTATGTCATTTATATATGTTTATGGACTGGGACCCAAGCATTTTTCTTTGTGACACAGCATTTGGTACTGGCTCCTAAAGTTTTCAGCTGGCTCCTAGATTTAAATCAAATTTGTCAAGCCCTGGGTTAGGTGATACACTCCCCTTAATAACTAGCCAGCCTGGCTTATACACATCCTTCCATACACGTGTCCAATTGTGTGTAATGGAAGCTTCATTGATACCCTTTGATGTATACCTAAAAATAGTTATTGAAACGTATGACAATAAACTTGTAACAGGTGTTCTGTATACATCCAAGAGTCTTTCCATATCAATGTACTCATTAGGAGGAGCAGACATTGGATGATGAAGGATTCAGAGCAGCAGAATCGTAAGATCTGTCATCTATCTTGTACTTGTTAGGTTACTAGAGAGTTGACATCAGAGCTGCAGATCTTTAACAGCTGTTATGTGAAGACACAGAAAACACAACATAGTCCATTAGTCTGCAAACACACACGACACGCTGACAGAAAGCACTGAATGTGGATTTTCTTGACAGTCACAGTTTGGCTCTTTGGACATGTCACTGTCACCAGGTCACTTTGTCACTACGTGGGACCAGTCCTTATCATCACTCTCACTAGACTACTCTGGTATAACAGGGAAGAGGAATTGATGCGCTTACCTTGATATCATTTTCGCTGTTAAAATGTTTTGTAATATTGTATCTAATTGACCACAATTTTTTTTCCTTTATATATATAAATCAGTCATAGGAAAAAGAAAGTACACCCTCTTTAAATTTTGTTGTTTTACATGATAACAATCAGGTTTGAAAATTAGGTAAATACAACCTCAGATGAACAACAACACCATATCACACTGTGTCATGATTTACTTAACAAAAAACTAAGTACACCCTTACTGTGTCCATAGGAATTAAGAGGCTAAGTAGCAGACAGGTGTTGCTCATCAAATTCTCTTGATTAACCCCTTAAGGACAGAGCCTTTGAAACATTTTTGTCCTTTCTGGACAATGGCTATTTTAACATTTCTGTGCTGTTTGTGTTTAGCATTATTTTCCTCTTCGTCATTTGCTGTACCCACACATATTATATATTGTTTTTATCGGGACAAGAAGGGCTTTCTATGGATGCCATATTTTTGATCATATCTTATCATATTATTAAAAAAAATAATAAAATATGGTAAAAAAAAAAAAATACACAAATTTCCGGACTTTTATTTGAAATAACTTCTCCTCATCGACAATAGCGAACGATAAAATATGCTAAATAGATTCTACTATTTCTCCTGAGTACAGGGATACCACCCATGCATAGGTTTGTTGGGTTGTTTGGGGGCTAAAATGCCAAATTTGTGAGGTGCAGTTTTTTGTTTTCCAACTTGAAATTTTTACATGCAGACAGCCTGCACCCATGTCCCAGTTGGGACATATTTGAAACCAGCCAGTGTATTTTACCCCATCAACCCATATATTTTAAAGTAGACACCCTAGGCTATCTCAAATGGTGGTATTTTAACACTTTCCATGCACTAATTCTACCACCAGCCTTTGTCAAAGTTTGTGGTAGTATTTTTTTTTTTTTTTTTATCACAAACCTTGTACTTCAGACATGAATTCACAGATTTTGGTATGTGTCACTGCCAAATAACACCCCAATAAGTGTTCAGCAACATCTCTTGAGTACAGGGATACCACCCATGCATAGGTTTGTTGGGTTGTTTGGTGGGTAAAAGGCCAAATTTGGTAGGTGCAGTTTTTGGTTTTCCAAATTGAAATTTTGACATGCAGACCGCCTGCACCCATGTCCCATTTGGGACATATTTGAAACCAGCCAGTGTATTTTTCCACATCAACCCATATGTTTTTTAAAAGTAGACACCCTACACTATTTCAAATGGTGGTATTTTAACACTTTCCATGCACTAATTCTACCACCAGCCTTTGTCAAAGTTTGTAGTAGTAATTTTTGTGTGTTTTTTCACAAATATTGTATTTTAGACATAAATACACAGATTTTGGTATGTGTCACTGCCAAACAATAACCCAATATGTGTTCAACAACATCTCCTGAGTACAGGGATACCACCCATGCATAGGTTTGTTGGGTTGTTTGTTGGCTAAAAGGGCTACATTGTGAAGGTGTGCATTTTCAACTTGGAATATTGACGTGTAGTCAGCCTGAGCCCATATTTCATTTGGGACTTTTTTTTAAAGTAGGACAGTTTATTTTACCCCAAAAAGTATATATTTTGTGAAAGTAGACACCCTAGGCTATTTTAAATGGTGTTATTTTAACACTTTCCATGCACCAATTCTACCACCAGCCTTTGTCAAAGTTTGTGGTAGTCATTTTATTGTGTATTTTTTCCCCACATACATTGTACTTTAGACACAAATTCACATATTTCGGTATGTGTCACTGACAAACAATACCACAATATATGTTCAGCAACATCTCCCGAGCACAGGGATACCACCCATGCATAGCTTTGTTGGGTGTTGAAAGGCTACATTTGAGAGGTGCGCTTTTTGATTTTCACCTTTGCCACTGATCAGCTGTTACTGACCGCTATACACGCGTTCAGACAGCTTAAAAAGGAATACACGTAATCCCCTAGTGGGTATAATTAACCCCTAGCGAGTCTGACAAAAAAAATGCTGATAGCAAAAAAAATTCTTCTGCGACTAGATTGCTCCATATGCGCTGCTTAGGCAGTGACCATATGTGCTGCTTAGGAAGTGATATACGGCAAGGAAGGGGTTAATAGCTCTTAAAAGAGCCTTTGATATACTGTAATAAATCAAAGTAAAAAAAATAACCCCTAAAAAAATGCACAGACAGCAAAAAATGTGCTGCTGTGTAAGATCACTGCGTACACAGCGATCAATTGCAGGGAAGGGGTTAAATACTGGAAACGGCTTTTATTAAAGCCTTTGGGTCTCAATTCTATTAAATATATTATAATTAAAAACTTACATTATACAGCTCTGTCTCCCTCCCTCACTAAAACTCAAGTGAGAGGGAGGCAAATCTACACGGGTCAGATCAAATATTTACAAATATTGATCTAACCAGACGAAAGGTGATGCTCATCTGAGCAAACGCCAACCTGCCTTTGTCACTTATCAGCTGTTACTGATCGCTATACATGCGGTCAGACAGCTAAAAAGCTTTTACGTTAAACGTAGTCCCCTAGCGGGTATAATTAACACGTGACTGGTGTAATAAAAAAAGTTTACATTTTTTTTTAAATGCATTGTTGCATTTACGTCAGATCGCTGCTTAGGCAGTGATCTACAGCAAGAAAGGGGTTAATCTCTCTTAAAAGAGCTTTTTTTTTACTGTAATGAATTACAGTAAAAAAAATGAACCCCTAAAAAATGCACAGACAGCAAAAAATGTGCTGCTGTGTATGATCATTGCGTACACAGCGATCAATGGCAGGGAAGGGGTTAAATGGCTTTTATAAAAGCCCTTGGTGTTTAAAATTTTATTAAATATTTGTTTTATTATTTTATTTTATTTTTTTACTTTATCTGATCTGTCTCTCTCCCTTACTAAAACTAGTAAGGTGAGGGAGGCAGATCAATACTTGTCAAAGGCAATATTTGCTAATATTGCCTTTGACTGTATGGTAAGTGCTCATCAGGGCACTTACCATACATGCCTGCACACAGATCACATAGATCTGTTGTGCCGGCATCGATTTGCTCCCCCTAGAGCATCGGAAGTGAAATACTTTCACTTCCGATGCTCTTGCCATTAGAAGGGAAGCGCTGCCTGTACAGGCAGCGCTTCCCTTCTACTGAGCCGATGGGGTCGCTCAGGGGAGCGACCACCATCGGCTCTGGGGAGTAGCATGGTGTTGTTAAGTGCCTCGCTAGCGAGGCACTTTAACAACACCGGAGATGCTTAGAAAGCGAACGATCGTTCGCTTTCTAAGCACATGTGTGCAGTGGGCGCAGCCATTTTTAAATTACTTTCTTTACTCAATTTAGTGCATGACGAGCCAGGCACGTCACCTGTCGGCAAGTCCACGATTTGCCGTGACGTGCCTGGCACGTCATCTGTCCTTAAGGGGTTAATAGATCATCAGTGAGTGTGACCACCTCTATAAAAGCCAAAATGTTAGCAGTTTGCTGGTCTGGAACATTCAGATGTGTGTTAACACAATGCCAAGATATCTTAGTAATTGATGCTACCCATCAAACTGGGAAGGGTTATAAGGCCATTTCCAAACAAAATAAAGTCCATCATTCTACAGTGAGGAAGATTATTCAAAAGTGGAAAACATTCAAGACAGTTTCCAATCTTCCCAGGAGAGGACGTCCCAGCAAATTCACCCCAAGTTCAAACTCAAGAGTAACATATCTACATGCCTCAGTTAGCATGTTAAATGTTAAAGTTCATGACACTACAAATAGAAAAAGACTGAACAAGTTTGTTTTGTTTTAAAGGGTTACCAGGAGAAAGTTTCTTCTCTCTCAAAAGAACATGGCAGCATGGCTTATGTTTGTAAAGTTGCATATGAACAAAACACAAGATGTCTGGAACAATGTCCTTTGCACAGATGAGACCAAAATGGAGATGTTTGGCCACATACAGCATATCAGCACAAACACCTCATACCAACTGTGAAGCATGGTGGTGATGATTTGGTCTTATTTTGCAGTCACTGGACCTAGGGACCTTGCAATCATTGAATTGACTATGAACTGCTCTGTACACCAAAGCATTCTAGTGTCAAATGTGAGACCATCTGTCTGGCAGATAAAGCTTGCCCAAAATTGGGTCATGCATCAGGGCATTGATCCCAAGCACACCAGCATATCTACAACCGAATGGCAAGATGTTGCAATGGCCCAGTCACAGTCCAATCAATGCTGTGGCATTTGCGTAAACAAATGCTAGCAAACTTCAATGAATTGTAGCAAAGTAGTAAAGAAGAGTGGCCAAAATTCCTCCACAACAATGTGAGAGACTGATAATGTAATACGTAATACTTCAATTTATTACTGATGAAGGTGAATCTACAGTCTACTGAATCATAAGACGTACTTAGTTTTTCACATATGACTTTCTTTACTTTTTTTTTCTTTTTTTTTTGATAAATAAATCATGACACATTGTAATATGTTATGTGTTGTTGTTCATCTGAGGTTGCATTTCTAATTTTAAGATCTGTTAAGGAACAATGATTTTTATTATGTCCCGATATGTGAAATCATAGAATTCAAAGAGCGTGTACTTTCTTTTCCCCATAACTATATATAAACATACGTTCATGTTCTAGAAAAGAGCTCTTTTTTCTATAATGCATGTCTATTTACTGTACACATCTTAACCCCTTCACGACAGTGGACGTTCCAGGCATGTCAAGGATTGCTGCCAACAATGCACATGCCTAGCATGGTATGTAGAACACATCACAGTATGCAAGCTGGCATAACATGATCGGAAGGGGTCTGACATTGCAGCGGGCACTACTAGCCCTGTGAGTTAAACACACACAGAACTCAGACAGCATTGCTTGCACTCCTTGCGCACATCGTATTTCCGATGCTCTGAATTATCAGTGTGTGTGAATTATCAGGTGAAAGCCTGTGGTCACCGCACCTCCTTGTCTGCTTTAGCAGAGCTCGACAGGTAAAAACTCCGCCCCGTCGTGCTCTGAGATTGTGGGATATCAGGTGACATCTGGCAGAATAACAGAATGGTGGTGTTCTGCCTATGCAGAAACCGTCGGAAATGTCCTCCTACCTGCAAATTAAGTTAACTAAGCAGGTAGGGGGTATTAACAGTATTAATGTTTTTTTTGGGTGGTAAAAATAAAAAAGAAGTGTAAGAATATGTGTAAGTGTGTGTCAATGTGTGTGTAAGTTTGTGTGTCTGTGTGTAAGTGTCTGTATTTCTCTGTGTGTGAGTCAGTGTGTGTGTTATAGTATGTGTAAGTGTGTGTGCATAAGTGTGTCTGTGTGTGTAAGTGTGACTGTTTATTTATGCCTGAGTGTGTAAGTGTGACTGTGTGGCTGTGTATGTGGATAAGCACATCGCTTTATTCAATGCGCAAAATGGGGGGGCACTGCTGGCAGCAACATGTTCCCACTGCCCACATGACTGTCACACAGAGGGCAGCAGTCCACATCCAGCCAGCTGCTATTTCCCACCTCCTGCAATGGAGGGAACACTGTGCAGAGGAGACGCAAGAGAGCAGCAGCAAGGTGAGTGCTGGGGAATGGGGGAGAGGGGATAATGCTTTTATTAAGCTGATGGTTGCATGATAATGGACAAGCTAACATAGGCATATTATTGGGAAAATTGACACTGGTATATTAGTGGGTAAATTGGCTGTGACATATTAAGGGGCTAACTAACTGACATATTAATAGGCAAACTAACTGTGGCATGTTAAAGGGGAATTTGGCTATGGCCTATTAATGTGGAAACGAACTGTATATTAATGGGCAAATTGCCTGTGGAATATTAATGGGCAAATTGCCTGTGGAATATTAATGGGCAAATTGCCTGTGGAATATTATTGGGCAAATTGCCTGTGGAATATTATTGGGCAAATTGCCTGTGGAATATTAACAGACAGACTGGCTGTGGCATATTAATAGGCAAATTAACATTGGCATATTAATGGCCAAACTGGCTGTGGCATATTTATGGGCAAATTGGCTATGGCAAATTAATAGGCAAATGCAAGGGGGTTATGAGAAGGGAGAGACAGACATGGGGGAGAGAGATACATGTGAGCTATTGATTTGGATGAAAGCAAACTTTGCTTTATTGTCTATCTACTCCTTCCAGATTGATCAACTAATTTGCTCTCCCCTAGAAGTAATTCACACCGGAGACAAAGTTTCTGATCAGTGAAAAACCTGAGGCAAACCTTTATTTTCCAGAGTGGGGGATTCCTTTTAAAGCAGGAATACGTCACAGTACAGTCATAGTTTAAAGATACAATATACGTTCAACAATTGGCTAAAAGTTGGAGGGTCTTCTTTTAAGCCCACCCTACAGAATGTGATGTCATCTTTATAGAGTTCTCCCACCACATTCCAGCTCCATCTTGGTTACACGATGGGAGGGGGGAGTGAGTAGTTTACTGAACAAAGAGGGGCTCCAGGGGGAACAGTTACTGTTACTTTAACAGTGATTCACGTGGCATGTGATAACTTGTACAAGAGAAAGTGGGAGGAGTTAGTACCGGAAGCTGGTCTTTATAAGAATGTGTTACATGAGACTTGCTCCTTAGCAGGGGGGAAGGGGTAGCTTGGATGGGAGGAGTTTCCATAGGAAGTAGCTTATTTGAACACATGTGTAAAAGATTAAACAGACAAAGGAATGCAATGCTTATAGTAAGCATCTGTAAGAAATTATGACCTTTTAGGGAAGCGTGCCAAATAAGACATAAACACAAATATATAATAGTAAAAGAGACATTGTATCCACAACACTATGAGGAGAAAGAGACAGACAGAGGGTGTACAGGAGGAGAGTCATGACATGCAGAAAAAGAGACCAACATGGGGAACAGAAAGATAGACATGGAAAAATTATATGGGGTGTGAAGGGAGAGATAAACATGAGGGTATGAGTGGAGAGAAAGATATACATGAGGGTATGAGTGGAGAGAGTGAGATATACATGAGGGTATGAGTGGAGAGAGTGAGATATACATGAGGGTATGAGTGGAGAGAGAGAGATATACATGAGGGTATGAGTGGAGAGAGAGAGATGTACATGAGGGTATGAGTGGAGAGAGAGAGATGTACATGAGGGTATGAGTGGAGAGAGAGAGATATACATGAGGGTATGAGTGGAGAGAGAGAGATATACATGAGGGTATGAGTGGAGAGAGAGAGATATACATGAGGGTATGAGTGGAGAGAGAGAGATATACATGAGGGTATGAGTGGAGAGAGATACACATGAGGGTATGAGTGGAGAGAGAGAGAGATATACATGACGGTATGAGTAAAGAGAGAGAAAGACATGAGGGTATGGGTAGAGAGAGACATGTGAGTGACTGACATGGTGAAATATTATTTTTTGCTCCTTATGTACTTCTTTTCCAATGATGCTCGCCAGACTAATGGGACTTTCTCGTTGAGCATCATGGGAACGGTAGTTCAAACTCACTCTGCTAGCCAGCAAAAAGCCTCCCATGTTGCTAGCTGAGCATCATAGACATAGCCAAATACATATCTATGGTCCTTCACCTAAAAATCAAGTTTGCGCTCTCCCCTCCCCCCACCCAGTAATAAAAATTGGCATATCTGGAACAGACATGTGTAAAGAGGAGGAGTTTATAATATAGCCATGCCCATTTGGGGTGCCCAAAATGGGTGCCCGTGACCCTAGGATTGGCCCTGCTGAGAGGGAGGAGTACAGACATGGGAGTAAGGAAGGGACAGACAACAGATATGGGGGGAGGGGGGACAAAAGACATAGGAGTGAGAGAGACAGACAACAGATATGGGGGGATGACAGACATGGGAGGGGGGACAACAGACATGACTGACTGTGTGTGTCACTGTCTCTCTGTGTGTAAATGCGTGCATGAGACTGTGTGTGTGTTTGTGTGATTGATGCACGGTTGTCTGTTATAAGTAGGCCAATGAGGCGGCAAAATGAGGGTTCATCTAGGGTGAAAAATCCTTGGACCGGCCCTGCCAACTCATCATAATAGGAGTACCCTGCTGTGAAAAAAAGAAAAAAACTACAGTATTTACTTAAATATAAGACAAGGTTTTTTTCAGAACAAATGCTCTGAAAATGCCCCTCGTCTTACATTCGAGTTCCGTCTTATAATCAGACCTCAAATAAAGGTCTATGAGACTGGGATCCAGGTCCCCCACAGAGCTGCAGGGGACCTGGATCCTGATCATATGCAGCCGGTGGATGTCTGCACGATACGCAAAGACATCCCCCGGTGCTGCCCGTCAGGTCCGTTGGGACTTCTATGACAGAGGACATGTGACCTTTGGAAAATAAATGGAAATAAACAAGAAATCCATCATAATTTAATTAAATATTTTTTTTTTAAGTTTTTTTTTCTTATATTCAGAAATTTTCTTTTTCCCTAAATTAATATCCAAAGTTTGGGGTTTCATCTTATATTCTGGGTCATCTTATATTCGAGCAAATACAGTAGTTTTTTAGTCATAAAAATAAATATTGTTTAGTAGTTATAAAAAGTTATAACAGAATAACACAATATAATATTGAGAATAAAACAATATTTTTATACAAAAAGAAAAAATATATATTTTATATAACAGCAAAAATATAACCAGCTTCATTAATTTTTATCTGCACCAAAGGGTAACCCCTTTGTACATAAAAGGTAGTAATGGGTAAAAATGTACTTGAGGTGTAACCAAAAATATAATTGGGCACTAATATGTAAATAACATGAATAAAGATATACTCAAAGTGCAACCAAAAATATTAACTAATTACTAATCCATAGATTCAAAGAAAATAAAAACAAACCACCGTTACAAAAAATGTACAGGGAATGATGAAAACTCCCTTGTTTTTAACCCCTTAAGGACAGAGCCATTGAAACATTTTTGTCCATTCTGGACAATGGCTATTTTAACATTTCTGTGCTGTTTGTGTTTAGCTGTAATTTTCTTCTTTGTCATTTGCTGTACCCACACATATTATATATTGTTTTTATCGGGACAAGAAGGGCTTTCTTTGGATGGCATCATTTTGATCATATCTTATAATATTATATAAAAAAAACCACAAATTTCCTGACTTTTATTTGAAACATCTTCTCCTCATCGACAAAAGCGAACGAAAAAAACTGCTAAATAGATTCTACTATTCTGAGTACAGGGATACCACCCATGCATAGGTTTGTTGGGCTGTTTGGGGGCTAAAATGCAAAATTTGGGAGGTGCAGTTTTTGGTTTTCCAACTTGAAATTTTTACATGCAGACAGCCTGCACCCATGTCCCATTTGGGACATATTTGAAGCCAGCCAGTGTATTTTACTGCATCAACTCATATATTTTTTTAAAAGTAGACATGAGACACGCAAGGCTATTTCAAATGGTGGTATTTTAACACTAATTCTACCACCAGCCTTTGTCAAAGTTTGTGGTAGTAATTGTTTTGTGGGTTTTTTTCACAAACATTGTACTTCATACATGAACTCACAGATTTTGTTATGTGTCACTGCCAAATAACACCCCAATATGAGTTCAGCAACATTTCCTGAGTATAGGGATACCACCCATGCATAGGTTTGTCTTCTTGTTTAGGGGTTAAAGGGCCACATTTGAGAGGTACGCTTTTTGGTTTTCCAACTTGAAATTTTGACATAAAGACAACCTGCGCCCATGTCCCATTTGGGACATATTTGAAGCCAACTAGTGTATTTTACCCCATCAACCCATATTTTTTTAAAAGTAGACACCCTAGGCTATCTCAAATGGTGGTATTTTAATACTTTCCATGCATTAATTCTACCACCAGCCTTTGTCAAAGTTTGTGGTAGTCATTTTTTGGTGTTTTTTTTTCCACAAACCTTGTACTTCAGACATGAATTCACAGATTTTGGTATGTGCACTGCCAAATAACACCCCAATAAGTGTTCAGCAACATTTCTTGAGTACAGGGATACCACCCATGCATAGGTTTGTTGGGTTGTTTGGGGGGTAAAAGGCCAAATTTGGGAGGTGCAGTTTTTGGTTTTCCAACTTGAAATTTTGACATGTAGACAGCCTGCACCCATGTCCCATTTGGGACATATTTGAAACCAGCCAGTGTATTTTACCCCATCAACCCATATATATTTTTTAAAGTAGACACCCTACGCTATTTCAAATGGTGGCATTTTAACACTTTCCATGCACTAATTCTACCACCAGCCTTTGTCAAATTTTGTGGTAGTAATTTTTGTGTGTTTTTTTTCCACAAATATTGTATTTCAGACACAAATTCACATATTTCGGTATGTGTCACTGACAAACAATACCACAATATGTGTTCAGCAACATCTCCAGAGCACAGGGATACCACCCATGCATAGGTTTGTCAGCTTTGTTGGGGGTTGAAAGGCTTCATTTGAGAGGTGCGCTTTTAGATTTTCCAACTTGGAATTTTATCATGTAGAGCAAGGAAGGGGTTAATAGCTCTTATAAGAGCCTTTGTAGTACTGTACAAAAAAATTAACCCCTACAAATGCACAGACAAGAATAAATGTTCTGCTGTGCAGTGATCAGTGGCAGGGAAGGGGATACTATACAGGGTACACCAGGGCTTGACAAATTTATCTGAGTTTTAGGAGCCAGCTAAAAAATCTAGGAGCCAGACAACTGCACATAAACACAAACACACGCAGTCACACACACAGACACATAGTCTGTCACATATACATACAGAATAAAGGATCCTTTATTCTGATTTGGAGGACTAGGGTGAAAGTCCTCTCCGTGCACCCTCCACTTCTGAACGCAAAACACCCCCCCCACACACATCCAGTCATACATACACACACACAAACACATCCAGTCAGACACATATATACACACACACACAAACACATCCAGTCAGACACATATATATACACACAGTGGCGTAGCGTGGGTTGTCAGCACCCGGGGCAAGGCAAGTAATTTGCGCCCCCTAACCCGTGGATTTTAGCACTCGAGTCTCTTCTACTAGATTAGTTAAAGAAACCCTTACCCCCCAAGCACATGTATTGTTTGTTATGAAAATACTTATGTAATTAAAGTAAAATGCATCTAAATACAAGTTTATTTTCCAACACTTTATTGAGTGCGAACATGCATTACACACATTCTCCACATTTTCAGCAGGTCTATGAATACAAATATACACATGTAGTAACCTAGCATGGGCCATGCTATTATATGTCGTCTCACAACCATCGTAAACGACAAACAATATCAAGAACAAAAACTAAACATCAAAATGGAACCATACCCTGGAGATGATCCAAGACTGGGCTAGATGGAGCCAACTTCCTCAATCCTGTACCTCTAATGTTACCCCCCCCCCCCCCCCACACACACACATATGCCATAATTGTTGTGCCATTCAGATGCCAGTAATATTGTAACTTTCGGATGCCAGTAATATTGTGCCAGTCAGAGCCCAGTAATATTGTGCCAGTCAGAGCCTAGTAATATTGTGCCAGTCAGATGCCTGCAATATTGTGCCAGTCAGATGCCTGCAATATTGTGCCAGTCAGAGCCCAGTAATAATGTGCCAGTCAGATACCAGTAATATTGTGCCAGTCAGATACCAGTAATATTGTGCCAGTCAGATACCAGTAATATTGTGCCAGTCAGATACCAATAATATTGTGCCTGTCAGAGCCCAGGAATATTGTGCCTGTCAGAGCCCAGGAATATTGTGCCTGTCAGAGCCCAGGAATATTGTGCCTGTCAGAGCCCAGGAATATGGTGCCTGTCAGATGCCTGTAATATTATGCCAGTCAGATGCCTGTAATAGTGTGCAGTCAGAGGCCAGGAATATTGTGCCAGTCAGATGCCTGTAATATTGTGCCAGTCAGATGCCTGTAATATTATGCCAGTCAGATGCCTGTAATATTATGCCAGTCAGATGCCTGTAATATTATGCCAGTCAGATGCCTGTAATATTATGCCAGTCAGATGCTTGTAATAGTGTGCCAGTCAGAGGCCAGGAATATTGTGCCAGTCAGAGGCCTGTAATATTGTGCCAGTCAGATGCCTGTAATATTGTGCCAGTCAGATGCCTGTAATATTATGCCAGTCAGATGCCTGTAATATTATGCCAGTCAGATGCCTGTAATATTGTGCCAGTCAGATGCCTGTAATATTGTGCCAGTCAGAGCCCAGTAATATAGTGCCAATCAGATGCCAAGTAATATAGTGCCAATCAGATACCCAGTAATATAGTGCCAATCAGATGCCCAGTAATATAGTGCCAGTCAGATACCCAGTAATATAGTGCCAATCAGATACCCAGTAATATAGTGCCAATCAGATGCCAAGTAATACAGTGCCAATCAGATACCCAGTAATATAGTGCCAATCAGATACCCTGTAATATAGTGCCAATCAGATACCCAGTAATATAGTGCCAATCAGATGGCCAGTAATATTGTGCCATTCAGATACCCAGTAATATAGTGCCAGTCAGATACCAGGAATATTGTGCCAGCCAGCCCCCCCCCCCCCCCGTACTTACATGAAGCTGCTCCGTGTCCCCCGCCGGATGTCTCCTCCGTGCAGTCTTCCCTCTTGCACGGAGGAGGGAAACAGAAACCGGATGTGACGCGACGTCACATCCGGCGGCAGTTTGTTTTTTTTGTTTTTTTCGGCCGTCGCATCCATCGGATGCGGCTTGCCGGAAAAAAGCGTTCACAAGCGCAATGCGCTGTGAACGCGGCAGCAGGGGCTGGGGGCCCACGGGACAGCTGCCTTGGGGCCCCCCAGGAGTAAATGGGCCCAGGGCAGCTGCCCCGTTTGCCCCGCGTTAAAGACGGCCCTGGCGGCCGCATAGGGCTAGTGCGCCCCCCCAGATATTGCTCCCGGTGCGGCCGGCCCCCCCTGCACCCCCCACGCTACGCCACTGTATACACACACACACAAACACATCCAGTCAGACACATATATATATATATATATATATATATATACATACACACACACACAAACACATCCAGTCAGACACATATATATACACACACACAAACACATCCAGTCAGACACATATATACACACACACACACACACACACACAAACACATCCAGTCAGACATATATATACACACACACACACACACACACACAAACACATCCAGTCAGACACATATATACACACAAACACATCCAGTCAGACACATATATACACACACACAAACACATCCAGTCAGACACATATATACATACACACAAACACATCCAGTCAGACACATATATACATACACACAAACACATCCAGTCAGACACATATATACATACACACAAACACATCCAGTCAGACACATATATACATACACACAAACACATCCAGTCAGACACATATATACATACACACAAACACATCCAGTCAGACACATATATACATACACACAAACACATCCAGTCAGACACATATATACATACACAAACACATCCAGTCAGACACATATATACATACACACACACATCCAGTCAGACACATATATACATACACACAGACACATATATACATACACAAAACGCATCCAGTCAGACACATATATACATACACAAAACGCATCCAGTCACACATATATACACACACAAAACGCATCCAGTCACACATATATACACACACAAAACACATCCAGTCACACATATATACACACACAAAACACATCCTGGCACACACATATACAAACACACACACACAAACACATCCAGTCACACACACACACACACACACACAAACACATCCAGGCACACACACATATACACAAACACATCCAGTCACACACACATATACACAAACACATCTAGGCACACACATATACACACACACACACACACACACACACAAACACATCCAGGCACACACACAAACACATCCAGGCACACACACAAACACAAACACATCCAGGCACACACACACACAAACACATCCAGGCACACACACACACAAACACATCCAGGCACACACACACACAAACACATCCAGGCACACACACACACAAACACATCCAGGCACACACACACACAAACACATCCAGGCACACACACACACAAACACATCCAGGCACACACACACACACAAACACATCCAGGCACACACACACACAAACACATCCAGGCACACACACACACACACACACACACACAAACACATCCAGGCACACACACATATACACACACACACACACACACAAACACATCCAGGCACACACACATATACACAAACACATCCAGGCACACACACAAATACACAAACACATCCAGGCACACACACAAATACACAAACACATCCAGGCACACACACAAACACATCCAGGCACACACACATATACACAAACACATCCAGGCACACACACATATACACAAACACATCCAGGCACACACACATATACACAAACACATCCACGCAGACATACACAAGACAGCAGGTTTTTTTTTTTTTGTGGGTTGTCGTTTTTTTAAAAGAGAAAAAAAAAAAGTTAACCTATCAGTGTCCCCCCTCCCTGCGATTACACCTCAATGCAGAGAGGGGGGGGGGGGGGGCGCGGTTTCCATTGCAGCCCGGTGGCTCATAGCTTCCATGCTATGCTCCCCAGTACTGGATCAGCGCTAGAACGTAACTCAGCTGTAACTTTGTGACCACCGCGCATGCGCCAGCTGCGCAACCCACCTCCAGCCCCCCTCACACCCGCGCGCCCCTTCTCACCAGATCATCGACCACAGCGATACACAGCGCATGCGCACGCCTATCCAGCCGTTTGGGAATGCTGCCTCATCTTGATGGGATTTGTGATCCTCCTGCTGTATTATTGATGCAGCAGGAGGATCACAAATCCCATCAAGATGAGGCAGCCCTCACCAGGATGCTTGCCCCCTTATGTCCCGACGCCCCGTGTTACTTACCACCTTAAGAACACAACAACGGACGCGCTTTCCCAAACGGCTGGATAGGCGTGCGCATGCGCTGTGTATCGCTGTGGTCGATGATCTGGTGAGAAGGGGTGTGCGGGGGGTGTGAGGGGGGCGGGAGGTGGGTTGCGCAGCTGGAGCATGCGCGGTGGTCACAAAGTTACAGCTGAGTTATCAGCTGTAACTTTATGCGCATGCACAATGAGCAAATTCTCCTGCGATTGCGCAGGAGAATTTGCTCCAGAAATTTGTCAGAACACCGGTGCACTCACTCTGCTCTCTCGCGCACCGCTGCTGAAATAGAAAGAAAAAAAAACCCGATCCCATTGCCGAGGACACCTCGCGAGGCTCACGATACCTGGGCGCCAGGTCTGATTTCCTGGTCGCCATGGCAACCTGGCGCCCGGGGTTTGTCGAGCCCTGGGGTATACCTTACAAAGGGTATGGCTTTTATAAAAGCCCTTGGGTGTCTAAATTTTTTAAACATTTTATTTAATTTATTACAATTAAAAACTTATATTATACAGATCTGTCTCTTTCCCTCACTAAAACTCAAGTGAGGAGAGGGAGGCAGATCCATATGGGTCAGAACAATATTTACCAATATTGATCTACCCAGGCGAATGGTGATGCTCATCTGAGAAATCACCAAACCACCTTTGCCACTGATCGGCTGTTACTGATAACTATACATGCGTTCAGACAGCTTCAAAAGGAATACACGTAATCCCCTAGAGGGTATAATTAACCCCTAGCGAGTGTGACAAAAAAAATGCTGATAGCAAAAAAATCCTTCTGCGACCAGATTGCTCCATATGCGCTGCTTAGGCAGTGACCATATGCACTGCTTAGGCAGTGACCATATGCACTGCTTAGGCAGTGACCATATGCACTGCTTAGGCAGTGACCATATGCACTGCTTAGGCAGTGACCATATGCACTGCTTAGGACATGATATATTACAAGGAAGAGGTTATTAGCTCTTAAAAGATATACTGTAAAAAAAAAAAAAAAAAACGTAAAAAAAAATTAACCCATAAAAAAATGCACAGACAGCAAAAAATGTGCTGCTGTGGAAGATCACTGCGTACACAGCGATCAATTGCAGGGAAGGGGTTAAACACTGGAAAAGGCTTTTATAAAAGTCTTTGGGTCTAAATTTTATTAAATATATTATAATAAAAAACTTAAATTATACAGCTCTGTCTGTCTGCCTCACTAAAACTCAAGTGAGAGGGAGGCAGATCTACACAGGTCAGATCAAATATTGACAAATATTGATCCAACCAGGCGAATGATGATGCTCATCTGAGCAAACACCAAACCGCCTTTGCCACTGATCAGCTGTTACTGATGACTATACATGTGCTATACATGCGCTCGGACAGCTAAAAAATTTTTTTTTGCTTTAAACGTAATCCCCTAGCGGATATAATTATATAATTAACCCGTGACGGGTGTAATAAAAAAGTTTTTTAAAAAAAGTAAAAATGCTTCTGCAACAAGATTGCTGCATTTGCGTCAGATCGCTGCTTAGGCAGTGATCTACAGCAAGCAAGGGGTTAATAGCTCTTAAAAGAGCCTTTTTGATACTATAATGAATTACAGTAAAACAAATGAACCCATAAAAAAATGCACAGACAGCAAAAAACGTGCTGCTGTGTATGACCACTGCGTACACAGCGATCAATGGCAGGGAAGGGGTTAAACACTTGAAATGGCTTTTAGAAAAGCCCTTAGTTTTAAAATTGTTATTAAATATTTATTTTTATTAAAAGAATATTTTGTTTTACATGATCTGATCTGTCTCTCTCCTTAAATAAAACTAGTAAGGAGAGGAAGGCAGATCAATACTTGTCAAAGGCAATATTTACTAATATTGCCTTTGACTGTATGATAAGTGCTCATCAGAGCACTTATCATACATGCCTGCACACAGATAACACAGATCTGTTGTGCAGGCATTGTTTGGCTCCCCCTAGAGCACCGTAAGTGAAATACATTCACTTCCGATGCTCTTGCCAATAGAAGGGAGAGCGACCACCATCGGTTCTGGGCGAGCCGGAAGTGTTGCTAAGTGCCTCGCTAGCGAGGCACTTTAGCAACACCGGAGGTGCTTAGGAAGCGAACAATCACTTTTTTTTTGGTGTTGCACAATGCCTCTACATAGAGGCATTGTAGCAACACTGATAGAGTAAAGAAAGCGACTGCCTGTTGGCAAGTCGACGATTTGCCGTGACGTGCCTAGCACGTCATCTGTCACCAAGGGGTTAAAGTAATTTAGGGAAAACACAAATAGGCATAAGAAGTGAGCACAGTATTACACAGTGTAACAGCAGATTAAATAGGCATACATTCATACATATGTTACATATGTATGCAGGAAAGTTGGGGATCCAACATACAGGGTAAATAATTATTGATACAAAAAAAGATAGGAGTTTGTAAGCTGATAACAGGTACATTCTGTTTTTAATCTGAGATACTATTCCACATAAGAGGAGCTCAGAGAGAACGCATTTCACCCTGCTTAGTTTAGACTGTGTATGTCAAATAGACATACACTGTTTAGGTACAATGCTGTCTATGAACAGTGCTAAGCAGTAATAATGTCAGGACAGACCTGGGTTTGACAGGACAGGACCCCCAAAACAAAAAAAGACTATCCCAGCAAATTCCAGGCTGTTTGGCAACTATGCAAATTGGCAGACTTGTTCAGACTTTTTGGCCAAAACTCTCAAATGGGCGAGAGATCGAAAAAATGAACTGCTGTAAGTCACTGGCATGACACTTGGAACATCTACATAGTTGCCAGCCTTTCCAGATTTGTCCGGACAGTATTGTTTTTTTGGGTCCTGTCCATGAAATTTGGGTCTGTCTCAGCATAACTGCCAGCTATGCAAAGTTGTTTGCAATATGCAATGTTCTTTGTGTTTATGGATAAGACTCCGAAGCAGTGAATTTCAGACAACCTGTACTGAGGAGTCTGTATCTCAGTCTCGCAGGGTCACACAACATTGCATGAGGTCATGTAACCCCGCCCACTTTCACTTTGTCCCCACCATGTCCTGGAAGCCAGTCCCAGGAATATATGGTTGCATATGAGCATTTATCCTGATGTGTGTTGTGTGTGGGCAGGCAAAACAATTTAAGTATGTGTTAGTGTGCACGCTGCTGTTGCTGGTCCTTTAAGAATACAATTCTCTTTTTCCCCTGTATTGTGGCCCATTCCCTGTTCATTGACACAGCATATACTGTACATTGTTTTTCCATTTAAAAAATATTGTTCCTTAAAAAATAAATGTTCCATGAAATAGAAAATCTAGATACACAGATTGTTTGTTTAAAAATAAATTAGGGCACTTCCATTATAAATGTAAAAGCAGTGGGACTTAAACTACAAGTTTCCTACTTTAACTTATGCTGAGAGCAATCTTGTTTGATAATAAAATCAGAGGAGCTCTGATTTAAATTTTTATTTTAATATTTATATTCTTTATTAGAAAAAAAGGAAGGGTACAGCGCTTGTGAATAAACTACCACTGCAAATAAAATAGAAAGATACAATAAAAATAAACAATAAAGAGTAGATAGTAAAAAAAAAAAACCTTCACCACAAAGAACCTTAAATCAGATGCTAACCAGAAAAATATACTTAAATAGAAAAAAGGAGAAAGGAATGTATTCAGAGACAGAGGAATGTCTCCCGATATTGTGGACGGAGGTTCTCCACCTGATAGTATTAGAAGCTAGTCTTGAAAACTGCAGTGATCTGCACCACTGCAAAAGAGAAACAGGAATATTATAAAACGAGACAGCACTAAATGAGACTCCAGAAGCATGTACACATAATATACAAAGTTGATTTATTCAATAACAAAATAGAGAAAATTGAGAAGTAGTTTTACATAAAAGGTATTGCTTGATCACAAATATGATAGCAGATTACATAGACAATATACATAAAATATGTGGATAAAAGCACGATACATAAAACATACAAGGAAGTCACTATTATTCTACAGATTAAAAAGTCAAATAAAAACAATAAAGGATAATAACCTTACCCACTGGGTTTGTTCACCTGGCCAGGTATGAACAATCAAAATAAACCATATTGCACTTGCTAAGTCAAACACCCCACAGGACCTGTGGTGTATCTTGGTTTTGTGCTGCCCTAGGCAGACTAAATTTGGGCACCCCACCTCCACCCACATTGCACACACCGGACATACCCCATCACCCGTGTTGCACATCCATTACATGCTCCATCAACCATATTGCACACACATTAAATGTTCCATCACCCCATTACATGCCCCATAACCCGTATTACGTGCCTCCATCACATGCCTCTATCACCCCATTACATGACCCCATCACATTCTCCCATCACCCTCAATACATGACCCCATTACATGCCCCATCACCCACATTGATCACACATTAAATGTCTCATCACCCCCATTACATGCCCCATAACCCTTATTACATGACCCCATTATATGCCCACATCACCCCACTTACCCTGGTCAGCACTGTTCCCTGGTGTCCAGTGGCAGGCAGCATGTGTCACAAACTGGGATAACAGACCAGGGAGGAGTCTCGTTGCAGGGCAGGGTGTGGGGTCTGTCTGCACCCCACGATGCATAACTGGGAAGGGCTGGTAGCTGTGACCGGGACTGAGACAGGACAAGTAACAGACTGGAACTAAGGCAGGACTGGTAGCAGAGACTGGAACTAAGGCAGGACTGGTAGCAGAGACTGGAACTGAGGCAGGACAGGTAGCTGTGACCAAACTGAGACAGGACAGGTAGCTGTGACCAAACTGAGACAGGACAGGTAGCTGTGACCAAACTGAGACAGGACAGGTAGCTGTGACCAAACTGAGACAGGACAGGTAGCTGTGACCAAACTGAGACAGGACAGGTAGCTGTGACCAAACTGAGACAGGACTGGTAGCTGCTGCAACAGGTTTGGACACAGAGCAGTGTTATTCACCTGAATGGTATTATACCCTATGGTTGAGCCTCAGGTAAATGACCACCCAGGACTTGTACACTGACTGCAACCACACACTGAAGCAGAGATACACAGGGAGTACTGGACGAGAAGGATAGTCAGGAGGCCGGGTCATACACGAAACAGGAACAAAGTACAACGTAGGAATTCAGAAGGCAAGGTCACTAGACAGGCAAAATGGTCGAGGCAGGCAGAAAACAGCGGAGTCAAAATCAAGCAGGAGTCAGAACCGGGAAATCAATAATCAATATATAAATGCTAGAACAAGAAACAAGGCACTATCACAGGCTGCAACCAAAGCAATGCAAAGGCACTGATTGCCATAAGCTGCAGGTTTAAATAGGGAAGGGCTGAGGATAACGAGGCAGCTGACCACAGGAGTAGAATGGGTACACTACAATAGTGGCCACTAGAGGTTGAAGACGAAAACAGCCACAAACCCAGAATAACCGTGACATCATGCTGAATGTTCGGCTCCCTTTGTGGATTGACAGGTGAATTCCGACATGTCACGTGTCCCAATGCGTATCTGACATCAGAGCACCGGGTCATATGACCTGTCATCAACAGTTGGCATGGAAGTATGGGCAGTGCACAGACACCATGCCGTCTGCTTCCACTTTCCCAAGCCATCGTCTCGGCCAGCAAGCGTGTTTTTTTTTTAAAGGGGCGGCATGTCTTGCCGCCTCCCAAGACACACAAGGTAAGTGCAACCCTAAGCGTTTGCCTTGTCTACCTCGCGCTAAATCCAGGCTTTTTAATAACCTTGTTCAGCTGTGGGCTGAATTTAAGTAGTGTCTATCAATATTGCCATTTACAGAAATCTTGTTTGCTTAATGTTTTTTTTCAATGAGATTATTCATATCATTCTATAGATCTTGAATGAAATATGATAACATGTAAAAGAACTTAGATTCATAAAATGGCATTGCTTATATTTCATGTTTCCAGTATGAATATTTACATCATGCATTTAATACTATTCAGCTGTCTCTGAGTCAGCATATGGAGCTTGAAAAATATTTTTTTCAACTCGGCTACTTTGGCCTTATGTTTGGAATTTCCTTGTCAATTCCCTGCAATGCCCTCTAGCATATGGAGTGATTCTTCTAAATTAGTGAAGCTTGCAAATTACTCTATTAATATGCTGAGTATAAATGGATGAGCTATAGAAATTAAGGATTCTAGGCATGACTAGCATTGAATATTAGCACGTGGATCTGATAATTGACAATGTTTTGACATTGAATGCATAACTTCACAATTTATGTTGGAAATGTGAAATATGTTATTTTATATCTAATACATAGATATCTTTTGGTGGGGTGGGCGAGTAATCTGGTTTCACAATGGAAGGTCATTTGCACATCAGAAGAGGTTGTAAACAACGTTACTGGGATGACTTCTTTAGATTGTAAAAACACGCCTTTTCAATTCTTTCCAGCTTTTACTTACTAACAGATAAGTGTGACAAAGGGGGTTGCATTACATAGACCATTTATCTCCAAACTAGGTTGAACTGGTTCTTTAACTTTCTGGGAGGTAACTGGGGGATTTTGGGATACTTAGTTGAGTGAACCATTCTGAGAGTGAGTCTTCTCTGTTCATGTGTGAGGAGGGCTAGCTAGTCTTGTCTGTTACGGGTGTGAGAAGAAGACAGCCAGCAGAAGACCCAAGATGAAGGCACAAGAAGATATGCAATCAATTATAAGTATACCTATTTCAAATGATTATGAACCAGTTTTGTGTAATGTGTACACTGTGTATTTCCTGGATAACCTGTAACAGTAACTCAATTTAATAACAATACACCTTTTTATATACACTTGTCTCTGTGCTTCATTCCTCACACATTACCTAAAAGAATAACCCCTGTAGGAGGGTGTAATAATTTCTTACTCCATGAGTGTGGGTTCCCTAGTTTATGAAACAAAATTGCCCATGACTAAGTCCTAGATAAAGAGGAAATGCATCAGGTGAGAGCTGACACTTTTCTGTCATATACCTGTATGCTGATTTTTTTTAACATACTTTATTAAAAGCTATTTTTTCTGAAGAGTATTTTTTTTTATGTTTTAATAATTTTAAGTTCTATGCATTTTATTTTTGCAGTTTTGGGGAGTTGCATTAAAATAATCAAAAATGCCATCTATGCATAACGTTGGGAAGGGAATGTATAAATTAAGAGAAAATTGTGTTGTAAACGTGTCTGCAGTGTTTCCTGACATCATCTGTGTCCCTGTATGGAAAATAATTGCATTCAGTACAAAAAGGGTAATGTGAATCTTGCACCACAAGGTGATATCATAACCAAGTGACTATTTTAAATATATTTTTTCTCTTAATCTATGCATTTTCTTGCAATTCTGCTAGCAGAATGTATAGATTTTTAATTGTATCTTTGTTATTCTCTATTCCTTTAAACCCTTAATTTCTCGATGCAATAAATCTGATAGCCTTTATGCCAAAGCTATGCAGAATTACACCTTTAAATTATTCTCTGCACCCTGTTAAAAAATAAAGGTCACGATGTATGTGTGACAAGTATACGTGCTGAGAGATTTAAGGCAGAATAGATTGTCAGGATAGAGAGAATCGGAAAGGATAATTCTATTTGTGGGCAGAGGGGGAAGGGATGGAATTCATATGACGTGGAATTGGAAAAAGGCTACAGATATGAAATGAAGTGAGAGGAAAACCTGATTACGTGTGGAGAACGATAATGTCACTACCACAGAGACTTGGGGAGATCATTTGTACATGATAAGCAAGGATAATTGTAAAAGACAAGGCAATTAGAAAGTATGATTTGTGGGAATACAAGGATAATGGCTTCAGGGGGATATGAAGGATTATTGGATTGGGCGTATTGGGAAAAATAATGAAGAGAATAAGATAATCAATATACGAATGGGAAAATGGGAAAGATAATATAAGTTGGAGTGGGAAGGATTATTACATAGAATAGGTGACCTTAAGAAATTAATGAAAGGAATAACTATTGGGTTACTGTCTGAAAGCGACATACAAAAGTTACAGTGTCAACCACCCTTTATATGCAAGGGTTGAGGCTTGAGTTTTTGAATTGAATTGGTTGCTAGCCCTGTTCTGTATTGAACTAGAGAATTAGGTAGGACGTGGCATCACTTTCCTTACAGGAACTGGCACAATAGAAATGTTGAAAATAAGGTTGATCCTATTAAACCCTTATTATCCCACTTCATGTCATATATGGACTCACCTTATAAATATAGTTGCATCTATACTTATATAAACCTGCATGTATTATATTTAAAAAAATCATATTTTATGAAAATATTATTGAAAACATTTCTTGTTCATTTCATTCCTCTTCACCTACATTGCATATTACACTGGGAAACTGAGTGGGGACAGATATGACACTGGGGAGCAGATAGATGGAATATGTGACACTTGGGAGCAGAGTGGAGAGAGGTGTGACACTGGGTAGCAGAGTGGGGACATTTGTGACATTGGGAAGCAGATATATGGCATATGTGACACTGGGGAGCAGAGTGGAACCGATATGACACTGGGGAGCAGAGTGGGGACAGATATGACACTGGGGAGCAGAGTGGGGACAGGTGAGACTGGGAAGCAGAGTGGGGACAGGTGAGACTGGGAAGCAGAGAGCAGACAGGGGTGACACTGAGGAGCAGAGTGGGGACAAGGGTGACAAAGGGCATCAAAGTGGGAACAGAGGTGACATTGGGAACAGAGTGTGGATAGTGGTGACACTAGGGACCTGAATGGGCGCAGGGAGCAGAGTGGGGACAGTGGTGACACTGGGGAGCAAAGTGTGGACAGAGATGACAGTGAGGAGCAGAACAGAGACAAAGGTGTCACTGGGGAGCTGATTCTGCCCCATCTAAACTTTCCACTGTCCCCTGTGTTGAGAGGCAGCTCTCCATGACCTGCATGGTGTCACATGACCCTGTACATCCGTCTGTGTGCCCTAGTGACGCCACTGGCAGCACCGGACAATGGGGGTGCTGATCCTATTGCATGGCACCCGGGGTTGTGAACCCTGGGTGCCATTCAATATGATCAGCACCCCCATCTTCCAATTGCACCTCCAAGCCACACCCACACCACTTCACATGCCACAGGGTATAGCACTAGCAGAAAACAATGTATAATTAATGCAGCTCAACTTATTAGCACAAATACCATTTGCTACAAGATAGAAAAACACATATACCTATAAGGAACGCCAAAAATCTGAACATCTAAACAATTATTCCCATGTGCAGTATAAATTATGTATCAAAGATATACATATTATAATAAATGGAACAGCTTGTTCTGGAAAACAATCACAGCACTGGAAAAAGAATACAACAGACAATAGTGCTGAGAAGCCCTGAGGGGGTGAAAGGCATATGTCACCCCCCCATCTTGTTCGTAGTTGGATTACAGATCCTGGAACTCTCTCACCATCTGCCATTCTGTGTTTCTCTTGTCTCTCTCTTCTCTCATTTGCCACCATATATCCACCTACCTGGGTAACAGTAACCTGACTATATTGTTACAATATCCTAATTCTGAGTGGATACTGATGGTGTGCTGTGAGACAGCAAGCTGCATTAGGTGTATGTGATATATACAATCCTGCACCCTTAAGCACTAAAGCAGAGTATCAATCATTATTTTTGGCATTTCTATATATTTTTTACATCAGTATGCACTATTGTCTGTTGAAATCTTTTTCTCATTCCAGTGCTGCAATTGTTCTGAAGCTCCAATCAACATACAAAAGCTATTCCAAAACTATATCTTTAATACATCACTTATACTCCACATGGGAATACATTTTTAGATTATAAGATTTTTTGCGCTCCTAGTATTCAAACAGGCATTTCAGCTATGATATATCTTACTAGTAATAAAATCATTAATTGTAAGGCTCATTAAGTCAATTCTTAACATCCTGTAAATCGGTAAAAATAAAATGTGGACAAATAAATGCATAATAAATCTGCCACTTAAAAAATCTATAAGCAGTTATTTGTTCCATTTTTTGCTTTTAAGTTTTTCAAATATTTGGAAACAGACTTTTTACAGTATACCTCCTTGAGATTGTACCTTCCACCATGAAATCATAAGCTTTATTTAAAAAATAGGAGATGCTTAGATTCTTCGAATATACTACACATGTGCAAGAAACACACACATGCCCTGCCTGCCATCAGTTCTGTTAATAAAAAAGTGACCGGGGAAGCAGTTACCAGCTACAGAATGATGCTTTCACTACACGTGATTCATGAAGCTCATATGCATGGTTCCTCTTGAAATATTGACATATTCCTTTCTTTCCAAACTAGTTCTAGAGCTGGAAACCTTGAGAGAAAAATCCCAAGTATGATCTGCATACAACAGTATGCACAAAAAAGCAATATACAGGTGAAAACACTACCGGGTTAATTAAAGTTTGTTTGAACCATTGAGTATCCCTTTAGCTTTGCTGAGACCACATAGTTGATGGGTACAACAGGCTAACAGGCAGTAACCAGAGGTGTAACTAGAACCCACCTGGCTCCGGTGCAAAATTTACCCAGCCCCTTCCCCCAAAACAGCTCCTCTGTGCCATATTTAAAGCTAAAACAGTCTTTCTGTGCAAACCTGGTCTTCCAAGCAGAGTCTCTGTCACCCTGGCCCCTCAAATAGCCTCTCTGTGCAATCATGGTCCCTCAAACAGTCTCTATGTGTCATCCTGGCCCCTCATACATTCTTTCTGTGCCATACTGTCCCCCCAAACAGCCTCTCTGTGCCTCACTACCAGCCTCCCCTCCACACACAGCCTCTCTATGCTATCCTGGTCTGCCAAACAATCACTCTGTGCCACACTGGACCCCACCTCTCTGTGCCATCTAATTCCCTGGCTTAGCTCCGTGCAGATTGATTAACATGGGAGAGAGTGTGAGAGATCACCTGATTGGAGTTATAGGGGTGGTTGCAGGGGTCACCTGGCCCAACTAGCAGTTGCGACCCCTGCAACCATGATTGTTGCACCCCTGGCAATAACATTTAAAATCTTTTGTTGTATTTCTCTATGTCTTGTATACTATTATGTCAAAATACCACACAAAATATAACACTAACACAAAACAGCAGTGAGTTAATGTAGGGACAATTTTATTTTTGGTTTAATACAGACCTGCAAAACACGAAAAAAACCCAGTTCATCATCATTATATCCTCAACATATGTGTATAAATCAAAGATGTATTCTCAAACTTCTGTATCCCACGGATGAAAGTTGTAGACAATATTATTATCCACAAAGGTGATCAGAGTAAATAGTTGTAGATCAAAGAAGTTAAAAATATATATTTTTTTCATAAAAAAATATAAAAAACGCTAGTAATTGTAGTCTCAGCCAGTTTCAGTGTTCCCAAATACAATCATGATGAACACCTGTCATTATACATGTGACCATTTAAATACTAAATACTGTTATGCGCATTCTTATAAGAAGAAGGTAATTCCACACATTGTTTTGGCAGCAATTTCTCCAGATACAAGAATTACAGATCAGCTTCAATGAAGCAGATGCTCCAGACATCCTGTGTGGTTTATTAAGTACTGACCAATTGTCATGTAAACAACTCACAGGTGCATAATTTTAACTTATATGAGGTAGGTCAGACTTTACACAGTTATACAGACTGATCATGTTATTATAATAACGTGTGTCAGTGGCAGCCATAATTCATTAGGAAATTATTTGAAGTGTTTCTGATTTTAGCCCATACGTCAAACTCCCCAAAAAAATTGTGTGAAAAACTTTACAAAACTTGTGGGAAACTAAGGATAAGAGGTGGGGGGGGGGGGGGGGGGGAGACAAAATCAGAGCCCAGAGGCTCCATGGGTTGAGAGAAAAAACGTGGGAAGCATGAGGGCCCAGAGTAAGGGTAGGTAAAATCAAAGCACCATGCAAAGACTAGACAGAAAAGCAATAACCTGAAGTAACTATGCAAAATACATACAATATACAGTAATACAATAAAACTTTGTTTTAGACAGTGCTCACCTTGAGGTCAAGCAGCAAAGAAAGAGGAAGTGACAGTTATTGCTGGGTCCTTATGAAGACTGTTCTGCAGGGCCGATCCTAGGGTCACGGGCGCCTGGGTGCAGGATTTTTTTTGGCGCCCCCAGGTGGGCGTGGCTATATGATAAACCCCTCCCCTTTACACATGTATGTTCCAGGCATACCAATTTTTCATTATTGGGGTGGGGGGATTCTTGTGGAGAGCACAAACTTTATTTTCAGATGAAGGACCAACAAGAGCTTTTATTTTAAATAAAGATATTTATTTGGCAGTAAAACAGTGTAGTGGTTTTATTTATGTCTATGATGCTCAGCCATCAACATGGGAGACTTTTTGCTGGCTAGCAGTTTTAACCACAGTTCCCATGATGTCCAACCAACTAAAGTCTCCCATAAGTCTGGCTGAGCATCATTGGAAAAGAAGTACACAAGGAGCAATAAATAATATTCCACCAAGTCAGTCACTCACTTGTCTCTCTCTTCCCATACCGCCATGTCTTTCTCCCTCTCCACTCATACCCTCATATATAACTCTCTCTCTCTCCACTCATACCCTCATGTATAACTCTCTCCACTCATACCCTCATGTATATCTCTCCCTTCATACCCCATATATTTTTCCATGTCTATCTTTCTGTTCCTCATGCTCCCCATGGCGGTCTTTTTTTCTGCATGTCTGTCTCTCCTTCTATACACCCATGTCTGCTGTCTCTTTCTCTTCATAACTCACATGTATGTCTCTCCCTCCTCATAATCCTGTGTATTTGCCTATTAATATGCCACAGCCAGTTTGCCCATTAATATGCCACAGATAGTTTTCCCATTAATATGCCACAGATAGCTTGCCCATTAACATACCACAGTTAGTTTATCCAATAATATAGCACAGTTAGTTTGCCCATTAATATGCCAGTGTCAGTTTGGCCACTAATATGCCAGTGTCAGTTTGTCCATTAATATGCCACCACCAGTTTTCCCAAATAAAATAGCTGCCAACTGGATGGGGACTGTCAAGTGGGCAGCGGTGGCCCCTTTAACCGGTTAAAAGTTGCCCTGCCTACATACACACCCACACTTACGCACAGGGTCATGCATAAATACACACAGTCACACTTACACAGACACACTTAGTCAGGGCCGCCACTAGGAATTTCAGGGCCCCTTACTGAACACATTTTACTGAACACATTTAGTCACCATTACACACAGACACCCTTATACACACACAGAGCAATACACACAGTCACACTTATGTACACACACTTACACAGACAGTAACACACACATTAACTCACACAGAGAAAAACACATTCTCACACACACACACACAGTGAAACACACATTCACACACACACACTTACATACATTCACAGACACACACACAGTGAAACACACACACACATACATTCACACACACAGTGAAACACACATTCACACACACACTTACATACATTCACACACACACACAGTGAAACACACACACATACATTCACACACAGTGAAACACACATTCACAAACACACACTTACATACATTCACACACACACACACACACACACACACACACACACACACACACACAGTGAAACACACATTCACACACACACTTACATACATTCACACACACAGTGAAACACACATTCACACACACACTTACATACATTCACACACACACTTACATACATACACACACACACACACACACACACAGTGAAACACACACTGAAACACACACACACAGTGAAGCACACATTCACACACGCACACTTACATACATTCACACACACACACACACACACACACAGTGAAACACACATTCACACACACTGAAACACATTCACACACACACACACACACACAGTGAAACACACATTCACACACACACACTTACATACATTCACACACACACACATACACAGTGAAACACACATTCACACTGAAACACACACACTTACATACGTTCACAGACACAGACATACACATTGAAACACACACACTTCTTTTCATTAAAAAAAAAAAAACACGTTTTTACTATCGGTCCCCCTCCCTGGAGGGAGGAGGACATTTCCGGACGGTGTCTGCAGAGGAGGCAGAACACCGTCATTAAGATCTTCTGCCGGATGTCACCAGAGACATCCGGCAATCAGACAGCGCGACGGGGCGGAGCTTGCACCGGTCGCGCTGTAATGAGATTAGGAGGTGCGGTGACCGCAGGCGCTCACCTGCGGGCTGCACCTCCAGAATGAGGGAGAAAGGTGCTCATCGGAGCGCCTTTCCTCCCGGTGCGCCTGGGCGCGGTGCACCCCGTGCACCCGCCCAGGATCGGCCCTGCTGTTCTGTTCCCTGATTGATTGTTTGACAGTGGCATTGCTAGGGGTGCGCTACTGGGGCTAAAGCCCCGAATATCCAGTCCATAGCCTCGAGTCTCTGAGGCTGCTGTCCTACTTTATTTTTTTTTGTTTCCCCCAGCCACGCACACAGCTTTTTTCTTCCTGCTGGGACACTGTGCCAGACTCAGAAGTGTAAGTGAAAATATGAAAGACATTTAAAAGGCAGGCGGCTTCCTGCGTTAAGCCCCGTCACACTAACATTCGGTGTCGGCACTTTAAGGGGCTCATGCCGCCTTCCTTCCGTTCTCTTTTTTTTATTATTTGCTCTCCACGTGCGGTCCTGAGCTTCTCATGGACCGCAAGATATATACTTTGTGAAAAAGACTGCACTGCTCCGCCCAGACTGCCAGCAGCAAAAGCGACTGCTCCTGAAGACTGAGTTTCTCCTGCAGGTTCCCTGACAGGTAGGGAGGGAGGGGGACATTGATGTCTGGACTCTGCATGTACAGTCATCATACAGTATCACTGATTCCCAGGCTGGGTTTGTAGTGCGATCAGAGATTTATGACAATATGTTGTCCCATTCTAGGAACCTCCCAGCCTGTTTGTGGGATCGGTAGGGACTCTGGGTTTCATTACTCTGTGTCCTCATGGCATTCCTGAGTCAATGGTATCTGCTGTGTGTTCTTTTCCCAGTGTCCAGTGTGGATAGCACAGTGCAGGTCCTACAGTGTGGTGTGCCAATCGATAGAAATGACAAATCTTCTTACATATCATGTATGTATGGGTGAGTGAGCATGTGTTGACTGAGTGTGTGCTGTGTGAGAAAGTGTGCTTGTGTGATAAAGTGAGTGTGTGCTGTGTGAGAAAGTGTGGGCTTGCTGAGTGAGTGTGTGTGTGCTGGCTGAGTGAGTGTGTGTGTATGCTGGCTGTGTGTGTCTGTGAGTTCCTGTGTGCTGGCTGAGTGTGTCTGTTTACTGAGTGTGTCTGTGAGTGTGTGCTGGCTGAGTGTGTCTGCGAGGGTGTGCTGGCTGTGTGTGTCTGTGAGTTCCTGTGTGCTGGCTGAATGTGTCTGTTTACTGAGTGTGTCTGTTAGTGTGTGCTGGCTGAGTGTATCTGTGAGTGTGTGTTGATTGAGTGTGTCTGTGAGCATGTGCTGGCTGAGTGTGTCTGTGAGTGATTGTGTTTTTGCTGAGTGTGTCTGGAGGAAGGAGGAATAAAGGTGACCTGATGACAGATGTGGCTTACAAGAGAGGAGCCACATGTCATTTTGCAATATGTACCCACCATTTTAGCACCCATAGCTATACATACATTTTAAATTTCACTGGGGATATTGCATGTTTGTTTCTTGCGCTAATGTGCCACATTGTACAGATGGAAAGCCATTAGCATTGCTATTAATATTAATTATAACAAAACAAAATTAATTAGAACAAAATGCTCTAATGTGTAAGCATCTGATGGCTGAAATTTGTGTGCTATTTTGCACTAGGTTGTGGAATCCTATATACTCTAGAGAGCAATAGCGGAGTTTGTGTGCCCATGCATATATATTTTATCAGAACCTATGCCAAACGATTAGGGGACAGTAAACGGCATAAGCACATAAACACTTAAAACATAATTTAATTGTGCCTTGGTTTATATTTAGCAAAAAACATCCTTGAGTATGTGTTGAAGAACATGTATTAAAATGCATTGCTCTTATGTCTGTTTATTCTCTCTCTAAAAAAGAAAAAGGGATGGGGACCTTATTGAAACATGTATTTTATTTTTCAAACTCCTCTGTTGGCTGGTATGTGTGTGCGAGACAGCGAGTGTGTGTGTGCGAGACAGTGAGTGTGTGAGACAGCAAGTGTGTGTGTGTGAGACAGCGAGTGTGTGCGAGACAGAGAATGTGTGCGAGACAGCGAGTGTGTGCGGGACAGCGAGTGTGTGCGGGACAGCAAATGTGTGTATGAGACAGCAAGCGGGTGTGTGAGAGAGAATGTGCATTTACAGCTCATAGGCATCATATACATTATTTAGATATTCCCATTGGTATAAAACCTTGCATATAATGTTATTGTTAATTGGCATCATATACATCATTTATGTTTTAGTGCTTGATGCTTATATTACATATACATATTACTCATTGGCATCATCATAAATTATTTATATGTATTTATAGTTTAATATTATATATATACTATATACCTATTGCTTATTGGCATCATATAAATCCTTCATATGCCCACTTCACTTCTATCAAACCTGCTATGGGCTCCAGCCCCAGATCTTTTGGAGACCTAGCAACACCCCTGTTGTTTGACCATCAGCATATTAACTGCTTTGCTGCTGGAGGTTATTCAGTAAAGAAGGTTTATGCAAATACGAAGCCTCCTGTCTTGTGATAAAATTTACTGTCGGGTCACATGGTAGAAGATGCAGGAGTCATATAGCATGTAACTTGTATCTAGTATTAATTCTGCAGAAGATAAACAATGGAACATTAAAGCAAAGACCTATTGTGGTAGTAGAGTGCCACCTAGAGTATATGACAAGGCTGACACAACATATTGTGCATTATGTTCAGGATTATATGCATTAAATTGCTATTGCAATGTCAGTCTTCCTTGTAGAGTAATCCATGTAAGATTTTGTTCCATAAAAAAATTAGTTTGAAAATAAGGAATTTTCAAATTATTGCTATGGAGCAAACAATATTAAATGGTAATCAAATAAATATCATATAAAATGTTTAAGCAAAGGTCAAAAAATAAAAGTGACTTGACACCTTATCTGGAAATAAGTGCACAAACACTAGTGTGGACCCCAAACAGAGCAAAAGTCAAATAAAGTGAAAAAAAGTGTTGTACATTAAAAAATATATTTATCAAAATACTTTAAAGCTGGTATGTCATGTGTCTTAATGACTATCAAAGGCGATCAATATTATCGTCAGGTGATCTGACAGTGATGCCTTCGTCAGGTGACCTGACAGTGATGCCTTGATGCCTCCATGTGGCCGGATCCCAGCCATGCAATTACAGACCTGTAAGCTTGTGATCTATGGTGGGGAAAATGTTTGAAGTGTTGCTAACAGAATATTTTAACAATGTCATCTTAAACAGAAATTTCATTAGCAGGAGCCAAATGGCTTTGTGAGAGACATAACTTGTCAAACTAACTTTATTACATTATATAAATATAAGAAATATAAAAATAAATCTGTATGCAGATGACGTGATTGTGAATGGGAAGATCCAGAAACATCCCTTACTGAACTGATGGAAGAAATAAAAAGGTTTTCAATAATATCTGGATACAAATTGAATAATGATAAAACGGTGGCTATGCCAAGTAATATCCCCATCGATTTAGAGAACAAATTAAAGACCAAATTTGGATTTCTGTGGGCAAAAAGTCTGACATATTTGGAAATTAAGATATGTCCAGATCTTTCTGCCCCTTTTAAAATCAACAAAGAAACAACTAAGAGATTGGAAGAACTCTTATTTTTCTTGGTGGGGCAGAATAAATATAATGAAGTCATTTATCCTGCCAAAATGGCTTTATTTGTTTAGGATGCTCCCTATAGAAATCCCAGATAGCTGGTTAACTTTGATCCAAGTGTCCTTTAGAAATTTTATGTGGCGAAATTAAAAAAACAAGAATGAACTTAAATTGTTTAAGTTTGAACATCTCTTAGGGGGGATTATCAATGCCAGACATAACCCAATATTACGACTAAAGCCTCTTGGCCCATGCCATAACAACGCAGATAGATATGTCCAGATAGGAACCTTGGTATGACTTGAAAAATTAATTTGGTAATGAATCAGATCTGGTCAGACTCTTTTGGTCTACAGAGAAAAAACTTAAGGGAAAACAAATACAGCTTCTGGATAGGTGATTAGTTCTAAATAATGTCCTGATTGCATTGAGTAGATATAGGCAGTGCTGTATTTACCGCGAGGCATCCTAGGCGGATGCCTATGGCGGCAAATTTTGGGGGGCGGCAGCGCCCCCCAGCACTGGAAAAAAATAAAATAAAAAAATAAAAAATCCGGCCCTTTAAAAAAAAAATAAAAAAAAAACCCCACCGCGCTTGCAGGCAGAGACATAGGTGAGAAGGGATCGGAAGATCCCCCCTCACCATCGCTCTGCCTGCCGGGCTGCACGGGGAGCCGAACAGGCAGCACAGAGAAACCTCCGTGCTGCCTGTTCGGCTCCCCGTGCAGTATGCCGACACGGAAGTGCCGACAGTCACGTGACGGGCGCGCTGACGTCATACGCGCGCCCGGTCACGTGACCTGTCGGCACAATCGCCGGGAAGCCGAACAGGCAGCATGGAGGGACCATGCTGCCTGCCTGCCAGGGAAAGGTAAGTGCTGATGGGAGACTGTGTGTGTGTGTGTGTGTGTGTGTGTGTGTGACTGACTGAGTGTGATGGGAGTCAGAGTGTGTGTGATGGGAGACAGTGTGTGTGACTGAGTGTGATGGGAGTCAGAGTGTGTGTGATAGGAGACAGTGTGTGTGACTGAGTGTGATGGGAGTCAGAGTGTGTGTGATAGGAGACAGTGTGTGTGACTGAGTGTGATCGGAGTCAGAGTGTGTGTGATGGGAGACAGTGTGTGTGACTGAGTGTGATGGGAGTCAGAGTGTGTGTGATGGGAGACAGTGTGTGTGACTGAGTGTGTTGGGAGTCAGAGTGTGTGTGATGGGAGACAGTGTGTGTGACTGAGTGTGATGGGAATCAGAGTGTGTGTGATGGGAGACAGTGTGTGTGACTGAGTGTGATGGGAGTCAGAGTGTGTGTGATGGGAGACAGTGTGTGTGACTGAGTGTGATGGGAGTCAGAGTGTGTGTGATAGGAGACAGTGTGTGTGTGTGTGTGTGTGTGACTGAGTGTGATGGGAATCAGAGTGTGTGTGATGGGAGACAGTGTGTGACTGAGTGTGCTGGGAATCAGAGTGTGTGTGATGGGAGACAGTGTGTGACTGAGTGTGATGGGAGTCAGAGTGTGTGTGATGGGAGATTGTGTGTGACTGAGTGTGATGGGAGTCAGAGTGTGTGTGATGGGAGACTGTGTGTGACTGAGTGTGATGGGAGTCAGAGTGTGTGTGATGGGAGACTGTGTGTGACTGAGTGTGATGGGAGTCAGAGTGTGTGTGATGGGAGACAGTGTGAGTGACTGAGTGTGATGGGAGTCAGAGTGTGTGTGATAGGAGACAGTGTGTGTGATGGGAGTCAGAGTGTGTGTGATGGGAGACAGTGTGCGTGACTGAGTGTGATGGGAGTCAGAGTGTGCGTGATGGGAGTAGGAGTGTGTGACTGAGTGTGATGGGAGTAGGAGTGTGTGACTGAGTGTGATGGGAGTGTGAGCTTGATGTGAGTCTGAATGATGGGGCATGTCTTAGGTGTGTAACGTGGGTGTGCAGCTTGGGTAGGGGGGTGCCCGGATTTTGTCTGCCTAGGGCAGCACAAAATCAAGATACACCACTGGATATAGGAGAAGATTGGGACTGGAGAAATATGTTATATCTGAACTAACCTTAGCAATCCTGGAGAGCAATATAGAATCTATCGATTTAAAATCTTGGCATAGATGTAGTCTGGAAACTCTGGGGGAAATTACAAGAGATACTGATATCATCCTTTTCCAGGAGTTAGTGAATATACAGGGAATGCAGAATTATTAGGCAAATGAGTATTTTGACCACATCATCCTCTTTATGCATGTTGTCTTACTCCAAGCTGTATAGGCTCGAAAGCCTACTACCAATTAAGCATATTAGGTGATGTGCATCTCTGTAATGAGAAGGGGTGTGGTCTAATGACATCAACACCCTATATCAGGTGTGCATAATTATTAGGCAACTTCCTTTCCTTTGGCAAAATGGGTCAAAAGAAGGACTTGACAGGCTCAGAAAAGTCAAAAATAGTGAGATATCTTGCAGAGGGATGCAGCACTCTTAAAATTGCAAAGCTTCTGAAGCGTGATCATCGAACAATCAAGCGTTTCATTCAAAATAGTCAACAGGGTAGCAAGAAGCGTGTGGAAAAACCAAGGCGCAAAATAACTGCCCATGAACTGAGAAAAGTCAAGTGTGCAGCTGCCACGATGCCACTTGCCACCAGTTTGGCCATATTTCAGAGCTGCAACATCACTGGAGTGCCCAAAAGCACAAGCTGTGCAATACTCAGAGACATGGCCAAGGTAAGAAAGGCTGAAAGACGACCACCACTGAACAAGACACACAAGCTGAAACGTCAAGACTGGGCCAAGAAATATCTCAAGACTGATTTTTCTAAGGTTTTATGGACTGATGAAATGAGAGTGAGTCTTGATGGGCCAGATGGATGGGCCTGTGGCTGGATTGGTAAAGGGCAGAGAGCTCCAGTACGACTCAGACGCCAGCAAGGTGGAGGTGGAGTACTGGTTTGGGCTGGTATCATCAAAGATGAGCTTGTGGGGCCTTTTCGGGTTGAGGATGGAGTTAAGCTCAACTCCCAGTCCTACTGCCAGTTCCTGGAAGACACCTTCTTCAAGAAGTGGTACAGGAAGAAGTCTGCATCCTTCAAGAAAAACATGATTTTCATGCAGGACAATGCTCCATCACACGCGTCCAAGTACTCCACAGCGTGGCTGGCAAGAAAGGGTATACAAGAAGAAAATCTAATGACATGGCCTCCTTGTTCACCTGATCTGAACCCCATTGAGAACCTGTGGTCCATCATCAAATGTGAGATTTACAAGGAGGGAAAACAGTACACCTCTCTGAACAGTGTCTGGGAGGCTGTGGTTGCTGCTGCACGCAATGTTGATGGTGAACAGATCAAAACACTGACAGAATCCATGGATGGCAGGCTTTTGAGTGTCCTTGCAAAGAAAGGTGGCTATATTGGTCACTGATTTGTTTTTGTTTTGTTTTTAAATGTCAGAAATGTATATTTGTGAATGTTGAGATGTTATATTGGTTTCACTGGTAAAAATAAATAATTGAAATGGGTATATATTTGTTTTTTGTTAAGTTGCCTAATAATTATGCACAGTAATAGTCACCTGCACACACAGATATCCCCCTAAAATAGCTAAAACTAAAAACAAACTAAAAACTACTTCCAAAAATATTCAGCTTTGATATTAATGAGTTTTTTGGGTTCATTGAGAACATGGTTGTTGTTCAATAATAAAATTAATCCTCAAAAATACAACTTGCCTAATAATTCTGCACTCCCTGTAAATCCAGAAACCTTTAACAATCTAAGAATAAAGGGATATCTATCCAGACACTTATATATGTCTAACTCGGAAAGTGTTGACATTCTGAAGAGACTTTTGAAGGACAATAACCATACAAAACTTATTAAGAAAATCCAAACATATATTGGAGCTGGAGCTGGGGAAATGTGATTTTAAGGCCTTTTCAAAATGGGAAAGAGACATGAATATTGTGTTGCCAAGAGAGGACCTAATACAGTCCTTTTTTGATGTATAAAACATTGCACTGCCTCAATCTAGTAGAAACGCACTTTAAAATCTTAAACAGAATGTATCTGGTGCCTGCCCGATTGGCGGAGATGAAGGTCGGTATCCCAGATACTTGCTGGAGATGTAATGGAGGCAGACGCGACATGCTACACTCTTGGTGGCCATGTCCATCTCTTAAATTAATGTGGCAGGGAATGCTGGAAAAACTGTTTTATTTGACTTACATCCAGTTTTCAAATAATTTTGAAACACTTCTCCTCCATTTAAATCTCTCATGTGCTAAAGAATGGCAAAAAGCCTATGTGCTTCATTTTATGTCTGCAATAAAAATCTCCATAGGTAGGAAATGGAAATCATCACAAATCCCTGGCTGGAGTGAGGTAAAAAAAACTATTAGAACATCAATTAAAAATGGAGAGAGGAATCTCCCTTTATTAATCCAAGTGTGGAAAATGGAATAAATGTATAGATCTCCTAGCCCGGGATTTGGGATGAGACCAAAATTAAGACCGTTAAGGCGTTAGAACTGTAAATAATTTAAAATCGGCATTTTCTCCCCCCTCTTGGCTAGATTTGTCTGGCCCCTCTTCAGACGTAGATGTGGTGTTTTTGTTACTGTGTAAATTGTTTGTATTTAACTTGAGAAAAAAGAAAAGTGCCACTTCACTAAATATTTTTAGGTGGTATGTCTTAAATGTATTGTAGTCCTGTAAGTTGGTAAACAGGAAGCTAATTGTCTGTGTTCATGTGAATAAAAAACGAAAAAAACTATTTTCTGCACAATGGAAGAAGAGAAACAAAATGTAATGTTTAATATTAGAAAAAAAAACTTTATTACATTCTATGAAGAAGTTATCAAAAATATAGATATGGGTGCTGCAGTGGATGTGATATATTTAAACTTTGCAAAGGAATTTGATACGGTTCAATACAATAGGTTCCTGTAAAAATTGAGTGAAATAAGCTTATGGACAAAGATTTGTTTGTGGGTTGGCAATTGGCTGAAAGATAGAATGCAAAGTGTGGCTGTAAATGGGAAGTTCTCAAATTGGACAGATGTGACAAGCAGAGTACCCCAGGGATCTGTCCTTGGTCCTATTATTTTTAATTTGTTTATCAATGGTCTCCCAGTGGGGATAGGGTGCAATGTCTGTGTTTGCCAATGTCTTCACTGTAAATGTATAGATAAATAGCAAATGAGATTCAATGTAGACAAGTGTTAAATTATGCATTTTGGGAATAATAATAAAAATTAAACATTTAGTTTAAATGGTGTTTCCTTGGGGAAATCTACTAATGAAAAAGATTTGAGGGTAGTTATAGACAATAGACTTAGCAGTAGTGCACAGTGTCAACTGGCAGCTGCAAAGGCCAATAAGATATTGAGGTGTATTTAAAGGAGTATTGACTCATGGGAGGAAGATATTATTCTGCCTCTTTATAGGTCCATGGTAAGACCTCACCTTGAATATGCAGTTCAATTATGGGCACCTTTTTTCCCCCCAAAAAATACATTATGGAACTAGAGAAAGTGTAGAGGAGAGCTAAAAAATTAATAAGGGGAATATAAAGTTTTAGTTATGAAGAAAGCCTGGAAAAGTTAAATTTTTACACACTAGAGAAACGGCGGCTTAGAGGAGATATGATAATGTTATAAAAATATTTACAGGGTCCATACACAGGGCTTTCTAAACACCTGTTCATTAACAGAACAAAGGACAAGAGGTCACCCGTTAAGACTTGAAGAAAGGAGATTTAGTCTATGACAGCAGAATGGATTTTTTACAGTAAGGACAATAAACATATGGAATTCACTGCCTGAAGAAGTGGTTCTAGCAAATACGTTATAGGCAGTGCACTATTTACCGCAATGCATCCTAGGCGGATGCCTAGGGCAGCAAATTTCTAGGGGCAGCAGCGCCCCCCAACACTGACCTGCATATTAGCTCAAAAGCAACACCAGATCGGGCTGCCTGTGCTTTTGTTTAGAAGGTAGCACCCCCCAACACTGACCTGCATATTAGCCCAAAAGTGAGACCGGATCGGGCTGCCTGTGCGTTTTTTCGTATGGGCAGGGTGTAAATGGGTCCAGTGATCCGGTGCTCTGACGTCAGACATGTGACCTATCTACACTCACCACGGGGAGCCAAAAAGGCAGCATGGTAGGACACCATGCTGCCTGCTACTAGCCACCAGGGATCAGGGTCAAGGGGGGGCATGTAATGGGGGTAATGGAGGCAAATAATGTGGGTGATGGAGGCATACAATGGGGGTGAAGGAGTCATATAATGGGGATGATGGGACATGTAATAGGGGTAATGCAGGCATATAATGGGGGTGATAAAGGAATATAATGGGGGTGATGGGGCATGTAATGAGAGTATGTAATGGGGGTGATGGGGCATATAATGGGGGTGATGGGGGCATGTAATGTGGGTGACAGAGGCATGTAATGGGGTCTGCCTAGGCCAGCACAAAACCAAGAAACACCACTGGGTATAGGCATTAATATGTATTTAGTGCTTGTTGATTCAAGTAGAAATCTGATTTGGAGTTAAGAACGCATGTTTTCCCCTCACTGAATTAAAAATTGCTGAAGGGGTTTTTATTTGCCTTCTTTTGGATTAACAGCTTTAACATGGAATAGAAAAAAGGGTTGAACTTGATGGATGGAAGTCTTTTTTCAGCCTAAACTACTATGTAACTATGTAATATGACACGAACCCATGGAATGTTGAAAGTAATGATTTTGAACACCAATTTAACTGCAGAGATACCACCCACCATATCCCAGTACAGACTCCTGCTTGTAATATGGAGTAACCCCGCAACGGAGTGCTGCTTGTGATGTGATGTGAAAAGAAAACACAGTACAGTTTTCTGCTTTTAATATGGTGTGATAAAAAATGTAGCGACCCTAGGAGACTCCTACTTGTAATATGGTGTAATAAATGTAGTGACTCCAGTACAGACCTCTATTTGTAATGGTGCAATGTGCCTGTGTTATGCTTTTGACAGAGTTTGATGTACCTGTGTTATGCTTGTGACAACGTGTCTCCAGACCTGAATCCCATAGAAAATCTGTTTAGGGAGCTAAATTTAGAGTTGCCAAACATCAGTCTCGAAACTTTAACGACTTGGAAAGGATTTGCAAAGAGGAGTAAGACAAAATCCCTCCTGAGATGTGTGCAAACCTGGTGGCCAACTACAAGAAACATCTGACCTCTGTGATTGCCAACGAGGGTTTTGCCACCAATTACTAAGTCGTAGGGGTCAAATACTTATTTCACTCATATACATGCAAATCAATTTATAGCTTTTTTGACATGCGTTATTCTGGATTTTTTGTTGTTATTCTGTCTCTCACTGTTAAAATATACCTACCATTAAAATTATAGACTGATCATTTATTTGTCAGTGGACAAACGTTCAAAATCAGCAGGATATAAAATACTGTTTTCCCTCACTGTATATTTTTTTAAAAATCCGGCTGCATTTTATGTATTAGTGACTTTGTCTATGCATGACATTGTGTGTGTGTATGCTGGAGAGACAGATCACCAGTGCAGATGCATTTACAGAAGGTAGCAAGTATTGCTTTTCACCTTAATGACAACACACCGGTGGTTTGTCACCAAGGATTTTTCAGAAATACCAAGTACCTAGCAAGAGGAGCCCGATTAGGATAGCACAGGACGGCAGGCAAACAGAGAATCACAAAACAGGCTGGGTCAAGGAATGTAGAGATATGAATACCCAGGTCACAAGCAGAATCGAGGCAGGCAGCAGACATAGAATAGTCGGGAACAGCAGGGTCATACACTGAATAAATCAGGAATGCAGGAACAAATAGATAGGAGAGATACGGGTAGTCAGGAATGAACTGGGTCAGAAATCAGAATATCAAAATACAAACAGGAGTCAGAACGCTAGTGAGGCATACAAGGCATTATCACAGGCAGCAACTAAAGCAATGCAAAGGCACTGAGTGCCATAAGTTGCAGGTTTGAATATGGAAGGGATGAGCATAACGAGGCAGCTGACAACAGGAGGAGAATGTCGGGTGCCATTTCTGACACAAAACCATGGGGAGACAATACTGAAGACAATACCTGAACCTATTATTCTAGCTGATGGATTTGTATATAATGCTGAGATCGCTTGAAGGATCCAGCCTTTGTATCCAAATTTTCACAAAGTCAACATCATAAAGTCCCAATTAACCTAATCAAATGCTTTTTCAGCATCTAATGACATTAAAACAATCTGGTCTATCCTTTTGTTCAATCAAGTCTTTTATTCTACGTATATTATTAGAGGCCCGTCTCCATGTTACGAAGCCTACTTGTTCCGAATTCACCAGGACTGGGACTACCGCTTTTAACCTTTCTGCTATTATTGCGGAATATAGTTTAATATCCCCAATGATTAAAGACATTGGACGGTAATTACCTCTTTGTGTAGGGTCTTTATTAGGTTTGAGGATTGGAATTATGTATGCTTGCAGTAACTGAGGAGTAATTTGCCCTGTCTTTACTATCTCATTATATAATCGGATTATATGTTTAATCAGCTGATTCTTCATAACCTTATAAAAAAGACCAGATAACCCATGCTGGCCTGGTGCTTTATTATTCTTAACTTTATCAATTGCAATCTTGACTTTATTTCTGAGATGGGTTTATTTAGATCTTGGATCTGGTCATCTACTAGTGCAGGTAATTAGCATTTTTCCAAATACTGTTGCATCTGGTTTTCTTTTCCCCCTGTATCAAGATTATACATTGAACTATAAAAATCCGTAAAAGCATCTCCAATAGCTTTCGGAGCATATAAAGCTCTGCTGTTATGGTTGATTTTGTAAATTCTTTTTGCTACTACTTTTTTTTAACTTAATCGTCAAGATTTTGTCCTCCCTATTGCCTCTGGAATAATAGACCTGATTGAGTTCCTTTAGCTTGGTTTTGGTATTTTCCAAAAGTTTTAGATTTATTTCCTTTTTTAATATCTGGATCTGGGATGAATATACAGCTAGAGGGTTCTCTTTTTTCTATTAAGAGAGATATATATAGGTGCGACAGGGATGCCTTTTCTATCTTTCTGGTCCGTTTGACCATTTTAATTAGATGTCCTCTGATGACACTCTTATATGTGCACCAGATCTTTTGAAAAGGTATCTAAGAGGTCATGTGCTCTTTAAAGAAATATTACGTCATTCCTTTGATGTATAGTCTATTTTCTTCTGTTTTTTAATAATCTATTGTTCAGTCTCCGTGAGGTATAGGGTTCACTATATTGTCCCTCCCCTATTTGCCAGACTAGGGCACTATGATCTGCCCATGGTATATGTCGAATGTCCACTTTATCAATCCTTTTTAATAGATGGGGTCTGATAGACAAAGATCTATTCGGGAGTAAGACTTATGGACTCTTGACCAGTGCGAAAAGTCATATGTATCTGCGTGAAAAGTCAGCCATACATCATTGAGGCCGTTTTTCTTTATGAAGATCCTAAAATTTTGGGCTTTTCTCATCACCCCCTGTGATAAAGTGGCGTGCCTTGGTAGTTTTTTGTCTAAACTTGGTTCTATTACCATATTGAAATCCCAAATTATTGAACCCTTTCTCACCTTTTTCTATTCTCTTTATTACTTGCGTTAATGTTTTCATTTGTGCATTGTTTGGGTCATATATATTAACCAAAGTAAATAGTTGTTGGTTATATTTAAGTATCACTATGTTATATCTTGCTTTAGGACATTTTTATAGTTGAGCGGACACCTGGATGTTCATGTTCGGCGGGTTTGGCTAAACTTCGGAAAAAAGTCTGGGTTCGGGCTCGAACTTGAATCCGAACTTGACCCCAAACCCGAACTCCATTGAAGTCAATGGGGATACAAACTTTTGGCCGCTAAAATGCCTCTAAAAAAATCCTGGAAAGGGCTAGAGGGCTGCAAAAGGAAGTAAAATGGGGGTAAGGTAGGACAAGTGCCCTACAAACAAATATGGATAGGGAAATAACTTCAAATATATAAATTTATATATAAATAAAATACATACAAATTAAAAATACAGCTGAACCATAAAATAGCACTAGATGGAATCTTTGATTTTAGTTTTGGAAGAACATAAATCTAAATCTAAAGCATGGCTGCCAGGAGGATCAAAAGAATTATCCATTTGGGAGAGGGTTGGAGTGCAGGGTATTCTCTTTCAGTTTATACTAAGTGACCCATAGGTTGAGGAGGCGGTGACCATGGCGGTGTAGGTGGAAGCGGTGCTGGAGGAGGAGGAGGAGGAGGCAGCCAGAATTTTTCAAAGTGCGCTGTAAGCACAGTACTGGACTTTTCTATTTGACTCTCAGATATGAAGTGCACCACAAGACGCAAATATACTATTTAGCACCCAAAACAATTAATTAGAATTTTTCAAAGTGCGCTGTAAGCACAGTATTTGACGGTTCTATTTGACTCTCAGATATGAACTGCACCGCAAGACGCAAATGTACTATTTCGGTTTATAGACTTTCGGTTTATAGAATAGCAGTAGCATTACATGTATTCCATAAACCGAAAGTCTATAAACCGAATGTATTTCTTATAGAAAATTCTTATGAATGGGGACTCTATTTCGGTTTATAGAAAGCCAATAGCATTTCATACAATGGAATGTCCGTGTTCGGGTACGGGGTCCAAAAACCGTAATGTTCGGTATGAACCCGAACAGTGCGGTTAGGGTTCACTCAGCACTAGTCATTTTCCAGATTTATGGTTTAAATTGTAAGGTACTGGTTATCAGGATTGATACTTCCTTTTTCTTTTCATTCTCCAGGTAGGCTGAAGACACAATTCTGTATCCCCTAAATTAAATTTTTTCAATATCTGCTATTTTCCAGTGGGTCTGGGACATACATGATTTTTTTTCTTTTTTGAGTAAATCAGTGAGCATTGCTCTTTAATAAGGGGAATTCAACCCCTGAATGTTTAATGTAACATAAACATAAATGTAATCATTATCTAAATTGTTTCCCATCTCCACCCTCTCCCATCCCACCCTTACTTCTATGTGCTTTATTTCCTATCTACCCCATGAATATAGGTCAACCAATATATATCTGTGCTATTAATTAGATCTGTTTATATTTTATCTGACTTATCGTGCCTATATTTAAGAGTATAGGTTCTCTTTCGTGTTCCTATTCCTGGTTAGTTTTCATAGAAAAAAGGCCAGTAATTTCTCTGATGTGCTGTACCTTTGTACTGTTCAGGGCAGCCATGGCCTTTCTGTCATTGGTTGGTTAGTTGAGAGGTCAATAGCATACTGAATTCAAGATACAAAAGCATTGTCCCATGTGTAATGTACATAAAGCAGCAATGTATTAAATAACACACAGAAAATATATCACAGAGTTTATCTAGATCAGATACGACCATACGACCATACTTGTAAGTCAATCACTGGCCTGATCTGCTAATTGACTGCAAGTCATTTGGATTAGCAGCTGTGTGTATGGCGCTAGGTGAATTATGAATGATTATGTGAGAAGAACAAAGCTATATTCAATAATTTACATAGGAACCTGTACAAGGCAGCACACATTAAACTAAGTTACTGAATATAAGAATAATCGCAGCAAGAAGACAAAATAGCATTGAATAAAAAATCATGATATTTTATCATGATATCAATATATACACTTTAATTTAAATCAAGTTTTAGTTTCAGATCAACAACTCAAAGTTAGATGTCAAATTAAATATCAAGTGCGATACTCCTTTTATTATTCCAAGATTCCAAGGTGCGGTTCTGCAGCATATGATATTTTTGCACTCCCCGTTGCCACTAAATCACAATAATACATGTGGTATCAATACTTGAACTTTTGGCGGCATTTAATCTACCCCAATATGTGATTCATGATCACAACAGCCTCCTCTGTCTACAATATGTCTGTCTACAATCTGGTACTAAAGCCATACTCTCCAGCTTACCATATAAACACCTCATCTATACCTCCCTTCCACTAATGTGGCCTCTTCCCACACCATTAACTCTATTACCTATATACTGTTAACTTGGGGGCTGTGTATCATGATTCATGCTGCTGTTTGTGTCATGTAAAATTTCCCAATTTGACATTACAGTTCCATGCATTCTTCGTGTTAGAGCACCTGGCAGGAAGAAACCTTCTATTTCATTTGCAACCCACCGGCTACCTGGAGATGAGTCGAGTTGTGTAAGTAATTGACAAATGGGGGGAAAGGGGAGCATCTTTTTTGTGTTGTGTTTAACCTGTTTGCAATGGTAGGATGTACTATGCCGTCCACAAAATGAGTGTGCCTTGCTGACCGTAAGACATACTTTAAAAAGATTTCTCCCATTAGAGATTGGTTGGAGAGTAATCCAATAGTAATCTCAGTTTGGGACCAAACCACAGTGTCATTTTTCATTTGAGCTGCTCTTTTGTAATGTAAGATCCATTGTAAATATATGTGTATGAAGTGTGTATATATAATCCAGCATGAGCCTTATTGGCTCACAGATGAATATAGTAACTATTGAACTGAAGCCATTTCGTCCATTGCTGCATTCGTTTAGTTATTTCAATTTGTATGAATAGAAATTACATCTATGTTCAATACATAATATAAATATGGGGAATTCAGATGATAGAGCTGAAGTTCAGCTATTCTATGTGGCCAATTATGGATCAAATTTGTCAAGTTCACCCCACTTGCCAAATTCGGAATGAACATTTGTGCCTTTGTGGTTCAGTGAAAACTTCAAAGTACTTGGCTGGATAATTCATAAGACTCCTTCAATTTCAGGTCAAAGAAGCTCTTGTTTTGTGAAGAAATGATCGTTGGTTTAGCTACACATGGGTTCCCTCATTATTTTCCCTGGTGCTGTTTTGAAGCTTAGTTGCATATTTTTTCAGATTAATAACATACCAGAAGAAAAACATTTGGAGATCAATTGTCTTATTTATGGCAGAATATTATTGGAAAATTTGTAAGTGCATAAGATACACATATATATATAGTCATCACTGATGTGTTGTTTTTAAACTTTTCTCACATGTGATTCTGCGCTTCTCCAACTGTATACCGATTTTCTACCTAAGTACATTGAGGAGTAATAGAAGCAGGCACATTCATTAGTGTGGGTATTATTACATTTGAAAATTGGAGTGCCATGTTGTGACACTTTTTTGCTTGCTTCTTGCTTGTCATGTGCACAATTTATTTACACAGACACTATAGCATATGTGTGATCTGATTTGGAGTACCACGGCGGTTCTAATTGACTATTTTGCTAGCTGATGGCAGACAGTAGAGCCCTGGATCGTGTGTAAACATCTTGTAATTTGCACGTGTATTGTTCTTCGTGGAACCATCTATATGGATATTCATTTTGTCTTTATGCCTACAGCCTGCAGCTCTGCTTCTGGCTTATTTTGCTTTATTTATTAATATTCCCAGAGAACTGTTGCATTAAAAATGTGCTCTTTTCCACTGAATGCTATTTATTATACACTTTAGTTTGATTTTTGTGCGTTTTTTTTTTTACATTTTCTAGCTAATATGCATTAACAAATCCCTTCTGCTATGTTACCTCTTTTCTTGATTAGGTTTTATGCTGTAGAGATGGTTTGCAGCCTCCAGTTCCTGCATGCCCACGGGATCGTTCATCGGTCAGTAAAGTAACGTTTTCTATCAGTCTCCTCTAGTTCTTTGTTTAGATCTATGCAGGGGTGTACCTAGAGCATTTGGCACCCGGGGCGGACCCTGAGTGTGGCGCCCCCCCCCCCCCCCCATAATAAAAATGTGAGAAAACACACACAGTTTTTTCAATGTTTGAAAATTGTACAATTATAGATACCAGGAATATTGTGCCACTCAGAACCCAGTAATATTGTGCCAGTCAGATACCAGTAATATTGTGCCATTCAGATACCCCTAATATTGTGCCACTCAGAGCCCAGTAATATTGTGCCAGTCAGATACCAGGAATAGTGTGCCATTCAGAGCTCATTAATATTGTGCCATTCAGAGCCCAGTAATAGTGTGCCAGTCAGAGCCCAGTAATAGTGTGCCAGTCAGAGCCCAGGAATATTGTGCCATTCAGATACCAGGAATATTGTGCCAGTCAGAGCCCAGTAACGGTATGCCAGTCAGAACCCAGTAATAGTGTGCCACTCAGATACCAGTAATATTGTGCCAGTCAGAGCCCAGTAATATTGTGCCAATCAGAGCCCAGTAATATTGTGCCAGTCAGAACCCAGTAATAGTGTGCCACTCAAAGCCCAGGAATGGTGTGCCAGTCAGATACCAGGAATATTGTGCCAGTCAGAGCCCATGAATATTTTGCCAGTCAGAGCCCATTAATATTGTGCCAGTCAGAGCCCAGTAATATTGTGCCAGTCAGAGCCCAGTAATAGTGTGCCAGTCAGAGCCCAGTAATAGTGTGCCACTCAGAGCTCAGGAATATTGTGCCAGTCAGAACCCAGTAATAGTGACTACTAGTCAGTGGCACCCGGGGCGGGACCACCCCACTCCTTAGTACGCCACTGGATCTATGCATGTTTCATGGTAGTATCCCTACTCCTCACAACCCTCTTACATTGACATAATGTACTCTCAACCTACTCATTCAGAGATCTGAAACCAGAGAATATTGTCCTGGACAGCAAGGGAAATGTGCGCATCATCGACTTCGGACTTGCTGAGGAAGGGATGTTCGACGGTGGAACGAGAAGCAACATGGCAGGAACATTTAGATATATGGCTCCTGAGGTGAGAACTAAGTATAACATTTACAGCCGTAATATGTATCATAACAATAAATAACTCTGGGTTATTACAGCTAAGCTGTGTCTATGCACTGATTGATAACACCATCTTGTGAGTGGTTCCCAAACCATGTTAAAGATGTACTTGTAGAAGGTGTAACATGCATTTCTTGATGATTACATATACTGCAGCCTCCTTCATCTGCAACTTCTCAACCTTATTATAGCCCTCTGCTGCCTTCTTTGTCACTCTCTCTTTGGTCTAGTGTCCTCCACCCTTCCTGACATGGGTCTAGCTCACTCTTCTCCTGCTTTCATTGCCATAGAAATATATTTATGAACAACAACAGTTAACAGAGAATTGGAGATTGAAGATACCACATGATTTAGAGTTCTAATTTACAGTGTTTTATGATTATGCAATAATTCTATTAGTTCTTATATAATCTCTTTACCAGATCTTGCTAAAAAAAAAACTTATTGCACCAGTTGTCAACGGGCAGATATCCCTTTTTTAATAGATACCGGGTGCAGGAAGTCTTTAAATCAATAACTAAGGACAGGCCCAAATTCCCCAAGTGCATAGGTGGTGATGTCAAACACATCTACTAAAAGTGAGTACGAAAAGTATATAGTTAGAAGACCATTTAAACTGTATGCCATCTATATTGTAAAAAGGGAAATCAGTAAGTTTTGGGCATCTTCTCAACTAAAATGTTGACACTCAAGTCAAGGGGTCGGTGTGTGCTCGCATTTGAAGTGCTCAGCTACACTCACCTTCTTAACCCATAGAAAGAAGGAAGGGTATGGGCAAAGCAAATGTTGATTAAGGTAAATTGAAAACCGGTTTATAAGTATAAGGCCGAAATAACTGATTTGGAGTAAAAAAATATGCACCTTCTTTTCCAACTCTTCTATTAATGCCTGATTTTTTTGCAACATGATTGTAAATTCACCACATTTAGATCACAATATATCTAATATATGCTCTCAATACAATATATGATAGGTTTAATGTATGCCCTCAATACAATATGTGATAGGTACAATGTATATATTACTGAGCACTCAAAGTAGTTTAAAATAAAAGATCAATTATATTCCCTCGCCAAATCAGTCCTCTGCCCCCTTGCCTCTCACCAGGAGCATTACTGGACATGCATCTCCTGCAACCAATGGGATAGAATGGGGGGTGGAGAGGGGGCAATCAGTGCACACCACAAGACCCTCAAAGTTCTTGTGGTGTGAACTGATAGCCCCCTCGCCACCCTCATTCTATCCCCTTGGCTGCAGGAGATTCATGTACAGCCCCTATAAAAGCCCCAGACTGCTCTAACGCCGGTGCTCAGTTATTGATCCATCCTGCTACTTATCAGTTGTCCCTTACTGTGCTATTGACCTCTCCCCTGCCTGCTCCATACCCTTGTGATCTGGATTGTTTTGATCATTCTATTTGCCTATTTCCTATCATTGTGACCCAGACTGCCTATTGACCACTCCTTTGCCAGCCTCCTACAATTGCAGCCCAGACTACCTACTGACCACTCCTTTGCCAGCCTCCTACCATTGTGACCAGAACTGCCTATAGACAACTCCTTGCCAGCCTAATACCATTGTTACAGGACTGCCTATTGACCTCTCCTTTGCCTGCCTCATACCATTGTGGCCTCGGCTTGCCTTATTACTAAGTTTTGTATGTTGCCTTACCTTGTGACCCTGGATTGTGTTGTGGACTACTCTGTATCTGCAGTCTGCCCCTGGGTACTCATATCTGTTCCTGACTATTCAGCGTGCACTACTGTTGATCTCCTGTGAATACTTCAGTCTGTTTATTGTTATCCTGTGTACTTGCCTACATTATGAGCTCCTATCCATTGGACCCCCACATCGGGGCATTACAGGATGCTTTTTGTTTTTTTCTCTTCTACTATTTTAGGTGCCCGACCATTTGTGCTCTGTCCTCAGTTTCGTCAAATGTGCTATCTATGCAGTCCTGTTACAGTTAATTCCTGTGTGTCTTTTAGTGTCTGCCCTTTGGATTCTGTTTTTATTTTAGGCATGTTTTAGAGTTGGGAACTTGCCAGTTGGTGGTTGTACCTTGATGTGGTTGGAAAGCTCATCATCAGGTCAAGTAGAGTTGTAGGCTTGTCCCTGTATCCATGTTTGGTTGTATGTTATCTTGTGTTCCTTCTATTTAGCCCTGGCCTCTACATGTAGTCTCATAGTTATATATGTTTGTGTATGCTTTTAAGTTTTGTTATCATGCCCTTTGTCTGTGCCCTCTCTGTTGCTGCGTTATTATTTTTAACCCCATTGACCTGTATTGTTTATATTTAATTTAGTATTTACTCTTCCCTGCTCATGTTTGCTTTCATCCTGCTTCAGTCTCTCCTTGACCCTGTCTTAGTTTGGTTTCCGCTATAACTCACTGCTCTGCTCGCTTGTCCTGTCAGAGTTATTTTGTGCCTGCTTCAGGATGTCAGCCGGGTTTGTTTAGCTCCTAGTCTTAGCTTTACTGGATTCAGAAGTTGATTCCACTGGGCCTTTGGTATGTGAAGGAGCCTCTTGCTTCCCGGGGAGTGCAGTTACCCTTACAAGGCACCCTGTGTCTCCACATCTGCACCATATCTCCTGATTCTGGGTGCTCAGACTAATCATAGACTAATTTAGATACAAAACAAGCTTGCTTTAAAAACACTCATAAGAAAGCCCATGTTCTCCTCTAATTGGTTGGTTGTTAATTAACAGATGAGCAGTCAATGAAAATACTTAAGCAATGTGTCCATACATTAAAGGACGCAATACAATATACATCAATGCATATAACATGGCAAAAAACTATAATAGAATTAAGTCCAAAAAAGCCATTACAATGATCCATACACAATTAGATACATACATGTATTTCATGCCACAGTAGCCCATCAGACTGCAATTTCACTCCGTTATACTTGGCTACTACAATATTTCCTGTAAGATACAGTTTTAAAAGAAAAGAAAAAAATGCATAAATGTATGCAACGATCCTAAACGAAACCAAAAAACTTTTAATCAAGCGAAACACAGAAAAAAGAGAGAAAGGGGAGAAAAGGCAAGGGAATATGTGAGAAGGTTGAACAAATGTGTATATATAGTAGGGATCGACCGATTATCGGATTAACCGATATTATCGTCCGATATTCACAGTTTCCTAAACTATCGATATCGGCATCTAACTTTACCGATAATGCCGATAATATTTGAATGAAGCAGTTTTCGCAATCAACGATCGCGAAAACCGCTTTAACAGTGCTGGTCTATTGCCTCGAGGCAATAGCCAGCACCGATATTTCTATTTTGGGACACCCACGATCGCCCCACGGAGCGATCGTGGGGAGCCATATTGACGAGCATGCTGCTCCGTCAATATGGCTAAGTCCTCTGCCGGTCTGAGCTTCGGAAGTGAAAGTAACTTCACTTCCGTCGCTCTGAATATGCTAGTGGTAGTTTAGTAGCATTGCAATGGGAAATAATTAAAATACATATTTAATTAAATAAAAATAGGTTATTTAGCTATATTAGCCTATAGGGTTAAAATTAAATATTTTTTAGCATAAGGGATAGGGTTAAAATTAAATTAAAGTTAAAAAATATTAAGGGATATAATAAGGATTAGAGTTGGGGTTAAATTTAGTGTTAGGGTTAAATTTTGGGTTCGGGTAGGGGTCAAAAGATCAATATAGGAAAAAACCAAAAAACACTATTTTTGGTTTTTGCCCCATAACTCGCAAAAAAATACCGAAAAATATGGAAACATGCATATTTTTGAACTCGGGACAACAACATTTAGAAACTATTTAGCCGGGGTCTTTTTTAATGATTTTATTTGTGTAAATTATATTTTAGGTCAAAGTTAGAAAAAGTGGGTTTTTTTAAATTTTTCATCATATTTTATGATTTTTTTTGTAGTAAATTATAAGATATGATGAACATAATGGTATCTAATGAAAGCCCTTCTTATGACGATAAAAACAACATATAATTTGTGTGGGTACTGTATGTGAGAAAGCAAAAAATTACAGCTAAACACAAACACCCTAGAAATGTCAAAACAGCCATTGTCACCAAGGGAAAGTCAAGGTGAAAATGTCTTGTCACTAAGCGGTTAATTAAGCTGTTTTGATGCCTTGCTTATATTTACTGTAGTGTCTCTTTGATATAATTGCCTATGTGATTGCTGCTCATTTTACTAAGATTTAATCTAAGTATGGACTATGTGCAATTGAACATTGTTGTTCTTGTTACCTTTTGACTGATATTTATTTAAAAAAAAAAAAAAAAGTGGTCCAATTTGTTGTATTTGACCATATCACCATTGTTTTGCTGCATTATTTATTTTTATTTAGCAATGAAAAAGATTTACAAAAAAAAGCTAAACGTTAACAATAAACATGTTCATTTCCCAAAAAATTAAAATGCACGAAATATCGGTATAAGTTATCGGCTATCGGCCTGAAAGTTCACAGGTTATCGGTATCGGTATCGGCTCTAAAAAATCAATATCGGTCGATCCCTAATATATAGTACAATCATTGCAAGGCTGTACGTCTGCAAGCGTGTCCATAGTAACAGTAGGCACACTCATATACACACCCACTCCCCTCTTACTTATAATAAACAAACAACTAGAGATCAAAGCACATTGTATTGGTATGTTATATTGTGTCAGACAAATGGAGCAAAAAACATAAATTCATTCTAATCGATGAAACAATTCAGTTCCCACTCCCTATCAATATACAAGGGCGACTTGGTGCCCTGTTTAAAAAAAGACCTCTCTTTTAGCTAATAGGGTTTTTATATCACCCCCCCCCCCCCCGGGGTCCTGATCTACATTTTTCTATCCCCATACATGAGAAATATTCTAAGTTACCCCCCCCCTCCCCCCCACACACATATTTGAAAATGTCGGTTGAGGGGGACTTGCCGTTGTTACACCTAATGTCCAACACATGTTCTTTCATGCTTACCCTCATCTTTCTACTGGTGCGACCCACATACTGAATTTTACATTTTGTGCATGTGATAAGATAGATGATACCACTTGTATCACAATTGATGTAATCTGTCATATTGAACTCACAATTTTTTGATGTGGATATAACGTTTTTTGATATATTGACAAATTTACAGCAGGCACACCTCTTAAATCCACAGGGGTACATACCCAAGGTTCTCATCCAGTTACAACCCAGTGTTTGACCAGAGGCTTTGGAAACATAGCTTGGTGACAGTATGTTTTGTAAAGAACAAGCTTTTCTTGATACAAATGTTACTTCAAAAATGTCTCTTTTTATCAGCCTTTACTAAATGGAGATTATTAGAAACAATGTTCTTAATTTTACCAAATTCTGCACTAAAGTCTGTAATAAATGCAACAGAGGTGTCCTCTACATTGAGTTTGGCACCTCTGTTGTTTCTATTAGTAGACTTAGCATAGTTATTTTTAGCTCTGTTTGCAGTTATATTTCTCCTGATAAGGGAGTCCCTGTCTGTACGTTTCGCTTTGATGTAAGTGATACGAGCATTTACATTATCATGAAGGGGAGACTTTTTCTCTACCAATGGGGAATCTTCATTTCTCAACTCTTTTAAGAAGAGAGATAGCAAATGTGGGCAGATACATGACTTGTAAATTCCTTTTGAGGTTGAGGACAATAAATGCAAAGAGCATAGATTCAGGGAACCTCTGCATTGTCTAGGTTTGCCCTAGACTGCTGCTCACTGGGTGGAAACTCACACAGAATAGGTTGGTAGCTCTATGTTTGACTTAGACACAAAGCTTCTGGATGTAGCACCCCACCCAGGGGACCTTTGTGTCCAAGTCAAATGATTTGAGATCCTGAATTACATGTAAAATAGAGAGTGAGGACCACTTAGAAACGGTGGTGGGCTAAGCACTTCAGCATAACACTGTATTAAATATGGTGGTGTGGGATATTAATAACCATAAAAATATAAATATGAGTTATTAATTATAAATCATTAAAAATATGAAAAATCAATTATTCATATATATTGGTCCGACTAAAAATACCCATATCAAGAATTTGTTATGTATATATAGAGGTTGGATGACGTTTTTACAAAAGTAAATACAATGCAACAATTATTTATAAAATAATAATAATTTATTGCATATAAAATAAAATATAAAATCAAATGATAAGCAAAATAGCATAACAACACAATACAATATCAATAGAGGTTAATCATAATCCACATGAATGACTTATAACAGAGGTGAATAAAATAGAACATGAATCATGCAGCTCTGTACCTGGATCAGCATGCGTGTAGTATAATTTAATATGCAGTTACGTTTCTGACCATAAGATGGCCATGCATTTTATTTAGGTACAATCACACCTACATTGATAATGATTAGTAGTTAAAATAGTCAAAGAAAGTACCCCATATCCTTCTGCAGAAAGGATGACAGATAAACACCAGGCTAAAACATATAGATCCCAGAAATTGTGGGATTTAAGTTTAATTTACCCAAATATATCTGCTAATTACATCCATAAAAACTGAGATTATGCTAGAAACAAAGTTCCACATTTATACATTACCGGCAGAGGTTGGTTTGCAGTTGAGACTCCTTCCATTGAAAAATTGAGTGCAGGGAGTTACTACTGGGACTTAGCTCAATACTATGTGTATGGAGATGTCTATTGTGATAGTGAACATGTGCCATTAAAAGCCTCATATTCCTGAGTTCTCCCCAGAAGGAGAGAGACTCAGTCCGTTTCTAAAACATTCCCATCTCTCACCCCACTAGTGGCATCTCTCCCAAAATCAGTCCCCCCCGCTTCTTTCAGGGATCTCAGTTCTCACTTCTTCTCCTCCAGTATTAACTTATCAACCAAACCTAATCTCAGATTCACACCCTGTTTCTGTAACTTCTAGCCAATTGAATGGATGAGTGTGTTTAATTTAAATGAGATGATGTCATGATTTATAGCTATACCTGGATTGTGAGTATAATGTGAGAAAATATATACCGTATTTATCGGCGTATAACACGCGCCGGCGTATAACACGCACCTCATTTTAAGAAGGAAATTTTAGGAAAAAAAACTTAAATTTCAAATAAAGAACTTTGAAGCCCAATATGCAATTTTAATATGCCAGGATATTACCCCCAATATGCCATTTAATATGCAGGATATTGCCCCCAATATGCCATTTAATATGCAGGATATTGCCCCCAATATGCCATTTTAATATGCCAGATATTGCCCCCAATATGCCATTTTAATATATCAGGATATTGCCCCCAATATGCCATTTAATATGCAGGATATTGCCCCCAATATGCCAATTTAATATGCCAGATATTGCCCCCAATATGCCATTTTAATATGCCAGGATATTACCACCAATATGCCATTTAATATGCAGGATATTGCCCCCAATATGCCATTTAATATGCAGGATATTGCCCCCAATATGCCATTTTAATATGCCAGATATTGCCCCCAATATGCCATTTTAATATGCCAGGATATTGCCCCCAATATGCCATTTAATATGCAGGATATTGCCCCCAATATGCCAATTTAATATGCCAGATATTGCCCCCAATATGCCATTTTAAAATGCCAGGATATTGCCCCCAATATGCCATTTAATATGCAGGATATTGCCCCCAATATGCCATTTAATATGCAGGATATTGCCCCCAATATGCCATTTTAATATGCCAGATATTGCCCCCAATATGCCATTTTAATATATCAGGATATTGCCCCCAATATGCCATTTAATATGCAGGATATTGCCCCCAATATGCCAATTTAATATGCCAGATATTGCCCCCAATATGCCATTTTAATATGCCAGGATATTACCCCCAATATGCCATTTAATATGCAGGATATTGCCCCCAATATGCCATTTAATATGCAGGATATTGCCCCCAATATGCCATTTTAATATGCCAGATATTGCCCCCAATATGCCATTTTAATATGCCAGGATATTGCCCCCAATATGCCATTTAATATGCAGGATATTGCCCCCAATATGCCAATTTAATATGCCAGATATTGCCCCCAATATGCCATTTTAAAATGCCAGGATATTGCCCCCAATATGCCATTTAATATGCAGGATATTGCCCCCAATATGCCATTTAAAATGCAGGATATTGCCCCCAATATGCCATTTTAATATGCCAGATATTGCCCCCAATATGCCATTTTAATATGCCAGATATTGCCCCCAATATGCCATGATATTGCCCCCAATATACCATTTAATATCCCATGATATTGCCCCCAATATGCCAGGATATTGCCCCTTAGTATGCTCGTTATGCCACCCTCCTCCCCCAGACCCGGAAAAAACAAACACTTTATTGACCGCGCGGCTGGAGGGAAGCTCACAACGCTTCCCTCACAGCCACGCAGCTTCAGAGCACCGGGGGACAGAGCAGGAACGAGGTAAGTTTTTCCGGCGTATAACACGCACACACCATTTCCCCCCTATTTTCAGGGAGAAAAAGTGCGTGTTAAACGCCGATAAATACGGTATGTTGAAATATAGAAGTGTTAATACAATTTCAAATTCGAGTTAATATTCTTATTAATATTCTTATCATTTCACATTAGATAACTTCTAATAAAATGTATATCACACTAATAAAACAATAAAAACAATATTTTAATTAATATGTAGGATTAATTATACTTTATATATTGATGAGTGAAGGTGTAAAATAATTATATATTTAAATGAGCGATTTGAATCAACTAAGTGTGTTTATTCTTCAAATCTAATATACAAATAATCTGTGTCTTCAGTTTCTGCCAGTTTGGGTGGGCTAGAAAGTTGAAGAGAAGACCCCGTTCACCTCTTGTATGTATATAGACACAGCTGGGTCTGCATCAATACAATGAGGCTTAGAGTCATAAACCTTCCTTTGACAATGGCCAACTTATCTGTTCCGGTGATACTATAACTTATCAGTTCTGGTTTCAGATAACAGAGTTAGGGATGTGAAAATAATTTCTTTTTCTCAGGGACACAGAATAAGATTTAAACACACAGAAGGATGTCCAAAAATGTATGCAAAATGGAGGCTGCTGGCATCCATCTTGTTATCCTTTGCTTCTGCTTTATTCATTTGTACCAGTTTCGAGATTACTGTTCAATACCTCTGACAGTGGTTTAGACTTATCCCCCCCCCCCCTCCCCATTTCCTTGTTTCTGTATTTATTTAAATAATCTGGAGTATGTGTCACATAAATGTCTGATAAAGGTCTTCATCTTATAACAAGTGCTGCCCACATTTTACAAAGTCTATACAATCATTGAGAGCATTTCAGGTTTAATTAAACTAGTTTTTATTACATTCGTTTTACCTTAAACCTATTCTCTCTAACAAGTACATTTCTTACATAATAGGAGACCATGAGAAAAGATGGAAGCACAAGGTTCTTTATTGCGGTTCCAAGAGGAGGCATGCTGTTAAATTAAGTCACATCCATAGCCCCCAGCAGACAAATTCCATTCGTATGCAGTAGGGACATCATAGACCGAGTCTACAGTGCACACCTACAAATAAATCTTTTCTATTATGCTGTGAAATAAAAGATTTAAAAAAACAGAAAAGAAGTGATTATTTTATACAATATTGAAGATATATCCATAGTTAATATTAAGCCACTGTACTTAACGTTATTAAAGGCAGCAGTCATTATCGTGTTTGTTGACATATATTGTTTAATGAACTGAAGGTATTTAAAGTATATGTACACCATTCTGTCATCTGCATTATACACTAAAGGTATGATTTAATTATTTTGGAGTATACACTAAAGTACACCATCACCATAACATATGCATGTAAATAAATGCAGGTACATATAATACACAAGGATATGATATGGGTCACCTTACAGTTTCTGAAATCTTGGTCTCACCTGTAATGTTACTAGAGGAATGTTTGCATTGGCGGATATACTCACACACCTTAGTATCAGAGCATTTAAGCCCTTGCTGACATTGGACTGACTAGGTCTGCCCTGTCTGGCAAACCGTGGCCGACATTGGCGGACCTAGTCCATCCTGCGGTTAAACGAGCAGTGTTTGCGATCACGGACCACCACGGAGTGATTCACGGGCACCAAATTGGTGCTGCTGCCCTCTTGAGGGTAGAGCATTGGAAGTGAAAATAAATTCACTTCTGATGTTGTTGCTAGACTGCTAGAGGCAGTCAGCAGCATTGTATCGTAAAAAAAAAAGACTTAAAACCTTAGCTAAAAATCTAGGGTTAGGGTTAGAATAATGGTGAGTTACAATTAAATTAGGGTTAGCATAAGGGTTAGGGTTAAAATTAAATACAAATTGGAATACATTAAGGGATTGCATAACCGTTAGAGTTAGGGTGAAATTTAGGGTTACGGTTAAATTTAGGATTCAGGTTGGGGTCAAAAGGTCACAGTATGTTAAAACCCCGTACGATTATTGGTTATTGCCCTATAACTCACAAAACAAACTGAACAAAAAAAATGGAAACAAGCATATTTATATACTCGGGACAACATTTAGAAACTATTTAGACGAGGTCTTTTTAATTAATTGTATTTGTGTAATAATTTTTTAGGTCAAAGTTAGAATTTCTTTTTTTTTCATCATAATTTTTAAATTTTTGTGTAGTAAATTATAAGATATGATGAATATAATGGTATCTAACGAAAGCCCTTCTTATGTGAGCAAAAAGGGGGGGTGGGTGCACCAATTCCCGAGAACAGACAGCACTAAAATAGTCTGTCCTGTAGGATAGTACCTACTCAGGAGGGCAACTACATTTTTTGCTTGCTTATACCATTGTAGAGGAACCACTCCATTAGCATATCAGTCTAATCCCACCCATAAGGGCAGTCCAGATACGAAATGCATAGATAGCACCCTCTGCATGAGGAACACAGCAAACCACAGACATACGTTTCGGCCTACAATGGCCTCGTCAGTTTGGTATGGCTGATGATCATCTAAGTGCAAGCAAGCCAGGGACCCACGGCCATGGGCATACCCTGATACCTAAGGTGAGCAAAAAGGGGGCTGGGTACACCAATTCCCGAGAACAGACAGCACTACAATAGTCTGTCCTGTAGGATAGTCAGTGCCGTCTTTCTGCATGGGCAGACTGGTGATTGCCCAGGGCCCCCCGAGTTCTAGGAGGCCCCATGTTTCCGGCCAGAAAAATTAATATTTGCAGTCACTAATAAGTCTGCACGTGCACAAAAGACTGGCTGCATCATTTGCAACTGTACTGGTATTTTGGATCTTTTCACAGCCCTTTAAGCATCCTGTCAATCAGCACAGAGGCATTGGGGGGGGGGGGGGGGGGAGCATTCTGTACATTTAAAAAAATGAAATGCTGTTCCTGATCACGCAACATATTCAGTAGTCAGCGGGTCAGGGGTCACGTGACCTTTTCAGCTCCTAGACTGCTAAGACGTGCGGAAGTGGCAGTGAGAGTCAGCAACATGACAGACAATGTGCCAGTACATGGTAAGGTATTTATACAGCCATACAAGAGAGCTAGAAGCTGTAGGAAATGGGGTTAGTTGTCTAAATGTGTACAAAATCTGCACCTATATAATTTAATTTAATTGACATATGAAGAAACTTTAGTCATTTTAATTCACATACAGAGTAGACATGTGCATTCGTTTTCGGACAAATGCATTTTTCGTCCGAAAATAGCATTTTCGTCCATTCGTCCGAAAAACGAAGAACGAAAATGCTAAGCTAACAAAAGCCGAATGAACGAATGGTTAATAAACGAAAATCATTCGTTCATTCGTCCATTCGTAGTACTATTGCATTCTATAAGCCGAAATAGAGTTGGTATAGAATACAATAGCATTTAACTATACGGAGACAGAGTCTCCATTCATATGAATGGAGACTTTGTCTCCGTATAGTTAAAAGCCGACAACTTATAAACCGAACGTTCGGTTTATAGGCTGTCGGCATTTAACTATACAGAGACAGAGTCTCCATTCATAAAATTATGAATGGAGACTTTGTCTCCGTATAGTTAAAAGCCGACAGCCTATAAACCGAACGTTCGGTTTATAGGCTGTCGGCTTATGGAATACATGTATTCCTATTGCTATTCTATAAACCGAACGTTCGGTTTATAGAATAGCCATAGGATTACGTGTATTACATAAGCCGAAAGTCTATAAACCGAACGTTCTGTTTATAGGCTTTCGGCATTTTACTACACGGAGACAAAGTCTCCATTCATAATTAATAAGCATTTTTTTCTGTGGCTGTGTATGTGAGGTGTATGTATGTGACTGGCTGTGTGTGTGCGTGTGTGGATGTATGTGACTGACTGTGTATGTGAGGTCTGTGTGTGCGTGTGTGTATGGAACCGGTTGTGTGTGTGAGGTGTGTGTGTGTGTGCATGTGATAGGCTGTGTATGAGGTGTGTGTGTGCATGTGATTGGCTGTGTATGAGAGATGTGTGAGTGTATGTGAGGTGTGTGTGTGTATGTGACTGGCTGTATATGTGAGTATTGTGTATGTGACTGGCTGTGTATGTGAGGTGTGTGTATGTGACTGGCTGTGTATGCAAGGCCCTTAGCATACACAGCCTAAAAATACTTATATTTCCATTGGCGGTTACTCTCCTGAGCGACCTATTCACCGGTAGAAGGGAGCGCTACCTGTAGACTGGCAAGAGCAATGGAAGTGATTTTTTTCACTTACGTTGCTCTAGGGAGCGCTGGTTAATTTTACCCACTTACGTGTAATGAAAAAAAATGTTGAAGTTGTCTAAGTGCATGTATTGCAATCAGTAAGAGCCAATCAGCGGCAAAGGCAATTTGGTGATAGCTCTAGTGAGCATCGCAACTCGCTTGGTCAGATCAATATTTGTAAATATTGATCTGACCCGTGTAGATCTGCCTCCTGATGGATGCTCAATTGAGTTTTAATGAGTGAGAGATAGATCTGTATAATGTAAATTTTAAATTGTAAAAAATTAAATAAAATGTAATAAAATTGTGAGACCCAAGGGCTTTTATAAAAACCATACCCTATGTAGAGTGTACCCTGTGTTTTAGCCCCTTCCCTACCACTGATCACTACACAGCAGCACATTTTTTTCTTGTCTGTGCTTTTTAGGGGTTAATTTTTTCGTACTGTAATAAATTACAATACTACAAATGTGCTTATATGAGCTATTAACCCCTTCCTCGCTCTACATATCAAAATTCCAAGTTGGAAACATCAAAAAGCACACTTCGAAAAAGTAAATACGCTAGGGCATTTACTTTAAAAAATATATAGTTTGATGGGGTAAAATACACTGTCCGGCTTCAAATATCTCCCAGATGGGACATGGGTGCTGGTTTTCTGAATGTCAAAATTACAAGTTGGAAAACCAAAAAGTGCACCTCTCAAATGTGGCCTTATAACCCCAAAACAAGCTGACAAAGTTTTAAAATCGTTGCATATTGAGGGGCAAAATCCTGGCATATTAAATTGCATATTGGGGAGCAAAATACTGGCATATTGAGAGCAAAATACTGGCATATTAAATGGCATAATGGGGGGCAAACCCCTGGCATATTGAGGTGCAAAATCCTGGCATATTGAGGGATAAAATCCTGGCATATTAAATGGCATGTTGGAGGGGCAAAATCCTGGCATATTGAGGGGCAAAATCCTGGAATATTAAATGGCATGTTGTGGGGGGGGGAGGGGGGGGGGGGCACCATCCTGGCATATTAAATGGCATAATGCTAGCCAAAATCCTGGCATATTCAGTGGCAAAATCCTAGCACATTAAATGGCTAAAGAATGTCATATTGAGGGGCAAAATCATGGTATATTAAATGGCATATTGGGGGGGGCAAAATCCTGGCATATTAAATGGCATATTGGGGGGCAGTATCCTGGCACATTAAATGGCTAACGAATGGTATATTGAGGGACAAAATCATGGCATATTAAATAGCATATTTATTTATTTATTTTTGACTTGAAAAAGCCCTACTTTGGGGGTGAAACGCGTTGTGGACAAGAGGAGACTGCTACTGGGACTCTATATATGTACTGTTCAAGTGGATCTTTGAATTCTCCTCCTTACCCTCTCTTATACTACTGCTGGGAGTACCTTCTGGGTCTGCCACCCTGAATAAGCTGCCTAGGATTCCTCTGTGAACCTGTTGGATCTTTAACCCCTTGGTGGGCTCCCTGGATGCTGTATAGACTGAGCAGATCTCTGCTCAGGAAGATGTGAGTGTGTTCTCACTTATTATTTGTTATCAGCACTTTTATGTGATATACTACACTATATTATTTCTGTTCTGTTTTGTTTTATTTTTTTCCCTTCGGATTGAATATTGAGCTGATTTACTTTAAGGCTGATTTACTTTAAGGGTAACAATTTATTATTTATTTTTCCTGAGTTGTGTGTTTTGAAGTGTTGGGTCACAGCGCACGTTTTCACTTGTGTGTTGTTTTGATTTGTTTATTGCCAGGAGTGAGACACTGGTAGAATTTGCTGCAGCTGTTTCCACCACAATTGGGCGCAGTGTGTTTCTCTCTTGTTTCTTATTTATTTTTTTTTGGTTGGGGGGCAAAATCCTGGCATATTAAATGGCATATTGGGGGGTAAAATCCTGGCATATTAAATGGCATACTGGAGGGGCAAAATCCTGACATATTAAACAGCATATTGAGTGGCAAAATACTGGCATATTAAATGGCACATTGGGGGGCAAAATCCTGGCATCTTGAGTGGCAAAATCCTGGAATATTAAATGCCATATTGAGGTGCAAAATAGTGTGTCTCAGATTATGTGTGTATTGGTGTCACTGTGTGTGTAAGTGGTAAGGGTGTGTGTCAGTGTTTCACTGTGCAAGGGTGTGTGTGTGTGTCACTGTGTCTGTGTAAGGGTGTGTGTGTGGCTGCAAGGGTCTTTGTGTTTAAATGTGTGTTAGGGTGTCAATGTGTGACAAATTTAGAGCATGCGAGTTGAATATTTAGATGTATTTATTTTCCACACTATACATTATACTTTTATAAATATATAATGTATGGTGGGTTGGTGGTGTGGGAGGCATGGCGGGTCAGGTGAGGGGGGCACCAAAATGCACCTTCAACTGTGTAAACGAAAATCCTTGCACTGCCCCTGACTGGATATGGCATAACGTCCATCCAGTGTCTGTGTTTCCCTCCTCCGTGCAGGAGGGAAAACTGCATGGAGGAGATGCCCAGGGACACAGAGCAGAGACAGAGCACCAAATAATGGGGAAGGGGGAGGAGGGTGGTATAAAACGAGCAAAATCCTGGCATTTTGAGTGGCATAATAATCCTGGCATTTTGAATGGCATAATAATCCTGGCATACTGAGGGGTTAAATACTGGCATATTGAGTGGCATCATAATCCTGGTATATTGAATGGCTAAATCCTGGCATATTGAGTGGAAAAATAATCCTGCCATACTGAGAGGTTAAATACTGGCATATTGAGTGGTATAATAATCCTGACATATTGAGTGGCTAAATCCTGGCATATTGAGTGGCTAAATCCTGGCATATTGAATGGCTAAATCATGGCATATTGAGTGGCAAAATAATCCTGGCAAATTGGCTAGTTCTGTGGGGCAAAGTGACACTGTTGCATGCCAAATCGTGTACGTGCAATATGAGTGAAAGCCAAGTGCTGTGGGTGCAATAGAGGTGCATGGCAAGTTCTGTGGGCACTGTATAGTGCTGTGTTAAGTCCTTTAGGTGCAATGTGGGTGCAGAGGAAGGGAATATAATATTTAATAATTCAAATAAATATAAATGCAACTAGCCATAGAGAGATGTCTGTGTTTATAGATATGTATTGTTTTCGAATTGTACAATTGTCACCTTCTGGGGCTCCTGTGTGTTGCATAATTAATGGTGGTCCCATGTGTGACATATTTATTGGGCCTCATGTGTGGCATAATTAAGGGGCTCTTTTGTGTGGCATAATTATGCGGTGCTTGTGTGTCGCATAATTGATGGACTCTGGTGTGGCATAATTTATGGGGCTTTTGTGTGGCATAATTTATAGGGCTCTTGTGTGTCATAGTTAAAGAGCTCCTGCGTGTGACATAATTTTTGGGGCTCCTGTATGTGGCATATTTAATGGGCCATCTTACTGGCATTACTAAGGAATCTGTTTGGCATGGTATTGGAGGAAATCCAGGGGGAAGGCACCATGAGTTACAGCACCAGGTGACACCAACCCTAGTGACGCCTCTGTAGGGCCCCATTGGCTTGCTTTACCCAGGGGCCTACAATGTTGTTAAGACAGCCCTGAGGATAGTACCTACAAAGGAGGGCAACTACATTTTTCGCTTTATTACACCATAGCAGAGAAACCACTCCATTAGTATATCAGACTAATCCCACCCATAAGTGCAGTCCAGACCTGAAATGCATGGCTAGTCTCCTCTGCATGAGGAACACAGCAAACCACAGGCATATGTTTTGGCCTACAATGGCCTTGTCAGTGTGGTTTGGCTGATGATCCTCTAGGTGCAAGCAAGCCAGGGACCCATGGCAGTGGACATATCCTGATACCTAAGGTGAGCAAAAGGGGGAAGGGGTGCACCATTTCCCTAGAACAGACAGCACTACAATAGTATGTCCTGTAGACATATACTCATACACACACACTTATACTCGCACACACACACTTATACTTACACTCACACATACACACACTTGTGCTCATACACACACATACACTCATACACTTATACTCATACTTGCACACACACCTATACTCATATACACACACACACACTTATACTCATACACACTCACACCTATACTTATACACACACACAGACACTTATACACTTTTTTTTTTACATTTTATTTCCAAAATTTTAGAAGTACAGAAATTATGAAAGACATACAACTTAGTGACATAAATAACATTTCCCCATACATTACACTTTGTAGGGATATATCTTAACTGTTATCATGCACCACCGTATTTTATAATTCTTAAAACGTTCTCAGTTGTATTGCTCCTTCTTATATGGCTTGTGTTTAACCAAACTATTCTAAAAATCCTTAATATCTCGACTTTACAACTATTCAAATACTAAGTTCTGTGCTACAACTTCATCCAGCATCCACATCTGTAACGTTTCTCCATTCATACTCAGTGTCTAGTCAGCCATGGTGGCCAAGAAATATAATATACCTATAATGAATTCTTGTAGTTCCAATAATAGCCCTTCTCCATTCTGGCCTGAAACTCTATTTGTTCAATAATGTCCTCTGTGTTCATTTTACCTTTGGTTTTCCATGTCCTTCCCAGCAGGATTTTTGCAGCTAAAAGTATTCGGATTACTAGCATTCTATGATCTGTTCTGATCTTACTTAAACCAATGTGAAAAAGCATCAACGCTGGGTCTAGGTCAACCCTTATATTTAGGAGATCCGAAGCCATATTCCCTTCCTTATTCCACAGGACTCTAACAAAACGACACACCCACCACAAGTGGAGGAGTGTCCCTCCATTTTCCCCACATCTCCAGCATCGGTCATCCGCATTTTGGTAAAAAATTTTTAGTAACTCTGGTGAAATATGCCATCGATAGATCACCTTGTAAAATAATTCCACTAGATTTAATGAGTGGACAATGGTTTTAGTTGTCTAAATAGCTTGGACCCAGTCCCTGTCTTCAAAAGTGGCTCCTAGGTCACTCTGCCACCTTTTTATCGGGGGCAGGTCTCCAAATCGGACTCCAAGCAAATTGCCTTAAATGCTCTCTTGCCCTATTTTTTTTCCCTTTTGCATGAAAGAAATCTTCCATGTCAGCATTTTCTTCATGTAAGTCTGAGATTACCCCTTTTTCTACAAAGTTTTTTAACCTAAGGTATGCATAGAGTTCTTTTGCATGGAGACCATACCTGGAGACCAGATCCATAAAATGGAACCATTTTATTATTTACAAGCAGATGATCAATCGACAGGATATTAGGTTTCCTCCAATTCACCAATTTTAAGTCTTGGATCTGGTTTTCTAGCAATTGCAACAGTAGGTACCTTTTAATCCAAAACGTGTGAAATATTTATTTTTTTATTTTTTTCCATACTAGACACAGATCTTCAGCTATGGGGCAGTTTATCTGTTTTTTACTTTTCTCATTCCAAAACAGGTTTTCAATAATACTGGAGCCCCTTTGCTCCTTCAGGATCCACTTATCTCTAGATGGATCCAGATGCGAACATTTGGCCATATGGGATAACATTGCAGCATCATGGATCCTAATTAGGTCCGAGGCTCTCATCCCACCCTGTTCATACTTTCTGGCGATTACTGTTAAGGCCACTCTTGCCCTCTTACCTTGCCAGATAAATGTATTAAACTTTACCTGGAACTGTTTAAGCAATCTGGGGTCTACTCTCAAAGGGATCGACCTTAACAAGAAATTCAAACGAGGAAGAACATAATAGTTTAAAACATGAATTCTACCCAGCCAAGAAACAAAGAGTGCCTTCCACTCATTTAGTTTGTTAGAAAAATCCCCTAGTAGAGGTTGGTAATTAAGAGCTAGGAGTTTTTTAGGATCACATGAAATCTGAATTCCCAAATAATTTATGCAATCTGCTTTCCATGTGAATCCATACAGAATTTTTAAGCACTCTAGTTCTTTCTGGTCAATGCAACATTCCAGAGCCTGACACTTCACCATATTTGACTTGTAGTAAGAAACGTTTGAGAAGGAATCAATCTCCCTCATCAAGGACTCCAAAGAGAGAATGGGATTTTCCAATGTAAGTATGATGTCATCCGCGAAGAGGGAGATTTTAAATTCCTCCATACCAACTCTTATAAACTGAATGCTTCTATTGTTCCTAATTCTCTTTGCTAGAGGTTCCATAGATAAAACATGCAAAATGGGTGCCAGTGGACAGCCCTGGCGTGTCCCGTTGTATATATCAAACCGCTCTGTTGCAATGCCAGAGACAATTATCCTGGCACTTGGTTTTGTATAAAGTGCCCATATTGCGTTTAAATAGGAATCTCCAAATCCAAAGGCTGACAGAGTTTTCTTGAGGTAGGTCCAGCTGACCCTGTCAAACACCTTCTCGTCATCCAATGACAGGGCCAGCATGGACCCACCACTATTTTTGTCAAAGAACAAGATGTCCTAATTCTTTCTGATATTATCGGCCATACTTTTATTTGGGATGAAGCCTGAGTGGTCTAGGTGAATCAGGTGCAAGATTATTTTTTTCAACGTGCCCACCAGGACTGCCGAGTAGATGTTAATATACTCAATCATGAAAATGGGCCTATCATTTTTAATTTCTGTTTTTTCAGCACAATACTTTTCAGCACATTGAATATTCAGGAATGGCTTCTTGTCTGTGCAACAAATTATTCATAGTTGATCTAGCTTTAATGATAGATATTTTGCATGAAATGTCCTTACTTTCAAATATCCTTCAAAACAAAAATTTAAATTTTGTACAATTCAGGAAATTGCGAACATACTAGACCCAGATACTTGGAATATTGAAGAAGTTGTTGTTCCTTGGAAAGCTGCCGAAGAAAAGCTGGTTAAAATAGAAGAATTCTTTCATTATGAAATAAACATCAATGATTTTCCCGACTATGTCGAAAATGTTCTAAACCATCACCACAACCAGGAGATTCCAAGTATTCCAAATATTCTGAATACAGTTGCAGTTAGCTCTGCAGAGGCAGAAAGAGGATTTTCTACAATGAACAATATATATTCAGATAAATGAAGCTGCCTCACAGTTGAGAATGTTGCTAATTTAATGACGATTAATATAATTGGCCTTCCACTGGACTCCTGTGACCACACTCCTTCAGTTCAAACATGGCTATGAATAAACCAGCAGATGACAACAGGGTGAAAAAGGGTCGTAATAAAGAACATGACGAAAATCAACTAGCGATTTGGAAGTATTTTAAGTAAGGTAAATAATGAATCATTTTTTTTTACTATGTGGTAGGATTTTACCAATTTGTTGTTCTCTCATTTTTTATCACTGTATAAACTAGAGTTTGTGTCTTTAAGAAGACACTGATCGATAACGCTACTTTACTTTAGCGTCAGGCGTCAGTGCCTCTGCACACTGTGTTCAAAGTACCTGGTGTCTTACTTTTCTCCCCTTCTATAGGAACCTCTACCTTTGGCCCCCAGCTTCAACTTTGGAGCAAGTCTATGAAAAATTCTTTAAGGATGTAAAAGGGACGAAATAAACCACATGATGAAAATCAGTTAACGATTTGGATGTTTTTAAAGTAAGGTAAAATATTTTACCCTTGTAAAACAGACAGTCAGAGAAGCACACCAAAAAACAATATATAATAACTATAATAGATATGGTGCATCACCCCAGGGGGAGTCCACAGAGCACCCCCAGTAGTATAAACAACAAAAGAGGGAGCACACAACAACTGCAAACACTGTACTTAGCAAGAGTATAGTACAAAATTATTTTTGTAAAGTGCAATATATGAAATAGATACAAACATTTTTACAAAAAAATATACAGATTAACAGCAAGACAGAATGTACTTACAAAAAAATGCAGACCATACAGCACAAAGAATACCCAAAAGTACAAAGAGTAAAAAAGAGACAGACAGGAGGGGACACACTAGACATGTGCAAAACGAAAATTTTCGTTTCGTTTTCGTCCATTCGGATGAAAATTTTATTTATTTAGTCTAAAACAAATTTCGTTCATTACTGCATTCGTTTCAGACGAAATTCGTTCATTATTTTCGTTTCGTTTTATTCGTTTCGTTTTATAGAATACGTGTAATACTATTGGCTTTCTATAAACCGAACAAGAGCCCCATTCATAAGAAATTCTTATGAATGGGGCTCTCGTTCGGTTCATAGAAAGGCAATAGTACTACATGTTTTCTATAAGCCGAATATCTATAAACCGAACGACCTTCGGTTTATAGATATTCGGCTTATAGAAAACATGTAGTACTATTGCCTTTCTATGAACCGAACGAGAGCCCCATTCATAAGAAGGTCGTTCGGTTTATAGATTTTCGGTTTATAGAATACATAGAATTACATGTAATTCTATGTATTCTATAAACTGAAAGTCTATAAACCGAACGTTTGGTTTATAGGCTTTCGGTTTATGGAATACATGTAATCCTATTGCTATTCTATAAACCGAACGTTCGGTTTATAGAATAGCAATAGGATTATATGTATTCCATAAGCCGAAAGTCTATAAACCGAACGTTCGGTTTATAGACTTTCGGCTAATGGATTACATGTAATACTATGGGCTTTCTATTAACCGAACTAGAGTTCCCATTCATAAAAATGTATGAATGGGGACTCTGTTTCGGTTTATAGAAAGCTAAGAAGTTGAACGAATGAACGAATGGTTTAATATAAATGAAAATCATTCGTCCATTCGTGCTATAGTACTATAAACCGAAATAGAGTCGGTTTATAGAATGCCAATAGATTTACATGCATTCCATAAACTGAAAGTCAATCATTATGTCGGTTTATGGAATGTAGTGTACTATGCTATTGTATTCTATAAACCGACTCTATTTCGGCTTATAGAATGCCAATAGTATTACGAATGGACGAATGAACGAATTATTTTCGTTTATTAACCATTCGTTAATTCGGCTTTCGTTAGCATAGCACTTTCGTTATTCGTTTTTCGGACGAATGGACGAAAATGCTATTTTTGGACGAAAATGCATGCGTCCGAAAACGAATGCACATGTCTAGGACACACTGCGCAAAAAGGAAGGAGATTACCGACGTTTCGGCAATATGCCTTTATCAAGGAGACCACATTACAGACAAGAAAAGAACAGTATATATGCGCATATGCAGAGCAAACGATTCATCTGGTTGGTTTAGACACTAATTGGTCAACCAACCAGAAGAAAACACACGGGGATCCCCGGTGGCGGCCGCCATGTTGACGCAAGGCGTGACGTGATGACGTCACACCCGACGTCAAAAAACTTTATTGAACGTGCAAAACTACACAGACTGCACAGAAACAGTGCATAGAGTCTGTATAACACTTAAAGGACAAATGAAAAAAGAAAGAATGCATAGATAAATACAATAAATCCCACTGTAAATCACCAATATTGGATGAATACACAAAATTAATGGCAATAAAAATGAGCATAGTATAATGTATGAAGAGAAAAAAATGGCTTATATTAAAAAATATATAAAAAATATAAAAAATGCAAAACGGGAAAAAAGGAAACCAACAAAAAAAGGGACAAAAAAATATAATACCCAAAAAAAGAAAAAGAATATAATATAGCTAGAAGAGCAACAGTATAGTATACAGTACCGATAGAGGTAATAGAGGGACTGGTTAATAACTAAAGTAAATAGGAAAATAGGAGATGATAGATAGTCAAATATTTTTGTAGACAGAAAAGGCACACAGGGTGAAGGACAAGAAGGGTTGCAGAAATATATGAACATACCAACTAATAGAGAGAATAAGAAAACGAGGGAATTACAGAAATACTGATAAATCCCTTTCCTCATTCAACCCAAAGGGGTGAAGTGTTTGCAATGTATAGATCCAATGCAATTCTCTGCGCTTAAGCAGAGTCAATCTTTCAATTCCTTCAGTATGGACAGGAATGTGTTCCATAGCCAGAAATCTCAACTGAGATACTCCATGATGTAAGTTATTAAAGTGTCGAGCCACTGGGGACTTCTGATTATTCGTCCGAATAGCACTCTTATGTTCACCAATATGGATTGTGAGGGGCTGGGTAGTTTCGCCTACATAACAAAGACCACAAGGGCACTTAAGTAAATAGACCACAAAAGAGTGTTGACAATTCAAATACTTGTAGATCTGAAATTTAGAGCCCTTCCTAGTTTTACTTCATTATTCTGTTGCTACATTTTGTCGAGATAATCCAGAGTTGTAAGAGCTGGTTCAAAATTCTCAACAAATGTAGCCTTGACCTGATTAAGGGAAATTGAAGGCTTGCAACAGGAGCTAATTTCTATCAAGCAACAGAATAATGAAGTAAAACTGAAGCTGTAAGATATTGAAACTAAGGAGAATTTTGAGAAATCAATTAAGGAGATTGAGGCCATCTTGGATAAGCATAAAGGTGAGACCCTTAATCGCAAACTAGATCAATTTAAGCGTGATACCATCGATTATCAGCAGGATCAAGTTTACACATTTGGCGCAAGGCCAGACGTAACACCAATCGCTATAGACAACAGGAGCCCAGGAGATATAATCAAACTTCAGATACGGAGAACTCTACCTATAGCTCGACTAGTGAACTTCCTTTTTTAGCTCAGGGCTCATACAGAAGAGGACAAGGAGGGGGAAGAGACGGGGCAGGAAGGGGCGAGGGGGGCCAGCCCTCGACATCAAACCGGGGCAATCGCTTTCAAACCCAGAGCGGATCCGCCAGCAACGCCAACGATGGTAGTCAATATTTCAGCCAGAACCCTTAGTGACATCGAGATGCAGGTGTAACCATTGCTGGGATTGAACCCTGGACCGCTGTGTTTCTGGTGCCTGTGTCTGTTCCGTGCTCCACCAGAGGGCTTGGTTTTCAGTACTGCTTTGTGTCTGTCTAGCTCCTGCCCATACTTAATTCCGCCCAGGTGTTCCCTGTCCTTCATTAACTTCCTTGTTATTTAAACCCCCTCCTCCCAGCACTCTTTGCTGGAACATTTTGCCTGCCTGTCTTTTGCTGGTGTTATTGTTTTGTTCCCTGATCCACTGTTATCGATTTGGCCTGTACCCTGACTTCTCCGTCCTTCTCCAGTCCTGACCTTTTGGCTTGTGACCCCGACTACGTTTTCTGATTGCCCGTTTGTTCCTGTTTGACAAGATGCCCAAAAGAAGACCGCAAAACCCTAATTGTGGCCGCTCAAAGCCTGGGGCTCCACCCTTGGGGGAGAGTGGTCACCCTGCACAGGGTATCACACCTGCTCCAGCCCTTGCATCTGGACTCCAGCCAGAACTGGCAACCATGCCGCTGACAGCAGGTACTTGAAAAGGGGTTGGGGTATTTCACCACTTTCTGTGGGGACTCTCTTTCACTTGATATAGAGCTTAATAGATTTTTCCGTTCACTTCACCTTAAAGCCTTTTTCCAGGATGTTGTGCCTAAGGATGCTGCGTCGCAGTCCCCGGTTGATTGCTCGACATTGCCCATTTGGGACCTTTCCCGTTGCAAACCCTCCAGCAAATTCAATCCGCCAAATGTATGTACGGCAGTCAAAACTTATATTAAACTCTGTGAGTTAGAGGTGTCTAAAATTAAATGGGGTTCTAGAGTTAAGAGCAATCTCACATATAGGGAACGTCTGACGTTGCGGTCATTACATGATGATGTTGGCATTACCATTAGAGCGGCTGACACGGGGGGTGCCATTGTTGTTATGGACATGGAACAATACACTAGGGAAGCCCATTTGCAATTGAATGATTCACAACACTACACTAAACTATGTGGTGACCCCTTGAATGTAATACAACAGCACATTGAAGCATTGCTACATGGAGCCCAATTGGCTCAAATTATCAATGTTAAAGAAGCAGCTTATCTTACTAAGACCAATCCAAAAACACCTTTCCTGTATCTCTTACCAAAGATCCACAAGAATTTGATGAATCCTCCTGGTAGACCGATTGTATCGGGTTGTGACTCGGTCCTCCAGCCCCTGTCTGTCTTCGTTGATCTTCATTTACAACCTCTGGTGCTCAAGATGAGGTAGTATATAAAAGATACTACTGCATTCCTCACTCGCATTGCAGACTATCGTCCTTTAGACTCTGACACATGGCTATGTACGATGGATGTCTCTAGCCTCTACACCTCCATCCCTCACGATGGTGGTCTGGAGGCTATTGGACTTTCCATCGCAGCATACCAGATTGATGCAGAATACAAGAATTTTATCCTTGAACTTCTGAAAACTGTTCTTACCAAGAACTACTTCACTTTTGATGGAGACTATTATTTGCAAACCCAAGGTACTGCTATGGGGTCCAATGTGGCTCCTTCATATGCTAATTTGTTCATGGACCGTTTTGAACAGTCCTTTGTTTACCCTTATGATGAGTTTGAGTGCACTATGGCTTCGTTATATTGATTACATCTTCTTTATCTGGCATGGTACCGAGGCACGGCTATTAGAATTTAGGGACTATTTGAACATCCAACTTGAGACCATTACTTTCACTATGGAATATAGCAAAACCTATATACATTTTCTTGATGTTCAGATATCAATGACTAATGCTAGTCTTTCATTTGATCTATATAGGAAAGATACTGATCACAATTCCTTCCTGCATGCTTCTTCGTTCCACCCCAAGAGTTTACTCAATAATTTACCATACGGACAGTTTCTTAGACTGCGACGCATTATCGATTGCGATGAACAGTTCTCAGTCCGTGTTCTAGAACTCACGGATAATCTTGTTCAGAGAGGATACAATCCTGCCAACCTTGACCGGTGTGCAAATTGGGCATGACGCAAAACCCGCAGCGAACTCTTTACTCCGTGTCCACATGTTGGTTCTCCTAATCTCATCCGTTGTGTTACCACATTTTCCACCAAATCGAATCAGGTACGGCATATTATCAATAAATTTTGTTTTGTTTTACAATCCCATAAAAAAGTTGGGCCTCTATTCCAACAGACTCCTATGATGGCATTTAAAAAAAGGGCACGTAATTTACGTGACTGTGTCACTGATAATAAACGTGGCTCCCAGACTGGTGCCACTCCATCCACCACAAACTGGCTTGCTCCACCGCCAGGTATGCATAAGTGTGGGAGATGTGTAAACTGCAATAGTGCGATTTTGGCTTCTTTCTTTACACATCCTAGGAAGGGCTCTAAATTTCAGATCTACAAGTATTTGAATTGTCAACACTCTTTTGTGGTCTATTTACTTAAGTGCCCTTGTGGTCTTTGTTATGTAGGCGAAACTACCCGGCCCCTCACAATCCATATTGGTGAACATAAGAGTGCTATTCGGACGAATAATCAGAAGTCCCCAGTGGCTCGACACTTTAATAACTTACATCATGGAGTATCTCAGTTGAGATTTCTGGCTATGGAACACATTCCTGTCCATACTGAAGGAATTGAAAGATTGACTCTGCTTAAGCGCAGAGAATTGCATTGGATCTATACATTGCAAACACTTCACCCCTTTGGGTTGAACGAGGAAAGGGATTTATCAGTGTTTCTGTAATTCCATAGTTTTCTTATTCTCTCTATTAGTTGGTATGTTCATATATTTCTGCAACCCTTCTTGTCCGTCACCCTGTGTGCCTTTTCTGTCCATGTAATCAGACTTTTGTTAGCCTCTATGGCTTGCGCTTCGTTCGCTCTACCTCCAGCTGTGTATGTATATAGTTTTTAATTATCACTGTATATTTCTCTTTTTTTCTTTTTGTAGTTATCAATATGGATGGGCCGTCCTTCTATTTCTGTCGTACTCACCTTCGTATGAAGAATGGCGCAATATTTGCATATATGTCCCTGTATACATATTATGGACTGTAGACTGCTGCATTTTGTTTCGTTTTACATGTTGCCACCGATATACATATGGTGCAGTCTTTGCATCTAATACTGTTTATATTCCCCTAAAGTCCTCCTGTCTCTTTTTTTACTTAATATCTAGGTGGTTTCATTTTTGTTACCTTTTCAGTATACGAAAAAACATTTTTTTACTTTTCATTACATTATTTTCCCCTATTTTCTTTCTCTATATATACAATACAAATTATATACAAAAATATTTGACTATCTATCATCTCCTATTTTCCTATATACTTTAGTTATTAACCAGTCCCTCTATTACCTCTAGAGGTACTGTATACTATACTGTTGCTCTTTTAGCTATATTATATTCTTTTTCTTCTTTTGGGGTATTATATTTTTTTGTCCCTTTTTTTGTTGGTTTCCTTTTTTTCCCGTTTTGCATTTTTTATATTTTTTCTCTTCATACATTATACTATGCCCGTTTTTATTGCCATTCATTTTGTGTATTCATCCAATATTGGTGATTTACAGTGGGATTTATTGTTTGCATTCTTTCTTTTTTCATTTCTCCTTTAAGTGTTATACAGACTCTATGCACTGTTTCCGTGCAGTCTGTGTTCAATAAAGTTTTTTGACGCCGGGCATGACGTCATCACGTCACGCCTTGCGTCAACATGGCAGCCACCACCGGCGATCCCCGTGTGTTTTCCTCTGGTTGGTTGACCAATTAGTGTCTAAACCAACCAGATGAATCGTTTGCTCTGCATATGCGCATATATACTGTTCTCTTCTTGTCTGTAATGTGGTCTCCTTGATAAAGGCATATTTCCGAAACATCGGTGACCTCCTTCCTTTTTGCGCAGTGTGTGCCCTCCTGTCTGTCTCTTTTTTACTCTTTGTACTTTTGGGTATTCTTTGTGCTGTATGGTCTGCATTTTTTTGTAAGTACATTCTGTCTTGCTGTTTATCTGTATATTTGATGGTACATTTTTTTGTATTTATTTCATATATTGCACTTTATTAAAAATACTTTTGTACTATATGCTTGCTAAGTACAGTGTTTGCAGTTGTTGTGTGCTCCCTCAGCTCCTACTTTTAAAATATTATACCCTACCTGCCTCGGTGCATTTTTAGTGTGTTCATAGTATTGTAAGGTGGTATGTTATTTTTCTCTCTTTATACAGGAACCTCTTCCTTGGGCCCCAGAGCTTCAAACTGAGAACAAGCCTAAGAAGAATTCTAATAATAATTACCTGATTCTTGTTGATGACCTCAGACTTTCTCTGCGCAAAAGACCTATTGCATTTTGATTGGATAAAAAATGGCAGAACTGTTGGATTAAGATTCTGCATTGTCCTGATGGGATAACTTTTGCATACTATTCTTCAATAACTTCAAAGACCAGTGACTAACTCTCTGACAGTCACCTGGAACAATAAAACACTGGTAAAAGAAGACATCGGGGAAGCAGGCACCTTCCTGGAGGAGTTGGGCATCGCGCAAATCCCCACACAGAATGATCCTGCTCACTCTTAAGACATAAGGACACTGTACTTACATCTTTAACCAACCAGCTGTACAGAGACAATCATCTCTGCAGGAATATTTTTCTTTGTTACACCTGCTGGATCAAGGAACTCTCCCCTACATATGACTGCAATTAAGGGACTTGTCAGCTGCCGATCAAGATTCTCTGAACACCAAAGTGATGTGGGATAATTAAGCAGAAGATCACACAGACGGTGCTTCTTTCCCCAAACGGAGCTATATGGAGCCCTACTACAGTCTACACATGGAACAGATCTTTGATATATTTGACACTACAAATTTCCCACTCAGGGCATTCCCCATGCCCGTTTTTTTTTGTTGTTGTTTTATTTTTGTGTTGCACGATCTGATAGTTACCCTTTCTTGAGATACCCTTGCCCACCTCTCTAACTCTCTCTCCTTCCCCTTAATCTTACCTCATTCTTGTTCTCTTTATTGTTTTACTGCAATATTCGCCTCAGGTATTATTATTTAAAATGTGTTTGGTAATGCATTGGAATGTTATTATTAATCCAATTATTTGACTAATATCCCCCCCTCCTTTATTATCTTATTTTCTCACCTCTCTGCCCCTCTCTGTCTTGTCTTCCAGTGTTTTTTTTTCTGTTCTCTAGCTCTTTCTACTCATTTCCCTCATTACGAGTTTCTTCTCCGTCAGATACTTTTTTCAATGGCAGTTAATGCTACGTTTGGCCAGTAGATGGCACTGTTGTAATATGAATGGTTACATTCGTGTAACCTGAAGGTTTAATTGTTTCTTTTAACCCCTTAGTGACAAGACATTTTCACCTTGACTTTCCCTTGGTGACAATGGCTGTTTTGACATTTCTAGGGTGTTTGTGTTTAGCTGTAATTTTTTTCTTTCTCACATACAGTACCCACACAAATTATATGTTGTTTTTATCATCATAAGAAGGGCTTTCATTAGATACCATTATGTTCATCATATCTTATAATTTACTACAAAAAAAATCCTAAAATATGATGAAAAATTTAAAAAAACACACTTTTTCTAACTTTGACCTAAAATATAATTTACACAAATAAAATCATTAAAAAAGACCCCATCTAAATAGTTTCTAAATGTTCTCCCGAGTTCAAAAATATGCATGTTTCCATATTTTTCGGTATTTTTTTGCGAGTTATGGGGCAAAAACCAAAAATAGTGTTTTTTGTTTTTTTCCTATATTGATCTTTTGACCCCAACCCGAACCCAAAATTTAACCCTAACACTAAATTTAACCCCAACTCTAATCCTTATTATATCCCTTAATATTTTTTAACTTTATTTTAATTTTAACCCTATCCCTTATGCTAAAAAATATTTAATTTTAACCCTATAGGCTAACATAGCTAAATAACCTGTTTTTAATTAATTAAATATTTATTTTAAATATTTTCCATTGCAATGCTACTAAACTACCACTTGGACACCCCTGCCTTAGAGTAAGAGGCACTCTGTTAAAACATGTCTATCGGAGGGGATGTGTCCTCACTGCCAATGCGGTAAGACATGAGTAGGAAGAGCTCTGTGGCGGCACCGGGCTAATCACCACACTCAAGACAAGACAAGCATTTTATCTTGCCCCAAAAATATGTAAAAAATTGGATGCACAGGATGCACTGGATGAACAAAAGACTCACTATAAAATGGGGGTCTGCCTACTTCTTAAACCCTAGAACATACAATACAACCCAATTTCATGCTACAGTGTCAAGCAAAAAAGAAGGTGTCTATTCTGCTACACAAAAATGTGACCTTTACTGAACTTAAACTAGTTAAAGACCCTAAAGGGAGATATAGAATCCTCAAATGCCTAATTAACCCTTTAAGGACAGAGTCTTTGAGACATTTTTGTCCATTCTGGACAATGGCTATTTTAATATTTCTGTGCTGTTTATGTTTAGCTGTCATTTTCTTCTTTGTCATTTGCTTTACCCACACAAATTATATATTGTTTTTATCGGGACAAGAAGGACTTTGTTTGGATGCCATCATTTTGATCATATCCTATAATATCATATAAAAAATAAATAAAATATGTAAAAAAAAAACAAAACACAAATGTCCTGAGTTTTGTTTGAAACATCTTCTCCTTATCGACAAAAGCGACCAAAAAAACCTGCTAAATAGATTATACTATTTCTCCTGAGTACAGGGATTTCACCCATGCATAGGTTTGTTGGGTTGTTTGGAGGCTAAAAGGCCACATTTGGGAGGTACAGTTTTTGGTTTTCCAACTTGAAATTTTGACATGCAGACAGCCTGCACCCATGTTCCATTTGGGACATATTTTAAGCCAGCCAGTGTATTTTACCCCATCAACCCATATATTTTTAGACTATTTAGACTATTTTAAATGGTGGTATTTTAACACTTTCCATGCACTAATTCTATCACCAGCCAAATCAAATTTTGTATTAGTAATTTTGTAATGTTATTTTTCACAAACATTGTACTTCAGACATAAATTCACAGATTTTGGTATGTTTCACTGCCAAATAACACCCCAATATGTGTTCAGCAACATCTCCTGAGTACAGGGATACCACCCATGCATATGTTTGTTGGGTTGTTTTTGGGCTAAAAGGCCACATTTGGAAGGTGGGCATTTCTAACTCATAATTTTTACATATAGTCAGCCTGTGCCCATGTTTAATTTGGGAAAAAGTAGACACCCTAGGCTATTTTAAATGGTGATATTTTAACACTTTCCATGCACCAATTCTACCACCAGCCTTTGTCAAAGTTTGTGGTAGTAATTTTATTGTCTACTTTTTCTCACATACATACACACAGATTCACAGATTTTGGTATGTTTCACTGCCAAACAAAACCCCAATATGTGTACAGCAACGTCTCTTGAGCACAGGAATACGACCCATGCATAGGTTTGTCAGCTTGTTTGCGAGTTACAAGGCCACATTTGAAAGGTGTGCTTTTTGATTTTCCATCTTGAAGTTTTGACATGTAGAGCAAGGAAGGGGTTAATAGCTCTTATAAGAGCCTTTGTAGTACTATACAAAAAAATTAACCCCTACAAATGTACAAGCAAGAAAAAATGTTCTGCTGTGCAGTGATCAGTGGCAGGGAAGGGATTAATATACAGGGTACACTATATAAAGGGTATGGATTTTATAAAAGCCCTTGGGTCTCACAATTTTGTGACATTTTATTTAATTTATTACAATTAAAAACTTTTATTTTACATATCTGTCTCTCTCCCTCACTTAAACTCAAGTGAGGAGACGGAGGCAGATCCATATGGGTCAGAACAATATTTACCACTATTGATCTGACCAGGTAATGAATTACAGAAAAAAAAAATTAACCCCTGAAAAATGCACAGACAGCAAAAAATGTGCTGCTGTGTATGATCACTGCGTACACAGCGATCAATGGCAGGGAAGTGGATAAACACTTGAAATGTCTTTTATCAAAGCCCTTGGTTTCTAACAGTTTTTTTTTTTTTTTTTTTTTTACATTATCCGATCTGTCTTTCTCTTTCAATAAAACTATAGTGAGGAGAAGGAGGCAGATCAACACTTGTCAAAGGCAAAATGTAAAAATATTGCCTTTGACTGTATGATAAGTGCTGATCAGAGCACTTATCAAACATGCCTGCACACAGATCACACTGATCTGCTGTGCAGGCATCTACTAGCGCCCCCTAGAGCAACAGAAGTGAAAAAAAATCACTTCCGATGTATTTGCCAGTAGAAGGGAACTGCCATCTCTACAGGCAGCGCTCCCTTTTACAGCCGAATAGGTCACTCAGTAGAGCAACCACCAACGGAAATATAAGTATTTTTAGGTGTTGCTAAGTGCCTCGCATACACAGCCAGTCACATAAATACACACACACACACCTCACATACAAAACCAGTCACATACACACACACACCTCACATACACAGCCAGTCACATACACACAAATGCAAAAGATAAAAGTAGTGCAAAAGAATACAAAGTGCAAAAATAGGTGCAAATGATACTTGCGGTACCACACTAAGCGCAGCCGTCTGAAGCACTCTCCAGAATGCTCATAAAGTATACAGGTAAAAAACAGAATGGTGCAGGATAGTGGGTTCCTTTTAGAAAAAAAATAAAACACAAAATAGTGCAATATGCAATAAACACAGAAGGGATCTGGTGATTGAGGTACTATACGCACTCACAAGTGTAGGCAAATAATATTCATATCTGCTGTGTTGTCTTCAAAGTGATATTTAATAACATTAGTCTGAAAAAAAGAACAGAAAAACACACATGTGAAGGACCAAAAACAATGTTGGATTAACCCCTGCTGTGCAGAATCAGACTCACAAGATATATAAGTTAAAAGCGCATAATAATTCCAATGAAGTACAGGTACACAATACGACCGAATTTTCTTGGAGGTGTAGAAATGATCAGGAGGCAGCAGATGTGTCCATCAATCAGAGAGGGGACAGCAGCCAAAATTTGTAGTCTCTACGCGTTTCACGGTAACCTCTGTCGCTGCTTCATCAGGAGAGAATTTAGAAGATGTTTATTGCATATTGCACTATTTTGTGTTTTATTTTTTTTCTAAAAGGAACCCACTATCCTGCGCCATTCTGTTTTTTACCTACATACACACAAATGCACCTCACATATACAGCCAGTCACATAAACACACGAACCTGACATACACAGCCAGTCATATACACACTCCTCACATACACAGCCAGTCACATACACACACACACCTCACATACACACACACACCTCACATACACACACACACCTCTCATACACAGCCAGTCACATGCACACACACACACCTCTCATACACAGCCGGTCCCATACACACACGCACACACACACCTCACATACACAGTCAGTCACATACATACACACACGCAAACAAACACAGCCAGTCACATACACACACCTTACATACACAGCCACAGAAAAAACTACTTACTGCCTTATTTAAGCATTATTTCATATTTGTACATAAAGTACAATTAATATTAATGTTATTTGAACATATTTTGTTATATTTTTTGCACTCCAGTCTTGGCATTGGACTTTAATTTAGAGCCGTCTTGAAACATACATCTGCAATCATATCAATATCCATTTGCTGCAATGTTAGCCCAGCCCTGCCCTGTCTCCCCCTCCAATATTACAGGATATTCTATGGTTGTAGAAAAGGCATTTGCACTGGATTTTCCTCCTGGAAGTTCTAACACACATGAGCTTCGGCCCCTATAAGTTGGCTTGTGTCTTGTTCATGCACTCCTGACCCTTGTCTAGAATTAGGATTAATGAGGCATTATCTGAGGTGTTTACCATTTCTAATGGTAACCGCCAGGGATGTCCCCTATCTACAATGCTTTTTATCCTCTCCTTAGAGCCCTTCCTAGAAGCGATACGCCACAATCCTGACATTGAGTAGTCTCCTTATAGCTGGCACTCACCACAAATTATGGGCTCTGTGGACAAGTTCTTTTCTTTTTCACCTTCAAGTAGCCCCTTTTTGTGTCCTGGGTCTGGTGCATAGCCAAAGCAATATAAACTTTCTTTTCATTTTCCCATGCACTGAACTTTATACATTAAACGGTAAAACGCATTTTCTTAATACCCAAATGAACAAATAAAATGTTATTTTTTGAATGTTGAACATTGTTGTGTAAGGCTTAAAATTCATTTTAAAAATGAATGATTTAAAAAGTGGCATGAAATTTGAGTTTGCTTGTTTTTAAGTGACTGAATGAATAATTGATTGGTCTGTGTTGTTTTTAAGATGAGATATTCTGGAAGATTGCAGCCGTAAGATGTACAAAGCCAGATACTCCAAATAATTCAAGTTTAATATCTCCTTCAGACATTTCATTAAACTATTTTAAAGGATGAAGACATACATGAGTCCTCCTGTTCCTGTTACCTGAGTCTTCTGACAAGATCTATGGGTGCAATCTTGGTTCCCTGGCAAGACCTGTCAGTGGTCTGGCAATACTTGCAAGCTCGGTGCTCTTGCAAGTCCTGATGCGCAATTTGTGTGGGTGCAATGGCAAGGGATTTGTGGGCAATAATGAAAGTAAAGTATGAGAGTCTGTAAAATATGTTTGTTTGGAGATTATGTCTTATTGACATTGACTGATCTAGTAAAGTCAGTCGCAGGGGTTTTGGAAGAAATCAATGTATTTGGTCGCTTTTCCAACTATAAATTAAATATAAAGAAAACACAAACCCTGAGTTTTAACACTCAAAGAACTAAGACCTTGGAACTAACAAGTGCTTCTGGTAACAGCATACTGACGGGTACAATGAGTAGCTGGTTAACTTGTAAGAGGAAAATAAGATTTCAAAGAAGATCGTTGGTAGTAGTAGTTAACGTTGCTGAAAACCTAATCACAGACATTGCCTTTAGCCATGACTTTAGAGAACAGAATCTGACTTTTACCCAGTTAACGCAAGGAAATAGGACAAAGTCATTAAAACAGGTTATGGATGAATTTGGATTGCACTGGAAAGATGCTTTTGGGGCATTGAGGCTCCTTCATTTTACAAGACATCAAATGTTTCAGTCTAAGGAAGGAAACTTTTTGATACTCTTAGAAAAAATATTTAAGAATGGGCCCAACTCTTGCAGTTTAAGAAACTGGTACTCTCTGTTGGTTGAGATAAAATAAAGCACCGTCCCAACAGCATGGATGAAATGGAGCACAGAATTTAATATTGATAGTGATAGAGAGTTATGGGAGTAAGGGTGGACCCAAACAAGGAAGTCTACCCACTGTATTAACCTACAGGAGTTATAATTCAAGCTGCTGTTTAGATGGTATCTGGTCCCGATATCCCTGAATAGATTTGATTCCCTGCAAAGCCCCATATGTTGGAGATGTCAAAAAGTGGAAGGGAATTATGCCCACATATGGTGGGACTGCATAGGAGTAAGAGAGACTTGGAGAGAGGTCTTTTTGATTTTATCAACTCTTTTATGCTGCTGCCTCTCTATGAGTGCAGAAAGAGCCCTTTTTCATCGAAATTTGGACGGTCTTCAGGAGTAGGGTAGGAAATTGGTATTCCAGCTTTTCCTAGCAATGAAGTTATGCATCTCACGCAAATGGAAACAACCAGAGTCTATAACCTGGAAAAACACGAGAGATCTATTGGGCCATTTTTGCGATATGGAAATGGGTTATTATAAAGTCAAAAATAAAATGGTACAAAACTACAACATTTGGCAACCATGGTGGGATAGGTTCCCCCCTAAGTGTCTTATGAGTTAAACTATCTGCCCAGGAAGCCCCATCGGTCGCATTTCAAATCTAGTCTGAGTCATAAGGAGTTTGAGGGACAATTGACTACTCAGAGATATAAGTGTATGCCATAGTCTTGAGCAACATATGTTCTATGTGAGTTTGTGAGTTTGTCGTATTTGTTTGTTTTTTCTTTTTGTTATATATAGTTAATTATGTTTTGTTTGTTTTGGGGATGGAGATACAGTTGCATAATTTAACTTCATATACTACTTAATGATTATTCCAGACTAGAAATACAGGATGTGTATTTAAGGAATACCCCATGTACCCCTCTACATTCTAATTGGGGGTTTGGGGGGGGGGGGGGGTTGGTGGAGAGATTCGGAGTTGGGAGGTGTCTGAGTGAGGACAGAGAGGGTTAAGGAACAAGGGTAGTGTAAGAAAAGGATGGAAAGGCAGGAAATACTGGGCACCTAAGATAGCACTTTAACAACCATAATCGTTGGCTGTAATTGGCCCCCAATTATGCATTTTATACAGCTCATCTGGACCTTGTATATTGGTAGCTAGATGGAGTTAAATGTTTCCCTTCCTAGAGCACTTCTAATTAAAATTAGTTGAAATAAGCAGGGTAAGGGTTAAAACTGATACGATGATGTTACTTTATCCACCTAACAAACAATATGGCTGATTTGATAAGACTGAGTGTGTTTATACATTGTTTTTATCTATACAAAGGGAAATGTTGGCACCTATATTGAATTGAAATGCCATCCTTAATTGGTGACACAATTCATTTTTACATCAGGCCTGGTAGGAGTGTTTCTTGATTTCCCTCTTTTTGCTATTAATCACTTAGAGGTTTCCAAGGCATGCATTATAAAAAGTCTTTCCTTAAAGCGACACATTTAGAACAACAGGGTTTCTGTTTTCAATAGTAGATTGTTCCACAAAGACCATTTATCCTGATTCTAATCATCTCATTGAACAACATTTTTTTGACCCAAGTAATGGTAATGACCATTGTGAATAAAATCACCCTTTTCCAGCAAACTTCTACACTGCCAGGGAAGATTATATGCAGTCTGGTTGGGACCAGATACCAGCAATTCAGGATCTTATAGTTTCCACAAAATGTAAGCAAAGTATCCACGTATAGACTGACCTTAATTAATTAACCTAGCTTTCTCGTGGTTTTTAATAACCCAACCTCTATCCATGCCTCAATTACCAGAAATCTGACCTCAGATTAAAAGCCTTTTAATCTAATGTATGTGAACACTTCTCCACTAGCAATGTTATATTTGTTAGAAATGTGTTCAAAAGTGTTTAATCTTTCTCCCTCATATAGATCTTTAATATATTAAAATCCTATTCTTAACCAGCTTCTAAGATTTAGGTCTGTTATTAGAGCACCAAGAATGTTAAAAGGCAAACGTAGCAATACTTTCTTATTCAACTTCACAGCTCCTTTTAGTTTTTCCCTTACGGATCTCACATCCTCTAAAATACAACCCCTTTTTTCTTTCTTAAATGTTAAACCGTTTAGCAAATCAGTTTGCCAGAATACTGAAATTAAATCACAAACACCATAATACTGTTGCTCTATATTATACCATTGCTTCTTTTTGCTCTATTATTTTTGTAAAACTAGCGCATTTGAGATCATGTTGGCTGTTTAATACTCCTCTAGATATGGTGCTCCTAGAAATCTCTGATTGACCTACTGTGTAATACATTTAGCTTGTATATGCGACTTCTTTCCTTGAGAAATAAATCTGTTCATTGATGTCTGGATCATAGTGATCCATGTTTTTGGAATCCTAATCGATATCATTTTAAACATTTATGTCCATTTAGGTAAGTTGTATGCTTTTAGAACATTAATTCTTCCCAAAGGTTTCCAGTCAAAAATATGTTCTATTATGTAATAACTATGCCTCAACACTGCTTGTGACTGGCAGAGTGTGTTTTAATGCGGGTTATGCATAGAGAACAAATATAAAGCCCTTTGTCCTTTTATGTGGAAATAGTGTATTATTCAGCTGTGTCTTAAAAATGCAATTTTCCTATTCTGAAATAATAATGGTGCGGTGCTATGACCCTGGCATAGTGTTGATTTATACTGTGTAACTGGTTCCTTAAATTAGGCCCTGGCATGGTGATGCCCCTTGTCTAGCAAACATTGTCAGCAATTGGAGAGGTATGAGGGTTGAAATTTTAAATTACATTTTTCTTTACATATTTTTATTCTATTTGAAATTTGGTTACATGAGCAAGTACTGTGGTTGCAATTTGGGTTCTCACAACCTTTATTTGCAAGTAACGTAATGTATAGGTTAAAACAAATGAAGTCCCAGAATATCCACCCAAGTCCCAAAAAATGAAATAGGAAAAAGAAAATAGAAAGGGGGAATGAGCAGACGGGAAAAGCTGCTAGTTATATTAAAGGTGGTTCCCAGTCCATCCTTGTTAAAATCTTGAAAATATGGATAAATAATTGTGCACAATAAAGGAAAGTAACAATGAGTGGCAAAAAAAGTAAATAAGAATTTAAAAATATAAAAATAAATGACAGAAAAGAGTGATTTTTAGAATTGTAATAGATAATATTACAAAAACATGGTACACATAGAAATATGCAGAATTTCAAAGATTCACCTGCTCTATATTGTAATGAGCAGGCATTGACCAGGCACATGTTAGTCAGTGCTCGTCTGAACTTAAGTAATAGCACCACATGAAAATGAAAAGTGGTTCAAGTAGACCTCAACATGGGTGAAGTGGCAAAACAGCTTGCACAAAGCTTGAACAAAGTGGGCAGAGTTATCATTATGTCTGCTTTGCTTCAAGCAGTGCCCATAAAAGTGCCTTGACTGCCTAATGGCCAGTCCTTCCCATCTGTGGGCGCTATGGATCAGCAGCTCCGTCATCACACTGCTAATCCATGGTCTTTACTTAAAATATGACCCATATTAAACCAAAACCATTGTAGAGTTTAAAATAAATAAGGTTACGTGTAAAGAGTGGTTTTATTGCATTAAACACTGATTTTTTTTTATCAGATTCACAACAATTCTGGGGGTTTTATACACAAAAAAATTAATAGTGTCTTTAGCATCAGCCTCACATCTGAAGTTTCTTACATTGATTGATTTGAAAAAAAACATAAGCAAGAGCAGTATGCTGATATCTTGTCAATGACATCACAAGATTCTATGATGCCATGTAGTTTTGATTCAAATCATCACAAGTTCTGAGAGCGGTTAAGTTACAGGCTGATATATTATCAGACGTGATACATATATTGCAAGATGCCTAAAAGCCAAAGCTACAGCGTTCACACATCCGAACCTGATATGGAACATCGTATGATGATGAAGAGGAGCAGGGAGAGCAATGAAGAAGGAAGGGGAAGAAAAGAGAAGAGGAAGAAGGAATGTGAAAGAAGAGATCAGGGCAGCTGGAAGACGGTATGTAAAAGAAGAAGAGAAGAGGAAGAACAAGAAGAAGAAAATGAGAAAAGATATAAAATTGAAGAGGAGAGTAGACCAGGTACAGGATTTAGGAAAGCAAGAAGTTGGCGATCAGTGTAAATGTTCACTTGTTCAATGCCATAGATAGTCTAGATCTAAGATGGTAGGACTAAGACTTTAAGTGGCAGTTATATGTATTTGTTATATGGTTTAGTAATATGATTGTTTTTTATTCAATAAGGAGGAAGTAAACACCATGAAGTCGCTGGAACATCTGGGAAACCGACACCACTTTCAGCAGCATGCTTCAACTTTCATTCTGAGCTTGGAAGGGGCAATTTTGGAAAAGTGAGTAAAGTATAATTTAGTATGGTATACCGGTGCATTTTTTGTGGTGGAAACTGGGGTCAAGTTAGGGAATGACATTGAAGTATAGTTTGCATACCTCTCAACTGACACTATTTAGTGCATATATTCCTCTATGTCCATCATTTGTTTGCATGTTCAGAATTTTCATTTGTATAAGCAGGGGCGGACTGACCATGAGGGAATTCAGGCACTGCCAGATGGTTGTGCGATCGGGGTGGGGGTCACCAGGTCACATGACATAATCACGCAACATCACGTGACCTTGTGCAGCACTGTGTGAGCTAGTGTTCACATCAGACTTCATTTTCAAACGTTGTCACATGCGTGACAAGCAGACATGACACTTTCATTGACTGGGTAGTGGGGGTGTCAGATTAGGAATTGTGTGGGTCAGATTAGTAAGTGTGGGGGTCTGATTGGGAATTCTGGCAGTCAGATTGGCATGTTAGGGGGCAGATTGGGAAGTAGGGGGGAGATTAGCAAATATAGGGTCAAACAGGGAAGAATGGGTCAGATTGAAAATATAAGGGTCATACTGGTAAGTAGAGGTCAAAATGGCAAAGTTGGGGATCATATTGGGAAGAAGGCATCAGACTGGAAAATTTGGGTGTCAGATTTGTAAGAAGGGGTCAGATTGGCACCTTTGGGGTGAGATTGGGTATTGAGCGGGTCACATTGGGTAGATGTGGGGCAGATTTGGAAGAAGGGGGCAGATTGTACTGTTTGGGGGTCAAATTACAAAAGGAGGGGGCAAATCTGAAAGTCTGGGGGTGTGATTGGAAAGATGGGGTGTGATTGTGAAGTGTGGGGGTGAGATTGGGAAGAAGGGGGCAGAATGGCACATTTGGGAGTCAGATTGGGAAGTGGAGGTCAGATTGGCAAATATGAAGGTCATATTGAGAAGAAGTGGTCAGATTGGGAAGAAGAGGGTCAATGGTAAGCCTGAGGACATGTAGTGTGTGGCTTATTTGGAAGTAGGGGGCATATTGGCATATTTGGGGGGCAGATTTGGGTGGAGGGGGCTGATTTGGATGTTTGGGAGGATCGGTCAGATTGGCACATTTGGGGGGCAGATTGGTAAGTAGGGGTCATATTGGCAGGTCTGAAGTTTAGACAAAATTTGGGGGTCATACAGGGAAGAAGGGGCAGATTGGAAAGTTTGAGGGCAGATTAGCAAGTGTGGGTGTCAGTTTTTGATGAACGTGGCAAAATGGGAAGTGGGGGTCTGATTGGTAAATTTGGTGGTCATACTGGGAAGAATGGGTCAGATTGGTAAGTAGGGGACATATTGGAAAGTCTGGGGGTCAGATTTGGAAGTGTAAGGGGATGCATTGGCAAGTCTGGAGAGGATACATTGACAAGTGTATACATTACTGATAATTTTGCCATTTAATGCCATGTTTATACATTACTGCTTATTTTTCCATGATATGCCAAGTTTATACAGTGTGCCATGTTTTACCAAGTGTATACTCTACATCTCATTTAGACTGAGTGTGTTTGTATGTGTGTGATACTACGTTGTGAAACCAGCTGTATTGTTTGAGAGTGCAGGACTGGAAGAGAGCTGGCTTACAAGAGAGAGAGAGAGAGAGAGAGAGAGAGAGAGAGAACAGGGCCAGGCAAGAGAGAGCTGGCTTGTATTAGAGTGGGAGAGAGTGAGAGGTTGGGAGTGAGATGGCTTGGAAGAGTGAGAGTGGAACAGAGTGCAAGACTGGGAGAGAGATGGTTTGGAGGAGTGAGAGTGGCATAGAGAGATGGCTTGGTTGAGTGAGAGTGGGAGAGAATGCAGGGCCTTCCCCTCACATTCAACACTCTTTAGTCAGAGCCGCAAAACTGTGTATGGGGTATGTGTGTTGGAGGGTGAGAAGGGGACAGCAATGTGTATTTGTCATATGTGGCATGATAGAGAAATATGTATATATTTATCATTGGTATGATATAGAATTATTATGTATATATGTCTCATTATCATGATATAGAAAGATTATGTATCTATTTCTTACTGGCAAGATATAGAAAGACTATGGATATATTTCTCACTGACAAAATAAAGAAAGATAATGGATATAGTTATCATTGATAAGCGATATAGATTATCGATATACTTACTTACGATATACTTACTTTGTGGGTGCTAAAGTTGAATTTAAAATGTATGTTTTAAAATATGGTTCTATTTATCCACCTTTTCAGTGTGAAATAGAAATGTGAATAAATTGAACCATTTATTGGGGGGGGGGGGGCTTGCCATGGGAAATGCATGTGGCGGTACAAGGGGGCCCCATGCCCATCTATTGCCCTGGGGCCACATGAGAGGTCAGTCTCAACCAGATGAAGATTTCATATTTAGAATAACCTGTTAGATTAGTAAAACAGCTACATCAGGACTGATTTAAGTTTAATAGGTTAATCACACATATTTGGAGCACTACTAAATAGACATGTGCATTCGTTTTCGGACTAATGCATTTTCGTCCGAAAATTGCATTTTCGTCCATTCGTCCGAAAAACGAATAACGAAAATGCTAAACTAACGAAAGCCGAATTAACCAATGATTAATAAACGAAAATCATTTGTCCATTCGTCGATTCATGCTATTGACATTCTATAAACCGAAATAGAGTCGGTTTATAGAATACCAATAGCATTACATACATTCCATAAACCGACATAATGAACGACTTTCGGTTTATGGAATGCATGTAATGCTATTGCTATTCTATAAACCGAAATAGAGTCCTGATTCATATGAATAGGTCAATAGACCTATTTGTATGAATGAGGACTCTATTTCGGTTTATAGAAAGCCAATAGTATTACATGTATTCCATAAGCCAAAAATCTATAAACCGAACGACATTCGGGTTATAGACTTTCGGTTTATAGAATACATGTAATGCTATTGCTATTCTATAAACCGAAAGTCTAAAGAATTTCTTATGAATGGGGACTCTAGTTCGGTTTATAGAAAGCCAATAGCATTAGATATATTCCATAACCCGAAATTCTATAAACCGAACAACGTGGTAAATGCTCTGTATCTTTGAGTTCATCTTTATGTCTATAACTATTTCATTCAGTAATAGACTAATAAAAGGGTTGGGCAGGTTGTGGGTAGGGGTACTTAGCACTTGGGTCCTCTGGTGAACATGACTGATGATATTGATGGATTACAGTTTCAACCAGGCACATGTTCAAAAGTATGCCCAGGCCAGGGCAGTCTTTAATATTGATTGGAACCCTGGACCCTGCCACCACATGTATAATTGCAAAATGTATACCTTCGACTTATGCAACACTGCAATACAAGCACTCAGTGCCTGTATTACATAAGTATACAATTATATTAGAGAGCACTTACATATGGTAAGCAGCAATTGACATTAAAATCCAGCTATTACAGTAATGATATGTGGCACTGATATTATAATTATGAAATGCATATTTAACGTTTGTTGAGATATGTTAAAGAAAATGAAACAAATGACAGAATGTTTCTTAATAAAGATGTATTAATTTAACAAATCATTTTGCTGAAGTACACATAGAAACATAGAATGTGTCAGCAGATAAAAACCATTTGGTCCATCTAGTCTGCCCAATTTTTTGGAATACTTTTATTAGTCCCCCGTTCCCAGTCTTATAACTAGGATAGCCTTGTGTCTATCCCATGCATGCTTAAACTCCTTCACTGTGTTTACCTCTACCACTTCTGGTGGAAGGCTATTCCATACATCCACTACCCTCTCAGTAGAGTAATACTTCCTGATATTACTTTTAAATCGTTGCCCCTCTAATTTAAGACTACGTCCTCTAGTTGAATAAAGAATGGTTACTCTCTCAAACTGTAAGACACAATAGAACTTAACCATTGCACTGCATGGTATTGTATCATTTGATAACATGTCAACATAGAATATATAGAGTGGTTACTCTCTCAAACTGTAACTTTTTTTTAGCACCACAGGTCCCTCCCACTATCTCTCATCACACTCCGTCCAGCACTACTTACACCTCCCACCTCATTACCTTGCCCTTGGACTAGGTACTAATCCCTGGTGGTCTGGTGGGCTGCAGGGTTCTGTGCTTGCCGCAAACAGCACAAATGCCTTATCATGGGGTCACATGCTGCACAGGACATTAATGAATCAGAACATTGTGCTCGGACAATTTATCATTCACAGTTTTATAAAGCAGTGAAAAATAGCTTTAAACATATAAAAAGAAAACACATTTCTTGGTTTAGTCATGTTGTTAATATAAAATAGCAACAAGTGTTCTAATACATGTTAAAACATAACCTTTATTAGTTATTAACAATCTTAACCCCTTCACGACAATTCCCATACATGTATTGCCTCGCAATGCAATACATTGCCTTTACCATGGCACAGTCACTGCATTTAGAACCATCATTGTTTTCCTGTAAGGTTCATAATTGAGCCTATACAGGAACAAACGAGAAAACGGAAGCAGCTAAGGCAATGCAGTGCTAGCGAAACGCGTAGGCTTGTTATTTTTCTCACCGGGTAGGAGCACTGCATTGCCTTAGCTGCTTCATGTTCCAGTAAATCACGTTTTGCAGCATATCCCGTGTCTGGCTATTTTTTGCTTCTTTCGGAGCCTCTGCTACTTACCTTTAAACTCCGTTTTCTCCTTTGTTGTTGTTTACCCGACGGAAGCGCCGGGACAGCAGTAAGGCTCCTTGGCATCACAAAGGATTTCCTCTGTTTTCTCATGAGTTCCAAGTCACAGGGACCGGACCTCCGTTTTTGGTATACAGGAAAGCAAAAAAAAAATAATCTACCAAAGTGACCAACTCTGGAGTTAGGCTGCCGAAATGGTAACCTCAGTCCTCCACACACACTTCTAAGGGGATTACTTCAGTTTATTTTGGAGCTTTTTTGAGAGGACCTCGGGTATATCAGAAACAGCCAAATTCCTCCCAAAATGGCCCAAGCATAAATTAAATAAAATAAGTAAAATAATGTATTATATATAGATAACAATAAAGTAAATGAATATAACATAATCTAAAATATACTGTTTTTAAATTTAGACATGTTGGTTCAAATATGTATCAGTAATAACTCATCATGTAAGAAGACACCCAACAATGTTGGTATTTATACCCCATTTCCCCTCCCTTTTTTATAATCTCTCTTTCATGGGGAAATCGCAATATTGAGCAGCCAAATAGTTTATTTCTCCGCAATTCAGCTTTATGCCCCAATTTGGCCTGAATTTGGGCCATCTCACGGCATACTGAGTTGACTCTACTGTCTACTAAACATAACTATGTGTTCTATATCTCACTTTGGCCTCTTCTATTCCTTTTTGCCTATTTCAGGTGATGCTCGCCTCCACCAGAAACTCCAGGAAAATTGTTGCAGTGAAGATCATCAGAAGGAGAATCAATCACGATAATTGTAGCAGCTTAATGAAAGAGAGGAGAATCCTAGCTGTGGCTAATGGGAGCCTCTTTCTTTGTCACATGCATGCTGCTTTTCAATCTGAGGTATGCAGTGGTTTATTCATAATATTCATAGCTAGGACACTAGTGATGAAAATTGGTGGCATTATAGGAGAACATCTTGTTATTCAGGTTTATAGAATTATATTTGGCGGCACATCTTACTTTTATACAGTGTGAAGCCTTTTGAAAGGCCTGGTTAGTTTTTTTTTCTTTCGTAAATTTTTTTATTACAGTTTTACAATTCAACATTTATAACATATAACATTAATTTCAATAATATTATATCTTTGTATAAAACAGACAACATTTAAAATATATCACACAACATAACATATACCAACATAACATAATACAAACCAAACCTAGCCAGAGTTTCTTTTCCCTCAATTTCCTCCAGATGAGGGAGGAATAAGTTAATAAGGTGAGAGGGTATGACTTTAGAGAGGCCTCTACAATCTATTCATCCCTCTTCTATATCTGTCCTAACATTCGGGGTTGTCATCTTTCCCTAGTTAGTAATTTATTTATTCATTTATATATTTCTCCTATACAGCCCATCCAGAATTGGCTATTCTCCATATTAAGCTGATAGGAAATCTTTTGATTTCAATCTCTTTCATGTGGAAGTTTCTATCTTCTTCCATGATCTCGCAATTAGGGCTTTAGTTGCTATTAAAATATGTGTAATAATATAAGTGTCATTTATACTGGTTTTAGGCAATCCTAGGTGCAAGAGTGCAGTTGTCGGTCCTTGTGGGTACTAAATACCACCTAACTATCAACTTATATTGGAGTTCCATAATGTTTAAACAATAAATGTTCTTTTTTATCTATGGGATGATGTTAAGCCAGTCGGCAGGCAGAATTGCCGATCCAGTATCTATTTCCCATTTATTTATTAGGTTAGCTATCTGCCTAACCATTGTCAGAACTTCTTGTTCAAAAATATCGCCCTGTATCAAATCTTTAAGGTTATTTACAGGATTCAATAATTCTTTCAAACCTCTTAATTCTTAATTAGATATTTAAATATATCCCTTGGGACTAATGTCTGAAATTATTTTATTTTCTTATCTAATAATTAATATATCTGAGAAACTATTTTCTATATTGTGATCCAAGAATCTAATATCGCAGCCTCTCCATATCTTTTTACACCACATTAGTCCATATTCTGATTTAAGGTTCTCCCAAAATCTGAGAATTGTTGCAGTGATTTAGTTCTTTTTCCCAGGCCTATTAATAGAGGTCTTGAATTTTTGGGGTCTGTCCACAGTAGCATAGATAAATCAGGTACTCCTATTTATCTCCATGATTCCTCCCCCTCTTTATTAAACCATTTGGAGAGATGTTTAAAAAGGGCCGCAGTGATAATTTTTTATATAACCTCATAAAAAATACTGTAGAAACCATCCTGGCCTGGTGCTTTATTATTCTTAACTTTATCAATTGCAATCTTTACTTCTATTTCTGAGATGGGTTTATTTAGATCTTGTATCTGGTCATCTACTGGCGCAGGTAATTTGCATTTTTCCAAATACTCTTGAATTTGGTTTTCTTTCTTTATTTTTTATTTTTTAATTTCTGGATATGGGATGAATATACATCTAGAGGGTTTTCTTTTTTCTATTAACCTTGAGAAAGATATATATCCGACAGGGATGCCCCTTCTATCTTTCTGGCCCGTGTGGCCATTTTAATTAGATGTCCTCTAAAGACACACTTAAATGTGCACCAGATCTTTTCATGTGGTATCTCAGGGGTCATGTTCTCTTTAAAGAAATATTCTGTCAATTCTTTGATGTATAGTCTATTTTCTTCAGTTTCTAATCATCTATTGTTCAGTCTCCATAATGTATAGGGTTCACTATATTGTCCCTCCCCTATTTGCCAGACTAGAGCATTATGATCTGCCCATGGTATCTCTCGAATGTCCACTTTATCAATTATTTTTAATAGATTTGGGTCTGATAGACACAGATCTATTCAGGAGAACGAGTTATGGACTCTTGACCAGTGCGAAAAATCACATGTATCTGGGTGAAAAGTCAGCCATACATCATGGACGCCATTTTTTTTATGAACATCCTAAAATTTTGGGCTTGTCTCATCACACCCTTTAATAAAGTGGCATGCCTTGGTAGTTTTTTGTCTAAACTTGGCTCTATGACCATATTAGCACTTTTTCACCTTTTCCATTCTCTCTATTACTTGCGTTAATGTTTCCATTTGTGCATTGTTTGGGGCATATATATTAACCAAAGTAAATAATTGTTGTTAAATTAAAGTATCCCTATGTTATATCTTGCTTCAGGGTCATTTTCCAGATATATGGTTTTAAATTGTAAGACACTGGTTATCAGGATTGATACTTCCTTCTTCTTTTCATTCTGCAGGGAGACTGAAGACACAATTCTGTATCCCCTAAATTTCATTTTTTTCAATATTTGCTATTTTCCAGTGGGTCTGAGACATACATAATTTTTTTCTTTTTTGAGTAGATCAGTGAGAATTGCTCTTTAATAAGGGGAATTCAAACCCTGAATGTTTAAAGACAAAAATATAATCATTATCTAACTTGTTTCCCATCTCCACCCTCTCCCATCCCCCCCTCGATTGTATCATATCCCAGGAATACAAAAAAAAAAAATGTAATGTCATAAGATCAATTACAAAAACACACAACTAAGATTATCAACTGTCCCCCCCCCCCCCCCCCCCATCTGAGGCCTTGGCAAATATGCCTCCGCCCTTCATTGAGTAGAACTTATTGTACATACAGTGAAAAGGAAAGTTATAAAACCTTCCAGCAAGAGGGCATGTTGCGAGATACTTATTAAGCCTTCTAATACGGTTTAAAAATATTAAGCATTTTTCTAACTTCTATGGGCCCAGACTCTGCAAAACTAGAAAGGGCTATAGTGGAGGGTAAATTAGTAGGACCAGGGAAGAAAGCTCTATTAAGCTATTAAATCATTGTGAGAGGGGGAGAGGAAGAAGAAAAAAGTTACTCAATATAAGAATAATCAAAGCAAGAATACAAAATAACATTAAATAAAAAAACATAATATTTTATCATGATATCAATATATACACTTTAATTTACATCAAGTTTTAGTTTCAGATCAACAACTCAAAGTTAGATGTCAAATTAAATATCAAGTGCAATACTCCTTTAACTATTACAAGATTCCGATGTTCTGTTCTTCAGCATATGATATTTTTGCACTCCCCGTTGCCACTAAATCACAATAATACATGGAGTATAAATACTTGAACTTTTGGCAGCATTTAATCTACCCCAATATGTGATTCATGATCACAATAGCCTCCTCTGGCTACAATATATCTGTCTACAATCTACTAAAGCCATACTCTCTTGCTTACCATATAAACACCTCATCCATACCTCCCTTCCACTAATATGGCCTCTTCCCACACCATTAACTCTATTACCTATATACTGTTAACTTGGGGGCTGTGTATCATGATTCATGCTGCTGTTTCTGTCATGTAAAATTTCCCAATTTGACATTACAGTTCCATGCATTCTTCGTGTTAGAGCACCTGGCAGGAAGAAACCTTCTATTTCATTTGCAACCCACCGGCTACCTGGAGATGAGTCGAGTTGTGTAAGTAATGGGGGGAAAGGGGAGTATCTTTTTTGTGTTGTGTTTAACCTGTTTGCAGGTGGTGGTAGGATGCACTATGCTGTCCACAAAATCAGTGTGCCTTGCTGACCGTAAGACATACTTTAAAAAGATTTCTCCCATTAGAGATTGGTTGGAGAGTAATCCAATAGTAATCTCAGTTTGGGACCAAACCCCAGTGTCATTTTTCAATTGAGCTGCTCTTTTGTAATGTAAGATCCATTGCAAATATATGTGCATGAAGTGTGTATATATAATCCAGCATGAGCCTTATTAGCTCACAGATGAATATAGTAACTATTGAACTGAAGCCATTTCGTCCATTGCTGCATTTGTTTAATTATTTCAATTCGTATGAATAGAAATTACATCTATGTTCAATACATAATATAAATATGGGGAATTCAGATGATAGAGCCAAATTCCCACCGAATTTCATCTGAAAACTAACGGTAATGTCACCTAAGCTCAATAGTATAAGGTTAGGGAATTTGGATGAAAGAGAAAAATTTCATACACACCTTATACTATTGAACTAAGGCACAATTTTCATGAATTTTTGGATGACGTTCGGCCGTAAATCGATTCTTTCATCCAAATTCTTATGCTATTGAACTTTGGTGAATTTTTCAATTGTATGAAATAGCAGCATTGTGAAAAATATACATAAAAAAATAGTTACCACTAGGTTTGGCAAAACATTACGACAAAATTGTTGTATGAAACAAATTAAATACACCAGGTTTTCTGCTTTTTAAACATGTGTGCTTTTGAATTTTGGAATGGATACTGCAATACTACCCCAAAATGTGAGATAAGCAAACAAAATCAGTCTTTAAAAATTTGGAAACTTGGTTATGGTTTTTGCCCTCTAACACTCTAACAGCATGCAACACCAATGTATGTGTGATATTTCTGTAATAGTTCCTGTATATGTTTTAGAGGTTTTTCTATAGCAGCACCTGACCTGAGAAAGAAATCCTATGGCAGTGTTTGTGAAAAAAATACAGCAAAAAAAAACTACCTCTACCTAACTTTTGCAAAATGTTGTGGCAAAACTGCTATATAAATAGCTACCTCAAATGAAATCACCCAGCTTGTCTGCTTTACCAAGAATATATGCTTTGGTGGGGGCATTTTGGAATAAGTCACTGCAATACTACCCAAAATGTTACAAATAAATCTGTGAAAATTCCAAGTTTGGAAACAACAGAATGCTATTTAGAATTTGTGCCCTCTAACTCCCCAAAAGCATGGGGGCATTGGGATTTGTGAAAACATTTTGAAAAAATAAACTACCCATTACTTTGGCAAAAATGTTCTGGCAAAATGGCTGCATGAAACATCTGAAAGTATTCCATATCAAATGCTATGTGCATTTAAAAAAGTTTATAGAATATTTGACACTAAAAACACAGCATAGCCTTGAAAATAGAAAACAAAACCTGCATCTTGGAAACATACGTTTAGATCTTCAGTAAGTAAGTGCCAAAACATAATGAAAACATTAAACGCGTTTAGTCTTTATCTTGTCTCACCGTTCCTGCTCTATGTTTTTTATCAACTGTCGTGAAGGACCAATACAATATTGATACATGTTTTCACCTTATGAACATCAAGCCTCTTTCTTTCGGGATGTTAAGCTGGCACTCCCATCGTTTTTTCCTACCTGTGGTTATATGAAGTCAACCTATAGCTGGCATGACATCACCAGCATTGTTATACCACAAGAGCTGTTAGGACAGTATATAAAATTATGCTTTTTGGCCAGTTCTGGGCATATTACGTCAATACTATGGTGACTGGTGCAAGCTGCAGTTACAGTATGTACAGGAACATCTTATTATCATGGAGCAAATACATTGTGGTGTACTGAGGTAGTCCTGAATATGCATCAATTGGGCCGAATTGGGGGGGGAGGGGTGAATTCCGCTGAACTTCAGCTATTCTATGTGACCAATTATGGTTCAAATTTGTCAATTTCATCCCCCACCCCCCTTGCCAAATTCGGAGTGAACATTTGTGCCTTTGTGGTATAGTGAAAACATCAGAGTACTTGGCTGGATAATTCATAGGATTCCTTCTATTTCAGATCAAAGAAGCCCTTGTTTTGTGAAGAAATGATCGTTGGTTTAGCTACACATGGATTCCCTCATTATTTTCCCAGGTGCTGTTTTGAATCTTAGTTGCATATTTTTTCAGATTAATGACATACTAGAAGAAAAACTTTTGGAGATCAATTGTCTTATTTATGGCAGAATATTATTAGAACATTTGTGAGTGCATAAGATACACATATATATAGTCATCATTGATGTGTTGTTTTTAAACTTTTCCCACATGTGATTCTGCGCTTCTCCAACTATATACCGATTTTCTACCTAAGTACATTGAGGAGCAATAGGAGCAGGCACGTTCATTAGTGTGGGTATTATTACATTTGAAAATTGGAGTGCCATATTTTGACACTTTTTTGCTTGCTATGTGAAGGAACCTCTTGCTTGTCTATGGAAACAGATTAGAACCCTTAACTATGTGGATTGGGCTGCTTCAGTGCTGACATCAGCAGATCGCAGGTCCTGATATGTACAGCCAGAGGTGAGGGCTGTGTAGTGGCTATCTTGGACTAATTACCTAGATTGAGTTGATTGAGTTCTGGATGACAAGCTGACATGTCGCAAGTCTCTTCTGTTGTATTAAGATCCCCATCCTTCTTGATATGCTCTCTACTATAGGTAAACACCTTAGGGTGTAATGCACAGGCTTTATTTTCATAGCAGTTTGTATGCAACATATCGATATATTTGCAGGCACTATAATGCACCATTATACAGGAGTAATTTTCACATGGGTTTAATGCATTTGTTTACGCTGTATACATGATTCTGTAGTATATTGTTTACGCTGTATACATGATTCTGCAGTATATTGTTTACGTTGTATACATGTTTCTGCAGTATACTCCAAATCCCAGTTTATTGATCCATCTCTTTTCCCACTACCTTTATTTTATTACACTCATTTAAACCATCTCCTCCCGCACTTTATTAATTTCTCTTTCTTTCTTTTCTCTTCGCCTCACCCTTTCTATTTCTTCTTCTTTTCTTTTTTTTAAACTTTCTTATCACAACCTTTCCACATGGACGAGCTTTATGCCTGCAATTACAACTTTGCTGACGTTATTGCTGATAGTTGAACCGTACTCTGTTACCCATATTACACTGATTGGTGTAAAGTTTTTATTTCTTTATGTATTTATCATTGAAAAAATATTAATAAACAAAGTTTAAACAGAAAAAAATGGCACAGGGCATCAGTACCTTTCATCACTGGATTGGTTTAACTAATTGCAGATCCACACCTATTAGACAGGCATAAAACTTCATAGCCATTCCATATGTCATTAGGGGTCCTGTTTAAAACAGTTTTTAGTGTATTTAAATAGAATAAATAATGTGGTTGTTCTTTTCAGCTTCTTAGGAAAGATCCAGACCACCGCCTTGGGGTGCAAGGTAACATCAGAGAGCACCCATTCTTTCAAGACATCAACTGGGTGGAATTGGAAGATGGAAAACTGGAACCTCCTTTTAAACCCAGTGTAGTAAGTACATGCTACTGTATATGCTGCCAGATATTAAATAGCATTGTTTCTTTATTATAATAATTAGTATCAGTGCTGAATTCATATATTCAAAATCCCAATGGTATCATCCTCCTTTAGGGCTAGTACCTCATTGTCCCAGGTTGCATCTCCAGGTACTTTGATCTATGCACATGTATTTTACTGGTTCATGGAACTGATAATCTACATCCCATCCCAAATCTCTCATGATCCTCTCTTTTTGGGAGCATTGTGGAGGATAATGGCCCTGAGTCCTCCAATGACAAATAATTATTGTAATGGGACGGCTACCCAAGGCGGTAGCACCTTCATCCGTTGTAGGAAATCATCTTCTTGGCCCTGATTAAAGTTCAGCATCCACCCAGCAAGTCTTTCTGGAACCTTGCTCTTTGTACCCAAATAGCAGACTGGACCACTAGCAGTTAGGTACAATAAGAATGAACAATATTTATTTGTCAAACAGCATAGACTTATATGCACACAGATATGACATCAACTAGGGGAGAGGCACAGGGAACTAATTATAACATGTAAGCATATAACAATAGAAAACCTAACATAAAACAGGTAATTTAATACAGGACAACGTTACATAAAATAAACATGTCATCTTTAGATCCAGACCTCCAGACTACAAGGGACAATAGATGGTTCAGAGGATAGTAAACATTTAGTGATTGGATATACACATTTCAACACTAACATTTAATGACATGTCTTAACCTGGAGGAAATACAATGAATAGAGCAAAGGCTTGGTTCCAAGGTCCACATCCTGGCTGACATCCTGAGTGAGCTTGTGTTGAAGACCACCTGTATTGAAGCAGTGTGTCACTGATGGCCCCAAAGTCTGTACCCCCAAATATAGCATATCCAAAGAAAGGGTCCGTAGTCCACAGGGAGGTGTTTGGACATCAGGACCCTCCAAGAACCCCAGTCACGCAGACTGTCATGATTCACTTGACAATTATAATGTATTATTGTATATCCAGTGCATTTCTTGGATAAGTGCTGGAAACTGGGCCCACTCGATGGAAAGAAAAAAAACTGATATATTAGAGAGTGATCCAGAAGTTGTGGAGATGTACATGAAAGGCATTGGAAAGTGGTACGTGACATTATGTCCCCCTTATCCATTCAGTGACAAAGGCGGTGTCTTAAGGCCTGTTTGAGAGGTTCATTCCTCTCAAACGGCATAGTCCTTAAACAGCACCACTTTGGTTTGCTTACTCGAAGGCCTTGAAGTGTCTGTGGCCATTTTAGAGGTGCATTCATCTCAAACTGCATAGTCCTTAACCAGCACCAATTTGGTTTGATTACTCTTTGGAACTATTCATTTAATTTAATTTAGCAATGGGACAGTTTCTGATACAATTTGCCGTGAGAAAAACAAAACAGGCATAGCAACTGCGACCAGGCCTGCCACTCCAGGAGCCTGGGTGACCCCTGCTGCTGCCTCCTTAAAATCGACTAACTGCAGGTGACACTCATTGAGTTCGAACCCTACAAAACATGGAGTGTCAACTGGATGTGTGTGTATCCTTCCACCCTCAAATGATGACATTAGCATGCCACCTTGTGATCGCACACTAAGCACAGGAGGATGCCAGCATCATCAATCGGGATTGGATTAATGTGTGCTCATCCACTTTGACATTTGTCTTGCCTGAACAATCAGTCCCCTTCAGTTATGATGTCTCTTGGACTCTTTGCCAACAAATATGTAAATTATATGTATTTGCCTAGCTGAAAGTGAACACAAGTTTTGCAAATAAAAGTTTTACTGTAAAATGGATTACATACACACTTTCTTTTTCATTTTGTTATTATATGAAATTTGTATTTGCTTCTTTGCTGAAATCAGTTAATGTTCTCTCTTTTTTAGCCACCAGATGATGATGTCATGGGGTGCCTTACAAAGCCTGCATCCTGGAAGAAAGACATAAAATGCAAAGAAAAGGACCACCAATTAATCCCGGACTTTTCCTTTCAAGACCCAAATTGGTGTCTTGAATTTCAATAATTTTAAAAATATATAAAAACATAAAAATATAATAATTATAATAATAATAATTAATTATATTAATTATAAATATAGATAAGTAGATAACTAGGATAAATAGTTGCATTACATGCATCACATTAGACTAGATCTTAATGGCAGTGTAAGATACTTTAAAAGGAAATACATACATAATTGAACTTTTTCTGGGCTTGGAGAGAGAGGGTAACATATTGCACACCACTTGGTAGCTAGGCATCTTATTCATTAAAGGATTACTAAAATAAGGGATCATTCATTGAATGTCCTAACGGTTTGACAGCAATATCCTGTTTTTCTTCTTAAAGTGTTGATTTCTAGGTATTTGGTGCGGCTCAGTATGTCTCCTTAACCCATTTTTTTGAGGACATCTCTTATCTTTCTCTCTTACGAGTTCTTTTCTCGGTTCTAGACCTATTGCATCTAATTTTAAGCATAATGCAATTTGGTCTTCTAAACCTTTAGAAAGGTCATGATAAGTCAACGCATCCTTGAACTATCATGATCTTTCTAAGACCACATCCTTGACCACAAAATCTCTTTTTCCTGGCTCTATATTCTTGCGATAACCAATTTAGTAGCTAAAAACATCTGGTTAAACAAATCTATTCTTTCTTTGCTTTTGTTTTCTAAATTTAGGAGTAACATGGCAGTTTGTGGAATGCAAGGGAGACTTATTCCCAAGATTTCATTAATTACCTTAAAGACTTGTTTCCAACAGTTTATTACCTTTTCACATTTCCACCAAATGTGGTACATCTTGCCCTGTTTTTTTTCACAGCTCCAACAGACATTTTGTATGTTGTGTATCTTTTGTGACTTTTGAGGAACCATATACCACATATTTATGATCTTAAACTGTATTTCATGCAGTGTGTCACCTTTGTTGTGTTAATCCAGGCTTGCGCCCAAGTGTCATCCATAATAATCATTCTAATCCTTCTTGCCCAGCTGTCTCTGACTTTGGGAACACCCTGTGCTTCAAGATCCTACATCGCTTCCACACATTTATTCAGTATTCTATTTTTAGCTTTTAAATCAAATAAAGAGTTCAATCTTGGACTATTACCATTAGCTATCGATCCACAGTTGTCTTTCAAGTAATGTTTCAGGCGCGTGTATGTACATTCATGCTTAGCCGCTATGCCATATTCGTCTACTAGTTGATTAAAGGATTTCGTATTGCAATCTTCTACTAGATAAAGAATCCTCCCAATTCCCCTTTCGGTCCATTCTCTAAGATCTATCTCCTGTATGTATGTAATTCTAATGCCTCTATGCTTCTATTGGGGCTATCTCCAGTATTTTCCTGGTGACAATAAATTTATTTTTGCATTTTGCCCAAAAACCCATAAGATGTTTTATTATATCAGTAGCCATTTTTTCCGCTACTTTTTTTTTCTTTTCTGCTGAAAAACACAAATGCTGAAGACAAACAACCGTCTTTTACTTTCAATCAATCCTTTTCTAGATTGCTAGTAATTCATTCTAGAAGTCTCCTGTACATTTTCCGCGTCATCTCTCTATATTGTCCTGCATTGCTATTTGTATACCTCGTTATTCAGTGGGCTGAGGCAAATCAGAGAAAAGATACAAAACCATCTTTTTATTTATTGTTTCTGAATAAGTTGTGACTTGAGGTATATTTGCATGGTATGTAAATCCATGATCCACTTCTCATCTCTATGGTATTTAGGGAGCGTTATCTTCTGGTTTGGATTCACCTGTCTTTCTTGGCTATGAATCTCTGATCTCTATATTTATTTTCCTATTAGGATCTTTTAAGGATGAATCTTGTGTTATTCCTCATTGGGCAAGTTAAGTGTACATAAGACTCTAGTGAATAAGATACCAAGCAGTGCTGTAGAATTACAGGCTGTTCAGTTGCCAAATACTAGCTTTTTAATGTGAAACCCCTCTTGAACTATGTTCGCTCTAAGCGATTGTTGAATGACAACTTCAGCACAGAAAAAGTTTAAAATGTTATCTATTTCCATATCCCATAAGGAAATCAGTAAAATAGTTAGAATTTTCCTAAATTAGAATTATTTGTTATAATATTAGGCTAACAACAGTATGGCCATATAATGTGACTAAATCCCCATTGTTTAACTTCAGTTAGATGTTTTAAACAGCAGTTTTTAAACCCATTGCTTGTGTTGTGTGGATATGCCCTGATTCCCATCTATATTGTGTATAATGACTACATAAATCAGGCACCACAATAAAAGCGTCCCTTCACCACACACAGGTATCTCATTATAGGTGTCCAAAGAGGACTTTTAATAAAAGGAGAGTCTCAGACTGACTCAGGCCCCAGGTAAAAAGTAAGGTTAGGTTAGGTTAGGTTAGGGCCTCGCCTAAAGTGGGGTACTTTGACGTAGTGGCGAGCTAAGCAGGATATGGCCATATAAATTGTTTTTTGAATTGTGGTTGTCAGTGAAGGTGATTAAGGCAAGCAATCATCTGTATCTTGTTGCCTAATTGACAAGTGACCCACAAATAATCTACCATTAATAATGATAAACTTCAACAACTTGACTAACTTTCCAGTTCAGTCTGTTTATTTCTGTAGATCACTTGCAGTTCACTTGTTTTAATTGTGGATTGGTACTCTCATGGTTTATTTATATTAAGAGACTCCTTCTTTAAATCACCTTGATCATACTCATATCCGTTGTTTAAATACAACTTTTTGAAGTTTTTGATTTATACTATTTGATTTATAATATAATCTCTGATGTTTTAGGTTTATTGTTAGTTATCGTGGATAACAATGTTTTTAAAACAGGAAGGGGTTATGGTGGGTGAATAGTAAAGGTCAATGAATGCAAAGGAGTTACAAAGAAGTGTGCTACACTCTTTTGTTAAATTAAATAATTTGTTTCATTTGCCATGATAAGCAATGTGTGCAATAATAATAAACATTCACTTAAATGAGTCTATCAAAACAAAGAAATAAATAACATAACCCCTTCACGACAATGCCTTACATGGATGAGCTCCCAATGTAAGGGTTGCATTTAAAATAGCACATTCGCGGCATTTTTCCCCCTGATTTGTGCTATTTTAATCCTTCCTGGAAGCTTCGTGAATGAATGTTATCAAGCAAAGTCAAAAATATCAAGCCAACTTTAGAAAGATCCATCGGGTCGAAACGTTGCCAGTTTTTCAGAGTAAAATCCATTTCACCTCAACAGTGCTGAGCCTCCTATTTTTATTTATAATTTGGAGGACTGGTATAGATTCTCTCTCGTGCACTGTACCATTCTGCTGCTGCCTTTACCACATTTATTGAGTGTCCTTTTTCAAAAAATACTATTTGTTTTTTTTTTTCCCTACAGTTGTCCTTTAGAATCTGCATAGACCATAAAAGTCCAGCTACTGTTCCAACACCTAAGCCTCTGTTGGGGGAATTTGGGCAATATGTAGATTCAAGTTTATATGTCTTTGGAATTGGCAGGGTGAAAGGTAAGTAGCCAATTAGAGTGAAACACATCAATAAACAATTTTTGATAATCAAATTATAATGCTAATATATATTCATAAACCGAAAACTTTTCTGTAAGATTAATATTAGTATACTCGTTAAAATCAAACTTATTGAGAGGTTAAAAGGTCACTATTTGATTTATAATATAATCTCTGATGTATTAGGTACATTGTTACTTATAGTGGATGACAATAGTTGTATATATTTCACTGACTAGCAGCACTGTTATCTAGTGCCTGATGGAACTGCTTTTTGCTGATAACTTGCTCCTGAATGTGTAGAGTTATGGAGGGTTCGCACATTAAATCCACCACCGTATCACCATGGCCATCTCAAAGACAAGTTAAGCTCATGAATGAAAGTGGCACTGTTATAAATATTATATGTACAGTAATTAATATGCCACACAGCAGTTTAAATGACAAGAGTATTAAACATATCCAGTCCCAGGGACACTCACTAAATTATATGATATTGCACTAATTGAGTGACTGTCACAACCCAATGGCATTGAGGAGCCTCGTGCTTGGCATGATGTGAGGTATGATTGCATTCCATGATGCAAAGCTCAGGACTAAATTGGAACACAGACTGGGCTGGTTTGCACCACAGACTGAAACCGGCAAAGACAGGGCCAGGCAGTCACCTGAGGCTGGGCAGGTGCTGCTCACTGGGTGGATACTCACACAGAATAGGTTGGTAGCTCTATATTTGATTTGGACACAAAGCTGTGTAGCACCCCACCCAGGGGGCCTTTGTGTGGACCCACCAATATTGGGGTACTTAGAAAATGGTGGTGGGCTAAGCACCTTAGCATAACACTGTATTAAATATGGTGGTTTAGAGTTATCCTCCCCCATTTCCTTGTTTCTATATTTATTTAAATAATCTGGAGTATCTGTCACATAAATGTCTGATAAAGGTCTTCATCTTATAACAAGTGCTGCCCAAATTTTACAAAGTCAATACAATCATAGAGAGCATTTCAGGTTTAATTAAACTAGGTTTTTTTTACATTTGTTTTACCTTAAACCTATTCTGTCTAACAAGTACATTTCTTACATAATAGGAGACCATGAGAAGAGATGGAAGCACCAAAGGTTCTTTCTAGCGGTTCCAAGAGGAGGCATGCTGTTAAATTAAGTCACATCCATAGCCCCCAGCAGACAAATTCCATTTGTATGCAGTAGGGGCACCATAGACCGCGTCTACAGTGCACACTTACAAATAAATCTTTTCTATTATGTTGTGAAATAAAAGGTTGAAAAAACTGAAAAGAAGTGATTATTTTATACAATATTGAAGATATGTCCATAATATATATATAATAATATTAAGCCACTGTACTTAAAGTTATTAAAGACAGCAGTCATTACCGTGTTTGTTGAAAGATATTGTGTAATGAACTGAAAGTATTTAAAGTATATGTACACCATTCTGTCATCTGCATTATACACTAATCAAATTATTTTGGATTATACCCCGTAATGTGTGCCGAGGCGGTATTGACACAGGACGGACCTAGTCGGTCCTGTGTCAAAACGAGCACTGGAAGCAGAGTTTTTCCGCTTTCAGTGCTCAAGCGGCATTGTAACGATGCTTCCGTGTGGAAGCATCATACAATACTAAAAAAAATGCATGTCGGCATTTCAATAGCTCCGGAGAGCGATAGAAATGCCGGTTTTAAAGTGCCTTTAAAACGCGGGCATTTCAAAAACTAGCATAGGAAGCAAATTTTTCGCTTCCTATGCTCAGAACGTGTTTCTGATTGTCTCGCAAGTCGAGGCAATCAGTAACACAAAAAAAAAAATGCACGATGCACGAAGGGCAAGAGCACAGGAGGCAATCAGCAGGCACACTGACATGCAGTGGGAATGCTCTGCTGAGCATCCCCACTGACTGGTCAGATCAATATTAACCCTATATTGATCTGACCAGTTATGATCTGCCTCCCTCTTCTCACATTTTTTTTAGTGAGGGAGAGAGACAGATCAAAGTTATAAAAGTAAGTAAAAGTAAAAAAAAAAAACAATAAATACACAACACACGAATAATAAAACATAAAAAAAAAATTATTAAAGCAATTCTATGCGTTTAACCCCTTCCCTGCCACTGATCTTGCGTAAGCAGTGATCGTGCACATCAGCGCATTTATTTTGCTGTTTGTGCATTTTTTAGGGGTTAATTTTTTTTGTACTGAAATTTATTACAGTACTACAAAGGCTCTTCTAAGAGTTATTAACCCCTTCTTTGCCGTCGATCACTGCTTACGCAATGATATTGACGCCAAAGCAATTTTTATCTGTCTACATATTTTATTTTATTGTTTACACATACCCGCTAGGGGATTACATGTAAAGTAAAAATATTTGAGTTTTTTTTTTAAAGCTGCCTGAGCGCATAGTGATCAGTAACAGCGAATTAGTGGCAAAGGCAGTTTGGTGATTTCTCAATTAAGCTCACCATTTGCCCTGGTCAGATCAAAATTGGTCGGATCAATATTCACAAATATTGATCTGCCTCCCTCTCCTCACTTACATTTTTGTGACGGAAAGAGAAAGATCAGTATTAGTGATATAAAATAACATTATAAAATTGGCAGGTTTTATGAAAGTCTTTCACTGTGTATTAACCCCTTCCCTGCCATTCATCACTGTATAAGCAGTAATCTTGCACAGCAACAGTATGTTTTGCTGTCTGCACTGTTTTATGGATTAATTTCTTTGTACTGTAAAGTATTACAGTACTAGATAGGCTCTTCTAAGAGCTATTAACCCCTTCTTTGCTCGAGATCACTGCTTACGCACTGATTCTAGCCAAAAAACAAACCAACAAACCTATGCATGGGTGGTATCCCTGTACTCGGGAGATGTTTCTGAACACATATTGGGTTGTTGTTTGGCAATGACATATACCAGAATCTGTGAATTCATGCCTGAAGTAAAATGTATGTGGAAAAAAAACTCCCAAAAAAATACTACCACAAACTTTTACAAAGGCTGGTGGTAGAATTAGTACCTATGCAGTATTAAAATACCACCATTTTAAATACCCTAGGATGTCTAGTTTTCCAAAATATATGGTTTTATGGGGTAAAATACTTTGACAGTCTTCAAAAGTGGCCCAAATGGAACATGGGCGCAGGCTGACTACATGTCAAAATTCCAAGTTGGAAATGCACCCCCCTAAACGTTGCCTTTTAGCCCCTAAACAACCCAACAAACCTATGCACTCAGAAGATGTTTCTGAACACATATTGGGGTGTTGTTTTACACTGACACATAACAGGATCTGTGAATTCATGCTCGAAGTACAATGTATGTGGAAACAAAACATTAAAACATTACTAACCTAAAATTTGACAAAGGCTGGTGGTAGAATTAGTGCATGGAAAGTGTTAAAATACTATCATTTGAAATACCCTAGGGTGTCTAGTTTGCTAAAATGTATGCGCACCTCTCAAATGTGGCCTTTTAACCCCCAAATAATCTAACTAACCTACACATGGGTGGTAACCCTGTACTCAGGAGATGTTGCTGAACACATATTAAGGTGTTGTTTGGCACTGACACATAATAGGATCTGTGAATTCATGCCCGAAGTACAATGAATGTGAAAAAAAATTACTATCCATAACATTGACATAGGCTGGTGGTAGAATTAGTACATGGAAAGTGTTAAAATACTACCATTTGAAATACCCTAGGGTGTCTAGTTTTAAAAGATATATGGCTTTGTGGGGTAGAATACACTTTCTGGCTTCAACTATTTCCCAAATTGGACAATGGCACAAGTTTTCTGCATGTCAGAATTCCAAGTTGGAAAACCAAAATGTGCACCCCCTAAATGTGGCCTTTTAGCCCCAAAACAAACAAACAAACCTATGCATGGGTGGTATCCCTGTACTCAGGAGATGTTGCTGAACACATATTGAGGTGTTATTTGGAAATACACCTTCACATTTTAAGGTAATGTTTACCTAAATTGCAATCTATGTGAAAAATTAAAAAAAAAGATTTTTTCCTGCAAACTTTGGCAAAGATTGGTGGTAAAATGGCTACATGAAATGTGTCAAAATACCCCAAGTTAAATGCCCTGAGTGGTCTAGTTTTCAAAAATATGTTGGGGGTCATTTATGGATTTAGTACAGAAATCTGTGTTACAATGTCACTATCGCTGATTTTGAAAAAAAGGATTTTAAAATAGCTTTGCACTACTTATAGTTCTGGCCCTGTAACATGAATAAAAAAAGCACAAAAACATAAAACATGGGCTATTTCTGAACTCAGGACTTATATTAGAAACTATATAGTAGTGTTTTTTTGTTGTCTCTTGTACATGAGTATACGATTTTTCAAATAAAAGTAATAAAAAAATTTTTGGAAATTGTTTTGCCATATTTTATTATTTTTTTTACATCAAATTATATGCTATTATCAAAATAATGGTATCAAAAGAAAGCCCTTCTTATAACGATAAAAACGATATATTGTTTGTGCGGGTACACTTAATGAGACAGAAATTAATTACAGCAAAACACAAACACCTCAGAAATGTTAAAACAGCCCATGTCACCAAGCGTCAGACAAGCAAAAAAAGTCATGTCACTAAGGGGTTAAATACTTTAAAGCTGTTGTTATTTTGTCCCAGCTTTCAACCAAATTCTAGTGATCTTAGTGGAAAGAACATAAAATACAAGTTGCAAACCTCATATATGTGAGTAAATGAAGAGATATACAAATATTGACATGTTAGTACATACATGTGTTTATATAATTATGTGCTTTAATGTACAAGCCAAAAAAGTCATGTCACTAAGGGGATACACTAAAGCACACCATCACCATAACATACGCATGTAAATAAATGCAGGTACAAATAATACAAAAGGATATGATATGTCACCTTACAGTTTCTGAAAACTTTGTGTCACCTGTAATGTTACTACAGAAATCTTTGCAAGAGGCGGATATACTCACACACCTTAGTATCAGAGCATTTAATCCCTTGCTGACATTGGACTGACTAGGTCCGCCCTGTCTGGCAAAGCGTTGCCGACATTGGCTGACCTAGTCCATCCTGCGGTTAAATGAGCAGTGTCTGCTATCACAGACCACAACAGAGTGATTCACAGGCACCATATTGGTGCTGCTGCCCTCTTGTGGGTAAAGCGTCGGAAGTGAAAATAAATTCACTTCCGTCTCTCTGATGTTGTTGCTAGACATCCCCTAGAGCCAGTCAGCAGCATTGCAATGTAAAAAAGCTAAAAATCTAGGGTTAGTGTTAGAATAATGTTTAGAGTCACAATTAAATTAGGGTTAGCATATTGGTTAGGATTAGTGTTGAGCGAACCCGAACCGCAAAGTTCGGGTTCATACCGAACACTATGATTTTTGGACCCCGGAACCGAACACGGACATACCACTGTATGTCTGGGTTGGAGTTCAGGGTTCGGTGATTAATAGCTGTCCAGTCATTAGTAAAATACCCCCCCCCCCGCCCTTGTCTCCACCCATTGTGGGGACCCTAATAAGAATTGGGGGACCTAGTGTTTCCCCCCGGTCCCCACCAATGGCCGGCAGGTGGGGACCCTAATAAGAATGAGGGGGGGGGACCTAGTGTGCCGGCATGTGGGGACCCTATATAGAATGAGGGGTTGGACCTAGCACTATGCCGAACACTATGCCTGTGGGTGGGAACCCTAAAAAGAAAGAGGGGGGGACCTAGTGTCACCCCCCGGTCCCCACCCATGGCCGGCAGGCGGGACCCTAATAAGAATGAGGGGGGGGACCTAGTGTGCCGGCAGGTGGGGACCCTATAAATAATGAGGGGTTGGACCTAGTGTGTCCCTCCCGGTCCCCAACCATGGCCGGCGGGTGGGGACCCTATAAAGAATGAAAGGGGGGACCTAGTGTCCCCCCCGGTCCCCACCCATGGCATGTGGGTGGGGACCCTAATAAGAATGAGGGGGGACCTAGTGTCCGCCCCGGTCTCCACCCATGGCCGGCAGGCGGGGACCCTAATAAGAATGAGGGGGGGGGGACCTAGTGTGCCGGCAGGTGGGGACCCTATAAATAATGATGGGTTGGACCTAGTGTGTCCCTCCTGGTCCCCACCCATGGCCAGCGAGTGGGGACCATTAAAATAATGAGGGGGGACCCAGTGTCCCCCCCGGTCCCCACCCATGGCATGTGGGTGGGGACCCTAATAAGAATGAGGGGGGACCTAGTGTCCGCCCCGGTCCCCACACATGAACGGCAGGTGGGGATCACAAATAAAGTGACTAGGGGTGCCCAGCCCCTAGTCACTTACCCCCACGAATAAAAAAATTCCTATCTACCCCCTCACCCTAATAATAGTGAGGGGCTGGGCAATAAGCTAACCTTTAAAAAAAAAACTATTTTATACTTACCATTTGAGGTCTTCTTTCTTCATTCTTCTTTTTTTCTTTCTTCAGCCCCAAAAAAGGCCAAATAAAAAACCATAAGACGCCAAAAGTTTGTGTCCCCATTGACTTCCATGGGCTTCGGGTTCGGGGTCAAGTTCGGGGTCAAGTTCGAGCACGGACCCGGAAATTTTTTCGAACCTGCCGAACCTGAACATCCAGGTGTTCGCTCAACTCCAGTTAGGAATAAAATTAAATACAAATTGGAATAAATTAAAGGATAGCATAACCGTTAGAGTTAGGGTTCAATTTAGGGTCAGGGTTAAATTTAGGATTCAGGTTGGGGTCAAAAGGTCACAGTATGTGAAAACCCCCTACGATTATTGGTTATTGCCCTATAACTCACAAAAAAACTGAAGAAAAACATTTAGAAACTATTTAGACTTGGCCTTTTTAATTGATTGTATTTGTGTAATCATTTTTTAGCTCTAAGTTAGAAAATGTTGTTTTTTTTTCATCATAATTTATGATTTTTGTGTAGTAAATTATAAGATATGATGAGTATAATGGTATCTAACGAAAGCTCTTCTTACGTGAGCGAAAAAGGGGGTGGGTGCACCAATTCCCAAGAACAGACAGCACTAAAATAGTCTGTCCTGTAGGATAGTACCGACTCGGGAGGGCAACTACATTTTTTGCCTGCTTACACAGAGGCATTGGGGGGAGGGACGGAGCATTCCGTACCTTTCAAAAAATAAAATGCTGTTCCCGATCGCGCGCCATATTCAGTAGTCGTCAGGTCAGGGGTAACGTGACCTTTTCAGCTCCTAGACTGCTAAGACGTGCGGGAGCGCCAGTGAGAGTCAGCAGCATGACAGACAATGTGCCAATACATGGTAAGGTATTTATACAGCCATACAAGAGAGCTATAAGGTAGGAAATGGGGTTAGTTGTCTAAATGTCTAAATGTGTACAAAATCTGCACCTATATAATTTTATTTAATTGATTCATGAAGACACTTTAGTCATTTTAATTCACATACAGAGCTTTCTACAAGATAGCAGTCTCCCTTACACAATACCATTACATATTATATAAGTGCTGCTTTGATTTTAGCTCTTGATGATTATTGTTTATATATTAACTCCATGGATGCCATCTTGAAAGATGTAACTTAAAACCTCAGCTGTGTTTGGATTCCCTTGCCTTGAACTGACTCAGGTAGCAATTTTTAATGGCCAAAATATGGCTCCTGAATGATGACCCTTTTTAGATTCTTTTTTCCCCTCACTTTGCTGTATTTATGTGATATTTGATTAAATCACCCGATTACCAGTGGTGTATCTTGGTTTTGTGCTGCTAGGCAGACAAATTTTGGGCACCCCCCCTACCCACTATGTACACCCACGACATGACCCATAACCCATGTTGCACACCAAGGACATGCCCCATCACCCCATTTACATGCCTCTATCACCTCATTACATACACATTGCCATTATTATTTGCCCATAATATTCCCCAGCTAATTTGCCCAATAATATGCCAGTAACATTTGCCATTAATATGCCCCTGCCAATGTGTCCAATAATATTCAAGTATTATTTGCCATTAATAAGTCACAGCCAATTTCCCCAATACTATGCCAGTATTTGCCATTTAATCAGCCCCTACCAAGTTGCGTAACATTATGCCAGTATAATTTGCCATTAATATTCCCAGCCAATTTGTCCAATAATATGCCAGTGTTATTCTGCCAATCACCGGTAGTATGCCCCAGCCAATTTGCCCATTATTAAGCCAGTATTATTTACCATTTAATATTCCCCTGCCAATTTGCCCAATAATATGTTAGTGTTATTTGCCATTAATAAGCCCCAGCCAATTTGCCCAATAATATGCCAGTGTTATTTGCCATTTAATATGCCCCTGCTAATTTGCCCAATCATATGCCAGTTTTTTTTGCCATGTTATATCCCGCAGCCAATTTGCCTAATAATATGCCAGTGTTATTTGTCATTTAATGTGCCCCTGCCAATTTGCCCAATAATATGCCAGTGTTATTTGCCATTTAGTGTGCCCCTGCCAATTTGCTCAATAATATGCCAGTGTTATTTGTCATTTAATGTGCCCCTGCTAATTTGCCCAATTATATGCCAGTGTTATTTGCCATTTAATATGCCCTGCCAATTTGCCCAATTTTATGCCAGTGTTATTTGTCATTTAATATGCCCAGCCAATTTGCCCAATTTTATGCCAGTGTTATTTGCCATTTAATATGCCCCTGGCAATTTGCCCAATTATATGCCAGTGTTATTTGCCATTTAAAATGCCCAGCCAATTTGCACAATTATATGCCAGTGTTATTTGCCATTTAATGTGCCCAGCCAATTTGCCCAATTTTATGCCATTGTTATTTGCCATTTAATGTGCCCAGCTAATTTGCCCAATTATATGCCAGTGTTATTTGCCATTTATTAAGCCCCAGCTAATTTGCCCAATACATCTCCCCCCATCTCCCCAGCACTTACCTTTTTCCCTGGTGGCTAGTGGCAGGCAGCATGGTCCCTCCATGCTGCCTGTTCGGCTCCCAGGCTATCGTGCCGAAAGGTCACGTGACCCGACGCGCATATGACGTCACTGCACCGGTCACGTGACTGTCGGCACTTCCGTGTCACACTTCAGGGGGAGCCGAACAGGCAGCACGGAGGTTTCTCTGTGCTGCCTGTTCGGCTCCCCGTGCAGCCTGGAAGGCAGAGCGATGGTGAGGGGGGATCTTCTGATTCCCTCTCAACTCCGTCTCTGCCTGCAAGCGCGGTCTATTTTTTTTTTAAATGGCCGGCTTTTTAAAAAAAAAAAATTTTTCAGTGCCCCCCAAAATTTGCCGTCCTAGGCATCCACCTAGGATGCCTCGTGGTAAATACAGCACTGCCGATTACTAAGCACTATCTGTGAGTGCCAGTTCTCTGCTTCCTCTATATTGCTTGAGCAATTTTTAATGGTCAAAATATGTCTCCTAAGAGTTTTTGTGTGATCCTATCTGACTAATAAAATCCTCCCCCCAAATCTTTGCATCAGCCATTGTATACAAGTAATATGCAGGTAAGAGAACATACAAAATACACATTAGTGCAATACATATTACTCTCACAAGCACAGTAGATATTTGCAACCAAATAGAAGCCAAAAATGTGTGGATCATTCCAGAAATTTTTTAATAGCTGTATAAGATAAGCAGCACTGACATGGATAAATAAATGTCCACAATTAATATTAATAATTAGAAGACACCGATATTTTATATTATATGTCTATGTCTTCCATCACTGGTAGGAACTTTTTGGATGGTTACCTGTGTTTTTCAGTAAATGTGACAGCTTAATGCATAGCCTTACAGAACACAAAGAAACTTTACAATGCCACTTTCTGCAGAATTCAACTCCCAGCAAGCTCAGTTCCAGCTTAGCAGGTGTAGAGTGCCCCACCTGTACATATAATGGTGTGGAATGCCGTATAATAACACTACAATGCCTAAAAATCTTTTTGTGTAAGGCACATTGCACTTTCTGTAAAAAAAATTATGTGAGACAGTATAACTGAGCATGCTTTTATTTAATATGATTTATATAATGTTTTGTGATGGATTCCTTAGGGACGATTATGTCTGGTACTGACTGAGCATAGAGGTGAATTATAGTATTTTTTATTTGCCTGAATATTTACAAAAAAATAATTATTTAAGTAAACTTTATCCCGGCATATTGCACTGACTTAATCTATCATGAATAATGCAAATAATGAGCATTATTCCTGAGACATACAATGATATTATTATTATTCATTATTACATAGGGCAGCCACATACATTTTTATTATCATAATCGTTATTATATATTGATACAAATTCTGCATATTTCAATATTTAAGTCAATGAAGGCGGTAGCATGGCTGGTATTTTTTTGTTGTTGTATAAAAGGTGGAAACCCTACTCACAGCTGGTCTGGATGATGGCCCGCACTGTCCGTGTCGATGCACGCAGAGCCCAGAAAGGGCTTGCCACGTTTGTCTGATCATGGTCTGCATCTTCTGGGGACATCTGCTACTGCAGAGTGAGAGACCCTCATTATTTGCTTTAGCAGAAGCGACCTAGTTAAGGCAGAGTTAAGGCCTCCTCTGCGGATATTATAAGGTCAGCAGTGTTAAGGCCCCCTCTGCTGATATCATAAGGTCAGCAGTTAAGTCCCCCTCTGCTGATATAATAAGGTCACTTCCCCCCCCCCACCCTCATTATTTGCTTTAGCAGAAGCGACCTTGTTAAGGCAGAGTTAATGCCCCCTCTGCTGATATCATAAGGTCAGCAGTGTTAAGGTCCCCTCTGCTGATATCATAAGGTCAGTAGTGTTAAAGTCCCCTCTGCTGATATCATAAGGTCAGCAGTGTTAAGGTCCCTTCTGCTGATATTATAAGGTTAGCAGTGTTAAGGTCCCCTCTGCTGATATCATAAGGTCAGCAGTGGTAATGTCCTCTCTGCTGATATCATAAGATCAGAAGTGTAAAGTCCCCCTCTGCTGATATAATAAGGTCACTTCCCCCCCCCCTCATTATTTGCTTTAGCAGAAGTGACCTTGTTAAGGCAGAGTTAATGCCCCCTCTGCTGATATCATAAGGTCAGAAGTGTAAAGGTCCCCTCTGCTGATGTCATTAGGTTAGTAGTGTTAAGGTCCCCTCTGCTGATATCATAAGGTCAGCAGTGTTAAGGTCCCTTCTGCTGATATTATAAGGTCAGCAGTGTTAAGGTCCCCTCTGCTGATATCATAAGGTCAGCAGTGGTAAGGTCCTCTCTGCTGATATCATAAGATCAGAAGTGTAAAGAACCCCTCTGCTGATGTCATTAGGTTAGTAGTGTTACGGTCCCCTCTGCTGATATCATAAGGTCAGCAGTGTTAAGGTCCCCTCTGCTGAAATCATAAGGTCAGCAGTGTTAAGGTCCCCTCTGCTGATTTCATAAGGTTAGTAATGTTAAGGACCCCTCTGCTGATGCCATAAGGATGCCAGGTCTGCAAGTTGACCAGGAAATTAGACCTGACCCCCGTTCATGGGCATCCACGGGGAGGGGAAAGGGGAGCACTTGCAAACCCCCACCCCCGAAAATTGGACCAGCAGCAAGGAAGGGAGTAGAAGTAGAAGAATGCAGCGAAAAACTTTTATTTATGTCTATACTGCCTCAATACAATGTCAGAATGGTTTGGTCTGCTCTTTAAGTGCCGTTTTTACCACTGAACAACGGGGGTAGCTACCTTGAATGCACACACTCCAGGGTCCACTGAATCTGCTACTTAAACCCTATTTTTCTGAATCCTTTTTTTAAACCCTTTTTATGCCAAACCAACCAGAATGGGCAGAATTCTAAAATTAAAATGGAGTTCATTCTCCAGCTGTTGAGACTGCATTTACCATGACTCTCAGCTAGTATTTTAAGTATCATGGGAAAGAGAGCAATCAACAACCAGAGTGCCAAAGGTTAGGTATTATATGATTATGGATTGATAGTGCAGCTGTTGTGGAATGCACATCTTATGGTTCTCAGCAATCCATTTGGTTGGCTGAATATCATGAGAAACCTGTAATGCCAAAAGTTTCTATCACTGCTGCATTTGTATTTACTCTAAATGCCCTTTTTGTAATACTTCCCAATATTCGCTGTGCATCACAGAGCTGCAGGGCCGGTGCAAGGTCTATACAGGCGAAGGTGCATTTTGGTGACCCCTTCCTCTGACCTGCAACACCTCCATCACCACCAAGCCCCCATACATTTTACAAATACAAAAGTATAATGTATAGTGTGGAAAATAAATACATCTAAATATTCAACTGGTATGCTCTAAATATGTCACACATTGACACCATAACACACTTTGAAACCCTTGAACACAAAGACACCCTTGAAGTCACACACAGAGACACACTTACCACTTACACACACACCCTTACACAGACACAGTGACACACTTACACACACACACACCCTTACACAGACACAGTGACACACTTACCACACACACACCCTTACACAGACACAGTGACACACTAACACACACACACACACCCTTACGCAGACAAAGGGACACACTTACACACACACCCTTACACAGACAAAGTGACACACTTACCACACACACACCCTTACACAGACACAGTGACACACTAACACACACACCCACCTTTACTCAGACACAGTGACACACTTACACACACACCCTTACACAGACACAGTGACACACTTACACACGCACCCTTACACAGACAGTGACACACTTACACACACACCCTTACACAGAAAGTGACACACTTACACACACCCTTAGCACTTACACACACAGTAACACCAATACACTCATAACCTGAAACACACTATTTTGCTCCTCTAAATTCCAGTATTTAGCCATTAAATATGCCAATATTTTGCCCCTCAATATGCCATTTAATATGCCAGGATTTTGTCCCTCAATATGCCATTTAAAATGCCAGGATTTTGCCCCTCAATATGCCATTTAATATGGCAGGATTTTGTCACTCAATATGCCATTTAAAATGCCAGTATGTTGCCCCTCAATGTGCCAGGATTTTGCCCTCAATATGCCATTTAATACTCCAGGATTTTTTCCCCTCAATATGCCAGGATTTTGCCCCTCCAATATGCCATTTAATATGCCAGAATTTCGACCCTCAATATGCCAGGATTTCGACCCTCAATATTTGAGGATTTTGCCTCTCCAATATGTTATTTAATATTTGGATTTTTTCGCGCCCCCCCCCCCCTTGTGGCGCCATAAGGCTGCCGCCTGTGCTGCCTTACAGTAGCACCAGCCTGCAGAGCTGCACTACATTATTAACATTTGTTGACTCCAACTCCCATGATAATAAACAAATTACATTGCTAGTTGCTAACTGCAGAAGGAGCTGTGCGTGGGGGAGGGGCAGGGGGTGTTTGAAATTACAGTAAGTCTACAAATATTAACTGTTGTTGTTGACTGCATCTACAATTATATTCAATCAGCCCTATTACTAGCTTCATTTTATTGGATTTGTAGTTACAAACTGGGATTGTCACACTACACACTAACTTTTTTTGTTGTTGACCGCAGCTCCCATGATATACAGCCAGCCCATTACTGGATGAATACCAAAGGAATTGTAGAGTGGGGCAATACTGGTTAATTTTTATCACCCCAGGTATTGTAAACTTCCCATAATGCTCAGGTATATGCTGGTCTGTTAGCGACTACTACCATGGTTATATAATTTCCCTAATAATGGGTAACATTTGCCTCCCACCAAGCAACCCCTCTCCTGAGCAAACAAAGGTAAACAATGGGGAGGAGTTAGGAGGTATTGGGGATACTGGTGAGGATATTTTGCGCTAATAGTGTGAAATGCGATGAGCTGTCAAGAGATCTGCCTCTTCACGATATCAGTTTGACTGTTATTGATTCCATGTCTTTGTCTCAACACTCTTCATCAATAAATTTACACACGCCGTCAGTCCATTCCTGCTTTGATATTTTGCCCTCAAAACCACCACCCCACCTCCCGGAAAAACTCTTGTGGACGCCCATGCGTCCATGTGCTTTTATTCATGGGAAGCCTTTTCCCGCTGCCATCTGTTTTTTTTTTTTTTACAGCACAGCTCTAGTGTCCAATGTGATTTGCTGTGTATGTGACGTGTGTTTGTGGGACTGGCTGTGTATGCGAGGTGTGTGTGTGTATGTAACTGGCTGTGTATGTGAGGTGTGTGTGTATGTTAGGTGAATGTATGTGTGTCTATGTGACTGTCTGTGTATGTGAGGTGTGTGTGTTTGTGGCTGGCTGGCTGTGTGTGTGTGTGTGTGTGTGTGTGTATGTGACTGGCTGTGTATGAGATGTGTGTGTGTTTGTGGCTGGCTGTGCTTGTGAGGTGTGTGTGTTTGTTACTGGCTGTGTATGTGAGGTGTGTGAGTATATGTGTGTGTATCTATCTTTCAGGGGATAAGAACTTGCCATATTTGGCAACTCTTGATTCTCCAGACTATAACCATGACCCAATAAGTAAATTGAATACACCCTCCAAGAAAAGAGACAACAACAACAAGGATTGAATGTTTTAATAGCTTTTATTGTATTTTACTGGGTTCTGAAGGCACATGATCCAGAGGAAGGCGAAAAAACTTGCGTAGCAAGTAATAAAATTCCTTCCTGATCCTGAAAACCAGTGATCGATTGTATAACCCTGGATCGGCCTATTGACCATGGATGATAATGGATTTATTTGACACTTTAAAGACCAAGCCAAATGATCCAGATGAAGAAAAAAACAAATCTGAGTAACAGGAAAAAAAATTCCTTCCTTATCGTGAAAACCAGCATTTGGCTTTTTAATCTTGGATCGGGGCTACATAAGACTTCATAGCCCAGCCCAGAAACTCAGTATAAATAAAAGTTACTTACTGTGCCAATCTTGCCATATGTTTTTTTGGCCATGAGATCATCCTGGTTCCTCCTGGCTCCTGATGTGTCCACAAACTAACATAATAGTACAAGCCTCTACTAAATATACACTGAAGCTCTTGTGAGGCGTTGCCCAGCTCCTTAACAAACAATGGTGGTTGTGGTCAAAATACTGCCCATATAAGGAAAAGGGCAGGACTGGGCTAACATTGCAGCAAATGGATATTGATATTATTGCAGCTGTATGTTTCAAGATGTCTTTAAATTAAAGTCCAATGCCTAGATTGGAGTGCAAAAAATATAACAAAATATTTTCAAATAACATTAATATTAATTGTACTTTATGTACATATATGAAACAATGCTTAAATCAGGCAGTAAGTATTTTTTTTCTGTGGCTGTATTTGTGAGGTGTATGTATTTGAATAGCTGTGTGTGTGTGTGCGTGTGTGTATGTATGTGACTGACTGTGTATGTGAGGTGTGTGTGCGAATGTGTTTATGGGTCCGGGTGTGTATGTGAGGTGTGTGTGTGCATGTGATAGGCTGTGTATGAGATGTGTGTGTGCATGTGATTCGCTGTGCATGAGAGATGTGTGAGTGTATGTGAGGTGTGTGTGTGTATGTGACTGGCTGTGTATGTGAGGATTGTGTATGTGACTGGCTGTGTTTGTAAGGTGTGTGTGTATATGTGACTGGCTGTATATGTGAGGTGCATGTGTGTGTATTTGACTGGCTATGTATGTGAGGTGTGGATGTATGTGACTGGCTTTGTATGTGAGGTGTGTGTGTGCGTATGTGACTGGCTGTGTATGCAAGGCCCTTAGCAACACCTAAAAATTCTTATATTTCCATCGGTGGTTACTTTCCTGAGCGACCTATTCGCCAGTAAAAGGTGAGCGCTGCCTGTAGACTGGCAAGAGCAATGAAAGTGATTTTTTTCACTTACGATGCTCTAGGGATACCCACTAGGGGATTACGTGTAATGAAAAAAAATGTGGAAGTTGTCTGCGTGCATGTTTAGAAATCAGTAACGGCTGATCAGCGGCAAAGGCAATTTGGTGATAGCTCAGGAGAGCATCGCCACTTGTTTGGTCAGATCAATATTTGTAAATATTGATCTGACCCGTGTAGATCTGCCTCCCTTTGCTCAATTGAGTTTTAATGAGTGAGAGATAGATCTGTATAATGTAAATTTTAAATTGTAATAAATTAAATAAAATGTAATAAAATTGTGAGACCCAAGGGCTTTTATAAAAGCCATAACCTTATGTATAGTGTACCCTGTGTATTAACCCCTTGCCTACCACTGAACACTACACAGCAGCACATTTTTTTCTTCTCTGTGCTTTTGTAGGGGTTCATTTTTTGGTACTGTAATAAATTACAGTACTACAAATGTGCTTATATGAGCTTTTAACCCCTTCCTTGCTCTACATATCAAAATTCCAAGTTGGAAAAATCAAAAAGCGCACTTCTCAAAAGTGGCTGGTGGTAGAATTAGTGCATGGAAAGTGTTAAAATACCACCATTTGAAATACCCTAGGGTGTCTACTTTAAAAAATATATAGTTTGATGGGGTAAAATACACTGTCCGGCTTCAAATATCTCCCAGGAAAACCAAAAAGTGCACCTCTCAAATGTGGCCTTATAACCCCAAATCAAGCTGACAAAGCATATTGAGGGGCAAAATCCTGACATATTTAATGGCATATTGGGGGGAAAACTCCTGGCATATTGAGGGGCAAAATCCTGGCATATTGAGGGGTAAAATCCAGTCATATTAAATAGCATATTGGGGGGCAAAATCCTGGCATATTGAGGGGCAAAATCCTGGCATATTAAATGGCATATCGGTGGGCCAAATCCTGGCATATTGAGTAGCAAAATCCTGGCATATTAAATGGCAAATTGAAGGGGCAAAATCCTGGCATATTTAGTTGCAAAATCCTGGCATATTAAATGGCATATTGGGCAGAAAAATCCTGGCATATTGAGTTGCAAAATCCTGGCACATTAAATGGCTAAAGAACGGCATAGTGAGGGGCAAAATCATGGCATATTAAAAGGCATATTGGGAGGCAAAATCCTGGAATATTAAATGGCATATTGGGGGGCAATATCATGGAACATTAAATGGCTAAAGAATGGTATATTGAGGGACAAAATCCTGGCATATTAAATGGCGTACTGGAGGGCCAAAATCTTGACATATTAAATGGCATATTGAGTGGCAGAATACTGGCATATTAAATGGCATATTGTGGGCAAAATCCTGGCATATTTAGTTGCAAAATCCTGGCATATTAAATGCCATATTGAGGGGCAAAATAGTGTGTCTCCGGTTATGTGTGTATTGGTGTCACTGTGTGTGTAAGTGGTAATGGTGTGTGTGTGTGTCACTGTGTCTGTGTAAGGGTGTGTGTGTGACTGCAAGGGTCTTTGTGTTTAAATGTGTGTTAGGGTGTCAATGTGTGACAAATTTAGAGCATGCGAGTTGAATATTTAGATGTATTTATTTTCCACACTATACATTATACTTTTATATACATATAAAATGTATGGAAGGTTGGTGGTGTGGGAGGCGTGGCAGGTCAGAGGAGGGGGGCACCAAAATGCACCTTCGCCTGTGTAGACTAAAATCGTTGCACTGGCCCTGACCAGTTATGACGTAACGTCACATCCTGTGTCTGTGTTTCCCTCCTCCATGCAGGAGGGAAGACTGCACGGAGGAGATGGCCAGGGACACAGAGCAGAGACAGAGCAGCAAATAAGGTAAGTACTACTGGGGAATGGGGGGGAGGGTGGTATAAAACGAGCAAAATCCTGGCTTATGGAGTTGCATAATAATCCTGGCATATTGAATGGCATAATAATCCTGGCATATTGAGGGGTTAAATACTGGCATATTGAGTGGCATAATAATCCTAGCATATTGAATGGCTGAATCCTGGCATATTGAGTGGCAAAATAATCTTGGCATATTGAGTGGCAAAATAATCCTGGCATATTGAATGGCTAAATCCTTGCATATTAAGGGGTTAAATACTGGCATATTTTAATTGGCAAAGTGATCCTGTGGCATGGTCTGTGGGGCAAAATAACATGTACTATGAGGAAAGTGACACTGGCTACTTCTGTGGGTCAAAGTGACACTGTGGCATGCCAACTTGTGTAGTTTCAATATGAGTGCAAGCCAAGTGCTGTGGGTGCAATATAGCTGCATGGCAAGTTCTGTGGGTACTATATGGTACTGTGTTAAGTCCTTTAGGTGCAATGTGGGTATAGAGGAAGGGAATAAAAAATAGGAATGCAATTTTTCTATTACATTTTTATTAAATATAATATTTAATAATTCAAATAAGTATAAATGCAACTAGTTATAGAGAGATGTCTGTGTTTATAGATATGTATTGTTTTTGAATTGTACAATTGTCACCTGGGGGGGGCTCCTGTGTCGCATAATTAATGGCAGTCCCATGTGTGGCATATTTATTTGGCCACATGTGTGGCATAATTAAGGGGCTCTTTTGTGTGTCATAATTAAGGGGCGCCTGTGTGTGTGGCATAATTAATTGGGCTCCAAGGTGAGGCATAGATAATGGGGCTCTTGTGTGTCCTAGTTATTGGGCTCCTGTATGTGACATAGTTATGGGCTCCTGTGTGTGGCATAGTTAAAGGGCTTCTGCCTGTGACATAATTTGTGGGGCTCCTGTATGTGGCATATTTAATAGGCCATCTAACTGGCATTACTAAGGAATCTTTTTGGCATGGTATTGGAGGAAATCCAGGGGGGCCGCACCATGAGTTACCGCACCGGGTGACACCAACACTAGTGATGCCTCTGTGGGGCCCCACTGGCTTGCTATACCCAGGGGCCTACAATGTTGTTAAGACAGCCCTGATGATAGTACCTACATAGGAGGGCAACTACATTTTTCGCTTGATTACACCATTGCAGAGAAACCACTCCATTAGTATATCAGACTAATCCCATCCATTAGGGCAGTCCAGAACTGAAATGCATGGCTAGTATCCTCTGCATGAGGAACACAGCAAACCACCGGCATATGTTTTGGCCTACAATGGCCTTGTCAGTGTGGTATGGCTGATGATCCTCTAGGTGCAAGGAAGCCAGGGACCCATGGCCGTGGGCATACCCTGATAACTAAGGTGAGCAAAAGGGGGGTTGCACCAATTCCCTAAAACAGACAGCACTACAATAGTTTGTCCTGTAGACTTATACTCATACACACACACTTATAGTCATACTCGCACACACACACTTACTGTATAGTCATACTCGCATACACACACTTGTGCTCATACACTTATACTCATACTTGCACACACACCGATACTCATATACACACACACAATTATACTCATACTCATACACACACACACACACACACACACACTTATATTCTTTTTCTTTTTTTTTTATTATTTCCAAAATTTTAGAACTACAGAAATTTTCGGAGATATAAAAAACAAATCATACAACTTATTGACATAAATAACATTTCCCCATACATTACACTTTGTAGGGATATATCTATATATATATAACTGTTATCATGCACCACCGTATTTTATAATTGTTAATAAGTTCTCAGGAGTTGTCGTGCTCCTTCTTATTTGGCTTGTTTTTAATCAAAATATTATAAACAGCCTTAAAATCTCGACTTTACAACTATTTAAATACTAAGTTCTGTCCTCCAACTTCATCCAGCATCCACATCTGTAACTTACGTTTCTCCATTCATACTCAAGCATTCACATTCCAGGTCATGTAATATGCCTCTAATGAATTCTTGTAGTTCCAATAATAGCCCTTCTCCATTCTGGCCTGAAATTCTATTTGTTCAATAATGTCCTCTGTGTTAATTTTACCTTTGGTTTTCTATGTCCTTGCCAGCACGATATTTGCAGCTATAAGTATTTGTATTACTAGTGTTCTATGATCTGTTCTGATCTTACTTCAACCAATGTGAAAAAGCATCAAGGCTGGGTATAGGTCAACCATTATATTTAGGAGAACTGAAGCCATCTTCCCTGCCTGATTCCACAGGACTCTAAAAAAATGACACTCCCACCACAAGTGGAGGAGTGTCCCTCCATTTTCCCCACATCTCCAGCATCGGTCATCCGCATTTTGGTAACATTTTTTTAGTAACTAATAATTCCACTAGATTTAATGAATGGACAATGGTTTTAGTTGTCCGAATAGCTTGGACCCAGTCCCCGTCTTCAAAAGTGGCTCCCATGTCACTCTGCCACCTTTTTATCGGGGGCAGGTCTCCAAATCTGGACTCCAAGCAAATTGCCTTAAATGCTCTCATAAATGGAACCATTTTATTATTTACAATCAGTTGATCAATCGACAGGATATTAAGTTTCCTCCAATTCTCCAATTTTAAGTCTTGTATCTGTTTTTTTAGCAATTGCAACGGTAGGTAACTTTCAATCCTAAACCGTGGGAAATGTTTATTTTTTCATTTTTTTCTTACTAGACACAGCTCTTTAGCTATGGTGTAGTTTATCTGTTTTTTACTTTTCTCATTCCAAAACAGGTTTTCAATAATACTGGAGCCCCTTTGCTCCATCGGGATCTCTGGCTTGATCCAGATGCGTCCATTTGGCCATATGGGATAACTTTGCAGCATCATGTTGTGGTATCTCACCACACATGTATCCTATTTAGGTCCGGGGCTCTCAGCCCACCCTGTTCATACTTTCTGGCGATTACTGTAAAGGCCACTCTTGCCCTCTTGCCTTGCCAGATAAATGTATTAAACTTTACCTGGAACTGTTTCAGCAATCTGGGGTCTACTCTAAAAGGGATCGACCTTAACAAGAAATATAAACGAGGAAGAACATAATAGTTTAAAACATGAATTCTACCCAGCCAGGAAACATAGAGTGCCTCCCACTCATTTAGTTTGTTAGAAAAATCCCACAGTAGAGGTTGGTAATTAAGAGCTAGGAGTTTTTTTAGGATCACATGAAATCTGAATTCCCAAATAATTTATGCAATCTGCTTTCCATGTGAATCCATACATCATTTTTAAGCATTCTAGTTCTTTCTGGTAAATGCAACATTCCAGAGCCTGACACTTCCCCATATTTAACTTGTAGTAATAAATGTTTGAGAAGGAATGAATCTCCCTCATCAAGGACTCCAAAGAGATAATGGGATTTTCCAATGTAAGTATGATCTCATTCGCGAAGAGGGAGATTTTAAATTCCTCCATACCAACTCTTATAAACTGAATTTTTCTATTGTACCTAATTCTCTGTGCTAGAGGTTCCAGAGAAAAAACATACAACATGGGGGCCAGTGGACAACCCTGGCGTGTCCTGTTGTATATATCAAACCACTCTGTTGTGATGCCAGAGCCAATTATCCTGGCACTTGGTTTTGTATAAAGTGCCCATATTGTGTTAAGATAGGAATCTCCAAATCCAAAGGCTGAGTTTCCTTGAGGTAGGTCCAGGTGACCCTGTCAAACGCCTTCTCGGCATCCAAATTCTTTCTGACATTATCTGCCGCACTTCTATTTGGGATGAAGCCTGACTGGTCTAGGTGAATCAGGCGCAAGGTTATTTTTTTCAACCTGCCAGCCAGAACTGCCGAGTAGATCTTAATATCTGAGTCAATCATGGAAATGGGCCTATAATTTTTGATTTCTGTTTTTTCTTTACCTTCCTTTAATATTGGGCTGATATTTGCCTTCAGAAGTTCTTTAGGCAATTCACCGCTCCTCTTGATTTCCTCGAACAGTTCTAGTAGACCGGGAGCAATCTCGCTTCTGAACACCATGTATAAAACAATTTGTAAACCCGTCTAGGTCCGGGGATTTATTTTCCTTTAGGTTGGCCACTATATTTCTTATCTCTTTAATTGAGAATGGAGCGTTTAACATCTCCTGCTCCTCTGTTGTTATTGTAGGGAGATTTAAATTCCTTAAGTATTCTTGAATTTTTCCCTTTTCCTCCTCTCTAGTTGCTTGTTGTTTACTATTTAGATTATAAAGATCATGGTAAAAGTCTACAAAGGATTCTCCTATTTCTTCCATGTCCAGTATGGTTCTACCCTTATAGTTTATTTTATTTATATTGTGTCTAATTCTTTTTTTTTTTTCGCATATTTTACAGCATTTTGTCCGCTCTGTTCCCCCTTGAATACCATTTTTGTTTTAAATATAGTACATTTTTATTAGTTATTTCCATATTTCTATTTTTGATTTGTTGTTTTTTTTTGTTTAAAATCTTTTTATTGAGATTTTCAGTAGAAATTATTTATAGAAAATTGTATACAAACTAAATATTTTTATCATCATAAAAACAAAGTAAATCCACAGAATTTTAAATTTTAGGAAATGTCATCTCCCAGCATATATAAAATAGTGAGGATCGAGTCCCTTCGTCTGAATTTGGTATGAAGCGTATAAAATAAAACATTCCATATGCCAGATGGTAGGTAGGAGTATATAGTCTTAGCAATAACGAGGGGCACTTGTCCTGTAATATGGAGGGACTAACCATTTCCAAAATATTTAAACAGTATTTAGTAACAGAAAAAACTAATACCTCAGTTAAGGTAATTTGTGTGTCTCTCTCCCAGAGGCGTATAAAATAAGGTTTAGTGTCGGGTTGTGCATCCTTGAGCATATTATGTATGGTTGAGATGAGCCTTGAGGGGGGTTCTACAGTGTGGCAGAGAGCTTCGAATGGGGAAAGTGTGTCGGGGTATTGATGCGCTTTGAGTATTGAAGATGCATAATGCTGGATCTGTCGATATGTGTATAGTCGTAGTGGGTCAGATCTCTTGTTTGGAACCAGGTCTTTGTATGGTGTGAGCTTTTTGTTAGACATCATGTGACCGAGTCTGGGGTATAGCACTTCTGTAGGGAGAAGGTTTCTAATGGATCGGACATCATATCCAGATGGGAGTTGGCCGTTAAAGATCAGTGAGGTGAGGGGGGAGGGTGTCTATTTTAGTTTGTATTTATCCGCGGCGTTCCTCCATACGGCTAGTGATGTAGGAACAATGGGATGGTCGGTTGAGTTAAGCACATGTTGTCTGTGCGAAACCCAAGCCGCCATAGGAATCGGAACAGAAAGGGCTACTTGTTCGATGGGTATCCAGAGTTTGGTCTAGTCCAGTCAACCACTCTGGCCAAATGGACAGCTTTTTGATATAAAGAGACATCTGGTAGGGAGACACCCCCCAGATGTTTACGTCTAGCAAGATATTCGTATCCCACTCGAGGATTCAGTTTTCCCCAGACATATCGGGAAATAAGCTTTTTGATATCTTTGAGGTATGATTTGGGCAATTCTATGGGGAGGGCTTGGAGTATGTACAGAATCCTAGGGAGAATGTTCATTTTAGCTACCCCTATGCGGCCAAACCAGAATATATGTTTTACCGACCATTTTGCTATATCTGAATGCAAGGAGTGTAGAAGGGGGAGGTAATTTAAATTAAAAAGTTGGGAGATGTCTCGTGGTATGTGAATCCCCAAATATTTAATGGCTGTGGAGGCCCATTTGAATGGGAAACATGACTTCAACAGCATCTCATCCGAGGATGGAACCGATAAATTAAGAATTTCGGATTCATTAAGGTTAGCTTTAAAATAAGACAAGTGGGAGAAAGTTTCCATTTCTCGCATTATATTGGGTAAAGAAATGTGAGGATTGGAAACGATAAACAATAGGTCATCGGCAAAAGCCGAGATCTTATGAGTGTAGGCTCTTACACGGATACCCGTTATATCACGGCTTCGGCGAATAGCTTCGCAGGGGCGACAGGGTGCATCCCTGCCTAGTGCCGTTCGACAGGGCCACCGGGCCAGATAGCGTACCATTAACTCTAATCCTGGCAGTGGGCTTGTGATAGAGTGTCTCTATCCATTTCATCATAGTACAGCCCAGACCATAGTGTTTGAGGGTAGCAAAAAGAAAAGCCCAGTTGACCCTGTCGAACGCCTTCTCAGCGTCTACTGATAAGAGAATTGTGGGAACAGGGTGGGTCTGAGCGTGGTACATTAAGTTAAGGACTCTGGTAGTGCAATCTCTGGCCTCTCGACCCGGAATAAACCCCACCTGGTCCTGTTTAACAAGCGAGGGGAGGAACAGTCTGAGTCAACAGGCCAGGATTTTTGCGAACAGTTTAACGTCCGTGTTTAATAATGATATAGGCCTATAACTAGCACATAAGGATGGATCTTTCCCTTTCTTTGGGATAACAGTGATATGTGCCTCTTGGGCTTGTGGAGGGAGACTGTCACCCAAAGCTAGTGAATTAAACGTGTGTACAAAATGTGGAACTAAAACAGGGGAGAACACTTTGTAGTAAGTGTGTGTGAGGCCGTCTGGGCCTGGGCATTTGCCTGTAGGAGATTCTTTCAGTACCGCCAGAGTCTCCTCCAGGGTAATGGGTGCGTCAAGAGTAGCTCTTTCCGCCGAGGATATTCTGACATGGAGATGCTTATCTATATAGACGTTGATCTCTTTTGAAAAATGAGGGGGTATAGGCTGTTGTGGGTCGTGTATATTGTAGAGGTCTGGGTAGTATGGTCGAAAAGCTTCTGCTATTCCCTCAGTGTGGTGTATTAGTTGATCATTAAGATCTTTGATTTTGGGAATAAAGGAGGCACTTTGTTTTGATTTAAGTGCTCTGGCCAAAAGTCTACCTGGTTTATTTCCCTGTTCATAAAATTTGCTCTTGGCGAGCATGAATGTTCGCTGAGATTTGTGATTACATAGAGTTGCTAGTTGTGATTTTAGGGCTAGGAGGGATTGGTATTCCACACTGGATAGCGAGAGCTTGTGTCTTGTTTCCAGGTGTGTAATTTGGGTTAATAGGTGCGATATGTCAGTGTTATGCAAACGTTTGTCATAGGAGGCCTTACTAATAAGATGTCCCCTTATCACAGCTTTATGGGCTTCCCAAATCAGAGGGGGTGAACAGTCGGGGGTTTCATTATCTGTAAAGTAGTATTGAAGGGTGTCGTTTAAGTCTTTGACATGTAAGGGGTTTTTGAGAACATTCTCATTAATCTTCCAGTTTGGCACGCGTCGGGGGAGGGAAGGAATTTGAAGGGTCATGGAGATCGGGGCATGATCGCTCCATGTTATTGAGCCTATTTTTGATGACTGTATCAAGTCTAAATGTCGGTGTGATATAAATAGGTAGTCTATCCTGAAGTATCGAACGTGAGGGGGTGAGAAATATGTGTAGTCTTTCGAGTGGGGATGGAGAATTCTCCAGACATCAGCTATTTGTGTCTTGTGTAGGGCTTTTTTTACCTGTTTAATTTTACTGTAGTGCATGTGGGTCGCCCCGGTGGAAGAGTCCAGGTGGGGATCCATCACCATGTTCAGGTCTCTTCCTATGATTAATATCCCTTCAAGGTAATCTTCGAAATCTGAAAGAACAGAGCAAATAAAGCGATGTTGATCTGTGTTTGGGGAGTAGATACATCCAATGGTTACCAATTGGGAGCCTATGCAGCCCTTTACAAACAGAACCCTGCCCTCACTGTCGGATTTGGAGTCTTGGAAAACAAAAGGGAGGTGCTTGGAAATAATTATTGCGACCCCTTTAGTTTTCTTAAAGGGTGAGTATGAATGATAGGAATGTTGGAAGGTTCTGTCTATTAAGCTAGGGGGCTTATATCGTCTGAAATGTGTTTCCTGTATAAGGGCTATGGAAGTTTTGGTGGATCTAAGTTCACCAAATAGTCGCGTTCTTTTAGCAGGTGCATTTCGGCCTTTCGCATTAATAGAGGTGACTATCACGTTCTGCAAATTAGGCACAGCCATATATAACAGTTTGACTTTGTTGCTTATCGAGTAGAAAATACCGCAAGGAACTTAGAAAACAATGGAGAAACATATGAACAATTGGAAACTGTAACTCAGGTAAGTATAGAGCTAAGAGTAGTAATATTCTATGGGCTTTGCCCTTGGTAAGGGGAGTACAGGTGCCAAGGGTCTGATCCCAGGGTCCAAGTATAGAATCCTGGGAGCATTCCCTATTTACAACGGCACAAGAACACACTGTGGGGGCAGTGTTAACAACCATGCTTGACAATTTTCCTTTAACGGTTTCTCTCTCTGGCCGGAGAGCAAGAAAAGGGTGAGATGCAGTGAAGAAAAAATAGACTGAGCGTATGTAAGAGTTCAAAGAGATATGAATGGGGAAGAACGGTTAATTGTGCTACAGAATATTTAAACAGTAGTCCCAGTCTATGTGGTGATCAACATTGTGCTGGAACGTGCAGGTAAATGCAGCAGGTCAGTCTGTTTTCTGTCACTTCTGGAGCGGTTTATATAGACAACGAACAGTTTAAGGTATCCAAACTTTCACTCCAGTAAACTTGGCAGGTATAGTGCATAACTCGAACTCAATAGCTCGGCTGCAATTGGGGACTTCCATGCCTGCAAATGGACGGTGGGAACAAGTCAGCTAAGGTTTTCCGTATATCGGAGACCAAGGCGTTTTGTTTGTGGTCGGGCATGATGTCCAAGCAGGAGCCGTGGCTGGTGTGTTAGGTAGCCCTGTGTTGGCCTCAGGTGAGGGATCCGCAATGGGCTGTCTGGGGGGGCGCAGTCTCCTCTTCCTCTGGGGTCTCGGTTGCCATGGTTCATTTATCAACTGCGGTAGCGAATACTCAATCGGGTAAGACTTCTGCCAGGCAGTGAGATCTGGTAGTGGGATGCCCAGGCTCGTACAGTAACCTGGGGCCTCTTCGGGTGTGTGTAACGAATAAATGTTGTTATCTCTTCGGACCCGAATGTTGAGGGGGAAACCCCACTGGAAGGATATGGCAGCTTTCTTCAATTCATCTGTGCGTTCCCCATGCAACATCCGGGAGTAGTATTAATTTAGACCCCTGGAAGGTGATCGGATGAACCTGCCTGTATGATCTGCTCTTTAAGTGTATAGGAATGGAGACAGCATATGATGTCACGGGGGAATCGGCCTGTAGGATCTTTAGATTTTTGGGCCCGGTGGGCTCTGTCCAGAATAATATTTTCTTCTGGGCTCCTTTGACGGATAGTGTTAAAAAGTTCTTTAACGCGGGCCATAACGTCCTCCACGCCTTCTGCTTCTGCTAAGCCCCTGATACGGATGTTAGACCTGCGGTTTCTATTTTCCATGTCCAGGATTTGTTGGGTTTCAATCTCTGTAACCAGTTTTTGATGTCTCAGGTCTCGGGCTAAGCTTCCCATGGCATCATTGAGGGTATTTTGGTCAGCCTGTACTGTGTCTAACCTGAGGGCTTGCTGTTTAATATCGCCTCGAAGGTCTGCAATTTTGGCCTTTATGGTCATCTTGAAGTTGTCCGCCAAAGAAGCAAAGTCTTTGCTTATGCGAGCGGTAAATAAGGTGAAGTCTGCTTTCGTTGGCATATCTAGCAGGTGAGTATCTTCTCCTGACCCAGAAGAGTCGTCTTCCTCCGCCGCGTTGTGATGTTCTGATGGCGGGAAATCATCAGTGTCTGACTGGGACGTGCGCATCGGCGTTCAGACACGCCCCCTGATTTGTTGTTTTAACTCTTTTACTTTTTCCACTAGCTTGATTTGTAAAGTTTGTTTGTGTATTTTTTCTAGTTTATATCATTCTATATGTAATTGTTGGTAAAAGATTCTGTTGCCTGTGTTGATTGTGTTCTCATTCTGTTCCCGGGGGAATACGTGTGTCCTTAGGAGGACATAAGAAAGCTAAGCGTTGACTTGCCTGGATGCCACCCTTTATCCCAAATTAGGAATCGGGCGGGGTCGAGGTGGGGCAATTTTTGATAATCTAAGTAGTGTCCGCATTGGGCTTGAGGATACGTCAGGGTGGTGGGCTGGTGAGGAAAACTAAATAAAATAAACGATGGACCTTTGCCAGTCATTGGTATGGAGGGTTAGCGACTTCCCCTCCCTAAAACTACCAAAGGGTGGTGGGAGCTTTGGTAAACTCCCTATGGTCATCAGTCGAAAGGACAACAAAAGAGCAGAGATGGCACATGGCCCCTTTCAGATGATTGGGGTATCAGGTATGCAATCTGGAATGAATGTTAGATATGATTGTAGCCCTTGGTATCGTGGAATCAATGTTAGATATGATTGTAGCCCCTGGTGTCGTAAAATAAGAAAGTGGGATCACTGGAATGGGGATTAAGTTTTTCTACATAAACGCTCAAGGCCTGAATTCACCATACAAGAGGAAAGCCCTAATCAATATGCTATAACACGACAACATAGATATTGCAATGATTCAAGAAACGCACTGGATAAAAAATTCACAAAAACTGCTTTTTAGTAAAAAATACCCTCACATATACTAAGCTTCATGTCACGTTAAAAAAAAAAGCAGAGGTGTATCGATTATATTTAAGAAACACTTTAGCACTGGAAATAATCCACAAAGCTGTAGATAAAAATGGCAGATTTGTGATTCTGATTTGCAGAATAAACAATATATTATACACACTAGTTAATGTTTATGCACCTAATGGAATAAAATTCTCGGAGAAAGTCATGGCCCAGGTAGAGAAAAAAAAACAAGGGAAATTGGTGATGAGTGGCGATTTCAATATTGTAATAGATACAGAGAAAGATAAAAGAAATAATAGACAAAGACAAACAGCAAAGACATTTTGGGAATGTATGATTAAAAATCACTTAATTGACGTTTGGACTGTTTTGAATACCTCGAATAGGGACTACACATTTCATTCAATCAACCACGATTCTTACTCAAGCATAGATATGTTCCTGGTCGCTAGAGACGTTTTTGATAGCAAAATTAAATGTGAAATAGGACTTGACTCATGGTCAGATCACTCATCGGTGAGCTTGATAATGGAGGAAGGGTCAGCTAAAACCAATTAAATTGGGAACTAAATGAATCGCTACTGATGAATGATAAGATTAAAAAACAAATAGCGTTAGATGTCCAGAACTTATTTAAAGAAAAAGACAAAGATCAAATTTCTAGATCCACACTGTGCTGAACCCTGAAGGCAGTAATTAGGGTTAACCTGATTAAAATTGGTGCTGGGGGGAAAAAAGGGGGGGAGGATAACACACACACACGTATACTTATACTCATACACACACTCTTATACTCATACTCACACATACACACACTTATACTCATATACACACCCTTATACTCATACTCATGCATACACATATTTATACTCACACACACACTCACACACTTATACTCACACACACACACCCTTATACTCATACGCATGCATACACATATTTATACTCATACTCACACACACTCATACATACACACACCAATACACACACACAGCCACCTTCACCTCTCAATGCTAGTCTGCTCTGTCCGAGAGGAGCAGGCATCAGTGGGTAAAATACTGGTGCCACCAGTCATCTGCTTCTTCTCCCTATAATGTGAAGAAGCGTTCAAGACGGAAAGCAAAAAGTTAATTGATTATCGGAAAAGAAGCAGATGACCGGCGGCGCCCATCTTTAAACCACTGTTGCCTGCTCCTCTCGGGCTCGGCGTGTCAGTTGTGGCACGCGTGCCCTAGGTTCACCACCGCTGCTCTAGGGTATTTAAAATGGTGTTTTTTTTATACCTTACATGCTTTTGGCCATCCCCCATTTATTTATGAGGGTTTGGGGGCCTTTTGGGTTGTCCCAGGCCCCATATCTTCAAGATTGGGGGAAAGGGAACTTTCCAAGCCACCGGCATCTATATTTGGTAGGAAATTCTTTATTAAAATTCAATATTAATGCATACAATGACTGGACTCCCTAAGATGCTGATAAAGAGTATATTTTACTGTACCATGTATAGAAAAGATTTTTTAAATTGAGCAAGAATACAATTCTCCACCATAATAGCTACAATGTAACAGGTACATGGAAAGCTAAAAAAGGGCTAATGATAAAAGAGCCTTCTAAAAAAAAAAATCATCCAAATGAAAGAAATAAAAAAAGATGCTGAGTATAATTTCCTGATAGCTGTGCGCATCATAAAAGAACAAAGAAATGGTTTAACATGTAGAAATATCTTTGCTACCTTTTTTTTCTAACACTTACTAATCCGTTTATTAGTTTCCTCCTGTTCAATTCTCCTTAGCCTCCCTTTACTCATTGGTCATCTAGATAATTCACAAATAAACGCAATAAAACAAAAACCAAGATGCTTCTCCAGTCTTTCTTGCCATGCAGAGTATACATTAAAGTACTGAGTACTCAGGGGGCAGCTTGGCAACCAGACTTCCGGTGGTCCACTGCACGGTTCATTCTATGGACCCATTCGGTAAAAGGTTGTCCCTCTTTCTGCTGCAGGTTGCGAAATTTAATGCGATGAGCCTCCGGCATGATGGCTGCCCCCTGAGTATGGTAGTTTCCACTGGTGCACTCCACGAATATTCTCTTTTGCAATTGCAATTAGTGACACTGATCCAAGATCTGAGTGATTACCTCCTGGATATGATTCGACCCATAGAGAGCCAGGCCTTTCGCTGCAACACTGGACCTCTCGCTGCACCTCCACCATGTCGCTGGCCTCCGAAGGGGTGTTGCTGATCAAGTCACCTCCCATCAGTTCAGGAATCGGGACAGCCTTGGATTTGTAACTGGCAGGGCGTTCACAAGCTTTAAGCAGATCCTTTAGGTACTGCATCTGTGACTAGTCTTTCAGGTCCCGGTGGTGGTTTGGATGTCCCACAGCCAAGGGTATTATCCAACACCTTATTCCCTCTGGATACCTCTGTCAATAGTACAGAACCATGTTCTGTGACCCCCACCGTATAATCCATTAATATAGACAAGACCAGTATAGAGGTTGTGAAAACAGAAGAACATTTATTGGACATTTCACATACTTATAAACAAATGTAGATCATATATTGATATAGCAATACAAAGATAATCGGATTAGGACTTGACAGAGTTAATCCATTTAACCCCTGGCACTGCTGGGCAGCTAACCAATCACACAGGGGGGACGAAATGGGTGACCAATGGGAGACCGGGGTGTGCTAGAATTCCTTGAAAAACATATACTCAGGGACCTTTAAACCTCTAGCCAATAGGAGAGACATGAACAGAAGTTAAAATCACAGGGCTTTCGTGACACCGAGAATACAGGAGTTTGAAACATCTAAGGACCCTAAATAAATCAATTTGTTTATTTTTATAGATGATGTCATCTTGACCCTGCACAAACCGCAAGACTCCAGGATAGAACTGAAGAAGAAGATGCAAATGTATTCAGATCTCTCAGGGTATAAGTTATAATTAGAGAAATAAGTGGCGCTACCCTTTAATATCCTGTTGAAAGATAAAGGGTATCTATCAGAAAATATGGGTTTATATGGGCTACCCAATATATTATTTATCTGGTGGTAAAGATTGAGGTAGATCATACTAAAACAGTGGAATTCAACTTTTTGCCACTTCTTACAACAACTAACAAACAACTTCTTGAATGGATACCAGTGGGCTTGTCTTGGTGGTTGAGGATTAATATTGTGAAGTCGTATATATTGCAGCAATGGTCATAGATGTTGCCGCTCACAATCCCTAAGCCATGGATAACCATGATGCAATCAGCTACGAATAATTTTATTTTGCAGTGAAAGTGACCACGGGTGGGATCCTGCCCGCTTTCTTTCAGGGCCACATAGGGAGTTGTGGGGCTTCCTAGCTTAGAGGTTTATTACCAGACTAATATGATTGCACAAGCAATAGCAACACAAAAAGTAGCTTTGAAGGAAGAAAGTGATTGAGCAAAATTCACTGAGGAGGCAAGAGTGAGATTTGTGGTTCTAGAGTTCAAAGACTAAACAAAGTATGTCATGGTCATGCACAATCATTAATGTCCTTAATCATTTAGTGTCCTGCTGGGATAAACTTAAGAAGAGGATGAAACTGGTTAATAACATATCTAAAGGTTGTTCAGAAAGACTTCTGACTAAGTAAATTAAAGATCTGGATCTGAGGGCATGGGTCAAACATGGCATGACTAAAGATGATAATTTATATATACAAGGAAGAATTAAACCTGTTACCCAGTGGTGGGATTCAGCCGGTTTGCACCTGTTCGTGTGAACCCGTTACAACAATTTAATAGGTTCACCAAACCGGTGAAAGCTGGAGGTCCCAAAAAACTAAAATCAGTAAAAAAAAAAAACATGGGTACCCAGGGCAGCTGTCCAGGGCCCATTCATACCTGGGGGCGCATGGCAGCTGTCCCTTGGGCCCCTGCTGCGCGTGTGACTGTCTCACATGGACATGGTTCGCCACAGCCACCGGAAAATGACTGCAAAGCTACGGGCAACGATCAGCACGATCCAGGTACTTGGGAAGTTTGTTTCCAGAGAATAAAATGTTCATATCACTTTAATGAATAAACCGTTACAAGAAAATCCCATACATATCATGGGCCTCCCTGCTATAAAAGCACAGGTTATTTATATTAAATAAAAAATACATTCAAAAGCAATTTATTTTGTGTACAGTATATAAGTTGTCTTATCTATTAGGAGATACCATGTTAGTGCATTATTCTACTCCAAGTGCATCATCTATGATGTGGACTAAACACACCAGAGCACCTGTCAATCCAATAGTATGAAAACCCAAGCCAATTTTGTATTGGCAGCAAAGAATGAAATTAGAAAACTGTATAAAATAATATTAAAAAATAAACCCTATAATTTACTTCACATTGTTGACTACCAATCAGTGGACTACCTTAATCACTCACCCTGTCATCTCCACATCCAAGAAGATGACTAGTTGTAAATATAATATTATATAAAATATAAATCATATTACATATCATATGTCCAGTGTCCTTTACAGCAAGATCTCTCCATCATACTTCACTGACACCCACCTCTATGCCGACCGGAGACCCCAACCAGAGACACTGCTCACACAGACATACAAATCATAGCTCCAAATAAGGTAACGGATTCATGTTCAATGTAGAAAACTATCTACATTAAACTGTTCCATCATATAAGCTACCTCTGGACGTCCTCTGTCCCAACCACTTCATATCACAGGAGGTATCGGCAAGCACGTGTAAACGTAAGCAATCTGATGATGCATGCACAACAACATATGTGGAATGAACAACTAGTCTTATCAATTTATATGTGCAAATTGCTTTATATATGTATATAGATTATTTGGCAGTATGCTCTTACTGCTAAAATTCTATATGTGCCAACATCTCGCCAGAACCGAAAACAGTAATTCGTGCAACCTTAGATTTTTCAATGACAACTTCTTCCCCTAGCGTGCAGAGGTAACACCTATAGTCATAGAGTGTATCTTCACGTGCAAGTGGCTACATTTTATCACTGCAAATGATTGTGAACTCCATATCCCACAATTCTCAGTCAGCCTTTCAAAGAGTCATGAGATATAAAGCTCAAAATATACCAATCTGGCAAGTTATTTGGCCATATTTGGTTTCTGGATTTCGTCCTACTCATTAGGGGACCGTATGAACCCAAAATCGCCTAAAAAAAAAACAGCTGAATTTACTTTGAGAATTGAAATGTAAATAATTTTTATAAATAGCTTCCTTAATGCCATGGAACTGCTGCTGCCAGTGGAAAATAAAATAACACGCATTTGCCCATCTTAAAGTCCTAATTTTGATGGAGGAGGGCATGCAAAATGCAGCCCGGCAGCATGTAGGAGGGATATACACATACATGATATATTCATAACTCTGCATTTTAATTTATTTTGTTTGTGCCAAAAAACATACCTAAGATTGTATTTTATTTTGGGGGCAGGGAATATGTTGTGTATCTTTTATATATATATTTTTTTATATAACCAATCTTTTCTATAGATTATTAGTTGAAACCTCTTGCATGGAAAGTATTCAATCAAATGGTGAAATGATACAATCATTGTCAATACAGTGGTATAGAAATATATCAGCACGTGTTCACTGTTTAGGTAGAATATTCATAAGAAAAAAAACTTTACCTAAGTTTTAACCCTTCCTTCTAATTTACTGGTGCGTCAGACATTTGTGGCTACCAAATCGAGAACTTAAGAACCATTAAAAAGTTCTAGTAAGTTGTTTTTATGATGTCATCACAATCTGGTTTAGCTTATGTACACAATCCAGATATTCTAGGTTACCCTGATATCATATCAGAATTCCGCCTGCCACTACTGAGTATTTTGAGGCGCTTCCCAACCTGGGGTATCACGTGGCATATTAAGCATCTAATTATCATTGACCTATTAAACATCTACTTATCAGCGGCAAATTAAGAAGTTATTTATCAGTGGCAAATTAAGCATCTAATTATCAGTGGCATATTAAGCATCTTATTATCGGTGGCAAATTAAGGAGCTAATTATCAGTGGCAAATTAAGGAGCTAATTATCAGTTTCAAATTAAGGAGCTAATTATTAGTGGCATATTATTTTTTAATGTGCTGACTCCTGTTTATGACAAAATGTATTTGTTCTTTTTATTGTGTGTGCCTGAGACTGGACAAGCTTTCTGAAAGTGTGAGTGACTATGCTATATTTGTTGTGCAGTTTGAGCAGGAGAATCCTAGCCACACAGTTGTTGTGCAGTTTTGGACCAGCAGAGTCGCCTTGAGAGTGGCAGAGCATCAGAGGCTGTGCCAGTCTTGCAGACTTATGGAGAAAAAGAAGAGGAGCTGGTTATTTTAGAAGAGAAGACTTGCTATTCTGGTAATGATATTTATTAATAATATTAATTGTATAAATACTTTTTAGCAGCAATTTCACTGAATAATATTTTTTTATTGTTTTTAATGTGTACTGCTGCTTGTTTATGACAAAAATTATTTGTTCTTTATTGTGTGTGCCTGAGACTGGGGGCACGTTGCTGACATGTTCAAGTGACATTTAACTGTCAGGATTAGTGAGGGCAAATGTTTGATCTAAGCAGTGTAAAACAAGTTAAACAGGGGTTGCTGCAATATTTATTTATTTGTAGGCCAGAAGGTTTCCTGTGTGATCATTTGGAATTTTGGACCTCTACTGAACACAATAACTGTGCTCCTCATCGATCACAGAAGTCACAATTGTGAATATGCCATTCCCATTTTATAAGACTACACACTTAATGGTAATAGTATTAGCAGTAGAGACAATAGTCATTGTTTGAAAATCTACAATTTTTTAGACTCTGCATCAACAATGCAGCGACCAAAGCTTTTATTACAGTATTTAATAATAAAAAAAAGATATTCCGAATGAATATCCCATGATGCTTGATTCGATATTGGCTATTTGAAAAATATGTTGTTTGCATTTTGCTCTGATGGAGCAACTGTAATGTCAGGGTGTACAATTCAGGAAATTGCGAACATACTAGACCCAGATACTTGGAATATTGAAGAAGTTGTTGTTCCTTGGAAAGCTGCCGAAGAAAAGATGGTTAAAATAGAAGAATTCTTTCATTATGAAATAAACATCAATGATTTTCGAGACTATATCGAAAATGTTCTAAACCATCACCACAACAGGAGATTCCAAGTATTCCAAATATTCTGAATACCGTTGCAGTTAGCTCTGCAGAGGCAGAAAGAGGATTTTCTACAATGAACAATATATATTCAGATAAAAGAAGAGATAATGTTGCTAATTTAATGACGATTAATATAATTGGCCTTCCACTGGACTCCTGTGACCACACTCCTTCAGTTCAAACGTGGCTAAGAATAAACCAGCAGATGACAACAGGGTGAAAAAGGGTCGTAATAAAGAACATGACGAAAATCAACTAGCGATTTGGAAGTATTTTAAGTAAGGTAAATAATGAATCATTTTTTTTTTTACTATGTGGTAGGATTTTACCAATTTGTTGTTCTCTCTTTCATTTTTTTATCACTGTATAAACTAGAGTATGTGTCTTTAAGAAGACACTGATCGATAACGCTTCTTTACTTTAGCGTCAGGCGTCAGTGCCTCTGCACACTGTGTTCATAGTACTTGGTGTCTTACTTTTCTCCCCTTCTATAGGAACCTCTACCTTTGGCCCCCAGCTTCAACTTTGGAGCAAGTCTATGAAGAATTCTTCAAGTATGTAAAAGGGAGGAAATAAACCGCATGATGAAAATCAGTTAACGATTTGGATGTTTTTAAAGTAAGGTAACTTATTTTACCCTCCCTGCTTCGGTGCATTTTTAGTGTGTTCATAGTATTGTAAGGTGGAGCGTTATTTTGCTCTCTTTATACAGGAACCCTATCTTGTGCCCCAGAGATTCAACTGAGAACAAGCCTAAGAAGAATTCTAATAATAATTACCTGATTCTTGTTGATGACCTCAGACTTTCTCTATGCAAAAGACCTATTGCATTTTGATTGGATTAAAAATTGCAGAACTGTTGGATTAAGATTCTGCATTGTCCTGATGGGATAACTTCTGCATACTATTGTTCAATAACTTCAAAGACTCTCCAAAAGCAAGTCATTTTTATATTACTTTGTTTGACATTAGAGAAAAAAATATTGTACCATGCTGCACATTACTGTAAGTTTTATTGCTGTGGAGTATAGCGCAGTGTGTGATAGGATCACAGACTCCACAGCAATAAAACTCACTGTAACATGCAGCATGTGATACACTCACACTGAACATTACTATGAATATATATATTTGTGTGTCTATATATATATATATATATATATATGTATATGTTTGTGTGTGTGTAATTTTCTGTCAATGAAAAATGAATGTTGCCTGGCAGACATACATTTCTGGGGAAATGGATCTCTGCAGAAACAACTTGGACACCCCTGCCTTAGAGTAAGATGCTCTCTGTTAAAACATGTCTATAGGAGGGGATGTGTCCTCACTGCCGATGCGGTAAGACATGAGTAGGAAGAGCTCTGTGGCGGCACCGGGCTAATCACCACACTCAAGACAAGACAAGCATTTTATCTTGCCCCCAAAATGGGTAAAAAACTGGATGCACAGGATGCACTGGATGAACAAAAGACTCACTATAAAATGGGGGTCTGCCTACTTCTTAAACCCAAGAACATATACAACCCAATTTCATGCTGCAGTGTCAAGCAAAAAAGAAGGTGTCTATTCTGCTACACAAAAATGTGACCTTTACTGAACTTAAACTAGTTAAAGACCCTAAAGGGAGATAAATAATCCTCAAATGCCTAAATAACCCTTTAAGGACAGAGCCTTTAAGACATTTTTGTCCATTCTTGACAATGGCTATTTTAATATAACATAAAAAACACCAATTTCATGAATTTTCATTGAAACATCTTCTTCTCATCGACAAAAGCGAACAAAAAAACCTGCTAAATAGATTCTACTATTTCTCCTGAGTACAGGGATTTCACCCATGCATAGGTTTGTTGGGTTGTTTGGGAGCTAAAAGGCCACATTTGGGAGGTACAGTTTTTGGTTTTCCAACTTGAAATTTTGACATGCAGACAGCCTGCACCCATGTTCCATTTGGGACATATTTTAAGCCAGCCAGTGTATTATACCCCATCAACCCATATATTTTTTAAAATTAGACAACCTAGGCTATTTTAAATGGTGGTATTTTAATACTTTCCATACACTAATTCTATCACCAGCCAAATCAAATTTTATATTAGTAATTTTTTAATGTTATTTTTCACAAACAAAGTACTTCAGACATGAATTCACAGATTGTGGTATGTTTCACTGCCAAATAACACCCCAATTTGTGTTCAGCAACATCTCCTGAGTACAGGGATACCACCCATGTATATGTTTGTTGGGTTGTTTATTTTAAATGGTGATATTTTAAAACTTTCCATGCACCAATTCTACCACCAGCCTTTGTCAAAGTTTGTGGTAGTAATTTTATTGTGTACTTTTTCCCACATACATACACACAAATTCACAGATTTTTGGTATGTGTCACTGCCAAACAATACCCCAATATGTGTACAGCAACGTCTCCTGAGCACAGGAAAACGACCCATGCATAGGTTTGTCAGCTTGTTTGGGAGTTACAAGGCCACATTTGGAAGGTGTGCTTTTTGATTTTCCATCTTGAAGTTTTGACATGTAGAGCAAGGAAAGGGTTAATAGCTCTTATAAGAGCCTTTGTAGTACTATACAAAAAAATTAACCCCTAAAAATGCACAAGCAAGAAAAAATGTTCTGCTGTGCAGTGATCAGTGGCAGGGAAGAGATTAATATACAGGGAACACTATATAAAGGGTATGGATTTTATAAAAGCCCTTGGGTCTCACAATTTTGTAACATTTTATTTAATTTATTACAATTAAAAACTTTTATTTTACAGATCTGTCTCTCTCCCTCACTTAAACTCAAGTGAGGAGACGGAGGCAGATCCATATGCGTCAGAACAATATTTACCACTAGTGATCTGACCAGGTGATGAATGAAAAATGCAGCAAAAAATGTGCTGCTGTGTATGATCACTGCGTACACAGCGATCAATGGCAGGGAAGCGGATAAACACTTGAAATGTCTTTTATAAAAGCCCTTGGTTTCTAAAAGTTTATTCAATGTAAATTAATTTTATAACCCAAATTTTTTTTTTTACATTATCCAATCTGTCTTTCTCCCTCAATAAAACTATAGTGAGCAGAGGGAGGCAGATCAATACTTATCAAAGGCAATATGTAAAAATATTGCCTTAGACTGTATGATAAGTGCTGATATTTTGTTATATTTTTTGCACTCCAGTCTAGGCATTGGACTTTAATTTAGAGCCGTCTTGAAACATACATCTGCAATCATATCAATATCCATTTGCTGCAATGGTAGCCCAGCCCTGCCCTTTTCCTTATATGGGCAGTATTTTGACCACACCCACCATTGTTTGTTAAGGAGCTGGGCAACGCATCACAATAGCTTCAGTGTATATATAGGACAGACTTGTACTACTATGTTAGTCTGTGGACACATCATGAGCCAGGAGGAGCCAGGATGATTGGCACAGTAAGTAACTTTTTGCATAGCAAGACCACTTAATATTATCTCACATATATATTCTTATTCTTATTATAGCCACATTTACCACCCTAACTCCTCCCACAGTTTTTTTACTACATAGACAGTAATATACCGAAACATGCAGATTGTTCCCGATTGGTGTGCTATTACTTTGTGGAACGTTTCTCTGAATGGTTCAACGAAATATCATCGTTTTTGTGTCAAAATTGGTCGCATAGGAATGTTCAAAACTACAGTGGGAGCTGACAAAAGCTAGAGTGTGAGCTGAAAAATCACAACATGATTTTCTAAACTGCCACCATTCATTTTTCACCCTCATTTTCAAGCCCACCTACACAAATCTTATATCAAAACGTTCAGCTATCCCTGCTGCCACTAAACATGTCCACGGCTAAGCCATAGTGCTGATAGTTTTCTCAATATGACCATTTGTTTGCAACTCACGCCGTCCATTGACATTCATTGAAACTCCATTCTAGCTACCTCAAATTTGAAGCGCAATATCTAAACTGCGACTGTGCCTTCATTTTTAATATTTCAGAGACATACCATGCACCAAAATGTAGGTCTGGACCTTGTGATTCTCACAGTATAAAGTTCTTCGCTGTAGGATTTATAGTTTTTAAAATACCACCATTTGAAGATGGCATCCGCACTCCAACCTTTCCACAGTTACTCCAGCCACTCCAACCACACAACAGTTACTCAAGCCACTCCACCCAGTTACTGCGCCCACTCCAGTTATAGACTACTGGTGGAGGCAAGAACACTTCACACAATTTCCACAGAAATCGTAGCTTTTCTAGTTTATACTGAGCTTCTAGGCGGGGCTACTTACTGAGTGAGTATTACTAATACGCAGGTCTTTTTTTCTAGATCAGCAGCCAGGATGATCAGGATAATATTGTGGTCAAGAATCACCACAGAGTGGGATGCCACAGTGGTTTCAGGATAGATGTGTATAGCATAAATTATAGTATAAGTTGTTTATAATAAGTTAAGATATTTTGTCTACAGAATTCATGCATAGAGAATGAATGTTATACAGCCCCGATCCAGGGTTAACAGCCAATCGCTGGTTTTAAGGGTCAGGAAGTTGTTTTTTTTCTGTTACTCATGTTTTTTTTGCCTTCCTCTGGATCATTTGGCTGGGGTTGGACTTTAAAAATGAAATAATAGTGTATACGTTTTATATAGCCTCGATCCAAGGTTAAAAAGCCGATTGCTGGTTTTCAGGATCAGGAAGGAATTTTTATCCTGTTTTATCACTGATCATTTGGCTTGGTCTTTAAAGTGTCAAATAAATCCATTATCATCTATGGCCAATTGGTGCCTCAAGTATATTATATTTGTACTTCTACCCCACCCCTATTACCTTCTCCCCCTGACAGTCCTTTTTGTTTACTCCCCCCTCCTACTGCACACAAGAGGGACATGTTTTACATTCTCAGGGAAATAGCTGACCTACCTACTCCACAAACCTTCACACCTGGTGACCTACATATACTCTCTTACAATGTCAAGGGTCTTAACACCCCAGAAAAGAGCTCCCACCTGATGAGAGAACTTCGACATCAGAAAACATCCGTGGCTTTCTTGCACGAAACTCCTCCCCGGCACGTCTGACTTCTAGGGATTACCCCATTGGATTCTTTAGCAATGACCAGCATACTAAAACCAAGGGACCTGCTATTTTGTATTCCAAACATGTATCGTTCTTGGAGACAGCCCAACAGGTTGACCCTGCAGGCCGATACATTTTAATCAAAGGTACCTGACCCATACCTACACTTTTGCTAAAATTTACCTCCTAATACGCAAAAACACTTTATGTTTGCCACTATCATGTCAAAACTCTGTACCTTCCAGGAGGGCCTTTTGGTCTTTGGAGGTGATTTTAATTTGGCCCTTGACCTGCTTCTTGACACCTCTACCAGGACCTCTTGAAACCCAATACGTGTCACACATCTGATTAAAAAACTATTACGGTGAGGTGCAGTTAGTTGATTGTTGGTGGGCTCACCCCCCTCGGATAAGGATTACAGCTTCTACTCAAGCCCGAATGAGAGGTACACTAGAATAGACTGCCTTTTCATTACCTACAACCACCTTACCCTACTCAAACAAGCAAGATATGGCCTGAACATTCCCCCTTCAGTTGATGCTCCAGTCACCGCTCACCCACCCTACTCAGCAGTCCTGGAGACTTAATTAAGTGATCTTGACTGATTCTGTAAACACTGTCTCTACAAAAACCCCGTTGACTGACTATTTTTCAGACAATGATATCCCTGAGACCTATCCCCTCATGGTTTTGGGAGACGCATAATGTGTCGCCCGAGGACACTTTATTAAAAAGGCCAATTCCACCAAACTCAAAATGCTATATGAACAAATAGCTACCCTTGAACTAGAAAATAAGCGATAGCTGAACCCTGATGATTTCCAGAGGCTTTTGAGTCTCAGTCTTAAGCTATCAAGATCTCGAAAGCGCCTAAGTGCCCGGGACCCGACTGTCTCCCCCTCCAATATTACAGGATATTCTAAGGATCCAGAAAAGGCATTTGCACTGGATTTTCCCCCTGGAAGTTCTAACACACATGAGCTTTGGCCCCTATACAGTGCTGTATTTACTGCAAAACATCCTAGGCGGATGCCTAGGGCGGCAAATTTTAGGGGGCGGCAGCGCCCCCAAGCACTGAAAAAAAAACGAAAAAAAAAAATATAACCCAGCACTTTCAAAAAAAAAATAAACACCGCTCTTGCAGGCAGAGACAGAGGTGAGAGGGGATCGGAAGAGCCCCCCTCACCATCGCTCTGCCTGCCAGGCTGCACGGGGAGCCGTACAGGCAGCACATAGAAACCTCTGTGCTGCCTGTTCGACTTACCGTGCAGTGTGACACGGAAGTGCCGACAGTCACGTGACGGGCACGCTGACGTCATACACGCGCCCGGTCACGTGACCTGTCGGCACAATCGCCGGGGAGGCGAACACGCAGCATGGAGGGACCATGCTGCCTGCCACTAGCCACCAGGGAAAGGTAAGTGCTGATGGGAGTCAGAGTATGTGTGATGGGTGACAGTGTGTGTGACTGATTGTGATGGGAGTCAGAGGGTGTGTGATGGGAGACAGTGTGTGTGACTGAGTGTGATGGGAGTCAGAGTGTGTGTGATGGGAGACAGTGTGTGTGACTGAGTGTGATGGGAGTCAGAGTGTGTGTGATGGGAGACAGTGTGTGTGATGGGAGTCAGTGTGTGTGACTGAGTGTGATGGGAGTAGGAGTGCGTGACTGAGTGTGATGGGAGAAGGAGTGTGTGTGTGATGGGAGTATGAGCTTGATGTGAGTCTGAATGTTATGTGTGATGTGGGGTCATAAAATGGAGGTGATGAGGCATGTCTTAGGTGTGTAACGTGGGTGTGCAGCTTTGGTAGGGGGGTGCCTGGATTTTGTCTGCCTAGGGCAGCACAAAATCAAGATACACCACTGCCCCTATAATATGGATTGTGTCTTGTCCCTGCACTCACGACCCTTGGCTAGAATTAGGATTAATGAGGCATTATCTGAGGTGTTTACCATTTCTAATGGTACCTGCCAGGGATGTCCCCTAACTCCAATGCTTTTTATCCTCTCCTTAGAGCCCTTCCTAGAAGCGATACGCCACAATCCTGACATTGAGTAGTCTCCTTATAGCTGGCACTCACCACAAAGTTATGGGCTTTGTGGACAACCTTCTTTTTCTACTCACTAACCCCAGGGTCTCCCTTCCTATTCTTATACATGAGTTTCAATAATATAGGGAATTGGCTAATCTTAAAAAATAACTACAAATGCAGAAAGAAAAGTCCTGCGCTCACTCCCATCACTGGGCGGCTGCAATGACTACAGTACACATCAGCCCCAATATATAGTAAAAACCAAAGAAAAACAAGTTACCTGCGCTCTCTCCTTTATCCCTATGTATTTTTAAAACAAATAGAGGTTTTTTAGTTACCTCCAATGGCCATGAGAGGATGAGCCCACCTGCATTGATGCCCATTGTCTAGCCAACATTGTCAGCAATTGGAGAGGTATGAGGGTTGAAATTTTAAATTGCATTTTTCTTTATATATTTTTATTCTATTTGAAATTTGGTTACATGGGCAAGTACTGTGGTTGCAATTTGGGTTCTCATAACCTTTATTTGCAAGTAACGTAATGTATAGGTTAAAACAAATGAATTCCCAGAATATCCACCCAAGTCCCAAAAAATGAAATAGGAAAAAGAAAATAGAAAGGGGGAAAGGAGCAGACGGGAAAAGCTGCTAGTTATATTAAAGGTGGTTCCCAGTCCATCCTTGTTAAAATCTTGAAAATATGGATAAATAATTGTGCACAATAAAGGAAAGTAACAATGAGTGGCAAAAAATGTAAATAAGAATTTAAAAATATAAAAATAAATGACAGAAAAGAGGGATTTTGAGAATTGTAATGAATAATAATACAAATACATGGTACACATAGAAATATGCAGAATTTCAAAGATTCACCTGCTCTATATTGTAATGAGCAGGCATTGACCAGGCACATGTTAGTCAGTGCTCGTCTGAACTTAAGTAATAGCACCACATGAAAATGAAAAGTCTTTGAAGTAGGTCTCAACATGGGTGAAGTGGCAAAACAGCTTGCACAAAGCTTGTACAAAGTGGGCAGAGTTATCATTATGTCTGCTTTGCTTCAAGCAGTGCCCATAAAAGTGCATTGACTGCCTAATGGCCAGTCCTTCCCATCTGTGGGCGCTATGGATCAGCAGCTCCGTCATCACACTGCTAATCCATGGTCCTTACTTAAAATATGACCCATATTAAACCCAAACCATTGTAGAGTTTAAAATAAATAAGGTTACGTGTAAAGAGTGGTTTTATTGCATTAAACACTGATTTTTTTTATCAGATTCACAACAATTCTGGGGGTTTTATACACAAAAAAATCAATAGTGTCTTTAGCATCAGCCTCACATCTGAAGTTTTTTACATTGATTGATTTGAAAAAAAACATAAGCAACAGCAGTATGCTGATATCTTGTCAATGACATCACAAGATTCTATGATGCCATGTAGTTTTGATTCAAATCATCACAAGTTCTGAGAGCGGTTAAGTTACAGGCTGATATATTATCAGACGTGATACATATATTGCAAGATGCCTAAAAGCCAAAGCTACAGCGTTCACACATCCGAACCTGATATGGAACATCGTATGATGATGAAGAGGAGCAGGGAGAGCAATGAAGAAGGAAGGGGAAGAAAAGAGAAGAGGAAGAAGGAATGTGAAAGAAGAGATCAGGGCAGCTGGAAGACGGTATGTAAAAGAAGAAGAGAAGAGGAAGAACAAGAAGAAGAAAATGAGAAAAGATATAAAACTGAAGAGGAGAGTAGACCAGGTACAGGATTTAGGAAACCAAGAAGTTGGTGATCAGTGTAAATGTTCACTTGTTCAATGCCATAGATAGTCTAGATCTAAGATGGTAGGACTAAGACTTTAAGTAGCAGTTATATGTATTTGGTATATGATTTAGTAATATGATGTTTTTTATTCAATAAGGAGGAAGTAAACACCATGATGTCGCTGGAACATCTGGGAAACCGACACCACTTTCAGCAGCATGCTTCAACTTTCATTCTGAGCTTGGAAGGGGCAATTTTGGAAAAGTGAGTAAACTATAATTTAATATGGTATACCGGTGCATTTTTTGTGGTGGAAACTGGGGTCTAGTTAGGGAATGACATTGAAGTATAGTTTGCATACCTCTTCACTGACACTATTTAGTGCATATATTCCTCTATGTCCATCTTTTTTTTGCATGTTCAGAATTTTCATTTCTATAAGCAGGGGCGGACTGACCATGAGGGCATTCAGGCACTGCCAGAAGAGGGCCCCGTCACTGACAAGGTTGTGCGATCGGGGTGGGGGTCACCAGGTCACATGACATAATCACGCAACATCACGTGACCTTGTGCAGCACTGTGTGAGCTAGTGTTCACATCAGACTTCATTTTCAAACGCTGTCACATGCGTGACAAGCAGACATGACACTTGTGACAGGGCTCAGTAATGCAGACAGATGTGAGTGCAGCTCACACAGACCTACGTGCATGACATGACATTGCGCGATGACTTCATTTGACCCTGCAACCCCTGCTATGATGGTGATGGAGCAGATCCTCAGTGCAAAGATGAGGTAAATCCTGAATGCTGACTGGGTAGTGGGTGTGTCAGATTAGGAATTGTGTGGGTCAGATTAGTAAGTGTGGGGGTCTGATTGGGAAGTCTGGGAGTCAGATTGGCATGTTAGGAGGCACATTGGGAAGTAGGGGGGATATTAGCAAATATAGGGTCAAACAGGGAAGAATGGGTCAGATTGAAAATATGGGGGTCATACCGGTAGGTAGAGGTCAAAATGGCAAATATGGGGATCATATTGGGAAGAAGGCATCAGACTGGAAAATTTGGGAGTCAGATTTGTAAGAAGGGGTCAGATTGGCACCTTTGGGGTGAGATTGGGTATTGAGCGGGTCACATTGGGTAGATGTGGGGCAGATTTGGAAGAAGGGGGCAGATTGTACTGTTTGGGGGTCAAATTACAAAAGGAGGGGGCAGATCTGAAAGTGTGGGGGTGTGATTGGAAAGATGGGGTGGGATTGTGAAGTGTGGGGGTGAGATTGGGAAGAAAGGGGCAGAATGGCACATTTGGGAGTCAGATTGGGAAGTGGGGGTCAGATTGGCAAATATGAAGGTCATATTGGGAAGAAGTGGTCAGATTGGGAAGAAGAGGGTCAATGGTAATGCCTGAGGACACATTGTGTAGTGTGTGGCTTATTTGGAAGAAGGGGGCATATTGGCATATTTGGGGGGCAGATTTGGGTGGAGGGGGCTGATTTGGATGTTTGGGAGGATCGGTCAGATTGGCACATTTGGGGGGCAGATTGGTAAGTAGGGGTCATATTGGCAGGTCTGAAGTTTAGACAAAATTTGGGGGTCATACAGGGAAGAAGGGGCAGATTGGAAAGTTTGAATGCAGATTGGTAAGTAGGGGACATTTTGGCAAATCTGGGGGTCAGATTTGGAAGTGTAAGGGGATGCATTGGCAAGTCTGGAGAGGATACATTGACAAGTGTATACATTACTGATAATTTTGCGATTTAATGCCATGTTTATACATTACTGCTGATTTTGCGATGATATGCCAAGTTTATACAGTGTGCCATGTTTTACTAAGTGTATGCTCTACATATCATTTAGACTGAGGGTGTTTGTATGTGTGTGATACTACGTTGTGAAACCAGCAGCATTGTGTGAGAGTGCAGGACTGGAAGAGAGCTGGCTTACAAGAGAGAGAGAGAGAGAGAGAACAGGGCAAGGCAAGAGAGAGCTGGCTTGTATTAGAGTGGGAGAGAGTGAGAGGTTGGGAGTGAGATGGCTTGGAAGAGTGAGAGTGGAACAGAGTGCAAGACTGGGAGAGAGATGGTTTGGAGGAGTGAGAGTGGCATAGAGAGATGGCTTGGTTGAGTGAGAGTGGTAGAGAGTGCAGGGCCTTCCCCTCACATTCAACACTCTTTAGTCAGAGCTGCATAACTGTGTATGGGGTATGTGTGTTGGAGGGGGGGGAAGGGGACAGCAATGTGTGTTTGTCATATGTGGCATGATAAGGAAATATGTATATACTTTCATTGGCATTATATAGAAATATTATGTATATATTTCTCATTGTCATGAAAGAAAGATTTATGTATATTTTTATCATTGGTATGATATAGAAATATTATGTATAAATGTCTCATTATCATGATATAGAAAGATTATGTATCTATTTCTTACTGGCAAGATATAGAAAGACCATGGATATATTTCTCACTAACAAAATAAAGAAAGATAATGGATATAGTTATCATTGATATGATAGAGCGATATAGATTATCAATATACTTACTTTGTGGGTGCTAAAGTTGAATTTAAAATGTATGTTTTAAAATATGGTTCTATTTATCCACCTTTTCAGTGTGAAATAGAAATGTGAATAAATAGAACCATTTTTTTTGGGGGGGGGGGGGGGCTTGCCATGGGAAATACATGGGGCGGTACAAGGGGGCCCCATGCCCATCTATTGCCCTGGGGCCCCATGAGAGGTCAGTCTACCCCTCTGGATACATTTATGATAGCACTCCAGAACAATAAAACTCACAATATAGGGTATTTAATAAGTCTTTGTATCTATTTGTGCAAATAAAATGCTTTAATATTCTTCTTTTTTTTTGTTTTGTTTAATCTTTATTGGTTATTTTTATAAAAAGAACAAATTCATACTTCACAATATTACAATCACATACACAAGACTTCTATAATACAAATTATATTTCATATGTTTCACCAAAGCTGAGAGATAAGCGAGGATCTTTTTATAAGTCCAATTATTAGGAGTTGTATTTGGAGCGCCAAGGGAGAGGGAAGAAAAATTAAGAGAAGATACAAAATAAAATACAGGATTAAGTGGAGGAGAAGAGTGAAAAGAGGCGGAGACGGATTTATGGCTCCCATTGTTCCCACCCCCCATCCTTGCTTAAAAATTCAATGTTCCTTTTATATACAAAGCAAGTGAAGACATACTGTTCTTTCATACTCAACAGTCCACATTCACAACTCCTCATACATACTTCTGAACTAAGGGGAGTAGAGGGGAGTCAGGCCGCGGGATCCCACAGCAGTGGTCAAGATGAGATTTCCATATATAACAACTCACTGAGTCTATGGTATAGAACAAGTTTTTATCTCTGTATTTGATATTACATTCCCGGCAGACCATATTTTTTCATATATGACAGCTGTATCCTCGTTTTGAATAAAAAATTGTCTCTCAGCTTTGGCCTGGAACTCTATTTGGGTTTTAATTTCTGGCCATGATGGGAGGTCTACCCTTTTCCAAAATCTCGCAATACATAATGTAAAAGTCAGTAGAATGTATATACATAAAGAGTGGATAAACCTATCTGAAGTGGGGAGTTCAAAATGAAAAAGAAATGTTTGAGACTTTAATTCAAATGTATATCCACAAATGATGGAGAGGAGAGATGATATTTTTCTCTTGTATTGATCTAATTTTCTGTATTTCCACCACATGTGGTAATGATTGCCTGGTTCAGTCAAACATCTCCAACACAAATTGTTTGAAGCCTCTAGGAATTTAGCTAATCTCATTGGGACTAGATACCATCGGTGTAAGAGTTTGAAGAATTGTTCATGAAGGTTGATACAGTGCACCGCCCCTCTAGTATTCGTCCAGGTTTTAAACCATACCTGTGTTGGGAAGGTCAAATTAATTTCATCCTCCCAGAGCAGGAAGGCCTTAGGTTACTAAATTAGTTCACTAGATTCGAAGAATCTAAGAATTCTAGAGATAATTTTATTTGTAGCCCTAGACGTAATTATTTTTCCCCATGCATCTGGTTCTACTAAGGTGTTTGAAAGCAAGAAGGACTTAACTCTAAGATAATTAAAGAGTTCCCTAGATGGAAGACCAAATTTGCTACAAATAGCTGGAAAGGGGGAAATAGTTCCACCAATGTACAAATCTTCAATATATATTATTCCCTTAATAATCCATACCTTCAGGTCTAAGTTATTCACACATATAGAAACAATATCCAGTGCAGCTTTCTTAGATATTTCTTTGTTAATTTTCAAGGTTTTTTTAATACGAAAAATTTAGGTCATAAGGTCTTTAATTAATGATGATTTTAAAATCGATTTTTTTGTAGTATTTGGGTATTAACCAGCACAAGAGTGCGGGATCTGTGTTACTACAATTTACCCTTTCTAAATGGCATAAATAGTAATAAATTGGCCATACAGCCACTGAATATATTCCAGTTATTCCCAGTTCATAGCCACATTTTTAGCCACTTCAATAAAAATAATTGTCGCTCTTTGGCAGGGTGGATTTGATTTAAATCATGATTTACCTAACTATTCAGTGAGAATTGGTTGTAAAGAATCATTCATGTTGGTAGTTGTATTCTTTAATATTTTCAACCAGATGAAGATTTCATATTTAGAATAACCTGTCAGATTAGTAAAACAGCTACATCAGGACTGATTTAAGTTTAATAGGTTAATCACACATATTTGGAGCACTACTAAATAGACATGTGCATTCGTTTTCGGACTAATGCATTTTCGTCCGAAAATGGCATTTTCGTCCATTCGTCCGAAAAACGAATAACGAAAATGCTAAACTAACGAAAGCCGAATTAACCAATGATTAATAAACGAAAATCATTTGTCCATTCGTCGATTCATGCTATTGACATTCTATAAACCGAAATAGAGTCGGTTTATAGAATACCAATAGCATTACATACATTCCATAAACCGACATAATGAACGACTTTCGGTTTATGGAATGCATGTAATGCTATTGCTATTCTATAAACCGAAATAGAGTCCCGATTCATATGAATAGGTCAATTGACCTATTTGTATGAATGGGGACTCTATTTCGGTTTATAGAAAACCAATAGTATTACATGTATTCCATAAGCCAAAAATCTATAAACCGAACGACATTCGGGTTATAGACTTTCGGTTTATAGAATACATGTAATGCTATTGCTATTCTATAAACCGAAAGTCTTAAGAATTTCTTATGAATGGGGACTCTAGTTCGGTTTATAGAAAGCCAATAGCATTAGATGTATTCCATAACCCGAAATTCTATAAACCGAACAACGTGGTAAATGCTCTGTATCTTTGAGTTCATCTTTATGTCTATAACTATTTCATTCAGTAATAGACTAATAAAAGGGTTGGGCAGGTTGTGGGTAGGGGTACTTAGCACTTGGGTCCTCTGGTGAACATGACTGATGATATTGATGGATGACAGTTTCAACCAGGCACATGTTCAAAAGTATGCCCAGGCCAGGGCAGTCTTTAATATTGATTGGAACCCTGGACCCTGCCACCACATGTATAATTGCAAAATGTATACCTTCGACTTATGCAACACTGCAATACAAGCCCTCAGTGCCTGTATTACATAAGTATACAATGATATTAGAGAGCACTTACATATGGTAAGCAGCAATTGACATTAAAATCCAGCTATTACAGTAATGATATGTGGCACTGATAAATATAATTATGAAATGCATATTTAATGTTTGTTGAGATATGTTAAAGAAAATTAAACAAATGACAGAATGTTTCTTAATAAAGATGTATTAATTTAACAAATCATTTTTCTGAAGTACACATAGAAACATAGAATGTGTCAGCAGATAAGAACCATTTGGTCCATCTAGTCTGCCCAATTTTTTGGAATACTTTTATTAGTCCCCCGTTCCCGGTCTTATAACTAGGATAGCCTTGTGTCTATCCCATGCATGCTTAAACTCCTTCACTGTGTTTACCTCTACCACTTCTGTTGGAAGGCTATTCCATACATCCACTACCCTCTCAGTAGAGTAATACTTCCTGATATTACTTTTAAATCGTTGCCCCTCTAATTTAAGACTACGTCCTCTAGTTGAATAAAGAATGGTTACTCTCTCAAACTGTAAGACACAATAGAACTCAACCATTGCACTGCATGGTATTGTATCATTTGATAACATGTCAACATAGAATATATAGAGTAGTTACTCTCTCAAACTGTAACTTTTTTTTAGCACCACAGGTCCCTCCCACTATCTATCATCACACTCTGTCCAGCACCACTTACACCTCCCACCTCATTACCTTGCCCTTGGACTAGGTACTAATCCCTGGTGGTCTGGTGGGCTGCAGGGTTCTGTGCTTGCCGCAAACAGCACAAATGCCTTATCATGGGGTCACATGCTGCACAGGACATTAATGAATCAGAACATTGTGCTCGGACAATTTATCATTCACAGTTTTATAAAGCAGTGAAAAATAGCTTTAAACATATAAAAAGAAAACACATTTCTGGGTTTAGTCATGTTGTTAATATAAAATAGCAACAAGTGTTCTAATACATGTTAAAACATAACCTTTATTAGTTATTAACAATCTTAACCCCTTCACGACAATTCCCATACATGTATTGCCTCGCAATGCAATACATTGCCTTTAACATGGCACAGTCACTGCATTTAGAACCATCATTGTTTTCCTGTAAGGTTCATAATTGAGGCTATACAGGAAAGCAAAAAAAAAAATAATCTACCAAAGTGGCCAACTCTGGAGTTAGGCTGCCCAAATGGTAACCTCAGTCCTCCACATACACTTCTAAGGGGATTACTTCAGTTTATTTTGGAGCTTTTTTGAGAGGACCTCGGGTATATCAGAAACAGCCAAATTCCTCCCAAAATGGCCCAAAGCATAAATGAAATAAAATAAGTAAAATAATGTATTATATATAGATAACAATAACGTAAATGAATATAACATAATCTAAAATATACTGTTTTTAAATTTAGACATGCTGGTTCAAATATGTATCAGTAATAACTCATCATGTAAGAAGACACCCAACAATGTTGGTATTTATACCCCATTTCCCCTCCCTTTGTATAATCTCTCTTTCATGGGGAAATCGCAATATTGAGCAGCCAAATAGTTTATTTCTCTGCAATTCAGCTTTATGCCCCAATCTGGCCTGAATTTGGGCCATCTCACGGCATACTGAGTTGACTCTACTGTCTACTAAACATAACTATGTGTTCTATATCTCACTTTGGCCACTTCTATTCCTTTTTGCCTATTTCAGGTGATGCTCGCCTCCACCAGGAACTCCAGGAAAATTGTTGCAGTGAAGATCATCAGAAGGAGAATCAATCACGATAATTCCAGCAGCTTAATGAAAGAGAGGAGAATCCTAGCTGTGGCTAATGGGAGCCTCTTTCTTTGTCACATGCATGCTGCTTTTCAATCTGAGGTATGCAGTGGTTTATTCATAATATTCATAGCTAGGACACTAGTGATGAAAATGGTGGCATTACAGAAGAACATCTTGTTATTCAGGTTTATAGAATTATATTTGGCGGCTCATCTTACTTTTTATACAGTGTGAAGCCTTTTGAAAGGCCTGGTTAGTTTTTTTTTCTTTCGTAAATTTTTTTATTACAGTTTTACAATTCAACATTTATAACATATATATACATTTAAAAATATATCACACAACATAACATATACCAACATAACATAATACAAACCAAACCTAGCCAGAGTTGTTTTTCCCTCAATTTCCTCCAGATGAAGGAGGAATAAGTTAATAAGGTGAGAGGGTATGACTTTAGAGAGGCCTCTCCAATCTATTCATCCCTCTTCTATATCTGTCCTAACATTTGGGGTTGTCATCTTTCCCTAGTTAGTAATCTATTTATTCATTTATATATTTCTCCTATACAGCCCATCCAGAATTGGCTATTCTCCATATTAAGCTGATAGGAAATCTTTTGATTTCAATCTCTTTCATGTGGAAGTTTCTATCTTCTTCCATGATCTCGCAATTAGGGCTTTAGCTGCTATTAAAATATGTGTAATAATATAAGTGTCATTTATACTGGTTTAAGGCAATCCTAGGTGCAAGAGTGCAGTTGTCGGTCCTTGTGGGTACTAAATACCACCTAACTATCAACTTATATTGGAGTTCCATAATGTTTAAACAATAAATGTTCTTTTTTATCTATGGGATGATGTTAAGCCAGTCGGCAGTCAGAATTGCCGATCCAGTATCTATTTCCCATTTATTTATTAGGTTAGCTATCTGCCTAACCATTGTCAGAACTTCTTGTTCAAAAATATCGCCCTGTATCAAATCTTTAAGGTTATTTACAGGATTCAATAATTCTTTCAAACCTCTTAATTCTTAATTAGATATTTAAATATATCCCCTGGGACTAATGTCTGAAATTATTTTATTTTCTTATCTAATAATTAATATATCTGAGAAACTATTTTCTATATTGTGATCCAAGAATCTAATATCGCAGCCTCTCCATATCTTTTTTACACCACATTAGTCCATATTCTGATTTAAGGTTCTACCAAAATCTGAGAATTGTTGCAGTGATATAGTTCTTTTTCCCAGGCCTATTAATAGAGGTCTTGAATTTTTGGGGTCTGTCCACAGTAGCATATATAAATCAGGTTCCCCTATTTATCTCCATGATTCCTCCCCCTCTTTATTAAACCATTTGGAGAGATGTTTAAAAAGGGCCGCATTGTGATAATTTTTTATATAACCTCATAAAAAATACTGTAGAAACCATCCTGGCCTGGTGCTTTATTATTCTTAACTTTATCAATTGCAATCTTTACTTCTATTTCTGAGATGGGTTTATTTAGATCTTGTATCTGGTCATCTACTGGCGCAGGTAATTTGCATTTTTCCAAATACTCTTGAATTTGGTTTTCTTTCTTTCTTTTTTATTTTTTAATATCTGGATCTGGGATGAATATACATCTAGAGGGTTTTCTTTTTTCTATTAACCTTGAGAAAGATATATATCCGACAGGGATGCCCCTTCTATCTTTCTTGCCCGTGTGGCCATTTTAATTAGATGTCCTCTAAAGACACACTTAAATGTGCACCAGATCTTTTCATGTGGTATCTCAGGAGTCATGTTCTCTTTAAAGAAATATTCTGTCAATTCTTTGATGTATAGTCTATTTACTTCAGTTTCTAATCATCTATTGTTCAGTCTCCATAATGTATAGGGTTCACTATATTGTCCCTCCCCTATTTGCCAGACTAGAGCATTATGATCTGCCCATGGTATCTCTCGAATGTCCACTTTATCAATTATTTTTAATAGTTTTGGGTCTGATAGACACAGATCTATTCAGGAGAACGAGTTATGGACTCTTGACCAGTGCGAAAAATCATATGTATCTGGGTGAAAAGTCAGCCATACATCATGGACGCCATTTTTCTTTATGAACATCCTAAAATTTTGGGCTTGTCTCATCACCCCCTGTAATAAAGTGGCATGCCTTGGTAGTTTTTTGTCTAAACTTGGCTCTATGACCATATTGAAATCCTCTGCCCAAATTATTGAGCACTTTTTCACCTTTTCCATTCTCTCTATTACTTGCGTTAATGTTTTCATTTGTGCATTGTTTGGGGCATATATATTAACCAAAGTAAATAATTGTTGTTATATTTAAGTATCCCTATGTTATATCTTGCTTCTGGGTCACCAGATATATGGTTTTAAATTGTAAGGCACTGGTTATCAGGATTGATACTTCCTTCTTCTTTTCATTCTCCAGGGAGTCTTAAGACACAATTCTGTATCCCCTAAATTTAATTTTTTTTCAATATTTGCTATTTTCCAGTGGGTCTGAGACATACATAATTTTTTTCTTTTTTGAGTAGATCAGTGAGAATTGCTCTTTAATAAGGGGAATTCAAACCCTGAATGTTTAAAGACAAAAATATAATCATTATCTAACTTGTTTCCCATCTCCACCCTCTCCCACCCCCCCCTCGATTGTATCATATCCCAGGAATACAAAAAAAAAATGTAATGTCATAAGATCAATTACAAAAACACACAACTAAGATTATCAACTGTCCCCCCCCCCCACCCGTCTGAGGCCTTGGCAAATATGCCTCCGCCCTCCAGTGAGTAGAACTTATTGTACATACAGTGAAAAGGAAAGTTATAAAACCTTCCAGCAAGAGGGCATGTTGCGAGATACTTATTAAGCCTTCTAATACGGTTTAAAAATATTAAGCATTTTTCTAACTTCTATGGGCCCAGACTCTGCAAAACTAGAAAGGGCTATAGTGGAGGGTAAATTAGTAGGACCAGGGAAGAAAGCTCTATTAAGCTATTAAATCATTGTGAGAGGGGGAGAGGAAGAAGAAAAAAAGTGAAACTAAGTTACTCAATATAAGAATAATCAAAGCAAGAATACAAAATAACATTAAATAAAAAAACATAATATTTTATCATGATATCAATATATACACTTTAATTTACATCAAGTTTTAGTTTCAGATCAACAACTCAAAGTTAGATGTCAAATTAAATATCAAGTGCAATACTCCTTTAACTATTACAAGATTCCAATGTGCTGTTCTTCAGCATATGATATTTTTGCACTCCCCGTTGCCACTAAATCACAATAATACATGGAGTATAAATACTTGAACTTTTGGCAGCATTTAATCTACCCCAATATATGATTCATGATCAAAATAGACTCCTCTGGCTACAATATGTCTGTCTACAATCTGGTACTAAAGCCATACTCTCTTGCTTACCATATAAACACCTCATCCATACCTCCCTTCCACTAATATGGCCTCTTCCCACACCATTAACTCTATTACCTATATACTGTTAACTTGGGGGCTGTGTATCATGATTCATGCTGCTGTTTCTGTCATGTAAAATTTCCCAATTTGACATTACAGTTCCATGCATTCTTCGTGTTAGAGCACCTGGCAGGAAGAAACCTTCTATTTCATTTGCAACCCACCGGCTACCTGGAGATGAGTCGAGTTGTGTAAGTAATGGGGGGAAAGGGGAGCATCTTTTTTGTGTTGTGTTTAACCTGTTTGCAATGGTAGGATGCACTATGCTGTCCACAAAATCAGTGTGCCTTTCTGACCGTAAGACATACTTTAAAAAGATTTCTCCCATTAGAGATTGGTTAGAGAGTAATCCAATAGTAATCTCAGTTTGGGACCAAACCACAGTGTCATTTTTCATTTGAGCTGCTCTTTTGTAATGTAAGATCCATTGTAAATATATGTGTATGAAGTGTGTATATATAATCCAGCATGAGCCTCATTGGCTCACAGATGAATATAGTAACTATTGAACTGAGGCCATTTTGTCCATTGCTGCATTTGTTTAGTTATTTCAATTCGTATGAATAGAAATTACATCTATGTTCAATACATAATATAAATATGGGGAATTCAGATGATAGAGCCAAATTCCCACCGAATTTCATCTGAAAACTAACGGTAATGTCACCTAATGGGGGCATTGGCATTTGTGAAAACATTTTGAAAAAATAAACTACCCATTACTTTGGCAAAAATGTTCTGGCAAAATGGCTGCATGAAACATCTGAAAGTATTCCATATCAAATGCCATGTGCATTTAAAAAAGTTTATAGAATATTTGACACTAAAAACACAGCATAGCCTTGAAAATAGAAAACAAAACCTGCATCTTGGAAACATACGTTTAGATCTTCAGATATTTGCCATGTAAGTGCCAAAACATAATGAAAACATTAAACGCGTTTAGTCTTTATCTTGTCTCACCGTTCCTGCTCTATGTTTTTTATCAACTGTCGTGAAGGACCAATACAATATTGATACATGTTTTCACCTTATGAAGATCAAGCCTCTTTCTTTCGGGATGTTAAGCTGGCACTCCCTTCGTTTTTTCCTACCTGTGGTTATATGAAGTCAACCTATAGCTGGCATGACATCACCAGCATTGTTATACCACAAGAGCTGTTAGGACAGTATATAAAATTATGTTTTTTGGCCAGTTCTGGGCATATTACGTCAATACTATGGTGACTGGTGCAAGCTGCAGTTACAGTATGTACAGGAACATCTTCACTGGATTATCATGGAGCAAATACATTGTGGTGTACTGAGGTAGTCCTGAATATGCATCAATTTGGCCGAATTGGGGGGGGGAGGGGTGAATTCCGCTGAACTTCAGCTATTCTATGTGACCAATTATGGATCAAATTTGTCAATTTCATCCCCCACCCCCCTTGCCAAATTCGGAGTGAACATTTGTGCCTTTGTGGTATAGTGAAAACTTCAGAGTACTTGGCTGGATAATTCATAGGATTCCTTCTATTTCAGATCAAAGAAGCCCTTGTTTTGTGAAGAAATGATCGTTGGTTTAGCTACACATGGGTTCCCTCATTATTTTCCCTGGTGCTGTTTTGAAGCTTAGTTGCATATTTTTTCAGATTAATGACATACTAGAAGAAAAACTTTTGGAGATCAATTGTCTTATTTATGGCAGAATATTATTAGAAAATTTGTGAGTGCATAAGATACACATATATATATAGTCATCATTGATGTGTTGTTTTTAAACTTTTCCCACATGTGATTCTGCGCTTCTCCAACTGTATACCGATTTTCTACCTAAGTACATTGAGGAGCAATAGGAGCAGGCACGTGTGGGTATTATTACATTTGAAAATTGGAGTGCCATATTTTGACACTTTTTTGCTTGCTTCTTGCTTTTCATGTGCACAATTTCTTTACACAGACACTATAGCATATGTGTGAGCTGATTTGGAGTACGACGGGCGGTTATAATTGACTATTTTGCTAGTTTATGGCAGACAGTAGAGCACTGAATCATGTGTAAACATCCTGTAATTTGAGGGGTATTATTCGTGTTCGTCCAGTGCACGTGTATTGTTCTGCGTGGAATCATCTATAAGAATATTCATTTTGTCTTTATGCCTGCGGCCTGCAGCTCTGCTTCTGGCTTATTTTGCTTTATTTATTAATATTCGCAGAGTACTGTTGCATTCAAAATGTTTTCTTTTCCACTGAATGCTATTTATTATACACTTTAGTTTGATTTTTCTGCTTTTTTTTTTTTAACATTTTCTAGCTAATATGCATTCATAAATCTCTGCTGCTATGTTACCTCTTTTCTCGATTAGGTTTTATGCTGCAGAGATGGTTTGCGGCCTCCAGTTCCTGCACGCCCACGGGATCGTTCATCGGTCAGTAAAGTAGTGTTTTCTATAGGTCTCCTCTAGTTCTTTTTTAAGATCTATGCATGTTGCATGGTAGTGTCCCTACTCCTCACAACCTTCTTACATTGACATAATGTACTCTCAACCTACTCATCCAGAGATCTGAAACCGGAGAATATTGTCCTGGACAGCGAGGGACATGTGCGCATCATCGATTTCGGACTTGCTGAGGAAGGGATGTTCGACGGTGGAACAACAAGCGACATGGCAGGAACATTTAGATACATGGCTCCTGAGGTGAGAACTAAGTATAACATTTACAGCCGTAAACAATAATTAACTCTGGCATATTACAGCTAAGCTGTGTCTATACACTGATTGATAACACTATCTAGTGAGGGATTCCCAAACCATGTTACAGATGTACTTGTAGAAGGTGTAACTTGCAGTTCTTGATGATTACATATAATGCAGCCTCCTTCATCTGCAACTTCTCAACCTTATTATAGCCCTCTGCTGCCTTCTTTGTCATTCTCTCTTTGGTCTAGTGTCCTCCACCCATCCTGACATGGGTCTAGCTCACTCTTCTCCTGCTTTCGTTCTCATAGAAATATATTTATGAACAACAACAATTAACAGAGAATTGAAGATTGAAGATACCACATGATTTAGAGTTCTAATTTACAGTGTTTTATGATTATGCAATAATTATATTAATTCTTATATATTCTCTTTACCAGATCTTGCTAAAAAAACCTTATTCGACACCGGTTGATTGGTGGTCCTTTGGCATTATCCTGCACCAGTTGTCAACGGGCAGATATCCCTTTTTTAATGGATACCGGGTGCAGGAAGTCTTTAAATCAATAATTAAGGACAGGCCCAAATTCCCCAAGTGCATTGGTGGTGATGTCAAACACATCTTAAAAAAAGTGAGTATGAAAAGTATATAGTTAGAAGACCATTTAAACTGTATACCATCTATATTGTAAAAAGAGAAATCAGTACGTTTTGGGCACCTTCTCAACTAAAATGTTGACACTCAAGTCAAGGGGTCGGTGTGGGCTCGCATTTGAAGCGCTCAGCTACACTCACCTTCTTAACATATACAAAGAAGGAAGGGTATAAGCAAAGAGGGAGATGGTGATGGCTGGTTGGTGCAGGCGTCAGCAGCAGACCCGATTGCCTATTGACCTCTCCTTTGCCTGCCTCATACCTTTGTGACCTCGGATTGCCTTATTACTACGTTTTGTATGTTGCCTCATCTTGTGACCCTGGATTGTCTTGTGGACTACTCTGTATCTGCAGTGTGCCCCTGCGTACTCAGTTCTGTTCCTGACCATTCAGCGTGCACTACTGTTGATCTCCTGTGAGTACTACAGTCTGTTATCCTGTGTACTTGCCTGCATTATGAACACCTATCCATTGGACCCCCATATTGGGGCATTACAGGATGCTTTTTGTTTTGCTTCTCTTCTCCTATTTTAGGTGCCCGAACATTTGTGCTCTGTCCTCAGTTTCCTTCAAGCTTGCTGTCTATGCAATCCTGTTACAGTTAATTCCCGTGTGTCTTTTAGTGTCTGTCCTTTGGATTCTGTTATTATTTTAGGCATGTTTTAGAGTTAGGGACTTGCCAGTTGGTGGTGGTACCTCGATGTGGTTGGAAAGCTTATCATCATCATTTGGTCAAGTAGAGTTGTAGGCTTGTCCCTGTATCCATGTTTGGTTGTATGTTCTTTTGTGTTCCTTCTATTTAGCCCTGGCCTCTCGTAGTTATATATGTCTGTGTGTGCTTTTAAGTTTTGTTATCATGTCCTTTGCCTGTGCCCTCTCTGTTGCTACGTTATTATTTTTAGCCCCATTGACCTGAATTGTTTATTCTTAATTTGGTATTTACTCTTCCCTGCTCATGTTTGCTTGCGTCCTGCTTCAGTCTCTCCTTGACCCTGTCTTAGTTTGGTTTCCGCTATCACTCACTGCTCTTCTCGCTTGTCCTGTCAGAGTTATTTTGTGCCTGCTTCAGTATGTCTGCCGGGTTTCTTTAGCTCCTAGTCTTAGCTTTACTGGATACAGAAGTTGATTCCACTGGGCCTTTGGTATGTGAAGGAACCTCTTGCTTGTCTATGGAAACAGATTAGAACCCTTAACTATGTGGATTGGGCTGCTTCAGTGCTGACATCAGCAGATCGCAGGTCCTGATATGTACAGCCAGAGGTGAGGGCTGTGTAGTGGCTATCTTGGACTAATTACCTAGATTGAGTTGACTGAGTTCTGGATGACAAGCTGACATGTCGCAAGTCTCTTCTGTTGTATTAAGATCCCCATCCTTCTTGATATGCTCTCTACTATAGGTAAACACCTTAGGGTGTAATGCACAGGCTTTATTTTCATAGCAGTTTGTATGCAACATATCGATATATTTGCAGGCACTATAATGCACCATTATACAGGAGTAATTTTCACATGGGTTTAATGCATTTGTTTACGCTGTATACATGTTTCTGTAGTATATTGTTTACGCTGTATACATGTTTCTGTAGTATATTGTTTACGCTGTATACATGATTCTGCAGTATATTGTTTACGTTGTATACATGTTTCTGCAGTATACTCCAAATTCCAGTTTATTGATCCATCTCTTTTCCCACTACCTTTATTTTATTACACTCATTTAAACCATCTATTCCCGCACTTTATTAATTTCTCTTTCTTTCTTTTCTCTTCGCCTCACCCTTTCTATTTCTTCTTCTCTTCTTTTCTTTTTTTTAAACTTTCTTATCACAACCTTTCCACATGGACGAGCTTTATGCCTGCAATTACAACTTTGCTGACGTTATTGCTGATAGTTGAACCATACTCTGTTACCCATATTACACTGATTGGTGTAAAGTTTTTATTTCTTTATGTATTTATCATTGAAAAAATATTAATAAACAAAGTTTAAACAGAAAAAAATGGCACAGGGCATCAATACCTTTCATCACTGGATTGGTTTAACTAATTGCAGATCCACACCTATTAGACAGGCATAAAACTTCATAGCCATTCCATATGTCATTAGGGTTCCTGTTTAAAACAGTTTTTAGTGTATTTAAATAGAATAAATAATGTGGTTGTTCTTTTCAGCTTCTTAGGAAAGATCCAGACCACCGCCTTGGGGTGCAAGGGAACATCAGAGAGCACCCATTCTTTCAAGACATCAACTGGGTGGAATTGGAAGATGGAAAACTGGAACCTCCTTTTAAACCCAGTGTAGTAAGTACATGCTACTATATATGCTGCAAGATATTAAATAGCATTGTTTCTTTATTAGAATAATTAGTATCAGTGCTGAATTCATATATTCAAAAGCCCAATGGTATCATCCTCCTTTAAGGCTAGTACCTCATTATCCCAGGTTGCATCTCCAGGTACTTTGATCTATGCACATGTATTTTGCTGGTTCATGGAGCTGATAATCTACATCCCATCCCAAATCTCTCATGATCCTCTCTTTTTCGGAGCATTGTGGAGGATAATGGCCCTGAGTCCTCCAATGACAAATAATTATTGTAACGGGACGGCTACCCAAGGCGGTAGCACCTTCATCTGTTGTAGGAAATCATCTCCTTGGCCCTGATTAAAGTTCAGCATCCACCCAGCAAGTCTTTCTGGAACCTTGCTCTTTGTACCCAAATAGCAGACTGGACCACTAGCAGTTAAGTACAATAAGAATGAACAATACCGTACTTGCTCGATTATAAGACGAGGTTTTTTTCAGAGCAAATGCTCTGAAAAATCCCCCTCGTCTTATAATCGAGGTCTCTTATAATCTGACCTCTAATTGAGGTCAGATCATAAGACATGGATCCAGGTCCCCAGCAGAGCTGCAGGGGACCTGGATCCCCCTCTATAGCAGCAGGGGATGTCTGCGCAACGAGCGCAGACTCCCCTGCTTCCGCCCGGCACGACCGCCGGGGCTTCTGTGAAGAAGCCGGGTACTTCAACTTTCGTCACAGAAGTCCTGGCGAGCGTGCCGGGCGGCAGCAGGGGAGGTCTGCGCTCATCGCGCAGACTTCCTCTGCTGCCCCACTAGCCACCAGGGTAAATCAGGCAGCTGGGGGTTGTCTGCACGATACGTGCAGACATCCTCCATGCTGCCCGACACGTCAGACTATTATGACGGACAGCTGTCCGTCATAATAGACTGCCGTGTCGGGCAGCATGGAGGATGTCTGCAAGTATCGTGTAGACATCCCCCGGCTGCCCCCACTAGCCACCAGGGATTGAAGTACAGGTAAGCTGGGGGGGACAGAGAGACAAGGGGAGGGACGAAGGGGGGCAACAGAGAGACAGGGGGAGGGAGGGAGGGAGGGGAGCAACAGAGAGACAGAGGGAGGGAGGGGGCAACAGAGAGACAGGGGGAGGGAGGGAGGGAGGGAGGGGGGCAACAGAGAGACAGGGGAAAGGAGGGAGGGGGCAGAGAAGAAGGGGGGGAGAGACAGAGGAAGTGGGGCAGAGAGAAACATGTGGGGGGAAGAGACAGGTGAGGGGTGATTGGGGAGTGAGACAAAGCTGGGGGCAAGGGAAAGAGAGAGGCAGCATTGGCACATAAAAAGAAATAAACACAAGAAATGCATTTTTTTTATATAATATTTTATTAAAAAAGCAATTTACATGTGAATATATACAAGTTTAACTTTTTTCCTATAGGGTAGTCTTATATTCAGGCTTTTAGTATTTTTCCTAAAGGAATATCCAAAGTTTGGGGGGTCGTCTTATAATCAGGGTCGTCTTATAATCGATCAAATACGGTATTTATTTGTCAAACAGCAAAGACTTATATACACACAGATATGACATCAACTAGGGGAGAGGCACAGGGAACTAATTATAACATGTAAGCATATAACAATAACATAAAACAGGTAATTTAATACAGGACAACGTTACATAAAATAAACATGTCATCTTTAGATCCAGACCTCCAGACTACAAGGGACAATAGATGGTTCAGAGGATAGTAAACATTTAGTGATTGGATATACACATTTCAACACTAACATTTAATGACATGTCTTAACCTGGGGGAAATACAATGAATAGAGCAAAGGCTTGGTTCCAAGGTCCACATCCTGGCTGACATCTTGAGTGAGCTTGTGTTGAAGACCACCTGTATTGAAGCAGTGTGTCACTGATGGCCCCAAAGTCTGTACCCCCAAATATAGCATATCCAAAGAAAGGGTCCGTAGTCCACAGGGAGGTGTTTGGACATCAGGACCCTCCAAGAACCCCAGTCACGCAGACTGTCATGATTCACTTTGTGACAATTATAATGTATTATTGTATATCCAGTGCATTTCTTGGATAAGTGCTGGAAACTGGGCCCACTGGATGGAAAGAAAAAAATTGATATATTAGAGAGTGATCCAGAAGTTGTGGAGATGTACATGAAAGGCATTGGAAAGTGGTACGTGACATTATGTCCCCCTTATCCATTCAGTGACAAAGGCGGTGTCTGAAGGCCTGTTTGAGAGGTTCATTCCTCTCAAACTGCATAGTCCTTAACCAGCACCACTTTGGTTTGCTTACTCGAAGGCCTTAAGTGTCTGTGGCCATTTTAGAGGTGCATTCATCTCAAACTGCATAGTCCTTAACCAGCACCAATTTGGTTTGATTACTCTTTGGAACTATTCATTTAATTTAATTTAGCAATGGGACAGTTTCTGATACAATTTGCCGTGAGAAAAACAAAACAGGCATAGCAACTGCGACCAGGCCTGCCACTCCAGGAGCCTGGGTGACCCCTGCTGCTGCCTCCTTAAAATCGACTAACTGCAGGTGACACTCATTGAGTTCGAACCCTACAAAACATGGAGTGTCAACTGGATGTGTGTGTATCCTTCCACCCTCAAATGATGACATTAGCATGCCACCTTGTGATCGCACACTAAGCACAGGAGGATGCCAGCATCATCAATCGGGATTGGATTAATGTGTGCTCATCCACTTTGACATTTGTCTTGCCTGAACAATCAGTCCCCTTCAGTTATGATGTCTCTTGGACTCTTTGCCAAAAAATATGTAAATTATATGTATTTGCCTAGCTGAAAGTGAACACAAGTTTTGCAAATACAAGTTTTACTGTAAAATGGATTACATACACACTTTCTTTTTCATTTTGTTATTATATGAAATTTGTATTTGCTTCTTTGCTGAAATCAGTTAATGTTCTCTCTTTTTTAGCCACCAGATGATGATGTCATGGGGTGCCTTACAAAGCCTGCATCCTGGAAGAAAGACATAAAATGCAAAGAAAAGGACCACCAATTAATCCCGGACTTTTCCTTTCAAGACCCAAATTGGTGTCTTGAATTTCAATAATTTAAAAAATATATAAAAACATAAAAATATAGATAAGTAGATAACTAGGATAAGTAGTTGCATTACATGCATCACATTAGACTAGATCTTAATGGCAGTGTAAGATACTTTTAAAGGAAATACATACATAACTGAACTTTTTCTGGGCTTGGAGAGAGGGTAACATATTGCACACCACTTGGTAGCTAGGCATCTTATTCATTAAAGGATTACTAAAATAACGGATCATTCATTGAATGTCCTATTGGTTTGACAGCAATATCCTGTTTTTCTTCTTAAAGTCTTGATTTCTAGGTATTTGGTGAGGCTCAATATGTCTCCTTAACCCATTTTTTTTGAGGACATCTCTTATCTTTCTCTATTACGAGTTCTTTTTTCGGTTCTAGACCTAGATCTAATTTTAAGCATAATGCAATTTGGTCTTCTAAACCTTTAGAAAGGTCATGATAAGTCAACGCATCCTTGAACTATCATGATCTTTCTAAGACCACATCCTTGACCACAAAATCTCTTTTTCCTGGCTCTATATTCTTGCGATAACCAATTTAGTAGGTAAAAACATCTGGTTAAACAATTCTATTCTTTCTTTGCTTTTGTTTTCTAAATTTAGGAGTAACATGGCAGTTTGTGGAATGCAAGGGAGACTTATTCCCAAGATTTCATTAATTACCTTAAAGACTTGTTTCCAACAGTTTATTACCTTTTCACATTTCCACCATATGTGGTACATCTTGCCCTGGTTTTTTTCACAGCTCCAACAGACATTTTGTATGTTGTGTATCTTTTGTAACTTTTGAGGAACCATATACCACATATTTATGATCTTAAACTGTATTTCATGCAGTGTGTCACCTTTGTTGTGTTAATCCAGGCTTGCGCCCAAGTATCATCCATAATAATCATTCTAATCCTTCTTGCCCAGCTGTCTCTGACTTTGGGCACACCCTGTGCTTCAAGATCCTCCATCGCTTCCACACATTTATTCAGTATTCTATTTTTAGCTTTTATATCAAATAAAGAGTTCCATCTTGGACTATTACCATTAGATATCCATCCACAGTTATCTTTCAAGTAATGTTTCAGGCGTGTGTATGTACATTCATGCTTAGCCGCTATGCCATATTCGTTTACTAGTTGATTAAAGGATTTCGTATTGCAATCTTCTACTAGATAAAGAATCCTCCCAATTCCCCTTTCGGTCCATTCTCTAAGATCTATCTCCTGTATGTATGTAATTCTAATGCCTCTATGCTTCTATTGGGGCTATCTCCAGTATTTTTCTGGTGACAATAAATATATTTTTGCATTTTGCCCAAAAACCCATAAGATGTTTTATTATATCAGTAGCCATTTTTTCCGCTACTTTTTTTTTCTTTTCTGCTGAAAAACACAAATGCTGAAGACAAACAACCGTCTTTTACTTTCAATCAATCCTTTTCTAGATTGCTAGTAATTCATTCTAGAAGTCTCCTGTACATTTTCCGCGTCATCTCTCTATATTGTCTTGCATTGCTATTTGTAAACCTAGTTATTCAGTGGGCTGAGGCAAATCAGAGAAAAGATACAAAACCATCTTTTTATTTATTGTTTCTGAATAAGTTGTGACTTGAGGTATATTTGCATGGTATGTAAATCCATGATCCACTTCTCATCTCTATGGTATTTAGGGAGCGTTATCTTCTGGTTAGGATTCAGCTGACTTTCTTGGCTAAGAATCTCTGATCTCTATATTTATTTTCCTCTTAGGATCTTTTAAGGATGAATCTTGTGTTATTCCTCATTGGGCAAGTTAAGTGTACATAAGACTCTAGTGAATAAGATAGCAAGCAGTGCTGTAAAATTACAGGCTGTTCAGTTGCCAAATACTAGCTTTTTAATGTGAAACCCCTCTTGAACTATGTTCGCTCTAAGCGATTGTTGAGTGACAACTTCAGCACAGAAAAAGTTTAAAATGTTATCTATTTCCATATCCCATAAGGAAATCAGTAAAATAGTTAGAATTTTCCTAAATTAGAATTATTTGTTATAATATTAGGCTAACAACAGTATGGCCATATAATGTGACTAAATCCCCATTGTTTAACTTCAGTTAGATGTTTTAAACAGCAGTTTTTAAACCCATTGCTTGTGTTGTGTGGATATGCCCTGATTCCCATCTATATTGTGTATAATGACTACTTAAATCAGGCACCACAATAAAAGCGTCCCTCCACCACACACAGGTATCTCATTATAGGTGTCCAAAAAGGACTTTTAATAAAAGGAGAGTCTCAGACTCAGGCCCCAGGTAAAAAGTAAGGTTAGGTTAGGTTAGGTTAGGGCCTCGCCTAAAGTGGGGTACTTTGACGTAGTGGCGAGCTAAGCAGGATATGGCCATATAAATTGTTTTTTGAATTGTGGTTGTCAGTGAAGGTGATTAAGGCAAGCAATCATCTGTATCTTGTTGCCTAATTGACAAGTGACCCACAAATAATCTACCATTAATAATGATAAACTTCAACAACTTGACTAACTTTCCAGTTCAGTCTGTTTATTTCTGTAGATGACTTGCAGTTCACTTGTTTTAATTGTGGATTTGTACTCTCATGGTTTATTTATATTAAGAGACTCCTTCTTTAAATCACCTTGATAATACTCATATCCGTTGTTAAAATAAAACTTTTTGAAGTTTTAGATTTATACTATTTGATTTATAATATAATCTCTGATGTTTTAGGTTTATTGTTAGTTATCGTGGATAACAATGTTTTTAAAACAGGAAGGGGTTATGGTGGGTGAATGGTAAAGGTCAATGAATGCAAAGGAGTTACAAAGAAGTGTGCTACACTCTTTTGTTAAATTAAATAATTTGTTTCATTTGCCATGATATGCAATGTGTGCAATAATAATAAACATTCACTTAAATGAGTCTATCAAAACAAAGAAATAAATAACATAACCCCTTCACGACAATGCCTTACATGGATGAGCTCCCAATGTAAGGGTTGCATTTAAAATAGCACATTCGCGGCATTTCCCCCCTGATTTGTGCTATTTTAATCCTTCCTGGAAGCTTCGTGAATGAATGTTATCAAGGAAAGTCAAAAATATGGATTTTATTCCGAAAAACTGACAATGTTTCTACCCGATGGGTCTTTCTCAAACCAACTTTAGAAAGATCCATCGGGTCGAAACGTTGCCAGTTTTTCAGAGTAAAATCCATTTCACTTCGACAGTGCTGAGCCTCCTATTTTTATTTATAATTTGGAGGACTGGTATAGATTCTCTCTTGTGCACTGTACCATTCTGCTGCTGCCTTTACCACATTTATTGAGTGTCCTTTTTCAAAAAATACTATTTGTTTTTTTTTTTTCCCTACAGTTGTCCTTTAGAATCTGCATAGACCATAAAAGTCCAGCTACTGTTCCAACACCTAAGCCTCTGTTGGGGGAATTTGGGCAATATGTAGATTCAAGTTTATATGTCTTTGGAATTGGCAGGGTGAAAGGTAAGTAGCCAATTAGAGTGAAACACATCAATAAACAATTTTTTATAATCAAATTATAATGCTAATATATATTCATAAACCGAAAACTTTTCTGTAAGATTAATATTAGTATACTCGTTAAAATCAAACTTATTGAGAGGTTAAAAGGTCACTATTTGATTTATAATATAATCTCTGATGTATTAGGTACATTGTTACTTATAGTGGATGACAATAGTTGTATATATTTCACTGACTAGCAGCACTGTTATCTAGTGCCTGATGGAACTGCTGGTTGCTGATAACTTGCTCCTGAATGTGTAGAGTTATGGAGGGTTCGCACATTAAATCCACCACCGTATCACCATGGCCATCTCAAAGACAAGTCAAGCTCTTGAATGAAAGTGGCACTGTTATAAATATTATATGTACAGTAATTAATATGCCACACAGCAGTTTAAATGACAAGAGTATTAAACATATCCAGTCCCAGGGAAACTCCTTAAATTATATGATATTGCACTAGTTGAGTGACTGTCACAACCCAATGTCATTGAGGAGCCTCGTGCTAGGCATGATGTGAGTTATGATTGCATTCCATGATGCAAAGCTCAGGACTAAATTGTAACACAGACTGGGCTGGTTTGCACCACAGACTGAAACCGGCAAAGACAGGGCCAGACAGTCACCTGAGGCTGGGCAGGTGCTGCTCACTGGGTGGATCCTCACACAGAATAGGTTGGTAGCTCTATATTTGATTTGGACACAAAGCTGTGTAGCACCCCACCCAGGGGGCCTTTGTGTGGACCCACCAATATTGGGGTACTTAGAAAACGGTGGTGGGCTAAGCACTTCAGCATAACACTGTATTAAATATGGTGGTTTCGAGTTATCCTCCCCCATTTCCTTGTTTCTATATTTATTTAAATAATCTGGAGTATCTGTCACATAAATGTCTGATAAAGGTCTTCATCTTATAACAAGTGCTGCCCAAATTTTACAAAGTCTATACAATCATAGAGAGCATTTCAGGTTTAATTAAACTAGTTTTTTTTTTACATTTATTTTACCTTAAACCTATTCTGTCTAACAAGTACATTTCTTACATAATAGGAGACCATGAGAAGAGATGGAAGCACCAAAGGTTCTTTCTAGCGGTTCCAAGAGCGGTTCCAAGAGGAGGCATGCTGTTAAATTAAGTCACATCCATAGCCCCCAGCAGACAAATTCCATTTGTATGCCGTAGGGGCACCATAGACCGCGTCTACAGTGCACACCTACAAATAAATCTTTTCTATTATGTTGTGAAATAAAAGGTTGAAAAAACTGAAAAGAAGTGATTATTTTATACAATATTGAAGATATATCCATAGATAATATTAAGCCACTCTACTTAAAGTTATTAAAGACAGCAGTCATTACCGTGTTTGTTGACAGATATTGTGTAATGAACTGAAAGTATTTAAAGTATATGTACACCATTCTGTCATCTGCATTATACACTAATCAAATTATTTTGGATTATACCCCTTGGCGACACAGGACGGACTAGGTCCGTAATGTGTGCTGAGGCGGTATTGACACAGGACGGACCTAGTAGCAGAGTTTTTCCGCTTTCAGTGCTCAAACGGCATTGTAACGATGCTTCCGTGTGGAAGCATCATACAATACTAAAAAAAATGCCTGTCGCATTTCAATCGCTCCGGAGAGCGATAGAAATGCCGGTTTTAAAGTGCCTTTAAAACGCGGGCATTTCAAAAACGAGCATAGGAAGCAAATTTTTCGCTTCCTATGCTCAGAACGTGTTTCTGATTGTCTCGCAAGTCGAGGCAATCAGTAACACAAAAAAAAAAAATACACGAACTGAGTGACCAAGATGGCGCTGCCCTTCTAATGGCAAGAGCACAGGAGGCAATCAGTGACTGCCAGGCACACTGACATGCAGTGGGAATGCTCTGCTGAGCATCCCCACTGACTGGTCAGATCAATATTAACCCTGTATTGATCTGACCAGTTATGATCTGCCTCCCTCTCCTCACATTTTTTTTAGTGAGGGAGAGAGACAGATCAAAGTTATAAAAGTAAGTAAAAGTAAAAAAAAAAAACAATAAATACACAACACACGAATAATAAAACATAAAACAAAAAAATTATTAAAGCAATTCCCTGCGTTTAACCCCTTCCCTGCCACTGATCTTGCGTCAGCAGTGATCGTGCACATCAGCGCATTTATTTTTGCTGTTTGTGCATTTTTTAGGGGTTAATTTTTTTTGTACTGTAATTTATTACAGTACTACAAACGCTCTTCTAAGAGTTATTAACCCCTTCTTTGCCGTCGATCACTGCTTACGCAATGATATTGACGCCAATGCAATTTTTATCTGTCTACATATTTTATTTTATTTTTTACACATGTAAAGTAAAAATATTTGAGTTTTTTTTTTTAAAGCTGCCTGAGCACATAGTGATCAGTAACAGCGAATTAGTGGCAAAGGCAGTTTGGTGATTTCTCAATTAAGCTCACCATTCGCCCTGGTCAGATCAAAATTGGTCGGATCAATATTCACAAATATTGATCTGCCTCCCTCTCCTCACTTACATTTTTGTGACGGAAAGAGACAGATCAGTATTAGTGATATAAAATAACATTATAAAATTGGCAGGTTTTATGAAAGTCTTTCACTGTGTATTAACCCCTTCCCTGCCATTCATCACTGTATAAGCAGTAATCTTGCACAGCAACAGTATGTTTTGCTGTCTGCACTGTTTTATGGATTCATTTCTTTGTACTGTAATGTATTACAGTACTAGATAGGCTCTTCTAAGAGCTATTAACCCCTTCTTTGCTCGAGATCACTGCTTACGCACTGATTCTGAGGCCGCAGACTCAGGGTTCGATTTTGACCCTGTTCAGCTTTCTGATACATCATCTAGCGATGTATTACATTGGCTCACTTCAAAGAAATATCCCATATAGGACACGGACGAAGGTTGACTACATGTCAAAATTCCAAGTTGGAATTTTGAGATGCGCATCTCACAAATGTTGCCTTCTAGCCAAAAAACAAACTAACAAACCTATGCATGAGTACTGTACTCGGGAGATGTTGCTGAACACATATTGGGTTGTTGTTTGGCAATGACATATACCAGAATCTGTGAATTCATGCCTGAAGTAAAATGTATGTGGAAAAAAAACTCCCAAAAAAGTACTACCACAAACTTTTACAAAGGCTGGTGGTAGAATGAGTACCTATACAGTATTAAAATACCACAATTTTAAATACCCTAGGATGTCTAGTTTTCCAAAATATATGGTTTTATGGGGTAAAATACTTTGACAGTCTTCAAAAGTGGCCCAAATGGAACATGGGCGCAGGCTGACTACATGTCAAAATTCCAAGTTGGAAATGCACCCCCCCTAAACGTGGTCTTTTAGCCCCCAAACAACCCAACAAACCTATGCATGGGTGGTATCCCTGTACTCAGAAGATGTTTCTGAACACATATTGGGGTGTTGTTTTGCACTGACACATAACAGGATCTGTGAATTCATGCTCGAAGTACAATGTATGTGGAAACAAAACATTAAAACATTACTAACCTAAAATTTGACAAAGGCTGGTGGTAGAATTAGTGCATGGAAAGTGTTAAAATACTATCATTTGAAATACCCTAGGGTGTATAGTTTGCTAAAATGTATGGTTTTGTGGGGTAAAATACACATTCTGGCTTCACAAATGTCCCAAATGGAACATGGGTGCAGGTTTTCTAGATATCAGAATTCCAAGTTGAAAAACCAAAAAGCGCACCTCTCAAATGTGGCCTTTTAACCCACAAATAATCTAACTAACCTACACATGGGTGGTAACCCTGTACTCAGGAGATGTTGCTGAACACATATTAAGGTGTTGTTTGGCACTGACACATAATAGGATCTGTGAATTCATGCCCGAAGTACAATGAATGTGAAAAAAAATTACTATCCATAACATTGACATAGGCTGGTGGTAGAATTAGTGCATGGAAAGTGTTAAAATACTACCATTTGAAATACACTAGGGTGTCTAGTTTTCAAAAATATATGGTTTTGTGGGGTAGAATACACTTTTTGGCTTCAAAAATGTCCCAAATTGGACATGGGCGAAGGTTTTCTGCACGTCAGAATTCCAAGTTGGAAAACCAAAAAGCGCACCTCTCAAATGTGGCCTTTTAACCCCCAAATAACCTAACCAACCTATACATGAGTGGTATCCCTGTACTCAGGAGATGTTGCTGAACCCATATTGAGGTGTTGTTTGGCACTGACATATAACAGGATCTGTGAATTCATGCCCAAAGTACAATGTATGTGAAAAAAAATTACTACCCAAAACATTGACATAGGCTGGTAGTATAATTAGTGTATGGAAAGTGTTAAAATACTACCATTTGAAATACCCTAGGGTGTCTAGTTTTAAAAGATATATGGCTTTGTGGGGTAGAATACACTTTCTGGCTTCAAAAATGTCCCAAATTGGACAATGGCACAAGTTTTCTGCATGTCAGAATTCCAAGTTGGAAAACCAAAATGTGCACCCCCTAAATGTGGCCTTTTAGCCCCAAAACAAACAAACAAACCTATGCATGGGTGGTATCCCTGTACTCAGGAGATGTTGCTGAACACATATTGAGGTGTTATTTGGAAATACACCTTCACATTTTAAGGTAATGTTTACCTAAATTGCTATCTATGTGAAAAATTAAAAAAATATATTTTTTATTGCAAACTTTGGCAAAGATTGGTGGTAAAATGGCTACATGAAATGTGTCAAAATACCCCAAGTTAAATGCCCTGAGTGGTCTAGTTTTCAAAAATATGTACATGTTGGGGGTCATTTATAGATTTAGTACAGAAATCTGTGTTACAATGTCACTATCGCTGATTTTGAAAAAAAGGATTTTAAAATAGCTTTGCTGTTGTTATTTCGTCCCAGCTTTCAACCAAATTCTAGTGATCTTAGTGGAAAGAACATAAAATACAAATTGCAAACCTCATATATGTGAGTAAATGAAGAGATATACAAATATTGACATGTTAGTACATACATGTGTTTATATAACTATGTACTTTAATGTACAAGCCAAAAAAGTCATGTCACTAAGGGGATACACTAAAGCACACCATCACCATAACATACGCATGTAAATAATGCAGGTACAAATAATACACAAGGATATGATATGTCACCTTACAGTTTCTGAAAACTTTGTGTTACCTGTAATGTTACTAGAGAAATCTTTGCAAGGGGCGGATATACTCACACACCTTAGTATCAGAGCATTTAATCCCTTGCTGACATTGGACTGACTAGGTCCGCCCTGTCTGGCAAAGCGTTGCCGACATTGGCTGACCTAGTCCATCCTGCGGTTAAATGAGCAATGTCTGCTATCACAGACCACAACAGAGTGATTCACAGGCACCATATTGGTGCTGCTGCCCTCTTGTGGGTAAAGCGTCGGAAGTGAAAATAAATTCACTTCCGTCTCTCTGATGTTGTTGCTAGACATCCCCTAGAGCCAGTCAGCAGCATTGCAATGTAAAAAAGCTGAAAATCTAGGGTTAGTGTTAGAATAATGTTTAGAGTCACAATTAAATTAGGGTTAGCATATTGGTTAGGATTAGTGTTGAGCGAACCCGAACCGCAAAGTTCGGGTTCATACCGAACACTATGATTTTTGGATCCCGGAACCGAACACGGACATACCACTGTATGTCTGGGTTGGAGTTCAGGGTTCGGCGATTAATAGCTGTCCAGTCACTAGTAAAATACCCCCCCCCGCCCTTGTCCCCACCCATTGCCGTTAGGTGGGGACCCTAATAAGAATGGGGGGACCTAGTGTTCCCCCCCGGTCCCCACCAATGGCCGGCAGGTGGAGACCCTAATAAGAATGGGGGGGGGGACCTAGTGTGCCGGCATGTGGGGACCCTATATAGAATGAGGGGTTGGACCTAGCACTATGCCGAACACTATGCCTGTGGGTGGGGACCCTAAAAAGAATGAGGGGGGGACCTAGTGTCACCCCCGGTCCCCACCCATGGCAGGCAGGCGGGGAACCTAATAAGAATGTGGGGGGGGACCTAGTGTGCCGGCAGGTGGGGACCCTATAAATAATGAGGGGTTGGACCTAGTGTGTCCCCCCCGGTCCCCAACCATGGCCGGCGGGTGGGGACCCTATAAAGAATGAGGGGGGGGGACCTAGTGTCCCCCCGGTACCCACCCATGGCCAGCGGGTGGGGACCCTTAAAATAATGAGGGGGGACCCAGTGTCCCCCCCGGTCCCCACCCATGGCATGTGGGTGGGGACCCTAATAAGAATGAGGGGGGACCTAGTGTCCGCCCCGGTCCCCACACATGAACGGCAGGTGGGGATCACAAATAAAGTGACTAGGGGTGCCCAGCCCCTAGTCACTTACCCCCACGAATAAAAAAATTCCTATCTACCCCCTCACCCTAATAATAGTGAGGGGCTGGGCAATAAGCTAACCTGTAAAAAAAAAACTATTTTATACTTACCATTTGAGGTCTTCTTTCTTCATTCTTCTTTTTTCTTTCTTCAGCCCCAAAAAAGGCCAAATAAAAAACCATAAGACGCCAAAAGTTTGTGTCCCCATTGACTTCCATGGGCTTCGGGTTCGGGGTCAAGTTCGGGGTCAAGTTCGAGCACGGACCCGGAAATTTTTTCAAAGTTCGGCCGAACCTGCCGAACCTGAACATCCAGGTGTTCGCTCAACTCTAGTTAGGAATAAAATTAAATACAAATTGGAATAAATTAAGGGATAGCATAACCGTTAGAGTTAGGGTTCAATTTAGGGTCAGGGTTAAATTTAGGATTCAGGTTGGGGTCAAAAGGTTACAGTATGTGAAAACCCCTACAATTATTGGTTATTGCCCTATAACTCACAAAAAAACTGAAGAAAAACATTTAGAAACTATTTAGACGGGGCCTTTTTAATTGATTGTATTGGTGTAATAATTTTTTAGCTCAAAGTTAGAAAATGTTGGTTTTTTTTCATCATAATTTATGATTTTTGTGTAGTAAATTATAAGATATGATGAGTATAATGGTATCTAACGAAAGCCCTTCTTACGTGAGCGAAAAAGGGGGTGGGTGCACCAATTCCCAAGAACAGACAGCAGTAAAATAGTCTGTCCTGTAGGATAGTACCGACTCGGGAGGGCAACTACATTTTTTGCTTGCTTACACAGAGGCATTGGGGGGAGGGACGGAGCATTCCGTACCTTTCAAAAAATAAAATGCTGTTCCCGATCGCGCGCCATATTCAGTAGTCGGCAGGTCAGGGGTAACGTGACCTTTTCAGCTCCTAGACTGCTAAGACGTGCGGGAGCGCCAGTGAGAGTCAGCAGCATGACAGACAATGTGCCAATACATGGTAAGGTATTTATACAGCCATACAAGAGAGCTATAAGGTAGGACATGGGGTTAGTTGTCTAAATGTCTAAATGTGTACAAAATCTGCACCTATATACTTTAATTTAATTGATTCATGAAGACGCTTTAGTCATTTTAATTCACATACAGTGCTTTCTACAAGATAGCAGTCTCCCTTACACAATACCATAACATATTATATAAGTGCTGCTTTGATTTTAGCTCTTGATGATTATTGTTTATATATTAACTCCATGGATGCCATCTTGAAAGATGTAACTTAAAACCTCAGCTGTGTTTGGATTCCCTTGCCTTGAACTGACTCAGGTAGCAATTTTTAATGGCCAAAATATGGCTCCTGGATGATGACCCTTTTTGGATTGTTTTTTTCCCTCACTTTGCTGTATTTATGTGACATTTGATTAAATCACCCGATTACCAGTGGTGTATCTTGGTTTTGTGCTGCTAGGCAGACAAATTTTGGGCACCCCCCCTACCCACTATGTACACCCACGACATGACCCATAACCCACGTTGCACACCATGGACATGCCCCATCACCCCATTTACAAGCCTCTATCACCTCATTACATACACATTACCAATATTATTTGCCCATAATATTCCCCAGCTAATTTGCCCAATAATATGCCATTATCATTTGCCATTAATATGCCCCAGCCAATGTGCCCAATAATATGCAAGTATTATTTGCCATTAATAAGTCACAGCCAATTTCCCCAATAATATGCCAGTATTTGCCATTTAATCAGCCCCTACCAAGTTGCGTAACATTATGCCAGTATAATTTGCCATTAATATTCCCAGCCAATTTGTCCAATAATATGCCAGTGTTATTCTGCCAATTACCGGTAGTATGCCCCAGCCAATTTGCCCATTATTAAGCCAGTATTATTTGCCATTTAATATGCCCCTGCCAATTTGCCCAATAATATGTTAGTGTTATTTGCCATTTATAAGCCCCAGCCAATTTGCTCAATAATATGCCAGTGTTATTTGCCATTTAATATGCCCCTGCTAATTTGCCCAATAATATGCCAGTTTTTTTTGCCATGTTATATCCCGCAGCCAATTTGCCTAATAATATGCCAGTGTTATTTGTCATTTAATGTGCCCCTGCCAATTTGCCCAATAATATGCCAGTGTTATTTGCCATTTAATGTGCCCCTGCCAATTTGCTCAATAATATGCCAGTGTTATTTGCCATTTAATGTGCCCCTGCTAATTTGCCCAATTATATGCCAGAGTTATTTGCCATTTAATATGCCTTGCCAATTTGCCCAATTTTATGCCAGTGTTATTTGCCATTTAATATGCCCAGCCAATTTGCCCAATTATATGCCAGTGTTATTTGTCATTTAATATGCCCAGCCAATTTGCCCAATTTTATGCCAGTGTTATTTGCCATTTAATATTCCCCATGCAATTTGCCCAATTATATGCCAGTGTTATTTGCCATTTAATATGCCCAGCCAATTTGCCCAATTATATGCCAGTGTTATTTGCCATTTAATGTGCCCAGCCAATTTGCCCAATTTTATGCCAGTGTTATTTGCCATTTAATGTGCCCAGCCAATTTGACCAATTATATGCCAGTGTTATTTGCCATTTATTAAGCCCCAGCTAATTTGCCCAATACATTTCCCCCCATCTCCCCAGCACTTACTTTTTTCCCTGGTGGCTAGTGGCAGGCAGCATGGTCCCTCCATGCTGCCTGTTCGGCTCCCAGGCGATCGTGCCGACAGGTCACGTGACCCGACGCGAGTATGACGTCAGCGCGCCGGTCATGTGACTGTCGGCACTTCCGTGTCACACTTCAGGGGGAGCCGAACAGGCAGCACAGAGGTTTCTCTGTGCTGCCTGTTCGGCTCCCCGTGCAGCCTGGCAGGCAGAGCGATGGTGAGGGGGGATCTTCCGATCCCCTCTCAACTCCGTCTCTGCCTGTAAGCGGTCTTTTTTTTTTTTTTCAGTGTCCCCCAAAATTTGCCGCCCTAGGCATTCGCCTAGGATGCCTCGAGGTAAATACAGCACTGCCGATTACTAAGCACTATCCGTGAGTGCCAGTTCTCTGCTTCCTCTATATTGCTTGAGCAATTTTTAATGGTCAAAATATGTCTCCTAAGAGTTTTTGTGTGATCCTATCTGACTAATAAAATCCTCCCCCCAAATCTTTGCATCAGCCATTGTATACAAGTAATATGCAGGTAAGAGAACATACAAAATACACATTAGTGCAATACATAGATCAAATAAGGTGCTATTACTATTGGTGATTAATTACTCTCACAAGCACAGTAGATATTTGCAACCAAATAGAAGCCAAAAATGTGTGGATCATTCCAGTAATTATTTAATAGCTGTATAAGATAAGCAGCACTGACATGGATAAATAAATGTCCACAATTAATATTAATATTTAGAAGACAACGATATTTTATATTATATGTCTATGTCTTCCATCACTGGTAGGAACTTTCTGGATGGTTACCTGTGTTTTTCAGTATATGTGACAGCTTAATGCATAGCCTTACAGAACACAAAGAAACTTTACAATGCCACTTTCTGCAGAATTCAACTCCCAGCAAGCTCAGTTCCAGCTTAGCAGGTGTAGAGTGCCCCACCTGTACATATAATGGTGTGGAATGCCGTATAATAACACTACAATGCCTAAAAATCTTTTTGTGTAAGGCACATTGCACTTTCTGTAAAAAAATTATGTGAGACAGTATAACTGAGCATGCTTTTATTTAATATGATTTATATAATGTTTTGTGATGGATTCCTTAGGGACGATTATGTCTGGTACTGACTGAGCATAGAGGTGAATTGTAGTATTTTTTATTTGCCTGAATATTTACAAAAAAATAATTATTTAAGTAAACTTTATCCCGGCATATTGCACTGACTTAATCTATCATGAATAATGCAAATAATGAGCATTATTCCTGAGACATACAATGATATTATTATTATTCATTATTACATAGGGCAGCCACATACATTTTTATTATCATAATCGTTATTATATATTGATAAAAATTCTGCATATTTCAATATTTAAGTCAATGAAGGCGGTAGCATGGCTGGTATTTTTTTTTTTTGTTGTATAAAAGGTGGAAACCCTACTCACAGCTGGTCTGGATGATGGCCCGCACTGTCAGTGTCGATGCACGCAGAGCCCAGAAAGGGCTTGCCCCGTTTGTCTGATCATGGTCTGCATCTTCTGGGGACATCTGCTACTGCAGAGTGAGAGACCCTCATTATTTGCTTTAGCAGAAGCGACCTAGTTAAGGCAGAGTTAAGGCCTCCTCTGCGGATATTATAAGGTCAGCAGTGTTAAGGCCCCCTCTGCTGATATCATAAGGTCAGCAGTTAAGTCCCCCTCTGCTGATATAATAATGTCACTTGCCCCCCCCCCCCTCATTATTTGCTTTAGCAGAAGCGACCTTGTTAAGGCAGAGTTAATGCCCCCTCTGCTGATGTCATTAGGTTAGTAGTGTTAAGGTCCCCTCTGCTGATATCATAAGGTCAGCAGTGTTAAGGTCCCTTCTGCTGATATTATAAGGTCAGCAGTGTTAAGGCCCCCTCTGCTGATATCATAAGGTCAGCAGTGGTAAGGTCCTCTCTGCTGATATCATAAGATCAGAAGTGTAAAGAACCCCTCTGCTGTTGTCATTAGGTTAGTAGTGTTACGGTTCCCTCTGCTGATATCATAAGGTCAGCAGTGTTAAGGTCCCCTCTGCTGAAATCATAAGGTCAGCAGTGTTAAGGTCCCCTATGCTGATTTCATAAGGTTAGTAATGTTAAGGTCCCCTCTGCTGATGCCATAAGGATGCCAGGTCTGCAAGTTGACCAGGAAATTAGGCCTGACCCCCGTTCATGGGCATCCACGGGGAGGGGAAAGGGGAGCACTTGCAAACCCCCACCCCCGAAAATTGGACCAGCAGCAAGGAAGGGAGTAGAAGTAGAAGAATGCAGCGAAAAACTTTTATTTAAGTCTATACTGCCTCAATACAATGTCAGAATGGTCTGGCCTTCTCTTTAAGTGCCGTTTTTACCACTGAACAACGGGGGTAGCTACCTTGAATGCACACACTCCAGGGTCCACTGAATCTGCTACTTGAGCCCTATTTTTCTGAATCCTTTTTTTATACCCTTTTTATGCCAAACCAACCAGAATGGGTAGAATTCTAAAATTAAAATGGAGTTCATTCTCCAGCTGTTGAGACTGCATTTACCATGACTCTCAGCTAGTATTTTAAGTATCATGGGAAAGAGAGCAATCAACAACCAGAGTGCCAAAGGTTAGGTATTATATGATTATGGATTGATAGTGCAGCTGTTGTGGAATGCACATCTTATGGTTCTCAGCAATACATTTGGTTGGCTGAATATCATGAGAAACCTGTAATGCCAAAAGTGTCTATCACTGCTGCATTTTTATTTACTCTAAATGCCCTTTTTGTAATACTTCCCAATATTCGCTGTGCATCACAGAGCTGCAGGGCCGGTGCAAGGATTTTCGTCTATACAGGCGAAGGTGCATTTTGGTGCCCCCTTCCTCTGACCTGCAACACCTCCATCACCAACAACCCCCCATACATTTTACAAATACAAAAGTATAATGTATAGTGTGGAAAATAAATACATCTAAATATGTAACTGGTATGCTCTAAATATGTCACACATTGACACCATAACACACTTTGAAACCCTTGAACACAAAGACACCCATGAGGTCACACACAGAGACACACTTACCACTTACACACACACCCTTACACAGACACAGTGACACACTTACACACACACACACACTCCCTTACACAGACACAGTGACACACTTGCCACACACACACACCCTTACACAGACACAGTGACACACTAACACACACACACACCCTTAAGTAGACAAAGTGACACACTTACAACCACACCCTTACACAGACACAGTGACACACTTACACACACACACACCCTTACACAGACACAGTGACACACTTACCACACACACACCCTTACACAGACACAGTGACACACTAACACACACACCCACCTTTACTCAGACACAGTGACACACTTACACACACACACACACCCTTACACAGACACAGTGACACACTTACACACGCACCCTTACACAGACAGTGACACACTTACACACACACCCTTACACAGACACAGTGACACACTAACACACACACACACCCTTACGCAGACAAAGTGACACACTTACACACACACCCTTACACAGACACAGTGACACACTTACACACACACACACCCTTACACAGACACAGTGACACACTTACCACACACACACCCTTACACAGACACAGTGACACACTAACACACACACACACCCTTACGCAGATAAAGTGACACACTTAAATACACACCCTTACACAGACACAGTGACACACTTACACACACACACAACTTACACAGACACAGTGACACACTTACCACACACACACCCTTACACAGACACAGTGACACACTTACACACGCACCCTTACACAGACAGTGACACACTTACACACACTCCCTTACACAGAAAGTGACACACTTACACACACCCTTAGCACTTACACACACAGTAACACCAATACACTCATAACCTGAAACACACTATTTTGCTCCTCTAAATTCCAGTATTTAGCCATTAAATATGCCAATATTTTGCCCCTCAATATGCCATTTAATATGCCAGGATTTTGTCCCTCAATATGCCATTTAAAATGCCAGGATTTTGCCCCTCAATATGCCATTTAATATGGCAGGATTTTGCCCCTCAATATGCCATTTAAAATGCCAGTATGTTGCCCCTCAATGTGCCAGGATTTTGCCCTCAATATGCCATTTAATATGCCAGGATTTTGCCCCTCAATATGCCAGGATTTTGCCCCTCCAATATGCCAGGATTTCGACCCTCAATATGCCAGGATTTCGACCCTCAATATGCCAGGATTTCGACCCTCAATATGCCAGGATTTTGCCTCTCCAATATGCCATTTAATATGCCAGGATTTTGCATCTCAATATGCCAGGATTTTCCCCCTCCAATATGTTATTTAATATTTGGATTTTTTCGCCCCCCCCCCCCTTGTGGCGCCATAAGGCTGCCGCCTGTGCTGCCTTACAGTAGCACCAGCCTGCAGAGCTGCACTACATTATTAACATTTGTTGACTCCAACTCCCATGATAATAAACAAATTACATTGCTAATTGCTAACTGTAGAAGGAGCTGTGCGTGGGGGAGGGGCAGGGGGTGTTTGAAATTACAGTAAGTCGACAAATATTAACTGTTATTGTTGACTGCATCTACAATTATATTCAATCAGCCCTATTACTAGCTTCATTTTATTGGATTTGTAGTTACAAACTGGGAAAGTTACACTACACACTAACTTTTTTTGTTGTTGACCGCAGCTCCCATGATATACAGCCAGCCCATTACTGGATGAATACCAAAGGAATTGTAGAGTGGGGCAATAGTGGTTAATTTTTATTACCCCAGGTATTGTAAATTTCCCATAATGCTCAGGTATATGCTGGTCTGTTAGCGACTACTACCATGGTTGTATAATTTCCCTAATAATGGGTAACATTTGCCTCCCACCAAGCAACCCCTCTCCTGAGCAAACAAAGGTAAACAATGGGGAGGAGTTAGGAGGTATTGGGGATACTGGTGAGGATATTTTGCGCTAATAGTGTGAAATGCGATGAGCTGTCAAGAGATCTGTCTCCTCACGATATCAGTTTGACTGTTATTGATTCCATGTCTTTGTCTCAACACTATTCATCAATAAATTTACACACGCCGTCAGTCCATTCCTGCTTTGATATTTTGCCCTCAAAACCACCACCCCACCTCCCGGAAAGACTCTTGTGGACGTCCATGCGTCCAAGTGCTTTTATTCATGGGAAGCCTTTTCCCGCTGCCATCTGTTTTTTTTTTTACAGCACAGCTCTAGTGTCTAATGTGATTTGCTGTGTATGTGACATGTGTTTGTGGGACTGGCTGTGTATGCGAGGTGTGTGTGTGTATGTAACTGGCTGTGTATGTGAGGTGTGTGTGTATGTTAGGTGTATGTATGTGTGTCTATGTGACTGTCTGTGTATGTGAGGTGTGTGTGTTTGTGGCTGGCTGTGTGTGTGTGTGTATGTGACTGGCTGTGTATGAGATGTGTGTGTGTTTGTGGCTGGCTGTGTTTGTGAGGTGTGTGTGTTTGTTACTGGCTGTGTATGTGAGGTGTGTGAGTATATGTGTGTGTATCTATCTTTCAGGGGATAAGAACTTGCCATATTTGGCAACTCTTGATTCTCCAGACTATAACCATGACCCAATAAGTAAATTGAATACACCCTCCAAGAAAAAAGACAACAACAACAAGGATTGAAAGTTTTAATAGCTTTTATTGTATTTTACTGGGTTCTGAAGGCACATGATCCAGAGGAAGGCGAAAAAACTTGCGTAGCAAATAATAAAATTCCTTCCTGATCCTGAAAACCAGCAATCGACTGTATAACCCTGGATCGGCCTATTGACCATGGATGATAATGGATTTATTTGACACTTTAAAGACCAAGCCAAATGATCCAGATGAAGAAAAAAACAAATCTGAGTAACAGGAAAAAAATTCCTTCCTTATCCTGAAAACCAGCATTTGGCTTTTTAATCTTGGATCGGGGCTACATAAGACTTCATAGCCCAGCCCAGAAACTCAGTATAAATAAAAGTTACTTACTGTGCCAATTTTGCCATATGTTTTTTTGGCCATGAGATCATCCTGGTTCCTCCTGGCTCCTGATGTGTCCACAGACTAACATAATAGTACAAGCCTCTACTAAATATACACTGAAGCTCTTGTGAGGCGTTGCCCAGCTCCTTAACAAACAATGGTGGTTGTGGTCAAAATACTGCCATATAAGGAAAAGGGCAGGACTGGGCTAACATTGCAGCAAATGGATATTGATATTATTGCAGCTGTATGTTTCAAGATGTCTTTAAATTAAAGTCCAATGCCTAGATTGGAGTGCAAAAAATATAACAATATTTTCAAATAACATTAATATTAATTGTACTTTATGTACATATATGAAACAATGCTTAAATCAGGCAGTAAGTATTTTTTTTCTCTAGCTGTATTTGTGAGGTGTATGTATTTGACTAGCTGTGTGTGTGTGTGTGTGCGTGTGTGTATGTATGTGACTGACTGTGTATGTGAGGTGTGTGTGCGAATGTGTTTATGGGTCCGGCTGTGTATGTGAGGTGTGTGTGTGCATGTTATAGGCTGTGTATGAGATGTGTGTGTGCATGTGAATTCGCTGTGCATGAGAGATGTGTGAGTGTATGTGAGGTGTGTGTGTGGCTGGCTGTGTTTGTAAGGTGTGTGTGTATATGTGACTGGCTGTATATGTGAGGTGCATGTGTGTGAATTTGACTGGCTATGTATGTGAGGTGTGTATGTATGTGACTGGCTTTGTATGTGAGGTGTGTGTGTGCGTATGTGACTGGCTGTGTATGCGAGGCCCTTAGCAACACCTAAAAATTCTTATATTTCCATCGGTGGTTACTTTCCTGAGTGACCTATTCGCCAGTAAAAGGGAGCGCTGCCTGTAGACTGGCAAGAGCAATGAAAGTGATTTTTTTCACTTACGATGCTCTAGGGATACCCACTAGGGGATTACGTGTAACGAAAAAAAATGTGGAAGTTGTCTGCGTGCATGTTTAGAAATCAGTAACGGCTGATCAGCGGCAAAGGCATTTTGGTGATAGCTCAGGAGAGCATCGCCACTTGTTTGGTCAGATCAATATTTGGAAATATTGATCTGACCCGTGTAGATCTGCCTCCCTCTGCTCAATTGAGTTTTAATGAGTGAGAGATAGATCTGTATAATGTAAATTTTAATTTGTAATAAATTAAATAAAATGTCATAAAATTGTGAGACCCAAGGGCTTTTATAAAAGCCATACCTTATATATAGTGTACCCTGTGTATTAACCCCTTGCCTACCACTGATCACTACACAGCAGCACATTTTTTTCTTCTCTGTGCTTTTGTAGGGGTTCATTTTTTGGTACTGTAATAAATTACAGTACTACAAATGTGCTTATATGAGCTATTAACCCCTTCCTTGCTCTACATATCAAAATTCCAAGTAAGAAAAATCAAAAAGTGCACTTCTCAAAAGTGGCTGGTGGTAGAATTAGTGCATGGAAAGTGTTAAAATACCACCATTTGAAATACCCTAGGGTGTCTACTTTAAAAAATATATAGTTTGATGGGGTAAAATACACTGTCCGGCTTCAAATATCTCCCAGGAAAACCAAAAAGTGCACCTCTCAAATGTGGCCTTATAACCCCAAATCAAGCTGACAAAGCATATTGAGGGGAAAAATCCTGACATATTAAATGGCATATTGGGGGGCAAACTCCTGGCATATTGAGGGGAAAAATCCTGGCATATTGAGGGGTAAAATCCTGGCATATTAAATGGCATATTGGGGGGCAAAATCCTGGCATATTAAATGGCATATCGGTGGGCAAAATCCTGGCATATTGAGTAGCAAAATCCTGGCATATTAAATGGCAAATTGAAGGGGCAAAATCCTGGCATATTGAGTTGCAAAATCCTGGCATATTAAATGGCATATTGGGGAGAAAAATCCTGGCATATTGAGTTGCAAAATCCTGGCACATTAAATGGCTAAATAACGGCATAGTGAGGGGCAAAATTATGGCATATTAAAAGGCATATTGGGAGGCAAAATCCTGGTATATTAAATGGCATATTGGGGGGCAATATCCTGGAACATTAAATGGCTAAAGAATGTTATATTGAGGGACAAAATCCTGGCATATTAAATGGCATATTGGGGGGGGGGGGGGGGACACAAAATCTGTGCATTTTAAATGGCATATTGGGGGCAAAATCCTGGCATATTAAATGTCGTACTGGAGGGCCAAAATCTTGACATATTAAATGGCATATTGAGTGGCAGAATACTGGCATATTAAATTGCATATTGTGGTCAAAATCCTGGCATATTTAGTTGCAAAATCCTGGCATATTAAATGCCATATTGAGGGGCAAAATAGTGTGTCTCCGGTTATGTGTGTATTGGTGTCACTGTGTGTGTAAGTGGTAATGGTGTGTGTGTGTGTGTGTCACTGTGTCTGTGTAAGGGTGTGTGTGACTGCAAGGGTCTTTGTGTTTAAATGTGTGTTAGGGTGTCAATGTGTGACAAATTTAGAGCATTCAAGTTGAATATTTAGATGTATTTATTTTCCACACTATGCATTATACTTTTATATATATAAAATGTATGGAAGGTTGGTGGTGTGGGAGACGTGGCAGGTCAGAGGAGGGGGGCACCAAAATGCACCTTCGCCTGTGTAGACTAAAATCGTTGCACTGGCCCTGACCAGTTATGACGTAACGTCACATCCTGTGTCTGTGTTTCCCTCCTCCATGCAGGAGGGAAGACTGCACGGAGGAGATGGCCAGGGACACAGAGCAGAGACAGAGCAGCAAATAAGGTAAGTACTACTGGGGAATGGGGGGGAGGGTGGTATAAAACGAGCAAAATCCTGGCTTATGGAGTTGCATAATAATCCTGGCATATTGAATGGCATAATAATCCTGGCATATTGAGGGGTTAAATACTGGCGTATTGAGTGGCATAATAATCCTAGCATATTGAATGGCTGAATCCTGGCATATTGAGTGGCAAAATAATCTTGGCATTTGAGTGGCAAAATAATCCTGGCATATTGAATGGCTAAATCCTTGCATATTAAGGGGTTAAATACTGGCATATTTTAATTGGCAAAGTGATCCAGTGGCATGGTCTGTGGGCAAAATAACATGTACTGTGAGGAAAGTGACACTGGCTACTTCTGTGGGTCAAAGTGACACTGTGGCATGCCAACTTGTGTAGTTTCAATATGAGTGCAAGCCAAGTGCTGTGGGTGCAATATAGCTGCATGGCAAGTTCTGTGGGTACTATATGGTGCTGTGTTAAGTCCTTTAGGTGCAATGTGGGTACAGAGGAAGGGAATACAAAATAGGAATGCAATTTTTCAATAACATTTTTATTAAATATAATATTTGATAATTCAAATAAGTATAAATGCAACTAGTTATAGAGAGATGTATGTGTTTATAGATATGTATTGTTTTTGAATTGTACAATTGTCACCTTGGGGGGCTCCTGTGTCGCACAATTAATGGCAGTCCCATGTGTGGCATATTTATTTGGCCACATGTGTGGCATAATTAAGGGGATCTTTTGTGTGGCATAATTAAGGGGCGTCTGTGTGTGTGGCATAATTAATTGGGCTCCAAGGTGAGGCATAGATAATGGGGCTCTTGTGTGTCCTAGTTATTGGGCTCCTGTATGTGACATAGTTATGGGCTCCTGTGTGTGGCATAGTTAATAGGCCATCTAACTGGCATTACTAAGGAATCTTTTTGGCATGGTATTGGAGGAAATCCAGGGGGGTGGAACCATGAGTTACCGCACCGGGTGACACCAACACTAGTGATGCCTCTGTGGGGCCCCACTGGCTTGCTATACCCAGGGGCCTACAATGTTGTTAAGACAGCCCTGATGATAGTACCTACATAGGAGGGCAACTACATTTTTCGCTTGATTACACCATTGCAGAGAAACCACTCCATTAGTATATCAGACTAATCCCATCCATTAGGGCAGTCCAGAACTGAAATGCATGGCTAGTCTCCTCTGCATGAGGAACACAGCAAACCACCAGCATATGTTTTGGCCTACAATAGCCTCGTCAGTGTGGTATGGCTGATGATCCTCTAGGTGCAAGCAAGCCAGGGACTTATGGCAGTGGGCATACCCTGATAACTAAGGTGAGCAAAAGGGGGGTTGCACCAATTCCCTAAAACAGACAGCACTACAATAGTCTGTCCTGTAGACTTATACTCATACACACACACTTATAGTCATACTCGCACACACACACTTATAGTCATACTCGCATACACACACTTGTGCTCATACACACACATACACTCATACACTTATACTCATACTTGCACACACACCGATACTCATATACACACACACAATTATACTCATACTCATACACACACACACACACATACACACTTTTTTTTTTATTATTTCCCAAATTTTAGAACTACAGAAATTTTCGGAGATATAAAAAACAAATCATACAACTTAGTGACATAAATAACATTTCCCCATACATTACACTTTGTAGGGATATATCTATATATTTATAACTGTTATCATGCACCACCGTATTTTATAATTGTTAATAAGTTCTCAGGAGTTGTCGTGCTCCTTCTTATATGGCTTGTTTTAATCAAAACATTCTAAACAGCCTTAAAATCTCGACTTTACAACTATTTAAATACTAAGTTCTGTCCTCCAACTTCATCCAGCATCCACATCTGTAACTTACGTTTCTCCATTCATACTCAAGCATTCACATTCCAGGTCATGTAATATGCCTCTAATGAATTCTTGTAGTTCCAATAATAGCCCTTCTCCATTCTGGCCTGAAATTCTATTTGTTCAATAATGTCCTCTGTGTTAATTTTACCTTTGGTTTTCTATGTCCTTGCCAGCACGATATTTGCAGCTATAAGTATTTGTATTACTAGCGTTCTATGATCTGTTCTGATCTTACTTAAACCAATGTGAAAAAGCATCAAGGCTGGGTATAGGTCAACCATTATATTTAGGAGAACTGAAGCCATCTTCCCTGCCTGATTCCACAGGACTCTAACAAAATGACACTCCCACCACAAGTGGAGGAGTGTCCCTCCATTTTCCCCACATCTCCAGCATCGGTCATCCGCATTTTGGTAACATTTTTTTAGTAACTAATAATTCCACTAGATTTAATGAATGGACAATGGTTTTAGTTGTCCGAATAGCTTGGACCCAGTCCCTGTCTTCAAAAGTGGCTCCCATGTCACTCTGGCAGCTTTTTATCGGGGGCAGGTCTCCAAATCTGGACTCCAAGCAAATTGCCTTAAATGCTCTCATAAATGGAACCATGTTATTATTTACAATCAGTTGATCAATCGACAGGATATTAAGTTTCCTCCAATTCTCCAATTTTAAGTCTTGTATCTGTTTTTTTAGCAATTGCAACGGTAGGTAACTTTCAATCCTAAACCGTGGGAATTGTTTATTTTTTCATTTTTTTCTTACTAGACACAGATCTTCAGCTATGGTGCAGTTTATCTGTTTTTTACTTTTCTCATTCCAAAACAGGTTTTCAATAATACTGGAGCCCCTTTGCTCCATCGGGATCCACTAATCTCTGGCTGGATCCAGATGCGTCCATTTGGCCATATGGGATAACTTTGCAGCATCATGTTGTGGTATCTCACCACACATGTATCCTATTTAGGTCCGGGGCTCTCAGCCCACCCTGTTCATACTTTCTGGCGATTACTGTAAAGGCCACTCTTGCCCTCTTGCCTTCCTAGATAAATGTATTAAACTTTACCTGGAACTGTTTAAGCAGTCTGGGGTCTACTCTAAAAACGATCGACCTTAACAAGAAATATAAACGAGGAAGAACATAATAGTTTAAAACATGAATTCTACCCAGCCAGGAAACATAGAGTGCCTTCCACTCATTTAGTTTGTTACAAAAATCCCACAGTAGAGGTTGGTAATTAAGAGCTAGGAGTTTTTTAGGATCACATGAAATCTGAATTCCCAAATAATTGATGCAATCTGCTTTCCATGTGAATCCATACATCATTTTTAAGCACTCTAGTTCTTTCTGGTAAATGCAACATTCCAGAGCCTGACACTTCCCCATATTTAACTTGCAGTAAGAAATGTTTGAGAAGGAATCAATCTCCCTCATCAAGGACTCCAAAGAGATAATGGGATTTTCCAATGTAAGTATGATCTCATCCGCGAAGAGGGAGATTTTAAATTCCTCCATACCAACTCTTATAAACTGAATTTTTTCTATTGTACCTAATTCTCGATGCTAGAGGTTCCAGAGAAAAAACATACAACATGTGGGCCAGTGGACAGCCCTGGCGTGTCCTGTTGTATATATCAAACCACTACCACACTGTTGTAATGCCAGAGCCAATTATCCTGGCACTTGGTTTTGTATAAAGTGCCCATATTGTGTTTCCTTGAGGTAGGTCCAGGTGACCCTGTCAAACGCCTTCTCGGCATCCAAATTCTTTCTGACATTATCTGCCGCACTTCTATTTGGGATGAAGCCTGACTGGTCTAGGTGAATCAGGGGCAAGGTTATTTTTTTCAACCTGCCAGCCAGAACTGCCGAGTAGATCTTAATATCTGAGTCAATCATGGAAATGGGCCTATAATTTTTGATTTCTGTTTTTTCTTTACCTTCCTTTAATATTGGGCTGATATTTGCCTTCAGAAGTTCTTTAGGCAATTCACCGCTCCTCTTGATTTCCTCGAACAGTTCTAGTAGACCGGGAGCAATCTCGCTTCTGAACACCATGTATAAAACAATTTGTAAACCCGTCTAGGTCCGGGGATTTATTTTCCTTTAGGTTGGCCACTATATTTCTTATCTCTTTAATTGAGAATGTAGCGTTTAACATCTCCTGCTCCTCTGTTGTTATTGTAGGGAGATTGTAAGTAATTCTTTTGTAAGTATTCTTGAATTTTTCCCTTTTCCTCCTCTCTAGTTGCTTGTTGTTTACTATTTAGATTATAAAGATCATGGTAAAAGTCTACAAAGGATTCTCCTATGTCTTCCATGTCCAGTATGGTTCTACCCTTATAGTTTATTTTATTTATATTGTGTCTAATTCTTTTTTTTTTTAGCATATTTTACAGCATTTTGTCCGCTCTGTTCCCCCTTGAATACCATTTTTGTTTTAAATATAGTACATTTTTATTAGTTATTTCCATATGTCTATTTTTGATTTATTGTTTTTTTTTTGTTTAAAATCTTTTTATTGAGATTTTCAGTAGAAATTATTTATAGAAAATTGTATACAAACAAAATATTTTTATCATCATAAAAACAAAGTAAATCCACAGAATTTTAAAGTTTAGGAAATGTCATCTCCCAGCATATATAAAATAGTGAGGATCGAGTCCCTTCGTCTGAATTTGGTATGAAGCGTATAAAATAAAACATTCCATATGCCAGATGGTAGGTAGGAGTATATAGTCTTAGCAATAATGAGGGGCACTTGTCCTGTAATATGGAGGGACTAACCATTTCCAAAATATTTAAACAGTATTTAGTAACAGGAAAAACTAATACAACAAGAACCAGGTGCGGTTGCTATTAGTTAAAGCTGTTAAAGCTGTTCTATTTGGGCAAGACATAACTTTTAAAAGGGTTTTGTTGACGGCACATACCCATTTGCAGAACAAAGGAAAATAATAATATGTCTGTTACAGAAATTAAGACATCGTTTTGAGACAAAGGTCTCATAGCAGATTGGGAGGTTGACCAGTTAGGGTTTGTTGAAATGAGTCCGACTCCAGATACATTGTCCATTGGGACCATTTGGAGAAGGATTCCAGTCCTTTACCTTGTGAGGTGAGAATTAGGTCCTCCATTTTCCTTGTCTGTTCCACCGAGGCGACCCACTCTGCACAGGTTGGTGCTTTCGTCTGCTTCCACAATCTGGGAATCAGCATCTTGGCCGCATTTAATAGGGGGGTTGTTAGTGAGTGTTTGTAGCTGTTAATGGACCTTGAAGTGTGGTGTAGTAGTGCTTGAAGGGGGTTGGGAAAAAATTCTGTATCATCTACTGCTTTAACAACAGATAGGACAAAGTCCCAAAAAGGTTTTATAATAGGGCAGGACCACCATATGTGTAAGTAATCCCCTCTTCCTCGCCTGCAGCGCCAACAAATATCAGGCGTTTTTGGATATTGTTTGTGTAATACAGAAGGTACCCTGTACCACCTAGTAAGGATTTTATAAGAGTTCTCTTGTGCCAGCGAATAGGGGGAGCATTTATGAGTCAGTGTTGATATTTTAGACCATTGGGTCTCAGTTAAGGTAATTTGTGTGTCTCTCTCCCAGAGGCGTATAAAATAAGGTTTAGTGTCGGGTTGTGCATCCTTGAGCATATTATGTATGGTTGAGATGAGCCTTGATTGGGGTTCTACAGTGAGGCAGAGAGCTTCGAATGGGGAAAGTGTGTCGGGGTATTGATGCGCTTTGAGTATTGAAGATGCATAATGCTGGATCTGTCGATATGTGTATAGTCGTAGTGGGTCAGATCTCTTGTTTGGAACCAGGTCTTTGTATGGTGTGAGCTTTTTGTTAGAAATCATGTGACCGAGTCTGGGGTATAGCACTCCTGTAGGGAGAAGGTTTCTAATGGATCGGACATCATATCCAGGTGGGAATTGGCCGTTAAAGATCAGTGAGGTGAGGGGGAAGGGTGTCTGTTTTAGTTTGTATTTATCCGCAGCGTTCCTCCATACGGCTAGTGATGTAGGAACAATGGGATGGTCGGTTGAGTTAAGCACAGGTTGTCTGTGCGAAACCCAAGCAGCCATAGGAATCGGAACAGAAAGGGCTTCTTGTTCGATCGGTATCCAGAGTTTGGACGCTGGTCTAGTCCAGTCAACCACTCTGGCCAAATGGACTGCTTTTTGATATAAAGAGACATCTGGTAGGGAGACACCCCCCAGATGTTTACGTCTAGCAAGATATTCGTATCCCACTCGAGGATTCAGTTTTCCCCAGACATATCTGGAAATAAGCTTTTTGATATCTTTGAGGTATGATTTGGGCAATTCTATGGGGAGGGCTTGGAGTATGTACAGAATCCTAGGGAGAATGTTCATTTTAGCTACCCCTATGCGGCCAAACCAGGATATATGTTTTACCGACCATTTTGCTATATCTGAATGCAAGGAGTGTAGAAGGGGGAGGTAATTTAAATTAAAAAGTTGGGAGATGTCTCGTGGTATGTGAATCCCCAAATATTTAATGGCTGTGGAGGCCCATTTGAATGGGAAACATGACTTCAACAGCATCTCATCCGAGGATGGTACCGATAAATTAAGAATTTCGGATTTATTTAGGTTAGCTTTAAAATAAGACAAGTCGGAGAAAGTTTCCATTTCTCGCATTATATTGGGTAAAGAAATGTGAGGATTGGAAACAATAAATAATAGGTCATCGGCAAAAGCCAAGATCTTATGAGTGTAGGCTCTTACTCGGATACCCGTTATATCACGGCTTCGGCGAATAGCTTCTAAGAAAGGTTCCATAACTAACTCAAAAAGCAGGGGCGACAGGGGGCATCCCTGCCTAGTGCCGTTCGACAGGGCCACCGGGCCAGATAGCGTACCATTAACTCTAATCCTGGCAGTGGGCTTGTGATAGAGTGTCTCTATCCATTTCATCATAGTACAGCCCAGACCATAGTGTTTGAGGGTAGCAAAAAGAAAAGCCCAGTTGACCCTGTCGAACGCCTTCTCAGCGTCTACTGATAAGAGAATTGTGGGAGCAGGGTAGGTCTGAGCGTGGTACATTAAGTTGAGGACTCTGGTAGTGCAATCTCTGGCCTCTCGACCCGGAATAAACCCCACCTGGTCCTGTTTAACAAGCGAGGGGAGGAACAGTCTGAGTCGACAGGCCAGGATTTTTGCGAACAGTTTAACGTCCGTGTTTAATAATGATATAGGCCTATAACTAGCACATAAGGATGGATCTTTCCCTTTCTTTGGGATAACAGTGATATGTGCCTCTTGGGCTTGTGGAGGGAGACTGTCACCCAAAGCTAGTGAATTAAACGTGTGTACAAAATGTGGAACTAAAACAGGGGAGAACACTTTGTAGTAAGTGTGTGTGAGGCCGTCTGGGCCTGGGCATTTGCCTGTAGGAGATCCTTTGAGTACCGCCAGAGTCTCCTCCAGGGTAATGGGTGCGTCAAGAGTAGCTCTTTCCGCCGAGGATATTCTGACATGGAGATGCTTATCTATATAGGCGTTGATCTCTTTTGAAAAATGAGGGGTATAGGCTGTTGTGGGTCGTGTATATTGCAGAGGTCTCGGTAGTATGGTCGAAAAGCTTCTGCTATTCCCTCAGTGTGGTGTATTAGTTGATCATTAAGATCTTTGATTTTGGGAATAAAGGAGGCACTTTGTTTTGATTTAAGTGCTCTGGCCAAAAGTCTACCTGGTTTATTTCCCTGTTCATAAAATTTGCTCTTGGCGAGCATGAATGTTCGCTGAGATTTGTGATTACATAGAGTTGCTAGTTGTGATTTTAGGGCTAGGAGGGATTGGTATTCCACACTGGATAGCGAGAGCTTGTGTCTTGTTTCCAGGTGTGTCATTTGGGTTAATAGGTGCGATATGTCAGTGTTATGCATACGTTTGTCATAGGAGGCCTTACTAATAAGATGTCCCCTTATCACAGCTTTATGGGCTTCCCAAATCAGAGGGGGTGAACAGTCGGGGGTTTCATTATCTGTAAAGTAGTATTGAAGGGTGTCGTTTAAGTCTTTGACATGTAAGGGGTTTTTGAGAACATTCTCATTAATCCTCCAGTTTGGCAAGCGTCGGGGGAGGGAAGGAATTTGAAGGGTCATGGAGATCGGGGCATGATCGCTCCATGTTATTGAGCCTATTTTTGATGACTGTATCAAGTCTAAATGTCGGTGTGATATAAATAGGTAGTCTATCCTGGAGTATCGAACGTGAGGGGGTGAGAAATATGTGTAGTCTTTCGAGTGGGGATGGAGAATTCTCCAGACATCAGCTATTTGTGTCTTGTGTAGGGCTTTTTTTACCTGTTTATTTTTACTGTAGGGCATGTGGGTAGCCCCGGTGGAAGAGTCCAGGTGGGGATCCATCACCATGTTCAGGTCTCCTCCTATGATTAATATCCCTTCAAGGTAATCTTCGAAATCTGAAAGAACAGAGCAAATAAAGCGATGTTGATCTGTGTTTGGGGAGTAGATACATCCAATGGTTACCAATTGGGAGCCTATGCAGCCCTTTACAAACAGAACCCTGCCATCACTGTCGGATTTGGAGTCTTGGAAAACAAAAGGGAGGTGCTTGGAAATAATTATTGCGACCCCTTTAGTTTTCTTAAAGGGTGAGTATGAATGATAGGAATGTTGGAAGGTTCTGTCTATTAACCTAGAGGGCTTAGATCGTCTGAAATGTGTTTCCTGTATAAGGGCTATGGAAGTTTTGGTGGATCTAAGTTCACCAAATAGTCGCGTTCTTTTAGCAGGTGCATTTAGGCCTTTCGCATTAATAGAGGTGACTATCACGTTCTGCAAATTAGGCACAGCCATATATAACAGTTTGACTTTGTTGCTTATCGAGTAGAAAATACTGCAAGGAACTTAGAAAACAATGGAGAAACATATGAACAATTGGAAACTGTAACTCAGGTAAGTATAGAGGTAAAAGTAGTAATATTCTATGGGCTTTGCCCTTGGTAAGGGGAGTACAGGTGCCAAGGGTCTGATCCCAGGGTCCAAGTATAGAATCCTGGGAGCATTCCCTATTTACAACGGCACAAGAACACACTGTGGGGGCAGTGTTAACAACCATGCTTGACCAATTTTCCTTTAACGGTTTCTCTCCCTGGCCAGAGAGCAAGAAAAGGGTGAGATACAGTGAAGAAAAAATAGACTGAGCGTATGTAAGAGTTCAAAGAGATATGAATGGGGAAGAACGGTTTATTGTGCTACAGAATGATCAAACAGTTGTCCCAGTCTATGAGGTGATCAACATTGTGCTGGAACGTGCAGGTAAATGCAGCAGGTCAGTCTGTTTTCTGTCACTTCTGGAGCGGTTTATATAGACAACGAAAAGTTTAAGGTATCCAAACTTTCACTCCAGTAAACTTGGCAGGTATAGTGCATAACTCAGTTCAATAGCTCGGCTGCAATTGGGGACTTCCATGCCTGCAAATGGACGGTGGGAACAAGTCAGCTAAGGTTTTCCGTATATCGGAGACCAAGGCGTTTTGTTTGTGGTCGGGGATGATGTCCACGCAGGAGCCGTGGCTGGTGTGTTAGGTAGCCCTGTGTTGGCCTCAGGTGAGGGATCCGCAATGGGCTGTCTGGGGGGATGCAGTCTCCTCTTCCTCTGGGGTCTCGGTTGCCATGGTTCATTTATCAACTGCGGTAGCGAATACTCAATCGGGTTAGACTTCTGCCAGGCAGCGAGATCTGTTAGGCTCGTACAGAAACCTGTGGCCTCTTCGGGTGTGTGTAACGAATAAATGTTGTTATCTGTTCGGACCCGAATGTTGAGGGGGAAACCCCACTGGAAGGATATGGCAGCTTTCTTCAATTCATCTGTAATTGGTTTCATCATTTTCCGGGCCTGCAGCGTTCCCCATGCAACATCCGGGAGTAGTATTAATTTAGACCCCTGGAAGGTGATAGGATGAACCTGCCTGTAGGATCTGCTCTTTAAGTGTATAGGAATGGAGACAGCATATGATGTCACGGGGGAATCGGCCTGTAGGATCTTTAGATTTTAGGGCCCGGTGGGCTCTGTCCAGAATAATATTTTCTTCTGGGCTCCTTTGACGGATAGTGTTAAAAAGTTCTTTAACGCGGGCCATAACGTCCTCCACGCCTTCTGCTTCTGCTAATCCCCTGATACGGATGTTAGACCTGCGGTTTCTATTTCCCATGTCCAGGATTTGTTGGGTTTAAATCTCTGTAACACGTTTTTGATGTCTCAGGTCTCGGGCTAAGCTTCCCATGGCATCATGGAGGGTATTTTGGTCAGCCTCTACTGTGTCTAACCTGAGGGCTTGCTGTTTAATATCGCCTCGAAGGTCTGCAAATTTGGCCTTTATGGTCTCCTTGATGTTGTCCGCCAAAGAAGCAAAGTCTTTGCTTATGCGAGCGGTAAATAAGGAGAAGTCTGCTTTCGTTGGCATATCTAGCAGGTGAGTATCTTCTCCTGACCCAGATGAGTCGTCTTCCTCCGCCGCGTTGTGATGTTCTGATGGCGGGAAATCATCAGTGTCTGGCTGGGACGCCATTTTGGGGATTAGGCCTTTGTCCTGCTTCATCAACCCTAGGAAGGATTTAAGTGATGGCGGGTGTTGTTGGTCCGCTCCCTGGGGTTGCCCGACTTTAGTCGATCGTTCGGCAGAGTTTTTCCCCATTTTTTTTAAGTTTTGATGCTCGTTCTGTAGGGTGCTCTCGGCCACAGGGACGGAGCTTAGCTAGGACACGTCTGTGCGCATCGGCGGTCAGACACGCCCCCTGATTTGTTGTTTTAACTCTTTTACTTTTTCCACTAGCTTGATTTGTAAAGTTTGTTTGTGTATTTTTTTTAGTTTCTATAATTCTATATGTAATTGTTGGTAACAGATTCTGTTGCCCGTGTTGATTGTGTTCTCATTCTGTTCCCGGGGGAATACGTGTGTCCTTAGGAGGACATGAGAAAGCTAAGCGTTGACTTGCCTGGACGCCACCCTTTATCCCAAATTAGGAATCGGGCGGGGTCGAGGTGGGGCAATTTTTGAAAATCTAAGTAGTGGCCACATTGGGTTTGAGGATACGTCAGGGCGGTGGGCTGGTGAGGAAAACTAAATAAAATAAACGATGGACCTTTGCCAGTCATTGGTATGGAGGGTTAGCGACTTCCTCTCCCTAAAACTACCAAAGGGTGGTGGGAGCTTTGATAAACTCCCTATGGTCATCAGTCGAAAGGACAACAAAAGAGCAGAGATGGCACATGACCCCTTTCAGATGATTGGGGTATCAGGTATGCAATCTGGAATGAATGTTAGATATGATTGTAGCCCTTGGCATCGTGGAATCAATGTTAGATATGATTGTAGCCCCTGGTGTCGTAAAATAAGAAAGTGGGATCACTGGAATGGGGATTAAGTTTTGCTACATAAACGCTCAAGGCCTGAATTCACCATACAAGAGGAAAGCCCTAATCGATATGCTATAACACGACAACATAGATATTGCAATGATTCAAGAAACGCACTGGATAAAAAATTCACAAAAACTGTTTTTTAGTAAAAAATACCCTCACATATTCTAAGCTTCATGTCACGTTAAAAAAAAAAGCAGAGGTGTATCGATTATATTTAAGAAACACTTTAGCACTGGAAATAATCCACAAAGCTGTAGATAAAAATGGCAGATTTGTGATTCTGATTTGCAGAATAAACAATGTATTATACACACTAGTTAATGTTTATGCACCTAATGGAATAAAATTCTCGGAGGAAGTCATGGCCCAGGTAGAGAAAAAAAAACAAGGGAAAATGGTGATGAGTGGCGATTTCTATATTGTAATAGATATAGAGAAAGATAATAAATGACACAAGGGAAAAAAAGAAATAATAGACAAAGACAAACAGCAAAGAAATTTTGGGAATTTATGATTAAAAATCACTTAATTGACGTTTGGACAGTTTTGAATACCTCGAATAGGGACTACACATTTCATTCAATCCCCCACGATTCTTACTCAAGCATAGATATGTTCCTGGTCGCTAGAGACGTTTTTGATAGCAAAATTAAATGCGAAATAGGACTTGACTCATGGTCAGATCACTCATCGGTGAGCTTGATAATGGAGGAAGGGTCAGCTAAAACCAATTAAATTGGGAACTAAATGAATCGCTACTGATGAATGATAAGATTAAAATACAAATAGCGTTAGATGTCCAGAACTTATTTAAAGAAAAAGACAAAGATCAAATTTCTAGATCCACACTGTGGTGAACCCTGAAGGCAGTAATTAGGGTTAACCTGATTAAAATTGGTGCTGGGGGGAAAAAAGTGGTGGAGGCTAACACACACACGTATACTTATACTCATACACACACTCTTATACTCATACTCACACATACACACACTTATACTCATATACACACCCTTATACTCGTACGCATGCATACACATATTTATACTCATACTCACACACACTCATACATACACACACCAATACACACACACAGCCACCTTCACCTCTCAATGCTAGTCTGCTCTGTCCGAGAGGAGCAGGCATCAGTGGGTAAAATACTGGTGCCACCAGTCATCTGCTTCTTCTCCCTATAATTGGGCGCAATGTGAAGAAGCGTTCAAGATGGAAAGCAAAAAGCTAATTGATTATCGGAAAAGAAGCAGATGACCGGCGGTGCCCATCTTTAAACCACTGTTGCCTGCTCCTCTCGGGCTCGGCGTGTCAGTTGTGGCACGCGTGCCCTAGGTTCACCACCGCTGCTCTAGGGTATTTAAAATTGTGTTTTTTACATGCTTTTGGCCATCCCCCATTTATTTATGAGGGTTTGGGGGCCTTTTGGGTTGTCCCAGGCCCCATATCTTTAAGATTGGGGGAAAGGGAACTTTTCAAGCCACCGGCATCTATATTTGGTAGGAAATTCTTTATTAAAATTCAATATTAATGCATACTATGACTGGACTCCCTAAGATGCTGATAAAGAGTATATTTTACTGTACCATGTAAAGAAAAGATTTTTTAAATTGAGCAAGAATACAATTCTCCACCATTATAGCTACAATGTAACAGGTACATGGAAAGCTAAAAAAGGGCTAATGATAAAAGAGCCTTCTAAAAAAAAAAAATCATCCAAATGAAAGAAATAAAAAAAGATGCTGAGTATAATTTCCTGATAGCTGTGCGCATCATAAAAGAACAAAGAAATGGTTTAACATGTAGAAATATCTTTGCTACCTTTTTTTTCTAACACTTACTAATCCGTTTATTAGTTTCCTCCTGTTCAATTCTCCTTAGCCTCCCTTTACTCATTGGTCATCTAGATAATTCACAAATAAACGCAATAAAACAAAAACCAAGATGCTTCTCCAGTCTTTCTTGCCATGCAGAGTATACATTAAAGTACTGAGTACTCAGGGGGCAGCTTGGCAACCAGACTTCCGGTGGTCCACTGCACGGTTCATTCTATGGACCCATTCGGTAAAAGGCTGTCCCTCTTTCTGCTGCAGGTTGCGAAATTTAATGCGATGAGCCTCCGGCATGATGGCTGCCCCCTGAGTATGGTAGTTTCCACTGGTGCACTCCACGAATATTCTCTTTTGCAATTGCAATTAGTGACACTGATCCAAGATCTGAGTGATTACCTCCTGGATATGATTCGACCCATAGAGAGCCAGGCCTTTCGCTGCAACAGTGGACCTCTCGCTGCACCTCCACCATGTCGCTGGCCTCCGAAGGGGTGTTGCTGATCAAGTCACCTCCCATCAGTTCAGGAATCGGGACAGCCTTGGATTTGTAACTGGCAGGGCGTTCACAAGCTTTAAGCAGATCCTTTAGGTACTGCATCTGTGACTAGTCTTTCAGGTCCCGGTGGTGGTTTGGATGTCCCACAGCCAAGGGTATTATCCAACACCTTATTCCCTCTGGGTACCTCTGTCAATAGTACAGAACCATGTTCTGTGACCCCCACCGTATAATCCATTAATATAGACAAGAACAGTATAGAGGTTGTGAAAACAGAAGAACATTTATTGGACATTTCACATACTTATAAACAAATGTAGATCATATATTGATAGAGCAATACAAAGATAATCGGATTAGGACTTGACAGAGTTAATCCATTTAACCCCTGGCACTGCTGGGCAGCTAACCAATCACACAGGGGGGACGAAATGGGCCACCAATGGGAGACCGGGGTGTGCTAGAATTCCTTGAAAAACATATACTCAGGGACCTTTAAACCTCTAGCCAATAGGAGAGTCGCCTACGGACAGAAATCAGGAGTAGCGACCAATGGGAAGGCTGCCTACATCTAAAGTGACCAATCAGAGTAGCGGCAACTTAACCAGGGTGGGCAAAGAGAGTCAGAAACTGCCGGGCTTTACCTTTATTGTACAAGTCACTTATTGTGCTCTCTGAGCTGGGTACACATTGGGGAAGTGGAGGTCCTTGTTGGCGGGTGGTATTCACCTGTTTTCGGTCCTATTTCAGTACCGTTTCGGATCCCGGGGACTAATCAGCGGAGGAGCTACTATTCCCTTTAAATGACTGGCCAATCTCTAGACAAGCTACATTTCTCTCCGGTCAGCAGTTAGTTTGAACTGACTAATGACACTCCTGTCAACTCTCCGCTAAGCCCAGCAAAGAGATGCAGGATAAGCAGTTAGCATGCCAGGGACATGAGGTGGAGCGAGGCACCAGAAAGTGGAGTGATATAGGCTCTTTGGGGAATGGTATAAACTACAGTGCACACCAAACAATCATAACATGAACAGAAGTTAAAATCACAGGGCTTCCGTGACACCGAGAATACAGGAGTTTGAAACATCAAAGGACCCGAAATAAATCAATTTGTTGATTTTTATAGATGATGTCATCTTGACCCTGCACAAACCGCAATACTCCAGGATAGAACTGAAGAAGAAGATGCAAATGTATTCAGATCTCTCAGGGTATAAGTTATAATTAGAGAAATAAGTGGCGCTACCCTTTAATATCCTGTTGAAAGATAAAGGGTATCTATCAGAAAATATGGGTTTATATGGGCTACCCAATATATTATTTATCTGGTGGTAAAGATTGAGGTAGATCATACTAAAACAGTGGAATTAAACTTTTTGCCACTTCTTACAACAACTAATAAACAACTTCTTGAATGGAAACCAGTGGGCTTGTCTTGGTGGTTGAGGATTAATATTGTGAAGTCGTATATATTGCAGCAATGGTCATAGATGTTACCGCTCACAATCCCTAAGCCATGGATAACCATGTTGCAATCAGCTATGAATAATTTTATTTTGCAGTGAAAGCGACTACGGGTGGGATCCTGCCCGCTTTCTCTCAGGGCCACATAGGGAGTTGTGGGGCTTCCTAGCTTAGAGGTTTATTACCAGACTAATATGATTGCATAGCAACACAAAAAGTAGCTTTGAAGGAAGAAAGTGATTGAGCAAAATTCACTGAGGAGGCAAGAGCGAGATTTGTGGTTCTAGAGTTCAAAGACTAAACAAAGTATGTCATGGTCATGCACAATCATTAATGTCCTTAATCATTTAGTGTCCTGCTGGGATAAACTTAAGAAGAGGATGAAACTGGTTAATAACATATCTAAAGGTTGTTCAGAAAGACTTCTGACTAAGTAAATTAAAGATCTGGATCTGAGGGCATGGGTCAAACATGGCATGACTAAAGATGATAATTTATATATACAAGGTTCGTGTGAACCCGTTACAACAATTTAATAGGTTCACCAAACCGGTGCAAGCTGGAGGTCCCAAAAAACAAAAATCGGTAAAAAAAAAAAAATATGGGTACCCAGGGCAGCTGTCCAGGGCCCATTCATACCTGGGGGCGCATGGCAGCTGTCCCGTGGGCCCCTGCTGCCCGTGTGACTGTCTCACATGGACATGGTTCGCCACAGCCACCGGAAAATGACTGCAAAGCTACGGGCAATGATCAGCACGATCCAGGTACTTGGGGAGTTTGTTTCCAGAGAATAAAATGTTCATATCACTTTAATGAATAAACCGTTACAAGAAAATCCCATACATATCATGTGCCTCCCAGCCATAAAAGCACAGGTTATTTATATTAAATAAAAAATACATTCAAAAGCAATTTATTTTGTGTACAGTAGATAATTTGTCTTATCTATTAGGAGATACCATGTTAGTGCATTATTCTACTCCAAGTGCATCCTCTATGATGTGGACTAAACACACCAGAGCACCTGCCAATCTAATAGCTATGAAAACTCTAGCCAATTTTGTATTGGCAGCAAAGAATGAAATTAGAAAACTGTATAAAATAATATTAAAAAATAAACCCTATAGTTTACTTCACATTGTTGACTACCAATCAGTGGACTACCTTAATCACTCACCCTGTCATCTCCACATCCAAGAAGATGACTAGTTGTAAATATAATATTATATAAAATATAAATCATATTACATATCATATGTCCAGTGTCCTTTACAGCAAGATCTCTCCATCATACTTCACTGACACCCACCTGTATGCCGACCTGAGACCCCAACCAGAGACACTGCTAACACAGACATACAAATCATAGCTCCCAATAAGGTAGTGGACTCATGTTCAATGTAGAAAACTATCTACATTAAACTGTTCCATCATATAAGCTACCTCTGGACGTCCTCTGTCCCAACCACTTCATATTACAGGAGGTATCGGTAAGCACGTGTAAACGTAAGCAATCTGATGATGCATGCACAACAACATATGTGGAATGAACAACTAGTCTAACCAATTTATGTGTGCAAATTGCTTTATATATGTATATAGATTATTTGGCAGTATGCTCTTACTGCTAAAATTATATATGTGCCAACATCTCGCCAGAACCGAAAACAGTAATTCGTGCAACCTTAGATTTTTCAATGACAACTTCTTCCCCTAGCGGGCAGAGGTAACACCTATAGTCATAGAGTGTATCTTCACGTGCAAGTGGCTACATTTTCTCACTGCAAATGATTGTGAACTCCATATCCCACAATTCTCAGTCAACCTTTCAAAGAGTCATGAGATATAAAGCTCAAAATATACCAATCTGGCCAGTTATTTGGCCATATTTGGTTTCTGGATTTCGTCCTACTCATTAGGGGACCGTATGAACCCAAAATCGCCTAAAAAAAAACAGCTGAATTTACTTTGAGAATTGAAATGTAAATAATTTTTATAAATAGCTTCCTTAATGCCATGGAACTGCTGCTGCCAATGGAAAATAAAATAACACGCATTTGCCCATCTTAAAGTCCTAATTTTGATGGAGGAGGGCATGCAAAATGCAGCCCGGCAGCATGTAGGAGGGATATACACATACATGATATATTCATAACTCTGCATTATAATTTATTTTGTTTGTGCCAAAAAACATACCTAAGATTGTATTTTATTTTGGGGGCAGGGAATATGTTGTGTGTCTTTTATATATATATTTTTTTATATAACCAATCTTTTCTATAGATTATTAGTTGAAACCTCTTGCATGGAAAGTATTCAATCAAATGGTGAAATGATACAATCATTGTCAATACAGTGGTATAGAAATATATCAGCACGTGTTCACTGTTTAAGTATAATATTCATAAGAAAAAAAACTTTACCTAAGTTTTAACCCTTCCTTCTAATTTACTGGTGCGTCAGACATTTGTGGCTACCAAATCGAGAACTTAAGAACCATTAAAAAGTTCTAGTAAGTTGTTTTTATGATGTCATCACAATCTGGTTTAGCTTATGTACACAATCCGGATATTCTAGGTTACCCTGATATCATATCAGAATTCCGCCTGCCACTACTAGTATTTTGAGGCACTTCCCAACCTGGGGTATCACGTGGCATATTAAGCATCTAATTATCATTGACCTATTAAACATCTACTTATCAGCGGCAAATTAAGAAGTTAATTATCAGTGGCAAATTAAGCATCTAATTATCAGTGGCATATTAAGCATCTTATTATCGGTGGCAAATTAAGGAGCTAATTATCATAAGGCTGATTTAACGCGTTTCGCCCCCAAAGTAGGGCTTCCACAACGAAACGCGTTGTGGACAAGAGGAGACTGCTACTGGGACTCTATATATGTACTGTTCAAGTGGATCTTTGAATGTAAGATTCTTTATATGTTTTTATTGTTATTAAAATCGTTGAAGCTAAATAGTCTCCTCCTTACCCTCTCTTATACTACCGCTGGGAGTACCTTCTGGGTCTGCTACCCTGAATAAGCTGCCTAGGATTCCTCTGTGAAGCAGTTGGATCTTTAACCCCTTGGTGGGCTCCCTGGATGCTGTATAGACTGAGCAGATCTCTGCTCAGGAAGATGTGAGTGTGTTCTCACTTATTATTTGTTATCAGCACTTTTATGTAATATACTACACTATATTATTTCTGTTCTGTTTCGTTTTATTTTTTTTCCCTTCGGATTGAATATTGAGCTGATTTACTTTAAGGCTGATTTACTTTTAGGGTAACAATTTATTATTTATTTTTCCTGAGGGTGAAAAAGGGTCGTAATAAAGAAAATGACGAAAATCAACTAGCGATTTGGAAGTATTTTAAGTAAGGTAAATAATGAATCATTTTTTTTTACTATGTGGTAGGATTTTACCAATTTGGTGTTCTCTCTTTCATTTTTTATCACTGTATAAACTAGAGTATGTGTCTTTAAGAAGACACTGATCGATAACGCTACTTTACTTTAGCGTCAGGCGTCAGTGCCTCTGCATACTGTGTTCATAGTACCTGGTGTCTTACTTTTCTTCCCTTCTATAGGAACCTCTACCTTTGGCCCCCAGTTTCAACTTTGGAGCAAGTCTATGAAGAATTCTTCAAGTATGTAAAAGGGAGGAAATAAACCGCATGATGAAAATCAGTTAACGATTTGGATGTTTTTAAAGTAAGGTAACTTATTTTACCCTACCTGCTTGGGTGCATTTTTAGTGTGTTCATAGTATTGTAAGGTGGAGCGTTATTTTGCTCTCTTTATACAGGAACCCTATCTTGTGCCCCAGAGATTCAACTGAGAACAAGCCTAAGAAGAATTCTAATAATAATTACCTGATTCTTGTTGATGACCTCAGATTTCTCTATGCAAAAGACCTATTGCATTTTGATTGGATTAAAAATTGCAGAACTGTTGGATTAAGATTCTGCATTGTCCTGATGGGATAACTTCTGCATACTATAGTTCAATAACTTCAAAGACTCTCCAAAAGCAAGTCATTTTTATATTACTTTCTTTGACATTAGAGAAAAAAATATTGTACCATGCTGCACATTACTGTAAGTTTTATTGCTGTGGAGTATAGCGCAGTGTGTGATAGGATCACAAACTCCACAGCAATAAAACTCACTGTAACATGCAGCATGTGAGTTTTCTGGCTTACACTGAGTGTGATACACTCACAATGAACATTACTATGAATATATATATTTGTGTGTCTATATATATATATATATATATTTATATACACTGCACACTACTGTTAATTTAAATATATATATATATATATATGTATATGTTTGTGTGTGTGTAATTTTCTGTCAATGAAAAATGAATGTTGCCTGGCAGACATACATTTCTGGGGAAATGGCCCTCTGCAGAAAAAACTTGGACACCCCTGCCTTAGAGTAAGATGCTCTCTGTTAAAACATGTCTAACGGAGGGGATGTGTCCTCACTGCCGATGCGGTAAGACATGAGTAGGAAGAGCTCTGTGGCGGCACCGGGCTAAACACCACACTCAGACGAGCCAAGCATTTTATCTTGCCCCAAAAATGGGTAAAAAACTGGATGCACAGGATGAACAAAAGACTCACTATAAAATGGGGGTCTGACTACTTCTTAAACCCAAGAACATATACAACCCAATTTCATGCTACAGTGTCAAGCAAATAAGAAGGTGTCTATTCTGCTACACAAAAATGTGACCTTTACTGAACTTAAACTAGTTAAAGACACTAAAGGGAGATAAATAATCCTCAAATGCCTAAATAACCCTTTAAGGACAGAGCCTTTAAGACATTTTTGTCCATTCTGGACAATGGCTATTTTAATATTTCTGTGCTGTTTATGTTTAGCTGTATATCCTATAATATTATATAAAAAAGAAATAAAATATGTTTAAAAAAAAAACATAAAAAACACAAATTTCATGAATAATCTTTGAAACATCTTCTTCTCATCGACAAATGCGAACAAAAAAACCTGCTAAATAGATTCTACTATTTCTCCTGAGTACAGGGATTTCACCCATGCATAGGTTTGTTGGGTTGTTTGGGGGCTAAAAGGCCACATTTGGAAGGTACAGTTTTTGGTTTTCCAACTTGAAATTTTGACATGCAGACAGCCTGCACCCATGTTCCATTTGGGACATATTTTAAGCCAGCCAGTGTATTTTACCCCATCAAGCCATATATTTTTTAAAATTAGACAACCTAGGCTATTTTAAATGGTGGTATTTTAACACTTTCCACACACTAATCTATCACCAGCCAAATCAAATGTTATATTAGTAATTTTTAAATGTTATTTTTCACAAACATAGTACTTCAGACATGAATTCACAGATTGTGGTATGTTTCACTGCCAAATAACACCCCAATATGTGTTCAGCAACATCTCCTGAGTACAGGGATACCACCCATGTATATGTTTGTTGGGTTGTTTATTTTAAATGGTGATATTTTAAAACTTTCCATGCACCAATTCTACCACCAGCCTTTGTCAAAGTTTGTGGTAGTAATTTTATTGTGTACTTTTTCCCACATACATACACACAAATTCACAGATTTTTGGTATGTGTCACTGCCAAACAATACCCCAATATGTGTACAGCAACGTCTCCTGAGCACAGGAATACGACCCATGCATAGGTTTGTCAGCTTGTTTAGGAGTTACAAGGCCACATTTGGAAGGTGTGCTTTTTGATTTTCCATCTTGAAGTTTTGACATGAAGAGCAAGGAAGGGGTTAATAGGTCTTATAAGAGCCTTTGTAGTACTATACAAAAAAATGTACCCCTACAAACGCACAAGCAAGAAAAAATGTTCTGCTGCGCAGTGATCAGTGGCAGGGAAGAGATTAATATACAGGGAACACTATATAAAGGGTATGGATTTCATAAAAGCCCTTGGGTCTCACAATTTTGTAACATTTAATTTAATTTATTACAATTAAAAACTTTTATTTTACAGATCTGTCTCTCTCCCTCACTTAAACTCAAGTGAGGAGACGGAGGCAGATCCATATGCGTCAGAACAATATTTACCACTACTGATCTGACCAGGTGATGAATGAAAAATGCAGCAAAAAATTTGCTGCTGTGTATGATCACTGCGTACACAGCGATCAATGGCAGGGAAGCGGATAAACACTTGAAATGTCTTTTATAAAAGCCCTTGGTTTCTAAAAGTTTATTCAATGTAAATTAATTTTATAACCAAACTTTTTTTTTTACATTATCCGATCTGTCTTTCTCCCTCAATAAAACTATAGTGAGCAGAGGGAGGCAGATCAATACTTATCAAAGGCAATATGTAAAAATATTGCCTTAGACTGTATGATAAGTGCTGATATTCTGTTATATTTTTTGCACTCCAGTCTAGGCATTGGACTTTAATTTAGAGCCGTCTTGAAACATACATCTGCAATCATATCAATATCCATTTGCTGCAATGTTAGCCCAGCCCTGCCCTTTTCCTTATATGGGCAGTATTTTGACCACACCCACCATTGTTTGTTAAGGAGCTGGGCAACGCATCACAATAGCTTCATTGTATATATAGGATAGACTTGTACTACTATGTTAGTCTGTGGACACATCATGAGCCAGGAGGAGCCAGGATGATTGGCACAGTAAGTAACTTTTATTAAGTGTTTTTGCATAGCAAGACCACTTAATATTATCTCACATATATATTCTTATTCTTATTATAGCCAAATTTCCCACCCTAACTCCTCCCACCGTTTTTTTACTACATAGACAGTAATATACCGAAACATGCAGATTGTTCCCGATTGGTGTGCTATTACTTTGTGGAACGTTTCTCTGAATGGTTCGACGAAATATCATCGTTTTTGTGTCAAAATTAATCGCATAGGAATGAATGGCGGAATGTTCAAAACTACAGTGGGAGCTGACAAAAGCTAGAGTGTGAGCTGAAAAATCACGACTTGATTTCTAAACTGCCACCACTCATTTTTCACCCTCATTTTCAAGCCCACCTACACAAATCTTATATCAAAATGTTCAGCTATCCCTGCTGCCACTAAACATGTCCACGGCTAAGCCATAGTGCTGATAGTTTTCTCAATATGACCATTTGTTTGCAACTCACGCCGTCCATTGACATTCATTGAAACTCCACTCTAGCTACCTCAAATTTGAAGGGCAATATCTAAACTGCGACTGTTCCTTCATTTTTAATATTTCAGAGACATACCATGCACCAAAATGTAAGTCTGGGTCTTGTGATTCTCACAGTATAAAATTCTTCGCTGTAGGATTTATAGTTTTTAAAATACCACCATTTGAAGATGGCATCCACACTCCAACCTTTACAGTTACTCTACATCCGCACAGTTACTCCAGCCACTCCAACCACACAACAGTTACTCAAGCCACTCCACCCAGTTACTCCGCCCACTCCAGTTATAGACTACTGGTGGAGGCAAGAACACTTCACACAATTTCCCCAGAAATCGTAGCTTTTCTAGTTTATACTGAGCTTCTAGGCGGGGCTACTTACTGAGTGAGTATTACTAATACGCAGGTCTTTTTTTTTTTTTCTAGATCAGCAGCCAGGATGATCAGGATAATATTGTGGTCAAGAATCACCACAGAGTGGGATGCCACAATGGTTTCAGGATAGATGTGTATAGCATAAATTATAGTATAAGTTGTTTATTATAAGTTAAGATATTTTGTCTACAGAATTCATGCATAGAGAATGAATGTTATACAGCCCCGATGCAGGGTTAACAGCCAATCGCTGGTTTTAAGGGTCAGGAAGTTGTTTTTTTTTCTGTTACTCATGTTTTTTTTGCCTTCCTCTGGATCATTTGGCTGGGTTTGGGCTTTAAAAATGAAATAATAGTGTATATGTTTTATATAGCCTCGATCCAAGGTTAAAAAGGGGATTGCTGGTTTTCAGGATCAGGAAGGAATTTTTATCCTGTTACTCAGGTTTTTTTTTCTTCCTCTGGATCATTTGGCTTGGTCTTTAAAGTGTCAAATAAATCCATTATCATCTATGGCCAATTGGTGCCTCAAGTATATTATATTTGTACTTCTACCCCACCCCTATTACCTTCTCCCCCTGACAGTCCTTTTTGTTTACTCCCCCCTCCTACTGCACACAAGAGGGACATGTTTTATATTCTCAGGGAAATAGCTGACCTACCTACTCCACAAACCTTCACACCTGGTGACCTACATATACTCTCTTACAATGTCAAGGGTCTTAACACCCCAGAAAAGAGCTCCCACCTGATGAGAGAACTTCGACATCAGAAAACATCCGTGGCTTTCTTGCACGAAACTCATTTTTGTGGTTCATCCCCGGCACGTCTGACTTCTAGGGATTACCCCATTGGATTCTTTAGCAATGACCAACATACTAAAACCAAGGGACCTGCTATTTTGTTTTCCAAACATGTATCGTTCTTGGAGACAACCCAACAGGTTGACCCTGCAGGCCGATACATTTTAATCAAAGGTACCTGACCCATACCTACACTTTTGCTAAAATGTACCTCCTAATACGCAAAAATACATTATGTTTGCCACTATCATGTCAAAACTCTGTACCTTCCAGGAGGGCCTTTTGGTCTTTGGAGGTGATTTTAATTTGGCCCTTGACCCGCTTCTTGACACCTCTACCAGGACCTCTTGAAACCCAATACGTGTCACACATCTGATTAAAAAACTATTACGGGAGGTGCAGTTAGTTGATTGTTGGTGGGCTCACCCCCCTCGGATAAGGATTACAGCTTCTACTCAAGCCCGCATGAGAGGTACACTAGAATAGACTGCCTTTTCATTACCTACAACCACCTTACCCTACTCAAACAAGCAAGATATGGCCTGAACATTCCCCCTTCAGTTGATGCTCCAGTCACCGTGCACCCGCCCTACTCAGCAGTCCTGGAGACTTAATTAAGTGATCTTGACTGATTGTGTAAACACTGTCTCTACAAAAACCCCGTTGACTGACTATTTATCAGACAATGATATCCCTGAGACCTATCCCCTCATGGTTTTGGGAGACGCATAATGTGTCGCCCGAGGACACTTTATTAAAAAGGCCAATTCCACCAAACTCAAAATGCTATATGAACAAATTACTACCCTTGAACTAGAACATAAGCGATAGCTGAACCCTGATGATTTCCAGAGGCTTTTGAGTCTCAGTCTTAAGCTATCAAGATCTCGAAAGCGCCTAAGTGCCCGGGACCCGACTGTCTCCCCCTCCAATATTACAGGATATTCTAAGGATGCAGAAAAGGCATTTGCACTGGATTTTCCTCCTGGACGTTCTAACACACATGAGCTTTGGCCCCTATACAGTGCTGTATTTACCGCAAAACATCCTAGGCGGATGCCTAGGGCGGCAAATTTTGGGGGGCGGCCCCCAAGCACTGGAAAAAAAAAACTTGCAGGCAGAGACGGAGGTGAGAGGGGATCGGAAGATCACCATCGCTCTGCCTGCCAGGCTGCACGGGGAGCCGAACAGGCAGCACATAGAAACCTCCGTGCTGCCTGTTCGACTTACCGTGCAGTGTGACACGGAAGTGCCGACAGTCACGTGACGGGCACGCTGACGTCATACACGCGCCCGGTCACGTGACCTGTCGGCACAATCGACGGGGAGGCGAACACGCAGCATGGAGGGACCATGCTGCCTGCCCCTAGCCACCAGGGAAAGGTAAGTGCTGATGGGAGTAAGAGTATTTGTGATGGGTGACAGTGTGTGTGACTGATTGTGATGGGAGTCAGAGGGTCTTTGATGGGAGACAGAGTGTGACTGGGTGTGATGGGAGTCAGAGTGTGTGTGATGTGAGACAGTGTGTGTGACTGAGTGTGATGGGAGTCAGAGTGTGTGTGATGGGAGACAGTGTGTGTGATGGGAGTAGGAGTGTGTGTGTGATGGGAGTATGAGCTTGATGTGAGTCTGAATGTTATGTGTGATGTGGGGGTCATGAAATGGAGGTGATGGGGCATGTCTTAGGTGTGTAACGTGGGTGTGCAGCTTTGGTAGGGGGGTGCCCAGATTTTGTCTGCCTAGGGCAGCACAAAATCAAGATACACCACTGCCCCTATAAGTTGGCTTGTGTCTTGTCCCTGCACTCACGACCCTCCCTTGGCTAGAATTAGGATTAATGAGGCATTATCTGAGGTGTTTACCATTTCTAATGGTACCTGCCAGGAATGTCTCCTAACTCCAATGCTTTTTATCCTCTCCTTAGAGCCCTTCCTAGAAGCGATACGCCACAATCCTGACATTGAGTAGTCTCCTTATAGCTGGCACTCACCACAAAGTTATGGGCTTTGTGGACAACCTTCTTTTTCTACTCACTAACCCCAGGGTCTCCCTTCCTATTCTTATACATGAGTTTCAATAATATAGGGAATTGGCTAATCTTAAAAAATAACTACAAATGCAGAAAGAAAAGTCCTGCGCTCACTCCCATCACTGGGCGGCTGCAATGACTACAGTACACATCAGCCCCAATATATAGTAAAAACCAAAGAAAAACAAGTTACCTGCGCTCTCTCCTTTATCCCTATGTATTTTTAAAACACATAGAGGTTTTTTAGTTACCTCCAATGGCCATGAGAGGATGAGCCCACCTGCCAACGTCAAGGCAGACCCCCCTAGGTGGGTCCTAATTCTAACCATTCACCTTGCTTCTTTGAGCCTCTGGCAAAAATCTCTAATGAGACAGAAAGGGGTATTTTTTATATACACCCATATACATTATTAACCCTTAATAGGGTACACATGGGATGGGCGGCTGCATTGTAACAAGGCTGAGTGATACAAAAAATGGATACAAATGCAGAAAGAAAAGTCCTGCGCTCACTCCCATCACTGGGCGGCTGCAATGACTACAGTACACATCAGCCCCAATATATAGTAAAAACCAAAGAAAAACAAGTTACCTGCGCTCTCTCCTTTATCCCTATGTATTTTTAAAACAAATGGAGGTTTTTTAGTTACCTCCAATGGCCATGAGAGGATGAGCCCACCTGCGTTGATGCCCATTGTCTAGCCAACATTGTCAGCAATTGGAGAGGTATGAGGGTTGAAATTTTAAATTGCATTTTTCTTTACATATTTTTATTCTATTTGAAATTTGGTTACATGGGCAAGTACTGTGGTTGCAATTTGGGTTCTCATAACCTTTATTTGCAAGTAACCTAATGTATAGGTTAAAACAAATGAAGTCCCAGAATATCCACCCAAGTCCCAAAAAATGAAATAGGAAAAAGAAAATAGAAAGGGGGAAAGGAGCAGACGGGAAAAGCTGCTAGTTATATTAAAGGTGGTTCCCAGTCCATCCTTGTTAAAATCTTGAAAATCTTGATAAATAATTGTGCACAATAAAGGAAAGTAACAATGAGTGGCAAAAAATGTAAATAAGAATTTAAAAATATAAAAATAAATGACAGAAAAGCGGGATTTTGAGAATTGTAATGGATAATAATACAAATACATAGAAATATGCAGAATTTCAAAGATTCACCTGCTCTATATTGTAATGAGCAGGCATTGACCAGGCACATGTTAGTCAGTGCTCGTCTGAACTTAAGTAATAGCACCACATGAAAATGAAAAGTCTTTGAAGTAGGTCTCAACATGGGTGAAGTGGCAAAACAGCTTGCACAAAGCTTGTACAAAGTGGGCAGAGTTATCATTATGTCTGCTTTGCTTCAAGCAGTGCCCATAAAAGTGCATTGACTGCCTAATGGCCAGTCCTTCCCATCTGTGGGCGCTATGGATCAGCAGCTCCGTCATCACACTGCTAATCCATGGTCCTTACTTAAAATATGACCCATATTAAACCCAAACCATTGTAGAGTTTAAAATAAATAAGGTTACGTGTAAAGAGTGGTTTTATTGCATTAAACACTGATTTTTTGTATCAAATTCACAACAATTCTCGGGGGTTTTATACACAAAAAAATCAATAGTGTCTTTAGCATCAGCCTCACATCTGAAGTTTTTTACATTGATTGATTTGAAAAAAAACATAAGCAACAGCAGTATGCGGATATCTTGTCAATGACATCACAAGATTCTATGATGCCATGTAGTTTTGATTCAAATCATCACAAGTTCTGAGAGCGGTTAAGTTACAGGCTGATATATTATCAGATGTGATACATATATTGCAAGATGCCTAAAAGCCAAAGCTACAGCGTTCACACATCCAAACCTGATATGGAACATCGTATGATGATGAAGAGGAGCAGGGAGAGCAATGAAGAAGGAAGGGGAAGAAAAGAGAAGAGGAAGAAGGAATGTGAAAGAAGAGATCAGGGCAGCTGGAAGACGGTATGTAAAAGAAGAAGAGAAGAGGAAGAACAAGAAGAAGAAAATGAGAAAAGATATAAAACTGAAGAGGAGAGTAGACCAGGTACAGGATTTAGGAAACCAAGAAGTTGGTGATCAGTGTAAATGTTCACTTGTTCAATGCCATAGATAGTCTAGATCTAAGATGGTAGGACTAAGACTTTAAGTAGCAGTTATATGTATTTGGTTTATGATTTAATAATATGATGTTTTTTATTCAATAAGGAGGAAGTAAACACCATGATGTCGCTGGAACACCTGGGAAACCGACACCACTTTCAGCAGCATGCTTCAACTTTCATTCTGAGCTTGGAAGGGGCAATTTTGGAAAAGTGAGTAAACTATAATTTAGTATGGTATACTGGTGTATTTTTTGTGGTGGAAACTGGGGTCTAGTTAGGGAATGACATTGAAGTATAGTTTGCATACCTCTTAACTGACACTATTTAGTGCATATATTCCTCTATGTCCATCTTTTTTTTGCATGTTCAGAATTTTCATTTCTATAAGCAGGGGCGGACTGACCATGAGGGCATTCAGGCACTGCCAGAAGAGCGCCCCGTCACTGACAAGGTTGTGCGATCGGGGTGGGGGTCACCAGGTCACATGACATAGTCACGCAACATCACGTGACCTTGTGCAGCACTGTGTGAGCTAATGTTCACATCAGACTTCATTTTCAAACGCTGTCACATGCGTGACAAGCAGACATGACACTTGTGACAGGGCTCAGTAATGCAGACAGATGTGAGTGCAGCTCACACAGACCTACGTGCATGACATGACATTGCGCGATGACTTCATTTGACCCTGCAACCCCTGCAATGATGGTGATGGAGCAGATCCTCAGTGCAAAGATGAGGTAAATCCTGAATGCTGACTGGGTAGTGGGGGTATCAGATTAGGAATTGTGTGGGTCAGATTAGTAAGTGTGGGGGTCTGATTGGGAAGTCTGGGAGTCAGATTGGCATGTTAGGGGGCACATTGGGAAGTAGGGGGGATATTACCAAATATAATGTCAAACAGGGAAGAATGGGTCAGATTGAAAATATGGGGGTCATACCGGTAAGTAGAGGTCAAAATGGTAAATATGGGGATCATATTGGGAAGAAGGCATCAGACTGGAAAATTTGGGAGTCAGATTTGTAAGAAGGGGTCAGATTGGCACCTTTGGGGTGAGATTGGGTATTGAGCGGGTCACATTGGGTAGATGTGGGGCAGATTTGGAAGAAGGGGGCAGATTGTACTGTTTTGGGGTCAAATTACAAAAGGAGGGGGCAGATCTGAAAGTGTGATTGGAAAGATGGGGTGGGATTGTGAAGTGTGGGGGTGAGATTGGGAAGAAGGGGGCAGAATGGCACATTTGGGAGTCAGATTGGGAAGTGGGGGTCAGATTGGCAAATATGATGGTCATATTGGGAAGAAGTGGTCAGATTGGGAAGAAGAGGGTCAATGGTAATGCCTGAGGACACATTGTGTAATGTGTGGCTTATTTGGAAGAAGGGGGCATATTGGCATATTTGGGGGGCAGATTTGGGTGGAGGGGGCTGATTTGGATGTTTGGGAGGATCGGTCAGATTGGCACATTTGGGGGGCAGATTGGTAACTAGGGGTCATATTGGCAGGTCTGAAGTTTAGACAAAATCTGGGGGTCATACAGGGAAGAAGGGGCAGATTGGAAAGTTTGAATGCAGATTAACAAGTGTGGGTGTCAGTTTTTGATAAACGTGGCAAAATGGGAAGTGGGGGTCTGATTGGTAAATATGGTGGTCATACTGGGAAGAATGGGTCAGATTGGTAAGTAGGGGACATATTGGCAAATCTGGGGGTCAGATTTGGAAGTGTAAGGGGATGCATTGGCAAGTCTGGAGAGGATACATTGACAAGTGTATACATTACTGATAATTTTGCGATTTAATGCCATGTTTATACATTACTGCTGATTTTGCGATGATATGCCAAGTTTATACAGTGTGCCATGTTTTACTAAGTGTATGCTCTACATATCATTTAGACTGAGTGTGTTTGTATGTGTGTGATACTACGTTGTGAAACCAGCAGCATTGTGTGAGAGTGCAGGACTGGAAGAGAGCTGGCTTACAAGAGAGAGAGAGAGAGAGAACAGGGCAAGGCAAGAGAGAGCTGGCTTGTATTAGAGTAGGAGAGAGTGAGAGGTTGGGTGTGAGATGGCTTGGAAGAGTGAGAGTGGAACAGAGTGCAAGACTGGGAGAGAGATGGTTTGGAGGAGTGAGAGTGGCATAGAGAGATGGCTTGGTTGAGTGAGAGTGGGAGAGAGTGCAGGGCCTTCCCCTCACATTCAACACTCTTTAGTCAGAGCCGCATAACTATGTATGGGGTATGTGTGTTAAAGGGGGAGAAGGGGACAGCAATGTGTGTTTGTCATATATGGCATGATAGAGAAATATGTATATACTTTCATTGGCATTATATAGAAATATTATGTATATATTTCTCATTGTCACTAAATAGAAAGATTTATGTATATTTTTATCATTGGTATGATATAGAAATATTATGTATATATGTCTCATTATCATGATATAGAAAGATTATGTATCTATTTCTTACTGGCAAGATATAGAAAGACTATGGATAGATTTCTCACTAACAAAATAAAGAAAGATAATGGATATAGTTATCATTGATATGATAGAGCGATATAGATTATCGATATACTTACTTTGTGGGTGCTAAAGTTGAATTTAAAATGTATGTTTTAAAATATGGTTTTATTTATCCACCTTTTCAGTGTGAAATAGAAATGTGAATAAATAGAACCATTTTTTTTGGGGGGGGGGGAGGGGGGCTTGCCATGGGAAATACATGGGGCGGTACAAGGGGGCCCCATGCCCATCTATTGCCCTGGGGCCCCATGAGAGGTCAGTCTACCCCTCTGGATACATTTATGATAGCACTCCAGAACAATAAAACTCACAATATAGGGTATTTAATAGGTCTTTGTATCTATTTGTGCAAATATTAATATTCTTCTTTTTTTTGTTTTGTTTAATCTTTATTGGTTATTTTTATAAAAAGAACAAATTCATACTTCACATTATTACAATCACATACACAAGACTTCTAAACTATTCCATCTATAATACAAATTATATTTCATATGTTTCACCAAAGCTGAGAGATAAGCGAGGACCTTTTTATAAGTCCAATTATTAGGAGTTGTATTTGGAGCGCCAAGGGAGAGTGAAGAAAAATTAAGAGAAAATAAAAAATAAAATACAGGATTAAGTGGAGTAGAAGAGTGAAAAGAGGCGGAGAGAGGGGGAAATAAAAAAAACGGATTTATGGCTCCCATTGTTCCCACCCCCCATCCTTGCTTAAAAATGCAATGTTCCTTTTATATACAAAGCAAGTCAAGATATACTGTTCTTTCATACTCAACAGTCCACATTCACAACTCCTCATACATACTTCTGAACTAAGGGGAGTAGAGGGGAGTCAGGCCGCGGTATCCCACAGCAGTGGTCAAAATTAGATTTCCATATATAACTAGGTGTTACAAACAACTCACTGAGTCTATGGTATAGAACAAGTTTTTATCTCTGTATTTGATATTACATTCCCGGCAGACCATATTTTTTCATATATGACAGCTGTATCCTCGTTTTGAATAAAAAATTGTCTCTCAGCTTTGGCCTGGAACTCTATTTGGGTTTTAATCCCTGGCCATGATGGGGGGTCTACCCTTTTCCAAAATCTCGCAATACATAATGTAAAAGCCAGTAGAATGTATATACATAAAGAGTGGATAAACCTATCTGAAGTGGGGAGTTCAAAATGAAAAAGAAATGTTTGAGACTTTAATTCAAATGTATATCCACAAATGATGGAGAGGAGAGATGATATTTTTCTCTTGTATTGATCTAATTTTCTGTATTTCCACCACATGTGGTAATAATTGCCTGGTTCAGTCAAACATCTCCAACACAAATTGTTTGAAGCCTCTAGGAATTTAGCTAATCTGATCTAGATACCATCGGTGTAAGAGTTTGAAGAATTGTTCATGAAGGTTGACACAGTGCACCGCCCCTCTAGTATTCTTCCAGGTTTTAAACCATACCTGTGTTGGGAAGGTCAAATTAATTTCATCCTCCCAGAGCAGGAAGGCCTTAGGTTACTAAATTAGTTCACTAGAATCGAAGAATCTAAGAATTCTAGAGATCATTTTATTTGTAGTCCTAGACGTAATTATTTTTCCCCATGCATCTGGTTCTACTAAGGTGTTTGAAAGCAAGAAGGACTTAACTCTAAGATAATTAAAGAGTTCCCTAGATGGAAGACCAAATTTGCTACAAATAGCTGGAAAGGGGGAAATAGTTCCACCAATGTACAAATCTTCAATATATATTATTCCCTTATTAATCCATACCTTCAGGTCTAAGTTATTCACACATATAGAAACAATATACAGTGCAGCTTTCTTAGATATTTCTTTGTTAATTTTCAAGGTTTTTTTAATACGAAAAATTTAGGTCATAAGGTCTTTAATTAACGATGATTTTAAAATTGATTTTTTTGTAGTATTTGGGTATTAACCAGCACAAGAGTGCGGGATCTGTGTTACTACAATTTACCCTTTCTAAATGGCATAAATAGTAATAAATTGGCCATACAGCCACTGAATATATTCCAGTTATTCCCAGTTCATAGCCACATTTTTAGCCACTTCAACAAAAATAATTGTCGCTCTTTGGCAGGGTGGATTTGATTTAAATCATGATTTACCTAACTATTCAGTGAGAATTGGTTGTAAAGAATCATTCATGTTGGTAGTTGTATTCTTTAATATTTTCAACCAGATGAAGATTTCATATTTAGAATAACCTGTCAGATTAGTAAAACAGCTACATCAGGACTGATTTAAGTTTAATAGGTGAATCACACATATTTGGAGCACTAATAAATAGACATGTGCATTCGTTTTCGGACTAATGCATTTTCGTCCGAAAATGGCATTTTCGTCCATTCGTCCGAAAAACGAATAACGAAAATGCTAAACTAACGAAAGCCGAATTAACCAATGATTAATAAACGAAAATCATTTGTCCATTCGTCGATTCATGCTATTGACATTCTATAAACCGAAATAGAGTCGGTTTATAGAATACCAATAGCATTACATACATTCCATAAACCGACATAATGAACGACTTTCGGTTTATGGAATGCATGTAATCCTATTGCTATTCTATAAACCGAAATAGAGTCCCGATTCATATGAATAGGTCAATTGACCTATTTGTATGAATGGGGACTCTATTTCGGTTTATAGAAAACCAATAGTATTACATGTATTCCATAAGCCAAAAATCTATAAACCGAACGACATTCGGGTTATAGACTTTCGGTTTATAGAATACATGTAATGCTATTGCTATTCTATAAACCGAAAGTCTAAAGAATTTCTTATGAATGGGGACTCTAGTTCGGTTTATAGAAAGCCAATAGCATTAGATGTATTCCATAACCCGAAATTCTATAAACCGAACAACGTGGTAAATGCTCTGTATCTTTGAGTTCATCTTTATGTCTATAACTATTTCATTCAGTAATAGACAAATAAAAGGGTTGGGCAGGTTGTGGGTAGGGGTACTTAGCACTTGGGTCCTCTGGTGAACATTACTGATGATATTGATGGATGACAGTTTCAACCAGGCACATGTTTAAAAGTATGCCAGGCCAGGGCAGTCTTTAATATTGATTGGAACCCTGGACCCTGCCACCACATGTATAATTGCAAAATGTATACCTTCGACTTATGCAACACTGCAATACAAGCACTCAGTGCTTGTATTACATAAGTATACAATGATATTAGAGAGCACTTACATATGGTAAGCAGCAATTGACATTAAAATCCAGCTATTACAGTAATGATATGTGGCACTGATATTATAATTATAAAATGCATATTTAATGTTTGTTGAGATATGTTAAAGAAAATGAAACAAATGACAGAATGTTTCTTAATAAAGATGTATTAATTTAACAAATCATTTTGCTGAAGTACACATAGAAACATAGAATGTGTCAGCAGATAAGAACCATTTGGTCCATCTAGTCTGCCCAATTTTTTGGAATACTTTTATTAGTCCCCCGTTCCCGGTCTTATAACTAGGATAGCCTTGTGTCTATCCCATGCATGCTTAAACTCCTTCACTGTGTTTACCTCTACCACTTCTGGTGGAAGGCTATTCCATACATCCACTACCCTCTCAGTAGAGTAATACTACCAGATATTACTTTTAAATCGTTGCCCCTCTAATTTAAGACTACGTCCTCTAGTTGAATAAAGAATGGTTACTCTCTCAAACTGTAAGACACAATAGAACTCAACCATTGCACTGCATGGTATTGTATCATTTGATAACATGTCAACATAGAATATATAGAGTGGTTACTCTCTCAAACTGTAACTTTTTTTTAGCACCACAGGTCCCTCCCACTATCTCTCATCACACTCCGTCCAGCACTACTTACACCTCCCACCTCATTACCTTGCCCTTGGACTAGGTACTAATCCCTGGTGGTCTGGTGGGCTGCAGGGTTCTGTGCTTGCCGCAAACAGCACAAATGCCTTATCATGGGGTCACATGCTGCACAGGACATTAATGAATCAGAACATTGTGCTCGGACAATGTATCATTCACAGTTTTATAAAGCAGTGAAAAATAGCTTTAAACATATAAAAAGAAAACACATTTCTGGGTTTAGTCATGTTGTTAATATAAAATAGCAACAAGTGTTCTAATACATGTTAAAACATAACCTTTATTAGTTATTAACAATCTTAACCCCTTCACGACAATTCCCATACATGTATTGCCTCGCAATGCAATACATTGCCTTTAACATGGCACAGTCACTGCATTTAGAACCATCATTGTTTTCCTGTAAGGTTCATAATTGAGGCTATACAGGAAAGCAAAAAATAAATAATCTACCAAAGTGGCAAACTCTGGAGTTAGGCTGCCGAAATGGTAACCTCAGTCCTCCACATACACTTCTAAGGGGATTACTTCAGTTTATTTTGGAGCTATTTTGAGAGGACCTCGGGTATATCAGAAACAGCCAAATTCCTCCCAAAATGGCCCAAGCATAAATGAAATAAAATAAGTAAAATAATGTATTATATATAGATAACAATAAAGTAAATGAATATAACATAATCTAAATATACTGTTTTTAAATTTAGACATGCTGGTTCAAATATGTATCAGTAATAACTCATCATGTAAGAAGACACCCAACAATGTTGGTATTTATACCCCATTTCCCCTCCCTTTTTTATAATCTCTCTTTCATGGGGAAATCGCAATATTGAGCAGCCAAATAGTTTATTTCTCCGCAATTCAGCTTTATGCCCCAATCTGGCCTGAATTTGGGCCATCTCACGGCATACTGAGTTGACTCTACTGTCTACTAAACATAACTATGTGTTCTATATCTCACTTTGGCCTCTTCTATTCCTTTTTGCCTATTTCAGGTGATGCTGGCCTCCACCAGAAACTCCAGGAAAATTGTTGCAGTGAAGATCATCAGAAGAAGAATCAATCACGATAATTCCAGCAGCTTAATGAAAGAGAGGAGAATCCTAGCTGTGGCTAATGGGAGCCTCTTTCTTTGTCACATGCATGCTGCTTTTCAATCTGAGGTATGCAGTGGTTTATTCATAATATTCATAGCTAGGACACTAGTGATGAAAAATGTTGGCATTACAGAAGAACATCTTGTTATTCAGGTTTATAGAATTATATTTGGCGGCACATCTTACTTTTATACAGTGTGAAGCCTTTTGAAAGGCCTGGTTAGTTTTTTTTTCTTTCTTAAATTTTTTTACAATTCAACATTTATAACATATAACATTAATTTCAATAATATTATATCTTTGTATAAAACAGACAACATTTAAAATATATCACACAACATAACATATACCAACATAACATAATACAAACCAAACCTAGCCAGAGTTTCTTTTCCCTCAATTTCCACCAGATGAGGGAGGAATAAGTTAATAAGGTGAGAGGGTATGACTTAAGAGAGGCCTCTCCAATCTATTCATCCCTCTTCTATATCTGTCCTAACATTCGGGGTTGTCATCTTTCCCTAGTTAGTAATCTATTTATTCATTTATATATTTCTCCTATACAGCCCATCCAGAATTGGCTATTCTCCATATTAAGCTGATAGGAAATCTTTTGATTTCAATCTCTTTCATGTGGAAGTTTCTATCTTCTTCCATGATCTCGCAATTAGGGCTTTAGCTGCTATTAAAATATGTGTAATAATATAAGTGTCATTTATACTGGTTTTAGCCAATCCTAGGTGCAAGAGTGCAGTTGTCGGTCCTTGTGGGTACTAAATACCACCTAACTATCAACTTATATTGGAGTTCCATAATATTTAAACAATAAATGTTCTTTTTTATCTATGGGATGATGTTAAGCCAGTCGGCAGGCAGAATTGCCGATCCAGTATCTATTTCCCATTTATTTATTAGGTTAGCTATCTGCCTAACCATTGTCAGAACTTCTTGTTCAAAAATATCGCCCTGTATCAAATCTTTAAGGTTATTTACAGGATTCAATAATTCTTTCAAACCTCTTAATTCTTAATTAGATATTTAAATATATCCCTTGGGACTAATGTCTGAAATTATTTTATTTTCTTATCTAATAATTAATATATCTGAGAAACTATTTTCTATATTGTGATCCAAGAATCTAATATCGCAGCCTCTCCATATCTTTTTACACCACATTAGTCCATATTCTGATTTAAGGTTCTCCCAAAATCTGAGAATTGTTGCAGTGATATAGTTCTTTTTCCCAGGCCTATGAATAGAGGTCTTGAATTTTTGGGGTCTGTCCACAGTAGCATATATAAATCAGGTACCCCTATTTATCTCCATGATTCCTCCCCCTCTTTATTAAACCATTTGGAGAGATGTTTAAAAAGGGCCGCATTGTGATAATTTTTTATATAACCTCATAAAAAATACTGTAGAAACCATCCTGGCCTGGTGCTTTATTATTCTTAACTTTATCAATTGCAATCTTTACTTCTATTTCTGAGATGGGTTTATTTAGATCTTGTATCTGGTCATCTACTGGCGCAGGTAATTTGCATTTTTCCAAATACTCTTGAATTTGGTTTTCTTTCTTTATTTTTTATTTTTTAATATCTGGATATGGGATGAATATACATCTAGAGGGTTTTCTTTTTTCTATTAACCTTGAGAAAGATATATATCCGACAGGGATGCCCCTTCTATTTTTCTAGCCCGTGTGGCCATTTTAATTAGATGTCCTCTAAAGACACACTTAAATGTGCACCAGATCTTTTCATGTGGTATCTCAGGGGTCATGTTCTCTTTAAATAAATATTCTGTCAATTCTTTGATGTATAGTCTATTTTCTTCAGTTTCTAATCATCTATTGTTCAGTCTCCATAATGTATAGGGTTCACTATATTGTCCCTCCCCTATTTGCCAGACTAGAGCATTATGATCTGCCCATGGTATCTCTCGAATGTCCACTTTATCAATTCTTTTTAATAGATTTGGGTCTGATAGACACAGATCTATTCAGGAGAACGAGTTATGGACTCTTGACCAGTGCGAAAAATCATATGTATCTGGGTGAAAAGTCAGCCATACATCATGGATGCCATTTTTCTTTATGAACATCCTAAAATTTTGGACTTGTCTCATCACCCCCTGTAATAAAGTGGCATGCCTTGGTAGTTTTTTGTCTAAACTTGGCTCTATGACCATATTGAAATCCCCTGCCCAAATTATTGAGCACTTTTTCACCTTTTCCATTCTCTCTATTACTTGCGTTAATGTTTTCATTTGTGCATTGTTTGGGGCATATATATTAACCAAAGTAAATAATTGTTGTTATATTTAAGTATCCCTATGTTATATCTTGCTTCAGGGTCATTTTCCAGATATATGGTTTTAAATTGTAAGGCACTGGTTATCAGGATTGATACTTCCTTCTTCTTTTCATTCTCCAGGGAGGCTGAAGACACAATTCTGTATCCCCTAAATTTCATTTTTTTCAATATTTGCTATTTTCCAGTGGGTCTGAGACATACATAATTTTTTTCTTTTTTGAGTAGATCAGTGAGAATTGCTCTTTAATAAGGGGAATTCAAACCCTGAATGTTTAAAGACAAAAATATAATCATTATCTAACTTGTTTCCCATCTCCACCCTCTCCCATCCCCCCCTCGATTGTATCATATCCCAGGAATACAAAAAAAAAAAATGTAATGTCATAAGATCAAATACAAAAACACACAACTAAGATTATCAACTGTCCCCACCCCCACCCGTCTGAGGCCTTGGCAAATATGCCTCCGCCCTCCAGTGAGTAGAACTTATTGTACATACAGTGAAAAGGAAAGTTATAAAACCTTCCAGCAAGAGGGCATGTTGCGAGATACTTATTAAGCCTTCTAATACGGTTTAAAAATACTAAGCATTTTTCTAACTGCTATGGGCCCAGACTCTGCAAAACTAGAAAGGGCTATAGTGGAGGGTAAAATAGTAGGACCAGGGAAGAAAGCTCTATTAAGCTATTAAATCATTGCGAGAGGGGGAGAGGAAGAAGAAAAAAAGTAAAACTAAGTTACTCAATATAAGAATAATCAAAGCAAGAATACAAAATAACATTAAATAAAAAAACATAATATTTTATCATGATATCAATATATACACTTTAATTTACATCAAGTTTTAGTTTCAGATCAACAACTCAAAGTTAGATGTCAAATTAAATATCAAGTGCAATACTCCTTTAACTATTACAAGATTCCAATGTGCTGTTCTTCAGCATATGATATTTTTGCAGTCCCTGTTGCCTCTAATTCACAATAATACATGGAGTATAAATACTTGAACTTTTGGCAGCATTTAATCTACCCCAATATGTGATTCATGATCACAATAGCCTCCTCTGGCTACAATATGTCTGTCTACAATCTGGTACTAAAGCCATACTCTCTTGCTTACCATATAAACACCTCATCCATACCTCCCTTCCACTAATATGGCCTCTTCCCACACCATTAACTCTATTACCTATATACTGTTAACTTGGGGGCTGTGTATCATGATTCATGCTGCTGTTTCTGTCATGTAAATTTTACCAATTTGACATTACAGTTCCATGCATTCTTCGTGTTAGAGCACCTGGCAGGAAGAAACCTTCTATTTCATTTGCAACCCACCGGCTACATGGAGATGAGTCGAGTTGTGTAAGTAATGGGGGGAAAGGGGAGTATCTTTTTTGTGTTGTGTTTAACCTGTTTGCAATGGTAGGATGCACTATGCTGTCCACAAAACGAGTGTGCCTTGCTGACCGTAAGACATACTTTAAAAAGATTGCCCCCACTAGAGATTGGTTGGAGAGTAATCCAATAGTAATCTCAGTTTGGGACCAAACCCCAGTGTCATTTTTCAATTGAGCTGCTCTTTTGTAATGTAAGATCCATTGTAAATATATGTGTATGAAGTGTGTATATATAATCCAGCATGAGCCCTATTGGCTCACAGATGAATATAGTAACTATTGAACTGAGGCCATTTTGTCCATTGCTGCATTTGTTTAATTATTTCTATGTTCAATACATAATATAAATATGGGGAATTCAGATGATAGAGCCAAATTCCCACCCAATTTCATCTGAAAACTAACGGTAATGTCACCTAAGCTCAATAGTATGAGGTTAAGGAATTTGGATGAAAGAGAAAAATTGCATCCACACCTTATACTATTGAACTAAGGCACAATTTTCATGAATTTTTGGATAACGTTCGGTCGTAAATCGATTCTTTCATCCAAATTCTTATGCTATTGAACTTTGGTGAATTTTTCAATTGTATGAAATAGCAGCATTGTGAAAAATATACATAACAAAATAAGTTACCACTAGGTTTGGCAAAACATTACGACAAAATTGTTGTATGAAACAAATTAAATACACCAGGTTTTCTGCTTTTTAAACATGTGTGCTTTTGAATTTTGGAATGGATACTGCAATACTACCCCAAAATGTGAGATAAGCAAACAAAATCAGTCTTTAAAAATTTGGAAACTTGGTTATGGTTTTTGCCCTCTAACACTCCAACAGCATGCCACACCAATGTATGTGTGATATTTCTGTAATAGTTCCTGTATATGTTTTAGAGTTTTTTCTATAGCAGCACCTGACCTGAGAAAGAAATCCTATGGCAGTGTTTGTGAAAAAAATACAGCAAAAAAAAACTACCTCTACCTAACTTTGGCAAAATGTTGTGGCAAAACTGCTATATAAATAGCTACCTCAAATGAAATCACCCAGGTTGTCTGCTTTACCAAGAATATATGCTTTGGTGGGGGCATTTTGGAATAAGTCACTGCAATACTACCCAAAATGTTACAAATAAATCTGTGAAAATTCCAAGTTTGGAAACAACAGAATGCTATTTAGAATTTGTGCCCTCTAACTCCCCAAAAGCATGGGGGCATTGGCATTTGTGAAAACATTTTGAAAAAATAAACTACCCATTACTTTGGCAAAAATGTTCTGGCAAAATGGCTGCATGAAACATCTGAAAGTATTCCATATCAAATGCCATGTGCATTTAAAAAAGTTTATAGAATATTTGACACTAAAAACACAGCATAGCCTTGAAAATAGAAAACAAAACCTGCATCTTGGAAACATACGTTTAGATCTTCAGATATTTGCCATGTAAGTGCCAAAACATAATGAAAACATTAAACGCGTTTAGTCTTTATCTTGTCTCACCGTTCCTGCTCTATGTTTTTTATCAACTGTCGTGAAGGACCAATACAATATTGATACATGTTTTCACCTTATGAAGATCAAGCCTCTTTCTTTCAGGATGTTAAGCTGGCACTCCCTTCGTTTTTTCCTACCTGTGGTTATATGAAGTCAACCTATAGCTGGCATGACATCACCAGCATTGTTATACCACAAGAGCTGTTAGGACAGTATATAAAATTATGTTTTTTGGCCAGTTCTGGGCATATTACGTCAATACTATGGTGACTGGTGCAAGCTGCAGTTACAGTATGTACAGGAACATCTTCACTGGATTATCATGGAGCAAATACATTGTGGTGTACTGAGGTAGTCCTGAATATGCATCAATTTGGCCGAATTGGGGGGGGGAGGGGTGAATTCCGCTGAACTTCAGCTATTCTATGTGACCAATTATGGATCAAATTTGTCAATTTCATCCCCCACCCCCCTTGCCAAATTCGGAGTGAACATTTGTGCCTTTGTGGTATAGTGAAAACTTCAGAGTACTTGGCTGGATAATTCATAGGATTCCTTCTATTTCAGATCAAAGAAGCCCTTGTTTTGTGAAGAAATGATCGTTGGTTTAGCTACACATGGGTTCCCCCATTATTTTCCCTGGTGCTGTTTTGAAGCTTAGTTGCATATTTCTTCAGATTAATGACATACTAGAAGAAAAACTTTTGGAGATCAATTGTCTTATTTATGGCAGAATATTATTAGAAAATTTGTGAGTGCATAAGATACACATATATATATAGTCATCATTGATGTGTTGTTTTTAAACTTTTCCCACATGTGATTCTGCGCTTCTCCAACTGTATACCGATTTTCTACCTAAGTACATTGAGGAGCAATAGGAGCAGGCACGTTCATTAGTGTGGGTATTATTACATTTGAAAATTGGAGTGCCATATTTTGACACTTTTTTGCTTGCTTCTTGCTTTTCATGTGCACAATTTCTTTACACAGACACTATAGCATATGTGTGAGCTGATTTGGAGTAAGACGGGCGGTTATAATTGACTATTTTGCTAGTTTATGGCAGACAGTAGAGCACTGGATCATGCGTAAACATCCTGTTACTTGAGGGGTATTATTCGTGTTCGTCCAGTGCACGTGTATTGTTCTGCGTGGAATCATCTATAAGAATATTCATTTTGTCTTTATGCCTGCGGCCTGCAGCTCTGCTTCTGGCTTATTTTGCTTTATTTATTAATATTCGCAGAGTACTGTTGCATTCAAAATGTTTTCTTTCCACTGAATGCTATTTATTATACACTTTAGTTTGATTTTTCTGCGTTTTTTTTTAAACATTTTCTAGCTAATATGCATTCATAAATCTCTGCTGCTATGTTACCTCTTTTCTCGATTAGGTTTTACGCTGCAGAGATGGTTTGCGGCCTCCAGTTCCTGCACGCCCACGGGATCGTTCATCGGTCAGTAAAGTATTGTTTTCTATAGGTCTCCTCTAGTTCTTTGTTAAGATCTATGCATATTGCATGGTAGTGTCCCTACTCCTCACAACCTTCTTACATTGACATAATGTACTCTCAACCTACTCATCCAGAGATCTGAAACCGGAGAATATTGTCCTGGACAGCGAGGGACATGTGCGCATCATCGATTTCGGACTTGCTGAGGAAGGGATGTTCGACGGTGGAACAACAAGCGACATGGCAGGAACATTTAGATACATGGCTCCTGAGGTGAGAACTAAGTATAACATTTACAGCCGTAATATGTATCATAACAATAATTAACTCTGGCATATTACAGCTAAGCTGTGTCTATACACTGATTGATAACACTATCTAGTGAGGGATTCCCAAACCATGTTACAGATGTACTTGTAGAAGGTGTAACTTGCAGTTCTTGATGATTACATATAATGCAGCCTCCTTCATCTGCAACTTCTCAACCTTATTATAGCCCTCTGCTGCCTTCTTTGTCACTCTCTCTTTGGTCTAGTGTCCTCCACCCATCCTGACATGGGTCTAGCTCACTCTTCTCCTGCTTTCGTTCTCATAGAAATATATTTATGAACAACAACAATTAACAGAGAATTGAAGATTGAAGATACCACATGATTTAGAGTTCTAATTTACAGTGTTTTATGATTATGCAATAATTATATTAATTCTTATATATTCTCTTTACCAGATCTTGCTAAAAAAACCTTATTCGACACCGGTTGATTGGTGGTCCTTTGGCATTATCCTGCACCAGTTGTCAACGGGCAGATATCCCTTTTTTAATGGATACCGGGTGCAGGAAGTCTTTAAATCAATAATTAAGGACAGGCCCAAATTCCCCAAGTGCATTGGTGGTGATGTCAAACACATCTTTAAAAAAGTGAGTATGAAAAGTATATAGTTAGAAGACCATTTAAACTGTATACCATCTATATTGTAAAAAGAGAAATCAGTAAGTTTTGGGCACCTTCTCAACTAAAACGTTGACACTCAAGTCAAGGGGTCAGTGTGGGCTCGCATTTGAAGTGCTCAGCTACACTCCCCTTCTTAACATATACAAAGAAGGAAGGGTATAAGCAAAGAGGGAGATGGTGATGGCTGGTTGGTGCAGGCGTCAGCAGCAGAGCGGGGCTTTGGTCCATGATGTCGACGCCCCCTTCTCTGCCTCTAGTGAGTGGTGTGTGTTTGGAGGGTGTGGCCTGTGATTTCTTGTTTGATATCACTCTGAACAGCCCATATAAAAGCCCCAGACTGCTCTAATGCTGGTGCTCGGTTATTGATCCATCCTGTTACTGACCAGTTGTCCCTTACTGTGCTTTTGACCTCTCCTCTGCCTGCTCCATACCCTGGTGACCTGGATTGTTTTGACCATGCTATTTTCCTATTTCCTATCATTGTGACCCGGACTGCCTATTGACCACTCCTTTGCCAGCCTCCTACCATTGCTACCCAGACTGCCTACTGACCACTCCTTTGCCAGCCTCCTACCATTGTGACCAGAACTGCCTATAAACTACTCCTTGTCTACCTCATATCATTGTGACCCGATTGCCTATTGACCTCTCCTTTGCCTGCCTCATACCTTTGTGACCTCGGATTGCCTTATTACTATGTTTTGTATGTTGCCTCACCTTGTGACCCTGGATTGTCTTGTGGACTACTCTGTATCTGCAGTGTGCCCCTGCGTACTCAGTTCTGTTCCTGACCATTCAGCGTGCACTACTGTTGATCTCCTGTGAGTACTACAGTCTGTTATCCTGTGTACTTGCCTGCATTATGAACACCTATCCATTGGACCCCCATATTGGGTCATTACAGGATGCTTTTTGTTTTGCTTCTCTTCTCCTATTTAAGGTGCCCAACCATTTGTGCTCTGTCCTCAGTTTCCTTCAAGCTTGCTGTCTATGCAATCCTGTTACAGTTAATTCCTGTGTGTCTTTTAGTGTCTGTCCTTTGGATTCTGTTATTATTTTAGGCATGTTTTAGAGTTAGGGACTTGCCAGTTGGTGGTGGTACCTCGATGTGGTTGGAAAGCTTATCATCATCATTTGGTCAAGTAGAGTTGTAGGCTTGTCCCTGTATCCATGTTTGGTTGTATGTTCTCTTGTGTTCCTTCTATTTAGCCCTGGCCTCTCGTAGTTATATATGTCTGTGTGTGCTTTTAAGTTTTGTTATCATGTCCTTTGCCTGTGCCCTCTCTGTTGCTACGTTATTATTTTTAGCCCCATTGACCTGAATTGTTTATCCTTAATTTGGTATTTACTCTTCCCTGCTCATGTTTGCTTGCGTCCTGCTTCAGTCTCTCCTTGACCCTGTCTTAGTTTGGTTTCCGCTATCACTCACTGCTCTTCTCGCTTGTCCTGTCAGAGTTATTTTGTGCCTGCTTTAGTATGTCTGCCGGGTTTCTTTAGCTCCTAGTCTTAGCTTTACTGGATACAGAAGTTGATTCCACTGGGCCTTTGGTATGTGAAGGAACCTCTTGCTTGTCTATGGAAACAGATTAGAACCCTTAACTATGTGGATTGGGCTGCTTCAGTGCTGACATCAGCAGATCGCAGGTCCTGATATGTACAGCCAGAGGTGAGGGCTGTGTAGTGGCTATCTTGGACTAATTACCTAGATTGAGTTGATTGAGTTCTGGATGACAAGCTGACATGTCGCAAGTCTCTTCTGTTGTATTAAGATCCCCATCCTTCTTGATATGCTCTCTACTATAGGTAAACACCTTAGGGTGTAATGCACAGGCTTTATTTTCATAGCAGTTTGTATGCAACATATCGATATATTTGCAGGCACTATAATGCACCATTATACAGGAGTAATTTTCACATGGGTTTAATGCATTTGTTTACGCTGTATACATGTTTCTGTAGTATATTGTTTACGCTGCATACATGATTCTGCAGTATATTGTTTACGTTGTATACATGTTTCTGCAGTATACTCCAAATTCCAGTTTATTGATCCATCTCTTTTCCCACTACCTTTATTTTATTACACTCATTTAAACCATCTCCTCCCGCACTTTATTAATTTCTCTTTCTTTCTTTTCTCTTCGCCTCACCCTTTCTATTTCTTCTTCTCTTCTTTTCTTTTTTTTAAACTTTCTTATCGCAACCTTTCCACATGGACGAGCTTTATGCCTGCAATTACAACTTTGCTGACGTTATTGCTGATAGTTGAACCGTACTCTGTTACCCATATTACACTGATTGGTGTAAAGTTTTTATTTCTTTATGTATTTATCATTGAAAAAATATTAATAAACAAAGTTTAAACAGAAAAAAAATGGCACAGGGCATCAATACCTTTCATCACTGGATTGGTTTAACTAATTGCAGATCCACACCTATTAGACAGGCATAAAACTTCATAGCCATTCCATATGTCATTAGGGTTCCTGTTTAAAACAGTTTTTAGTGTATTTAAATAGAAGAAATAATGTGGTTGTTCTTTTCAGCTTCTTAGGAAAGATCCAGACCACCGCCTTGGGGTGCAAGGGAACATCAGAGAGCACCCATTCTTTCAAGACATCAACTGGGTGGAATTGGAAGATGGAAAACTGGAACCTCCTTTTAAACCCAGTGTAGTAAGTACATGCTACAATATATGCTGCAAGATATTAAATAGCATTGTTTCTTTATTAGAATAATTAGTATCAGTGCTGAATTCATATATTCAAAAGCCCAATGGTATCATCCTCCTTTAGGGCTAGTACCTCATTATCCCAGGTTGCATCTCCAGGTACTTTGATCTATGCACATGTATTTTGCTGGTTCATGGAGCTGATAATCTATATCCCATCCCAAATCTCTCATGATCCTCTCTTTTTGGGAGCATTGTGGAGGATAATGGCCCTGAGTCCTCCAATGACAAATAATTATTGTAACGGGACGGCTACCCAAGGCGGTAGCACCTTCATCTGTTGTAGGAAATCATCTCCTTGGCCCTGATTAAAGTTCAGCATCCACCCAGCAAGTCTTTCTGGAACCTTGCTCTTTGTACCCAAATAGCAGACTGGACCACTAGCAGTTAGGTACAATAAGAATTTACAATACCGTATTTGCTCGATTATAAGACAAGGTTTTTTTCAGAGCAAAAGGTCAGATCATAAGACATGGATCCAGGTCCCCAGCAGAGCTGCAGGGGACTTGGATCCCCCTCTCTAGCAGCAGGGGATGTCTGCGCAACGAGCGCAGACTCCCCTGCTTCCGCACGGCACGACCGCCGGGGCTTCTGTGAAGAAGCCGGGTCCTTCCGCTTTCGTCACAGAAGTCCCGGCGAGCGTGCCGGGCGGCAGCAGGGGAGGTCTGCGCTCATCGCGCAGACTTCCTCTGCTGCCCCACTAGCCACCAGGGTAAATCGGGCAGCAGGGGGTTGTCTGCACGATACGTGCAGACATCCTCCATGCTGCCCGACACGGCAGACTATTATGACAGACAGCTGTCCGTCATAAAAGTCTGCCGTGTCGGGCAGCATGGAGGATGTCTGCAAGTATCGTGTAGACATCCCCCGGCTGCCCCCACTAGCCACCAGGGATTGAAGTACAAGTAAGGGGGGGGGGACAGAGAGACCGCTGGAGGGATGGAGGGGGGCAACAGAGAGACAGGGGGAGGGAGGGAGGGGGACAACATAGAGACGGAGGGAGGGAGGGGGGCAACAGAGAGACAGGGGAAGGGAGGGAGGGAGGGGGGCAACAGAGAGACAGGGGGAGGGAGGGAGGGGGCAGAGAGGAAGGGGGGGAGAGACAGAGGAAGGGGGGCAGAGAGAAACATGTGGGGGGAAGAGACAGGTGAGGGGTGAGTGGGGAGTGAGACAAAGCTGGGGGCAAGGGAAAGAGAGAGGCAGCATTGGCACATAAAAAGAAATAAACACAAGAAATGCATTTTTTTTATATAATATTTTATTAAAAAAGCAATTTACATGTGAATATATACAAGTTTAACTTTTTTCCTATAGGGTAGTCTTATATTCAGGCTTTTAGTATTTTTCCTAAAGGAATATCCAAAGTTTGGGGGGTCGTCTTATAATCAGGGTCGTCTTATAATCGAGCAAATACGGTATTTATTTGTCAAACAGCAAAGACTTATATGCACACAGATATGACATCAACTAGGGGAGAGGCACAGGGAACTAATTATAACATGTAAGCATATAACAATAACATAAAACAGGTAATTGAATACAGGACAACGTTACATAAAATAAACATGTCATCTTTAGATCCAGACCTCCAGACTACAAGGGACAATAGATGGTTCAGAGGATAGTAAACATTTAGTGATTGGATATACACATTTCAACACTAACATTTAATGACATGTCTTAACCTGGGGGAAATACAATGAATAGAGTAAAGGCTTGGTTCCAAGGTCCACATCCTGGCTGACATCCTGAGTGAGCTTGTGTTGAAGACCACCTGTATTGAAGCAGTGTGTCACTGATGGCCCCAAAGTCTGTACCCCCAAATATAGCATATCCAAAGAAAGGGTCCGTAGTCCACAGGGAGGTGTTTGGACATCAGGACCCTCCAAGAACCCCAGTCACGCAGACTGTCATGATTCACTTTGTGACAATTATAATGTATTATTGTATATCCAGTGCATTTCTTGGATAAGTGCTGGAAACTGGGCCCACTGGATGGAAAGAAAAAAATTGATATATTAGAGAGTGATCCAGAAGTTGTGGAGATGTACATGAAAGGCATTGGAAAGTGGTACGTGACATTATGTCCCCCTTATCCATTCAGTGACAAAGGCGGTGTCTGAAGGCCTGTTTGAGAGGTTCATTCCTCTCAAACTGCATAGTCCTTAACCAGCACCACTTTGGTTTGCTTACTGGAAGGCCTTGAAGTGTCTGTGGCCATTTTAGAGGTGCATTCATCTCAAACTGCATAGTCCTTAACCAGCACCAATTTGGTTTGATTACTCTTTGGAACTATTCATTTAATTTAATTTAGCAATGGGACAGTTTCTGATACAATTTGCCGTGAGAAAAACAAAACAGGCATAGCAACTGCGACCAGGCCTGCCACTCCAGGAGCCTGGGTGACCCCTGCTGCTGCCTCCTTAAAATCGACTAACTGCAGGTGACACTCATTGAGTTCGAACCCTACAAAACATGGAGTGTCAACTGGATGTGTGTGTATCCTTCCACCCTCAAATGATGACATTAGCATGCCACCTTGTGATCGCACACTAAGCACAGGAGGATGCCAGCATCATCAATCGGGATTGGATTAATGTGTGCTCATCCACTTTGACATTTGTCTTGCCTGAACAATCAGTCCCCTTCAGTTATGATGTCTCTTGGACTCTTTGCCAAAAAATATGTAAATTATATGTATTTGCCTAGCTGAAAGTGAACACAAGTTTTGCAAATACAAGTTTTACTGTAAAATGGATTTCATACACACTTTCTTTTTCATTTTGTTATTATATGAAATTTGTATTTGCTTCTTTGCTGAAATCAGTTAATGTTCTCTCTTTTTTAGCCACCAGATGATGATGTCATGGGGTGCCTTACAAAGCCTGCATCCTGGAAGAAAGACATAAAATGCAAAGAAAAGGACCACCAATTAATCCCGGACTTTTCCTTTCAAGACCCAAATTGGTGTCTTGAATTTCAATAATTTAAAAAATATATAAAAACTTAAAAATATAGATAAGTAGATAACTAGGATAAGTAGTTGCATTACATGCATCACATTAGACTAGATCTTAATGGCAGTGTAAGATACTTTTAAAGGAAATACATACATAACTGAACTTTTTCTGGGCTTGGAGAGAGAGGGTAACATATTGCACACCACTTGGTAGCTAGGCATCTTATTCATTAAAGGATTACTAAAATAACGGATCATTCATTGAATGTCCTAACGGTTTGACAGCAATATCCTGTTTTTCTTCTTAAAGTGTTGATTTCTAGGTATTTGGTGAGGCTCAATATGTCTCCTTAACCCATTTTTTTGAGGACATCTCTTATCTTTCTCTCTTACGAGTTCTTTTCTCGGTTCCAGACCTATTGCATCTAATTTTAAGCATAATGCAATTTGGTCTTCTAAACCTTTAGAAAGGTCATGATAAGTCAACGCATCCTTGAACTATCATGATCTTTCTAAGACCACATCCTTGACCACAAAATCTCTTTTTCCTGGCTCTATATTCTTGCGATAACCAATTTAGTAGGTAAAAACATCTGGTTAAACAATTCTATTCTTTCTTTGCTTTTGTTTTCTAAATTTAGGAGTAACATGGCAGTTGGTGGAATGCAAGGGAGACTTATTCCCAAGATTTCATTAATTACCTTAAAGACTTGTTTCCAAAAGTTTTTTACCTTTTCACATTTCCACCATATGTGGTACATCTTGCCCTGGTTTTTTTCACAGCTCCAACAGACATTTTGTATGTTGTGTATCTTTTGTAACTTTTGAGGAACCATATACCACATATTTATGATCTTAAACTGTATTTCATGCAGTGTGTCACCTTTGTTGTGTTAATCCAGGCTTGCGCCCAAGTGTCATCCATAATAATCATTCTAATCCTTCTTGCCCAGCTGTCTCTGACTTTGGGAACTCCCTGTGCTTCAAGATCCTCCATCGCTTCCACACATTTATTCAGTATTCTATTTTTAGCTTTTATATCAAATAAAGAGTTCCATCTTGGACTATTACCATTAGATATCCATCCACAGTTATCTTTCAAGTAATGTTTCAGGCGTGTGTATGTACATTCATGCTTAGCCGCTATGCCATATTCGTCTACTAGTTGATTAAAGGATTTCGTATTGCTATCTTCTACTAGATCAAGAATCCTCCCAATTCCCCTTTCGGTCCATTCTCTAAGATCTATCTCCTGTATGTATGTAATTCTAATGCCTCTATGCTTCTATTGGGGCTATCTCCAGTAATTTTCTGGTGACAATAAATTTATTTTTGCATTTTGCCCAAAAACCCATAAGATGTTTTATTATATCAGTAGCCATTTTTTCCGCTACTTTTTTTTTCTTTTCTGCTGAAAAACACAAATGCTGAAGACAAACAACCGTCTTTTACTTTCAATCAATCCTTTTCTAGATTGCTAGTAATTCATTCTAGAAGTCTCCTGTACATTTTCCGCGTCATCTCTCTATATTGTCCTGCATTGCTATTTGTATACCTAGTTATTCAGTGGGCTGAGGCAAATCAGAGAAAAGATACAAAACCATCTTTTTATTTATTGTTTCTGAATAAGTTGTGACTTGAGGTATATTTGCATGGTATGTAAATCCATGATCCACTTCTCATCTCTATGGTATTTAGGGAGCGTTATCTTCTGGTTTGGATTCAGCTGTCTTTCTTGGCTAAGATCAGAGATCTCTATATTTATTTTCCTCTTAGGATCTTTTAAGGATGAATCTTGTGTTATTCCTCATTGGGCAAGTTAAGTGTACATAAGACTCTAGTGAATAAGATACCAAGCAGTGCTGTAGAATTACAGGCTGTTCAGTTGCCAAATACTAGCTTTTTAATGTGAAGCCCCTCTTGAACTATGTTCGCTCTAAGCGATTGTTGAATGACAACTTCAGCACAGAAAAAGTTTAAAATGTTATCTATTTCCATATCCCATAAGGAAATCAGTAAAATAGTTAGAATTTTCCTAAATTAGAATTATTTGTTATAATATTAGGCTAACAACAGTATGGCCATATAATGTGACTAAATCCCCATTGTTTAACTTCAGTTAGATGTTTTAAACAGCAGTTTTTAAACCCATTGCTTGTGTTGTGTGGATATGCCCTGATTCCCATCTATATTGTGTATAATGACTACTTAAATCAGGCACCACAATAAAAGCGTCCCTCCACCACACACAGGTATCTCATTATAGGTGTCCAAAGAGGACTTTTAATAAAAGGAGAGTCTCAGACTGACTCAGGCCCCAGGTAAAAAGTAAGGTTAGGTTAGGTTAGGGCCTCGCCTAAAGTGGGGTACTTTGACGTAGTGGCGAGCTAAGCAGGATATGGCCATATAAATTGTTTTTTGAATTGTGGTTGTCAGTGAAGGTGATTAAGGCAAGCAATCATCTGTATCTTGTTGCCTAATTGACAAGTGACCCACAAATAATCTACCATTAATAATGATAAACTTCAACAACTTGACTAACTTTCCAGTTCAGTCTGTTTATTTCTGTAGATGACTTGCAGTTCACTTGTTTTAATTGTGGATTGGTACTCTCATGGTTTATTTATATTAAGAGACTCCTTCTTTAAATCACCTTGATAATACTCATATCCGTTGTTAAAATAAAACTTTTTGAAGTTTTTGATTTATACTATTTGATTTATAATATAATCTCTGATGTTTTAGGTTTATTGTTAGTTATCGTGGATAACAATGTTTTTAAAACAGGAAGGGGTTATGGTGGGTGAATGGTAAAGGTCAATGAATGCAAAGGAGTTACAAAGAAGTGTGCTACACTCTTTTGTTAAATTAAATAATTTGTTTCATTTGCCATGATAAGCAATGTGTGCAATAATAATAAACATTCACTTAAATTAGTCTATCAAAACAAAGAAATAAATAACATAACCCCTTCACGACAATGCCTTACATGGATGAGCTCCCAATGTAAGGGTTGCATTTAAAATAGCACATTCGCGGCATTTTCCCCCTGATTTGTGCTATTTTAATCCTTCCTGGAAGCTTCATGAATGAATGTTATCAAGGAAAGTCAAAAATATGGATTTTATTCCGAAAAACTGACAATGTTTCTACCCGATGGGTCTTTCTCAAGCCAACTTTAGAAAGACCCATCGGGTCGAAACGTTGCCAGTTTTTCAGAGTAAAATCCATTTCACCTCGACAGTGCTGAGCCTCCTATTTTTATTTATAATTTGGAGGACTGGTATAGATTCTCTCTCGTGCACTGTACCATTCTGCTGCTGCCTTTACCACATTTATTGAGTGTCCTTTTTCAAAAAATACTATTTTTTTTTTTTTTTCCCTACAGTTGTCCTTTAAAAACTGCATAGACCATAAAAGTCCAGCTACTGTTCCAACACCTAAGCCTCTGTTGGGGGAATTTGGGCAATATGTAGATTCAAGTTTATATGTCTTTGAAATTGGCAGGGTGAAAGGTAAGTAGCCAATTAGAGTGAAACACATCAATAAACAATTTTTGATAATCAAATTATAATGCTAATATATATTCATAAACTGAAAACTTTTCTGTAAGATTAATATTAGTATACTCGTTAAAATCAAACTTATTGAGAGGTTAAAAGGTAACTATTTGATTTATAATATAATCTCTGATGTATTAGGTACATTGTTACTTATAGTGGATGACAATAGTTGTATATATTTCACTGACTAGCAGCACTGTTATCTAGTGCCTGATGGAACTGCTGGTTGCTGATAACTTGCTCCTGAATGTGTAGAGTTATGCAGGGTTCGCACATTAAATCCACCACCCTATCACCATGGCCATCTCAAAGACAAGTCAAGCTCTTGAATGAAAGTGGCACTGTTATAAATATTATATGTACAGTAATTAATATGCCACACAGCAGTTTAAATGACAAGAGTATTAAACATATCCAGTCCCAGGGACACTCCTTAAATTATATGATATTGCACTAGTTGAGTGACTGTCACAACCCAATGTCATTGAGGAGCCTCGTGCTAGGCATGATGTGAGTTATGATTGCATTCCATGATGCAAAGCTCAGGACTAAATTGTAACACAGACTGGGCTGGTTTGCACCACAGACTGAAACCGGCAAAGACAGGGCCAGGCAGTCACCTGAGGCTGGGCAGGTGCTGCTCACTGGGTGGATCCTCACACAGAACAGGTTGGTAGCTCTATATTTGATTTGGACACAAAGCTGTGTAGCACCCCACCCAGGGGGCCTTTGTGTGGACCCACCAATATTGGGGTACTTAGAAAACGGTGGTGGGCTAAGCACTTCAGCATAACACTGTATTAAATATGGTGGTTTAGAGTTATCCTCCCCCATTTCCTTGTTTCTATATCTATTTAAATAATCTGGAGTATCTGTCACATAAATGTCTGATAAAGGTCTTCATCTTATAACAAGTGCTGCCCAAATTTTACAAAGTCTATACAATCATAGAGAGCATTTCAGGTTTAATTAAACTAGTTTTTTTTTACCTTTGTTTTACCTTAAACCTTTTCTGTCTAACAAGTACATTTCTTACATAATAGGAGACCATGAGAAGAGATGGAAGCACCAAAGGTTCTTTCTAGCGGTTCCAAGAGGAGGCATGCTGTTAAATTAAGTCACATCCATAGCCCCCAGCAGACAAATTCCATTTGTATGCCGTAGGGGCACCATAGACCGCGTCTACAGTGCACACCTACAAATAAATCTTTTCTATTATGTTGTGAAATAAAAGGTTGAAAAAACTGAAAAGAAGTGATTATTGTATACAATATTGAAGATATATCCATAGATAATATTAAGCCACTCTACTTAAAGTTATTAAAGACAGCAGTCATTACCGTGTTTGTTGACAGATATTGTGTAATGAACTGAAAGTATTTAAAGTATATGTACACCATTCTGTCATCTGCATTATACACTAATCAAATTATTTTGGATTATACCCCTTGGCGACACAGGACGGACTAGGTCCGTAATGTGTGCCGAGGCGGTATTGACACAGGACGGACCTAGTAGCAGAGTTTTTCCGCTTTCAGTGCTCAAACGGCATTGTAACGATGCTTCCGTGTGGAAGCATCATACAATACTAAAAAAAATGCCTGTCGGCATTTCAATCGCTCCGGAGAGCGATAGAAATGCCTGTTTTAAAGTGCCTTTAAAACGCGGGCATTTCAAAAACGAGCATAGGAAGCAAATTTTTCGCTTCCTATGCTCAGAACGTGTTTCTGATTGTCTCGCAAGTCGAGGCAATCAGTAACACAAAAAAAAAAAATGCACGATCTTGGTCACTGAGTGACCAAGATGGCGCTGCCCTTCTAAGGGCAAGAGCACAGGAGGCAATCAGTGACTGCCAGGCACACTGACATGCAGTGGGAATGCTCTGCTGAGCATCCCCACTGACTGGTCAGATCAATATTAACCCTATATTGATCTGACCAGTTATGATCTGCCTCCCTCTCATCACATTTTTTTTAGTGAGGGAGAGAGACAGATCAAAGTTATAAAAGTAAGTAAAAGTAAAAAAAAAACAATAAATACACAACACACGAATAATAAAACATAAAAAAAAAAATTATTAAAGCAATTCCCTGCGTTTAACCCCTTCCCTGCCACTGATCTTGCGTCAGCAGTGATCGTGCACATCAGCGCATTTATTTTTGCTGTTTGTGCATTTTTTAGGGGTTAATTTTTTTTGTACTGTCATTTATTACAGTACTACAAAGGCTCTTCTAAGAGTTATTAACCCCTTCTTTGCCGTCGATCACTGCTTACACAATGATATTGACGCCAAAGCAATTTTTATCTGTCTACATATTTTATTTTATTTTTTACACATGTAAAGTAAAAATATTTGAGTTTTTTTTTAAAAGCTGCCTGAGCGCATAGTGATCAGTAACAGCGAATTAGTGGCAAAGGCAGTTTGGTGATTTCTCAATTAAGCTCACCATTCGCCCTGGTCAGATCAAAATTGGTCGGATCAATATTCACAAATATTGATCTGCCTCCCTCTCCTCACTTACATTTTTGTGACAGAAAGAGACAGATCAGTATTAGTGATATAAAATAACATTATAAAATTGGCAGGTTTTATGAAAGTCTTTCACTGTGTATTAACCCCTTCCCTGCCATTCATCACTGTATAAGCAGTAATCTTGCACAGCAACAGTATGTTTTGCTGGCTGCACTGTTTTATGGATTAATTTCTTTGTACTGTAATGTATTACAGTACTAGATAGGCTCTTCTAAGAGCTATTAACCCCTTCTTTGCTCGAGATCACTGCTTACGCACTGATTCTGAGGCCGCGGACTCAGGGTTCGATTTTGACCCTGTTCAGCTTTCTGATACATCATCTAGCGATGTATTACATTGGCTCACTTCAAATAAATATCCCATATAGGACACGGACGAAGGTTGACTACATGTCAAAATTCCAAGTTGGAATTTTGAGATGCGCATCTCACAAATGTTGCCTTCTAGCCAAAAAACAAACCAACAAACCTATGCATTGGTGGTATCCCTGTACTCGGGAGATGTTGCTGAACACATATTGGGTTGTTGTTTAACAATGACATATACCAGAATCTGTGAATTCATGCCTGAAGTAAAATGTATGTGGAAAAAAAACTCCCAAAAAAGTACTACCACAAACTTTTACAAAGGCTGGTGGTAGAATGAGTACCTATACAGTATTAAAATACCACAATTTTAAATACCCTAGGATGTCTAGTTTTCCAAAATATATGGTTTTATGGGGTAAAATACTTTGACAGTCTTCAAAAGTGGCCCAAATGGAACATGGGCGCAGGCTGACTACATTTCAAAATTCCAAGTTGGAAATGCACCCCCCCTAAATGTGGCCTTTTAGCTCCCAAACAACCCAACAAACCTATGCATGGGTGGTATCCCTGTACTCAGAAGATGTTTCTGAACACATATTGGGGTGTTGTTTTGCACTGACACATAACAGGATCTGTGAATTCATGCTCGAAGTACAATGTATGTGGAAACAAAACACTAAAACATTACTAACCTAAAATTTGACAAAGGCTGGTGGTAGAATTAGTGCATGGAAAGTGTTAAAATACTATCATTTGAAATACCCTAGGGTGTCTAGTTTGCTAAAATGTATGGTTTTGTGGGGTAAAATACACATTCTGTCTTCACAAATGTCCCAAATGGAACATGGGTGCAGGTTTTCTAGATATCAGAATTCCAAGTTGAAAAACCAAAAAGCGCACCTCTCAAATGTGGCCTTTTAACCCACAAATAATCTAACTAACCTACACATGGGTGGTAACCCTGTACTCAGGAGATGTTGCTGAACACATATTAAGGTGTTGTTTGGCACTGACACATAATAGGATCTGTGAATTCATGCCCGAAGTACAATGAATGTGAAAAAAAATTAATATCCATAACATTGACATAGGCTGGTGGTAGAATTAGTGCATGGAAAGTGTTAAAATACTACCATTTGAAATACCCTAGGGTGTCTAGTTTTCAAAAATATATGGTTTTGTGGGGTAGAATACACTTTTTGGCTTCAAAAATGTCCCAAATTGGACATGGGCGAAGGTTTTCTGCACGTCAGAATTCCAAGTTGGAAAACCAAAAAGCGCACCTCTCAAATGTGGCCTTTTAACCCCCAAATAACCTAACCAACCAATACATGAGTGGTATCCCTGTACTCAGGAGATGTTGCTGAACACATATTGAGGTGTTGTTTGGCACTGACATATAACAGGATCTGTGAATTCATGCCCAAAGTACAATGTATGTGAAAAAAAATTACTACCCAAAACATTGACATAGGCTGGTAGTATAATTAGTGCATGGAAAGTGTTAAAATACTACCATTTGAAATACCCTAGGGTGTCTAGTTTTAAAAGATATATGGCTTTGTGGGGTAGAATACACTTTCTGGCTTCAAAAATGTCCCAAATTGGACAATGGCACAAGTTTTCTGTATGTCAGAATTCCAAGTTGGAAAACCAAAATGTGCACCCCCTAAATGTGGCCTTTTAGCCCCAAAACAAACAAACAAACCTATGCATGGGTGGTATCCCTGTACTCAGGAGATGTTGCTGAACACATATTGAGGTGTTATTTGGAAATACACCTTCACATTTTAAGGTAATGTTTACCTAAATTGCAATCTATGTGAAACATTTTAAAAAAAGATTTTTTACTGCAAACTTTGGCAAAGATTGGTGGTAAAATGGCTACATGAAATGTGTCAAAATACCCCAAGTTAAATGCCCTGAGTGGTCTAGTTTTCAAAAATATGTACATGTTGGGGGTCATTTATGGATTTAGTACAGAAATCAGTGTTACAATGTCACTATCGCTGATTTTGAAAAAAAGGATTTTAAAATAGCTTTGCACTACTTATAGTTCTGGCCCTGTAACATGAATAAAAAAGCACAAAAACATAAAACATGGGCTATTTCTGAACTCAGGACTTATATTAGAAACTATATAGTAGTGTTTTTTTGTTGTCTCTTGTACATGAGTATACCATTTTTCAAATAAAAGTAATAAAAAAAAATTGAAAATTGTTTTGCCATATTTTATTATTTTTTTTACATCAAATTATATGCTATTATCAAAATAATGGTATCAAAAGAAAGCCCTTCTTATAACGATAAAAACAATATATTGTTTGTGCGGGTACACTAAATGAGACAGAAATAAATTACAGCAAAACACAAACACCTCAGAAATGTTAAAACAGCCCATGTCACCAAGCGTCAGACAAGCCAAAAAAGTCATGTCACTAAGGGGTTAAATACTTTAAAGCTGTTGTTATTTCGTCCCAGCTTTCAACCAAATTCTAGTGATCTTAGTGGAAAGAACATAAAATACAAATTGCAAACCTCATATATGTGAGTAAATGAAGAGATATATAAATATTGACATGTTAGTACATACATGTGTTTATATAACTATGTACTTTAATGTACAAGCCAAAAAAGTCATGTCACTAAGGGGATACACTAAAGCACACCATCACCATAACATACGCATGTAAATAAATGCAGGTACAAATAATACACAAGGATATGATATAAGTCACCTTACAGTTTCTGAAAACTTTGTGTCGCCTGTAATGTTACTAGAGAAATCTTTGCAAGGGGCGCATATACTCACACACCTTAGTATCAGAGCATTTAATCCCTTGCTGACATTGGACTGACTAGGTCCGCCCTGTCTGGCAAAGCGTTGCCGACATTGGCTGACCTAGTCCATCCTGCGGTTAAATGAGCAGTGTCTGCTATCACAGACCACAACAGAGTGATTCACAGGCACCATATTGGTGCTGCTGCCCTCTTGTGGGTAAAGCGTCGGAAGTGAAAATAAATTCACTTCCGTCTCTCTGATGTTGTTGCTAGACATCCCCTAGAGCCAGTCAGCAGCATTGCAATGTAAAAAAGCTAAAAATCTAGGGTTAGTGTTAGAATAATGTTTAGAGTGACAATTAAATTAGGGTTAGCATATTGGTTAGGATAAGTGTTGAGCGAACCCGAACCGCAAAGTTCGGGTTCATACGAACACTATGATTTTTGGACCCCGGAACCGAACACGGACATACCACTGTATGTCTGGGTTGGAGTTCAGGGTTCGGCGATTAATAGCTGTCCAGTCACTAGTAAAATACCCCCCCCCGCCCTTGTCCCCACCCATTGCCGTCGGGTGGGGACCCTAAAAAGAATGAGGGGGGGACCTAGTGTCACCCCCCGGTCCCCATCAATGGACGGCGGGTGGGGAACCTAATAAGAATGGGGGGACCTAGTGTTCCCCCCCGGTCCCCACCAATGGCCAGCAGGTGGAGACCCTAATAAGAATGAGGGGGGGGACCTAGTGTGCCGGCATGTGGGGACCCTATATAGAATGAGGGCCCAGCACTATGCCGAACACTATGCCTGTGGGTGGGGACCCTAAAAAGAATGAGGGGGGGACCTAGTGTCACCCCCCGGTCCCCACCCATGGCAGGCAGGCGGGGACCCTAATAAGAATGAGGGGGGGGACCTAGTGTGCCGGCAGGTGGGGACCCTATAAATAATGAGGGGTTGGACCTAGTGTGTGTCCCCCGGTCCCCAACCATGGCCGGCGGGTGGGGACCCTATAAAGAATGAGGGGGGGACCTATTGTGCCGGCATGTGGGGACCCTATATAGAATGAGGGCCTAGCACTATGACGAACACTATGCCTGTGGGTGGGGACCCTAAAAAGAATGAGGGGGGGACCTAGTGTTACCCCCCGGTCCCCACCCATGGCAGGCAGGCGGGGACCCTAATAAGAATGAGGGGGGGGACCTAGTGTGCCAGCAGGTGGGGACCCTATAAATAATGAGGGGTTGGACCTAGTGTGTCCCCCCCGGTCCCCAACCATGGCCGGCGGGTGGGGACCCTATAAAGAATGAGGGGGGGGACCTAGTGTCCCCCCGGTCCCCACCCATGGCCAGCGGGTGGGGACCCTTAAAATAATGAGGGGGGACCCAGTGTCCCCCCCGGTCCCCACCCATGGCATGTGGGTGGGGACCCTAATAAGAATGAGGGGGGACCTAGTGTCCGCCCCGGTCCCCACACATGAACGGCAGGTGGGGATCACAAATAAAGTGACTAGGGGTGCCCAGCCCCTAGTCACTTACCCCCACGAATAAAAAAATTCCTATCTACCCCCTCACCCTAATAATAGTGAAGGGGTGGGCAATAAGCTAACCTGTAAAAAAAAAACTATTTTATACTTACCATTTGAGGTCTTCTTTCTTCATTCTTCTTTTTTCTTTCTTCAGCCCCAAAAAAGGCCAAATAAAAAACCATAAGACGCCAAAAGTTTGTGTCCCCATTGACTTCCATGGGCTTCGGGTTCGGGGTCAAGTTCGGGGTCAAGTTCGAGCACGGACCCGGAAATTTTTTCTAAGTTCGGCCGAACCTGCCGAACCTGAACATCCAGGTGTTCGCTCAACTCTAGTTAGGAATAAAATTAAATACAAATTGGAATAAATTAAGGGATAGCATAACCGTTAGAGTTAGGGTTCAATTTAGGGTCAGGGTTAAATTTAGGATTCAGGTTGGGGTCAAAAGTGTACAGTATGTGAAAACCCCTACAATTATTGGTTATTGCCCTATAACTCACAAAAAAACTGAAGAAAAACATTTAAAAACTATTTAGACGGGGCCTTTTTAATTGATTGTATTGGTGTAATAATTTTTTAGCTCAAAGTTAGAAAACGTTGGTTTTTTTTCATCATAATTTATGATTTTTGTGTAGTAAATTATAAGATATGATGAGTATAATGGTATCTAACGAAAGCCCTTCTTACGTGAGCGAAAAAGGGGGTGGGTGCACCAATTCTCAAGAACAGACAGCACTAAAATAGTCCGTCCTGTAGGATAGTACCGACTCGGGAGGGCAACTACATTTTTTGCTTGCTTACACAGAGGCATTGGGGGGAGGGATGGAGCATTCCGTACCTTTCAAAAAATAAAATGCTGTTCCCGATCGCGCGCCATATTCAGTAGTCGGCAGGTCAGGGGTAACGTGACCTTTTCAGCTCCTAGACTGCTAAGACGTGCGGGAGCGCCAGTGAGAGTCAGCAGCATGACAGACAATGTGCCAATACATGGTAAGGTATTTATACAGCCATACTATAAGGTAGGAAATGGGGTTAGTTGTCTAAATGTCTAAATGTGTACAAAATCTGCACCTATATAATTTAATTTAATTGATTCACGAAGACGCTTTAGTCATTTTAATTCACATACAGAGCTTTCTACAAGATAGCAGTCTCCCTTACACAATACCATTACATATTATATAAGTGCTGCTTTGATTTTAGCTCTTGATGATTATTGTTTATATATTAACTCCATGGATGCCATCTTGAAAGATGTAACTTAAAACCTCAGCTGTGTTTGGATTCCCTTGGCTTGAACCGGCTCAGGTAGCAATTTTTAATGGCCAAACTATGGCTCCTGGATGATGACCCTTTTTGGATTGTTTTTTTCCCTCACCTTGCTGTATTTATGTGACATTTGATTAAATCACCCGATTACCAGTGGTGTATCTTGGTTTTGTGCTGCTAGGCAGACAAATTTTGGGCACCCCCCCTACCCACGATGTACACCCACGACATGACCCATAACCCACATTGCACACCATGGACATGCCCCATCACCCCATTTACAAGCCTCTATCACCTCATTACATACACATTACCAATATTATTTGCCCATAATATTCCCCAGCTAATTTGCCCAATAATATGCCAGTATCATTTGCCATTAATATGTCCCAGCCAATGTGCCCAATAATATGCAAGTATTATTTGCCATTAATAAGTCACAGCCAATTTCCCCAATAATATGCCAGTATTTGCCATTTAATCAGCCCCTACCAAGTTGCGTAACATTATGCCAGTATAATTTGCCATTAATATTCACAGCCAATTTGTCCAATAATATGCCAGTGTTATTCTGCCAATTACCGGTAGTATGCCCCAGCCAATTTGCCCATTATTAAGCCAGTATTATTTGCCATTTAATATGCCCCTGCCAATTTGCCCAATAATATGTTAGTGTTATTTGCCATTAATAAGCCCCAGCCAATTTGCCCAATAATATGCCAGTGTTATTTGCCATTTAATATGCCCCTGCTAATTTGCCCAATAATATGCCAGTTTTTTTTGCCATGTTATATCCCGCAGCATATTTGCCTAATAATATGCCAGTGTTATTTGTCATTTAATGTGCCCCTGCCAATTTGCCCAATAATATGCCAGTGTTATTTGCCATTTAATGTGCCCCTGCCAATTTGCTCAATAATATGCCAGTGTTATTTGCCATTTAATGTGCCCCTGCTAATTTGCCCAATTATATGCCAGCGTTATTTGCCATTTAATATGCCCTGCCAATTTGCCCAATTTTATGCCAGTGTTATTTGCCATTTAATATGCCCAGTCAATTTGCCCAATTATATGCCAGTGTTATTTGTCATTTAATATGCCCAGCCAATTTGCCCAATTTTTTTTTTTTTTTTGTTTTTGTTTTTTATTACATACAATAAATACATACAAATTCAAAATCACAGTACAGGAACATCACATTAGGCACTTTGATAGTATTACTAATTTCATCCCACTCTTTTTATATATTTTACACAGTCTGTCAACCGATTCTAGGAAGGTCGTTAAATATTGGTTGATTATCTGACTATTGATTTTATTATAAATATCTATGTCAAGAAGAGGGGAGGACGGGGAACAGAAGTAAAGCTTAAGGAGTTCCTGCCAGTCTCACTTACATCCAACCAAAAGACGTAGTCTATCTCACCATACCTACTAATACACACTTACTATCATCTATCATTCAAAGCTCGTTGTCCTCGCTATCTCGGTGGCCCGGGGTCTGACCATGGGTCTTGGGGAGAAGGGGCGGGAAGGTCCCATGAGGGGACTAATCAAGATAACCATTCTTTTGCCCAATTTTATGCCAGTGTTATTTGCCATTTAATATCCCCCTGGCAATTTGCCCAATTATATGCCAGTGTTATTTGCCATTTAATATGCCCAGCCAATTTGCCCAATTATATGCCAGTGTTATTTGCCATTTAATGTGCCCAGCCAATTTGCCCAATTTTATGCCAGTGTTATTTGCCATTTAATGTGCCCAGCCAATTTGCCCAATTATATGCCAGTGTTATTTGCCATTTATTAAGCCCCAGCTAATTTGCCCAATACATTTCCCCCCATCTCCCCAGCACTTACCTTTTTCCCTGGTGGCTAGTGGCAGGCAGCATGGTCCCTCCATGCTGCCTGTTCGGCTCCCAGGCGATCGTGCCGACAGGTCACGTGACCCGACGCGAGTATGACGTCAGCGTGCCGGTCACGTGACTGTCGGTACTTCCGTGTCACACTTCAGGGGGAGCCGAACAGGCAGCACAGAGGTTTCTCTGTGCTGCCTGTTCGGCTCCCCGTGCAGCCTGGCAGGCAGAGCGATGGTGAGGGGGGATCTTCCGATCCCCTCTCAACTCCGTCTCTGCCTGCAAGCGCGGTCTATTTTTTTTTTTTTCAGTGCCCCCCAAAATTTGCCGCCCTAGGCATCCGCCTAGGATGCCTCGCGGTAAATACAGCACTGCCGATTACTAAGCACTATCCGTGAGTGCCAGTTCTCTGCTTCCTCTATATTGCTTGAGCAATTTTTAATGGTCAAAATATGTCTCCTAAGAGTTTTTGTGTGATCCTATCTGACTAATAAAATCCTCCCCCCAAATCTTTGCATCAGCCATTGTATACAAGTAATATGCAGGTAAGAGAACATACAAAATACACATTAGTGCAATACATAGATCAAATAAGGTGCTATTACTATTGGTGATTAATTACTCTCACAAGCACAGTAGATATTTGCAACCAAATAGAAGCCAAAAATGTGTGGATCATTCCAGTAATTATTTAATAGCTGTATAAGATAAGCAGCACTGACATGGATAAATAAATGTCCACAATTAATATTAATATTTAGAAGACAACGATATTTTATATTATATGTCTATGTCTTCCATCACTGGTAGGAACTTTCTGGATGGTTACCTGTGTTTTTCAGTATATGTGACAGCTTAATGCATAGCCTTACAGAACACAAAGAAACTTTACAATGCCACTTTCTGCAGAATTCAACTCCCAGCAAGCTCAGTTCCAGCTTAGCAGGTGTAGAGTGCCCCACCTGTACATATAATGGTGTGGAATGCCGTATAATAACACTACAATGCCTAAAAATCTTTTTGTGTAAGGCACATTGCACTTTCTGTAAAAAAATTATGTGAGACAGTATAACTGAGCATGCTTTTATTTAATATGATTTATATAAAGTTTTGTGATGGATTCCTTAGGGACGATTATGTCTGGTACTGACTGAGCATAGAGGTGAATTGTAGTATTTTTTATTTGCCTGAATATTTACAAAAAAATAATTATTTAAGTAAACTTTATCCCAGCATATTGCACTGACTTAATCTATCATGAATAATGCAAATAATGAGCATTATTCCTGAGACATACAATGATATTATTATTATTCATTATTACATAGGGCAGCCACATACATTTTTATTATCATAATCGTTATTATATATTGATAAAAATTCTGCATATTTCAATATTTAAGTCAATGAAGGCGGTAGCATGGCTGGTATTTTTTTTTTTTTTGTTGTATAAAAGGTGGAAACCCTACTCACAGCTGGTCTGGATAATGGCCCGCACTGTTAAGGTCCCCTCTGCTGATATCATAAGGTCAGAAGTGTAAAGGTCCCCTCTGCTGATGTCATTAGGTTAGTAGTGTTAAGGTCCCCTCTGCTGATATCATAAGGTCAGCAGTGTTAAGGTCCCTTCTGCTGATATTATAAGGTCAGCAGTGTTAAGGCCCCCTCTGCTGATATCATAAGGTCAGCAGTGGTAAGGTCCTCTCTGCTGATATCATAAGATCAGAAGTGTAAAGAACCCCTCTGCTGATGTCATTAGGTTAGTAGTGTTACGGTTCCCTCTGCTGATATCATAAGGTCAGCAGTGTTAAGGTCCCCTCTGCTGAAATCATAAGGTCAGCAGTGTTAAGGTCCCCTCTGCTGATTTCATAAGGTTAGTAATGTTAAGGTCCCCTCTGCTGATGCCATAAGGATGCCAGGTCTGCAAGTTGACCAGGAAATTAGGCCTGACCCCCGTTCATGGGCATCCACGGGGAGGGGAAAGGGGAGCACTTGCAAACCCCCACCCCCGAAAATTGGACCAGCAGCAAGGAAGGGAGTAGAAGTAGAAGAATGCAGCGAAAAACTTTTATTTAAGTCTATACTGCCTCAATACAATGTCAGAATGGTCTGGTCTTCTCTTTAAGTGCCGTTTTTACCACTGAACAACGGGGGTAGCTACCTTGAATGCACACACTCCAGGGTCCACTGAATCTGCTACTTGAGCCCTATTTTTCTGAATACTTTTTTTATACCCTTTTTATGCCAAACCAACCAGAATGGGCAGAATTCTAAAATTAAAATGGAGTTCATTCTCCAGCTGTTGAGACTGCATTTGAGACTGCATTTACCATGAATCTCAGCTAGTATTTGAAGTATCATGGGAAAGAGAGCAATCAACAACCAGAGTGCCAAAGGTTAGGTATTATATGATTATGGATTGATAGTTCATCTGTTGTGGAATGCACATGTTATGGTTCTCAGCAATCCATTTGGTTGGCTGAATATCATGAGAAACCTGTAATGCCAAAAGTTTCTATCACTGCTGCATTTTTATTTACTCTAAATGCCCTTTTTGTAATACTTCCCAATAGGAAAAGGGCCGGTGCAAGGATTTTCGTCTATACAGGCGAAGGTGCATTTTGGTGCCCCCTTCTTCTGACCTGCAACACCTCCATCACCACCAACCCCCCATACATTTTACAAATACAAAAGTATAATGTATAGTGTGGAAAATAAATACATCTAAATATTCAACTGGTATGCTCTAAATATGTCACACATTGACACCATAAGACACTTTGAAACCCTTGAACACAAAGACACCCTTGAAGTCACACACAGAGACACACTTACCCCTTAAACACACACCCTTACACAGACACAGTGACACACTTACACACATACACACCCTTACACAGACACAGTGACACACTTACCACACACACACCCTTACACAGACACAGTGACACACTAACACACACACACACACCCTTACGCAGACAAAGTGACACACTTACACACACACCCTTACACAGACACAGTGACACACTTACACACACACACATCCTTACACTGACACAGTGACACACTTACCACACACACACCCTTACACAGACACAGTGACACACTAACACACACACCCACCTTTACGCAGACACAGTGATACACTTACACACACACACCCTTACACAGACACAGTGACACACTTACACACGCACCCTTACACAGACAGTGACACACTTACACACACACCCTTACAAGGTACATTGACACACTTACACACACTCCCTTACACAGAAAGTGACACACTTACACACACCCTTAGCACTTACACACACAGTAACACCAATACACTCATAACCTGAAACACACTATTTTGCTCCTCTAAATTCCAGTATTTAGCCATTAAATATGCCAATATTTTGCCCCTCAATATGCCATTTAATATGCCAGGATTTTGTCCCTCAATATGCCATTTAAAATGCCAGGATTTTGCCCCTCAATATGCCATTTAAAATGCCAGTATGTTGCCCCTCAATGTGCCAGGATTTTGCCCTCAATATGACATTTAATATGCCAGGATTTTGCCCCTCAATATGCCAGGATTTTGCCCCTCCAATATGCCATTTAATATGCCAGGATTTTGACCCTCAATATGCCAGGATTTCGACCCTCAATATGCCAGGATTTTGCCTCTCCAATATGCCATTTAATATGCCAGGATTTTGACCCTCAATATGCCAGGATTTCGACCCTCAATATGCCAGGATTTTGCCTCTCCAATATGCCATTTAATATGCCAGGATTTTGCCTCTCAATATGCCAGGATTTTCCCCCTCCAATATGTTATTTAATATTTGGATTTTTTTCGCCCCCCCCCCTCCCCCTTGTGGCGCCATAAGGCTGCCGCCTGTGCTGCCTTACAGTAGCACCAGCCTGCAGAGCTGCACTACATTATTAACATTTGTTGACTCCAACTCCCATGATAATAAACTAAATTGCTAATTGCTAACTGTAGAAGGAGCTGTGCGTGGGGGAGGGGCAGGGGGTGTTTGAAATTACAGTAAGTCTACAAATATTAACTGTTATTGTTGACTGCATCTACAATTATATTCAATCAGCCCTATTACTAGCTTCATTTTATTGGATTTGTAGTTACAAACTGGGAAAGTTACACTACACACTAACTTTTTTTGTTGTTGACCGCAGCTCCCATGATATACAGCCAGCCCATTACTGGATGAATACCAAAGGAATTGTAGAGTGGGGCAATAGTGGTTAATTTTTATCACCCCAGGTATTGTAAACTTCCCATAATGCTCAGGTATATGCTGGTCTGTTAGCGACTACTACCATGGTTATATAATTTCCCTAATAATGGGTAACATTTGCCTCCCACCAAGCAACCCCTCTCCTGAGCAAACAAAGGTAAACAATGGGGAGGAGTTAGGAGGTATTGGGGATACTGGTGAGGATATTTTGCGCTAATAGTGTGAAATGCGATGAGCTGTCAAGAGATCTGCCTCCTCACGATATCAGTTTGACTGTTATTGATTCCATGTCTTTGTCTCAACACTCTTCATCAATAAATTTACACACGCCGTCAGTCCATTCCTGCTTTGATATTTTCCCGCTGCCATCTGTTTTTTTTTTTTTTACAGCACAGCTCTAGTGTCTAATGTGACGTGTGTTTGTGGGACTGGCTGTGTATGCGAGGTGTGTGTGTGTATGTAACTGGCTGTGTATGTGAGGTGTGTGTGTATGTTAGGTGTATGTATGTATGTGTGTCTATGTGACTGTCTGTGTATGTGAGGTGTGTGTGTTTGTGGCTGGCTGGCTGTGTGTGTGTGTGTGTGTGTATGTGACTGGCTGTGTATGAGATGTGTGTGTGTTTGTGGCTGGTTGTGTTTGTGAGGTGTGTGTGTTTGTTACTGGCTGTGTATGTGAGGTGTGTGAGTATATGTGTGTGTATCTATCTTTCAGGGGATAAGAACTTGCCATATTTGGCAACTCTTGATTCTCCAGACTATAACCATGACCCAATAAGTAAATTGAATACACCCTCCAAGAAAAGAGACAACAACAACAAGGATTGAATGTTTTAATAGCTTTTATTGTATTTTACTGGGTTCTGAAGGCACATGATCCAGAGGAAGGCGAAAAAACGTGCGTAGCAAGTAATAAAATTCCTTCCTGATCCTGAAAACCAGCAATCGACTGTATAACCCTAGATAGGCCTATTGACCTTGGATGATAATGGATTTATTTGACACTTTAAAGACCAAGCCAAATGATCCAGATGAAGAAAAAAACTAATCTGAGTAACAGGAAAAAAATTCCTTCCTTATCCTGAAAACCAGCATTTGGCTTTTTAATCTTGGATCGGGGCTACATAAGACTTCATAGCCCAGCCCAGAAACTAAGTATAAATAAAAGTTACTTACTGTGCCAATTTTGCCATATGTTTTTTTGGCCATGAGATCATCCTGGTTCCTCCTGGCTCCTGATGTGTCCACAGACTAACATAATAGTACAAGCCTATACTATATATACACTGAAGCTCTTGTGAGGCATTGCCCAGCTCCTTAACCCCTTAACGCATGTGGACGTATATATACGTCCTGAAAAGCATGGTCCTTAAGGACCATGAGGACGTATATATACGTCCTCCGTTTTCATGTAGTGTTGCGCTCATTAGCGCAACACTACATGTCTGAAGCTACTCTCAGAGGCTGCTTCGGATCCGAAGCAGCCTCTGAGAGGGCTTTCAGCCCCCCCTCGACCCCCCCGCGCGCATACGATCACCGCGAATGTGATCGTATGCGCGCTAACACACATAGGCAGTGAAAGCTTATCACTGCCTATGTGTGAGAGTGTTGCAATGATGCCTCTATCGAGGCATCATGCAACACAATCTGTGCCCTCCTGGGCACCGCGATCACCCGGTGATCGCGGGTGTGTGCTGTATCGGAGGAGCATGCTCCTCCGATACAGCGTGCCCAGAGGAGAGCGACGGAAGAGAGAAAAAAAAAATCTCTTCCGTCGCTCTGAAACCGCTACTTGACTGCCCCTACAGGCAGTTAGGCGGTATTACAGTTCAAAATAGAAAATTAATTAAATAAATAAATTAAATAAATAAATAAATGGAAAAAGCTAACCCTTGATCTACAGAACCTAGATCTAGGGTTAGGGTCCAAATAGGGTAATAATTAGGGTTAAATGGGGGTTCGGATGATTACAAGGGTTAGATTAAGGGGTGGGGGTCAATTTAGGGTTAGATTAAATTTAGAGTTGGGGTAAATTTAGGGTTCGGGTTAAAAAAATCACTGTAGAAGAAAATGGTTAGAAAACAAAAAAAACACTAATATTGTTTATTGCCCTATTACGTGAAATAAAACATAGACAAACAAGGAAACATTGATATTACTAAACTCAGGACAAATAATAGAAATATATAGACGGGGTCTTTTTTACCATTTGTAATTGTGTAAAAAAAAAAATCAGGTCAAAGTTGGAAAAAGTGTTTTTTATGGCATATTTTCATCATATTTTCTATTTTTTTAATAGTAAATGATATCATATGATGAAAATAATAGTATCAAATGAAAGCCCTATCTGTCCTTTAAAAAATGATATATAATTTGTGTGCGTGGACTGAACACAAAGAAAGAAATTCACAGTTCAGTAAACGTATGACAAAAATAATGGAATTCTGGTCTTCAAGGCACGTCAAATGCAACATAGCACTCGGTCACTAAGGGGTTAACAAACAATGGTGGTTGTGGTCAAAATACTGCCCATATAAGGAAAAGGGCAGGACTGGGCTAACATTGCAGCAAATGGATATTGATATTATTGCAGCTGTATGTTTCAAGATGTCTTTAAATTAAAGTCCAATGCCTAGATTGGAGTGCAAAAAATATAACAAAATATTTTCAAATAACATTAATATTAATTGTACTTTATGTACATATATGAAACAATGCTTAAATCAAGCAGTAAGTATTTTTTTTCTGTGGCTGTATTTGTGAGGTGTATGTATTTGACTAGCTGTGTGTGTGTGTGCGTGTGTGTATGTATGTGACTGACTGTGTATGTGAGGTGTGTGTGCGAATGTGTTTATGGGTCCGGCTGTGTATGTGAGGTGTCTGTGTGCATGTGATAGGCTGTGTATGAGATGTGTGTGTGCATGTGATACGCTGTGCATGAGAGATGTGTGAGTGTATGTGAGGTGTGTGTGTGTATGTGACTGGCTGTGTATGTGAGGATTGTGTATGTGGCTGGCTGTGTTTGTAAGGTGTGTGTGTATATGTGACTGGCTGTATATGTGAGGTGCATGTGTGTGTATTTGACTGGCTATGTATGTGAGGTGTGTATGTATGTGACTGGCTTTGTATGTGAGGTGTGTGTGTGCGTATGTGACTGGCTGTGTATGCGAGGCCCTTAGCAACTCCTAAAAATTCTTATATTTCCATCGGTGGTTACTTTCCTGAGCGACCTATTCGCCAGTAAAAGGGAGCGCTGCCTGTAGACTGGCAAGAGCAATGAAAGTGATTTCTTTCACTTACGATGCTCTAGGGATACCCACTAGGGGATTACGTGTAACGAAAAAAAATGTGGAAGTTGTCTGCGTGCATGTTTAGAAATCAGTAACGGCTGATCAGCGGCAAAGGCAATTTGGTGATAGCTCAGGAGAGCATCGCCACTTGTTTGGTCAGATCAATATTTGTAAATATTGATCTGACCCGTGTAGATCTGCCTCCCTCTGCTCAATTGAGTTTTAATGAGTGAGAGATAGATCTGTATAATGTAAATTTTAAATTGTAATAAATTAAATAAAATGTAATAAAATTGTGAGACCCAAGGGCTTTTATAAAAGCCATACCTTATGTATAGTGTACCCTGTGTATTAACCCCTTGCCTACCACTGATCACTACACAGCAGCACATTTTTTCTTCTCTGTGCTTTTGTAGGGGTTCATTTTTTGGTACTGTAATAAATTACAGTACTACAAATGTGCTTATATGAGCTATTAACCCCTTCCTTGCTCTACATATCAAAATTCCAAGTTGGAAAAATCAAAAAGCGCACTTCTCAAAAGTGGCTGGTGGTAGAATTAGTGCATGGAAAGTGTTAAAATACCACCATTTGAAATACCCTAGGGTGTCTACTTTAAAAAAATATATAGTTTGATGGGGTAAAATACACTGTCCGGCTTCAAATATCTCCAAAAAGTGCACCTCTCAAATGTGGCCTTATAACCTCAAATCAAGCTGACAAAGCATATTGAGGGGCAAAATCCTGACATATTTAATGGCATATTGGGGGGAAAACTCCTGGCATATTGAGGGGCAAAATCCTGGCATATTGAGGGGTAAAATCCTGGCATATTAAATGGCATATTGGGGGGCAAAATCCTGGCATATTGAGGGGCAAAATCCTAGCATATTGAGTAGCAAAATCCTGGCATATTAAATGGCAAATTGAAGGGGCAAAATCCTGGCATATTAAATGGCATATTGGGGAGAAAAATCCTGGCATATTGAGTTGCAAAATCCTGGCACATTAAATCGCTAAAGAACGGCATAGTGAGGGGCAAAATCATGGCATATTAAAAGGCATATTGGGAGGCAAAATCCTGGTATATTAAATGGCATATTGAGGGGCAATATCCTGGAACATTAAATGGCTAAAGAATGGTATATTGAGGGACAAAATCATGGCATATTAAATGGCATATTGGGGGGGGGGGGGACGGACAAAATCTGTGCATTTTAAATGGCATATTGGGGCAAAATCCTGGCATATTGAATGGCGTACTGGAGGGCCAAAATCTTGACATATTAAATGGCATATTGAGTGGCAGAATACTGGCATATTAAATGGCATATTGTGGGCAAAATCCTGGCATATTTAGTTGCAAAATCCTGGCATATTAAATGCCATATTGAGGGGCAAAATAGTGTGTCTCCGGTTATGTGTGTATTGGTGTCACTGTGTGTGTAAGTGGTAATGGTGTGTGTGTGTCACTGTGTCTGTGTAAGGGTGTGTGTGTGACTGCAAGGGTCTTTGTGTTTAAATGTGTGTTAGGGTATCAATGTGTGACAAATTTAGAGCATGCGAGTTGAATATTTAGATGTATTTATTTTCCACACTATACATTATACTTTTATATATATAAAATGTATGGAAGGTTTGTGGTGTGGGAGGCGTGGCAGGTCAGAGGAGGGGGGCACCAAAATGCACCTTCGCCTGTGTAGACTAAAATCGTTGCACTGGCCCTGACCAGATATGACGTAACGTCACATCCTGTGTCTGTGTTTCCCTCCTCCATGCAGGAGGGAAGACTGCACGGAGGAGATGGCCAGGGACACAGAGCAGAGACAGAGCAGCAAATAAGGTAAGTACTTCTGGGGAATGGGGGGGAGGGTGGTATAAAACGAGCAAAAGCCTGGCTTATGGAGTTGCATAATAATCCTGGCATATTGAATGGCATAATAATCCTGGCATATTGAGGGGTTAAATACTGGCATATTGAGTGGCATAATAATCCTAGCATATTGAATGGCTGAATCCTGGCATATTGAGTGGCAAAATAATCTTGGCATATTGAGTGGCAAAATAATCCTGGCATATTGAATGGCTAAATCCTTGCATATTAAGGAGTTAAATACTGGAATATTTTAATTGGCAAAGTGATCCCGTGGCATGGTCTGTGGGGCAAAATAACATGTACTATGAGGAAAGTGACACTGGCTACTTCTGTGGGTCAAAGTGACACTGTGGCATGCCAACTTGTGTAGTTTCAATATGAGTGCAAGCCAAGTGCTGTGGGTGCAATATAGCTGCATGGCAAGTTCTGTGGGTACTATATGGTGCTGTGTTAAGTCCTTTAAGTGCAATGTGGGTACAGAGGAAGGGAATAAAAAATAGGAATGCAATTTTTCAATAACATTTTTATTAAATATAATATTTGATAATTCAAATAAGTATAAATGCAACTAGTTATAGAGAGATGTCTGTGTTTATAGATATGTATTGTTTTTGAATTGTACAATTGTCACCTTGGGGGACTCCTGTGTCGCATAATTAATGGCAGTCCCATTTGTGGCATATTTATTTGGCCACATGTGTGGCATAATTAAGGGGCTCTTTTGTGTGGCATAATTAAGGGGCGCCTGTGTGTGTGGCATAATTAATTGGGCTCCAAGGTGAGGCATAGATAATGGGGCTCTTGTGTGTCCTAGTTATTGGGCTCCTGTATGTGACATAGTTATGGGCTCCTGTGTGTGGCATAGTTAAAGGGCTCCTGCCTGTGACATCATTTGTGGGGCTCCTGTATGTGGCATATTTAATAGGCCATCTAACTGGCATTACTAAGGAATCTTTTTGGCAAGGTATTGGAGGAAATCCAGGGGGGTGGCACCATGAGTTACCGCACCGGGTGACACCAACACTAGTTATGCCTCTGTGGGGCCCCACTGGCTTGCTATACCCAGGGGCCTACAATGTTGTTAAGACAGCCCTGATGATAGTACCTACATAGGAGGGCAACTACATTTTTCGCTTGATTACACCATTGCAGAGAAACCACTCCATTAGTATATCAGACTAATCCCATCCATAAGGGCAGTCCAGACCTGAAATGCATGGCTGGTCTCCTCTGCATGAGGAACACAGCAAACCACCGGCATATGTTTTGGCATACAATGGCCTCGTCAGTGTGGTATGGATGATGATCCTCTAGGTGCAAGCAAGCCAGGGACCCATGGCCGTGGGCATACCCTGATAACTAAGGTGAGCAAAAGGGGAGTTGCACCAATTCCCTAAAACAGACAGCACTACAATAGTCTGTCCTGTAGACTTATACTGATACACACACACTTATAGTCATACTCGCACACACACACTTATAGTCATACTCGCATACACACACTTGTGCTCATACACACACATACACTCATACACTTATACTCATACTTGCACACACACCGATACTCATATACACACACACACAATTATACTCATACTCATACACACACATACACTTTTTTTTTATTATTTCCAAAATTTTAGAACTACAGAAATTTTCGGAGATATAAAAAACAAATCATACAACTTAGTGACATAAATAACATTTCCCCATACATTACACTTTGTAGGGATATATCTATATATTTATAACTGTTATCATGCACCACCATATTTTATAATTGTTAATAAGTTCTCAGGAGTTGTCGTGCTCCTTCTTATATGGCTTGTTTTAAACAAAGTATTCTAAACAGCCTTAAAATCTCGACTTTACAACTATTTAAATTCTAAGTTCTGTCCTCCAACTTCATCCAGCATCCACATCTGTAACTTACGTTTCTCCATTCATACTCAAGCATTCACATTCCAGGTCATGTAATATGCCTCTAATGAATTCTTGTAGTTCCAATAATAGCCCTTCTCCATTCTGGCCTGAAATTCTATTTGTTCAATAATGTCCTCTGTGTTAATTTTACCTTTGGTTTTCTATGTCCTTGCCAGCACGATATTTGCAGCTATAAGTATTTGTATTACTAGCGTTCTATGATCTGTTCTGATCTTACTTAAACCAATGTGAAAAAGCATCAAGGCTGGGTATAGGTCAACCATTATATTTAGGAGAACTGAAGCCATCTTCCCTGCCTGATTCCACAGGACTCTAACAAAATGACACTCCCACCACAAGTGGAGGAGTGTCCCTCCATTTTCCCCACATCTCCAGCATCGGTCATCCGCATTTTGGTAACATTTTTTTAGTAACTAATAATTCCACTAGATTGAATGAATGGTTTTAGTTGTCCGAATAGCTTGGACCCAGTCCCTGTCTTCAAAAGTGGCTCCCATGTCACTCTGCCACCTTTTTATCGGGGGCAGGTCTCCAAATCTGGACTCCAAGCAAATTGCCTTACATGCTCTCATAAATGGAACCATTTTAATATTTACAATCAGTTGATCAATCGACAGGATATTAAGTTTCCTCCAATTCTCCAATTTTAAGTCTTGTATCTGTTTTTCAAGCAATTGCAACGGTAGGTAACTTTCAATCCTAAACCGTGGGAAATGTTTATTTTTTCATTTTTTTCTTACTAGACACAGATCTTCAGCTATGGTGCAGTTTATCTGTTTTTTACTTTTCTCTTTCCAAAACAGGTTTTCAATAATACTGGAGCCCCTTTGCTCCATCGGGAATCCACTAATCTCTGGCTGGATCCAGATGCGTCCATTTGGCCATATGGGATAACTTTGCAGCATCATGTTGTGGTATGTCACCACACATGTATCCTATTTAGGTCCGGGGCTCTCAGCCAACCCTGTTCATACTTTCTGGCGATTACTGTAAAGGCCACTCTTGCCCTCTTGCCTTGCCAGATAAATGTATTAAACTTTACCTGGAACTGTTTAAGCAATCTGGGGTCTACTCTAAAAGGGATCGACCTTAACAAGAAATATAAACGAGGAAGAACATAATAGTTTAAAACATGAATTCTACCCAGCCAGGAAACATAGAGTGCCTTCCACTCATTTAGTTTGTTAGAAAAATCCCACAGTAGAGGTTGGTAATTAAGAGCTAGGAGTTTTTTAGGATCACATGAAATCTGAATTCCCAAATAATTGATGCAATCTGCTTTCCATGTGAATCCATACATCATTTTTAAGCAGTCTAGTTCTTTCTGGTAAATGCAACATTCCAGAGCCTGACACTTCCCCATATTTAACTTGTAGTAAGAAATGTTTGAGAAGGAATCAATCTCCCTCATCAAGGACTCCAAAGAGATAATGGGATTTTCCAATGTAAGTATGATCTCATCCGCGAAGAGGGAGATTTTAAATTCCTCCATACCAACTCTTATAAACTGAATTTTTCTATTGTACCTAATTCTCTGTGCTAGAGGTTCCAGAGAAAAAACATACAACATGGGGGCCAGTGGACAGCCCTGGCGTGTCCTGTTGTATATGTCAAACCACTCTGTTGTGATGCCAGAGCCAATTATCCTGGCACTTGGTTTTGTATAAAGTGCCCATATTGTGTTTCCTTGAGGTAGGTCCAGGTGACCCTGTCAAACGCCTTCTCGGCATCCAAATTCTTTCTGACATTATCTGCCGCACTTCTATTTGGGATGAAGCCTGACTGGTCTAGGTGAATCAGGCGCAAGGTTATTTTTTTCAACCTGCCAGCCAGAACTGCCGAGTAGATCTTAATATCTGAGTCAATCATGGAAATGGGCCTATAATTTTTGATTTCTGTTTTTTCTTTACCTTCCTTTAATATTGGGCTGATATTTGCCTTCAGAAGTTCTTTAGGCAATTCAACTCTCCTCTTGATTTCCTCGAACAGTTCTAGTAGACCGGGAGCAATCTCGCTTCTGAACACCATGTATAAAACAATTTGTAAACCCGTCTAGGTCCGGGGATTTATTTTCCTTTAGGTTGGCCACTATATTTCTTATCTCTTTAATTGAGAATGGAGCGTTTAACATCTCCTGCTCCTCTGTTGTTATTGTAGGGAGATTTAAATTCCTTAAGTATTCTTGAATGTTTCCCTTTTCCTCCTCTCTAGTTGCTTGTTGTTTACTATTTAGATTATAAAGATCATGGTAAAATTCTACAAATGATTCTCCTATGTCTTTCATGTCCAGTATGGTTCTACCCATATAGTTTATTTTATTTATATTGTGTCTAATTCTTTTTTTTTTTTAGCATATTTTACAGCATTTTGTCCGCTCTGTTCCCCCTTGTATACCATTTTTGTTTTAAATAGAGTACATTTTTATTAGTTATTTCCATATTTCTATTTTTGATTTGTTGTTTTTTTTTTTGTTTAAAATCTTTTTATTGAGATTTTCAGTAGAAATTATTTATAGAAAATTGTATACAAACAACATATTTTTATCATCATAAAAACAAAGTAAATCCACAGAATTTTAAAGTTTAGGAAATGTCATCTCCCAGCATATATAAAATAGTGAGGATCGAGTCCCTTCGTCTGAATTTGGTATGAAGCGTATAAAATAAAACATTCCATATGCCAGATGGTAGGTAGGATTATATAGTCTTAGCAATAATGAGGGGCACTTGTCCTGTAATATGGAGGGACTAACCATTTCCAAAATATTTAAACAGTATTTAGTAACAGGAAAAACTAATACAACAAGAACCAGGTGCGGTTGCTATTAGTTAAAGCTGTTAAAGCTGTTCTATTTGGGCAAGACATAACTTTTAAAAGGATTTTGTTGACGGCACATACCCATTTGCAGAACAAAGGAAAATAATAATATGTCTGTTACAGAAATTAAGATATCGTTTTGAGACAAAGGTCTCATAGCAGATTGGGAGGCAGACCAGTTAGTGTTTGTTGAAATGAGTCTGACTCCAGATACATTGTCCATTGGGACCATTTGGAGAAGGATTCCAGTCCTTTACCTTGTGAGGTGAGAATTAGGTCCTCCATTTTCCTTGTCTGTTCCACCGAGGCGACCCACTCTGCACAGGTTGGTGCTTTCGTCTGCTTCCACAATCTGGGAATCAGCATCTTGGCCGCATTTAATAGGGGGGTTGTTAGTGAGTGTTTGTAGCTGTTAATGGACCTTGAAGTGTGGTGTAGTAGTGCTTGAAGGGGGTTGGGAAAAAATTCTGGATCATCTACTGCTCTAACAACAGATAGGACAAAGTCCCAAAAAGGTTTTATAATAGGGCAGGACCACCATATGTGTCAGTAATCCCCTCTTCCTCGCCTGCAGCGCCAACAAATATCAGGCGTTTTTGGATATTGTTTGTGTAATACAGAAGGTACCCTGTACCACCTAGTAAGGATTTTATAAGAGTTCTCTTGTGCCAGCGAATAGGGGGAGCATTTATGAGTCAGTGTTGATATTTTAGACCATTGGGTCTCAGTTAAGGTAATTTGTGTGTCTCTCTCCCAGAGGCGTATAAAATAAGGTTTAGTGTCGGGTTGTGCATCCTTGAGCATATTATGTATGGTTGAGATGAGCCTTGAGGGGGGTTCTACAGTGTGGCAGAGAGCTTTGAATGGGGAAAGTGTGTCAGGGTATTGATGCGCTTTGAGTATTGAAGATGCATGATGCTGGATCTGTCGATATGTGTATAGTCGTAGTGGGTCAGATCTCTTGTTTGGAACCAGGTCTTTGTATGGTGTGAGCTTTTTGTTAGACATCATGTGACCGAGTCTGGGGTATAGCACTTCTGTAGGGAGAAGGTTTCTAATGGATCGGACATCATATCCAGGTGGGAATTGGCCGTTAAAGATCAGTGAGGTGAGGAGGGAGGGTGTCTGTTTTAGTTTGTATTTATACGCGGCGTTCCTCCATACGGCTAGTGATGTAGGTACAATGGGATGGTCGGTTGAGTTAAGCACAGGTTGTCTGTGCGAAACACAAGCCGCCATAGGAATCGGAACAGAAAGGGCTTCTTGTTCGATGGGTATCCAGAGTTTGGTCGCTGGTCTAGTCCAGTCAACCACTCTGGCCAAATGGACAGCTTTTTGATATAAAGAGACATCTGGTAGGGAGACACCCCCCAGATGTTTACGTCTAGCAAGATATTCGTATCCCACTCGAGGATTCAGTTTTCCCCAGACATATCGGGAAATAAGCTTTTTGATATCTTTGAAGTATGATTTGGGCAATTCTATGGGGAGGGCTTGGAGTATGTACAGAATCCTAGGGAGAATGTTCATTTTAGCTACCCTATGCGGCCAAACCAGGATATATGTTTTACCGACCATTTTGCTATATCTGAATGCAAGGAGTGTAGAAGGGGGAGGTAATTTAAATTTTTAATGGCTGTGGAGGCCCATTTGAATGGGAAACATGACTTCAACAGCATCTCATTCGAGGATGGTACCGATAAATTAAGAATTTCGGATTTATTTAGGTTAGCTTTAAAATAAGACAAGTGGGAGAAAGTTTCCATTTCTCGCATTATATTGGGTAAAGAAATGTGAGGATTGGAAACGATAAACAATAGGTCATCGGCAAAAGCCGAGATCTTATGAGTGTAGGCTCTTACACGGATACCCGTTATATCACGGCTTCGGCGAATAGCTTCTAAGAAAGGTTCCATAACTAACACAAAAAGCAGGGGCGACAGGGGGCATCCCTGCCTAGTGCCGTTCGACAGGTCCACCGGGCCAGATAGCGTACCATTAACTCTAATCCTGGTAGTGAGCTTGTGATAGAGTGTCTCTATCCATTTCATCATAGTACAGCCCAAACCATAGTGTTTGAGGGTAGCAAAAAGAAAAGCCCAGTTGACCCTGTCGAACGCCTTCTCAGCGTCTACTGATAAGAGAATTGTGGGAGCAGGGTGGGTCTGAGCGTGGTACATTAAGTTGAGGACTCTGGTAGTGCAATCTCTGGCCTCTCGACCCAGAATAAACCCCACCTGGTCCTGTTTAACAAGCGAGGGGAGGAACAGTCTGAGTCGACAGGCCAGGATTTTTGCGAACAGTTTAACGTCCGTGTTTAATAATGATATAGGCCTATAACTAGCACATAAGGATGGATCTTTCCCTTTCTTTGGGATAACAGTGATATGTGCCTCTTGGGCTTTTGGAGGGAGACTGTCACCCAAAGCTAGTGAATTAAACGTGTGTACAAAATGTGGAACTAAAACAGGGGAGAACACTTTGTAGTAAGTGTGTGTGAGGCCGTCTGGGCCTGGGCATTTGCCTGTAGGAGATTCTTTGAGTACCGCCAGAGTCTCCTCCAGGGTAATGGGTGCGTCAAGAGTAGCTCTTTCCACCGAGGATATTCTGACATGGAGATGCTTATCTATATAGGCGTTGATCTCTTTTAAAAAATGAGGGGGTATAGGCTGTTGTGGGTCGTGCATATTGTAGAGGTCTCGGTAATATGGTCGAAAAGCTTCTGCTATTCCCTCAGTGTGGTGTATTAGTTGATCATTAAGATCTTTGATTTTGGGAATAAAGGAGGCACTTTGTTTTAATTTAAGTGCTCTGGCCAAAAGTCTACCTGGTTTATTTCCCTGTTCATAAAATTTGCTCTTGGCGAGCATGAATGTTCGCTGAGATTTGTGATTACATAGAGTTGCTAGTTGTGATTTTAGGGCTAGGAGGGATTGGTATTCCACACTGGATAGCGAGAGCTTGTGTCTTGTTTCCAGGTGTGTCATTTGGGTTAATAGGTGCGATATGTCAGTGTTATGCATACGTTTGTCATAGGAGGCCTTACTAATAAGATGTCCCCTTATCACAGCTTTATGGGCTTCCCAAATCAGAGGGGGTGAACAGTCGGGGGTTTCATTATCTGTAAAGTAGTATTGAAGGGTGTCGTTTAAGTCTTTGACATGTAAGGGGTTTTTGAGAACATTCTCATTAATCCTCCAGTTTGGCACGCGTCGGGGGAGGGAAGGAATTTGAAGGGTCATGGAGATCGTGGCATGATCGCTCCATGTTATTGAGCCTATTTTTGATGACTGTATCAAGTCTAAATGTCGGTGTGATATAAATAGGTAGTCTATGCTGGAGTATCGCACGTGAGGGGGTGAGAAATATGTGTAGTCTTTCGAGTGGGGATGGAGAATTCTCCAGACATCAGCTATTTGTGTCTTGTGTAGTGCTTTTTTTGCCTGTTTAATTTTACTGTAGTGCATGTGGGTCGTACAGGTGGGGATCCATCACCATGTTCAGGTCTCCTCCTATGATTAATATCCCTTCAAGGTAATCTTCGAAATCTGAAAGAACAGAGCAAATAAAGCGATGTTGATCTGTGTTTGGGGAGTAGATAGATCCAATGGTTACCAATTGGGAGCCTATGCAGCCCTTTACAAACAGAACCCTGCCCTCACTGTCGGATTTGGAGTCTTGGAAAACAAAAGGGAGGTGCTTGGAAATAATTATTGCGACCCCTTTAGTTTTCTTAAAGGGTGAGTATGAATGATAGGAATGTTGGAAGGTTCTGTCTATTAACCTAGGGGGCTTAGATCGTCTGAAATGTGTTTCCTGTATAAGGGCTATGGAAGTTTTGGTGGATCTAAGTTCACCAAATAGTCGCGTTCTTTTAGCAGGTGCATTTAGGCCTTTCGCATTAATAGAGGTGACTATCACGTTCTGCAAATTAGGCACAGCCATATATAACAGTTTGACTTTGTTGCTTATCGAGTAGAAAATACTGCAAGGAACTTAGAAAACAATGGAGAAACATATGAACAATTGGAAACTGTAACTCAGGTAAGTATAGAGGTAAGAGTAGTAATATTCTATGGGGTTTGCCCTTGGTAAGGGGAGTACAGGTGCCAAGGGTCTGATCCCAGGGTCCAAGTATAGAATCCTGGGAGCATTCCCTGTTTACAACGGCACAAGAACACACTGTGGGGGCAGTGTTAACAACCATGCTTGACCAATTTTCCTTTAACGGTTTCTCTCCCTGGCCGGAGAGCAAGAAAAGGGTGAGATGCAGTGAAGAAAAAATAGACTGAGCGTATGTAAGAGTTCAAAGAGATATGAATGGGGAAGAACGGTTAATTGTGCTACAGAATAATCAAACAGTAGTCCCAGTCTATGAGGTGATCAACATTGTGCTGGAACGTGCAGGTAAATGGAGCAGGTCAGTCTGTTTTCTGTCACTTCTGGAGCGGTTTATATAGACAACGAACAGTTTAAGGTATCCAAACTTTCACTCCAGTAAACTTGGCAGGTATAGTGTATAACTCAGTTCAATAGCTCGGCTGCAATTGGGGACTTCCATGCCTGCAAATGGACGGTGGGAACAAGTCAGCTAAGGTTTTCCGTATATCGGAGACCAGGGTATTTTGTTTGTGGTCGGGGATGATGTCCACGCAGGAGCCTTGGCTGGTGTGTTAGGTAGCCCTGTGTTGGCCTCAGGTGAGGGATCCGCAATGGGCTGTCTGGGGGGGCGCAGTCTCCTCTTCCTCTGGGGTCTCGGTTGCCATGGTTCATTTATCAACTGCGGCAGCGAATACTCAATCGGGTTAGACTTCTGCCAGGCAGTGAGGTCTGCTAGTAGGATGCCCAGGCTCGTACAGAAACCTGGGGCCTCTTCGGGTGTGTGTAACGAATAAATGTAGTTATCTCTTCGGACCCGAATGTTGAGGGGGAAACCCCACTGGAAGGATATGGCAGCTTTCTTCAATTCATCTGTAATCGGTTTCATCATTTTCCGGGCCTGCAGCGTTCCCCATGCAACATCTGGGAGTAGTATTAATTTAGACCCCTGGAAGGTGATAGGATGAACCTGCCTGTAGGATCTGCTCTTTAAGTGTATAGGAATGGAGACAGCATATGATGTCACGGGGGAATCGGCCTGTAGGATCTTAAGATTTTAGGGCCCGGTGGGCTCTGTCCAGAATAATATTTTCTTCTGGGCTCCTTTGACGGATAGTGTTAAAAAGTTCTTTAACACGGGCCATAACGTCCTCCAGGCCTTCTGCTTCTGAAATCCCCTGATACGGATGTTAGACCTGCGGTTTCTATTTTCCATGTCCAGGATTTGTTGGGTTTAAATCTCTGTAACCCGTTTTTGATGTCTCAGGTCTCGGGCTAAGCTTCCCATGGCATCATGGAGGGTATTTTGGTCAGCCTCTACTGTGTCTAACCTGAGGGCTTGCTGTTTAATATCGCCTCGAAGGTCTGCAATTTTGGCCTTTATGGTCTCCTTGATGTTGTCCGCCAAAGAAGCAAAGTCTTTGCTAATGCGAGCGGTAAATAAGGAGAAGTCTGCTTTCGTTGACATATCTAGCAAGTGAGTATCTTCTCCTGACCCACAAGTCGTCTTCCTCCGCCGCGTTGTGATGTTCTGATGGCGGGAAATCATCAGTGTCTGGCTGGGACGCCATTTTGGGGATTAGGCCTTTGTCCTGATTCATCGACTCTAGGAAGGATTTAAGTGATGGCGGGTGTTGTTGGTCCGCTCCCTGGGGTTGCCCGACTTTAGTCGATCGTTTGGCAGAGTTTCTCCCCAATTTTTTTAAGTTTTGATGCTCGTTCTGTAGGGTGCTCTTGGCCACAGGGACGGAGCTCAGCTAGGACACGTCTGTGCGCATCGGCGGTCGGACACGCCCCCTGATTTGTTGTTTTAACTCTTTTACTTTTTCCACTAGCTTGATTTGTAAAGTTTGTTTGTGTATTTTTTCTAGTTTCTATAATTCTATATGTAATTGTTGGTAACAGATTCTGTTGCCCATGTTGATTGTGTTCTCATTCTGTTCCCGGGGGAATACGTGTGTCCTTAGGAGGACATGAGAAAGCTAATGCCTGGACGCCATCCTTTATCCCAAATTAGGAATCAGGCGGGGTCGAGGTGGGGCAATTTTTGATAATCTAAGTAGTGGCCGCATTGGGCTTGAGGATACGTCAGGGTGGTGGGCTGGTGAGGAAAACTAAATAAAATAAACGATGGACCTTTGCCAGTCATTGGTATGGAGGGTTAGCGACTTCCCCTCCCTAAAACTACCAAAGGGTGGTGGGAGCTTTGGTAAACTCCCTATGGTCATCAGTCGAAAGGACAACAAAAGAGCAGAGATGGCACATGGCCCCTTTCAGATGATTGGGGTATCAGGTATGCAATCTGGAATGAATGTTAGATATGATTGTAGCCCTTGGTATCGTGGAATCAATGTTAGATATGATTGTAGCCCCTGGTGTCGTAAAATAAGAAAGTGGGATCACTGGAATGGGGATTTAGTTTTGCTACATAAACGCTCAAGGCCTGAATTCACCATACAAGAGGAAAGCCCTAATCGATATGCTATAACACGACAACATAGATATTGCAATGATTCAAGAAACGCACTGGGTAAAAAATTCACAAAAACTGCTTTTTAGTAAAAAATACCCTCACATATACTAAGCTTCATGTCACGTTAAAAAAAAAAGCAGAGGTGTATCGATTATATTTAAGAAACACTTTAGCACTGGAAATAATCCACAAAGCTGTAGATAAAAATGGCAGATTTGTGATTCTGATTTGCAGAATAAACAATATATTATACACACTAGTTAATGTTTATGCACCTAATGGAATAAAATTCTCGGAGAAAGTCATGGCCCAGGTAGAGAAAAAAAAACAAGGGAAAATGGTGATGAGTGGCGATTTCAATATTGTAATTGATACAGAGAAAGATAATAAATTACACAAGGGGAAAAAAAGAAATAATAGACAAAGACAAACAGCAAAGAAATTTTGGGAATTTATGATTAAAAATCACTTAATTGACGTTTGGACAGTTTTGAATACCTCGAATAGGGACTACACATTTCATTCAATCCCCCACGATTCTTACTCAAGCATAGATATGTTCCTGGTCGCTAGAGACGTTTTTGATAGCAAAATTAAATGCGAAATAGGACTTGACTCATGGTCAGATCACTCATCGGTGAGCTTGATAATGGAGGAAGGGTCAGCTAAAACCAATTAAATTGGGAACTAAATGAATCGCTACTGATGAATGATAAGATTAAAAACAAATAGCATTAGATGTCCAGAAGTTATTTAAAGAAAAAGACAAAGATCAAATTTCTAGATCCACACTGTGGTGAACCCTGAAGGCAGTAACTAGGGTTAACCTGATTAGAATTGGTGATGTGGGAAAAAAGGGGGGGAGGCTAACACACACACGTATACTTATACTCATACACACACTCTTATACTCATACTCACACATACACACACTTATACTCATATACACACCCTTATACTCATACTCATGCATACACATATTTATACTCACACACACACTCACACACTTGTACTCACACACACACACCCTTATACTCGTACGCATGCATACACATATTTATACTCATACTCACACACACTCATACGTACACACACCAATACACACACACAGCCACCTTCACCTCTCAATGCTAGTCTGCTCCGTCCGAGAGGAGCAGGCATCAGTGGGTAAAATACTGGTGCCACCAGTCATCTGCTTCTTCTCCCTATAATTGGGCGCAATGTGAAGAAGAGTTCAAGACGGAAAGCAAAAAGTTAATTGATTATCGGAAAAGAAGCAGATGACCGGCGGCGCCCATCTTTAAACCACTGTTGCCTGCTCCTCTCGGGCTCGGCGTGTCAGTTGTGGCACGCGTGCCCTAGGTTCACCACCGCTGCTCTAGGGTATTTAAAATGGTGTTTTTTTTTATACCTTACATGCTTTTGGCCATCCCCCATTTATTTATGAGGGTTTGGGGGCCTTTTGGGTTGTCCCAGGCCCCATATCTTCAAGATTGGGGGAAAGGGAACTTTCCAAGCCACCGGCATCTATATTTGGTAGGAAATTCTTTATTAAAATTCAATATTAATGCATACTATGACTGGACTCCCTAAGATGCTGATAAAGAGTATATTTTACTGTACCATGTATAGAAAAGATTTTTTAAATTGAGCAAGAATACAATTCTCCACCATAATAGCTAAAATGTAACAGGTACATGGAAAGCTAAAAAAGGGCTAATGATAAAAGAAGAAAAGGGTTCCCGTTAGGGAGTTGCCGGCTCCACCTGAAGATATATTAGGAAAGTTCTCCAATAATACCTCAGGCTGTGTGGTACTCCATCCGTGCTGTGATAGCAGCAAAATAATAGAAGTGAAGCAAGCAAATAGACATAGGCACTCACCAGTCCGAATGAGGTAAAATAAGTCGATTTATTGATGAAAAAAAATTTATGTAGATAAATTCCAATGTGACAAACAGGATGAATATAGTGGCATCGGTAGTGGGGAAGCAGGAAAACTGCCTTACGCGTTTCGTGCCGGTAGGAAACGCGTAAGGCAGTTTTCCTGCTTCCCCACTACCGATGCCACTATATTCATCCTGTTTGTCACATTGGAATTTATCTACATGAATTTTTTTTCATCAATAAATCGACTTATTTTACCTCATTCGGACTGGTGAGTGCCTATGTCTATTTGCTTGCTTCACTTCTAATGATAAAAGAGCCTTCTAAAAAAAAAAATCATCCAAATGAAAGAAATAAAAAAAGATGCTGAGTATAAGTTCCTGATAGCTGTGCGCATCATAAAAGAACAAATAAATGGTTTAACATGTAGAAATATCTTTGCTACCTTTTTTTTCTAACACTTACTAATCCGTTTATTAGTTTCCTCCTGTTCAATTCTCCTTAGCCTCCCTTTACTCATTGGTCATCTAGATAATTCACAAATGAACGCAATAAAACAAAAACCAAGATGCTTTTCCAGTCTTTCTTGCCATGCAGAGTATACATTAAAGTGCTGAGTACTCAGGGGGCAGCTTGGCAACCAGACTTCCGGTGGTCCACTGCACGGTTCATTCTATGGACCCATTCGGTAAAAGGTTGTCGCTCTTTCTGCTGCAGGTTGCGAAATTTAATGCGATGAGCCTCCGGCATGATGGCTGCCCCCTGAGTATGGTAGTTTCCACTGGTGCACTCCACAAATATTCTCTTTTGCAATTGCAATTAGTGACACTGATCCAAGATCTGAGTGATTACCTCCTGGATATGATTCGACCCATAGAGAGCCAGGCCTTTCGCTGCAACAGTGGACCTCTCGCTGCACCTCCACCATGTCGCTGGCCTCCGAAGGAGTGTTGCTGATCAAGTCACCTCCCATCAGTTCAGCAATCGGGACAGCCTTGGATTTTTAACAGGCAGGGCCTTCACAAGCTTTAAGCAGATCCTTTAGGTACTGCATCTGTGATTAGTCTTTCAGGTCCCGGTGGTGGTTTGGATGTCCCACAGCCAAGGGTATTATCCAACTCCTTATTCCCTCTGGGTACCTCTGTCAATAGTACAGAACCATGTTCTGTGACCCCCACCGTATAATCCATTAATATAGACAAGACCAGTATAGAGGTTGTGAAAACAGAAGAACATTTATTGGACATTTCACATACTTATAAACAAATGTAGATCATATATTGATAGAGCAATACAAAGATAATCGGATTACAAATCAGACTTGACAGAGTTAATCCATTTAACCCCTGGCAACATCTAAGGACCCTAAATAAATCAATTTGTTGATTTTTATAGATGATGTCATCTTGACCCTTTACAAACCGCAAGACTCCAGGATAGAACTGAAGAAGAAGATGCAAATGTATTCAGATCTCTCAGGGTATAAGTTATAATTAGAGAAATAAGTGGCGCTACCCTTTAATATCCTGTTGAAAGATAAAGGGTATCTATCAGAAAATATGGGTTTATATGGGCTACCCAATATATTATTTATCTGGTGGTAAAGATTGAGGTAGATCATACTAAAACTGTGGAATTAAACTTTTTGCCACTTCTTACAACAACTAATAAACAACTTCTTGAATGGAAACCAGTGGGCTTGTCTTGGTTGTTGAGAATTAATATTGTGAAGTCGTATATATTGCAGCAATGGTCATAGATGTTACCGCTCACAATCCCTAAGCCATGGATAACCATGATGCAATCAGCTACGAATAATTTTATTTTGCAGTGAAAGCGACCACGGGTGGGATCCTGCCCGCTTTCTCTCAGGGCCACATAGGGAGTTGTGGGGCTTCCTAGCTTAGAGGTTTATTACCAGACTAATATGATTGCACAAGCAATAGCAACACAAAAAGTAGCTTTGAAGGAAGAAAGTGATTGAGCAAAATTCACTGAGGAGGCAAGAGTGAGATTTGTGGTTCTAGAGTTCAAAGACTAAACAAAGTATGTCATGGTCATGCACAATCATTAATGTCCTTAGTCATTTAGTGTCCTGCTGGGATAAACTTAAGAAGAGGATGAAACTGGTTAATAACATATCTAAAGGTTGTTCAGAAAGACTTCTGACTAAGTAAATTAAAGATCTGGATCTGAGGGCATGGGTCAAACATGGCATGACTAAAGATGATAATTTATATATACAAGGAAGAATTAAACCTGTTACCCAGTGGTGGGATTCAGCCGGTTTGCACCTGTTCGTGTGAACCCGTTACAACAATTTAATAGGTTCACCAAACAGGTGAAAGCTGGAGGTCCCAAAAAACAAAAATCGGTAAAAAATAAAAAACATGGGTACCCAGGGCAGCTGTCCAGGGCCCATTCATACCTGGGGGCGTATGGCAGCTGTCCCGTGGGCCCCTGCTGCCCGTGTGACTGTCTCACATGGACATGGTTCGCCACAGCCACCGGAAAATGACTGCAAAGCTACGGGCAACGATCAGCACGATCCAGGTACTTGGGAAGTTTGTTTCCAGAGAATAAAATGTTCATATCACTTTAATGAATAAACCGTTACAAGAAAATCCCATACATATCATGGGCCTCCCAGCCATAAAAGCACAGGTTATTTATATTAAATAAAAAAAAATTCAAAAGCAATTTATTTTGTGTACAGTATATAATTTGTCTTATCTATTAGGAGATACCATGTTAGTGCATTATTCTACTCCAAGTGCATCCTATATGATGTGGACTAAACACACCAGAGCACCTGTCAATCCAATAGTATGAAAACCCAAGCCAATTTTGTATTGGCAGCAAAGAATGAAATTAGAAAACTGTATAAAATAATATTAAAAAATAAACTCTATAGTTTACTTCACATTGTTGACTACCAATCAGTGGACTACCTTAATCACTCACCTTAATCACTCACCTGTCATCTCCACATCCAAGAAGATGACTAGTTGTAAATATAATATTATATAAAATATAAATCATATTACATATCATATGTCCAGTGTCCTTTACAGCAAGATCTCACCATCATACTTCACTGACACCCACCTCTATGCCGACCTGAGACCCCAACCAGAGACACTGCTCACACAGACATACAAATCATAGCTCCAAATAAGGTAACGGATTCATGTTCAATGTAGAAAACTATCTACATTAAACTGTTCCATCATATAAGCTACCTCTGGACGTCCTCTGTCCCAACCACTTCATATCACAGGAGGTATCGGCAAGCACGTGTAAACGTAAGCAATCTGATGATGCATGCACAACAACATATGTGGAATGAACAACTAGTCTTATCAATTTATATGTCCAAATTGCTTTATATATGTATATAGATTATTTGGCAGTATGCTCTTACTGCTAAAATTCTATATGTGCCAACATCTCGCCAGAACCGAAAACAGTAATTCGTGCAACCTTAGATTTTTCAATGACAACTTCTTCCCCTAGCGGGCAGAGGTAACACCTATAGTCATAGAGTGTATCTTCACGTGCAAGTGGCTACATTTTCTCACTGCAAATGATTGTGAACTCCATATCCCACAATTCTCAGTCAGCCTTTCAAAGAGTCATGAGATATAAAGCTCAAAATATACCTATCTGGCCAGTTATTTGGCCATATTTGGTTTCTGGATTTCGTCCTACTCATTAGGGGACCGTATGAACCCAAAATCGCCTAAAAAAAAAAGCTGAATTTACTTTGAGAATTGAAATGTAAATAATTTTTATAAATAGCTACCTTAATGCCATGGAAGTGCTGCTGCCAGTGGAAAATAAAATAACACGCATTTGCCCATCTTAAAGTCCTAATTTTGATGGAGGAGGGCATGCAAAATGCAGCCCGGCAGCATGTAGGAGGGATATACACATACATGATATATTCATAACTCTGCATTTTAATTTATTTTGTTTGTGCCAAAAAACATACCTAAGATTGTATTTTATTTTGGGGGCAGGGAATATGTTGTGTGTCTTTTATATATATATTTTTTTCTATAACCAATCTTTTCTATAGATTATTAGTTGAAACCTCTTGCATGGAAAGTATTCAATCAAATGGTGAAATGATACAATCATTGTCAATACAGTGGTATAGAAATATATCAGCACGTGTTCACTGTTTAAGTAGAATATTTATAAGAAAAAAAACTTTACCTAAGTTTTAACCCTTCCTTCTAATTTACTGGTGCGTCAGACATTTGTGGCTACCAAATCGAGAACTTAAGAACCATTAAAAAGTTCTAGTAAGTTGTTTTTATGATGTCATCACAATCTGGTTTAGCTTATGTACACAATCCGGATATTCTAGGTTACACTGATATCATATCAGAATTCCGCCTGCCACTACTGAGTATTTTGAGGCGCTTCCCAACCTGGGGTATCACGTGGCATATTAAGCATCTAATTATCATTAACCTATTAAACATCTAATTATCAGCGGCAAATTAAGAAGTTAATTATCAGTGGCAAATTAAGCATCTAATTATCAGTGGCATATTAAGCATCTTATTATCGGTGGCAAATTAAGGAGCTAATTATCAGTGGCAAATTAAGGAGCTAATTATCAGTTTCAAATTAGGAGCTAATTATTAGTGGCATATTATTGTTTAATGTGCTGACTCTTGTTTATGAAAAAATGTATTTGTTCTTTTTATTGTGTGTGCCTGAGACTGGACGAGCATTCTGAAAGTGTGAGTGACTATGCTATATTTGTTGTGCAGTTTGAGCAGGAGAGTCCTAGCCACACAGTTGTTGTGCAGTTTGGACCAGCAGAGTCGCCTTGAGAGTGGCAGAGCATCAGAGGCTGTGCCAGTCTTGCAGACTTGTGGAGTAAAAGAAGAGGAGCTGGTTATTTTAGAAGAGAAGACTTGCTATTCTGGTAATGCTATTTATTAATAATATTAATTGTATAAATACTTTTTAGCAGCAATTTCACTGAATAATATTTTTTTATTGTTTTTAATGTGTACTGCTGCTTGTTTATGACAAAAATTATTTGTTCTTTATTGTGTGTGCCTGAGACTGGGGGCACGTTGCTGACATGTTCAAGTGACATTTAACTGTCAGGATTAGTGAGGGCAAATGTTTGATCTAAGCAGTGTAAAACAAGTTAAACAGGGGTTGCTGCAATATTTATTTATTTGTAGGCCAGAGGGTTTCCTGTGTGATCATTTGGAATTTTGGACCTCTACTGAACACAATAACTGTGCTCCTCATCGATCACAGAAGTCACAATTGTGAATATGCCATTCCCATTTTATAAGACTACACACTTAATGGTAATAGTATTAGCAGTAGAGACAATAGTCATTGTTTGAAAATCTACAATTTTTTAGACTCTGCATCAACAATGCAGCGACCAAAGCTTTTATTACAGTATTTAATAATAAAAAAAAAGATATCTGATATTCCGAATGAATATCCCATGATGCTGGATTCGATATTGGTTATTTGAAAAATATTTTGTTTGCATTTTGCTCTGATGGAGCAACTGTAATAAAAAAGAAGAGAGGAGAATCGGGCGCTAGTGTTTGGACACTTCAATGTGAATGGATAAATAAAATAAACTCTATAGTGATGTGTGATATAGCGCATAAAACGTGCACACAATATCGACAAGGTCTTGTGCAATTATGAGTGTATAAACAGAAAATGATATGCTAACATAAAGTTGTGATTATAAAATGACAAGTGGTATGCAACACTGCAAAAATAACACCAAAGTGCTAAACACGTGTATTCAAAAATCAATAAAAAATTATACTTATGATTTTGATAGGAAATGCATCTGTGAATAAAAATACAAAAAAATAGTGCAATATGTACTGTACACATATACGTCAAATGATGGTCGTAAGAAAAGGACTCACAATGTATAGCTCCTTAGAAAACCCAGGAGCATGGAATCAGGTTAGTATATGACAGTGGAATACTTGCCCCCTTCCCAGGGATCACCTCCTCCAATAGGACATGGAATAATGGAGAACCTCTTAATCCAGATCCAGGGTATTCAGTAACAATTTATTCCACAGAAAAAACAGAAACTGTGATGTAGTGGAAGCAATCCACAATAAACACACAGATAAAAAGCAGGAAAAAACTCAGTCACTTGCTCCAGTTATCCGTGCGCCTCGGGGCTGGATGCAAAGTCCAAGTAATTAATAGTCCACACAGGACAAAGTTTTTGTAGTCTCCAAATTGAGAAGCAGAGCTCACCCAACGCGTTTCGTCCTTTGGACTTCCTCAGGGGATATGACAAAAACCGGAATTTATTCACCCTTATATACACTTCCGTATTGAAAACGTCATTACAGTTTAAATAATGAGCAAATGTCCGTACAAGTAAAAAAACACACATTAAAACACATTAAAAGTAGCAATATATAGTTCCATTCATAAAAAACGTTCGTATAATCATAAACCGAACTGAAAAAACTTTTGCGTTAGTTTAATACGAAAGCTATGTGTATTGTATTCATTGAATTCGTATTGCGCATGCGTATTGTGTTCGGATTCGGATAAAAAGACTCTAAGCCGAAAGATTGCAAAATCCGAGTGCGTTAAACCGAACAAGGGTAATGTATCCATTCATAAAATGTGAAAGCTATTCGTATGTGTTATGGGCGAAAAGTGACATAGTTCGTATTAGCTCAATTCGAATTGCGCATGCGTATTAGTTAAAACGAATTCTTATAGTATACAGATATTCCATGTGTTAGAATGAATGGAAATACCTTTACTACACCTGGAAGCATAACATAAATGCTGTATTTGAGACCACACCAATCTACATAACGTTAAGACTTCCTATAAAAGGATTTTTGACATAGATATAATATAAAAAAGGATAAAACAAAATATCTTGAGCAGAAAAAAATTTTTTAAAACATTTTTAAAAAACAATTTTTATTTATTTAAAAATAAAACTATTATTTGTAAAACATTTTTTTTATTGGTAAATGAATACCCTAAAAGACAATTTTAATTGTATTTAAGAATAAAACTATTTGTTATAAAAATGAAGAAAAATGGAATAATAAAAGAATAAAAGAATACCCCATTTTACACATATATACAAACTCTTATAAGAAAGCCCTAAGCTCGAAATCCAGATTTATTCCTTTAGGATTTAAGGTTTGCAAGTTATATATCCAGAAAGCCTCTCTCTGGAGAAGCTTCCTGGATCTATTGCCTCTTTTCCAGGTCTGAGGAATTGTCTCAATCCCCATGAATTTAATATTCTCTGGGCTACCTTTTGGGCACCCATGACAGTGGTTTGGCAGACTGTATTTAAATCTATCACATTCTTTATTCATCATTCCTAAATGTTCTAAAATACGGACCTTAAGGGGTCTTTTTGTCTGTCCTATATATTGTGCACCACAACCACATTCTACCAGGTATATAACAAAAGTGGTGTTGCAATTTATGAAACTTTTTACCTTATATTCTTTACCTGTAGTTTTAGATTGGAAAGTAGTTCTTTTTCTTATTTGGTGTGTACACGCCTTGCAATTACCACACTTATAAAAACCACTGGTTTTATTACTCGTGAGCCAGCTTGACCCATTGATCTTGGGTTCTGTTCTAATGACACTTGGAGCAAGGGCTGTTTTTAAATTAGGTGCCTTTTTAAAAATAACCACTGGTTTATCTGGTACTATAGGGGCCAAAATTTCGTCTCCCTTTATCACATTCCAATGTTTAATTAGGATTTGTCTGATCTGAGGGGCTGCTATATTATATTCTGAAATGAATGACATCCCATAATCACTTGTTAGTTGTCCATTTTTCCCAGTGTTAGGAGTTAGTATAGTATCTCTATCTGTTTGTTCTATTTCTTGTTGTGCTTTTTCAAGTATCTCTTCCTTATAGTTTTTTTGGATAAATCTCTCCTTTAAGATTTTGGTTTGTTCCCTGTATACTTCTACATCACTACAATTTCTTCGTATTCTTCTAAATTGGCCTTTAGGTATGTTATTAAGCCAATTAGGATGATGACAGCTTTTTTTATCTATATAATTGTTGCTGTCAACTTTTTTGAAGAACGTTTTAGATTTTAAAAGGTTGTCTTGAATATAGAAATTGAGGTCCAGAAAATCTATGGTTTCTGTACTCTGTGCAAAAGTGAAAATCAGTCCGTATTGGTTATTGTTAATATAACTCTTGAACTCTGAGAGATCTGTGTCTGTGCCTTCCCAAATGAAAAAGACATCATCGATATATCTCCTCCATAAGAAAAGATTTGTCTTGAAGGGGTTGGAGTCTCCCAGAAAATTCGACTCCCATGCTCCCATAAATAGGTTGGCATAACTGGGTGCAAAACGCGTGCCCATAGCTGTGCCGCGTTGCTGCAGAAAAAAAGATCCCTCAAAATAAAAATAGTTGTATTTCAATATGAAGTTGATCGATTCCATGATAAAGTCTGCTTGTTCTTTGTTCATATTTTCGTCTTTTTCCAAAGTATGTTTTATAGATTCCAGACCTTTATCATGTTCTATTGATGTATATAAAGCAGACACATCTGCAGTTACTAAGATATAGTTGGGTTTCCACATGATATTTCTCAAGGAATTGATGATGTCAGTACTATCTTTGATATAAGATGGGATATGTGGAACATATTTTTGTAAAAACGTATCCACATAATGGGATAGGTTGCAAGACATGGAGTCAATGCCAGAAATTATTGGGCGTCCTGGTGGATTTTGGGTATTTTTATGGATTTTGGGAAGGAAGTAGAAATATGGGACCACCGGATTGGGGGCAGATAGAAATTCAAACTCATGTTTGTTAAGAATGCCTCGTTCTTTCCCTTTGTCTAAGATATTGTTAAGAATAGTTGTAAATTTTAGGGTAGGATCCCCTTTAAGTTTTAGATAGGTTTTTTCATCAGCTAAAAGTCTGTAGGCTTCTTTAAGGTAGCCGTCTCTGTTCATTAGAACTACTCCACCTCCTTTGTCGGCTGATCTTATGATGAGAGATGTATTCTCTTGCAGTTCTTTTAGAGCCGCTTTCTCTTTAATTGTGAGATTTTGTTGGTTCTTCTTTTTGGAATCAATAGTTTCCAAATCTTTTAATACCAACTTCCTATAGATGTCCAAGTTTGTACCCCTTTCCACAAAAGGAACAAATGATGATTTGTCTCTAAGGGAGGTATGTTGAATTGTTGTTTTTGGAGTAGGGACATTATCATCCATGGATGAGTTACCTATCTTGTTTTTTGCGAACAGTCTTTTAATCGCTAATTTTCTTATAAATTTATGAGCATCTACGAATAAGTTAAATTTATTAGGAAGTTTTGTGGGAGCATATGTTAGGCCTTTGTTAAGTACCTTTTCCTGTTCTTTAGTAAGGGCAATTCCGCTAATATTAAAAATACTCGTTGTTAGTTGCGGTTTATTTTTCTGTATTCCCTTTCCTCTACAGCCTCTTCGGGTACTTGTTCCCATCTTTTTCTTTTTCCTGCATCTCCTATTCTTAGATTTGAGCTTAAAGGTAGGTTCTCGTCTCTTAGTTCTTTGTTTAGGGATGTATCCCTTTGTTTCGATCTCCTTTTCTCTGGTGTGGATGGTCTCCTCTCTAAAAAAGGACTTCTTGCTGGAATATCTCTGACATTTTTACTGTATACATTTCTCCTTTCTATCGGGGGGCTTCCCAGATATGGTCTATAATGTCTTCTTGAGTCGTGATAATTGTTGATTGGGCTTTTTTCGGACCTTCTTCTGGGAGATTGGGCCCATCTTTTGCGTCCTCTCCATTCACCCCCCTTGAAACCCATATATTCTGTATGTCTATAATGAGAATCCATGTTTGAGTCATATCTATGACCTCTAATATATGGATTAAATCTGAGAGTTCCTTCTTCTCTTTTAAATTGATTCCTTGCCTTTAGTTCTTCGTTTTGATTGGACAGATCTCTATCTTTCCTTTTCCAGTTTCTTTGGAGGCCTCTTTTATAATCTTCGCTATCTCTGAGGAACTTTCATTTTTTGTTAATCATTGTTTTGCCCTCTAGGTCATCTAGGGTCTTCTGGAGCTCAGAATCTGATCTCTCAAAATCACTAGTGTCCTGGAAGGGCAGCAAGTCTTTTTTTTTTTTTTTGTCAGGGTGTACAATTCAGGAAATTGCGAACATACTAGACCCAGATACTTGGAATATTGAAGAAGTTGTTGTTCCTTGGAAAGCTGCCGAAGAAAAGCTGGTTAAAATAGAAGAATTCTTTCATTATGAAATAAACATCAATGATTTTCGAGACTATATCGAAAATGTTCTAAACCATCACCACAACCAGGAGATTCCAAGTATTCCAAATATTCTGAATACCGTTGCAGTTAGCTCTGCAGAGGCAGAAAGAAGATTTTCTACAATGAACAATATATATTCAGATAAAAGAAGAGATAATGTTGCTAATTTAATGACGATTAATATAATTGGCCTTCCACTGGACTCCTGTGACCACACTCCTTCAGTTCAAACGTGGCAGATGACAACAGGGTGAAAAAGGGTCGTAATAAAGAACATGACGAAAATCAACTAGCGATTTGGAAGTATTTTAAGTAAGATAAATAATGAATCATTTTTTTTTACTATGTGGTAGGATTTTACCAATTTGTTGTTCTCTCTTTCATTTTTTATCACTGAATAAACTAGAGTATGTGTCTTTAAGAAGACACTGATCGATAACGCTACTTTACTTTAGCGTCAGGCATCAGTGCCTCTGCACACTGTGTTCATAGTACCTGGTGTCTTACTTTTCTCCCCTTCTATAGGAACCTCTACCTTTGGCCCCCAGCTTCAACTTTGGAGCAAGTCTATGAAGAATTCTTCAAGTATGTAAAAGGGAGGAAATAAACCGCATGATGAAAATCAGTTAACGATTTGGATGTTTTTAAAGTAAGGTAACTTATTTTACCCTACCTGCTTCGGTGCATTTTTAGTGTGTTCATAGTATTGTAAGGTGGAGCGTTATTTTGCTCTCTTTATACAGGAACCCTATCTTGTGCCCCAGAGATTCAACTGAGAACAAGCCTAAGAAGAATTCTAATAATAATTACCTGATTCTTGTTGATGACCTCAGACTTTCTCTATGCAAAAGACCTATTGCATTTTGATTGGATTAAAAATTGCAGAACTATTGGATTAAGATTCTGCATTGTCCTGATGGGATAACTTCTGCATACTATTGTTCAATAACTTCAAAGACTCTCCAAAAGCAAGTCATTTTTATATTACTTTGTTTGACATTAGAGAAAAAAATATTGTACCATGCTGCACATTACTGTAAGTTTTATTGCTGTGGAGTATAGCGCAGTGTGTGATAGGATCACAGACTCCACAGCAATAAAACTCACTGTAACATGCAGCATGTGAGTTTTCTGGCTTACACTGAGTGTGATACACTCACACTGAACATTACTATGAATATATATTTTTGTGTGTCTATATATATATATATATATATATATATATATATTTATATACACTGCACACTACTGTGAATATATATATATATATATATATATATATATATGAATATGTTTGTGTGTGTGTCATTTTCTGTCAATGAAAAATGTATGTTGCCTGGCAGACATACATTTCTGGGGAAATGGCCCTCTGCACAAAAAACTTGGACACCCCTGCCTATATAGCCTCGATTCAAGGTTAAAAAGCCGATTGCTGGTTTTCAGGATCAGGAAGGAATTTTTATCCTGTTACTCAGGTTTTTTTTTCTTCCTCTGGATCATTTGGCTTGGTCTTTAAAGTGTCAAATAAATCCATTATAATCTATGGCCAATTGGTGCCTCAAGTATATTATATTTGTACTTCTACCCCACCCCTATTACCTTCTCCCCCTGACAGTCCTTTTTGTTTACTCCCCCCTCCTACTGCACACAAGAGGGACATGTTTTATATTCTCAGGGAAATAGCTGACCTACCTACTCCACAAACCTTCACACCTGGTGACCTACATATACTCTCTTACAATGTCAAGGGTCTTAACACCCCAGAAAAGAGCTCCCACCTGATGAGAGAACTTCGACATCAGAAAACATCCGTGGCTTTCTTGCACGAAACTCATTTTTGTGGTTCATCCCCGGCACGTCTGACTTCTAGGGATTACCCCATTGGATTCTTTAGCAATGACCAACATACTAAAACCAAGGGACCTGCTATTTTGTTTTCCAAACATGTATCGTTCTTGGAGACAGCCCAACAGGTTGACCCTGCAGGCCGATACATTTTAATCAAAGGTACCTGACCCATACCTACACTTTTGCTAAAATTTACCTCCTAATACGCAAAAATACATTATGTTTGCCACTATCATGTCAAAACTCTGTACCTTCCAGGAGGGCCTTTTGGTCTTTGGAGGTGATTTTAATTTGGCCCTTGACCCGCTTCTTGACACCTCTACCAGGACCTCTTGAAACCCAATACGTGTCACACATCTGATTAAAAAACTATTATGGGAGGTGCAGTTAGTTGATTGTTGGTGGGCTCACCCCCCTCGGATAAGGATTACAGCTTCTACTCAAGCCCGCATGAGAGGTACACTAGAATAGACTGCCTTTTCATTACCTACAACCACCTTACCCTACTCAAACAAGCAAGATATGGCCTGAACATTCCCCCTTCAGTTGATGCTCCAGTCAGTGATCTTGACTGATTCTGTAAACACTGTCTCTACAAAAACCCCGTTGACTGACTATTTTTCAGTCAATGATATCCCTGAGACCTATCCCCTCATGGTTTTGGGAGACGCATAATGTGTCGCCCGAGGACACTTTATTAAAAAGGCCAATTCCACCAAACTCAAAATGCTATATGAACAAATAGCTACCCTTGAACTAGAACATAAGCGATAGCTGAACCCTGATGATTTCCAGAGGCTTTTGAGTCTCAGTCTTAACCTATCAAGATCTCGAAAGCGCCTAAGTGCCCGGGACCCGACTGTCTCCCCCTCCAATATTACAGGATATTCTAAGGATGCAGAAAAGGCATTTGCACTGGATTTTCCTCCTGGAAGTTCTAACACACATGAGCTTTGGCCCCTATACAGTGCTGTATTTACCGCAAAACATCCTAGGCGGATGCCTAGGGAGGCAAATTTTGGGGGGCGGCCCCCAAGCACTGGAAAAAAAAAACTAAAAAAAACTAAATAACCCGGCCCTTTAAAAAAAAAAAAAAAAGACCGCTCTTGCAGGCAGAGACGGAGGTGAGAGGTAATCGGAAGATCCCCCCTCACCATCGCTCTGCCTGCCAGGCTGCACGGGGAGCCGAACAGGCAGCACATAGAAACCTCCATGCTGCCTGTTCGGCTTACCTTGCAGTGTGACACGGAAGTGCCGACAGTCACGTGACGGGCGCGCTGACGTCATACAGGGGAGGCGAACAGGCAGCATGGAGGGACCATGCTGCCTGCCACTAGCCACCAGGGAAAGGTAAGTGCTGATGGGAGTCAGAGTATGTGTGATGGGTGACAGTGTGTGTGACTGATTGTGATGGGAGTCAGAGGGTGTTTGATGGGAGACAGTGTGTGTGACTGAGTGTGATGGGAGTCAGAGTGTGTGTGATGGGAGACAGTGTGTGTGACTGAGTGTGATGGGAGTCAGAGTGTGTGTGATGGGAGACAGTGTGTGTGATGGGAGTCAGTGTGTGTGACTGAGTGTGATGGGAGTCAGAGTGTGTGTGATGGGAGACAGTGTGTGTGATGGGAGTAGGAGTGTGTGTGTGATGGGAGTATGAGCTTGATGTGAGTCTGAATGTTATGTGTTATGTGGGGGTCATGAAATGGAGGTGATGGGGCATGTCTTAGGTGTGTAACTTGGGTGTGCAGCTTTGGTAGGGGGGTGCCCGGATTTTGTCTGCATAGGGCAGCACAAAATCAAGATACACCACTGCCCCTATAAGTTGGCTTGTGTCTTGTCCCTGCACTCACGACCCTTGGCTAGAATTAGGATTAATGAGGCATTATCTGAGGTGTTTACCATTTCTAATGGTACCTGCCAGGGATGTCCCCTAACTCCAATGCTTTTTATCCTCTCCTTAGAGCCCTTCCTAGAAGCGATACGCCACAATCCTGACATTGAGTAGTCTCCTTATAGCTGGCACTCACCACAAAGTTATGGGCTTTGTGGACAACCTTCTTTTTCTACTCACTAACCCCAGGGTCTCCCTTCCTATTCTTATACATGAGTTTCAATAATATAGGGAATTGGCTAATCTTAAAAAATAACTACAAATGCAGAAAGAAAAGTCCTGCGCTCACTCCCATCACTGGGCGGCTGCAATGACTACAGTACACATCAGCCCCAATATATAGTAAAAACAAAAGAAAAACAAGTTACCTGCGCTCTCTCCTTTATCCCTATGTATTTTTAAAACACATAGAGGTTTTTTAGTTACCTCCAATGGCCATGAGAGGATGAGCCCACCTGCCAACGTCAAGGCAGACCCCCCTAGGTGGGTCCTAACTCTAACCATTCACCTTGCTTCTTTGAGCCTCTGGCAAAAATCTCTAATGAGACAGAAAGGGGTATTTTTTATATACACCCATATACATTATTAACCCTTAATAGGGAACACATGGGATGGGCGGCTGCATTGTAACAAGGCTGAGTGATACAAAAAATGGATACAAATGCAGAAAGAAAAGTCCTGCGCTCACTCCCATCACTGGGCGGCTGCAATGACTACAGTACACATCAGCCCCAATATATAGTAAAAACCAAAGAAAAACAAGTTACCTGCGCTCTCTCCTTTATCCCTATGTATTTTTAAAACAAATGGAGATTTTTTAGTTACCTCCAATGGCCATGAGAGGATGAGCCCACCTGCGTTGATGCCCATTGTCTAGCCAACATTGTCAGCAATTGGAGAGGTATGAGGGTTGAAATTTTAAATTGCATTTTTCTTTACATATTTTTATTCTATTTGAAATTTGGTTACATGGGCAAGTACTGTGGTTGCAATTTTGGTTCTCATAACCTTTATTTGCAAGTAACGTAATGTATAGGTTAAAACAAATGAAGTCCCAGAATATCTACGCAAGTCCCAAAAAATAAAATAGGAAAAAGAAAATAGAAAGGGGGAATGAGCAGATGGGAAAAGCTGCTAGTTATATTAAAGGTAGTTCCCAGTCCATCCTTGTTAAAATCTTGAAAATCTTGATAAATAATTGTGCACAATAAAGGAAAGTAACAATGAGTGGCAAAAAATGTAAAATAAATGACAGAAAAGAGGGATTTTGAGAATTGTAATGAATAATAATACAAATACATGGTACACATAGAAATATGCAGAATTTCAAAGATTCACCTGCTCTATATTGTAATGAGCAGGCATTGACCAGGCACATGTTAGTCAGTGCTCGTCTGAACTTAAGTAATAGCACCACATGAAAATGAAAAGTCTTTGAAGTAGGTCTCAACATGGGTGAAGTGGCAAAACAGCTTGCACAAAGCTTGTACAAAGTGGGCAGAGTTATCATTATGTCTGCTTTGCTTCAAGCAGTGCCTTGACTGTCTAATGGCCAGTCCTTCCCATCTGTGGGCGCTATGGATCAGCAGCTCCGTCATCACACTGCTAATCCATGGTCCTTACTTAAAATATGACCCATATTAAACCAAAACCATTGTAGAGTTTAAAATAAATAAGGTTACGTGTAAAGAGTGGTTTTATTGCATTAAACACTGATTTTTTTTATCAGATTCACAACAATTCTGGGGGTTTTATACACAAAAAAATCAATAGTGTCTTTAGCATCAGCCTCACATCTGAAGTTTTTTACATTGATTGATTTGAAAAAAAAAAACATAAGCAACAGCAGTATGCTGATATCTTGTCAATGACATCACAAGATTCTATGATGCCATGTAGTTTTGATTCACATCATCACAAGTTCTGAGAGCGGTTAAGTTACAGGCTGATATATTATCAGACGTGATACATATATTGCAAGATGCCTAAAAGCCAAAGCTACAGCGTTCACACATCCAAACCTGATATGGAACATCGTATGATGATGAAGAGGAGCAGGGAGAGCAATGAAGAAGGAAGGGGCAGAAAAGAGAAGAGGAAGAAGGAATGTGAAAGAAGAGATCAGGGCAGCTGGAAGACGGTATGTAAAAGAAGAAGAGAAGAGGAAGAACAAGAAGAAGAAAATGAGAAAAGATATAAAACTGAAGAGGAGAGTAGACCAGGTACAGGATTTAGGAAACCAAAAAGTTGGTGATCAGTGTAAATGTTCACTTGTTCAATGCCATAGATAGTCTAGATCTAAGATGGTAGGACTAAGACTTTAAGTAGCAGTTATATGTATTTGGTATATGATTTAGTAATATGATGTTTTTTATTCAATAAGGAGGAAGTAAACACCATGATGTCGCTGGAACATCTGGGAAACCGACACCACTTTCAGCAGCATGCTTCAACTTTCATTCTGAGCTTGGAAGGGGCAATTTTGGAAAAGTGAGTAAACTATAATTTAGTATGGTATACCGGTGCATTTTTTGTGGTGGAAACTGGAGTCTAGTTAGGGAATGACATTGAAGTATAGTTTGCATACCTCTTAACTGACACTATTTAGTGCATATATTCCTCTATGTCCATCTTTTTTTTGCATGTTCAGAATTTTCATTTGTATAAGCAGGGGCGGACTGACCATGAGGGCATTCAGGCACTGCCAGAAGAGCGCCCCGTCACTGACAAGGTTGTGCGATCGGGGTGGGGGTCACCAGGTCACATGACATAGTCACGCAACATCACGTGACCTTGTGCAGCACTGTGTGAGCTAATGTTCACATCAGACTTCATTTTCAAACGCTGTCACATGCGTGACAAGCAGACATGACACTTGTGACAGGGCTCAGTAATGCAGACAGATGTGAGTGCTTCTCACACAGACCTACGTGCATGACATGACATTGCGCGATGACTTCATTTGACCCTGCAACCCCTGCAATGATGGTGATGGAGCAGATCCTCAGTGCAAAGATGAGGTAAATCCTGAATGCTGACTGGGTAGTGGGGGTGTCAGATTAGGAATTGTGTGGGTCAGATTAGTAAGTGTGGGGGTCTGATTGGGAAGTCTGGGAGTCAGATTGGCATGTTAGGGGGCACATTGGGAAGTAGGGGGGATATTAGCAAATATAATGTCAAACAGGGAAGAATGGGTCAGATTGAAAATATGGGGGTCATACCGGTAAGTAGAGGTCAAAATGGCAAATATGGGGATCATATTGGGAAGACGTCATCAGACTGGAAAATTTGGGAGTCAGATTTGTAAGAAGGGGTCAGATTGGCACCTTTGTGGTGAGATTGGTCACATTGGGTAGATGTGGGGCAGATTTGGAAGAAGGGGGAAGATTGTACTGTTTGGGGGTCAAATTACAAAAGGAGGGGGCAGATCTGAAAGTGTGGGGGTGTGATTGGAAAGATGGGGTGGGATTGTGAAGTGTGGGGGTGAGATTGGGAAGAAGGGGGCAGAATGGCACATTTGGGAGTCAGATTGGGAAGTGGGGGTCAGATTGGCAAATATGATGGTCATATTGGGAAGAAGTGGTCAGATTGGGAAGAAGAGGGTCAATGGTAATGCCTGAGGACACATTGTGTAGTGTGTGGCTTATTTGGAAGAAGGGGGCATATTGGCATATTTGGGGGGCAGATTTGGGTGGAGGGGGCTGATTTGGATGTTTGGGAGGATCGGTCAGATTGGCACATTTGGGGGGCAGATTGGTAAGTAGGGGTCATATTGGCAGGTCTGAAGTTTAGACAATATCTGGGGGTCATACAGGGAAGAAGGGGCAGATTGTAAAGTTTGAATGCAGATTAACAAGTGTGGGTGTCAGTTTTTGATAAACGTGGCAAAATGGGAAGTGGGGGTCTGATTGGTAAATATGGTGGTCATAATGGGAAGAATGGGTCAGATTGGTAAGTAGGGGACATATTGGCAGATCTGGGGGTCAGATTTGGAAGTGTAAGGGGATGCATTGGCAAGTCTGGAGAGGCTACATTGACAAGTGTATACATTACTGATAATTTTGCGATGTAATGCCATGTTTATACATTACTGCTGATTTTGCGATGATATGCCAAGTTTATACAGTGTGCCATGTTTTACTAAGTGTATGCTCTACATATCATTTAGACTGAGTGTGTTTGTATGTGTGTGATACTACGTTGTGAAACCAGCAGCATTGTGTGAGAGTGCAGGACTGGAAGAGAGCTGGCTTACAAGAGAGAGAGAGAGAGAGAACAGGGCAAGGCAAGAGAGAGCTGGCTTGTATTAGAGTAGGAGAGAGTGAGAGGTTGGGTGTGAGATGGCTTGGAAGAGTGAGAGTGGAACAGAGTGCAAGACTGGGAGAGAGATGGTTTGGAGGAGTGAGAGTGGCATAGAGAGATGGCTTGGTCGAGTGAGAGTGGGAGAGAGTGCAGGGCCTTCTCCTCACATTCAACACTCTTTAGTCAGAGCCGCATAACTATGTATGGGGTATGTGTGTTGGAGGGGGAGAAGGGGACAGCAATGTGTGTTTGTCATATGTGGCATGATAGAGAAATATGTATATACTTTCATTGGCATTATATAGAAATATTATGTATATATTTCTCATTGTCATGAAATAGAAAGATTTATGTATATTTTTATCATTGGTATGATATAGAAATATTATGTATATATGTCTCATTATCATGATATAGAAAGATTATGTATCTATTTCTTACTGGCAAGATATAGAAAGACTATGGATAGATTTCTCACTAACAAAATAAAGAAATATAATGGATATAGTTATCATTGATATGATAGAGCGATATAGATTATCGATATACTTACTTTGTGGGTGCTAAAGTTGAATTTAAAATGTATGTTTTAAAATATGGTTCTATTTATCCACCTTTTCAGTGTGAAATAGAAATGTGAATAAATAGAACCATTTTTTTTTGGGGGGGGAGGGGGGCTTGCCATGGGAAATACATGGGGCGGTACAAGGGGGCCCCATGCCCATCTATTGCCCTGGGGCCCCATGAGAGGTCAGTCTACCCCACTGGATACATTTATGATAGCACTCCAGAACAATGAAACTCACAATATAGGGTATTTAATAGGTCTTTGTATCTATTTGTGCAAATAAAATGCTTTAATATTCTTCTTTTTTTTGTTTTGTTTAATCTTTATTGGTTATTTTTATAAAAAGAACAAATTCATATTTCACATTATTACAATCACATACACAAGACTTCTAAACTATTCCATCTATAATACAAATTATATTTCACATGTTTCACCAAAGCTGAGAGATAAGGGAGGATCTTTTTATAAGTCCAATTATTAGGAGTTGTATTTGGAGCTCCAAGGGAGAGTGAAGAAAAATTAAGAGAAAATAAAAAATAAAATACAGGATAAAGTGGAGTAGAAGAGTGAAAAGAGGCGGAGAGAGGGGGAAATAAAAAAAACGGATTTATGGCTCCCATTGTTCCCACCCCCCATCCTTGCTTAAAAATTCAATGTTCCTTTTATATACAAAGCAAGTCAAGATATACTGTTCTTTCATACTCAACAGTCCACATTCACAACTCCTCATACATACTTCTGAACTAAGGGGAGTAGAGGGGAGTCAGGCCGCGGTATCCCACAGCAGTGGTCAAAATTAGATTTCCATATATAACTAGGTGTTACAAACAACTCACTGAGTCTATGGTATAGAACAAGTTTGTATCTCTGTATTTGATATTACATTCCCGGCAGACCATATTTTTCATATATGACAGCTGTATCCTCGTTTTGAATAAAAAATTGTCTCTCAGCTTTGGCCTGGAACTCTATTTGGGTTTTAATCCCTGGCCATGATGGGAGGTCTACCCTTTTCCAAAATCTCGCAATACATAATGTAAAAGTCAGTAGAATGTATATACATAAATAGTGGATAAACCTATCTGAAGTGGGGAGTTCAAAATGAAAAAGAAATGTTTGAGACTTTAATTCAAATGTATATCCACAAATGATGGAGAGGAGAGATGATATTTTTCTCTTGTATTGATCTAATTTTCTGTATTTCCACCACATGTGGTAATAATTGCCTGGTTCAGTCAAACATCTCCAACACAAATTGTTTGAAGCCTCTAGGAATTTAGCTAATCTGATCTAGATACCATCGGTGTAAGAGTTTGAAGAATTGTTCATGAAGGTTGACACAGTGCACCGCCCCTCTAGTATTCTTCCAGGTTTTAAACCATACCTGTGTTGGGAAGGTCAAATTAATTTCATCCTCCCAGAGCAGGAAGGCCTTAGGTTACTAAATTAGTTCACTAGATTCGAAGAATCTAAGAATTCTAGAGATCATTTTATTTGTAGTCCTAGACGTAATTATTTTTCCCCATGCATCTGGTTCTACTAAGGTGTTTGAAAGCAAGAAGGACTTAACTCTAAGATAATTAAAGAGTTCCCTAGATGGAAGACCAAATTTGCTACAAATAGCTGGAAAGGGGGAAATAGTTCCACCAATGTACAAATCTTCAATATATATTATTCCCTTATTAATCCATACCTTCAGGTCTAAGTTATTCACACATATAGAAACAATATACAGTGCAGCTTTCTTAGATATTTCTTTGTTAATTTTCAAGGTTTTTTTAATACGAAAAATTTAGGTCATAAGGTCTTTAATTAACGATGATTTTAAAATCGATTTTTTTGTAGTATTTGGGTATTAACCAGCACAAGAGTGCGGGATCTGTGTTACTACAATTTACCCTTTCTAAATGGCATAAATAGTAATAAATTGGCCATACAGCCACTGAATATATTCCAGTAATTCCCAGTTCATAGCCACATTTTTAGCCACTTCAACAAAAATAATTGTCGCTCTTTGGCAGGGTGGATTTGATTTAAATCATGATTTACCTAACTATTCAGTGAGAATTGGTTGTAAAGAATCATTCATGTTGGTAGTTGTATTCTTTAATATTTTCAACCAGATGAAGATTTCATATTTAGAATAACCTGTCAGATTAGTAAAACAGCTACATCAGGACTGATTTAAGTTTAATAGGTGAATCACACATATTTGGAGCACTAATAAAAAGACATGTGCATTCGTTTTCGGACTAATGCATTTTCGTCCGAAAATGGCATTTTCGTCCATTCGTCCGAAAAACGAATAACGAAAATGCTAAACTAACGAAAGCCGAATTAACCAATGATTAATAAACGAAAATCATTTGTCCATTCGTCGATTCATGCTATTGACATTCTATAAACCGAAATAGAGTCGGTTTATAGAATACCAATAGCATTACATACATTCCATAAACCGACATAATGAACGACTTTCGGTTTATGGAATGCATGTAATGCTATTGCTATTCTATAAACCGAAATAGAGTCCCGATTCATATGAATAGGTCAATTGACCTATTTGTATGAATGGGGACTCTATTTCGGTTTATAGAAAGCCAATAGTATTACATGTATTCCATAAGCCAAAAATCTATAAACCGAACGACATTCGGGTTATAGACTTTCGGTTTATAGAATACATGTAATGCTATTGCTATTCTATAAACCGAAAGTCTAAAGAATTTCTTATGAATGGGGACTCTAGTTCGGTTTATAGAAAGCCAATAGCATTAGATGTATTCCATAACCCGAAATTCTATAAACCGAACAACGTGGTAAATGCTCTGTATCTTTGAGTTCATCTTTATGTCTATAACTATTTCATTCAGTAATAGACAAATAAAAGGGTTGGGCAGGTTGTGGGTAGGGGTACTTAGCACTTGGGTCCTCTGGTGAACATTACTGATGATATTGATGGATGACAGTTTCAACCAGGCACATGTTCAAAAGTATGCCAGGCCAGGGCAGTCTTTAATATTGATTGGAACCATGGACCCTGCCACCACATGTATAATTGCAAAATGTATACCTTCAACTTATGCAACACTGCAATACAAGCCCTCAGTGCCTGTATTACGTAAGTATACAATGATATTAGAGAGCACTTACATATGGTAAGCAGCAATTGACATTAAAATCCAGCTATTACAGTAATGATATGTGGCACTGATATTATAATTATAAAATGCATATTTAATGTTTGTTGAGATATGTTAAAGAACATGAAACAAATGACAGAATGTTTCTTAATAAAGATGTATTAATTTAACAAATCATTTTGCTGAAGTACACATAGAAACATAGAATATGTCAGCAGATAAGAACCATTTGGTCCATCTAGTCTGCCCAATTTTTTGGAATACTTTTATTAGTCCCCCGTTCCCGGTCTTATAACTAGGATAGCCTTGTGTCTATCCCATGCATGCTTAAACTCCTTCACTTCTGGTGGAAGGCTATTCCATACATCCACTACCCTCTCAGTAGAGTAATACTTCCTGATATTACTTTTAAATCGTTGCCCCTCTAATTTAAGACTACGTCCTCTAGTTGAATAAAGAATGGTTACTCTCTCAAACTGTAAGACACAATAGAACTCAACCATTGCACTGCATGGTATTGTATCATTTGATAACATGTCAACATAGAATATATAGAGTGGTTACTCTCTCAAACTGTAACTTTTTTTTAGCACCACAGGTCCCTCCCACTATCTCTCATCACACTCCGTCCAGCACTACTTACACCTCCCACCTCATTACCTTGCCCTTGGACTAGGTACTAATCCCTGGTGGTCTGGTGGGCTGCAGGGTTCTGTGCTTGCCGCAAACAGCACAAATGCCTTATCATGGGGTCACATGCTGCACAGGACAGTAATGAATCAGAACATTGTGCTCGGACAATGTATCATTCACAGTTTTATAAAGCAGTGAAAAATAGCTTTAAACATATAAAAAGAAAACACATTTCTGGGTTTAGTCATGTTGTTAATATAAAATAGCAACAAGTGTTCTAATACATGTTAAAACATAACCTTTATTAGTTATTAACAATCTTAACCCCTTCACGACAATTCCCATACATGTATTGGCCCGCAATGCAATACATTGCCTTTAACATGGCACAGTCACTGCATTTAGAACCATCATTGTTTTCCTGTAAGGTTTATAATTGAGGCTATACAGGAAAGCAAAAAATAAATAATCTACCAAAGTGGCCAACTCTGGAGTTAGGCTGCCCAAATGGTAACGTCAGTCCTCCACATACACTTCTAAGGGGATTACTTCAGTTTATTTTGGAGCTATTTTGAGAGGACCTCGGGTATATCAGAAACAGCCAAATTCCTCCCAAAATGGCCCAAGCATAAATGAAATAAAATAAGTAAAATAATGTATTATATATAGATAACAATAAAGTAAATGAATATAACATAATCTAAAATATACTGTTTTTAAATTTAGACATGCTGGTTCAAATATGTATCATTAATAACTCATCATGTAAGAAGACACCCAACAATGTTGGTATTTATACCCCATTTCCCCTCCCTTTGTATAATCTCTCTTTCATGGGGAAATCGCAATATTGAGCAGCCAAATAGTTTATTTCTCTGCAATTCAGCTTTATGCCCCAATCTGGCCTGAATTTGGGCCATCTCACGGCATACTGAGTTGACTTTACTGTCTACTAAACATAACTATGTGTTCTATATCTCACTTTGACCTCTTCTATTCCTTTTTGCCTATTTCAGGTGATGCTGGCCTCCACCAGAAACTCCAGGAAAATTGTTGCAGTGAAGATCATCAGAAGGAGAATCAATCACGATAATTCCAGCAGCTTAATGAAAGAGAGGAGAATCCTAGCTGTGGCTAATGGGAGCCTCTTTCTTTGTCACATGCATGCTGCTTTTCAATCTGAGGTATGCAGTGGTTTATTCATAATATTCATAGCTAGGACACTAGTGATGAAAAATGGTGGCATTATAGGAGAACATCTTGTTATTCAGGTTTATAGAATTATATTTGGCGGCACATCTTACTTTTATACAGTGTGAAGCCTTTTCTTTCGTAAATTTTTTTATTACAGTTTTACAATTCAACATTTATAACATATAACATTAATTTCAATAATATTATATCTTTGTATAAAACAGACAACATTTAAAATATATCACACAACATAACATACACCAACATAACATAATACAAACCAAACCTAGCCAGAGTTTCTTTTCCCTCAATTTCCACCAGATGAGGGAGGAATAAGTTAATAAGGTGAGAGGGTATGACTTTAGAGAGGCCTCTCCAATCTATTCATCCCTCTTCTATATCTGTCCTAACATTCGGGGTTGTCATCTTTCCCTAGTTAGTAATCTATTTATTCATTTATATATTTCTCCTATACAGCCCATCCAGAATTGGCTATTCTCCATATTAAGCTGATAGGAAATCTTTTGATTTCAATCTCTTTCATGTGGAAGTTTCTATCTTCTTCCATGATCTCGCAATTAGGGCTTTAGCTGCTATTAAAATATGTGCTATAATATAAGTGTCATTTATACTAGTTTTAGGCAATCCTAGGTGCAAGAGTGCAGTTGTCGGTCCTTGAGGGTACTAAATACCACCTAACTATCAACTTATATTGGAGTTCCATAATGTTTAAACAATAAATGTTCTTTTTTATCTATGGGATGATGTTAAGCCAGTCGGCAGGCAGAATTGCCGATCCAGTATCTATTTCCCATTTATTTATTAGGTTAGCTATCTGCCTAACCATTGTCAGAACTTCTTGTTCAAAAATATCGCCCTGTATCAAATCTTTAAGGTTATTTACAGGATTCAATAATTCTTTCAAACCTCTTAATTCTTAATTAGATATTTAAATATATCCCTTGGGACTAATGTCTGAAATTATTTTATTTTCTTATCTAATAATTAATATATCTGAGAAACTATTTTCTATATTGTGATCCAAGAATCTAATATCGCAGCCTCTCCATATCTTTTTACACCACATTAGTCCATATTCTGATTTAAGGTTCTCCCAAAATCTGAGAATTGTTGCAGTGATATAGTTCTTTTTCCCAGGCCTATTAATAGAGGTCTTGAATTTTTGGGGTCTGTCCACAGTAGCATATATAAATCAGGTACCCCTATTTATCTCCATGATTCCTCCCCCTCTTTATTAAACCATTTGGAGAGATGTTTAAAAAGGGCCGCATTGTGATAATTTTTTATATAACCTCATAAAAAATACTGTAGAAACCATCCTGGCCTGGTGCTTTATTATTCTTAACTTTATCAATTGCAATCTTTACTTCTATTTCTGAGATGGGTTTATTTAGATCTTGTATCTGGTCATCTACTAGCTCAGGTAATTTGCATTTTTCCAAATACTCTTGAATTTGGTTTTCTTTCTTTCTTTTTTATTTTTGAATATCTGGATATGGGATGAATATACATCTAGAGGGTTTTCTTTTTTCTATTAACCTTGAGAAAGATATATATCCGACAGGGATGCCCCTTCTATCTTTCTAGCCCGTGTGGCCATTTTAATTAGATGTCCTCTAAAGACATACTTAAATGTGCACCAGATCTTTTCATGTGGTATCTCAGGGGTCATGTTCTCTTTAAAGAAATATTCTGTCAATTCTTTGATGTATAGTCTATTTTCTTCAGTTTCTAATCATCTATTGTTCAGTCTCCATAATGTATAGGGTTCACTATATTGTCCCTCCCCTATTTGCCAGACTAGAGCATTATGATCTGCCCATGGTATCTCTCGAATGTCCACTTTATCAATTCTTTTTAATAGATTTGGGTCTGATAGACACAGATCTATTCAGGAGAACGAGTTATGGACTCTTGACCAGTGCGAAAAATCATATGTATCTGGGTGAAAAGTCAGCCATACATCATGGACGCCATTTTTCTTTATGAACATCCTAAAATTTTGGGCTTGTCTCATCACCCCCTGTAATAAAGTGGCATGCCTTGGTAGTTTTTTGTCTAAACTTGGCTCTATGACCATATTGAAATCCCCTGCCCAAATTATTGAGCACTTTTTCACCTTTTCCATTCTCTCTATTGCTTGCGTTAATGTTTTCATTTGTGCATTGTTTGGGGCATATATATTAACCAAAGTAAATAATTGTTGTTATATTTAAGTATCCCTATGTTATATCTTGCTTCAGGGTCATTTTCCAGATATATGGTTTTAAATTGTAAGGCACTGGTTATCAGGATTGATACTTCCTTCTTCTTTTCATTCTCCAGGGAGGCTGAAGACACAATTATGTATCCCCTAAATTTCATTTTTTTCAATATTTGCTTTTTTCCAGTGGGTCTGAGACATACATATTTTTTTTCTTTTTTGAGTAGATCAGTGAGAATTGCTCTTTAATAAGGGGAATTCAAACCCTGAATGTTTAAAGACAAAAATATAATCATTATCTAACTTGTTTCCCATCTCCACCCTCTCCCATCCCCCCCTCGATTGTATCATATCCCAGGAATACAAAAAAAAAAAAATGTAATGTCATAAGATCAATTACAAAAACACACAACTAGGATTATCAACTGTCCCCCCCCCCCCCCCCTTCGTCTGAGGCCTTGGCAAATATGCCTCCGCCCTTCAGTGAGTAGAACTTATTGTACATACAGTGAAAAGGAAAGTTATAAAACCTTCCAGCTTGAGGGCATGTTGCGAGATACTTATTAAGCCTTCTAATACGGTTTAAAAATATTAAGCATTTTTCTAACTTCTATGGGCCCAGACTCTGCAAAACTAGAAAGGGCTATAGTGGAGGGTAAAATAGTAGGACCAGGGAAGAAAGCTCTATTAAGCTATTAAATCATTGTGAGAGGGGGAGAGGAAGAAGAAAAAAAGTGAAACTAAGTTACTCAATATAAGAATAATCAAAGCAAGAATACAAAATAACATTAAATAAAAAAACATAATATTTTATCATGATATCAATATATACACTTTAATTTACATCAAGTTTTAGTTTCAGATCAAAAACTCAAAGTTAGATGTCAAATTAAATATGAAGTGCAATACTCCTTTAACTATTCCAAGATTCCAATGTGTTGTTCTTCAGCATATGATATTTTTGCACTCCCCGTTGCCACTAAATCACAATAATACATGGAGTATAAATACTTGAACTTTTGGCAGCATTTAATCTACCCCAATATGTGATTCATGATCACAATAGCCTCCTCTGGCTACAATATGTCTGTCTACAATCTGGTACTAAAGCCATACTCTCTTGCTTACCATATAAACACCTCATCCATACCTCCCTTCCACTAATATGGCCTCTTCCCACACCATTAACGCCATTACTTATATACTGTTAACTTGGGGGCTGTGTATCATGATTCATGCTGCTGTTTCTGTCATGTAAAATTTCCCAATTTGACATTACAGTTCCATGCATTCTTCGTGTTAGAGCACTTGGCAGGAAGAAACCTTCTATTTCATTTGCAACCCACCGGCTACCTGGAGATGAGTCGAGTTGTGTAAGTAATGGGGGGCAACGGGGAGCATCTTTTTTGTGTTGTGTTTAACCTGTTTGCAATGGTAGGATGCACTATGCTGTCCACAAAACCAGTGTGCCTTGCTGACCGTAAGACATACTTTAAAAAGATTTCTCCCATTAGAGATGGGTTGGAGAGTAATCCAATAGTAATCTCAGTTTGGGACCAAACCCCAGTGTCATTTTTCAATTGAGCTGCTCTTTTGTAATGTAAGATCCATTGCAAATATATGTGCATGAAGTGTGTATATATAATCCAGCATGAGCCTTATTAGCTCACAGATGAATATAGTAACTATTGAACTGAGGCCATTTCGTCCATTGCTGCATTTGTTTAATTATTTCAATTCGTATGAATAGAAATTACATCTATGTTCAATACATAATATAAATATGGGGAATTCAGATGATAGAGCCAAATTCCCACCGAATTTCATCTGAAAACTAACGGTAATGTCACCTAAGCTCAATAGTATAGGGTTAGGGAATTTGGATGAAAGAGAAAAATTTCATCCACACCTTATACTATTGAACTAAGGCACAATTTTCATGAATTTTTGGATGATGTTTGGTCGTAAATCGATTCTTTCATCCAAATTCTTATGCTATTGAACTTTGGTGAATTTTTCAATTGTATGAAATAGCAGCATTGTGAAAAATATACATAAAAAAATAAGTTACCACTAGGTTTGGCAAAACATTACAACAAAATTGTTGTATGAAACAAATTAAATACACCAGGTTTTCTGCTTTTTAAACATGTGTGCTTTTGAATTTTGGAATGGATACTGCAATACTACCCCAAAATGTGAGCTAAGCAAACAAAATCAGTCTTTAAAAATTTGGAAACTTGGTTATGGTTTTTGCCCTCTAACACTCCAACAGCATGCCACACCAATGTATGTGTGATATTTCTGCAATAGTTCCTGTATATGTTTTAGAGGTTTTTCTATAGCAGCACCTGACCTGAGAAAGAAATCCTATGGCAGTGTTTGTGAAAAAAATACAGCAAAAAAAAACTACCTCTACCTAACTTTGGAAAAATGTTGTGGCAAAACTGCTATATAAATAGCTACCTCAAATGAAATCACCCAGGTTGTCTGCTTTACCAAGAATATATGCTTTGGTGGGGGCATTTTGGAATAAGTCACTGCAATACTACCCAAAATGTTACAAATAAATCTGTGAAAATTCCAAGTTTGGAAACAACAGAATGCTATTTAGAATTTGTGCCCTCTCACTCCCCAAAAGCATGGGGGCATTGGCATTTGTGAAAACATTTTGAAAAAATAAACTACCCATTACTTTGGAAAAAATGTTCTGGCAAAATGGCTGCATGAAACATCTGAAAGTATTCCATATCAAATGCCATGTGCATTTAAAAAGTTTATAGAATATTTGACACTAAAAACACAGCATAGCCTTGAAAATAGAAAACAAAACCTGCATCTTGGAAACATACGTTTAGATCTTCAGATATTTGCCATGTAAGTGCCAAAACATAATGAACATTAAACGCGTTTAGTCTTTATCTTGTCTCACCGTTCCTGCTCTATGTTTTTTATCAACTGTCGTGAAGGACCAATACAATATTGATACATGTTTTCACCTTATGAAGATCAAGCCTCTTTCTTTCGGGATGTTAAGCTGGCACTCCCTTCGTTTTTTCCTACCTGTGGTTATATGAAGTCAACCTATAGCTGGCATGACATCACCAGCATTGTTATACCACAAGAGCTGTTAGGACAGTATATAAAATTATGTTTTTTGGCCAGTTCTGGGCATATTACGTCAATACTATGGTGACTGGTGCAAGCTGCAGTTACAGTATGTACAGGAACATCTTCACTGGATTATCATGGAGCAAATACATTGTGGTGTACTGAGGTAGTCCTGAATATGCATCAATTTGGCCGAATTGGGGGGGGGTGGGGTGAATTCCGCTGAACTTCAGCTATTCTATGTGACCAATTATGGATCAAATTTGTCAATTTCATCCCCCACCCCCCTTGCCAAATTCGGAGTGAACATTTGTGCCTTTGTGGTATAGTGAAAACTTCAGAGTACTTGGCTGGATAATTCATAGGATTCCTTCTATTTCAGATCAAAGAAGCCCTTGTTTTGTGAAGAAATGATCGTTGGTTTAGCTACACATGGGTTCCCTCATTATTTTCCCTGGTGCTGTTTTGAAGCTTAGTTGCATATTTTTTCAGATTAATGACATACTAGAAGAAAAACTTTTGGAGATAAATTGTCTTATTTATGGCAGAATATTATTAGAAAATTTGTGAGTGCATAAGATACACATATATATATAGTCATCATTGATGTGTTGTTTTTAAACTTTTCCCACATGTGATTCTGCGCTTCTCCAACTGTATACCTGTAAAGGAACCCATATATAATAAATGAGCCCTGTGCAGCTTACTCCCGAATAAACAGCCGAAATACGATGCAACGTGAATATAAAATCCCAGTTCCCCAAACATGAGCCGAGACTTCATGAAGGGGTAAAATCAGTGTGTCTTTAATCAGCTTTCAAATCATTATTTTTATGCTCTGCCAGAACTCCTCCCCACATCTGGAGAGATAAATGGATTACAGTATAATCCCAACCCAGCTTCCCCCAGCACACCAAATACAGTATCAACTCCCAATGAAAACTAACATTAGCATTATAATTACATTAAAATAGCCCTGACTGATAACCCTAATTAAGATCCCCTCCCTTGAACTCTTAAACCAATTACCCCTAATCCATAACTTGCCAGGATGTCTCAGGCTATAGCCCATTGTCCTATTGTCTCTGGGATACATCCTGAGACACCCTGGAGCCATCTCAAAACCAGCAGGCCATTAGTAATGCAAAAACTCACAAATGGAGCTAAATTTGTATATACAACAAGTGGACATAACAGAACTCTCGCTTTCGCCACATAGCTCCCCCTTAGTTCCATGGGACGGCATACCCGCCTAGACCCTAACGGGTTGGCTTGGGGATGTCCGCTGTTAAACTTTGTTTTTCCAGTTCTGTTTGCCGGGATAACCCATCTGCGTTGGCATTCTGCTTTCCTGGCCGGTACTGCATTGTGAAATTATAGGGTTGCAGTGCCAAGCTCCATCATTGCAGTCTGGGGTTATCTCCGGCTACTCTGTTGAGCCAGATGAGGGGGTTATGATCCGTCATAACCGTAAAAGATTGTCCATATAAATAAGGCTGTAATTTCTTCAGGGCCCAGACTAATGCCAAACACTCTTTCTCAACGGTGGCATAACTGACCTCTCTGGGTATAAGTTTTCGGCTCAGATATGCTACCGGATGCTCCAGGCCATCGTCCCCCACTTGACTTAACACGGCTCCCAGTCCGAACATTGAGGCATCTGTGTGAACGAGGAATCTTTTAGTGTGGTCAGGTGCCGCCAATACAGGGGTTTTACTTAACGCAAGCTTGAGTTTCTGGAAGGCCTCCTCACACTCCGGAGACCATACTACTTGCCTAGGTAACGACTTTTTGGTAAGATCGGTAAGGGGTTTGGCTGTGGCGCTATAATCTGACACAAATTTCCTATAATAGCCAGCTGTTCCCAGAAAGGCCATAACCTGTGTCTTGGTGCGTGGTTGGGGCCACTGCGTGATAGCCTCAATTTTAGCTGGCTCAGGCCTCTGCTTGCCTGACCCTACCCTATGGCCTAGGTATTGGACCTCGGCCATGCCTACATGACATTTTTCTGGTTTCAAGGTTAAACCTGCCTCTTGAATTCGCTTGAGTACTACAGAAATGTGCTCCAGGTGGGCCTCCCAAGTGCTGCTGTAAATAGCTATGTCATCTAGATAAGCACAGGCGAAGCCCTGAAATCCCTCTAAGAGCCGGTCTGCCATCCTTTGAAAAGTAGCTGGGGCATTCTTCATCCCAAATAGCATGACCTTAAATTGGTACAAGCCAAATGGGGTGACGAATGCAGACTTAGGAATAGCATCAGGCTCCAAGGGGATTTGCCAATACCCCTTGCACAGGTCAATAGTGGTAAAGTAATTACCCCCGGCCATACGGTCTAATAACTCATCTACCCTGGGCATGGGGTAGGCATCCGTGACCGTACGGTCATTAAGCCTGCGGTAATCCACACAAAACCGCGTGGTACCATCTTTCTTCGGTACTAATACCACTGGGGAGGCCCAAGGGCTCTGCGAGGGTTCTATAACCCTTAGATCCAGCATCTCCTGAATCTCTTTTAACATGCTATCTCTAACTGCCTCAGGAATTCTGTATGGTTGCTGTCTCAAAGGTACTTGACCTGGGGTCTCCACCCGGTGGACTGCCAGCGTCGTGTAGCCCGGGAGAGCAGAAAACATATCCCGAAATTCCCGTAACAGCTGAGTAGCCTGTGCCCTTTCCTCTGGTTTCAACTCCGGTCCTAGTCCAACCTGCTCCACCCCGGTGGGTTCTTTGTGGAGCAAGTTGGGCAAGGGAATACCCTCATTATCTTCAAGTGCCGGAGCGCATACTGCAGAGACTTCCTCTGGCCTCTCAAAGTAGGGTTTCAACATATTAACATGAAAGGACCTGCGGATCCTTTCATTGTTACAATCTGTTACTATGTACGTAGTGTCGCTGACCCTGGCTAATACTTTGTAGGGCCCTTGCCAAGAGGCCTGTATCTCATCTGTTTTGGTCGGTTTGAGGACTAACACTTTTTGATCTATCTCTAGAATACGATCTCTAGCTCCCCTATCGTACCAGTGTTTCTGACGTTGTTGAGCCGCCTGCAGGTTTCCCCTTACCGATTGAGTAAGCGCCTGCAGTCGGTCTCTCAACTCTAAAACAAATGGTACTATCGGCGTGCCTGATTCTCCCATATCCCCTTCCCAGTGCTAGCGGACCAGGTCCAGGGGTCCTCGGACTCTCCTTCCATATAACAGTTCGAAAGGAGAGAATCTGGTGGATGCCTGAGGTACCTCCCGGTATGCGAACAGGAGGTGGGGAAGGAACTTTTCCCAGTTCCGCCAGGTCTCTGTGAACGTTATTAGCATCTGTTTTAGAGTGCCATTAAAACGTTCGCAGAGCCCGTTCGTCTGGGGATGATAGGGAGAACTCAGTATGGGTTTTACTCCGCAGCTCTGCCAGAGCTGCTGAGTAACTACCGCTGTGAATTGGGTCCCATGGTCGGATACTATTTCCCTAGGGAACCCAACTCGAGTAAATACTTTGATGAGAGCTTCAGCTACAGTTTCAGCAGTGATATTAGGTAAGGCTATAGCTTCCGGGTAGCGTGTAGCATAGTCCACCACCGTAAGAATATATTTCTTACCCGATGGACTAGGGGTCCTACCAAATCTAAGGGGTCCTACCAAATCCACTGCCACTCTGAAAAAAGGTTCCTCTATTATGGGAAGAGGTCTTAATTTCGCTTGGGGGTGGTCACCCCTCTTTCCTACTTTTTGGCATACATCCCAGGTTCTACAATAATTTTGTAAATCTTGGGTAGCACCTGGCCAAAAAAATGTCTGAGTCAACCTATCTCGGGTTTTCTTAATCCCTAGATGTCCTGCTAAGGGTATATCGTGGCTAATCCGTAATAACTCTGCCCTATATTTGCGGGGTACCACTAACTGTTTTTTCATCACCTGTCGGGTTCCTCCTCCCGCCCCCTCTGTTATCCGATATAGCAAACCTTTTTCCCACTCTAACCTTTCCTGTCCTACGTCTCCCTGGGGTTTATCTGCCTCCCTCCTGTACCCACTTAAAGTGCTATCCTCCCTCTGAGCCTGCCCAAAGTCGGTGGGAGTGCCCCAATACATGTTAGGACTAGAATCTACAGAAGCATTATTAGTGCCTACCAGGTCATCCGTGGAGTGTGAGGTGTCCATAGCTCGTGCCTGTTGTCTGGTTGTGACTGGGAGTGCTCCTGCTGTAGTCGGCTGTATAAATTGAGAAGTCAAGCACCCCAAATCGTTTCCCAGCAAAACCTCCGCCGTAAACTCTGGCATGATGCCCACCTCCACAGCCTTAGCCCCGGTGCCCCAGTCAACGTGTACCATGGCAGTGGGTAACTTGTGAATAGCCCCCCCCGCCACCCTTACAGCCACGGAGCGTCCAGTATGTTGGGATGGTTTGACACGGTGTGGTTGTACCAGAGTTATCGTAGCTCCAGTGTCTCTCAGTCCTCTGGCTTCCTGCCCATTAATTCGCACGGTCTGTCGATGGTGCGCCCGATTGTCATCTGCTGCTTGAACTGGGTTGACCTCGTATAGCATGGACCAATTCTCTGAATTAGTGTGGTCACCCCCTTGCGTAGAATAGTTGTAATCCTCTTGTACACAATGAGCAGCTGCTCTCGTTGGTGGGGCTGGTGCTCGCCCCCATCGATCAGTATTACGGTGTGGACAGTTAGGTTTTATGTGTCCCACCTGCTTACACCCAAAACACATCGGTGCAGTTTTCTGAACCCCAGTGGAAGTAGGTTGACTCACCGGTGGTACTGGTTTCGGTTGCGGTGCTGGAGCTTGAGCGTGATACCGCGGTCGAAATCCTGAAGCTCCACAGTTGTGATCTATCTGTCTGCTCTCATGAAATTCATCTGCTAGACGTGCTGCCTCTTCTACTGACAGCGGCTTTCTGTCTCTGACCCAATCCCTGGTATCTGTAGGAGTGTGGTCAAAAAACTGCTCCAATTATAACAATTGTAATGCATCCTCCAGTGTAGCCGCCTGGCATCCCTGCATCCAGTTACTGGCAGCGCTGTGCATGCGGAATGCCCACTCTGTGTAAGAGTCTTTGCCCTGCTTGCGGAGCGACCGGAATTTTCTCCTGTGTGCCTCCGGTGTAACTGCATAACGGGCTAACAAAATATCCTTCACTTTTTCATAATTTTGCATGTCCACATCAGGTACCGCTCTAAAGGCTTCTGCTGCTCTGCCTGATAGCTTGCTGCTCAATATTGCAGGCCAATTAGTTTTATCCACATTTTCTAATACACACTGTCTTTCAAAGTCCTGCAGATAATTATCAATATCCATTTCGCTTTCTATAAAAATTTTAAAAGCAGCATAATTTATCTTACGTGGACGCCCCACAGATGATCCTGGTAGTGACAGTATATCCATTTGTGGTGATCTTTCTCTGGTCTCCCGTGCTTCCCGGCGACTCTCTGCTTCCGAAGCTTGTGCCATGATTTGTACCACAATCTCTGGTGCAGTATTCGGTCCTACCAAGCTGAGTCTCCATCTCACATCTTTCTGAAACTCTGTTTCTTCTGCGTTCGCCATTTGTACCTCGCTGGTTCGGTCGCTCTCCAGTAATTCGGCTATTATCGTGGCTTTCGTCTTGTTGCTTGCCACTATGCCTCGAGCTTCCAGCAGTTCTTTAAGTGTTGTTCGTTTCAGCCGTTCGTATCTATGCGCCATTCACTTCCTTTTCTGTTAAATGAAATACATCCATTCGGGAGAAATCCCGCCGCTTGCCACCAGTGTAAAGGAACACATATATAATAAATGAGCCCTGTGCAGCTTACTCCCGAATAAACAGCCGAAATACGATGCAACGTGAATATAAAATCCCAGTTCCCCAAACATGAGCCGAGACTTCATGAAGGGGTAAAATCAGTGTGTCTTTAATCAGCTTTCAAATCATTATTTTTATGCTCTGCCAGAACTCCTCCCCACATCTGGAGAGATAAATGGATTACAGTATAATCCCAACCCAGCTTCCCCCAGCACACCAAATACAGTATCAACTCCCAATGAAAACAAACATTAGCATTATAATTACATTAAAATAGCCCTGATTGATAACCCTAATTAAGATCCCCTCCCTTGAACTCTTAAACCAATTACCCCTAATCCATAACTTGCCAGGATGTCTCAGGCTATAGCCCATTGTCCTATTGTCTCTGGGATACATCCTGAGACACCCTGGAGCCATCTCAAAACCAGCAGGCCATTAGTAATGCAAAAACTCACAAATGGAGCTAAATTTGTACATACAACAAGTGGACATAACAGAACTCTCGCTTTCGCTTCAATACCGATTTTCTACCTAAGTACATTGAGGAGCAATAGGAGCAGGCACGTTCATAAGTGTGGGTATTATTACATTTGAAAATTGGAGTGCCATATTTTGACACTTTTTTGCTTGCTTCTTGCTTTTCATGTGCACAATTTCTTTACACAGACACTATAGCATATGTGTGAGCTGATTTGGAGTACGACGGGCGGTTATAATTGACTATTTTCCTAGTTTATGGCAGACAGTAGAGCACTGGATCATGTGTAAACATCCTGTTATTTGAGGGCTATTATTCGTGTTCGTCCAGTGCACGTGTATTGTTCTGCGTGGAATCATCTATAAGAATATTCATTTTGTCTTTATGCCTGCGGCCTGCAGCTCTGCTTCTGGCTTATTTTGCTTTATTTATTAATATTCGCAGAGTACTGTTGCATTCAAAATGTTTTCTTTTCCACTGAATGCTATTTATTATACACTTTAGTTTGATTTTTCTGCGTTTTGTTTTTAACATTTTCTAGCTAATATGCATTCATAAATCTCTGCTGCTATGTTACCTCTTTTCTCGATTAGGTTTTATGCTGCAGAGATGGTTTGCGGCCTCCAGTTCCTGCACGCCCACGGGATCGTTCATCGGTCAGTAAAGTAGTGTTTTCTATAGGTCTCCTCTAGTTCTTTGTTAAGATCTATGCATGTTGCATGGTAGTGTCCCTACTCCTCACAACCTTCTTACATTGACATAATGTACTCTCAACCTACTCATCCAGAGATCTGAAACCGGAGAATATTGTCCTGGACAGTGAGGGACATGTGCGCATCATCGATTTCGGACTTGCTGAGGAAGGGATGTTCGACGGTGGAACAACAAGCGACATGGCAGGAACATTTAGATACATGGCTCCTGAGGTGAGAACTAAGTATAACATTTACAGCCGTAATATGTATCATAACAATAATTAACTCTGGCATATTACAGCTAAGCTGTGTCTATACACTGATTGATAACACTATCTAGTGAGGGATTCCCAAACCATGTTACAGATGTACTTGTAGAAGGTGTAACTTGCAGTTCTTGATGATTACATATAATGCAGCCTCCTTCATCTGCAACTTCTCAACCCTATTATAGCCCTCTGCTGCCTTCTTTGTCACTCTCTCTTTGGTCTAGTGTCCTCCACCCATCCTGACATGGGTCTAGCTCACTCTTCTCCTGCTTTCATTCTCATAGAAATATATTTATGAACAACAACAATTAACAGAGAATTGAAGATTGAAGATACCACATGATTTAGAGTTCTAATTTACAGTGTTTTATGATTATGCAATAATTATATTAATTCTTATATATTCTCTTTACCAGATCTTGCTAAAAAAACCTTATTCGACACCGGTTGATTGGTGGTCCTTTGGCATTATCCTGCACCAGTTGTCAACGGGCAGATATCCCTTTTTTAATGGATACCGGGTGCAGGAAGTCTTTAAATCAATAATTAAGGACAGGCCCAAACTCCCCAAGTGCATTGGTGGTGATGTCAAACACATCTTTAAAAAAGTGATCTTAAAAAAAGTGAGTATGAAAAGTATATAGTTAGAAGACCATTTAAACTGTATAACATCTATATTGTAAAAAGAGAAATCAGTAAGTTTTGGGCACCTTCTCAACTAAAATGTTGACACTCAAGTCAAGGGGTCGGTGTGGGCTCGCTACACTCATCTTCTTAACATATACAAAGAAGGAAGGGTATAAGCAAAGAGGGAGATGTTGATGGCTGGTTGGTGCAGGCGTCAGCAGCAGAGCGGGGCTTTGGTCCATGATGTCGACGCCCCCTTCTCTGCCTCTAGTGAGTGGTGTGTGTTTGGAGGGTGTGGCCTGTGATTTCTTGTTTGATATCACTCTGAACAGCCCATATAAAAGCCCCAGACTGCTCTAACGCTGGTGCTCGGTTATTGATCCATCCTGCTACTGACCAGTTGTCCCTTACTGTGCTTTTGACCTCTCCTCTGCCTGCTCCATACCCTGGTGACCTGGATTGTTTTGACCATGCTATTTTCCTATTTCCTACCATTGCTACCCAGACTGCCTACTGACCACTCCTTTGCCAGCCTCCTACCATTGTGACCAGAACTGCCTATAAACTACTCCTTGTCTACCTCATATCATTGTGACCCGATTGCCTATTGACCTCTCCTTTGCCTGCCTCATACCTTTGTGACCTCGGATTGCCTTATTACTACGTTTTGTATGTTGCCTCACCTTGTGACCCTGGATTGTCTTGTGGACTACTCTGTATCTGCAGTGTGCCCCTGCGTACTCAGTTCTGTTCCTGACCATTCAGCGTGCACTACTGTTGATCTCCTGTGAGTACTACAGTCTGTTATCCTGTGTACTTGCCTGCATTATGAACACCTATCCATTGGACCCCCATATTGGGGCATTACAGGATGCTTTTTGTTTTGCTTCTCTTCTCCTATTTTAGGTGCCCGACCATTTTTGCTCTGTCCTCAGTTTCCTTTAAGCTTGCTGTCTATGCAATCCTGTTACAGTTAATTCCTGTGTGTCTTTTAGTGTCTGTCCTTTGGATTCTGTTATTATTTTAGGCATGTTTTAGAGTTAGGGACTTGCCAGTTGGTGGTGGTACCTCGATGTGGTTGGAAAGCTTATCATCATCATTTGGTCAAGTAGAGTTGTAGGCTTGTCCCTGTATCCATGTTTGGTTGTATGTTCTCTTGTGTTCCTTCTATTTAGCCCTGGCCTCTCGTAGTTATATATGTCTGTGTGTGCTTTTAAGTTTTGTTATCATGTCCTTTGCCTGTGCCCTCTCTGTTGCTACGTTATTATTTTTAACCCCATTGACCTGAATTGTTTATCCATTATTTGGTATTTACTCTTCCCTGCTCATGTTTGCTTGCGTCCTGCTTCAGTCTCTCCTTGACCCTGTCTTAGTTTGGTTTCCGCTATCACTCACTGCTCTTCTCGCTTGTCCTGTCAGAGTTATTTTGTGCCTGCTTCAGTATGTCTGCCGGGTTTCTTTAGCTCCTAGTCTTAGCTTTACTGGATACAGAAGTTGATTCCACTGGGCCTTTGGTATGTGAAGGAACCTCTTGCTTGTCTATGGAAACAGATTAGAACCCTTAACTATGTGGATTGGGCTGCTTCAGTGCTGACATCAGCAGATCGCAGGTCCTGATATGTACAGCCAGAGGTGAGGGCTGTGTAGTGGCTATCTTGCACTTATTACCTAGATTGAGTTGATTGAGTTCTGGATGACAAGCTGACATGTCGCAAGTCTCTTCTGTTGTATTAAGATCCCCATCCTTCTAGATATGCTCTCTACTATAGGTAAACACCTTAGGGTGTAATGCACAGGCTTTATTTTCATAGCAGTTTGAATGCAACATATCGATATATTTGCAGGCACTATAATGCACCATTATACAGGAGTAATTTTCACATGGGTTTAATGCATTTGTTTACGCTGTATACATGTTTCTGTAGTATATTGTTTACGTTGTATACATGATTCTGCAGTATATTGTTTACGTTGTATACATGTTTCTGCAGTATACTCCAAATCCCAGTTTATTGATCCATCTCTTTTCCCACTACCTTTATTTTATTACACTCATTTAAACCATCTCCTCCCGCACTTTATTAATTTCTCTTTCTTTCTTTTCTCTTCGCCTCACCCTATTTCTTCTTCTTTTCTTTTTTTTAAACTTTCTTATCACAACCTTTCCACATGGACGAGCTTTATGCCTGCAATTACAACTTTGCTGACGTTATTGCTGATAGTTGAACCGTACTCTGTTACCCATATTACACTGATTGGTGTAAAGTTTTTATTTCTTTATGTATTTATCATTGAAAAAATATTAATAAACAAAGTTTAAACAGAAAAAAATGGCACAGGGCATCAGTACCTTTCATCACTGGATTGGTTTAACTAATTGCAGATCCACACCTATTAGACAGGCATAAAACTTCATAGCCATTCCATATGTCATTAGGGGTCCTGTTTAAAACAGTTTTTAGTGTATTTAAATAGAAGAAATAATGTGGTTGTTCTTTTCAGCTTCTTAGGAAAGATCCAGACCACCGCCTTGGGGTGCAAGGGAACATCAGAGAGCACCTATTCTTTCAAGACATCAACTGGGTGGAATTGGAAGATGAAAAACTGGAACCTCCTTTTAAACCCAGTGTAGTAAGTACATGCTACTATATATGCTGCAAGATATTAAATAGCATTGTTTCTTTGTTAGAATAATTAGTATCAGTGCTGAATTCATATATTCAAAAGCCCAATGGTATCATCCTCCTTTAGGGCTAGTATCTCATTTTCCCAGGTTGTTATCTCCAGGTACTTTGATCTATGCACATGTATTTTACTGGTTCATGGAGCTGATAATCTACATCCCATCCCAAATCTCTCATGATCCTCTCTTTTTGGGAGCATTGTAGAGGATAAATGCCCTGAGTCCTCCAATGACAAATAATTATTGTAACGGGACGGCTACCCAAGGCGGTAGCACCTTCATCTGTTGTAGGAAATCATCTCCTTGGCCCTGATTAAAGTTCAGCATCCACCAAGCAAGTCTTTCTGGAACCTTGCTCTTTGTACCCAAATAGCAGACTGGACCACTAGCAGTTAGGTACAATAAGAATGAACAATATTTATTTGTCAAACAGCATAGACTTATATGCACACAGATATGACATCAACTAGGGGAGAGGCACAGGGAACTAATTATAACATGTAAGCATATAACAATAGAAAACCTAACATAAAACAGGTAATTTAATACATGACAACGTTACATAAAATAAACATGTCATCTTTAGATCCAGACCTCCAGACTACAAGGGACAATAGATGGTTCAGAGGATAGTAAACATTTAGTGATTGGATATACACATTTCAACACTAACATTTAATGACATGTCTTAACCTGGGGGAAATACAATGAATAGAGCAAAGGCTTGGTTCCAAGGTCCACATCCAGGCTGACATCCTGAGTGAGCTTGTGTTGAAGACCACCTGTATTGAAGCAGTGTGTCACTGATGGCCCCAACGTCTGTACCCCCAAATATAGCATATCCAAAGAAAGGGTCCGTAGTCCACAGGGAGGTGTTTGGACATCAGGACCCTCCAAGAACCCCAGTCAAGCAGACTGTCATGATTCACTTTGTGACAATTATAATGTATTATTGTATATCCAGTGCATTTCTTGGATAAGTGCTGGAAACTGGGCCCACTGGATGGAAAGAAAAAAATTGATATATTAGAGAGTGATCCAGAAGTTGTGGAGATGTACATGAAAGGTATTGGAAAGTGGTACGTGACATTATGTCCCCCTTATCCATTCAGTGACAAAGGCGGTGTCTGAAGGCCTGTTTGAGAGGTTCATTCCTCTCAAACTGCATAGTCCTTAACCAGCACCACTTTGGTTTGCTTACTCGAAGGCCTTGAAGTGTCTGTGGCCATTTTAGAGTTGCATTCATCTCAAACTGCATAGTCCTTAACCAGCACCAATTTGGTTTGATTACTCTTTGGAACTATTCATTTAATTTAATTTAGCAATGGGACAGTTTCTAATACAATTTGCCGTGAGAAAAACAAAACAGGCATAGCAACTGCGACCAGGCCTGCCACTCCAGGAGCCTGGGTGACCCCTGCTGCTGCCTCCTTAAAATCGACTAACTGCAGGTGACACTCATTGAGTTCGAACCCTACAAAACATGGAGTGTCAACTGGATGTGTGTGTATCCTTCCACCCTCAAATGATGACATTAGCATGCCACCTTGTGATCGCACACTAAGCACAGGAGGATGCCAGCATCATCAATCCGGATTGGATTAATGTGTGCTCATCCACTTTGACATTTGTCTTGCCTGAACAATCAGTCCCCTTCAGTTATGATGTCTCTTGGACTCTTTGCCAACAAATATGTAAATTATATGTATTTGCCTAGCTGAAAGTGAACACAAGTTTTGCAAATAAAAGTTTTACTGAAAAATGGATTACATACACACTTTCTTTTTCATTTTGTTATTATATGAAATTTGTATTTGCTTCTTTGCTGAAATCAGTTAATGTTCTCTCTTTTTTAGCCACCAGATGATGATGTCATGGGGTGCCTTACAAAGCCTGCATCCTGGAAGAATGACATAAAATGCAAAGAAAAGGACCACCAATTAATCCCGGACTTTTCCTTTCAAGACCCAAATTGGTGTCTTGAATTTCAATAATTTAAAAAATATATAAAAACATAAAAATATAGATAAGTAGATAACTAGGATAAGTAGTTGCATTACATGCATCACATTAGACTAGATCTTAATGGCAGTGTAAGATACTTTAAAAGGAAATACATACATAATTGAACTTTTTCTGGGCTTGGAGAGAGAGGGTAACAAATTGCACACCACTTGGTAGCTAGGCATCTTATTCATTAAAGGATTACTAAAATAAGGGATCATTCATTGAATGTCCTAACGGTTTGACAGCAATATCCTGTTTTTCTTCTTAAAGTGTTGATTTCTAGGTATTTGGTGAGGCTCAATAAGTCTCCTTAGCCCATTTTTTTGAGGACATCTCTTATCTTTCTCTCTTACGAGTTCTTTTCTCGGTTCTAGACCTATTGCATCTAATTTTAAGCATAATGCAATTTGGTCTTCTAAACCTTTAGAAAGGTCATGATAAGTCAACGCATCCTTGAACTATCATGATCTTTCTAAGACCACATCCTTGACCACAAAATCTCTTTTTCCTGGCTCTATATTCTTGCGATAACCAATTTAGTAGCTAAAAACATCTGGTTAAACAAATCTATTCTTTCTTTGCTTTTGTTTTCTAAATTTAGGAGTAACATGGCAGTTTGTGGAATGCAAGGGAGACTTATTCCCAAGATTTCATTAATTACCTTAAAGACTTGTTTCCAAAAGTTTTTTACCTTTTCACATTTCCACCATATGTGGTACATCTTGCCCTGTTTTTTTTCACAGCTCCAACAGACATTTTGTATGTTGTGTATCTTTTGTAACTTTTGAGGAACCATATACCACATATTTATGATCTTAAACTGTATTTCATGCAGTGTGTCACCTTTGTTGTGTTAATCCATGATTGCGCCCAAGTGTCATCCATAATAATCATTCTAATCCTTCTTGCCCAGCTGTCTCTGACTTTGGGAACACCCTGTGCTTCAAGATCCTCCATCGCTTACTCACATTTATTCGGTATTCTATTTTTAGCTTTTAAAACAAATAAAGAGTTCCATTTTGGACTATTACCATTAGATATCCATCCACAGTTATCTTTCAAGTAATGTTTCAGGCGTGTGTATGTACATTCATGCTTAGCCGCTATGCCATATTCGTTTACTAGTTGATTAAAGGATTTCGTATTGCAATCTTCTACTAGATCAAGAATCCTCCCAATTCCCCTTTCGGTCCATTCTCTAAGATTTATCTCCTGTATGTATGTAATTCTAATACCTCTATGCTTCTATTGGGGCTATCTCCAGTATTTTCCTGGTGACAATAAATTTATTTTTGCATTTTGCCCAAAAACCCATAAGATGTTTTATTATATCAGTAGCCATTTTTTCCGCTACTTTTTTTTTCTTTTCTGCTGAAAAACACAAATGCTGAAGACAAACAACCGTCTTTTACTTTCAATCAATCCTTTTCTAGATTGCTAGTAATTCATTCTAGAAGTCTCCTGTACATTTTCCGCGTCATCTCTCTATATTGTCCTGCATTGCTATTTGTATACCTAGTTATTCAGTGGGCTGAGGCAAATCAGAGAAAAGATACAAAACCATCTTTTTATTTATTGTTTCTGAATAAGTTGTGACTTGAGGTATATTTGCATGGTATGTAAATCCATGATCCACTTCTCATCTCTATAGTATTTAGGGAGCGTTATCTTCTGGTTAGGATTCACATGTCTTTCTTGGCTAAGAATCTCTGATCTCTATATTTATTTTCCTCTTAGGATCTTTTAAGGATGAATCTTGTGTTATTCCTCATTGGGAAAGTTAAGTGTACATAAGACTCTAGTGAATAAGATAGCAAGCAGTGCTATAGAATTACAGGCTGTTCAGTTGCCAAATACTAGATTTTTAATGCGAAACCCCTCTTGAACTATGTTCGCTCTAAGCGATTGTTGAGTGACAACTTCAGCACAGAAAAAGTTTAAAATGTTATCTATTTCCATATCCCATAAGGAAATCAGTAAAATAGTTAGAATTTTCCTAAATTAGAATTATTTGTTATAATATTAGGCTAACAACAGTATGGCCATATAATGTGACTAAATCCCCATTCTTTAACTTCAGTTAGATGTTTTAAACAGCAGTTTTTAAACCCATTGCTTGTGTTGTGTGGATATGCCCTGATTCCCATCCATTGTGAATAATGACTACATAAATCAGGCACCACAATAAAAGTGTCCCTCCACCACACACAGGTATCTCATTATAGGTGTCCAAAGAGGACTTTTAATAAAAGGAGAGTCTCAGACTGACTCCAGGCCCCAGGTAAAAAGTAAGGTTAGGTTAGGTTAGGGCCTCGCCTAAAGTGGGGTACTTTGACGTAGTGGCGAGCTAAGCAGGATATGGCCATATAAATTGTTTTTTGAATTGTGGTTGTCAGTGAAGGTGATTAAGGCAAGCAATCATCTGTATCTTGTTGCCTAATTGACAAGTGACCCACAAATAATCTACCATTAATAATGATAAACTTCAACAACTTGACTAACTTTCCAGTTCAGTCTGTTTATTTCTGTAGATGACTTGCAGTTCACTTGTTTTAATTGTGGATTGGTACTCTCATGGTTTATTTATATTAAGAGACTCCTTCTTTAAATCACCATGATAATACTCATATCCGTTGTTAAAATAAAACTTTTTGAAGTTTTTGATTTATACTATTTGATTTATAATATAATCTCTGATGTTTTAGGTTTATTGTTAGTTATCGTGGATAACAATGTTTTTAAAACAGGAAGGGGTTATGGTGGGTGAATGGTAAAGGTCAATGAATGCAAAGGAGTTACAAAGAAGTGTGCTACACTCTTTTGTTAAATTAAATAATTTGTTTCATTTGCCATGATAAGCAATGTGTGCAATAATAATAAACATTCACTTAATTGAGTTTATCAAAACAAAGAAATAAATAACATAACCCCTTCACGACAATGCCTTACATGGATGAGCTCCCAATGTAAGGGTTGCATTTAAAATAGCACATTCGCTGCATTTTCCCCCTGATTTGTGCTATTTTAATCCTTCCTGGAAGCTTCCTGAATGAATGTTATCAAGCAAAGTCAAAAATATGGATTTTATTCCATAAAACTGACAATGTTTCTACCCGATGGGTCTTTCTCAAGCCAACTTTAGAAAGATCCATCGGGTCGAAACGTTGCCAGTTTTTCAGAGTAAAATCCATTTCACCTCGACAGTGCTGAGCCTCCTATTTTTATTTATAATTTGGAGGACTGGTATAGATTCTCTCTCGTGCACTGTACCATTCTGCTGCTGCTGCCTTTACCATATTTATTGAGTGTCCTTTTTCCAAAAATACTATTTGGTTTTTTTTTTCCCTACAGTTGTCCTTTAAAATCTGCATAGACCATAAAAGTCCAGCTACTGTTCCAACACCTAAGCCTCTGTTGGGTGAAATTGGGCAATATGTAGATTCAAGTTTATATGTCTTTGGAATTGGCAGGGTGAAAGGTAAGTAGCCAATTAGAGTGAAACACATCAATAAACAATTTTTGATAATCAAATTATAATGCTAATATATATTCATAAACTGGAAACGTTTCTGTAAGATTAATATTAGTATACTCGTTAAAATCAAACTTATTGAGAGGTTAAAAGGTCACTATTTGATTTATAATATAATCTCTGATGTATTAGGTACATTGTTACTTATAGTGGATGACAATAGTTGTATATATTTCACTGACTAGCAGCACTGTTATCTAGTGCCTGTTGGAACTGCTGGTTGCTGATAACTTGCTCCTGAATGTGTAGAGTTATGGAGGGTTCGCACATTAAATCCACCACCGTATCACCATGGCCATCTCAAAGACAAGTCAAGCTCTTGAATGAAAGTGGCACTGTTATAAATATTATATGTACAGTAATTAATATGCCACACAGCAGTTTAAATGACAAGAGTATTAAACATATCCAGTCCCAGGGACACTCCCTAAATTATATGATATTGCACTAGTTGAGTGACTGTCACAACCCAATGTCATTGAGGAGCCTCGTGCTAGGCATGATGTGAGTTATGATTGCATTCCATGATGCAAAGCTCAGGACTAAATTGTAACACAGACTGGGCTAGTTTGCACCACAGACTGAAACCGGCAAAGACAGGGCCAGGCAGTCACCTGAGGCTGGGCATGTGCAGCTCACTGGGTGGATACTCACACAGAACAGGTTGGTAGCTCTATATTTGATTTGGACACAAAGCTGCGTAGCACCCCACCCAGGGGGCCTTTGTGTGGACCCACCAATATTGGGGTACTTAGAAAACGGTGGTGGGCTAAGCACTTCAGCATAACACTGTATTAAATATGGTGGTTTAGAGTTATCCTCCCCCATTTCCTTGTTTCTATATTTATTTAAATAATCTGGAGTATCTGTCACATAAATGTCTGATAAAGGTCTTCATCTTATAACAAGTGCTGCCCGAATTTTACAAAGTCTATACAATCATAGAGAGCATTTCAGGTTTAATTAAACTAGTTTTTTTTTACATTTGTTTTACCTTAAACCTATTCTGTCTAACAAGTACATTTCTTACATAATAGGAGACCATGAGAAGAGATGGAAGCACCAAAGGTTCTTTCTAGCGGTTCCAAGAGGAGGCATGCTGTTAAATTAAGTCACATCCATAGCCCCCAGCAGACAAATTCCATTTGTATGCCGTAGGGGCACCATAGACCGCGTCTACAGTGCACACCTACAAATAAATCTTTTCTATTATGTTGTGAAATAAAAGGTTGAAAAAACTGAAAAGAAGTGATTATTTTATACAGTATTGAAGATATATCCATAGATAATATTAAGCCACTCTACTTAAAGTTATTAAAGACAGCAGTCATTACCGTGTTTGTTGACAGATATTGTGTAATGAACTGAAAGTATTTAAAGTATATGTACACCATTCTGTCATCTGCATTATACACTAATCAAATTATTTTGGATTATACCCCTTGGCGACACAGGACGGACTAGGTCCGTAATGTGTGCCGAGGCGGTATTGACACAGGACGGACCTAGTCGGTCCTGTGTCAAAACGAGCACTGGAAGCAGAGTTTTTCCGCTTTCAGTGCTCAAACGGCATTGTAACGATGCTTCCGTGTGGAAGCATCATACAATACAAAAAAAAATGCCTGTCGGCATTTCAATCGCTCCGGAGAGCGATAGAAATGCCGGTTTTAAAGTGCCTTTAAAACGCGGGCATTTCAAAAACGAGCATAGGAAGCAAATTTTTCGCTTCCTATGCTCAGAATGTGTTTCTGATTGTCTCGCAAGTCGAGGCAATCAGTAACACAAAAAAAAAATGCACGATCTTGGTCACTGAGTGACCAAGATGGCGCTGCCCTTCTAAGGGCAAGAGCACAGGAGGCAATCAGTGACTGCCAGGCACACTGACATGCAGTGGGAATGCTCTGCTGAGCATCCCCACTGACTGGTCAGATAAATATTAACCCTATATTGATCTGACCAGTTATGATCTGCCTCCCTCTCCTCACATTTTTTTTAGTGAGGGAGAGAGACAGATCAAAGTTATAAAAGTAAGTAAAAAAAAACAATAAATACACAACACACGAATAATAAAACATAAAAAAAAAAATTATTAAAACAATTCCCTGCGTTTAACCCCTTTCCTGTCACTGATCTTGCGTAAGCAGGGGTTAATTTTTTTTGTACTGTCATTTATTACAGTACTACAAAGGCTCTTCTAAGAGTTATTAACCCCTTCTTTGCCGTCGATCACTGCTTACGCAATGATATTGACGCCAAAGCAATATTTATCTGTCTACATATTTTATTTTATTTTTTACACATGTAAAGTAAAAATAATTGAGTTTTTTTTTTAAAGCTGCCTGAGCGCATAGTGATCAGTAGCAGCGAATTAGTGGCAAAGGCAGTTTGGTGATTTCTCAATTAAGCTCACCATTCGCCCTGGTCAGATCAAAATTGGTCGGATCAATATTCACAAATATTGATCTGCCTCCCTCTCCTCACTTACATTTTTGTGACGGAAAGAGAAAGATCAGTATTAGTGATATAAAATAACATTATAAAATTGGCAGGTTTTATGAAAGTCTTTCACTGTGTATTAACCCCTTCCCTGCCATTCATCACTGTATAAGCAGTAATCTTGCACAGCAACAGTATGTTTTGCTGTCTGCACTGTTTTATGGATTAATTTCTTTGTACTGTAATGTATTACAGTACTATATAGGCTCTTCTAAGAGCTATTAACCCCTTCTTTGCTCGAGATCACTGATTACGCACTGATTCTGAGGCCGCGGACTCAGGGTTTGATTTTGACCCTGTTCAGCTTTCTGATACATCATCTAGCGATGTATGACATTGGCTCGCTTCAAAGAAATATCCCATATAGGACACGGACGAAGGTTAACTACATGTCAAAATTCCAAGTTGGAATTTTGAGATGCGCATCTCACAAATGTTGCCTTCTAGCCAAAATACAAACCAACAAACCTATGCATGGGTGGTATCCCTGTACTCGGGAGATGTTGCTGAACACATATTGGGTTGTTGTTTGGCAATGACATATACCAGAATCTGTGAATTCATGCCTGAAGTAAAATGTATGTGGAAAAAAAACTCCCAAAAAAGTACTACCACAAACTTTTACAAAGGCTGGTGGTAGAATTAGTACCAATACAGTATTAAAATACCACAATTTTAAATACCCTAGGATGTCTAGTTTTCCAAAATATATGGTTTTATGGTAAAATACTTTGACAGTCTTCAAAAGTGGCCCAAATGGAACATGGGCGCAGGCTGACTACATGTCAAAATTCCAAGTTGGAAATGCACCCCCCCTAAACGTGGCCTTTTAGCCCCCAAACAACCCAACTAACCTATGCATGGGTGGTATCCCTGTACTCAGAAGATGTTTCTGAACACATATTGGGGTGTTGTTTTGCACTGACACATAACAGGATCTGTGAATTCATGCTCAAAGTACAATGTATGTGGAAACAAAACATTAAAACATTACTAACCTAAAATTTGACAAAGGCTGGTGGTAGAATTAGTGCATGGAAAGTGTTAAAATACTATCATTTGAAATACCCTAGGGTGTCTAGTTTGCTAAAATGTATGGTTTTGTGGGGTAAAATACACTTTCTGGCTTCACAAATGTCCCAAATGGAACATGGGTGCAGGTTTTCTAGATATCAGAATTCCAAGTTGAAAAACCAAAAAGCGCACCTCTCAAATGTGGCCTTTTAACCCCCAAATAATCTAACTAACCTACACATGGGTGGTAACCCTGTACTCAGGAGATGTTGCTGAACACATGTTAAGGTGTTGTTTGGCACTGACACATAATAGGATCTGTAAATTCATGCACGAAGTACAATGAATGTGAAAAAAAATTACTATCCATAACATTGACATAGGCTGGTGGTAGAATTAGTGCATGGAAAGTGTTAAAATACTACCATTTGAAATACCCTAGGGTGTCTAGTTTTCAAAAATATATGGTTTTGTGGGGTAGAATACACTTTTTGGCTTCAAAAATGTCCCAAATTGGACATGGGCGAAGGTTTTCTGCACGTCAGAATTCCAAGTTGGAAAACCAAAAAGCGCACCTCTCAAATGTGGCCTTTTAACCCCCAAATAACCTAACCAACCTATACATGGGTGGTATCCCTGTACTCAGGAGATGTTGCTGAACACATATTGAGGTGTTGTTTGGCACGGACATATAACAGGATCTGTGAATTCATGCCCAAAGTACAATGTATGTGAAAAAAAATGACTACCCAAAACATTGACATAGGCTGGTGGTAGAATTAGTGCATGGAAAGTGTTAAAATACTACCATTTGAAATACCCTAGGGTGTCTAGTTTTAAAAGATATATGGCTTTGTGGGGTAGAATACACTTTCTGGCTTCAAAAATGTCCCAAATTGGACAATGGCACAGGTTTTCTGCATGTGAGAATTCCAAGTTGGAAAACCAAAATGTGCACCCCCTAAATGTGGCCTTTTAGCCCAAAAACAAACAAACAAACCTATGCATGGGTGGTATCCCTGTACTCAGGAGATGTTGCTGAACACATATTGAGGTGTTATTTGGAAATACACCTTCACATTTTAAGGTAATGTTTACCTAAATTGTAATCTATGTGAAAAATTAAAAATATATATTTTTTTCCTGCAAACTTTGGCAAAGATTGGTGGTAAAATGGCTACATGAAATGTGTCAAAATACCCCAAGTTAAATGCCCTGAGTGGTCTAGTTTTCAAAAATATGTACATGTTGGGGGTCATTTATGGATTTAGTACAGAAATCAGTGTTACAATGTCACTATCGCTGATTTTGAAAAAAAGGATTTTAAAATAGCTTTGCACTACTTATAGTTCTGGCCCTGTAACATGAATAAAAATGCACAAAACCATAAAACATGGTCTATTTCTGAACTCAGGACTTATATTAGAAGCTATATAGTAGTGTTTTTTTGTTGTCTCTTGTACATGAGTATACGATTTTTCAAATAAAAGTCATAAAACAAATTTTGGAAATTGTTTTGCCATATTTTATTATTTTTTTTACATCAAATTATATGCTATTATCAAAATAATGGTATCAAAAGAAAGCCCTTCTTATAACGATAAAAACAATATATTGTTTGTGCGGGTACACTAAATGAGACAGAAATAAATTACAGCAAAACACAAACACCTCAGAAATATTAAAACAGCCCATGTCACCAAGCGTCAGACAAGCCAAAAAAGTCATGTCACTAAGGGGTTAAATACTTTAAAGCTGTTGTTATTTCGTCCCAGCTTTCAACCAAATTCTAGTGATCTTAGTGGAAAGAACATAAAATACAAATTGCAAACCTCATATATGTGAGTAAATGAAGAGATATACAAATATTGACATGTTAGTACATACATGTGTTTATATAACTATGTACTTTAATGTACAAGCCAAAAAAGTCATGTCACTAAGGGGATACACTAAAGCACACCATCGCCATAACATACGCATGTAAATAAATGCAGGTACATATAATACACAAGGATATGATATAAGTCACCTTACAGTTTCTGAAAACTTTGTGTTACCTGTAATGTTACTAGAGAAATCTTTGCAAGGGGCGGATATACTCACAGACCTTAGTATCAGAGCATTTAATCCCTTGCTGACATTGGACTGACTAGGTCCGCCCTGTCTGGCAAAGCGTTGCCGACATTGGCTGACCTAGTCCATCCTGCGGTTAAATGAGCAGTGTCTGCTATCACAGACCACAACAGAGTGATTCACAGGCACCATATTGGTGCTGCTGCCCTCTTGTGGGTAAAGCGTCGGAAGTGAAAATAAATTCACTTCCGTCTCTCTGATGTTGTTGCTAGACATCCCCTAGAGCCAGTCAGCAGCATTGCAATATAAAAAAGCTAAAAATCTAGGGTTAGTGTTAGAATAATGTTTAGAGTCACAATTAAATTAGGGTTAGCATATTGGTTAGGATTAGTGTTTAGCGAACCCAAACCGCAAAGTTCGGGTTCATACCGAACACTATGATTTTTGGACCCCGGAACCGAACACGGACATACCACTGTATGTCTGGGTTGGAGTTCAGGGTTCGGTGATTAATAGCTGTCCAGTCACTAGTAAAATACCCCACCCCGCCCTTGTCCCCACCCACTGCCGTCGGGTGGGGAGCCTAAAAAGAATGAGGTGGGGACCTAGTGTCACCCCCCGGTCCCCATCAATGGACGGCGGGTGGGGACCCTAATAAGAATGGGGGGACCTAGTGTTCCCCCCCGGTCCCCACCAATGGCCGGCAGGTGGGGACCCTAATAAGAATGAGGGGGGGGGACCTAGTGTGCCGGCATGTGGGGACCCTATATAGAATGAGGGGTTGGACCTAGCACTATGCCGAACACTATGCCTGTGGGTGGGGACCCTAAAAAGAATGAGGGGGGGACCCAGTGTCACCCCCCGGTCCCCACCCATGGCAGGCAGGCGGGGACCCTAATAAGAATGAGGGGGGGGACCTAGTGTGCCGGCAGGTGGGGACCCTATAAATAATGATGGGTTGGACCTAGTCTGTCCCCCCCCGGTCCCCAACCATGGCCGGCGGGTGGGGACCCTATAAAGAATGAGGTGGGGACCTAGTGTCCCCCCCGTCCCCACCCATGGCCAGCGGGTGGGGACCCTTAAAATAATGAGGGGGGACCCAGTGTCCCCCCCGGTCCCCACCCATGGCATGTGGGTGGGGACCCTAATAAGAATGAGGGGGGACCTAGTGTCCGCCCCAGTCCCTACACATGAACGGCAGGTGGGGATCACAAATAAAGTGACTAGGGGTGCCCAGCCCCTAGTCACTTACCCCCACGAATAAAAAAATTCCTATCTACCCCCTCACCCTAATAATAGTGAGGGGGTGGGCAATAAGCTAACCTGTAAAAAAAAAAACAATTTTATACTTACCATTTGAGGTCTTCTTTCTTCATTCTTCTTTTTTCTTTCTTCAGCCCCAAAAAAGGCCAAATAAAAAACCATAACACGCCAAAAGTTTGTCTCCCCATTGACTTCCATGGGCTTCGGGTTCGGGGTCAAGTTCGGGGTCAAGTTCGAGCACGGACCCGTAAATTTTTTCGAAGTTCGGCTGAACCTGCCGCACCTGAACATCCAGGTGTTCGCTCAACTCTAGTTAGGAATAAAATTAAATACAAATTGGAATAAATTAAGGGATAGCATAACCGTTAGAGTTAGGGTTCAATTTAGGGTCAGGGTTAAATTTAGGATTCAGGTTGGGGTCAAAAGGTCACTTGCCCTATAACTCACAAAAAAACTGAAGAAAAACATTTAGAAACTATTTAGACGGGGCCTTTTTAATTGATTGTATTTGTGTAATAATTTTTTAGCTCAAAGTTAGAAAAAGTTGTTTTATTTTCATCATAATTTAGGATTTTTGTGTAGTAAATTATAAGATATGATGAGTATAATGGTATCTAACGAAAGCCCTTCTTACGTGAGCGAAAAAGGGGGTGGGTGCACCAATTCCCAAGAACAGACAGCACTAAAATAGTCTGTCCTGTAGGATAGTACCGACTCGGGAGGGCAATTCCATTTTTTGCTTGCTTACACAGAGGCATTGGGGGGAGGGACGGAGCATTCCGTACCTTTCAAAAAATAAAATGCTGTTCCCGATCGCGCGCCATATTCAGTGGTCGGCAGGTCAGGGGTAACGTGACCTTTTCAGCTCCTAGACTGCTAAGACGTGCGGGAGCGCCAGTGAGAGTCAGCAGCATGACAGACAATGTGCCAATACATGGTAAGGTATTTATACAGCCATACAACAGAGCTATAAGGTAGGAAATGGGGTTAGTTGTCTAAATGTCTAAATGTGTACAAAATCTGCACCTATATAATTTAATTTAATTGATTCATGAAGACACTTTAGTCATTTTAATTCACATACCGAGCTTTCTACAAGATAGCAGTCTCCCTTACACAATACCATTACATATTATATAAGTGCTGCTTTGATTTTAGCTCTTGATGATTATTGTTTATATATTAACTCCATGGATGCCATCTTTAAAGATGTAACTTAAAACCTCAGCTGTGTTTGGATTCCCTTGCCTTGAACTGACTCAGGTAGCAATTTTTAATGGCCAAAATATGGCTCCTGGATGATGACCCTTTTTGGATTGTTTTTTTCCCTCACTTTGCTGTATTTATGTGATATTTGATTAAATCACCCGATTACCAGTGGTGTATCTTGGTTTTGTGCTGCTAGGCAGACAAATTTTGGGCACCCCCCCTACCCACGATGTACACCCACGACATGACCCATAACCCACGTTGCACACCAAGGACATGCCCCATCACCCCATGTACATGCCTCTATTACCTCATTACATACACATTGCCAATATTATTTGCCCATAATATTCCCCAGCTAATTTGCCCAATAATATGCCAGTATCATTTGCCATTAATATGCCCCAGAAAATGTGCCCAATAATATGAAAGTATTATTTGCCATTAATAAGTCACAGCCAATTTCCCCAATAATATGCCAGTACTTGCCATGTAATCAGCCCCTACCAAGTTGCGTAACATTATGCCAGTATAATTTGCCATTAATATTCCCAGCCAATTTGTCCAATAATATGCCAGTGTTATTCTGCCAATTACCGGTAGTATGCCGCAGAGAATTTGCCCATTATTAAGCCAGTATTATTTGCCATTTAATATGCCCCTGCCAATTTGCCCAATAATATGTTAGTGTTATTTGCCATTAATAAGCCCCAGGCAATTTGCCCAATAATATGCCAGTGTTATTTGCCATTTAATATGCCCCTGCTAATTTGCCCAATAATATGCCAGTTTTTTTTGCCATGTTATATCCCGCAGCCAATTTGCCTAATAATATGCCAGTGTTATTTGTCATTTAATGTGCCCCTTGCCAATTTGCCCAATAATATGCCAGTGTTATTTGCCATTTAATGTGCCCCTGCCAATTTGCTCAATAATATGCCAGTGTTATTTGCCATTTAATGTGCCCCTGTTAATTTGCCCAATTATATGCCAGTGTTATTTGCCATTTAATATGCCCTGCCAATTTGCCCAATTTTATGCCAGTGTTATGTGCCATTTAATATGCCCAGCCAATTAGCCCAAATATATGCCAGTGTTATTTGTCATTTAATATGCCCAGCCAATTTGCCCAATTTTATGCCAGTGTTATTTGCCATTTAATATGCCCCTGGCAATTTGCCCAATTATATGCCAGTGTTATTTGCCATTTAATATGCCCCTGGCAATTTGCCCAATTATATGCCAGTGTTATTTGCCATTTAATATGCCCAGCCAATTTGCCCAATTATATGCCAGTGTTATTTGCCATTTAATGTGCCCCTGCCAATTTGCTCAATAATATGCCAGTGTTATTTGCCATTTAATGTGCCCCTGTTAATTTGCCCAATTATATGCCAGTGTTATTTGCCATTTAATATGCCCTGCCAATTTGCCCAATTTTATGCCAGTGTTATGTGCCATTTAATATGCCCAGCCAATTAGCCCAAATATATGCCAGTGTTATTTGTCATTTAATATGCCCAGCCAATTTGCCCAATTTTATGCCAGTGTTATTTGCCATTTAATATGCCCCTGGCAATTTGCCCAATTATATGCCAGTGTTATTTGCCATTTAATATGCCCCTGGCAATTTGCCCAATTATATGCCAGTGTTATTTGCCATTTAATATGCCCAGCCAATTTGCCCAATTATATGCCAGTGTTATTTGCCATTTAATGTGCCCAGCCAATTTGCCCAATTTTATGCCAGTGTTATTTGCCATTTAATGTGCCCAGCCAATTTGCCCAATTATATGCCAGTGTTATTTGCCATTTATTAAGCCCCAGCTAATTTGCCCAATACATCTCCCCCCATCTCCCCAGCACTTACCTTTTTCCCTGGTGGCTAGTGGCAGGCAGCATGGTCCCTCCAATTTTCGGCGATCGTGCCGACAGGTCACGTGACCCGACGCGCGTATGACGTCAGCGCACCGGTCACATGACTGTCGGCACTTCCGTGTCACACTTCAGGGGGAGCCGAACAGGCAGCACGGAGGTTTCTCTGTGCTGCCTGTTCGGCTCCCCGTGCAGCCTGGCAGGCAGAGCGATGGTGAGGGGGGATCTTCCGATCCCCACTCAACTCCGTCTCTGCCTGCAAGCGCGGTCTTTTTTTTTTTTTTCAGTGACCCCCAAAATTTGCCGCCCTCGCGGTAAATACAGCACTGCCGATTACTAAGCACTATCCGTGAGATCCGTAATTAGAAGACACCGATATTTTATATTATATGTCTATGTCTTCCATCACTGGTAGGAACTTTTTGGATGGTTACCTGTGTTTTTCAGTAAATGTGACAGCTTAATGCATAGCCTTACAGAACACAAAGAAACTTTACAATGTCACTTTCTGCAGAATTCAACTCCCAGCAAGCTCAGTTCCAGCTTAGCAGGTGTAGAGTGCCCCACCTGTACATATAATGGTGTGGAATGCCGTATAATAACACTACAATGCCTAAAAATCTTTTTGTGTAAGGCACATTGCACTTTCTGTAAAAAAATTATGTGAGACAGTATAACTGAGCATGCTTTTATTTAATATGATTTATATAATGTTTTGTGATGGATTCCTTAGGGACGATTATGTCTGGTACTGACTGAGCATAGAGGTGAATTGTAGTATTTCTTATTTGCCTGAATATTTACAAAAAAATAATTATTTAAGTAAACTTTATCCCGGCATATTGCACTGACTTAATCTATCATGAATAATGCAAATAATGAGCATTATTCCTGAGACATACGATATTATTATTATTATTCATTATTACATAGGGCAGCCACATACATTTTTATTATCATAATCGTTATTATATATTGATAAAAATTCTGCATATTTCAATATTTAAGTCAATGAAGGCGGTAGCATGGCTGGTATTTTTTTTTGTTGTATAAAAGGTGGAAACCCTACTCACAGCTGGTCTGGATGATGGCCCGCACTGTCCGTGTCGATGCACGCAGAGCCCAGAAAGGGCTTTCCCCGTTTGTCTGATCATGGTCTGCATCTTCTGGGGACATCTGCTACTGCAGAGTGAGAGACCCTCATTATTTGCTTTAGCAGAAGCGACCTAGTTAAGGCAGAGTTAAGGCCTCCTCTGCGGATATTATAAGGTCTGCAGTGTTAAGGCCCCCTCTGCTGATATCATAAGTTCAGCAGTTAAGTCCCCCTCTGCTGATATAATAAGGTCACTTGCCCCCCCCCTCATTATTTGCTTTAGCACAAGCGACCTTGTTAAGGCAGAGTTAATCCCCCCTCTGCTGATATCATAAGGTCAGCAGTGTTAAGGTCCCCTCTGCTGATATCATAAGGTCAGAAGTGTAAAGGTCCCCTCTGCTGATGTCATTAGGTTAGTAGTGTTAAGGTCCCCTCTGCTGATATCATAAGGTCAGCAGTGTTAAGGTCCCTTCTGCTGATATTATAAGGTCAGCAGTGTTAAGGTCCCCTCTGCTGATATCATAAGGTCAGCAGTGGTAAGGTCCTCTCTGCTGATATCATAAGATCAGAAGTGTAAAGAACCCCTCTGCTGATGTCATTAGGTTAGTAGTGTTACGGTCCCCTCTGCTGATATCATAAGGTCAGCAGTGTTAAGGTCCCCTCTGCTGAAATCATAAGGTCAGCAGTGTTAAGGTCCCCTCTGCTGAAATCATAAGGTCAGCAGTGTTAAGGTCCCCTCTGCTGATTTCATAAGGTTAGTAATGTTAAGGTCCCCTCTGCTGATGCCATAAGGATGCCAGGTCTGCAAGTTGACCAGGAAATTAGACCTGACCCCCGTTCATGGGCATCCACGGGGAGGGGAAAGGGGAGCACTTGCAACCCCCCACCCCCGAAAATTGGACCAGCAGCAAGGAAGGGAGTAGAAGTAGAAGAATGCAGCGAAAAACTTTTATTTAAGTCTATACTGCCTCAATACAATGTCAAAATGGTTTGGCCTGCTCTTTAAGTGCCGTTTTTACCACTGAACAACGGGAGTAGCTACCTTGAATGCACACACTCCAGGGTCCACTGAATCTGCTACTTGAGCCCTATTTTTCTGAATCCTTTTTTTATACCCTTTTTATGCCAAACCAACCAGAATGGGCAGAATTCTAAAATTAAAATGGAGTTCATTCTCCAGCTGTTGAGACTGCATTTACCATGACTCTCAGCTAGTATTTTAAGTATCATGGGAAAGAGAGCAATCAACAACCAGAGTGCCAAAGGTTAGGTATTATATGATTATGGATTGATAGTGCAGCTGTTGTGGAATGCACATCTTATGGTTCTCAGCAATCCATTTGATTGGCTGAATATCATGAGAAACCTGTAATGCCAAAAGTTTCTATCACTGCTGCATTTTTATTTACTCTAAATGCCCTTTTTGTAATACTTCGCAATATTCGCTGTGCATCACAGAGCTGCAGGGACGGTGCAAGGATTTTCGTCTATACAGGCGAAGGTGCATTTTGGTGACCCCTTCCTCTAACCTGCAACACCTCCATCACCACCAACTGTCAGAGATAAGTGGAATTATGAAAGATTAGATGCCACTAAAGATGGCCTATAACCAATCACAATAACAGTATCTCCCAAGTTCGTTTTACAAGGCGATAATATGACATACACTGAAACCACTATGTAAATGAAATAAAGCATACAGTGACAAAATATGAAAATTTATTTACACACACTAATATAGAAATAACACACAATAATAATAATAATACATTAATTGAGCCAGTACACCAACAAACAACAACCTATTGTTAGTCAATACAAACAAAACAGTTACAGACCTGAGAACTCAATAGGTTGTAAAACAAAGGCAGTGGCAGAGTAAACAAAAACAGACCATACACACACAATCTATCAATAGCCGCTTTACTGTGAGCAGTGTAGTGATTTCTATCCACACAATCCTTGTGTATCAGAGTAACCAACACTAATGCAGAACCAGATTCTACTAAAACCCGATATTACACTAACTGATCTAATTTTCCTTAAAGACCATAAATATCAGTGTGCAATGGTATACATAGACTACTAATATATTTACTTTTAGTATTTCAGCATATAATGAGTGCAACACATATGATAAATCAAATATTCTCACTTATAAATATAAGAATTAGGCTGTTATTTAATATCTTCATCTGCAGAAATAAGGATATCAAACTATAGCCTGCTAGGTCTAATGGCTTAGAATTGAAGCCAGTATAGAATTTGATTTACCATACAAGGTTGCAGAAACAACACACTAAAATATAAATTCAAAGTAGACTATATTTACCAAGGTATAACCAATAGTTTCTGGATCTGTACCCTCTGGAATGATGTTGGATATCGTCAGTATGGCCTCTCTGGATCAAGAATCTCCCCAGTTTGGATCTTTCAGACTTGATCTCTAAAACTCCCCCTTAGCCTAATTTTATCCCAAATTTCCATCTCTATACCACACCCATCGAAGGTGTGGTAGATGTATGTGTTTTAATCTGGTTGGTTCTCTAAAAAACACTCCTCTCTTAATATTTGATTAGGGTATAATAATATTAATCAAAAGGGGGCACTCTTAGCTCACAGATCTGACCATGTTTAAATCAAAAACTTTGTAATCACCAGGGTCCCACCTGAATACAGTTTAATATATATGTGCCCTCTAAGATTTAAGCATATCATTTCCTAATTGTGATAAGAACCAAGAAAGCATTCACTTATTCTTGATTGTAGGCCTATGAATAGATATATGACCACATTACAATTAAAATGAATATAAACACTCATAACTTTTCATGGCATGTCATGTAATAGCTAATCACTTCTACTACACCACATGTACCAAATATATTGTTCTATGGTATTTAATTGAAATATTCATGGTTAAGGTATAGTAACTGTATTAATACATAGTAATGAATTAAATAGATATCTTATTAATAAAATACAGAATATCTATCTAATTCATTTATACAACCATACATGTACCAATACATCTGCCTTTACATATGGATGTAAATATATATGTAAAAAGATATCTATAGACTTGTCTATTAGTTATCATGTTAGCAGGTCACTTCTTAATTCATTCCATTTTCTAGGCATTTGTTAGTTAGATTTCTCAGGTTTCTATTTGCACACCTGGTATATACACTTCTAACACAGAGCTCTCTCATGATTCCCAGGTATTTGGTTTTCTCATCATAAAACCAGGCCTTTGTTTATCAGATAGTTAACTTAGATTGACCCATTGTCTTCTCAAAGTCTTCCCCAAACATCACTGAAAGTTGGACAATGATACTAAGTAACAAAGCAGAAGACTGAAACACAGAGGTCAATTAAAGGTTCTTCTTAATATCAGAATATGAGTCCATTTTGTCCCCCATAGTATGAGATGTATTAAAATACCCTGACACAACCCCCCATACATTTTACAAATACAAAAGTATAATGTATAGTGTGGAAAATAAATACATCTAAATATTCAACTGGTATGCTCTAAATATGTCACACATTGACACCATAACACACTTTGAAACCCTTGAACACAAAGACACCCTTGAAGTCACACACAGAGACACACTTACCACTTACACACACACCCTTACACAGACACAGTGACACACTTACCACACACACACCCTTACACAGACACAGTGACACACTAACACACACACACACCCTTATGCAGACAAAGTGACACACTTACACACACACCCTTACACAGTACACAGTGACACACTTACACACACACACACCCTTACACAGACACAGTGACACACTTACCACACACACCCCCTTACACAGACACAGTGACACACTAACACACACACACACCTTTACGCAGACACAGTGACACACTTACACACACACACCCTTACACAGACACAGTGACACACTTACACACGCACCCTTACACAGACAGTGACACACTTACACACACACCCTTAGACGGTACATTGACACACTTACACACACACCCTTACACAGAAAGTGACACACTTACACACACCCTTAACACACACAGTAACACCAATACACTCATAACCTGAAACACACTATTTTGCTCCTCTAAATTCCAGTATTTAGCCATTAAATATGCCAATATTTTGCCCCTCAATATGCCATTTAATATGCCAGGATTTTGTCCCTCAATATGCCATTTAAAATGCCAGGATTTTGCCCCTCAATATGCCATTTAATATGGCAGGATTTTGTCCCTCAATATGCCATTTAAAATGCCAGTATGTTGCCCCTCAATGTGCCAGGATTTTGCCCTCAATATGCCATTTAATACTCCAGGATTTTTTCCCTTCAATATGCCAGGATTTTGCCCCTCCAATATGCCATTTAATATGCCAGAATTTCGACCCTCAATATGCCAGGATTTCGACCCTCAATATTTGAGGATTTTGCCTCTCCAATATGCCGCCTGTGCTGCCTTACAGTAGCACCAGCCTGCAGAGCTGCACTACATTATTAACATTTGTTGACTCCAACTCCCATGATAATAAACAAATTACATTGCTAGTTGCTAACTGTAGAAGGAGCTGTGCGTGGGGAAGGGGCAGGGGGTGTTTGAAATTACAGTAAGTCTACAAATATTAACTGTTATTGTTGACTGCATCTACAATTATATTCAATCAGCCCTATTACTAGCTTCATTTTATTGGATTTGTAGTTACAAACTGGGACTGTTACACTACACACTAACTTTTTTTGTTGTTGACCGCAGCTCCCATGATATAAAGCCAGCCCATTACTGGATGAATACCAAAGGAATTGTAGAGTGGGGCAATAGTGGTTAATTTTTATCACCCCAGGTATTGTAAACTTCCCATAATGCTCAGGTATATGCTGGTCTGTTAGCGACTACTACCATGGTTATATAATTTCCCTAATAATGGGTAACATTTGCCTCCCACCAAGCAACCCCTTCCTGAGCAAACAAAAGTAAACAATGGGGAGGAGTTAGGAGGTATTGGGGATACTGGTGAGGATATTTTGCGCTAATAGTGTGAAATGCAATGACCTGTCAAGAGCTCTGCCTCCTCACGATATCAGTTTGACTGTTATTGATTCCATGTCTTTGTCTCAACACTCTTCATCAATAAATTTACACACGCCGTCAGTCCATTCCTGCTTTGATATTTTGCCCTCAAAACCACCACCCCACCTCCCGGAAAAACTCTTGTGGACGGCCATGTGTCCAAGTGCTTTTATTCATGGGAAGCCTTTTCCCGCTGCCATCTGTTTTTTTTTTTTTACAGCACAGCTCTAGTGTCTAATGTGATTTGCTGTGTATGTGACGTGTGTTTGTGGGACTGGCCGTGTATGCGAGGTGTGTGTGTGTATGTAACTGGCTGTGTAACTGAAACAATGCTTAAATCAGGCAGTAAGTATTTTTTTTCTGTGGCTGTATTTGTGAGGTGTATGTATTTGACTAGCTGTGTGTGTGTGTGCATGTGTGTATGTATGTGAATGACTGTGTATGTGAGGTGTGTGTGCGAATGTGTTTATGGGTCCGGCAGTGTATGTGAGGTGTGTGTGTGCATGTGATAGGCTGTGTATGAGATGTGTGTGTGCATGTGATTCGCTGTGCATGAGAGATGTGTGAGTGTATGTGAGGTGTGTGTGTGTATGTGACTGGCTGTGTATGTGAGGATTGTGTATGTGACTGGCTGTGTTTGTAAGGTGTGTGTGTATATGTGACTGGCTGTATATGTGAGGTGCATGTGTGTGTATTTGACTGGCTATGTATGTGAGGTGTGTATGTATGTGACTGGCTTTGTATGTGAGGTGTGTGTGTGCGTATGTGACTGGCTGTGTATGCGAGGCCCTTAGCAACACCTAAAAATTCTTATATTTCCATCGGTGGTTACTTTCCTGAGCGACCTGTTCGCCAGTAAAAGGGAGCGCTGCCTGTAGACTGGCAAGAGCAATGAAAGTGATTTTTTTCACTTACGATGCTCTAGGGATACCCACTAGGGGATTACGTGTAACGAAAAAAAATGTGGAAGTTGTCTGCGTGCATGTTTAGAAATCAGTAACGGCTGATCAGCGGAAAAGGCATTTTGGTGATAGCTCAGGAGAGCATCGCCACTTGTTTGGTCAGATCAATATTTGTAAATATTGATCTGACCCGTGTAGATCTGCCTCCCTCTGCTCAATTGAGTTTTAATGAGTGAGAGATAGATCTGTATAATGTAAATTTTAAATTGTAATAAATTAAATAAAATGTAATAAAATTGTGAGACCCAAGGGCTTTTATAAAAGCCATACCTTATGTATAGTGTACCCTGTGTATTAACCCCTTGCCTACCACTGATCACTACACAGCAGCACATTTTTTTCTTCTCTGTGCTTTTGTAGGGGTTCATTTTTTGGTACTGTAATAAATTACAGTACTACAAATGTGCTTATATGAGCTATTAACCCCTTCCTTGCTCTACATATCAAAATTCCAAGTTGGAAAAATCAAAAAGCGCACTTCTCAAAAGTGGCTGATGGTAGATTTAGTGCATGGAAAGTGTTAAAATACCACCATTTGAAATACCCTAGGGTGTTTACTTTAAAAAATATATAGTTTGATGAGGTAAAATACACTGTCCGGCTTCAAATATCTCCCAGGAAAACCAAAAAGTGCACCTCTCAAATGTTGCCTTATAACCCCAAATCAAGCTGACAAAGCATATTGAGGGGCAAAATCCTGACATATTAAATGGCATATTGGGGGGCAAACTCCTGGCATATTGAGGGGCAAAATCCTGGCATATTGAGAGGTAAAATCCTGGCATATTAAATGGCATATTGGGGGGCAAAATCCTGGCATATTGAGGGGCAAAATCCTGGCATATTAAATGGCATATCGGTGGGAAAAATCCTGGCATATTGAGTAGCAAAATCCTGGCATATTAAATGGCATATTGGGGAGAAAAATCCTGGCATATTGAGTTGCAAAATCCTGGCACATTAAATTGCTAAAGAACGGCATAGTGAGGGGCAAAATTATGGCATATTAAAAGGCATATTGGGAGGCAAAATCCTGGTATATTAAATGGCATATTGGGGGGCAATATCCTGGAACATTAAATGGCTAAAGAATGTTATATTGAGGGACAAAATCATGGCATATTAAATGGCATATTGGGGGGGGGGGGGAGACAAAATCTGTGCATTTTAAATGGCATATTGGGGGCAAAATCCTGGCATATTAAATGGCGTACTGGAGGGCCAAAATCTTGACATATTAAATGGCATATTGAGTGGCAGAATACTGGCATATTAAATGGCATATTGTGGGCAAAATCCTGGCATATTTAGTTGCAAAATCCTGGCATATTAAATGCCATATTGAGGGGCAAAATAGTGTGTCTCCGGTTATGTGTGTATTGGTGTCACTGTGTGTGTAAGTGGGAATGGTGTGTGTGTGTGTGTGTGTGTCACTATGTCTGTGTAAGGGTGTGTGTGTGACTGCAAGGGTCTTTGTGTTTAAATGTGTGTTAGGGTGTCAATGTGTGACAAATTTAGAGCATGCGAGTTGAATATTTAGATGTATTTATTTTCCACACTATACATTATACTTTTATATATATAAAATGTATGGAAGGTTGTTGGTGTGGGAGGCGTGGCAGGTCAGAGGAGGGGGGCACCAAAATGCACCTTCACCTGTGTAGACTAAAATCGTTGCACTGGCCCTGACCAGTTATGAAGTAACGTCACATCCTGTGTCTGTGTTTCCCTCCTCCATGCAGGAGGGAAGACTGCACGGAGGAGATGGCCAGGGACACAGAGCAGACACAGAGCAGCAAATAAGGTAAGTACTACTGGGGAATGGGGGGGAGGGTGGTATAAAACGAGCAAAATCCTGGCTTATGGAGTTGCATAATAATCCTGGCATATTGAATGGGATAATAATCCTGGCATATTGAGGGGTTAAATACTGGCATATTGAGTGGCATAATAATCCTAGCATATTGAATGGCTGAATCCTGGCATATTGAGTGGCAAAATAATCTTGGCATATTGAGTGGCAAAATAATCCTGGCATATTGAATGGCTAAATCCTTGCATATTAAGGGGTTAAATACTGGCATATTTTAATTGGCAAAGTGATCCCGTGGCATGGTCTGTGGGGCAAAATAACATGTACTATGAGGAAAGTGACACTGGCTACTTCTGTGGGTCAAAGTGACACTGTGGCATGCCAACTTGTGTAGTTTCAATATGAGTGCAAGCCAAGTGCTGTGGGTGCAATATAGCTGCATGGCAAGTTCTGTGGGTACTATATGGTGCTGTGTTAAGTCCTTTAGGTGCAATGTGGATACAGAGGAAGGGAATAAAAAATAGGAATGCAATTTTTCAATAACATTTTTATTAAATATAATATTTGATAATTCAAATAAGTATAAATGCAACTAGTTATAGAGAGATGTCTGTGTTTATAGATATGTATTGTTTTTGAATTGTACAATTGTCACCTTGGGGGGCTCCTGTGTCGCATAATTAATGGCAGTCCCATGTGTGGCATATTTATTTGGCCACATGTGTGGCATAATTAAGGGGATCTTTTGTGTGGCATAATTAAGGGGCGCCTGTGTGTGTGGCATAATTAATTGGGCTCCAAGGTGAGGCATAGATAATGGGGCTCTTGTGTGTCCTAGTTATTGGGTTCCTGTATGTGACATAGTTATGGGCTCCTGTGTGTGGCATAGTTAAAGGGCTCCTGCCTGTGACATCATTTGTGGGGCTCCTGTATGTGGCATATTTAATAGGCCATCTAACTGGCATTACTAAGGAATCTTTTTGGCATGGTATTGGAGGAAATCCAGGGGGGTGGCACCATGAGTTAGCGCACCGGGTGACACCAACACTAGTGATGCCTCTGTGGGGCCCCACTGGCTTGCTATACCCAGGGGCCTACAATGTTGTTAAGACAGCCCTGATGATAGTACCTACATAGGAGGGCAACTACATTTTTCGCTTGATTACACCATTGCAGAGAAACCACTCCATTAGTATATCAGACTAATCCCATCCATTAGGGCAGTCCAGAACTGAAATGCATGGCTAGTCTCCTCTGCATGAGGAACACAGCAAACCACCGGCATATGTTTTGGCCTACAATGGCCTCGTCAGTGTGGTATGGCTGATGATCCTCTAGGTGCAAGCAAGCCAGGGACCCATGGCCGTGGGCATACCCTGATAACTAAGGTGAGCAAAAGGGGGGTTGCACCAATTCCCTAAAACAGACAGCACTACAATAGTCTGTCCTGTAGACTTATACTCATACACACACACTTATAGTCATACTCGCACACACACACTTATAGTCATACTCGCATACACACACTTGTGCTCATACACACACATACACTCATACACTTATACTCATACTTGCACACACACCGATACTCATATACACACACACAATTATACTCATACTCATACACACACACACACACACACACACACTTTTTTTTTTATTATTTCCAAAATTTTAGAACTACAGAAATTTTCAGAGATATAAAAAACAAATCATACAACTTAGTGATATAAATAACATTTCCCCATACATTACACTTTGTAGGGATATATCTATATATATATAACTGTTATCATGCACCACCGTATTTTATAATTGTTAATAAGTTCTCAGGAGTTGTCGTGCTCCTTCTTATATGGCTTGTTTTAATCAAAATATTCTAAACAGCCTTAAAATCTCGACTTTACAACTATTTAAATACTAAGTTCTGTCCTCCAACTTCATCCAGCATCCACATCTGTAACTTACGTTTCTCCATTCATACTCAAGCATTCACATTCCAGGTCATGTAATATGCCTCTAATGAATTCTTGTAGTTCCAATAATAGCCCTTCTCCATTCTGGCCTGAAATTCTATTTGTTCAATAATGTCCTCTGTGTTAATTTTACCTTTGGTTTTCTATGTCCTTGCCAGCACGATATTTGCAGCTATAAGTATTTGTATTACTAGAGTTCTATGATCTGTTCTGATCTTACTTAAACCAATGTGAAAAAGCATCAAGGCTGGGTATAGGTCAACCATTATATTTAGGAGAACTGAAGCCATCTTCCCTGCCTGATTCCACAGGACTCTAACAAAATGACACTCCCACCACAAGTGGAGGAGTGTCCCTCCATTTTCCCCACATCTCCAGCATCGGTCATCCGCATTTTGGTAACATTTTTTTAGTAACTAATAATTCCACAAGATTTAATGAATGGACAATGGTTTTAGTTGTCCGACTAGCTTGGACCCAGTCCCTGTCTTCAAAAGTGGCTCCCATGTCACTCTGCCAGCTTTTTATCGGGGGCAGGTCTCCAAATCTGGACTCCAAGCAAATTGCCTTAAATGCTCTCATAAATGGAACCATTTTATTATTTACAATCAGTTGATCAATCGACAGGATATTAAGTTTCCTCCAATTCTCCAATTGTAAGTCTTGTATCTGTTTTTCTAGCAATTGCAACGGTAGGTAACTTTCAATCCTAAACCGTGGGAAATGTTTATTTTTTCATTTTTTTCTTACTAGACACAGATCTTCAGCTATGGTGCAGTTTATCTGTTTTTTGCTTTTCTCATTCCAAAACAGGTTTTCAATAATACTGGAGCCCCTTTGCTCCATCGGGATCCACTAATCTCTGGCTGGATCCAGATGCGTCCATTTGGCCATATGGGATAACTTTGCAGCATCATGTTGTGGTATCTCACCACACATGTATCCTATTTAGGTCCGGGGCTCTCAGCCCACCCTGTTCATACTTTCTGGCGATTACTGTAAAGGCCACTCTTGCCCTCTTGCCTTGCCAGATAAATGTATTAAACTTTACCTGGAACTGTTTAAGCAATCTGGGGTCTACTCTCAAAGGGATCGACCTTAACAAGAAATATAAACGAGGAAGAACATAATAGTTTAAAACATGAATTCTACCCAGCCAGGAAACATAGAGTGCCTTCCACTTATTTAGTTTGTTAGAAAAATCCCACAGTAGAGGTTGGTAATTAAGAGCTAGGAGTTTTTTAGGATCACATGAAATCTTAATTCCCAAATAATTTATGCAATCTGCTTTCCATGTGAATCCATACATCATTTTTAAGCAGTCTAGTTCTTTCTGGTAAATGCAACATTCCAGAGCCTGACACTTCCCCATATTTAACTTGTAGTAAGAAATGTTTGAGAAGGAATCAATCTCCCTCATCAAGGACTCCAAAGAGATAATGGGATTTTCCAATGTAAGTATGATCTCATCCGCAAAGAAGGAGATTTTAAATTCCTCCATACCAACTCTTATAAACTGAATTTTTCTATTGTACCTAATTCTCTGTGCTAGAGGTTCCAGAGAAAAAACATACAACATGGGGGCCAGTGGACAGCCCTGGCGTGTCCTGTTGTATATATCAAACCACTCTGTTGTGATGCCAGAGCCAATTATCCTGGCACTTGGTTTTGTATAAAGTGCCCATATTGTGTTTCCTTGAGGTAGGTCCAGGTGACCCTGTCAAACGCCTTCTCGGCATCCAAATTCTTTCTGACATTATCTGCCGCACTTCTATTTGGGATGAAGCCTGACTGGTCTAGGTGAATCAGGCGCAAGGTTATTTTTTTCAACCTGCCAGCCAGAACTGCCGAGTAGATCTTAATATCTGAGTCAATCATGGAAATGGGCCTATAATTTTTGATTTCTGTTTTTTCTTTACCTTCCTTTAATATTGGGCTGATATTTGCCTTCAGAAGTTCTTTAGGCAATTCACCGCTCCTCTTGATTTCCTCGAACAGTTCTAGTAGACCGGGAGCAATCTCGCTTCTGAACACCATGTATAAAACAATTTGTAAACCCGTCTAGATCCGGGGATTTATTTTCCTTTAGGTTGGCCACTATATTTCTTATCTCTTTAACCCCTTAAGGACAGAGCCTTTGAAACATTTTTGTCCTTTCTGGACAATGGCTATTTTAACATTTCTGTGCTGTTTGTGTTTAGCAGTAATTTTCTTCTTTGTCATTTGCTGTACCCACACATATTATATATTGTTTTTATCGGGACAAGAAGGGCTTTCTATGGATGCCATCTTTTTGATCATATCTTATCATATTATTAAAAAAAATAATAAAATATGGTAAAAAAAAAAAATACACAAATTTCTTTGTTTTTATTTCAAACAACTTCTCCTCATCGACAATAGCGAACGAAAAAACATGCTAAATAGATTCTACTATTTCTCCTGAGTACAGGGATACCACCCATGCATAGGTTTGTTGGGTTGTTTGGGGGCTAAAAGGCCAAATTTGTGAGGTGCAGTTTTTTGTTTTCCAACTTGAAATCTTTACATGCAGACAGCCTGCACCCATGTCCCATTTGGGACATATTTGAAGCCAGGTAGTGTATTTTACCCCATCAACCCATATATTTTTTAAAAGAAGACACCTTAGGCTATCTCAAATGGTGGTATTTTTACACTTTCCATGCACTAATTCTACCACCAGCCTTTGTCAAACTTTGTGGTAGTAATTTGTTTGTGTTTTTTTTTCACAAACCTTGTACTTCAGACATGAATTCAAAGATTTTGGTATGTGTCACTGCCAAATAACACCCTAATAAGTGTTCAGCAACATCTCTTGAGTACAGGGATACCAGCCATGCATAGGTTTGTTGGGTTGTTTGGGGGGTAAAAGGCCAAATTTGGTAGGTGCAGTTTTTGGTTTTCCAAATTAAAATTTTGACATGCAGACCGCCTGCACCCATGTCCCATTTGGGACATATTTGAAACCAGCCACTGTATTTTACCCCATCAACCCATATACTTTTTAAAAGAAGACACCTTAGGCTATCTCAAATGGTGGTATTTTTACACTTTCCATGCACTAATTCTACCACCAGCCTTTGTCAAAGTTTGTAGTAGTAATTTTTTTGTGGTTTTTTTTCACAAACCTTGTACTTCAGACATGAATTCACAGATTTTGGTATGTGTCACTGCCAAATAACACCCCAATAAGTGTTCAGCAACATCTCTTGAGTACAGGGATACCACCCATGCATAGGTTTGTTGGGTTGTTTGGGGAGTAAAAGGCCAAATTTGGTAGGTGCAGTTTTTGGTTTTCAAAATTAAAATTTTTAAATGCAGACCGCCTGCACCCATGTCCCATTTGGGACATATTTGAAACCAGCCAGTGTATTTTACCCCATCAACCCATATATTTTTTAAAAGTAGACACCCTACGCTATTTCAAATGGTGGTATTTTAACACTTTCCATGCACTAATTCTACCACCAGCCTTTGTCAAAGTTTGTGGTAGTAATTTTTGTGTGGTTTTTTTTCACAAATATTGTATTTTAGACATAAATTCACAGATTTTGGTATGTGTCACTGCCAAACAATAACCCAATATGTGTTCAACAACATATCCTGAGTACAGGGATACCACCCATGCATAGGTTTGTTGGGTTGTTTTGGGCTAAAGGGCCACATTGTGAAGGTGCGCATTTTCAACTTGGAATATTGACGTGTAGTCAGCCTGAGCCCATCTTTCATTTGGGACTTTTTTTTTAAGTAGGACAGTGTATTTTACCCCAAAAAGTATATATTTTGTAAAAGTAGACACCCTAGGCTATTTTAAATGGTGTTATTTTAACACTTTCCATGCACCAATTCTACCACCAGCCTTTGTCAAAGTTTGTGGTATTCATTTTATTGTGTATTTTTTCCCACATACATTGCACTTTAGACACAAATTCACATATTTCGGTATGTGTCACTGACAAACAATACCACAATATATGTTCAGCAACATCTCCCGAGCACAGGGATACCACCCATGCATAGCTTTGTCAGCTTTGTTAGGGGTTGAAAGGCTACATTTGAGAGGTGCGCTTTTTGATTTTCAAACTTGGAATTTGAACATGTAGAGCAAGGAAGGGGTTAATAGCTCTTATAAGAGCCTTTGTAGCACTGTACAAAAAAATTAACCCCTAAAAATGCACAGACAAGAAAAAATGTTCTGCTGTGCAGTGATCAGTGGCAGGGAAGGGGTTAATACACTATACTATACAAAAGGTATGGCTTTTATAAAAGCCCTTGGGACTCACAATTTATTAACATTTTATTTAATTTATTACAATTTTAAAATTATGTTATACAGATCTGTCTCTTACCCTCACTAAAACTCAAGTGAGGAGAGGGAGGCAGATCCATATGGGTCAGAACAATATTTACGAACCAGACGAATGGTGATGCTCATCTGAGAAATCACCAAACCACCTTTGCCACTGATCGGCTGTTACTGATCGCTATACACGCGTTCAGACAGCTTCAAAAGGAATACACGTAATCCCCTAGTGGGTATAATTAACCCCTAGTGAGTCTGACCAAAAAAATGCTGATAGCAAAAAAAAATCCTTCGGCGACTAGATTGCTCCATATGCGCTGCTTAGGCAGTGACCATATGCGCTGCTTAGGAAGTGATATACGGCAAGGAAGGGGTTAATAGCTCTTAAAAGAGCCTTTGATATACTGTAATAAATCAAAGTAAAAAAAAATAACCCCTAAAAAAATGCACAGACAGCAAAAAATGTGCTGCTGTGTAAGATCACTGCGTACACAGCGATCAATTGCAGGGAAGGGGTTAAATACTGGAAACGGCTTTTATAAAAGCCTTTGGGTCTCAATTCTATTAAATATATTATAATTAAAAACTTACATTATACAGCTCTGTCTCCCTCCCTCACTAAAACTCAAGTGAGAGGGAGGCAGATCTACACGGGTCAGATCAAATATTTACACATATTGATCTAACCAGACGAATGGTGATGCTCATCTGAGCAAACGCCAACCCGCCATTGTCACTTATCAGCTGTTACTGATCGCTATACATGCGCTCAGATAGCTAAAAAAATTTTTTTACGTTAAACGTAGTCCCCTAGCGGGTATAATTAACACGTGACGGGTGTAATAAAAAAGTTTTAAAAAAATTAAAAATGCTTCTGCAGCAAGATTGCTGCATTTGCGTCAGATCGCTGATTAGGCAGTGATCTACGGCAAGAAAGGGGTTAATCTCTCTTAAAAGAGGTTTTTTTATACTGTAATGAATTACAGTAAAAAAAAATAACCCCTAAAAAATGCACAGACAGCAAAAAATGTGCTGCTGTGTATGATCACTGCGTACACAGCGATCAATGGCAGGGAAGGGGTTAAATGGCTTTTATAAAAGCCCTTGGTGTTTAAAATTTTATTAAATATTTTTTTTATTATTTTATTTTATTTTTTTACTTGATCTGATCTGTCTCTCTCCCTTACTAAAAGTAGTAAGGTGAGGGAGGCAGATCAATACTTGTCAAAGGCAATATTTACTAATATTGCCTTTGACAGTATGGTAAGTGCTCATCAGAGCACTTACCATACATGCCTGCACACAGATCACATAGATCTGCTGTGCCGGCATCGATTGGCTCCCCCTAGAGCATCGGAAGTGAAATACTTTCACTTCCGATGCTCTTGCCATTAGAAGGGAAGCGCTGCCTGTACAGGCAGCGTTCCCTTCTACTGAGCCGATGGGGTCGCTCAGGAGAGCGACCACCATCGGCTCTGGGGAGCAGCATGGTGTTGTTAAGTGCCTCGCTGGCGAGGCACTTTAACAACACCGGAGATGCTTAGAAAGCGAACGATCGTTCGCTTTCTAAGCACATGTGTGCAGCGGGCGCAGCCATTTTTAAATGGCTGCTACGATCACTCCTTGGAGTGATCGTAGCGTGCCCCTGCACATTTGGGGGGTGTTGCACAATGCCTCTACCTAGAGGCATTGTAGCAACACCGTTAAAGTAAAGAAAGCGACCGCTGGTCGCTTTCTTTACTCCATTTAGTGCATGACGTGCCAGGCACGTCAGCTGTCGGCAAGTCCACGATTTGCCGTGACGTGCCTGGCACGTCATCTGTCGTTAAGGGGTTAATTGAGAATGGAGCGTTTAACATCTCCTGCTCCTCTGTTGTTATTGTAGGGAGATTTAAATTCCTTAAGTATTCTTGAATTTTTCCCTTTTCCTCCTCTCTAGTTGCTTGTTGTTTACTATTTAGATTATAAAGATCATGGTAAAAGTCTACAAAGGATTCTCCTATGTCTTCCATGTCCAGTATGGTTCTACCCTTATAGTTTATTTTATTTAGATTGTGTCTAATTCTTTTTTTTTTTTAGCATATTTTACAGCATTTTGTCCGCTCTTTTCCCCCTTGAATACCATTTTTGTTTTAAATATAGTACATTTTTATTAGTTATTTCCATATTTCTATTTTTGATTTGTTGTTTTTTTTTTTGTTTAAAATCTTTTTATTGAGATTTTCAGTAGAAATTATTTATAGAAAATTGTATACAAACAACATATTTTTATCATCATAAAAACAAAGTAAATCCACAGAATTTTAAAGTATAGGAAATGTCATCTCCCAGCATATATAAAATAGTGAGGATTGAGTCCCTTCGTCTGAATTTGGTATGAAGCGTATAAAATAAAACATTCCATATGCCAGATGGTAGGTAGGAGTATATAGTCTTAGCAATAATGAGGGGCACTTGTCCTGTAACATGGAGGGACTAACCATTTCCAAAATATTTAAACAGTATTTAGTAACAGGAAAAACTAATACAACAAGAACCAGGTGCGGTTGCTATTAGTTAAAGCTGTTAAAGCTGTTCTATTTGGGCAAGACATAACTTTTAAAAGGGTTTTGTTGACGGCACATACCCATTTGCAGAACAAAGGAAAATAATAATATGTCTGTTACAGAAATTAAGACATCGTTTTGAGACAAAGGTCTCATAGCAGATTGGGAGGCAGACCAGTTAGTGTTTGTTGAAATGAGTCTGACTCCAGATACATTGTCCATTGGGACCATTTGGAGAAGGATTCCAGTCCTTTACCTTGTGAGGTGAGAATTAGGTCCTCCATTTTCCTTGTCTGTTCCACCGAGGCGACCCACTCTGCACAGGTTGGTGCTTTCGTCTGCTTCCACAATCTGGGAATCAGCATCTTGGCCGCATTTAATAGGGGGGTTGTTAGTGAGTGTTTGTAGCTGTTAATGGACCTTGAAGTGTGGTGTAGTAGTGCTTAAAGGGGGTTGGGAAAAAATTCTGGATCATCTACTGCTCTAACAACAGATAGGACAAAGTCCCAAAAAGGTTTTATAATAGGGCAGGACCACCATATGTGTAAGTAATCCCCTCTTCCTCGCCTGCAGCGCCAACAAATATCAGGCGTTTTTGGATATTGTTTGTGTAATACAGAAGGTACCCTGTACCACCTAGTAAGGATTTTATAAGAGTTCTCTTGTGTCAGCGAATAGGGGGAGCATTTATGAGTCAGTGTTGATATTTTAGACCATTGGGTCTCATTTAAGGTAATTTGTGTGTCTCTTTCCCAGAGGCGTATAAAATAAGGTTTAGTGTCGGGTTGTGCATCCTTGAGCATATTATGTATGGTTGAGATGAGCCTTGAGGGGGGTTCTACAGTGTGGCAGAGAGCTTTGAATGGGGAAAGTGTGTCAGGTTATTGATGCGCTTTGAGTATTGAAGATGGATGATGCTGGATCTGTCGATATGTGTATAGTCGTAGTGGGTCAGATCTCTTGTTTGGAACCAGGTCTTTGTATGGTGTGAGCTTTTTGTTAGACATCATGTGACCGAGTCTGGGGTATAGCACTTCTGTAGGGAGAAGGTTTCTAATGGATCGGACATCATATCCAGGTGGGAATTGGCCGTTAAAGATCAGTGAGGTGAGGGGGGGAGGGTGTCTGTTTTAGTTTGTATTTATACGCGGCGTTCCTCCATACGGCTAGTGATGTAGGTACAATGGGATGGTCGGTTGAGTTAAGCACAGGTTGTCTGTGCGAAACCCAAGCCGCCATAGGAATCGGAACAGAAAGGGCTTCTTGTTCGATGGGTATCCAGAGTTTGGTCGCTGGTCTAGTCCAGTCAACCACTCTGGCCAAATGGACAGCTTTTTGATATAAAGAGACATCTGGTAGGGAGACACCCCCCAGATGTTTACGTCTAGCAAGATATTCGGATCCCACTCGAGGATTCAGTTTTCCCCAGACATATCGGGAAATAAGCTTTTTGATATCTTTGAGGCATGATTTGGGCAATTCTATGGGGAGGGCTTGGAGTATGTACAGAATCCTAGGGAGAATGTTCATTTTAGCTACCCTATGCGGCCAAACCAGGATATATGTTTTACCGACCATTTTGCTATATCTGAATGCAAGGAGTGTAGAAGGTGGAGGTAATTTAAATTTTTAATGGCTGTGGAGGCCCATTTGAATGGGAAACATGACTTCAACAGCATCTCATCCGAGGATGGTACCGATAAATTAAGAATTTCGGATTTATTTAGGTTAGCTTTAAAATAAGACAAGTGGGAGAAAGTTTCCATTTCTCGCATTATATTGGGTAAAGAAATGTCAGGATTGGAAACGATAAACAATAGGTCATCGGCAAAAGCCGAGATCTTATGAGTGTAGGCTCTTACACGGATACCCGTTATATCACGGCTTCGGTGAATAGCTTCTAAGAAAGGTTCCATAACTAACACAAAAAGCAGGGGCGACAGGGGGCATCCCTGCCTAGTGCCGTTCGACAGGGCCACCGGGCCAGATAGCGTACCATTAACTCTAATCCTGGTAGTGGGCTTGTGATAGAGTGTCTCTATCCATTTCATCATAGTACAGCCCAGACCATAGTGTTTGAGGGTAGCAAAAATATAAGCCCAGTTGACCCTGTCGAACGCCTTCTCAGCGTCTACTGATAAGAGAATTGTGGGAGCAGGGTGGGTCTGAGCGTGGTACATTAAGTTGAGGACTCTGGTAGTGCAATCTCTGGCCTCTCAACCCAGAATAAACCCCACCTGGTCCTGTTTAACAAGCGAGGGGAGGAACAGTCTGAGTCGACAGGCCAGGATTTTTGCGAACAGTTTAACGTCCGTGTTTAATAATGGTATAGGCCTATAACTAGCACATAAGGATGGATCTTTCCCTTTCTTTGGGATAACAGTGATATGTGGAGAACACTTTGTAGTAAGTGTGTGTGAGGCCGTCTGGGCCTGGGCATTTGCCTGTAGGAGATTCTTTGAGTACCGCCAGAGTCTCCTCCAGGGTAATGAGTGCGTCAAGAGTAGCTCTTTCCGCCGAGGATATTCTGACATGGAGATGCTTATCTATATAGGCGTTGATCTCTTTTAAAAAATGAGGGGGTATAGGCTGTTGTGGGTCGTGTATATTGTAGAGGTCTCGGTAGTATGGTCGAAAAGCTTCTGCTATTCCCTCAGTGTGGTGTATTAGTTGATCATTAAGATCTTTGATTTTGGAAATAAAGGAGGCACTTTGTTTTAATTTAAGTGCTCTGGCCAAAAGTCTACCTGGTTTATTTCCCTGTTCATAAAATTTGCTCTTGGCGAGCACGAATGTTCGCTGAGATTTGTGATTACATAGAGTTGCTAGTTGTGATTTTAGGGCTAGGAGGGATTGGTATTCCACACTGGATAGCGAGAGCTTGTGTCTTGTTTCCAGGTGTGTCATTTGGGTTAATAGGTGCGATATGTCAGTGTTATGCATACGTTTGTCATAGGAGGCCTTACTAATAAGATGTTCCCTTATCACAGCTTTATGGGCTTCCCAAATCAGAGGGGGTGAACAGTCGGGGGTTTCATTATCTGTAAAGTAGTATTGAAGGGTGTCGTTTAAGTCTTTGACATGTAAGGGGTTTTTGAGAACATTCTCATTAATCCTCCAGTTTGGCACGCGTCGGGGGAGGGAAGGAATTTGAAGGGTCATGGAGATCGGGGCATGATCGCTCCATGTTATTGAGCCTATTTTTGATGACTGTATCAAGTCTAAATGTCGGTGTGATATAAATAGGTAGTCTATCCTGGAGTATCGAACGTGAGGGGGTGAGAAATATGTGTAGTCTTTCGAGTGGGGATGGAGAATTCTCCAGACATCAGCTATTTGTGTCTTGTGTAGGGCTTTTTTTACCTGTTTAATTTTACTGTAGTGCATGTGGGTCGTCCAGGTGGGGATCCATCACCATGTTCAGGTCTCCTCCTATGATTAATATCCCTTCAAGGTAATCTTCGAAATCTGAAAGAACAGAGCAAATAAAGCGATGTTGATCTGTGTTTGGGGAGTAGATACATCCAATGGTTACCAATTGGGAGCCTATGCAGCCCTTTACAAACAGAACCCTGCCCTCACTGTCGGATTTGGAGTCTTGGAAAACAAAAGGGAGGTGCTTGGAAATAATTATTGCGACCCCTTTAGTTTTCTTAAAGGGTGAATATGAATGATAGGAATGTTGGAAGGTTCTGTCTATTAACCTAGGGGGCTTAGATCGTCTGAAATGTGTTTCCTGTATAAGGGCTATGGAAGTTTTGGTGGATCTAAGTTCACCAAATAGTCGCGTTCTTTTAGCAGGTGCATTTAGGCCTTTCGCATTAATAGATGTGACTATCACGTTCTGCAAATTAGGCACAGCCATATATAACAGTTTGACTTTGTTGCTTATCGAGTAGAAAATACTGCAAGGAACTTAGAAAACAATGGAGAAACATATGAACAATTGGAAACTGTAACTCAGGTAAGTATAGAGGTAAGAGTAGTAATATTCTATGGGCTTTGCCCTTGGTAAGGGGAGTACAGGTGCCAAGGGTCTGATCCCAGGGTCCAAGTATAGAATCCTGGGAGCATTCCCTGTTTACAACGGCACAAGAACACACTGTGGGGGCAGTGTTAACAACCATGCTTGACCAATTTTCCTTTAACGGTTTCTCTCCCTGGCCGGAGAGCAAGAAAAGGGTGAGATGCAGTGAAGAAAAAATAGACTGAGCGTATGTAAGAGTTCAAAGAGATATGAATGGGGAAGAACGGTTAATTGTGCTACAGAATAATCAAACAGTAGTCCCAGTCTATGAGGTGATCAACATTGTGCTGGAACGTGCAGGTAAATGGAGCAGGTCAGTCTGTTTTCTGTCACTTCTGGAGCGGTTTATATAGACAACGAACAGTTTAAGGTATCCAAACTTTCACTCCAGTAAACTTGGCAGGTATAGTGTATAACTCAGTTCAATAGCTCGGCTGCAATTGGGGACTTCCATGCCTGCAAATGGACGGTGGGAACAAGTCAGCTAAGGTTTTCCGTATATCGGAGACCAGGGTATTTTGTTTGTAGTCGGGGATGATGTCCACGCAGGAGCCTTGGCTGGTGTGTTAGGTAGCCCTGTGTTGGCCTCAGGTGAGGGATCCGCAATGGGCTGTCTGGGGGGGCGCAGTCTCCTCTTCCTCTGGGGTCTCGGTTGCCATGGTTCATTTATCAACTGCGGTAGCGAATACTCAATCGGGTTAGACTTCAGCCAGGCAGTGAGGTCTGCTAGTAGGATGCCCAGGCTCGTACAGAAACCTGGGGCCTCTTCGGGTGTGTGTAACGAATAAATGTAGTTATCTCTTCGGACCCGAATGTTGAGGGGGAAACTGGAAGGATATGGCAGCTTTCTTCAATTCATCTGTAATTGGTTTCATCATTTTCCGGGCCTGCAGCGTTCCCCATGCAACATCCGGGAGTAGTATTAATTTAGACCCCTGGAAGGTGATAGGATGAACCTGCCTGTAGGATCTGCTCTTTAAGTGTATAGGAATGGAGACAGCATATGATGTCACGGGGGAATCGGCCTGTAGGATCTTAAGATTTTAGGGCCCGGTGGGCTCTGTCCAGAATAATATTTTCTTCTGGGCTCCTTTGACGGATAGTGTTAAAAAGTTCTTTAACACGGGCCATAACGTCCTCCAGGCCTTCTGCTTCTGCTAATCCCCTGATACGGATGTTAGACCTGCGGTTTCTATTTTCCATGTCCAGGATTTGTTGGGTTTAAATCTCTGTAACCCGTTTTTGATGTCTCAGGTCTCGGGCTAAGCTTCCCATGGCATCATGGAGGGTATTTTGGTCAGCCTCTACTGTGTCTAACCTGAGGGCTTGCTGTTTAATATCGCCTCGAAGGTCTGCAATTTTGGCCTTTATGGTCTCCTTGATGTTGTCCGCCAAAGAAGCAAAGTCTTTGCTTATGCGAGCGGTAAATAAGGAGAAGTCTGCTTTTTCGTTGACATATCTAGCAAGTGAGTATCTTCTCCTGACCCACAAGTCGTCTTCCTCCGCCGCGTTGTGATGTTCTGATGGCGGGAAATCATCAGTGTCTGGCTGGGACGCCATTTTGGGGATTAGGCCTTTGTCCTGATTCATCGACTCTAGGAAGGATTTAAGTGATGGCGAGTGTTGTTGGTCCGCTCCCTGGGGTTGCCTGACTTTAGTCGATCGTTTGGCAGAGTTTCTCCCCAATTTTTTTAAGTTTTGATGCTCGTTCTGTAGGGTGCTCTTGGCCACAGGGACGGAGCTCAGCTAGGACACGTCTGTGCGCATCGGCGGTCAGACACGCCCCCTGATTTGTTGTTTTAACTCTTTTACTTTTTCCACTAGCTTGATTTGTAAAGTTTGTTTGTGTATTTTTTCTAGTTTCTATAATTCTATATGTAATTGTTGGTAACAGATTCTGTTGCCCATGTTGATTGTGTTCTCATTCTGTTCCCGGGGGAATACGTGTGTCCTTAGGAGGACATGAGAAAGCTAATGCCTGGACGCCATCCTTTATCCCAAATTAGGAATCGGGCGGGGTCGAGGTGGGGCAATTTTTGATAATCTAAGTAGTGGCCTCATTGGGCTTGAGGATACGTCAGGGTGGTGGGCTGGTGAGGAAAACTAAATAAAATAAACGATGGACCTTTGCCAGTCATTGGTATGGAGGGTTAGCGACTTCCCCTCCCTAAAACTACCAAAGGGTGGTGGGAGCTTTGGTAAACTCCCTATGGTCATCAGTCGAAAGGACAACAAAAGAGCAGAGATGGCACATGGCCCCTTTCAGATGATTGGGGTATCAGGTATGCAATCTGGAATGAATGTTAGATATGATTGTAGCCCTTGGTATCGTGGAATCAATGTTAGATATGATTGTAGCCCCTGGTGTCGTAAAATAAGAAAGTGGGATCACTGGAATGGGGATTTAGTTTTGCTACATAAACGCTCAAGGCCTGAATTCACCATACAAGAGGAAAGCCCTAATCGATATGCTATAACACGACAACATAGATATTGCAATGATTCAAGAAACGCACTGGATAAAAAATTCACAAAAACTGCTTTTTAGTAAAAAATACCCTCACATATACTAAGCTTCATGTCACGTTAAAAAAAAAAAGCAGAGGTGTATCGATTATATTTAAGAAACACTTTAGCACTGGAAATAATCCACAAAGCTGTAGATAAAAATGGCAGATTTGTGATTCTGATTTGCAGAATAAACAATATATTATACACACTAGTTAATGTTTATGCACCTAATGGAATAAAATTCTCGGAGAAAGTCATGGCCCAGGTAGAGAAAAAAAAACAAGGGAAAATGGTGATGAGTGGCGATTTCAATATTGTAATAGATACAGAGAAAGATAATAAATTACACAAGGGGAAAAAAAGAAATAATAGACAAAGACAAACAGCAAAGAAATTTTGGGAATTTATGATTAAAAATCACTTAATTGACGTTTGGACAGTTTTGAATACCTCGAATAGGGACTACACATTTCATTCAATCCCCCACGATTCTTACTCAAGCATAGATATGTTCCTGGTCGCTAGAGACGTTTTTGATAGCAAAATTAAATGCGAAATAGGACTTGACTCATGGTCAGATCACTCATCGGTGAGCTTGATAATGGAGGAAGGGTCAGCTAAAACCAATTAAATTGGGAACTAAATGAATCGCTACTGATGAATGATAAGATTAAAAAACAAATAGCATTAGATGTCCAGAACTTATTTAAAGAAAAAGACAAAGATCAAATTTCTAGATCCACACTGTGGTGAACCCTGAAGGCAGTAATTAGGGTTAACCTGATTAGAATTGGTGATGGGGGAAAAAAAGGGGGGGAGGCTAACACACACACGTATACTTATACTCATACACACACTCTTATACTCATACTCACACATACACACACTTATACTCATATACACACCCTTATACTCATGCATACACATATTTATACTCACACACACACTCACACACTTGTACTCACACACACACACCCTTATACTCGTACGCATGCATACACATATTTATACTCATACTCACACACACTCATACATACGCACACCAATACACACACACAGCCACCTTCACCTCTCAATGCTAGTCTGCTCCGTCCGAGAGGAGCAGGCATCAGTGGGTAAAATACTGGTGCCACCAGTCATCTGCTTCTTCTCCCTATAATTGGGCGCAATGTGAAGAAGCGTTCAAGACGGAAAGCAAAAAGTTAATTGATTATCGGAAAAGAAGCAGATGACCGGCGGCGCCCATCTTTAAACCACTGTTGCCTGCTCCTCTCGGGCTCGGCGTGTCAGTTGTGGCACGCGTGCCCTAGGTTCACCACCGCTGCTCTAGGGTATTTAAAATGGTGTTTTTTTTATACCTTACATGCTTTTGGCCATCCCCCATTTATTTATGAGGGTTTGGGGGCCTTTTGGGTTGTCCCAGGCCCCATATCTTCAAGATTGGGGGAAAGGGAACTTTCCAAGCCACCGGCATCTATATTTGGTAGGAAATTCTTTATTAAAATTCAATATTAATGCATACTATGACTGGACTCCCTAAGATGCTGATAAAGAGTATATTTTACTGTACCATGTATAGAAAAGATTTTTTAAATTGAGCAAGAATACAATTCTCCACCATAATAGCTAAAATGTAACAGGTACATGGAAAGCTAAAAAAGGGCTAATGATAAAAGAAGAAAAGGGTTCCCGTTAGGGAGTTGCCGGCTCAACCTGAAGATATATTAGGAAAGTTCTCCAATAATACCTCAGGCTGTGTGGTGCTCCATCCGTGCTGTGATAGCAGCAAAATAATAGAAGTGAAGCAAGCAAATTTCCTACCGGCACGAAACGCGTAAGGCAGTTTTCCTGCTTCCCCACTACCGATGCCACTATATTCATCCTGTTTGTCACATTGGAATTTATCTACATGAATTTTTTTTCATCAATAAATCGACTTATTTTACCTCATTCGGACTGGTGAGTGCCTATGTCTATTTGCTTGCTTCACTTCTAATGATAAAAGAGCCTTCTAAAAAAAAAAATCATCCAAATGAAAGAAATAAAAAAAGATGCTGAGTATAATTTCCTGATAGCTGTGCGCATCATAAAAGAACAAAGAAATGGTTTAACATGTATATATCTTTGCTACCTTTTTTTTCTAACACTTACTAATCCGTTTATTAGTTTCCTCCTGTTCAATTTGCCTTAGCCTCCCTTTACTCATTGGTCATCTAGATAATTCACAAATAAACGCAATAAAACAAAAACCAAGATGCTTCTCCAGTCTTTCTTGCCATGCAGAGTATACATTAAAGTGCTGAGTACTCAGGGGGCAGCTTGGCAACCAGACTTCCGGTGGTCCACTGCACGGTTCATTCTATGGACCCATTCGGTAAAAGGTTGTCCCTCTTTCTGCTGCAGGTTGCGAAATGTAATGCGATGAGCCTCCGGCATGATGGCTGCCCCCTGAGTATGGTAGTTTCCACTGGTGCACTCCACGAATATTCTCTTTTGCAATTGCAATTAGTGACACTGATCCAAGATCTGAGTGATTACCTCCTGGATATGATTCGACCCATAGAGAGCCAGGCCTTTCGCTGCAACAGTGGACCTCTCGCTGCACCTCCACCATGTCGCTGGCCTCCGAAGGAGTGTTGCTGATCAAGTCACCTCCCATCAGTTCAGCAATCGGGACAGCCTTGGATTTGTAACAGGCAGGGCCTTCACAAGCTTTAAGCAGATCCTTTAGGTACTGCATCTGTGACTAGTCTTTCAGGTCCCGGTGGTGGTTTGGATGTCCCACTGCCAAGGGTATTATCCAACTCCTTATTCCCTCTGGGTACCTCTGTCAATAGTACAGAACCATGTTCTGTGACCCCCACCGTATAATCCATTAATATAGACAAGACCAGTATAGAGGTTGTGAAAACAGAAGAACATTTATTGGACATTTCACATACTTATAAACAAATGTAGATCATATATTGATAGAGCAATACAAAGATAATCGGATTAGGACTTGACAGAGTTAATCAATTTAACCCCTGGCAACATCTAAGGACCCTAAATAAATCAATTTGTTGATTTTTATAGATGATGTCATCTTGACCCTGTACAAACCGCAAGACTCCAGGATAGAACTGAAGAAGAAGATGCAAATGTATTCAGATCTCTCAGGGTATAAGTTATAATTAGAGAAATAAGTGGCGCTACCCTTTAATATCCTGTTGAAAGATAAAGGGTATCTATCAGAAAATATGGGTTTATATGGGCTACCCAATATATTATTTATCTGGTGGTAAAGATTGAGGTAGATCATACTAAAACAGTGGAATTAAACTTTTTGCCACTTCTTACAACAACTAATAAACAACTTCTTGAATGGAAACCAGTGGGCTTGTCTTGGTGGTTGAGAATTAATATTGTGAAGTCGTATATATTGCAGCAATGGTCATAGATGTTACTGCTCACAATCCCTAAGCCATGGATAACCATGATGCAATCAGCTACGAATAATTTTATTTTGCAGTGAAAGCGACCACGGGTGGGATCCTGCCCGCTTTCTCTCAGGGCCACATAGGGAGTTGAGGGGCTTCCTAGCTTAGAGGTTTATTACCAGACTAATATGATTGCACAAGCAATAGCAACACAAAAAGTAGCTTTGAAGGAAGAAAGTGATTGAGCAAAATTCACTGAGGAGGCAAGAGTGAGATTTGTGGTTCTAGAGTTCACAGACTAAACAAAGTATGTCATGGTCATGCACAATCATTAATGTCCTTAATCATTTAGTGTCCTGCTGGGATAAACTTAAGATGAGGATGAAACTGGTTAATAACATATCTAAAGGTTGTTCAGAAAGACTTCTGACTAAGTAAATTAAAGATCTGGATCTGAGGTCATGGGTCAAACATGGCATGACTAAAGATGATAATTTATATATACAAGGAAGAATTAAACCTGTTACCCAGTGGTGGGATTCAGCCGGTTTGCACCTGTTCGTGTGAACCCGTTACAACAATTTAATAGGTTCACCAAACCGGTGAAAGCTGGAGGTCCCAAAAAACAAAAATCGGTAAAAAATAAAAAACATGGGTACCCAGGGCAGCTGTCCAGGGCCCATTCATACCTGGGGGCGCATGGCAGCTGTCCCGTGGGCCCCTGCTGCCCGTGTGACTGTCTCACATGGACATGGTTCGCCACAGCCACCGGAAAATGACTGCAAAGCTACGGGCAACGATCAGCACGATCCAGGTACTTGGGAAGTTTGTTTCCAGAGAATAAAATGTTCATATCACTTTAATGAATAAACCGTTACAAGAAAATCCCATACATATCATGGGCCTCCCAGCCATAAAAGCACAGGTTATTTATATTAAATAAAAAATACATTCAAAAGCAATTTATTTTGTGTACAGTATATAATTTGTCTTATCTATTAGGAGATACCATGTTAGTGCATTATTCTACTCCAAGTGCATCCTCTATGATGTGGACTAAACACACCAGAGCACCTGTCAATCCAATAGTATGAAAACCCAAGCCAATTTTGTATTGGCAGCAAAGAATGAAATTAGAAAACTGTATAAAATAATATTAAAAAATAAACTCTATAGTTTACTTCACATTGTTGACTACCAATCAGTGGACTACCTTAATCACTCACCCTGTCATCTCCACATCCAAGAAGATGACTAGTTGTAAATATAATATTATATAAAATATAAATCATATTACATATCATATGTCCAGTGTCCTTTACAGCAAGATCTCTCCATCATACTTCACTGACACCCACCTCTATGCCGACCTGAGACCCCAACCAGAGACACTGCTCACACAGACATACAAATCATAGCTCCCAATAAGGTAGCGGATTCATGTTCAATGTAGAAAACTATCTACATTAAACTGTTCCATCATATAAGCTACCTCTGGACGTCCTCTGTCCCAACCACTTCATATCACAGGAGGTATCGGCAAGCACGCGTAAACGTAAGCAATCTGATGATGCATGCACAACAACATATGTGGAATGAACAACTAGTCTAATCAATTTATGTGTGCAAATTGCTTTATATATGTATATAGATTATTTGGCAGTATGCTCTTACTGCTAAAATTCTATATGTGCCAACATCTCGCCAGAACCGAAAACAGTAATTCGTGCAACCTTAGATTTTTTAATGACAACTTCTTCCCCTAGCGGGCAGAGGTAACACCTATAGTCATAGAGTGTATCTTCACGTGCAAGTGGCTACATTTTCTCACTGCAAATGATTGTGAACTCCATATCCCACAATTCTCAGTCAGCCTTTCAAAGAGTCATGAGATATAAAGCTCAAAATATACCTATCTGGCCAGTTATTTGGCCATATTTGGTTTCTGGATTTCGTCCTACTTATTAGGGGACCGTATGAACCCAAAATCGCCTAAAAAAAAAAGCTGAATTTACTTTGAGAATTGAAATGTAAATAATTTTTATAAATAGCTAGCTTAATGCCATGGAAGTGCTGCTGCCAGTGGAAAATAAAATAACACGCATTTGCCCATCTTAAAGTCCTAATTTTGATGGAGGAGGGCATGCAAAATGCAGCCCGGCAGCATGTAGGAGGGATATACACATACATGATATATTCATAACTCTGCATTTTAATTTATTTTGTTTGTGCCAAAAAACATACCTAAGATTGTATTTTATTTTGGGGGCAGGGAATATGTTGTGTGTCTTTTATATATATATTTTTTTCTATAACCAATCTTTTCTATAGATTATTAGTTGAAACCTCTTGCATGGAAAGTATTCAATCAAATGGTGAAATGATACAATCATTGTCAATACAGTGGTATAGAAATATATCAGCACGTGTTCACTGTTTAAGTAGAATATTCATAAGAAAAAAAACTTTACCTAAGTTTTAACCCTTCCTTCTAATTTACTGGTGCGTCAGACATTTGTGGCTACCAAATCGAGAACTTAAGAACCATTAAAAAGTTCTAGTAAGTTGTTTTTATGATGTCATCACAATCTGGTTTAGCTTATGTACACAATCCGGATATTCTAGGTTACCCTGATATCATATCAGAATTCTGCCTGCCACTACTGAGTATTTTGAGGCGCTTCCCAACCTGGGGTATCACGTGGCATATTAAGCATCTAATTATCATTGACCTATTAAACATCTAATTATCCGCGGCAAATTAAGAAGTTAATTATCAGTGGCAAATTAAGCATCTAATTATCAGTGGCATATTAAGCATCTTATTATCGGTGGCAAATTAAGGAGCTAATTATCAGTGGCAAATTAAGGAGCTAATTATCAGTTTCAAATTAGGAGCTAATTATTAGTGGCATATTATTGTTTAATGTGCTGACTCTTGTTTATGAAAAAATGTATTTGTTCTTTTTATTGTGTGTGCCTGAGACTGGACGAGCATTCTGAAAGTGTGAGTGACTATGCTATATTTGTTGTGCAGTTTGAGCAGGAGAGTCCTAGCCACACAGTTGTTGTGCAGTTTGGACCAGCAGAGTCGCCTTGAGAGTGGCAGAGCATCAGAGGCTGTGCCAGTCTTGCAGACTTATGGAGTAAAAGAAGAGGAGCTGGTTATTTTAGAAGAGAAGACTTGCTATTCTGGTAATGATATTTATTAATAATATTAATTGTATAAATACTTTTTAGCAGCAATTTCACTGAATAATATTTTTTTATTGTTTTTAATGTGTACTGCTGCTTGTTTATGACAAAAATTATTTGTTCTTTATTGTGTGTGCCTGAGACTGGGGGCACGTTGCTGACATGTTCAAGTGACATTTAACTGTCAGGATTAGTGAGGGCAAATGTTTGATCTAAGCAGTGTAAAACAAGTTAAACAGGGGTTGCTGCAATATTTATTTATTTGTAGGCCAGAGGGTTTCCTGTGTGATCATTTGGAATTTTGGACCTCTACTGAACACAATAACTGTGCTCCTCATCGATCACAGAAGTCACAATTGTGAATATGCCATTCCCATTTTATAAGACTACACACTTAATGGTAATAGTATTAGCAGTAGAGACAATAGTCATTGTTTGAAAATCTACAATTTTTTAGACTCTGCATCAACAATGCAGCGACCAAAGCTTTTATTACAGTATTTAATAATAAAAAAAAGATATCTGATATTCCGAATGAATATCCCATGATGCTGGATTCGATATTGAAAAATATTTTGTTTGCATTTTGCTCTGATGGAGCAACTGTAATGTCAGGGTGTACAATTCAGGAAATTGCGAACATACTAGACCCAGATACTTGGAATATTGAAGAAGTTGTTGTTCCTTGGCAAGCTGCCGAAGAAAAGCTGGTTAAAATAGAAGAATTCTTTCATTATGAAATAAACATCAATGATTTTCGAGACTATATCGAAAATGTTCTAAACCATCACCACAACCAGGAGATTCCAAGTATTCCAAATATTCTGAATACCGTTGCAGTTAGCTCTGCAGAGGCAGAAAGAGGATTTTCTACAATGAACAATATATATTCAGATAAAAGAAGAGATAATGTTGCTAATTTAATGACGATTAATATAATTGGCCTTCCACTGGACTCCTGTGACCACACTCCTTCACTTCAAACGTGGCTAAGAATAAACCAGCAGATGACAACAGGGTGAAAAAGGGTCATAATAAAGAACATGACGAAAATCAACTAGCGATTTGGAAGTATTTTAAGTAAGATAAATAATGAATAATTTTTTTTTACTATGTGGTAGGATTTTACCAATTTGTTGTTCTCTCTTTCATTTTTTATCACTGTATAAACTAGAGTATGTGTCTTTAAGAAGACACTGATCGATAACGCTACTTTACTTTAGCGTCAGGCGTCAGTGCCTCTGCACACTGTGTTCATAGTACCTGGTGTCTTACTTTTCTCCCCTTCTATAGGAACCTCTACCTTTGGCCCCCAGCTTCAACTTTGGAGCAAGTCTATGAAGAATTCTTCAAGTATGTAAAAGGGAGGAAATAAACCGCATGATGAAAATCAGTTAACGATTTGGATGTTTTTAAAGTAAGGTAACTTATTTTACCCTACCTGCTTCGGTGCATTTTTAGTGTGTTCATAGTATTGTAAGGTGGAGCGTTATTTTGCTCTCTTTATACAGGAACCCTATCTTGTGCCCCAGAGATTCAACTGAGAACAAGCCTAAGAAGAATTCTAATAATAATTACCTGATTCTTGTTGATGACCTCAGACTTTCTCTATGCAAAAGACCTATTGCATTTTGATTGGATTAAAAATTGCAGAACTATTGGATTAAGATTCTGCATTGTCCTGATGGGATAACTTCTGCATACTATTGTTCAATAACTTCAAAGACTCTCCAAAAGCAAGTCATTTTTATATTACTTTGTTTGACATTAGAGAAAAAAATATTGTACCATGCTGCACATTACTGTAAGTTTTATTGATGTGGAGTATAGCGCAGTGTGTGATAGGATCACAGACTCCACAGCAATAAAACTCACTGTAACATGCAGCATGTGAGTTTTCTGGCTTACACTGAGTGTGATACACTCACACTGAACATGACTATGAATATATATTTTTGTGTGTCTATATATATATATATATATATATTTATATACACTGTACACTACTGTGAATATATATATATATATATATATATATATATATATATATATGTATATGTTTGTGTGTGTGTCATTTTCTGTCAATGAAAAATGTATGTTGCCTGGCAGACATACATTTCTGGGGGAATGGCCCTCTGCACAAAAAACTTGGACACCCCTGCCTTAGAGTAAGAGGCTCTCTGTTAAAACATGTCTATCGGAGGGGATGTGTCCTCACTGCCGATGCGGTAAGACATGAGTAGGAAGAGCTCTGTGGCGGCACCGGGCTAAACACCACACTCAGACGAGCCAAGCATTTTATCTTGCCCCAAAAATGTGTAAAAAACTGGATGCACAGGATGAACAAAAGACTCACTATAAAATGGGGGTCTGCCTACTTCTTAAACCCAAGAACATATACAACCCAATTTCATGCTACAGTGTCAAGCAAAAAAGAAGGTGTCTATTCTGCTACACAAAAATGTGACCTTTACTGAACTTAAACTAGTTAAAGACACTAAAGGGAGATAAATAATCCTCAAATGCCTAAATAACCCTTTAAGGACAGAGCCTTTAAGACATTTTTGTCCATTCTGGACAATGGCTATTTTAATATTTCTGTGCTGTTTATATTTAGCTGTATATCCTATAATATTATATAAAAAAGAAATAAAATATGTTTAAAAAAAAACATAAAAAACACAAATTTCATGAATAATCTTTGAAACATCTTCTTCTCATCGACAAATGCGAACAAAAAAACCTGCTAAATAGATTCTACTATTTCTCCTGAGTACAGGGATTTCACCCATGCATAGGTTTGTTGGGTTGTTTGGGGACTAAAAGGCCACATTTGGGAGGTACAGTTTTTGGTTTTCCAACTTGAAATTTTGACATGCAGACAGCCTGCACCCATGTTCCATTTGGGACATATTTTAAGCCAGCCAGTGTATTTTACCCCATCAAGCCATATATTTTTTAAAATTAGACAACCTAGGCTATTTTAAATGGAGGTATTTTAACACTTTCCACACACTAATTCTATCACCAGCCAAATCAAATTTTATATTAGTAATTATTTAATGTTATTTTTCACAAACATAGTACTTCAGACATGAATTCACAGATTGTGGTATGTTTCACTGCCAAATAACACCCCAATTTGTGTTCAGCAACATCTCCTGAGTACAGGGATACCACCCATGTATATGTTTGTTGGGTCGTTTATTTTAAATGGTGATATTTTAAAACTTTCCATGCACCAATTCTACCACCAGCCTTTGTCAAAGTTTGTGGTAGTAATTTTATTGTGTACTTTTTCCCACATACATACACACAAATTCACAGATTTTTGGTATGTGTCACTGCCAAACAATACCCCAATATGTGTACAGCAACGTCTCCTGAGCACAGGAATACGACCCATGCATAGGTTTGTCAGCTTGTTTGGGAGTTACAAGGCCACATTTGGAAGGTGTGCTTTTTGATTTTCCATCTTGAAGTTTTGACATGTAGAGCAATGAAGGGGTTAATAGCTCTTATAAGAGCCTTTGTAGTACTATACAAAAAAATGAACCCCTACAAACGCACAAGCTAGAAAAAATGTTCTGCTGTGCAGTGATCAGTGGCAGGGAAGAGATTAATATACAGGGAACACTATATAAAGGGTATGGATTTTATAAAAGCCCTTGGGTCTCACAATTTTGTAACATTTTATTTAATTTATTACAATTAAAAACTTTTATTTTACAGATCTGTCTCTCTCCCTCACTTAAACTCAAGTGAGGAGACGGAGGCAGATCCATATGCGTCAGAACAATATTTACCACTACTGATCTGACCAGGTGATGAATGAAAAATGCAGCTAAAAATTTGCTGCTGTGTATGATCACTGCGTACACAGCGATCAATGGCAGGGAAGCGGATAAACACTTGAAATGTCTTTTATAAAAGCCCTTGGTTTCTAAAAGTTTATTCAATGTAAATTAATTTTATAACCAAAATTTTTTTTTTTACATTATCCAATCTGTCTTTCTCCCTCAATAAAACTATAGTGAGCAGAGGGAGGCAGATCAATACTTATCAAAGGCAATATGTAAAAATATTGCCTTAGACTGTATGATAAGTGCTGATATTTTGTTATATTTTTTGCACTCCAGTCTAGGCATTGGACTTTAATTTAGAGCCGTCTTGAAACATACATCTGCAATCATATCAATATCCATTTGCTGCAATGTTAGCCCAGCCCTGCCCTTTTCCTTATATGGGCAGTATTTTGACCACACCCACCATTGTTTGTTAAGGAGCTGGGCAACGCATCACAATAGCTTCAGTGTATATATAGGATAGACTTGTACTACTATGTTAGTCTGTGGACACATCATGAGCCAGGAGGAGCCAGGATGATTGGAACAGTAAGTAACTTTTATTAAGTGTTTTTGCATAGCAAGACCACTTAATATTATCTCACATATATATTCTTATTCTTATTATAGCCAAATTTCCCACCCTAACTCCTCCCACAGTTTTTTTACTACATAGACAGTAATATACCGAAATATGCAGATTGTTCCCGATTGGTATGCTATTACTTTGTGGAACGTTTCGCTGAATGGTTCGACGAAATATCATCGTTTTTGTGTCAAAATTTGTCGCATAGGAATGAATGGCGGAATGTTCAAAACTACAGTGGGAGCTGACAAAAGCTAGAGTGTGAGCTGAAAAATCCCGACTTGATTTCTAAACTGCCACCACTCATTTTTCACCCTCATTTTCAAGCCCACCTACACAAATCTTATATCAAAATGTTCAGCTATCCCTGCTGCCACTAAACATGTCCACGGCTAAGCCATAGTGCTGATAGTTTTCTCAATATGACCATTTGTTTGCAACTCACGCCGTCCATTGACATTCATTGAAACTCCACTCTAGCTACCTCAAATTTGAAGGGCAATATCTAAACTGCGACTGTGCCTTCATTTTTAATATTTCAGAGAAATACCATGCACCAAAATGTACGTCTGGGTCTTGTGATTCTCACAGTATAAAGTTCTTCGCTGTAGGATTTATAGTTTTTAAAATACCACCATTTGAAGATGGCATCCGCACTCCAACCTTTCCACAGTTACTCCAGCCACTCCAACCACACAACAGTTACTCAAGCCACTCCACCCAGTTACTCCGCACACTCCAGTTATAGACTACTGGTGGAGGCAAGAACACTTCACACAATTTCCCCAGAAATCGTAGCTTTTCAAGTTTATACTGAGCTTCTAGGCGGGGCTACTTACTGAGTGAGTATTACTAATACGCAGGTCTTTTTTTTTTTTTTCTAGATCAGCAGCCAGGATGATCAGGATAATATTGTGGTCAAGAATCACCACAGAGTGGGATGCCACAATGGTTTCAGGATAGATGTGTATAGCATAAATTATAGTATAAGTTGTTTATTATAAGTTAAGATATTTTGTCTACAGAATTCATGCATAGAGAATGAATGTTATACAGCCCCGATCCAGGGTTAACAGCCAATCGCTGGTTTTAAGGGTCAGGAAGTTGTTTTTTTTTCTGTTACTCATGTTTTTTTTGCCTTCCTCTGGATCATTTGGCTGGGTTTGGGCTTTAAAAATGAAATAATAGTGTATACGTTTTATATAGCCTCGATCAAAGGTTAAAAAGCCGATTGCTGGTTTTCAGGATCAGGAAGAATTTTTATCCTGTTACTCATGTTTTTTTTTCTTCCTCTGGATCATTTGGCTTGGTCTTTAAAGTGTGAAATAAATCCATTATCATCTATGGCCAATTGGTGCCTCAAGTAAATTATATTTGTACTTCTACCCCACCCCTATTACCTTCTCCCCCTGACAGTCCTTTTTGTTTACTCCCCCCTCCTACTGCACACAAGAGGGACATGTTTTATATTCTCAGGGAAATAGCTGACCTACCTACTCCACAAACCTTCACACCTGGTGACCTACATATACTCTCTTACAATGTCAAGGGTCTTAACACCCCAGAAAAGAGCTCCCACCTGATGAGAGAACTTCGACATCAGAAAACATCCGTTCCTTTCTTGCACGAAACTCATTTTTGTGGTTCATCCCCGGCACGTCTGACTTCTAGGGATTACCCCATTGGATTCTTTAGCAATGACCAACATACTAAAACCAAGGGACCTGCTATTTTGTTTTCCAAACATGTATCGTTCTTGGAGACAGCCCAACAGGTTGACCCTGCAGGCCGATACATTTTAATCAAAGGTACCTGACCCATACCTACACTTTTGCTAAAATTTACCTCCTAATACGCAAAAATACATTATGTTTGCCACTATCATGTCAAAACTCTGTACCTTCCAGGAGGGCCTTTTGGTCTTTGGAGGTGATTTTAATTTGGCCCTTGACCCGCTTCTTGACACCTCTACCAGGACCTCTTGAAACCCAATACGTGTCACACATCTGATTAAAAAACTATTACGGGAGGTGCAGTTAGTTGATTGTTGGTGGGCTCACCCCCCTCGGATAAGGATTACAGCTTCTACTCAAGCCCGCATGAGAGGTACACTAGAATAGACTGCCTTTTCATTACCTACAACCACCTTACCCTACTCAAACAAGCAAGATATGGCCTGAACATTCCCCCTTCAGTTGATGCTCCAGTCACCGCTCACCCGCCCTACTCAGCAGTCCTGGAGACTTAATTAAGTGATCTTGACTGATTGTGTAAACACTGTCTCTACAAAAACCTCGTTGACTGACTATTTATCAGACAATGATATCCCTGAGACCTATCCCATCATGGTTTTGGGAGACGCATAATGTGTCGCCCGAGGACACTTTATTAAAAAGGCCAATTCCACCAAACTCAAAATGCTATATGAACAAATAGCTACCCTTGAACTAGAACATAAGCGATAGCTGAACCCTGATGATTTCCAGAGGCTTTTGAGTCTCAGTCTTAACCCATCAAGATCTCGAAAGCGCCTAGGTGCCCGGGACCCGACTGTCTCCCCCTCCAATATTACAGGATATTCTAAGGATGCAGAAAAGGCATTTGCACTGGATTTTCCTCCTGGAAGTTCTAACACACATGAGCTTTGGCCCCTATACAGTGTTGTATTTACCGCAAAACATCCTAGGCGGATGCCTAGGGCGGCCCCCAAGCACTGGGAAAAAAAAACTAAAAAAAAATAAATAACCCGGCCCTTTAAAAAAAAAAAAAAAAGACCGCTCTTGCAGGCAGAGACGGAGGTGAGAGGGGATCGGAAGATCCCCCCTCACCATCGCTCTGCCTGCCAGGCTGCACGGGGAGCCGAACAGGCAGCACATAGAAACCTCCGTGCTGCCTGTTCGGCTTACCGTGCAGTGTGACACGGAAGTGCCGACAGTCACGTGACGGGCGCGCTGACGTCATACAGGGGAGGCGACCATGCTGCCTGCCACTAGCCACCAGGGAAAGGTAAGTGCTGATGGGAGTCAGAGTATGTGTGATGGGTGACAGTGTGTGTGACTGATTGTGATGGGAGTCAGAGGGTGTTTGATGGGAGACAGTGTGTGTGACTGAGTGTGATGGGAGTCAGAGTGTGTGTGATGGGAGACAGTGTGTGTGACTGAGTGTGATGGGAGTCAGAGTGTGTGTGATGGGAGACAGTGTGTGTGATGGGAGTAGGAGTGTGTGTGTGATGGGAGTATGAGCTTGATGTGAGTCTGAATGTTATGTGTGATGTGGGGGTCATGAAATGGAGGTGATGGGGCATGTCTTAGGTGTGTAACGTGGGTGTGCATCTTTGGTAGGGGGGTGCCCGGATTTGGTCTGCCTAGGGCAGCACAAAATCAAGATACACCACTGCCCCTATAAGTTGGCTTGTGTCTTGTCCCTGCACTCACGACCGTTGGCGACCCTTGGCTAGAATTAGGATTAATGAGGCATTATCTGAGGTGTTTACCATTTCTAATGGTACCTGCCAGGGATGTCCCCTAACTCCAATGCTTTTTATCCTCTCCTTAGAGCCCTTCCTAGAAGCGATACGCCACAATCCTGACATTGAGTAGTCTCCTTATAGCTGGCACTCACCACAAAGTTATGGGCTTTGTGGACAACCTTCTTTTTCTACTCACTAACCCCAGGGTCTCCCTTCCTATTCTTATACATGAGTTTCAATAATATAGGGAATTGGCTAATCTTAAAAAATAACTACAAATGCAGAAAGAAAAGTCCTGCGCTCACTCCCATCACTGGGCGGCTGCAATGACTACAGTACACATCAGCCCCAATATATAGTAAAAACCAAAGAAAAACAAGTTACCTGTGCTCTCTCCTTTATCCCTATGTATTTTTAAAACACATAGAGGTTTTTTAGTTACCTCCAATGACCATGAGAGGATGAGCCCACCTGCCAACGTCAAGGCAGACCCCCCTAGGTGGGTCCTAACTCTAACCATTCACCTTGCTTCTTTGAGCCTCTGGCAAAAATCTCTAATGAGACAGAAAGGGGTATTTTTTATATACACCCATACACATTATTAACCCTTAATAGGGAACACATGGGACGGGCGGCTGCATTGTAACAAGGCTGAGTGATACAAAAAATGGATACAAATGCAGAAAGAAAAGTCCTGCGCTCACTCCCATCACTGGGCGGCTGCAATGACTACAGTACACATCAGCCCCAATATATAGTAAAAACCAAAGAAAAACAAGTTACCTGCGCTCAAGTCTATGAAGAATTCTTCAAGTATGTAAAAGGGAGGAAATAAACCGCATGATGAAAATCAGTTAACGATTTGGATGTTTTTAAAGTAAGGTAACTTATTTTACCCTACCTGCTTCGGTGCATTTTTAGTGTGTTCATAGTATTGTAAGGTGGAGCGTTATTTTGCTCTCTTTATACAGGAACCCTATCTTGTGCCCCAGAGATTCAACTGAGAACAAGCCTAAGAAGAATTCTAATAATAATTACCTGATTCTTGTTGATGACCTCAGACTTTCTCTATGCAAAAGACCTATTGCATTTTGATTGGATTAAAAATTGCAGAACTATTGGATTAAGATTCTGCATTGTCCTGATGGGATAACTTCTGCATACTATTGTTCAATAACTTCAAAGACTCTCCAAAAGCAAGTCATTTTTATATTACTTTGTTTGACATTAGAGAAAAAAATATTGTACCATGCTGCACATTACTGTAAGTTTTATTGATGTGGAGTATAGCGCAGTGTGTGATAGGATCACAGACTCCACAGCAATAAAACTCACTGTAACATGCAGCATGTGAGTTTTCTGGCTTACACTGAGTGTGATACACTCACACTGAACATGACTATGAATATATATTTTTGTGTGTCTATATATATATATATATATATATTTATATACACTGTACACTACTGTGAATATATATATATATATATATATATATATATATATATATATATATGTTTGTGTGTGTGTCATTTACTGTCAATGAAAAATGTATGTTGCCTGGCAGACATACATTTCTGGGGAAATGGCCCTCTGCACAAAAAACGTGGACACCCCTGCCTTAGAGTAAGAGGCTCTCTGTTAAAACATGTCTATCAGAGGGTATGTGTCCTCACTGCCGATGCGGTAAGACATGAGTAGGAAGAGCTCTGTGGCGGCACCGGGCTAAACACCACACTCAGACGAGCCAAGCATTTTATCTTGCCCCAAAAATGTGTAAAAAACTGGATGCACAGGATGAACAAAAGACTCACTATAAAATGGGGGTCTGCCTACTTCTTAAACCCAAGAACATATACAACCCAATTTCATGCTACAGTGTCAAGCAAAAAAGAAGGTGTCTATTCTGCTACACAAAAATGTGACCTTTACTGAACTTTAAAACTTTAAACTAGTTAAAGACACTAAAGGGAGATAAATAATCCTCAAATGCCTAAATAACCCTTTAAGGACAGAGCCTTTAAGACATTTTTGTCCATTCTGGACAATGGCTATTTTAATATTTCTGTGCTGTTTATATTTAGCTGTATATCCTATAATATTATATAAAAAAGAAATAAAATATGTTTAAAAAAAAAACATAAAAAACACAAATTTCATGAATAATCTTTGAAACATCTTCTTCTCATCGACAAATGCGAACAAAAAAACCTGCTAAATAGATTCTACTATTTCTCCTGAGTACAGGGATTTCACCCATGCATAGGTTTGTTGGGTTGTTTGGGGACTAAAAGGCCACATTTGGGAGGTACAGTTTTTGGTTTTCCAACTTGAAATTTTGACATGCAGACAGCCTGCACCCATGTTCCATTTGGGACATATTTTAAGCCAGCCAGTGTATTTTACCCCATCAAGCCATATATTTTTTAAAATTAGACAACCTAGGCTATTTTAAATGGAGGTATTTTAACACTTTCCACACACTAATTCTATCACCAGCCAAATCAAATTTTATATTAGTAATTATTTAATGTTATTTTTCACAAACATAGTACTTCAGACATGAATTCACAGATTGTGGTATGTTTCACTGCCAAATAACACCCCAATTTGTGTTCAGCAACATCTCCTGAGTACAGGGATACCACCCATGTATATGTTTGTTGGGTCGTTTATTTTAAATGGTGATATTTTAAAACTTTCCATGCACCAATTCTACCACCAGCCTTTGTCAAAGTTTGTGGTAGTAATTTTATTGTGTACTTTTTCCCACATACATACACACAAATTCACAGATTTTTGGTATGTGTCACTGCCAAACAATACCCCAATATGTGTACAGCAACGTCTCCTGAGCACAGGAATACGACCCATGCATAGGTTTGTCAGCTTGTTTGGGAGTTACAAGGCCACATTTGGAAGGTGTGCTTTTTGATTTTCCATCTTGAAGTTTTGACATGTAGAGCAATGAAGGGGTTAATAGCTCTTATAAGAGCCTTTGTAGTACTATACAAAAAAATGAACCCCTACAAACGCACAAGCTAGAAAAAATGTTCTGCTGTGCAGTGATCAGTGGCAGGGAAGAGATTAATATACAGGGAACACTATATAAAGGGTATGGATTTTATAAAAGCCCTTGGGTCTCACAATTTTGTAACATTTTATTTAATTTATTACAATTAAAAACTTTTATTTTACAGATCTGTCTCTCTCCCTCACTTAAACTCAAGTGAGGAGACGGAGGCAGATCCATATGCGTCAGAACAATATTTACCACTACTGATCTGACCAGGTGATGAATGAAAAATGCAGCTAAAAATTTGCTGCTGTGTATGATCACTGCGTACACAGCGATCAATGGCAGGGAAGCGGATAAACACTTGAAATGTCTTTTATAAAAGCCCTTGGTTTCTAAAAGTTTATTCAATGTAAATTAATTTTATAACCAAAATTTTTTTTTTTACATTATCCAATCTGTCTTTCTCCCTCAATAAAACTATAGTGAGCAGAGGGAGGCAGATCAATACTTATCAAAGGCAATATGTAAAAATATTGCCTTAGACTGTATGATAAGTGCTGATATTTTGTTATATTTTTTGCACTCCAGTCTAGGCATTGGACTTTAATTTAGAGCCGTCTTGAAACATACATCTGCAATCATATCAATATCCATTTGCTGCAATGTTAGCCCAGCCCTGCCCTTTTCCTTATATGGGCAGTATTTTGACCACACCCACCATTGTTTGTTAAGGAGCTGGGCAACGCATCACAATAGCTTCAGTGTATATATAGGATAGACTTGTACTACTATGTTAGTCTGTGGACACATCATGAGCCAGGAGGAGCCAGGATGATTGGAACAGTAAGTAACTTTTATTAAGTGTTTTTGCATAGCAAGACCACTTAATATTATCTCACATATATATTCTTATTCTTATTATAGCCAAATTTCCCACCCTAACTCCTCCCACAGTTTTTTTACTACATAGACAGTAATATACCGAAATATGCAGATTGTTCCCGATTGGTGTGCTATTACTTTGTGGAACGTTTCGCTGAATGGTTCGACGAAATATCATCGTTTTTGTGTCAAAATTTGTCGCATAGGAATGAATGGCGGAATGTTCAAAACTACAGTGGGAGCTGACAAAAGCTAGAGTGTGAGCTGAAAAATCCCGACTTGATTTCTAAACTGCCACCACTCATTTTTCACCCTCATTTTCAAGCCCACCTACACAAATCTTATATCAAAATGTTCAGCTATCCCTGCTGCCACTAAACATGTCCACGGCTAAGCCATAGTGCTGATAGTTTTCTCAATATGACCATTTGTTTGCAACTCACGCCGTCCATTGACATTCATTGAAACTCCACTCTAGCTACTTCAAATTTGAAGGGCAATATCTAAACTGCGACTGTGCCTTCATTTTTAATATTTCAGAGAAATACCATGCACCAAAATGTACGTCTGGGTCTTGTGATTCTCACAGTATAAAGTTCTTCGCTGTAGGATTTATAGTTTTTAAAATACCACCATTTGAAGATGGCATCCGCACTCCAACCTTTCCACAGTTACTCCAGCCACTCCAACCACACAACAGTTACTCAAGCCACTCCACCCAGTTACTCCGCACACTCCAGTTATAGACTACTGGTGGAGGCAAGAACACTTCACACAATTTCCCCAGAAATCGTAGCTTTTCAAGTTTATACTGAGCTTCTAGGCGGGGCTACTTACTGAGTGAGTATTACTAATACGCAGGTCTTTTTTTTTTTTTTCTAGATCAGCAGCCAGGATGATCAGGATAATATTGTGGTCAAGAATCACCACAGAGTGGGATGCCACAATGGTTTCAGGATAGATGTGTATAGCATAAATTATAGTATAAGTTGTTTATTATAAGTTAAGATATTTTGTCTACAGAATTCATGCATAGAGAATGAATGTTATACAGCCCCGATCCAGGGTTAACAGCCAATCGCTGGTTTTAAGGGTCAGGAAGTTGTTTTTTTTCTGTTACTCATGTTTTTTTTGCCTTCCTCTGGATCATTTGGCTGGGTTTGGGCTTTAAAAATGAAATAATAGTGTATACGTTTTATATAGCCTCGATCAAAGGTTAAAAAGCCGATTGCTGGTTTTCAGGATCAGGAAGAATTTTTATCCTGTTACTCATGTTTTTTTTTCTTCCTCTGGATCATTTGGCTTGGTCTTTAAAGTGTGAAATAAATCCATTATCATCTATGGCCAATTGGTGCCTCAAGTATATTATATTTGTACTTCTACCCCACCCCTATTACCTTCTCCCCCTGACAGTCCTTTTTGTTTACTCCCCCCTCCTACTGCACACAAGAGGGACATGTTTTATATTCTCAGGGAAATAGCTGACCTACCTACTCCACAAACCTTCACACCTGGTGACCTACATATACTCTCTTACAATGTCAAGGGTCTTAACACCCCAGAAAAGAGCTCCCACCTGATGAGAGAACTTCGACATCAGAAAACATCCGTTCCTTTCTTGCACGAAACTCATTTTTGTGGTTCATCCCCGGCACGTCTGACTTCTAGGGATTACCCCATTGGATTCTTTAGCAATGACCAACATACTAAAACCAAGGGACCTGCTATTTTGTTTTCCAAACATGTATCGTTCTTGGAGACAGCCCAACAGGTTGACCCTGCAGGCCGATACATTTTAATCAAAGGTACCTGACCCATACCTACACTTTTGCTAAAATTTACCTCCTAATACGCAAAAATACATTATGTTTGCCACTATCATGTCAAAACTCTGTACCTTCCAGGAGGGCCTTTTGGTCTTTGGAGGTGATTTTAATTTGGCCCTTGACCCGCTTCTTGACACCTCTACCAGGACCTCTTGAAACCCAATACGTGTCACACATCTGATTAAAAAACTATTACGGGAGGTGCAGTTAGTTGATTGTTGGTGGGCTCACCCCCCTCGGATAAGGATTACAGCTTCTACTCAAGCCCGCATGAGAGGTACACTAGAATAGACTGCCTTTTCATTACCTACAACCACCTTACCCTACTCAAACAAGCAAGATATGGCCTGAACATTCCCCCTTCAGTTGATGCTCCAGTCACCGCTCACCCGCCCTACTCAGCAGTCCTGGAGACTTAATTAAGTGATCTTGACTGATTGTGTAAACACTGTCTCTACAAAAACCTCGTTGACTGACTATTTATCAGACAATGATATCCCTGAGACCTATCCCATCATGGTTTTGGGAGACGCATAATGTGTCGCCCGAGGACACTTTATTAAAAAGGCCAATTCCACCAAACTCAAAATGCTATATGAACAAATAGCTATCCTTGAACTAGAACATAAGCGATAGCTGAACCCTGATGATTTCCAGAGGCTTTTGAGTCTCAGTCTTAACCCATCAAGATCTCGAAAGCGCCTAAGTGCCCGGGACCCGACTGTCTCCCCCTCCAATATTACAGGATATTCTAAGGATGCAGAAAAGGCATTTGCACTGGATTTTCCTCCTGGAAGTTCTAACACACATGAGCTTTGGCCCCTATACAGTGTTGTATTTACCGCAAAACATCCTAGGCGGATGCCTAGGGCGGCCCCCAAGCACTGGAAAAAAAAAACTAAAAAAAACTAAATAACCCGGCCCTTTAAAAAAAAAAAAAAAAGACCGCTCTTGCAGGCAGAGACGGAGGTGAGAGGGGATCGGAAGATCCCCCCTCACCATCGCTCTGCCTGAAAGGCTGCACGGGGAGCCGAACAGGCAGCACATAGAAACCTCCGTGCTGCCTGTTCGGCTAACCGTGCAGTGTGACACGGAAGTGCCGACAGTCACGTGACGGGCGCGCTGACGTCATACAGGGGAGGCGAACAGGCAGCATGGAGGGACCATGCTGCCTGCCACTAGCCACCAGGGAAAGGTAAGTGCTGATGGGAGTCAGAGTATGTGTGATGGGTGACAGTGTGTGTGACTGATTGTGATGGGAGTCAGAGGGTGTTTGATGGGAGACAGTGTGTGTGACTGAGTGTGATGGGAGTCAGAGTGTGTGTGATGGGAGACAGTGTGTGTGACTGAGTGTGATGGGAATCAGAGTGTGTGTGATGGGAGACAGTGTGTGTGATGGGAGTAGGAGTGTGTGTGTGATGGGAGAATGAGCTTGATGTGAGTCTGAATGTTATGTGTGATGTGGGGGTCATGAAATGGAGGTGATGGGGCATGTCTTAGGTGTGTAACGTGGGTGTGCATCTTTGGTAGGGGGGTGCCCGGATTTGGTCTGCCTAGGGCAGCACAAAATCAAGATACACCACTGCCCCTATAAGTTGGCTTGTGTCTTGTCCCTGCACTCACGACCGTTGGCGACCCTTGGCTAGAATTAGGATTAATGAGGCATTATCTGAGGTGTTTACCATTTCTAATGGTACCTGCCAGGGATGTCCCCTAACTCCAATGCTTTTTATCCTCTCCTTAGAGCCCTTCCTAGAAGCGATACGCCACAATCCTGACATTGAGTAGTCTCCTTATAGCTGGCACTCACCACAAAGTTATGGGCTTTGTGGACAACCTTCTTTTTCTACTCACTAACCCCAGGGTCTCCCTTCCTATTCTTATACATGAGTTTCAATAATATAGGGAATTGGCTAATCTTAAAAAATAACTACAAATGCAGAAAGAAAAGTCCTGCGCTCACTCCCATCACTGGGCGGCTGCAATGACTACAGTACACATCAGCCCCAATATATAGTAAAAACCAAAGAACAACAAGTTACCTGTGCTCTCTCCTTTATCCCTATGTATTTTTAAAACACATAGAGGTTTTTTAGTTACCTCCAATGACCATGAGAGGATGAGCCCACCTGCCAACGTCAAGGCAGACCCCCCTAGGTGGGTCCTAACTCTAACCATTCACCTTGCTTCTTTGAGCCTCTGGCAAAAATCTCTAATGAGACAGAAAGGGGTATTTTTTATATACACCCATACACATTATTAACCCTTAATAGGGAACACATGGGATGGGCGGCTGCATTGTAACAAGGCTGAGTGATACAAAAAATGGATACAAATGCAGAAAGAAAAGTCCTGCGCTCACTCCCATCACTGGGCGGCTGCAATGACTACAGTACACATCAGCCCCAATATATAGTAAAAACCAAAGAAAAACAAGTTACCTGCGCTCTCTCCTTTATCCCTATGTATTTTTAAAACAAATGGAGATTTTTTAGTTACCTCCAATGGCCATGAGAGGATGAGCCCACCTGCGTTGATGCCCATTGTCTAGCCAACATTGTCAGCAATTGGAGAGGTATGAGGGTTGAAATTTTAAATTGCATTTTTCTTTACATATTTTTATTCTATTTGAAATTTGGTTACATGGGCAAGTACTGTGGTTGCAATTTGGGTTCTCATAACCTTTATTTGCAAGTAACGTAATGTATAGGTTAAAACAAATGAAGTCCCAGAATATCCACCCAAGTCCCAAAAAATGAAATAGGAAAAAGAAAATAGAAAGGGGGAATGAGCAGACCGGAAAAGCTGCTAGTTATATTAAAGGTGGTTCCCAGTCCATCCTTGTTAAAATCTTGAAAATCTTGATAAATAATTGTGCACAATAAAGGAAAGTAACAATGAGTGGCAAAAAATGTAAATAAGAATTTAAAAATATAAAAATAAATGACAGAAAAGAGGGATTTTGAGAATTGTAGTGGATAATAATACAAATACATGGTACACATAGAAATATGCAGAATTTCAAAGATTCACCTGCTCTATATTGTAATGAGCAGGCATTGACCAGGCACATGTTAGTCAGTGCTCGTCTGAACTTAAGTAATAGCACCACATGAAAATGAAAAGTCTTCGAAGTAGGTCTCAACATGGGTGAAGTGGCAAAACAGCTTGCACAAAGCTTGTACAAAGTGGGCAGAGTTATCATTATGTCTGCTTTGCTTCAAGCAGTGCCTATAAAAGTGCATTGACTGCCTAATGGCCAGTCCTTCCCATCTGTGGGCGCTATGGATCAGCAGCTCCGTCATCACACTGCTAATCCATGGTCCTTACTTAAAATATGACCCATATTAAACCAAAACCATTGTAGAGTTTAAAATAAATAAGGTTACGTGTAAAGAGTGGTTTTATTGCATTAAACACTGATTTTTTTTATCAGATTCACAACAATTCTGGGGGTTTTATACACAAAAAAATCAATAGTGTCTTTAGCATCAGCCTCACATCTGAAGTTTTTTACATTGATTGATTTGAAAAAAAACATAAGCAACAGCAGTATGCTGATATCTTGTCAATGACATCACAAGATTCTATGATGCCATGTAGTTTTGATTCAAATCATCACAAGTTCTGAGAGCGGTTAAGTTACAGGCTGATATATTATCAGACGTGATACATATATTGCAAGATGCCTAAAAGCCGAAGCTACAGCGTTCACACATCCAAACCTGATATGGAACATCGTATGATGATGAAGAGGAGCAGGGAGAGCAATGAAGAAGGAAGGGGAAGAAAAGAGAAGAGGAAGAAGGAATGTGAAAGAAGAGATCAGGGCAGCTGGAAGACGGTATGTAAAAGAAGAAGAGAAGAGGAAGAACAAGAAGAAGAAAATGAGAAAAGATATAAAACTGAAGAAGAGAGTAGACCAGGTACAGGATTTAGGAAACCAAGAAGTTGGTGATCAGTGTAAATGTTCACTTGTTCAATGCCATAGATAGTCTAGATCTAAGATGGTAGGACTAAGACTTTAAGTAGCAGTTATATGTATTTGGTATATGATTTAGTAATATGATGTTTTTTATTCAATAAGGAGGAAGTAAACACCATGATGTCGCTGGAACATCTGGGAAACCGACACCACTTTCAGCAGCATGCTTCAACTTTCATTCTGAGCTTGGAAGGGGCAATTTTGGAAAAGTGAGTAAACTATAATTTAGTATGGTATACCGGTGCATTTTTTGTGGTGGAAACTGGGGTCTAGTTAGGGAATGACATTGAAGTATAGTTTGCATACCTCTTCACTGAAACTATTTAGTGCATATATTCCTCTATGTCCATCTTTTTTTTGCATGTTCAGAATTTTCACTTGTATAAGCAGGGGCGGACTGACCATGAGGGCATTCAGGCACTGCCAGAAGAGGGCCCCGTCACTGACAAGGTTGTGCGATCGGGGTGGGGGTCACCAGGTCACATGACACAGTCACGCAACATCACGTGACCTTGTGCAGCACTGTGTGAGCTAGTGTTCACATCAGACTTAATTTTCAAACGCTGTCACATGCGTGACAAGCAGACATGACACTTGTGACAGGGCTCAGTAATGCAGACAGATGTGAGTGCAGCTCACACAGACCTACGTGCATGACATGACATTGCGCAATGACTTCATTTGACCCTGCAACCCCTGCAATGATGGTGATGGAGCAGATCCTCAGTGCAAAGATGAGGTAAATCCTGAATGCTGACTGGGTAGTGGGGGTGTCAGATTAGGAATTGTGTGGGTCAGATTAGTAAGTGTGGGGGTCTGATTGGGAAGTCTGGGAGTCAGATTGGCATGTTAGGGGGCACATTGGGAAGTAGGGGGGATATTAGCAAATATAATGTCAAACAGGGAATAATGGGTCAGATTGAAAATATGGGGGTCATACCGGTAAGTAGAGGTCAAAATGGCAAATATGGGGATCATATTGGGAAGACGGCATCAGACTGGAAAATTTGGGAGTCAGATTTGTAAGAAGGGGTCAGATTGGCACCTTTGTGGTGAGATTGGTCACATTGGGTAGATGTGGGGCAGATTTGGAAGAAGGGGGAAGATTGTACTGTTTGGGGGTCAAATTACAAAAGGAGGGGGCAGATCTGAAAGTGTGGGGGTGTGATTGGAAAGATGGGGTGGGATTGTGAAGTGTGGGGTGAGATTGGGAAGAAGGGGGCAGAATGGCACATTTGGGAGTCAGATTGGGAAGTGGGGGTCAGATTGGCAAATATGAAGGTCATATTGGGAAGAAGTGGTCAGATTGGGAAGAAGAGGGTCAATGGTAATGCCTGAGGACACATTGTGTAGTGTGTGGCTTATTTGGAAGAAGGGGGCATATTGGCATATTTGGGGGGCAGATTTGGGTGGAGGGGGCTGATTTGGATGTTTGGGAGGATCGGTCAGATTGGCACATTTGGGGGGCAGATTGGTAAGTAGGGGTCATATTGGCAGGTCTGAAGTTTAGACAAAATTTGGGGGTCATACAGGGAAGAAGGGGCAGATTGGAAAGTTTGAATGCAGATTAACAAGTGTGGGTGTCAGTTTTTGATAAACGTGGCAAAATGGGAAGTGGGGGTCTGATTGGTAAATATGGTGGTCATACTGGGAAGAATGGGTCAGATTGGTAAGTAGGGGACATATTGGCAAATCTGGGGGTCAGATTTGGAAGTGTAAGGGGATGCATTGGCAAGTCTGGAGAGGATACATTGACAAGTGTATACATTACTGATAATTTTGCGATCTAATGCCATGTTTATACATTACTGCTGATTTTGCGATGATATGCCAAGTTTATACAGTGTGCCATGTTTTACTAAGTGTATGCTCTACATATCATTTAGACTTAGTGTGTTTGTATGTGTGTGATACTACGTTGTGAAACCAGCAGCATTGTGTGAGAGTGCAGGACTGGAAGAGAGCTGGCTTACAAGAGAGAGAGAGAGAGAGAGAACAGGGCAAGGCAAGAGAGAGCTGGCTTGTATTAGAGTAGGAGAGAGTGAGAGGTTGGGTGTGAGATGGCTTGGAAGAGTGAGAGTGGAACAGAGTGCAAGACTGGGAGAGAGATGGTTTGGAGGAGTGAGAGTGGCAGAGAGAGATGGCTTGGTTGAGTGAGAGTGGGAGAGAGTGCAGGGCCTTCTCCTCACATTCAACACTCTTTAGTCAGAGCCGCATAACTATGTATGGGGTATGTGTGTTGGGGGGGGAGAAGGGGACAGCAATGTGTGTTTGTCATATGTGGCATGATAGAGAAATATGTATATACTTTCATTGGCATTATATAGAAATATTATGTATATATTTCTCATTGTCATGAAATAGAAAGATTTATGTATATTTTTATCATTGGTATGATATAGAAATATTATGTATATATGTCTCATTATCATGATATAGAAAGATTATGTATCTATTTCTTACTGGCAAGATATAGAAAGACTATGGATAGATTTCTCACTAACAAAATAAAGAAAGATAATGGATATAGTTATCATTGATATGATAGAGCGATATAGATTATCGATATACTTACTTTGTGGGTGCTAAAGTTGAATTTAAAATGTATGTTTTAAAATATGGTTCTATTTATCCACCTTTTCAGTGTGAAATAGAAATGTGAATAAATAGAACCATTTTTTTTTGGGGGGGGGGGGGGGGCTTGCCATGGGAAATACATGGGGCGGTACAAGGGGGCCCCATGCCCATCTATTGCCCTGGGGCCCCATGAGAGGTCAGTCTACCCCTCTGGATACATTTATGATAGCACTCCAGAACAATGAAACTCACAATATAGGGTATTTAATAGGTCTTTGTATCTATTTGTGCAAATAAAATGCTTTAATATTCTTCTTTTTTTTGTTTTGTTTAATCTTTATTGGTTATTTTTATAAAAAGAACAAATTCATACTTCACATTATTACAATCACATACACAAGAATTCTAAACTATTCCATCTATAATACAAATTATATTTCATATGTTTCACCAAAGCTGAGAGATAAGCGAGGATCTTTTTATAAGTCCAATTATTAGGAGTTGTATTTGGAGCGCCAAGGGAGAGGGAAGAAAAATTAAGAGAAAATAAAAAATAAAATACAGGATAAAGTGGAGTAGAAGAGTGAAAAGAGGCAGAGAGAGGGGGAAATAAAAAAAACGGCTTTATGGCTCCCATTGTTCCCACCCCCCATCCTTGCTTAAAAATTCAATGTTCCTTTTATATACAAAGCAAGTCAAGATATACTGTTCTTTCATACTCAACAGTCCACATTCACAACTCCTCATACATACTTCTGAACTAAGGGGTGTAGAGGGGAGTCAGGCCGCGGTATCCCACAGCAGTGGTCAAAATGAGATTTCCATATATAACTTGGTGTTACAAACAACTCACTGAGTCTATGATATAGAACAAGTTTGTATCTCTGAATATGATATTACATTCACGGCAGACCATATTTTTTCATATATGACAGCTGTATCCTCGTTTTGAATAAAAAATTGTCTCTCAGCTTTGGCCTGGAACTCTATTTGGGTTTTAATCCCTGGCCATGATGGGAGGTCTACCCTTTTCCAAAATCTCGCAATACATAATGTAAAAGTCAGTAGAATGTATATACATAAAGAGTGGATAAACCTATCTGAAGTGGGGAGTTCAAAATGAAAAAGAAATGTTTGAGACTTTAATTCAAATGTATATCCACAAATGATGGAGAGGAGAGATGATATTTTTCTCTTGTATTGATCTAATTTTCTGTATTTCCACCACATGTGGTAATAATTGCCTGGTTCAGTCAAACATCTCCAACACAAATTGTTTGAAGCCTCTAGGAATTTAGCTAATCTGATCTAGATACCATTGGTGTAAGAGTTTGAAGAATTGTTCATGAAGGTTGACACAGTGCACCGCCCCTCTAGTATTCTTCCAGGTTTTAAACCATACCTGTGTTGGGAAGGTCAAATTAATTTCATCCTCCCAGAGCAGGAAGGTATTAGGTTACTAAATTAGTTCACTAGATTCGAAGAATCTAAGAATTCTAGAGATCATTTTATTTGTAGTCCTAGACGTAATTATTTTTCCCCATGCATCTGGTTCTACTAAGGTGTTTGAAAGCAAGAAGGACTTAACTCTAAGATAATTAAAGAGTTCCCTAGATGGAAGACCAAATTTGCTACAAATAGCTGGAAAGGGGGAAATAGTTCCACCAATGTACAAATCTTCAATATATATTATTCCCTTATTAATCCATACTTTCAGGTCTAAGTTATTCACACATATAGAAACAATATACAGTGCAGCTTTCTTAGATATTTCTTTGTTAATTTTCAAGGTTTTTTTAATACGAAAAATTTAGGTCATAAGGTCTTTAATTAACGATGATTTTAAAATCGATTTTTTTGTAGTATTTGGGTATTAACCAGCACAAGAGTGCGGGATCTGTGTTACTACAATTTACCCTTTCTAAATGGCATAAATAGTAATAAATTGGCCATACAGCCACTGAATATATTCCAGTAATTCCCAGTTCATAGCCACATTTTTAGCCACTTCAACAAAAATAATTGTCGCTCTTTGGCAGGGTGGATTTGATTTAAATCATGATTTACCTAACTATTCAGTGAGAATTGGTTGTAAAGAATCATTCATGTTGGTAGTTGTATTCTTTAATATTTTCAACCAGATGAAGATTTCATATTTAGAATAACCTGTCAGATTAGTAAAACAGCTACATCAGGACTGATTTAAGTTTAATAGGTGAATCACACATATTTGGAGCACTAATAAATAGACATGTGCATTCGTTTTCGGACTAATGCATTTTCGTCCGAAAATGGCATTTTCGTCCATTCGTCCGAAAAACGAATAACGAAAATGCTAAACTAACGAAAGCCGAATTAACCAATGATTAATAAACGAAAATCATTTGTCCATTCGTCGATTCATGCTATTGACATTCTATAAACCGAAATAGAGTCGGTTTATAGAATACCAATAGCATTACATACATTCCATAAACCGACATAATGAACGACTTTCGGTTTATGGAATGCATGTAATGCTATTGCTATTCTATAAACCGAAATAGAGTCCCGATTCATATGAATAGGTCAATTGACCTATTTGTATGAATGGGGACTCTATTTCGGTTTATAGAAAGCCAATAGTATTACATGTATTCCATAAGCCAAAAATCTATAAACCGAACGACATTCGGGTTATAGACTTTCGGTTTATAGAATACATGTAATGCTATTGCTATTCTATAAACCGAAAGTCTAAAGAATTTCTTATGAATGGGGACTCTAGTTCGGTTTATAGAAAGCCAATAGCATTAGATGTATTCCATAACCCGAAATTCTATAAACCGAACAACGTGGTAAATGCTCTGTATCTTTGAGTTCATCTTTATGTCTATAACTATTTCATTCAGTAATAGACAAATAAAAGGGTTGGGCAGGTTGTGGGTAGGGGTACTTAGCACTTGGGTCCTCTGGTGAACATTACTGATGATATTGATGGATGACAGTTTCAACCAGGCACATGTTCAAAAGTATGCCAGGCCAGGGCAGTCTTTAATATTGATTGGAACCCTGGACCCTGCCACCACATGTATAATTGCAAAATGTATACCTTCAACTTATGCAACACTGCAATACAAGCCCTCAGTGCCTGTATTACGTAAGTATACAATGATATTAGAGAGCACTTACATATGGTAAGCAGCAATTGACATTAAAATCCAGCTATTACAGTAATGATATGTGGCACTGATATTATAATTATAAAATGCATATTTAATGTTTGTTGAGATATGTTAAAGAAAATGAAACAAATGACAGAATGTTTCTTAATAAAGATGTATTAATTTAACAAATCATTTTGCTGAAGTACACATAGAAACATAGAATGTGTCAGCAGATAAGAACCATTTGGTCCATCTAGTCTGCCCAATTTTTTGGAATACTTTTATTAGTCCCCCGTTCCCGGTCTTATAACTAGGATAGCCTTGTGTCTATCCCATGCATGCTTAAACTCCTTCACTGTGTTTGCCGCTACCACTTCTGGTGGAAGGCTATTCCATACATCCACTACCCTCTCAGTAGAGTAATACTTCCTGATATTACTTTTAAATCGTTGCCCCTCTAATTTAAGACTACGTCCTCTAGTTGAATAAAGAATGGTTACTCTCTCAAACTGTAAGACACAATAGAACTCAACCATTGCACTGCATGGTATTGTTTCATTTGATAACATGTCAACATAGAATATATAGAGTGGTTACTCTCTCAAACTGTAACTTTTTTTTAGCACCACAGGTCCCTCCCACTATCTCTCATCACACTCCGTCCAGCACTACTTACACCTCCCACCTCATTACCTTGCCCTTGGACTAGGTACTAATCCCTGGTGGTCTGGTGGGCTGCAGGGTTCTGTGCTTGCCGCAAACAGCACAAATGCCTTATCATGGGGTCACATGCTGCACAGGACATTAATGAATCAGAACATTGTGCTCGGACAATGTATCATTCACAGTTTTATAAAGCAGTGAAAAATAGCTTTAAACATATAAAAAGAAAACACATTTCTGGGTTTAGTCATGTTGTTAATATAAAATAGCAACAAGTGTTCTAATACATGTTAAAACATAACCTTTATTAGTTATTAACAATCTTAACCCCTTCACGACAATTCCCATACATGTATTGGCCCGCAATGCAATACGTTGCCTTTAACATGGCACAGTCACTGCATTTAGAACCATCATTGTTTTCCTGTAAGGTTTATAATTGAGGCTATACAGGAAAGCAAAAAATAAATAATCTACCAAAGTGGCCAACTCTGGAGTTAGGCTGCCGAAATGGTAACCTCAGTCCTCCACATACACTTCTAAGGGGATTACTTCAGTTTATTTTGGAGCTATTTTGAGAGGACCTCGGGTATATCAGAAACAGCCAAATTCCTCCCAAAATGGCCCAAGCATAAATGAAATAAAATAAGTAAAATAACGTATTATATATAGATAACAATAAAGTAAATGAATATAACATAATCTAAAATATACTGTTTTTAAATTTAGACATGCTGGTTCAAATATGTATCAGTAATAACTCATCATGTAAGAAGACACCCAACAATGTTGGTATTTATACCCCATTTCCCCTCCCTTTGTATAATCTCTCTTTCATGGGGAAATCGCAATATTGAGCAGCCAAATAGTTTATTTCTCCGCAATTCAGCTTTATGCCCCAATCTGGCCTGAATTTGGGCCATCTCACGGCATACTGAGTTGACTCTACTGTCTACTAAACATAACTATGTGTTCTATATCTCACTTTGGCCTCTTCTATTCCTTTTTGCCTATTTCAGGTGATGCTCGCCTCCACCAGAAACTCCAGGAAAATTGTTGCAGTGAAGATCATCAGAAGGAGAATCAATCACGATAATTCCAGCAGCTTAATGAAAGAGAGGAGAATCCTAGCTGTGGCTAATGGGAGCCTCTTTCTTTGTCACATGCATGCTGCTTTTCAATCTGAAGTATGCAGGGGTTTATCCATAATATTCATAGCTAGGACACTAGTGATGAAAAATGTTGGCATTACAGAAGAACATCTTGTTATTCAGGTTTATAGAATTATATTTGGCGGCACATCTTACTTTTATACAGTGTGAAGCCTTTTGAAAGGCCTGGTTAGTTTTTTTTTCTTTCGTAAAATTTTTTATTACAGTTTTACAATTCAACATTTATAACATATAACATTAATTTCAATAATATTATATCTTTGTATAAAACAGACAACATTTAAAATATATCACACAACATAACATATACCAACATAACATAATACAAACCAAACCTAGCCAGAGTTTCTTTTCCCTCAATTTCCTCCAGATGAGGGAGGAATAAGTTAATAAGGTGAGAGGGTATGACTTTAGAGAGGCCTCTCCAATCTATTCATCCCTCTTCTATATCTGTCCTAACATTCGGGGTTGTCATCTTTCCCTAATTAGTTATCTATTTATTCATTTATATATTTCTCCTATACAGCCCATCCAGAATTGGCTATTCTCCATATTAAGCTGATAGGAAATCTGATTGAAAATTGATTTCAATCTCTTTCATGTGGAAGTTTCTATCTTCTTCCATGATCTCGCAATTAGGGCTTTAGCTGCTATTAAAATATGTGTAATAATATAAGTGTCATTTATACTGGTTTTAGGCAATCCTAGGTGCAAGAGTGCAGTTGTCGGTCCTTGTGGGTACTAAATACCACCTAACTATCAACTTATATTGGAGTTCCATAATGTTTAAACAATAAATGTTTTTTTTTATCTATGGGATGATGTTAAGCCAGTCGGCAGTCAGAATTGCCGATCCAGTATCTATTTCCCATTTATTTATTAGGTTAGCTATCTGCCTAACCATTGTCAGAACTTCTTGTTCAAAAATATCTCCCTGTATCAAATCTTTATGGTTATTTACAGGATTCAATAATTCTTTCAAACCTCTTAATTCTTAATTAGATATTTAAATATATCCCTTGGGACTAATGTCTGAAATTATTTTATTTTCTTATCTAATAATTAATATATCTGAGAAACTATTTTCTATATTGTGATCCAAGAATCTAATATCGCAGCCTCTCCATATCTTTTTACACCACATTAGTCCATATTCTGATTTAAGGTTCTCCCAAAATCTGAGAATTGTTGCAGTAATATAGTTCTTTTTCCCAGGCCTATTAATAGAGGTCTTGAATTTTTGGGGTCTGTCCACAGTAGCATATATAAATCAGGTACCCCTATTTATCTCCATGATTCCTCCCCCTCTTTATTAAACCATTTGGAGAGATGTTTAAAAAGGGCCGCATTGTGATAATTTTTTATATAACCTCATAAAAAATACTGTAGAAACCATCCTGGCCTGGTGCTTTATTATTCTTAACTTTATCAATTGCAATCTTTACTTCTATTTCTGAGATGGGTTTATTTAGATCTTGTATCTGGTCATCTACTGGCTCAGGTAATTTGCATTTTTCCAAATACTCTTGAATTTGGTTTTCTTTCTTTATTTTTTATTTTTTAATATCTGGATATGGGATGAATATACTAGAGGGTTTTCTTTTTTCTATTAACCTTGAGAAAGATATATATCCGACAGGGATGCCCCTTCTATCTTTCTAGCCCGTGTGGCCATTTTAATTAGATGTCCTCTAAAGACACACTTAAATGTGCACCAGATCTTTTCATGTGGTATCTCAGGGGTCATGTTCTCTTTAAAGAAATATTCTGTCAATTCTTTGATGTATAGTCTATTTTCTTCAGTTTCTAATCATCTATTGTTCAGTCTCCATAATGTATAGGGTTCACTATATTGTCCCTCCCCTATTTGCCAGACTAGAGCATTATGATCTGCCCATGGTATCTTTCGAATGTCCACTTTATCAATTATTTTTAATAGATTTGGGTCTGATAGACACAGATCTATTCAGGAGAACGAGTTATGGACTCTTGACCAGTGCGAAAAATCATATGTATCTGGGTGAAAAGTCAGCCATACATCATGGACGCCATTTTTCTTTATGAACATCCTAACATTTTGGGCTTGTCTCATCACCCCCTGTAATAAAGTGGCATGCCTTGGTAGTTTTTTGTCTAAACTTGGCTCTATGACCATATTGAAATCCCCTGCCCAAATTATTGAGCACTTTTTCACCTTTTCCATTCTCTCTATTACTTGCGTTAATGTTTTCATTTGTGCATTGTTTGGGGCATATATATTAACCAAAGTAAATAATTGTTGTTATATTTAAGTATCCCTATGTTATATCTTGCTTCAGGGTCATTTTCCAGATATATGGTTTTAAATTGTAAGGCACTGGTTATCAGGATTGATACTTCCTTCTTCTTTTCATTCTCCAGGGAGGCTGAAGACACAATTCTGTATCCCCTAAATTTCATTTTTTTCAATATTTGCTATTTTCCAGTGGGTCTGAGACATACATATTTTTTTTCTTTTTTGAGTAGATCAGTGAGAATTGCTCTTTAATAAGGGGAATTCAAACCCTGAATGTTTAAAGACAAAAATATAATCATTATCTAACTTGTTTCCCATCTCCACCCTCTCCCATCCCCCCCTCGATTGTATCATATCCCAGGAATACAAAAAAAAAATGTAATGTCATAAGATCAATTACAAAAACACACAACTAGGATTATCAACTGTCCCCCCCCCCCCCCCCCCGTCTGAGGCCTTGGCAAATATGCCTCCGCCCTTCAGTGAGTAGAACTTATTGTACATACAGTGAAAAGGAAAGTTATAAAACCTTCCAGCTTCAGGGCATGTTGCGAGATACTTATTAAGCCTTCTAATACGGTTTAAAAGTATTAAGCATTTTTCTAACTTCTATGGGCCCAGACTCTGCAAAACTAGAAAGGGCTATAGTGGAGGGTAAAATAGTAGGACCAGGGAAGAAAGCTCTATTAAGCTATTAAATCATTGTGAGAGGGGGAGAGGAAGAAGAAAAAAAGTGAAACTAAGTTACTCAATATAAGAATAATCAAAGCAAGAATACAAAATAACATTAAATAAAAAAACATAATATTTTATCATGATATCAATATATACACTTTAATTTACATCAAGTTTTAGTTTCAGATCAACAACTCAAAGTTAGATGTCAAATTAAATATGAAGTGCAATACTCCTTTAACTATTACAAGATTCCAATGTGCTGTTCTTCAGCATATGATATTTTTGCACTCCCCGTTGCCACTAAATCACAATAATACATGGAGTATAAATACTTGAACTTTTGGCAGCATTTAATCTACCCCAATATGTGATTCATGATCACAATAGCCTCCTCTGGCTACAATATGTCTGTCTACAATCTGGTACTAAAGCCATACTCTCTTGCTTACCATATAAACACCTCATCCATACCTCCCTTCCACTAATATGGCCTCTTCCCACACCATTAACTCTATTACCTATATACTGTTAACTTGGGGGCTGTGTATCATGATTCATGCTGCTGTTTCTGTCATGTAAAATTTCCCAATTTGACATTACAGTTCCATGCATTCTTCGTGTTAGAGCACCTGGCAGGAAGAAACCTTCTATTTCATTTGCAACCCACCGGCTACCTGGAGATGAGTCGAGTTGTGTAAGTAATGGGGGGAAAGGGGAGTATCTTTTTTGTGTTGTGTTTAACCTGTTTGCAATGGTAGGATGCACTATGCTGTCCACAAAACGAGTGTGCCTTGCTGACCGTAAGACATACTTTAAAAAGATTGCCCCCACTAGAGATTGGTTGGAGAGTAATCCAATAGTAATCTCAGTTTGGGACCAAACCCCAGTGTCATTTTTCAATTGAGCTGCTCTTTTGTAATGTAAGATCCATTGCAAATATATGTGCATGAAGTGTGTATATATAATCCAGCATGAGCCTTATTAGCTCACAGATGAATATAGTAACTATTGAACTGAGGCCATTTCGTCCATTGCTGCATTTGTTTAATTATTTCAATTCGTATGAATAGAAATTACATCTATGTTCAATACATAATATAAATATGGGGAATTCAGATGATAGAGCCAAATTCCCACCGAATTTCATCTGAAAACTAACGGTAATGTCACCTAAGCTCAATAGTATAGGGTTAGGGAATTTGGATGAAAGAGAAAAATTTCATCCACACCTTATACTATTGAACTAAGGCACAATTTTCATGAATTTTTGGATGATGTTTGGTCGTAAATCGATTCTTTCATCCAAATTCTTATGCTATTGAACTTTGGTGAATTTTTCAATTGTATGAAATAGCAGCATTGTGAAAAATATACATAAAAAAATAAGTTACCACTAGGTTTGGCAAAACATTACGACAAAATTGTTGTATGAAACAAATTAAATACACCAGGTTTTCTGCTTTTTAAACATGTGTGCTTTTGAATTTTGGAATGGATACTGCAATACTACCCCAAAATGTGAGATAAGCAAACAAAATCAGTCTTTAAAAATTTGGAAACTTGGTTATGGTTTTTGCCCTCTAACACTCCAACAGCATGCCACACCAATATATGTGTGATATTTCTGTGATAGTTCCTGTAAATGTTTTAGAGGTTTTTCTATAGCAGCACCTGACCTGAGAAAGAAATCCTATGGCAGTGTTTGTGAAAAAAATACAGCAAAAAAAAACTACCTCTACCTAACTTTGGAAAAATGTTGTGGCAAAACTGCTATATAAATAGCTACCTCAAATGAAATCACCCAGGTTGTCTGCTTTACCAAGAATATATGCTTTGGTGGGGGCATTTTGGAATAAGTCACTGCAATACTACCCAAAATGTTACAAATAAATCTGTGAAAATTCCAAGTTTGGAAACAACAGAATGCTATTTAGAATTTGTGCCCTCTAACTCCCCAAAAGCATGGGGGCATTGGCATTTGTGAAAACATTTTGAAAAAATAAACTACCCATTACTTTGGCAAACATGTTCTGGCAAAATGGCTGCATGAAACATCTGAAAGTATTCCATATCAAATGCCATGTGCATTTAAAAAAGTTTATAGAATATTTGACACTAAAAACACAGCATAGCCTTGAAAATAGAAAACAAAACCTGCATTTTGGAAACATACGTTTAGATCTTCAGTAAGTAAGTGCCAAAACATAATGAAAACATTAAACGCGTTTAGTCTTTATCTTGTCTCACCGTTCCTGCTCTATGTTTTTTATCAACTGTCGTGAAGGACCAATACAATATTGATACATGTTTTCACCTTATGAACATCAAGCCTCTTTCTTTCGGGATGTTAAGCTGGCACTCCCTTCGTTTTTTCCTACCTGTGGTTATATGAAGTCAACCTATAGCTGGCATGACATCACCAGCATTGTTATACCACAAGAGCTGTTAGGACAGTATATAAAATTATGCTTTTTGGCCAGTTCTGGGCATATTACGTCAATACTATGGTGACTGGTGCAAGCTGCAGTTACAGTATGTACAGGAACATCTTATTATCATGGAGCAAATACATTGTGGTGTACTGAGGTAGTCCTGAATATGCATCAATTGGGCCGAATTGGGGGGGGGGAGGGGTGAATTCCGCTGAACTTCAGCTATTCTATGTGACCAATTATGGATCAAATTTGTCAATTTCATCCCCCACCCCTCTTGCCAAATTCGGAGTGAACATTTGTGCCTTTGTGGTATAGTGAAAACTTCAGAGTACTTGGCTGGATAATTCATAGGATTCCTTCTATTTCTGATCAAAGAAGCCCTTGTTTTGTGAAGAAATGATAGTTGGTTTAGCTACACATGGGTTCCCTCATTATTTTCCCTGGTGCTGTTTTGAAGCTTAGTTGCATATTTTTTCAGATTAATGACATGCTAGAAGAAAAACTTTTGGAGATCAATTGTCTTATTTATGGCAGAATATTATTAGAAAATTTGTGAGTGCATAAGATACACATATATATAGTCATCATTGATGTGTTGTTTTTAAACTTTTCCCACATGTGATTCTGCGCTTCTCCAACTATATACCGATTTTCTACCTAAGTACATTGAGGAGCAATAGGAGCAGGCACGTTCATTAGTGTGGGTATTATTACATTTGAAAATTGGAGTGCCATATTTTGACACTTTTTTGCTTGCTTCTTGCTTTTCATGTGCACAATTTCTTTACACAGACACTATAGCATATGTGTGAGCTGATTTGGAGTACGATGGGCGGTTATAATTGACTATTTTGCTAGTTTATGGCAGACAGTAGAGCACTGGATCATGTGTAAACATCCTGTTATTTGAGGGGTATCATTCGTGTTCGTCCAGTGCACGTGTATTGTTCTGCGTGGAATCATCTATAAGAATATTCATTTTGTCTTTATGCCTGCGGCCTGCAGCTCTGCTTCTGGCTTATTTTGCTTTATTTATTAATATTCGCAGAGTACTGTTGCATTCAAAATGTTTTCTTTTCCACTGAATGCTATTTATTATACACTTTAGTTAGATTTTTCTGCGTTTTTTTTTACATTTTCTTGCTAATATGCATTCATAAATCTCTGCTGCTATGTTACCTCTTTTCTCGATTAGGTTTTATGCTGCAGAGATGGTTTGCGGCCTCCAGTTCCTGCACGCCCACGGGATCGTTCATCGGTCAGTAAAGTAGTGTTTTCTATAGGTCTCCTCTAGTTCTTTGTTAAGATCTATGCATGTTGCATGGTAGTGTCCCTACTCCTCACAACCTTCTCACATTGACATAATGTACTCTCAACCTACTCATCCAGAGATCTGAAACCGGAGAATATTGTCCTGGACAGCGAGGGACATGTGCGCATCATCGATTTCGGACTTGCTGAGGAAGGGATGTTCGACGGTGGAACAACAAGCGACATGGCAGGAACATTTCGATACATGGCTCCTGAGGTGAGAACTAAGTATAACATTTACAGCCGTAATATGTATCATAACAATAATTAACTCTGGCATATTACAGCTAAGCTGTGTCTATACACTGATTGATAACACTATCTAGTGAGGGATTCCCAAACCATGTTACAGATGTACTTGTAGAAGGTGTAACTTGTAGTTCTTGATGATTACATATAATGCAGCCTCCTTCATCTGCAACTTCTCAATCTTATTATAGCCCTCTGCTGCCTTCTTTGTCACTCTCTCTTTGGTCTAGTGTCCTCCACCCATCCTGACATGGGTCTAGCTCACTCTTCTCCTGCTTTCGTTCTCATAGAAATATATTTATGAACAACAACAATTAACAGAGAATTGAAGATTGAAGATACCACATGATTTAGAGTTCTAATTTACAGTGTTTTATGATTATGCAATAATTATATTAATTCTTATATATTCTCTTTACCAGATCTTGCTAAAAAAACCTTATTCGACACCGGTTGATTGGTGGTCCTTTGGCATTATCCTGCACCAGTTGTCAACGGGCAGATATCCCTTTTTTAATGGATACCGGGTGCAGGAAGTCTTTAAATCAATAATTAAGGACAGGCCCAAATTCCCCAAGTGCATTGGTGGTGATGTCAAACACATCTTAAAAAAAGTGAGTATGAAAAGTATATAGTTAGAAGACCATTTAAACTGTATACCATCTATATTGTAAAAAGAGAAATCAGTAAGTTTTGGGCACCTTCTCAACTAAAATGTTGACACTCAAGTCAAGGGGTCGGTGTGGGCTCGCATTTGAAGTGCTCAGCTACACTCACCTTCTTAACATATACAAAGAAGGAAGGGTATAAGCAAAGAGGGAGATGGTGATGGCTGGTTGGTGCAGGCGTCAGCAGCAGAGCGGGGCTTTGGTCCATGATGTCGATGCCCCCTTCTCTGCCTCTAGTGAGTGGTGTGTGTTTGGAGGGTGCGGCCTGTGATTTCTTGTTTGATATCACTCTGAACAGCCCATATAAAAGCCCCAGACTGCTCTAATGCTGGTGCTCGGTTATTGATCCATCCTGCTACTGACCAGTTGTCCCTTACTGTGCTTTTGACCTCTCCTCTGCCTGCTCCATACCCTGGTGACCTGGATTGTTTTGACCATGCTATTTTCCTATTTCCTATCATTGTGACCCGGACTGCCTATTGACCACTCCTTTGCCAGCCTCCTACCATTGCTACCCAGACTGCCTACTGACCACTCCTTTGCCAGCCTCCTACCATTGTGACCAGAACTGCCTATAAACTACTCCTTGTCTACCTCATATCATTGTGACCCGATTGCCTATTGACCTCTCCTTTGCCTGCCTCATACCTTTGTGACCTCGGATTGCCTTATTACTACGTTTTGTATGTTGCCTCACCTTGTGACCCTGGATTGTCTTGTGGACTACTCTGTATCTGCAGTGTGCCCCTGCGTACTCAGTTCTGTTCCTGACCATTCAGCGTGCGCTACTGTTGATCTCCTGTGAGTACTACAGTCTGTTATCCTGTGTACTTGCCTGCATTACGAACACCTATCCATTGGACCCCCATATTGGGGCATTACAGGATGCTTTTTGTTTTGCTTCTCTTCTCCTATTTTAGGTGCCCGACCATTTGTGCTCTGTCCTCAGTTTCCTTCAAGCTTGCTGTCTATGCAATCCTGTTACAGTTAATTCCTGTGTGTCTTTTAGTGTCTGTCCTTTGGATTCTGTTATTATTTTAGGCATGTTTTAGAGTTAGGGACTTGCCAGTTGGTGGTGGTACCTCGATGTGGTTGGAAAGCTTATCATCATCATTTGGTCAAGTAGAGTTGTAGGCTTGTCCCTGTATCCATGTTTGGTTGTATGTTCTCTTGTGTTCCTTCTATTTAGCCCTGGCCTCTCGTAGTTATATATGTCTGTGTGTGCTTTTAAGTTTTGTTATCATGTCCTTTGCCTGTGCCCTCTCTGTTGCTACGTTATTATTTTTAACCCCATTGACCTGAATTGTTTATCCTTAATTTGGTATTTACTCTTCCCTGGTCATGTTTGCTTGCGTCCTGCTACAGTCTCTCCTTGACCCTGTCTTAGTTTGGTTTCCGCTATCACTCACTGCTCTTCTCGCTTGTCCTGTCAGAGTTATTTTGTGCCTGCTTCAGGATGTCTGCCGGGTTTCTTTAGCTCCTAGTCTTAGCTTTACTGGATACAGAAGTTGATTCCACTGGGCCTTTGGTATGTGAAGGAACCTCTTGCTTGTCTATGGAAACAGATTAGAACCCTTAACTATGTGGATTGGGCTGCTTCAGTGCTGACATCAGCAGATCGCAGGTCCTGATATGTACAGCCAGAGGTGAGGGCTGTGTAGTGGCTATCTTGGACTAATTACCTAGATTGAGTTGATTGAGTTCTGGATGACAAGCTGACATGTCGCAAGTCTCTTCTGTTGTATTAAGATCCCCATCCTTCTAGATATGCTCTCTACTATAGGTAAACACCTTAGGGTGTAATGCACAGGCTTTATTTTCATAGCAGTTTGTATGCAACATATCGATATATTTGCAGGCACTATAATGCACCATTATACAGGAGTAATTTTCACATGGGTTTAATGCATTTGTTTACGCTGTATACATGATTCTGTAGTATATTGTTTACGCTGTATACATGATTCTGCAGTATATTGTTTACGTTGTATACATGTTTCTGCAGTATACTCCAAATCCCAGTTTATTGATCCATCTCTTTTCCCACTACCTTTATTTTATTACACTCATTTAAACCATCTCCTCCCGCACTTTATTAATTTCTCTTTCTTTATTTTCTCTTCGCCTCACCCTTTCTATTTCTTCTTCTCTTCCTTTCTTTTTTTTAAACTTTCTTATCACAACCTTTCCACATGGACGAGCTTTATGCCTGCAATTACAACTTTGCTGACGTTATTGCTGATAGTTGAACCGTACTCTGTTACCCATATTACACTGATTGGTGTAAAGTTTTTATTTCTTTATGTATTTATCATTGAAAATGGCACAGGGCATCAGTACCTTTCATCACTGGATTGGTTTAACTAATTGCAGATCCACACCTATTAGACAGGCATAAAACTTCATAGCCATTCCATATGTCATTAGGGGTCCTGTTTAAAACAGTTTTTAGTGTATTTAAATAGAAGAAATAATGTGGTTGTTCTTTTCAGCTTCTTAGGAAAGATCCAGACCACCGCCTTGGGGTGCAAGGGAACATCAGAGAGCACCCATTCTTTCAAGACATCAACTGGGTGGAATTGGAAGATGGAAAACTGGAACCTCCTTTTAAACCCAGTGTAGTAAGTACATGCTACTATATATGCTGCAAGATATTAAATAGCATTGTTTCTTTATTAGAATAATTAGTATCAGTGCTGAATTCATATATTCAAAAGCCCAATGGTATCATCCTCCTTTAGGGCTAGTACCTCATTATCCCAGGTTGCATCTCCAGGTACTTTGATCTATGCACATGTATTTTACTGGTTCATGGAACTGATAATCTACATCCCATCCCAAATCTCTCATGATCCTCTCTTTTTGGGAGCATTGTGGAGGATAATGGCCCTGCGTCCTCCAATGACAAATAATTATTGTAACGGGACGGCTACCCAAGGCGGTAGCACCTTCATCCGTTGTAGGAAATCATCTTCTTGGCCCTGATTAAAGTTCAGCATCCACCCAGCAAGTCTTTCTGGAACCTTGCTCTTTGTACCCAAATAGCAGACTGGACCACTAGCAGTTAGGTACAATAAGAATGAACAATATTTATTTGTCAAACAGCATAGACTTATATGCACACAGATATGACATCAACTAGGGGAGAGGCACAGGGAACTAATTATAACATGTAAGCATATAACAATAGAAAACCTAACATAAAACAGGTAATTTAATACAGGACAACGTTACATAAAATAAACATGTCATCTTTAGATCCAGACCTCCAGACTACAAGGGACAATAGATGGTTCAGAGGATAGTAAACATTTAGTGATTGGATATACACATTTCAACACTAACATTTAATGACATGTCTTAACCTGGGGGAAATACAATGAATAGAGCAAAGGCTTGGTTCCAAGGTCCACATCCTGGCTGACATCCTGAGTGAGCTTGTGTTGAAGACCACCTGTATTGAAGCAGTGTGTCACTGATGGCCCCAAAGTCTGTATCCCCAAATATAGCATATCCAAAGAAAGGGTCCGTAGTCCACAGGGAGGTGTTTGGACATCAGGACCCTCCAAGAACCCCAGTCACGCAGACTGTCATGATTCACTTGACAATTATAATGTATTATTGTATATCCAGTGCATTTCTTGGATAAGTGCTGGAAACTGGGCCCACTGGATGGAAAGAAAAAAAATTGATATATTAGAGAGTGATCCAGAAGTTGTGGAGATGTACATGAAAGGCATTGGAAAGTGGTACGTGACATTATGTCCCCCTTATCCATTCAGTGACAAAGGCGGTGTCTGAAGGCCTGTTTGAGAGGTTCATTCCTCTCAAACGGCATAGTCCTTAAACAGCACCACTTTGGTTTGCTTACTCGAAGGCCTTGAAGTGTCTGTGGCCATTTTAGAGGTGCATTCATCTCAAACTGCATAGTCCTTAACCAGCACCAATTTGGTTTGATTACTCTTTGGAACTATTCATTTAATTTAATTTAGCAATGGGACAGTTTCTGATACAATTTGCGTGAGAAAAACAAAACAGGCATAGCAACTGCGACCAGGCCTGCCACTCCAGGAGCCTGGGTGACCCCTGCTGCTGCCTCCTTAAAATCGACTAACTGCAGGTGACACTCATTGAGTTCGAACCCTACAAAACATGGAGTGTCAACTGGATGTGTGTGTATCCTTCCACCCTCAAATGATGACATTAGCATGCCACCTTGTGATCGCACACTAAGCACAGGAGGATGCCAGCATCATCAATCGGGATTAATGTGTGCTCATCCACTTTGACATTTGTCTTGCCTGAACAATCAGTCCCCTTCAGTTATGATGTCTCTTGGACTCTTTGCCAAAAAATATGTAAATTATATGTATTTGCCTAGCTGAAAGTGAACACAAGTTTTGCAAATAAAAGTTTTACTATAAAATGGATTACATACACACTTTCTTTTTCATTTTGTTATTATATGAAATTTGTATTTGCTTCTTTGCTGAAATCAGTTAATGTTCTCTCTTTTTTAGCCACCAGATGATGATGTGATGGGGTGCCTTACAAAGCCTGCATCCTGGAAGAAAGACATAAAATGCAAAGAAAAGGACCACCAATTAATCCCGGACTTTTCCTTTCAAGACCCAAATTGGTGTCTTGAATTTCAATAATTTTAAAAATATATAAAAACATAAAAATATAATAATTATAATAATAATAATTAATTATATTAATTATAAATATAGATAAGTAGATAACTAGGATAAGTAGTTGCATTACATGCATCACATTAGACTAGATCTTAATGGCAGTGTAAGATACTTTAAAAGGAAATACATACATAATTGAACTTTTTCTGGGCTTGGAGAGAGAGGGTAACATATTGCACACCACTTGGTAGCTAGGCATCTTATTCATTAAAGGATTACTAAAATAAGGGATCATTCATTGAATGTCCTAACGGTTTGACAGCAATATCCTGTTTTTCTTCTTAAAGTGTTGATTTCTAGGTATTTGGTGCGGCTCAGTATGTCTCCTTAACCCATTTTTTTGAGGACATCTCTTATCTTTCTCTCTTACGAGTTATTTTCTCGGTTCTAGAGCTATTGCATCTAATTTTAAGCATAATGCAATTTGGTCTTCTAAACCTTAAGAAAGGTCATGATAAGTCAACGCATCCTTGAACTATCATGATCTTTCTAAGACCACATCCTTGACCACAAAATCTATTTTTCCTGGCTCTATATTCTTGCGATAACCAATTTAGTAGCTAAAAACATCTGGTTAAACAATTCTATTCTTTCTTTGCTTTTGTTTTCTAAATTTAGGAGTAACATGGCAGTTTGTGGAATGCAAGGGAGACTTATTCCCAAGATTTCATTAATTACCTTAAAGACTTGTTTCCAACAGTTTATTACCTTTTCACATTTCCACCATATGTGGTACATCTTGCCCTGGTTTTTTTCACAGCTCCAACAGACATTTTGTATGTTGTGTATCTTTTGTAACTTTTGAGGAACCATATACCACATATTTATGATCTTAAACTGTATTTCATGCAGTGTGTCACCTTTGTTGTGTTAATCCAGGCTTGCGCCCAAGTGTCATCCATAATAATCATTCTAATCCTTCTTGCCCAGCTGTCTCTGACTTTGGGAACACCCTGTGCTTCAAGATCCTCCATCGCTTCCACACATTTATTCAGTATTCTATTTTTAGCTTTTAAATCAAATAAAGAGTTCCATCTTGGACTATTACCATTAGCTATCGATCCACAGTTGTCTTTCAAGTAATGTTTCAGGCGCGTGTATGTACATTCATGCTTAGCCGCTATGCCATATTCGTCTACTAGTTGATTAAAGGATTTCGTATTGCAATCTTCTACTAGATAAAGAATCCTCCCAATTCCCCTTTCGGTCCATTCTCTAAGATCTATCTCCTGTATGTATGTAATTCTAATGCCTCTATGCTTCTATTGGGGCTATCTCCAGTATTTTCCTGGTGACAATAAATTTATTTTTGCATTTTGCCCAAAAACCCATAAGATGTTTTATTATATCAGTAGCCATTTTTTCCGCTACTTTTTTTTTCTTTTCTGCTGAAAAACACAAATGCTGAAGACAAACAACCGTCTTTTACTTTCAATCATTCCTTTTCTAGATTGCTAGTAATTCATTCTAGAAGTCTCCTGTACATTTTCCGCGTCATCTCTCTATATAGTCCTGCATTGCTATTTGTATACCTCGTTATTCAGTGGGCTGAGGCAAATCAGAGAAAAGATACAAAACCATCTTTTTATTGATTGTTTCTGAATAAGTTGTGACTTGAGGTATATTTGCATGGTATGTAAATCCATGATCCACTTCTCATCTCTATGGTATTTAGGGAGCGTTATCTTCTGGTTTGGATTCACCTGTCTTTCTTGGCTATGAATCTCTGATCTCTATATTTATTTTCCTATTAGGATCTTTTAAGGATGAATCTTGTGTTATTCCTCATTGGGCAAGTTAAGTGTACATAAGACTCTAGTGAATAAGATACCAAGCAGTGCTGTAGAATTACAGGCTGTTCAGTTGCCAAATACTAGCTTTTTAATGTGAAACCCCTCTTGAACTATGTTCGCTCTAAGCGATTGTTGAATGACAACTTCAGCACAGAAAAAGTTTAAAATGTTATCTATTTCCATATCCCATAAGGAAATCAGTAAAATAGTTAGAATTTTCCTAAATTAGAATTATTTGTTATAATATTAGGCTAACAACAGTATGGCCATATAATGTGACTAAATCCCCATTGTTTAACTTCAGTTAGATGTTTTAAACAGCAGTTTTTAAACCCATTGCTTGTGTTGTGTGGATATGCCCTGATTCCCATCTATATTGTGTATAATGACTACATAAATCAGGCACCACAATAAAAGTGTCCCTTCACCACACACAGGTATCTCATTATAGGTGTCCAAAGAGGACTTTTAATAAAAGGAGAGTCTCAGACTGACTCAGGCCCCAGGTAAAAAGTAAGGTTAGGTTAGGTTAGGTTAGGGCCTCGCCTAAAGTGGGGTACTTTGACGTAGTGGCGAGCTAAGCAGGATATGGCCATATAAATTGTTTTTTGAATTGTGGTTGTCAGTGAAGGTGATTAAGGCAAGCAATCATCTGTATCTTGTTGCCTAATTGACAAGTGACCCTCAAATAATCTACCATTAATAATGATAAACTTCAACAACTTGACTAACTTTCCAGTTCAGTCTGTTTATTTCTGTAGATGACTTGCAGTTCACTTGTTTTAATTGTGGATTGGTACTCTCATGGTTTATTTATATTAAGAGACTCCTTCTTTAAATCACCTTGATCATACTCATATCCGTTGTTTAAATACAACTTTTTGAAGTTTTTGATTTATACTATTTGATTTATAATATAATCTCTGATGTTTTAGGTTTATTGTTAGTTATCGTGGATAACAATGTTTTTAAAACAGGAAGGGGTTATGGTGGGTGAATAGTAAAGGTCAATGAATGCAAAGGAGTTACAAAGAAGTGTGCTACACTCTTTTGTTAAATTAAATAATTTGTTTCATTTGCCATGATAAGCAATGTGTGCAATAATAATAAACATTCACTTAAATGAGTCTATCAAAACAAAGAAATAAATAACATAACCCCTTCACGACAATGCCTTACATGGATGAGCTCCCAATGTAAGGGTTGCATTTAAAATAGCACATTCGCGGCATTTTTCCCCCTGATTTGTGCTATTTTAATCCTTCCTGGAAGCTTCCTGAATGAATGTTATCAAGCAAAGTCAAAAATATGGATTTTATTCCGAAAAACTGACAATGTTTCTACCCGATGGGTCTTTCTCAAGCCAACTTTAGAAAGATCCATCGGGTCGAAACGTTGCCAGTTTTTCAGAGTAAAATCCATTTCACCTCGACAGTGCTGAGCCTCCTATTTTTATTTATAATTTGGAGGACTGGTATAGATTCTCTCTCGTGCACTGTACCATTCTGCTGCTGCCTTTACCACATTTATTGAGTGTCCTTTTTCAAAAAATACTATTTGTTTTTTTTTTTCCCTACAGTTGTCCTTTAAAATCTGCATAGACCATAAAAGTCCAGCTACTGTTCCAACACCTAAGCCTCTGTTGGGGGAATTTGGGCAATATGTAGATTCAAGTTTATATGTCTTTGGAATTGGCAGGGTGAAAGGTAAGTAGCCAATTAGAGTGAAACACATCAATAAACAATTTTTGATAATCAAATTATAATGCTAATATATATTCATAAACCGAAAACTTTTCTGTAAGATTAATATTAGTATACTCGTTAAAATCAAACTTATTGAGAGGTTAAAAGGTCACTATTTGATTTATAATATAATCTCTGATGTATTAGGTACATTGTTACTTATAGTGGATGACAATAGTTGTATATATTTCACTGACTAGCAGCACTGTTATCTAGTGCCTGATGGAACTGCTTTTTGCTGATAACTTGCTCCTGAATGTGTAGAGTTATGGAGGGTTCGCACATTAAATCCACCACCGTATCACCATGGCCATCTCAAAGACAAGTTAAGCTCATGAATGAAAGTGGCACTGTTATAAATATTATATGTACAGTAATTAATATGCCACACAGCAGTTTAAATGACAAGAGTATTAAACATATCCAGTCCCAGGGACACTCACTAAATTATATGATATTGCACTAGTTGAGTGACTGTCACAACCCAATGTCATTGAGGAGCCTCGTGCTTGGCATGATGTGAGGTATGATTGCATTCCATGATGCAAAGCTCAGGACTAAATTGTAACACAGACTGGGCTGGTTTGCACCACAGACTGAAACCGGCAAAGACAGGGCCAGGCAGTCACCTGAGGCTGGGCAGGTGCTGCTCACTGGGTGGATACTCACACAGAATAGGTTGGTAGCTCTATATTTGATTTGGACACAAAGCTGTGTAGCACCCCACCCAGGGGGCCTTTGTGTGGACCCACCAATATTGGGGTACTTAGAAAATGGTGGTGGGCTAAGCACTTCAGCATAACACTGTATTAAATATGGTGGTTTAGAGTTATCCTCCCCCATTTCCTTGTTTCTATATTTATTTAAATAATCTGGAGTATCTGTCACATAAATGTCTGATAAAGGTCTTCATCTTATAACAAGTGCTGCCCAAATTTTACAAAGTCTATACAATCATAGAGAGCATTTCAGGTTTAATTAAACTAGGTTTTTTTTACATTTGTTTTACCTTAAACCTATTCTGTCTAACAAGTACATTTCTTACATAATAGGAGACCATGAGAAGAGATGGAAGCACCAAAGGTTCTTTCTAGCGGTTCCAAGAGGAGGCATGCTGTTAAATTAAGTCACATCCATAGCCCCCAGCAGACAAATTCCATTTGTATGCAGTAGGGGCACCATAGACCGCGTCTACAGTGCACACTTACAAATAAATCTTTTCTATTATGTTGTGAAATAAAAGGTTGAAAAAACTGAAAAGAAGTGATTATTTTATACAATATTGAAGATATGTCCATAATATATATATAATAATATTAAGCCACTGTACTTAAAGTTATTAAAGACAGCAGTCATTACCGTGTTTGTTGACAGATATTGTGTAATGAACTGAAAGTATTTAAAGTATATGTACACCATTCTGTCATCTGCATTATACACTAATCAAATTATTTTGGATTATACCCCTTGGCGACACAGGACTGACTAGGTCCGTAATGTGTGCCGAGGCGGTATTGACATAGGACGGACCTAGTAGCAGAGTTTTTCCGCTTTCAGTGCTCAAACGGCATTGTAAAGATGCTTCCGTGTGGAAGCATCATACAATACTAAAAAAAATGCCTGTCGCATTTCAATCGCTCCGGAGAGCGATAGAAATGCCGGTTTTAAAGTGCCTTTAAAACGCGGGCATTTCAAAAACGAGCATAGGAAGCAAATTTTTCGCATCCTATGCTCAGAACGTGTTTCTGATTGTCTCGCAAGTCGAGACAATCAGTAATACAAAAAAAAAATGCACGATCTTGGTCACTGAGTGACCAAGATGGCGCTGCCCTTCTAATGGCAAGAGCACAGTAGGCAATCAGTGACTGCCAGGCACACTGACATGCAGTGGGAATGCTCTGCTGAGCATCCCCACTGACTGGTCAGATCAATATTAACCCTGTATTGATCTGACCAGTTATGATCTGCCTCCCTCTCCTCACATTTTTTTTAGTGAGAGAGAGAGACAGATCAAAGTTATAAAAGTAAGTAAAAGTAAAAAAAAAAAACAATAAATACACAACACACGAATAATAAAACATAAAACAAAAAAATTATTAAAGCAATTCCCTGCGTTTAACCCCTTCCCTGCCACTGATCTTGCGTCAGCAGTGATCGTGCAAATCATCGCATTTATTTTTGCTGTTTGTGCATTTTTTAGGGGTTAATTTTTTTTGTACTGTAATTTATTACAGTACTACAAAGGCTCTTCTAAGAGTTATTAACCCCTTCTTTGCCGTCGATCACTGCTTACGCAATGATATTGACGCCAAAGCAATTTTTATCTGTCTACATATTTTATTTTATTTTTTACACATGTAAAGTAAAAATATTTTAGTTTTTTTTTTAAAGCTGCCTGAGCACATAGTGATCAGTAACAGCGAATTAGTGGCAAAGGCAGTTTGGTGATTTCTCAATTAAGCTCACCATTCGCCCTGGTCAGATCAAAATTGGTCGGATCAATATTCACAAATATTGATCTGCCTCCCTCTCCTCACTTACATTTTTGTGACGGAAAGAGACAGATCAGTATTAGTGATATAAAATAACATTATAAAATTGGCAGGTTTTATGAAAGTCTTTCACTGTGTATTAAGCCCTTCCCTGCCATTCATCACTATATAAGCAGTAATCTTGCACAGCAACAGTATGTTTTGCTGTCTGCACTGTTTTATGGATTAATTTGTTTGTACTGTAATGTATTACAGTACTAGATAGGCTCTTCTAAGAGCTATTAACCCCTTCTTTGCTCGAGATCACTGCTTACGCACTGATTCTGAGGCCGCGGACTCAGGGTTCGATTTTGACCCTGTTCAGCTTTCTGATACATCATCTAGCGATGTATTACATTGGCTCACTTCAAAGAAATATCCCATATAGGACACGGACGAAGGTTGACTACATGTCAAAATTCCAAGTTGGAGATGCGCATCTCACAAATGTTGCCTTCTAGCCAAAAAACAAACCAACAAACCTATGCATGAGTGGTATCCCTGTACTCGGGAGATGTTGCTTAACACATATTGGGTTGTTGTTTGGCAATGACATATACCAGAATCTGTGAATTCATGCCTGAAGTAAAATGTATGTGGAAAAAAAACTCCCAAAAAAGTACTACCACAAACTTTTACAAAGGCTGGTGGTAGAATGAGTACCTATACAGTATTAAAATACCACAATTTTAAATACCCTAGGATGTCTAGTTTTCCAAAATATATGGTTTTATGGGGTAAAATACTTTGACAGTCTTCAAAAGTGGCCCAAATGGAACATGGGCGCAGGCTGACTACATGTCAAAATTCCATGTTGGAAATGCACCCCCCCTAAACGTGGTCTTTTAGCCCCCAAACAACCCAACAAACCTATGCATGGGTGGTATCCCTGTACTCAGAAGATGTTTCTGAACACATATTGGGGTGTTGTTTTGCACTGACACATAACAGGATCTGTGAATTCATGCTCGAAGTACAATGTATGTGGAAACAAAACATTAAAACATTACTAACCTAAAATTTGACAAAGGCTGGTGGTAGAATTAGTGCATGGAAAGTGTTAAAATACTATCATTTGAAATACCCTAGGGTGTCTAGTTTGCTAAAATGTATGGTTTTGTGGGGTAAAATACACATTCTGGCTTCACAAATGTCCCAAATGGAACATGGGTGCAGGTTTTCTAGATATCAGAATTCCAAGTTGAAAAACCAAAAAGCGCACCTCTCAAATGTGGCCTTTTAACCCACAAATAATCTAACTAACCTACACATGGGTGGTAACCCTGTACTCAGGAGATGTTGCTGAACACATATTAAGGTGTTGTTTGGCACTGACACATAATAGGATCTGTGAATTCATGCCCGAAGTACAATGAATGTGAAAAAAAATTACTATCCATAACATTGACATAGGCTGGTGGTAGAATTAGTGCATGGAAAGTGTTAAAATACTACCATTTGAAATACCCTAGGGTGTCTAGTTTTCAAAAATATATGGTTTTGTGGGGTAGAATACACTTTTTGGCTTCAAAAATGTCCCAAATTGGACATGGGCGAAGGTTTTCTGCACGTCAGAATTCCAAGTTGGAAAACCAAAAAGCGCACCTCTCAAATGTGGCCTTTTAACCCCCAAATAACCTAACCAACCTATACATGAGTGGTATCCCTGTACTCAGGAGATGTTGCTGAACACATATTGAGTTGTTGTTTGACACTGACATATAACAGGATCTGTGAATTCATGCCCAAAGTACAATGTATGTGAAAAAAAATTACTACCCAAAACATTGACATAGGCTGGTAGTATAATTAGTGTATGGAAAGTGTTAAAATACTACAATTTGAAATACCCTAGGGTGTCTAGTTTTAAAAGATATATGGCTTTGTGGGGTAGAATACACTTTCTGGCTTCAAAAATGTCCCAAATTGGACAATGGCACAAGTTTTCTGCATGTCAGAATTCCAAGTTGGAAAACCAAAATGTGCACCCCCTAAATGTGGCCTTTTAGCCCCAAAACAAACAAACAAACCTATGCATGGGTGGTATCCCTGTACTCAGGAGATGTTGCTGAACACATATTGAGGTGTTATTTGGAAATACACCTTCACATTTTTAGGTAATGTTTACCTAAATTGCTATCTATGTGAAAAATTAAAAAAATATATTTTTTATTGCAAACTTTGGCAAAGATTGGTGGTAAAATGGCTACATGAAATGTGTCAAAATACCCCAAGTTAAATGCCCTGAGTGGTCTAGTTTTCAAAAATATGTACATGTTGGGGGTCATTTATGGATTTAGTACAGAAATCTGTGTTACAATGTCAAAAGGATTTTAAAATAGCTTTGCACTACTTATAGTTCTGGCCCTGTAACATTAATAAAAAAGCACAAAAACATAAAACATGGGCTATTTCTGAACTCAGGACCTATATTAGAAACTATATAGTAGTGTTTTTTTGTTGTATCTTGTACATGAGTATACGATTTTTCAAATAAAAGTAATAAAAAAAATTTGAAAATTGTTTTGCCATATTTTATTATTTTTTTTACATCAAATTATATGCTATTATCAAAATAATGGTATCAAAAGAAAGCCCTTCTTATAACGATAAAAACAATATATTGTTTGTGCGGGTACACTAAATGAGACAGAAATAAATTACAGCAAAACACAAACACCTCAGAAATGTTAAAACAGCCCATGTCACCAAGCGTCAGACAAGCCAAAAAAGTCATGTCACTAAGGGGTTAAATACTTTAAAGCTGTTGTTATTTCGTCCCAGCTTTCAACCAAATTCTAGTGATCTTAGTGGAAAGAACATAAAATACAAGTTGCAAACCTCATATATGTGAGTAAATGAAGAGATATACAGATATTGACATGTTAGTACATACATGTGTTTATATAATTATGTGCTTTAATGTACAAGCCAAAAAAGTCATGTCACTAAGGGGATACACTAAAGCACACCATCACCATAACATACGCATGTAAATAAATGCAGGTACAAATAATACACAAGGATATGATATAAGTCACCTTACAGTTTCTGAAAACTTTGTGTTACCTGTAATGTTACTAGAGAAATCTTTGCAAGGGGCGGATATACTCACACACCTTAGTATCAGAGCATTTAATCCCTTGCTGACATTGGACTGACTAGGTCCGCCCTGTCTGGCAAAGCGTTGCCGACATTGGCTGACCTAGTCCATCCTGCGGTTAAATGAGCAATGTCTGCTATCACAGACCACAAAAGAGTGATTCACAGCCACCATATTGGTGCTGCTGCCCTCTTGTGGGTAAAGCGTCGGAAGTGAAAATAAATTCACTTCCGTCTCTCTGATGTTGTTGCTAGACATCCCCTAGAGCCAGTCAGCAGCATTGCAATGTAAAAAAGCTGAAAATCTAGGGTTAGTGTTAGAATAATGTTTAGAGTCACAATTAAATTAGGGTTAGCATATTGGTTAGGATTAGTGTTGAGCGAACCCGAACCGCAAAGTTCGGGTTCATACCGAACACTATGATTTTTGGACCCCGGAACCGAACACGGACATACCACTGTATGTCTGGGTTGGAGTTCAGGGTTCGGCGATTAATAGCTGTCCAGTCACTAGTAAAATACCCCCCCCCCCGCCCTTGTCCCCACCCATTGCCGTCGGGTGGGGACCCTAAAAAGAATGAGGGGGGGACCTAGTGTCACCCCCCGGTCCCCATCAATGGACGGCGGGTGGGGACCCTAATAAGAATGGGGGGACCTAGTGTTCCCCCCCGGTCCCCACCAATGGCCGGCAGGTGGAGACCCTAATAAGAATGGGGGGGGATCTAGTGTGCCGGCATGTGGGGACCCTATATAGAATGAGGGGTTGGACCTAGCACTATGCCGAACACTATGCCTGTGGGTGGGGACCCTAAAAAGAATGAGGGGGGGACCTAGTGTCACCCCCGGTCCCCACCCATGGCAGGCAGGCGGGGGACCCTAATAAGAACGTGGGGGGGGACCTAGTGTGCCGGCAGGTGGGGACCCTATAAATAATGAGGGGTTGGACCTAGTGTGTCCCCCCCGGTCCCCAACCATGGCCGGCGGGTGGGGACACTATAAAGAATGAGGGGGGGAACTAGTGTCCCCCCGGTACCCACCCATGACCAGCAGGTGGGGACCCTTAAAATAATGAGGGGGGACCCAGTGTCCCCCCCGGTCCCCACCCATGGCATGTGGGTGGGGACCCTAATAAGAATGAGGGGGGACCTAGTGTCCGCCCCGGTCCCCACACATGAACGGCAGGTGGGGATCACAAATAAAGTGACTAGGGGTGCCCAGCCCCTAGTCACTTACCCCCACGAATAAAAAAATTCCTATCTACCCCCTCACCCTAATAATAGTGAGGAGGTGGGCAATAAGCTAACCTGTAAAAAAAAAACAATTTTATACTTACCATTTGAGGTCTTCTTTCTTCATTCTTCTTTTTTCTTTCTTCAGCCCCAAAAAAGGCCAAATAAAAAACCATAAGACGCCAAAAGTTTGTGTCCCCATTGACTTCCATGGGCTTCGGGTTCGGGGTCAAGTTCGGGGTCAAGTTCGAGCACGGACCCGGAAATTTTTTCAAAGTTCGGCCGAACCTGCCGAACCTGAACATCCAGGTGTTCGCTCAACTCTAGTTAGGAATAAAATTAAATACAAATTGGAATAAATTAAGGGATAGCATAATCGTTAGAGTTAGGGTTCAATTTAGGGTCAGGGTTAAATTTAGGATTCAGGTTGGGGTCAAAAGGTTACAGTATGTGAAAACCCCTACAATTATTGGTTATTGCCCTATAACTCACAAAAAAACTGAAGAAAAACATTTAGAAGCTATTTAGACGGGGCCTTTTTAATTGATTGTATTGGTGTAATCATTCTTTAGCTCAAAGTTAGAAAATGTTGGTTTTTTTTCATCATAATTTATGATTTTTGTGTAGTAAATTATAAGATATGATGAGTATAATGGTATCTAACGAAAGCCCTTCTTACGTGAGCGAAAAAGGGGGTGGGTGCACCAATTCCCAAGAACAGACAGCACTAAAATAGTCTGTTCTGTAGAATAGTATCGACTCGGGAGGGCAACTACATTTTTTGCTTGCTTACACAGAGGCATTGGGGGGAGGGACGGAGCATTCCGTACCTTTCAAAAAATAAAATGCTGTTCCCGATCGCGCGCCATATTCAGTAGTCGGCAGGTCAGGGGTAACGTGACCTTTTCAGCTCCTAGACTGCTAAGACGTGCGGGAGCGCCAGTGAGAGTCAGCAGCATGACAGACAATGTGCCAATACATGGTAAGGTATTTATACAGCCATACAAGAGAGCTATAAGGTAGGAAATGGGGTTAGTTGTCTAAATGTCTAAATGTGTACAAAATCTGCACCTATATACTTTAATTTAATTGATTCATGAAGACGCTTTAGTCATTTTAATTCACATACAGAGCTTTCTACAAGATAGCAGTCTCCCTTACACAATACCATTACATATTATATAAGTGCTGCTTTGATTTTAGCTCTTGATGATTATTGTTTATATATTAACTCCATGGATGCCATCTTGAAAGATGTAACTTTAAACCTCACCTGTGTTTGGATTCCCTTGCCTTGAACTGACTCAGGTAGCAATTTTTAATGGCCAAAATATGGCTCCTGGATGATGACCCTTTTTGGATAGTTATTTCCCTCACTTTGCTGTATTTATGTGACATTTGATTAAATCACCCGATTACCAGTGGTGTATCTTGGTTTTGTGCTGCTAGGCAGACAAATTTTGGGCACCCCCCCTACCCACGATGTACACCCACGACATGACCCATAACCCACGTTGCACACCATGGACATGCCCCATCACCCCATTTACAAGCCTCTATCACCTCATTACATACACATTACCAATATTATTTGCCCATAATATTCCCCAGCTAATTTGCCCAATAATATGCCATTATCATTTGCCATTAATATGCCCCAGCCAATGTGCTCAATAATATGCAAGTATTATTTGCCATTAATAAGTCACAGCCAATTTCCCCAATAATATGCCAGTATTTGCCATTTAATCAGCCCCTACCAAGTTGCGTAACATTATGCCAGTATAATTTGCCATTAATATTCCCAGCCAATTTGTCCAATAATATGCCAGTGTTATTCTGCCAATTACCGGTAGTATGCCCCAGCCAATTTGCCCATTATTAAGCCAGTATTATTTGCCATTTAATATGCCCCTGCCAATTTGCCCAATAATATGTTAGTGTTATTTGCCATTTATAAGCCCCAGCCAATTTGCCCAATAATATGCCAGTGTTATTTGCCATTTAATATGCCCCTGCTAATTTGCCCAATAATATGCCAGTTTTTTTTGCCATGTTATATCCCGCAGCCAATTTGCCTAATAATATGCCAGTGTTATTTGTCATTTAATGTGCCCCTGCCAATTTGCCCAATAATATGCCAGTGTTATTTGCCATTTAATGTGCCCCTGACAATTTGCTCAATAATATGCCAGTGTTATTTGCCATTTAATGTGCCCCTGCTAATTTGCCCAATTATATGCCAGAGTTATTTGCCATTTGATATGCCTTGCCAATTTGCCCAATTTTATGCCAGTGTTATTTGCCATTTAATATGCCCAGCCAATTTGCCCAATTATATGCCAGTGTTATTTGTCATTTAACATGCCCAGCCAATTTGCCCAATTTTATGCCAGTGTTATTTGCCATTTAATATTCCCCATGCAATTTGCCCAATTATATGCCAGTGTTATTTGCCATTTAATATGCCCAGCCAATTTGCCCAATTATATGCCAGTGTTATTTGCCATTTAATGTGCCCAGCCAATTTGCCCAATTTTATGCCAGTGTTATTTGCCATTTAATGTGCCCAGCCAATTTGCCCAATTATATGCCAGTGTTATTTGCCATTTATTAAGCCCCAGCTAATTTGCCCATCACATTTCCCCCCATCTCCCCAGTACTTACCTTTTTCCCTGGTGGCTAGTGGCAGGCAGCATGGTCCCTCCATGCTGCCTGTTCGGCTCCCAGGCGATCGTGCCGACAGGTCACGTGACCCGACGCGAGTATGACGTCAGCGCGCCGGTCATGTGACTGTCGGCACTTCCGTGTCACACTTCAGGGGGAGCCGAACAGGCAGCACAGAGGTTTCTCTGTGCTGCCTGTTCGGCTCCCCGTGCAGCCTGGCAGGCAGAGCGATGGTGAGGGGGGATCTTCCGATCCCCTCTCAACTCCGTCTCTGCCTGTAAGCGGTCTTTTTTTTTTTTTTCAGTGCCCCCCAAAATTTGCCGCCCTAGGCATCCGCCTAGGATGCCTCGCGGTAAATACAGCACTGCCGATTACTAAGCACTATCCGTGAGTGCCAGTTCTCTGCTTCCTCTATATTGCTTGAGCAATTTTTAATGGTCAAAATATGTCTCCTAAGAGTTTTTGTGTGATCCTATCTGACTAATAAAATCCTCCCCCCAAATCTTTGCATCAGCCATTGTATACAAGTAATATGCAGGTAAGAGAACATACAAAATACACATTAGTGCAATACATATTACTCTCACAAGCACAGTAGATATTTGCAACCAAATAGAAGCCAAAAATGTGTGGATCATTCCAGTAATTATTTAATAGCTGTATAAGATAAGCAGCACTGACATGGATAAATAAATGTCCACAATTAATATTAATATTTAGAAGACAACGATATTTTATATTATATGTCTATGTCTTCCATCACTGGTAGGAACTTTCTGGATGGTTACCTGTGTTTTTCAGTATATGTGACAGCTTAATGCATAGCCTTACAGAACACAAAGAAACTTTACAATGCCACTTTCTGCAGAATTCAACTCCCAGCAAGCTCAGTTCCAGCTTAGCAGGTGTAGAGTGCCCCACCTGTACATATAATGGTGTGGAATGCCGTATAATAACACTACAATGCCTAAAAATCTTTTTGTGTAAGGCACATTGCACTTTCTGTAAAAAAATTATGTGAGACAGTATAACTGAGCATGCTTTTATTTAATATGATTTATATAATGTTTTGTGATGGATTCCTTAGGGACGATTATGTCTGGTACTGACTGAGCATAGAGGTGAATTGTAGTATTTTTTATTTGCCTGAATATTTACAAAAAAATAATTATTTAAGTAAACTTTATCCCAGCATATTGCACTGACTTAATCTATCATGAATAATGCAAATAATGAGCATTATTCCTGAGACATACAATGATATTATTATTATTCATTATTACATAGGGCAGCCACATACATTTTTATTATCATAATTGTTATTATATATTGATAAAAATTCTGCATATTTCAATATTTAAGTCAATGAAGGCGGTAGCATGGCTGGTATTTTTTTTTTTTTTGTTGTATAAAAGGTGGAAACCCTACTCACAGCTGGTCTGGATAATGGCCCGCACTGTTAAGGTCCCCTCTGCTGATATCATAAGGTCAGAAGTGTAAAGGTCCCCTCTGCTGATGTCATTAGGTTAGTAGTGTTAAGGTCCCCTCTGCTGATATCATAAGGTCAGCAGTGTTAAGGTCCCTTCTGCTGATATTATAAGGTCAGCAGTGTTAAGGCCCCCTCTGCTGATATCATAAGGTCAGCAGTGGTAAGGTCCTCTCTGCTGATATCATAAGATCAGAAGTGTAAAGAACCCCTCTGCTGATGTCATTAGGTTAGTAGTGTTACGGTTCCCTCTGCTGATATCATAAGGTCAGCAGTGTTAAGGTCCCCTCTGCTGAAATCATAAGGTCAGCAGTGTTAAGGTCCCCTCTGCTGATTTCATAAGGTTAGTAATGTTAAGGTCCCCTCTGCTGATGCCATAAGGATGCCAGGTCTGCAAGTTGACCAGGAAATTAGGCCTGACCCCCGTTCATTGGCATCCACGGGGAGGGGAAAGGGGAGCACTTGCAAACCCCCACCCCCGAAAATTGGACCAGCAGCAAGGAAGGGAGTAGAAGTAGAAGAATGCAGCGAAAAACTTTTATTTAAGTCTATACTGCCTCAATACAATGTCAGAATGGTCTGGTCTTCTCTTTAAGTGCCGTTTTTACCATTGAACAACGGGGGTAGCTACCTTGAATGCACACACTCCAGGGTCCACTGAATCTGCTACTTGAGCCCTATTTTTCTGAATCCTTTTTTTATACCCTTTTTATGCCAAACCAACCAGAATGGGCAGAATTCTAAAATTAAAATGGAGTTCATTCTCCAGCTGTTGAGACTGCATTTGAGACTGCATTTACCATGACTCTCAGCTAGTATTTGAAGTATCATGGGAAAGAGAGCAATCAACAACCAGAGTGCCAAAGGTTAGGTATTATATGATTATGGATTGATAGTGCAGCTGTTGTGGAATGCACATGTTATGGTTCTCAGCAATCCATTTGGTTGGCTGAATATCATGAGAAACCTGTAATGCCAAAAGTTTCTATCACTGCTGCATTTTTATTTACTCTAAATGCCCTTTTTGTAATACTTCCCAATAGGAAAAGGGCCGGTGCAAGGATTTTCGTCTATACAGGCGAAGGTGCATTTTGGTGCCCCCTTCTTCTGACCTGCAACACCTCCATCACCACCAACCCCCCATACATTTTACAAATACAAAAGTATAATGTATAGTGTGGAAAATAAATACATCTAAATATTCAACTGGTATGCTCTAAATATGTCACACATTGACACCATAAGACACTTTGAAACCCTTGAACACAAAGACACCCTTGAAGTCACACACAGAGACACACTTACCCCTTAAACACACACCCTTACACAGACACAGTGACACACTTACACACATACACACCCTTACACAGACACAGTGACACACTTACCACACACACACCCTTACACAGACACAGTGACACACTAACACACACACACACACACCCTTACGCAGACAAAGTGACACACTTACACACACACCCTTACACAGACACAGTGACACACTTACACACACACACATCCTTACACTGACACAGTGACACACTTACCACACACACACCCTTACACAGACACAGTGACACACTAACACACACACCCACCTTTACGCAGACACAGTGACACACTTACACACACACACCCTTACACAGACACAGTGACACACTTACACACGCACCCTTACACAGACAGTGACACACTTACACACACCCTTAGCACTTACACACACAGTAACACCAATACACTCATAACCTGAAACACACTATTTTGCTCCTCTAAATTCCAGTATTTAGCCATTAAATATGCCAATATTTTGCCCCTCAATATGCCATTTAATATGCCAGGATTTTGTCCCTCAATATGCCATTTAAAATGCCAGGATTTTGCCCCTCAATATGCCATTTAAAATGCCAGTATGTTGCCCCTCAATGTGCCAGGATTTTGCCCTCACTATGACATTTAATACGCCAGGATTTTGCCCCTCAATATGCCAGGATTTTGCCCCTCCAATATGCCATTTAATACGCCAGGATTTTGACCCTCAATATGCCAGGATTTCGACCCTCAATATGCCAGGATTTTGCCTCTCCAATATGCCATTTAATATGCCAGGATTTTGCCTCTCAATATGCCTGGATTTTCCCCCTCCAATATGTTATTTAATATTTGGATTTTTTCGCCCCCCCCCCCCCCCCCTTGTGGCGCCATAAGGCTGCCGCCTGTGCTGCCTTACAGTAGCACCAGCCTGCAGAGCTGCACTACATTATTAACATTTGTTGACTCCAACTCCCATGATAATAAACAAATTACATTGCTAATTGCTAACTGTAGAAGGATCTGTGCGTGGGGGAGGGGCAGGGGGTGTTTGAAATTACAGTAGGTCTACAAATATTAACTGTTATTGTTGACTGCATCTACAATTATATTCAATCAGCCCTATTACTAGCTTCATTTTATTGGATTTGTAGTTACAAACTGGGATTGTTACACTACACACTAACTTTTTTTGTTGTTGACCGCAGCTCCCATGATATACAGCCAGCCCATTACTGGATGAATACCAAAGGAATTGTAGAGTGGGGCAATAGTGGTTAATTTTTATCACCCCAGGTATTGTAAATTTCCCATAATGCTCAGGTATATGCTGGCCTGTTAGCGACTACTACCATGGTTATATAATTTCCCTAATAATGGGTAACATTTGCCTCCCACCAAGCAAAACCTCTCCTGAGCAAACAAAGGTAAACAATGGGGAGGAGTTAGGAGGTATTGGGGATACTGGTGAGGATATTTTGCGCTAATAGTGTGAAATGCGATGAGCTGTCAAGAGATTTGCCTCCTCACGATATCAGTTTGACTGTTATTGATTCCATGTCTTTGTCTCAACACTCTTCATCAATAAATTTACACACGCCGTCAGTCCATTCCTGCTTTGATATTTTCCCGCTGCCATCTGTTTTTTTTTTTACAGCACAGCTCTAGTGTCTAATGTGACGTGTGTTTGTGGGACTGACTGTGTATGCGAGGTGTGTGTGTGTATGTAACTGGCTGTGTATGTGATGTGTGTGTGTATGTTAGGTGTATGTATGTATGTGTGTCTATGTGACTGTCTGTGTATGTGAGGTGTGTGTGTTTGTGGCTGGCTGGCTGGCTGTGTGTGTGTGTGTGTATGTGACTGGCTGTGTATGAGATGTGTGTGTGTTTGTGGCTGGTTGTAAGGATCGCAGGACTACCCCCCGTCACCCACCTGCAGGACCTGATGCCCGACGGGTCCCGCGATCGGGACATGGCATCGCTCGCGTCCCCAGCCGTCGGATTCCCCGCTCGGCGCGCGCCCGGCATTGGTTACTCGCGCGCGCGCGTCAGACCTCTGTGGCTTTTCTCTCCCGAGCGTCTCTATGGAAACGAGCGGCACGGCGCGTGTCTCACACGTCACGGGGGCGGGGCTATGGCCCTTTAAAACACCGGCGCGCCTTTTTCAAAATTGCTTGAGTATTCACCTTGCCTGTTCCTGTTTAGTGATTTTTTCCTGCTATTGTTGTTTGACCCAGATTGTTTTACTGACCTTCCCTTCTTCTGGACTCCTGACTCGGCTTGATTCTTTGGACCTCCCGCTTTCTGGCTCCCTGACCTTGGCTCTCCTCCTCGTTTTTTGTGATCTCTGGACTCCCTGACCCGGCTTGTTTACCGTTTATTCTATCTCTGCTCTACTACCTGGATTCCCCTGGACTACCCTTTTTTCTGACACTCGTGCCAGTTGTCACTGCTGCAGTCTCACTATCCTCCAGTACTGTGGTGTCTGGCAAGGGCTGTCACTGCTGCAATCGGGGCTCCACTTCTGAACCACGGTACGTTCATCACAAAATACTCAAGCCAATATATATATGGACCCCGCAGAAGTGATGGAAGCCGTCTCTGCCATATCCCGACAATTATCCACCCTCACCCAATCGGTGCAGGATCTGCAAGCAAGCCATTCGCATTTCCAGCATCAGCTCCATGACTTGCAAGCGTCACGCCTCTACCCCTCCACCGAAGGGCCGTCTCCCCCTTTGAACGTACCTCTTCCTGAGCCGGCTTCACTATCCGCCCCTGAACCTCGAATCCCTCTGCCAGAACGGTTCTCAGGTGATAGGAAAAAGTACCGTGCTTTCATGACTTAGTGCCAACTACTGTTCTCCTTACAGCCACGGACGTATGCCACCGACTACGTCAAAATACGAACCGTTATTTCTCTGCTTCAGGGGGAACCACAGACATGGGCACATCACCTCTTGCATTCACACCATCCAGCGTTGGACTCTTGGTTGACTTTCTGTCAGGAGATGGACGCCCTATTCGAAGACCCGCTCAGAATGGCTACAGCCCAATCCTCACTCCGCTCCCTGAGACAAGGCCGAAGACCCGTGGAGGAATACGTAACGGAATTCCGGAGTCTGGCTATCGACAGCACCTGGAATGAACCAGCACTGTTGGACCAATTCCGCCATGGTTTAGCTGACTCACTCAAGGATGAACTCGCACGTATTGGGATACCATCATCACTGGATGCCCTTATCCATTTAGTGGTACAGCTGGATCGACGACTAAGGGAGAGAAGATTGGAGCGTACATCCACTTTCACACCTCCACCCAGACGTTCAACTGCATTTTTTGAAACTCCCAGTTCCAGTACCACAGCCACCAACCCTCAGGAAGAGCCTATGCAAGTGGGCCTTGCCCGGGGCCCCCTTACTGAGGCTGAAAGAACCCGTCGTCGAGTGAATAATCTATGCCTGTACTGTGGTAAACCGGATCATCTTATACGTACCTGTCCTCGACTGCCTAGACCATCGGGAGGTAAGATACTCCAATTCCACCATTGTCCCAGTACAGTGCTTTCGCTTGGGTCCCCTCATCTATCCCTTTCCTTGTCTCTACAGTGGGCCACTAAGTCTGCTACACTTCAAGCTATCATCGACTCGGGAGCAAGTTGCTGTTTTCTTGACCACTCTACGGCCAAGCTCCTTCATATCCCTACCTTCAAGAAAAACAAACCGTTACATATACAGGTGGTAGACGGAACACCCCTCAACTCAGGCCCCGTTACTTTGGAGACCTTGCCACTACAAGTCACGTTAGACTCATCCCATACAGAGTCTCTTCGCTTCCAGGTTGTGAATTCGCCTCTCTACCCAGTTATCTTGGGGATTCCATGGCTACGACAACACAACCCCCACATAGATTGGGGAAAAGGTTCCCTCACGTTCACTTCCGAATTTTGTCAACACCATTGTTTGGTCACCCCATCTCCACTACTGACCACCGTAGACTCCTGCTCTCCTGACTCCGCTTCTGAAGTCCCAGATCCGTACGGTGATTACGCTGACGTGTTCGACAAGAAGGGTGCTGACATTTTACCACCAAGGCGTCCTTATGATTGTCCCATCGACCTTTTGCCTGGATCATCCATTCCTTTCGGGAGGATCTACCCGTTGTCTGAACCGGAATTAATCCACCTAAAGAATTATATTGAGGAAAACTTAAAGAAAGGCTTTATTCGACCATCTACCTCTCCGGCAGGTGCTGCCATATTCTTTATCGGGAAGAAGGATGGAGGCCTCAGACCGTGTATCGACTATCGGGAACTTAACGATATTACCGTAAAAAACTGTTACCCTCTACCCCTCATTACAGAACTTCTGGACCGAGTGAGGGGAGCTACCATCTTTACCAAGATAGACCTACGTGGGGCCTATAACTTGGTACGGATTCGCAAGGGGGACGAATGGAAAACTGCTTTTCGCACTCGATATGGGCACTTCGAATATCTGGTAATGCCTTTTGGGCTGTGTAATGCCCCTGCCACCTTCCAGCACTTCCTGAACGACGTTTTTCGAGACTTTTTAGACGTCTTTTTGGTAGTATATCTGGATGATCTTCTCATTTTTTCAAAGGACCTTCAAGAACATCGTCTCCATGTCCGCCAAGTTCTTTCTCGTCTTAGAACGCACCAATTATATGCCAAACTGGAGAAATGTTCCTTCGAGTGCACCAAGGTTGAATTTCTTGGTCACATCCTCACTCCAGGAAATATACAAATGGACCAAAGAAAAATCTCCGCAGTTTTGAATTGGCCGATACCTACCAGCAAAAAGGCTGTCCAGCGTTTTTTAGGATTTGCCAATTACTACCGCAAATTTATAAGGGGGTTTTCTCAGGTAGTCGCCCCAATCACGGAACTAACTCGACTGCATGTTTCTTTTTTCTGGTCTCCAGCCGCACAAAAAGCCTTCGACCTCCTGAAACAACGCTTCACCTCTGCCCCTGTTCTCATCCAGCCGGACGCATCACTCCCCTTTTTTGTGGAAGTAGACGCCTCCGAAACTGCCGTAGGAGCCGTGTTGTCCCAAAGACACGGAGAAAAGGCTCTGTTACACCCTGTGGCCTTTTATTCTCATCGCCTTACTCCTACTGAATCCCGCTATGATGTAGGGGACAGAGAACTGTTAGCAATCAAACATGCGTTGGAAGAATGGAGACATCTGTTGGAAGGATCAGCACACCCCGTCACTATTTACACGGATCACCGTAACCTAGAGTATCTGAAGAGGGCTAAACGCCTCCGTCCCCGACAAGCGAGATGGTCCCTCTTCTTCACCAGAGTCAACCTTCACATAACCTTCCGACCGGGATCACGCAATATCAAAGCCGACGCTCTATCACGCATCTACGATATACCCCCTAAAGAAGACACCACGCCTGATACGATCCTGCCGTCTTCTATCTTTCTGACCACACATACCGATCTGATGAAGGAAATTCGGAGTCATTCAAGAAACATTGGGCTTCCCAGCACCCAACTTCCTATCAGGTCCCGAGGGGGGTACCATTACTACCAAAATAGAATATACGTGCCCAAACCAGTCCGTGTTGCTGCTCTGCAAGCCCACCATGATTCCCTGTTATCTGGGCATGGCGGGATTACCAAGACTGTAGAACTCCTCCGCCGTCACTTTTGGTGGCCTTCTCTGAGAAAAGATGCCTCGGATTACGTTCGCACATGCGACACCTGTGCCAGAAACAAGGTCAACCGAACAAAGCCTGCTGGCTTATTGTGCCCTCTCCCGGTGCCCTCCAAACCATGGACTTCTATCTCGATGGATTTCATCGTTGACCTTCCTCCCTCTCAGAAACATGATACCATAATGGTGGTGGTAGACCGCTTTACCAAAATGGCCCATTTCATCCCATCGTGGGGATTCCTACTGCCGCCACTACAGCATCTTTGTTTCTGTCCTCAGTGTTTCGATTACATGGATTACCTCAGACCATCACCTCTGATCGAGGAGTTCAATTCACGTCTCATTTCTGGAAATCGTTTTGCCGTAACCTCCAAATCAACCCGGCTTTGTCCACCGCATTTCACCCACAAACCAACGGACAGACGGAACGCCTGAACCAGATCTTGGAACAGTATATCCGGTGCTATACTACCCACTTACAAGATGATTGGCTCACTCTGCTCCCAACGGCTGAATTCGCCTATAACAACCATTACCAATCATCCACCCGTATGTCCCCGTTTTTTGCATCTTATGGATACCACCCTGCTTCGGTTCCTGGGTTGATGGTAGATCCCTCTGTTCCTGAAGTTAATGACAGATTGTCTCGTATGTCCCGTCACCTGACTCTTCTACGCCAGAACCTCCTAAGGGCCCAGGCAACCCAAAAAACGTTATGCTGACCGTAAACGCACTCCTCCCCCCATCTATACTCCTGGAGACAAGGTATGGCTGTCGGTCTCACACATCCGTTTGGCATGTCCATCGAAGAAGTTGGGTCCCTGTTTCCTCGGCCCTTATACGGTTACGAAAGTGCTCAGTCCCGTAGCCGTGCGCCTTAAGCTCCCTTCCTCGCTACGGATCCACCCCGTGTTCCATGTTTTTCTCCTAAAACCCTACCTGGCTAACCCCTTCAAAGGTCGTGTTCCGGGTTCCTCCAGCTCCGGTGGTTGTGGATGGCAGCGAGGAGTATGTGGTTCAACAGATTCTAGACTCTCGTTGGCGCAGTGGGCACCTCGAATACCTCGTTCACTGGCGCGGTTACGGTCCCGAGGAACGGTCATGGGAACCGGTGTCGCACATCCACGCTCCGGCTTGCCTGCGCGCCTATCACCGAAGATACCCTACTCGCCCTTCGTTGGTTCGCGTCCGGAGTTCGCGCCTGGGGAGGGGGCTCTGTAAGGATCGCAGGACTACCCCCCGTCACCCACCTGCAGGACCTGATGCCCGACGGGTCCCGCGATCGGGACATGGCATCGCTCGCGTCCCCAGCCGTTGGATTCCCCGCTCGGCGCGCGCCCGGCATTGGTTACTCGCGCGCGCGCGTCAGACCTCTGTGGCTTTTCTCTCCCGAGCGTCTCTATGGAAACGAGCGGCACGGCGCGTGTCTCACACGTCACGGGGGCGGGGCTATGGCCCTTTAAAACACCGGCGCCCCTTTTTCAAAATTGCTTGAGTATTCACCTTGCCTGTTCCTGTTTAGTGATTTTTTCCTGCTATTGTTGTTTGACCCGGATTGTTTTACTGACCTTCGCTTCTTCTGGACTCCTGACCCGGCTTGATTCTTTGGACCTCCCGCTTTCTGGCTCCCTGACCTTGGCTCTCCTCCTCGTTTTTTGTGATCTCTGGACTCCCTGACCCGGCTTGTTTACCGTTTATTCTATCTCTGCTCTACTACCTGGATTCCCCTGGACTACCCTTTTTTCTGACACTCGTGCCAGTTGTCACTGCTGCAGTCTCACTATCCTCCAGTACTGTGGTGTCTGGCAAGGGCTGTCACTGCTGCAATCGGGGCTCCACTTCTGAACCACGGTACGTTCATCACACTGGTTGTGTTTGTGAGGTGTGTGTGTTTGTTACTGGCTGTGTATGTGAGGTGTGTGAGTATATGTGTGTGTATCTATCTTTCAGGGGATAAGAACTTGCCATATTTGGCAACTCTTGATTCTCCAGACTATAACCATGACCCAATAAGTAAATTGAATACACCCTCCAAGAAAAGAGACAACAACAACAAGGATTGAATGTTTTAATAGCTTTTATTGTATTTTACTGGGTTCTGAAGGCACATGATCCAGAGGAAGGCGAAAAAACTTGCGTAGCAAGTAATAAAATTTCTTCCTGATCCTGAAAACCAGCAATCGACTGTATAACCCTGGATCGGCCAATTGACCTTGGATAATAATGGATTTATTTGACACTTTAAAGACTAAGCCAAATGATCCAGATGAAGAAAAAAACAAATCTGAGTAACAGGAAAAAAATTCCTTCCTTATCCTGAAAACCAGCATTTGGCTTTTTAATCTTGGATCGGGGCAACATAAGACTTCATAGCCCAGCCCAGAAACTCAGTATAAATAAAAGTTACTTACTGTGCCAATTTTGCCATATGTTTTTTTGGCCATGAGATCATCCTGGTTCCTCCTGGCTCCTGATGTGTCCACAGACTAACATAATAGTACAAGCCTATACTATATATACACTGAAGCTCTTGTGAGGCGTTGCCCAGCTCCTTAACAAACAATGGTGGTTGTGGTCAAAATACTGCCCATATAAGGAAAAGGGCAGGACTGGGCTAACATTGCAGCAAATGGATATTGATATTATTGCAGCTGTATGTTTCAAGATGTCTTTAAATTAAAGTCCAATGCCTAGATTGGAGTGCAAAAAATATAACAAAATATTTTCAAATAACATTAATATTAATTGTACTTTATGTACATATATGAAACAATGCTTAAATCAAGCAGTAAGTATTTTTTTTTCTGTGGCTGTATTTGTGAGGTGTATGTATTTGACTAGCTGTGTGTGTGTGTGCGTGTGTGTATGTATGTGACTGACTGTGTATGTGAGGTGTGTGTGCGAATGTGTTTATGGGTCCGGCTGTGTATGTGAGGTGTGTGTGTGCATGTGATAGGCTGTGTATGAGATGTGAGTGTGCATGTGATTCGCTGTGCATGAGAGATGTGTGAGTGTATGTGAGGTGTGTGTGTGTATGTGACTGGCTGTGTATGTGAGGATTGTGTATGTGGCTGGCTGTGTTTGTAAGGTGTGTGTGTATATGTGACTGGCTGTATATGTGAGGTGCATGTGTGTGTATTTGACTGGCTATGTATGTGAGGTGTGTATGTATGTGACTGGCTTTGTATGTGAGGTGTGTGTGTGCGTATGTGACTGGCTGTGTATGCGAGGCCCTTAGCAACACCTAAAAATTCTTATATTTCCATCGGTGGTTACTTTCCTGAGCGACCTATTCGCCAGTAAAAGGGAGCGCTGCCTGTAGACTGGCAAGAGCAATGAAAGTGATTTCTTTCACTTACGATGCTCTAGGGATACCCACTAGGGGATTACGTGTAACGAAAAAAAAAAAAATAATAAATTACAGTACTACAAATGTGCTTATATGAGCTATTAACCCCTTCCTTGCTCTACATATCAAAATTCCAAGTTGGAAAAATCAAAAAGCGCACTTCTCAAAAGTGGCTGGTGGTAGAATTAGTGCATGGAAAGTGTTTAAATACCACCATTTGAAATACCCTAGGGTGTCTACTTTAAAAAATATATAGTTTGATGGGGTAAAATACACTGTCCGGCTTCAAATATCTCCAAAAAGTGCACCTCTCAAATGTGGCCTTATAACCCCAATCAAGCTGACAAAGCATATTGAGGGGCAAAATCCTGACATATTAAATGGCATATTGGGGGGGAAAATCCTGGCATATTGAGGGGCAAAATCCTGGCATATTGAGGGGTAAAATCCTGGCATATTAAATGGCATATTGGGGGGCAAAATCCTGGCATATTGAGGGGCAAAATCCTGGCATATTAAATGGCATATCGGTGGCCAAATTCCTGGCATATTGAGTAGCAAAATCCTGGCATATTAAATGGCAAATTGAAGGGGCAAAATCCTGGCATATTAAATGGCATATTGGGGAGAAAAATCCTGGCATATTGAGTTGCAAAATCCTGGCACATTAAATCGCTAAAGAACGGCATAGTGAGGGGCAAAATCCTGGCATATTAAATGGCATATTGGGGGGCAATATCCTGGAACATTAAATGGCTAAAGAATGGTATATTGAGGGACAAAATCATGGCATATTAAATGGCATATTGGGGGGGGGGGGGGGGGACAAAATCTGTGCATTTTAAATGGCATATTGGGGGCAAAATCCTGGCATATTGAATGGCGTACTGGAGGGCCAAAATCTTGACATATTAAATGGCATATTGAGTGGCAGAATACTGGCATATTAAATGGCATATTGTGGGCAAAATCCTGGCATATTTAGTTGCAAAATCCTGGCATATTAAATGCCATATTGAGGGGCAAAATAGTGTGTCTCCGGTTATGTGTGTATTGGTGTCACTGTGTGTGTAAGTGGTAATGGTGTGTGTGTGTCACTGTGTCTGTGTAAGGGTGTGTGTGTGACTGCAAGGGTCTTTGTGTTTAAATGTGTGTTAGGGTGTCAATGTGTGACAAATTTAGAGCATGCGAGTTGAATATTTAGATGTATTTATTTTCCACACTATACATTATACTTTTATATATATAAAATGTATGGAAGGTTTGTGGTGTGGGAGGCGTGGCAGGTCAGAGGAGGGGGGCACCAAAATGCACCTTCGCCTGTGTAGACTAAAATCGTTGCACTGGCCCTAACCAGATATGACGTAACGTCACATCCTGTGTCTGTGTTTCCCTCCTCCATGCAGGAGGGAAGACTGCACGGAGGAGATGGCCAGGGACACAGAGCAGAGACAGAGCAGCAAATAAGGTAAGTACTACTGGGGAATGGGGGGGAGGGTGGTATAAAACGAGCAAAAGCCTGGCTTATGGAGTTGCATAATAATCCTGGCATATTGAATGGCATAATAATCCTGGCATATTGAGGGGTTAAATACTGGCATATTGAGTGGCATAATAATCCTAGCATATTGAATGGCTGAATCCTGGCATATTAAGTGGCAAAATAATCTTGGCATATTGAGTGGCAAAATAATCCTGGCATATTGAATGGCTAAATCCTTGCATATTAAGGAGTTAAATACTGGCATATTTTAATTGGCAAAGTGATCCCGTGGCATGGTCTGTGGGGCAAAATAACATGTACTATGAGGAAAGTGACACTGGCTACTTCTGTGGGTCAAAGTGACACTGTGGCATGCCAACTTGTGTAGTTTCAATATGAGTGCAAGCCAAGTGCTGTGGGTGCAATATAGCTGCATGGCAAGTTCTGTGGGTACTATATGGTGCTGTGTTAAGTCCTTTAAGTGCAATGTGGGTACAGAGGAAGGGAATAAAAAATAGGAATGCAATTTTTCAATAACATTTTTATTAAATATAATATTTGATAATTCAAATAAGTATAAATGCAACTAGTTATAGAGAGATGTCTGTGTTTATAGATATGTATTGTTTTTGAATTGTACAATTGTCACCTTGGGGACTCCTGTGTCGCATAATTAATGGCAGTCCCATTTGTGGCATATTTATTTGGCCACATGTGTGGCATAATTAAGGGGCTCTTTTGTGTGGCATAATTAAGGGGCGCCTGTGTGTGTGGCATAATTAATTGGGCTCCAAGGTGAGGCATAGATAATGGGGCTCTTGTGTGTCCTAGTTATTGGGCTCCTGTATGTGACATAGTTATGGGCTCCTGTGTGTGGCATAGTTAAAGGGCTCCTGCCTGTGACATCATTTGTGGGGCTCCTGTATGTGGCATATTTAATAGGCCATCTAACTGGCATTACTAAGGAATCTTTTTGGCAAGGTATTGGAGGAAATCCAGGGGGGTGGCACCATGAGTTACCGCACCGGGTGACACCAACACTAGTGATGCCTCTGTGGGGCCCCACTGGCTTGCTATACCCAGGGGCCTACAATGTTGTTAAGACAGCCCTGATGATAGTACCTACATAGGAGGGCAACTACATTTTTCGCTTGATTACACCATTGCAGAGAAACCACTCCATTAGTATATCAGACTAATCCCATCCATAAGGGCAGTCCAGACCTGAAATGCATGGCTAGTCTCCTCTGCATGAGGAACACAGCAAACCACCGGCATATGTTTTGGCATACAATGGCCTCGTCAGTGTGGTATGGATGATGATCCTCTAGGTGCAAGCAAGCCAGGGACCCATGGCCGTGGGCATACCCTGATAACTAAGGTGAGCAAAAGGGGGGTTGCACCAATTCCCTAAAACAGACAGCACTACAATAGTCTGTCCTGTAGACTTATACTCATACACACACACTTATAGTCATACTCGCACACACACACTTATAGTCATACTCGCATACACACACTTGTGCTCATACACACACATACACTCATACACTTATACTCATACTTGCACACACACCGATACTCATATACACACACACAATTATACTCATACTCATACACACACACACACTTTTTTTTTATTATTTCCAAAATTTTAGAACTACAGAAATTTTCGGAGATATAAAAAACAAATCATACAACTTAGTGACATAACTAACATTTCCCCATACATTACACTTTGTAGGGATATATCTATATATATATAACTGTTATCATGCACCACCGTATTTTATAATTGTTAATAAGTTCTCAGGAGTTGTCGTGCTCCTTCTTATATGGCTTGTTTTAAACAAAATATTCTAAACAGCCTTAAAATCTCGACTTTACAACTATTTAAATTCTAAGTTCTGTCCTCCAACTTCATCCAGCATCCACATCTGTAACTTGCGTTTCTCCATTCATACTCAAGCATTCACATTCCAGGTCATGTAATATGCCTCTAATGAATTCTTCTAGTTCCAATAATAGCCCTTCTCCATTCTGGCCTGAAATTCTATTTGTTCAATAATGTCCTCTGTGTAAATTTTACCTTTGGTTTTCTATGTCCTTGCCAGCACGATATTTGCAGCTATAAGTATTTGTATTACTAGTGTTCTATGATCTGTTCTGGTCTTACTTAAACCAATGTGAAAAAGCATCAAGGCTAGGTATAGGTCAACCATTATATTTAGGAGAACTGAAGCCATCTTCCCTGCCTGATTCCACAGGACTCTAACAAAATGACACTCCCACCACAAGTGGAGGAGTGTCCCTCCATTTTCCCCACATCTCCAGCATCGGTCATCCGCATTTTGGTAACATTTTTTTAGTAACTAATAATTCCACTAGATTGAATGAATGGACAATGGTTTTAGTTGTCCGAATAGCTTGGACCCAGTCCCTGTCTTCAAAAGTGGCTCCCATGTCACTCTGCCACCTTTTTATCGGGGGCAGGTCTCCAAATCTGGACTCCAAGCAAATTGCCTTATATGCTCTCATAAATGGAACCATTTTAATATTTACAATCAGTTGATCAATCGACAGGATATTAAGTTTCCTCCAATTCTCCAATTTTAAGTCTTGTATCTGTTTTTCAAGCAATTGCAACGGTAGGTAACTTTCAATCCTAAACCGTGGGAAATGTTTATTTTTTCATTTGTTTCTTACTAGACACAGATCTTCAGCTATGGTGCAGTTTATCTGTTTTTTACTTTTATCTTTCCAAAACAGGTTTTCAATAATACTGGAGCCCCTTTGCTCCATCGGGAATCCACTAATCTCTGGCTGGATCCAGATGCGTCCATTTGGCCATATGGGATAACTTTGCAGCATCATGTTGTGGTATCTCACCACACATGTATCCTATTTAGGTCCGGGGCTCTCAGCCAACCCTGTTCATACTTTCTGGCGATTACTGTAAAGGCCACTCTTGCCCTCTTGCCTTGCCAGATAAATGTATTAAACTTTACCTGGAACTGTTTAAGCAATCTGGGGTCTACTCTAAAAGGGATCGACCTTAACAAGAAATATAAACGAGGAAGAACATAATAGTTTAAAACATGAATTCTACCCAGCCAGGAAACATAGAGTGCCTTCCACTCATTTAGTTTGTTACAAAAATCCCACAGTAGAGGTTGGTAATTAAGAGCTAGGAGTTTTTTAGGATCACATGAAATCTGAATTCCCAAATAATTGATGCAATCTGCTTTCCATGTGAATCCATACATCATTTTTAAGCAGTCTAGTTCTTTCTGGTAAATGCAACATTCCAGAGCCTGACACTTCCCCATATTTAACTTGTAGTAAGAAATGTTTGAGAAGGAATCAATCTCCCTCATCAAGGACTCCAAAGAGATAATGGGATTTTCCAATGTAAGTATGATCTCCTCCGCGAAGAAGGAGATTTTAAATTCCTTCATACCAACTCTTATAAACTGAATTTTTCTATTGTACCTAATTCTCTGTGCTAGAGGTTCCAGAGAAAAAACATACAACATGGGGGCCAGTGGACAGCCCTGGCGTGTCCTGTTGTATATGTCAAACCACTCTGTTGTAATGCCAGAGCCAATTATCCTGGCACTTGGTTTTGTATAAAGTGCCCATATTGTGTTTCCTTGAGGTAGGTCCAGGTGACCCTGTCAAACGCCTTCTCGGCATCCAAATTCTTTCTGACATTATCTGCCGCACTTCTATTTGGGATGAAGCCTGACTGGTCTAGGTGAATCAGGCGCAAGGTTATTTTTTTCAACCTGCCAGCCAGAACTGCCGAGTAGATCTTAATATCTGAGTCAATCATGGAAATGGGCCTATAATTTTTGATTTCTGTTTTTTCCTTACCTTCCTTTAATATTGGGCTGATATTTGCCTTCAGAAGTTCTTTAGGCAATTCCCCGCTCCTCTTGATTTCCTCGAACAGTTCTAGTAGACCGGGAGCAATCTCGCTTCTGAACACCATGTATAAAACAATTTGTAAACCCGTCTAGGTCCGGGGATTTATTTTCCTTTAGGTTGGCCACTATATTTCTTATCTCTTTAATTGAGAATGGAGCGTTTAACATCTCCTGCTCCTCTGTTGTTATTGTAGGGAGATTTAAATTCCTTAAGTATTCTTGAATGTTTCCCTTTTCCTCCTCTCTAGTTGCTTGTTGTTTACTATTTAGATTATAAAGATCATGGTAAAAGTCTACAAAGGATTCTCCTATGTCTTTCATGTCCAGTATGGTTCTACCCATATAGTTTATTTTATTTATATTGTGTCTAATTCTTTTTTTTTTTTAGCATATTTTACAGCATTTTGTCCGCTCTGTTCCTCCTTGTATACCATTTTTGTTTTAAATAGAGTACATTTTTATTAGTTATTTCCATATTTCTATTTTTGATTTGTTGTTTTTTTTTTTGTTTAAAATCTTTTTATTGAGATTTTCAGTAGAAATTATTTATAGAAAATTGTATACAAACAACATATTTTTATCATCATAAAAACAAAGTAAATCCACAGAATTTTAAAGTTTAGGAAATGTCATCTCCCAGCATATATAAAATAGTGAGGATCGAGTCCCTTCGTCTGAATTTGGTATGAAGCGTATAAAATAAAACATTCCATATGCCAGATGGTAGGTAGGAGTATATAGTCTTAGCAATAATGAGGGGCACTTGTCCTGTAACATGGAGGGACTAACCATTTCCAAAATATTTAAACAGTATTTAGTAACAGGAAAAACTAATACAACAAGAACCAGGTGCGGTTGCTATTAGTTAAAGCTGTTAAAGCTGTTCTATTTGGGCAAGACATAACTTTTAAAAGGGTTTTGTTGACGGCACATACCCATTTGCAGAACAAAGGAAAATAATAATATGTCTGTTACAGAAATTAAGACATCGTTTTGAGACAAAGGTCTCATAGCAGATTGGGAGGCAGACCAGTTAGTGTTTGTTGAAATGAGTCTGACTCCAGATACATTGTCCATTGGGACCATTTGGAGAAGGATTCCAGTCCTTTACCTTGTGAGGTGAGAATTAGGTCCTCCATTTTCCTTGTCTGTTCCACCGAGGCGACCCACTCTGCACAGGTTGGTGCTTTCGTCTGCTTCCACAATCTGGGAATCAGCATCTTGGCCGCATTTAATAGGGGGGTTGTTAGTGAGTGTTTGTAGCTGTTAATGGACCTTGAAGTGTGGTGTAGTAGTGCTTAAAGGGGGTTGGGAAAAAATTCTGGATCATCTACTGCTCTAACAACAGATAGGACAAAGTCCCAAAAAGGTTTTATAATAGGGCAGGACCACCATATGTGTAAGTAATCCCCTCTTCCTCGCCTGCAGCGCCAACAAATATCAGGCGTTTTTGGATATTGTTTGTGTAATACAGAAGGTACCCTGTACCACCTAGTAAGGATTTTATAAGAGTTCTCTTGTGTCAGCGAATAGGGGGAGCATTTATGAGTCAGTGTTGATATTTTAGACCATTGGGTCTCATTTAAGGTAATTTGTGTGTCTCTTTCCCAGAGGCGTATAAAATAAGGTTTAGTGTCGGGTTGTGCATCCTTGAGCATATTATGTATGGTTGAGATGAGCCTTGAGGGGGGTTCTACAGTGTGGCAGAGAGCTTTGAATGGGGAAAGTGTGTCAGGTTATTGATGCGCTTTGAGTATTGAAGATGCATGATGCTGGATCTGTCGATATGTGTATAGTCGTAGTGGGTCAGATCTCTTGTTTGGAACCAGGTCTTTGTATGGTGTGAGCTTTTTGTTAGACATCATGTGACCGAGTCTGGGGTATAGCACTTCTGTAGGGAGAAGGTTTCTAATGGATCGGACATCATATCCAGGTGGGAATTGGCCGTTAAAGATCAGTGAGGTGAGGGGGGGAGGGTGTCTGTTTTAGTTTGTATTTATACGCGGCGTTCCTCCATACGGCTAGTGATGTAGGTACAATGGGATGGTCGGTTGAGTTAAGCACAGGTTGTCTGTGCGAAACCCAAGCCGCCATAGGAATCGGAACAGAAAGGGCTTCTTGTTCGATGGGTATCCAGAGTTTGGTCGCTGGTCTAGTCCAGTCAACCACTCTGGCCAAATGGACAGCTTTTTGATATAAAGAGACATCTGGTAGGGAGACACCCCCCAGATGTTTACGTCTAGCAAGATATTCGGATCCCACTCGAGGATTCAGTTTTCCCCAGACATATCGGGAAATAAGCTTTTTGATATCTTTGAGGCATGATTTGGGCAATTCTATGGGGAGGGCTTGGAGTATGTACAGAATCCTAGGGAGAATGTTCATTTTAGCTACCCTATGCGGCCAAACCAGGATATATGTTTTACCGACCATTTTGCTATATCTGAATGCAAGGAGTGTAGAAGGTGGAGGTAATTTAAATTTTTAATGGCTGTGGAGGCCCATTTGAATGGGAAACATGACTTCAACAGCATCTCATCCGAGGATGGTACCGATAAATTAAGAATTTCGGATTTATTTAGGTTAGCTTTAAAATAAGACAAGTGGGAGAAAGTTTCCATTTCTCGCATTATATTGGGTAAAGAAATGTGAGGATTGGAAACGATAAACAATAGGTCATCGGCAAAAGCCGAGATCTTATGAGTGTAGGCTCTTACACGGATACCCGTTATATCACGGCTTCGGTGAATAGCTTCTAAGAAAGGTTCCATAACTAACACAAAAAGCAGGGGCGACAGGGGGCATCCCTGCCTAGTGCCGTTCGACAGGGCCACCGGGCCAGATAGCGTACCATTAACTCTAATCCTGGTAGTGGGCTTGTGATAGAGTGTCTCTATCCATTTCATCATAGTACAGCCCAGACCATAGTGTTTGAGGGTAGCAAAAATATAAGCCCAGTTGACCCTGTCGAACGCCTTCTCAGCGTCTACTGATAAGAGAATTGTGGGAGCAGGGTGGGTCTGAGCGTGGTACATTAAGTTGAGGACTCTGGTAGTGCAATCTCTGGCCTCTCGACCCAGAATAAACCCCACCTGGTCCTGTTTAACAAGCGAGGGGAGGAACAGTCTGAGTCGACAGGCCAGGATTTTTGCGAACAGTTTAACGTCCGTGTTTAATAATGATATAGGCCTATAACTAGCACATAAGGATGGATCTTTCCCTTTCTTTGGGATAACAGTGATATGTGCCTCTTGGGCTTGTGGAGGGAGACTGTCACCCAAAGCTAGTGAATTAAACGTGTGTACAAAATGTGGAACTAAAACAATTGGAGAACACTTTGTAGTAAGTGTGTGTGAGGCCGTCTGGGCCTGGGCATTTGCCTGTAGGAGATTCTTTGAGTACCGCCAGAGTCTCCTCCAGGGTAATGAGTGCGTCAAGAGTAGCTCTTTCCGCCGAGGATATTCTGACATGGAGATGCTTATCTATATAGGCGTTGATCTCTTTTAAAAAATGAGGGGGTATAGGCTGTTGTGGGTCGTGTATATTGTAGAGGTCTCGGTAGTATGGTCGAAAAGCTTCTGCTATTCCCTCAGTGTGGTGTATTAGTTGATCATTAAGATCTTTGATTTTGGAAATAAAGGAGGCACTTTGTTTTAATTTAAGTGCTCTGGCCAAAAGTCTACCTGGTTTATTTCCCTGTTCATAAAATTTGCTCTTGGCGAGCACGAATGTTCGCTGAGATTTGTGATTACATAGAGTTGCTAGTTGTGATTTTAGGGCTAGGAGGGATTGGTATTCCACACTGGATAGCGAGAGCTTGTGTCTTGTTTCCAGGTGTGTCATTTGGGTTAATAGGTGCGATATGTCAGTGTTATGCATACGTTTGTCATAGGAGGCCTTACTAATAAGATGTTCCCTTATCACAGCTTTATGGGCTTCCCAAATCAGAGGGGGTGAACAGTCGGGGGTTTCATTATCTGTAAAGTAGTATTGAAGGGTGTCGTTTAAGTCTTTGACATGTAAGGGGTTTTTGAGAACATTCTCAATAATCCTCCAGTTTGGCACGCGTCGGGGGAGGGAAGGAATTTGAAGGGTCATGGAGATCGGGGCATGATCGCTCCATGTTATTGAGCCTATTTTTGATGACTGTATCAAGTCTAAATGTCGGTGTGATATAAATAGGTAGTCTATCCTGGAGTATCGAACGTGAGGGGGTGAGAAATATGTGTAGTCTTTCGAGTGGGGATGGAGAATTCTCCAGACATCAGCTATTTGTGTCTTGTGTAGGGCTTTTTTTACCTGTTTAATTTTACTGTAGTGCATGTGGGTCGTCCAGGTGGGGATCCATCACCATGTTCAGGTCTCCTCCTATGATTAATATCCCTTCAAGGTAATCTTCGAAATCTGAAAGAACAGAGCAAATAAAGCGATGTTGATCTGTGTTTGGGGAGTAGATAGATCCAATGGTTACCAATTGGGAGCCTATGCAGCCCTTTACAAACAGAACCCTGCCCTCACTGTCGGATTTGGAGTCTTGGAAAACAAAAGGGAGGTGCTTGGAAATAATTATTGCGACCCCTTTAGTTTTCTTAAAGGGTGAATATGAATGATAGGAATGTTGGAAGGTTCTGTCTATTAACCTAGGGGGCTTAGATCGTCTGAAATGTGTTTCCTGTATAAGGGCTATGGAAGTTTTGGTGGATCTAAGTTCACCAAATAGTCGCGTTCTTTTAGCAGGTGCATTTAGGCCTTTCGCATTAATAGATGTGACTATCACGTTCTGCAAATTAGGCACAGCCATATATAACAGTTTGACTTTGTTGCTTATCGAGTAGAAAATACTGCAAGGAACTTAGAAAACAATGGAGAAACATATGAACAATTGGAAACTGTAACTCAGGTAAGTATAGAGGTAAGAGTAGTAATATTCTATGGGCTTTGCCCTTGGTAAGGGGAGTACAGGTGCCAAGGGTCTGATCCCAGGGTCCAAGTATAGAATCCTGGGAGCATTCCCTGTTTACAACGGCACAAGAACACACTGTGGGGGCAGTGTTAACAACCATGCTTGACCAATTTTCCTTTAACGGTTTCTCTCCCTGGCCGGAGAGCAAGAAAAGGGTGAGATGCAGTGAAGAAAAAATAGACTGAGCGTATGTAAGAGTTCAAAGAGATATGAATGGGAAGAACGGTTAATTGTGCTACAGAATAATCAAACAGTAGTCCCAGTCTATGAGGTGATCAACATTGTGCTGGAACGTGCAGGTAAATGGAGCAGGTCAGTCTGTTTTCTGTCACTTCTGGAGCGGTTTATATAGACAACGAACAGTTTAAGGTATCCAAACTTTCACTCCAGTAAACTTGGCAGGTATAGTGTATAACTCAGTTCAATAGCTCGGCTGCAATTGGGGACTTCCATGCCTGCAAATGGACGGTGGGAACAAGTCAGCTAAGGTTTTCCGTATATCGGAGACCAGGGTATTTTGTTTGTGGTCGGGGATGATGTCCACGCAGGAGCCTTGGCTGGTGTGTTAGGTAGCCCTGTGTTGGCCTCAGGTGAGGGATCCGCAATGGGCTGTCTGGGGGGCGCAGTCTCCTCTTCCTCTGGGGTCTCGGTTGCCATGGTTCATTTATCAACTGCGGTAGCGAATACTCAATCGGGTTAGACTTCAGCCAGGCAGTGAGGTCTGCTAGTAGGATGCCCAGGCTCGTACAGAAACCTGGGGCCTCTTCGGGTGTGTGTAACGAATAAATGTAGTTATCTCTTTGGACCCGAATGTTGAGGGGGAAACCCCACTGGAAGGATATGGCAGCTTTCTTCAATTCATCTGTAATTGGTTTCATCATTTTCCGGGCCTGCAGCGTTCCCCATGCAACATCCGGGAGTAGTATTAATTTAGACCCCTGGAAGGTGATAGGATGAACCTGCCTGTAGGATCTGCTCTTTAAGTGTATAGGAATGGAGACAGCATATGATGTCACGGGGGAATCGGCCTGTAGGATCTTAAGATTTTAGGGCCCGGTGGGCTCTGTCCAGAATAATATTTTCTTCTGGGCTCCTTTGACGGATAGTGTTAAAAAGTTCTTTAACACGGGCCATAACGTCCTCCAGGCCTTCTGCTTCTGCTAATCCCCTGATACGGATGTTAGACCTGCGGTTTCTATTTTCCATGTCCAGGATTTGTTGGGTTTAAATCTCTGTAACCCGTTTTTGATGTCTCAGGTCTCGGGCTAAGCTTCCCATGGCATCATGGAGGGTATTTTGGTCAGCCTCTACTGTGTCTAACCTGAGGGCTTGCTGTTTAATATCGCCTCGAAGGTCTGCAATTTTGGCCTTTATGGTCTCCTTGATGTTGTCCGCCAAAGAAGCAAAGTCTTTGCTTATGCGAGCGGTAAATAAGGAGAAGTCTGCTTTCGTTGACATATCTAGCAAGTGAGTATCTTCTCCTGACCCACAAGTCGTCTTCCTCCGCCGCGTTGTGATGTTCTGATGGCGGGAAATCATCAGTGTCTGGCTGGGACGCCATTTTAGGGATTAGGCCTTTGTCCTGATTCATCGACTCTAGGAAGGATTTAAGTGATGGCGAGTGTTGTTGGTCCGCTCCCTGGGGTTGCCCGACTTTAGTCGATCGTTTGGCAGAGTTTCTCCCCAATTTTTTTAAGTTTTGATGCTCGTTCTGTAGGGTGCTCTTGGCCACAGGGACGGAACTCAGCTAGGACACGTCTGTGCGCATCGGCGGTCAGACACGCCCCCTGATTTGTTGTTTTAACTCTTTTACTTTTTCCACTAGCTTGATTTGTAAAGTTTGTTTGTGTATTTTTTCTAGTTTCTATAATTCTATATGTAATTGTTGGTAACAGATTCTGTTGCCCATGTTGATTGTGTTCTCATTCTGTTCCCGGGGGAATACGTGTGTCCTTAGGAGGACATGAGAAAGCTAATGCCTGGACGCCATCCTTTATCCCAAATTAGGAATCGGGCGGGGTCGAGGTGGGGCAATTTTTGATAATCTAAGTAGTGGCCGCATTGGGCTTGAGGATACGTCAGGGTGGTGGGCTGGTGAGGAAAACTAAATAAAATAAACGATGGACCTTTGCCAGTCATTGGTATGGAGGGTTAGCGACTTCCCCTCCCTAAAACTACCAAAGGGTGGTGGGAGCTTTGGTAAACTCCCTATGGTCATCAGTCGAAAGGACAACAAAAGAGCAGAGATGGCACATGGCCCCTTTCAGATGATTGGGGTATCAGGTATGCAATCTGGAATGAATGTTAGATATGATTGTAGCCCTTGGTATCGTGGAATCAATGTTAGATATGATTGTAGCCCCTGGTGTCGTAAAATAAGAAAGTGGGATCACTGGAATGGGGATTTAGTTTTGCTACATAAACGCTCAAGGCCTGAATTCACCATACAAGAGGAAAGCCCTAATCGATATGCTATAACACGACAACATAGATATTGCAATGATTCAAGAAACGCACTGGATAAAAAATTCACAAAAACTGCTTTTTAGTAAAAAATACCCTCACATATACTAAGCTTCATGTCACGTTAAAAAAAAAAAGCAGAGGTGTATCGATTATATTTAAGAAACACTTTAGCACTGGAAATAATCCACAAAGCTGTAGATAAAAATGGCAGATTTGTGATTCTGATTTGCAGAATAAACAATATATTATACACACTAGTTAATGTTTATGCACCTAATGGAATAAAATTCTCGGAGAAAGTCATGGCCCAGGTAGAGAAAAAAAAACAAGGGAAAATGGTGATGAGTGGCGATTTCAATATTGTAATAGATACAGAGAAAGATAATAAATTACACAAGGGGAAAAAAAGAAATAATAGACAAAGACAAACAGCAAAGAAATTTTGGGAATTTATGATTAAAAATCACTTAATTGACGTTTGGACAGTTTTGAATACCTCGAATAGGGACTACACATTTCATTCAATCCCCCACGATACTTACTCAAGCATAGATATGTTCCTGGTCGCTAGAGACGTTTTTGATAGCAAAATTAAATGCGAAATAGGACTTGACTCATGGTCAGATCACTCATCGGTGAGCTTGATAATGGAGGAAGGGTCAGCTAAAACCAATTAAATTGGGAACTAAATGAATCGCTACTGATGAATGATAAGATTAAAAAACAAATAGCATTAGATGTCCAGAACTTATTTAAAGAAAAAGACAAAGATCAAATTTCTAGATCCACACTGTGGTGAACCCTGAAGGCAGTAATTAGGGTTAACCTGATTAGAATTGGTGATGGGGGAAAAAAAGGGGGGGAGGCTAACACACACACGTATACTTATACTCATACACACACTCTTATACTCATACTCACACATACACACACTTATACTCATATACACACCCTTATACTCATGCATACACATATTTATACTCACACACACACTCACACACTTGTACTCACACACACACACCCTTATACTCGTACGCATGCATACACATATTTATACTCATACTCACACACACTCATACATACGCACACCAATACACACACACAGCCACCTTCACCTCTCAATGCTAGTCTGCTCCGTCCGAGAGGAGCAGGCATCAGTGGGTAAAATACTGGTGCCACCAGTCATCTGCTTCTTCTCCCTATAATTGGGCGCAATGTGAAGAAGCGTTCAAGACGGAAAGCAAAAAGTTAATTGATTATCGGAAAAGAAGCAGATGACCGGCGGCGCCCATCTTTAAACCACTGTTGCCTGCTCCTCTCGGGCTCGGCGTGTCAGTTGTGGCACGCGTGCCCTAGGTTCACCACCGCTGCTCTAGGGTATTTAAAATGGTGTTTTTTTTATACCTTACATGCTTTTGGCCATCCCCCATTTATTTATGAGGGTTTGGGGGCCTTTTGGGTTGTCCCAGGCCCCATATCTTCAAGATTGGGGGAAAGGGAACTTTCCAAGCCACCGGCATCTATATTTGGTAGGAAATTCTTTATTAAAATTCAATATTAATGCATACTATGACTGGACTCCCTTAGATGCTGATAAAGAGTATATTTTACTGTACCATGTATAGAAAAGATTTTTTAAATTGAGCAAGAATACAATTCTCCACCATAATAGCTAAAATGTAACAGGTACATGGAAAGCTAAAAAAGGGCTAATGATAAAAGAAGAAAAGGGTTCCCGTTAGGGAGTTGCCGGCTCAACCTGAAGATATATTAGGAAAGTTCTCCAATAATACCTCAGGCTGTGTGGTGCTCCATCCGTGCTGTGATAGCAGCAAAATAATAGAAGTGAAGCAAGCAAATTTCCTACCGGCACGAAACGCGTAAGGCAGTTTTCCTGCTTCCCCACTACCGATGCCACTATATTCATCCTGTTTGTCACATTGGAATTTATCTACATGAATTTTTTTTCATCAATAAATCGACTTATTTTACCTCATTCGGACTGGTGAGTGCCTATGTCTATTTGCTTGCTTCACTTCTAATGATAAAAGAGCCTTCTAAAAAAAAAAATCATCCAAATGAAAGAAATAAAAAAAGATGCTGAGTATAATTTCCTGATAGCTGTGCGCATCATAAAAGAACAAAGAAATGGTTTAACATGTAGAAATATCTTTGCTACCTTTTTTTCTAACACTTACTAATCCGTTTATTAGTTTCCTCCTGTTCAATTTGCCTTAGCCTCCCTTTACTCATTGGTCATCTAGATAATTCACAAATAAACGCAATAAAACAAAAACCAAGATGCTTCTCCAGTCTTTCTTGCCATGCAGAGTATACATTAAAGTGCTGAGTACTCAGGGGGCAGCTTGGCAACCAGACTTCCGGTGGTCCACTGCACGGTTCATTCTATGGACCCATTCGGTAAAAGGTTGTCCCTCTTTCTGCTGCAGGTTGCGAAATTTAATGCGATGAGCCTCCGGCATGATGGCTGCCCCCTGAGTATGGTAGTTTCCACTGGTGCACTCCACGAATATTCTCTTTTGCAATTGCAATTAGTGACACTGATCCAAGATCTGAGTGATTACCTCCTGGATATGATTCGACCCATAGAGAGCCAGGCCTTTCGCTGCAACAGTGGACCTCTCGCTGCACCTCCACCATGTCGCTGGCCTCCGAAGGAGTGTTGCTGATCAAGTCACCTCCCATCAGTTCAGCAATCGGGACAGCCTTGGATTTGTAACAGGCAGGGCCTTCACAAGCTTTAAGCAGATCCTTTAGGTACTGCATCTGTGACTAGTCTTTCAGGTCCCGGTGGTGGTTTGGATGTCCCACAGCCAAGGGTATTATCCAACTCCTTATTCCCTCTGGGTACCTCTGTCAATAGTACAGAACCATGTTCTGTGACCCCCACCGTATAATCCATTAATATAGACAAGACCAGTATAGAGGTTGTGAAAACAGAAGAACATTTATTGGACATTTCACATACTTATAAACAAATGTAGATCATATATTGATAGAGCAATACAAAGATAATCGGATTAGGACTTGACAGAGTTAATCAATTTAACCCCTGGCAACATCTAAGGACCCTAAATAAATCAATTTGTTGATTTTTATAGATGATGTCATCTTGACCCTGTACAAACCGCAAGACTCCAGGATAGAACTGAAGAAGAAGATGCAAATGTATTCAGATCTCTCAGGGTATAAGTTATAATTAGAGAAATAAGTGGCGCTACCCTTTAATATCCTGTTGAAAGATAAAGGGTATCTATCAGAAAATATGGGTTTATATGGGCTACCCAATATATTATTTATCTGGTGGTAAAGATTGAGGTAGATCATACTAAAACAGTGGAATTAAACTTTTTGCCACTTCTTACAACAACTAATAAACAACTTCTTGAATGGAAACCAGTGGGCTTGTCTTGGTGGTTGAGAATTAATATTGTGAAGTCGTATATATTGCAGCAATGGTCATAGATGTTACTGCTCACAATCCCTAAGCCATGGATAACCATGATGCAATCAGCTACGAATAATTTTATTTTGCAGTGAAAGCGACCACGGGTGGGATCCTGCCCGCTTTCTCTCAGGGCCACATAGGGAGTTGAGGGGCTTCCTAGCTTAGAGGTTTATTACCAGACTAATATGATTGCACAAGCAATAGCAACACAAAAAGTAGCTTTGAAGGAAGAAAGTGATTGAGCAAAATTCACTGAGGAGGCAAGAGTGAGATTTGTGGTTCTAGAGTTCAAAGACTAAACAAAGTATGTCATGGTCATGCACAATCATTAATGTCCTTAATCATTTAGTGTCCTGCTGGGATAAACTTAAGATGAGGATGAAACTGGTTAATAACATATCTAAAGGTTGTTCAGAAAGACTTCTGACTAAGTAAATTAAAGATCTGGATCTGAGGTCATGGGTCAAACATGGCATGACTAAAGATGATAATTTATATATACAAGGAAGAATTAAACCTGTTACCCAGTGGTGGGATTCAGCCGGTTTGCACCTGTTCGTGTGAACCCGTTACAACAATTTAATAGGTTCACCAAACCGGTGAAAGCTGGAGGTCCCAAAAAACAAAAATCGGTAAAAAATAAAAAACATGGGTACCCAGGGCAGCTGTCCAGGGCCCATTCATACCTGGGGGCGCATGGCAGCTGTCCCGTGGGCCCCTGCTGCCCGTGTGACTGTCTCACATGGACATGGTTCGCCACAGCCACCGGAAAATGACTGCAAAGCTACGGGCAACGATCAGCACGATCCAGGTACTTGGGAAGTTTGTTTCCAGAGAATAAAATGTTCATATCACTTTAATGAATAAACCGTTACAAGAAAATCCCATACATATCATGGGCCTCCCAGCCATAAAAGCACAGGTTATTTATATTAAATAAAAAATACATTCAAAAGCAATTTATTTTGTGTACAGTATATAATTTGTCTTATCTATTAGGAGATACCATGTTAGTGCATTATTCTACTCCAAGTGCATCCTCTATGATGTGGACTAAACACACCAGAGCACCTGTCAATCCAATAGTATGAAAACCCAAGCCAATTTTGTATTGGCAGCAAAGAATGAAATTAGAAAACTGTATAAAATAATATTAAAAAATAAACTCTATAGTTTACTTCACATTGTTGACTACCAATCAGTGGACTACCTTAATCACTCACCCTGTCATCTCCACATCCAAGAAGATGACTAGTTGTAAATATAATATTATATAAAATATAAATCATATTACATATCATATGTCCAGTGTCCTTTACAGCAAGATCTCTCCATCATACTTCACTGACACCCACCTCTATGCCGACCTGAGACCCCAACCAGAGACACTGCTCACACAGACATACAAATCATAGCTCCCAATAAGGTAGCGGATTCATGTTCAATGTAGAAAACTATCTACATTAAACTGTTCCATCATATAAGCTACCTCTGGACGTCCTCTGTCCCAACCACTTCATATCACAGGAGGTATCGGCAAGCACGCGTAAACGTAAGCAATCTGATGATGCATGCACAACAACATATGTGGAATGAACAACTAGTCTAACCAATTTATGTGTGCAAATTGCTTTATATATGTATATAGATTATTTGGCAGTATGCTCTTACTGCTAAAATTCTATATGTGCCAACATCTCGCCAGAACCGAAAACAGTAATTCGTGCAACCTTAGATTTTTTAATGACAACTTCTTCCCCTAGCGGGCAGAGGTAACACCTATAGTCATAGAGTGTATCTTCACGTGCAAGTGGCTACATTTTCTCACTGCAAATGATTGTGAACTCCATATCCCACAATTCTCAGTCAGCCTTTCAAAGAGTCATGAGATATAAAGCTCAAAATATACCTATCTGGCCAGTTATTTGGCCATATTTGGTTTCTGGATTTCGTCCTACTTATTAGGGGACCGTATGAACCCAAAATCGCCTAAAAAAAAAAGCTGAATTTACTTTGAGAATTGAAATGTAAATAATTTTTATAAATAGCTAGCTTAATGCCATGGAAGTGCTGCTGCCAGTGGAAAATAAAATAACACGCATTTGCCCATCTTAAAGTCCTAATTTTGATGGAGGAGGGCATGCAAAATGCAGCCCGGCAGCATGTAGGAGGGATATACACATACATGATATATTCATAACTCTGCATTTTAATTTATTTTGTTTGTGCCAAAAAACATACCTAAGATTGTATTTTATTTTGGGGGCAGGGAATATGTTGTGTGTCTTTTATATATATATTTTTTTCTATAACCAATCTTTTCTATAGATTATTAGTTGAAACCTCTTGCATGGAAAGTATTCAATCAAATGGTGAAATGATACAATCATTGTCAATACAGTGGTATAGAAATATATCAGCACGTGTTCACTGTTTAAGTAGAATATTCATAAGAAAAAAAACTTTACCTAAGTTTTAACCCTTCCTTCTAATTTACTGGTGCGTCAGACATTTGTGGCTACCAAATCGAGAACTTAAGAACCATTAAAAAGTTCTAGTAAGTTGTTTTTATGATGTCATCACAATCTGGTTTAGCTTATGTACACAATCCGGATATTCTAGGTTACCCTGATATCATATCAGAATTCCGCCTGCCACTACTGAGTATTTTGAGGCGCTTCCCAACCTGGGGTATCACGTGGCATATTAAGCATCTAATTATCATTGACCTATTAAACATCTAATTATCCGCGGCAAATTAAAAAGTTAATTATCAGTGGCAAATTAAGCATCTAATTATCAGTGGCATATTAAGCATCTTATTATCGGTGGCAAATTAAGGAGCTAATTATCAGTGGCAAATTAAGGAGCTAATTATCAGTTTCAAATTAGGAGCTAATTATTAGTGGCATATTATTGTTTAATGTGCTGACTCTTGTTTATGAAAAAATGTATTTGTTCTTTTTATTGTGTGTGCCTGAGACTGGACGAGCATTCTGAAAGTGTGAGTGACTATGCTATATTTGTTGTGCAGTTTGAGCAGGAGAGTCCTAGCCACACAGTTGTTGTGCAGTTTGGACCAGCAGAGTCGCCTTGAGAGTGGCAGAGCATCAGAGGCTGTGCCAGTCTTGCAGACTTATGGAGTAAAAGAAGAGGAGCTGGTTATTTTAGAAGAGAAGACTTGCTATTCTGGTAATGATATTTATTAATAATATTAATTGTATAAATACTTTTTAGCAGCAATTTCACTGAATAATATTTTTTTATTGTTTTTAATGTGTACTGCTGCTTGTTTATGACAAAAATTATTTGTTCTTTATTGTGTGTGCCTGAGACTGGGGGCACGTTGCTGACATGTTCAAGTGACATTTAACTGTCAGGATTAGTGAGGGCAAATGTTTGATCTAAGCAGTGTAAAACAAGTTAAACAGGGGTTGCTGCAATATTTATTTATTTGTAGGCCAGAGGGTTTCCTGTGTGATCATTTGGAATTTTGGACCTCTACTGAACACAATAACTGTGCTCCTCATCGATCACAGAAGTCACAATTGTGAATATGCCATTCCCATTTTATAAGACTACACACTTAATGGTAATAGTATTAGCAGTAGAGACAATAGTCATTGTTTGAAAATCTACAATTTTTTAGACTCTGCATCAACAATGCAGCGACCAAAGCTTTTATTACAGTATTTAATAATAAAAAAAAGATATCTGATATTCCGAATGAATATCCCATGATGCTGGATTCGATATTGAAAAATATTTTGTTTGCATTTTGCTCTGATGGAGCAACTGTAATGTCAGGGTGTACAATTCAGGAAATTGCGAACATACTAGACCCAGATACTTGGAATATTGAAGAAGTTGTTGTTCCTTGGCAAGCTGCCGAAGAAAAGCTGGTTAAAATAGAAGAATTCTTTCATTATGAAATAAACATCAATGATTTTCGAGACTATATCGAAAATGTTCTAAACCATCACCACAACCAGGAGATTCCAAGTATTCCAAATATTCTGAATACCGTTGCAGTTAGCTCTGCAGAGGCAGAAAGAGGATTTTCTACAATGAACAATATATATTCAGATAAAAGAAGAGATAATGTTGCTAATTTAATGACGATTAATATAATTGGCCTTCCACTGGACTCCTGTGACCACACTCCTTCACTTCAAACGTGGCTAAGAATAAACCAGCAGATGACAACAGGGTGAAAAAGGGTCATAATAAAGAACATGACGAAAATCAACTAGCGATTTGGAAGTATTTTAAGTAAGATAAATAATGAATAATTTTTTTTTACTATGTGGTAGGATTTTACCAATTTGTTGTTCTCTCTTTCATTTTTTATCACTGTATAAACTAGAGTATGTGTCTTTAAGAAGACACTGATCGATAACGCTACTTTACTTTAGCGTCAGGCGTCAGTGCCTCTGCACACTGTGTTCATAGTACCTGGTGTCTTACTTTTCTCCCCTTCTATAGGAACCTCTACCTTTGGCCCCCAGCTTCAACTTTGGAGCAAGTCTATGAAGAATTCTTCAAGTATGTAAAAGGGAGGAAATAAACCGCATGATGAAAATCAGTTAACGATTTGGATGTTTTTAAAGTAAGGTAACTTATTTTACCCTACCTGCTTCGGTGCATTTTTAGTGTGTTCATAGTATTGTAAGGTGGAGCGTTATTTTGCTCTCTTTATACAGGAACCCTATCTTGTGCCCCAGAGATTCAACTGAGAACAAGCCTAAGAAGAATTCTAATAATAATTACCTGATTCTTGTTGATGACCTCAGACTTTCTCTATGCAAAAGACCTATTGCATTTTGATTGGATTAAAAATTGCAGAACTATTGGATTAAGATTCTGCATTGTCCTGATGGGATAACTTCTGCATACTATTGTTCAATAACTTCAAAGACTCTCCAAAAGCAAGTCATTTTTATATTACTTTGTTTGACATTAGAGAAAAAAATATTGTACCATGCTGCACATTACTGTAAGTTTTATTGATGTGGAGTATAGCGCAGTGTGTGATAGGATCACAGACTCCACAGCAATAAAACTCACTGTAACATGCAGCATGTGAGTTTTCTGGCTTACACTGAGTGTGATACACTCACACTGAACATGACTATGAATATATATTTTTGTGTGTCTATATATATATATATTTATATACACTGTACACTACTGTGAATATATATATATATATATATATATATATATATGTATATGTTTGTGTGTGTGTCATTTTCTGTCAATGAAAAATGTATGTTGCCTGGCAGACATACATTTCTGGGGAAATGGCCCTCTGCACAAAAAACTTGGACACCCCTGCCTTAGAGTAAGAGGCTCTCTGTTAAAACATGTCTATCGGAGGGGATGTGTCCTCACTGCCGATGCGGTAAGACATGAGTAGGAAGAGCTCTGTGGCGGCACCGGGCTAAACACCACACTCAGACGAGCCAAGCATTTTATCTTGCCCCAAAAATGTGTAAAAAACTGGATGCACAGGATGAACAAAAGACTCACTATAAAATGGGGGTCTGCCTACTTCTTAAACCCAAGAACATATACAACCCAATTTCATGCTACAGTGTCAAGCAAAAAAGAAGGTGTCTATTCTGCTACACAAAAATGTGACCTTTACTGAACTTAAACTAGTTAAAGACACTAAAGGGAGATAAATAATCCTCAAATGCCTAAATAACCCTTTAAGGACAGAGCCTTTAAGACATTTTTGTCCATTCTGGACAATGGCTATTTTAATATTTCTGTGCTGTTTATATTTAGCTGTATATCCTATAATATTATATAAAAAAGAAATAAAATATGTTTAAAAAAAAACATAAAAAACACAAATGTCATGAATAATCTTTGAAACATCTTCTTCTCATCGACAAATGCGAACAAAAAAACCTGCTAAATAGATTCTACTATTTCTCCTGAGTACAGGGATTTCACCCATGCATAGGTTTGTTGGGTTGTTTGGGGACTAAAAGGCCACATTTGGGAGGTACAGTTTTTGGTTTTCCAACTTGAAATTTTGACATGCAGACAGCCTGCACCCATGTTCCATTTGGGACATATTTTAAGCCAGCCAGTGTATTTTACCCCATCAAGCCATATATTTTTTAAAATTAGACAACCTAGGCTATTTTAAATGGAGGTATTTTAACACTTTCCACACACTAATTCTATCACCAGCCAAATCAAATTTTATATTAGTAATTATTTAATGTTATTTTTCACAAACATAGTACTTCAGACATGAATTCACAGATTGTGGTATGTTTCACTGCCAAATAACACCCCAATTTGTGTTCAGCAACATCTCCTGAGTACAGGGATACCACCCATGTATATGTTTGTTGGGTCGTTTATTTTAAATGGTGATATTTTAAAACTTTCCATGCACCAATTCTACCACCAGCCTTTGTCAAAGTTTGTGGTAGTAATTTTATTGTGTACTTTTTCCCACATACATACACACAAATTCACAGATTTTTGGTATGTGTCACTGCCAAACAATACCCCAATATGTGTACAGCAACGTCTCCTGAGCACAGGAATACGACCCATGCATAGGTTTGTCAGCTTGTTTGGGAGTTACAAGGCCACATTTGGAAGGTGTGCTTTTTGATTTTCCATCTTGAAGTTTTGACATGTAGAGCAATGAAGGGGTTAATAGCTCTTATAAGAGCCTATGTAGTACTATACAAAAAAATTAACCCCTACAAACGCACAAGCTAGAAAAAATGTTCTGCTGTGCAGTGATCAGTGGCAGGGAAGAGATTAATATACAGGGAACACTATATAAAGGGTATGGATTTTATAAAAGCCCTTGGGTCTCACAATTTTGTAACATTTTATTTAATTTATTACAATTAAAAACTTTTATTTTACAGATCTGTCTCTCTCCCTCACTTAAACTCAAGTGAGGAGACGGAGGCAGATCCATATGCGTCAGAACAATATTTACCACTACTGATCTGACCAGGTGATGAATGAAAAATGCAGCTAAAAATTTGCTGCTGTGTATGATCACTGCGTACACAGCGATCAATGGCAGGGAAGCGGATAAACACTTGAAATGTCTTTTATAAAAGCCCTTGGTTTCTAAAAGTTTATTCAATGTAAATTAATTTTATAACCAAAATTTTTTTTTTTACATTATCCAATCTGTCTTTCTCCCTCAATAAAACTATAGTGAGCAGAGGGAGGCAGATCAATACTTATCAAAGGCAATATGTAAAAATATTGCCTTAGACTGTATGATAAGTGCTGATATTTTGTTATATTTTTTGCACTCCAGTCTAGGCATTGGACTTTAATTTAGAGCCGTCTTGAAACATACATCTGCAATCATATCAATATCCATTTGCTGCAATGTTAGCCCAGCCCTGCCCTTTTCCTTATATGGGCAGTATTTTGACCACACCCACCATTGTTTGTTAAGGAGCTGGGCAACGCATCACAATAGCTTCAGTGTATATATAGGATAGACTTGTACTACTATGTTAGTCTGTGGACACATCATGAGCCAGGAGGAGCCAGGATGATTGGAACAGTAAGTAACTTTTATTAAGTGTTTTTGCATAGCAAGACCACTTAATATTATCTCACATATATATTCTTATTCTTATTATAGCCAAATTTCCCACCCTAACTCCTCCCACAGTTTTTTTACTACATAGACAGTAATATACCGAAATATGCAGATTGTTCCCGATTGGTATGCTATTACTTTGTGGAACGTTTCGCTGAATGGTTCGACGAAATATCATCGTTTTTGTGTCAAAATTTGTCGCATAGGAATGAATGGCGGAATGTTCAAAACTACAGTGTGAGCTGACAAAAGCTAGAGTGTGAGCTGAAAAATCCCGACTTGATTTCTAAACTGCCACCACTCATTTTTCACCCTCATTTTCAAGCCCACCTACACAAATCTTATATCAAAATGTTCAGCTATCCCTGCTGCCACTAAACATGTCCACGGCTAAGCCATAGTGCTGATAGTTTTCTCAATATGACCATTTGTTTGCAACTCACGCCGTCCATTGACATTCATTGAAACTCCACTCTAGCTACCTCAAATTTGAAGGGCAATATCTAAACTGCGACTGTGCCTTCATTTTTAATATTTCAGAGAAATACCATGCACCAAAATGTACGTCTGGGTCTTGTGATTCTCACAGTATAAAGTTCTTCGCTGTAGGATTTATAGTTTTTAAAATACCACCATTTGAAGATGGCATCCGCACTCCAACCTTTCCACAGTTACTCCAGCCACTCCAACCACACAACAGTTACTCAAGCCACTCCACCCAGTTACTCCGCACACTCCAGTTATAGACTACTGGTGGAGGCAAGAACACTTCACACAATTTCCCCAGAAATCGTAGCTTTTCAAGTTTATACTGAGCTTCTATGCGGGGCTACTTACTGAGTGAGTATTACTAATACGCAGGTCTTTTTTTTTTTTTTCTAGATCAGCAGCCAGGATGATCAGGATAATATTGTGGTCAAGAATCACCACAGAGTGGGATGCCACAATGGTTTCAGGATAGATGTGTATAGCATAAATTATAGTATAAGTTGTTTATTATAAGTTAAGATATTTTGTCTACAGAATTCATGCATAGAGAATGAATGTTATACAGCCCCGATCCAGGGTTAACAGCCAATCGCTGGTTTTAAGGGTCAGGAAGTTGTTTTTTTTTCTGTTACTCATGTTTTTTTTGCCTTCCTCTGGATCATTTGGCTGGGTTTGGGCTTTAAAAATGAAATAATAGTGTATACGTTTTATATAGCCTCGATCAAAGGTTAAAAAGCCGATTGCTGGTTTTCAGGATCAGGAAGAATTTTTATCCTGTTATTCATGTTTTTTTTTCTTCCTCTGGATCATTTGGCTTGGTCTTTAAAGTGTGAAATAAATCCATTATCATCTATGGCCAATTGGTGCCTCAAGTAAATTATATTTGTACTTCTACCCCACCCCTATTACCTTCTCCCCCTGACAGTCCTTTTTGTTTACTCCCCCCTCCTACTGCACACAAGAGGGACATGTTTTATATTCTCAGGGAAATAGCTGACCTACCTACTCCACAAACCTTCACACCTGGTGACCTACATATACTCTCTTACAATGTCAAGGGTCTTAACACCCCAGAAAAGAGCTCCCACCTGATGAGAGAACTTCGACATCAGAAAACATCCGTGGCTTTCTTGCACGAAACTCATTTTTGTGGTTCATCCCCGGCACGTCTGACTTCTAGGGATTACCCCATTGGATTCTTTAGCAATGACCAACATACTAAAACCAAGGGACCTGCTATTTTGTTTTCCAAACATGTATCGTTCTTGGAGACAGCCCAACAGGTTGACCCTGCAGGCCGATACATTTTAATCAAAGGTACCTGACCCATACCTACACTTTTGCTAAAATTTACCTCCTAATACGCAAAAATACATTATGTTTGCCACTATCATGTCAAAACTCTGTACCTTCCAGGAGGGCCTTTTGGTCTTTGGAGGTGATTTTAATTTGGCCCTTGACCCGCTTCTTGACACCTCTACCAGGACCTCTTGAAACCCAATACGTGTCACACATCTGATTAAAAAACTATTACGGGAGGTGCAGTTAGTTGATTGTTGGTGGGCTCACCCCCCTCGGATAAGGATTACAGCTTCTACTCAAGCCCGCATGAGAGGTACACTAGAATAGACTGCCTTTTCATTACCTACAACCACCTTACCCTACTCAAACAAGCAAGATATGGCCTGAACATTCCCCCTTCAGTTGATGCTCCAGTCACCGCTCACCCGCCCTACTCAGCAGTCCTGGAGACTTAATTAAGTGATCTTGACTGATTGTGTAAACACTGTCTCTACAAAAACCTCGTTGACTGACTATTTATCAGACAATGATATCCCTGAGACCTATCCCATCATGGTTTTGGGAGACGCATAATGTGTCGCCCGAGGACACTTTATTAAAAAGGCCAATTCCACCAAACTCAAAATGCTATATGAACAAATAGCTACCCTTGAACTAGAACATAAGCGATAGCTGAACCCTGATGATTTCCAGAGGCTTTTGAGTCTCAGTCTTAACCCATCAAGATCTCGAAAGCGCCTAAGTGCCCGGGACCCGACTGTCTCCCCCTCCAATATTACAGGATATTCTAAGGATGCAGAAAAGGCATTTGCACTGGATTTTCCTCCTGGAAGTTCTAACACACATGAGCTTTGGCCCCTATACAGTGTTGTATTTACCGCAAAACATCCTAGGCGGATGCCTAGGGCGGCCCCCAAGCACTGGGAAAAATAAACTAAAAAAAAATAAATAACCCGGCCCTTTAAAAAAAAAAAAAAAAGACCGCTCTTGCAGGCAGAGACGGAGGTGAGAGGGGATTGGAAGATCCCCCCTCACCATCGCTCTGCCTGCCAGGCTGCACGGGGAGCCGAACAGGCAGCACATAGAAACCTCCGTGCTGCCTGTTCGGCTTACCGTGCAGTGTGACACGGAAGTGCCGACAGTCACGTGACGGGCGCGCTGACGTCATACAGGGGAGGCGAACAGGCAGCATGGAGGGACCATGCTGCCTGCCACTAGCCACCAGGGAAAGGTAAGTGCTGATGGGAGTCAGAGTATGTGTGATGGGTGACAGTGTGTGTGACTGATTGTGATGGGAGTCAGAGGGTGTTTGATGGGAGACAGTGTGTGTGACTGAGTGTGATGGGAGTCAGAGTGTGTGTGATGGGAGACAGTGTGTGTGACTGAGTGTGATGGGAGTCAGAGTGTGTGTGATGGGAGACAGTGTGTGTGATGGGAGTAGGAGTGTGTGTGTGATGGGAGTATGAGCTTGATGTGAGTCTGAATGTTATGTGTGATGTGGGGGTCATGAAATGGAGGTGATGGGGCATGTCTTAGGTGTGTAACGTGGGTGTGCATCTTTGGTAGGGGGGTGCCCGGATTTGGTCTGCCTAGGGCAGCACAAAATCAAGATACACCACTGCCCCTATAAGTTGGCTTGTGTCTTGTCCCTGCACTCACGACCGTTGGCGACCCTTGGCTAGAATTAGGATTAATGAGGCATTATCTGAGGTGTTTACCATTTCTAATGGTACCTGCCAGGGATGTCCCCTAACTCCAATGCTTTTTATCCTCTCCTTAGAGCCCTTCCTAGAAGCGATACGCCACAATCCTGACATTGAGTAGTCTCCTTATAGCTGGCACTCACCACAAAGTTATGGGCTTTGTGGACAACCTTCTTTTTCTACTCACTAACCCCAGGGTCTCCCTTCCTATTCTTATACATGAGTTTCAATAATATAGGGAATTGGCTAATCTTAAAAAATAACTACAAATGCAGAAAGAAAAGTCCTGCGCTCACTCCCATCACTGGGCGGCTGCAATGACTACAGTACACATCAGCCCCAATATATAGTAAAAACCAAAGAAAAACAAGTTACCTGTGCTCTCTCCTTTATCCCTATGTATTTTTAAAACACATAGAGGTTTTTTAGTTACCTCCAATGACCATGAGAGGATGAGCCCACCTGCCAACGTCAAGGCAGACCCCCCTAGGTGGGTCCTAACTCTAACCATTCACCTTGCTTCTTTGAGCCTCTGGCAAAAATCTCTAATGAGACAGAAAGGGGTATTTTTTATATACACCCATACACATTATTAACCCTTAATAGGGAACACATGGGATGGGCGGCTGCATTGTAACAAGGCTGAGTGATACAAAAAATGGATACAAATGCAGAAAGAAAAGTCCTGCGCTCACTCCCATCACTGGGCGGCTGCAATGACTACAGTACACATCAGCCCCAATATATAGTAAAAACCAAAGAAAAACAAGTTACCTGCGCTCAAGTCTATGAAGAATTCTTCAAGTATGTAAAAGGGAGGAAATAAACCGCATGATGAAAATCAGTTAACGATTTGGATGTTTTTAAAGTAAGGTAACTTATTTTACCCTACCTGCTTCGGTGCATTTTTAGTGTGTTCATAGTATTGTAAGGTGGAGCGTTATTTTGCTCTCTTTATACAGGAACCCTATCTTGTGCCCCAGAGATTCAACTGAGAACAAGCCTAAGAAGAATTCTAATAATAATTACCTGATTCTTGTTGATGACCTCAGACTTTCTCTATGCAAAAGACCTATTGCATTTTGATTGGATTAAAAATTGCAGAACTATTGGATTAAGATTCTGCATTGTCCTGATGGGATAACTTCTGCATACTATTGTTCAATAACTTCAAAGACTCTCCAAAAGCAAGTCATTTTTATATTACTTTGTTTGACATTAGAGAAAAAAATATTGTACCATGCTGCACATTACTGTAAGTTTTATTGATGTGGAGTATAGCGCAGTGTGTGATAGGATCACAGACTCCACAGCAATAAAACTCACTGTAACATGCAGCATGTGAGTTTTCTGGCTTACACTGAGTGTGATACACTCACACTGAACATGACTATGAATATATATTTTTGTGTGTCTATATATATATATATATATATATATATTTATATACACTGTACACTACTGTGAATATATATATATATATATATATATATATATATATATATATATATATATATATATATATATATGTTTGTGTGTGTGTCATTTTCTGTCAATGAAAAATGTATGTTGCCTGGCAGACATACATTTCTGGGGAAATGGCCCTCTGCACAAAAAACTTGGACACCCCTGCCTTAGAGTAAGAGGCTCTCTGTTAAAACATGTCTATCAGAGGGTATGTGTCCTCACTGCCGATGCGGTAAGACATGAGTAGGAAGAGCTCTGTGGCGGCACCGGGCTAAACACCACACTCAGACGAGCCAAGCATTTTATCTTGCCCCAAAAATGTGTAAAAAACTGGATGCCCAGGATGAACAAAAGACTCACTATAAAATGGGGGTCTGCCTACTTCTTAAACCCAAGAACATATACAACCCAATTTCATGCTACAGTGTCAAGCAAAAAAGAAGGTGTCTATTCTGCTACACAAAAATGTGACCTTTACTGAACTTTAAAACTTTAAACTAGTTAAAGACACTAAAGGGAGATAAATAATCCTCAAATGCCTAAATAACCCTTTAAGGACAGAGCCTTTAAGACATTTTTGTCCATTCTGGACAATGGCTATTTTAATATTTCTGTGCTGTTTATATTTAGCTGTATATCCTATAATATTATATAAAAAAGAAATAAAATATGTTTAAAAAAAAAACATAAAAAACACAAATTTCATGAATAATCTTTGAAACATCTTCTTCTCATCGACAAATGCGAACAAAAAAACCTGCTAAATAGATTCTACTATTTCTCCTGAGTACAGGGATTTCACCCATGCATAGGTTTGTTGGGTTGTTTGGGGACTAAAAGGCCACATTTGGGAGGTACAGTTTTTGGTTTTCCAACTTGAAATTTTGACATGCAGACAGCCTGCACCCATGTTCCATTTGGGACATATTTTAAGCCAGCCAGTGTATTTTACCCCATCAAGCCATATATTTTTTAAAATTAGACAACCTAGGCTATTTTAAATGGAGGTATTTTAACACTTTCCACACACTAATTCTATCACCAGCCAAATCAAATTTTATATTAGTAATTATTTAATGTTATTTTTCACAAACATAGTATGTGGTATGTTTCACTGCCAAATAACACCCCAATTTGTGTTCAGCAACATCTCCTGAGTACAGGGATACCACCCATGTATATGTTTGTTGGGTCGTTTATTTTAAATGGTGATATTTTAAAACTTTCCATGCACCAATTCTACCACCAGCCTTTGTCAAAGTTTGTGGTAGTAATTTTATTGTGTACTTTTTCCCACATACATACACACAAATTCACAGATTTTTGGTATGTGTCACTGCCAAACAATACCCCAATATGTGTACAGCAACGTCTCCTGAGCACAGGAATACGACCCATGCATAGGTTTGTCAGCTTGTTTGGGAGTTACAAGGCCACATTTGGAAGGTGTGCTTTTTGATTTTCCATCTTGAAGTTTTGACATGTAGAGCAATGAAGGGGTTAATAGCTCTTATAAGAGCCTTTGTAGTACTATACAAAAAAATTAACCCCTACAAACGCACAAGCTAGAAAAAATGTTCTGCTGTGCAGTGATCAGTGGCAGGGAAGAGATTAATATACAGGGAACACTATATAAAGGGTATGGATTTTATAAAAGCCCTTGGGTCTCACAATTTTGTAACATTTTATTTAATTTATTACAATTAAAAACTTTTATTTTACAGATCTGTCTCTCTCCCTCACTTAAACTCAAGTGAGGAGACGGAGGCAGATCCATATGCGTCAGAACAATATTTACCACTACTGATCTGACCAGGTGATGAATGAAAAATGCAGCTAAAAATTTGCTGCTGTGTATGATCACTGCGTACACAGCGATCAATGGCAGGGAAGCGGATAAACACTTGAAATGTCTTTTATAAAAGCCCTTGGTTTCTAAAAGTTTATTCAATGTAAATTAATTTTATAACCAAAATTTTTTTTTTTACATTATCCAATCTGTCTTTCTCCCTCAATAAAACTATAGTGAGCAGAGGGAGGCAGATCAATACTTATCAAAGGCAATATGTAAAAATATTGCCTTAGACTGTATGATAAGTGCTGATATTTTGTTATATTTTTTGCACTCCAGTCTAGGCATTGGACTTTAATTTAGAGCCGTCTTGAAACATACATCTGCAATCATATCAATATCCATTTGCTGCAATGTTAGCCCAGCCCTGCCCTTTTCCTTATATGGGCAGTATTTTGACCACACCCACCATTGTTTGTTAAGGAGCTGGGCAACGCATCACAATAGCTTCAGTGTATATATAGGATAGACTTGTACTACTATGTTAGTCTGTGGACACATCATGATCCAGGAGGAGCCAGGATGATTGGAACAGTAAGTAACTTTTATTAAGTGTTTTTGCATAGCAAGACCACTTAATATTATCTCACATATATATTCTTATTCTTATTATAGCCAAATTTCCCACCCTAACTCCTCCCACAGTTTTTTTACTACATAGACAGTAATATACCGAAATATGCAGATTGTTCCCGATTGGTGTGCTATTACTTTGTGGAACGTTTCGCTGAATGGTTCGACGAAATATCATCGTTTTTGTGTCAAAATTTGTCGCATAGGAATGAATGGCGGAATGTTCAAAACTACAGTGGGAGCTGACAAAAGCTAGAGTGTGAGCTGAAAAATCCCGACTTGATTTCTAAACTGCCACCACTCATTTTTCACCCTCATTTTCAAGCCCACCTACACAAATCTTATATCAAAATGTTCAGCTATCCCTGCTGCCACTAAACATGTCCACGGCTAAGCCATAGTGCTGATAGTTTTCTCAATATGACCATTTGTTTGCAACTCACGCCGTCCATTGACATTCATTGAAACTCCACTCTAGCTACTTCAAATTTGAAGGGCAATATCTAAACTGCGACTGTGCCTTCATTTTTAATATTTCAGAGAAATACCATGCACCAAAATGTACGTCTGGGTCTTGTGATTCTCACAGTATAAAGTTCTTCGCTGTAGGATTTATAGTTTTTAAAATACCACCATTTGAAGATGGCATCCGCACTCCAACCTTTCCACAGTTACTCCAGCCACTCCAACCACACAACAGTTACTCAAGCCACTCCACCCAGTTACTCCGCACACTCCAGTTATAGACTACTGGTGGAGGCAAGAACACTTCACACAATTTCCCCAGAAATCGTAGCTTTTCAAGTTTATACTGAGCTTCTAGGCGGGGCTACTTACTGAGTGAGTATTACTAATACGCAGGTCTTTTTTTTTTTTTTTCTAGATCAGCAGCCAGGATGATCAGGATAATATTGTGGTCAAGAATCACCACAGAGTGGGATGCCACAATGGTTTCAGGATAGATGTGTATAGCATAAATTATAGTATAAGTTGTTTATTATAAGTTAAGATATTTTGTTTACAGAATTCATGCATAGAGAATGAATGTTATACAGCCCCGATCCAGGGTTAACAGCCAATCGCTGGTTTTAAGGGTCAGGAAGTAGTTTTTTTTCTGTTACTCATGTTTTTTTTGCCTTCCTCTGGATCATTTGGCTGGGTTTGGGCTTTAAAAATGAAATAATAGTGTATACGTTTTATATAGCCTCGATCAAAGGTTAAAAAGCCGATTGCTGGTTTTCAGGATCAGGAAGAATTTTTATCCTGTTACTCAGGTTTTTTTTTCTTCCTCTGGATCATTTGGCTTGGTCTTTAAAGTGTGAAATAAATCCATTATCATCTATGGCCAATTGGTGCCTCAAGTATATTATATTTGTACTTCTACCCCTCCCCTATTACCTTCTCCCCCTGACAGTCCTTTTTGTTTACTCCCCCCTCCTACTGCACACAAGAGGGACATGTTTTATATTCTCAGGGAAATAGCTGACCTACCTACTCCACAAACCTTCACACCTGGTGACCTACATATACTCTCTTACAATGTCAAGGGTCTTAACACCCCAGAAAAGAGCTCCCACCTGATGAGATAACTTCGACATCAGAAAACATCCGTTCCTTTCTTGCACGAAACTCATTTTTGTGGTTCATCCCCGGCACGTCTGACTTCTAGGGATTACCCCATTGGATTCTTTAGCAATGACCAACATACTAAAACCAAGGGACCTGCTATTTTGTTTTCCAAACATGTATCGTTCTTGGAGACAGCCCAACAGGTTGACCCTGCAGGCCGATACATTTTAATCAAAGGTACCTGACCCATACCTACACTTTTGCTAAAATTTACCTCCTAATACGCAAAAATACATTATGTTTGCCACTATCATGTCAAAACTCTGTACCTTCCAGGAGGGCCTTTTGGTCTTTGGAGGTGATTTTAATTTGGCCCTTGACCCGCTTCTTGACACCTCTACCAGGACCTCTTGAAACCCAATACGTGTCACACATCTGATTAAAAAACTATTACGGGAGGTGCAGTTAGTTGATTGTTGGTGGGCTCACCCCCCTCGGATAAGGATTACAGCTTCTACTCAAGCCCGCATGAGAGGTACACTAGAATAGACTGCCTTTTCATTACCTACAACCACCTTACCCTACTCAAACAAGCAAGATATGGCCTGAACATTCCCCCTTCAGTTGATGCTCCAGTCACCGCTCACCCGCCCTACTCAGCAGTCCTGGAGACTTAATTAAGTGATCTTGACTGATTGTGTAAACACTGTCTCTACAAAAACCTCGTTGACTGACTATTTATCAGACAATGATATCCCTGAGACCTATCCCATCATGGTTTTGGGAGACGCATAATGTGTCGCCCGAGGACACTTTATTAAAAAGGCCAATTCCACCAAACTCAAAATGCTATATGAACAAATAGCTATCCTTGAACTAGAACATAAGCGATAGCTGAACCCTGATGATTTCCAGAGGCTTTTGAGTCTCAGTCTTAACCCATCAAGATCTCGAAAGCGCCTAAGTGCCCGGGACCCGACTGTCTCCCCCTCCAATATTACAGGATATTCTAAGGATGCAGAAAAGGCATTTGCACTGGATTTTCCTCCTGGAAGTTCTAACACACATGAGCTTTGGCCCCTATACAGTGTTGTATTTACCGCAAAACATCCTAGGCGGATGCCTAGGGCGGCCCCCAAGCACTGGAAAAAAAAAACTAAAAAAAACAAAATAACCCGGCCCTTTAAAAAAAAAAAAAAAAGACCGCTCTTGCAGGCAGAGACGGAGGTGAGAGGGGATCGGAAGATCCCCCCTCACCATCGCTCTGCCTGAAAGGCTGCACGGGGAGCCGAACAGGCAGCACATAGAAACCTCCGTGCTGCCTGTTCGGCTTACCGTGCAGTGTGACACGGAAGTGCCGACAGTCACGTGACGGGCGCGCTGACGTCATACAGGGGAGGCGAACAGGCAGCATGGAGGGACCATGCTGCCTGCCACTAGCCACCAGGGAAAGGTAAGTGCTGATGGGAGTCAGAGTATGTGTGATGGGTGACAGTGTGTGTGACTGATTGTGATGGGAGTCAGAGGGTGTTTGATGGGAGACAGTGTGTGTGACTGAGTGTGATGGGAGTCAGAGTGTGTGTGATGGGAGACAGTGTGTGTGACTGAGTGTGATGGGAGTCAGAGTGTGTGTGATGGGAGACAGTGTGTGTGATGGGAGTAGGAGTGTGTGTGTGATGGGAGAATGAGCTTGATGTGAGTCTGAATGTTATGTGTGATGTGGGGGTCATGAAATGGAGGTGATGGGGCATGTCTTAGGTGTGTAACGTGGGTGTGCATCTTTGGTAGGGGGGTGCCCGGATTTGGTCTGCCTAGGGCAGCACAAAATCAAGATACACCACTGCCCCTATAAGTTGGCTTGTGTCTTGTCCCTGCACTCACGACCGTTGGCGACCCTTGGCTAGAATTAGGATTAATGAGGCATTATCTGAGGTGTTTACCATTTCTAATGGTACCTGCCAGGGATGTCCCCTAACTCCAATGCTTTTTATCCTCTCCTTAGAGCCCTTCCTAGAAGCGATACGCCACAATCCTGACATTGAGTAGTCTCCTTATAGCTGGCACTCACCACAAAGTTATGGGCTTTGTGGACAACCTTCTTTTTCTACTCACTAACCCCAGGGTCTCCCTTCCTATTCTTATACATGAGTTTCAATAATATAGGGAATTGGCTAATCTTAAAAAATAACTACAAATGCAGAAAGAAAAGTCCTGCGCTCACTCCCATCACTGGGCGGCTGCAATGACTACAGTACACATCAGCCCCAATATATAGTAAAAACCAAAGAAAAACAAGTTACCTGTGCTCTCTCCTTTATCCCTATGTATTTTTAAAACACATAGAGGTTTTTTAGTTACCTCCAATGACCATGAGAGGATGAGCCCACCTGCCAACGTCAAGGCAGACCCCCCTAGGTGGGTCCTAACTCTAACCATTCACCTTGCTTCTTTGAGCCTCTGGCAAAAATCTCTAATGAGACAGAAAGGGGTATTTTTTATATACACCCATACACATTATTAACCCTTAATAGGGAACACATGGGATGGGCGGCTGCATTGTAACAAGGCTGAGTGATACAAAAAATGGATACAAATGCAGAAAGAAAAGTCCTGCGCTCACTCCCATCACTGGGCGGCTGCAATGACTACAGTACACATCAGCCCCAATATATAGTAAAAACCAAAGAAAAACAAGTTACCTGCGCTCTCTCCTTTATCCCTATGTATTTTTAAAACAAATGGAGATTTTTTAGTTACCTCCAATGGCCATGAGAGGATGAGCCCACCTGCGTTGATGCCCATTGTCTAGCCAACATTGTCAGCAATTGGAGAGGTATGAGGGTTGAAATTTTAAATTGCATTTTTCTTTACATATTTTTATTCTATTTGAAATTTGGTTACATGGGCAAGTACTGTGGTTGCAATTTGGGTTCTCATAACCTTTATTTGCAAGTAACGTAATGTATAGGTTAAAACAAATGAAGTCCCAGAATATCCACCCAAGTCCCAAAAAATGAAATAGGAAAAAGAAAATAGAAAGGGGGAATGAGCAGACCGGAAAAGCTGCTAGTTATATTAAAGGTGGTTCCCAGTCCATCCTTGTTAAAATCTTGAAAATCTTGATAAATAATTGTGCACAATAAAGGAAAGTAACAATGAGTGGCAAAAAATGTAAATAAGAATTTAAAAATATAAAAATAAATGACAGAAAAGAGGGATTTTGAGAATTGTAGTGGATAATAATACAAATACATGGTACACATAGAAATATGCAGAATTTCAAAGATTCACCTGCTCTATATTGTAATGAGCAGGCATTGACCAGGCACATGTTAGTCAGTGCTCGTCTGAACTTAAGTAATAGCACCACATGAAAATGAAAAGTCTTCGAAGTAGGTCTCAACATGGGTGAAGTGGCAAAACAGCTTGCACAAAGCTTGTACAAAGTGGGCAGAGTTATCATTATGTCTGCTTTGCTTCAAGCAGTGCCTATAAAAGTGCATTGACTGCCTAATGGCCAGTCCTTCCCATCTGTGGGCGCTATGGATCAGCAGCTCCGTCATCACACTGCTAATCCATGGTCCTTACTTAAAATATGACCCATATTAAACCAAAACCATTGTAGAGTTTAAAATAAATAAGGTTACGTGTAAAGAGTGGTTTTATTGCATTAAACACTGATTTTTTTTATCAGATTCACAACAATTCTGGGGGTTTTATACACAAAAAAATCAATAGTGTCTTTAGCATCAGCCTCACATCTGAAGTTTTTTACATTGATTGATTTGAAAAAAAACATAAGCAACAGCAGTATGCTGATATCTTGTCAATGACATCACAAGATTCTATGATGCCATGTAGTTTTGATTCAAATCATCACAAGTTCTGAGAGCGGTTAAGTTACAGGCTGATATATTATCAGACGTGATACATATATTGCAAGATGCCTAAAAGCCGAAGCTACAGCGTTCACACATCCAAACCTGATATGGAACATCGTATGATGATGAAGAGGAGCAGGGAGAGCAATGAAGAAGGAAGGGGAAGAAAAGAGAAGAGGAAGAAGGAATGTGAAAGAAGAGATCAGGGCAGCTGGAAGACGGTATGTAAAAGAAGAAGAGAAGAGGAAGAACAAGAAGAAGAAAATGAGAAAAGATATAAAACTGAAGAAGAGAGTAGACCAGGTACAGGATTTAGGAAACCAAGAAGTTGGTGATCAGTGTAAATGTTCACTTGTTCAATGCCATAGATAGTCTAGATCTAAGATGGTAGGACTAAGACTTTAAGTAGCAGTTATATGTATTTGGTATATGATTTAGTAATATGATGTTTTTTATTCAATAAGGAGGAAGTAAACACCATGATGTCGCTGGAACATCTGGGAAACCGACACCACTTTCAGCAGCATGCTTCAACTTTCATTCTGAGCTTGGAAGGGGCAATTTTGGAAAAGTGAGTAAACTATAATTTAGTATGGTATACCGGTGCATTTTTTGTGGTGGAAACTGGGGTCTAGTTAGGGAATGACATTGAAGTATAGTTTGCATACCTCTTCACTGAAACTATTTAGTGCATATATTCCTCTATGTCCATCTTTTTTTTGCATGTTCAGAATTTTCACTTGTATAAGCAGGGGCGGACTGACCATGAGGGCATTCAGGCACTGCCAGAAGAGGGCCCCGTCACTGACAAGGTTGTGCGATCGGGGTGGGGGTCACCAGGTCACATGACACAGTCACGCAACATCACGTGACCTTGTGCAGCACTGTGTGAGCTAGTGTTCACATCAGACTTAATTTTCAAACGCTGTCACATGCGTGACAAGCAGACATGACACTTGTGACAGGGCTCAGTAATGCAGACAGATGTGAGTGCAGCTCACACAGACCTACGTGCATGACATGACATTGCGCAATGACTTCATTTGACCCTGCAACCCCTGCAATGATGGTGATGGAGCAGATCCTCAGTGCAAAGATGAGGTAAATCCTGAATGCTGACTGGGTAGTGGGGGTGTCAGATTAGGAATTGTGTGGGTCAGATTAGTAAGTGTGGGGGTCTGATTGGGAAGTCTGGGAGTCAGATTGGCATGTTAGGGGGCACATTGGGAAGTAGGGGGGATATTAGCAAATATAATGTCAAACAGGGAATAATGGGTCAGATTGAAAATATGGGGGTCATACCGGTAAGTAGAGGTCAAAATGGCAAATATGGGGATCATATTGGGAAGACGGCATCAGACTGGAAAATTTGGGAGTCAGATTTGTAAGAAGGGGTCAGATTGGCACCTTTGTGGTGAGATTGGTCACATTGGGTAGATGTGGGGCAGATTTGGAAGAAGGGGGAAGATTGTACTGTTTGGGGGTCAAATTACAAAAGGAGGGGGCAGATCTTAAAGTGTGGGGGTGTGATTGGAAAGATGGGGTGGGATTGTGAAGTGTGGGGTGAGATTGGGAAGAAGGGGGCAGAATGGCACATTTGGGAGTCAGATTGGGAAGTGGGGGTCAGATTGGCAAATATGAAGGTCATATTGGGAAGAAGTGGTCAGATTGGGAAGAAGAGGGTCAATGGTAATGCCTGAGGACACATTGTGTAGTGTGTGGCTTATTTGGAAGAAGGGGGCATATTGGCATATTTGGGGGGCAGATTTGGGTGGAGGGGGCTGATTTGGATGTTTGGGAGGATCGGTCAGATTGGCACATTTGGGGGGCAGATTGGTAAGTAGGGGTCATATTGGCAGGTCTGAAGTTTAGACAAAATTTGGGGGTCATACAGGGAAGAAGGGGCAGATTGGAAAGTTTGAATGCAGATTAACAAGTGTGGGTGTCAGTTTTTGATAAACGTGGCAAAATGGGAAGTGGGGGTCTGATTGGTAAATATGGTGGTCATACTGGGAAGAATGGGTCAGATTGGTAAGTAGGGGACATATTGGCAAATCTGGGGGTCAGATTTGGAAGTGTAAGGGGATGCATTGGCAAGTCTGGAGAGGATACATTGACAAGTGTATACATTACTGATAATTTTGCGATCTAATGCCATGTTTATACATTACTGCTGATTTTGCGATGATATGCCAAGTTTATACAGTGTGCCATGTTTTACTAAGTGTATGCTCTACATATCATTTAGACTGAGTGTGTTTGTATGTGTGTGATACTACGTTGTGAAACCAGCAGCATTGTGTGAGAGTGCAGGACTGGAAGAGAGCTGGCTTACAAGAGAGAGAGAGAGAGAGAGAACAGGGCAAGGCAAGAGAGAGCTGGCTTGTATTAGAGTAGGAGAGAGTGAGAGGTTGGGTGTGAGATGGCTTGGAAGAGTGAGAGTGGAACAGAGTGCAAGACTGGGAGAGAGATGGTTTGGAGGAGTGAGAGTGGCAGAGAGAGATGGCTTGGTTGAGTGAGAGTGGGAGAGAGTGCAGGGCCTTCTCCTCACATTCAACACTCTTTAGTCAGAGCCGCATAACTATGTATGGGGTATGTGTGTTGGGGGGGGAGAAGGGGACAGCAATGTGTGTTTGTCATATGTGGCATGATAGAGAAATATGTATATACTTTCATTGGCATTATATAGAAATATTTTGTATATATTTCTCATTGTCATGAAATAGAAAGATTTATGTATATTTTTATCATTGGTATGATATAGAAATATTATGTATATATGTCTCATTATCATGATATAGAAAGATTATGTATCTATTTCTTACTGGCAAGATATAGAAAGACTATGGATAGATTTCTCACTAACAAAATAAAGAAAGATAATGGATATAGTTATCATTGATATGATAGAGCGATATAGATTATCGATATACTTACTTTGTGGGTGCTAAAGTTGAATTTAAAATGTATGTTTTAAAATATGGTTCTATTTATCCACCTTTTCAGTGTGAAATAGAAATGTGAATAAATAGAACCATTTTTTTTTGGGGGGGGGGGGGCTTGCCATGGGAAATACATGGGGCGGTACAAGGGGGCCCCATGCCCATCTATTGCCCTGGGGCCCCATGAGAGGTCAGTCTACCCCTCTGGATACATTTATGATAGCACTCCAGAACAATGAAACTCACAATATAGGGTATTTAATAGGTCTTTGTATCTATTTGCGCAAATAAAATGCTTTAATATTCTTCTTTTTTTTGTTTTGTTTAATCTTTATTGGTTATTTTTATAAAAAGAACAAATTCATACTTCACATTATTACAATCACATACACAAGAATTCTAAACTATTCCATCTATAATACAAATTATATTTCATATGTTTCACCAAAGCTGAGAGATAAGCGAGGATCTTTTTATAAGTCCAATTATTAGGAGTTGTATTTGGAGCGCCAAGGGAGAGGGAAGAAAAATTAAGAGAAAATAAAAAATAAAATACAGGATAAAGTGGAGTAGAAGAGTGAAAAGAGGCAGAGAGAGGGGGAAATAAAAAAAACGGATTTATGGCTCCCATTGTTCCCACCCCCCATCCTTGCTTAAAAATTCAATGTTCCTTTTATATACAAAGCAAGTCAAGATATACTGTTCTTTCATACTCAACAGTCCACATTCACAACTCCTCATACATACTTCTGAACTAAGGGGTGTAGAGGGGAGTCAGGCCGCGGTATCCCACAGCAGTGGTCAAAATGAGATTTCCATATATAACTAGGTGTTACAAACAACTCACTGAGTCTATGATATAGAACAAGTTTGTATCTCTGAATATGATATTACATTCACGGCAGACCATATTTTTTCATATATGACAGCTGTATCCTCGTTTTGAATAAAAAATTGTCTCTCAGCTTTGGCCTGGAACTCTATTTGGGTTTTAATCCCTGGCCATGATGGGAGGTCTACCCTTTTCCAAAATCTCGCAATACATAATGTAAAAGTCAGTAGAATGTATATACATAAAGAGTGGATAAACCTATCTGAAGTGGGGAGTTCAAAATGAAAAAGAAATGTTTGAGACTTTAATTCAAATGTATATCCACAAATGATGGAGAGGAGAGATGATATTTTTCTCTTGTATTGATCTAATTTTCTGTATTTCCACCACATGTGGTAATAATTGCCTGGTTCAGTCAAACATCTCCAACACAAATTGTTTGAAGCCTCTAGGAATTTAGCTAATCTGATCTAGATACCATTGGTGTAAGAGTTTGAAGAATTGTTCATGAAGGTTGACACAGTGCACCGCCCCTCTAGTATTCTTCCAGGTTTTAAACCATACCTGTGTTGGGAAGGTCAAATTAATTTCATCCTCCCAGAGCAGGAAGGTATTAGGTTACTAAATTAGTTCACTAGATTCGAAGAATCTAAGAATTCTAGAGATCATTTTATTTGTAGTCCTAGACGTAATTATTTTTCCCCATGCATCTGGTTCTACTAAGGTGTTTGAAAGCAAGAAGGACTTAACTCTAAGATAATTAAAGAGTTCCCTAGATGGAAGACCAAATTTGCTACAAATAGCTGGAAAGGGGGAAATAGTTCCACAAATGTACAAATCTTCAATATATATTATTCCCTTATTAATCCATACCTTCAGGTCTAAGTTATTCACACATATAGAAACAATATACAGTGCAGCTTTCTTAGATATTTCTTTGTTAATTTTCAAGGTTTTTTTAATACGAAAAATTTAGGTCATAAGGTCTTTAATTAACGATGATTTTAAAATCGATTTTTTTGTAGTATTTGGGTATTAACCAGCACAAGAGTGCGGGATCTGTGTTACTACAATTTACCCTTTCTAAATGGCATAAATAGTAATAAATTGGCCATACAGCCACTGAATATATTCCAGTTATTCCCAGTTCATAGCCACATTTTTAGCCACTTCAACAAAAATAATTGTCGCTCTTTGGCAGGGTGGATTTGATTTAAATAATGATTTACCTAACTATTCAGTGAGAATTGGTTGTAAAGAATCATTCATGTTGGTAGTTGTATTCTTTAATATTTTCAACCAGATGAAGATTTCATATTTAGAATAACCTGTCAGATTAGTAAAACAGCTACATCAGGACTGATTTAAGTTCAATAGGTGAATCACACATATTTGGAGCACTAATAAATAGACATGTGCATTCGTTTTCGGACTAATGCATTTTTGTCCGAAAATGGCATTTTTGTCCATTCGTCCGAAAAACGAATAACGAAAATGCTAAACTAACGAAAGCCAAATTAACCAATGATTAATAAACGAAAATCATTTGTCCATTCGTCGATTCATGCTATTGCTATTCTATAAACCGAAATAGAGTCCCGATTCATATGAATAGGTCAATTGACCTATTTGTATGAATGGGGACTCTATTTCGGTTTGTAGAAAGCCAATAGTATTACATGTATTCCATAAGCCAAAAATCTATAAACCGAACGACATTCGGGTTATAGACTTTCGGTTTATAGAATACATGTAATGCCGAAAGTCTAAAGAATTTCTTATGATTGGGGACTCTAGTTCGGTTTATAGAAAGCCAATAGCATTAGATGTATTCCATAACCCGAAATTCTATAAACCGAACAACGTGGTAAATGCTCTGTATCTTTGAGTTCATCTTTATGTCTATAACTATTTCATTTAGTAATAGACAAATAAAAGGGTTGGGCAGGTTGTGGGTAGGGGTACTTAGCACTTGGGTCCTCTGGTGAACATTACTGATGATATTGATGGATGACAGTTTCAACCAGGCACATGTTCAAAAGTATGCCAGGCCAGGGCAGTCTTTAATATTGATTGGAACCCTGGACCCTGCCACCACATGTATAATTGCAAAATGTATACCTTCAACTTATGCAACACTGCAATACAAGCCCTCAGTGCCTGTATTACGTAAGTATACAATGATATTAGAGAGCACTTACATATGGTAAGCAGCAATTGACATTAAAATCCAGCTATTACAGTAATGATATGTGGCACTGATATTATAATTATAAAATGCATATTTAATGTTTGTTGAGATATGTTAAAGAAAATGAAACAAATGACAGAATGTTTCTTAATAAAGATGTATTAATTTAACAAATCATTTTGCTGAAGTACACATAGAAACATAGAATGTGTCAGCAGATAAGAACCATTTGGTCCATCTAGTCTGCCCAATTTTTTGGAATACTTTTATTAGTCCCCCGTTCCCGGTCTTATAACTAGGATAGCCTTGTGTCTATCCCATGCATGCTTAAACTCCTTCACTGTGTTTGCCGCTACCACTTCTGGTGGAAGGCTATTCCATACATCCACTACCCTCTCAGTAGAGTAATACTTCCTGATATTACTTTTAAATCGTTGCCCCTCTAATTTAAGACTACGTCCTCTAGTTGAATAAAGAATGGTTACTCTCTCAAACTGTAAGACACAATAGAACTCAACCATTGCACTGCATGGTATTGTTTCATTTGATAACATGTCAACATAGAATATATAGAGTGGTTACTCTCTCAAACTGTAACTTTTTTTTAGCACCACAGGTCCCTCCCACTATCTCTCATCACACTCCGTCCAGCACTACTTACACCTCCCACCTCATTACCTTGCCCTTGGACTAGGTACTAATCCCTGGTGGTCTGGTGGGGTGCAGGGTTCTGTGCTTGCCGCAAACAGCACAAATGCCTTATCATGGGGTCACATGCTGCACAGGACATTAATGAATCAGAACATTGTGCTCGGACAATGTATCATTCACAGTTTTATAAAGCAGTGAAAAATAGCTTTAAACATATAAAAAGAAAACACATTTCTGGGTTTAGTCATGTTGTTAATATAAAATAGCAACAAGTGTTCTAATACATGTTAAAACATAACCTTTATTAGTTATTAACAATCTTAACCCCTTCACGACAATTCCCATACATGTATTGGCCCGCAATGCAATACGTTGCCTTTAACATGGCACAGTCACTGCATTTAGAACCATCATTGTTTTCCTGTAAGGTTTATAATTGAGGCTATACAGGAAAGCAAAAAATAAATAATCTACCAAAGTGGCCAACTCTGGAGTTAGGCTGCCGAAATGGTAACCTCAGTCCTCCACATACACTTCTAAGGGGATTACTTCAGTTTATTTTGGAGCTATTTTGAGAGGACCTCGGGTATATCAGAAACAGCCAAATTCCTCCCAAAATGGCCCAAGCATAAATGAAATAAAATAAGTAAAATAACGTATTATATATAGATAACAATAAAGTAAATGAATATAACATAATCTAAAATATACTGTTTTTAAATTTAGACATGCTGGTTCAAATATGTATCAGTAATAACTCATCATGTAAGAAGACACCCAACAATGTTGGTATTTATACCCCATTTCCCCTCCCTTTGTATAATCTCTCTTTCATGGGGAAATCGCAATATTGAGCAGCCAAATAGTTTATTTCTCCGCAATTCAGCTTTATGCCCCAATCTGGCCTGAATTTGGGCCATCTCACGGCATACTGAGTTGACTCTACTGTCTACTAAACATAACTATGTGTTCTATATCTCACTTTGGCCTCTTCTATTCCTTTTTGCCTATTTCAGGTGATGCTCGCCTCCACCAGAAACTCCAGGAAAATTGTTGCAGTGAAGATCATCAGAAGGAGAATCAATCACGATAATTCCAGCAGCTTAATGAAAGAGAGGAGAATCCTAGCTGTGGCTAATGGGAGCCTCTTTCTTTGTCACATGCATGCTGCTTTTCAATCTGAAGTATGCAGGGGTTTATCCATAATATTCATAGCTAGGACACTAGTGATGAAAAATGTTGGCATTACAGAAGAACATCTTGTTATTCAGGTTTATAGAATTATATTTGGCGGCACATCTTACTTTTATACAGTGTGAAGCCTTTTGAAAGGCCTGGTTAGTTTTTTTTTCTTTCGTAAAATTTTTTATTACAGTTTTACAATTCAACATTTATAACATATAACATTAATTTCAATAATATTATATCTTTGTATAAAACAGACAACATTTAAAATATATCACACAACATAACATATACCAACATAACATAATACAAACCAAACCTAGCCAGAGTTTCTTTTCCCTCAATTTCCTCCAGATGAGGGAGGAATAAGTTAATAAGGTGAGAGGGTATGACTTTAGAGAGGCCTCTCCAATCTATTCATCCCTCTTCTATATCTGTCCTAACATTCGGGGTTGTCATCTTTCCCTAATTAGTTATCTATTTATTCATTTATATATTTCTCCTATACAGCCCATCCAGAATTGGCTATTCTCCATATTAAGCTGATAGGAAATCTTTTGATTTCAATCTCTTTCATGTGGAAGTTTCTGTCTTCTTCCATGATCTCGCAATTAGGGCTTTAGTAGCTATTAAAATATGTGTAATAATATAAGTGTCATTTATACTGGTTTTAGGCAATCCTAGGTGCAAGAGTGCAGTTGTCGGTCCTTGTGGGTACTAAATACCACCTAACTATCAACTTATATTGGAGTTCCATAATGTTTAAACAATAAATGTTTTTTTTTATCTATGGGATGATGTTAAGCCAGTCGGCAGGCAGAATTGCCGATCCAGTATCTATTTCCCATTTATTTATTAGGTTAGCTATCTGCCTAACCATTGTCAGAACTTCTTGTTCAAAAATATCTCCCTGTATCAAATCTTTATGGTTATTTACAGGATTCAATAATTCTTTCAAACCTCTTAATTCTTAATTAGATATTTAAATATATCCCTTGGGACTAATGTCTGAAATTATTTTATTTTCTTATCTAATAATTAATATATCTGAGAAACTATTTTCTATATTGTGATCCAAGAATCTAATATCGCAGCCTCTCCATATCTTTTTACACCACATTAGTCCATATTCTGATTTAAGGTTCTCCCAAAATCTGAGAATTGTTGCAGTGATATAGTTCTTTTTCCCAGGCCTATTAATAGAGGTCTTGAATTTTTGGGGTCTGTCCACAGTAGCATATATAAATCAGGTACCCCTATTTATCTCCATGATTCCTCCCCCTCTTTATTAAACCATTTGGAGAGATGTTTAAAAAGGGCCGCATTGTGATAATTTTTTATATAACCTCATAAAAAATACTGTAGAAACCATCCTGGCCTGGTGCTTTATTATTCTTAACTTTATCAATTGCAATCTTTACTTCTATTTCTGAGATGGGTTTATTTAGATCTTGTATCTGGTCATCTACTGGCTCAGGTAATTTGCATTTTTCCAAATACTCTTGAATTTGGTTTTCTTTCTTTATTTTTTATTTTTTAATATCTGGATATGGGATGAATATACTAGAGGGTTTTCTTTTTTCTATTAACCTTGAGAAAGATATATATCCGACAGGGATGCCCCTTCTATCTTTCTAGCCCGTGTGGCCATTTTAATTAGATGTCCTCTAAAGACACACTTAAATGTGCACCAGATCTTTTCATGTGGTATCTCAGGGGTCATGTTCTCTTTAAAGAAATATTCTGTCAATTCTTTGATGTATAGTCTATTTTCTTCAGTTTCTAATCATCTATTGTTCAGTCTCCATAATGTATAGGGTTCACTATATTGTCCCTCCCCTATTTGCCAGACTAGAGCATTATGATCTGCCCATGGTATCTTTCGAATGTCCACTTTATCAATTATTTTTAATAGATTTGGGTCTGATAGACACAGATCTATTCAGGAGAACGAGTTATGGACTCTTGACCAGTGCGAAAAATCATATGTATCTGGGTGAAAAGTCAGCCATACATCATGGACGCCATTTTTCTTTATGAACATCCTAACATTTTGGGCTTGTCTCATCACCCCCTGTAATAAAGTGGCATGCCTTGGTAGTTTTTTGTCTAAACTTGGCTCTATGACCATATTGAAATCCCCTGCCCAAATTATTGAGCACTTTTTCACCTTTTCCATTCTCTCTATTACTTGCGTTAATGTTTTCATTTGTGCATTGTTTGGGGCATATATATTAACCAAAGTAAATAATTGTTGTTATATTTAAGTATCCCTATGTTATATCTTGCTTCAGGGTCATTTTCCAGATATATGGTTTTAAATTGTAAGGCACTGGTTATCAGGATTGATACTTCCTTCTTCTTTTCATTCTCCAGGGAGGCTGAAGACACAATTCTGTATCCCCTAAATTTCATTTTTTTCAATATTTGCTATTTTCCAGTGGGTCTGAGACATACATATTTTTTTTCTTTTTTGAGTAGATCAGTGAGAATTGCTCTTTAATAAGGGGAATTCAAACCCTGAATGTTTAAAGACAAAAATATAATCATTATCTAACTTGTTTCCCATCTCCACCCTCTCCCATCCCCCCCTCGATTGTATCATATCCCAGGAATACAAAAAAAAAATGTAATGTCATAAGATCAATTACAAAAACACACAACTAGGATTATCAACTGTCCCCCCCCCCCCCCCCCCGTCTGAGGCCTTGGCAAATATGCCTCCGCCCTTCAGTGAGTAGAACTTATTGTACATACAGTGAAAAGGAAAGTTATAAAACCTTGCAGCTTCAGGGCATGTTGCGAGATACTTATTAAGCCTTCTAATACGGTTTAAAAGTATTAAGCATTTTTCTAACTTCTATGGGCCCAGACTCTGCAAAACTAGAAAGGGCTATAGTGGAGGGTAAAATAGTAGGACCAGGGAAGAAAGCTCTATTAAGCTATTAAATCATTGTGAGAGGGGGAGAGGAAGAAGAAAAAAAGTGAAACTAAGTTACTCAATATAAGAATAATCAAAGCAAGAATACAAAATAACATTAAATAAAAAAACATAATATTTTATCATGATATCAATATATACACTTTAATTTACATCAAGTTTTAGTTTCAGATCAACAACTCAAAGTTAGATGTCAAATTAAATATGAAGTGCAATACTCCTTTAACTATTACAAGATTCCAATGTGCTGTTCTTCAGCATATGATATTTTTGCACTCCCCGTTGCCACTAAATCACAATAATACATGGAGTATAAATACTTGAACTTTTGGCAGCATTTAATCTACCCCAATATGTGATTCATGATCACAATAGCCTCCTCTGGCTACAATATGTCTGTCTACAATCTGGTACTAAAGCCATACTCTCTTGCTTACCATATAAACACCTCATCCATACCTCCCTTCCACTAATATGGCCTCTTCCCACACCATTAACTCTATTACCTATATACTGTTAACTTGGGGGCTGTGTATCATGATTCATGCTGCTGTTTCTGTCATGTAAAATTTCCCAATTTGACATTACAGTTCCATGCATTCTTCGTGTTAGAGCACCTGGCAGGAAGAAACCTTCTATTTCATTTGCAACCCACCGGCTACCTGGAGATGAGTCGAGTTGTGTAAGTAATGGGGGGCAACGGGGAGCATCTTTTTTGTGTTGTGTTTAACCTGTTTGCAATGGTAGGATGCACTATGCTGTCCACAAAATCAGTGTGCCTTGCTGACCGTAAGACATACTTTAAAAAGATTTCTCCCATTAGAGATTGGTTGGAGAGTAATCCAATAGTAATCTCAGTTTGGGACCAAACCCCAGTGTCATTTTTCAATTGAGCTGCTCTTTTGTAATGTAAGATCCATTGCAAATATATGTGCATGAAGTGTGTATATATAATCCAGCAATCCATTGGCTCACAGATGAATATAGTAACTATTGAACTGAGGCCATTTTGTCCATTGCTGCATTTGTTTAATTATTTCAATTCGTATGAATAGAAATTACATCTATGTTCAATACATAATATAAATATGGGGAATTCAGATGATAGAGCCAAATTCCCACCGAATTTCATCTGAAAACTAACGGTAATGTCACCTAAGCTCAATAGTATAAGGTTAGGGAATTTGGATGAAAGAGAAACATTTCATACACACCTTATACTATTGAACTAAGGCACAATTTTCATGAATTTTTGGATGACGTTCGGTCGTAAATCGATTATTTCATCCAAATTCTTATGCTATTGAACTTTGGTGAATTTTTCAATTGTATGAAATAGCAGCATTGTGAAAAATATACATAAAAAAATAAGTTACCACTAGGTTTGGCAAAACATTACGACAAAATTGTTGTATGAAACAAATTAAATACACCAGGTTTTCTGCTTTTTAAACATGTGTGCTTTTGAATTTTGGAATGGATACTGCAATACTACCCCAAAATGTGAGATAAGCAAACAAAATCAGTCTTTAAAAATTTGGAAACTTGGTTATGGTTTTTGCCCTCTAACACTCCAACAGCAGGCCACACCAATATATGTGTGATATTTCTGTGATAGTTCCTGTAAATGTTTTAGAGGTTTTTCTATAGCAGCACCTGACCTGAGAAAGAAATCCTATGGCAGTGTTTGTGAAAAAAATACAGCAAAAAAAAACTACCTCTACCTAACTTTTGCAAAATGTTGTGGCAAAACTGCTATATAAATAGCTACCTCAAATGAAATCACCCAGGTTGTCTGCTTTACCAAGAATATATGCTTTGGTGGGGGCATTTTGGAATAAGTCACTGCAATACTACCCAAAATGTTACAAATAAATCTGTGAAAATTCCAAGTTTGGAAACAACAGAATGCTATTTAGAATTTGTGCCCTCTAACTCCCCAAAAGCATGGGGGCATTGGCATTTGTGAAAACATTTTGAAAAAATAAACTACCCATTACTTTGGCAAAAATGTTCTGGCAAAATGGCTGCATGAAACATCTGAAAGTATTCCATATCAAATGCCATGTGCATTTAAAAAAGTTTATAGAATATTTGACACTAAAAACACAGCATAGCCTTGAAAATAGAAAACAAAACCTGCATCTTGGAAACATACGTTTAGATCTTCAGTAAGTAAGTGCCAAAACATAATGAAAACATTAAACGCGTTTAGTCTTTATCTTGTCTCACCGTTCCTGCTCTATGTTTTTTTATTGGTTGTGAAGGACCAATACAATATTGATACATGTTTTCACCTTATGAACATCAAGCCTCTTTCTTTCGGGATGTTAAGCTGGCACTCCCTTCGTTTTTTCCTACCTGTGGTTATATGAAGTCAACCTATAGCTGGCATGACATCACCAGCATTGTTATACCACAAGAGCTGTTAGGACAGTATATAAAATTATGCTTTTTGGCCAGTTCTGGGCATATTACGTCAATACTATGGTGACTGGTGCAAGCTGCAGTTACAGTATGTACAGGAACATCTTATTATCATGGAGCAAATACATTGTGGTGTACTGAGGTAGTCCTGAATATGCATCAATTGGGCCGAATTGGGGGGGGGGGGGGTGAATTCCGCTGAACTTCAGCTATTCTATGTGACCAATTATGGATCAAATTTGTCAATTTCATCCCCCACCCCTCTTGCCAAATTCGGAGTGAACATTTGTGCCTTTGTGGTATAGTGAAAACTTCAGAGTACTTGGCTGGATAATTCATAGGATTCCTTCTATTTCTGATCAAAGAAGCCCTTGTTTTGTGAAGAAATGATAGTTGGTTTAGCTACACATGGGTTCCCTCATTATTTTCCCTGGTGCTGTTTTGAAGCTTAGTTGCATATTTTTTCAGATTAATGACATGCTAGAAGAAAAACTTTTGGAGATCAATTGTCTTATTTATGGCAGAATATTATTAGAAAATTTGTGAGTGCATAAGATACACATATATATAGTCATCATTGATGTGTTGTTTTTAAACTTTTCCCACATGTGATTCTGCGCTTCTCCAACTATATACCGATTTTCTACCTAAGTACATTGAGGAGCAATAGGAGCAGGCACGTTCATTAGTGTGGGTATTATTACATTTGAAAATTGGAGCGCCATATTTTGACACTTTTTTGCTTGCTTCTTGCTTTTCATGTGCACAATTTCTTTACACAGACACTATAGCATATGTGTGAGCTGATTTGGAGTACGATGGGCGGTAATAATTGACTATTTTGCTAGTTTATGGCAGACAGTAGAGCACTGGATCATGTGTAAACATCCTGTTATTTGAGGGGTATCATTCGTGTTCGTCCAGTGCACGTGTATTGTTCTGCGTGGAATCATCTATAAGAATATTCATTTTGTCTTTATGCCTGCGGCCTGCAGCTCTGCTTCTGGCTTATTTTGCTTTATTTATTAATATTCGCAGAGTACTGTTGCATTCAAAATGTTTTCTTTTCCACTGAATGCTATTTATTATACACTTTAGTTAGATTTTTCTGCGTTTTTTTTTACATTTTCTTGCTAATATGCATTCATAAATCTCTGCTGCTATGTTACCTCTTTTCTCGATTAGGTTTTATGCTGCAGAGATGGTTTGCGGCCTCCAGTTCCTGCACGCCCACGGGATCGTTCATCGGTCAGTAAAGTAGTGTTTTCTATAGGTCTCCTCTAGTTCTTTGTTAAGATCTATGCATGTTGCATGGTAGTGTCCCTACTCCTCACAACCTTCTTACATTGACATAATGTACTCTCAACCTACTCATCCAGAGATCTGAAACCGGAGAATATTGTCCTGGACAGCGAGGGACATGTGCGCATCATCGATTTCGGACTTGCTGAGGAAGGGATGTTCAACGGTGGAACAACAAGCGACATGGCAGGAACATTTCGATACATGGCTCCTGAGGTGAGAACTAAGTATAACATTTACAGCCGTAATATGTATCATAACAATAATTAACTCTGGCATATTACAGCTAAGCTGTGTCTATACACTGATTGATAACACTATCTAGTGAGGGATTCCCAAACCATGTTACAGATGTACTTGTAGAAGGTGTAACTTGTAGTTCTTGATGATTACATATAATGCAGCCTCCTTCATCTGCAACTTCTCAATCTTATTATAGCCCTGTGCTGCCTTCTTTGTCACTCTCTCTTTGGTCTAGTGTCCTCCACCCATCCTGACATGGGTCTAGCTCACTCTTCTCCTGCTTTCGTTCTCATAGAAATATATTTATGAACAACAACAATTAACAGAGAATTGAAGATTGAAGATACCACATGATTTAGAGTTCTAATTTACAGTGTTTTATGATTATGCAATAATTATATTAATTCTTATATATTCTCTTTACCAGATCTTGCTAAAAAAACCTTATTCGACACCGGTTGATTGGTGGTCCTTTGGCATTATCCTGCACCAGTTGTCAACGGGCAGATATCCCTTTTTTAATGGATACCGGGTGCAGGAAGTCTTTAAATCAATAATTAAGGACAGGCCCAAATTCCCCAAGTGCATTGGTGGTGATGTCAAACACATCTTAAAAAAAGTGAGTATGAAAAGTATATAGTTAAAAGACCATTTAAACTGTATACCATCTATATTGTAAAAAGAGAAATCAGTAAGTTTTGGGCACCTTCTCAACTAAAATGTTGACACTCAAGTCAAGGGGTCGGTGTGGGCTCGCATTTGAAGTGCTCAGCTACACTCACCTTCTTAACATATACAAAGAAGGAAGGGTATAAGCAAAGAGGGAGATGGTGATGGCTGGTTGGTGCAGGCGTCAGCAGCAGAGCGGGGCTTTGGTCCATGATGTCGATGCCCCCTTCTCTGCCTCTAGTGAGTGGTGTGTGTTTGGAGGGTGCGGCCTGTGATTTCTTGTTTGATATCACTCTGAACAGCCCATATAAAAGCCCCAGACTGCTCTAATGCTGGTGCTCGGTTATTGATCCATCCTGCTACTGACCAGTTGTCCCTTACTGTGCTTTTGACCTCTCCTCTGCCTGCTCCATACCCTGGTGACCTGGATTGTTTTGACCATGCTATTTTCCTATTTCCTATCATTGTGACCCGGACTGCCTATTGACCACTCCTTTGCCAGCCTCCTACCATTGTGACCAGAACTGCCTATAAACTACTCCTTGTCTACCTCATATCATTGTGACCCGATTGCCTATTGACCTCTCCTTTGCCTGCCTCATACCTTTGTGACCTCGGATTGCCTTATTACTACGTTTTGTATGTTGCCTCACCTTGTGACCCTGGATTGTCTTGTGGACTACTCTGTATCTGCAGTGTGCCCCTGCGTACTCAGTTCTGTTCCTGACCATTCAGCGTGCGCTACTGTTGATCTCCTGTGAGTACTACAGTCTGTTATCCTGTGTACTTGCCTGCATTACGAACACCTATCCATTGGACCCCCATATTGGGGCATTACAGGATGCTTTTTGTTTTGCTTCTCTTCTCCTATTTTAGGTGCCCGACCATTTGTGCTCTGTCCTCAGTTTCCTTCAAGCTTGCTGTCTATGCAATCCTGTTACAGTTAATTCCTGTGTGTCTTTTAGTGTCTGTCCTTTGGATTCTGTTATTATTTTAGGCATGTTTTAGAGTTAGGGACTTGCCAGTTGGTTGTGGTACCTCGATGTGGTTGGAAAGCTTATCATCATCATTTGGTCAAGTAGAGTTGTAGGCTTGTCCCTGTATCCATGTTTGGTTGTATGTTCTCTTGTGTTCCTTCTATTTAGCCCTGGCCTCTCGTAGTTATATATGCCTGTGTGTGCTTTTAAGTTTTGTTATCATGTCCTTTGCCTGTGCCCTCTCTGTTGCTACGTTATTATTTTTAACCCCATTGACCTGAATTGTTTATCCTTAATTTGGTATTTACTCTTCCCTGGTCATGTTTGCTTGCGTCCTGCTACAGTCTCTCCTTGACCCTGTCTTAGTTTGGTTTCCGCTATCACTCACTGCTCTTCTCGCTTGTCCTGTCAGAGTTATTTTGTGCCTGCTTCAGGATGTCTGCCGGGTTTCTTTAGCTCCTAGTCTTAGCTTTACTGGATACAGAAGTTGATTCCACTGGGCCTTTGGTATGTGAAGGAACCTCTTGCTTGTCTATGGAAACAGATTAGAACCCTTAACTATGTGGATTGGGCTGCTTCAGTGCTGACATCAGCAGATCGCAGGTCCTGATATGTACAGCCAGAGGTGAGGGCTGTGTAGTGGCTATCTTGGACTAATTACCTAGATTGAGTTGATTGAGTCCTGGATGACAAGCTGACATGTCGCAAGTCTCTTCTGTTGTATTAAGATCCCCATCCTTCTAGATATGCTCTCTACTATAGGTAAACACCTTAGGGTGTAATGCACAGGCTTTATTTTCATAGCAGTTTGTATGCAACATATCGATATATTTGCAGGCACTATAATGCACCATTATACAGGAGTAATTTTCACATGGGTTTAATGCATTTGTTTACGCTGTATACATGATTCTGTAGTATATTGTTTACGCTGTATACAGGATTCTGCAGTATATTGTTTACGTTGTATACATGTTTCTGCAGTATACTCCAAATCCCAGTTTATTGATCCATCTCTTTTCCCACTACCTTTATTTTATTACACTCATTTAAACCATCTCCTCCCGCACTTTATTAATTTCTCTTTCTTTATTTTCTCTTCGCCTCACCCTTTCTATTTCTTCTTCTCTTCTTTTCTTTTTTTTAAACTTTCTTATCACAACCTTTCCACATGGACGAGCTTTATGCCTGCAATTACAACTTTGCTGACGTTATTGCTGATAGTTGAACCGTACTCTGTTACCCATATTACACTGATTGGTGTAAAGTTTTTATTTCTTTATGTATTTATCATTGAAAATGGCACAGGGCATCAGTACCTTTCATCACTGGATTGGTTTAACTAATTGCAGATCCACACCTATTAGACAGGCATAAAACTTCATAGCCATTCCATATGTCATTAGGGGTCCTGTTTAAAACAGTTTTTAGTGTATTTAAATAGAAGAAATAATGTGGTTGTTCTTTTCAGCTTCTTAGGAAAGATCCAGACCACCGCCTTGGGGTGCAAGGGAACATCAGAGAGCACCCATTCTTTCAAGACATCAACTGGGTGGAATTGGAAGATGGAAAACTGGAACCTCCTTTTAAACCCAGTGTAGTAAGTACATGCTACTATATATGCTGCAAGATATTAAATAGCATTGTTTCTTTATTAGAATAATTAGTATCAGTGCTGAATTCATATATTCAAAAGCCCAATGGTATCATCCTCCTTTAGGGCTAGTACCTCATTATCCCAGGTTGCATCTCCAGGTACTTTGATCTATGCACATGTATTTTACTGGTTCATGGAACTGATAATCTACATCCCATCCCAAATCTCTCATGATCCTCTCTTTTTGGGAGCATTGTGGAGGATAATGGCCCTGCGTCCTCCAATGACAAATAATTATTGTAACGGGACGGCTACCCAAGGCGGTAGCACCTTCATCCGTTGTAGGAAATCATCTTCTTGGCCCTGATTAAAGTTCAGCATCCACCCAGCAAGTCTTTCTGGAACCTTGCTCTTTGTACCCAAATAGCAGACTGGACCACTAGCAGTTAGGTACAATAAGAATGAACAATATTTATTTGTCAAACAGCATAGACTTATATGCACACAGATATGACATCAACTAGGGGAGAGGCACAGGGAACTAATTATAACATGTAAGCATATAACAATAGAAAACCTAACATAAAACAGGTAATTTAATACAGGACAACGTTACATAAAATAAACATGTCATCTTTAGATCCAGACCTCCAGACTACAAGGGACAATAGATGGTTCAGAGGATAGTAAACATTTAGTGATTGGATATACACATTTCAACACTAACATTTAATGACATGTCTTAACCTGGGGGAAATACAATGAATAGAGCAAAGGCTTGGTTCCAAGGTCCACATCCTGGCTGACATCCTGAGTGAGCTTGTGTTGAAGACCACCTGTATTGAAGCAGTGTGTCACTGATGGCCCCAAAGTCTGTATCCCCAAATATAGCATATCCAAAGAAAGGGTCCGTAGTCCACAGGGAGGTGTTTGGACATCAGGACCCTCCAAGAACCCCAGTCACGCAGACTGTCATGATTCACTTGACAATTATAATGTATTATTGTATATCCAGTGCATTTCTTGGATAAGTGCTGGAAACTGGGCCCACTGGATGGAAAGAAAAAAAATTGATATATTAGAGAGTGATCCAGAAGTTGTGGAGATGTACATGAAAGGCATTGGAAAGTGGTACGTGACATTATGTCCCCCTTATCCATTCAGTGACAAAGGCGGTGTCTGAAGGCCTGTTTGAGAGGTTCATTCCTCTCAAACGGCATAGTCCTTAAACAGCACCACTTTGGTTTGCTTACTCGAAGGCCTTGAAGTGTCTGTGGCCATTTTAGAGGTGCATTCATCTCAAACTGCATAGTCCTTAACCAGCACCAATTTGGTTTGATTACTCTTTGGAACTATTCATTTAATTTAATTTAGCAATGGGACAGTTTCTGATACAATTTGCCGTGAGAAAAACAAAACAGGCATAGCAACTGCGACCAGGCCTGCCACTCCAGGAGCCTGGGTGACCCCTGCTGCTGCCTCCTTAAAATCGACTAACTGCAGGTGACACTCATTGAGTTCGAACCCTACAAAACATGGAGTGTCAACTGGATGTGTGTGTATCCTTCCACCCTCAAATGATGACATTAGCATGCCACCTTGTGATCGTACACTAAGCACAGGAGGATGCCAGCATCATCAATCGGGATTAATGTGTGCTCATCCACTTTGACATTTGTCTTGCCTGAACAATCAGTCCCCTTCAGTTATGATGTCTCTTGGACTCTTTGCCAAAAAATATGTAAATTATATGTATTTGCCTAGCTGAAAGTGAACACAAGTTTTGCAAATAAAAGTTTTACTATAAAATGGATTACATACACACTTTCTTTTTCATTTTGTTATTATATGAAATTTGTATTTGCTTCTTTGCTGAAATCAGTTAATGTTCTCTCTTTTTTAGCCACCAGATGATGATGTGATGGGGTGCCTTACAAAGCCTGCATCCTGGAAGAAAGACATAAAATGCAAAGAAAAGGACCACCAATTAATCCCGGACTTTTCCTTTCAAGACCCAAATTGGTGTCTTGAATTTCAATAATTTTAAAAATATATAAAAACATAAAAATATAATAATTATAATAATAATAATTAATTATATTAATTATAAATATAGATAAGTAGATAACTAGGATAAGTAGTTGCATTACATGCATCACATTAGACTAGATCTTAATGGCAGTGTAAGATACTTTAAAAGGAAATACATACATAATTGAACTTTTTCTGGGCTTGGAGAGAGAGTAACATATTGCATACCACTTGGTAGCTAGGCATCTTATTCATTAAAGGATTACTAAAATAAGGGATCATTCATTGAATGTCCTAACGGTTTGACAGCAATATCCTGTTTTTCTTCTTAAAGTGTTGATTTCTAGGTATTTGGTGCGGCTCAGTATGTCTCCTTAACCCATTTTTTTGAGGACATCTCTTATCTTTCTCTCTTACGAGTTCTTTTCTCGGTTCTAGAGCTATTGCATCTAATTTTAAGCATAATGCAATTTGGTCTTCTAAACCTTAAGAAAGGTCATGATAAGTCAACGCATCCTTGAACTATCATGATCTTTCTAAGACCACATCCTTGACCACAAAATCTCTTTTTCCTGGCTCTATATTCTTGCGATAACCAATTTAGTAGCTAAAAACATCTGGTTAAACAATTCTATTCTTTCTTTGCTTTTGTTTTCTAAATTTAGGAGTAACATGGCAGTTTGTGGAATGCAAGGGAGACTTATTCCCAAGATTTCATTAATTACCTTAAAGACTTGTTTCCAACAGTTTATTACCTTTTCACATTTCCACCATATGTGGTACATCTTGCCCTGGTTTTTTTCACAGCTCCAACAGACATTTTGTATGTTGTGTATCTTTTGTAACTTTTGAGGAACCATATACCACATATTTATGATCTTAAACTGTATTTCATGCAGTGTGTCACCTTTGTTGTGTTAATCCAGGCTTGCGCCCAAGTGTCATCCATAATAATCATTCTAATCCTTCTTGCCCAGCTGTCTCTGACTTTGGGAACACCCTGTGCTTCAAGATCCTCCATCGCTTCCACACATTTATTCAGTATTCTATTTTTAGCTTTTAAATCAAATAAAGAGTTCCATCTTGGACTATTACCATTAGCTATCGATCCACAGTTGTCTTTCAAGTAATGTTTCAGGCGCGTGTATGTACATTCATGCTTAGCCGCTATGCCATATTCGTCTACTAGTTGATTAAAGGATTTCGTATTGCAATCTTCTACTAGATAAAGAATCCTCCCAATTCCCCTTTCGGTCCATTCTCTAAGATCTATCTCCTGTATGTATGTAATTCTAATGCCTCTCTGCTTCTATTGGGGCTATCTCCAGTATTTTCCTGGTGACAATAAATTTATTTTTGCATTTTGCCCAAAAACCCATAAGATGTTTTATTATATCAGTAGCCATTTTTTCCGCTACTTTTTTTTTCTTTTCTGCTGAAAAACACAAATGCTGAAGACAAACAACCGTCTTTTACTTTCAATCATTCCTTTTCTAGATTGCTAGTAATTCATTCTAGAAGTCTCCTGTACATTTTCCGCGTCATCTCTCTATATAGTCCTGCATTGCTATTTGTATACCTCGTTATTCAGTGGGCTGAGGCAAATCAGAGAAAAGATACAAAACCATCTTTTTATTGATTGTTTCTGAATAAGTTGTGACTTGAGGTATATTTGCATGGTATGTAAATCCATGATCCACTTCTCATCTCTATGGTATTTAGGGAGCGTTATCTTCTGGTTTGGATTCACCTGTCTTTCTTGGCTATGAATCTCTGATCTCTATATTTATTTTCCTATTAGGATCTTTTAAGGATGAATCTTGTGTTATTCCTCATTGGGCAAGTTAAGTGTACATAAGACTCTAGTGAATAAGATACCAAGCAGTGCTGTAGAATTACAGGCTGTTCAGTTGCCAAATACTAGCTTTTTAATGTGAAACCCCTCTTGAACTATGTTCGCTCTAAGCGATTGTTGAATGACAACTTCAGCACAGAAAAAGTTTAAAATGTTATCTATTTCCATATCCCATAAGGAAATCAGTAAAATAGTTAGAATTTTCCTAAATTAGAATTATTTGTTATAATATTAGGCTAACAACAGTATGGCCATATAATGTGACTAAATCCCCATTGTTTAACTTCAGTTAGATGTTTTAAACAGCAGTTTTTAAACCCATTGCTTGTGTTGTGTGGATATGCCCTGATTCCCATCTATATTGTGTATAATGACTACATAAATCAGGCACCACAATAAAAGCGTCCCTTCACCACACACAGGTATCTCATTATAGGTGTCCAAAGAGGACTTTTAATAAAAGGAGAGTCTCAGACTGACTCAGGCCCCAGGTAAAAAGTAAGGTTAGGTTAGGTTAGGTTAGGGCCTCGCCTAAAGTGGGGTACTTTGACGTAGTGGCGAGCTAAGCAGGATATGGCCATATAAATTGTTTTTTGAATTGTGGTTGTCAGTGAAGGTGATTAAGGCAAGCAATCATCTGTATCTTGTTGCCTAATTGACAAGTGACCCTCAAATAATCTACCATTAATAATGATAAACTTCAACAACTTGACTAACTTTCCAGTTCAGTCTGTTTATTTCTGTAGATCACTTGCAGTTCACTTGTTTTAATTGTGGATTGGTACTCTCATGGTTTATTTATATTAAGAGACTCCTTCTTTAAATCACCTTGATCATACTCATATCCGTTGTTTAAATACAACTTTTTGAAGTTTTTGATTTATACTATTTGATTTATAATATAATCTCTGATGTTTTAGGTTTATTGTTAGTTATCGTGGATAACAATGTTTTTAAAACAGGAAGGGGTTATGGTGGGTGAATAGTAAAGGTCAATGAATGCAAAGGAGTTACAAAGAAGTGTGCTACACTCTTTTGTTAAATTAAATAATTTGTTTCATTTGCCATGATAAGCAATGTGTGCAATAATAATAAACATTCACTTAACCCCTTGGCGACACAGGACGGACTAGGTCCGTCCTGTGTGCCGAGGCGTTAGTGACACAGGACGGACCTAGTCCGTCCTGTGTCAAAACGAGCACTGAAAGCGGAGTTTTTCCGCTTTCAGTGCTCTAAGGGCATTGTAACGATGCTTCCGTGTGGAAGCATCGTACAATGCTAAAAAAAATGCCCGTCGGCATTTCGATCGCTCCGGAGAGCGATCGAAATGCCGGTTTTAAAGGCACAGTGCCTTTAAAACGCGGGCATTTAAAAAATGAGCATAGGAAGCGAATTTTTCGCTTCCTATGCTCAGAAAGTGTTCCTGATTGCCTCGCAAGTCGAGGCAATCAGAAACACAAAAAAAAAAATGCACGATCTTGGTCACTAAGTGACCAAGATGGCGCTGCCCTTCTAAGGGCAAGAGCACAGGAGGCAGGAAATACCTGCTTCCTGTGCTCTCTGGCTGTCACACGATTGCCTCTTCACAGAGGCAATCAGTGACTGCCAGGCACACTGACAGGCAGTGGGGATGCTCTCCTGAACATCCCCACTGACTGGTCAGATCAATATTAACTCTATATTGATCTGACCAGTTATGATCTGTCTCCCTCTCCTCACATTTTTTTTAGTGAGGGAGAGAGACAGATCAAAGTTCTAAAAGTAAGTAAAAGTTAAAAAAAACAATAAATACACAACACACAAATAATAAAACAATAAAAAAAAATTTATTAAAGCAATTCCCTGCGTTTAACCCCTTCCCTGCCACTGATCTTGCATAAGCAGTGATCGTGCACATCAGCGCATTTATTTTTGCTGTTTGTGCATTTTTTAGGGGTTAATTTTTTTGTACTGTAATTTATTACAGTACTAAAAAGGCTATTCTAAGAGTTATTAACCCCTTATTTGCCGTCGATCACTGCTTACGCAATGATATTGACGCCAAAGCAATTTTTATCTGTCTGCATATTTTTTTTTTTTTTTTTTTTTTACACATACCCGCTAGGGGATTACGTGTAAAGTAAAAATATTTGAGTTTTTTTTTTTTTAAGCTGCCTGAGCGCATAGCGATCAGTAACAGCGAATTAGTGGCAAAGGCGGTTTGGTGATTTCTCAATTAAGCTCACCATTCGCCCTGGTCAGATCAAAATTAATCGGATCAATATTCACAAATATTGATCTGCCTCCCTCTCCTCACTTACATTTTTGTGACGGAAAGAGACAGATCAGTATTAGTGATATAAAATAACATTTTATAAAATTAGCAGGTTTTATGAAAGTCTTTCACTGTGTATTAACCCCTTCCCTGCCATTCATCACTGTGTAAGCAGTAATCCTGCACAGCAACAGTATGTTTTGCTGTCTGCACTGTTTTATGGATTAATTTATTTGTACTGTAATGTATTACAGTACTAGATAGGCTCTTCTAAGAGCTATTAACCCCTTCTTTGCTCGAGATCACTGCTTACGCACTGATTCTGAGGCCGCGGACTCAGGGTTCGATTTTGACCCTATTCAGCTTTCTGATACATCATCTAGCGATGTATCGGTGGCTGCTGAGCCCTTGCCACAAGTAGTGATGGGGGTCTACCGATAAAAAAATATATGGTTTGGTGGGGGTAAATTACATTGGCTGGCTTCAAAGATATATCCCATAAAGGACACGGACGCAGGTTGACTACATGTCAAAATTCCAAGTTGGAATTTTGAGATGCGCATCTCACAAATGTTGCCTTCTAGCCAAAAACAAACCAACAAACCTATGCATGGGTGCTATCCCTGTACTCGGGAGATGTTGCTGAACACATATTGGGTTGTTGTTTGGCAGTGACATATACCAGAATCTGTGAATTCATGCCTGAAGTACAATGCATGTGGGAAAAAAAACTCCCAAAAAAGTACTACCACAAACTTTTACAAAGGCTGGTGGTAGAATTAGTACCTATACAGTATTAAAATACCACCATTTGAAATACCTTAGGATGTCTATTTTCCAAAAATATATGGTTTGATGGGGTAAAATTCATTGGACGGCTTCAAAAATGTTCCAAATGGAACATGGGCGCAGGCTGACTACATGTCAAAATTCCAGGTTGGAATTGCGCACCCCCTAAATGTGGAATTTTAGACCCAATACAAACCAACAAACCTATGCATGGGGGGTATCCCTGTACTCAGGAGATGTTGCTGAACACATATTGAGGTGTTGGTTGGCAGTGGCAAATACCAGAATCTGAAAATTCCTGCCTGAACTACAATGTGTGTGGGGAAAAAATGCCATCCCATCCCTCGACATAGGTTGGTGGTAGAATTAGCACTTGGAAAGTGTTAAAATACCACAATTTTAAATACCCTAGGATGTCTAGTTTTCCAAAATATATGGTTTTATGGGGTAAAATACTTTGACAGGCTTCAAAAGTGTCCCAAATGGAACATGGGCGCAGGCTGACTACATGTCAAAATTCCAAGTTGGAAATGCACCCCCCCCTAAACGTGGCCTTTTAGCCCCCAAATAATCTAACTAACCTACACATGGGTGGTATCCCTGTACTCAGGAGATGTTGCTAAACACATATTAAGGTGTTGTTTGGCACTGACACATAATAGGATCTGTGAATTCATGCCCGATGTACAATGAATGTGAAAAACAAATTACTATCCATAACATTGACATAGGCTGGTGGTAGAATTAGTGCATGAAAAGTGTTAAAATACTACCATTTGAAATACCCTAGGGTGTCTAGTTTTCAAAAATATATGGTTTTGTGGGGTAGAATACACTTTTTGGCTTCAAAAATGTCCCAAATGGGACATGGGCGCAGGTTTTCTGCACGTCAGAATTCCAAGTTGGAAAACCAAAAAGCGCACCTCTCAAATGTGGCCTTTTAACCCCCAAATAACCTAACCAACCTATACATGGGTGGTATCCCTGTACTCAGGAGATGTTGCTGAACACATATTGAGGTGTTGTTTGGCACTGACATATAACAGGATCTGTGAATTCATGCCCAAAGTACTATGTATGTGAAAAAAAATTACTATCCATAACATTGACATAGGCTGGTAGTATAATTAGTGCATGGAAAGTGTTAAAATACTACCATTTGAAATACCCTAGGGTGTCTAGTTTTCAAAAATATATGGTTTTGTGGGATAGAATACACTTTTTGGCTTCAAAAATGTCCCAAATGGGACATGGGCGCAGGTTTTCTGCACGTCAGAATTCCAAGTTGGAAAACCAAAAAGCGCACCTCTCAAATGTGGCCTTTTAACCCCCAAATAACCTAACCAACCTATACATGGGTGGTATCCCTGTACTCAGGAGATGTTGCTTAACACATATTGAGGTGTTGTTTGGCACTGACATATAACAGGATCTGTGAATTCATGCCCAAAGTTCAATGTATGTGAAAAAAAATTACTACCCAAAACATTGACATAGGCTGGTAGTATAATTAGTGCATGGAAAGTGTTAAAATACTACCATTTGAAATACCCTAGGGTGTCTAGTTTAAAAAAATATATGGTTTTGTGGGGTAGAATACACTTTCTGGCTTCAAAAATGTCCCAAATGGGACATGGGCACAAGTTTTCTGCATGTCAGAATTCCAAGTTGGAAAACCAAAATGCGCACCCCCTAAATGTGGCCTTTTAGCCCCAAAACAAACCAACAAACCTATGCATGGGTGGTATCCCTGTACTCAGGAGATGTTGCTGAACACATATTGAGGTGTTATTTGGAAATACCCCTTCACATTTTAAGGTAATGTTTACCTAAATTGCAATATATGTGAAAAATTAAAAAAAAAGATTTTTTGCTGCAAACTTTGGCATAGATTGGTGGTAAAATGGCTACATGAAATGTGTCAAAATACCCCAAGTTAAATGCCCTGAGTTGTCTAGTTTTCAAAAATATGTACATGTTGGGGGTCATTCATGGATTTAGTACAGAAATCAGTGTTACAATGTCACTATCGCTAATTTTGAAAGAAGGGATTTTAAAATAGCTTTGCACCACTTATAGTTCTGGCCCTGTAACATGAATAAAAAAGCACAAAAACATAAAAACATGGGCTATTTCTGAACTCAGGACATATATTAGAAACTTTTTAGCAGTGTTTTTTTGTTGTCTCTTGTACATGAGTATACGATTTTTCAAATAAAAGTCATAAAAAAATAATTTTTTCAATTTTTTTGCCATATTTTATTATTTTTTTTACATCAAATTATATGCTATTATCAAAATAATGGTATCAAAAGAAAGCCCTTCTTATGACGATAAAAACGATATATAGTTTGTGCGGGTACCCTAAATGAGACAGAAATAAATTACAGCAAAACACAAACTGCTCAGAAATGTTAAAACAGCCCATGTCACCAAGCGTCGGACAAGCCAAAAAAGTCATGTCACTAAGGGGTTAAATGAGTCTATCAAAACAAAGAAATAAATAACATAACCCCTTCACGACAATGCCTTACATGGATGAGCTCCCAATGTAAGGGTTGCATTTAAAATAGCACATTCGCGGCATTTTTCCCCCTGATTTGTGCTATTTTAATCCTTCCTGGAAGCTTCCTGAATGAATGTTATCAAGCAAAGTCAAAAATATCAAGCCAACTTTAGAAAGATCCATCGGGTCGAAACGTTGCCAGTTTTTCAGAGTAAAATCCATTTCACCTCGACAGTGCTGAGCCTCCTATTTTTATTTATAATTTGGAGGACTGGTATAGATTCTCTCTCGTGCACTGTACCATTCTGCTGCTGCCTTTACCACATTTATTGAGTGTCCTTTTTCAAAAAAGACTATTTGTTTTTTTTTTTCCCTACAGTTGTCCTTTAAAATCTGCATAGACCATAAAAGTCCAGCTACTGTTCCAACACCTAAGCCTCTGTTGGGGGAATTTGGGCAATATGTAGATTCAAGTTTATATGTCTTTGGAATTGGCAGGGTGAAAGGTAAGTAGCCAATTAGAGTGAAACACATCAATAAACAATTTTTGATAATCAAATTATAATGCTAATATATATTCATAAACCGAAAACTTTTCTGTAAGATTAATATTAGTATACTCGTTAAAATCAAACTTATTGAGAGGTTAAAAGGTCACTATTTGATTTATAATATAATCTCTGATGTATTAGGTACATTGTTACTTATAGTGGATGACAATAGTTGTATATATTTCACTGACTAGCAGCACTGTTATCTAGTGCCTGATGGAACTGCTTTTTGCTGATAACTTGCTCCTGAATGTGTAGAGTTATGGAGGGTTCGCACATTAAATCCACCACCGTATCACCATGGCCATCTCAAAGACAAGTTAAGCTCATGAATGAAAGTGGCACTGTTATAAATATTATATGTACAGTAATTAATATGCCACACAGCAGTTTAAATGACAAGAGTATTAAACATATCCAGTCCCAGGGACACTCACTAAATTATATGATATTGCACTAGTTGAGTGACTGTCACAACCCAATGTCATTGAGGAGCCTCGTGCTTGGCATGATGTGAGGTATGATTGCATTCCATGATGCAAAGCTCAGGACTAAATTGTAACACAGACTGGGCTGGTTTGCACCACAGACTGAAACCGGCAAAGACAGGGCCAGGCAGTCACCTGAGGCTGGGCAGGTGCTGCTCACTGGGTGGATACTCACACAGAATAGGTTGGTAGCTCTATATTTGATTTGGACACAAAGCTGTGTAGCACCCCACCCAGGGGGCCTTTGTGTGGACCCACCAATATTGGGGTACTTAGAAAATGGTGGTGGGCTAAGCACTTCAGCATAACACTGTATTAAATATGGTGGTTTAGAGTTATCCTCCCCCATTTCCTTGTTTCTATATTTATTTAAATAATCTGGAGTATCTGTCACATAAATGTCTGATAAAGGTCTTCATCTTATAACAAGTGCTGCCCAAATTTTACAAAGTCTATACAATCATAGAGAGCATTTCAGGTTTAATTAAACTAGGTTTTTTTTACATTTGTTTTACCTTAAACCTATTCTGTCTAACAAGTACATTTCTTACATAATAGGAGACCATGAGAAGAGATGGAAGCACCAAAGGTTCTTTCTAGCGGTTCCAAGAGGAGGCATGCTGTTAAATTAAGTCACATCCATAGCCCCCAGCAGACAAATTCCATTTGTATGCAGTAGGGGCACCATAGACCGCGTCTACAGTGCACACTTACAAATAAATCTTTTCTATTATGTTGTGAAATAAAAGGTTGAAAAAACTGAAAAGAAGTGATTATTTTATACAATATTGAAGATATGTCCATAATATATATATAATAATATTAAGCCACTGTACTTAAAGTTATTAAAGACAGCAGTCATTACCGTGTTTGTTGACAGATATTGTGTAATGAACTGAAAGTATTTAAAGTATATGTACACCATTCTGTCATCTGCATTATACACTAATCAAATTATTTTGGATTATACCCCGTAATGTGTGCCGAGGCGGTATTGACACAGGACGGACCTAGTCGGTCCTGTGTCAAAACGAGCACTGGAAGCAGAGTTTTTCCGCTTTCAGTGCTCAAGCGGCATTGTAACAATGCTTCCGTGTGGAAGCATCATACAATACTAAAAAAAATGCATGTCGGCATTTCAATAGCTCCGGAGAGCGATAGAAATGCCGGTTTTAAAGTGCCTTTAAAACGCGGGCATTTCAAAAACTAGCATAGGAAGCAAATTTTTCGCTTCCTATGCTCAGAACGTGTTTCTGATTATCTCGCAAGTCGAGGCAATCAGTAACACAAAAAAAAAAATGCACGATGCACGAAGGGCAAGAGCACAGGAGGCAATCAGCAGGCACACTGACATGCAGTGGGAATGCTCTGCTGAGCATCCCCACTGACTGGTCAGATCAATATTAACCCTATATTGATCTGACCAGTTATGATCTGCCTCCCTCTTCTCACATTTTTTTTAGTGAGGGAGAGAGACAGATCAAAGTTATAAAAGTAAGTAAAAGTAAAAAAAAAAACAATAAATACACAACACACGAATAATAAAACATAAAAAAAAAATTATTAAAGCAATTCTATGCGTTTAACCCCTTCCCTGCCACTGATCTTGCGTAAGCAGTGATCGTGCACATCAGCGCATTTATTTTTGCTGTTTGTGCATTTTTTAGGGGTTATTTTTTTTTGTACTGAAATTTATTACAGTACTACAAAGGCTCTTCTAAGAGTTATTAACCCCTTCTTTGCCGTCGATCACTGCTTACGCAATGATATTGACGCCAAAGCAATTTTTATCTGTCTACATATTTTATTTTATTTTTTACACATACCCGCTAGGGGATTACATGTAAAGTAAAAATATTTGAGTTTTTTTTTTAAAGCTGCCTGAGCGCATAGTGATCAGTAACAGCGAATTAGTGGCAAAGGCAGTTTGGTGATTTCTCAATTAAGCTCACCATTTGCCCTGGTCAGATCAAAATTGGTCGGATCAATATTCACAAATATTGATCTGCCTCCCTCTCCTCACTTACATTTTTGTGACGGAAAGAGAAAGATCAGTATTAGTGATATAAAATAACATTATAAAATTGGCAGGTTTTATGAAAGTCTTTCACTGTGTATTAACCCCTTCCCTGCCATTCATCACTGTATAAGCAGTAATCTTGCACAGCAACAGTATGTTTTGCTGTCTGCACTGTTTTATGGATTAATTTCTTTGTACTGTAAAGTATTACAGTACTAGATAGGCTCTTCTAAGAGCTATTAACCCCTTCTTTGCTCGAGATCACTGCTTACGCACTGATTCTAGCCAAAAAACAAACCAACAAACCTATGCATGGGTGGTATCCCTGTACTCGGGAGATGTTTCTGAACACATATTGGGTTGTTGTTTGGCAATGACATATACCAGAATCTGTGAATTCATGCCTGAAGTAAAATGTATGTGGAAAAAAAACTCCCAAAAAAATACTACCACAAACTTTTACAAAGGCTGGTGGTAGAATTAGTACCTATGCAGTATTAAAATACCACCATTTTAAATACCCTAGGATGTCTAGTTTTCCAAAATATATGGTTTTATGGGGTAAAATACTTTGACAGTCTTCAAAAGTGGCCCAAATGGAACATGGGCGCAGGCTGACTACATGTCAAAATTCCAAGTTGGAAATGCACCCCCCTAAACGTTGCCTTTTAGCCCCTAAATAACCCAACAAACCTATGCACTCAGAAGATGTTTCTGAACACATATTGGGGTGTTGTTTTACACTGACACATAACAGGATCTGTGAATTCATGCTCGAAGTACAATGTATGTGGAAACAAAACATTAAAACATTACTAACCTAAAATTTGACAAAGGCTGGTGGTAGAATTAGTGCATGGAAAGTGTTAAAATACTATCATTTGAAATACCCTAGGGTGTCTAGTTTGCTAAAATGTATGCGCACCTCTCAAATGTGGCCTTTTAACCCCCAAATAATCTAACTAACCTACACATGGGTGGTAACCCTGTACTCAGGAGATGTTGCTGAACACATATTAAGGTGTTGTTTGGCACTGACACATAATAGGATCTGTGAATTCATGCCCGAAGTACAATGAATGTGAAAAAAAATTACTATCCATAACATTGACATAGGCTGGTGGTAGAATTAGTACATGGAAAGTGTTAAAATACTACCATTTGAAATACCCTAGGGTGTATAGTTTTAAAAGATATATGGCTTTGTGGGGTAGAATACACTTTCTGGCTTCAACTATTTCCCAAATTGGACAATGGCACAAGTTTTCTGCATGTCAGAATTCCAAGTTGGAAAACCAAAATGTGCACCCCCTAAATGTGGCCTTTTAGCCCCAAAACAAACAAACAAACCTATGCATGGGTGGTATCCCTGTACTCAGGAGATGTTGCTGAACACATATTGAGGTGTTATTTGGAAATACACCTTCACATTTTAAGGTAATGTTTAACTAAATTGCAATCTATGTGAAAAATTAAAAAAAAAGATTTTTTCCTGCAAACTTTGGCAAAGATTGGTGGTAAAATGGCTACATGAAATGTGTCAAAATACCCCAAGTTAAATGCCCTGAGTGGTCTAGTTTTCAAAAATATGTTGGGGGTCATTTATGGATTTAGTACAGAAATCAGTGTTACAATGTCACTATCGCTGATTTTGAAAAAAAGGATTTTAAAATAGCTTTGCACTACTTATAGTTCTGGCCCTGTAACATGAATAAAAAAAGCACAAAAACATAAAACATGGGCTATTTCTGAACTCAGGACTTATATTAGAAACTATATAGTAGTGTTTTTTTGTTGTCTCTTGTACATGAATATACGATTTTTCAAATAAAAGTAATAAAAACAATTTTGGAAATTGTTTTGCCATATTTTATTATTTTTTTTACATCAAATTATATGCTATTATCAAAATAATGGTATCAAAATAAAGCCCTTCTTATAACGATAAAAACGATATATTGTTTGTGCGGGTACACTTAATGAGACAGAAATTAATTACAGCAAAACACAAACACCTCAGAAATGTTAAAACAGCCCATGTCACCAAGCGTCAGACAAGCCAAAAAAGTCATGTCACTAAGGGGTTAAATACTTTAAAGCTGTTGTTATTTTGTCCCAGCTTTCAACCAAATTCTAGTGATCTTAGTGGAAAGAACATAAAATACAAGTTGCAAACCTCATATATGTGAGTAAATGAAGAGATATACAAATATTGACATGTTAGTACATACATGTGTTTATATAATTATGTGCTTTAATGTACAAGCCAAAAAAGTCATGTCACTAAGGGGATACACTAAAGCACACCATCACCATAACATACGCATGTAAATAAATGCAGGTACAAATAATACACAAGGATATGATATAAGTCACCTTACAGTTTCTGAAAACTTTGTGTTACCTGTAATGTTACTAGAGAAATCTTTGCAAGGGGCGGATATACTCACACACCTTAGTATCAGAGCATTTAATCCCTTGCTGACATTGGACTGACTAGGTCCGCCCTGTCTGGCAAAGCGTTGCCGACATTGGCTGACCTAGTCCATCCTGCGGTTAAATGAGCAATGTCTGCTATCACAGACCACAACAGAGTGATTCACAGGCACCATATTGGTGCTGCTGCCCTCTTGTGGGTAAAGCGTCGGAAGTGAAAATAAATTCACTTCCGTCTCTCTGATGTTGTTGCTAGACATCCCCTAGAGCCAGTCAGCAGCATTGCAATGTAAAAAAGCTGAAAATCTAGGGTTAGTGTTAGAATAATGTTTAGAGTCACAATTAAATTAGGGTTAGCATATTGGTTAGGATTAGTGTTGAGCGAACCCGAACCGCAAAGTTCGGGTTCATACCGAACACTATGATTTTTGGACCCCGGAACCGAACACGGACATACCACTGTATGTCTGGGTTGGAGTTCAGGGTTCGGCGATTAATAGCTGTCCAGTCACTAGTAAAATACCCCCCCCCCGCCCTTGTCCCCACCCATTGCCGTCGGGTGGGGACCCTAAAAAGAATGAGGGGGGGACCTAGTGTCACCCCCCGGTCCCCATCAATGGACGGCGGGTGGGGACCCTAATAAGAATGGGGGGACCTAGTGTCCCCCCCCGGTCCCCACCAATGGCCGGCAGGTGGAGACCCTAATAAGAATGGGGGGGGATCTAGTGTGCCGGCATGTGGGGACCCTATATAGAATGAGGGGTTGGACCTAGCACTATGCCGAACACTATGCCTGTGGGTGGGGACCCTAAAAAGAATGAGGGGGGGACCTAGTGTCACCCCCGGTCCCCACCCATGGCAGGCAGGCGGGGGACCCTAATAAGAACGTGGGGGGGGACCTAGTGTGCCGGCAGGTGGGGACCCTATAAATAATGAGGGGTTGGACCTAGTGTGTCCCCCCCGGTCCCCAACCATGGCCGGCGGGTGGGGACACTATAAAGAATGAGGGGGGGGGACCTAGTGTCCCCCCGGTACCCACCCATGACCAGCAGGTGGGGACCCTTAAAATAATGAGGGGGGACCCAGTGTCCCCCCCGGTCCCCACCCATGGCATGTGGGTGGGGACCCTAATAAGAATGAGGGGGGACCTAGTGTCCGCCCCGGTCCCCACACATGAACGGCAGGTGGGGATCACAAATAAAGTGACTAGGGGTGCCCAGCCCCTAGTCACTTACCCCCACGAATAAAAAAATTCCTATCTACCCCCTCACCCTAATAATAGTGAGGAGGTGGGCAATAAGCTAACCTGTAAAAAAAAAACAATTTTATACTTACCATTTGAGGTCTTCTTTCTTCATTCTTCTTTTTTCTTTCTTCAGCCCCAAAAAAGGCCAAATAAAAAACCATAAGACGCCAAAAGTTTGTGTCCCCATTGACTTCCATGGGCTTCGGGTTCGGGGTCAAGTTCGGGGTCAAGTTCGAGCACGGACCCGGAAATTTTTTCAAAGTTCGGCCGAACCTGCCGAACCTGAACATCCAGGTGTTCGCTCAACTCTAGTTAGGAATAAAATTAAATACAAATTGGAATAAATTAAGGGATAGCATAATCGTTAGAGTTAGGGTTCAATTTAGGGTCAGGGTTAAATTTAGGATTCAGGTTGGGGTCAAAAGGTTACAGTATGTGAAAACCCCTACAATTATTGGTTATTGCCCTATAACTCACAAAAAAACTGAAGAAAAACATTTAGAAACTATTTAGACGGGGCCTTTTTAATTGATTGTATTGGTGTAATCATTCTTTAGCTCAAAGTTAGAAAATGTTGGTTTTTTTTCATCATAATTTATGATTTTTGTGTAGTAAATTATAAGATATGATGAGTATAATGGTATCTAACGAAAGCCCTTCTTACGTGAGCGAAAAAGGGGGTGGGTGCACCAATTCCCAAGAACAGACAGCACTAAAATAGTCTGTTCTGTAGAATAGTATCGACTCGGGAGGGCAACTACATTTTTTGCTTGCTTACACAGAGGCATTGGGGGGAGGGACGGAGCATTCCGTACCTTTCAAAAAATAAAATGCTGTTCCCGATCGCGCGCCATATTCAGTAGTCGGCAGGTCAGGGGTAACGTGACCTTTTCAGCTCCTAGACTGCTAAGACGTGCGGGAGCGCCAGTGAGAGTCAGCAGCATGACAGACAATGTGCCAATACATGGTAAGGTATTTATACAGCCATACAAGAGAGCTATAAGGTAGGAAATGGGGTTAGTTGTCTAAATGTCTAAATGTGTACAAAATCTGCACCTATATACTTTAATTTAATTGATTCATGAAGACGCTTTAGTCATTTTAATTCACATACAGAGCTTTCTACAAGATAGCAGTCTCCCTTACACAATACCATTACATATTATATAAGTGCTGCTTTGATTTTAGCTCTTGATGATTATTGTTTATATATTAACTCCATGGATGCCATCTTGAAAGATGTAACTTTAAACCTCACCTGTGTTTGGATTCCCTTGCCTTGAACTGACTCAGGTAGCAATTTTTAATGGCCAAAATATGGCTCCTGGATGATGACCCTTTTTGGATAGTTATTTCCCTCACTTTGCTGTATTTATGTGACATTTGATTAAATCACCCGATTACCAGTGGTGTATCTTGGTTTTGTGCTGCTAGGCAGACAAATTTTGGGCACCCCCCCTACCCACGATGTACACCCACGACATGACCCATAACCCACGTTGCACACCATGGACATGCCCCATCACCCCATTTACAAGCCTCTATCACCTCATTACATACACATTACCAATATTATTTGCCCATAATATTCCCCAGCTAATTTGCCCAATAATATGCCATTATCATTTGCCATTAATATGCCCCAGCCAATGTGCCCAATAATATGCAAGTATTATTTGCCATTAATAAGTCACAGCCAATTTCCCCAATAATATGCCAGTATTTGCCATTTAATCAGCCCCTACCAAGTTGCGTAACATTATGCCAGTATAATTTGCCATTAATATTCCCAGCCAATTTGTCCAATAATATGCCAGTGTTATTCTGCCAATTACCGGTAGTATGCCCCAGCCAATTTGCCCATTATTAAGCCAGTATTATTTGCCATTTAATATGCCCCTGCCAATTTGCCCAATAATATGTTAGTGTTATTTGCCATTTATAAGCCCCAGCCAATTTGCCCAATAATATGCCAGTGTTATTTGCCATTTAATATGCCCCTGCTAATTTGCCCAATAATATGCCAGTTTTTTTTGCCATGTTATATCCCGCAGCCAATTTGCCTAATAATATGCCAGTGTTATTTGTCATTTAATGTGCCCCTGCCAATTTGCCCAATAATATGCCAGTGTTATTTGCCATTTAATGTGCCCCTGACAATTTGCTCAATAATATGCCAGTGTTATTTGCCATTTAATGTGCCCCTGCTAATTTGCCCAATTATATGCCAGAGTTATTTGCCATTTGATATGCCTTGCCAATTTGCCCAATTTTATGCCAGTGTTATTTGCCATTTAATATGCCCAGCCAATTTGCCCAATTATATGCCAGTGTTATTTGTCATTTAACATGCCAGCCAATTTGCCCAATTTTATGCCAGTGTTATTTGCCATTTAATATTCCCCATGCAATTTGCCCAATTATATGCCAGTGTTATTTGCCATTTAATATGCCCAGCCAATTTGCCCAATTATATGCCAGTGTTATTTGCCATTTAATGTGCCCAGCCAATTTGCCCAATTTTATGCCAGTGTTATTTGCCATTTAATGTGCCCAGCCAATTTGCCCAATTATATGCCAGTGTTATTTGCCATTTATTAAGCCCCAGCTAATTTGCCCATCACATTTCCCCCCATCTCCCCAGCACTTACCTTTTTCCCTGGTGGCTAGTGGCAGGCAGCATGGTCCCTCCATGCTGCCTGTTCGGCTCCCAGGCGATCGTGCCGACAGGTCACGTGACCCGACGCGAGTATGACGTCAGCGCGCCGGTCATGTGACTGTCGGCACTTCCGTGTCACACTTCAGGGGGAGCCGAACAGGCAGCACAGAGGTTTCTCTGTGCTGCCTGTTCGGCTCCCCGTGCAGCCTGGCAGGCAGAGCGATGGTGAGGGGGGATCTTCCGATCCCCTCTCAACTCCGTCTCTGCCTGTAAGCGGTCTTTTTTTTTTTTTTCAGTGCCCCCCAAAATTTGCCGCCCTAGGCATCCGCCTAGGATGCCTCGCGGTAAATACAGCACTGCCTATTACTAAGCACTATCCGTGAGTGCCACTTCTCTGCTTCCTCTATATTGCTTGAGCAATTTTTAATGGTCAAAATATGTCTCCTAAGAGTTTTTGTGTGATCCTATCTGACTAATAAAATCCTCCCCCCAAATCTTTGCATCAGCCATTGTATACAAGTAATATGCAGGTAAGAGAACATACAAAATACACATTAGTGCAATACATATTACTCTCACAAGCACAGTAGATATTTGCAACCAAATAGAAGCCAAAAATGTGTGGTTCATTCCAGTAATTATTTAATAGCTGTATAAGATAAGCAGCACTGACATGGATAAATAAATGTCCACAATTAATATTAATATTTAGAAGACAACGATATTTTATATTATATGTCTATGTCTTCCATCACTGGTAGGAACTTTCTGGATGGTTACCTGTGTTTTTCAGTATATGTGACAGCTTAATGCATAGCCTTACAGAACACAAAGAAACTTTACAATGCCACTTTCTGCAGAATTCAACTCCCAGCAAGCTCAGTTCCAGCTTAGCAGGTGTAGAGTGCCCCACCTGTACATATAATGGTGTGGAATGCCGTATAATAACACTACAATGCCTAAAAATCTTTTTGTGTAAGGCACATTGCACTTTCTGTAAAAAAATTATGTGAGACAGTATAACTGAGCATGCTTTTATTTAATATGATTTATATAATGTTTTGTGATGGATTCCTTAGGGACGATTATGTCTGGTACTGACTGAGCATAGAGGTGAATTGTAGTATTTTTTATTTGCCTGAATATTTACAAAAAAATAATTATTTAAGTAAACTTTATCCCAGCATATTGCACTGATTTAATCTATCATGAATAATGCAAATAATGAGCATTATTCCTGAGACATACAATGATATTATTATTATTCATTATTACATAGGGCAGCCACATACATTTTTATTATCATAATCGTTATTATATATTGATAAAAATTCTGCATATTTCAATATTTAAGTCAATGAAGGCGGTAGCATGGCTGGTATTTTTTTTTTTTTTGTTGTATAAAAGGTGGAAACCCTACTCACAGTTGGTCTGGATAATGGCCCGCACTGTTAAGGTCCCCTCTGCTGATATCATAAGGTCAGAAGTGTAAAGGTCCCCTCTGCTGATGTCATTAGGTTAGTAGTGTTAAGGTCCCCTCTGCTGATATCATAAGGTCAGCAGTGTTAAGGTCCCTTCTGCTGATATTATAAGGTCAGCAGTGTTAAGGCCCCCTCTGCTGATATCATAAGGTCAGCAGTGGTAAGGTCCTCTCTGCTGATATCATAAGATCAGAAGTGTAAAGAACCCCTCTGCTGATGTCATTAGGTTAGTAGTGTTACGGTTCCCTCTGCTGATATCATAAGGTCAGCAGTGTTAAGGTCCCCTCTGCTGAAATCATAAGGTCAGCAGTGTTAAGGTCCCCTCTGCTGATTTCATAAGGTTAGTAATGTTAAGGTCCCCTCTGCTGATGCCATAAGGATGCCAGGTCTGCAAGTTGACCAGGAAATTAGGCCTGACCCCCGTTCATTGGCATCCACGGGGAGGGGAAAGGGGAGCACTTGCAAACCCCCACCCCCGAAAATTGGACCAGCAGCAAGGAAGGGAGTAGAAGTAGAAGAATGCAGCGAAAAACTTTTATTTAAGTCTATACTGCCTCAATACAATGTCAGAATGGTCTGGTCTTCTCTTTAAGTGCCGTTTTTACCACTGAACAACGGGGGTAGCTACCTTGAATGCACACACTCCAGGGTCCACTGAATCTGCTACTTGAGCCCTATTTTTCTGAATCCTTTTTTTATACCCTTTTTATGCCAAACCAACCAGAATGGGCAGAATTCTAAAATTAAAATGGAGTTCATTCTCCAGCTGTTGAGACTGCATTTGAGACTGCATTTACCATGACTCTCAGCTAGTATTTGAAGTATCATGGGAAAGAGAGCAATCAACAACCAGAGTGCCAAAGGTTAGGTATTATATGATTATGGATTGATAGTGCAGCTGTTGTGGAATGCACATGTTATGGTTCTCAGCAATCCATTTGGTTGGCTGAATATCATGAGAAACCTGTAATGCCAAAAGTTTCTATCACTGCTGCATTTTTATTTACTCTAAATGCCCTTTTTGTAATACTTCCCAATAGGAAAAGGGCCGGTGCAAGGATTTTCGTCTATACAGGCGAAGGTGCATTTTGGTGCCCCCTTATTCTGACCTGCAACACCTCCATCACCACCAACCCCCCATACATTTTACAAATACAAAAGTATAATGTATAGTGTGGAAAATAAATACATCTAAATATTCAACTGGTATGCTCTAAATATGTCACACATTGACACCATAAGACACTTTGAAACCCTTGAACACAAAGACACCCTTGAAGTCACACACAGAGACACACTTACCCCTTAAACACACACCCTTACACAGACACAGTGACACACTTACACACATACACACCCTTACACAGACACAGTGACACACTTACCACACACACACCCTTACACAGACACAGTGACACACTAACACACACACACACCCTTACGCAGACAAAGTGACACACTTACACACACACCCTTACACAGACACAGTGACACACTTACACACACACACATCCTTACACTGACACAGTGACACACTTACCACACACACACCCTTACACAGACACAGTGACACACTAACACACACACCCACCTTTACGCAGACACAGTGACACACTTACACACACACACCCTTACACAGACACAGTGACACACTTACACACGCACCCTTACACAGACAGTGACACACTTACACACACACCCTTACAAGGTACATTGACACACTTACACACACTCCCTTACACAGAAAGTGACACACTTACACACACCCTTAGCACTTACACACACAGTAACACCAATACACTCATAACCTGAAACACACTATTTTGCTCCTCTAAATTCCAGTATTTAGCCATTAAATATGCCAATATTTTGCCCCTCAATATGCCATTTAATATGCCAGGATTTTGTCCCTCAATATGCCATTTAAAATGCCAGGATTTTGCCCCTCAATATGCCATTTAAAATGCCAGTATGTTGCCCCTCAATGTGCCAGGATTTTGCCCTCACTATGACATTTAATACGCCAGGATTTTGCCCCTCAATATGCCAGGATTTTGCCCCTCCAATATGCCATTTAATATGCCAGGATTTTGACCCTCAATATGCCAGGATTTCGACCCTCAATATGCCAGGATTTTGCCTCTCCAATATGCCATTTAATATGCCAGGATTTTGCCTCTCAATATGCCTGGATTTTCCCCCTCCAATATGTTATTTAATATTTGGATTTTTTCGCCCCCCCCCCCCTTGTGGCGCCATAAGGCTGCCGCCTGTGCTGCCTTACAGTAGCACCAGCCTGCAGAGCTGCACTACATTATTAACATTTGTTGACTCCAACTCCCATGATAATAAACAAATTACATTGCTAATTGCTAACTGTAGAAGGAGCTGTGCGTGGGGGAGGGGCAGGGGGTGTTTGAAATTACAGTAAGTCTACAAATATTAACTGTTATTGTTGACTGCATCTACAATTATATTCAATCAGCCCTATTACTAGCTTCATTTTATTGGATTTGTAGTTACAAACTGGGATTGTTACACTACACACTAACTTTTTTTGTTGTTGACCGCAGCTCCCATGATATACAGCCAGCCCATTACTGGATGAATACCAAAGGAATTGTAGAGTGGGGCAATAGTGGTTAATTTTTATCACCCCAGGTATTGTAAACTTCCCATAATGCTCAGGTATATGCTGGCCTGTTAGCGACTACTACCATGGTTATATAATTTCCCTAATAATGGGTAACATTTGCCTCCCACCAAGCAAAACCTCTCCTGAGCAAACAAAGGTAAACAATGGGGAGGAGTTAGGAGGTATTGGGGATACTGGTGAGGATATTTTGCGCTAATAGTGTGAAATGCGATGAGCTGTCAAGAGATCTGCCTCCTCACGATATCAGTTTGACTGTTATTGATTCCATGTCTTTGTCTCAACACTCTTCATCAATAAATTTACACACGCCGTCAGTCCATTCCTGCTTTGATATTTTCCCGCTGCCATCTGTTTTTTTTTTTTACAGCACAGCTCTAGTGTCTAATGTGACGTGTGTTTGTGGGACTGACTGTGTATGCTAGGTGTGTGTGTGTATGTAACTGGCTGTGTATGTGATGTGTGTGTGTATGTTAGGTGTATGTATGTATGTGTGTCTATGTGACTGTCTGTGTATGTGAGGTGTGTGTGTTTGTGGCTGGCTGGCTGTGTGTGTGTGTGTGTATGTGACTGGCTGTGTATGAGATGTGTGTGTGTTTGTGGCTGGTTGTAAGGATCGCAGGACTACCCCCCGTCACCCACCTGCAGGACCTGATGCCCGACGGGTCCCGCGATCGGGACATGGCATCGCTCGCGTCCCCAGCCGTCGGATTCCCCGCTCGGCGCGCGCCCGGCATTGGTTACTCGCGCACGCGCGTCAGACCTCTGTGGCTTTTCTCTCCCGAGCGTCTCTATGGAAACGAGCGGCACGGCGCGTGTCTCACACGTCACGGGGGCGGGGCTATGGCCCTTTAAAACACCGGCGCGCCTTTTTCAAAATTGCTTGAGTATTCACCTTACCTGTTCCTGTTTAGTGATTTTTTCCTGCTATTGTTGTTTGACCCAGATTGTTTTACTGACCTTCGCTTCTTCTGGACTCCTGACCCGGCTTGATTCTTTGGACCTCCCGCTTTCTGGCTCCCTGACCTTGGCTCTCCTCCTCGTTTTTTGTGATCTCTGGACTCCCTGATCCGGCTTGTTTACCGTTTATTCTATCTCTGCTCTACTACCTGGATTCCCCTGGACTACCCTTTTTTCTGACACTCGTGCCAGTTGTCACTGCTGCAGTCTCACTATCCTCCAGTACTGTGGTGTCTGGCAAGGGCTGTCACTGCTGCAATCGGGGCTCCACTTCTGAACCACGGTACGTTCATCACAAAATACTCAAGCCAATATATATATGGACCCCGCAGAAGTGATGGAAGCCGTCTCTGCCATATCCCGACAATTATCCACCCTCACCCAATCGGTGCAGGATCGGCAAGCAAGCCATTCGCATTTCCAGCATCAGCTCCATGACTTGCAAGCGTCACGCCTCTACCCCTCCACCGAAGGGCCGTCTCCCCCTTTAAACGTACCTCTTCCTGAGCCGGCTTCACTATCCGCCCCTGAACCTCGAATCCCTCTGCCAGAACGGTTCTCAGGTGATAGGAAAAAGTACCGTGCTTTCATGACTTAGTGCCAACTACTGTTCTCCTTACAGCCACGGACGTATGCCACCGACTACGTCAAAATACGAACCATTATCTCTCTGCTTCAGGGGGAACCACAGACATGGGCACATCACCTCTTGCATTCACACCATCCAGTGTTGGACTCTTGGTTGACTTTCTGTCAGGAGATGGACGCCCTATTCGAAGACCCGCTCAGAATGGCTACAGCCCAATCCTCACTCCGCTCCCTGAGACAAGGCCGAAGACCCGTGGAGGAATACGTAACGGAATTCCGGAGTCTGGCTATCGACAGCACCTGGAATGAACCAGCACTGTTGGACCAATTCCGCCATGGTTTAGCTGACTCACTCAAGGATGAACTCGCACGTATTGGGATACCATCATCACTGGATGCCCTTATCCATTTAGTGGTACAGCTGGATCGACGACTAAGGGAGAGAAGATTGGAGCGTACATCCACTTTCACACCTCCACCCAGACGTTCAACTGCATTTTTTGAAACTCCCAGTTCCAGTACCACAGCCACCAACCCTCAGGAAGAGCCTATGCAAGTGGGCCTTGCCCGGGGCCCCCTTACTGAGGCTGAAAGAACCCGTCGTCGAGTGAATAATCTATGCCTGTACTGTGGTAAACCGGATCATCTTATACGTACCTGTCCTCGACTGCCTAGACCATCGGGAGGTAAGATACTCCAATTCCACCATTGTCCCAGTACAGTGCTTTCGCTTGGGTCCCCTCATCTATCCCTTTCCTTGTCTCTACAGTGGGCCACTAAGTCTGCTACACTTCAAGCTATCATCGACTCGGGAGCAAGTTGCTGTTTTCTTGACCACTCTACGGCCAAGCTCCTTCATATCCCTACCTTCAAGAAAAACAAACCGTTACATATACAGGTGGTAGACGGAACACCCCTCAACTCAGGCCCCGTTACTTTGGAGACCTTGCCACTACAAGTCACGTTAGACTCATCCCATACAGAGTCTCTTCGCTTCCAGGTTGTGAATTCGCCTCTCTACCCAGTTATCTTGGGGATTCCATGGCTACGACAACACAACCCCCACATAGATTGGGGAAAAGGTTCCCTCACGTTCACTTCCGAATTTTGTCAACACCATTGTTTGGTCACCCCATCTCCACTACTGACCACCGTAGACTCCTGCTCTCCTGACTCCACTTCTGAAGTCCCAGATCCGTACGGTGATTACGCTGACGTGTTCGACAAGAAGGGTGCTGACATTTTACCACCAAGGCGTCCTTATGATTGTCCCATCGACCTTTTGCCTGGATCATCCATTCCTTTCGGGAGGATCTACCCGTTGTCTGAACCGGAATTAATCCACCTAAAGAATTATATTGAGGAAAACTTAAAGAAAGGCTTTATTCGACCATCTACCTCTCCGGCAGGTGCTGCCATATTCTTTATCGGGAAGAAGGATGGAGGCCTCAGACCGTGTATCGACTATCGGGAACTTAACGATATTACCGTAAAAAACTGTTACCCTCTACCCCTCATTACAGAACTTCTGGACCGAGTGAGGGGAGCTACCATCTTTACCAAGATAGACCTACGTGGGGCCTATAACTTGGTACGGATTCGCAAGGGGGACGAATGGAAAACTGCTTTTCGCACTCGATATGGGCACTTCGAATATCTGGTAATGCCTTTTGGGCTGTGTAATGCCCCTGCCACCTTCCAGCACTTCCTGAACGACGTTTTTCGAGACTTTTTAGACGTCTTTTTGGTAGTATATCTGGATGATCTTCTCATTTTTTCAAAGGACCTTCAAGAACATCGTCTCCATGTCCGCCAAGTTCTTTCTCGTCTTAGAACGCACCAATTATATGCCAAACTGGAGAAATGTTCCTTCGAGTGCACCAAGGTTGAATTTCTTGGTCACATCCTCACTCCAGGAAATATACAAATGGACCAAAGAAAAATCTCCGCAGTTTTGAATTGGCCGATACCTACCAGCAAAAAGGCTGTCCAGCGTTTTTTAGGATTTGCCAATTACTACCGCAAATTTATAAGGGGGTTTTCTCAGGTAGTCGCCCCAATCACGGAACTAACTCGACTGCATGTTTCTTTTTTCTGGTCTCCAGCCGCACAAAAAGCCTTCGACCTCCTGAAACAACGCTTCACCTCTGCCCCTGTTCTCATCCAGCCGGACGCATCACTCCCCTTTTTTGTGGAAGTAGACGCCTCCGAAACTGCCGTAGGAGCCGTGTTGTCCCAAAGACACGGAGAAAAGGCTCTGTTACACCCTGTGGCCTTTTATTCTCATCGCCTTACTCCTACTGAATCCCGCTATGATGTAGGGGACAGAGAACTGTTAGCAATCAAACATGCGTTGGAAGAATGGAGACATCTGTTGGAAGGATCAGCACACCCCGTCACTATTTACACGGATCACCGTAACCTAGAGTATCTGAAGAGGGCTAAACGCCTCCGTCCCCGACAAGCGAGATGGTCCCTCTTCTTCACCAGAGTCAACCTTCACATAACCTTCCGACCGGGATCACGCAATATCAAAGCCGACGCTCTATCACGCATCTACGATATACCCCCTAAAGAAGACACCACGCCTGATACGATCCTGCCGTCTTCTATCTTTCTGACCACACATACCGATCTGATGAAGGAAATTCGGAGTCATTCAAGAAACATTGGGCTTCCCAGCACCCAACTTCCTATCAGGTCCCGAGGGGGGTACCATTACTACCAAAATAGAATATACGTGCCCAAACCAGTCCGTGTTGCTGCTCTGCAAGCCCACCATGATTCCCTGTTATCTGGGCATGGCGGGATTACCAAGACTGTAGAACTCCTCCGCCGTCAATTTTGGTGGCCTTCTCTGAGAAAAGATGCCTCGGATTACGTTCGCACATGCGACACCTGTGCCAGAAACAAGGTCAACCGAACAAAGCCTGCTGGCTTATTGTGCCCTCTCCCGGTGCCCTCCAAACCATGGACTTCTATCTCGATGGATTTCATCGTTGACCTTCCTCCCTCTCAGAAACATGATACCATAATGGTGGTGGTAGACCGCTTTACCAAAATGGCCCATTTCATCCCCATCGTGGGGATTCCTACTGCCGCCACTACAGCATCTTTGTTTCTGTCCTCAGTGTTTCGATTACATGGATTACCTCAGACCATCACCTCTGATCGAGGAGTTCAATTCACGTCTCATTTCTGGAAATCGTTTTGCCGTAACCTCCAAATCAACCCGGCTTTGTCCACCGCATTTCACCCACAAACCAACGGACAGACGGAACGCCTGAACCAGATCTTGGAACAGTATATCCGGTGCTATACTACCCACTTACAAGATGATTGGCTCACTCTGCTCCCAACGGCTGAATTCGCCTATAACAACCATTACCAATCATCCACCCGTATGTCCCCGTTTTTTGCATCTTATGGATACCACCCTGCTTCGGTTCCTGGGTTGATGGTAGATCCCTCTGTTCCTGAAGTTAATGACAGATTGTCTCGTATGTCCCGTCACCTGACTCTTCTACGCCAGAACCTCCTAAGGGCCCAGGCAACCCAAAAACGTTATGCTGACCGTAAACGCACTCCTCCCCCCATCTATACTCCTGGAGACAAGGTATGGCTGTTGGTCTCACACATCCGTTTGGCATGTCCATCGAAGAAGTTGGGTCCCTGTTTCCTCGGCCCTTATACGGTTACGAAAGTGCTCAGTCCCGTAGCCGTGCGCCTTAAGCTCCCTTCCTCGCTACGGATCCACCCCGTGTTCCATGTTTCTCTCCTAAAACCCTACCTGGCTAACCCCTTCAAGGGTCGTGTTCCGGTTCCTCCAGCTCCGGTGGTTGTGGATGGCAGCGAGGAGTATGTGGTTCAACAGATTCTAGACTCTCGTTGGCGCAGTGGGCACCTCGAATACCTCGTTCACTGGCGCGGTTACGGTCCCGAGGAACGGTCATGGGAACCGGTGTTGCACATCCACGCTCCGGCTTGCCTGCGCGCCTATCACCGAAGATACCCTACTCGCCCTTCGTTGGTTCGCGTCCGGAGTTCGCGCCTGGGAAGGGGGCTCTGTAAGGATCGCAGGACTACCCCCCGTCACCCACCTGCAGGACCTGATGCGATTCCCCGCTCGGCGCGCGCCCGGCATTGGTTACTCGCGCGCGCGCGTCAGACCTCTGTGGCTTTTCTCTCCCGAGCGTCTCTATGGAAACGAGCGGCACGGCGCGTGTCTCACACGTCACGGGGGCGGGGCTATGGCCCTTTAAAACACCGGCGCGCCTTTTTCAAAATTGCTTGAGTATTCACCTTGCCTGTTCCTGTTTAGTGATTTTTTCCTGCTATTGTTGTTTGACCCGGATTGTTTTACTGACCTTCGCTTCTTCTGGACTCCTGACCCGGCTTGATTCTTTGGACCTCCCGCTTTCTGGCTCCCTGACCTTGGCTCTCCTCCTCGTTTTTTGTGATCTCTGGACTCCCTGACCCGGCTTGTTTACCGTTTATTCTATCTCTGCTCTACTACCTGGATTCCCCTTGACTACCCTTTTTTCTGACACTCGTGCCAGTTGTCACTGCTGCAGTCTCACTATCCTCCAGTACTGTGGTGTCTGGCAAGGGCTGTCACTGCTGCAATCGGGGCTCCACTTCTGAACCACGGTACGTTCATCACACTGGTTGTGTTTGTGAGGTGTGTGTGTTTGTTACTGGCTGTGTATGTGAGGTGTGTGAGTATATGTGTGTGTATCTATCTTTCAGGGGATAAGAACTTGCCATATTTGGCAACTCTTGATTCTCCAGACTATAACCATGACCCAATAAGTAAATTGAATACACCCTCCAAGAAAAGAGACAACAACAACAAGGATTGAATGTTTTAATAGCTTTTATTGTATTTTACTGGGTTCTGAAGGCACATGATCCAGAGGAAGGCGAAAAAACTTGCGTAGCAAGTAATAAAATTTCTTCCTGATCCTGAAAACCAGCAATCGACTGTATAACCCTGGATCGGCCTATTGACCTTGGATGATAATGGATTTATTTGACACTTTAAAGACCAAGCCAAATGATCCAGATGAAGAAAAAAACAAATCTGAGTAACAGGAAAAAAATTCCTTCCTTATCCTGAAAACCAGCATTTGGCTTTTTAATCTTGGATCGGGGCAACATAAGACTTCATAGCCCTGCCCAGAAACTCAGTATAAATAAAAGTTACTTACTGTGCCAATTTTGCCATATGTTTTTTTGGCCATGAGATCATCCTGGTTCCTCCTGGCTCCTGATGTGTCCACAGACTAACATAATAGTACAAGCCTATACTATATATACACTGAAGCTCTTGTGAGGCGTTGCCCAGCTCCTTAACAAACAATGGTGGTTGTGGTCAAAATACTGCCCATATAAGGAAAAGGGCAGGACTGGGCTAACATTGCAGCAAATGGATATTGATATTATTGCAGCTGTATGTTTCAAGATGTCTTTAAATTAAAGTCCAATGCCTAGATTGGAGTGCAAAAAATATAACAAAATATTTTCAAATAATATTAATATTAATTGTACTTTATGTACATATATGAAACAATGCTTAAATCAAGCAGTAAGTATTTTTTTTCTGTGGCTGTATTTGTGAGGTGTATGTATTTGACTAGCTGTGTGTGTGTGTGCGTGTGTGTATGTATGTGACTGACTGTGTATGTGAGGTGTGTGTGCGAATGTGTTTATGGGTCCGGCTGTGTATGTGAGGTGTGTGTGTGCATGTGATAGGCTGTGTATGAGATGTGTGTGTGCATGTGATTCGCTGTGCATGAGAGATGTGTGAGTGTATGTGAGGTGTGTGTGTGTATGTGACTGGCTGTGTATGTGAGGATTGTGTATGTGGCTGGCTGTGTTTGTAAGGTGTGTGTGTATATGTGACTGGCTGTATATGTGAGGTGCATGTGTGTGTATTTGACTGGCTATGTATGTGAGGTGTGTATGTATGTGACTGGCTTTGTATGTGAGGTGTGTGTGTGCGTATGTGACTGGCTGTGTATGCGAGGCCCTTAGCAACACCTAAAAATTCTTATATTTCCATCGGTGGTTACTTTCCTGAGCGACCTATTCGCCAGTAAAAGGGAGCGCTGCCTGTAGACTGGCAAGAGCAATGAAAGTGATTTATTTCACTTACGATGCTCTAGGGATACCCACTAGGGGATTACGTGTAACGAAAAAAAATGTGGAAGTTGTCTGTGTGCATGTTTAGAAATCAGTACCCTGTGTATTAACCCCTTGCCTACCACTGATCACTACACAGCAGCACATTTTTTTCTTCTCTGTGCTTTTGTAGGGGTTCATTTTTTGGTACTGTAATAAATTACAGTACTACAAATGTGCTTATATGAGCTATTAACCCCTTCCTTGCTCTACATATCAAAATTCCAAGTTGGAAAAATCAAAAAGCGCACTTCTCAAAAGTGGCTGGTGGTAGAATTAGTGCATGGAAAGTGTTAAAATACCACCATTTGAAATACCCTAGGGTGTCTACTTTAAAAAATATATAGTTTGATGGGGTAAAATACACTGTCCGGCTTCAAATATCTCCAAAAAGTACACCTCTCAAATGTGGCCTTATAACCCCAATCAAGCTGACAAAGCATATTGAGGGGCAAAATCCTGACATATTAAATGGCATATTGGGGGGGAAACTCCTGGCATATTGAGGGGCAAAATCCTGGCATATTGAGGGGTAAAATCCTGGCATATTAAATGGCATATTGGGGGGCAAAATCCTGGCATATTGAGGGGCAAAATCCTGGCATATTAAATGGCATATCGGTGGCCAAATTCCTGGCATATTGAGTAGCAAAATCCTGGCATATTAAATGGCAAATTGAAGGGGCAAAATCCTGGCATATTAAATGGCATATTGGGGAGAAAAATCCTGGCATATTGAGTTGCAAAATCCTGGCACATTAAATCGCTAAAGAACGGCATAGTGAGGGGCAAAATCCTGGCATATTAAATGGCATATTGGGGGCAATATCCTGGAACATTAAATGGCTAAAGAATGGTATATTGAGGGACAAAATCATGGCATATTAAATGGCATATTGGGGGGGGGGGACGGACAAAATCTGTGCATTTTAAATGGCATATTGGGGGCAAAATCCTGGCATATTGAATGGCGTACTGGAGGGCCAAAATCTTGACATATTAAATGGCATATTGAGTGGCAGAATACTGGCATATTAAATGGCATATTGTGGGCAAAATCCTGGCATATTTAGTTGCAAAATCCTGGCATATTAAATGCCATATTGAGGGGCAAAATAGTGTGTCTCCGGTTATGTGTGTATTGGTGTCACTGTGTGTGTAAGTGGTAATGGTGTGTGTGTGTCACTGTGTCTGTGTAAGGGTGTGTGTGTGACTGCAAGGGTCTTTGTGTTTAAATGTGTGTTAGGGTGTCAATGTGTGACAAATTTAGAGCATGCGAGTTGAATATTTAGATGTATTTATTTTCCACACTATACATTATACTTTTATATATATAAAATGTATGGAAGGTTTGTGGTGTGGGAGGCGTGGCAGGTCAGAGGAGGGGGGCACCAAAATGCACCTTCGCCTGTGTAGACTAAAATCGTTGCACTGGCCCTAACCAGATATGACGTAACGTCACATCCTGTGTCTGTGTTTCCCTCCTCCATGCAGGAGGGAAGACTGCACGGAGGAGATGGCCAGGGACACAGAGCAGAGACAGAGCAGCAAATAAGGTAAGTACTACTGGGGAATGGGGGGGAGGGTGGTATAAAACGAGCAAAAGCCTGGCTTATGGAGTTGCATAATAATCCTGGCATATTGAATGGCATAATAATCCTGGCATATTGAGGGGTTAAATACTGGCATATTGAGTGGCATAATAATCCTAGCATATTGAATGGCTGAATCCTGGCATATTGAGTGGCAAAATAATCTTGGCATATTGAGTGGCAAAATAATCCTGGCATATTGAATGGCTAAATCCTTGCATATTAAGGAGTTAAATACTGGCATATTTTAATTGGCAAAGTGATCCCGTGGCATGGTCTGTGGGGCAAAATAACATGTACTATGAGGAAAGTGACACTGGCTACTTCTGTGGGTCAAAGTGAAACTGTGGCATGCCAACTTGTGTAGTTTCAATATGAGTGCAAGCCAAGTGCTGTGGGTGCAATATAGCTGCATGGCAAGTTCTGTGGGTACTATATGGTGCTGTGTTAAGTCCTTTAAGTGCAATGTGGGTACAGAGGAAGGGAATAAAAAATAGGAATGCAATTTTTCAATAACATTTTTATTAAATATAATATTTGATAATTCAAATAAGTATAAATGCAACTAGTTATAGAGAGATGTCTGTGTTTATAGATATGTATTGTTTTTGAATTGTACAATTGTCACCTTGGGGACTCCTGTGTCGCATAATTAATGGCAGTCCCATTTGTGGCATATTTATTTGGCCACATGTGTGGCATAATTAAGGGGCTCTTTTGTGTGGCATAATTAAGGGGCGCCTGTGTGTGTGGCATAATTAATTGGGCTCCAAGGTGAGGCATAGATAATGGGGCTCTTGTGTGTCCTAGTTATTGGGCTCCTGTATGTGACATAGTTATGGGCTCCTGTGTGTGGCATAGTTAAAGGGCTCCTGCCTGTGACATCATTTGTGGGGCTCCTGTATGTTGCATATTTAATAGGCCATCTAACTGGCATTACTAAGGAATCTTTTTGGCAAGGTATTGGAGGAAATCCAGGGGGGTGGCACCATGAGTTACCGCACCGGGTGACACCAACACTAGTGATGCCTCTGTGGGGCCCCACTGGCTTGCTATACCCAGGGGCCTACAATGTTGTTAAGACAGCCCTGATGATAGTACCTACATAGGAGGGCAACTACATTTTTCGCTTGATTACACCATTGCAGAGAAACCACTCCATTAGTATATCAGACTAATCCCATCCATAAGGGCAGTCCAGACCTGAAATGCATGGCTAGTCTCCTCTGCATGAGGAACACAGCAAACCACCGGCATATGTTTTGGCATACAATGGCCTCGTCAGTGTGGTATGGATGATGATCCTCTAGGTGCAAGCAAGCCAGGGACCCATGGCCGTGGGCATACCCTGATAACTAAGGTGAGCAAAAGGGGGGTTGCACCAATTCCCTAAAACAGACAGCACTACAATAGTCTGTCCTGTAGACTTATACTCATACACACACACTTATAGTCATACTCGCACACACACACTTATAGTCATACTCGCATACACACACTTGTGCTCATACACACACATACACTCATACACTTATACTCATACTTGCACACACACCGATACTCATATACACACACACAATTATACTCATACTCATACACACACACACACTTTTTTTTTATTATTTCCAAAATTTTAGAACTACAGAAATTTTCGGAGATATAAAAAAGAAATCATACAACTTAGTGACATAACTAACATTTCCCCATACATTACACTTTGTAGGGATATATCTATATATATATAACTGTTATCATGCACCACCGTATTTTATAATTGTTAATAAGTTCTCAGGAGTTGTCGTGCTCCTTCTTATATGGCTTGTTTTAAACAAAATATTCTAAACAGCCTTAAAATCTCGACTTTACAACTATTTAAATTCTAAGTTCTGTCCTCCAACTTCATCCAGCATCCACATCTGTAACTTGCGTTTCTCCATTTATACTCAAGCATTCACATTCCAGGTCATGTAATATGCCTCTAATGAATTCTTGTAGTTCCAATAATAGCCCTTCTCCATTCTGGCCTGAAATTCTATTTGTTCAATAATGTCCTCTGTGTAAATTTTACCTTTGGTTTTCTATGTCCTTGCCAGCACGATATTTGCAGCTATAAGTATTTGTATTACTAGTGTTCTATGATCTGTTCTGGTCTTACTTAAACCAATGTGAAAAAGCATCAAGGCTAGGTATAGGTCAACCATTATATTTAGGAGAACTGAAGCCATCTTCCCTGCCTGATTCCACAGGACTCTAACAAAATGACACTCCCACCACAAGTGGAGGAGTGTCCCTCCATTTTCCCCACATCTCCAGCATCGGTCATCCGCATTTTGGTAACATTTTTTTAGTAACTAATAATTCCACTAGATTGAATGAATGGACAATGGTTTTAGTTGTCCGAATAGCTTGGACCCAGTCCCTGTCTTCAAAAGTGGCTCCCATGTCACTCTGCCACCTTTTTATCGGGGGCAGGTCTCCAAATCTGGACTCCAAGCAAATTGCCTTATATGCTCTCATAAATGGAACCATTTTAATATTTACAATCAGTTGATCAATCGACAGGATATTAAGTTTCCTCCAATTCTCCAATTTTAAGTCTTGTATCTGTTTTTCAAGCAATTGCAACGGTAGGTAACTTTCAATCCTAAACCGTGGGAAATGTTTATTTTTTCATTTGTTTCTTACTAGACACAGATCTTCAGCTATGGTGCAGTTTATCTGTTTTTTACTTTTATCTTTCCAAAACAGGTTTTCAATAATACTGGAGCCCCTTTGCTCCATCGGGAATCCACTAATCTCTGGCTGGATCCAGATGCGTCCATTTGGCCATATGGGATAACTTTGCAGCATCATGTTGTGGTATCTCACCACACATGTATCCTATTTAGGTCCGGGGCTCTCAGCCAACCCTGTTCATACTTTCTGGCGATTACTGTAAAGGCCACTCTTGCCCTCTTGCCTTGCCAGATAAATGTATTAAACTTTACCTGGAACTGTTTAAGCAATCTGGGGTCTACTCTAAAAGGGATCGACCTTAACAAGAAATATAAACGAGGAAGAACATAATAGTTTAAAACATGAATTCTACCCAGCCAGGAAACATAGAGTGCCTTCCACTCATTTAGTTTGTTACAAAAATCCCACAGTAGAGGTTGGTAATTAAGAGCTAGGAGTTTTTTAGGATCACATGAAATCTGAATTCCCAAATAATTGATGCAATCTGCTTTCCATGTGAATCCATACATCATTTTTAAGCAGTCTAGTTCTTTCTGGTAAATGCAACATTCCAGAGCCTGACACTTCCCCATATTTAACTTGTAGTAAGAAATGTTTGAGAAGGAATCAATCTCCCTCATCAAGGACTCCAAAGAGATAATGGGATTTTCCAATGTAAGTATGATCTCCTCCGCGAAGAAGGAGATTTTAAATTCCTTCATACCAACTCTTATAAACTGAATTTTTCTATTGTACCTAATTCTCTGTGCTAGAGGTTCCAGAGAAAAAACATACAACATGGGGGCCAGTGGACAGCCCTGGCGTGTCCTGTTGTATATGTCAAACCACTCTGTTGTAATGCCAGAGCCAATTATCCTGGCACTTGGTTTTGTATAAAGTGCCCATATTGTGTTTCCTTGAGGTAGGTCCAGGTGACCCTGTCAAACGCCTTCTCGGCATCCAAATTCTTTCTGACATTATCTGCCGCACTTCTATTTGGGATGAAGCCTGACTGGTCTAGGTGAATCAGGCGCAAGGTTATTTTTTTCAACCTGCCAGCCAGAACTGCCGAGTAGATCTTAATATCTGAGTCAATCATGGAAATGGGCCTATAATTTTTGATTTCTGTTTTTTCCTTACCTTCCTTTAATATTGGGCTGATATTTGCCTTCAGAAGTTCTTTAGGCAATTCCCCGCTCCTCTTGATTTCCTCGAACAGTTCTAGTAGACCGGGAGCAATCTCGCTTCTGAACACCATGTATAAAACAATTTGTAAACCCGTCTAGGTCCGGGGATTTATTTTCCTTTAGGTTGGCCACTATATTTCTTATCTCTTTAATTGAGAATGGAGCGTTTAACATCTTCTGCTCCTCTGTTGTTATTGTAGGGAGATTTAAATTCCTTAAGTATTCTTGAATGTTTCCCTTTTCCTCCTCTCTAGTTGCTTGTTGTTTACTATTTAGATTATAAAGATCATGGTAAAAGTCTACAAAGGATTCTCCTATGTCTTTCATGTCCAGTATGGTTCTACCCATATAGTTTATTTTATTTATATTGTGTCTAATTCTTTTTTTTTTTAGCATATTTTACAGCATTTTGTCCGCTCTGTTCCCCCTTGTATACCATTTTTGTTTTAAATAGAGTACATTTTTATTAGTTATTTCCATATTTCTATTTTTGATTTGTTGTTTTTTTTTTTTGTTTAAAATCTTTTTATTGAGATTTTCAGTAGAAATTATTTATAGAAAATTGTATACAAACAACATATTTTTATCATCATAAAAACAAAGTAAATCCACAGAATTTTAAAGTTTAGGAAATGTCATCTCCCAGCATATATAAAATAGTGAGGATCGAGTCCCTTCGTCTGAATTTGGTATGAAGCGTATAAAATAAAACATTCCATATGCCAGATGGTAGGTAGGAGTATATAGTCTTAGCAATAATGAGGGGCACTTGTCCTGTAACATGGAGGGACTAACCATTTCCAAAATATTTAAACAGTATTTAGTAACAGGAAAAACTAATACAACAAGAACCAGGTGCGGTTGCTATTAGTTAAAGCTGTTAAAGCTGTTCTATTTGGGCAAGACATAACTTTTAAAAGGGTTTTGTTGACGGCACATACCCATTTGCAGAACAAAGGAAAATAATAATATGTCTGTTACAGAAATTAAGACATCGTTTTGAGACAAAGGTCTCATAGCAGATTGGGAGGCAGACCAGTTAGTGTTTGTTGAAATGAGTCTGACTCCAGATACATTGTCCATTGGGACCATTTGGAGAAGGATTCCAGTCCTTTACCTTGTGAGGTGAGAATTAGGTCCTCCATTTTCCTTGTCTGTTCCACCGAGGCGACCCACTCTGCACAGGTTGGTGCTTTCGTCTGCTTCCACAATCTGGGAATCAGCATCTTGGCCGCATTTAATAGGGGGGTTGTTAGTGAGTGTTTGTAGCTGTTAATGGACCTTGAAGTGTGGTGTAGTAGTGCTTAAAGGGGGTTGGGAAAAAATTCTGGATCATCTACTGCTCTAACAACAGATAGGACAAAGTCCCAAAAAGGTTTTATAATAGGGCAGGACCACCATATGTGTAAGTAATCCCCTCTTCCTCGCCTGCAGCGCCAACAAATATCAGGCGTTTTTGGATATTGTTTGTGTAATACAGAAGGTACCCTGTACCACCTAGTAAGGATTTTATAAGAGTTCTCTTGTGTCAGCGAATAGGGGGAGCATTTATGAGTCAGTGTTGATATTTTAGACCATTGGGTCTCATTTAAGGTAATTTGTGTGTCTCTTTCCCAGAGGCGTATAAAATAAGGTTTAGTGTCGGGTTGTGCATCCTTGAGCATATTATGTATGGTTGAGATGAGCCTTGAGGGGGGTTCTACAGTGTGGCAGAGAGCTTTGAATGGGGAAAGTGTGTCAGGTTATTGATGCGCTTTGAGTATTGAAGATGCATGATGCTGGATCTGTCGATATGTGTATAGTCGTAGTGGGTCAGATCTCTTGTTTGGAACCAGGTCTTTGTATGGTGTGAGCTTTTTGTTAGACATCATGTGACCGAGTCTGGGGTATAGCACTTCTGTAGGGAGAAGGTTTCTAATGGATCGGACATCATATCCAGGTGGGAATTGGCCTTTAAAGATCAGTGAGGTGAGGGGGGGAGGGTGTCTGTTTTAGTTTGTATTTATACGCGGCGTTCCTCCGTACGGCTAGTGATGTAGGTACAATGGGATGGTCGGTTGAGTTAAGCACAGGTTGTCTGTGCGAAACCCAAGCCGCCATAGGAATCGGAACAGAAAGGGCTTCTTGTTCGATGGGTATCCAGAGTTTGGTCGCTGGTCTAGTCCAGTCAACCACTCTGGCCAAATGGACAGCTTTTTGATATAAAGAGACATCTGGTAGGGAGACACCCCCCAGATGTTTACGTCTAGCAAGATATTCGGATCCCACTCGAGGATTCAGTTTTCCCCAGACATATCGGGAAATAAGCTTTTTGATATCTTTGAGGCATGATTTGGGCAATTCTATGGGGAGGGCTTGGAGTATGTACAGAATCCTAGGGAGAATGTTCATTTTAGCTACCCTATGCGGCCAAACCAGGATATATGTTTTACCGACCATTTTGCTATATCTGAATGCAAGGAGTGTAGAAGGTGGAGGTAATTTAAATTTTTAATGGCTGTGGAGGCCCATTTGAATGGGAAACATGACTTCAACAGCATCTCATCCGAGGATGGTACCGATAAATTAAGAATTTCGGATTTATTTAGGTTAGCTTTAAAATAAGACAAGTGGGAGAAAGTTTCCATTTCTCGCATTATATTGGGTAAAGAAATGTGAGGATTGGAAACGATAAACAATAGGTCATCGGCAAAAGCCGAGATCTTATGAGTGTAGGCTCTTACACGGATACCCGTTATATCACGGCTTCGGTGAATAGCTTCTAAGAAAGGTTCCATAACTAACACAAAAAGCAGGGGCGACAGGGGGCATCCCTGCCTAGTGCCGTTCGACAGGGCCACCGGGCCAGATAGCGTACCATTAACTCTAATCCTGGTAGTGGGCTTGTGATAGAGTGTCTCTATCCATTTCATCATAGTACAGCCCAGACCATAGTGTTTGAGGGTAGCAAAAATATAAGCCCAGTTGACCCTGTCGAACGCCTTCTCAGCGTCTACTGATAAGAGAATTGTGGGAGCAGGGTGGGTCTGAGCGTGGTACATTAAGTTGAGGACTCTGGTAGTGCAATCTCTGGCCTCTCGACCCAGAATAAACCCCACCTGGTCCTGTTTAACAAGCGAGGGGAGGAACAGTCTGAGTCGACAGGCCAGGATTTTTGCGAACAGTTTAACGTCCGTGTTTAATAATGATATAGGCCTATAACTAGCACATAAGGATGGATCTTTCCCTTTCTTTGGGATAACAGTGATATGTGCCTCTTGGGCTTGTGGAGGGAGACTGTCACCCAAAGCTAGTGAATTAAACGTGTGTACAAAATGTGGAACTAAAACAATTGGTGAACACTTTGTAGTAAGTGTGTGTGAGGCCGTCTGGGCCTGGGCATTTGCCTGTAGGAGATTCTTTGAGTACCGCCAGAGTCTCCTCCAGGGTAATGAGTGCGTCAAGAGTAGCTCTTTCCGCCGAGGATATTCTGACATGGAGATGCTTATCTATATAGGCGTTGATCTCTTGAAATGAGGGGGTATAGGCTGTTGTGGGTCGTGTATATTGTAGAGGTCTCGGTAGTATGGTCGAAAAGCTTCTGCTATTCCCTCAGTGTGGTGTATTAGTTGATCATTAAGATCTTTGATTTTGGAAATAAAGGAGGCACTTTGTTTTAATTTAAGTGCTCTGGCCAAAAGTCTACCTGGTTTATTTCCCTGTTCATAAAATTTGCTCTTGGCGAGCACGAATGTTCGCTGAGATTTGTGATTACATAGAGTTGCTAGTTGTGATTTTAGGGCTAGGAGGGATTGGTATTCCACACTGGATAGCGAGAGCTTGTGTCTTGTTTCCAGGTGTGTCATTTGGGTTAATAGGTGCGATATGTCAGTGTTATGCATACGTTTGTCATAGGAGGCCTTACTAATAAGATGTTCCCTTATCACAGCTTTATGGGCTTCCCAAATCAGAGGGGGTGAACAGTCGGGGGTTTCATTATCTGTAAAGTAGTATTGAAGGGTGTCGTTTAAGTCTTTGACATGTAAGGGGTTTTTGAGAACATTCTCATTAATCCTCCAGTTTGGCACGCGTCGGGGGAGGGAAGGAATTTGAAGGGTCATGGAGATCGGGGCATGATCGCTCCATGTTATTGAGCCTATTTTTGATGACTGTATCAAGTCTAAATGTCGGTGTGATATAAATAGGTAGTCTATCCTGGAGTATCGAACGTGAGGGGGTGAGAAATATGTGTAGTCTTTCGAGTGGGGATGGAGAATTCTCCAGACATCAGCTATTTGTGTCTTGTGTAGGGCTTTTTTTACCTGTTTAATTTTACTGTAGTGCATGTGGGTCGTCCAGGTGGGGATCCATCACCATGTTCAGGTCTCCTCCTATGATTAATATCCCTTCAAGGTAATCTTCGAAATCTGAAAGAACAGAGCAAATAAAGCGATGTTGATCTGTGTTTGGGGAGTAGATAGATCCAATGGTTACCAATTGGGAGCCTATGCAGCCCTTTACAAACAGAACCCTGCCCTCACTGTCGGATTTGGAGTCTTGGAAAACAAAAGGGAGGTGCTTGGAAATAATTATTGCGACCCCTTTAGTTTTCTTAAAGGGTGAATATGAATGATAGGAATGTTGGAAGGTTCTGTCTATTAACCTAGGGGGCTTAGATCGTCTGAAATGTGTTTCCTGTATAAGGGCTATGGAAGTTTTGGTGGATCTAAGTTCACCAAATAGTCGCGTTCTTTTAGCAGGTGCATTTAGGCCTTTCGCATTAATAGATGTGACTATCACGTTCTGCAAATTAGGCACAGCCATATATAACAGTTTGACTTTGTTGCTTATCGAGTAGAAAATACTGCAAGGAACTTAGAAAACAATGGAGAAACATATGAACAATTGGAAACTGTAACTCAGGTAAGTATAGAGGTAAGAGTAGTAATATTCTATGGGCTTTGCCCTTGGTAAGGGGAGTACAGGTGCCAAGGGTCTGATCCCAGGGTCCAAGTATAGAATCCTGGGAGCATTCCCTGTTTACAACGGCACAAGAACACACTGTGGGGGCAGTGTTAACAACCATGCTTGACCAATTTTCCTTTAACGGTTTCTCTCCCTGGCCGGAGAGCAAGAAAAGGGTGAGATGCAGTGAAGAAAAAATAGACTGAGCGTATGTAAGAGTTCAAAGAGATATGAATGGGGAAGAACGGTTAATTGTGCTACAGAATAATCAAACAGTAGTCCCAGTCTATGAGGTGATCAACATTGTGCTGGAACGTGCAGGTAAATGGAGCAGGTCAGTCTGTTTTCTGTCACTTCTGGAGCGGTTTATATAGACAACGAACAGTTTAAGGTATCCAAACTTTCACTCCAGTAAACTTGGCAGGTATAGTGTATAACTCAGTTCAATAGCTCGGCTGCAATTGGGGACTTCCATGCCTGCAAATGGACGGTGGGAACAAGTCAGCTAAGGTTTTCCGTATATCGGAGACCAGGGTATTTTGTTTGTGGTCGGGGATGATGTCCACGCAGGAGCCTTGGCTGGTGTGTTAGGTAGCCCTGTGTTGGCCTCAGTTGAGGGATCCGCAATGGGCTGTCTGGGGGGCGCAGTCTCCTCTTCCTCTGGGGTCTCGGTTGCCATGGTTCATTTATCAACTGCGGTAGCGAATACTCAATCGGGTTAGACTTCAGCCAGGCAGTGAGGTCTGCTAGTAGGATGCCCAGGCTCGTACAGAAACCTGGGGCCTCTTCGGGTGTGTGTAACGAATAAATGTAGTTATCTCTTTGGACCCGAATGTTGAGGGGGAAACCCCACTGGAAGGATATGGCAGCTTTCTTCAATTCATCTGTAATTGGTTTCATCATTTTCCGGGCCTGCAGCGTTCCCCATGCAACATCCGGGAGTAGTATTAATTTAGACCCCTGGAAGGTGATAGGATGAACCTGCCTGTAGGATCTGCTCTTTAAGTGTATAGGAATGGAGACAGCATATGATGTCACGGGGGAATCGGCCTGTAGGATCTTAAGATTTTAGGGCCCGGTGGGCTCTGTCCAGAATAATATTTTCTTCTGGGCTCCTTTGACGGATAGTGTTAAAAAGTTCTTTAACACGGGCCATAACGTCCTCCAGGCCTTCTGCTTCTGCTAATCCCCTGATACGGATGTTAGACCTGCGGTTTCTATTTTCCATGTCCAGGATTTGTTGGGTTTAAATCTCTGTAACCCGTTTTTGATGTCTCAGGTCTCGGGCTAAGCTTCCCATGGCATCATGGAGGGTATTTTGGTCAGCCTCTACTGTGTCTAACCTGAGGGCTTGCTGTTTAATATTGCCTCGAAGGTCTGCAATTTTGGCCTTTATGGTCTCCTTGATGTTGTCCGCCAAAGAAGCAAAGTCTTTGCTTATGCGAGCGGTAAATAAGGAGAAGTCTGCTTTCGTTGACATATCTAGCAAGTGAGTATCTTCTCCTGACCCACAAGTCGTCTTCCTCCGCCGAGTTGTGATGTTCTGATGGCGGGAAATCATCAGTGTCTGGCTGGGACGCCATTTTAGGGATTAGGCCTTTGTCCTGATTCATCGACTCTAGGAAGGATTTAAGTGATGGCGAGTGTTGTTGGTCCGCTCCCTGGGGTTGCCCGACTTTAGTCGATCGTTTGGCAGAGTTTCTCCCCAATTTTTTTAAGTTTTGATGCTCGTTCTGTAGGGTGCTCTTGGCCACAGGGACGGAACTCAGCTAGGACACGTCTGTGCGCATCGGCGGTCAGACACGCCCCCTGATTTGTTGTTTTAACTCTTTTACTTTTTCCACTAGCTTGATTTGTAAAGTTTGTTTGTGTATTTTTTCTAGTTTCTATAATTCTATATGTAATTGTTGGTAACAGATTCTGTTGCCCATGTTGATTGTGTTCTCATTCTGTTCCCGGGGGAATACGTGTGTCCTTAGGAGGACATGAGAAAGCTAATGCCTGGACGCCATCCTTTATCCCAAATTAGGAATAGGGCGGGGTCGAGGTGGGGCAATTTTTGATAATCTAAGTAGTGGCCGCATTGGGCTTGAGGATACGTCAGGGTGGTGGGCTGGTGAGGAAAACTAAATAAAATAAACGATGGACCTTTGCCAGTCATTGGTATGGAGGGTTAGCGACTTCCCCTCCCTAAAACTACCAAAGGGTGGTGGGAGCTTTGGTAAACTCCCTATGGTCATCAGTCGAAAGGACAACAAAAGAGCAGAGATGGCACATGGCCCCTTTCAGATGATTGGGGTATCAGGTATGCAATCTGGAATGAATGTTAGATATGATTGTAGCCCTTGGTATCGTGGAATCAATGTTAGATATGATTGTAGCCCCTGGTGTCGTAAAATAAGAAAGTGGGATCACTGGAATGGGGATTTAGTTTTGCTACATAAACGCTCAAGGCCTGAATTCACCATACAAGAGGAAAGCCCTAATCGATATGCTATAACACGACAACATAGATATTGCAATGATTCAAGAAACGCACTGGATAAAAAATTCACAAAAACTGCTTTTTAGTAAAAAATACCCTCACATATACTAAGCTTCATGTCACGTTAAAAAAAAAAAGCAGAGGTGTATCGATTATATTTAAGAAACACTTTAGCACTGGAAATAATCCACAAAGCTGTAGATAAAAATGGCAGATTTGTGATTCTGATTTGCAGAATAAACAATATATTATACACACTAGTTAATGTTTATGCACCTAATGGAATAAAATTCTCGGAGAAAGTCATGGCCCAGGTAGAGAAAAAAAAACAAGGGAAAATGGTGATGAGTGGCGATTTCAATATTGTAATAGATACAGAGAAAGATAATAAATTACACAAGGGGAAAAAAAGAAATAATAGACAAAGACAAACAGCAAAGAAATTTTGGGAATTTATGATTAAAAATCACTTAATTGACGTTTGGACAGTTTTGAATACCTCGAATAGGGACTACACATTTCATTCAATCCCCCACGATTCTTACTCAAGCATAGATATGTTCCTGGTCGCTAGAGACGTTTTTGATAGCAAAATTAAATGCGAAATAGGACTTGACTCATGGTCAGATCACTCATCGGTGAGCTTGATAATGGAGGAAGGGTCAGCTAAAACCAATTAAATTGGGAACTAAATGAATCGCTACTGATGAATGATAAGATTAAAAAACAAATAGCATTAGATGTCCAGAACTTATTTAAAGAAAAAGACAAAGATCAAATTTCTAGATCCACACTGTGGTGAACCCTGAAGGCAGTAATTAGGGTTAACCTGATTAGAATTGGTGATGGGGGAAAAGAAGGGGGGGAGGCTAACACACACACGTATACTTATACTCATACACACACTCTTATACTCATACTCACACATACACACACTTATACTCATATACACACCCTTATACTCATACTCATGCATACACATATTTATACTCACACACACACTCACACACTTGTACTCACACACACACACCCTTATACTCGTACACATGCATACACATATTTATACTCATACTCACACACACTCATACATACGCACACCAATACACACACACAGCCACCTTCACCTCTCAATGCTAGTCTGCTCCGTCCGAGAGTAGCAGGCATCAGTGGGTAAAATACTGGTGCCACCAGTCATCTGCTTCTTCTCCCTATAATTGGGCGCAATGTGAAGAAGCGTTCAAGACGGAAAGCAAAAAGTTAATTGATTATCGGAAAAGAAGCAGATGACCGGCGGCGCCCATCTTTAAACCACTGTTGCCTGCTCCTCTCGGGCTCGGCGTGTCAGTTGTGGCACGCGTGCCCTAGGTTCACCACCGCTGCTCTAGGGTATTTAAAATGGTGTTTTTTTTATACCTTACATGCTTTTGGCCATCCCCCATTTATTTATGAGGGTTTGGGGGCCTTTTGGGTTGTCCCAGGCCCCATATCTTCAAGATTGGGGGAAAGGGAACTTTCCAAGCCACCGGCATCTATATTTGGTAGGAAATTCTTTATTAAAATTCAATATTAATGCATACTATGACTGGACTCCCTAAGATGCTGATAAAGAGTATATTTTACTGTACCATGTATAGAAAAGATTTTTTAAATTGAGCAAGAATACAATTCTCCACCATAATAGCTAAAATGTAACAGGTACATGGAAAGCTAAAAAAGGGCTAATGATAAAAGAAGAAAAGGGTTCCCGTTAGGGAGTTGCCGGCTCCACCTGAAGATATATTAGGAAAGTTCTCCAATAATACCTCAGGCTGTGTGGTGCTCCATCCGTGCTGTGATAGCAGCAAAATAATAGAAGTGAAGCAAGCAAATAGACATAGGCACTCACCAGTCCGAATGAGGTAAAATAAGTCGATTTATTGATGAAAAAAAATTCATGTAGATAAATTCCAATGTGACAATCAGGATGAATATAGTGGCATCAGTAGTGGGGAAGCAGGAAAACTGCTTTACGCGTTTCCTACCGGCACGAAACGCGTAAGGCAGTTTTCCTGCTTCCCCACTACCGATGCCACTATATTCATCCTGTTTGTCACATTGGAATTTATCTACATGAATTTTTTTTCATCAATAAATCGACTTATTTTACCTCATTCGGACTGGTGAGTGCCTATGTCTATTTGCTTGCTTCACTTCTAATGATAAAAGAGCCTTCTAAAAAAAAAAATCATCCAAATGAAAGAAATTAAAAAAGATGCTGAGTATAATTTCCTGATAGCTGTGCGCATCATAAAAGAACAAAGAAATGGTTTAACATGTAGAAATATCTTTGCTACCTTTTTTTCTAACACTTACTAATCCGTTTATTAGTTTCCTCCTGTTCAATGTGCCTTAGCCTCCCTTTACTCATTGGTCATCTAGATAATTCACAAATAAACGCAATAAAACAAAAACCAAGATGCTTCTCCAGTCTTTCTTGCCATGCAGAGTATACATTAAAGTGCTGAGTACTCAGGGGGCAGCTTGGCAACCAGACTTCCGGTGGTCCACTGCACGGTTCATTCTATGGACCCATTCGGTAAAAGGTTGTCCCTCTTTCTGCTGCAGGTTGCGAAATTTAATGCGATGAGCCTCCGGCATGATGGCTGCCCCCTGAGTATGGTAGTTTCCACTGGTGCACTCCACGAATATTCTCTTTTGCAATTGCAATTAGTGACACTGATCCAAGATCTGCGTGATTACCTCCTGGATATGATTCGACCCATAGAGAGCCAGGCCTTTCGCTGCAACAGTGGACCTCTCGCTGCACCTCCACCATGTCGCTGGCCTCCGAAGGAGTGTTGCTGATCAAGTCACCTCCCATCAGTTCAGCAATCGGGACAGCCTTGGATTTGTAACAGGCAGGGCCTTCACAAGCTTTAAGCAGATCCTTTAGGTACTGCATCTGTGACTAGTCTTTCAGGTCCCGGTGGTGGTTTGGATGTCCCACAGCCAAGGGTATTATCCAACTCCTTATTCCCTCTGGGTACCTCTGTCAATAGTACAGAACCATGTTCTGTGACCCCCACCGTATAATCCATTAATATAGACAAGACCAGTATAGAGGTTGTGAAAACAGAAGAACATTTATTGGACATTTCACATACTTATAAACAAATGTAGATCATATATTGATAGAGCAATACAAAGATAATCGGATTAGGACTTGACAGAGTTAATCCATTTAACCCCTGGCAACATCTAAGGACCCTAAATAAATCAATTTGTTGATTTTTATAGATGATGTCATCTTGACCCTGTACAAACCGCAAGACTCCAGGATAGAACTGAAGAAGAAGATGCAAATGTATTCAGATCTCTCAGGGTATAAGTTATAATTAGAGAAATAAGTGGCGCTACCCTTTAATATCCTGTTGAAAGATAAAGGGTATCTATCAGAAAATATGGGTTTATATGGGCTACCCAATATATTATTTATCTGGTGGTAAAGATTGAGGTAGATCATACTAAAACAGTGGAATTAAACTTTTTGCCACTTCTTACAACAACTAATAAACAACTTCTTGAATGGAAACCAGTGGGCTTGTCTTGGTGGTTGAGAATTAATATTGTGAAGTCGTATATATTGCAGCAATGGTCATAGATGTTACTGCTCACAATCCCTAAGCCATGGATAACCATGATGCAATCAGCTACGAATAATTTTATTTTGCAGTGAAAGCGACCACGGGTGGGATCCTGCCCACTTTCTCTCAGGGCCACATAGGGAGTTGAGGGGCTTCCTAGCTTAGAGGTTTATTACCAGACTAATATGATTGCACAAGCAATAGCAACACAAAAAGTAGCTTTGAAGGAAGAAAGTGATTGAGCAAAATTCACTGAGGAGGCAAGAGTGAGATTTGTGGTTCTAGAGTTCAAAGACTAAACAAAGTATGTCATGGTCATGCACAATCATTAATGTCCTTAATCATTTAGTGTCCTGCTGGGATAAACTTAAGAAGAGGATGAAACTGGTTAATAACATATCTAAAGGTTGTTCAGAAAGACTTCTGACTAAGTAAATTAAAGATCTGGATCTGAGGTCATGGGTCAAACATGGCATGACTAAAGATGATAATTTATATATACAAGGAAGAATTAAACCTGTTACCCAGTGGTGGGATTCAGCCGGTTTGCACCTGTTCGTGTGAACCCGTTACAACAATTTAATAGGTTCACCAAACCGGTGAAAGCTGGAGGTCCCAAAAAACAAAAATCGGTAAAAAATAAAAAACATGGGTACCCAGGGCAGCTGTCCAGGGCCCATTCATACCTGGGGGCGCATGGCAGCTGTCCCGTGGGCCCCTGCTGCCCGTGTGACTGTCTCACATGGACATGGTTCGCCACAGCCACCGGAAAATGACTGCAAAGCTACGGGCAACGATCAGCACGATCCAGGTACTTGGGAAGTTTGTTTCCAGAGAATAAAATGTTCATATCACTTTAATGAATAAACCGTTACAAGAAAATCCCATACATATCATGGGCCTCCCAGCCATAAAAGCACAGGTTATTTATATTAAATAAAAAATACATTCAAAAGCAATTTATTTTGTGTACAGTATATAATTTGTCTTATCTATTAGGAGATACCATGTTAGTGCATTATTCTACTCCAAGTGCATCCTCTATGATGTGGACTAAACACACCAGAGCACCTGTCAATCCAATAGTATGAAAACCCAAGCCAATTTTGTATTGGCAGCAAAGAATGAAATTAGAAAACTGTATAAAATAATATTAAAAAATAAACTCTATAGTTTACTTCACATTGTTGACTACCAATCAGTGGACTACCTTAATCACTCACCCTGTCATCTCCACATCCAAGAAGATGACTAGTTGTAAATATAATATTATATAAAATATAAATCATATTACATATCATATGTCCAGTGTCCTTTACAGCAAGATCTCTCCATCATACTTCACTGACACCCACCTCTATGCCGACCTGAGACCCCAACCAGAGACACTGCTCACACAGACATACAAATCATAGCTCCCAATAAGGTAGCGGATTCATGTTCAATGTAGAAAACTATCTACATTAAACTGTTCCATCATATAAGCTACCTCTGGACGTCCTCTGTCCCAACCACTTCATATCACAGGAGGTATCGGCAAGCACGCGTAAACGTAAGCAATCTGATGATGCATGCACAACAACATATGTGGAATGAACAACTAGTCTAATCAATTTATGTGTGCAAATTGCTTTATATATGTATATAGATTATTTGGAAAGTATGCTCTTACTGCTAAAATTCTATATGTGCCAACATCTCGCCAGAACCGAAAACAGTAATTCGTGCAACCTTAGATTTTTTAATGACAACTTCTTCCCCTAGCGGGCAGAGGTAACACCTATAGTCATAGAGTGTATCTTCACGTGCAAGTGGCTACATTTTCTCACTGCAAATGATTGTGAACTCCATATCCCACAATTCTCAGTCAGCCTTTCAAAGAGTCATGAGATATAAAGCTCAAAATATACCTATCTGGCCAGTTATTTGGCCATATTTGGTTTCTGGATTTCGTCCTACTTATTAGGGGACCGTATGAACCCAAAATCGCCTAAAAAAAAAAGCTGAATTTACTTTGAGAATTGAAATGTAAATAATTTTTATAAATAGCTAGCTTAATGCCATGGAAGTGCTGCTGCCAGTGGAAAATAAAATAACACGCATTTGCCCATCTTAAAGTCCTAATTTTGATGGAGGAGGGCATGCAAAATGCAGCCCGGCAGCATGTAGGAGGGATATACACATACATGATATATTCATAACTCTGCATTTTAATATATTTTGTTTGTGCAAAAAAACATACCTAAGATTGTATTTTATTTTGGGGGCAGGGAATATGTTGTGTGTCTTTTATATATATATTTTTTTCTATAACCAATCTTTTCTATAGATTATTAGTTGAAACCTCTTGCATGGAAAGTATTCAATCAAATGGTGAAATGATACAATCATTGTCAATACAGTGGTATAGAAATATATCAGCACGTGTTCACTGTTTAAGTAGAATATTCATAAGAAAAAAAACTTTACCTAAGTTTTAACCCTTCCTTCTAATTTACTGGTGCGTCAGACATTTGTGGCTACCAAATCGAGAACTTAAGAACCATTAAAAAGTTCTAGTAAGTTGTTTTTATGATGTCATCACAATCTGGTTTAGCTTATGTACACAATCCGGATATTCTAGGTTACCCTGATATCATATCAGAATTCCGCCTGCCACTACTGAGTATTTTGAGGCGCTTCCCAACCTGGGGTATCACGTGGCATATTAAGCATCTAATTATCATTGACCTATTAAACATCTAATTATCCGCGGCAAATTAAGAAGTTAATTATCAGTGGCAAATTAAGCATCTAATTATCAGTGGCATATTAAGCATCTTATTATCGGTGGCAAATTAAGGAGCTAATTATCAGTGGCAAATTAAGGAGCTAATTATCAGTTTCAAATTAGGAGCTAATTATTAGTGGCATATTATTGTTTAATGTGCTGACTCTTGTTTATGAAAAAATGTATTTGTTCTTTTTATTGTGTGTGCCTGAGACTGGACGAGCATTCTGAAAGTGTGAGTGACTATGCTATATTTGTTGTGCAGTTTGAGCAGGAGAGTCCTAGCCACACAGTTGTTGTGCAGTTTGGACCAGCAGAGTCGCCTTGAGAGTGGCAGAGCATCAGAGGCTGTGCCAGTCTTGCAGACTTATGGAGTAAAAGAAGAGGAGCTGGTTATTTTAGAAGAGAAGACTTGCTATTCTGGTAATGATATTTATTAATAATATTAATTGTATAAATACTTTTTAGCAGCAATTTCACTGAATAATATTTTTTTATTGTTTTTAATGTGTACTGCTGCTTGTTTATGACAAAAAATATTTGTTCTTTATTGTGTGTGCCTGAGACTGGGGGCACGTTGCTGACATGTTCAAGTGACATTTAACTGTCAGGATTAGTGAGGGCAAATGTTTGATCTAAGCAGTGTAAAACAAGTTAAACAGGGGTTGCTGCAATATTTATTTATTTGTAGGCCAGAGGGTTTCCTGTGTGATCATTTGGAATTTTGGACCTCTACTGAACACAATAACTGTGCTCCTCATCGATCACAGAAGTCACAATTGTGAATATGCCATTCCCATTTTATAAGACTACACACTTAATGGTAATAGTATTAGCAGTAGAGACAATAGTCATTGTTTGAAAATCTACAATTTTTTAGACTCTGCATCAACAATGCAGCGACCAAAGCTTTTATTACAGTATTTAATAATAAAAAAAAGATATCTGATATTCCGAATGAATATCCCATGATGCTGGATTCGATATTGAAAAATATTTTGTTTGCATTTTGCTCTGATGGAGCAACTGTAATGTCAGGGTGTACAATTCAGGAAATTGCGAACATACTAGACCCAGATACTTGGAATATTGAAGAAGTTGTTGTTCCTTGGCAAGCTGCCGAAGAAAAGCTGGTTAAAATAGAAGAATTCTTTCATTATGAAATAAACATCAATGATTTTCGAGACTATATCGAAAATGTTCTAAACCATCACCACAACCAGGAGATTCCAAGTATTCCAAATATTCTGAATACCGTTGCAGTTAGCTCTGCAGAGGCAGAAAGAGGATTTTCTACAATGAACAATATATATTCAGATAAAAGAAGAGATAATGTTGCTAATTTAATGACGATTAATATAATTGGCCTTCCACTGGACTCCTGTGACCACACTCCTTCAGTTCAAACGTGGCTAAGAATAAACCAGCAGATGACAACAGGGTGAAAAAGGGTCGTAATAAAGAACATGACGAAAATCAACTAGCGATTTGGAAGTATTTTAAGTAAGATAAATAATGAATAATTTTTTTTTACTATGTGGTAGGATTTTACCAATTTGTTGTTCTCTCTTTCATTTTTTATCACTGTATAAACTAGAGTATGTGTCTTTAAGAAGACACTGATCGATAACGCTACTTTACTTTAGCGTCAGGCGTCATTGCCTCTGCACACTGTGTTCATAGTACCTGGTGTCTTACTTTTCTCCCCTTCTATAGGAACCTCTACCTTTGGCCCCCAGCTTCAACTTTGGAGCAAGTCTATGAAGAATTCTTCAAGTATGTAAAAGGGAGGAAATAAACCGCATGATGAAAATCAGTTAACGATTTGGATGTTTTTAAAGTAAGGTAACTTATTTTACCCTACCTGCTTCGGTGCATTTTTAGTGTGTTCATAGTATTGTAAGGTGGAGCGTTATTTTGCTCTCTTTATACAGGAACCCTATCTTGTGCCCCAGAGATTCAACTGAGAACAAGCCTAAGAAGAATTCTAATAATAATTACCTGATTCTTGTTGATGACCTCAGACTTTCTCGATGCAAAAGACCTATTGCATTTTGATTGGATTAAAAATTGCAGAACTATTGGATTAAGATTCTGCATTGTCCTGATGGGATAACTTCTGCATACTATTGTTCAATAACTTCAAAGACTCTCCAAAAGCAAGTCATTTTTATATTACTTTGTTTGACATTAGAGAAAAAAATATTGTACCATGCTGCACATTACTGTAAGTTTTATTGATGTGGAGTATAGCGCAGTGTGTGATAGGATCACAGACTCCACAGCAATAAAACTCACTGTAACATGCAGCATGTGAGTTTTCTGGCTTACACTGAGTGTGATACACTCACACTGAACATGACTATGAATATATATTTTTGTGTGTCTATATATATATATATATATATATATTTATATACACTGTACACTACTGTGAATATATATATATATATATATATATATATATATATATATATATATATATATATATATATATGTGTGTGTGTGTGTCATTTTCTGTCAATGAAAAATGTATGTTGCCTGGCAGACATACATTTCTGGGGAAATGGCCCTCTGCACAAAAAACTTGGACACCCCTGCCTTAGAGTAAGAGGCTCTCTGTTAAAACATGTCTATCAGAGGGTATGTGTCCTCACTGCCGATGCGGTAAGACATGAGTAGGAAGAGCTCTGTGGCGGCACCGGGCTAAACACCACACTCAGACGAGCCAAGCATTTTATCTTGCCCCAAAAATGTGTAAAAAACTGGATGCACAGGATGAACAAAAGACTCACTATAAAATGGGGGTCTGCCTACTTCTTAAACCCAAGAACATATACAACCCAATTTCATGCTACAGTGTCAAGCAAAAAAGAAGGTGTCTATTCTGCTACACAAAAATGTGACCTTTACTGAACTTAAACTAGTTAAAGACACTAAAGGGAGATAAATAATCCTCAAATGCCTAAATAACCCTTTAAGGACAGAGCCTTTAAGACATTTTTGTCCATTCTGGACAATGGCTATTTTAATATTTCTGTGCTGTTTATATTTAGCTGTATATCCTATAATATTATATAAAAAAGAAATAAAATATGTTTAAAAAAAAAACATAAAAAACACAAATTTCATGAATAATCTTTGAAACATCTTCTTCTCATCGACAAATGCGAACAAAAAAACCTGCTAAATAGATTCTACTATTTCTCCTGAGTACAGGGATTTCACCCATGCATAGGTTTGTTGGGTTGTTTGGGGACTAAAAGGCCACATTTGGGAGGTACAGTTTTTGGTTTTCCAACTTGAAATTTTGACATGCAGACAGCCTGCACCCATGTTCCATTTGGGACATATTTTAAGCCAGCCAGTGTATTTTACCCCATCAAGCCATATATTTTTTAAAATTAGACAACCTAGGCTATTTTAAATGGAGGTATTTTAACACTTTCCACACACTAATTCTATCACCAGCCAAATCAAATTTTATATTAGTAATTATTTAATGTTATTTTTCACAAACATAGTACTTCAGACATGAATTCACAGATTGTGGTATGTTTCACTGCCAAATAACACCCCAATTTGTGTTCAGCAACATCTCCTGAGTACAGGGATACCACCCATGTATATGTTTGTTGGGTCGTTTATTTTAAATGGTGATATTTTAAAACTTTCCATGCACCAATTCTACCACCAGCCTTTGTCAAAGTTTGTGGTAGTAATTTTATTGTGTACTTTTTCCCACATACATACACACAAATTCACAGATTTTTGGTATGTGTCACTGCCAAACAATACCCCAATATGTGTACAGCAACGTCTCCTGAGCACAGGAATACGACCCATGCATAGGTTTGTCAGCTTGTTTGGGAGTTACAAGGCCACATTTGAAAGGTGTGCTTTTTGATTTTCCATCTTGAAGTTTTGACATGTAGAGCAATGAAGGGGTTAATAGCTCTTATAAGAGCCTTTGTAGTACTATACAAAAAAATTAACCCCTACAAACGCACAAGCTAGAAAAAATGTTCTGCTGTGCAGTGATCAGTGGCAGGGAAGAGATTAATATACAGGGAACACAATATAAAGGGTATGGATTTTATAAAAGCCCTTGGGTCTCACAATTTTGTAACATTTTATTTAATTTATTACAATTAAAAACTTTTATTTTACAGATCTGTCTCTCTCCCTCACTTAAACTCAAGTGAGGAGACGGAGGCAGATCCATATGCGTCAGAACAATATTTACCACTACTGATCTGACCAGGTGATGAATGAAAAATGCAGCTAAAAATTTGCTGCTGTGTATGATCACTGCGTACACAGCGATCAATGGCAGGGAAGCGGATAAACACTTGAAATGTCTTTTATAAAAGCCCTTGGTTTCTAAAAGTTTATTCAATGTAAATTAATTTTATAACCAAAATTTTTTTTTTTACATTATCCAATCTGTCTTTCTCCCTCAATAAAACTATAGTGAGCAGAGGGAGGCAGATCAATACTTATCAAAGGCAATATGTAAAAATATTGCCTTAGACTGTATGATAAGTGCTGATATTTTGTTATATTTTTTGCACTCCAGTCTAGGCATTGGACTTTAATTTAGAGCCGTCTTGAAACATACATCTGCAATCATATCAATATCCATTTGCTGCAATGTTAGCCCAGCCCTGCCCTTTTCCTTATATGGGCAGTATTTTGACCACACCCACCATTGTTTGTTAAGGAGCTGGGCAACGCATCACAATAGCTTCAGTGTATATATAGGATAGACTTGTACTACCATGTTAGTCTGTGGACACATCATGAGCCAGGAGGAGCCAGGATGATTGGAACAGTAAGTAACTTTTTGCATAGCAAGACCACTTAATATTATCTCACATATATATTCTTATTCTTATTATAGCCAAATTTCCCACCCTAACTCCTCCCACAGTTTTTTTACTACATAGACAGTAATATACCGAAATATGCAGATTGTTCCCGATTGGTGTGCTATTACTTTGTGGAACGTTTCGCTGAATGGTTCGACGAAATATCATCGTTTTTGTGTCAAAATTTGTCGCATAGGAATGAATGGCGGAATGTTCAAAACTACAGTGGGAGCTGACAAAAGCTAGAGTGTGAGCTGAAAAATCCCGACTTGATTTCTAAACTGCCACCACTCATTTTTCACCCTCATTTTCAAGCCCACCTACACAAATCTTATATCAAAATGTTCAGCTATCCCTGCTGCCACTAAACATGTCCACGGCTAAGCCATAGTGCTGATAGTTTTCTCAATATGACCATTTGTTTGCAACTCATGCCGTCCATTGACATTCATTGAAACTCCACTCTAGCTACCTCAAATTTGAAGGGCAATATCTAAACTGCGACTGTGCCTTCATTTTTAATATTTCAGAGAAATACCATGCACCAAAATGTACGTCTGGGTCTTGTGATTCTCACAGTATAAAGTTCTTCGCTGTAGGATTTATAGTTTTTAAAATACCACCATTTGAAGATGGCATCCGCACTCCAACCTTTCCACAGTTACTCCAGCCACTCCAACCACACAACAGTTACTCAAGCCACTCCACCCAGTTACTCCGCACACTCCAGTTATAGACTACTGGTGGAGGCAAGAACACTTCACACAATTTCCCCAGAAATCGTAGCTTTTCAAGTTTATACTGAGCTTCTAGGCGGGGCTACTTACTGAGTGAGTATTACTAATACGCAGGTCTTTTTTTTTTTTTTCTAGATCAGCAGCCAGGATGATCAGGATAATATTGTGGTCAAGAATCACCACAGAGTGGGATGCCACAATGGTTTCAGGATAGATGTGTATAGCATAAATTATAGTATAAGTTGTTTATTATAAGTTAAGATATTTTGTCTACAGAATTCATGCATAGAGAATGAATGTTATACAGCCCCGATCCAGGGTTAACAGCCAATCGCTGGTTTTAAGGGTCAGGAAGTTGTTTTTTTTCTGTTACTCATGTTTTTTTTTGCCTTCCTCTGGATCATTTGGCTGGGTTTGGGCTTTAAAAATGAAATAATAGTGTATACGTTTTATATAGCCTCGATCAAAGGTTAAAAAGCCGATTGCTGGTTTTCAGGATCAGGAAGAATTTTTATCCTGTTACTCAGGTTTTTTTTTCTTCCTCTGGATCATTTGGCTTGGTCTTTAAAGTGTGAAATAAATCCATTATCATCTATGGCCAATTGGTGCCTCAAGTATATTATATTTGTACTTCTACCCCACCCCTATTACCTTCTCCCCCTGACAGTCCTTTTTGTTTACTCCCCCCTCCTACTGCACACAAGAGGGACATGTTTTTTATTCTCAGGGAAATAGCTGACCTACCTACTCCACAAACCTTCACACCTGGTGACCTACATATACTCTCTTACAATGTCAAGGGTCTTAACACCCCAGAAAAGAGCTCCCACCTGATGAGAGAACTTCGACATCAGAAAACATCCGTTCCTTTCTTGCACGAAACTCATTTTTGTGGTTCATCCCCGGCACGTCTGACTTCTAGGGATTACCCCATTGGATTCTTTAGCAATGACCAACATACTAAAACCAAGGGACCTGCTATTTTGTTTTCCAAACATGTATCGTTCTTGGAGACAGCCCAACAGGTTGACCCTGCAGGCCGATACATTTTAATCAAAGGTACCTGACCCATACCTACACTTTTGCTAAAATTTACCTCCTAATACGCAAAAATACATTATGTTTGCCACTATCATGTCAAAACTCTGTACCTTCCAGGAGGGCCTTTTGGTCTTTGGAGGTGATTTTAATTTGGCCCTTGACCCGCTTCTTGACACCTCTACCAGGACCTCTTGAAACCCAATACGTGTCACACATCTGATTAAAAAACTATTACGGGAGGTGCAGTTAGTTGATTGTTGGTGGGCTCACCCCCCTCGGATAAGGATTACAGCTTCTACTCAAGCCCGCATGAGAGGTACACTAGAATAGACTGCCTTTTCATTACCTACAACCACCTTACCCTACTCAAACAAGCAAGATATGGCCTGAACATTCCCCCTTCAGTTGATGCTCCAGTCACCGCTCACCCGCCCTACTCAGCAGTCCTGGAGACTTAATTAAGTGATCTTGACTGATTGTGTAAACACTGTCTCTACAAAAACCTCGTTGACTGACTATTTATCAGACAATGATATCCCTGAGACCTATCCCATCATGGTTTTGGGAGACGCATAATGTGTCGCCCGAGGACACTTTATTAAAAAGGCCAATTCCACCAAACTCAAAATGCTATATGAACAAATAGCTATCCTTGAACTAGAACATAAGCGATAGCTGAACCCTGATGATTTCCAGAGGCTTTTGAGTCTCAGTCTTAACCCATCAAGATCTCGAAAGCGCCTAAGTGCCCGGGACACGACTGTCTCCCCCTCCAATATTACAGGATATTCTAAGGATGCAGAAAAGGCATTTGCACTGGATTTTCCTCCTGGAAGTTCTAACACACATGAGCTTTGGCCCCTATACAGTGTTGTATTTACCGCAAAACATCCTAGGCGGATGCCTAGGGCGGCCCCCAAGCACTGGAAAAAAAAAACTAAAAAAAACTAAATAACCCGGCCCTTTAAAAAAAAAAAAAAAGACCGCTCTTGCAGGCAGAGACGGAGGTGAGAGGGGATCGGAAGATCCCCCCTCACCATCGCTCTGCCTGCCAGGCTGCACGGGGAGCCGAACAGGCAGCACATAGAAACCTCCGTGCTGCCTGTTCGGCCTGTTCGGCCACTAGCCACCAGGGAAAGGTAAGTGCTGATGGGAGTCAGAGTATGTGTGATGGGTGACAGTGTGTGTGACTGATTGTGATGGGAGTCAGAGGGTGTTTGATGGGAGACAGTGTGTGTGACTGAGTGTGATGGGAGTCAGAGTGTGTGTGATGGGAGACAGTGTGTGTGACTGAGTGTGATGGGAGTCAGAGTGTGTGTGATGGGAGACAGTGTGTGTGATGGGAGTAGGAGTGTGTGTGTGATGGGAGAATGAGCTTGATGTGAGTCTGAATGTTATGTGTGATGTGGGGGTCATGAAATGGAGGTGATGGGGCATGTCTTAGGTGTGTAACGTGGGTGTGCATCTTTGGTAGGGGGGTGCCCGGATTTGGTCTGCCTAGGGCAGCACAAAATTAAGATACACCACTGCCCCTATAAGTTGGCTTGTGTCTTGTCCCTGCACTCACGACCGTTGGCGACCCTTGGCTAGAATTAGGATTAATGAGGCATTATCTGAGGTGTTTACCATTTCTAATGGTACCTGCCAGGGATGTCCCCTAACTCCAATGCTTTTTATCCTCTCCTTAGAGCCCTTCCTAGAAGCGATACGCCACAATCCTGACATTGAGTAGTCTCCTTATAGCTGGCACTCACCACAAAGTTATGGGCTTTGTGGACAACCTTCTTTTTCTACTCACTAACCCCAGGGTCTCCCTTCCTATTCTTATACATGAGTTTCAATAATATAGGGAATTGGCTAATCTTAAAAAATAACTACAAATGCAGAAAGAAAAGTCCTGCGCTCACTCCCATCACTGGGCGGCTGCAATGACTACAGTACACATCAGCCCCAATATATAGTAAAAACCAAAGAACAACAAGTTACCTGTGCTCTCTCCTTTATCCCTATGTATTTTTAAAACACATAGAGGTTTTTTAGTTACCTCCAATGACCATGAGAGGATGAGCCCACCTGCCAACGTCAAGGCAGACCCCCCTAGGTGGGTCCTAACTCTAACCATTCACCTTGCTTCTTTGAGCCTCTGGCAAAAATCTCTAATGAGACAGAAAGGGGTATTTTTTATATACACCCATACACATTATTAACCCTTAATAGGGAACACATGGGATGGGCGGCTGCATTGTAACAAGGCTGAGTGATACAAAAAATGGATACAAATGCAGAAAGAAAAGTCCTGCGCTCACTCCCATCACTGGGCGGCTGCAATGACTACAGTACACATCAGCCCCAATATATAGTAAAAACCAAAGAAAAACAAGTTACCTGCGCTCTCTCCTTTATCCCTATGTATTTTTAAAACAAATGGAGATTTTTTAGTTACCTCCAATGGCCATGAGAGGGTGAGCCCACCTGCGTTGATGCCCATTGTCTAGCCAACATTGTCAGCAATTGGAGAGGTATGAGGGTTGAAATTTTAAATTGCATTTTTCTTTACATATTTTTATTCTATTTGAAATTTGGTTACATGGGCAAGTACTGTGGTTGCAATTTGGGTTCTCATAACCTTTATTTGCAAGTAACGTAATGTATAGGTTAAAACAAATGAAGTCCCAGAATATCCACCCAAGTCCCAAAAAATGAAATAGGAAAAAGAAAATAGAAAGGGGGAATGAGCAGACCGGAAAAGCTGCTAGTTATATTAAAGGTGGTTCCCAGTCCATCCTTGTTAAAATCTTGAAAATCTTGATAAATAATTGTGCACAATAAAGGAAAGTAACAATGAGTGGCAAAAAATGTAAATAAGAATTTAAAAATATAAAAATAAATGACAGAAAAGAGGGATTTTGAGAATTGTAGTGGATAATAATACAAATACATGGTACACATAGAAATATGCAGAATTTCAAAGATTCACCTGCTCTATATTGTAATGAGCAGGCATTGACCAGGCACATGTTAGTCAGTGCTCGTCTGAACTTAAGTAATAGCACCACATGAAAATGAAAAGTCTTCGAAGTAGGTCTCAACATAGGTGAAGTGGCAAAACAGCTTGCACAAAGCTTGTACAAAGTGGGCAGAGTTATCATTATGTCTGCTTTGCTTCAAGCAGTGCCTATAAAAGTGCATTGACTGCCTAATGGCCAGTCCTTCCCATCTGTGGGCGCTATGGATCAGCAGCTCCGTCATCACACTGCTAATCCATGGTCCTTACTTAAAATATGACCCATATTAAACCAAAACCATTGTAGAGTTTAAAATAAATAAGGTTACGTGTAAAGAGTGGTTTTATTGCATTAAACACTGATTTTTTTTATCAGATTCACAACAATTCTGGGGGTTTTATACACAAAAAAATCAATAGTGTCTTTAGCATCAGCCTCACATCTGAAGTTTTTTACATTGATTGATTTGAAAAAAAAACATAAGCAACAGCAGTATGCTGATATCTTGTCAATGACATCACAAGATTCTATGATGCCATGTAGTTTTGATTCAAATCATCACAAGTTCTGAGAGCGGTTAAGTTACAGGCTGATATATTATCAGACGTGATACATATATTGCAAGATGCCTAAAAGCCGAAGCTACAGCGTTCACACATCCAAACCTGATATGGAACATCGTATGATGATGAAGAGGAGCAGGGAGAGCAATGAAGAAGGAAGGGGAAGAAAAGAGAAGAGGAAGAAGGAATGTGAAAGAAGAGATCAGGGCAGCTGGAAGACGGTATGTAAAAGAAGAAGAGAAGAGGAAGAACAAGAAGAAGAAAATGAGAAAAGATATAAAACTGAAGAAGAGAGTAGACCAGGTACAGGATTTAGGAAACCAAGAAGTTGGTGATCAGTGTAAATGTTCACTTGTTCAATGCCATAGATAGTCTAGATCTAAGATGGTAGGACTAAGACTTTAAGTAGCAGTTATATGTATTTGGTATATGATTTAGTAATATGATGTTTTTTATTCAATAAGGAGGAAGTAAACACCATGATGTCGCTGGAACATCTGGGAAACCGACACCACTTTCAGCAGCATGCTTCAACTTTCATTCTGAGCTTGGAAGGGGCAATTTTGGAAAAGTGAGTAAACTATAATTTAGTATGGTATACCGGTGCATTTTTTGTGGTGGAAACTGGGGTCTAGTTAGGGAATGACATTGAAGTATAGTTTGCATACCTCTTCACTGAAACTATTTAGTGCATATATTCCTCTATGTCCATCTTTTTTTTGCATGTTCAGAATTTTCACTTGTATAAGCAGGGGCGGACTGACCATGAGGGCATTCAGGCACTGCCAGAAGAGGGCCCCGTCACTGACAAGGTTGTGCGATCGGGGTGGGGGTCACCAGGTCACATGACACAGTCACGCAACATCACGTGACCTTGTGCAGCACTGTGTGAGCTAGTGTTCACATCAGACTTCATTTTCAAACGCTGTCACATGCGTGACAAGCAGACATGACACTTGTGACAGGGCTCAGTAATGCAGACAGATGTGAGTGCAGCTCACACAGACCTACGTGCATGACATGACATTGCGCGATGACTTCATTTGACCCTGCAACCCCTGCAATGATGGTGATGGAGCAGATCCTCAGTGCAAAGATGAGGTAAATCCTGAATGCTGACTGGGTAGTGGGGGTGTCAGATTAGGAATTGTGTGGGTCAGATTAGTAAGTGTGGGGGTCTGATTGGGAAGTCTGGGAGTCAGATTGGCATGTTAGGGTTCACATTGGGAAGTAGGGGGGATATTAGCAAATATAATGTCAAACAGGGAAGAATGGGTCAGATTGAAAATATGGGGGTCATACCGGTAAGTAGAGGTCAAAATGGCAAATATGGGGATCATATTGGGAAGACGGCATCAGACTGGAAAATTTGGGAGTCAGATTTGTAAGAAGGGGTCAGATTGGCACCTTTGTGGTGAGATTGGTCACATTGGGTAGATGTGGGGCAGATTTGGAAGAAGGGGGAAGATTGTACTGTTTGGGGGTCAAATTACAAAAGGAGGGGGCAGATCTGAAAGTGTGGGGGTGTGATTGGAAAGATGGGGTGGGATTGTGAAGTGTGGGGTGAGATTGGGAAGAAGGGGGCAGAATGGCACATTTGGGAGTCAGATTGGGAAGTGGGGGTCAGATTGGCAAATATGAAGGTCATATTGGGAAGAAGTGGTCAGATTGGGAAGAAGAGGGTCAATGGTAATGCCTGAGGACACATTGTGTAGTGTGTGGCTTATTTGGAAGAAGGGGGCATATTGGCATATTTGGGGGGCAGATTTGGGTGGAGGGGGCTGATTTGGATGTTTGGGAGGATCGGTCAGATTGGCACATTTGGGGGGCAGATTGGTAAGTAGGGGTCATATTGGCAGGTCTGAAGTTTAGACAAAATTTGGGGGTCATACAGGGAAGAAGGGGCAGATTGGAAAGTTTGAATGCAGATTAACAAGTGTGGGTGTCAGTTTTTGATAAACGTGGCAAAATGGGAAGTGGGGGTCTGATTGGTAAATATGGTGGTCATACTGGGAAGAATGGGTCAGATTGGTAAGTAGGGGACATATTGGCAAATCTGGGGGTCAGATTTGGAAGTGTAAGGGGATGCATTGGCAAGTCTGGAGAGGATACATTGACAAGTGTATACATTACTGATAATTTTGCGATCTAATGCCATGTTTATACATTACTGCTGATTTTGCGATGATATGCCAAGTTTATACAGTGTGCCATGTTTTACTAAGTGTATGCTCTACATATCATTTAGACTGAGTGTGTTTGTATGTGTGTGATACTACGTTGTGAAACCAGCAGCATTGTGTGAGAGTGCAGGACTGGAAGAGAGCTGGCTTACAAGAGAGAGAGAGAGAGAGAGAACAGGGCAAGGCAAGAGAGAGCTGGCTTGTATTAGAGTAGGAGAGAGTGAGAGGTTGGGTGTGAGATGGCTTGGAAGAGTGAGAGTGGAACAGAGTGCAAGACTGGGAGAGAGATGGTTTGGAGGAGTGAGAGTGGCAGAGAGAGATGGCTTGGTTGAGTGAGAGTGGGAGAGAGTGCAGGGCCTTCTCCTCACATTCAACACTCTTTAGTCAGAGCCGCATAACTATGTATGGGGTATGTGTGTTGGGGGGGAGAAGGGGACAGCAATGTGTGTTTGTCATATGTGGCATGATAGAGAAATATGTATATACTTTCATTGGCATTATATAGAAATATTATGTATATATTTCTCATTGTCATGAAATAGAAAGATTTATGTATATTTTTATCATTGGTATGATATAGAAATATTATGTATATATGTCTCATTATCATGATATAGAAAGATTATATATCTATTTCTTACTGGCAAGATATAGAAAGACTATGGATAGATTTCTCACTAACAAAATAAAGAAAGATAATGGATATAGTTATCATTGATATGATAGAGCGATATAGATTATCGATATACTTACTTTGTGGGTGCTAAAGTTGAATTTAAAATGTATGTTTTAAAATATGGTTCTATTTATCCACCTTTTCAGTGTGAAATAGAAATGTGAATAAATAGAACCATTTTTTTTGGGGGGGGGGGGGGGCTTGCCATGGGAAATACATGGGGCGGTACAAGGGGGCCCCATGCCCATCTATTGCCCTGGGGCCCCATGAGAGGTCAGTCTACCCCTCTGGATACATTTATGATAGCACTCCAGAACAATGAAACTCACAATATAGGGTATTTAATAGGTCTTTGTATCTATTTGTGCAAATAAAATGCTTTAATATTCTTCTTTTTTTTTGTTTTGTTTAATCTTTATTGGTTATTTTTATAAAAAGAACAAATTCATACTTCACATTATTACAATCACATACACAAGAATTCTAAACTATTCCATCTATAATACAAATTATATTTCATATGTTTCACCAAAGCTGAGAGATAAGCGAGGATCTTTTTATAAGTCCAATTATTAGGAGTTGTATTTGGAGCGCCAAGGGAGAGGGAAGAAAAATTAAGAGAAAATAAAAAATAAAATACAGGATAAAGTGGAGTAGAAGAGTGAAAAGAGGCAGAGAGAGGGGGAAATAAAAAAAACGAATTTATGGCTCCCATTGTTCCCACCCCCCATCCTTGCTTAAAAATTCAATGTTCCTTTTATATACAAAGCAAGTCAAGATATACTGTTCTTTCATACTCAACAGTCCACATTCACAACTCCTCATACATACTTCTGAACTAAGGGGTGTAGAGGGGAGTCAGGCCGCGGTATCCCACAGCAGTGGTCAAAATGAGATTTCCATATATAACTAGGTGTTACAAACAACTCACTGAGTCTATGATATAGAACAAGTTTGTATCTCTGAATATGATATTACATTCACGGCAGACCATATTTTTTCATATATGACAGCTGTATCCTCGTTTTGAATAAAAAATTGTCTCTCAGCTTTGGCCTGGAACTCTATTTGGGTTTTAATCCCTGGCCATGATGGGAGGTCTACCCTTTTCCAAAATCTCGCAATACATAATGTAAAAGTCAGTAGAATGTATATACATAAAGAGTGGATAAACCTATCTGAAGTGGGGAGTTCAAAATGAAAAAGAAATGTTTGAGACTTTAATTCAAATGTATATCCACAAATGATGGAGAGGAGAGATGATATTTTTCTCTTGTATTGATCTAATTTTCTGTATTTCCACCACATGTGGTAATAATTGCCTGGTTCAGTCAAACATCTCCAACACAAATTGTTTGAAGCCTCTAGGAATTTAGCTAATCTGATCTAGATACCATTGGTGTAAGAGTTTGAAGAATTGTTCATGAAGGTTGACACAGTGCACCGCCCCTCTAGTATTCTTCCAGGTTTTAAACCATACCTGTGTTGGGAAGGTCAAATTAATTTCATCCTCCCAGAGCAGGAAGGTATTAGGTTACTAAATTAGTTCACTAGATTCGAAGAATCTAAGAATTCTAGAGATCATTTTATTTGTAGTCCTAGACGTAATTATTTTTCCCCATGCATCTGGTTCTACTAAGGTGTTTGAAAGCAAGAAGGACTTAACTCTAAGATAATTAAAGAGTTCCCTAGATGGAAGACCAAATTTGCTACAAATAGCTGGAAAGGGGGAAATAGTTCCACAAATGTACAAATCTTCAATATATATTATTCCCTTATTAATCCATACCTTCAGGTCTAAGTTATTCACACATATAGAAACAATATACAGTGCAGCTTTCTTAGATATTTCTTTGTTAATTTTCAAGGTTTTTTTAATACGAAAAATTTAGGTCATAAGGTCTTTAATTAACGATGATTTTAAAATCGATTTTTTTGTAGTATTTGGGTATTAACCAGCACAAGAGTGCGGGATCTGTGTTACTACAATTTACCCTTTCTAAATGGCATAAATAGTAATAAATTGGCCATACAGCCACTGAATATATTCCAGTTATTCCCAGTTCATAGCCACATTTTTAGCCACTTCAACAAAAATAATTGTCGCTCTTTGGCAGGGTGGATTTGATTTAAATAATGATTTACCTAACTATTCAGTGAGAATTGGTTGTAAAGAATCATTCATGTTGGTAGTTGTATTCTTTAATATTTTCAACCAGATGAAGATTTCATATTTAGAATAACCTGTCAGATTAGTAAAACAGCTACATCAGGACTGATTTAAGTTCAATAGGTGAATCACACATATTTGGAGCACTAATAAATAGACATGTGCATTCGTTTTCGGACTAATGCATTTTTGTCCGAAAATGGCATTTTTGTCCATTCGTCCGAAAAACGAATAACGAAAATGCTAAACTAACGAAAGCCAAATTAACCAATGATTAATAAACGAAAATCATTTGTCCATTCGTCGATTCATGCTATTGCTATTCTATAAACCGAAATAGAGTCCCGATTCATATGAATAGGTCAATTGACCTATTTGTATGAATGGGGACTCTATTTCGGTTTGTAGAAAGCCAATAGTATTACATGTATTCCATAAGCCAAAAATCTATAAACCGAACGACATTCGGGTTATAGACTTTCGGTTTATAGAATACATGTAATGCTATTGCTATTCTATAAACCGAAAGTCTAAAGAATTTCTTATGATTGGGGACTCTAGTTCGGTTTATAGAAAGCCAATAGCATTAGATGTATTCCATAACCCGAAATTCTATAAACCGAACAACGTGGTAAATGCTCTGTATCTTTGAGTTCATCTTTATGTCTATAACTATTTCATTCAGTAATAGACAAATAAAAGGGTTGGGCAGGTTGTGGGTAGGGGTACTTAGCACTTGGGTCCTCTGGTGAACATTACTGATGATATTGATGGATGACAGTTTCAACCAGGCACATGTTCAAAAGTATGCCAGGCCAGGGCAGTCTTTAATATTGATTGGAACCCTGGACCCTGCCACCACATGTATAATTGCAAAATGTATACCTTCAACTTATGCAACACTGCAATACAAGCCCTCAGTGCCTGTATTACGTAAGTATACAATGATATTAGAGAGCACTTACATATGGTAAGCAGCAATTGACATTAAAATCCAGCTATTACAGTAATGATATGTGGCACTGATATTATAATTATAAAATGCATATTTAATGTTTGTTGAGATATGTTAAAGAAAATGAAACAAATGACAGAATGTTTCTTAATAAAGATGTATTAATTTAACAAATCATTTTGCTGAAGTACACATAGAAACATAGAATGTGTCAGCAGATAAGAACCATTTGGTCCATCTAGTCTGCCCAATTTTTTGGAATACTTTTATTAGTCCCCCGTTCCCGGTCTTATAACTAGGATAGCCTTGTGTCTATCCCATGCATGCTTAAACTCCTTCACTGTGTTTGCCGCTACCACTTCTGGTGGAAGGCTATTCCATACATCCACTACCCTCTCAGTAGAGTAATACTTCCTGATATTACTTTTAAATCGTTGCCCCTCTAATTTAAGACTACGTCCTCTAGTTGAATAAAGAATGGTTACTCTCTCAAACTGTAAGACACAATAGAACTCAACCATTGCACTGCATGGTATTGTTTCATTTGATAACATGTCAACATAGAATATATAGAGTGGTTACTCTCTCAAACTGTAACTTTTTTTTAGCACCACAGGTCCCTCCCACTATCTCTCATCACACTCCGTCCAGCACTACTTACACCTCCCACCTCATTACCTTGCCCTTGGACTAGGTACTAATCCCTGGTGGTCTGGTGGGCTGCAGGGTTCTGTGCTTGCCGCAAACAGCACAAATGCCTTATCATGGGGTCACATGCTGCACAGGACATTAATGAATCAGAACATTGTGCTCGGACAATGTATCATTCACAGTTTTATAAAGCAGTGAAAAATAGCTTTAAACATATAAAAAGAAAACACATTTCTGGGTTTAGTCATGTTGTTAATATAAAATAGCAACAAGTGTTCTAATACATGTTAAAACATAACCTTTATTAGTTATTAACAATCTTAACCCCTTCACGACAATTCCCATACATGTATTGGCCCGCAATGCAATACGTTGCCTTTAACATGGCACAGTCACTGCATTTAGAACCATCATTGTTTTCCTGTAAGGTTTATAATTGAGGCTATACAGGAAAGCAAAAAATAAATAATCTACCAAAGTGGCCAACTCTGGAGTTAGGCTGCCGAAATGGTAACCTCAGTCCTCCACATACACTTCTAAGGGGATTACTTCAGTTTATTTTGGAGCTATTTTGAGAGGACCTCGGGTATATCAGAAACAGCCAAATTCCTCCCAAAATGGCCCAAGCATAAATGAAATAAAATAAGTAAAATAACGTATTATATATAGATAACAATAAAGTAAATGAATATAACATAATCTAAAATATACTGTTTTTAAATTTAGACATGCTGGTTCAAATATGTATCAGTAATAACTCATCATGTAAGAAGACACCCAACAATGTTGGTATTTATACCCTATTTCCCCTCCCTTTGTATAATCTCTCTTTCATGGGGAAATCGCAATATTGAGCAGCCAAATAGTTTATTTCTCCGCAATTCAGCTTTATGCCCCAATCTGGCCTGAATTTGGGCCATCTCACGGCATACTGAGTTGACTCTACTGTCTACTAAACATAACTATGTGTTCTATATCTCACTTTGGCCTCTTCTATTCCTTTTTGCCTATTTCAGGTGATGCTCGCCTCCACCAGAAACTCCAGGAAAATTGTTGCAGTGAAGATCATCAGAAGGAGAATCAATCACGATAATTCCAGCAGCTTAATGAAAGAGAGGAGAATCCTAGCTGTGGCTAATGGGAGCCTCTTTCTTTGTCACATGCATGCTGCTTTTCAATCTGAAGTATGCAGGGGTTTATCCATAATATTCATAGCTAGGACACTAGTGATGAAAAATGTTGGCATTACAGAAGAACATCTTGTTATTCAGGTTTATAGAATTATATTTGGCGGCACATCTTACTTTTATACAGTGTGAAGCCTTTTGAAAGGCCTGGTTAGTTTTTTTTTCTTTCGTAAAATTTTTTATTACAGTTTTACAATTCAACATTTATAACATATAACATTAATTTCAATAATATTATATCTTTGTATAAAACAGACAACATTTAAAATATATCACACAACATAACATATACCAACATAACATAATACAAACCAAACCTAGCCAGAGTTTCTTTTCCCTCAATTTCCTCCAGATGAGGGAGGAATAAGTTAATAAGGTGAGAGGGTATGACTTTAGAGAGGCCTCTCCAATCTATTCATCCCTCTTCTATATCTGTCCTAACATTCGGGGTTGTCATCTTTCCCTAATTAGTTATCTATTTATTCATTTATATATTTCTCCTATACAGCCCATCCAGAATTGGCTATTCTCCATATTAAGCTGATAGGAAATCTTTTGATTTCAATCTCTTTCATGTGGAAGTTTCTATCTTCTTCCATGATCTCGCAATTAGGGCTTTAGCTGCTATTAAAATATGTGTAATAATATAAGTGTCATTTATACTGGTTTTAGGCAATCCTAGGTGCAAGAGTGCAGTTGTCGGTCCTTGTGGGTACTAAATACCACCTAACTATCAACTTATATTGGAGTTCCATAATGTTTAAACAATAAATGTTTTTTTTTATCTATGGGATGATGTTAAGCCAGTCGGCAGGCAGAATTGCCGATCCAGTATCTATTTCCCATTTATTTATTAGGTTAGCTATCTGCCTAACCATTGTCAGAACTTCTTGTTCAAAAATATCTCCCTGTATCAAATCTTTATGGTTATTTACAGGATTCAATAATTCTTTCAAACCTCTTAATTCTTAATTAGATATTTAAATATATCCCTTGGGACTAATGTCTGAAATTATTTTATTTTCTTATCTAATAATTAATATATCTGAGAAACTATTTTCTATATTGTGATCCAAGAATCTAATATCGCAGCCTCTCCATATCTTTTTACACCACATTAGTCCATATTCTGATTTAAGGTTCTCCCAAAATCTGAGAATTGTTGCAGTGATATAGTTCTTTTTCCCAGGCCTATTAATAGAGGTCTTGAATTTTTGGGGTCTGTCCACAGTAGCATATATAAATCAGGTACCCCTATTTATCTCCATGATTCCTCCCCCTCTTTATTAAACCATTTGGAGAGATGTTTAAAAAGGGCCGCATTGTGATAATTTTTTATATAACCTCATAAAAAATACTGTAGAAACCATCCTGGCCTGGTGCTTTATTATTCTTAACTTTATCAATTGCAATCTTTACTTCTATTTCTGAGATGGGTTTATTTAGATCTTGTATCTGGTCATCTACTGGCTCAGGTAATTTGCATTTTTCCAAATACTCTTGAATTTGGTTTTCTTTCTTTATTTTTTATTTTTTAATATCTGGATATGGGATGAATATACTAGAGGGTTTTCTTTTTTCTATTAACCTTGAGAAAGATATATATCCGACAGGGATGCCCCTTCTATCTTTCTAGCCCGTGTGGCCATTTTAATTAGATGTCCTCTAAAGACACACTTAAATGTGCACCAGATCTTTTCATGTGGTATCTCAGGGGTCATGTTCTCTTTAAAGAAATATTCTGTCAATTCTTTGATGTATAGTCTATTTTCTTCAGTTTCTAATCATCTATTGTTCAGTCTCCATAATGTATAGGGTTCACTATATTGTCCCTCCCCTATTTGCCAGACTAGAGCATTATGATCTGCCCATGGTATCTCTCGAATGTCCACTTTATCAATTATTTTTAATAGATTTGGGTCTGATAGACACAGATCTATTCAGGAGAACGAGTTATGGACTCTTGACCAGTGCGAAAAATCATATGTATCTGGGTGAAAAGTCAGCCATACATCATGGACGCCATTTTTCTTTATGAACATCCTAACATTTTGGGCTTGTCTCATCACCCCCTGTAATAAAGTGGCATGCCTTGGTAGTTTTTTGTCTAAACTTGGCTCTATGACCATATTGAAATCCCCTGCCCAAATTATTGAGCACTTTTTCACCTTTTCCATTCTCTCTATTACTTGCGTTAATGTTTTCATTTGTGCATTGTTTGGGGCATATATATTAACCAAAGTAAATAATTGTTGTTATATTTAAGTATCCCTATGTTATATCTTGCTTCAGGGTCATTTTCCAGATATATGGTTTTAAATTGTAAGGCACTGGTTATCAGGATTGATACTTCCTTCTTCTTTTCATTCTCCAGGGAGGCTGAAGACACAATTCTGTATCCCCTAAATTTCATTTTTTTCAATATTTGCTATTTTCCAGTGGGTCTGAGACATACATATTTTTTTTCTTTTTTGAGTAGATCAGTGAGAATTGCTCTTTAATAAGGGGAATTCAAACCCTGAATGTTTAAAGACAAAAATATAATCATTATCTAACTTGTTTCCCATCTCCACCCTCTCCCATCACCCCCTCGATTGTATCATATCCCAGGAATACAAAAAAAAAATGTAATGTCATAAGATCAATTACAAAAACACACAACTAGGATTATCAACTGTCCCCCCCCCCCCCCCCCGTCTGAGGCCTTGGCAAATATGCCTCCGCCCTTCAGTGAGTAGAACTTATTGTACATACAGTGAAAAGGAAAGTTATAAAACCTTCCAGCTTCAGGGCATGTTGCGAGATACTTATTAAGCCTTCTAATACGGTTTAAAAGTATTAAGCATTTTTCTAACTTCTATGGGCCCAGACTCTGCAAAACTAGAAAGGGCTATAGTGGAGGGTAAAATAGTAGGACCAGGGAAGAAAGCTCTATTAAGCTATTAAATCATTGTGAGAGGGGGAGAGGAAGAAGAAAAAAAGTGAAACTAAGTTACTCAATATAAGAATAATCAAAGCAAGAATACAAAATAACATTAAATAAAAAAACATAATATTTTATCATGATATCAATATATACACTTTAATTTACATCAAGTTTTAGTTTCAGATCAACAACTCAAAGTTAGATGTCAAATTAAATATGAAGTGCAATACTCCTTTAACTATTACAAGATTCCAATGTGCTGTTCTTCAGCATATGATATTTTTGCACTCCCCGTTGCCACTAAATCACAATAATACATGGAGTATAAATACTTGAACTTTTGGCAGCATTTAATCTACCCCAATATGTGATTCATGATCACAACAGCCTCCTCTGGCTACAATATGTCTGTCTACAATCTGGTACTAAAGCCATACTCTCTTGCTTACCATATAAACACCTCATCCATACCTCCCTTCCACTAATATGGCCTCTTCCCACACCATTAACTCTATTACCTATATACTGTTAACTTGGGGGCTGTGTATCATGATTCATGCTGCTGTTTCTGTCATGTAAAATTTCCCAATTTGACATTACAGTTCCATGCATTCTTCGTGTTAGAGCACCTGGCAGGAAGAAACCTTCTATTTCATTTGCAACCCACCGGCTACCTGGAGATGAGTCGAGTTGTGTAAGTAATGGGGGGCAACGGGGAGCATCTTTTTTGTGTTGTGTTTAACCTGTTTGCAATGGTAGGATGCACTATGCTGTCCACAAAATCAGTGTGCCTTGCTGACCGTAAGACATACTTTAAAAAGATTTCTCCCATTAGAGATTGGTTGGAGAGTAATCCAATAGTAATCTCAGTTTGGGACCAAACCCCAGTGTCATTTTTCAATTGAGCTGCTCTTTTGTAATGTAAGATCCATTGCAAATATATGTGCATTAAGTGTGTATATATAATCCAGCATGAGCCTTATTGGCTCACAGATGAATATAGTAACTATTGAACTGAGGCCATTTTGTCCATTGCTGCATTTGTTTAATTATTTCAATTCGTATGAATAGAAATTACATCTATGTTCAATACATAATATAAATATGGGGAATTCAGATGATAGAGCCAAATTCCCACCGAATTTCATCTGAAAACTAACGGTAATGTCACCTAAGCTCAATAGTATAAGGTTAGGGAATTTGGATGAAAGAGAAAAATTTCATACACACCTTATACTATTGAACTAAGGCACAATTTTCATGAATGTTTGGATGACGTTCGGTCGTAAATCGATTATTTCATCCAAATTCTTATGCTATTGAACTTTGGTGAATTTTTCAATTGTATGAAATAGCAGCATTGTGAAAAATATACATAAAAAAATAAGTTACCACTAGGTTTGGCAAAACATTACGACAAAATTGTTGTATGAAACAAATTAAATACACCAGGTTTTCTGCTTTTTAAACATGTGTGCTTTTGAATTTTGGAATGGATACTGCAATACTACCCCAAAATGTGAGATAAGCAAACAAAATCAGTCTTTAAAAATTTGGAAACTTGGTTATGGTTTTTGCCCTCTAACACTCCAACAGCATGCCACACCAATATATGTGTGATATTTCTGTGATAGTTCCTGTAAATGTTTTAGAGGTTTTTCTATAGCAGCACCTGACCTGAGAAAGAAATCCTATGGCAGTGTTTGTGAAAAAAATACAGCAAAAAAAAACTACCTCTACCTAACTTTGGAAAAATGTTGTGGCAAAACTGCTATATAAATAGCTACCTCAAATGAAATCACCCAGGTTGTCTGCTTTACCAAGAATATATGCTTTGGTGGGGGCATTTTGGAATAAGTCACTGCAATACTACCCAAAATGTTACAAATAAATCTGTGAAAATTCCAAGTTTGGAAACAACAGAATGCTATTTAGAATTTGTGCCCTCTAACTCCCCAAAAGCATGGGGGCATTGGCATTTGTGAAAACATTTTGAAAAAATAAACTACCCATTACTTTGGCAAACATGTTCTGGCAAAATGGCTGCATGAAACATCTGAAAGTATTCCATATCAAATGCCATGTGCATTTAAAAAAGTTTATAGAATATTTGACACTAAAAACACAGCATAGCCTTGAAAATAGAAAACAAAACCTGCATCTTGGAAACATACGTTTAGATCTTCAGTAAGTAAGTGCCAAAACATAATGAAAACATTAAACGCGTTTAGTCTTTATCTTGTCTCACCGTTCCTGCTCTATGTTTTTTATCAACTGTCGTGAAGGACCAATACAATATTGATACATGTTTTCACCTTATGAACATCAAGCCTCTTTCTTTCGGGATGTTAAGCTGGCACTCCCTTCGTTTTTTCCTACCTGTGGTTATATGAAGTCAACCTATAGCTGGCATGACATCACCAGCATTGTTATACCACAAGAGCTGTTAGGACAGTATATAAAATTATGCTTTTTGGCCAGTTCTGGGCATATTACGTCAATACTATGGTGACTGGTGCAAGCTGCAGTTACAGTATGTACAGGAACATCTTATTATCATGGAGCAAATACATTGTGGTGTACTGAGGTAGTCCTGAATATGCATCAATTGGGCCGAATTGGGGGGGGGAGGGGTGAATTCCGCTGAACTTCAGCTATTCTATGTGACCAATTATGGATCAAATTTGTCAATTTCATCCCCCACCCCTCTTGCCAAATTCGGAGTGAACATTTGTGCCTTTGTGGTATAGTGAAAACTTCAGAGTACTTGGCTGGATAATTCATAGGATTCCTTCTATTTCTGATCAAAGAAGCCCTTGTTTTGTGAAGAAATGATAGTTGGTTTAGCTACACATGGGTTCCCTCATTATTTTCCCTGGTGCTGTTTTGAAGCTTAGTTGCATATTTTTTCAGATTAATGACATGCTAGAAGAAAAACTTTTGGAGATCAATTGTCTTATTTATGGCAGAATATTATTAGAAAATTTGTGAGTGCATAAGATACACATATATATAGTCATCATTGATGTGTTGTTTTTAAACTTTTCCCACATGTGATTCTGCGCTTCTCCAACTATATACCGATTTTCTACCTAAGTACATTGAGGAGCAATAGGAGCAGGCACGTTCATTAGTGTGGGTATTATTACATTTGAAAATTGGAGTGCCATATTTTGACACTTTTTTGCTTGCTTCTTGCTTTTCATGTGCACAATTTCTTTACACAGACACTATAGCATATGTGTGAGCTGATTTGGAGTACGATGGGCGGTTATAATTGACTATTTTGCTAGTTTATGGCAGACAGTAGAGCACTGAATCATGTGTAAACATCCTGTTATTTGAGGGGTATCATTCGTGTTCGTCCAGTGCACGTGTATTGTTCTGCGTGGAATCATCTATAAGAATATTCATTTTGTCTTTATGCCTGCGGCCTGCAGCTCTGCTTCTGGCTTATTTTGCTTTATTTATTAATATTCGCAGAGTACTGTTGCATTCAAAATGTTTTCTTTTCCACTGAATGCTATTTATTATACACTTTAGTTAGATTTTTCTGCGTTTTTTTTTACATTTTCTTGCTAATATGCATTCATAAATCTCTGCTGCTATGTTACCTCTTTTCTCGATTAGGTTTTATGCTGCAGAGATGGTTTGCGGCCTCCAGTTCCTGCACGCCCACGGGATCGTTCATCGGTCAGTAAAGTAGTGTTTTCTATAGGTCTCCTCTAGTTCTTTGTTAAGATCTATGCATGTTGCATGGTAGTGTCCCTACTCCTCACAACCTTACCTTCTTACATTGACATAATGTACTCTCAACCTACTCATCCAGAGATCTGAAACCGGAGAATATTGTCCTGGACAGCGAGGGACATGTGCGCATCATCGATTTCGGACTTGCTGAGGAAGGGATGTTCGACGGTGGAACAACAAGCGACATGGCAGGAACATTTAGATACATGGCTCCTGAGGTGAGAACTAAGTATAACATTTACAGCCGTAATATGTATCATAACAATAATTAACTCTGGCATATTACAGCTAAGCTGTGTCTATACACTGATTGATAACACTATCTAGTGAGGGATTCCCAAACCATGTTACAGATGTACTTGTAGAAGGTGTAACTTGTAGTTCTTGATGATTACATATAATGCAGCCTCCTTCATCTGCAACTTCTCAATCTTATTATAGCCCTCTGCTGCCTTCTTTGTCACTCTCTCTTTGGTCTAGTGTCCTCCACCCATCCTGACATGGGTCTAGCTCACTCTTCTCCTGCTTTCGTTCTCATAGAAATATATTTATGAACAACAACAATTAACAGAGAATTGAAGATTGAAGATACCACATGATTTAGAGTTCTAATTTACAGTGTTTTATGATTATGCAATAATTATATTAATTCTTATATATTCTCTTTACCAGATCTTGCTAAAAAAACCTTATTCGACACCGGTTGATTGGTGGTCCTTTGGCATTATCCTGCACCAGTTGTCAACGGGCAGATATCCCTTTTTTAATGGATACCGGGTGCAGGAAGTCTTTAAATCAATAATTAAGGACAGGCCCAAATTCCCCAAGTGCATTGGTGGTGATGTCAAACACATCTTAAAAAAAGTGAGTATGAAAAGTATATAGTTAGAAGACCATTTAAACTGTATACCATCTATATTGTAAAAAGAGAAATCAGTAAGTTTTGGGCACCTTCTCAACTAAAATGTTGACACTCAAGTCAAGGGGTCGGTGTGGGCTCGCATTTGAAGTGCTCAGCTACACTCACCTTCTTAACATATACAAAGAAGGAAGGGTATAAGCAAAGAGGGAGATGGTGATGGCTGGTTGGTGCAGGCGTCAGCAGCAGAGCGGGGCTTTGGTCCATGATGTCGATGCCCCCTTCTCTGCCTCTAGTGAGTGGTGTGTGTTTGGAGGGTGCGGCCTGTGATTTCTTGTTTGATATCACTCCGAACAGCCCATATAAAAGCCCCAGACTGCTCTAATGCTGGTGCTCGGTTATTGATCCATCCTGCTACTGACCAGTTGTCCCTTACTGTGCTTTTGACCTCTCCTCTGCCTGCTCCATACCCTGGTGACCTGGATTGTTTTGACCATGCTATTTTCCTATTTCCTATCATTGTGACCCGGACTGCCTATTGACCACTCCTTTGCCAGCCTCCTACCATTGCTACCCAGACTGCCTACTGACCACTCCTTTGCCAGCCTCCTACCATTGTGACCAGAACTGCCTATAAACTACTCCTTGTCTACCTCATATCATTGTGACCCGATTGCCTATTGACCTCTCCTTTGCCTGCCTCATACCTTTGTGACCTCGGATTGCCTTATTACTACGTTTTGTATGTTGCCTCACCTTGTGACCCTGGATTGTCTTGTGGACTACTCTGTATCTGCAGTGTGCCCCTGCGTACTCAGTTCTGTTCCTGACCATTCAGCGTGCGCTACTGTTGATCTCCTGTGAGTACTACAGTCTGTTATCCTGTGTACTTGCCTGCATTACGAACACCTATCCATTGGACCCCCATATTGGGGCATTACAGGATGCTTTTTGTTTTGCTTCTCTTCTCCTATTTTAGGTGCCCGACCATTTGTGCTCTGTCCTCAGTTTCCTTCAAGCTTGCTGTCTATGCAATCCTGTTACAGTTAATTCCTGTGTGTCTTTTAGTGTCTGTCCTTTGGATTCTGTTATTATTTTAGGCATGTTTTAGAGTTAGGGACTTGCCAGTTGGTGGTGGTACCTCGATGTGGTTGGAAAGCTTATCATCATCATTTGGTCAAGTAGAGTTGTAGGCTTGTCCCTGTATCCATGTTTGGTTGTATGTTCTCTTGTGTTCCTTCTATTTAGCCCTGGCCTCTCGTAGTTATATATGTCTGTGTGTGCTTTTAAGTTTTGTTATCATGTCCTTTGCCTGTGCCCTCTCTGTTGCTATGTTATTATTTTTAACCCCATTGACCTGAATTGTTTATCCTTAATTTGGTATTTACTCTTCCCTGGTCATGTTTGCTTGCGTCCTGCTACAGTCTCTCCTTGACCCTGTCTTAGTTTGGTTTCCGCTATCACTCACTGCTCTTCTCGCTTGTCCTGTCAGAGTTATTTTGTGCCTGCTTCAGGATGTCTGCCGGGTTTCTTTAGCTCCTAGTCTTAGCTTTACTGGATACAGAAGTTGATTCCACTGGGCCTTTGGTATGTGAAGGAACCTCTTGCTTGTCTATGGAAACAGATTAGAACCCTTAACTATGTGGATTGGGCTGCTTCAGTGCTGACATCAGCAGATCGCAGGTCCTGATATGTACAGCCAGAGGTGAGGGCTGTGTAGTGGCTATCTTGGACTAATTACCTAGATTGAGTTGATTGAGTTCTGGATGACAAGCTGACATGTCGCAAGTCTCTTCTGTTGTATTAAGATCCCCATCCTTCTAGATATGCTCTCTACTATAGGTAAACACCTTAGGGTGTAATGCACAGGCTTTATTTTCATAGCAGTTTGTATGCAACATATCGATATATTTGCAGGCACTATAATGCACCATTATACAGGAGTAATTTTCACATGGGTTTAATGCATTTGTTTACGCTGTATACATGATTCTGTAGTATATTGTTTACGCTGTATACATGATTCTGCAGTATATTGTTTACGTTGTATACATGTTTCTGCAGTATACTCCAAATCCCAGTTTATTGATCCATCTCTTTTCCCACTACCTTTATTTTATTACACTCATTTAAACCATCTCCTCCCGCACTTTATTAATTTCTCTTTCTTTATTTTCTCTTCGCCTCACCCTTTCTATTTCTTCTTCTCTTCTTTTCTTTTTTTTTAAACTTTCTTATCACAACCTTTCCACATGGACGAGCTTTATGCCTGCAATTACAACTTTGCTGACGTTATTGCTGATAGTTGAACCGTACTCTGTTACCCATATTACACTGATTGGTGTAAAGTTTTTATTTCTTTATGTATTTATCATTGAAAATGGCACAGGGCATCAGTACCTTTCATCACTGGATTGGTTTAACTAATTGCAGATCCACACCTATTAGACAGGCATAAAACTTCATAGCCATTCCATATGTCATTAGGGGTCCTGTTTAAAACAGTTTTTAGTGTATTTAAATAGAAGAAATAATGTGGTTGTTCTTTTCAGCTTCTTAGGAAAGATCCAGACCACCGCCTTGGGGTGCAAGGGAACATCAGAGAGCACCCATTCTTTCAAGACATCAACTGGGTGGAATTGGAAGATGGAAAACTGGAACCTCCTTTTAAACCCAGTGTAGTAAGTACATGCTACTATATATGCTGCAAGATATTAAATAGCATTGTTTCTTTATTAGAATAATTAGTATCAGTGCTGAATTCATATATTCAAAAGCCCAATGGTATCATCCTCCTTTAGGGCTAGTACCTCATTATCCCAGGTTGCATCTCCAGGTACTTTGATCTATGCACATGTATTTTACTGGTTCATGGAACTGATAATCTACATCCCATCCCAAATCTCTCATGATCCTCTCTTTTTGGGAGCATTGTGGAGGATAATGGCCCTGAGTCCTCCAATGACAAATAATTATTGTAACGGGACGGCTACCCAAGGCGGTAGCACCTTCATCCGTTGTAGGAAATCATCTTCTTGGCCCTGATTAAAGTTCAGCATCCACCCAGCAAGTCTTTCTGGAACCTTGCTCTTTGTACCCAAATAGCAGACTGGACCACTAGCAGTTAGGTACAATAAGAATGAACAATATTTATTTGTCAAACAGCATAGACTTATATGCACACAGATATGACATCAACTAGGGGAGAGGCACAGGGAACTAATTATAACATGTAAGCATATAACAATAGAAAACCTAACATAAAACAGGTAATTTAATACAGGACAACGTTACATAAAATAAACATGTCATCTTTAGATCCAGACCTCCAGACTACAAGGGACAATAGATGGTTCAGAGGATAGTAAACATTTAGTGATTGGATATACACATTTCAACACTAACATTTAATGACATGTCTTAACCTGGGGGAAATACAATGAATAGAGCAAAGGCTTGGTTCCAAGGTCCACATCCTGGCTGACATCCTGAGTGAGCTTGTGTTGAAGACCACCTGTATTGAAGCAGTGTGTCACTGATGGCCCCAAAGTCTGTATCCCCAAATATAGCATATCCAAAGAAAGGGTCCGTAGTCCACAGGGAGGTGTTTGGACATCAGGACCCTCCAAGAACCCCAGTCACGCAGACTGTCATGATTCACTTGACAATTATAATGTATTATTGTATATCCAGTGCATTTCTTGGATAAGTGCTGGAAACTGGGCCCACTGGATGGAAAGAAAAAAAATTGATATATTAGAGAGTGATCCAGAAGTTGTGGAGATGTACATGAAAGGCATTGGAAAGTGGTACGTGACATTATGTCCCCCTTATCCATTCAGTGACAAAGGCGGTGTCTGAAGGCCTGTTTGAGAGGTTCATTCCTCTCAAACGGCATAGTCCTTAAACAGCACCACTTTGGTTTGCTTACTCGAAGGCCTTGAAGTATCTGTGGCCATTTTAGAGGTGCATTCATCTCAAACTGCATAGTCCTTCACCAGCACCAATTTGGTTTGATTACTCTTTGGAACTATTCATTTAATTTAATTTAGCAATGGGACAGTTTCTGATACAATTTGCCGTGAGAAAAACAAAACAGGCATAGCAACTGCGACCAGGCCTGCCACTCCAGGAGCCTGGGTGACCCCTGCTGCTGCCTCCTTAAAATCGACTAACTGCAGGTGACACTCATTGAGTTCGAACCCTACAAAACATGGAGTGTCAACTGGATGTGTGTGTATCCTTCCACCCTCAAATGATGACATTAGCATGCCACCTTGTGATCGCACACTAAGCACAGGAGGATGCCAGCATCATCAATCGGGATTAATGTGTGCTCATCCACTTTGACATTTGTCTTGCCTGAACAATCAGTCCCCTTCAGTTATGATGTCTCTTGGACTCTTTGCCAAAAAATATGTAAATTATATGTATTTGCCTAGCTGAAAGTGAACACAAGTTTTGCAAATAAAAGTTTTACTATAAAATGGATTACATACACACTTTCTTTTTCATTTTGTTATTATATGAAATTTGTATTTGCTTCTTTGCTGAAATCAGTTAATGTTCTCTCTTTTTTAGCCACCAGATGATGATGTGATGGGGTGCCTTACAAAGCCTGCATCCTGGAAGAAAGACATAAAATGCAAAGAAAAGGACCACCAATTAATCCCGGACTTTTCCTTTCAAGACCCAAATTGGTGTCTTGAATTTCAATAATTTTAAAAATATATAAAAACATAAAAATATAATAATTATAATAATAATAATTAATTATATTAATTATAAATATAGATAAGTAGATAACTAGGATAAGTAGTTGCATTACATGCATCACATTAGACTAGATCTTAATGGCAGTGTAAGATACTTTAAAAGGAAATACATACATAATTGAACTTTTTCTGGGCTTGGAGAGAGAGGGTAACATATTGCACACCACTTGGTAGCTAGGCATCTTATTCATTAAAGGATTACTAAAATAAGGGATCATTCATTGAATGTCCTAACGGTTTGACAGCAATATCCTGTTTTTCTTCTTAAAGTGTTGATTTCTAGGTATTTGGTGCGGCTCAGTATGTCTCCTTAACCCATTTTTTTGAGGACATCTCTTATCTTTCTCTCTTACGAGTTCTTTTCTCGGTTCTAGAGCTATTGCATCTAATTTTAAGCATAATGCAATTTGGTCTTCTAAACCTTAAGAAAGGTCATGATAAGTCAACGCATCCTTGAACTATCATGATCTTTCTAAGACCACATCCTTGACCACAAAATCTCTTTTTCCTGGCTCTATATTCTTGCGATAACCAATTTAGTAGCTAAAAACATCTGGTTAAACAATTCTATTCTTTCTTTGCTTTTGTTTTCTAAATTTAGGAGTAACATGGCAGTTTGTGGAATGCAAGGGAGACTTATTCCCAAGATTTCATTAATTACCTTAAAGACTTGTTTCCAACAGTTTATTACCTTTTCACATTTCCACCATATGTGGTACATCTTGCCCTGGTTTTTTTCACAGCTCCAACAGACATTTTGTATGTTGTGTATCTTTTGTAACTTTTGAGGAACCATATACCACATATTTATGATCTTAAACTGTATTTCATGCAGTGTGTCACCTTTGTTGTGTTAATCCAGGCTTGCGCCCAAGTGTCATCCATAATAATCATTCTAATCCTTCTTGCCCAGCTGTCTCTGACTTTGGGAACACCCTGTGCTTCAAGATCCTCCATCGCTTCCACACATTTATTCAGTATTCTATTTTTAGCTTTTAAATCAAATAAAGAGTTCCATCTTGGACTATTACCATTAGCTATCGATCCACAGTTGTCTTTCAAGTAATGTTTCAGGCGCGTGTATGTACATTCATGCTTAGCCGCTATGCCATATTCGTCTACTAGTTGATTAAAGGATTTCGTATTGCAATCTTCTACTAGATAAAGAATCCTCCCAATTCCCCTTTCGGTCCATTCTCTAAGATCTATCTCCTGTATGTATGTAATTCTAATGCCTCTATGCTTCTATTGGGGCTATCTCCAGTATTTTCCTGGTGACAATAAATTTATTTTTGCATTTTGCCCAAAAACCCATAAGATGTTTTATTATATCAGTAGCCATTTTTTCCGCTACTTTTTTTTTCTTTTCTGCTGAAAAACACAAATGCTGAAGACAAACAACCGTCTTTTACTTTCAATCATTCCTTTTCTAGATTGCTAGTAATTCATTCTAGAAGTCTCCTGTACATTTTCCGCGTCATCTCTCTATATAGTCCTGCATTGCTATTTGTATACCTCGTTATTCAGTGGGCTGAGGCAAATCAGAGAAAAGATACAAAACCATCTTTTTATTGATTGTTTCTGAATAAGTTGTGACTTGAGGTATATTTGCATGGTATGTAAATCCATGATCCACTTCTCATCTCTATGGTATTTAGGGAGCGTTATCTTCTGGTTTGGATTCACCTGTCTTTCTTGGCTATGAATCTCTGATCTCTATATTTATTTTCCTATTAGGATCTTTTAAGGATGAATCTTGTGTTATTCCTCATTGGGCAAGTTAAGTGTACATAAGACTCTAGTGAATAAGATACCAAGCAGTGCTGTAGAATTACAGGCTGTTCAGTTGCCAAATACTAGCTTTTTAATGTGAAACCCCTCTTGAACTATGTTCGCTCTAAGCGATTGTTGAATGACAACTTCAGCACAGAAAAAGTTTAAAATGTTATCTATTTCCATATCCCATAAGGAAATCAGTAAAATAGTTAGAATTTTCCTAAATTAGAATTATTTGTTATAATATTAGGCTAACAACAGTATGGCCATATAATGTGACTAAATCCCCATTGTTTAACTTCAGTTAGATGTTTTAAACAGCAGTTTTTAAACCCATTGCTTGTGTTGTGTGGATATGCCCTGATTCCCATCTATATTGTGTATAATGACTACATAAATCAGGCACCACAATAAAAGCGTCCCTTCACCACACACAGGTATCTCATTATAGGTGTCCAAAGAGGACTTTTAATAAAAGGAGAGTCTCAGACTGACTCAGGCCCCAGGTAAAAAGTAAGGTTAGGTTAGGTTAGGTTAGGGCCTCGCCTAAAGTGGGGTACTTTGACGTAGTGGCGAGCTAAGCAGGATATGGCCATATAAATTGTTTTTTGAATTGTGGTTGTCAGTGAAGGTGATTAAGGCAAGCAATCATCTGTATCTTGTTGCCTAATTGACAAGTGACCCTCAAATAATCTACCATTAATAATGATAAACTTCAACAACTTGACTAACTTTCCAGTTCAGTCTGTTTATTTCTGTAGATCACTTGCAGTTCACTTGTTTTAATTGTGGATTGGTACTCTCATGGTTTATTTATATTAAGAGACTCCTTCTTTAAATCACCTTGATCATACTCATATCCGTTGTTTAAATACAACTTTTTGAAGTTTTTGATTTATACTATTTGATTTATAATATAATCTCTGATGTTTTAGGTTTATTGTTAGTTATCGTGGATAACAATGTTTTTAAAACAGGAAGGGGTTATGGTGGGTGAATAGTAAAGGTCAATGAATGCAAAGGAGTTACAAAGAAGTGTGCTACACTCTTTTGTTAAATTAAATAATTTGTTTCATTTGCCATGATAAGCAATGTGTGCAATAATAATAAACATTCACTTAAATGAGTCTATCAAAACAAATAAATAAATAACATAACCCCTTCACGACAATGCCTTACATGGATGAGCTCCCAATGTAAGGGTTGCATTTAAAATAGCACATTCGCGGCATTTTTCCCCCTGATTTGTGCTATTTTAATCCTTCCTGGAAGCTTCCTGAATGAATGTTGTCAAGCAAAGTCAAAAATATGGATTTTATTCCGAAAAACTGACAATGTTTCTACCCGATGGGTCTTTCTCAAGCCAACTTTAGAAAGATCCATCGGGTCGAAACGTTGCCAGTTTTTCAGAGTAAAATCCATTTCACCTCGACAGTGCTGAGCCTCCTATTTTTATTTATAATTTGGAGGACTGGTATAGATTCTCTCTCGTGCACTGTACCATTCTGCTGCTGCCTTTACCACATTTATTGAGTGTCCTTTTTCAAAAAATACTATTTGTTTTTTTTTTTCCCTACAGTTGTCCTTTAAAATCTGCATAGACCATAAAAGTCCAGCTACTGTTCCAACACCTAAGCCTCTGTTGGGGGAATTTGGGCAATATGTAGATTCAAGTTTATATGTCTTTGGAATTGGCAGGGTGAAAGGTAAGTAGCCAATTAGAGTGAAACACATCAATAAACAATTTTTGATAATCAAATTATAATGCTAATATATATTCATAAACCGAAAACTTTTCTGTAAGATTAATATTAGTATACTCGTTAAAATCAAACTTATTGAGAGGTTAAAAGGTCACTATTTGATTTATAATATAATCTCTGATGTATTAGGTACATTGTTACTTATAGTGGATGACAATAGTTGTATATATTTCACTGACTAGCAGCACTGTTATCTAGTGCCTGATGGAACTGCTTTTTGCTGATAACTTGCTCCTGAATGTGTAGAGTTATGGAGGGTTCGCACATTAAATCCACCACCGTATCACCATGGCCATCTCAAAGACAAGTTAAGCTCATGAATGAAAGTGGCACTGTTATAAATATTATATGTACAGTAATTAATATGCCACACAGCAGTTTAAATGACAAGAGTATTAAACATATCCAGTCCCAGGGACACTCACTAAATTATATGATATTGCACTAGTTGAGTGACTGTCACAACCCAATGTCATTGAGGAGCCTCGTGCTTGGCATGATGTGAGGTATGATTGCATTCCATGATGCAAAGCTCAGGACTAAATTGTAACACAGACTGGGCTGGTTTGCACCACAGACTGAAACCGGCAAAGACAGGGCCAGGCAGTCACCTGAGGCTGGGCAGGTGCTGCTCACTGGGTGGATACTCACACAGAATAGGTTGGTAGCTCTATATTTGATTTGGACACAAAGCTGTGTAGCACCCCACCCAGGGGGCCTTTGTGTGGACCCACCAATATTGGGGTACTTAGAAAATGGTGGTGGGCTAAGCACTTCAGCATAACACTGTATTAAATATGGTGGTTTAGAGTTATCCTCCCCCATTTCCTTGTTTCTATATTTATTTAAATAATCTGGAGTATCTGTCACATAAATGTCTGATAAAGGTCTTCATCTTATAACAAGTGCTGCCCAAATTTTACAAAGTCTATACAATCATAGAGAGCATTTCAGGTTTAATTAAACTAGGTTTTTTTTACATTTGTTTTACCTTAAACCTATTCTGTCTAACAAGTACATTTCTTACATAATAGGAGACCATGAGAAGAGATGGAAGCACCAAAGGTTCTTTCTAGCGGTTCCAAGAGGAGGCATGCTGTTAAATTAAGTCACATCCATAGCCCCCAGCAGACAAATTCCATTTGTATGCAGTAGGGGCACCATAGACCGCGTCTACAGTGCACACTTACAAATAAATCTTTTCTATTATGTTGTGAAATAAAAGGTTGAAAAAACTGAAAAGAAGTGATTATTTTATACAATATTGAAGATATGTCCATAATATATATATAATAATATTAAGCCACTGTACTTAAAGTTATTAAAGACAGCAGTCATTACCGTGTTTGTTGACAGATATTGTGTAATGAACTGAAAGTATTTAAAGTATATGTACACCATTCTGTCATCTGCATTATACACTAATCAAATTATTTTGGATTATACCCCGTAATGTGTGCCGAGGCGGTATTGACACAGGACGGACCTAGTCGGTCCTGTGTCAAAACGAGCACTGGAAGCAGAGTTTTTCCGCTTTCAGTGCTCAAGCGGCATTGTAACGATGCTTCCGTGTGGAAGCATCATACAATACTAAAAAAAATGCATGTCGGCATTTCAATAGCTCCGGAGAGCGATAGAAATGCCGGTTTTAAAGTGCCTTTAAAACGCGGGCATTTCAAAAACTAGCATAGGAAGCAAATTTTTCGCTTCCTATGCTCAGAACGTGTTTCTGATTGTCTCGCAAGTCGAGGCAATCAGTAACACAAAAAAAAAAAATGCACGATGCACGAAGGGCAAGAGCACAGGAGGCAATCAGCAGGCACACTGACATGCAGTGGGAATGCTCTGCTGAGCATCCCCACTGACTGGTCAGATCAATATTAACCCTATATTGATCTGACCAGTTATGATCTGCCTCCCTCTTCTCACATTTTTTTTAGTGAGGGAGAGAGACAGATCAAAGTTATAAAAGTAAGTAAAAGTAAAAAAAAAAACAATAAATACACAACACACGAATAATAAAACATAAAAAAAAAATTATTAAAGCAATTCTATGCGTTTAACCCCTTCCCTGCCACTGATCTTGCGTAAGCAGTGATCGTGCACATCAGCGCATTTATTTTTGCTGTTTGTGCATTTTTTAGGGGTTAATTTTTTTTGTACTGAAATTTATTACAGTACTACAAAGGCTCTTCTAAGAGTTATTAACCCCTTCTTTGCCGTCGATCACTGCTTACGCAATGATATTGACGCCAAAGCAATTTTTATCTGTCTACATATTTTATTTTATTTTTTACACATACCCGCTAGGGGATTACATGTAAAGTAAAAATATTTGAGTTTTTTTTTTAAAGCTGCCTGAGCGCATAGTGATCAGTAACAGCGAATTAGTGGCAAAGGCAGTTTGGTGATTTCTCAATTAAGCTCACCATTTGCCCTGGTCAGATCAAAATTGGTCGGATCAATATTCACAAATATTGATCTGCCTCCCTCTCCTCACTTACATTTTTGTGACGGAAAGAGAAAGATCAGTATTAGTGATATAAAATAACATTATAAAATTGGCAGGTTTTATGAAAGTCTTTCACTGTGTATTAACCCCTTCCCTGCCATTCATCACTGTATAAGCAGTAATCTTGCACAGCAACAGTATGTTTTGCTGTCTGCACTGTTTTATGGATTAATTTCTTTGTACTGTAAAGTATTACAGTACTAGATAGGCTCTTCTAAGAGCTATTAACCCCTTCTTTGCTCGAGATCACTGCTTACGCACTGATTCTAGCCAAAAAACAAACCAACAAACCTATGCATGGGTGGTATCCCTGTACTCGGGAGATGTTTCTGAACACATATTGGGTTGTTGTTTGGCAATGACATATACCAGAATCTGTGAATTCATGCCTGAAGTAAAATGTATGTGGAAAAAAAACTCCCAAAAAAATACTACCACAAACTTTTACAAAGGCTGGTGGTAGAATTAGTACCTATGCAGTATTAAAATACCACCATTTTAAATACCCTAGGATGTCTAGTTTTCCAAAATATATGGTTTTATGGGGTAAAATACTTTGACAGTCTTCAAAAGTGGCCCAAATGGAACATGGGCGCAGGCTGACTACATGTCAAAATTCCAAGTTGGAAATGCACCCCCCTAAACGTTGCCTTTTAGCCCCTAAACAACCCAACAAACCTATGCACTCAGAAGATGTTTCTGAACACATATTGGGGTGTTGTTTTACACTGACACATAACAGGATCTGTGAATTCATGCTCGAAGTACAATGTATGTGGAAACAAAACATTAAAACATTACTAACCTAAAATTTGACAAAGGCTGGTGGTAGAATTAGTGCATGGAAAGTGTTAAAATACTATCATTTGAAATACCCTAGGGTGTCTAGTTTGCTAAAATGTATGCGCACCTCTCAAATGTGGCCTTTTAACCCCCAAATAATCTAACTAACCTACACATGGGTGGTAACCCTGTACTCAGGAGATGTTGCTGAACACATATTAAGGTGTTGTTTGGCACTGACACATAATAGGATCTGTGAATTCATGCCCGAAGTACAATGAATGTGAAAAAAAATTACTATCCATAACATTGACATAGGCTGGTGGTAGAATTAGTACATGGAAAGTGTTAAAATACTACCATTTGAAATACCCTAGGGTGTATAGTTTTAAAAGATATATGGCTTTGTGGGGTAGAATACACTTTCTGGCTTCAACTATTTCCCAAATTGGACAATGGCACAAGTTTTCTGCATGTCAGAATTCCAAGTTGGAAAACCAAAATGTGCACCCCCTAAATGTGGCCTTTTAGCCCCAAAACAAACAAACAAACCTATGCATGGGTGGTATCCCTGTACTCAGGAGATGTTGCTGAACACATATTGAGGTGTTATTTGGAAATACACCTTCACATTTTAAGGTAATGTTTACCTAAATTGCAATCTATGTGAAAAATTAAAAAAAAAGATTTTTTCCTGCAAACTTTGGCAAAGATTGGTGGTAAAATGGCTACATGAAATGTGTCAAAATACCCCAAGTTAAATGCCCTGAGTGGTCTAGTTTTCAAAAATATGTTGGGGGTCATTTATGGATTTAGTACAGAAATCAGTGTTACAATGTCACTATCGCTGATTTTGAAAAAAAGGATTTTAAAATAGCTTTGCACTACTTATAGTTCTGGCCCTGTAACATGAATAAAAAAAGCACAAAAACATAAAACATGGGCTATTTCTGAACTCAGGACTTATATTAGAAACTATATAGTAGTGTTTTTTTGTTGTCTCTTGTACATGAATATACGATTTTTCAAATAAAAGTAATAAAAACAATTTTGGAAATTGTTTTGCCATATTTTATTATTTTTTTTACATCAAATTATATGCTATTATCAAAATAATGGTATCAAAATAAAGCCCTTCTTATAACGATAAAAACGATATATTGTTTGTGCGGGTACACTTAATGAGACAGAAATTAATTACAGCAAAACACAAACACCTCAGAAATGTTAAAACAGCCCATGTCACCAAGCGTCAGACAAGCCAAAAAAGTCATGTCACTAAGGGGTTAAATACTTTAAAGCTGTTGTTATTTTGTCCCAGCTTTCAACCAAATTCTAGTGATCTTAGTGGAAAGAACATAAAATACAAGTTGCAAACCTCATATATGTGAGTAAATGAAGAGATATACAAATATTGACATGTTAGTACATACATGTGTTTATATAATTATGTGCTTTAATGTACAAGCCAAAAAAGTCATGTCACTAAGGGGATACACTAAAGCACACCATCACCATAACATACGCATGTAAATAAATGCAGGTACAAATAATACAAAAGGATATGATATGTCACCTTACAGTTTCTGAAAACTTTGTGTCACCTGTAATGTTACTACAGAAATCTTTGCAAGAGGCGGATATACTCACACACCTTAGTATCAGAGCATTTAATCCCTTGCTGACATTGGACTGACTAGGTCCGCCCTGTCTGGCAAAGCGTTGCCGACATTGGCTGACCTAGTCCATCCTGCGGTTAAATGAGCAGTGTCTGCTATCACAGACCACAACAGAGTGATTCACAGGCACCATATTGGTGCTGCTGCCCTCTTGTGGGTAAAGCGTCGGAAGTGAAAATAAATTCACTTCCGTCTCTCTGATGTTGTTGCTAGACATCCCCTAGAGCCAGTCAGCAGCATTGCAATGTAAAAAAGCTAAAAATCTAGGGTTAGTGTTAGAATAATGTTTAGAGTCACAATTAAATTAGGGTTAGCATATTGGTTAGGATTAGTGTTGAGCGAACCCGAACCGCAAAGTTCGGGTTCATACCGAACACTATGATTTTTGGACCCCGGAACCGAACACGGACATACCACTGTATGTCTGGGTTGGAGTTCAGGGTTCGGTGATTAATAGCTGTCCAGTCATTAGTAAAATACCCCCCCCCCCGCCCTTGTCTCCACCCATTGTGGGGACCCTAATAAGAATTGGGGGACCTAGTGTTTCCCCCCGGTTCCCACCAATGGCCGGCAGGTGGGGACCCTAATAAGAATGAGGGGGGGGGACCTAGTGTGCCGGCATGTGGGGACCCTATATAGAATGAGGGGTTGGACCTAGCACTATGCCGAACACTATGCCTGTGGGTGGGAACCCTAAAAAGAATGAGGGGGGGACCTAGTGTCACCCCCCGGTCCCCACCCATGGCCGGCAGGCGGGACCCTAATAAGAATGAGGGGGGGGACCTAGTGTGCCGGCAGGTGGGGACCCTATAAATAATGAGGGGTTGGACCTAGTGTGTCCCTCCCGGTCCCCAACCATGGCCGGCGGGTGGGGACCCTATAAAGAATGAGGGGGGGGACCTAGTGTCCCCCCCGGTCCCCACCCATGGCATGTGGGTGGGGACCCTAATAAGAATGAGGGGGGACCTAGTGTCCGCCCCGGTCTCCACCCATGGCCGGCAGGCGGGGACCCTAATAAGAATGAGGGGGGGGGGGGACCTAGTGTGCCGGCAGGTGGGGACCCTATAAATAATGATGGGTTGGACCTAGTGTGTCCCTCCTGGTCCCCACCCATGGCCAGCGGGTGGGGACCATTAAAATAATGAGGGGGGACCCAGTGTCCCCCCCGGTCCCCACCCATGGCATGTGGGTGGGGACCCTAATAAGAATGAGGGGGGACCTAGTGTCCGCCCCGGTCCCCACACATGAACGGCAGGTGGGGATCACAAATAAAGTGACTAGGGGTGCCCAGCCCCTAGTCACTTACCCCCACGAATAAAAAAATTCCTATCTACCCCCTCACCCTAATAATAGTGAGGGGCTGGGCAATAAGCTAACCTGTAAAAAAAAAACTATTTTATACTTACCATTTGAGGTCTTCTTTCTTCATTCTTCTTTTTTCTTTCTTCAGCCCCAAAAAAGGCCAAATAAAAAACCATAAGACGCCAAAAGTTTGTGTCCCCATTGACTTCCATGGGCTTCGGGTTCGGGGTCAAGTTCGGGGTCAAGTTCGAGCACGGACCCGGAAATTTTTTCGAACCTGCCGAACCTGAACATCCAGGTGTTCGCTCAACTCTAGTTAGGAATAAAATTAAATACAAATTGGAATAAATTAAGGGATAGCATAACCGTTAGAGTTAGGGTTCAATTTAGGGTCAGGGTTAAATTTAGGATTCAGGTTGGGGTCAAAAGGTCACAGTATGTGAAAACCCCCTACGATTATTGGTTATTGCCCTATAACTCACAAAAAAACTGAAGAAAAACATTTAGAAACTATTTAGACTGGGCCTTTTTAATTGATTGTATTTGTGTAATCATTTTTTAGCTCTAAGTTAGAAAATGTTGTTTTTTTTTCATCATAATTTATGATTTTTGTGTAGTAAATTATAAGATATGATGAGTATAATGGTATCTAACGAAAGCTCTTCTTACGTGAGCGAAAAAGGGGGTGGGTGCACCAATTCCCAAGAACAGACAGCACTAAAATAGTCTGTCCTGTAGGATAGTACCGACTCGGGAGGGCAACTACATTTTTTGCCTGCTTACACAGAGGCATTGGGGGGAGGGACGGAGCATTCCGTACCTTTCAAAAAATAAAATGCTGTTCCCGATCGCGCGCCATATTCAGTAGTCGTCAGGTCAGGGGTAACGTGACCTTTTCAGCTCCTAGACTGCTAAGACGTGCGGGAGCGCCAGTGAGAGTCAGCAGCATGACAGACAATGTGCCAATACATGGTAAGGTATTTATACAGCCATACAAGAGAGCTATAAGGTAGGAAATGGGGTTAGTTGTCTAAATGTCTAAATGTGTACAAAATCTGCACCTATATAATTTTATTTAATTGATTCATGAAGACACTTTAGTCATTTTAATTCACATACAGAGCTTTCTACAAGATAGCAGTCTCCCTTACACAATACCATTACATATTATATAAGTGCTGCTTTGATTTTAGCTCTTGATGATTATTGTTTATATATTAACTCCATGGATGCCATCTTGAAAGATGTAACTTAAAACCTCAGCTGTGTTTGGATTCCCTTGCCTTGAACTGACTCAGGTAGCAATTTTTAATGGCCAAAATATGGCTCCTGGATGATGACCCTTTTTAGATTCTTTTTTCCCCTCACTTTGCTGTATTTATGTGATATTTGATTAAATCACCCGATTACCAGTGGTGTATCTTGGTTTTGTGCTGCTAGGCAGACAAATTTTGGGCACCCCCCCTACCCACTATGTACACCCACGACATGACCCATAACCCATGTTGCACACCAAGGACATGCCCCATCACCCCATTTACATGCCTCTATCACCTCATTACATACACATTGCCATTATTATTTGCCCATAATATTCCCCAGCTAATTTGCCCAATAATATGGCAGTAACATTTGCCATTAATATGCCCCTGCCAATGTGTCCAATAATATTCAAGTATTATTTGCCATTAATAAGTCACAGCCAATTTCCCCAATACTATGCCAGTATTTGCCATTTAATCAGCCCCTACCAAGTTGCGTAACATTATGCCAGTATAATTTGCCATTAATATTCCCAGCCAATTTGTCCAATAATATGCCAGTGTTATTCTGCCAATCACCGGTAGTATGCCCCAGCCAATTTGCCCATTATTAAGCCAGTATTATTTGCCATTTAATATTCCCCTGCCAATTTGCCCAATAATATGTTAGTGTTATTTGCCATTAATAAGCCCCAGCCAATTTGCCCAATAATATGCCAGTGTTATTTGCCATTTAATATGCCCCTGCTAATTTGCCCAATCATATGCCAGTTTTTTTTGCCATGTTATATCCCGCAGCCAATTTGCCTAATAATATGCCAGTGTTATTTGTCATTTAATGTGCCCCTGCCAATTTGCCCAATAATATGCCAGTGTTATTTGCCATTTAGTGTGCCCCTGCCAATTTGCTCAATAATATGCCAGTGTTATTTGCCATTTAATGTGCCCCTGCTAATTTGCCCAATTATATGCCAGTGTTATTTGCCATTTAATATGCCCTGCCAATTTGCCCAATTTTATGCCAGTGTTATTTGTCATTTAATATGCCCAGCCAATTTGCCCAATTTTATGCCAGTGTTATTTGCCATTTAATATGCCCCTGGCAATTTGCCCAATTATATGCCAGTGTTATTTGCCATTTAATATGCCCAGCCAATTTGCACAATTATATGCCAGTGTTATTTGCCATTTAATGTGCCCAGCCAATTTGCCCAATTTTATGCCATTGTTATTTGCCATTTAATGTGCCCAGCCAATTTGCCCAATTATATGCCAGTGTTATTTGCCATTTATTAAGCCCCAGCTAATTTGCCCAATACATCTCCCCCCATCTCCCCAGCACTTACCTTTTTCCCTGGTGGCTAGTGGCAGGCAGCATGGTCCCTCCATGCTGCCTGTTCGGCTCCCAGGCTATCGTGCCGAAAGGTCACGTGACCCGACGCGCATATGACGTCACTGCACCGGTCACGTGACTGTCGGCACTTCCGTGTCACACTTCAGGGGGAGCCGAACAGGCAGCACGGAGGTTTCTCTGTGCTGCCTGTTCGGCTCCCCGTGCAGCCTGGAAGGCAGAGCGATGGTGAGAGGGGATCTTCTGATTCCCTCTCAACTCCGTCTCTGCCTGCAAGCGCGGTCTATTTTTTTTTTAAATGGCCGGCTTTTTAAAAAAAAATAATTTTTCAGTGCCCCCCAAAATTTGCCGTCCTAGGCATCCGCCTAGGATGCCTCGTGGTAAATACAGCACTGCCGATTACTAAGCACTATCTGTGAGTGCCAGTTCTCTGCTTCCTCTATATTGCTTGAGCAATTTTTAATGGTCAAAATATGTCTCCTAAGAGTTTTTGTGTGATCCTATCTGACTAATAAAATCCTCCCCCCAAATCTTTGCATCAGCCATTGTATACAAGTAATATGCAGGTAAGAGAACATACAAAATACACATTAGTGCAATACATATTACTCTCACAAGCACAGTAGATATTTGCAACCAAATAGAAGCCAAAAATGTGTGGATCATTCCAGAAATTATTTAATAGCTGTATAAGATAAGCAGCACTGACATGGATAAATAAATGTCCACAATTAATATTAATAATTAGAAGACACCGATATTTTATATTATATGTCTATGTCTTCCATCACTGGTAGGAACTTTTTGGATGGTTACCTGTGTTTTTCAGTAAATGTGACAGCTTAATGCATAGCCTTACAGAACACAAAGAAACTTTACAATGCCACTTTCTGCAGAATTCAACTCCCAGCAAGCTCAGTTCCAGCTTAGCAGGTGTAGAGTGCCCCACCTGTACATATAATGGTGTGGAATGCCGTATAATAACACTACAATGCCTAAAAATCTTTTTGTGTAAGGCACATTGCACTTTCTGTAAAAAAAATTATGTGAGACAGTATAACTGAGCATGCTTTTATTTAATATGATTTATATAATGTTTTGTGATGGATTCCTTAGGGACGATTATGTCTGGTACTGACTGAGCATAGAGGTGAATTATAGTATTTTTTATTTGCCTGAATATTTACAAAAAAATAATTATTTAAGTAAACTTTATCCCGGCATATTGCACTGACTTAATCTATCATGAATAATGCAAATAATGAGCATTATTCCTGAGACATACAATGATATTATTATTATTCATTATTACATAGGGCAGCCACATACATTTTTATTATCATAATCGTTATTATATATTGATACAAATTCTGCATATTTCAATATTTAAGTCAATGAAGGCGGTAGCATGGCTGGTATTTTTTTGTTGTTGTATAAAAGGTGGAAACCCTACTCACAGCTGGTCTGGATGATGGCCCGCACTGTCCGTGTCGATGCACGCAGAGCCCAGAAAGGGCTTGCCACGTTTGTCTGATCATGGTCTGCATCTTCTGGGGACATCTGCTACTGCAGAGTGAGAGACCCTCATTATTTGCTTTAGCAGAAGCGACCTAGTTAAGGCAGAGTTAAGGCCTCCTCTGCGGATATTATAAGGTCAGCAGTGTTAAGGCCCCCTCTGCTGATATCATAAGGTCAGCAGTTAAGTCCCCCTCTGCTGATATAATAAGGTCACTTCCCCCCCCCCCACCCTCATTATTTGCTTTAGCAGAAGCGACCTTGTTAAGGCAGAGTTAATGCCCCCTCTGCTGATATCATAAGGTCAGTAGTGTTAAAGTCCCCTCTGCTGATATCATAAGGTCAGCAGTGTTAAGGTCCCCTCTGCTGATATCATAAGGTCAGTAGTGTTAAAGTCCCCTCTGCTGATATCATAAGGTCAGCAGTGTTAAGGTCCCTTCTGCTGATATTATAAGGTTAGCAGTGTTAAGGTCCCCTCTGCTGATATCATAAGGTCAGCAGTGGTAAGGTCCTCTCTGCTGATATCATAAGATCAGAAGTGTAAAGTCCCCCTCTGCTGATATAATAAGGTCACTTGCCCCCCCCCCCCCTCATTATTTGCTTTAGCAGAAGTGACCTTGTTAAGGCAGAGTTAATGCCCCCTCTGCTGATATCATAAGGTCAGAAGTGTAAAGGTCCCCTCTGCTGATGTCATTAGGTTAGTAGTGTTAAGGTCCCCTCTGCTGATATCATAAGGTCAGCAGTGTTAAGGTCCCTTCTGCTGATATTATAAGGTCAGCAGTGTTAAGGTCCCCTCTGCTGATATCATAAGGTCAGCAGTGGTAAGGTCCTCTCTGCTGATATCATAAGATCAGAAGTGTAAAGAACCCCTCTGCTGATGTCATTAGGTTAGTAGTGTTACGGTCCCCTCTGCTGATATCATAAGGTCAGCAGTGTTAAGGTCCCCTCTGCTGAAATCATAAGGTCAGCAGTGTTAAGGTCCCCTCTGCTGATTTTATAAGGTTAGTAATGTTAAGGTCCCCTCTGCTGATGCCATAAGGATGCCCGGTCTGCAAGTTGACCAGGAAATTAGACCTGACCCCCGTTCATGGGCATCCACGGGGAGGGGAAAGGGAAGCACTTGCAACCCCCCACCCCCGAAAATTGGACCAGCAGCAAGGAAGGGAGTAGAAGTAGAAGAATGCAGCGAAAAACTTTTATTTATGTCTATACTGCCTCAATACAATGTCAGAATGGTTTGGTCTGCTCTTTAAGTGCCGTTTTTACCACTGAACAACGGGGGTAGCTACCTTGAATGCACACACTCCAGGGTCCACTGAATCTGCTACTTAAACCCTATTTTTCTGAATCCTTTTTTTAAACCCTTTTTATGCCAAACCAACCAGAATGGGCAGAATTCTAAAATTAAAATGGAGTTCATTCTCCAGCTGTTGAGACTGCATTTACCATGACTCTCAGCTAGTATTTTAAGTATCATGGGAAAGAGAGCAATCAACAACCAGAGTGCCAAAGGTTAGGTATTATATGATTATGGATTGATAGTGCAGCTGTTGTGGAATGCACATCTTATGGTTCTCAGCAATCCATTTGGTTGGCTGAATATCATGAGAAACCTGTAATGCCAAAAGTTTCTATCACTGCTGCATTTGTATTTACTCTAAATGCCCTTTTTGTAATACTTCCCAATATTCGCTGTGCATCACAGAGCTGCAGGGCCGGTGCAAGGTCTATACAGGCGAAGGGGCATTTTGGTGACCCCTTCCTCTGACCTGCAACACCTCCATCACCACCAAGCCCCCATACATTTTACAAATACAAAAGTATAATGTATAGTGTGGAAAATAAATACATCTAAATATTCAACTGGTATGCTCTAAATATGTCACACATTGACACCATAACACACTTTGAAACCCTTGAACACAAAGACACCCTTGAAGTCACACACAGAGACACACTTACCACTTACACACACACCCGTAACACAGACACAGTGACACACTTACACACACACACACCCTTACACAGACACAGTGACACACTTACCACACACACACCCTTACACAGACACAGTGACACACTTACACACACACACACCCTTACCCAGACAAAGGGACACACTTACACACACACCCTTACACAGACACAGTGACACACTTACCACACACACACCCTTACACAGACACAGTGACACACTTACCACACACACACCCTTACACAGACACAGTGACACACTAACACACACACCCACCTTTACTCAGACACAGTGACACACTTACACACACACCCTTACACAGACACAGTGACACACTTACACACGCACCCTTACACAGACAGTGACACACTTACACACACACCCTTACACGGTACATTGACACACTTACACACACACCCTTACACAGAAAGTGACACACTTACACACACCCTTAGCACTTACACACACAGTAACACCAATACACTCATAACCTGAAACACACTATTTTGCTCCTCTAAATTCCAGTATTTAGCCATTAAATATGCCAATATTTTGCCCCTCAATATGCCATTTAATATGCCAGGATTTTGTCCCTCAATATGCCATTTCAAATGCCAGGATTTTGCCCCTCAATATGCCATTTAATATGGCAGGAATTTGTCCCTCAATATGCCATTTAAAATGCCAGTATGTTGCCCCTCAATGTGCCAGGATTTTGCCCTCAATATGCCATTTAATACTCCAGGATTTTTTCCCCTCAATATGCCAGGATTTTGCCCCTCCAATATGCCATTTAATATGCCAGAATTTCGACCCTCAATATGCCAGGATTTCGACCCTCAATATTTGAGGATTTTGCCTCTCCAATATGTTATTTAATATTTGGATTTGTTCGCCCCCCCCCCCCCTTTGTGGCGCCATAAGGCTGCCGCCTGTGCTGCCTTACAGTAGCACCAGCCTGCAGAGCTGCACTACATTATTAACATTTGTTGACTCCAACTCCCATGATAATAAACAAATTACATTGCTAGTTGCTAACTGCAGAAGGAGCTGTGCGTGGGGGAGGGGCAGGGGGTGTTTGAAATTACAGTAAGTCTACAAATATTAACTGTTGTTGTTGACTGCATCTACAATTATATTCAATCAGCCCTATTACTAGCTTCATTTTATTGGATTTGTAGTTACAAACTGGGATTGTTACACTACACACTAACTTTTTTTGTTGTTGACCGCAGCTCCCATGATATACAGCCAGCCCATTACTGGATGAATACCAAAGGAATTGTAGAGTGGGGCAATACTGGTTAATTTTTATCACCCCAGGTATTGTAAACTTCCCATAATGCTCAGGTATATGCTGGTCTGTTAGCGACTACTACCATGGTTGTATAATTTCCCTAATAATGGGTAACATTTGCCTCCCACCAAGCAACTCCTCTCCTGAGCAAACAAAGGTAAACAATGGGGAGGAGTTAGGAGGTATTGGGGATACTGGTGAGGATATTTTGCGCTAATAGTGTGAAATGCGATGAGCTGTCAAGAGATCTGCCTCTTCACGATATCAGTTTGACTGTTATTGATTCCATGTCTTTGTCTCAACACTCTTCATCAATAAATTTACACACTCCGTCAGTCCATTCCTGCTTTGATATTTTGCCCTCAAAACCACCACCCCACCTCCCGGAAAAACTCTTGAGGACGCCCATGCGTCCATGTGCTTTTATTCATGGGAAGCCTTTTCCCGCTGCCATCTGTTTTTTTTTTTTTTTACAGCACAGCTCTAGTGTCCAATGTGATTTGCTGTGTATGTGACGTGTGTTTGTGGGACTGGCTGTGTATGCGAGGTGTGTGTGTGTATGTAACTGGCTGTGTATGTGAGGTGTGTGTGTATGTTAGGTGAATGTATGTGTGTCTATGTGACTGTCTGTGTATGTGAGGTGTGTGTGTTTGTGGCTGGCTGGCTGTGTGTGTGTGTGTGTGTGTATGTGACTGGCTGTGTATGAGATGTGTGTGTGTTTGTGGCTGGCTGTGTTTGTGAGGTGTGAGTGTTTGTTACTGGCTATGTATGTGAGGTGTGTGAGTATATGTGTGTGTATCTATCTTTCAGGGGATAAGAACTTGCCATATTTGGCAACTCTTGATTCTCCAGACTATAACCATGACCCAATAAGTAAATTGAATACACCCTCCAAGAAAAGAGACAACAACAACAAGGATTGAATGTTTTAATAGCTTTTATTGTATTTTACTGGGTTCTGAAGGCACATGATCCAGAGGAAGGCGAAAAAACTTGCGTAGCAAGTAATAAAATTCCTTCCTGATCCTGAAAACCAGTGATCGATTGTATAACCCTGGATCGGCCTATTGACCATGGATGATAATGGATTTATTTGACACTTTAAAGACCAAGCCAAATGATCCATATGAAGAAAAAAACAAATCTGAGTAACAGGAAAAAAAATTCCTTCCTTATCCTGAAAACCAGCATTTGGCTTTTTAATCTTGGATCGGGGCTACATAAGACTTCATAGCCCAGCCCAGAAACTCAGTATAAATAAAAGTTACTTACTGTGCCAATCTTGCCATATGTTTTTTTGGCCATGAGATCATCCTGGTTCCTCCTGGCTCCTGATGTGTCCACAAACTAACATAATAGTACAAGCCTCTACTAAATATACACTGAAGCTCTTGTGAGGCGTTGCCCAGCTCCTTAACAAACAATGGTGGTTGTGGTCAAAATACTGCCCATATAAGGAAAAGGGCAGGACTGGGCTAACATTGCAGCAAATGGATATTGATATTATTGCAGCTGTATGTTTCAAGATGTCTTTAAATTAAAGTCCAATGCCTAGATTGGAGTGCAAAAAATATAACAAAATATTTTCAAATAACATTAATATTAATTGTACTTTATGTACATATATGAAACAATGCTTAAATCAGGCAGTAAGTATTTTTTTTCTGTGGCTGTATATGTGAGGTGTATGTATTTGAATAGCTGTGTGTGTGTGTGTGCGTGTGTGTATGTATGTGACTGACTGTGTATGTGAGGTGTGTGTGCGAATGTGTTTATGGGTCCGGGTGTGTATGTGAGGTGTGTGTGTGCATGTGATAGGCTGTGTATGAGATGTGTGTGTGCATGTGATTCGCTGTGCATGAGAGATGTGTGAGTGTATGTGAGGTGTGTGTGTGTATGTGACTGGCTGTGTATGTGAGGATTGTGTATGTGACTGGCTGTGTTTGTAAGGTGTGTGTGTATATGTGACTGGCTGTATATGTGAGGTGCATGTGTGTGTATTTGACTGGCTATGTATGTGAGGTGTGGATGTATGTGACTGGCTTTGTATGTGAGGTGTGTGTGTGCGTATGTGACTGGCTGTGTATGCAAGGCCCTTAGCAACACCTAAAAATTCTTATATTTCCATCGGTGGTTACTTTCCTGAGCGACCTATTCGCCAGTAAAAGGTGAGCGCTGCCTGTAGACTGGCAAGAGCAATGAAAGTGATTTTTTTCACTTACGATGCTCTAGGGATACCCACTAGGGGATTACGTGTAATGAAAAAAAATGTGGAAGTTGTCTGCGTGCATGTTTAGAAATCAGTAACGGCTGATCAGCGGCAAAGGCAATTTGGTGATAGCTCAGGAGAGCATCGCCACTTGTTTGGTCAGATCAATATTTGTAAATATTGATCTGACCCGTGTAGATCTGCCTCCCTCTGCTCAATTGAGTTTTAATGAGTGAGAGATAGATCTGTATAATGTAAATTTTAAATTGTAATAAATTAAATAAAATGTAATAAAATTGTGAGACCCAAGGGCTTTTATAAAAGCCATACCTTATGTATAGTGTACCCTGTGTATTAACCCCTTGCCTACCACTGAACACTACACAGCAGCACATTTTTTTCTTCTCTGTGCTTTTGTAGGGGTTCATTTTTTGGTACTGTAATAAATTACAGTACTACAAATGTGCTTATATGAGCTTTTAACCCCTTCCTTGCTCTACATATCAAAATTCCAAGTTGGAAAAATCAAAAAGCGCACTTCTCAAAAGTGGCTGGTGGTAGAATTAGTGCATGGAAAGTGTTAAAATACCACCATTTGAAATACCCTAGGGTGTCTACTTTAAAAAATATATAGTTTGATGGGGTAAAATACACTGTCCGGCTTCAAATATCTCCCAGGAAAACCAAAAAGTGCACCTCTCAAATGTGGCCTTATAACCCCAAATCAAGCTGACAAAGCATATTGAGGGGCAAAATCCTGACATATTTAATGGCATATTGGGGGGAAAACTCCTGGCATATTGAGGGGCAAAATCCTGGCATATTGAGGGGTAAAATCCAGGCATATTAAATAGCATATTGGGGGGCAAAATCCTGGCATATTGAGGGGCAAAATCCTGGCATATTAAATGGCATATCGGTGGGCCAAATCCTGGCATATTGAGTAGCAAAATCCTGGCATATTAAATGGCAAATTGAAGGGGCAAAATCCTGGCATATTTAGTTGCAAAATCCTGGCATATTAAATGGCATATTGGGCAGAAAAATCCTGGCATATTGAGTTGCAAAATCCTGGCACATTAAATGGCTAAAGAACGGCATAGTGAGGGGCAAAATCATGGCATATTAAAAGGCATATTGGGAGGCAAAATCCTGGAATATTAAATGGCATATTGGGGGGCAATATCATGGAACATTAAATGGCTAAAGAATGGTATATTGAGGGACAAAATCCTGGCATATTAAATGGCGTACTGGAGGGCCAAAATCTTAACATATTAAATGGCATATTGAGTGGCAGAATACTGGCATATTAAATGGCATATTGTGGGCAAAATCCTGGCATATTTAGTTGCAAAATCCTGGCATATTAAATGCCATATTGAGGGGCAAAATAGTGTGTCTCCGGTTATGTGTGTATTGGTGTCACTGTGTGTGTAAGTGGTAATGGTGTGTGTGTGTGTCACTGTGTCTGTGTAAGGGTGTGTGTGTGACTGCAAGGGTCTTTGTGTTTAAATGTGTGTTAGGGTGTCAATGTGTGACAAATTTAGAGCATGCGAGTTGAATATTTAGATGTATTTATTTTCCACACTATACATTATACTTTTATATACATATAAAATGTATGGAAGGTTGGTGGTGTGGGAGGCGTGGCAGGTCAGAGGAGGGGGGCACCAAAATGCACCTTCGCCTGTGTAGACTAAAATCGTTGCACTGGCCCTGACCAGTTATGACGTAACGTCACATCCTGTGTCTGTGTTTCCCTCCTCCATGCAGGAGGGAAGACTGCACGGAGGAGATATCCAGGGACACAGAGCAGAGACAGAGCAGCAAATAAGGTAAGTACTACTGGGGAATGGGGGGGAGGGTGGTATAAAACTAGCAAAATCCTGGCTTATGGAGTTGCATAATAATCCTGGCATATTGAATGGCATAATAATCCTGGCATATTGAGGGGTTAAATACTGGCATATTGAGTGGCATAATAATCCTAGCATATTGAATGGCTGAATCCTGGCATATTGAGTGGCAAAATAATCTTGGCATATTGAGTGGCAAAATAATCCTGGCATATTGAATGGCTAAATCCTTGCATATTAAGGGGTTAAATACTGGCATATTTTAATTGGCAAAGTGATCCCGTGGCATGGTCTGTGGGGCAAAATAACATGTACTATGAGGAAAGTGACACTGGCTACTTCTGTGGGTCAAAGTGACACTGTGGCATGCCAACTTGTGTAGTTTCAATATGAGTGCAAGCCAAGTGCTGTGGGTGCAATATAGCTGCATGGCAAGTTCTGTGGGTACTATATGGTACTGTGTTCAGTCCTTTAGGTGCAATGTGGGTATAGAGGAAGGGAATAAAAAATAGGAATGCAATTTTTCTATTACATTTTTATTAAATATAATATTTAATAATTCAAATAAGTATAAATGCAACTAGTTATAGAGAGATGTCTGTGTTTATAGATATGTATTGTTTTTGAATTGTACAATTGTCACCTGGGGGGGGGCTCCTGTGTCGCATAATTAATGGCAGTCCCATATGTGGCATATTTATTTGGCCACATGTGTGGCATAATTAAGGGGCTCTTTTGTGTGTCATAATTAAGGGGCGCCTGTGTGTGTGGCATAATTAATTGGGCTCCAAGGTGAGGCATAGATAATGGGGCTCTTGTGTGTCCTAGTTATTGGGCTCCTGTATGTGACATAGTTATGGGCTCCTGTGTGTGGCATAGTTAAAGGGCTTCTGCCTGTGACATAATTTGTGGGGCTCCTGTATGTGGCATATTTAATAGGCCATCTAACTGGCATTACTAAGGAATCTTTTTGGCATGGTATTGGAGGAAATCCAGGGGGGCCGCACCATGAGTTACCGCACCGGGTGACACCAACACTAGTGATGCCTCTGTGGGGCCCCACTGGCTTGCTATACCCAGGGGCCTACAATGTTGTTAAGACAGCCCTGATGATAGTACCTACATAGGAGGGCAACTACATTTTTCGCTTGATTACACCATTGCAGAGAAACCACTCCATTAGTATATCAGACTAATCCCATCCATTAGGGCAGTCCAGAACTGAAATGCATGGCTAGTATCCTCTGCATGAGGAACACAGCAAACCACCGGCATATGTTTTGGCCTACAATGGCCTTGTCAGTGTGGTATGGCTGATGATCCTCTAGGTGCAAGGAAGCCAGGGACCCATGGCCGTGGGCATACCCTGATAACTAAGGTGAGCAAAAGGGGGGTTGCACCAATTCCCTAAAACAGACAGCACTACAATAGTTTGTCCTGTAGACTTATACTCATACACACACACTTATAGTCATACTCGCACACACACACTTACTGTATAGTCATACTCGCATACACACACTTGTGCTCATACACTTATACTCATACTTGCACACACACCGATACTCATATACACACACACAATTATACTCATACTCATACACACACACACACACACACACACACTTATATTCTTTTTCTTTTTTTTTTATTATTTCCAAAATTTTAGAACTACAGAAATTTTCGGAGATATAAAAAACAAATCATACAACTTATTGACATAAATAACATTTCCCCATACATTACACTTTGTAGGGATATATCTATATATATATAACTGTTATCATGCACCACCGTATTTTATAATTGTTAATAAGTTCTCAGGAGTTGTCGTGCTCCTTTTTATTTGGCTTGTTTTTAATCAAAATATTATAAACAGCCTTAAAATCTCGACTTTACAACTATTTAAATACTAAGTTCTGTCCTCCAACTTCATCCAGCATCCACATCTGTAACTTACGTTTCTCCATTCATACTCAAGCATTCACATTCCAGGTCATGTAATATGCCTCTAATGAATTCTTGTAGTTCCAATAATAGCCCTTCTCCATTCTGGCCTGAAATTCTATTTGTTCAATAATGTCCTCTGTGTTAATTTTACCTTTGGTTTTCTATGTCCTTGCCAGCACGATATTTGCAGCTATAAGTATTTGTATTACTAGTGTTCTATGATCTGTTCTGATCTTACTTCAACCAATGTGAAAAAGCATCAAGGCTGGGTATAGGTCAACCATTATATTTAGGAGAACTGAAGCCATCTTCCCTGCCTGATTCCACAGGACTCTAAAAAAATGACACTCCCACCACAAGTGGAGGAGTGTCCCTCCATTTTCCCCACATCTCCAGCATCGGTCATCCGCATTTTGGTAACATTTTTTTAGTAACTAATAATTCCACTAGATTTAATGAATGGACAATGGTTTTAGTTGTCCGAATAGCTTGGACCCAGTCCCCGTCTTCAAAAGTGGCTCCCATGTCACTCTGCCACCTTTTTATCGGGGGCAGGTCTCCAAATCTGGACTCCAAGCAAATTGCCTTAAATGCTCTCATAAATGGAACCATTTTATTATTTACAATCAGTTGATCAATCGACAGGATATTAAGTTTCCTCCAATTCTCCAATTTTAAGTCTTGTATCTGTTTTTTTAGCAATTGCAACGGTAGGTAACTTTCAATCCTAAACCGTGGGAAATGTTTATTTTTTCATTTTTTTCTTACTAGACACAGCTCTTTAGCTATGGTGTAGTTTATCTGTTTTTTACTTTTCTCATTCCAAAACAGGTTTTCAATAATACTGGAGCCCCTTTGCTCCATCGGGATCTCTGGCTTGATCCAGATGCGTCCATTTGGCCATATGGGATAACTTTGCAGCATCATGTTGTGGTATCTCACCACACATGTATCCTATTTAGGTCCGGGGCTCTCAGCCCACCCTGTTCATACTTTCTGGCGATTACTGTAAAGGCCACTCTTGCCCTCTTGCCTTGCCAGATAAATGTATTAAACTTTACCTGGAACTGTTTCAGCAATCTGGGGTCTACTCTAAAAGGGATCGACCTTAACAAGAAATATAAACGAGGAAGAACATAATAGTTTAAAACATGAATTCTACCCAGCCAGGAAACATAGAGTGCCTCCCACTCATTTAGTTTGTTAGAAAAATCCCACAGTAGAGGTTGGTAATTAAGAGCTAGGAGTTTTTTTAGGATCACATGAAATCTGAATTCCCAAATAATTTATGCAATCTGCTTTCCATGTGAATCCATACATCATTTTTAAGCATTCTAGTTCTTTCTGGTAAATGCAACATTCCAGAGCCTGACACTTCCCCATATTTAACTTGTAGTAAGAAATGTTTGAGAAGGAATGAATCTCCCTCATCAAGGACTCCAAAGAGATAATGGGATTTTCCAATGTAAGTATGATCTCATTCGCGAAGAGGGAGATTTTAAATTCCTCCATACCAACTCTTATAAACTGAATTTTTCTATTGTACCTAATTCTCTGTGCTAGAGGTTCCAGAGAAAAAACATACAACATGGGGGCCAGTGGACAACCCTGGCGTGTCCTGTTGTATATATCAAACCACTCTGTTGTGATGCCAGAGCCAATTATCCTGGCACTTGGTTTTGTATAAAGTGCCCATATTGTGTTAAGTTAGGAATCTCCAAATCCAAAGGCTGAGTTTCCTTGAGGTAGGTCCAGGTGACCCTGTCAAACGCCTTCTCGGCATCCAAATTCTTTCTGACATTATCTGCCGCACTTCTATTTGGGATGAAGCCTGACTGGTCTAGGTGAATCAGGCGCAAGGTTTTTTTTTTCAACCTGCCAGCCAGAACTGCCGAGTAGATCTTAATATCTGAGTCAATCATGGAAATGGGCCTATAATTTTTGATTTCTGTTTTTTCTTTACCTTCCTTTAATATTGGGCTGATATTTGCCTTCAGAAGTTCTTTAGGCAATTCACCGCTCCTCTTGATTTCCTCGAACAGTTCTAGTAGACAGGGAGCAATCTCGCTTCTGAACACCATGTATAAAACAATTTGTAAACCCGTCTAGGTCCGGGGATTTATTTTCCTTTAGGTTGGCCACTATATTTCTTATCTCTTTAATTGAGAATGGAGCGTTTAACATCTCCTGCTCCTCTGTTGTTATTGTAGGGAGATTTACATTCCTTAAGTATTCTTGAATTTTTCCCTTTTCCTCCTCTCTAGTTGCTTGTTGTTTACTATTTAGATTATAAAGATCATGGTAAAAGTCTACAAAGGATTCTCCTATTTCTTCCATGTCCAGTATGGTTCTACCCTTATAGTTTATTTTATTTATATTGTGTCTAATTCTTTTTTTTTTAGCAAATTTTACAGCATTTTGTCCGCTCTGTTCCCCCTTGAATACCATTTTTGTTTTAAATATAGTACATTTTTATTAGTTATTTCCATATTTCTATTTTTGATTTGTTGTTTTTTTTTGTTTAAAATCTTTTTATTGAGATTTTCAGTAGAAATTATTTATAGAAAATTGTATACAAACTAAATATTTTTATCATCATAAAAACAAAGTAAATCCACAGAATTTTAAAGTTTAGGAAATGTCATCTCCCAGCATATATAAAATAGTGAGGATCGAGTCCCTTCGTCTGAATTTGGTATGAAGCGTATAAAATAAAACATTCCATATGCCAGATGGTAGGTAGGAGTATATAGTCTTAGCAATAACGAGGGGCACTTGTCCTGAAATATGGAGGGACTAACCATTTCCAAAATATTTAAACAGTATTTAGTAACAGAAAAAACTAATACCTCAGTTAAGGTATTTTGTGTGTCTCTCTCCCAGAGGCGTATAAAATAAGGTTTAGTGTCGGGTTGTGCATCCTTGAGCATATTATGTATGGTTGAGATGAGCCTTGAGGGGGGTTCTACAGTGTGGCAGAGAGCTTCGAATGGGGAAAGTGTGTCGGGGTATTGATGCGCTTTGAGTATTGAAGATGCATAATGCTGGATCTGTCGATATGTGTATAGTCGTAGTGGGTCAGATCTCTTGTTTGGAACCAGGTCTTTGTATGGTGTGAGCTTTTTGTTAGACATCATGTGACCGAGTCTGGGGTATAGCACTTCTGTAGGGAGAAGGTTTCTAATGGATCGGACATCATATCCAGGTGGGAGTTGGCCGTTAAAGATCAGTGAGGTGAGGGGGGAGGGTGTCTATTTTAGTTTGTATTTATCCGCGGCGTTCCTCCATAATGCTAGTGATGTAGGAACAATGGGATGGTCGGTTGAGTTAAGCACATGTTGTCTGTGCGAAACCCAAGCCGCCATAGGAATCGGAACAGAAAGGGCTACTTGTTCGATGGGTATCCAGAGTTTGGTCTAGTCCAGTCAACCACTCTGGCCAAATGGACAGCTTTTTGATATAAAGAGACATCTGGTAGGGAGACACCCCCCAGATGTTTACGTCTAGCAAGATATTCGTATCCCACTCGAGGATTCAGTTTTCCCCAGACATATCGGGAAATAAGCTTTTTGATATCTTTGAGGTATGATTTAGGCAATTCTATGGGGAGGGCTTGGAGTATGTACAGAATCCTAGGGAGAATGTTCATTTTAGCTACCCCTATGCGGCCAAACCAGAATATATGTTTTACCGACCATTTTGCTATATCTGAATGCAAAGAGTGTAGAAGGGGGAGGTAATTTAAATTAAAAAGTTGGGAGATGTCTCGTGGTATGTGAATCCCCAAATATTTAATGGCTGTGGAGGCCCATTTGAATGGGAAACATGACTTCAACAGCATCTCATCCGAGGATGGAACCGATAAATTAAGAATTTCGGATTCATTTAGGTTAGCTTTAAAATAAGACAAGTGGGAGAAAGTTTCCATTTCTCGCATTATATTTGGTAAAGAAATGTGAGGATTGGAAACGATAAACAATAGGTCATCGGCAAAAGCCGAGATCTTATAAGTGTAGGCTCTTACACGGATACCCGTTATATCACGGCTTCGGCGAATAGCTTCGCAGGGGCGACAGGGTGCATCCCTGCCTAGTGCCGTTCGACAGGGCCACCGGGCCAGATAGCGTACCATTAACTCTAATCCTGGCAGTGGGCTTGTGATAGAGTGTCTCTATCCATTTCATCATAGTACAGCCCAGACCATAGTGTTTGAGGGTAGCAAAAAGAAAAGCCCAGTTGACCCTGTCGAACGCCTTCTCAGCGTCTACTGATAAGAGAATTGTGGGAACAGGGTGGGTCTGAGCGTGGTACATTAAGTTAAGGACTCTGGTAGTGCAATCTCTGGCCTCTCGACCCGGAATAAACCCCACCTGGTCCTGTTTAACAAGCGAGGGGAGGAACAGTCTGAGTCGACAGGCCAGGATTTTTGCGAACAGTTTAACGTCCGTGTTTAATAATGATATAGGCCTATAACTAGCACATAAGGATGGATCTTTCCCTTTCTTTGGGATAACAGTGATATGTGCCTCTTGGGCTTGTGGAGGGAGACTGTCACCCAAAGCTAGTGAATTAAACGTGTGTACAAAATGTGGAACTAAAACAGGGGAGAACACTTTGTAGTAAGTGTGTGTGAGGCCGTCTGGGCCTGGGCATTTGCTTGTAGGAGATTCTTTCAGTACCGCCAGAGTCTCCTCCAGGGTAATGGGTGCGTCAAGAGTAGCTCTTTCCGCCGAGGATATTCTGACATGGAGATGCTTATCTATATAGACGTTGATCTCTTTTGAAAAATGAGGGGGTATAGGCTGTTGTGGGTCGTGTATATTGTAGAGGTCTGGGTAGTATGGTCGAAAAGCTTCTGCTATTCCCTCAGTGTGGTGTATTAGTTGATCATTAAGATCTTTGATTTTGGGAATAAAGGAGGCACTTTGTTTTGATTTAAGTGCTCTGGCCAAAAGTCTACCTGGTTTATTTCCCTGTTCATAAAATTTGCTCTTGGCGAGCATGAATGTTCGCTGAGATTTGTGATTACATAGAGTTGCTAGTTGTGATTTTAGGGCTAGGAGGGATTGGTATTCCACACTGGATAGCGAGAGCTTGTGTCTTGTTTCCAGGTGTGTAATTTAGGTTAATAGGTGCGATATGTCAGTGTTATGCAAACGTTTGTCATAGGAGGCCTTACTAATAAGATGTCCCCTTATCACAGCTTTATGGGCTTCCCAAATCAGAGGGGGTGAACAGTCGGGGGTTTCATTATCTGTAAAGTAGTATTGAAGGGTGTCGTTTAAGTCTTTGACATGTAAGGGTTTTTTGAGAACATTCTCATTAATCTTCCAGTTTGGCACGCGTCGGGGGAGGGAAGGAATTTGAAGGGTCATGGAGATCGGGGCATGATCGCTCCATGTTATTGAGCCTATTTTTGATGACTGTATCAAGTCTAAATGTCGGTGTGATATAAATAGGTAGTCTATCCTGGAGTATCGAACGTGAGGGGGTGAGAAATATGTGTAGTCTTTCGAGTGGGGATGGAGAATTCTCCAGACATCAGCTATTTGTGTCTTGTGTAGGGCTTTTTTTACCTGTTTAATTTTACTGTAGTGCATGTGGGTCGCCCCGGTGGAAGAGTCCAGGTGGGGATCCATCACCATGTTCAGGTCTCTTCCTATGATTAATATCCCTTCAAGGTAATCTTCGAAATCTGAAAGAACAGAGCAAATAAAGCGATGTTGATCTGTGTTTGGGGAGTAGATACATCCAATGGTTACCAATTGGGAGCCTATGCAGCCCTTTACAAACAGAACCCTGCCCTCACTGTCGTATTTGGAGTCTTGGAAAACAAAAGGGAGGTGCTTGGAAATAATTATTGCGACCCCTTTAGTTTTCTTAAATGGTGAGTATGAATGATAGGAATGTTGGAAGGTTCTGTCTATTAACCTAGGGGGCTTAGATCGTCTGAAATGTGTTTCCTGTATAAGGGCTATGGAAGTTTTGGTGGATCTAAGTTCACCAAATAGTCGCGTTCTTTTAGCAGGTGCATTTCGGCCTTTCGCATTAATAGAGGTGACTATCACGTTCTGAAAATTAGGCACAGCCATATATAACAGTTTGACTTTGTTGCTTATCGAGTAGAAAATACCGCAAGGAACTTAGAAAACAATGGAGAAACATATGAACAATTGGAAACTGTAACTCAGGTAAGTATAGAGCTAAGAGTAGTAATATTCTATGGGCTTTGCCCTTGGTAAGGGGAGTACAGGTGCCAAGGGTCTGATCCCAGGGTCCAAGTATAGAATCCTGGGAGCATTCCCTATTTACAACGGCACAAGAACACACTGTGGGGGCAGTGTTAACAACCATGCTTGACAATTTTCCTTTAACGGTTTCTCTCTCTGGCCGGAGAGCAAGAAAAGGGTGAGATGCAGTGAAGAAAAAATAGACTGAGCGTATGTAAGAGTTCAAAGAGATATGAATGGGGAAGAACGGTTAATTGTGCTACAGAATATTTAAACAGTAGTCCCAGTCTATGTGGTGATCAACATTGTGCTGGAACGTGCAGGTAAATGCAGCAGGTCAGTCTGTTTTCTGTCACTTCTGGAGCGGTTTATATAGACAACGAACAGTTTAAGGTATCCAAACTTTCACTCCAGTAAACTTGGCAGGTATAGTGCATAACTCGAACTCAATAGCTCGGCTGCAATTGGGGACTTCCATGCCTGCAAATGGACGGTGGGAACAAGTCAGCTAAGGTTTTCCGTATATCGGAGACCAAGGCGTTTTGTTTGTGGTCGGGGATGATGTCCAAGCAGGAGCCGTGGCTGGTGTGTTAGGTAGCCCTGTGTTGGCCTCAGGTGAGGGATCCGCAATGGGCTGTCTGGGGGGGCGCAGTCTCCTCTTCCTCTGGGGTCTCGGTTGCCATGGTTCATTTATCAACTGCGGTAGCGAATACTCAATCGGGTTAGACTTCTGCCAGGCAGTGAGATCTGGTAGTGGGATGCCCAGGCTCGTACAGTAACCTGGGGCCTCTTCGGGTGTGTGTAACGAATAAATGTTGTTATCTCTTCGGACCCGAATGTTGAGGGGGAAACCCCACTGGAAGGATATGGCAGCTTTCTTCAATTCATCTGTGCGTTCCCCATGCAACATCCGGGAGTAGTATTAATTTAGACCCCTGGAAGGTGATCGGATGAACCTGCCTGTATGATCTGCTCTTTAAGTGTATAGGAATGGAGACAGCATATGATGTCACGGGGGAATCGGCCTGTAGGATCTTTAGATTTTTGGGCCCGGTGGGCTCTGTCCAGAATAATATTTTCTTCTGGGCTCCTTTGACGGATAGTGTTAAAAAGTTCTTTAACGCGGGCCATAACGTCCTCCACGCCTTCTGCTTCTGCTAAGCCCCTGATACGGATGTTAGACCTGCGGTTTCTATTTTCCATGTCCAGGATTTGTTGGGTTTAAATCTCTGTAACCAGTTTTTGATGTCTCAGGTCTCGGGCTAAGCTTCCCATGGCATCATTGAGGGTATTTTGGTCAGCCTGTACTGTGTCTAACCTGAGGGCTTGCTGTTTAATATCGCCTCGAAGGTCTGCAATTTTGGCCTTTATGGTCATCTTGAAGTTGTCCGCCAAAGAAGCAAAGTCTTTGCTTATGCGAGCGGTAAATAAGGTGAAGTCTGCTTTCGTTGGCATATCTAGCAGGTGAGTATCTTCTCCTGACCCAGAAGAGTCGTCTTATTCCGCCGCGTTGTGATGTTCTGATGGCGGGAAATCATCAGTGTCTGACTGGGACGTGCGCATCGGCGTTCAGACACGCCCCCTGATTTGTTGTTTTAACTCTTTTACTTTTTCCACTAGCTTGATTTGTAAAGTTTGTTTGTGTATTTTTTCTAGTTTATAACATTCTATATGTAATTGTTGGTAAAAGATTCTGTTGCCTGTGTTGATTGTGTTCTCATTCTGTTCCCGGGGGAATACGTGTGTCCTTAGGAGGACATGAGAAAGCTAAGCGTTGACTTGCCTGGACGCCCCCCTTTATCCCAAATTAGGAATCGGGCGGGGTCGAGGTGGGGCAATTTTTGATAATCTAAGTAGTGGCCGCATTGGGCTTGAGGATACGTCAGGGTGGTGGGCTGGTGAGGAAAACTAAATAAAATAAACGATGGACCTTTGCCAGTCATTGGTATGGAGGGTTAGCGACTTCCCCTCCCTAAAACTACCAAAGGGTGGTGGGAGCTTTGGTAAACTCCCTATGGTCATCAGTCGAAAGGACAACAAAAGAGCAGAGATGGCACATGGCCCCTTTCAGATGATTGGGGTATCAGGTATGCAATCTGGAATGAATGTTAGATATGATTGTAGCCCTTGGTATCGTGGAATCAATGTTAGATATGATTGTAGCCCCTGGTGTCGTAAAATAAGAAAGTGGGATCACTGGAATGGGGATTAAGTTTTTCTACATAAACGCTCAAGGCCTGAATTCACCATACAAGAGGAAAGCCCTAATCAATATGCTATAACACGACAACATAGATATTGCAATGATTCAAGAAACGCACTGGATAAAAAATTCACAAAAACTGCTTTTTAGTAAAAAATACCCTCACATATACTAAGCTTCATGTCACGTTAAAAAAAAAAGCAGAGGTGTATCGATTATATTTAAGAAACACTTTAGCACTGGAAATAATCCACAAACCTGTAGATAAAAATGGCAGATTTGTGATTCTGATTTGCAGAATAAACAATATATTATACACACTAGTTAATGTTTATGCACCTAATGGAATAAAATTCTCGGAGAAAGTCATGGCCCAGGTAGAGAAAAAAAAACAAGGGAAATTGGTGATGAGTGGCGATTTCAATATTGTAATAGATACAGAGAAAGATAAAAGAAATAATAGACAAAGACAAACAGCAAAGACATTTTGGGAATGTATGATTAAAAATCACTTAATTGACGTTTGGACAGTTTTGAATACCTCGAATAGGGACTACACATTTCATTCAATCAACCACGATTCTTACTCAAGCATAGATATGTTCCTGGTCGCTAGAGACGTTTTTGATAGCAAAATTAAATGTGAAATAGGACTTGACTCATGGTCAGATCACTCATCGGTGAGCTTGATAATGGAGGAAGGGTCAGCTAAAACCAATTAAATTGGGAACTAAATGAATCGCTACTGATGAATGATAAGATTAAAAAACAAATAGCGTTAGATGTCCAGAACTTATTTAAAGAAAAAGACAAAGATCAAATTTCTAGATCCACACTGTGGTGAACCCTGAAGGCAGTAATTAGGGTTAACCTGATTAAAATTGGTGCTGGGGGAAAAAAGGGGGGGGGAGGATAACACACACACACGTATACTTATACTCATACACACACTCTTATACTCATACTCACACATACACACACTTATACTCATATACACACCCTTATACTCATACTCATGCATACACATATTTATACTCACACACACACTCACACACTTATACTCACACACACACACCCTTATACTCATACGCATGCATACACATATTTATACTCATACTCACACACACTCATACATACACACACCAATACACACACACAGCCACCTTCACCTCTCAATGCTAGTCTGCTCTGTCCGAGAGGAGCAGGCATCAGTGGGTAAAATACTGGTGCCACCAGTCATCTGCTTCTTCTCCCTATAATTGGGCGCAATGTGAAGAAGCGTTCAAGACGGAAAGCAAAAAGTTAATTGATTATCGGAAAAGAAGCAGATGACCGGCGGCGCCCATCTTTAAACCACTGTTGCCTGCTCCTCTCGGGCTCGGCGTGTCAGTTGTGGCACGCGTGCCCTAGGTTCACCACCGCTGCTCTAGTGTATTTAAAATGGTGTTTTTTTTATACCTTACATGCTTTTGGCCATCCCCCATTTATTTATGAGGGTTTGGGGGCCTTTTGGGTTGTCCCAGGCCCCATATCTTCAAGATTGGGGGAAAGGGAACTTTCCAAGCCACCGGCATCTATATTTGGTAGGAAATTCTTTATTAAAATTCAATATTAATGCATACAATGACTGGACTCCCTAAGATGCTGATAAAGAGTATATTTTACTGTACCATGTATAGAAAAGATTTTTTAAATTGAGCAAGAATACAATTCTCCACCATAATAGCTACAATGTAACAGGTACATGGAAAGCTAAAAAAGGGCTAATGATAAAAGAGCCTTCTAAAAAAAAAAATCATCCAAATGAAAGAAATAAAAAAAGATGCTGAGTATAATTTCCTGATAGCTGTGCGCATCATAAAAGAACAAAGAAATGGTTTAACATGTATATATCTTTGCTACCTTTTTTTTCTAACACTTACTAATCCGTTTATTAGTTTCCTCCTGTTCAATTCTCCTTAGCCTCCCTTTACTCATTGGTCATCTAGATAATTCACAAATAAACGCAATAAAACAAAAACCAAGATGCTTCTCCAGTCTTTCTTGCCATGCAGAGTATACATTAAAGTACTGAGTACTCAGGGGGCAGCTTGGCAACCAGACTTCCGGTGGTCCACTGCACGGTTCATTCTATGGACCCATTCGGTAAAAGGTTGTCCCTCTTTCTGCTGCAGGTTGCGAAATTTAATGCGATGAGCCTCCGGCATGATGGCTGCCCCCTGAGTATGGTAGTTTCCACTGGTGCACTCCACGAATATTCTCTTTTGCAATTGCAATTAGTGACACTGATCCAAGATCTGAGTGATTACCTCCTGGATATGATTCGACCCATAGAGAGCCAGGCCTTTCGCTGCAACACTGGACCTCTCGCTGCACCTCCACCATGTCGCTGGCCTCCGAAGGGGTGTTGCTGATCAAGTCACCTCCCATCAGTTCAGGAATCGGGACAGCCTTGGATTTGTAACTGGCAGGGCGTTCACAAGCTTTAAGCAGATCCTTTAGGTACTGCATCTGTGACTAGTCTTTCAGGTCCCGGTGGTGGTTTGGATGTCCCACAGCCAAGGGTATTATCCAACACCTTATTCCCTCTGGGTACCTCTGTCAATAGTACAGAACCATGTTCTGTGACCCCCACCGTATAATCCATTAATATAGACAAGACCAGTATAGAGGTTGTGAAAACAGAAGAACATTTATTGGACATTTCACATACTTATAAACAAATGTAGATCATATATTGATATAGCAATACAAAGATAATCGGATTAGGACTTGACAGAGTTAATCCATTTAACCCCTGGCACTGCTGGGCAGCTAACCAATCACACAGGGGGGACGAAATGGGTGACCAATGGGAGACCGGGGTGTGCTAGAATTCCTTGAAAAACATATACTCAGGGACCTTTAAACCTCTAGCCAATAGGAGAGACATGAACAGAAGTTAAAATCACAGGGCTTCCGTGACACCGAGAATACAGGAGTTTGAAACATCTAAGGACCCTAAATAAATCAATTTGTTTATTTTTATAGATGATGTCATCTTGACCCTGCACAAACCGCAAGACTCCAGGATAGAACTGAAGAAGAAGATGCAAATGTATTCAGATCTCTCAGGGTATAAGTTATAATTAGAGAAATAAGTGGCGCTACCCTTTAATATCCTGTTGAAAGATAAAGGGTATCTATCAGAAAATATGGGTTTATATGGGCTACCCAATATATTATTTATCTGGTGGTAAAGATTGAGGTAGATCATACTAAAACAGTGGAATTCAACTTTTTGCCACTTCTTACAACAACTAACAAACAACTTCTTGAATGGATACCAGTGGGCTTGTCTTGGTGGTTGAGGATTAATATTGTGAAGTCGTATATATTGCAGCAATGGTCATAGATGTTGCCGCTCACAATCCCTAAGCCATGGATAACCATGATGCAATCAGCTACGAATAATTTTATTTTGCAGTGAAAGTGACCACGGGTGGGATCCTGCCCGCTTTCTTTTAGGGCCACATAGGGAGTTGTGGGGCTTCCTAGCTTAGAGGTTTATTACCAGACTAATATGATTGCACAAGCAATAGCAACACAAAAAGTAGCTTTGAAGGAAGAAAGTGATTGAGCAAAATTCACTGAGCAGGCAAGAGTGAGATTTGTGGTTCTAGAGTTCAAAGACTAAACAAAGTATGTCATGGTCATGCACAATCATTAATGTCCTTAATCATTTAGTGTCCTGCTGGGATAAACTTAAGAAGAGGATGAAACTGGTTAATAACATATCTAAAGGTTGTTCAGAAAGACTTCTGACTAAGTAAATTAAAGATCTGGATCTGAGGGCATGGGTCAAACATGGCATGACTAAAGATGATAATTTATATATACAAGGAAGAATTAAACCTGTTACCCAGTGGTGGGATTCAGCCGGTTTGCACCTGTTCGTGTGAACCCGTTACAACAATTTAATAGGTTCACCAAACCGGTGAAAGCTGGAGGTCCCAAAAAACTAAAATCAGTAAAAAAAAAAAACATGGGTACCCAGGGCAGCTGTCCAGGGCCCATTCATACCTGGGGGCGCATGGCAGCTGTCCCTTGGGCCCCTGCTGCGCGTGTGACTGTCTCACATGGACATGGTTCGCCACAGCCACCGGAAAATGACTGCAAAGCTACGGGCAACGATCAGCACGATCCAGGTACTTGGGAAGTTTGTTTCCAGAGAATAAAATGTTCATATCACTTTAATGAATAAACCGTTACAAGAAAATCCCATACATATCATGGGCCTCCCTGCTATAAAAGCACAGGTTATTTATATTAAATAAAAAATACATTCAAAAGCAATTTATTTTGTGTACAGTATATAAGTTGTCTTATCTATTAGGAGATACCATGTTAGTGCATTATTCTACTCCAAGTGCATCATCTATGATGTGGACTAAACACACCAGAGCACCTGTCAATCCAATAGTATGAAAACCCAAGCCAATTTTGTATTGGCAGCAAAGAATGAAATTAGAAAACTGTATAAAATAATATTAAAAAATAAACCCTATAATTTACTTCACATTGTTGACTACCAATCAGTGGACTACCTTAATCACTCACCCTGTCATCTCCACATCCAAGAAGATGACTAGTTGTAAATATAATATTATATAAAATATAAATCATATTACATATCATATGTCCAGTGTCCTTTACAGCAAGATCTCTCCATCATACTTCACTGACACCCACCTGTATGCCGACCTGAGACCCCAACCAGAGACACTGCTCACACAGACATACAAATCATAGCTCCAAATAAGGTAACGGATTCATGTTCAATGTAGAAAACTATCTACATTAAACTGTTCCATCATATAAGCTACCTCTGGACGTCCTCTGTCCCAACCACTTCATATCACAGGAGGTATCGGCAAGCACGTGTAAACGTAAGCAATCTGATGATGCATGCACAACAACATATGTGGAATGAACAACTAGTCTAATCAATTTATGTGTGCAAATTGCTTTATATATGTATATAGATTATTTGGCAGTATGCTCTTACTGCTAAAATTCTATATGTGCCAACATCTCGCCAGAACCGAAAACAGTAATTCGTGCAACCTTAGATTTTTCAATGACAACTTCTTCCCCTAGCGTGCAGAGGTAACACCTATAGTCATAGAGTGTATCTTCACGTGCAAGTGGCTACATTTTATCACTGCAAATGATTGTGAACTCCATATCCCACAATTCTCAGTCAGCCTTTCAAAGAGTCATGAGATATAAAGCTCAAAATATACCAATCTGGCCAGTTATTTGGCCATATTTGGTTTCTGGATTTCGTCCTACTCATTAGGGGACCGTATGAACCCAAAATCGCCTAAAAAAAAAACAGCTGAATTTACTTTGAGAATTGAAATGTAAATAATTTTTATAAATAGCTTCCTTAATGCCATGGAACTGCTGCTGCCAGTGGAAAATAAAATAACACGCATTTGCCCATCTTAAAGTCCTAATTTTGATGGAGGAGGGCATGCAAAATGCAGCCCGGCAGCATGTAGGAGGGATATACACATACATGATATATTCATAACTCTGCATTTTAATTTATTTTGTTTGTGCCAAAAAACATACCTAAGATTGTATTTTATTTTGGGGGCAGGGAATATGTTGTGTATCTTTTATATATATATTTTTTTATATAACCAATCTTTTCTATGGATTATTAGTTGAAACCTCTTGCATGGAAAGTATTCAATCAAATGGTGAAATGATACAATCATTGTCAATACAGTGGTATAGAAATATATCAGCACGTGTTCACTGTTTAGGTAGAATATTCATAAGAAAAAAAACTTTACCTAAGTTTTAACCCTTCCTTCTAATTTACTGGTGCGTCAGACATTTGTGGCTACCAAATCGAGAACTTAAGAACCATTAAAAAGTTCTAGTAAGTTGTTTTTATGATGTCATCACAATCTGGTTTAGCTTATGTACACAATCCGGATATTCTAGGTTACCCTGATATCATATCAGAATTCCGCCTGCCACTACTGAGTATTTTGAGGCGCTTCCCAACCTGGGGTATCACGTGGCATATTAAGCATCTAATTATCATTGACCTATTAAACATCTACTTATCAGCGGCAAATTAAGAAGTTATTTATCAGTGGCAAATTAAGCATCTAATTATCAGTGGCATATTAAGCATCTTATTATCGGTGGCAAATTAAGGAGCTAATTATCAGTGGCAAATTAAGGAGCTAATTATCAGTTTCAAATTAAGGAGCTAATTATTAGTGGCATATTATTTTTTAATGTGCTGACTCCTGTTTATGACAAAATGTATTTGTTCTTTTTATTGTGTGTGCCTGAGACTGGACGAGCTTTCTGAAAGTGTGAGTGACTATGCTATATTTGTTGTGCAGTTTGAGCAGGAGAATCCTAGCCACACAGTTGTTGTGCAGTTTTGGACCAGCAGAGTCGCCTTGAGAGTGGCAGAGCATCAGAGGCTGTGCCAGTCTTGCAGACTTATGGAGTAAAAGAAGAGGAGCTGGTTATTTTAGAAGAGAAGACTTGCTATTCTGGTAATGATATTTATTAATAATATTAATTGTATAAATACTTTTTAGCAGCAATTTCACTGAATAATATTTTTTTATTGTTTTTAATGTGTACTGCTGCTTGTTTATGACAAAAATTATTTGTTCTTTATTGTGTGTGCCTGAGACTGGGGGCACGTTGCTGACATGTTCAAGTGACATTTAACTGTCAGGATTAGTGAGGGCAAATGTTTGATCTAAGCAGTGTAAAACAAGTTAAACAGGGGTTGCTGCAATATTTATTTATTTGTAGGCCAGAGGGTTTCCTGTGTGATCATTTGGAATTTTGGACCTCTACTGAACACAATAACTGTGCTCCTCATCGATCACAGAAGTCACAATTGTGAATATGCCATTCCCATTTTATAAGACTACACACTTAATGGTAATAGTATTAGCAGTAGAGACAATAGTCATTGTTTGAAAATCTACAATTTTTTAGACTCTGCATCAACAATGCAGCGACCAAAGCTTTTATTACAGTATTTAATAATAAAAAAAAGATATTCCGAATGAATATCCCATGATGCTTGATTCGATATTGGCTATTTGAAAAATATGTTGTTTGCATTTTGCTCTGATGGAGCAACTGTAATGTCAGGGTGTACAATTCAGGAAATTGCGAACATACTAGACCCAGATACTTGGAATATTGAAGAAGCTGTTGTTCCTTGGAAAGCTGCCGAAGAAAAGTTGGTTAAAATAGAAGAATTCTTTCATTATGAAATAAACATCAATGATTTTCGAGACTATATCGAAAATGTTCTAAACCATCACCACAACCAGGAGATTCCAAGTATTCCAAATATTCTGAATACCGTTGCAGTTAGCTCTGCAGAGGCAGAAAGAGGATTTTCTACAATGAACAATATATATTCAGATAAAAGAAGAGATAATGTTGCTAATTTAATGACGATTAATATAATTGGCCTTCCACTGGACTCCTGTGACCACACTCCTTCAGTTCAAACGTGGCTAAGAATAAACCAGCAGATGACAACAGGGTGAAAAATGGTCGTAATAAAGAACATGACGAAAATCAACTAGCGATTTGGAAGTATTTTAAGTAAGGTAAATAATGAATAATTTTTTTTTTTACTATGTGGTAGGATTTTACCAATTTGTTGTTCTCTCTTTCATTTTTTTATCACTGTATAAACTAGAGTATGTGTCTTTAAGAAGACACTGATCGATAACGCTTCTTTACTTTAGCGTCAGGCGTCAGTGCCTCTGCACACTGTGTTCATAGTACTTGGTGTCTTACTTTTCTCCCCTTCTATAGGAACCTCTACCTTTGGCCCCCAGCTTCAACTCTGGAGCAAGTCTATGAAGAATTCTTCAAGTATGTAAAAGGGAGGAAATAAACCGCATGATGAAAATCAGTTAACGATTTGGATGTTTTTAAAGTAAGGTAACTTATTTTACCCTACCTGCTTCGGTGCATTTTTAGTGTGTTCATAGTATTGTAAGGTGGAGCGTTATTTTGCTCTCTTTATACAGGAACCCTATCTTGTGCCCCAGAGATTCAACTGAGAACAAGCCTAAGAAGAATTCTAATAATAATTACCTGATTCTTGTTGATGACCTCAGACTTTCTCTATGCAAAAGACCTATTGCATTTTGATTGGATTAAAAATTGCAGAACTGTTGGATTAAGATTCTGCATTGTCCTGATGGGATAACTTCTGCATACTATTGTTCAATAACTTCAAAGACTCTCCAAAAGCAAGTCATTTTTATATTACTTTGTTTGACATTAGAGAAACAAATATTGTACCATGCTGCACATTACTGTAAGTTTTATTGCTGTGGAGTATAGCGCAGTGTGTGATAGGATCACAGACTCCACAGCAATAAAACTCACTGTAACATGCAGCATGTGATACACTCACACTGAACATTACTATGAATATATATATTTGTGTGTCTATATATATATATATATATGTATATGTTTGTGTGTGTGTAATTTTCTGTCAATGAAAAATGAATGTTGCCTGGCAGACATACATTTCTGGGGAAATGGCCCTCTGCAGAAACAACTTGGACACCCCGGCCTTAGAGTAAGATGCTCTCTGTTAAAACATGTCTATAGGAGGGGATGTGTCCTCACTGCCGATGCGGTAAGACATGAGTAGGAAGAGCTCTGTGGCGGCACCGGGCTAATCACCACACTCAAGACAAGACAAGCATTTTATCTTGCCCCAAAAATGGGTAAAAAACTGGATGCACAGGATGCACTGGATGAACAAAAGACTCACTATAAAATGGGGGTCTGCCTACTTCTTAAACCCAAGAACATATACAACCCAATTTCATGCTGCAGTGTCAAGCAAAAAAGAAGGTGTCTATTCTGCTACACAAAAATGTGACCTTTACTGAACTTAAACTATTTAAAGACCCTAAAGGGAGATAAATAATCCTCAAATGCCTAAATAACCCTTTAAGGACAGAGCCTTTAAGACATTTTTGTCCATTCTTGACAATGGCTATTTTAATATAACATAAAAAACACTAATTTCATGAATTTTCATTGAAACATCTTCTTCTCATCGACAAAAGCGAACAAAAAAACCTGCTAAATAGATTCTACTATTTCTCCTGAGTACAGGGATTTCACCCATGCATAGGTTTGTTGGGTTGTTTGGGAGCTAAAAGGCCACATTTGGGAGGTACAGTTTTTGGTTTTCCAACTTGAAATTTTGACATGCAGACAGCCTGCACCCATGTTCCATTTGGGACATATTTTAAGCCAGCCAGTGTATTATACCCCATCAACCCATATATTTTTTAAAATTAGACAACCTAGGCTATTTTAAATGGTGGTATTTTAATACTTTCCATACACTAATTCTATCACCAGCCAAATCAAATTTTATATTAGTAATTTTTTAATGTTATTTTTCACAAACAAAGTACTTCAGACATGAATTCACAGATTGTGGTATGTTTCACTGCCAAATAACACCCCAATTTGTGTTCAGCAACATCTCCTGAGTACAGGGATACCACCCATGTATATGTTTGTTGGGTTGTTTATTTTAAATGGTGATATTTTAAAACTTTCCATGCACCAATTCTACCACCAGCCTTTGTCAAAGTTTGTGGTAGTAATTTTATTGTGTACTTTTCCCCACATACATACACACAAATTCACAGATTTTTGGTATGTGTCACTGCCAAACAATACCCCAATATGTGTACAGCAACGTCTCCTGAGCACAGGAAAACGACCCATGCATAGGTTTGTCAGCTTGTTTGGGAGTTACAAGGCCACATTTGGAAGGTGTGCTTTTTGATTTTCCATCTTGAAGTTTTGACATGTAGAGCAAGGAAAGGGTTAATAGCTCTTATAAGAGCCTTTGTAGTACTATACAAAAAAAATTAACCTCTAAAAATGCACAAGCAAGAAAAAATGTTCTGCTGTGCAGTGATCAGTGGCAGGGAGAGATTAATATACAGGGAACACTATATAAAGGGTATGGATTTTATAAAAGCCCTTGGGTCTCACAATTTTGTAACATTTTATTTAATTTATTACAATTAAAAACTTTTATTTTACAGATCTGTCTCTCTCCCTCACTTAAACTCAAGTGAGGAGACGGAGGCAGATCCATATGCGTCAGAACAATATTTACCACTAGTGATCTGACCAGGTGATGAATGAAAAATGCAGCAAAAAATTTGCTGCTGTGTATGATCACTGCGTACACAGCGATCAATGGCAGGGAAGCGGATAAACACTTGAAATGTCTTTTATAAAAGCCCTTGGTTTCTAAAAGTTTATTCAATGTAAATTAATTTTGTAACCCAAATTTTTTTTTTTACATTATCCAATCTGTCTTTCTCCCTCAATAAAACTATAGTGAGCAGAGGGAGGCAGATCAATACTTATCAAAGGCAATATGTAAAAATATTGCCTTAGACTGTATGATAAGTGCTGATATTTTGTTATATTTTTTGCACTCCAGTCTAGGCATTGGACTTTAATTTAGAGCCGTCTTGAAACATACATCTGCAATCATATCAATATCCATTTGCTGCAATGGTAGCCCAGCCCTGCCCTTTTCCTTATATGGGCAGTATTTTGACCACACCCACCATTGTTTGTTAAGGATCTGGGCAACGCATCACAATAGCTTCAGTGTATATATAGGACAGACTTGTACTACTATATTAGTCTGTGGACACATCATGAGCCAGGAGGAGCCAGGATGATTGGCACAGTAAGTAACTTTTTGCATAGCAAGACCACTTAATATTATAGTAGGATAGGGGGTTTGAGAACTGCCAACCTAGAGTGTATAGTAGATACAGGTGCAAAGCAATGGACTGCTAATATGCTCTCTCCTAAGGGGCATATATGTGGAAACAAAATCTAACAAGTAAGCAGACATGCACACTGATAATAGAAAATAAAGTATATTTATTTGTAAATGTAGTAATGTAACGACAAACACAGTAGGTATAGATCGGAGAAATGTAACAGTATGTATAGTGATACTGTAAAAATAGAGCAAAAAAAGAGAAAAACAGAAAAAAATATATAGGAAGCTACACAGAGCTATGTAGGCAAAGTGTATGAGCAGCACAGGAAAAAAGGTAGAAAAATAAAAATAAAAATAGTAAACAGTAAAATAGTGCAAAAAAGTCGGAAAAATTAACACGAACAGAGCAAAAAAACAAAGAAATGGAAATAATAAAAAAATATAGTAGGATGAAGTGGTAACAGAGGGCTCAAAAAAATAGCAGATGATGCAACATAAGTCTGATAGAAGGCCAACCACTGTAAGAAAAAACATATAATAACAAAAAAAAAGAGAATAATGTGGGACAATGTCCAAAGATAAACCTCCTGCAAACAATAAATCAAAGGACCTGCATCAAAGGTAGCAACAAGGAAAAAAAAAAAAACATGGAAAAAAAACACAATTGTGGGAAAAACAGAAAAAAATGTCCCAAAAACGGGGATATAACAAAAGTTTATAGCAGAAAAATAGTAACCACAATTGGAAAAATAATAATAATAGTAAGTGGGTAGTCCATCAGTCCACTACTATCGAAAAAACCTTATGGATGCAGGGGTAGTCCTGGGGTATAACCGCTGAGGCTTTGTTTGTACAGGCACGGGGCGACGCGCTCGGAGAGTGTCTCCTTCATGGCCCTTGAAGGAGACACTCTCCGAGCGCGTCGCCCCGTGCCTGTACAAACAAAGCCTCAGCGGTTATACCCCAGGACTACCCCTGCATCCATAAGGTTTTTTCGATAGTAGTGGACTGATGGACTACCCACTTACTATTATTATTATTTTTCCAATTGTGGTTACTATTTTTCTGCTATAAACTTTTGTTATATCCCCGTTTTTGGGACATTTTTTTCTGTTTTTCCCACAATTGTGTTTTTTTTCCATGTTTTTTTTTTTTTCCTTGTTGCTACCTTTGATGCAGGTCCTTTGATTTATTGTTTGCAGGAGGTTTATCTTTGGACATTGTCCCACATTATTCTCTTTTTTTTTGTTATTATATGTTTTTTCTTACAGTGGTTGGCCTTCTATCAGACTTATGTTGCATCATCTGCTATTTTTTTGAGCCCTCTGTTACCACTTCATCCTACTATATTTTTTTATTATTTCCATTTCTTTGTTTTTTTGCTCTGTTCGTGTTAATTTTTCCGACTTTTTTGCACTATTTTACTGTTTACTATTTTTATTTTTATTTTTCTACCTTTTTTCCTGTGCTGCTCATACACTTTGCCTACATAGCTCTGTGTAGCTTCCTATATATTTTTTTCTGTATTTCTCTTTTTTTGCTCTATTTTTACAGTATCACTATACATACTGTTACATTTCTCCGATCTATACCTACTGTGTTTGTCGTTACATTACTACATTTACAAATAAATATACTTTATTTTCTATTATCAGTGTGCATGTCTGCTTACTTGTTAGATTTTGTTACCACTTAATATTATCTCACATATATATTCTTATTCTTATTATAGCCACATTTACCACCCTAACTCCTCCCACAGTTTTTTTACTACATAGACAGTAATATACCGAAACATGCAGATTGTTCCCGATTGGTGTGCTATTACTTTGTGGAACGTTTCTCTGAATGGTTCAACGAAATATCATCGTTTTTGTGTCAAAATTGGTCGCATAGGAATGAATGGCGGAATGTTCAAAACTACAGTGGGAGCTGACAAAAGCTAGAGTGTGAGCTGAAAAATCACAACATGATTTCTAAACTGCCACCATTCATTTTTCACCCTCATTTTCAAGCCCACCTACACAAATCTTATATCAAAACGTTCAGCTATCCCTGCTGCCACTAAACATGTCCACGGCTAAGCCATAGTGCTGATAGTTTTCTCAATATGACCATTTGTTTGCAACTCACGCCGTCCATTGACATTCATTGAAACTCCACTCTAGCTACCTCAAATTTGAAGCGCAATATCTAAACTGCGACTGTGCCTTCATTTTTAATATTTCAGAGACATACCATGCACCAAAATGTAGGTCTGGACCTTGTGATTCTCACAGTATAAAGTTCTTCGCTGTAGGATTTATAGTTTTTAAAATACCACCATTTGAAGATGGCATCCGCACTCCAACCTTTCCACAGTTACTCCAGCCACTCCAACCACACAACAGTTACTCAAGCCACTCCACCCAGTTACTGCGCCCACTCCAGTTATAGACTACTGGTGGAGGCAAGAACACTTCACACAATTTCCACAGAAATCGTAGCTTTTCTAGTTTATACTGAGCTTCTAGGCGGGGCTACTTACTGAGTGAGTATTACTAATACGCAGGTCTTTTTTTTTTTTTCTAGATCAGCAGCCAGGATGATCAGGATAATATTGTGGTCAAGAATCACCACAGAGTGGGATGCCACAGTGGTTTTAGGATAGATGTGTATAGCATAAATTATAGTATAAGTTGTTTATAATAAGTTAAGATATTTTGTCTACAGAATTCATGCATAGAGAATGAATGTTATACAGCCCCGATCCAGGGTTAACAGCCAATCGCTGGTTTTAAGGGTCAGGAAGTTGTTTTTTTTCTGTTACTCATGTTTTTTTTGCCTTCCTCTGGATCATTTGGCTGGGTTTGGACTTTAAAAATGAAATAATAGTGTATACGTTTTATATAGCCTCGATCCAAGGTTAAAAAGCCGATTGCTGGTTTTCAGGATCAGGAAGGAATTTTTATCCTGTTTTATCACTGATCATTTGGCTTGGTCTTTAAAGTGTCAAATAAATCCATTATCATCTATGGCCAATTGGTGCCTCAAGTATATTATATTTGTACTTCTACCCCACCCCTATTACCTTCTCCCCCTGACAGTCCTTTTTGTTTACTCCCCCCTCCTACTGCACACAAGAGGGACATGTTTTACATTCTCAGGGAAATAGCTGACCTACCTACTCCACAAACCTTCACACCTGGTGACCTACATATACTCTCTTACAATGTCAAGGGTCTTAACACCCCAGAAAAGAGCTCCCACCTGATGAGAGAACTTCGACATCAGAAAACATCCGTGGCTTTCTTGCACGAAACTCCTCCCCGGCACGTCTGACTTCTAGGGATTACCCCATTGGATTCTTTAGCAATGACCAGCATACTAAAACCAAGGGACCTGCTATTTTGTATTCCAAACATGTATCGTTCTTGGAGACAGCCCAACAGGTTGACCCTGCAGGCCGATACATTTTAATCAAAGGTACCTGACCCATACCTACACTTTTGCTAAAATTTACCTCCTAATACGCAAAAACACTTTATGTTTGCCACTATCATGTCAAAACTCTGTACCTTCCAGGAGGGCCTTTTGGTCTTTGGAGGTGATTTTAATTTGGCCCTTGACCTGCTTCTTGACACCTCTACCAGGACCTCTTGAAACCCAATACGTGTCACACATCTGATTAAAAAACTATTACGGTGAGGTGCAGTTAGTTGATTGTTGGTGGGCTCACCCCCCTCGGATAAGGATTACAGCTTCTACTCAAGCCCGCATGAGAGGTACACTAGAATAGACTGCCTTTTCATTACCTACAACCACCTTACCCTACTCAAACAAGCAAGATATGGCCTGAACATTCCCCCTTCAGTTGATGCTCCAGTCACCGCTCACCCGCCCTACTCAGCAGTCCTGGAGACTTAATTAAGTGATCTTGACTGATTCTGTAAACACTGTCTCTACAAAAACCCCGTTGACTGACTATTTTTCAGACAATGATATCCCTGAGACCTATCCCCTCATGGTTTTGGGAGACGCATAATGTGTCGCCCGAGGACACTTTATTAAAAAGGCCAATTCCACCAAACTCAAAATGCTTTATGAACAAATAGCTACCCTTGAACTAGAAAATAAGCGATAGCTGAACCCTGATGATTTCCAGAGGCTTTTGAGTCTCAGTCTTAAGCTATCAAGATCTCGAAAGCGCCTAAGTGCCCGGGACCCGACTGTCTCCCCCTCCAATATTACAGGATATTCTAAGGATCCAGAAAAGGCATTTGCACTGGATTTTCCCCCTGGAAGTTCTAACACACATGAGCTTTGGCCCCTATACAGTGCTGTATTTACTGCAAAACATCCTAGGCGGATGCCTAGGGCGGCAAATTTTAGGGGGCGGCAGCGCCCCCAAGCACTGAAAAAAAAACGAAAAAAAAAATATAACCCAGCCCTTTAAAAAAAAAAAATAAACACCGCTCTTGCAGGCAGAGACGGAGGTGAGAGGGGATCGGAAGAGCTCACCATCGCTCTGCCTGCCAGGCTGCACGGGGAGCCGTACAGGCAGCACATAGAAACCTCCGTGCTGCCTGTTCGACTTACCGTGCAGTGTGACACGGAAGTGCCGACAGTCACGTGACGGGCACGCTGACGTCTTACACGCGCCCGGTCACGTGACCTGTCGGCACAATCGCCGGGGAGGCGAACACGCAGCATGGAGGGACCATGCTGCCAGCCACTAGCCACCAGGGAAAGGTAAGTGCTGATGGGAGTCAGAGTATGTGTGATGGGTGACAGTGTGTGTGACTGATTGTGATGGGAGTCAGAGGGTGTGTGATGGGAGACAGTGTGTGTGATGGGAGACAGTGTGTGTGACTGAGTGTGATGGGAGTCAGAGTGTGTGTGATGGGAGACAGTGTGTGTGATGGGAGTCAGTGTGTGTGACTGAGTGTGATGGGAGTAGGAGTGCGTGACTGAGTGTGATGGGAGAAGGAGTGTGTTTGTGATGGGAGTATGAGCTTGATGTGAGTCTGAATGTTATGTGTGATGTGGGGTCATAAAATGGAGGTGATGAGGCATGTCTTAGGTGTGTAACGTGGGTGTGCAGCTTTGGTAGGGGGGTGCCTGGATTTGGTCTGCCTAGGGCAGCACAAAATCAAGATACACCACTGCCCCTATAATATGGATTGTGTCTTGTCCCTGCACTCACGACCCTTGGCTAGAATTAGGATTAATGAGGCATTATCTGAGGTGTTTACCATTTCTAATGGTACCTGCCAGGGATGTCCCCTAACTCCAATGCTTTTTATCCTCTCCTTAGAGCCCTTCCTAGAAGCGATACGCCACAATCCTGACATTGAGTAGTCTCCTTATAGCTGGCACTCACCACAAAGTTATGGGCTTTGTGGACAACCTTCTTTTTCTACTCACTAACCCCAGGGTCTCCCTTCCTATTCTTATACATGAGTTTCAATAATATAGGGAATTGGCTAATCTTAAAAAATAACTACAAATGCAGAAAGAAAAGTCCTGTGCTCACTCCCATCACTGGGCAGCTGCAATGACTACAGTACACATCAGCCCCAATATATAGTAAAAACCAAAGAAAAACAAGTTACCTGCGCTCTCTCCTTTATCCCTATGTATTTTTAAAACAAATAGAGGTTTTTTAGTTACCTCCAATGGCCATGAGAGGATGAGCCCACCTGCCAACGTCAAGGCAGACCCCCCTAGGTGGGTCCTAACTCTAACCATTCACCTTGCTTCTTTGAGCCTCTGGCAAAAATCTCTAATGAGACAGAAAGGGGTATTTTTTATATACACCCATATACATTATTAACCCTTAATAGGGAACACATGGGATGGGCGGCTGCATTGTAACAAGGCTGAGTAATACAAAAAATGGATACAAATGCAGAAAGAAAAGTCCCGCGCACACTCCCATCACTGGGCGGCTGCAATGACTACAGTACACATCAGCCCCAATATATAGTAAAAACCAAAGAAAAACAAGTTACCTGCGCTCTCTCCTTTATCCCTATGTATTTTTAAAACAAATGGAGGTTTTTTAGTTACCTCCAATGGCCATGAGAGGATGAGCCCACCTGCATTGATGCCCATTGTCTAGCCAACATTGTCAGCAATTGGAGAGGTATGAGGGTTGAAATTTTAAATTGCATTTTTCTTTACATATTTTTATTCTATTTGAAATTTGGTTACATGGGCAAGTACTGTGGTTGCAATTTGGGTTCTCATAACCTTTATTTGCAAGTAACGTAATGTATAGGTTAAAACAAATGAATTCCCAGAATATCCACCCAAGTCCCAAAAAATGAAATAGGAAAAAGAAAGTAGAAAGGGGGAAAGGAGCAGACGGGAAAAGCTGCTAGTTATATTAAAGGTGGTTCCCAGTCCATCCTTGTTAAAATCTTGAAAATATGGATAAATAATTGTGCACAATAAAGGAAAGTAACAATGAGTGGCAAAAAATGTAAATAAGAATTTAAAAATATAAAAATAAATGACAGAAAAGAGGGATTTTGAGAATTGTAATGAATAATAATACAAATACATGGTACACATAGAAATATGCAGAATTTCAAAGATTCACCTGCTCTATATTGTAATGAGCAGGCATTGACCAGGCACATGTTAGTCAGTGCTCGTCTGAACTTAAGTAATAGCACCACATGAAAATGAAAAGTCTTTGAAGTAGGTCTCAACATGGGTGAAGTGGCAAAACAGCTTGCACAAAGCTTGTACAAAGTGGGCAGAGTTATCATTATGTCTGCTTTGCTTCAAGCAGTGCCCATAAAAGTGCATTGACTGCCTAATGGCCAGTCCTTCCCATCTGTGGGCGCTATGGATCAGCAGCTCCGTCATCACACTGCTAATCCATGGTCCTTACTTAAAATATAACCCATATTAAACCCAAACCATTGTAGAGTTTAAAATAAATAAGGTTACGTGTAAAGAGTGGTTTTATTGCATTAAACACTGATTTTTTGTATCAAATTCACAACAATTCTCGGGGGTTTTATACACAAAAAAATCAATAGTGTCTTTAGCATCAGCCTCACATCTGAAGTTTTTTACATTGATTGATTTGAAAAAAAACATAAGCAACAGCAGTATGCTGATATCTTGTCAATGACATCACAAGATTCTATGATGCCATGTAGTTTTGATTCAAATCATCACAAGTTCTGAGAGCGGTTAAGTTACAGGCTGATATATTATCAGACGTGATACATATATTGCAAGATGCCTAAAAGCCAAAGCTACAGCGTTCACACATCCGAACCTGATATGGAACATCGTATGATGATGAAGAGGAGCAGGGAGAGCAATGAAGAAGGAAGGGGAAGAAAAGAGAAGAGGAAGAAGGAATGTGAAAGAAGAGATCAGGGCAGCTGGAAGACGGTATGTAAAAGAAGAAGAGAAGAGGAAGAACAAGAAGAAGAAAATGAGAAAAGATATAAAACTGAAGAGGAGAGTAGACCAGGTACAGGATTTAGGAAACCAAGAAGTTGGTGATCAGTGTAAATGTTCACTTGTTCAATGCCATAGATAGTCTAGATCTAAGATGGTAGGACTAAGACTTTAAGTAGCAGTTATATGTATTTGGTATATGATTTAGTAATATGATGTTTTTTATTCAATAAGGAGGAAGTAAACACCATGATGTCGCTGGAACATCTGGGAAACCGACACCACTTTCAGCAGCATGCTTCAACTTTCATTCTGAGCTTGGAAGGGGCAATTTTGGAAAAGTGAGTAAACTATAATTTAGTATGGTATACCGGTGCATTTTTTGTGGTGGAAACTGGGGTCTAGTTAGGGAATGACATTGAAGTATAGTTTGCATACCTCTTCACTGACACTATTTAGTGCATATATTCCTCTATGTCCATCTTTTTTTTGCATGTTCAGAATTTTCATTTCTATAAGCAGGGGCGGACTGACCATGAGGGCATTCAGGCACTGCCAGAAGAGGGCCCCGTCACTGACAAGGTTGTGCGATCGGGGTGGGGGTCACCAGGTCACATGACATAATCACGCAACATCACGTGACCTTGTGCTGCACTGTGTGAGCTAGTGTTCACATCAGACTTCATTTTCAAACGCTGTCACATGCGTGACAAGCAGACATGACACTTGTGACAGGGCTCAGTAATGCAGACAGATGTGAGTGCAGCTCACACAGACCTACGTGCATGACATGACATTGCGCGATGACTTCATTTGACCCTGCAACCCCTGCTATGATGGTGATGGAGCAGATCCTCAGTGCAAAGATGAGGTAAATCCTGAATGCTGACTGGGTAGTGGGGGTGTCAGATTAGGAATTGTGTGGGTCAGATTAGTAAGTGTGGGGGTCTGATTGGGAAGTCTGGGAGTCAGATTGGCATGTTAGGAGGCACATTGGGAAGTAGGGGGGATATTAGCAAATATAGGGTCAAACAGGGAAGAATGGGTCAGATTGAAAATATGGGGGTCATACCGGTAAGTAGAGGTCAAAATGGCAAATATGGGGATCATATTGGGAAGAAGGCATCAGACTGGAAAATTTGGGAGTCAGATTTGTAAGAAGGGGTCAGATTGGCACCTTTGGGGTGAGATTGGGTATTGAGCGGGTCACATTGGGTAGATGTGGGGCAGATTTGGAAGAAGGGGGCAGATTGTACTGTTTGGGGGTCAAATTACAAAAGGAGGGGGCAGATCTGAAAGTGTGGGGGTGTGATTGGAAAGATGGGGTGGGATTGTGAAGTGTGGGGGTGAGATTGGGAAGAAGGGGGCAGAATGGCACATTTGGGAGTCAGATTGGGAAGTGGGGGTCAGATTGGCAAATATGAAGGTCATATTGGGAAGAAGTGGTCAGATTGGGAAGAAGAGGGTCAATGGTAATGCCTGAGGACACATTGTGTAGTGTGTGGCTTATTTGGAAGAAGGGGGCATATTGGCAGATTTGGAGGGCAGATTTGGGTGGAGGGGGCTGATTTGGATGTTTGGGAGGATCGGTCAGATTGGCACATTTGGGGGGCAGATTGGTAAGTAGGGGTCATATTGGCAGGTCTGAAGTTTAGACAAAATTTGGGGGTCATACAGGGAAGAAGGGGCAGATTGGAAAGTTTGAATGCAGATTGGTAAGTAGGGGACATTTTGGCAAATCTGGGGGTCAGATTTGGAAGTGTAAGGGGATGCATTGGCAAGTCTGGAGAGGATACATTGACAAGTGTATACATTACTGATAATTTTGCGATTTAATGCCATGTTTATACATTACTGCTGATTTTGCGATGATATGCCAAGTTTATACAGTGTGCCATGTTTTACTAAGTGTATGCTCTACATATCATTTAGACTGAGGGTGTTTGTATGTGTGTGATACTACGTTGTGAAACCAGCAGCATTGTGTGAGAGTGCAGGACTGGAAGAGAGCTGGCTTACAAGAGAGAGAGAGAGAGAGAACAGGGCAAGGCAAGAGAGAGCTGGCTTGTATTAGAGTGGGAGAGAGTGAGAGGTTGGGAGTGAGATGGCTCGGAAGAGTGAGAGTGGAACAGAGTGCAAGACTGGGAGAGAGATGGTTTGGAGGAGTGAGAGTGGCATAGAGAGATGGCTTGGTTGAGTGAGAGTGGTAGAGAGTGCAGGGCCTTCCCCTCACATTCAACACTCTTTAGTCAGAGCTGCATAACTGTGTATGGGGTATGTGTGTTGGAGGGGGGGGAAGGGGACAGCAATGTGTGTTTGTCATATGTGGCATGATAAGGAAATATGTATATACTTTCATTGGCATTATATAGAAATATTATGTATATATTTCTCATTGTCATGAAATAGAAAGATTTATGTATATTTTTATCATTGGTATGATATAGAAATATTATGTATAAATGTCTCATTATCATGATATAGAAAGATTATGTATCTATTTCTTACTGGCAAGATATAGAAAGACTATGGATATATTTCTCACTAACAAAATAAAGAAAGATAATGGATATAGTTATCATTGATATGATAGAGCGATATAGATTATCAATATACTTACTTTGTGGGTGCTAAAGTTGAATTTAAAATGTATGTTTTAAAATATGGTTCTATTTATCCACCTTTTCAGTGTGAAATAGAAATGTGAATAAATAGAACCATTTTTTTTTTGGGGGGGGGGGGCTTGCCATGGGAAATACATGGGGCGGTACAAGGGGGCCCCATGCCCATCTATTGCCCTGGGGCCCCATGAGAGGTCAGTCTACCCCTCTGGATACATTTATGATAGCACTCCAGAACAATAAAACTCACAATATAGGGTATTTAATAAGTCTTTGTATCTATTTGTGCAAATAAAATGCTTTAATATTCTTCTTTTTTTTGTTTTGTTTAATCTTTATTGGTTATTTTTATAAAAAGAACTAATTCATACTTCACAATATTACAATCACATACACAAGACTTCTATAATACAAATTATATTTCATATGTTTCACCAAAGCTGAGAGATAAGCGAGGATCTTTTTATAAGTCCAATTATTAGGAGTTGTATTTGGAGTGCCAAGGGAGAGGGAAGAAAAATTAAGAGAAGATAAAAAATAAAATACAGGATTAAGTGGAGGAGAAGAGTGAAAAGAGGCGGAGGCGGATTTATGGCTCCCATTGTTCCCACCCCCCATCCTTGCTTAAAAATTCAATGTTCCTTTTATATACAAAGCAAGTGAAGACATACTGTTCTTTCATACTCAACAGTCCACATTCACAACTCCTCATACATACTTCTGAACTAAGGGGAGTAGAGGGGAGTCAGGCCGCGGGATCCCACAGGAGTGGTCAAGATGAGATTTCCATATATAACAACTCACTGAGTCTATGGTATAGAACAAGTTTTTATCTCTGTATTTGATATTACATTCCCGGCAGACCATATTTTTTCATATATGACAGCTGTATCCTCGTTTTGAATAAAAAATTGTCTCTCAGCTTTGGCCTGGAACTCTATTTGGGTTTTAATTTCTGGCCATGATGGGAGGTCTACCCTTTTCCAAAATCTCGCAATACATAATGTAAAAGTCAGTAGAATGTATATACATAAAGAGTGGATAAACCTATCTGAAGTGGGGAGTTCAAAATGAAAAAGAAATGTTTGAGACTTTAATTCAAATGTATATCCACAAATGATGGAGAGGAGAGATGATATTTTTCTCTTGTATTGATCTAATTTTCTGTATTTCCACCACATGTGGTAATGATTGCCTGGTTCAGTCAAACATCTCCAACACAAATTGTTTGAAGCCTCTAGGAATTTAGCTAATCTCATTGGGACTAGATACCATCGGTGTAAGAGTTTGAAGAATTGTTCATGAAGGTTGATACAGTGCACCGCCCCTCTAGTATTCGTCCAGGTTTTAAACCATACCTGTGTTGGGAAGGTCAAATTAATTTCATCCTCCCAGAGCAGGAAGGCCTTAGGTTACTAAATTAGTTCACTAGATTCGAAGAATCTAAGAATTCTAGAGATAATTTTATTTGTAGCCCTAGACGTAATTATTTTTCCCCATGCATCTGGTTCTACTAAGGTGTTTGAAAGCAAGAAGGACTTAACTCTAAGATAATTAAAGAGTTCCCTAGATGGAAGACCAAATTTGCTACAAATAGCTGGAAAGGGGGAAATAGTTCCACCAATGTACAAATCTTCAATATATATTATTCCCTTAATAATCCATACCTTCAGGTCTAAGTTATTCACACATATAGAAACAATATCCAGTGCAGCTTTCTTAGATATTTCTTTGTTAATTTTCAAGGTTTTTTTAATACGAAAAATTTAGGTCATAAGGTCTTTAATTAATGATGATTTTAAAATCGATTTTTTTGTAGTATTTGGGTATTAACCAGCACAAGAGTGCGGGATCTGTGTTACTACAATTTACCCTTTCTAAATGGCATAAATAGTAATAAATTGGCCATACAGCCACTGAATATATTCCAGTTATTCCCAGTTCATAGCCACATTTTTAGCCACTTCAACAAAAATAATTGTCGCTCTTTGGCAGGGTGGATTTGATTGAAATCATGATTTACCTAACTATTCAGTGAGAATTGGTTGTAAAGAATCATTCATGTTGGTAGTTGTATTCTTTAATATTTTCAACCAGATGAAGATTTCATATTTAGAATAACCTGTCAGATTAGTAAAACAGCTACATCAGGACTGATTTAAGTTTAATAGGTTAATCACACATATTTGGAGCACTACTAAATAGACATGTGCATTCGTTTTCGGACTAATGCATTTTCGTCCGAAAATGGCATTTTCGTCCATTCGTCCGAAAAACGAATAACGAAAATGCTAAACTAACGAAAGCCGAATTAACCAATGATTAATAAACGAAAATCATTTGTCCATTCGTCGATTCATGCTATTGACATTCTATAAACCGAAATAGAGTCGGTTTATAGAATACCAATAGCATTACATACATTCCATAAACCGACATAATGAACGACTTTCGGTTTATGGAATGCATGTAATGCTATTGCTATTCTATAAACCGAAATAGAGTCCCGATTCATATGAATAGGTCAATTGACCTATTTGTATGAATGGGGACTCTATTTCGGTTTATAGAAAACCAATAGTATTACATGTATTCCATAAGCCAAAAATCTATAAACCGAACGACATTCGGGTTATAGACTTTCGGTTTATAGAATACATGTAATGCTATTGCTATTCTATAAACCGAAAGTCTTAAGAATTTCTTATGAATGGGGACTCTAGTTCGGTTTATAGAAAGCCAATAGCATTAGATGTATTCCATAACCCGAAATTCTATAAACCGAACAACGTGGTAAATGCTCTGTATCTTTGAGTTCATCTTTATGTCTATAACTATTTCATTCTGTAATAGACTAATAAAAGGGTTGGGCAGGTTGTGGGTAGGGGTACTTAGCACTTGGGTCCTCTGGTGAACATGACTGATGATATTGATGGATGACAGTTTCAACCAGGCACATGTTCAAAAGTATGCCCAGGCCAGGGCAGTCTTTAATATTGATTGGAACCCTGGACCCTGCCACCACATGTATAATTGCAAAATGTATACCTTCGACTTATGCAACACTGCAATACAAGCCCTCAGTGCCTGTATTACATAAGTATACAATGATATTAGAGAGCACTTACATATGGTAAGCAGCAATTGACATTAAAATCCAGCTATTACAGTAATGATATGTGGCACTGATATTATAATTATGAAATGCATATTTAATGTTTGTTGAGATATGTTAAAGAAAATTAAACAAATGACAGAATGTTTCTTAATAAAGATGTATTAATTTAACAAATCATTTTTCTGAAGTACACATAGAAACATAGAATGTGTCAGCAGATAAGAACCATTTGGTCCATCTAGTCTGCCCAATTTTTTGGAATACTTTTATTAGTCCCCCGTTCCCGGTCTTATAACTAGGATAGCCTTGTGTCTATCCCATGCATGCTTAAACTCCTTCACTGTGTTTACCTCTACCACTTCTGTTGGAAGGCTATTCCATACATCCACTACCCTCTCAGTAGAGTAATACTTCCTGATATTACTTTTAAATCGTTGCCCCTCTAATTTAAGACTACGTCCTCTAGTTGAATAAAGAATGGTTACTCTCTCAAACTGTAAGACACAATAGAACTCAACCATTGCACTGCATGGTATTGTATCATTTGATAACATGTCAACATAGAATATATAGAGTGGTTACTCTCTCAAACTGTAACTTTTTTTTAGCACCACAGGTCCCTCCCACTATCTATCATCACACTCTGTCCAGCACTACTTACACCTCCCACCTCATTACCTTGCCCTTGGACTAGGTACTAATCCCTGGTGGTCTGGTGGGCTGCAGGGTTCTGTGCTTGCCGCAAACAGCACAAATGCCTTATCATGGGGTCACATGCTGCACAGGACATTAATGAATCAGAACATTGTGCTCGGACAATTTATCATTCACAGTTTTATAAAGCAGTGAAAAATAGCTTTAAACATATAAAAAGAAAACACATTTCTGGGTTTAGTCATGTTGTTAATATAAAATAGCAACAAGTGTTCTAATACATGTTAAAACATAACCTTTATTAGTTATTAACAATCTTAACTCCTTCACGACAATTCCCATACATGTATTGCCTCGCAATGCAATACATTGCCTTTAACATGGCACAGTCACTGCATTTAGAACCATCATTGTTTTCCTGTAAGGTTCATAATTGAGGCTATACAGGAAAGCAAAAAAAAAAATAATCTACCAAAGTGGCCAACTCTGGAGTTAGGCTGCCCAAATGGTAACCTCAGTCCTCCACATACACTTCTAAGGGGATTACTTCAGTTTATTTTGGAGCTATTTTGAGAGGACCTCGGGTATATCAGAAACAGCCAAATTCCTCCCAAAATGGCCCAAAGCATAAATGAAATAAAATAAGTAAAATAATGTATTATATATAGATAACAATAAAGTAAATGAATATAACATAATCTAAAATATACTGTTTTTAAATTTAGACATGCTGGTTCAAATATGTATCAGTAATAACTCATCATGTAAGAAGACACCCAACAATGTTGGTATTTATACCCCATTTCCCCTCCCTTTGTATAATCTCTCTTTCATGGGGAAATCGCAATATTGAGCAGCCAAATAGTTTATTTCTCTGCAATTCAGCTTTATGCCCCAATCTGGCCTGAATTTGGGCCATCTCACGGCATACTGAGTTGACTCTACTGTCTACTAAACATAACTATGTGTTCTATATCTCACTTTGGCCTCTTCTATTCCTTTTTGCCTATTTCAGGTGATGCTCGCCTCCACCAGGAACTCCAGGAAAATTGTTGCAGTGAAGATCATCAGAAGGAGAATCAATCACGATAATTCCAGCAGCTTAATGAAAGATAGGAGAATCCTAGCTGTGGCTAATGGGAGCCTCTTTCTTTGTCACATGCATGCTGCTTTTCAATCTGAGGTATGCAGTGGTTTATTCATAATATTCATAGCTAGGACACTAGTGATGAAAATGGTGGCATTACAGAAGAACATCTTGTTATTCAGGTTTATAGAATTATATTTGGCGGCTCATCTTACTTTTTATACAGTGTGAAGCCTTTTGAAAGGCCTGGTTAGTTTTTTTTTCTTTCGTAAATTTTTTTATTACAGTTTTACAATTCAACATTTATAACATATATATACATTTAAAAATATATCACACAACATAACATATACCAACATAACATAATACAAACCAAACCTAGCCAGAGTTTCTTTTCCCTCAATTTCCTCCAGATGAAGGAGGAATAAGTTAATAAGGTGAGAGGGTATGACTTTAGAGAGGCCTCTCCAATATATTCATCCCTCTTCTATATCTGTCCTAACATTTGGGGTTGTCATCTTTCCCTAGTTAGTAATCTATTTATTCATTTATATATTTCTCCTATACAGCCCATCCAGAATTGGCTATTCTCCATATTAAGCTGATAGGAAATCTTTTGATTTCAATCTCTTTCATGTGGAAGTTTCTATCTTCTTCCATGATCTCGCAATTAGGGCTTTAGCTGCTATTAAAATATGTGTAATAATATAAGTGTCATTTATACTGGTTTAAGGCAATCCTAGGTGCAAGAGTGCAGTTGTCGGTCCTTGTGGGTACTAAATACCACCTAACTATCAACTTATATTGGAGTTCCATAATGTTTAAACAATAAATGTTCTTTTTTATCTATGGGATGATGTTAAGCCAGTCGGCAGTCAGAATTGCCGATCCAGTATCTATTTCCCATTTATTTATTAGGTTAGCTATCTGCCTAACCATTGTCAGAACTTCTTGTTCAAAAATATCGCCCTGTATCAAATCTTTAAGGTTATTTACAGGATTCAATAATTCTTTCAAACCTCTTAATTCTTAATTAGATATTTAAATATATCCCCTGGGACTAATGTCTGAAATTATTTTATTTTCTTATCTAATAATTAATATATCTGAGAAACTATTTTCTATATTGTGATCCAAGAATCTAATATCGCAGCCTCTCCATATCTTTTTTACACCACATTAGTCCATATTCTGATTTAAGGTTCTACCAAAATCTGAGAATTGTTGCAGTGATATAGTTCTTTTTCCCAGGCCTATTAATAGAGGTCTTGAATTTTTGGGGTCTGTCCACAGTAGCATATATAAATCAGGTTCCCCTATTTATCTCCATGATTCCTCCCCCTCTTTATTAAACCATTTGGAGAGATGTTTAAAAAGGGCCGCATTGTGATAATTTTTTATATAACCTCATAAAAAATACTGTAGAAACCATCCTGGCCTGGTGCTTTATTATTCTTAACTTTATCAATTGCAATCTTTACTTCTATTTCTGAGATGGGTTTATTTAGATCTTGTATCTGGTCATCTACTGGCGCAGGTAATTTGCATTTTTCCAAATTCTCTTGAATTTGGTTTTCTTTCTTTCTTTTTTATTTTTTAATATCTGGATCTGGGATGAATATACATCTAGAGGGTTTTCTTTTTTCTATTAACCTTGAGAAAGATATATATCCGACAGGGATGCCCCTTCTATCTTTCTGGCCCGTGTGGCCATTTTAATTAGATGTCCTCTAAAGACACACTTAAATGTGCACCAGATCTTTTCATGTGGTATCTCAGGAGTCATGTTCTCTTTAAAGAAATATTCTGTCAATTCTTTGATGTATAGTCTATTTACTTCAGTTTCTAATCATCTATTGTTCAGTCTCCATAATGTATAGGGTTCACTATATTGTCCCTCCCCTATTTGCCAGACTAGAGCATTATGATCTGCCCATGGTATCTCTCGAATGTCCACTTTATCAATTATTTTTAATAGTTTTGGGTCTGATAGACACAGATCTATTCAGGAGAACGAGTTATGGACTCTTGACCAGTGCGAAAAATCATATGTATCTGGGTGAAAAGTCAGCCATACATCATGGACGCCATTTTTCTTTATGAACATACTAAAATTTTGGGCTTGTCTCATCACCCCCTGTAATAAAGTGGCATGCCTTGGTAGTTTTTTGTCTAAACTTGGCTCTATGACCATATTGAAATCCTCTGCCCAAATTATTGAGCACTTTTTCACCTTTTCCATTCTCTCTATTACTTGCTTTAATGTTTTCATTTGTGCATTGTTTGGGGCATATATATTAACCAAAGTAAATAATTGTTGTTATATTTAAGTATCCCTATGTTATATCTTGCTTCTGGGTCACCAGATATATGGTTTTAAATTGTAAGGCACTGGTTATCAGGATTGATACTTCCTTCTTCTTTTCATTCTCCAGGGAGGCTTAAGACACAATTCTGTATCCCCTAAATTTCATTTTTTTTTCAATATTTGCTATTTTCCAGTGGGTCTGAGACATACATAATTTTTTTCTTTTTTGAGTAGATCAGTGAGAATTGCTCTTTAATAAGGGGAATTCAAACCCTGAATGTTTAAAGACAAAAATATAATCATTATCTAACTTGTTTCCCATCTCCACCCTTTCCCACCCCCCCCCTCGATTGTATCATATTCCAGGAATACAAAAAAAAAATGTAATGTCATAAGATCAATTACAAAAACACACAACTAAGATTATCAACTGTCCCCCCCCCCCCACCCGTCTGAGGCCTTGGCAAATATGCCTCCGCCCTCCAGTGAGTAGAACTTATTGTACATACAGTGAAAAGGAAAGTTATAAAACCTTCCAGCAAGAGGGCATTTTGCGAGATACTTATTAAGCCTTCTAATACGGTTTAAAAATATTAAGCATTTTTCTAACTTCTATGGGCCCTAGAAAGGGCTATAGTGGAGGGTAAATTAGTAGGACCAGGGAAGAAAGCTCTATTAAGCTATTAAATCATTGTGAGAGGGGGAGAGGAAGAAGAAAAAAAGTGAAACTAAGTTACTCAATATAAGAATAATCAAAGCAAGAATACAAAATAACATTAAATAAAAAAACATAATATTTTATCATGATATCAATATATACACTTTAATTTACATCAAGTTTTAGTTTCAGATCAACAACTCAAAGTTAGATGTCAAATTAAATATCAAGTGCAATACTCCTTTAACTATTACAAGATTCCAATGTGCTGTTCTTCAGCATATGATATTTTTGCACTCCCCGTTGCCACTAAATCACAATAATACATGGAGTATAAATACTTGAACTTTTGGCAGCATTTAATCTACCCCAATATGTGATTCATGATCACAATAGCCTCCTCTGGCTACAATATGTCTGTCTACAATCTGGTACTAAAGCCATACTCTCTTGCTTACCATATAAACACCTCATCCATACCTCCCTTCCACTAATATGGCCTCTTCCCACACCATTAACTCTATTACCTATATACTGTTAACTTGGGGGCTGTGTATCATGATTCATGCTGCTGTTTCTGTCATGTAAAATTTCCCAATTTGACATTACAGTTCCATGCATTCTTCGTGTTAGAGCACCTGGCAGGAAGAAACCTTCTATTTCATTTGCAACCCACCGGCTACCTGGAGATGAGTCGAGTTGTGTAAGTAATGGGGGGAAAGGGGAGCATCTTTTTTGTGTTGTGTTTAACCTGTTTGCAATGGTAGGATGCACTATGCTGTCCACAAAATGAGTGTGCCTTTCTGACCGTAAGACATACTTTAAAAAGATTTCTCCCATTAGAGATTGGTTGGAGAGTAATCCAATAGTAATCTCAGTTTGGGACCAAACCACAGTGTCATTTTTCATTTGAGCTGTTCTTTTGTAATGTAAGATCCATTGTAAATATATGTGTATGAAGTGTGTATATATAATCCAGCATGAGCCTTATTGGCTCACAGATGAATATAGTAACTATTGAACTGAAGCCATTTCGTCCATTGCTGCATTCGTTTAGTTATTTCAATTCGTATGAATAGAAATTACATCTATGTTCAATACATAATATAAATATGGGGAATTCAGATGATAGAGCCAAATTCCCACCGAATTTCATCTGAAAACTAACGGTAATGTCACCTAAGCTCAATAGTATAAGGTTAGGGAATTTGGATGAAAGAGAACAATTTCATCCACACCTTATACTATTGAACTAAGGCACAATTTTCATGAATTTTTGGATGACGTTCGGTCGTAAATCGATTCTTTCATCCAAATTCTTATGCTATTGAACTTTGGTGAATTTTTCAATTGTATGAAATAGCAGCATTGTGAAAAATATACATAACAAAATAAGTTACCACTAGGTTTGGCAAAACATTACGACAAAATTGTTGTATGAAACAAATTAAATACACCAGGTTTTCTGCTTTTTAAACATGTGTGCTTTTGAATTTTGGAATGGATACTGCAATACTACCCCAAAATGTGAGATAAGCAAACAAAATCAGTCTTTAAAAATTTGGAAACTTGGTTATGGTTTTTGCCCTCTAACACTCCAACAGCATGCCACACCAATGTATGTGTGATATTTCTGTAATAGTTCCTGTATATGTTTTAGAGTTTTTTCTATAGCAGCACCTGACCTGAGAAAGAAATCCTATGGCAGTGTTTGTGAAAAAAATACAGCAAAAAAAAAAACTTCCTCTACCTAACTTTGGCAAAATGTTGTGGTAAAACTGCTATATGAATAGCTACCTCAAATGAAATCACCCAGGTTGTCTGCTTTACCAAGAATATATTTGGTGGGGGCATTTTGGAATAAGTCACTGCAATACTACCCAAAATGTTACAAATAAATCTGTGAAAATTCCAAGTTTGGAAACAACAGAATGCTATTTAGAATTTGTGCCCTCTAACTCCCCAAAAGCATGGGGGCATTGGCATTTGTGAAAACATTTTGAAAAAATAAACTACCCATTACTTTGGCAAAAATGTTCTGGCAAAATGGCTGCATGAAACATCTGAAAGTATTCCATATCAAATGCCATGTGCATTTAAAAAAGTTTATAGAATATTTGACACTAAAAACACAGCATAGCCTTGAAAATAGAAAACAAAACCTGCATCTTGGAAACATACGTTTAGATCTTCAGATATTTGCCATGTAAGTGCCAAAACATAATGAAAACATTAAACGCGTTTAGTCTTTATCTTGTCTCACCGTTCCTGCTCTATGTTTTTTATCAACTGTCGTGAAGGACCAATACAATATTGATACATGTTTTCACCTTATGAAGATCAAGCCTCTTTCTTTCGGGATGTTAAGCTGGCACTCCCTTCGTTTTTTCCTACCTGTGGTTATATGAAGTCAACCTATAGCTGGCATGACATCACCAGCATTGTTATACCACAAGAGCTGTTAGGACAGTATATAAAATTATGTTTTTTGGCCAGTTCTGGGCATATTACGTCAATACTATGGTGACTGGTGCAAGCTGCAGTTACAGTATGTACAGGAACATCTTCACTGGATTATCATGGAGCAAATACATTGTGGTGTACTGAGGTAGTCCTGAATATGCATCAATTTGGCCGAATTGGGGGGGGGATGGGGTGAATTCCGCTGAACTTCAGCTATTCTATGTGACCAATTATGGATCAAATTTGTCAATTTCATCCCCCACCCCCCTTGCCAAATTCGGAGTGAACATTTGTGCCTTTGTGGTATAGTGAAAACTTCAGAGTACTTGGCTGGATAATTCATAGGATTCCTTCTATTTCAGATCAAAGAAGCCCTTGTTTTGTGAAGAAATGATCGTTGGTTTAGCTACACATGGATTCCCTCATTATTTTCCCTGGTGCTGTTTTGAAGCTTAGTTGCATATTTTTTCAGATTAATGACATACTAGAAGAAAAACTTTTGGAGATCAATTGTCTTATTTATGGCAGAATATTATTAGAAAATTTGTGAGTGCATAAGATACACATATATATATAGTCATCATTGATGTGTTGTTTTTAAACTTTTCCCACATGTGATTCTGCGCTTCTCCAACTGTATACCGATTTTCTACCTAAGTACATTGAGGAGCAATAGGAGCAGGCACGTTCATTAGTGTGGGTATTATTACATTTGAAAATTGGAGTGCCATATTTTGACACTTTTTTGCTTGCTTCTTGCTTTTCATGTGCACAATTTCTTTACACAGACACTATAGCATATGTGTGAGCTGATTTGGAGTACGACGGGCGGTTATAATTGACTATTTTGCTAGTTTATGGCAGACAGTAGAGCACTGAATCATGTGTAAACATCCTGTTATTTGAGGGGTATTATTCGTGTTCGTCCAGTGCACGTGTATTGTTCTGCGTGGAATCATCTATAAGAATATTCATTTTGTCTTTATGCCTGCGGCCTGCAGCTCTGCTTCTGGCTTATTTTGCTTTATTTATTAATATTCGCAGAGTACTGTTGCATTAAAAATGTTTTCTTTTCCACTGAATGCTATTTATTATACACTTTAGTTTGATTTTTCTGCTTTTTTTTTTAACATTTTCTAGCTAATATGCATTCATAAATCTCTGCTGCTATGTTACCTCTTTTCTCGATTAGGTTTTATGCTGCAGAGATGGTTTGCGGCCTCCAGTTCCTGCACGCCCACGGGATCGTTCATCGGTCAGTAAAGTAGTGTTTTCTATAGGTCTCCTCTAGTTCTTTGTTAAGATCTATGCATGTTGCATGGTAGTGTCCCTACTCCTCACAACCTTCTTACATTGACATAATGTACTCTCAACCTACTCATCCAGAGATCTGAAACCGGAGAATATTGTCCTGGACAGCGAGGGACATGTGCGCATCATCGATTTCGGACTTGCTGAGGAAGGGATGTTCGACGGTGGAACAACAAGCGACATGGCAGGAACATTTAGATACATGGCTCCTGAGGTGAGAACTAAGTATAACATTTACAGCCGTAAACAATAATTAACTCTGGCATATTACAGCTAAGCTGTGTCTATACACTGATTGATAACACTATCTAGTGAGGGATTCCCAAACCATGTTACAGATGTACTTGTAGAAGGTGTAACTTGCAGTTCTTGATGATTACATATAATGCAGCCTCCTTCATCTGCAACTTCTCAACCTTATTATAGCCCTCTGCTGCCTTCTTTGTCACTCTCTCTTTGGTCTAGTGTCCTCCACCCATCCTGACATGGGTCTAGCTCACTCTTCTCCTGCTTTCGTTCTCATAGAAATATATTTATGAACAACAACAATTAACAGAGAATTGAAGATTGAAGATACCACATGATTTAGAGTTCTAATTTACAGTGTTTTATGATTATGCAATAATTATATTAATTCTTATATATTCTCTTTACCAGATCTTGCTAAAAAAACCTTATTCGACACCGGTTGATTGGTGGTCCTTTGGCATTATCCTGCACCAGTTGTCAACGGGCAGATATCCCTTTTTTAATGGATACCGGGTGCAGGAAGTCTTTAAATCAATAATTAAGGACAGGCCCAAATTCCCCAAGTGCATTGGTGGTGATGTCAAACACATCTTAAAAAAAGTGAGTATGAAAAGTATATAGTTAGAAGACCATTTAAACTGTATACCATCTATATTGTAAAAAGAGAAATCAGTAAGTTTTGGGCACCTTCTCAACTAAAATGTTGACACTCAAGTCAAGGGGTCGGTGTGGGCTCGCATTTGAAGCGCTCAGCTACACTCACCTTCTTAACATATACAAAGAAGGAAGGGTATAAGCAAAGAGGGAGATGGTGATGGCTGGTTGGTGCAGGCGTCAGCAGCAGACCCGATTGCCTATTGACCTCTCCTTTGCCTGCCTCATACCTTTGTGACCTCGGATTGCCTTATTACTACGTTTTGTATGTTGCCTCATCTTGTGACCCTGGATTGTCTTGTGGACTACTCTGTATCTGCAGTGTGCCCCTGCGTACTCAGTTCTGTTCCTGACCATTCAGCGTGCACTACTGTTGATCTCCTGTGAGTACTACAGTCTGTTATCCTGTGTACTTGCCTGCATTATGAACACCTATCCATTGGACCCCCATATTGGGGCATTACAGGATGCTTTTTGTTTTGCTTCTCTTCTCCTATTTTAGGTGCCCGACCATTTGTGCTCTGTCCTCAGTTTCCTTCAAGCTTGCTGTCTATGCAATCCTGTTACAGTTAATTCCTGTGTGTCTTTTAGTGTCTGTCCTTTGGATTCTGTTATTATTTTAGGCATGTTTTAGAGTTAGGGACTTGCCAGTTGGTGGTGGTACCTCGATGTGGTTGGAAAGCTTATCATCATCATTTGGTCAAGTAGAGTTGTAGGCTTGTCCCTGTATCCATGTTTGGTTGTATGTTCTTTTGTGTTCCTTCTATTTAGCCCTGGCCTCTCGTAGTTATATATGTCTGTGTGCTTTTAAGTTTTGTTATCATGTCCTTTGCCTGTGCCCTCTCTGTTGCTACGTTATTATTTTTAGCCCCATTGACCTGAATTGTTTATCCTTAATTTGGTATTTACTCTTCCCTGCTCATGTTTGCTTGCGTCCTGCTTCAGTCTCTCCTTGACCCTGTCTTAGTTTGGTTTCCGCTATCACTCACTGCTCTTCTCGCTTGTCCTGTCAGAGTTATTTTGTGCCTGCTTCAGTATGTCTGCCGGGTTTCTTTAGCTCCTAGTCTTAGCTTTACTGGATACAGAAGTTGATTCCACTGGGCCTTTGGTATGTGAAGGAACCTCTTGCTTGTCTATGGAAACAGATTAGAACCCTTAACTATGTGGATTGGGCTGCTTCAGTGCTGACATCAGCAGATCGCAGGTCCTGATATGTACAGCCAGAGGTGAGGGCTGTGTAGTGGCTATCTTGGACTAATTACCTAGATTGAGTTGACTGAGTTCTGGATGACAAGCTGACATGTCGCAAGTCTCTTCTGTTGTATTAAGATCCCCATCCTTCTTGATATGCTCTCTACTATAGGTAAACACCTTAGGGTGTAATGCACAGGCTTTATTTTCATAGCAGTTTGTATGCAACATATCGATATATTTGCAGGCACTATAATGCACCATTATACAGGAGTAATTTTCACATGGGTTTAATGCATTTGTTTACGCTGTATACATGTTTCTGTAGTATATTGTTTACGCTGTATACATGTTTCTGTAGTATATTGTTTACGCTGTATACATGATTCTGTAGTATATTGTTTACGCTGTATACATGATTCTGCAGTATATTGTTTACGTTGTATACATGTTTCTGCAGTATTCTCCAAATTCCAGTTTATTGATCCATCTCTTTTCCCACTACCTTTATTTTATTACACTCATTTAAACCATCTCCTCCCGCACTTTATTAATTTCTCTTTCTTTCTTTTCTCTTCGCCTCACCCTTTCTATTTCTTCTTCTCTTCTTTTCTTTTTTTTAAACTTTCTTATCACAACCTTTCCACATGGACGAGCTTTATGCCTGCAATTACAACTTTGCTGACGTTATTGCTGATAGTTGAACCATACTCTGTTACCCATATTACACTGATTGGTGTAAAGTTTTTATTTCTTTATGTATTTATCATTGAAAAAATATTAATAAACAAAGTTTAAACAGAAAAAAATGGCACAGGGCATCAATACCTTTCATCACTGGATTGGTTTAACTAATTGCAGATCCACACCTATTAGACAGGCATAAAACTTCATAGCCATTCCATATGTCATTAGGGTTCCTGTTTAAAACAGTTTTTAGTGTATTTAAATAGAAGAAATAATGTGGTTGTTCTTTTCCGCTTCTTAGGAAAGATCCAGACCACCGCCTTGGGTGCAAGGGAACATCAGAGAGCACCCATTCTTTCAAGACATCAACTGGGTGGAATTGGAAGATGGAAAACTGGAACCTCCTTTTAAACCCAGTGTAGTAAGTACATGCTACTATATATGCTGCAAGATATTAAATAGCATTGTTTCTTTATTAGAATAATTAGTATCAGTGCTGAATTCATATATTCAAAAGCCCAATGGTATCATCCTCCTTTAGGGCTAGTACCTCATTATCCCAGGTTGCATCTCCAGGTACTTTGATCTATGCACATGTATTTTGCTGGTTCATGGAGCTGATAATCTACATCCCATCCCAAATCTCTCATGATCCTCTCTTTTTGGGAGCATTGTGGAGGATAATGGCCCTGAGTCCTCCAATGACAAATAATTATTGTAACGGGACGGCTACCCAAGGCGGTAGCACCTTCATCTGTTGTAGGAAATCATCTCCTTGGCCCTGATTAAAGTTCAGCATCCACCCAGCAAGTCTTTCTGGAACCTTGCTCTTTGTACCCAAATAGCAGACTGGACCACTAGCAGTTAGGTACAATAAGAATGAACAATACCGTACTTGCTCGATTATAAGACAAGGTTTTTTTCAGAGCAAATGCTCTGAAAAATCCCCCTCGTCTTATAATCGAGGTCTCTTATAATCTGACCTCTAATTGAGGTCAGATCATAAGACATGGATCCAGGTCCCCAGCAGAGCTGCAGGGGACCTGGATCCCCCTCTATAGCAGCAGGGGATGTCTGCGCAACGAGCGCAGACTCCCCTGCTTCCGCCCGGCACGACCGCCGGGGCTTCTGTGAAGAAGCCGGGTACTTCCGCTTTCGTCACAGAAGTCCCGGCGAGCGTGCCGGGCGGCAGCAGGGGAGGTCTGCGCTCATCGCGCAGACTTCCTCTGCTGCCCCACTAGCCACCAGGGTAAATCAGGCAGCTGGGGGTTGCCTGCACGATACGTGCAGACATCCTCTATGCTGCCCGACACGTCAGACTATTATGACGGACAGCTGTCCGTCATAATAGACTGCCGTGTCGGGCAGCATGGAGGATGTCTGCAAGTATCGTGTAGACATCCCCCGGCTGCCCCCACTAGCCACCAGGGATTGAAGTACAGGTAAGCTGGGGGGGACAGAGAGACAAGGGGAGGGATGGAGGGGGGCAACAGAGAGACAGGGGGAGGGAGGGAGGGAGGAAGGGGAGCAACAGAGAGACAGAGGGAGGGAGGGGGCAACAGAGAGACAGGGGGAGGGAGGGAGGGAGGGGGGCAACAGAGAGACAGGGGAAAGGAGGGAGGGGGCAGAGAGGAAGGGGAGAGAGACAGAGGAAGTGGGGCAGAGAGAAACATGTGGGGGGAAGAGACAGGTGAGGGGTGATTGGGGAGTGAGACAAAGCTGGGGGCAAGGGAAAGAGAGAGGCAGCATTGGCACATAAAAAGAAATAAACACAAGAAATGCATTTTTTTTATATAATATTTTATTAAAAAAGCAATTTACATGTGAATATATACAAGTTTAACTTTTTTCCTATAGGGTAGTCTTATATTCAGGCTTTTAGTATTTTTCCTAAAGGAATATCCAAAGTTTGGGGGGTCGTCTTATAATCAGGGTCGTCTTATAATCGAGCAAATACGGTATTTATTTGTCAAACAGCAAAGACTTATATACACACAGATATGACATCAACTAGGGGAGAGGCACAGGGAACTAATTATAACATGTAAGCATATAACAATAACATAAAACAGGTAATTTAATACAGGACAGCGTTACATAAAATAAACATGTCATCTTTAGATCCAGACCTCCAGACTACAAGGGACAATAGATGGTTCAGAGGATAGTAAACATTTAGTGATTGGATATACACATTTCAACACTAACATTTAATGACATGTCTTAACCTGGGGGAAATACAATGAATAGAGCAAAGGCTTGGTTCCAAGGTCCACATCCTGGCTGACATCCTGAGTGAGCTTGTGTTGAAGACCACCTGTATTGAAGCAGTGTGTCACTGATGGCCCCAAAGTCTGTACCCCCAAATATAGCATATCCAAAGAAAGGGTCCGTAGTCCACAGGGAGGTGTTTGGACATCAGGACCCTCCAAGAACCCCAGTCACGCAGACTGTCATGATTCACTTTGTGACAATTATAATGTATTATTGTATATCCAGTGCATTTCTTGGATAAGTGCTGGAAACTGGGCCCACTGGATGGAAAGAAAAAAATTGATATATTAGAGAGTGATCCAGAAGTTGTGGAGATGTACATGAAAGGCATTGGAAAGTGGTATGTGACATTATGTCCCCCTTATCCATTCAGTGACAAAGGCGGTGTCTGAAGGCCTGTTTGAGAGGTTCATTCCTCTCAAACTGCATAGTCCTTAACCAGCACCACTTTGGTTTGCTTACTCGAAGGCCTTGAAGTGTCTGTGGCCATTTTAAAGGTGCATTCATCTCAAACTGCATAGTCCTTAACCAGCACCAATTTGGTTTGATTACTCTTTGGAACTATTAATTTAATTTAATTTAGCAATGGGACAGTTTCTGATACAATTTGCCGTGAGAAAAACAAAACAGGCATAGCAACTGCGACCAGGCCTGCCACTCCAGGAGCCTGGGTGACCCCTGCTGCTGCCTCCTTAAAATCGACTAACTGCAGGTGACACTCATTGAGTTCGAACCCTACAAAACATGGAGTGTCAACTGGATGTGTGTGTATCCTTCCACCCTCAAATGATGACATTAGCATGCCACCTTGTGATCGCACACTAAGCACAGGAGGATGCCAGCATCATCAATCGGGATTGGATTAATGTGTGCTCATCCACTTTGACATTTGTCTTGCCTGAACAATTCTAGGATTTTGCTAAGTCATGACGTAAAGTCATGATTTATAAATACACGGAGGCGAGTATTATGCATTAACTCCTTCTTTATTCCCTCAGCAGCAAAAAAGAGGGTAACATGTAAATGAAAGAAAATTTCAACCAATCAAATCACCCATAACATAAACCCCTCCCTCCCCACTATAAAACCCAACGTCCAAATATAGCTCCTCCTCTTTCTTTGATGTAAAGTTCAGTCCATTCAACTGTTATCTATCGAACACTTGTCCATCCATGAACTAGGCCATAACGGATAAAAAACTGTAAAAAACCTCCAAACGATAACGAATACCGAAGCACTGACGACCAAGCTTCAAACTGCAAAGAAAAAGAGAAAGGAGACTGGTAATATTCCATGTATGGGTTATTAAAATAATCTTAAATCTCAACATGACTTAATAGAAAAATATATATATACACACACATGAAAAACTTATATGGGTAGGGCGAGTATAAAAACATCCTGGGTGGGAATAATACTCGCCTCCGTGTATTTATAAATCATGACTTTACGTCATGACTTAGCAAAATCCTAGAATTTATAAATACACGGAGGCTCCTATTATGCAATTTTAAAGTTGATCAATCACAACAGAAGAAAAATGAGTACAGGGTTTGAAATAAAATTCCTTAAATGTAGATTCCCTGGACCAATCAGCTGCTTTCATGATATCTTCTAATCTACATCCTAATCTGAAAGCCTTAGAGGCCATCGCACCTCTGACTGAATGAGGTCCGAAAATAGTAGTATCCACGCCAGCCTCTTTGAGTAACCATTTGACCCATCTGGCTAAGGACCCTGTTGAAACTGGGGTATGAGGTTTACGTAAGGCAAGAAACAGGTCTGAAAATACCGGTTGACGCCAAAGGGCTGTACGTTGTTCATACTCTTTTAGACATAAAACTGGGCATAACTGGGGGTGTGACGGAAAAGCAGGGTAGGACACTGACTTAATTGCAGTCTTAGTTCTTTTAGAAATGTCAAACGAGACCCCATCTGGAGAAAAAGATCTTGAGCTTACCTCCAGAGCCCTAACATCTGCTACCCGTTTGCATGAGATAAGACAGAAAAGAAAAACCAATTTCGCAGACAATTGTTTTAATGAAAGGTCTTTATTGAGTGGCCAATGTTCCAATAACTGTAGAGGTAATACAACATCCCAGAGGTTAGAGTACCTTGGTGTCGGGGGTTTTGACAATCTCATACCTTTCAGCAGCCGACAAATCAGCATATGTCTGCCTGCTGGGTTTGAGTCAAAACCTACATGTCCTGCAGAAATAGCAGAGCGCAAAACATTAACTGATCTATAAGCTAGACCACCATCAAATTTGAAGGTCAGGAAATTCAATATGTCTGTGACAGGAGCTGATACGGGATCCACGTCTCGTTCCAAGCACCAATGAGCCCATGACTTCCAGGCATTACCGTATAGTCTTCGGGTTCCTGGGGCCCAAGCTGTTGCCAAGAGCGTTTCAGTTGATTGTGAAATGTTTGGTAAACACCATGGTCCCCTGAAAGTAACCATGCTACGAGTACCATGCTTCCAGTTTGGATCAATGGATGATGGTTCCCTTCTGGATCCGTCAACAAATTTTGAACCACTGGTAAGATGCGTGGACAATCTATCGACATTTCCAGAAGCATCGGGAACCACAGTTGAGAGTCCCACCAAGGCGTGATTAGAACTGCTGACGTCTTGAATCTTCGCAGATGAACTAGTCTTCTGGCAATGAGACAAAACGGGGGAAATGCATAATATCTGTTCTTTGTCCACACCTGGAGAAACGCGTCCGTGGCCAAAGCCTCGGGGTCCGGTCTCCAGCTGTAAAACTTCGGACATTGTGTGTTCAGTCGAGAGGCAAACAGATCGACATCCAATGGACCCCACAGTCTTTGTAGGCTTTGGAAAATCGACGGCAGGAGTCGCCAATCGCTTGTATCTCTGAGGTGACGCGAACCCCAATCTGCTTCCACATTTTCTAGTCCTGGAATATGTAAGGCTTGAACCGATACGTTGTGTTCTAGGCAGAAATGCCAAAATTCCATTGCTAGTTGTGCGAGGACCTGGGACTTTGTGCCACCCAGATGATTGATATAGCGCACTGCTGAAACATTGTCCATACAAAGTAACACTGAACAATTCGCTAAATTGTTCGTAAAACTTCGGACTGCGAATGTACCTGCCAAGAGCTCCAAACAATTGATATGTAATTCTTGCTCCGGAAGAGACCACCGTCCTCCGGTGAAGGTATTGTCGCAGGTGGCACCCCATCCGTGTAGACTGGCGTCTGAAGCGATCACTAAATCCGGGAAGGAACTGAAAATCGCTCTGCCGTTCCAGGCCTCCATGTGCCGTAGCCACCACTTCAGTTCTTCCTTCGCTTCGCAATCCAGAGGTACTGCTTGATCGTACGTCCAACATTGGTGTAATGAGCGGGTTTTGAGCCGCTGGAGAGCCCGATAATGTAGAGGACCGGGGAAAATTGCTTGTATAGATGCCGACAAAAGACCTATGATCCGGGCCAAGTGACGAATCGTCAAAGTTGACTTTGATAGAGCTCCCTTTATTTCCTTCCTGATAGTTTTGATTTTTTCTTTCGGTAGTTGTAGAGAACCGTGCGTGGAATCGATCAAGAAACCTAGAAACTCTATCCGTTGTGCAGGGTTTAACATCGATTTTTCCCAATTGATGAGGAAACCTAGTTTCTGCAGTAGGTCGATCGTCCATGTCATGTGAAGGTGTAGTGATTCTATGTCTTGCGACATAATCAGCATGTCGTCTAAATAAATAATGAGTCTGACTCCTTTTCTGCGTAAATGTCCCACCACCGGTCTTAGTAACTTGGTGAAGCACCAAGGAGCGGAGGAGAGACCAAACGGAAGGCATATAAACTTCCAGATCTTTTCGTGCCATAGAAACTGAAGATACTTTTGATGGTCTTCCAACACAGGGACTGTTAGATAGGCGTCTTGGAGGTCCAGCTTCACCATCCAGTCCTTCAGGCATAAGAGGTCTCGCAGATTCTGAATTCCTTCCATCTTGAAATGATGGTATCGTACGAACTGATTCAAAGGGCGAAGATTGATGACCGGTCGGGAACCTCCGCCCTTCTTTGGAACTAGGAAGATATTGCTGAGAAAACCGGCATTGTTCTCTCCGACTGGTACAACCGCTCTCTTGGAAATCAAATTCCTGATTTCCAAATCTATGAGTTGACAATCTTTGTGTGACATTACCAACTTTCTGGGGGGTATATCCTGATAAGGGCATGCTATAAAATCTATACAAAAACCCTTCACTGTTTGTAACACCCAAGGGTCTGTCGTGATCTTGTACCAATTGTCTATGAAAAGGGCCAATCTTCCCCCTACCATAGGATGACGGGTTAAGGGAGGGGATATATGACTTACCATAGGTTCGTCTGTGCTGCAAGGAACCTCGGACGCCTCTGCTCTGCCAAGGTCGTCCTCTTTGCGGGAAAAACTGAGGGGCAGGAGCCCTAGCTTCCTGGTAGACGACCGGTCTCTGTTGCATGAGGCCCCTGGGGTTCCGTGGGATACCCCTGCTCCCCCGGCCGGCCAGATGGCCTCTAGATCTGCCGGCCTTTTGAAAAACTCTGGGCTGAAAGACTCTGCGCATAGTATTTTGCGCCTTATCCAATGCCGCAAAAGTCTGTACAAATGAGCCCAAGTCTTTGACAAATGAGTCGCCAAAGAGCATACCATTAGCCTTGGGGCCTGGTTCCGATGATGCCAAGCTGACCAGTTTTGGTTCAATCTTAAGTAGGATCGCCTTTCGGCGTTCACATGCCAACGCCGTGTTGGCGTTTCCTACAAAACAAATGGCCCTTTGGACCCAACCTCTTAAGGTTTCCGGGTCAATAGCCGTACCCTGTGCAGAAGCTGATTCTGCCATTTCAAAGATTTTGGTTAGGGGCCCTAACACATCCAAAACCCTATCCTGGCAGTTGCGTAAAGAATAGTCCAATCCTTTACGGGCTTTCCAGCCTGTTCTAGACAAAAATTGGGCCACTTTTGGATCAACCTCTGGGGTTTTACAGGCTGAGTTAGGGACTGTGGGTCTAGGGCATTCAGCCCTCAGTTTGTCCCTAGTGGGCTTGTCCAAAGGTTTGCGCACTCTCAATGCGACATAGTCTGCTACGTGAGCAGAGGGTACCCACTCGGAAGATCTGGTTATGATGTAATTGTTCAGGGTCAAATAATGGACAGCCATTAGGATCTAGTATGCAGTCATCGGCCTGAAACAGGCTCGTCATAATTGGGGTAACCCCATCGGAATCATTGGGCGACTCAAAGTCTGCTCCTATCTCTTCTTGGTCGGAGGGAAAAGACCCATCAGATGCCCCCTCTGAAATGGACTCAGAGTCCTCATCTTGTAGGGCTCTAGCCCTTTTCCAATTACGCATCGATTTAGCCTGATGCAAGGCTCTTTTGCGCGGTAACGCGCCATCTGTGACATGACGTGGCATGTCCGGTAGTAAAGGTTTGAGGGCATGTTTTACCTTGGCAGTGGCCTTACGGCCCGGCCCCTGTTTATTGGGTTCTGACCCCATCTGCGGAATTTCTCTATTAAGCATAGGGTCTTGTGCAGCTTTTAAGGCTGAAGAAATAGAGGATGCCAAATTTGACGACATCAGCCTCATAGCTGAATTCAAAGCTTGGGAGACCGATTTCGCCATTGTGGCATCCAATAAATCTTGCAGTTCCTGGGACCCCAAAAGGTCAATTGAGGAGCCCTGGGATAGTGGACCTACCGAGGTCTCAGCCTTCTCGGTGTCTTTGCTGGGCTGCATGATAAATGCAACTCACAAAAACCCAATATAAACAGATGCACAATGTACAATATGAAACAGGGTACAATAATTAATATGCTGCTCAAGGTAGCTCAGTACAGATAAAAATATCACTGATAATAGGAAAGTACAGTACTGAGGTAAAAAGTACAATAAAGGTATAGAAATATATAAAGTACTTCCCTGCAGTCCCCAGCGCTGATTACCCGCGAAAACGAGGTGACAGGACCGTTGCTGCAGCGGGAAAAGATGTGGGCGTGGTTAGGGGACGTTAATAATGAAGTCCATGTATCATTGGTACATGGACTCCAAGAAAATGGCCGCCGCGAGCGTCGCGCATGCGCAGAAGCTTCACTGGAGAAGCAGGACTTCACAAAGATGGCCGCCGCGCTAGTGAAGTAGCGCGACGGCCAGGAGAAACGGACAAACGGAGAACTTGATTCGATTCTCTCCGTTTGTCCAGCCTAAAAGTAAGTAACAGGGGGGAGGGAAGGGTATAATCACCCTAGGGGGAAAACCTAAACGAGCAAGTATAACAGTCAAAACCACTATACAGACAAATCTGAGGAGACAAAATCTCCCACAAGCATATTATAATAAAACAATATTATAAACAAAGCAATTAAGTTACATAAACACTTAAGTAAGCATAATAAATATCACAGTAAAATAAAGTTTCACTTAGCTGAGGGAGCAGCAAAGAAAGAGGAGGAGCTATATTTGGACGTTGGGTTTTATAGTGGGGAGGGAGGGGTTTATGTTATGGGTGATTTGATTGGTTGAAATTTTCTTTCATTTACATGTTACCCTCTTTTTTGCTGCTGAGGGAATAAAGAAGGAGTTAATGCATAATAGGAGCCTCCGTGTATTTATAAATCAGTCCCCTTCAGTTATGATGTCTCTTGGACTCTTTGCCAACAAATATGTAAATTATATGTATTTGCCTAGCTGAAAGTGAACACAAGTTTTGCAAATAAAAGTTTTACTGTAAAATGGATTACATACACACTTTCTTTTTCATTTTGTTATTATATGAAATTTGTATTTGCTTCTTTTCTGAAATCAGTTAATGTTCTCTCTTTTTTAGCCACCAGATGATGATGTCATGGGGTGCCTTACAAAGCCTGCATCCTGGAAGAAAGACATAAAATGCAAAGAAAAGGACCACCAATTAATCCCGGACTTTTCCTTTCAAGACCCAAATTGGTGTCTTGAATTTCCATAATTTAAAAAATATATAAAAACATAAAAATATAGATAAGTAGATAACTAGGATAAGTAGTTGCATTACATGCATCACATTAGACTAGATCTTAATGGCAGTGTAAGATACTTTTAAAGGAAATACATACATAACTGAACTTTTTCTGGGCTTGGAGAGAGAGGGTAACATATTGCACACCACTTGGTAGCTAGGCATCTTATTCATTAAAGGATTACTAAAATAAGGGATCATTCATTGAATGTCCTAACGGTTTCACAGCAATATCCTGTTTTTCTTCTTAAAGTGTTGATTTCTAGGTATTTGGTGAGGCTCAATATGTCTCCTTAACCCATTTTTTTGAGGACATCTCTTATCTTTCTCTCTTACGAGTTCTTTTCTCGGTTCTAGACCTATTGCATCTAATTTTAAGCATAATGCAATTTGGTCTTCTAAACCTTTAGAAAGGTCATGATAAGTCAACGCATCCTTGAACTATCATGATCTTTCTAAGACCACATCCTTGACCACAAAATCTCTTTTTCCTGGCTCTATATTCTTGCGATAACCAATTTAGTAGCTAAAAACATCTGGTTAAACAATTCTATTCTTTCTTTGCTTTTGTTTTCTAAATTTAGGAGTAACATGGCAGTTTGTGGAATGCAAGGGAGACTTATTCCCAAGATTTCATTAATTACCTTAAAGACTTGTTTCCAAAAGTTTTTTACCTTTTCACATTTCCACCATATGTGGTACATCTTGCCCTGGTTTTTTTCACAGCTCCAACAGACATTTTGTATGTTGTGTATCTTTTGTGACTTTTGAGGAACCATATACCACATATTTATGATCTTAAACTGTATTTCATGCAGTGTGTCACCTTTGTTGTGTTAATCCAGGCTTGCGCCCAAGTGTCATCCATAATAATCATTCTAATCCTTCTTGCCCAGCTGTCTCTGACTTTGGGAACACCCTGTGCTTCAAGATCCTCCATCGCTTCCACACATTTATTTAGTATTCTATTTTTAGCTTTTATATCAAATAAAGAGTTCCATCTTGGACTATTACCATTAGATATCCATCCACAGTTATCTTTCAAGTAATGTTTCAGGCGTGTGTATGTACATTCATGCTTAGCCGCTATGCCATATTCGTTTACTAGTTGATTAAAGGATTTCGTATTGCAATCTTCTACTAGATAAAGAATCCTCCCAATTCCCCTTTCGGTCCATTCTCTAAGATCTATCTCCTGTATGTATGTAATTCTAATGCCTCTATGCTTCTATTGGGGCTATCTCCAGTATTTTTCTGGTGACAATAAATATATTTTTGCATTTTGCCCAAAAACTCATAAGATGTTTTATTATATCAGTAGCCATTTTTTCCGCTACTTTTTTTTTCTTTTCTGCTGAAAAACACAAATGCTGAAGACAAACAACCGTCTTTTACTTTCAATCAATCCTTTTCTAGATTGCTAGTAATTCATTCTAGAAGTCTCCTGTACATTTTCCGCGTCATCTCTCTATATTGTCTTGCATTGCTATTTGTAAACCTAGTTATTCAGTGGGCTGAGGCAAATCAGAGAAAAGATTCAAAACCATCTTTTTATTTATTGTTTCTGAATAAGTTGTGACTTGAGGTATATTTGCATGGTATGTAAATCCATGATCCACTTCTCATCTCTATGGTATTTAGGGAGCGTTATCTTCTGGTTAGGATTCAGCTGACTTTCTTGGCTAAGAATCTCTGATCTCTATATTTATTTTCCTCTTAGGATCTTTTAAGGATGAATCTTGTGTTATTCCTCATTGGGCAAGTTAAGTGTACATAAGACTCTAGTGAATAAGATAGCAAGCAGTGCTGTAAAATTACAGGCTGTTCAGTTGCCAAATACTAGCTTTTTAATGTGAAACCCCTCTTGAACTATGTTCGCTCTAAGCGATTGTTGAGTGACAACTTCAGCACAGAAAAAGTTTAAAATGTTATCTATTTCCATATCCCATAAGGAAATCAGTAAAATAGTTAGAATTTTCCTAAATTAGAATTATTTGTTATAATATTAGGCTAACAACAGTATGGCCATATAATGTGACTAAATCCCCATTGTTTAACTTCAGTTAGATGTTTTAAACAGCAGTTTTTAAACCCATTGCTTGTGTTGTGTGGATATGCCCTGATTCCCATCTATATTGTGTATAATGACTACTTAAATCAGGCACCACAATAAAAGCGTCCCTCCACCACACACAGGTATCTCATTATAGGTGTCCAAAGAGGACTTTTAATAAAAGGAGAGTCTCAGACTGACTCAGGCCCCAGGTAAAAAGTAAGGTTAGGTTAGGTTAGGTTAGGGCCTCGCCTAAAGTGGGGTACTTTGACGTAGTGGCGAGCTAAGCAGGATATGGCCATATAAATTGTTTTTTGAATTGTGGTTGTCAGTGAAGGTGATTAAGGCAAGCAATCATCTGTATCTTGTTGCCTAATTGACAAGTGACCCTCAAATAATCTACCATTAATAATGATAAACTTCAACAACTTGACTAACTTTCCAGTTCAGTCTGTTTATTTCTGTAGATCACTTGCAGTTCACTTGTTTTAATTGTGGATTGGTACTCTCATGGTTTATTTATATTAAGAGACTCCTTCTTTAAATCACCTTGATAATACTCATATCCGTTGTTAAAATAAAACTTTTTGAAGTTTTAGATTTATACTATTTGATTTATAATATAATCTCTGATGTTTTAGGTTTATTGTTAGTTATCGTGGATAACAATGTTTTTAAAACAGGAAGGGGTTATGGTGGGTGAATGGTAAAGGTCAATGAATGCAAAGGAGTTACAAAGAAGTGTGCTACACTCTTTTGTTAAATTAAATAATTTGTTTCATTTGCCATGATAAGCAATGTGTGCAATAATAATAAACATTCACTTAAATGAGTCTATCAAAACAAAGAAATAAATAACATAACCCCTTCACGACAATGCCTTACATGGATGAGCTCCCAATGTAAGGGTTGCATTTAAAATAGCACATTCGCGGCATTTCCCCCCTGATTTGTGCTATTTTAATCCTTCCTGGAAGCTTCGTGAATGAATGTTATCAAGCAAAGTCAAAAATATGGATTTTATTCCGAAACACTGACAATGTTTCTACCCGATGGGTCTTTCTCAAGCCAACTTTAGAAAGATCCATCGGGTCGAAACGTTGCCAGTTTTTCAGAGTAAAATCCATTTCACCTCGACAGTGCTGAGCCTCCTATTTTTATTTATAATTTGGAGGACTGGTATAGATTCTCTCTCGTGCACTGTACCATTCTGCTGCTGCCTTTACCACATTTATTGAGTGTCCTTTTTCAAAAAATACTATTTGTTTTTTTTTTCCCCTACAGTTGTCCTTTAGAATCTGCATAGACCATAAAAGTCCAGCTACTGTTCCAACACCTAAGCCTCTGTTGGGGGAATTTGGGCAATATGTAGATTCAAGTTTATATGTCTTTGGAATTGGCAGGGTGAAAGGTAAGTAGCCAATTAGAGTGAAACACATCAATAAACAATTTTTGATAATCAAATTATAATGCTAATATATATTCATAAACCGAAAACTTTTCTGTAAGATTAATATTAGTATACTCGTTAAAATCAAACTTATTGAGAGGTTAAAAGGTCACTATTTGATTTATAATATAATCTCTGATGTATTAGGTACATTGTTACTTATAGTGGATGACAATAGTTGTATATATTTCACTGACTAGCAGCACTGTTATCTAGTGCCTGATGGAACTGCTTTTTGCTGATAACTTGCTCCTGAATGTGTAGAGTTATGGAGGGTTCGCACATTAAATCCACCACCGTATCACCATGGCCATCTCAAAGACAAGTTAAGCTCATGAATGAAAGTGGCACTGTTATAAATATTATATGTACAGTAATTAATATGCCACACAGCAGTTTAAATGACAAGAGTATTAAACATATCCAGTCCCAGGGACACTCACTAAATTATATGATATTGCACTAATTGAGTGACTGTCACAACCCAATGTCATTGAGGAGCCTCGTGCTTGGCATGATGTGAGGTATGATTGCATTCCATGATGCAAAGCTCAGGACTAAATTGTAACACAGACTGGGCTGGTTTGCACCACAGACTGAAACCGGCAAAGACAGGGCCAGGCAGTCACCTGAGGCTGGGCAGGTGCTGCTCACTGGGTGGATACTCACACAGAATAGGTTGGTAGCTCTATATTTGATTTGGACACAAAGCTGTGTAGCACCCCACCCAGGGGGCCTTTGTGTGGACCCACCAATATTGGGGTACTTAGAAAATGGTGGTGGGCTAAGCACTTCAGCATAACACTGTATTAAATATGGTGGTTTAGAGTTATCCTCCCCCATTTCCTTGTTTCTATATTTATTTAAATAATCTGGAGTATCTGTCACATAAATGTCTGATAAAGGTCTTCATCTTATAACAAGTGCTGCCCAAATTTTACAAAGTCTATACAATCATAGAGAGCATTTCAGGTTTAATTAAACTAGGTTTTTTTTACATTTGCTTTACCTTAAACCTATTCTGTCTAACAAGTACATTTCTTACATAATAGGAGACCATGAGAAGAGATGGAAGCACCAAAGGTTCTTTCTAGCGGTTCCAAGAGGAGGCATGCTGTTAAATTAAGTCACATCCATAGCCCCCAGCAGACAAATTCCATTTGTATGCAGTAGGGGCACCATAGACCGCGTCTACAGTGCACACTTACAAATAAATCTTTTCTATTATGTTGTGAAATAAAAGGTTGAAAAAACTGAAAAGAAGTGATTATTTTATACAATATTGAAGATATGTCCATAATATATATATAATAATATTAAGCCACTGTACTTAAAGTTATTAAAGACAGCAGTCATTACCGTGTTTGTTGACAGATATTGTGTAATGAACTGAAAGTATTTAAAGTATATGTACACCATTCTGTCATCTGCATTATACACTAATCAAATTATTTTGGATTATACCCCGTAATGTGTGCCGAGGCGGTATTGACACAGGACGGACCTAGTCGGTCCTGTGTCAAAACGAGCACTGGAAGCAGAGTTTTTCTGCTTTCAGTGCTCAAGCGGCATTGTAACGATGCTTCCGTGTGGAAGCATCATACAATACTAAAAAAAATGCATGTCGGCATTTCAATAGCTCCGGAGAGCGATAGAAATGCCGGTTTTAAAGTGCCTTTAAAACGCGGGCATTTCAAAAACTAGCATAGGAAGCAAATTTTTCGCTTCCTATGCTCAGAACGTGTTTCTGATTGTCTCGCAAGTCGAGGCAATCAGTAACACAAAAAAAAAAATGCACGATGCACGAAGGGCAAGAGCACAGGAGGCAATCAGCAGGCACACTGACATGCAGTGGGAATGCTCTGCTGAGCATCCCCACTGACTGGTCAGATCAATATTAACCCTATATTGATCTGACCAGTTATGATCTGCCTCCCTCTTCTCACATTTTTTTTAGTGAGGGAGAGAGACAGATCAAAGTTATAAAAGTAAGTAAAAGTAAAAAAAAAAACAATAAATACACAACACACGAATAATAAAACATAAAAAAAAAATTATTAAAGCAATTCTATGCGTTTAACCCCTTCCCTGCCACTGATCTTGCGTAAGCAGTGATCGTGCACATCAGCGCATTTATTTTTGCTGTTTGTGCATTTTTTAGGGGTTAATTTTTTTTGTACTGAAATTTATTACAGTACTACAAAGGCTCTTCTAAGAGTTATTAACCCCTTCTTTGCCGTCGATCACTGCTTACGCAATGATATTGACGCCAAAGCAATTTTTATCTGTCTACATATTTTATTTTATTTTTTACACATACCCGCTAGGGGATTACATGTAAAGTAAAAATATTTGAGTTTTTTTTTTAAAGCTGCCTGAGCGCATAGTGATCAGTAACAGCGAATTAGTGGCAAAGGCAGTTTGGTGATTTCTCAATTAAGCTCACCATTTGCCCTGGTCAGATCAAAATTGGTCGGATCAATATTCACAAATATTGATCTGCCTCCCTCTCCTCACTTACATTTTTGTGACGGAAAGAGAAAGATCAGTATTAGTGATATAAAATAACATTATAAAATTGGCAGGTTTTATGAAAGTCTTTCACTGTGTATTAACCCCTTCCCTGCCATTCATCACTGTATAAGCAGTAATCTTGCACAGCAACAGTATGTTTTGCTGTCTGCACTGTTTTATGGATTAATTTATTTGTACTGTAAAGTATTACAGTACTAGATAGGCTCTTCTAAGAGCTATTAACCCCTTCTTTGCTCGAGATCACTGCTTACGCACTGATTCTAGCCAAAAAACAAACCAACAAACCTATGCATGGGTGGTATCCCTGTACTCGGGAGATGTTTCTGAACACATATTGGGTTGTTGTTTGGCAATGACATATACCAGAATCTGTGAATTCATGCCTGAAGTAAAATGTATGTGGAAAAAAAACTCCCAAAAAAATACTACCACAAACTTTTACAAAGGCTGGTGGTAGAATTAGTACCTATGCAGTATTAAAATACCACCATTTTAAATACCCTAGGATGTCTAGTTTTCCAAAATATATGGTTTTATGGGGTAAAATACTTTGACAGTCTTCAAAAGTGGCCCAAATGGAACATGGGCGCAGGCTGACTACATGTCAAAATTCCAAGTTGGAAATGCACCCCCCTAAACGTTGCCTTTTAGCCCCTAAACAACCCAACAAACCTATGCACTCAGAAGATGTTTCTGAACACATATTGGGGTGTTGTTTTACACTGACACATAACAGGATCTGTGAATTCATGCTCGAAGTACAATGTATGTGGAAACAAAACATTAAAACATTACTAACCTAAAATTTGACAAAGGCTGGTGGTAGAATTAGTGCATGGAAAGTGTTAAAATACTATCATTTGAAATACCCTAGGGTGTCTAGTTTGCTAAAATGTATGCGCACCTCTCAAATGTGGCCTTTTAACCCCCAAATAATCTAACTAACCTACACATGGGTGGTAACCCTGTACTCAGGAGATGTTGCTGAACACATATTAAGGTGTTGTTTGGCACTGACACATAATAGGATCTGTGAATTCATGCCCGAAGTACAATGAATGTGAAAAAAAATTACTATCCATAACATTGACATAGGCTGGTGGTAGAATTAGTACATGGAAAGTGTTAAAATACTACCATTTGAAATACCCTAGGGTGTCTAGTTTTAAAAGATATATGGCTTTGTGGGGTAGAATACACTTTCTGGCTTCAACTATTTCCCAAATTGGACAATGGCACAAGTTTCTGCATGTCAGAATTCCAAGTTGGAAAACCAAAATGTGCACCCCCTAAATGTGGCCTTTTAGCCCCAAAACAAACAAACAAACCTATGCATGGGTGGTATCCCTGTACTCAGGAGATGTTGCTGAACACATATTGAGGTGTTATTTGGAAATACACCTTCACATTTTAAGGTAATGTTTACCTAAATTGCAATCTATGTGAAAAATTAAAAAAAAAGATTTTTTCCTGCAAACTTTGGCAAAGATTGGTGGTAAAATGGCTACATGAAATGTGTCAAAATACCCCAAGTTAAATGCCCTGAGTGGTCTAGTTTTCAAAAATATGTTGGGGGTCATTTATGGATTTAGTACAGAAATCAGTGTTACAATGTCACTATCGCTGATTTTGAAAAAAAGGATTTTAAAATAGCTTTGCACTACTTATAGTTCTGGCCCTGTAACATGTATAAAAAAAGCACAAAAACATAAAACATGGGCTATTTCTGAACTCAGGACTTATATTAGAAACTATATAGTAGTGTTTTTTTGTTGTCTCTTGTACATGAGTATACGATTTTTCAAATAAAAGTAATAAAAAAAATTTTGGAAATTGTTTTGCCATATTTTATTATTTTTTTTACATCAAATTATATGCTATTATCAAAATAATGGTATCAAAAGAAAGCCCTTCTTATAACGATAAAAACGATATATTGTTTGTGCGGGTACACTTAATGAGACAGAAATTAATTACAGCAAAACACAAACACCTCAGAAATGTTAAAACAGCCCATGTCACCAAGCGTCAGACAAGCCAAAAAAGTCATGTCACTAAGGGGTTAAATACTTTAAAGCTGTTGTTATTTTGTCCCAGCTTTCAACCAAATTCTAGTGATCTTAGTGGAAAGAACATAAAATACAAGTTGCAAACCTCATATATGTGAGTAAATGAAGAGATATACAAATATTGACATGTTAGTACATACATGTGTTTATATAATTATGTGCTTTAATGTACAAGCCAAAAAAGTCATGTCACTAAGGAGATACACTAAAGCACACCATCACCATAACATACGCATGTAAATAAATGCAGGTACAAATAATACAAAAGGATATGATATGTCACCTTACAGTTTCTAAAAACTTTGTGTCACCTGTAATGTTACTACAGAAATCTTTGCAAGAGGCGGATATACTCACACACCTTAGTATCAGAGCATTTAATCCCTTGCTGACATTGGACTGACTAGGTCCGCCCTGTCTGGCAAAGCGTTGCCGACATTGGCTGACCTAGTTCATCCTGCGGTTAAATGAGCAGTGTCTGCTATCACAGACCACAACAGAGTGATTCACAGGCACCATATTGGTGCTGCTGCCCTCTTGTGGGTAAAGCGTCGGAAGTGAAAATAAATTCACTTCCGTCTCTCTGATGTTGTTGCTAGACATCCCCTAGAGCCAGTCAGCAGCATTGCAATGTAAAAAAGCTAAAAATCTAGGGTTAGTGTTAGAATAATGTTTAGAGTCACAATTAAATTAGGGTTAGCATATTGGTTAGGATTAGTGTTGAGCGAACCCGAACCGCAAAGTTCGGGTTCATACCGAACACTATGATTTTTGGACCCCGGAACCGAACACGGACATACCACTGTATGTCTGGGTTGGAGTTCAGGGTTCGGTGATTAATAGCTGTCCAGTCATTAGTAAAATACCCCCCCCCCCCGCCCTTGTCTCCACCCATTGTGGGGACCCTAATAAGAATTGGGGGACCTAGTGTTTCCCCCCGGTCCCCACCAATGGCCGGCAGGTGGGGACCCTAATAAGAATGAGGGGGGGGGACCTAGTGTGCCGGCATGTGGGGACCCTATATAGAATGAGGGGTTGGACCTAGCACTATGCCGAACACTATGCCTGTGGGTGGGAACCCTAAAAAGAATGAGGGGGGGACCTAGTGTCACCCCCCGGTCCCCACCCATGGCCGGCAGGCGGGACCCTAATAAGAATGAGGGGGGGGACCTAGTGTGCCGGCAGGTGGGGACCCTATAAATAATGAGGGGTTGGACCTAGTGTGTCCCTCCCGGTCCCCAACCATGGCCGGCGGGTGGGGACCCTAATAAGAATGAGGGGGGACCTAGTGTCCGCCCCGGTCTCCACCCATGGCCGGCAGGCGGGGACCCTAATAAGAATGAGGGGGGGGGACCTAGTGTGCCGGCAGGAGGGGACCCTATAAATAATGAGGGGTTGGACCTAGTGTGTCCCTCCTGGTCCCCACCCATGGCCAGCGGGTGGGGACCATTAAAATAATGAGGGGGGACCCAGTGTCCCCCCCGGTCCCCACCCATGGCATGTGGGTGGGGACCCTAATAAGAATGAGGGGGGACCTAGTGTCCGCCCCGGTCCCCACACATGAACGGCAGGTGGGGATCACAAATAAAGTGACTAGGGGTGCCCAGCCCCTAGTCACTTACCCCCACGAATAAAAAAATTCCTATCTACCCCCTCACCCTAATAATAGTGAGGGGCTGGGCAATAAGCTAACCTGTAAAAAAAAAACTATTTTATACTTACCATTTGAGGTCTTCTTTCTTCATTCTTCTTTTTTCTTTCTTCAGCCCCAAAAAAGGCCAAATAAAAAACCATAAGACGCCAAAAGTTTGTGTCCCCATTGACTTCCATGGGCTTCGGGTTCGGGGTCAAGTTCGGGGTCAAGTTCGAGCACGGACCCGGAAATTTTTTCGAACCTGCCGAACCTGAACATCCAGGTGTTCGCTCAACTCTAGTTAGGAATAAAATTAAATACAAATTGGAATAAATTAAAGGATAGCATAACCGTTAGAGTTAGGGTTCAATTTAGGGTCAGGGTTAAATTTAGGATTCAGGTTGGGGTCAAAAGGTCACAGTATGTGAAAACCCCCTACGATTATTGGTTATTGCCCTATAACTCACAAAAAAACTGAAGAAAAACATTTAGAAACTATTTAGACTGGGCCTTTTTAATTGATTGTATTTGTGTAATCATTTTTTAGCTCAAAGTTAGAAAATTTTGTTTTTTTTTCATCATAATTTATGATTTTTGTGTAGTAAATTATAAGATATGATGAGTATAATGGTATCTAACGAAAGCTCTTCTTACGTGAGCGAAAAAGGGGGTGGGTGCACCAATTCCCAAGAACAGACAGCACTAAAATAGTCTGTCCTGTAGGATAGTACCGACTCGGGAGGGCAACTACATTTTTTGCCTGCTTACACAGAGGCATTGGGGGGAGGGACGGAGCATTCCGTACCTTTCAAAAAATAAAATGCTGTTCCCGATCGCGCGCCATATTCAGTAGTCGTCAGGTCAGGGGTAACGTGACCTTTTCAGCTCCTAGACTGCTAAGACGTGCGGGAGCGCCAGTGAGAGTCAGCAGCATGACAGACAATGTGCCAATACATGGTAAGGTATTTATACAGCCATACAAGAGAGCTATAAGCTAGGAAATGGGGTTAGTTGTCTAAATGTCTAAATGTGTACAAAATCTGCACCTATATAATTTTATTTAATTGATTCATGAAGACACTTTAGTCATTTTAATTCACATACAGTGCTTTCTACAAGATAGCAGTCTCCCTTACACAATACCATTACATATTATATAAGTGCTGCTTTGATTTTAGCTCTTGATGATTATTGTTTATATATTAACTCCATGGATGCCATCTTGAAAGATGTAACTTAAAACCTCAGCTGTGTTTGGATTCCTTTGCCTTGAACTGACTCAGGTAGCAATTTTTAATGGCCAAAATATGGCTCCTGGATGATGACCCTTTTTAGATTCTTTTTTCCCCTCACTTTGCTGTATTTATGTGATATTTGATTAAATCACCCGATTACCAGTGGTGTATCTTGGTTTTGTGCTGCTAGGCAGACAAATTTTGGGCACCCCCCCTACCCACTATGTACACCCACGACATGACCCATAACCCATGTTGCACACCAAGGACATGCCCCATCACCCCATTTACATGCCTCTATTACCTCATTACATACACATTGCCATTATTATTTGCCCATAATATTCCCCAGCTAATTTGCCCAATAATATGCCAGTAACATTTGCCATTAATATGCCCCTGCCAATGTGTCCAATAATATTCAAGTATTATTTGCCATTAATAAGTCACAGCCAATTTCCCCAATACTATGCCAGTATTTGCCATTTAATCAGCCCCTACCAAGTTGCGTAACATTATGCCAGTATAATTTGCCATTAATATTCCCAGCCAATTTGTCCAATAATATGCCAGTGTTATTCTGCCAATCACCGGTAGTATGCCCCAGCCAATTTGCCCATTATTAAGCCAGTATTATTTGCCATTTAATATTCCCCTGCCAATTTGCCCAATAATATGTTAGTGTTATTTGCCATTAATAAGCCCCAGCCAATTTGCCCAATAATATGCCAGTGTTATTTGCCATTTAATATGCCCCTGCTAATTTGCCCAATCATATGCCAGTTTTTTTTGCCATGTTATATCCCGCAGCCAATTTGCCTAATAATATGCCAGTGTTATTTGTCATTTAATGTGCCCCTGCCAATTTGCCCAATAATATGCCAGTGTTATTTGCCATTTAGTGTGCCCCTGCCAATTTGCTCAATAATATGCCAGTGTTATTTGCCATTTAATGTGCCCCTGCTAATTTGCCCAATTATATGCCAGTGTTATTTGCCATTTAATATGCCCTGCCAATTTGCCCAATTTTATGCAAGTGTTATTTGTCATTTAATATGCCCAGCCAATTTGCCCAATTTTATGCCAGTGTTATTTGCCATTTAATATGCCCCTGGCAATTTGCCCAATTATATGCCAGTGTTATTTGCCATTTAATATGCCCAGCCAATTTGCCCAATTATATGCCAGTGTTATTTGCCATTTAATGTGCCCAGCCAATTTGCCCAATTATATGCCAGTGTTATTTGCCATTTATTAAGCCCCAGCTAATTTGCCCAATACATCTCCCCCCATCTCCCCAGCACTTACCTTTTTCCCTGGTGGCTAGTGGCAGGCAGCATGGTCCCTCCATGCTGCCTGTTCGGCTCCCAGGCTATCGTGCCGAAAGGTCACGTGACCCGACGCGCATATGACGTCACTGCACCGGTCACGTGACTGTCGGCACTTCCGTGTCACACTTCAGGGGGAGCCGAACAGGCAGCACGGAGGTTTCTCTGTGCTGCCTGTTCGGCTCCCCGTGCAGCCTGGAAGGCAGAGCGATGGTGAGGGGGGATCTTCTGATTCCCTCTCAACTCCGTCTCTGCCTGCAAGCGCGGTCTATTTTTTTTTTAAATGGCCGGCTTTTTAAAAAAAAAAAAATTTTCAGTGCCCCCCAAAATTTGCCGTCCTAGGCATCCGCCTAGGATGCCTCGTGGTAAATACAGCACTGCCGATTACTAAGCACTATCCGTGAGTGCCAGTTCTCTGCTTCCTCTATATTGCTTGAGCAATTTTTAATGGTCAAAATATGTCTCCTAAGAGTTTTTGTGTGATCCTATCTGACTAATAAAATCCTCCCCCCAAATCTTTGCATCAGCCATTGTATACAAGTAATATGCAGGTAAGAGAACATACAAAATACACATTAGTGCAATACATATTACTCTCACAAGCACAGTAGATATTTGCAACCAAATAGAAGCCAAAAATGTGTGGATCATTCCAGAAATTATTTAATAGCTGTATAAGATAAGCAGCACATGGATAAATAAATGTCCACAATTAATATTAATAATTAGAAGACACCGATATTTTATATTATATGTCTATGTCTTCCATCACTGGTAGGAACTTTCTGGATGGTTACCTGTGTTTTTCAGTATATGTGACAGCTTAATGCATAGCCTTACAGAACACAAATAAACTTTACAATGCCACTTTCTGCAGAATTCAACTCCCAGCAAGCTCAGTTCCAGCGTAGCAGGTGTAGAGTGCCCCACCTGTACATATAATGGTGTGGAATGCCGTATAATAACACTACAATGCCTAAAAATCTTTTTGTGTAAGGCACATTGCACTTTCTGTAAAAAAAATTATGTGAGACAGTATAACTGAGCATGCTTTTATTTAATATGATTTATATAATGTTTTGTGATGGATTCCTTAGGGACGATTATGTCTGGTACTGACTGAGCATAGAGGTGAATTATAGTATTTTTTATTTGCCTGAATATTTACAAAAAAATAATTATTTAAGTAAACTTTATCCCGGCATATTGCACTGACTTAATCTATCATGAATAATGCAAATAATGAGCATTATTCCTGAGACATACAATGATATTATTATTATTCATTATTACATAGGGCAGCCACATACATTTTTATTATCATAATCGTTATTATATATTGATACAAATTCTGCATATTTCAATATTTAAGTCAATGAAGGCGGTAGCATGGCTGGTATTTTTTTGTTGTTGTATAAAAGGTGGAAACCCTACTCACAGCTGGTCTGGATGATGGCCCGCACTGTCCGTGTCGATGCACGCAGAGCCCAGAAAGGGCTTGCCACGTTTGTCTGATCATGGTCTGCATCTTCTGGGGACATCTGCTACTGCAGAGTGAGAGACCCTCATTATTTGCTTTAGCAGAAGCGACCTAGTTAAGGCAGAGTTAAGGCCTCCTCTGCGGATATTATAAGGTCAGCAGTGTTAAGGCCCCCTCTGCTGATATCATAAGGTCAGCAGTTAAGTCCCCCTCTGCTGATATAATAAGGTCACTTGCCCCCCCCCCCACCCTCATTATTTGCTTTAGAAAAAGCGACCTTGTTAAGGCAGAGTTAATGCCCCCTCTGCTGATATCATAAGGTCAGCAGTGTTAAGGTCCCATCTGCTGATATCATAAGGTCAGTAGTGTTAAAGTCCCCTCTGCTGATATCATAAGGTCAGCAGTGTTAAGGTCCCTTCTGCTGATATTATAAGGTTAGCAGTGTTAAGGTCCCCTCTGCTGATATCATAAGGTCAGCAGTGGTAAGGTCCTCTCTGCTGATATCATAAGATCAGAAGTGTAAAGTCCCCCTCTGCTGATATAATAAGGTCACTTGCCCCCCCCCCCTCAATATTTGCTTTAGCAGAAGTGACCTTGTTAAGGCAGAGTTAATGCCCCCTCTGCTGATATCATAAGGTCAGAAGTGTAAAGGTCCCCTCTGCTGATGTCATTAGGTTAGTAGTGTTAAGGTCCCCTCTGCTGATATCATAAGGTCAGCAGTGTTAAGGTCCCTTCTGCTGATATTATAAGGTCAGCAGTGTTAAGGTCCCCTCTGCTGATATCATAAGGTCAGCAGTGGTAAGATCCTCTCTGCTGATATCATAAGATCAGAAGTGTAAAGAACCCCTCTGCTGATGTCATTAGGTTAGTAGTGTTACGGTCCCCTCTGCTGATATCATAAGGTCAGCAGTGTTAAGGTCCCCTCTGCTGATTTCATAAGGTTAGTAATGTTAAGGTCCCCTCTGCTGATGCCATAAGGATACCAGGTCTGCAAGTTGACCAGGAAATTAGACCTGACCCCCGTTCATGGGCATCCACGGGGAGGGGAAAGGGAAGCACTTGCAACCCCCCACCCCCGAAAATTGGACCAGCAGCAAGGAAGGGAGTAGAAGTAGAAGAATGCAGCGAAAAACTTTTATTTATGTCTATACTGCCTCAATACAATGTCAGAATGGTTTGGTCTGCTCTTTAAGTGCCGTTTTTACCACTGAACAACGGGGGTAGCTACCTTGAATGCACACACTCCAGGGTCCACTGAATCTGCTACTTAAACCCTATTTTTCTGAATCCTTTTTTTAAACCCTTTTTATGCCAAACCAACCAGAATGGGCAGAATTCTAAAATTAAAATGGAGTTCATTCTCCAGCTGTTGAGACTGCATTTACCATGACTCTCAGCTAGTATTTTAAGTATCACGGGAAAGAGAGCAATCAACAACCAGAGTGCCAAAGGTTAGGTATTATATGATTATGGATTGATAGTGCAGCTGTTGTGGAATGCACATCTTATGGTTCTCAGCAATCCATTTGGTTGGCTGAATATCATGAGAAACCTGTAATGCCAAAAGTTTCTATCACTGCTGCATTTGTATTTACTCTAAATGCCCTTTTTGTAATACTTCCCAATATTCGCTGTGCATCACAGAGCTGCAGGGCCGGTGCAAGGTCTATACAGGCGAAGGTGCATTTTGGTGACCCCTTCCTTTGACCTGCAACACCTCCATCACCACCAAGCCCCCATACATTTTACAAATACAAAAGTATAATGTATAGTGTGGAAAATAAATACATCTAAATATTCAACTGGTATGCTCTAAATATGTCACACATTGACACCATAACACACTTTGAAACCCTTGAACACAAAGACACCCTTGAAGTCACACACAGAGACACACTTACCACTTACACACACACCCTTACACAGACACAGTGACACACTTACACACACACACACCCTTACACAGACACAGTGACACACTTACCACACACACACCCTTACACAGACACAGTGACACACTAACACACACACACACCCTTACGCAGACAAAGGGACACACTTACACACACACCCTTACACAGACACAGTGACACACTTACCACACACACACCCTTACACAGACACAGTGACACACTAACACACACACCCACCTTTACTCAGACACAGTGACACACTTACACACACACCCTTACACAGACACAGTGACACACTTACACACGCACCCTTACACAGACAGTGACACACTTACACACACACCCTTACACGGTACATTGACACACTTACACACACACCCTTACACAGAAAGTGACACACTTACACACACCCTTAGCACTTACACACACAGTAACACCAATACACTCATAACCTGAAACACACTATTTTGCTCCTCTAAATTCCAGTATTTAGCCATTAAATATGCCAATATTTTGCCCCTCAATATGCCATTTAATATGCCAGGATTTTGTCCCTCAATATGCCATTTAAAATGCCAGGATTTTGCCCCTCAATGTGCCATTTAATATGGCAGGATTTTGTCCCTCAATATGCCATTTAAAATGCCAGTATGTTGCCCCTCAATGTGCCAGGATTTTGCCCTCAATATGCCATTTAATACTCCAGGATTTTTTCCCCTCAATATGCCAGGATTTTGCCCCTCCAATATGCCATTTAATATGCCAGAATTTCGACCCTCAATATGCCAGGATTTCGACCCTCAATATTTGAGGATTTTGCCTCTCCAATATGTTATTTAATATTTTGATTTTTTCGCCCCCCCCCCCCCCCCTTTTGGCGCCATAAGGCTGCCGCCTGTGCTGCCTTACAGTAGCACCAGCCTGCAGAGCTGCACTACATTATTAACATTTGTTGACTCCAACTCCCATGATAATAAACAAATTACATTGCTAGTTGCTAACTGCAGAAGGAGCTGTGCGTGGGGGAGGGGCAGGGGGTGTTTGAAATTACAGTAAGTCTACAAATATTAACTGTTGTTGTTGACTGCATCTACAATTATATTCAATCAGCCCTATTACTAGCTTCATTTTATTGGATTTGTAGTTACAAACTGGGATTGTTACACTACACACTAACTTTTTTTGTTGTTGACCACAGCTCCCTTGATATACAGCCAGCCCATTACTGGATGAATACCAAAGGAATTGTAGAGTGGGGCAATACTGGTTAATTTTTATCACCCCAGGTATTGTAAACTTCCCATAATGCTCAGGTATATGCTCGTCTGTTAGCGACTACTACCATGGTTGTATAATTTCCCTAATAATGGGTAACATTTGCCTCCCACCAAGCAACCCCTCTCCTGAGCAAACAAAGGTAAACAATGGGGAGGAGTTAGGAGGTATTGGGGATACTGGTGAGGATATTTTGCGCTAATAGTGTGAAATGCGATGAGCTGTCAAGAGATCTGCCTCTTCACGATATCAGTTTGACTGTTATTGATTCCATGTCTTTGTCTCAACACTCTTCATCAATAAATTTACACACGCCGTCAGTCCATTCCTGCTTTGATATTTTGCCCTCAAAACCACCACCCCACCTCCCGGAAAAACTCTTGTGGACGCCCATGCGTCCATGTGCTTTTATTCATGGGAAGCCTTTTCCCGCTGCCATCTGTTTTTTTTTTTTTTACAGCACAGCTCTAGTGTCCAATGTGATTTGCTGTGTATGTGACGTGTGTTTGTGGGACTGGCTGTGTATGCGAGGTGTGTGTGTGTATGTAACTGGCTGTGTATGTGAGGTGTGTGTGTTTGTGGCTGGCTGTGTGTGTGTGTGTGTGTGTATGTGACTGGCTGTGTATGAGATGTGTGTGTGTTTGTGGCTGGCTGTGTTTGTGAGGTGTGTGTGTTTGTTACTGGCTGTGTATGTGAGGTGTGTGAGTATATGTGTGTGTATCTATCTTTCAGGGGATAAGAACTTGCCATATTTGGCAACTCTTGATTCTCCAGACTATAACCATGACCCAATAAGTAAATTGAATACACCCTCCAAGAAAAGAGACAACAACAACAAGGATTGAATGTTTTAATAGCTTTTATTGTATTTTACTGGGTTCTGAAGGCACATGATCCAGAGGAAGGCGAAAAAACTTGCGTAGCAAGTAATAAAATTCCTTCCTGATCCTGAAAACCAGTGATCGATTGTATAACCCTGGATCGGCCTATTGACCATGGATGATAATGGATTTATTTGACACTTTAAAGACCAAGCCAAATGGTCCAGATGAAGAAAAAAACAAATCTGAGTAACAGGAAACAAAATTCCTTCCTTATCCTGAAAACCAGCATTTGGCTTTTTAATCTTGGATCGGGGCTACATAAGACTTCATAGCCCAGCCCAGAAACTCAGTATAAATAAAAGTTACTTACTGTGCCAATCTTGCCATATGTTTTTTTGGCCATGAGATCATCCTGGTTCCTCCTGGCTCCTGATGTGTCCACAAACTAACATAATAGTACAAGCCTCTACTAAATATACACTGAAGCTCTTGTGAGGCGTTGCCCAGCTCCTTAACAAACAATGGTGGTTGTGGTCAAAATACTGCCCATATAAGGAAAAGGGCAGGACTGGGCTAACATTGCAGCAAATGGATATTGATATTATTGCAGCTGTATGTTTCAAGATGTCTTTAAATTAAAGTCCAATGCCTAGATTGGAGTGCAAAAAATATAACAAAATATTTTCAAATAACATTAATATTAATTGTACTTTATGAACATATATGAAACAATGCTTAAATCAGGCAGTAAGTATTTTTTTTCTGTGGCTGTATATGTGAGGTGTATGTATTTGAATAGCTGTGTGTGTGTGTGTGCGTGTGTGTATGTATGTGACTGACTGTGTATGTGAGGTGTGTGTGCGAATGTGTTTATGGGTCCGGGTGTGTATGTGAGGTGTGTGTGTGCATGTGATAGGCTGTCTATGAGATGTGTGTGTGCATGTGATTCGCTGTGCATGAGAGATGTGTGAGTGTATGTGAGGTGTGTGTGTGTATGTGACTGTAATGTGGAAGTTGTCTGCGTGCATGTTTAGAAATCAGTAACGGCTGATCAGCGGCAAAGGCAATTTGGTGATAGCTCAGGAGAGCATCGCCACTTGTTTGGTCAGATCAATATTTGTAAATATTGATCTGACCCGTGTAGATCTGCCTCCCTCTGCTCAATTGAGTTTTAATGAATGAGAGATAGATCTGTATAATGTAAATTTTAAATTGTAATAAATTAAATAAAATGTAATAAAATTGTGAGACCCAAGGGCTTTTATAAAAGCCATACCTTATGTATAGTGTACCCTGTGTATTAACCCCTTGCCTACCACTGAACACTACACAGCAGCACATTTTTTTCTTCTCTGTGCTTTTGTAGGGGTTCATTTTTTGGTACTGTAATAAATTACAGTACTACAAATGTGCTTATATGAGCTTTTAACCCCTTCCTTGCTCTACATATCAAAATTCCAAGTTGGAAAAATCAAAAAGCGCAGTTCTCAAAAGTGGCTGGTGGTAGAATTAGTGCATGGAAAGTGTTAAAATACCACCATTTGAAATACCCTAGGGTGTCTACTTTAAAAAATATATACTTTGATGGGGTAAAATACACTGTCCGGCTTCAAATATCTCCCAGGAAAACCAAAAAGTGCACCTCTCAAATGTGGCCTTATAACCCCAAATCAAGCTGACAAAGCATATTGAGGGGCAAAATTCTGACATATTTAATGGCATATTGGGGGGAAAACTCCTGGCATATTGAGGGGCAAAATCCTGGCATATTGAGGGGTAAAATCCAGGCATATTAAATAGCATATTGGGGGGCAAAATCCTGGCATATTGAGGGGCAAAATCCTGGCATATTAAATGGCATATCGGTGGGCCAAATCCTGGCATATTGAGTAGCAAAATCCTGGCATATTAAATGGCAAATTGAAGGGGCAAAATCCTGGCATATTGAGTTGCAAAATCCTGGCATATTAAATGGCATATTGGGCAGAAAAATCCTGGCATATTGAGTTGCAAAATCCTGGCACATTAAATGGCTAAAGAACGGCATAGTGAGGGGCAAAATCATGGCATATTAAAAGGCATATTGGGAGGCAAAATCCTGGTATATTAAATGGCATATTGGGGGGCAATATCATGGAACATTAAATGGCTAAAGAATGGTATATTGAGGGACAAAATCCTGGCATATTAAATGGCGTACTGGAGGGCCAAAATCTTGACATATTAAATGGCATATTGAGTGGCAGAATACTGGCATATTAAATGGCATATTGTGGGCAAAATCCTGGCATATTTAGTTGCAAAATCCTGGCATATTAAATGCCATATTGAGGGGCAAAATAGTGTGTCTCCGGTTATGTGTGTATTGGTGTCACTGTGTGTGTAAGTGGTAATGGTGTGTGTGTGTGTCACTGTGTCTGTGTAAGGGTGTGTGTGTGGCTGCAAGGGTCTTTGTGTTTAAATGTGTGTTAGGGTGTCAATGTGTGACAAATTTAGAGCATGCGAGTTGAATATTTAGATGTATTTATTTTCCACACTATACATTATACTTTTATATACATATAAAATGTATGGAAGGTTGGTGGTGTGGGAGGCGTGGCAGGTCAGAGGAGGGGGGCACCAAAATGCACCTTCGCCTGTGTAGACTAAAATCGTTGCACTGGCCCTGACCAGTTATGACGTAACGTCACATCCTGTGTCTGTGTTTCCCTCCTCCATGCAGGAGGGAAGACTGCACGGAGGAGATGGCCAGGGACACAGAGCAGAGACAGAGCAGCAAATAAGGTAAGTACTACTGGGGAATGGGGGGGAGGGTGGTATAAAACTAGCAAAATCCTGGCTTATGGAGTTGCATAATAATCCTGGCATATTGAATGGCATAATAATCCTGGCATATTGAGGGGTTAAATACTGGCATATTGAGTGTCATAATAATCCTAGCATATTGAATGGCTGAATCCTGGCATATTGAGTGGCAAAATAATCTTGGCATATTGAGTGGCAAAATAATCCTGGCATATTGAATGGCTAAATCCTTGCATATTAAAGGGTTAAATACTGGCATATTTTAATTGGCAAAGTGATCCCGTGGCATGGTCTGTGGGGCAAAATAACATGTACTATGAGGAAAGTGACACTGGCTACTTCTGTGGGTCAAAGTGACACTGTGGCATGCCAACTTGTGTAGTTTCAATATGAGTGCAAGCCAAGTGCTGTGGGTGCAATATAGCTGCATGGCAAGTTCTGTGGGTACTATATGGTACTGTGTTAAGTCCTTTAGGTGCAATGTGGGTATAGAGGAAGGGAATAAAAAATAGGAATGCAATTTTTCTATTACATTTTTATTAAATATAATATTTAATAATTCAAATAAGTATAAATGCAACTAGTTATAGAGAGATGTCTGTGTTTATAGATATGTATTGTTTTTGAATTGTACAATTGTCACCTGGGGGGGGCTCCTGTGTCGCATAATTAATGGCAGTCCCATGTGTGGCATATTTATTTGGCCACATGTGTGGCATAATTAAGGGGCTCTTTTGTGTGTCATAATTAAGGGGCGCCTGTGTGTGTGGCATAATTAATTGGGCTCCAAGGTGAGGCATATATAATGGGGCTCTTGTGTGTCCTAGTTATTGGGCTCCTGTATGTGACATAGTTATGGGCTCCTGTGTGTGGCATAGTTAAAGGGCTTCTGCTTGTGACATAATTTGTGGGGCTCCTATATGTGGCATATTTAATAGGCCATCTAACTGGCATTACTAAGGAATCTTTTTGGCATGGTATTGGAGGAAATCCAGGGGGGCCGCACCATGAGTTACCGCACCGGGTGACACCAACACTAGTGATGCCTCTGTGGGGCCCCACTGGCTTGCTATACCCAGGGGCCTACAATGTTGTTAAGACAGCCCTGATGATAGTACCTACATAGGAGGGCAACTACATTTTTCGCTTGATTACACCATTGCAGAGAAACCACTCCATTAGTATATCAGACTAATCCCATCCATTAGGGCAGTCCAGAACTGAAATGCATGGCTAGTATCCTCTGCATGAGGAACACAGCAAACCACCGGCATATGTTTTGGCCTACAATGGCCTCGTCAGTGTGGTATGGCTGATGATCCTCTAGGTGCAAGGAAGCCAGGGACCCATGGCCGTGGGCATACCCTGATAACTAAGGTGAGCAAAAGGGGGGTTGCACCAATTCCCTAAAAAAGACAGCACTACAATAGTTTGTCCTGTAGACTTATACTCATACACACACACTTATAGTCATACTCGCACACACACACTTACTGTATAGTCATACTCGCATACACACACTTGTGCTCATACACTTATACTCATACTTGCACACACACCGATACTCATATACACACACACAATTATACTCATACTCATACACACACACACACACACACACACACACACACACACACACACTTATATTCTTTTTCTTTTTTTTTTATTATTTCCAAAATTTTAGAACTACAGAAATTTTCGGAGATATAAAAAACAAATCATACAACTTATTGACATAAATAACATTTCCCCATACATTACACTTTGTAGGGATATATCTATATATATATAACTGTTATCATGCACCACCGTATTTTATAATTATTAATAAGTTCTCAGGAGTTGTCGTGCTCCTTCTTATTTGGCTTGTTTTTAATCAAAATATTATAAACAGCCTTAAAGTCTCGACTTTACAACTATTTAAATACTAAGTTCTGTCCTCCAACTTCATCCAGCATCCACATCTGTAACTTACGTTTCTCCATACATACTCAAGCATTCACATTCCAGGTCATGTAATATGCCTCTAATGAATTCTTGTAGTTCCAATAATAGCCCTTCTCCATTCTGGCCTGAAATTCTATTTGTTCAATAATGTCCTCTGTGTTAATTTTACCTTTGGTTTTCTATGTCCTTGCCAGCACGATATTTGCAGCTATAAGTATTTGTATTACTAGTGTTCTATGATCTGTTCTGATCTTACTTCAACCAATGTTAAAAAGCATCAAGGCTGGGTATAGGTCTACCATTATATTTAGGAGAACTGAAGCCATCTTCCCTGCCTGATTCCACAGGACTCTAACAAAATGACACTCCCACCACAAGTGGAGGAGTGTCCCTCCATTTTCCCCACATCTCCAGCATCGGTCATCCGCATTTTGGTAACATTTTTTTAGTAACTAATAATTCCACTAGATTTAATGAATGGACAATGGTTTTAGTTGTCCGAATAGCTTGGACCCAGTCCCCGTCTTCAAAAGTGGCTCCCATGTCACTCTGCCACCTTTTTATCGGGGGCAGGTCTCCAAATCTGGACTCCAAGCAAATTGCCTTAAATGCTCTCATAAATGGAACCATTTTATTATTTACAATCAGTTGATCAATCGACAGGATATTAAGTTTCCTCCAATTCTCCAATTTTAAGTCTTGTATCTGTTTTTTTAGCAATTGCAACGGTAGGTAACTTTCAATCCTAAAAATGTTTATTTTTTCATTTTTTTCTTACTAGACACAGCTCTTTAGCTATGGTGTAGTTTATCTGTTTTTTACTTTTCTCATTCCAAAACAGGTTTTCAATAATACTGGAGCCCCTTTGCTCCATCGGGATCTCTGGCTTGATCCAGATGCGTCCATTTGGCCATATGGGATAACTTTGCAGCATCATGTTGTGGTATCTCACCACACATGTATCCTATTTAGGTCCGGGGCTCTCAGCCCACCCTGTTCATACTTTCTGGCGATTACTGTAAAGGCCACTCTTGCCCTCTTGCCTTGCCAGATAAATGTATTAAACTTTACCTGGAACTGTTTCAGCAATCTGGGGTCTACTCTAAAAGGGATCGACCTTAACAAGAAATATAAACGAGGAAGAACATAATAGTTTAAAACATGAATTCTACCCAGCCAGGAAACATAGAGTGCCTCCCACTCATTTAGTTTGTTAGAAAAATCCCACAGTAGAGGTTGGTAATTAAGAGCTAGGAGTTTTTTTAGGATCACATGAAATCTGAATTCCCAAATAATTTATGCAATCTGCTTTCCATGTGAATCCATACATCATTTTTAAGCATTCTAGTTCTTTCTGGTAAATGCAACATTCCAGAGCCTGACACTTCCCCATATTTAACTTGTAGTAAGAAATGTTTGAGAAGGAATGAATCTCCCTCATCAAGGACTCCAAAGAGATAATGGGATTTTCCAATGTAAGTATGATCTCATTCGCGAAGAGGGAGATTTTAAATTCCTCCATACCAACTCTTATAAACTGAATTTTTCTATTGTACCTAATTCTCTGTGCTAGAGGTTCCAGAGAAAAAACATACAACATGGGGGCCAGTGGACAACCCTGGCGTGTCCTGTTGTATATATCAAACCACTCTGTTGTGATGCCAGAGCCAATTATCCTGGCACTTGGTTTTGTATAAAGTGCCCATATTGTGTTAAGATAGGAATCTCCAAATCCAAAGGCTGAGTTTCCTTGAGGTAGGTCCAGGTGACCCTGTCAAACGCCTTCTCGGCATCCAAATTCTTTCTGACATTATCTGCCGCACTTCTATTTGGGATAAAGCCTGACTGGTCTAGGTGAATCAGGCGCAAGGTTATTTTTTTCAACCTGCCAGCCAGAACTGCCGAGTAGATCTTAATATCTGAGTCAATCATGGAAATGGGCCTATAATTTTTGATTTCTGTTTTTTCTTTACCTTCCTTTAATATTGGGCTGATATTTGCCTTCAGAAGTTCTTTAGGCAATTCACCGCTCCTCTTGATTTCCTCGAACAGTTCTAGTAGACCGGGAGCAATCTCGCTTCTGAACACCATGTATAAAACAATTTGTAAACCCGTCTAGGTCCGGGGATTTATTTTCCTTTAGGTTGGCCACTATATTTCTTATCTCTTTAATTGAGAATGGAGCGTTTAACATCTCCTGCTCCTCTGTTGTTATTGTAGGGAGATTTAAATTCCTTAAGTATTCTTGAATTTTTCCCTTTTCCTCCTCTCTAGTTGCTTGTTGTTTACTATTTAGATTATAAAGATCATGGTAAAAGTCTACAAAGGATTCTCCTATTTCTTCCATGTCCAGTATGGTTCTACCCTTATAGTTTATTTTATTTATATTGTGTCTAATTCTTTTTTTTTTTAGCATATTTTACAGCATTTTGTCCGCTCTGTTCCCCCTTGAATACCATTTTTGTTTTAAATATAGTACATTTTTATTAGTTATTTCCATATTTCTATTTTTGATTTGTTGTTTTTTTTTGTTTAAAATCTTTTTATTGAGATTTTCAGTAGAAATTATTTATAGAAAATTGTATACAAACAAAATATTTTTATCATCATAAAAACAAAGTAAATCCACAGAATTTTAAAGTTTAGGAAATGTCATCTCCCAGCATATATAAAATAGTGAGGATCGAGTCCCTTCGTCTGAATTTGGTATGAAGCGTATAAAATAAAACATTCCATATGCCAGATGGTAGGTAGGAGTATATAGTCTTAGCAATAACGAGGGGCACTTGTCCTGTAATATGGAGGGACTAACCATTTCCAAAATATTTAAACAGTATTTAGTAACAGAAAAAACTAATACCTCAGTTAAGGTAATTTGTGTGTCTCTCTCCCAGAGGCGTATAAAATAAGGTTTAGTGTCGGGTTGTGCATCCTTGAGCATATTATGTATGGTTGAGATGAGCCTTGAGGGGGGTTCTACAGTGTGGCAGAGAGCTTCGAATGGGGAAAGTGTGTCGGGGTATTGATGCGCTTTGAGTATTGAAGATGCATAATGCTGGATCTGTCGATATGTGTATAGTCGTAGTGGGTCAGATCTCTTGTTTGGAACCAGGTCTTTGTATGGTGTGAGCTTTTTGTTAGACATCATGTGACCGAGTCTGGGGTATAGCACTTCTGTAGGGAGAAGGTTTCTAATGGATCGGACATCATATCCAGGTGGGAGTTGGCCGTTAAAGATCAGTGAGGTGAGGGGGGAGGGTGTCTATTTTAGTTTGTATTTATCCGCGGCGTTCCTCCATACGGCTAGTGATGTAGGAACAATGGGATGGTCGGTTGAGTTAAGCACATGTTGTCTGTGCGAAACCCAAGCCGCCATAGGAATCGGAACAGAAAGGGCTACTTGTTCGATGGGTATCCAGAGTTTGGTCTAGTCCAGTCAACCACTCTGGCCAAATGGACAGCTTTTTGATATAAAGAGACATCTGGTAGGGAGACACCCCACAGATGTTTACGTCTAGCAAGATATTCGTATCCCACTCGAGGATTCAGTTTTCCCCAGACATATCGGGAAATAAGCTTTTTGATATCTTTGAGGTATGATTTGGGCAATTCTATGGGGAGGGCTTGGAGTATGTACAGAATCCTAGGGAGAATGTTCATTTTAGCTACCCCTATGCGGCCAAACCAGAATATATGTTTTACCGACCATTTTGCTATATCTGAATGCAAGGAGTGTAGAAGGGGGAGGTAATTTAAATTAAAAAGTTGGGAGATGTCTCGTGGTATGTGAATCCCCAAATATTTAATGGCTGTGGAGGCCCATTTGAATGAGAAACATGACTTCAACAGCATCTCATCCGAGGATGGAACCGATAAATTAAGAATTTCGGATTCATTTAGGTTAGCTTTAAAATAAGACAAGTGGGAGAAAGTTTCCATTTCTCGCATTATATTGGGTAAAGAAATGTGAGGATTGGAAACGATAAACAATAGGTCATCGGCAAAAGCCGAGATCTTATGAGTGTAGGCTCTTACACGGATACCCCGTTATATCACGGCTTCGGCGAATAGCTTCGCAGGGGCGACAGGGTGCATCCCTGCCTAGTGCCGTTCGACAGGGCCACCGGGCCAGATAGCGTACCATTAACTCTAATCCTGGCAGTGGGCTTGTGATAGAGTGTCTCTATCCATTTCATCATAGTACAGCCCAGACCATAGTGTTTGAGGGTAGCAAAAAGAAAAGCCCAGTTGACCCTGTCGAACGCCTTCTCAGCGTCTACTGATAAGAGAATTGTGGGAACAGGGTGGGTCTGAGCGTGGTACATTAAGTTAAGGACTCTGGTAGTGCAATCTCTGGCCTCTCGACCCGGAATAAACCCCATCTGGTCCTGTTTAACAAGCGAGGGGAGGAACAGTCTGAGTCGACAGGCCAGGATTTTTGCGAACAGTTTAACGTCCGTGTTTAATAATGATATAGGCCTATAACTAGCACATAAGGATGGATCTTTCCCTTTCTTTGGGATAACAGTGATATGTGCCTCTTGGGCTTGTGGAGGGAGACTGTCACCCAAAGCTAGTGAATTAAACGTGTGTACAAAATGTGGAACTAAAACAGGGGAGAACACTTTGTAGTAAGTGTGTGTGAGGCCGTCTGGGCCTGGGCATTTGCCTGTAGGAGATTCTTTCAGTACCGCCAGAGTCTCCTCCAGGGTAATGGGTGCGTCAAGAGTAGCTCTTTCCGCCGAGGATATTCTGACATGGAGATGCTTATCTATATAGACGTTGATCTCTTTTGAAAAATGAGGGGGTATAGGCTGTTGTGGGTCGTGTATATTGTAGAGGTCTGGGTAGTATGGTCGAAAAGCTTCTGCTATTCCCTCAGTGTGGTGTATTAGTTGATCATTAAGATCTTTGATTTTGGGAATAAAGGAGGCACTTTGTTTTGATTTAAGTGCTCTGGCCAAAAGTCTACCTGGTTTATTTCCCTGTTCATAAAATTTGCTCTTGGCGAGCATGAATGTTCGCTGAGATTTGTGATTACATAGAGTTGCTAGTTGTGATTTTAGGGCTAGGAGGGATTGGTATTCCACACTGGATAGCGAGAGCTTGTGTCTTGTTTCCAGGTGTGTAATTTGGGTTAATAGGTGCGATATGTCAGTGTTATGCAAACGTTTGTCATAGGAGGCCTTACTAATAAGATGTCCCCTTATCACAGCTTTATGGGCTTCCCAAATCAGAGGGGGTGAACAGTCGGGGGTTTCATTATCTGTAAAGTAGTATTGAAGGGTGTCGTTTAAGTCTTTGACATGTAAGGGGTTTTTGAGAACATTCTCATTAATCTTCCAGTTTGGCACGCGTCGGGGGAGGGAAGGAATTTGAAGGGTCATGGAGATCGGGGCATGATCGCTCCATGTTATTGAGCTTATTTTTGATGACTGTATCAAGTCTAAATGTCGGTGTGATATAAATAGGTAGTCTATCCTGGAGTATCGAACATGAGGTGGTGAGAAATATGTGTAGTCTTTCGAGTGGGGATGGAGAATTCTCCAGACATCAGCTATTTGTGTCTTGTGTAGGGCTTTTTTTACCTGTTTAATTTTACTGTAGTGCATGTGGGTCGCCCCGGTGGAAGAGTCCAGGTGGGGATCCATCACCATGTTCAGGTCTCTTCCTATGATTAATATCCCTTCAAGGTAATCTTCGAAATCTGAAAGAACAGAGCAAATAAAGCGATGTTGATCTGTGTTTGGGGAGTAGATACATCCAATGGTTACCAATTGGGAGCCTATGCAGCCCTTTACAAACAGAACCCTGCCCTCACTGTCGGATTTGGAGTCTTGGAAAACAAAAGGGAGGTGCTTGGAAATAATTATTGCGACCCCTTTAGTTTTCTTAAAGGGTGAGTATGAATGATAGGAATGTTGGAAGGTTCTGTCTATTAACCTAGGGGGCTTAGATCATCTGAAATGTGTTTCCTGTATAAGGGCTATGGAAGTTTTGGTGGATCTAAGTTCACCAAATAGTCGCGTTCTTTTAGCAGGTGCATTTCGGCCTTTCGCATTAATAGAGGTGACTATCACGTTCTGAAAATTAGGCACAGCCATATATAACAGTTTGACTTTGTTGCTTATCGAGTAGAAAATACCGCAAGGAACTTAGAAAACAATGGAGAAACATATGAACAATTGGAAACTGTAACTCAGGTAAGTATAGAGCTAAGAGTAGTAATATTCTATGGGCTTTGCCCTTGGTAAGGGGAGTACAGGTGCCAAGGGTCTGATCCCAGGGTCCAAGTATAGAATCCTGGGAGCATTCCCTATTTACAACGGCACAAGAACACACTGTGGGGGCAGTGTTAACAACCATGCTTGACAATTTTCCTTTAACGGTTTCTCTCTCTGGCCGGAGAGCAAGAAAAGGGTGAGATGCAGTGAAGAAAAAATAGACTGAGCGTATGTAAGAGTTCAAAGAGATATGAATGGGGAAGAACGGTTAATTGTGCTACAGAATATTTAAACAGTAGTCCCAGTCTATGAGGTGATCAACATTGTGCTGGAACGTGCAGGTAAATGCAGCAGGTCAGTCTGTTTTCTGTCACTTCTGGAGCGGTTTATATAGACAACGAACAGTTTAAGGTATCCAAACTTTCACTCCAGTAAACTTGGCAGGTATAGTGCATAACTCGAACTCAATAGCTCGGCTGCAATTGGGGACTTCCATGCCTGCAAATGGACGGTGGGAACAAGTCAGCTAAGGTTTTCCGTATATCGAAGACTTCTGACTAAGTAAATTAAAGATCTGGATCTGAGGGCATGGGTCAAACATGGCATGACTAAAGATGATAATTTATATATACAAGGAAGAATTAAACCTGTTACCCAGTGGTGGGATTCAGCCGGTTTGCACCTGTTCGTGTGAACCCGTTACAACAATTTAATAGGTTCACCAAACCGGTGAAAGCTGGAGGTCCCAAAAAACTAAAATCAGTAAAAAAAAAAAAACATGGGTACCCAGGGCAGCTGTCCAGGGCCCATTCATACCTGGGGGCGCATGGCAGCTGTCCCTTGGGCCCCTGCTGCCCGTGTGACTGTCTCACATGGACATGGTTCGCCACAGCCACCGGAAAATGACTGCAAAGCTACGGGCAACGATCAGCACGATCCAGGTACTTGGGAAGTTTGTTTCCAGAGAATAAAATGTTCATATCACTTTAATGAATAAACCGTTACAAGAAAATCCCATACATATCATGGGCCTCCCTGCTATAAAAGCACAGGTTATTTATATTAAATAAAAAATACATTCAAAAGCAATTTATTTTGTGTACAGTATATAAGTTGTCTTATCTATTAGGAGATACCATGTTAGTGCATTATTCTACTCCAAGTGCATCATCTATGATGTGGACTAAACACACCAGAGAACCTGTCAATCCAATAGTATGAAAACCCAAGCCAATTTTGTATTGGCAGCAAAGAATGAAATTAGAAAACTGTATAAAATAATATTAAAAAATAAACCCTATAATTTACTTCACATTGTTGACTACCAATCAGTGGACTACCTTAATCACTCACCCTGTCATCTCCACATCCAAGAAGATGACTAGTTGTAAATATAATATTATATAAAATATAAATCATATTACATATCATATGTCCAGTGTCCTTTACAGCAAGATCTCTCCATCATACTTCACTGACACCCACCTGTATGCCGACCTGAGACCCCAACCAGAGACACTGCTCACACAGACATACAAATCATAGCTCCAAATAAGGTAACGGATTCATGTTCAATGTAGAAAACTATCTACATTAAACTGTTCCATCATATAAGCTACCTCTGGACGTCCTCTGTCCCAACCACTTCATATCACAGGAGGTATCGGCAAGCACGTGTAAACGTAAGCAATCTGATGATGCATGCACAACAACATATGTGGAATGAACAACTAGTCTAATCAATTTATGTGTGCAAATTGCTTTATATATGTATATAGATTATTTGGCAGTATGCTCTTACTGCTAAAATTCTATATGTGCCAACATCTCGCCAGAACCGAAAACAGTAATTCGTGCAACCTTAGATTTTTCAATGACAACTTCTTCCCCTAGCGTGCAGAGGTAACACCTATAGTCATAGAGTGTATCTTCACGTGCAAGTGGCTACATTTTATCACTGCAAATGATTGTGAACTCCATATCCCACAATTCTCAGTCAGCCTTTCAAAGAGTCATGAGATATAAAGCTCAAAATATACCAATCTGGCCAGTTATTTGGCCATATTTGGTTTCTGGATTTCGTCCTACTCATTAGGGGACCGTATGAACCCAAAATCGCCTAAAAAAAAAACAGCTGAATTTACTTTGAGAATTGAAATGTAAATAATTTTTATAAATAGCTTCCTTAATGCCATGGAACTGCTGCTGCCAGTGGAAAATAAAATAACACGCATTTGCCCATCTTAAAGTCCTAATTTTGATGGAGGAGGGCATGCAAAATGCAGCCCGGCAGCATGTAGGAGGGATATACACATACATGATATATTCATAACTCTGCATTTTAATTTATTTTGTTTGTGCCAAAAAACATACCTAAGATTGTATTTTATTTTGGGGGCAGGGAATATGTTGTGTATCTTTTATATATATATTTTTTTATATAACCAATCTTTTCTATAGATTATTAGTTGAAACCTCTTGCATGGAAAGTATTCAATCAAATGGTGAAATGATACAATCATTGTCAATACAGTGGTATAGAAATATATCAGCACGTGTTCACTGTTTAGGTAGAATATTCATAAGAAAAAAAACTTTACCTAAGTTTTAACCCTTCCTTCTAATTTACTGGTGCGTCAGACATTTGTGGCTACCAAATCGAGAACTTAAGAACCATTAAAAAGTTCTAGTAAGTTGTTTTTATGATGTCATCACAATCTGGTTTAGCTTATGTACACAATCCGGATATTCTAGGTTACCCTGATATCATATCAGAATTCTGCCTGCCACTACTGAGTATTTTGAGGCGCTTCCCAACCTGGGGTATCACGTGGCATATTAAGCATCTAATTATCATTGACCTATTAAACATCTACTTATCAGCGGCAAATTAAGAAGTTATTTATCAGTGGCAAATTAAGCATCTAATTATCAGTGGCATATTAAGCATCTTATTATCGGTGGCAAATTAAGGAGCTAATTATCAGTGGCAAATTAAGGAGCTAATTATCAGTTTCAAATTAAGGAGCTAATTATTAGTGGCATATTATTTTTTAATGTGCTGACTCCTGTTTATGACAAAATGTATTTGTTCTTTTTATTGTGTGTGCCTGAGACTGGACGAGCTTTCTGAAAGTGTGAGTGACTATGCTATATTTGTTGTGCAGTTTGAGCAGGAGAATCCTAGCCACACAGTTGTTGTGCAGTTTTGGACCAGCAGAGTCGCCTTGAGAGTGGCAGAGCATCAGAGGCTGTGCCAGTCTTGCAGACTTATGGAGTAAAAGAAGAGGAGCTGGTTATTTTAGAAGAGAAGACTTGCTATTCTGGTAATGATATTTATTAATAATATTAATTGTATAAATACTTTTTAGCAGCAATTTCACTGAATAATATTTTTTTATTGTTTTTAATGTGTACTGCTGCTTGTTTATGACAAAAATTATTTGTTCTTTATTGTGTGTGCCTGAGACTGGGGGCACGTTGCTGACATGTTCAAGTGACATTTAACTGTCAGGATTAGTGAGGGCAAATGTTTGATCTAAGCAGTGTAAAACAAGTTAAACAGGGGTTGCTGCAATATTTATTTATTTGTAGGCCAGAGGGTTTCCTGTGTGATCATTTGGAATTTTGGACCTCTACTGAACACAATAACTGTGCTCCTCATCGATCACAGAAGTCACAATTGTGAATATGCCATTCCCATTTTATAAGACTACACACTTAATGGTAATAGTATTAGCAGTAGAGACAATAGTCATTGTTTGAAAATCTACAATTTTTTAGACTCTGCATCAACAATGCAGCGACCAAAGCTTTTATTACAGTATTTAATAATAAAAAAAAGATATTCCGAATGAATATCCCATGATGCTTGATTCGATATTGGCTATTTGAAAAATATGTTGTTTGCATTTTGCTCTGATGGAGCAACTGTAATGTCAGGGTGTACAATTCAGGAAATTGCGAACATACTAGACCCAGATACTTGGAATATTGAAGAAGTTGTTGTTCCTTGGCAAGCTGCCGAAGAAAAGTTGGTTAAAATAGAAGAATTCTTTCATTATGAAATAAACATCAATGATTTTCGAGACTATATCGAAAATGTTCTAAACCATCACCACAACCAGGAGATTCCAAGTATTCCAAATATTCTGAATACCGTTGCAGTTAGCTCTGCAGAGGCAGAAAGAGGATTTTCTACAATGAACAATATATATTCAGATAAAAGAAGAGATAATGTTGCTAATTTAATGACGATTAATATAATTGGCCTTCCACTGGACTCCTGTGACCACACTCCTTCAGTTCAAACGTGGCTAAGAATAAACCAGCAGATGACAACAGGGTGAAAAAGGGTCGTAATAAAGAACATGACGAAAATCAACTAGCGATTTGGAAGTATTTTAAGTAAGGTAAATAATGAATCATTTTTTTTTTTACTATGTGGTAGGATTTTACCAATTTGTTGTTCTCTCTTTCATTTTTTTATCACTGTATAAACTAGAGTATGTGTCTTTAAGAAGACACTGATCGATAACGCTTCTTTACTTTAGCGTCAGGCGTCAGTGCCTCTGCACACTGTGTTCATAGTACCTGGTGTCTTACTTTTCTCCCCTTCTATAGGAACCTCTACCTTTGGCCCCCAGCTTCAACTTTGGAGCAAGTCTATGAAGAATTCTTCAAGTATGTAAAAGGGAGGAAATAAACCGCATGATGAAAATCAGTTAACGATTTGGATGTTTTTAAAGTAAGGTAACTTATTTTACCCTACCTGCTTCGGTGCATTTTTAGTGTGTTCATAGTATTGTAAGGTGGAGCGTTATTTTGCTCTCTTTATACAGGAACCCTATCTTGTGCCCCAGAGATTCAACTGAGAACAAGCCTAAGAAGAATTCTAATAATAATTACCTGATTCTTGTTGATGACCTCAGACTTTCTCTATGCAAAAGACCTATTGCATTTTGATTGGATTAAAAATTGCAGAACTGTTGGATTAAGATTCTGCATTGTCCTGATGGGATAACTTCTGCATACTATTGTTCAATAACTTCAAAGACTCTCCAAAAGCAAGTCATTTTTATATTACTTTGTTTGACATTAGAGAAACAAATATTGTACCATGCTGCACATTACTGTAAGTTTTATTGCTGTGGAGTATAGCGCAGTGTGTGATAGGATCACAGACTCCACAGCAATAAAACTCACTGTAACATGCAGCATGTGATACACTCACACTGAACATTACTATGAATATATATATTTGTGTGTCTATATATATATATATGTTTGTGTGTGTGTAATTTTCTGTCAATGAAAAATGAATGTTGCCTGGCAGACATACATTTCTGGGGAAATGGCCCTCTGCAGAAACAACTTGGACACCCCGGCCTTAGAGTAAGATGCTCTCTGTTAAAACATGTCTATAGGAGGGGATGTGTCCTCACTGCCGATGCGGTAAGACATGAGTAGGAAGAGCTCTGTGGCGGCACCGGGCTAATCACCACACTCAAGACAAGACAAGCATTTTATCTTGCCCCAAAAATGGGTAAAAAACTGGATGCACAGGATGCACTGGATGAACAAAAGACTCACTATAAAATGGGGGTCTGCCTACTTCTTAAACCCAAGAACATATACAACCCAATTTCATGCTGCAGTGTCAAGCAAAAAAGAAGGTGTCTATTCTGCTACACAAAAATGTGACCTTTACTGAACTTAAACTAGTTAAAGACCCTAAAGGGAGATAAATAATCCTCAAATGCCTAAATAACCCTTTAAGGACAGAGCCTTTAAGACATTTTTGTCCATTCTTGACAATGGCTATTTTAATACAACAAAAAAAACACTAATTTCATGAATTTTCATTGAAACATCTTCTTCTCATCGACAAAAGCGAACAAAAAAACCTGCTAAATAGATTCTACTATTTCTCCTGAGTACAGGGATTTCACCCATGCATAGGTTTGTTGGGTTGTTTGGGAGCTAAAAGGCCACATTTGGGAGGTACAGTTTTTGGTTTTCCAACTTGAAATTTTGACATGCAGACAGCCTGCACCCATGTTCCATTTTGGACATATTTTAAGCCAGCCAGTGTATTATACCCCATCAACCCATATATTTTTTTAAATTAGACAACCTAGGCTATTTTAAATGGTGGTATTTTAATACTTTCCATACACTAATTCTATCACCAGCCAAATCAAATTTTATATTAGTAATTTTTTAATGTTATTTTTCACAAACAAAGTACTTCAGACATGAATTCACAGATTGTGGTATGTTTCACTGCCAAATAACACCCCAATTTGTGTTCAGCAACATCTCCTGAGTACAGGGATACCACCCATGTATATGTTTGTTGGGTTGTTTATTTTAAATGGTGATATTTTAAAACTTTCCATGCACCAATTCTACCACCAGCCTTTGTCAAAGTTTGTGGTAGTAATTTTATTGTGTACTTTTCCCCACATATATACACACAAATTCACAGATTTTTGGTATGTGTCACTGCCAAACAATACCCCAATATGTGTACAGCAACGTCTCCTGAGCACAGGAAAACGACCCATGCATAGGTTTGTCAGCTTGTTTGGGAGTTACAAGGCCACATTTGGAAGGTGTGCTTTTTGATTTTCCATCTTGAAGTTTTGACATGTAGAGCAAGGAAAGGGTTAATAGCTCTTATAAGAGCCTTTGTAGTACTATACAAAAAAAATTAACCTCTAAAAATGCACAAGCAAGAAAAAATGTTCTGCTGTGCAGTGATCAGTGGCAGGGAAGAGATTAATATACAGGGAACACTATATAAAGGGTATGGATTTTATAAAAGCCCTTGGGTCTCACAATTTTGTAACATTTTATTTAATTTATTACAATTAAAAACTTTTATTTTACAGATCTGTCTCTCTCCCTCACTTAAACTCAAGTGAGGAGACGGAGGCAGATCCATATGCGTCAGAACAATATTTACCACTAGTGATCTGACCAGGTGATGAATGAAAAATGCAGCAAAAAATTTGCTGCTGTGTATGATCACTGCGTACACAGCGATCAATGGCAGGGAAGCGGATAAACACTTGAAATGTCTTTTATAAAAGCCCTTGGTTTCTAAAAGTTTATTCAATGTAAATTAATTTTATAACCCAAATTTTTTTTTTTACATTATCCAATCTGTCTTTCTCCCTCAATAAAACTATAGTGAGCAGAGGGAGGCAGATCAATACTTATCAAAGGCAATATGTAAAAATATTGCCTTAGACTGTATGATAAGTGCTGATATTTTGTTATATTTTTTGCACTCCAGTCTAGGCATTGGACTTTAATTTAGAGCCGTCTTGAAACATACATCTGCAATCATATCAATATCCATTTGCTGCAATGGTAGCCCAGCCCTGCCCTTTTCCTTATATGGGCAGTATTTTGACCACACCCACCATTGTTTGTTAAGGATCTGGGCAACGCATCACAATAGCTTCAGTGTATATATAGGACAGACTTGTACTACTATATTAGTCTGTGGACACATCATGAGCCAGGAGGAGCCAGGATGATTGGCACAGTAAGTAACTTTTTGCATAGCAAGACCACTTAATATTATAGTAGGATAGGGGGTTTGAGAACTGCCAACCTAGAGTGTATAGTAGATACAGGTGCAAAGCAATGGACTGCTAATATGCTCTCTCCTAAGGGGCATATATGTGGAAACAAAATCTAACAAGTAAGCAGACATGCACACTGATAATAGAAAATAAAGTATATTTATTTGTAAATGTAGTAATGTAACGACAAACACAGTAGGTATAGATCGGAGAAATGTAACAGTATGTATAGTGATACTGTAAAAATAGAGCAAAAAAAGAGAAAAACAGAAAAAAATATATAGGAAGCTACACAGAGCTATGTAGGCAAAGTGTATGAGCAGCACAGGAAAAAAGGTAGAAAAATAAAAATAGTAAACAGTAAAATAGTGCAAAAAAGTCGGAAAAATTAACACGAACAGAGCAAAAAAACAAAGAAATGGAAATAATAAAAAAATATAGTAGGATGAAGTGGTAACAGAGGGCTCAAAAAAATAGCAGATGATGCAACATAAGTCTGATAGAAGGCCAACCACTGTAAGAAAAAACATATAATAACAAAAAAAAAGAGAATAATGTGGGACAATGTCCAAAGATAAACCTCCTGCAAACAATAAATCAAAGGACCTGCATCAAAGGTAGCAACAAGGAAAAAAAAAAAAAAAAAAACATGGAAAAAAAACACAATTGTGGGAAAAACAGAAAAAAATGTCCCAAAAACGGGGATATAACAAAAGTTTATAGCAGAAAAATAGTAACCACAATTGGAAAAATAATAATAATAGTAAGTGGGTAGTCCATCAGTCCACTACTATCGAAAAAACCTTATGGATGCAGGGGTAGTCCTGGGGTATAACCGCTGAGGCTTTGTTTGTACAGGCACGGGGCGACGCGCTCGGAGAGTGTCTCCTTCATGGCCCATGGACATTTTTTTCTGTTTTTCCCACAATTGTGTTTTTTTTCCATGTTTTTTTTTTTTTCCTTGTTGCTACCTTTGATGCAGGTCCTTTGATTTATTGTTTGCAGGAGGTTTATCTTTGGACATTGTCCCACATTATTCTCTTTTTTTTTGTTATTATATGTTTTTTCTTACAGTGGTTGGCCTTCTATCAGACTTATGTTGCATCATCTGCTATTTTTTTGAGCCCTCTGTTACCACTTCATCCTACTATATTTTTTTATTATTTCCATTTCTTTGTTTTTTTGCTCTGTTCGTGTTAATTTTTCCGACTTTTTTGCACTATTTTACTGTTTACTATTTTTATTTTTATTTTTCTACCTTTTTTCCTGTGCTGCTCATACACTTTGCCTACATAGCTCTGTGTAGCTTCCTATATATTTTTTTCTGTATTTCTCTTTTTTTGCTCTATTTTTACAGTATCACTATACATACTGTTACATTTCTCCGATCTATACCTACTGTGTTTGTCGTTACATTACTACATTTACAAATAAATATACTTTATTTTCTATTATCAGTGTGCATGTCTGCTTACTTGTTAGATTTTGTTACCACTTAATATTATCTCACATATATATTCTTATTCTTATTATAGCCACATTTACCACCCTAACTCCTCCCACAGTTTTTTTACTACATAGACAGTAATATACCGAAACATGCAGATTGTTCCCGATTGGTGTGCTATTACTTTGTGGAACGTTTCTCTGAATGGTTCAACGAAATATCATCGTTTTTGTGTCAAAATTGGTCGCATAGGAATGAATGGCGGAATGTTCAAAACTACAGTGGGAGCTGACAAAAGCTAGAGTGTGAGCTGAAAAATCACAACATGATTTCTAAACTGCCACCATTCATTTTTCACCCTCATTTTCAAGCCCACCTACACAAATCTTATATCAAAACGTTCAGCTATCCCTGCTGCCACTAAACATGTCCACGGCTAAGCCATAGTGCTGATAGTTTTCTCAATATGACCATTTGTTTGCAACTCACGCCGTCCATTGACATTCATTGAAACTCCACTCTAGCTACCTCAAATTTGAAGCGCAATATCTAAACTGCGACTGTGCCTTCATTTTTAATATTTCAGAGACATACCATGCACCAAAATGTAGGTCTGGACCTTGTGATTCTCACAGTATAAAGTTCTTCGCTGTAGGATTTATAGTTTTTAAAATACCACCATTTGAAGATGGCATCCGCACTCCAACCTTTCCACAGTTACTCCAGCCACTCCAACCACACAACAGTTACTCAAGCCACTCCACCCAGTTACTGCGCCCACTCCAGTTATAGACTACTGGTGGAGGCAAGAACACTTCACACAATTTCCACAGAAATCGTAGCTTTTCTAGTTTATACTGAGCTTCTAGGCGGGGCTACTTACTGAGTGAGTATTACTAATACGCAGGTCTTTTTTTTTTTTTCTAGATCAGCAGCCAGGATGATCAGGATAATATTGTGGTCAAGAATCACCACAGAGTGGGATGCCACAGTGGTTTTAGGATAGATGTGTATAGCATAAATTATAGTATAAGTTGTTTATAATAAGTTAAGATATTTTGTCTACAGAATTCATGCATAGAGAATGAATGTTATACAGCCCCGATCCAGGGTTAACAGCCAATCGCTGGTTTTAAGGGTCAGGAAGTTGTTTTTTTTTCTGTTACTCATGTTTTTTTTGCCTTCCTCTGGATCATTTGGCTGGGTTTGGACTTTAAAAATGAAATAATAGTGTATACGTTTTATATAGCCTCGATCCAAGGTTAAAAAGCCGATTGCTGGTTTTCAGGATCAGGAAGGAATTTTTATCCTGTTTTATCACTGATCATTTGGCTTGGTCTTTAAAGTGTCAAATAAATCCATTATCATCTATGGCCAATTGGTGCCTCAAGTATATTATATTTGTACTTCTACCCCACCCCTATTACCTTCTCCCCCTGACAGTCCTTTTTGTTTACTCCCCCCTCCTACTGCACACAAGAGGGACATGTTTTACATTCTCAGGGAAATAGCTGACCTACCTACTCCACAAACCTTCACACCTGGTGACCTACATATACTCTCTTACAATGTCAAGGGTCTTAACACCCCAGAAAAGAGCTCCCACCTGATGAGAGAACTTCGACATCAGAAAACATCCGTGGCTTTCTTGCACGAAACTCCTCCCCGGCACGTCTGACTTCTAGGGATTACCCCATTGGATTCTTTAGCAATGACCAGCATACTAAAACCAAGGGACCTGCTATTTTGTATTCCAAACATGTATCGTTCTTGGAGACAGCCCAACAGGTTGACCCTGCAGGCCGATACATTTTAATCAAAGGTACCTGACCCATACCTACACTTTTGCTAAAATTTACCTCCTAATACGCAAAAACACTTTATGTTTGCCACTATCATGTCAAAACTCTGTACCTTCCAGGAGGGCCTTTTGGTCTTTGGAGGTGATTTTAATTTGGCCCTTGACCTGCTTCTTGACACCTCTACCAGGACCTCTTGAAACCCAATACGTGTCACACATCTGATTAAAAAACTATTACGGTGAGGTGCAGTTAGTTGATTGTTGGTGGGCTCACCCCCCTCGGATAAGGATTACAGCTTCTACTCAAGCCCGCATGAGAGGTACACTAGAATAGACTGCCTTTTCATTACCTACAACCACCTTACCCTACTCAAACAAGCAAGATATGGCCTGAACATTCCCCCTTCAGTTGATGCTCCAGTCACCGCTCACCCGCCCTACTCAGCAGTCCTGGAGACTTAATTAAGTGATCTTGACTGATTCTGTAAACACTGTCTCTACAAAAACCCCGTTGACTGACTATTTTTCAGACAATGATATCCCTGAGACCTATCCCCTCATGGTTTTGGGAGACGCATAATGTGTCGCCCGAGGACACTTTATTAAAAAGGCCAATTCCACCAAACTCAAAATGCTTTATGAACAAATAGCTACCCTTGAACTAGAAAATAAGCGATAGCTGAACCCTGATGATTTCCAGAGGCTTTTGAGTCTCAGTCTTAAGCTATCAAGATCTCGAAAGCGCCTAAGTGCCCGGGACCCGACTGTCTCCCCCTCCAATATTACAGGATATTCTAAGGATCCAGAAAAGGCATTTGCACTGGATTTTCCCCCTGGAAGTTCTAACACACATGAGCTTTGGCCCCTATACAGTGCTGTATTTACTGCAAAACATCCTAGGCGGATGCCTAGGGCGGCAAATTTTAGGGGGCGGCAGCGCCCCCAAGCACTGAAAAAAAAACGAAAAAAAAAATATAACCCAGCCCTTTAAAAAAAATAAATAAACACCGCTCTTGCAGGCAGAGACGGAGGTGAGAGGGGATCGGAAGAGCTCACCATCGCTCTGCCTGCCAGGCTGCACGGGGAGCCGTACAGGCAGCACATAGAAACCTCCGTGCTGCCTGTTCGACTTACCGTGCAGTGTGACACGGAAGTGCCGACAGTCACGTGACGGGCACGCAGACGTCTTACACGCGCCCGGTCACGTGACCTGTCGGCACAATCGCCGGGGAGGCGAACACGCAGCATGGAGGGACCATGCTGCCAGCCACTAGCCACCAGGGAAAGGTAAGTGCTGATGGGAGTCAGAGTATGTGTGATGGGTGACAGTGTGTGTGACTGATTGTGATGGGAGTCAGAGGGTGTGTGATGGGAGTCAGAGTGTGTGTGATGGGAGACAGTGTGTGTGACTGAGTGTGATGGGAGTCAGAGTGTGTGTGATGGGAGACAGTGTGTGTGATGGGAGTCAGTGTGTGTGACTGAGTGTGATGGGAGTAGGAGTGCGTGACTGAGTGTGATGGGAGAAGGAGTGTGTTTGTGATGGGAGTATGAGCTTGATGTGAGTCTGAATGTTATGTGTGATGTGGGGTCATAAAATGGAGGTGATGAGGCATGTCTTAGGTGTGTAACGTGGGTGTGCAGCTTTGGTAGGGGGGTGCCTGGATTTGGTCTGCCTAGGGCAGCACAAAATCAAGATACACCACTGCCCCTATAATATGGATTGTGTCTTGTCCCTGCACTCACGACCCTTGGCTAGAATTAGGATTAATGAGGCATTATCTGAGGTGTTTACCATTTCTAATGGTACCTGCCAGGGATGTCCCCTAATTCCAATGCTTTTTATCCTCTCCTTAGAGCCCTTCCTAGAAGCGATACGCCACAATCCTGACATTGAGTAGTCTCCTTATAGCTGGCACTCACCACAAAGTTATGGGCTTTGTGGACAACCTTCTTTTTCTACTCACTAACCCCAGGGTCTCCCTTCCTATTCTTATACATGAGTTTCAATAATATAGGGAATTGGCTAATCTTAAAAAATAACTACAAATGCAGAAAGAAAAGTCCTGTGCTCACTCCCATCACTGGGCAGCTGCAATGACTACAGTACACATCAGCCCCAATATATAGTAAAAACCAAAGAAAAACAAGTTACCTGAGCTCTCTCCTTTATCCCTATGTATTTTTAAAACAAATAGAGGTTTTTTAGTTACCTCCAATGGCTATGAGAGGATGAGCCCACCTGCATTGATGCCCATTGTCTAGCCAACATTGTCAGCAATTGGAGAGGTATGAGGGTTGAAATTTTAAATTGCATTTTTCTTTACATATTTTTATTCTATTTGAAATTTGGTTACATGGGCAAGTACTGTGGTTGCAATTTGGGTTCTCATAACCTTTATTTGCAAGTAACCTAATGTATAGGTTAAAACAAATGAAGTCCCAGAATATCCACCCAAGTCCCAAAAAATGAAATAGGAAAAAGAAAATAGAAAGGGGGAATGAGCAGACCGGAAAAGCTGCTAGTTATATTAAAGGTAGTTCCCAGTCCATCCATTGGCTCACAGATGAATATAGTAACTATTGAACTGAGGCCATTTTGTCCATTGCTGCATTTGTTTAATTATTTCAATTCGTATGAATAGAAATTACATCTATGTTCAATACATAATATAAATATGGGGAATTCAGATGATAGAGCCAAATTCCCACCGAATTTCATCTGAAAACTAACGGTAATGTCACCTAAGCTCAATAGTATAAGGTTAGGGAATTTGGATGAAAGAGAAAAATTTCATACACACCTTATACTATTGAACTAAGGCACAATTTTCATGAATGTTTGGATGACGTTCGGTCGTAAATCGATTATTTCATCCAAATTCTTATGCTATTGAACTTTGGTGAATTTTTCAATTGTATGAAATAGCAGCATTGTGAAAAATATACATAACAAAATAAGTTACCACTAGGTTTGGCAAAACATTACGACAAAATTGTTGTATGAAACAAATTAAATACACCAGGTTTTCTGCTTTTTAAACATGTGTGCTTTTGAATTTTGGAATGGATACTGCAATACTACCCCAAAATGTGAGATAAGCAAACAAAATCAGTCTTTAAAAATTTGGAAACTTGGTTATGGTTTTTGCCCTCTAACACTCCAACAGCATGCCACACCAATGTATGTGTGATATTTCTGTAATAGTTCCTGTATATGTTTTAGAGTTTTTTCTATAGCAGCACCTGACCTGAGAAAGAAATCCTATGGCAGTGTTTGTGAAAAAAATACAGCAAAAAAAAAAACTTCCTCTACCTAACTTTGGCAAAATGTTGTGGTAAAACTGCTATATGAATAGCTACCTCAAATGAAATCACCCAGGTTGTCTGCTTTACCAAGAATATATGCTTTGGTGGGGGCATTTTGGAATAAGTCACTGCAATACTACCCAAAATGTTACAAATAAATCTGTGAAAATTCCAAGTTTGGAAACAACAGAATGCTATTTAGAATTTGTGCCCTCTAACTCCCCAAAAGCATGGGGGCATTGGCATTTGTGAAAACATTTTGAAAAAATAAACTACCCATTACTTTGGCAAAAATGTTCTGGCAAAATGGCTGCATGAAACATCTGAAAGTATTCCATATCAAATGCCATGTGCATTTAAAAAAGTTTATAGAATATTTGACACTAAAAACACAGCATAGCCTTGAAAATAGAAAACAAAACCTGCATCTTGGAAACATACGTTTAGATCTTCAGTAAGTAAGTGCCAAAACATAATGAAAACATTAAACGCGTTTAGTCTTTATCTTGTCTCACCGTTCCTGCTCTATGTTTTTTTATTGGTTGTGAAGGACCAATACAATATTGATACATGTTTTCACCTTATGAACATCAAGCCTCTTTCTTTCGGGATGTTAAGCTGGCACTCCCTTCGTTTTTTCCTACCTGTGGTTATATGAAGTCAACCTATAGCTGGCATGACATCACCAGCATTGTTATACCACAAGAGCTGTTAGGACAGTATATAAAATTATGCTTTTTGGCCAGTTCTGGGCATATTACGTCAATACTATGGTGACTGGTGCAAGCTGCAGTTACAGTATGTACAGGAACATCTTATTATCATGGAGCAAATACATTGTGGTGTACTGAGGTAGTCCTGAATATGCATCAATTGGGCCGAATTGGGGGGGGGAGGGGTGAATTCCGCTGAACTTCAGCTATTCTATGTGACCAATTATGGATCAAATTTGTCAATTTCATCCCCCACCCCTCTTGCCAAATTCGGAGTGAACATTTGTGCCTTTGTGGTATAGTGAAAACTTCAGAGTACTTGGCTGGATAATTCATAGGATTCCTTCTATTTCTGATCAAAGAAGCCCTTGTTTTGTGAAGAAATGATAGTTGGTTTAGCTACACATGGGTTCCCTCATTATTTTCCCTGGTGCTGTTTTGAAGCTTAGTTGCATATTTTTTCAGATTAATGACATGCTTATTTATGGCAGAATATTATTAGAAAATTTGTGAGTGCATAAGATACACATATATATAGTCATCATTGATGTGTTGTTTTTAAACTTTTCCCACATGTGATTCTGCGCTTCTCCAACTATATACCGATTTTCTACCTAAGTACATTGAGGAGCAATAGGAGCAGGCACGTTCATTAGTGTGGGTATTATTACATTTGAAAATTGGAGCGCCATATTTTGACACTTTTTTGCTTGCTTCTTGCTTTTCATGTGCACAATTTCTTTACACAGACACTATAGCATATGTGTGAGCTGATTTGGAGTACGATGGGCGGTTATAATTGACTATTTTGCTAGTTTATGGCAGACAGTAGAGCACTGGATCATGTGTAAACATCCTGTTATTTGAGGGGTATCATTCGTGTTCGTCCAGTGCACGTGTATTGTTCTGCGTGGAATCATCTATAAGAATATTCATTTTGTCTTTATGCCTGCGGCCTGCAGCTCTGCTTCTGGCTTATTTTGCTTTATTTATTAATATTCGCAGAGTACTGTTGCATTCAAAATGTTTTCTTTTCCACTGAATGCTATTTATTATACACTTTAGTTAGATTTTTCTGCGTTTTTTTTTACATTTTCTTGCTAATATGCATTCATAAATCTCTGCTGCTATGTTACCTCTTTTCTCGATTAGGTTTTATGCTGCAGAGATGGTTTGCGGCCTCCAGTTCCTGCACGCCCACGGGATCGTTCATCGGTCAGTAAAGTAGTGTTTTCTATAGGTCTCCTCTAGTTCTTTGTTAAGATCTATGCATGTTGCATGGTAGTGTCCCTACTCCTCACAACCTTCTTACATTGACATAATGTACTCTCAACCTACTCATCCAGAGATCTGAAACCGGAGAATATTGTCCTGGACAGCGAGGGACATGTGCGCATCATCGATTTCGGACTTGCTGAGGAAGGGATGTTCGACGGTGGAACAACAAGCGACATGGCAGGAACATTTCGATACATGGCTCCTGAGGTGAGAACTAAGTATAACATTTACAGCCGTAATATGTATCATAACAATAATTAACTCTGGCATATTACAGCTAAGCTGTGTCTATACACTGATTGATAACACTATCTAGTGAGGGATTCCCAAACCATGTTACAGATGTACTTGTAGAAGGTGTAACTTGTAGTTCTTGATGATTACATATAATGCAGCCTCCTTCATCTGCAACTTCTCAATCTTATTATAGCCCTCTGCTGCCTTCTTTGTCACTCTCTCTTTGGTCTAGTGTCCTCCACCCATCCTGACATGGGTCTAGCTCACTCTTCTCCTGCTTTCGTTCTCATAGAAATATATTTATGAACAACAACAATTAACAGAGAATTGAAGATTGAAGATACCACATGATTTAGAGTTCTAATTTACAGTGTTTTATGATTATGCAATAATTATATTAATTCTTATATATTCTCTTTACCAGATCTTGCTAAAAAAACCTTATTCGACACCGGTTGATTGGTGGTCCTTTGGCATTATCCTGCACCAGTTGTCAACGGGCAGATATCCCTTTTTTAATGGATACCGGGTGCAGGAAGTCTTTAAATCAATAATTAAGGACAGGCCCAAATTCCCCAAGTGCATTGGTGGTGATGTCAAACACATCTTAAAAAAAGTGAGTATGAAAAGTATATAGTTAGAAGACCATTTAAACTGTATACCATCTATATTGTAAAAAGAGAAATCAGTAAGTTTTGGGCACCTTCTCAACTAAAATGTTGACACTCAAGTCAAGGGGTCGGTGTGGGCTCGCATTTGAAGTGCTCAGCTACACTCACCTTCTTAACATATACAAAGAAGGAAGGGTATAAGCAAAGAGGGAGATGGTGATGGCTGGTTGGTGCAGGCGTCAGCAGCAGAGCGGGGCTTTGGTCCATGATGTCGATGCCCCCTTCTCTGCCTCTAGTGAGTGGTGTGTGTTTGGAGGGTGCGGCCTGTGATTTCTTGTTTGATATCACTCTGAACAGTCCATATAAAAGCCCCAGACTGCTCTAATGCTGGTGCTCGGTTATTGATCCATCCTGCTACTGACCAGTTGTCCCTTACTGTGCTTTTGACCTCTCCTCTGCCTGCTCCATACCCTGGTGACCTGGATTGTTTTGACCATGCTATTTTCCTATTTCCTATCATTGTGACCCGGACTGCCTATTGACCACTCCTTTGCCAGCCTCCTACCATTGCTACCCAGACTGCCTACTGACCACTCCTTTGCCAGCCTCCTACCATTGTGACCAGAACTGCCTATAAACTACTCCTTGTCTACCTCATATCATTGTGACCCGATTGCCTATTGACCTCTCCTTTGCCTGCCTCATACCTTTGTGACCTCGGATTGCCTTATTACTACGTTTTGTATGTTGCCTCACCTTGTGACCCTGGATTGTCTTGTGGACTACTCTGTATCTGCAGTGTGCCCCTGCGTACTCAGTTCTGTTCCTGACCATTCAGCGTGCGCTACTGTTGATCTCCTGTGAGTACTACAGTCTGTTATCCTGTGTACTTGCCTGCATTACGAACACCTATCCATTGGACCCCCATATTGGGGCATTACAGGATGCTTTTTGTTTTGCTTCTCTTCTCCTATTTTAGGTGCCCGACCATTTGTGCTCTGTCCTCAGTTTCCTTCAAGCTTGCTGTCTATGCAATCCTGTTACAGTTAATTCCTGTGTGTCTTTTAGTGTCTGTCCTTTGGATTCTGTTATTATTTTAGGCATGTTTTAGAGTTAGGGACTTGCCAGTTGGTTGTGGTACCTCGATGTGGTTGGAAAGCTTATCATCATCATTTGGTCAAGTAGAGTTGTAGGCTTGTCCCTGTATCCATGTTTGGTTGTATGTTCTCTTGTGTTCCTTCTATTTAGCCCTGGCCTCTCGTAGTTATATATGCCTGTGTGTGCTTTTAAGTTTTGTTATCATGTCCTTTGCCTGTGCCCTCTCTGTTGCTACGTTATTATTTTTAACCCCATTGACCTGAATTGTTTATCCTTAATTTGGTATTTACTCTTCCCTGGTCATGTTTGCTTGCGTCCTGCTACAGTCTCTCCTTGACCCTGTCTTAGTTTGGTTTCCGCTATCACTCACTGCTCTTCTCGCTTGTCCTGTCAGAGTTATTTTGTGCCTGCTTCAGGATGTCTGCCGGGTTTCTTTAGCTCCTAGTCTTAGCTTTACTGGATACAGAAGTTGATTCCACTGGGCCTTTGGTATGTGAAGGAACCTCTTGCTTGTCTATGGAAACAGATTAGAACCCTTAACTATGTGGATTGGGCTGCTTCAGTGCTGACATCAGCAGATCGCAGGTCCTGATATGTACAGCCAGAGGTGAGGGCTGTGTAGTGGCTATCTTGGACTAATTACCTAGATTGAGTTGATTGAGTCCTGGATGACAAGCTGACATGTCGCAAGTCTCTTCTGTTGTATTAAGATCCCCATCCTTCTAGATATGCTCTCTACTATAGGTAAACACCTTAGGGTGTAATGCACAGGCTTTATTTTCATAGCAGTTTGTATGCAACATATCGATATATTTGCAGGCACTATAATGCACCATTATACAGGAGTAATTTTCACATGGGTTTAATGCATTTGTTTACGCTGTATACATGATTCTGTAGTATATTGTTTACGCTGTATACATGATTCTGCAGTATATTGTTTACGTTGTATACATGTTTCTGCAGTATACTCCAAATCCCAGTTTATTGATCCATCTCTTTTCCCACTACCTTTATTTTATTACACTCATTTAAACCATCTCCTCCCGCACTTTATTAATTTCTCTTTCTTTATTTTCTCTTCGCCTCACCCTTTCTATTTCTTCTTCTCTTCTTTTCTTTTTTTTAAACTTTCTTATCACAACCTTTCCACATGGACGAGCTTTATGCCTGCAATTACAACTTTGCTGACGTTATTGCTGATAGTTGAACCGTACTCTGTTACCCATATTACACTGATTGGTGTAAAGTTTTTATTTCTTTATGTATTTATCATTGAAAATGGCACAGGGCATCAGTACCTTTCATCACTGGATTGGTTTAACTAATTGCAGATCCACACCTATTAGACAGGCATAAAACTTCATAGCCATTCCATATGTCATTAGGGGTCCTGTTTAAAACAGTTTTTAGTGTATTTAAATAGAAGAAATAATGTGGTTGTTCTTTTCAGCTTCTTAGGAAAGATCCAGACCACCGCCTTGGGGTGCAAGGGAACATCAGAGAGCACCCATTCTTTCAAGACATCAACTGGGTGGAATTGGAAGATGGAAAACTGGAACCTCCTTTTAAACCCAGTGTAGTAAGTACATGCTACTATATATGCTGCAAGATATTAAATAGCATTGTTTCTTTATTAGAATAATTAGTATCAGTGCTGAATTCATATATTCAAAAGCCCAATGGTATCATCCTCCTTTAGGGCTAGTACCTCATTATCCCAGGTTGCATCTCCAGGTACTTTGATCTATGCACATGTATTTTACTGGTTCATGGAACTGATAATCTACATCCCATCCCAAATCTCTCATGATCCTCTCTTTTTGGGAGCATTGTGGAGGATAATGGCCCTGCGTCCTCCAATGACAAATAATTATTGTAACGGGACGGCTACCCAAGGCGGTAGCACCTTCATCCGTTGTAGGAAATCATCTTCTTGGCCCTGATTAAAGTTCAGCATCCACCCAGCAAGTCTTTCTGGAACCTTGCTCTTTGTACCCAAATAGCAGACTGGACCACTAGCAGTTAGGTACAATAAGAATGAACAATATTTATTTGTCAAACAGCATAGACTTATATGCACACAGATATGACATCAACTAGGGGAGAGGCACAGGGAACTAATTATAACATGTAAGCATATAACAATAGAAAACCTAACATAAAACAGGTAATTTAATACAGGACAACGTTACATAAAATAAACATGTCATCTTTAGATCCAGACCTCCAGACTACAAGGGACAATAGATGGTTCAGAGGATAGTAAACATTTAGTGATTGGATATACACATTTCAACACTAACATTTAATGACATGTCTTAACCTGGGGGAAATACAATGAATAGAGCAAAGGCTTGGTTCCAAGGTCCACATCCTGGCTGACATCCTGAGTGAGCTTGTGTTGAAGACCACCTGTATTGAAGCAGTGTGTCACTGATGGCCCCAAAGTCTGTATCCCCAAATATAGCATATCCAAAGAAAGGGTCCGTAGTCCACAGGGAGGTGTTTGGACATCAGGACCCTCCAAGAACCCCAGTCACGCAGACTGTCATGATTCACTTGACAATTATAATGTATTATTGTATATCCAGTGCATTTCTTGGATAAGTGCTGGAAACTGGGCCCACTGGATGGAAAGAAAAAAAATTGATATATTAGAGAGTGATCCAGAAGTTGTGGAGATGTACATGAAAGGCATTGGAAAGTGGTACGTGACATTATGTCCCCCTTATCCATTCAGTGACAAAGGCGGTGTCTGAAGGCCTGTTTGAGAGGTTCATTCCTCTCAAACGGCATAGTCCTTAAACAGCACCACTTTGGTTTGCTTACTCGAAGGCCTTGAAGTGTCTGTGGCCATTTTAGAGGTGCATTCATCTCAAACTGCATAGTCCTTAACCAGCACCAATTTGGTTTGATTACTCTTTGGAACTATTCATTTAATTTAATTTAGCAATGGGACAGTTTCTGATACAATTTGCCGTGAGAAAAACAAAACAGGCATAGCAACTGCGACCAGGCCTGCCACTCCAGGAGCCTGGGTGACCCCTGCTGCTGCCTCCTTAAAATCGACTAACTGCAGGTGACACTCATTGAGTTCGAACCCTACAAAACATGGAGTGTCAACTGGATGTGTGTGTATCCTTCCACCCTCAAATGATGACATTAGCATGCCACCTTGTGATCGCACACTAAGCACAGGAGGATGCCAGCATCATCAATCGGGATTAATGTGTGCTCATCCACTTTGACATTTGTCTTGCCTGAACAATCAGTCCCCTTCAGTTATGATGTCTCTTGGACTCTTTGCCAAAAAATATGTAAATTATATGTATTTGCCTAGCTGAAAGTGAACACAAGTTTTGCAAATAAAAGTTTTACTATAAAATGGATTACATACACACTTTCTTTTTCATTTTGTTATTATATGAAATTTGTATTTGCTTCTTTGCTGAAATCAGTTAATGTTCTCTCTTTTTTAGCCACCAGATGATGATGTGATGGGGTGCCTTACAAAGCCTGCATCCTGGAAGAAAGACATAAAATGCAAAGAAAAGGACCACCAATTAATCCCGGACTTTTCCTTTCAAGACCCAAATTGGTGTCTTGAATTTCAATAATTTTAAAAATATATAAAAACATAAAAATATAATAATTATAATAATAATAATTAATTATATTAATTATAAATATAGATAAGTAGATAACTAGGATAAGTAGTTGCATTACATGCATCACATTAGACTAGATCTTAATGGCAGTGTAAGATACTTTAAAAGGAAATACATACATAATTGAACTTTTTCTGGGCTTGGAGAGAGAGTAACATATTGCATACCACTTGGTAGCTAGGCATCTTATTCATTAAAGGATTACTAAAATAAGGGATCATTCATTGAATGTCCTAACGGTTTGACAGCAATATCCTGTTTTTCTTCTTAAAGTGTTGATTTCTAGGTATTTGGTGCGGCTCAGTATGTCTCCTTAACCCATTTTTTTGAGGACATCTCTTATCTTTCTCTCTTACGAGTTCTTTTCTCGGTTCTAGAGCTATTGCATCTAATTTTAAGCATAATGCAATTTGGTCTTCTAAACCTTAAGAAAGGTCATGATAAGTCAACGCATCCTTGAACTATCATGATCTTTCTAAGACCACATCCTTGACCACAAAATCTCTTTTTCCTGGCTCTATATTCTTGCGATAACCAATTTAGTAGCTAAAAACATCTGGTTAAACAATTCTATTCTTTCTTTGCTTTTGTTTTCTAAATTTAGGAGTAACATGGCAGTTTGTGGAATGCAAGGGAGACTTATTCCCAAGATTTCATTAATTACCTTAAAGACTTGTTTCCAACAGTTTATTACCTTTTCACATTTCCACCATATGTGGTACATCTTGCACTGGTTTTTTTCACAGCTCCAACAGACATTTTGTATGTTGTGTATCTTTTGTAACTTTTGAGGAACCATATACCACATATTTATGATCTTAAACTGTATTTCATGCAGTGTGTCACCTTTGTTGTGTTAATCCAGGCTTGCGCCCAAGTGTCATCCATAATAATCATTCTAATCCTTCTTGCCCAGCTGTCTCTGACTTTGGGAACACCCTGTGCTTCAAGATCCTCCATCGCTTCCACACATTTATTCAGTATTCTATTTTTAGCTTTTAAATCAAATAAAGAGTTCCATCTTGGACTATTACCATTAGCTATCGATCCACAGTTGTCTTTCAAGTAATGTTTCAGGCGCGTGTATGTACATTCATGCTTAGCCGCTATGCCATATTCGTCTACTAGTTGATTAAAGGATTTCGTATTGCAATCTTCTACTAGATAAAGAATCCTCCCAATTCCCCTTTCGGTCCATTCTCTAAGATCTATCTCCTGTATGTATGTAATTCTAATGCCTCTATGCTTCTATTGGGGCTATCTCCAGTATTTTCCTGGTGACAATAAATTTATTTTTGCATTTTGCCCAAAAACCCATAAGATGTTTTATTATATCAGTAGCCATTTTTTCCGCTACTTTTTTTTTCTTTTCTGCTGAAAAACACAAATGCTGAAGACAAACAACCGTCTTTTACTTTCAATCATTCCTTTTCTAGATTGCTAGTAATTCATTCTAGAAGTCTCCTGTACATTTTCCGCGTCATCTCTCTATATAGTCCTGCATTGCTATTTGTATACCTCGTTATTCAGTGGGCTGAGGCAAATCAGAGAAAAGATACAAAACCATCTTTTTATTGATTGTTTCTGAATAAGTTGTGACTTGAGGTATATTTGCATGGTATGTAAATCCATGATCCACTTCTCATCTCTATGGTATTTAGGGAGCGTTATCTTCTGGTTTGGATTCACCTGTCTTTCTTGGCTATGAATCTCTGATCTCTATATTTATTTTCCTATTAGGATCTTTTAAGGATGAATCTTGTGTTATTCCTCATTGGGCAAGTTAAGTGTACATAAGACTCTAGTGAATAAGATACCAAGCAGTGCTGTAGAATTACAGGCTGTTCAGTTGCCAAATACTAGCTTTTTAATGTGAAACCCCTCTTGAACTATGTTCGCTCTAAGCGATTGTTGAATGACAACTTCAGCACAGAAAAAGTTTAAAATGTTATCTATTTCCATATCCCATAAGGAAATCAGTAAAATAGTTAGAATTTTCCTAAATTAGAATTATTTGTTATAATATTAGGCTAACAACAGTATGGCCATATAATGTGACTAAATCCCCATTGTTTAACTTCAGTTAGATGTTTTAAACAGCAGTTTTTAAACCCATTGCTTGTGTTGTGTGGATATGCCCTGATTCCCATCTATATTGTGTATAATGACTACATAAATCAGGCACCACAATAAAAGCGTCCCTTCACCACACACAGGTATCTCATTATAGGTGTCCAAAGAGGACTTTTAATAAAAGGAGAGTCTCAGACTGACTCAGGCCCCAGGTAAAAAGTAAGGTTAGGTTAGGTTAGGTTAGGGCCTCGCCTAAAGTGGGGTACTTTGACGTAGTGGCGAGCTAAGCAGGATATGGCCATATAAATTGTTTTTTGAATTGTGGTTGTCAGTGAAGGTGATTAAGGCAAGCAATCATCTGTATCTTGTTGCCTAATTGACAAGTGACCCTCAAATAATCTACCATTAATAATGATAAACTTCAACAACTTGACTAACTTTCCAGTTCAGTCTGTTTATTTCTGTAGATCACTTGCAGTTCACTTGTTTTAATTGTGGATTGGTACTCTCATGGTTTATTTATATTAAGAGACTCCTTCTTTAAATCACCTTGATCATACTCATATCCGTTGTTTAAATACAACTTTTTGAAGTTTTTGATTTATACTATTTGATTTATAATATAATCTCTGATGTTTTAGGTTTATTGTTAGTTATCGTGGATAACAATGTTTTTAAAACAGGAAGGGGTTATGGTGGGTGAATAGTAAAGGTCAATGAATGCAAAGGAGTTACAAAGAAGTGTGCTACACTCTTTTGTTAAATTAAATAATTTGTTTCATTTGCCATGATAAGCAATGTGTGCAATAATAATAAACATTCACTTAACCCCTTGGCGACACAGGACGGACTAGGTCCGTCCTGTGTGCCGAGGCGTTAGTGACACAGGACGGACCTAGTCCGTCCTGTGTCAAAACGAGCACTGAAAGCGGAGTTTTTCCGCTTTCAGTGCTCTAAGGGCATTGTAACGATGCTTCCGTGTGGAAGCATCGTACAATGCTAAAAAAAATGCCCGTCGGCATTTCGATCGCTCCGGAGAGCGATCGAAATGCCGGTTTTAAAGGCACAGTGCCTTTAAAACGCGGGCATTTAAAAAATGAGCATAGGAAGCGAATTTTTCGCTTCCTATGCTCAGAAAGTGTTCCTGATTGCCTCGCAAGTCGAGGCAATCAGAAACACAAAAAAAAAAATGCACGATCTTGGTCACTAAGTGACCAAGATGGCGCTGCCCTTCTAAGGGCAAGAGCACAGGAGGCAGGAAGTACCTGCTTCCTGTGCTCTCTGGCTGTCACACGATTGCCTCTTCACAGAGGCAATCAGTGACTGCCAGGCACACTGACAGGCAGTGGGGATGCTCTCCTGAACATCCCCACTGACTGGTCAGATCAATATTAACTCTATATTGATCTGACCAGTTATGATCTGTCTCCCTCTCCTCACATTTTTTTTAGTGAGGGAGAGAGACAGATCAAAGTTCTAAAAGTAAGTAAAAGTTAAAAAAAACAATAAATACACAACACACAAATAATAAAACAATAAAAAAAAATTTATTAAAGCAATTCCCTGCGTTTAACCCCTTCCCTGCCACTGATCTTGCATAAGCAGTGATCGTGCACATCAGCGCATTTATTTTTGCTGTTTGTGCATTTTTTAGGGGTTAATTTTTTTGTACTGTAATTTATTACAGTACTAAAAAGGCTATTCTAAGAGTTATTAACCCCTTATTTGCCGTCGATCACTGCTTACGCAATGATATTGACGCCAAAGCAATTTTTATCTGTCTGCATATTTTTTTTTTTTTTTTTTTTTTACACATACCCGCTAGGGGATTACGTGTAAAGTAAAAATATTTGAGTTTTTTTTTTTTTAAGCTGCCTGAGCGCATAGCGATCAGTAACAGCGAATTAGTGGCAAAGGCGGTTTGGTGATTTCTCAATTAAGCTCACCATTCGCCCTGGTCAGATCAAAATTAATCGGATCAATATTCACAAATATTGATCTGCCTCCCTCTCCTCACTTACATTTTTGTGACGGAAAGAGACAGATCAGTATTAGTGATATAAAATAACATTTTATAAAATTAGCAGGTTTTATGAAAGTCTTTCACTGTGTATTAACCCCTTCCCTGCCATTCATCACTGTGTAAGCAGTAATCCTGCACAGCAACAGTATGTTTTGCTGTCTGCACTGTTTTATGGATTAATTTATTTGTACTGTAATGTATTACAGTACTAGATAGGCTCTTCTAAGAGCTATTAACCCCTTCTTTGCTCGAGATCACTGCTTACGCACTGATTCTGAGGCCGCGGACTCAGGGTTCGATTTTGACCCTATTCAGCTTTCTGATACATCATCTAGCGATGTATCGGTGGCTGCTGAGCCCTTGCCACAAGTAGTGATGGGGGTCTACCGATAAAAAAATATATGGTTTGGTGGGGGTAAATTACATTGGCTGGCTTCAAAGATATATCCCATAAAGGACACGGACGCAGGTTGACTACATGTCAAAATTCCAAGTTGGAATTTTGAGATGCGCATCTCACAAATGTTGCCTTCTAGCCAAAAACAAACCAACAAACCTATGCATGGGTGCTATCCCTGTACTCGGGAGATGTTGCTGAACACATATTGGGTTGTTGTTTGGCAGTGACATATACCAGAATCTGTGAATTCATGCCTGAAGTACAATGCATGTGGGAAAAAAAACTCCCAAAAAAGTACTACCACAAACTTTTACAAAGGCTGGTGGTAGAATTAGTACCTATACAGTATTAAAATACCACCATTTGAAATACCTTAGGATGTCTATTTTCCAAAAATATATGGTTTGATGGGGTAAAATTCATTGGACGGCTTCAAAAATGTTCCAAATGGAACATGGGCGCAGGCTGACTACATGTCAAAATTCCAGGTTGGAATTGCGCACCCCCTAAATGTGGAATTTTAGACCCAATACAAACCAACAAACCTATGCATGGGGGGTATCCCTGTACTCAGGAGATGTTGCTGAACACATATTGAGGTGTTGGTTGGCAGTGGCAAATACCAGAATCTGAAAATTCCTGCCTGAACTACAATGTGTGTGGGGAAAAAATGCCATCCCATCCCTTTGACATAGGTTGGTGGTAGAATTAGCACTTGGAAAGTGTTAAAATACCACAATTTTAAATACCCTAGGATGTCTAGTTTTCCAAAATATATGGTTTTATGGGGTAAAATACTTTGACAGGCTTCAAAAGTGTCCCAAATGGAACATGGGCGCAGGCTGACTACATGTCAAAATTCCAAGTTGGAAATGCACCCCCCCCTAAACGTGGCCTTTTAGCCCCCAAATAATCTAACTAACCTACACATGGGTGGTATCCCTGTACTCAGGAGATGTTGCTAAACACATATTAAGGTGTTGTTTGGCACTGACACATAATAGGATCTGTGAATTCATGCCCGATGTACAATGAATGTGAAAAACAAATTACTATCCATAACATTGACATAGGCTGGTGGTAGAATTAGTGCATGAAAAGTGTTAAAATACTACCATTTGAAATACCCTAGGGTGTCTAGTTTTCAAAAATATATGGTTTTGTGGGGTAGAATACACTTTTTGGCTTCAAAAATGTCCCAAATGGGACATGGGCGCAGGTTTTCTGCACGTCAGAATTCCAAGTTGGAAAACCAAAAAGCGCACCTCTCAAATGTGGCCTTTTAACCCCCAAATAACCTAACCAACCTATACATGGGTGGTATCCCTGTACTCAGGAGATGTTGCTGAACACATATTGAGGTGTTGTTTGGCACTGACATATAACAGGATCTGTGAATTCATGCCCAAAGTACTATGTATGTGAAAAAAAATTACTATCCATAACATTGACATAGGCTGGTAGTATAATTAGTGCATGGAAAGTGTTAAAATACTACCATTTGAAATACCCTAGGGTGTCTAGTTTTCAAAAATATATGGTTTTGTGGGATAGAATACACTTTTTGGCTTCAAAAATGTCCCAAATGGGACATGGGCGCAGGTTTTCTGCACGTCAGAATTCCAAGTTGGAAAACCAAAAAGCGCACCTCTCAAATGTGGCCTTTTAACCCCCAAATAACCTAACCAACCTATACATGGGTGGTATCCCTGTACTCAGGAGATGTTGCTTAACACATATTGAGGTGTTGTTTGGCACTGACATATAACAGGATCTGTGAATTCATGCCCAAAGTTCAATGTATGTGAAAAAAAATTACTACCCAAAACATTGACATAGGCTGGTAGTATAATTAGTGCATGGAAAGTGTTAAAATACTACCATTTGAAATACCCTAGGGTGTCTAGTTTAAAAAAATATATGGTTTTGTGGGGTAGAATACACTTTCTGGCTTCAAAAATGTCCCAAATGGGACATGGGCACAAGTTTTCTGCATGTCAGAATTCCAAGTTGGAAAACCAAAATGCGCACCCCCTAAATGTGGCCTTTTAGCCCCAAAACAAACCAACAAACCTATGCATGGGTGGTATCCCTGTACTCAGGAGATGTTGCTGAACACATATTGAGGTGTTATTTGGAAATACCCCTTCACATTTTAAGGTAATGTTTACCTAAATTGCAATATATGTGAAAAATTAAAAAAAAAGATTTTTTGCTGCAAACTTTGGCATAGATTGGTGGTAAAATGGCTACATGAAATGTGTCAAAATACCCCAAGTTAAATGCCCTGAGTTGTCTAGTTTTCAAAAATATGTACATGTTGGGGGTCATTCATGGATTTAGTACAGAAATCAGTGTTACAATGTCACTATCGCTAATTTTGAAAGAAGGGATTTTAAAATAGCTTTGCACCACTTATAGTTCTGGCCCTGTAACATGAATAAAAAAGCACAAAAACATAAAAACATGGGCTATTTCTGAACTCAGGACATATATTAGAAACTTTTTAGCAGTGTTTTTTTGTTGTCTCTTGTACATGAGTATACGATTTTTCAAATAAAAGTCATAAAAAAATAATTTTTTCAATTTTTTTGCCATATTTTATTATTTTTTTTACATCAAATTATATGCTATTATCAAAATAATGGTATCAAAAGAAAGCCCTTCTTATGACGATAAAAACGATATATAGTTTGTGCGGGTACCCTAAATGAGACAGAAATAAATTACAGCAAAACACAAACTGCTCAGAAATGTTAAAACAGCCCATGTCACCAAGCGTCGGACAAGCCAAAAAAGTCATGTCACTAAGGGGTTAAATGAGTCTATCAAAACAAAGAAATAAATAACATAACCCCTTCACGACAATGCCTTACATGGATGAGCTCCCAATGTAAGGGTTGCATTTAAAATAGCACATTCGCGGCATTTTTCCCCCTGATTTGTGCTATTTTAATCCTTCCTGGAAGCTTCCTGAATGAATGTTATCAAGCAAAGTCAAAAATATCAAGCCAACTTTAGAAAGATCCATCGGGTCGAAACGTTGCCAGTTTTTCAGAGTAAAATCCATTTCACCTCGACAGTGCTGAGCCTCCTATTTTTATTTATAATTTGGAGGACTGGTATAGATTCTCTCTCGTGCACTGTACCATTCTGCTGCTGCCTTTACCACATTTATTGAGTGTCCTTTTTCAAAAAATACTATTTGTTTTTTTTTTTCCCTACAGTTGTCCTTTAAAATCTGCATAGACCATAAAAGTCCAGCTACTGTTCCAACACCTAAGCCTCTGTTGGGGGAATTTGGGCAATATGTAGATTCAAGTTTATATGTCTTTGGAATTGGCAGGGTGAAAGGTAAGTAGCCAATTAGAGTGAAACACATCAATAAACAATTTTTGATAATCAAATTATAATGCTAATATATATTCATAAACCGAAAACTTTTCTGTAAGATTAATATTAGTATACTCGTTAAAATCAAACTTATTGAGAGGTTAAAAGGTCACTATTTGATTTATAATATAATCTCTGATGTATTAGGTACATTGTTACTTATAGTGGATGACAATAGTTGTATATATTTCACTGACTAGCAGCACTGTTATCTAGTGCCTGATGGAACTGCTTTTTGCTGATAACTTGCTCCTGAATGTGTAGAGTTATGGAGGGTTCGCACATTAAATCCACCACCGTATCACCATGGCCATCTCAAAGACAAGTTAAGCTCATGAATGAAAGTGGCACTGTTATAAATATTATATGTACAGTAATTAATATGCCACACAGCAGTTTAAATGACAAGAGTATTAAACATATCCAGTCCCAGGGACACTCACTAAATTATATGATATTGCACTAGTTGAGTGACTGTCACAACCCAATGTCATTGAGGAGCCTCGTGCTTGGCATGATGTGAGGTATGATTGCATTCCATGATGCAAAGCTCAGGACTAAATTGTAACACAGACTGGGCTGGTTTGCACCACAGACTGAAACCGGCAAAGACAGGGCCAGGCAGTCACCTGAGGCTGGGCAGGTGCTGCTCACTGGGTGGATACTCACACAGAATAGGTTGGTAGCTCTATATTTGATTTGGACACAAAGCTGTGTAGCACCCCACCCAGGGGGCCTTTGTGTGGACCCACCAATATTGGGGTACTTAGAAAATGGTGGTGGGCTAAGCACTTCAGCATAACACTGTATTAAATATGGTGGTTTAGAGTTATCCTCCCCCATTTCCTTGTTTCTATATTTATTTAAATAATCTGGAGTATCTGTCACATAAATGTCTGATAAAGGTCTTCATCTTATAACAAGTGCTGCCCAAATTTTACAAAGTCTATACAATCATAGAGAGCATTTCAGGTTTAATTAAACTAGGTTTTTTTTACATTTGTTTTACCTTAAACCTATTCTGTCTAACAAGTACATTTCTTACATAATAGGAGACCATGAGAAGAGATGGAAGCACCAAAGGTTCTTTCTAGCGGTTCCAAGAGGAGGCATGCTGTTAAATTAAGTCACATCCATAGCCCCCAGCAGACAAATTCCATTTGTATGCAGTAGGGGCACCATAGACCGCGTCTACAGTGCACACTTACAAATAAATCTTTTCTATTATGTTGTGAAATAAAAGGTTGAAAAAACTGAAAAGAAGTGATTATTTTATACAATATTGAAGATATGTCCATAATATATATATAATAATATTAAGCCACTGTACTTAAAGTTATTAAAGACAGCAGTCATTACCGTGTTTGTTGACAGATATTGTGTAATGAACTGAAAGTATTTAAAGTATATGTACACCATTCTGTCATCTGCATTATACACTAATCAAATTATTTTGGATTATACCCCGTAATGTGTGCCGAGGCGGTATTGACACAGGACGGACCTAGTCGGTCCTGTGTCAAAACGAGCACTGGAAGCAGAGTTTTTCCGCTTTCAGTGCTCAAGCGGCATTGTAACGATGCTTCCGTGTGGAAGCATCATACAATACTAAAAAAAATGCATGTCGGCATTTCAATAGCTCCGGAGAGCGATAGAAATGCCGGTTTTAAAGTGCCTTTAAAACGCGGGCATTTCAAAAACTAGCATAGGAAGCAAATTTTTCGCTTCCTATGCTCAGAACGTGTTTCTGATTATCTCGCAAGTCGAGGCAATCAGTAACACAAAAAAAAAAATGCACGATGCACGAAGGGCAAGAGCACAGGAGGCAATCAGCAGGCACACTGACATGCAGTGGGAATGCTCTGCTGAGCATCCCCACTGACTGGTCAGATCAATATTAACCCTATATTGATCTGACCAGTTATGATCTGCCTCCCTCTTCTCACATTTTTTTTAGTGAGGGAGAGAGACAGATCAAAGTTATAAAAGTAAGTAAAAGTAAAAAAAAAAACAATAAATACACAACACACGAATAATAAAACATAAAAAAAAATTATTAAAGCAATTCTATGCGTTTAACCCCTTCCCTGCCACTGATCTTGCGTAAGCAGTGATCGTGCACATCAGCGCATTTATTTTTGCTGTTTGTGCATTTTTTAGGGGTTAATTTTTTTTGTACTGAAATTTATTACAGTACTACAAAGGCTCTTCTAAGAGTTATTAACCCCTTCTTTGCCGTCGATCACTGCTTACGCAATGATATTGACGCCAAAGCAATTTTTATCTGTCTACATATTTTATTTTATTTTTTACACATACCCGCTAGGGGATTACATGTAAAGTAAAAATATTTGAGTTTTTTTTTTAAAGCTGCCTGAGCGCATAGTGATCAGTAACAGCGAATTAGTGGCAAAGGCAGTTTGGTGATTTCTCAATTAAGCTCACCATTTGCCCTGGTCAGATCAAAATTGGTCGGATCAATATTCACAAATATTGATCTGCCTCCCTCTCCTCACTTACATTTTTGTGACGGAAAGAGAAAGATCAGTATTAGTGATATAAAATAACATTATAAAATTGGCAGGTTTTATGAAAGTCTTTCACTGTGTATTAACCCCTTCCCTGCCATTCATCACTGTATAAGCAGTAATCTTGCACAGCAACAGTATGTTTTGCTGTCTGCACTGTTTTATGGATTAATTTCTTTGTACTGTAAAGTATTACAGTACTAGATAGGCTCTTCTAAGAGCTATTAACCCCTTCTTTGCTCGAGATCACTGCTTACGCACTGATTCTAGCCAAAAAACAAACCAACAAACCTATGCATGGGTGGTATCCCTGTACTCGGGAGATGTTTCTGAACACATATTGGGTTGTTGTTTGGCAATGACATATACCAGAATCTGTGAATTCATGCCTGAAGTAAAATGTATGTGGAAAAAAAACTCCCAAAAAAATACTACCACAAACTTTTACAAAGGCTGGTGGTAGAATTAGTACCTATGCAGTATTAAAATACCACCGTTTTAAATACCCTAGGATGTCTAGTTTTCCAAAATATATGGTTTTATGGGGTAAAATACTTTGACAGTCTTCAAAAGTGGCCCAAATGGAACATGGGCGCAGGCTGACTACATGTCAAAATTCCAAGTTGGAAATGCACCCCCCTAAACGTTGCCTTTTAGCCCCTAAATAACCCAACAAACCTATGCACTCAGAAGATGTTTCTGAACACATATTGGGGTGTTGTTTTACACTGACACATAACAGGATCTGTGAATTCATGCTCGAAGTACAATGTATGTGGAAACAAAACATTAAAACATTACTAACCTAAAATTTGACAAAGGCTGGTGGTAGAATTAGTGCATGGAAAGTGTTAAAATACTATCATTTGAAATACCCTAGGGTGTCTAGTTTGCTAAAATGTATGCGCACCTCTCAAATGTGGCCTTTTAACCCCCAAATAATCTAACTAACCTACACATGGGTGGTAACCCTGTACTCAGGATATGTTGCTGAACACATATTAAGGTGTTGTTTGGCACTGACACATAATAGGATCTGTGAATTCATGCCCGAAGTACAATGAATGTGAAAAAAAATTACTATCCATAACATTGACATAGGCTGGTGGTAGAATTAGTACATGGAAAGTGTTAAAATACTACCATTTGAAATACCCTAGGGTGTATAGTTTTAAAAGATATATGGCTTTGTGGGGTAGAATACACTTTCTGGCTTCAACTATTTCCCAAATTGGACAATGGCACAAGTTTTCTGCATGTCAGAATTCCAAGTTGGAAAACCAAAATGTGCACCCCCTAAATGTGGCCTTTTAGCCCCAAAACAAACAAACAAACCTATGCATGGGTGGTATCCCTGTACTCAGGAGATGTTGCTGAACACATATTGAGGTGTTATTTGGAAATACACCTTCACATTTTAAGGTAATGTTTACCTAAATTGCAATCTATGTGAAAAATTAAAAAAAAAGATTTTTTCCTGCAAACTTTGGCAAAGATTGGTGGTAAAATGGCTACATGAAATGTGTCAAAATACCCCAAGTTAAATGCCCTGAGTGGTCTAGTTTTCAAAAATATGTTGGGGGTCATTTATGGATTTAGTACAGAAATCAGTGTTACAATGTCACTATCGCTGATTTTGAAAAAAAGGATTTTAAAATAGCTTTGCACTACTTATAGTTCTGGCCCTGTAACATGAATAAAAAAAGCACAAAAACATAAAACATGGGCTATTTCTGAACTCAGGACTTATATTAGAAACTATATAGTAGTGTTTTTTTGTTGTCTCTTGTACATGAATATACGATTTTTCAAATAAAAGTAATAAAAACAATTTTGGAAATTGTTTTGCCATATTTTATTATTTTTTTTACATCAAATTATATGCTATTATCAAAATAATGGTATCAAAATAAAGCCCTTCTTATAACGATAAAAACGATATATTGTTTGTGCGGGTACACTTAATGAGACAGAAATTAATTACAGCAAAACACAAACACCTCAGAAATGTTAAAACAGCCCATGTCACCAAGCGTCAGACAAGCCAAAAAAGTCATGTCACTAAGGGGTTAAATACTTTAAAGCTGTTGTTATTTTGTCCCAGCTTTCAACCAAATTCTAGTGATCTTAGTGGAAAGAACATAAAATACAAGTTGCAAACCTCATATATGTGAGTAAATGAAGAGATATACAAATATTGACATGTTAGTACATACATGTGTTTATATAATTATGTGCTTTAATGTACAAGCCAAAAAAGTCATGTCACTAAGGGGATACACTAAAGCACACCATCACCATAACATATGCATGTAAATAAATGCAGGTACAAATAATACACAAGGATATGATATAAGTCACCTTACAGTTTCTGAAAACTTTGTGTTACCTGTAATGTTACTAGAGAAATCTTTGCAAGGGGCGGATATACTCACACACCTTAGTATCAGAGCATTTAATCCCTTGCTGACATTGGACTGACTAGGTCCGCCCTGTCTGGCAAAGCGTTGCCGACATTGGCTGACCTAGTCCATCCTGCGGTTAAATGAGCAATGTCTGCTATCACAGACCACAACAGAGTGATTCACAGGCACCATATTGGTGCTGCTGCCCTCTTGTGGGTAAAGCGTCGGAAGTGAAAATAAATTCACTTCCGTCTCTCTGATGTTGTTGCTAGACATCCCCTAGAGCCAGTCAGCAGCATTGCAATGTAAAAAAGCTGAAAATCTAGGGTTAGTGTTAGAATAATGTTTAGAGTCACAATTAAATTAGGGTTAGCATATTGGTTAGGATTAGTGTTGAGCGAACCCGAACCGCAAAGTTCGGGTTCATACCGAACACTATGATTTTTGGACCCCGGAACCGAACACGGACATACCACTGTATGTCTGGGTTGGAGTTCAGGGTTCGGCGATTAATAGCTGTCCAGTCACTAGTAAAATACCCCCCCCCCCGCCCTTGTCCCCACCCATTGCCGTCGGGTGGGGACCCTAAAAAGAATGAGGGGGGGACCTAGTGTCACCCCCCGGTCCCCATCAATGGACGGCGGGTGGGGACCCTAATAAGAATGGGGGGACCTAGTGTCCCCCCCCGGTCCCCACCAATGGCCGGCAGGTGGAGACCCTAATAAGAATGGGGGGGGATCTAGTGTGCCGGCATGTGGGGACCCTATATAGAATGAGGGGTTGGACCTAGCACTATGCCGAACACTATGCCTGTGGGTGGGGACCCTAAAAAGAATGAGGGGGGGACCTAGTGTCACCCCCGGTCCCCACCCATGGCAGGCAGGCGGGGGACCCTAATAAGAACGTGGGGGGGGACCTAGTGTGCCGGCAGGTGGGGACCCTATAAATAATGAGGGGTTGGACCTAGTGTGTCCCCCCTGGTCCCCAACCATGGCCGGCGGGTGGGGACACTATAAAGAATGAGGGGGGGGGACCTAGTGTCCCCCCGGTACCCACCCATGACCAGCAGGTGGGGACCCTTAAAATAATGAGGGGGGACCCAGTGTCCCCCCCGGTCCCCACCCATGGCATGTGGGTGGGGACCCTAGTAAGAATGAGGGGGGACCTAGTGTCCGCCCCGGTCCCCACACATGAACGGCAGGTGGGGATCACAAATAAAGTGACTAGGGGTGCCCAGCCCCTAGTCACTTACCCCCACGAATAAAAAAATTCCTATCTACCCCCTCACCCTAATAATAGTGAGGAGGTGGGCAATAAGCTAACCTGTAAAAAAAAAACAATTTTATACTTACCATTTGAGGTCTTCTTTCTTCATTCTTCTTTTTTCTTTCTTCAGCCCCAAAAAAGGCCAAATAAAAAACCATAAGACGCCAAAAGTTTGTGTCCCCATTGACTTCCATGGGCTTCGGGTTCGGGGTCAAGTTCGGGGTCAAGTTCGAGCACGGACCCGGAAATTTTTTCAAAGTTCGGCCGAACCTGCCGAACCTGAACATCCAGGTGTTCGCTCAACTCTAGTTAGGAATAAAATTAAATACAAATTGGAATAAATTAAGGGATAGCATAATCGTTAGAGTTAGGGTTCAATTTAGGGTCAGGGTTAAATTTAGGATTCAGGTTGGGGTCAAAAGGTTACAGTATGTGAAAACCCCTACAATTATTGGTTATTGCCCTATAACTCACAAAAAAACTGAAGAAAAACATTTAGAAACTATTTAGACGGGGCCTTTTTAATTGATTGTATTGGTGTAATCATTCTTTAGCTCAAAGTTAGAAAATGTTGGTTTTTTTTCATCATAATTTATGATTTTTGTGTAGTAAATTATAAGATATGATGAGTATAATGGTATCTAACGAAAGCCCTTCTTACGTGAGCGAAAAAGGGGGTGGGTGCACCAATTCCCAAGAACAGACAGCACTAAAATAGTCTGTTCTGTAGAATAGTATCGACTCGGGAGGGCAACTACATTTTTTGCTTGCTTACACAGAGGCATTGGGGGGAGGGACGGAGCATTCCGTACCTTTCAAAAAATAAAATGCTGTTCCCGATCGCGCGCCATATTCAGTAGTCGGCAGGTCAGGGGTAACGTGACCTTTTCAGCTCCTAGACTGCTAAGACGTGCGGGAGCGCCAGTGAGAGTCAGCAGCATGACAGACAATGTGCCAATACATGGTAAGGTATTTATACAGCCATACAAGAGAGCTATAAGGTAGGAAATGGGGTTAGTTGTCTAAATGTCTAAATGTGTACAAAATCTGCACCTATATACTTTAATTTAATTGATTCATGAAGACGCTTTAGTCATTTTAATTCACATACAGAGCTTTCTACAAGATAGCAGTCTCCCTTACACAATACCATTACATATTATATAAGTGCTGCTTTGATTTTAGCTCTTGATGATTATTGTTTATATATTAACTCCATGGATGCCATCTTGAAAGATGTAACTTTAAACCTCACCTGTGTTTGGATTCCCTTGCCTTGAACTGACTCAGGTAGCAATTTTTAATGGCCAAAATATGGCTCCTGGATGATGACCCTTTTTGGATAGTTATTTCCCTCACTTTGCTGTATTTATGTGACATTTGATTAAATCACCCGATTACCAGTGGTGTATCTTGGTTTTGTGCTGCTAGGCAGACAAATTTTGGGCACCCCCCCTACCCACGATGTACACCCACGACATGACCCATAACCCACGTTGCACACCATGGACATGCCCCATCACCCCATTTACAAGCCTCTATCACCTCATTACATACACATTACCAATATTATTTGCCCATAATATTCCCCAGCTAATTTGCCCAATAATATGCCATTATCATTTGCCATTAATATGCCCCAGCCAATGTGCCCAATAATATGCAAGTATTATTTGCCATTAATAAGTCACAGCCAATTTCCCCAATAATATGCCAGTATTTGCCATTTAATCAGCCCCTACCAAGTTGCGTAACATTATGCCAGTATAATTTGCCATTAATATTCCCAGCCAATTTGTCCAATAATATGCCAGTGTTATTCTGCCAATTACCGGTAGTATGCCCCAGCCAATTTGCCCATTATTAAGCCAGTATTATTTGCCATTTAATATGCCCCTGCCAATTTGCCCAATAATATGTTAGTGTTATTTGCCATTTATAAGCCCCAGCCAATTTGCCCAATAATATGCCAGTGTTATTTGCCATTTAATATGCCCCTGCTAATTTGCCCAATAATATGCCAGTTTTTTTTGCCATGTTATATCCCGCAGCCAATTTGCCTAATAATATGCCAGTGTTATTTGTCATTTAATGTGCCCCTGCCAATTTGCCCAATAATATGCCAGTGTTATTTGCCATTTAATGTGCCCCTGACAATTTGCTCAATAATATGCCAGTGTTATTTGCCATTTAATGTGCCCCTGCTAATTTGCCCAATTATATGCCAGAGTTATTTGCCATTTGATATGCCTTGCCAATTTGCCCAATTTTATGCCAGTGTTATTTGCCATTTAATATGCCCAGCCAATTTGCCCAATTATATGCCAGTGTTATTTGTCATTTAACATGCCCAGCCAATTTGCCCAATTTTATGCCAGTGTTATTTGCCATTTAATATTCCCCATGCAATTTGCCCAATTATATGCCAGTGTTATTTGCCATTTAATATGCCCAGCCAATTTGCCCAATTATATGCCAGTGTTATTTGCCATTTAATGTGCCCAGCCAATTTGCCCAATTTTATGCCAGTGTTATTTGCCATTTAATGTGCCCAGCCAATTTGCCCAATTATATGCCAGTGTTATTTGCCATTTATTAAGCCCCAGCTAATTTGCCCATCACATTTCCCCCCATCTCCCCAGCACTTACCTTTTTCCCTGGTGGCTAGTGGCAGGCAGCATGGTCCCTCCATGCTGCCTGTTCGGCTCCCAGGCGATCGTGCCGACAGGTCACGTGACCCGACGCGAGTATGACGTCAGCGCGCCGGTCATGTGACTGTCGGCACTTCCGTGTCACACTTCAGGGGGAGCCGAACAGGCAGCACAGAGGTTTCTCTGTGCTGCCTGTTCGGCTCCCCGTGCAGCCTGGCAGGCAGAGCGATGGTGAGGGGGGATCTTCCGATCCCCTCTCAACTCCGTCTCTGCCTGTAAGCGGTCTTTTTTTTTTTTTTCAGTGCCCCCCAAAATTTGCCGCCCTAGGCATCCGCCTAGGATGCCTCGCGGTAAATACAGCACTGCCTATTACTAAGCACTATCCGTGAGTGCCAGTTCTCTGCTTCCTCTATATTGCTTGAGCAATTTTTAATGGTCAAAATATGTCTCCTAAGAGTTTTTGTGTGATCCTATCTGACTAATAAAATCCTCCCCCCAAATCTTTGCATCAGCCATTGTATACAAGTAATATGCAGGTAAGAGAACATACAAAATACACATTAGTGCAATACATATTACTCTCACAAGCACAGTAGATATTTGCAACCAAATAGAAGCCAAAAATGTGTGGTTCATTCCAGTAATTATTTAATAGCTGTATAAGATAAGCAGCACTGACATGGATAAATAAATGTCCACAATTAATATTAATATTTAGAAGACAACGATATTTTATATTATATGTCTATGTCTTCCATCACTGGTAGGAACTTTCTGGATGGTTACCTGTGTTTTTCAGTATATGTGACAGCTTAATGCATAGCCTTACAGAACACAAAGAAACTTTACAATGCCACTTTCTGCAGAATTCAACTCCCAGCAAGCTCAGTTCCAGCTTAGCAGGTGTAGAGTGCCCCACCTGTACATATAATGGTGTGGAATGCCGTATAATAACACTACAATGCCTAAAAATCTTTTTGTGTAAGGCACATTGCACTTTCTGTAAAAAAATTATGTGAGACAGTATAACTGAGCATGCTTTTATTTAATATGATTTATATAATGTTTTGTGATGGATTCCTTAGGGACGATTATGTCTGGTACTGACTGAGCATAGAGGTGAATTGTAGTATTTTTTATTTGCCTGAATATTTACAAAAAAATAATTATTTAAGTAAACTTTATCCCAGCATATTGCACTGACTTAATCTATCATGAATAATGCAAATAATGAGCATTATTCCTGAGACATACAATGATATTATTATTATTCATTATTACATAGGGCAGCCACATACATTTTTATTATCATAATCGTTATTATATATTGATAAAAATTCTGCATATTTCAATATTTAAGTCAATGAAGGCGGTAGCATGGCTGGTATTTTTTTTTTTGTTGTTGTATAAAAGGTGGAAACCCTACTCACAGTTGGTCTGGATAATGGCCCGCACTGTTAAGGTCCCCTCTGCTGATATCATAAGGTCAGAAGTGTAAAGGTCCCCTCTGCTGATGTCATTAGGTTAGTAGTGTTAAGGTCCCCTCTGCTGATATCATAAGGTCAGCAGTGTTAAGGTCCCTTCTGCTGATATTATAAGGTCAGCAGTGTTAAGGCCCCCTCTGCTGATATCATAAGGTCAGCAGTGGTAAGGTCCTCTCTGCTGATATCATAAGATCAGAAGTGTAAAGAACCCCTCTGCTGATGTCATTAGGTTAGTAGTGTTACGGTTCCCTCTGCTGATATCATAAGGTCAGCAGTGTTAAGGTCCCCTCTGCTGAAATCATAAGGTCAGCAGTGTTAAGGTCCCCTCTGCTGATTTCATAAGGTTAGTAATGTTAAGGTCCCCTCTGCTGATGCCATAAGGATGCCAGGTCTGCAAGTTGACCAGGAAATTAGGCCTGACCCCCGTTCATTGGCATCCACGGGGAGGGGAAAGGGGAGCACTTGCAAACCCCCACCCCCGAAAATTGGACCAGCAGCAAGGAAGGGAGTAGAAGTAGAAGAATGCAGCGAAAAACTTTTATTTAAGTCTATACTGCCTCAATACAATGTCAGAATGGTCTGGTCTTCTCTTTAAGTGCCGTTTTTACCACTGAACAACGGGGGTAGCTACCTTGAATGCACACACTCCAGGGTCCACTGAATCTGCTACTTGAGCCCTATTTTTCTGAATCCTTTTTTTATACCCTTTTTATGCCAAACCAACCAGAATGGGCAGAATTCTAAAATTAAAATGGAGTTCATTCTCCAGCTGTTGAGACTGCATTTGAGACTGCATTTACCATGACTCTCAGCTAGTATTTGAAGTATCATGGGAAAGAGAGCAATCAACAACCAGAGTGCCAAAGGTTAGGTATTATATGATTATGGATTGATAGTGCAGCTGTTGTGGAATGCACATGTTATGGTTCTCAGCAATCCATTTGGTTGGCTGAATATCATGAGAAACCTGTAATGCCAAAAGTTTCTATCACTGCTGCATTTTTATTTACTCTAAATGCCCTTTTTGTAATACTTCCCAATAGGAAAAGGGCCGGTGCAAGGATTTTCGTCTATACAGGCGAAGGTGCATTTTGGTGCCCCCTTATTCTGACCTGCAACACCTCCATCACCACCAACCCCCCATACATTTTACAAATACAAAAGTATAATGTATAGTGTGGAAAATAAATACATCTAAATATTCAACTGGTATGCTCTAAATATGTCACACATTGACACCATAAGACACTTTGAAACCCTTGAACACAAAGACACCCTTGAAGTCACACACAGAGACACACTTACCCCTTAAACACACACCCTTACACAGACACAGTGACACACTTACACACATACACACCCTTACACAGACACAGTGACACACTTACCACACACACACCCTTACACAGACACAGTGACACACTAACACACACACACACACCCTTACGCAGACAAAGTGACACACTTACACACACACCCTTACACAGACACAGTGACACACTTACACACACACACATCCTTACACTGACACAGTGACACACTTACCACACACACACCCTTACACAGACACAGTGACACACTAACACACACACCCACCTTTACGCAGACACAGTGACACACTTACACACACACACCCTTACACAGACACAGTGACACACTTACACACGCACCCTTACACAGACAGTGACACACTTACACACACACCCTTACAAGGTACACACTTACACACACTCCCTTACACAGAAAGTGACACACTTACACACACCCTTAGCACTTACACACACAGTAACACCAATACACTCATAACCTGAAACACACTATTTTGCTCCTCTAAATTCCAGTATTTAGCCATTAAATATGCCAATATTTTGCCCCTCAATATGCCATTTAATATGCCAGGATTTTGTCCCTCAATATGCCATTTAAAATGCCAGGATTTTGCCCCTCAATATGCCATTTAAAATGCCAGTATGTTGCCCCTCAATGTGCCAGGATTTTGCCCTCACTATGACATTTAATACGCCAGGATTTTGCCCCTCAATATGCCAGGATTTTGCCCCTCCAATATGCCATTTAATATGCCAGGATTTTGACCCTCAATATGCCAGGATTTCGACCCTCAATATGCCAGGATTTTGCCTCTCCAATATGCCATTTAATATGCCAGGATTTTGCCTCTCAATATGCCTGGATTTTCCCCCTCCAATATGTTATTTAATATTTGGATTTTTTCGCCCCCCCCCCCTTGTGGCGCCATAAGGCTGCCGCCTGTGCTGCCTTACAGTAGCACCAGCCTGCAGAGCTGCACTACATTATTAACATTTGTTGACTCCAACTCCCATGATAATAAACAAATTACATTGCTAATTGCTAACTGTAGAAGGAGCTGTGCGTGGGGGAGGGGCAGGGGGTGTTTGAAATTACAGTAAGTCTACAAATATTAACTGTTATTGTTGACTGCATCTACAATTATATTCAATCAGCCCTATTACTAGCTTCATTTTATTGGATTTGTAGTTACAAACTGGGATTGTTACACTACACACTAACTTTTTTTGTTGTTGACCGCAGCTCCCATGATATACAGCCAGCCCATTACTGGATGAATACCAAAGGAATTGTAGAGTGGGGCAATAGTGGTTAATTTTTATCACCCCAGGTATTGTAAACTTCCCATAATGCTCAGGTATATGCTGGCCTGTTAGCGACTACTACCATGGTTATATAATTTCCCTAATAATGGGTAACATTTGCCTCCCACCAAGCAAAACCTCTCCTGAGCAAACAAAGGTAAACAATGGGGAGGAGTTAGGAGGTATTGGGGATACTGGTGAGGATATTTTGCGCTAATAGTGTGAAATGCGATGAGCTGTCAAGAGATCTGCCTCCTCACGATATCAGTTTGACTGTTATTGATTCCATGTCTTTGTCTCAACACTCTTCATCAATAAATTTACACACGCCGTCAGTCCATTCCTGCTTTGATATTTTCCCGCTGCCATCTGTTTTTTTTTTTTACAGCACAGCTCTAGTGTCTAATGTGACGTGTGTTTGTGGGACTGACTGTGTATGCTAGGTGTGTGTGTGTATGTAACTGGCTGTGTATGTGATGTGTGTGTGTATGTTAGGTGTATGTATGTATGTGTGTCTATGTGACTGTCTGTGTATGTGAGGTGTGTGTGTTTGTGGCTGGCTGGCTGTGTGTGTGTGTATGTGACTGGCTGTGTATGAGATGTGTGTGTGTTTGTGGCTGGTTGTAAGGATCGCAGGACTACCCCCCGTCACCCACCTGCAGGACCTGATGCCCGACGGGTCCCGCGATCGGGACATGGCATCGCTCGCGTCCCCAGCCGTCGGATTCCCCGCTCGGCGCGCGCCCGGCATTGGTTACTCGCGCACGCGCGTCAGACCTCTGTGGCTTTTCTCTCCCGAGCGTCTCTATGGAAACGAGCGGCACGGCGCGTGTCTCACACGTCACGGGGGCGGGGCTATGGCCCTTTAAAACACCGGCGCGCCTTTTTCAAAATTGCTTGAGTATTCACCTTACCTGTTCCTGTTTAGTGATTTTTTCCTGCTATTGTTGTTTGACCCAGATTGTTTTACTGACCTTCGCTTCTTCTGGACTCCTGACCCGGCTTGATTCTTTGGACCTCCCGCTTTCTGGCTCCCTGACCTTGGCTCTCCTCCTCGTTTTTTGTGATCTCTGGACTCCCTGATCCGGCTTGTTTACCGTTTATTCTATCTCTGCTCTACTACCTGGATTCCCCTGGACTACCCTTTTTTCTGACACTCGTGCCAGTTGTCACTGCTGCAGTCTCACTATCCTCCAGTACTGTGGTGTCTGGCAAGGGCTGTCACTGCTGCAATCGGGGCTCCACTTCTGAACCACGGTACGTTCATCACAAAATACTCAAGCCAATATATATATGGACCCCGCAGAAGTGATGGAAGCCGTCTCTGCCATATCCCGACAATTATCCACCCTCACCCAATCGGTGCAGGATCGGCAAGCAAGCCATTCGCATTTCCAGCATCAGCTCCATGACTTGCAAGCGTCACGCCTCTACCCCTCCACCGAAGGGCCGTCTCCCCCTTTAAACGTACCTCTTCCTGAGCCGGCTTCACTATCCGCCCCTGAACCTCGAATCCCTCTGCCAGAACGGTTCTCAGGTGATAGGAAAAAGTACCGTGCTTTCATGACTTAGTGCCAACTACTGTTCTCCTTACAGCCACGGACGTATGCCACCGACTACGTCAAAATACGAACCATTATCTCTCTGCTTCAGGGGGAACCACAGACATGGGCACATCACCTCTTGCATTCACACCATCCAGTGTTGGACTCTTGGTTGACTTTCTGTCAGGAGATGGACGCCCTATTCGAAGACCCGCTCAGAATGGCTACAGCCCAATCCTCACTCCGCTCCCTGAGACAAGGCCGAAGACCCGTGGAGGAATACGTAACGGAATTCCGGAGTCTGGCTATCGACAGCACCTGGAATGAACCAGCACTGTTGGACCAATTCCGCCATGGTTTAGCTGACTCACTCAAGGATGAACTCGCACGTATTGGGATACCATCATCACTGGATGCCCTTATCCATTTAGTGGTACAGCTGGATCGACGACTAAGGGAGAGAAGATTGGAGCGTACATCCACTTTCACACCTCCACCCAGACGTTCAACTGCATTTTTTGAAACTCCCAGTTCCAGTACCACAGCCACCAACCCTCAGGAAGAGCCTATGCAAGTGGGCCTTGCCCGGGGCCCCCTTACTGAGGCTGAAAGAACCCGTCGTCGAGTGAATAATCTATGCCTGTACTGTGGTAAACCGGATCATCTTATACGTACCTGTCCTCGACTGCCTAGACCATCGGGAGGTAAGATACTCCAATTCCACCATTGTCCCAGTACAGTGCTTTCGCTTGGGTCCCCTCATCTATCCCTTTCCTTGTCTCTACAGTGGGCCACTAAGTCTGCTACACTTCAAGCTATCATCGACTCGGGAGCAAGTTGCTGTTTTCTTGACCACTCTACGGCCAAGCTCCTTCATATCCCTACCTTCAAGAAAAACAAACCGTTACATATACAGGTGGTAGACGGAACACCCCTCAACTCAGGCCCCGTTACTTTGGAGACCTTGCCACTACAAGTCACGTTAGACTCATCCCATACAGAGTCTCTTCGCTTCCAGGTTGTGAATTCGCCTCTCTACCCAGTTATCTTGGGGATTCCATGGCTACGACAACACAACCCCCACATAGATTGGGGAAAAGGTTCCCTCACGTTCACTTCCGAATTTTGTCAACACCATTGTTTGGTCACCCCATCTCCACTACTGACCACCGTAGACTCCTGCTCTCCTGACTCCACTTCTGAAGTCCCAGATCCGTACGGTGATTACGCTGACGTGTTCGACAAGAAGGGTGCTGACATTTTACCACCAAGGCGTCCTTATGATTGTCCCATCGACCTTTTGCCTGGATCATCCATTCCTTTCGGGAGGATCTACCCGTTGTCTGAACCGGAATTAATCCACCTAAAGAATTATATTGAGGAAAACTTAAAGAAAGGCTTTATTCGACCATCTACCTCTCCGGCAGGTGCTGCCATATTCTTTATCGGGAAGAAGGATGGAGGCCTCAGACCGTGTATCGACTATCGGGAACTTAACGATATTACCGTAAAAAACTGTTACCCTCTACCCCTCATTACAGAACTTCTGGACCGAGTGAGGGGAGCTACCATCTTTACCAAGATAGACCTACGTGGGGCCTATAACTTGGTACGGATTCGCAAGGGGGACGAATGGAAAACTGCTTTTCGCACTCGATATGGGCACTTCGAATATCTGGTAATGCCTTTTGGGCTGTGTAATGCCCCTGCCACCTTCCAGCACTTCCTGAACGACGTTTTTCGAGACTTTTTAGACGTCTTTTTGGTAGTATATCTGGATGATCTTCTCATTTTTTCAAAGGACCTTCAAGAACATCGTCTCCATGTCCGCCAAGTTCTTTCTCGTCTTAGAACGCACCAATTATATGCCAAACTGGAGAAATGTTCCTTCGAGTGCACCAAGGTTGAATTTCTTGGTCACATCCTCACTCCAGGAAATATACAAATGGACCAAAGAAAAATCTCCGCAGTTTTGAATTGGCCGATACCTACCAGCAAAAAGGCTGTCCAGCGTTTTTTAGGATTTGCCAATTACTACCGCAAATTTATAAGGGGGTTTTCTCAGGTAGTCGCCCCAATCACGGAACTAACTCGACTGCATGTTTCTTTTTTCTGGTCTCCAGCCGCACAAAAAGCCTTCGACCTCCTGAAACAACGCTTCACCTCTGCCCCTGTTCTCATCCAGCCGGACGCATCACTCCCCTTTTTTGTGGAAGTAGACGCCTCCGAAACTGCCGTAGGAGCCGTGTTGTCCCAAAGACATGGAGAAAATGCTCTGTTACACCCTGTGGCCTTTTATTCTCATCGCCTTACTCCTACTGAATCCCGCTATGATGTAGGGGACAGAGAACTGTTAGCAATCAAACATGCGTTGGAAGAATGGAGACATCTGTTGGAAGGATCAGCACACCCCGTCACTATTTACACGGATCACCGTAACCTAGAGTATCTGAAGAGGGCTAAACGCCTCCGTCCCCGACAAGCGAGATGGTCCCTCTTCTTCACCAGAGTCAACCTTCACATAACCTTCCGACCGGGATCACGCAATATCAAAGCCGACGCTCTATCACGCATCTACGATATACCCCCTAAAGAAGACACCACGCCTGATACGATCCTGCCGTCTTCTATCTTTCTGACCACACATACCGATCTGATGAAGGAAATTCGGAGTCATTCAAGAAACATTGGGCTTCCCAGCACCCAACTTCCTATCAGGTCCCGAGGGGGGTACCATTACTACCAAAATAGAATATACGTGCCCAAACCAGTCCGTGTTGCTGCTCTGCAAGCCCACCATGATTCCCTGTTATCTGGGCATGGCGGGATTACCAAGACTGTAGAACTCCTCCGCCGTCAATTTTGGTGGCCTTCTCTGAGAAAAGATGCCTCGGATTACGTTCGCACATGCGACACCTGTGCCAGAAACAAGGTCAACCGAACAAAGCCTGCTGGCTTATTGTGCCCTCTCCCGGTGCCCTCCAAACCATGGACTTCTATCTCGATGGATTTCATCGTTGACCTTCCTCCCTCTCAGAAACATGATACCATAATGGTGGTGGTAGACCGCTTTACCAAAATGGCCCATTTCATCCCCATCGTGGGGATTCCTACTGCCGCCACTACAGCATCTTTGTTTCTGTCCTCAGTGTTTCGATTACATGGATTACCTCAGACCATCACCTCTGATCGAGGAGTTCAATTCACGTCTCATTTCTGGAAATCGTTTTGCCGTAACCTCCAAATCAACCCGGCTTTGTCCACCGCATTTCACCCACAAACCAACGGACAGACGGAACGCCTGAACCAGATCTTGGAACAGTATATCCGGTGCTATACTACCCACTTACAAGATGATTGGCTCACTCTGCTCCCAACGGCTGAATTCGCCTATAACAACCATTACCAATCATCCACCCGTATGTCCCCGTTTTTTGCATCTTATGGATACCACCCTGCTTCGGTTCCTGGGTTGATGGTAGATCCCTCTGTTCCTGAAGTTAATGACAGATTGTCTCGTATGTCCCGTCACCTGACTCTTCTACGCCAGAACCTCCTAAGGGCCCAGGCAACCCAAAAACGTTATGCTGACCGTAAACGCACTCCTCCCCCCATCTATACTCCTGGAGACAAGGTATGGCTGTTGGTCTCACACATCCGTTTGGCATGTCCATCGAAGAAGTTGGGTCCCTGTTTCCTCGGCCCTTATACGGTTACGAAAGTGCTCAGTCCCGTAGCCGTGCGCCTTAAGCTCCCTTCCTCGCTACGGATCCACCCCGTGTTCCATGTTTCTCTCCTAAAACCCTACCTGGCTAACCCCTTCAAGGGTCGTGTTCCGGTTCCTCCAGCTCCGGTGGTTGTGGATGGCAGCGAGGAGTATGTGGTTCAACAGATTCTAGACTCTCGTTGGCGCAGTGGGCACCTCGAATACCTCGTTCACTGGCGCGGTTACGGTCCCGAGGAACGGTCATGGGAACCGGTGTTGCACATCCACGCTCCGGCTTGCCTGCGCGCCTATCACCGAAGATACCCTACTCGCCCTTCGTTGGTTCGCGTCCGGAGTTCGCGCCTGGGAAGGGGGCTCTGTAAGGATCGCAGGACTACCCCCCGTCACCCACCTGCAGGACCTGATGCGATTCCCCGCTCGGCGCGCGCCCGGCATTGGTTACTCGCGCGCGCGCGTCAGACCTCTGTGGCTTTTCTCTCCCGAGCGTCTCTATGGAAACGAGCGGCACGGCGCGTGTCTCACACGTCACGGGGGCGGGGCTATGGCCCTTTAAAACACCGGCGCGCCTTTTTCAAAATTGCTTGAGTATTCACCTTGCCTGTTCCTGTTTAGTGATTTTTTCCTGCTATTGTTGTTTGACCCGGATTGTTTTACTGACCTTCGCTTCTTCTGGACTCCTGACCCGGCTTGATTCTTTGGACCTCCCGCTTTCTGGCTCCCTGACCTTGGCTCTCCTCCTCGTTTTTTGTGATCTCTGGACTCCCTGACCCGGCTTGTTTACCGTTTATTCTATCTCTGCTCTACTACCTGGATTCCCCTTGACTACCCTTTTTTCTGACACTCGTGCCAGTTGTCACTGCTGCAGTCTCACTATCCTCCAGTACTGTGGTGTCTGGCAAGGGCTGTCACTGCTGCAATCGGGGCTCCACTTCTGAACCACGGTACGTTCATCACACTGGTTGTGTTTGTGAGGTGTGTGTGTTTGTTACTGGCTGTGTATGTGAGGTGTGTGAGTATATGTGTGTGTATCTATCTTTCAGGGGATAAGAACTTGCCATATTTGGCAACTCTTGATTCTCCAGACTATAACCATGACCCAATAAGTAAATTGAATACACCCTCCAAGAAAAGAGACAACAACAACAAGGATTGAATGTTTTAATAGCTAAAAAACTTGCGTAGCAAGTAATAAAATTTCTTCCTGATCCTGAAAACCAGCAATCGACTGTATAACCCTGGATCGGCCTATTGACCTTGGATGATAATGGATTTATTTGACACTTTAAAGACCAAGCCAAATGATCCAGATGAAGAAAAAAACAAATCTGAGTAACAGGAAAAAAATTCCTTCCTTATCCTGAAAACCAGCATTTGGCTTTTTAATCTTGGATCGGGGCAACATAAGACTTCATAGCCCAGCCCAGAAACTCAGTATAAATAAAAGTTACTTACTGTGCCAATTTTGCCATATGTTTTTTTGGCCATGAGATCATCCTGGTTCCTCCTGGCTCCTGATGTGTCCACAGACTAACATAATAGTACAAGCCTATACTATATATACACTGAAGCTCTTGTGAGGCGTTGCCCAGCTCCTTAACAAACAATGGTGGTTGTGGTCAAAATACTGCCCATATAAGGAAAAGGGCAGGACTGGGCTAACATTGCAGCAAATGGATATTGATATTATTGCAGCTGTATGTTTCAAGATGTCTTTAAATTAAAGTCCAATGCCTAGATTGGAGTGCAAAAAATATAACAAAATATTTTCAAATAATATTAATATTAATTGTACTTTATGTACATATATGAAACAATGCTTAAATCAAGCAGTAAGTATTTTTTTTCTGTGGCTGTATTTGTGAGGTGTATGTATTTGACTAGCTGTGTGTGTGTGTGCGTGTGTGTATGTATGTGACTGACTGTGTATGTGAGGTGTGTGTGCGAATGTGTTTATGGGTCCGGCTGTGTATGTGAGGTGTGTGTGTGCATGTGATAGGCTGTGTATGAGATGTGTGTGTGCATGTGATTCGCTGTGCATGAGAGATGTGTGAGTGTATGTGAGGTGTGTGTGTGTATGTGACTGGCTGTGTATGTGAGGATTGTGTATGTGGCTGGCTGTGTTTGTAAGGTGTGTGTGTATATGTGACTGGCTGTATATGTGAGGTGCATGTGTGTGTATTTGACTGGCTATGTATGTGAGGTGTGTATGTATGTGACTGGCTTTGTATGTGAGGTGTGTGTGTGCGTATGTGACTGGCTGTGTATGCGAGGCCCTTAGCAACACCTAAAAATTCTTATATTTCCATCGGTGGTTACTTTCCTGAGCGACCTATTCGCCAGTAAAAGGGAGCGCTGCCTGTAGACTGGCAAGAGCAATGAAAGTGATTTATTTCACTTACGATGCTCTAGGGATACCCACTAGGGGATTACGTGTAACGAAAAAAAATGTGGAAGTTGTCTGTGTGCATGTTTAGAAATCAGTACCCTGTGTATTAACCCCTTGCCTACCACTGATCACTACACAGCAGCACATTTTTTTCTTCTCTGTGCTTTTGTAGGGGTTCATTTTTTGGTACTGTAATAAATTACAGTACTACAAATGTGCTTATATGAGCTATTAACCCCTTCCTTGCTCTACATATCAAAATTCCAAGTTGGAAAAATCAAAAAGCGCACTTCTCAAAAGTGGCTGGTGGTAGAATTAGTGCATGGAAAGTGTTAAAATACCACCATTTGAAATACCCTAGGGTGTCTACTTTAAAAAATATATAGTTTGATGGGGTAAAATACACTGTCCGGCTTCAAATATCTCCAAAAAGTACACCTCTCAAATGTGGCCTTATAACCCCAATCAAGCTGACAAAGCATATTGAGGGGCAAAATCCTGACATATTAAATGGCATATTGGGGGGGAAACTCCTGGCATATTGAGGGGCAAAATCCTGGCATATTGAGGGGTAAAATCCTGGCATATTAAATGGCATATTGGGGGGCAAAATCCTGGCATATTGAGGGGCAAAATCCTGGCATATTAAATGGCATATCGGTGGCCAAATTCCTGGCATATTGAGTAGCAAAATCCTGGCATATTAAATGGCAAATTGAAGGGGCAAAATCCTGGCATATTAAATGGCATATTGGGGAGAAAAATCCTGGCATATTGAGTTGCAAAATCCTGGCACATTAAATCGCTAAAGAACGGCATAGTGAGGGGCAAAATCCTGGCATATTAAATGGCATATTGGGGGGCAATATCCTGGAACATTAAATGGCTAAAGAATGGTATATTGAGGGACAAAATCATGGCATATTAAATGGCATATTGGGGGGGGGGGACGGACAAAATCTGTGCATTTTAAATGGCATATTGGGGGCAAAATCCTGGCATATTGAATGGCGTACTGGAGGGCCAAAATCTTGACATATTAAATGGCATATTGAGTGGCAGAATACTGGCATATTAAATGGCATATTGTGGGCAAAATCCTGGCATATTTAGTTGCAAAATCCTGGCATATTAAATGCCATATTGAGGGGCAAAATAGTGTGTCTCCGGTTATGTGTGTATTGGTGTCACTGTGTGTGTAAGTGGTAATGGTGTGTGTGTGTCACTGTGTCTGTGTAAGGGTGTGTGTGTGACTGCAAGGGTCTTTGTGTTTAAATGTGTGTTAGGGTGTCAATGTGTGACAAATTTAGAGCATGCGAGTTGAATATTTAGATGTATTTATTTTCCACACTATACATTATACTTTTATATATATAAAATGTATGGAAGGTTTGTGGTGTGGGAGGCGTGGCAGGTCAGAGGAGGGGGGCACCAAAATGCACCTTCGCCTGTGTAGACTAAAATCGTTGCACTGGCCCTAACCAGATATGACGTAACGTCACATCCTGTGTCTGTGTTTCCCTCCTCCATGCAGGAGGGAAGACTGCACGGAGGAGATGGCCAGGGACACAGAGCAGAGACAGAGCAGCAAATAAGGTAAGTACTACTGGGGAATGGGGGGGAGGGTGGTATAAAACGAGCAAAAGCCTGGCTTATGGAGTTGCATAATAATCCTGGCATATTGAATGGCATAATAATCCTGGCATATTGAGGGGTTAAATACTGGCATATTGAGTGGCATAATAATCCTAGCATATTGAATGGCTGAATCCTGGCATATTGAGTGGCAAAATAATCTTGGCATATTGAGTGGCAAAATAATCCTGGCATATTGAATGGCTAAATCCTTGCATATTAAGGAGTTAAATACTGGCATATTTTAATTGGCAAAGTGATCCCGTGGCATGGTCTGTGGGGCAAAATAACATGTACTATGAGGAAAGTGACACTGGCTACTTCTGTGGGTCAAAGTGAAACTGTGGCATGCCAACTTGTGTAGTTTCAATATGAGTGCAAGCCAAGTGCTGTGGGTGCAATATAGCTGCATGGCAAGTTCTGTGGGTACTATATGGTGCTGTGTTAAGTCCTTTAAGTGCAATGTGGGTACAGAGGAAGGGAATAAAAAATAGGAATGCAATTTTTCAATAACATTTTTATTAAATATAATATTTGATAATTCAAATAAGTATAAATGCAACTAGTTATAGAGAGATGTCTGTGTTTATAGATATGTATTGTTTTTGAATTGTACAATTGTCACCTTGGGGACTCCTGTGTCGCATAATTAATGGCAGTCCCATTTGTGGCATATTTATTTGGCCACATGTGTGGCATAATTAAGGGGCTCTTTTGTGTGGCATAATTAAGGGGCGCCTGTGTGTGTGGCATAATTAATTGGGCTCCAAGGTGAGGCATAGATAATGGGGCTCTTGTGTGTCCTAGTTATTGGGCTCCTGTATGTGACATAGTTATGGGCTCCTGTGTGTGGCATAGTTAAAGGGCTCCTGCCTGTGACATCATTTGTGGGGCTCCTGTATGTTGCATATTTAATAGGCCATCTAACTGGCATTACTAAGGAATCTTTTTGGCAAGGTATTGGAGGAAATCCAGGGGGGTGGCACCATGAGTTACCGCACCGGGTGACACCAACACTAGTGATGCCTCTGTGGGGTCCCACTGGCTTGCTATACCCAGGGGCCTACAATGTTGTTAAGACAGCCCTGATGATAGTACCTACATAGGAGGGCAACTACATTTTTCGCTTGATTACACCATTGCAGAGAAACCACTCCATTAGTATATCAGACTAATCCCATCCATAAGGGCAGTCCAGACCTGAAATGCATGGCTAGTCTCCTCTGCATGAGGAACACAGCAAACCACCGGCATATGTTTTGGCATACAATGGCCTCGTCAGTGTGGTATGGATGATGATCCTCTAGGTGCAAGCAAGCCAGGGACCCATGGCCGTGGGCATACCCTGATAACTAAGGTGAGCAAAAGGGGGGTTGCACCAATTCCCTAAAACAGACAGCACTACAATAGTCTGTCCTGTAGACTTATACTCATACACACACACTTATAGTCATACTCGCACACACACACTTATAGTCATACTCGCATACACACACTTGTGCTCATACACACACATACACTCATACACTTATACTCATACTTGCACACACACCGATACTCATATACACACACACAATTATACTCATACTCATACACACACACACACTTTTTTTTTATTATTTCCAAAATTTTAGAACTACAGAAATTTTCGGAGATATAAAAAAGAAATCATACAACTTAGTGACATAACTAACATTTCCCCATACATTACACTTTGTAGGGATATATCTATATATATATAACTGTTATCATGCACCACCGTATTTTATAATTGTTAATAAGTTCTCAGGAGTTGTCGTGCTCCTTCTTATATGGCTTGTTTTAAACAAAATATTCTAAACAGCCTTAAAATCTCGACTTTACAACTATTTAAATTCTAAGTTCTGTCCTCCAACTTCATCCAGCATCCACATCTGTAACTTGCGTTTCTCCATTTATACTCAAGCATTCACATTCCAGGTCATGTAATATGCCTCTAATGAATTCTTGTAGTTCCAATAATAGCCCTTCTCCATTCTGGCCTGAAATTCTATTTGTTCAATAATGTCCTCTGTGTAAATTTTACCTTTGGTTTTCTATGTCCTTGCCAGCACGATATTTGCAGCTATAAGTATTTGTATTACTAGTGTTCTATGATCTGTTCTGGTCTTACTTAAACCAATGTGAAAAAGCATCAAGGCTAGGTATAGGTCAACCATTATATTTAGGAGAACTGAAGCCATCTTCCCTGCCTGATTCCACAGGACTCTAACAAAATGACACTCCCACCACAAGTGGAGGAGTGTCCCTCCATTTTCCCCACATCTCCAGCATCGGTCATCCGCATTTTGGTAACATTTTTTTAGTAACTAATAATTCCACTAGATTGAATGAATGGACAATGGTTTTAGTTGTCCGAATAGCTTGGACCCAGTCCCTGTCTTCAAAAGTGGCTCCCATGTCACTCTGCCACCTTTTTATCGGGGGCAGGTCTCCAAATCTGGACTCCAAGCAAATTGCCTTATATGCTCTCATAAATGGAACCATTTTAATATTTACAATCAGTTGATCAATCGACAGGATATTAAGTTTCCTCCAATTCTCCAATTTTAAGTCTTGTATCTGTTTTTCAAGCAATTGCAACGGTAGGTAACTTTCAATCCTAAACCGTGGGAAATGTTTATTTTTTCATTTGTTTCTTACTAGACACAGATCTTCAGCTATGGTGCAGTTTATCTGTTTTTTACTTTTATCTTTCCAAAACAGGTTTTCAATAATACTGGAGCCCCTTTGCTCCATCGGGAATCCACTAATCTCTGGCTGGATCCAGATGCGTCCATTTGGCCATATGGGATAACTTTGCAGCATCATGTTGTGGTATCTCACCACACATGTATCCTATTTAGGTCCGGGGCTCTCAGCCAACCCTGTTCATACTTTCTGGCGATTACTGTAAAGGCCACTCTTGCCCTCTTGCCTTGCCAGATAAATGTATTAAACTTTACCTGGAACTGTTTAAGCAATCTGGGGTCTACTCTAAAAGGGATCGACCTTAACAAGAAATATAAACGAGGAAGAACATAATAGTTTAAAACATGAATTCTACCCAGCCAGGAAACATAGAGTGCCTTCCACTCATTTAGTTTGTTACAAAAATCCCACAGTAGAGGTTGGTAATTAAGAGCTAGGAGTTTTTTAGGATCACATGAAATCTGAATTCCCAAATAATTGATGCAATCTGCTTTCCATGTGAATCCATACATCATTTTTAAGCAGTCTAGTTCTTTCTGGTAAATGCAACATTCCAGAGCCTGACACTTCCCCATATTTAACTTGTAGTAAGAAATGTTTGAGAAGGAATCAATCTCCCTCATCAAGGACTCCAAAGAGATAATGGGATTTTCCAATGTAAGTATGATCTCCTCCGCGAAGAAGGAGATTTTAAATTCCTTCATACCAACTCTTATAAACTGAATTTTTCTATTGTACCTAATTCTCTGTGCTAGAGGTTCCAGAGAAAAAACATACAACATGGGGGCCAGTGGACAGCCCTGGCGTGTCCTGTTGTATATGTCAAACCACTCTGTTGTAATGCCAGAGCCAATTATCCTGGCACTTGGTTTTGTATAAAGTGCCCATATTGTGTTTCCTTGAGGTAGGTCCAGGTGACCCTGTCAAACGCCTTCTCGGCATCCAAATTCTTTCTGACATTATCTGCCGCACTTCTATTTGGGATGAAGCCTGACTGGTCTAGGTGAATCAGGCGCAAGGTTATTTTTTTCAACCTGCCAGCCAGAACTGCCGAGTAGATCTTAATATCTGAGTCAATCATGGAAATGGGCCTATAATTTTTGATTTCTGTTTTTTCCTTACCTTCCTTTAATATTGGGCTGATATTTGCCTTCAGAAGTTCTTTAGGCAATTCCCCGCTCCTCTTGATTTCCTCGAACAGTTCTAGTAGACCGGGAGCAATCTCGCTTCTGAACACCATGTATAAAACAATTTGTAAACCCGTCTAGGTCCGGGGATTTATTTTCCTTTAGGTTGGCCACTATATTTCTTATCTCTTTAATTGAGAATGGAGCGTTTAACATCTTCTGCTCCTCTGTTGTTATTGTAGGGAGATTTAAATTCCTTAAGTATTCTTGAATGTTTCCCTTTTCCTCCTCTCTAGTTGCTTGTTGTTTACTATTTAGATTATAAAGATCATGGTAAAAGTCTACAAAGGATTCTCCTATGTCTTTCATGTCCAGTATGGTTCTACCCATATAGTTTATTTTATTTATATTGTGTCTAATTCTTTTTTTTTTTAGCATATTTTACAGCATTTTGTCCGCTCTGTTCCCCCTTGTATACCATTTTTGTTTTAAATAGAGTACATTTTTATTAGTTATTTCCATATTTCTATTTTTGATTTGTTGTTTTTTTTTTTTGTTTAAAATCTTTTTATTGAGATTTTCAGTAGAAATTATTTATAGAAAATTGTATACAAACAACATATTTTTATCATCATAAAAACAAAGTAAATCCACAGAATTTTAAAGTTTAGGAAATGTCATCTCCCAGCATATATAAAATAGTGAGGATCGAGTCCCTTCGTCTGAATTTGGTATGAAGCGTATAAAATAAAACATTCCATATGCCAGATGGTAGGTAGGAGTATATAGTCTTAGCAATAATGAGGGGCACTTGTCCTGTAACATGGAGGGACTAACCATTTCCAAAATATTTAAACAGTATTTAGTAACAGGAAAAACTAATACAACAAGAACCAGGTGCGGTTGCTATTAGTTAAAGCTGTTAAAGCTGTTCTATTTGGGCAAGACATAACTTTTAAAAGGGTTTTGTTGACGGCACATACCCATTTGCAGAACAAAGGAAAATAATAATATGTCTGTTACAGAAATTAAGACATCGTTTTGAGACAAAGGTCTCATAGCAGATTGGGAGGCAGACCAGTTAGTGTTTGTTGAAATGAGTCTGACTCCAGATACATTGTCCATTGGGACCATTTGGAGAAGGATTCCAGTCCTTTACCTTGTGAGGTGAGAATTAGGTCCTCCATTTTCCTTGTCTGTTCCACCGAGGCGACCCACTCTGCACAGGTTGGTGCTTTCGTCTGCTTCCACAATCTGGGAATCAGCATCTTGGCCGCATTTAATAGGGGGGTTGTTAGTGAGTGTTTGTAGCTGTTAATGGACCTTGAAGTGTGGTGTAGTAGTGCTTAAAGGGGGTTGGGAAAAAATTCTGGATCATCTACTGCTCTAACAACAGATAGGACAAAGTCCCAAAAAGGTTTTATAATAGGGCAGGACCACCATATGTGTAAGTAATCCCCTCTTCCTCGCCTGCAGCGCCAACAAATATCAGGCGTTTTTGGATATTGTTTGTGTAATACAGAAGGTACCCTGTACCACCTAGTAAGGATTTTATAAGAGTTCTCTTGTGTCAGCGAATAGGGGGAGCATTTATGAGTCAGTGTTGATATTTTAGACCATTGGGTCTCATTTAAGGTAATTTGTGTGTCTCTTTCCCAGAGGCGTATAAAATAAGGTTTAGTGTCGGGTTGTGCATCCTTGAGCATATTATGTATGGTTGAGATGAGCCTTGAGGGGGGTTCTACAGTGTGGCAGAGAGCTTTGAATGGGGAAAGTGTGTCAGGTTATTGATGCGCTTTGAGTATTGAAGATGCATGATGCTGGATCTGTCGATATGTGTATAGTCGTAGTGGGTCAGATCTCTTGTTTGGAACCAGGTCTTTGTATGGTGTGAGCTTTTTGTTAGACATCATGTGACCGAGTCTGGGGTATAGCACTTCTGTAGGGAGAAGGTTTCTAATGGATCGGACATCATATCCAGGTGGGAATTGGCCTTTAAAGATCAGTGAGGTGAGGGGGGGAGGGTGTCTGTTTTAGTTTGTATTTATACGCGGCGTTCCTCCATACGGCTAGTGATGTAGGTACAATGGGATGGTCGGTTGAGTTAAGCACAGGTTGTCTGTGCGAAACCCAAGCCGCCATAGGAATCGGAACAGAAAGGGCTTCTTGTTCGATGGGTATCCAGAGTTTGGTCGCTGGTCTAGTCCAGTCAACCACTCTGGCCAAATGGACAGCTTTTTGATATAAAGAGACATCTGGTAGGGAGACACCCCCCAGATGTTTACGTCTAGCAAGATATTCGGATCCCACTCGAGGATTCAGTTTTCCCCAGACATATCGGGAAATAAGCTTTTTGATATCTTTGAGGCATGATTTGGGCAATTCTATGGGGAGGGCTTGGAGTATGTACAGAATCCTAGGGAGAATGTTCATTTTAGCTACCCTATGCGGCCAAACCAGGATATATGTTTTACCGACCATTTTGCTATATCTGAATGCAAGGAGTGTAGAAGGTGGAGGTAATTTAAATTTTTAATGGCTGTGGAGGCCCATTTGAATGGGAAACATGACTTCAACAGCATCTCATCCGAGGATGGTACCGATAAATTAAGAATTTCGGATTTATTTAGGTTAGCTTTAAAATAAGACAAGTGGGAGAAAGTTTCCATTTCTCGCATTATATTGGGTAAAGAAATGTGAGGATTGGAAACGATAAACAATAGGTCATCGGCAAAAGCCGAGATCTTATGAGTGTAGGCTCTTACACGGATACCCGTTATATCACGGCTTCGGTGAATAGCTTCTAAGAAAGGTTCCATAACTAACACAAAAAGCAGGGGCGACAGGGGGCATCCCTGCCTAGTGCCGTTCGACAGGGCCACCGGGCCAGATAGCGTACCATTAACTCTAATCCTGGTAGTGGGCTTGTGATAGAGTGTCTCTATCCATTTCATCATAGTACAGCCCAGACCATAGTGTTTGAGGGTAGCAAAAATATAAGCCCAGTTGACCCTGTCGAACGCCTTCTCAGCGTCTACTGATAAGAGAATTGTGGGAGCAGGGTGGGTCTGAGCGTGGTACATTAAGTTGAGGACTCTGGTAGTGCAATCTCTGGCCTCTCGACCCAGAATAAACCCCACCTGGTCCTGTTTAACAAGCGAGGGGAGGAACAGTCTGAGTCGACAGGCCAGGATTTTTGCGAACAGTTTAACGTCCGTGTTTAATAATGATATAGGCCTATAACTAGCACATAAGGATGGATCTTTCCCTTTCTTTGGGATAACAGTGATATGTGCCTCTTGGGCTTGTGGAGGGAGACTGTCACCCAAAGCTAGTGAATTAAACGTGTGTACAAAATGTGGAACTAAAACAATTGGTGAACACTTTGTAGTAAGTGTGTGTGAGGCCGTCTGGGCCTGGGCATTTGCCTGTAGGAGATTCTTTGAGTACCGCCAGAGTCTCCTCCAGGGTAATGAGTGCGTCAAGAGTAGCTCTTTCCGCCGAGGATATTCTGACATGGAGATGCTTATCTATATAGGCGTTGATCTCTTGAAATGAGGGGGTATAGGCTGTTGTGGGTCGTGTATATTGTAGAGGTCTCGGTAGTATGGTCGAAAAGCTTCTGCTATTCCCTCAGTGTGGTGTATTAGTTGATCATTAAGATCTTTGATTTTGGAAATAAAGGAGGCACTTTGTTTTAATTTAAGTGCTCTGGCCAAAAGTCTACCTGGTTTATTTCCCTGTTCATAAAATTTGCTCTTGGCGAGCACGAATGTTCGCTGAGATTTGTGATTACATAGAGTTGCTAGTTGTGATTTTAGGGCTAGGAGGGATTGGTATTCCACACTGGATAGCGAGAGCTTGTGTCTTGTTTCCAGGTGTGTCATTTGGGTTAATAGGTGCGATATGTCAGTGTTATGCATACGTTTGTCATAGGAGGCCTTACTAATAAGATGTTCCCTTATCACAGCTTTATGGGCTTCCCAAATCAGAGGGGGTGAACAGTCGGGGGTTTCATTATCTGTAAAGTAGTATTGAAGGGTGTCGTTTAAGTCTTTGACATGTAAGGGGTTTTTGAGAACATTCTCATTAATCCTCCAGTTTGGCACGCGTCGGGGGAGGGAAGGAATTTGAAGGGTCATGGAGATCGGGGCATGATCGCTCCATGTTATTGAGCCTATTTTTGATGACTGTATCAAGTCTAAATGTCGGTGTGATATAAATAGGTAGTCTATCCTGGAGTATCGAACGTGAGGGGGTGAGAAATATGTGTAGTCTTTCGAGTGGGGATGGAGAATTCTCCAGACATCAGCTATTTGTGTCTTGTGTAGGGCTTTTTTTACCTGTTTAATTTTACTGTAGTGCATGTGGGTCGTCCAGGTGGGGATCCATCACCATGTTCAGGTCTCCTCCTATGATTAATATCCCTTCAAGGTAATCTTCGAAATCTGAAAGAACAGAGCAAATAAAGCGATGTTGATCTGTGTTTGGGGAGTAGATAGATCCAATGGTTACCAATTGGGAGCCTATGCAGCCCTTTACAAACAGAACCCTGCCCTCACTGTCGGATTTGGAGTCTTGGAAAACAAAAGGGAGGTGCTTGGAAATAATTATTGCGACCCCTTTAGTTTTCTTAAAGGGTGAATATGAATGATAGGAATGTTGGAAGGTTCTGTCTATTAACCTAGGGGGCTTAGATCGTCTGAAATGTGTTTCCTGTATAAGGGCTATGGAAGTTTTGGTGGATCTAAGTTCTCCAAATAGTCGCGTTCTTTTAGCAGGTGCATTTAGGCCTTTCGCATTAATAGATGTGACTATCACGTTCTGCAAATTAGGCACAGCCATATATAACAGTTTGACTTTGTTGCTTATCGAGTAGAAAATACTGCAAGGAACTTAGAAAACAATGGAGAAACATATGAACAATTGGAAACTGTAACTCAGGTAAGTATAGAGGTAAGAGTAGTAATATTCTATGGGCTTTGCCCTTGGTAAGGGGAGTACAGGTGCCAAGGGTCTGATCCCAGGGTCCAAGTATAGAATCCTGGGAGCATTCCCTGTTTACAACGGCACAAGAACACACTGTGGGGGCAGTGTTAACAACCATGCTTGACCAATTTTCCTTTAACGGTTTCTCTCCCTGGCCGGAGAGCAAGAAAAGGGTGAGATGCAGTGAAGAAAAAATAGACTGAGCGTATGTAAGAGTTCAAAGAGATATGAATGGGGAAGAACGGTTAATTGTGCTACAGAATAATCAAACAGTAGTCCCAGTCTATGAGGTGATCAACATTGTGCTGGAACGTGCAGGTAAATGGAGCAGGTCAGTCTGTTTTCTGTCACTTCTGGAGCGGTTTATATAGACAACGAACAGTTTAAGGTATCCAAACTTTCACTCCAGTAAACTTGGCAGGTATAGTGTATAACTCAGTTCAATAGCTCGGCTGCAATTGGGGACTTCCATGCCTGCAAATGGACGGTGGGAACAAGTCAGCTAAGGTTTTCCGTATATCGGAGACCAGGGTATTTTGTTTGTGGTCGGGGATGATGTCCACGCAGGAGCCTTGGCTGGTGTGTTAGGTAGCCCTGTGTTGGCCTCAGTTGAGGGATCCGCAATGGGCTGTCTGGGGGGCGCAGTCTCCTCTTCCTCTGGGGTCTCGGTTGCCATGGTTCATTTATCAACTGCGGTAGCGAATACTCAATCGGGTTAGACTTCAGCCAGGCAGTGAGGTCTGCTAGTAGGATGCCCAGGCTCGTACAGAAACCTGGGGCCTCTTCGGGTGTGTGTAACGAATAAATGTAGTTATCTCTTTGGACCCGAATGTTGAGGGGGAAACCCCACTGGAAGGATATGGCAGCTTTCTTCAATTCATCTGTAATTGGTTTCATCATTTTCCGGGCCTGCAGCGTTCCCCATGCAACATCCGGGAGTAGTATTAATTTAGACCCCTGGAAGGTGATAGGATGAACCTGCCTGTAGGATCTGCTCTTTAAGTGTATAGGAATGGAGACAGCATATGATGTCACGGGGGAATCGGCCTGTAGGATCTTAAGATTTTAGGGCCCGGTGGGCTCTGTCCAGAATAATATTTTCTTCTGGGCTCCTTTGACGGATAGTGTTAAAAAGTTCTTTAACACGGGCCATAACGTCCTCCAGGCCTTCTGCTTCTGCTAATCCCCTGATACGGATGTTAGACCTGCGGTTTCTATTTTCCATGTCCAGGATTTGTTGGGTTTAAATCTCTGTAACCCGTTTTTGATGTCTCAGGTCTCGGGCTAAGCTTCCCATGGCATCATGGAGGGTATTTTGGTCAGGCTCTACTGTGTCTAACCTGAGGGCTTGCTGTTTAATATCGCCTCGAAGGTCTGCAATTTTGGCCTTTATGGTCTCCTTGATGTTGTCCGCCAAAGAAGCAAAGTCTTTGCTTATGCGAGCGGTAAATAAGGAGAAGTCTGCTTTCGTTGACATATCTAGCAAGTGAGTATCTTCTCCTGACCCACAAGTCGTCTTCCTCAGCCGAGTTGTGATGTTCTGATGGCGGGAAATCATCAGTGTCTGGCTGGGACGCCATTTTAGGGATTAGGCCTTTGTCCTGATTCATCGACTCTAGGAAGGATTTAAGTGATGGCGAGTGTTGTTGGTCCGCTCCCTGGGGTTGCCCGACTTTAGTCGATCGTTTGGCAGAGTTTCTCCCCAATTTTTTTAAGTTTTGATGCTCGTTCTGTAGGGTGCTCTTGGCCACAGGGACGGAACTCAGCTAGGACACGTCTGTGCGCATCGGCGGTCAGACACGCCCCCTGATTTGTTGTTTTAACTCTTTTACTTTTTCCACTAGCTTGATTTGTAAAGTTTGTTTGTGTATTTTTTCTAGTTTCTATAATTCTATATGTAATTGTTGGTAACAGATTCTGTTGCCCATGTTGATTGTGTTCTCATTCTGTTCCCGGGGGAATACGTGTGTCCTTAGGAGGACATGAGAAAGCTAATGCCTGGACGCCATCCTTTATCCCAAATTAGGAATCGGGCGGGGTCGAGGTGGGGCAATTTTTGATAATCTAAGTAGTGGCCGCATTGGGCTTGAGGATACGTCAGGGTGGTGGGCTGGTGAGGAAAACTAAATAAAATAAACGATGGACCTTTGCCAGTCATTGGTATGGAGGGTTAGCGACTTCCCCTCCCTAAAACTACCAAAGGGTGGTGGGAGCTTTGGTAAACTCCCTATGGTCATCAGTCGAAAGGACAACAAAAGAGCAGAGATGGCACATGGCCCCTTTCAGATGATTGGGGTATCAGGTATGCAATCTGGAATGAATGTTAGATATGATTGTAGCCCTTGGTATCGTGGAATCAATGTTAGATATGATTGTAGCCCCTGGTGTCGTAAAATAAGAAAGTGGGATCACTGGAATGGGGATTTAGTTTTGCTACATAAACGCTCAAGGCCTGAATTCACCATACAAGAGGAAAGCCCTAATCGATATGCTATAACACGACAACATAGATATTGCAATGATTCAAGAAACGCACTGGATAAAAAATTCACAAAAACTGCTTTTTAGTAAAAAATACCCTCACATATACTAAGCTTCATGTCACGTTAAAAAAAAAAAGCAGAGGTGTATCGATTATATTTAAGAAACACTTTAGCACTGGAAATAATCCACAAAGCTGTAGATAAAAATGGCAGATTTGTGATTCTGATTTGCAGAATAAACAATATATTATACACACTAGTTAATGTTTATGCACCTAATGGAATAAAATTCTCGGAGAAAGTCATGGCCCAGGTAGAGAAAAAAAAACAAGGGAAAATGGTGATGAGTGGCGATTTCAATATTGTAATAGATACAGAGAAAGATAATAAATTACACAAGGGGAAAAAAAGAAATAATAGACAAAGACAAACAGCAAAGAAATTTTGGGAATTTATGATTAAAAATCACTTAATTGACGTTTGGACAGTTTTGAATACCTCGAATAGGGACTACACATTTCATTCAATCCCCCACGATTCTTACTCAAGCATAGATATGTTCCTGGTCGCTAGAGACGTTTTTGATAGCAAAATTAAATGCGAAATAGGACTTGACTCATGGTCAGATCACTCATCGGTGAGCTTGATAATGGAGGAAGGGTCAGCTAAAACCAATTAAATTGGGAACTAAATGAATCGCTACTGATGAATGATAAGATTAAAAAACAAATAGCATTAGATGTCCAGAACTTATTTAAAGAAAAAGACAAAGATCAAATTTCTAGATCCACACTGTGGTGAACCCTGAAGGCAGTAATTAGGGTTAACCTGATTAGAATTGGTGATGGGGGAAAAGAAGGGGGGGAGGCTAACACACACACGTATACTTATACTCATACACACACTCTTATACTCATACTCACACATACACACACTTATACTCATATACACACCCTTATACTCATACTCATGCATACACATATTTATACTCACACACACACTCACACACTTGTACTCACACACACACACCCTTATACTCGTACACATGCATACACATATTTATACTCATACTCACACACACTCATACATACGCACACCAATACACACACACAGCCACCTTCACCTCTCAATGCTAGTCTGCTCCGTCCGAGAGTAGCAGGCATCAGTGGGTAAAATACTGGTGCCACCAGTCATCTGCTTCTTCTCCCTATAATTGGGCGCAATGTGAAGAAGCGTTCAAGACGGAAAGCAAAAAGTTAATTGATTATCGGAAAAGAAGCAGATGACCGGCGGCGCCCATCTTTAAACCACTGTTGCCTGCTCCTCTCGGGCTCGGCGTGTCAGTTGTGGCACGCGTGCCCTAGGTTCACCACCGCTGCTCTAGGGTATTTAAAATGGTGTTTTTTTTATACCTTACATGCTTTTGGCCATCCCCCATTTATTTATGAGGGTTTGGGGGCCTTTTGGGTTGTCCCAGGCCCCATATCTTCAAGATTGGGGGAAAGGGAACTTTCCAAGCCACCGGCATCTATATTTGGTAGGAAATTCTTTATTAAAATTCAATATTAATGCATACTATGACTGGACTCCCTAAGATGCTGATAAAGAGTATATTTTACTGTACCATGTATAGAAAAGATTTTTTAAATTGAGCAAGAATACAATTCTCCACCATAATAGCTAAAATGTAACAGGTACATGGAAAGCTAAAAAAGGGCTAATGATAAAAGAAGAAAAGGGTTCCCGTTAGGGAGTTGCCGGCTCCACCTGAAGATATATTAGGAAAGTTCTCCAATAATACCTCAGGCTGTGTGGTGCTCCATCCGTGCTGTGATAGCAGCAAAATAATAGAAGTGAAGCAAGCAAATAGACATAGGCACTCACCAGTCCGAATGAGGTAAAATAAGTCGATTTATTGATGAAAAAAAATTCATGTAGATAAATTCCAATGTGACAATCAGGATGAATATAGTGGCATCAGTAGTGGGGAAGCAGGAAAACTGCTTTACGCGTTTCCTACCGGCACGAAACGCGTAAGGCAGTTTTCCTGCTTCCCCACTACCGATGCCACTATATTCATCCTGTTTGTCACATTGGAATTTATCTACATGAATTTTTTTTCATCAATAAATCGACTTATTTTACCTCATTCGGACTGGTGAGTGCCTATGTCTATTTGCTTGCTTCACTTCTAATGATAAAAGAGCCTTCTAAAAAAAAAAATCATCCAAATGAAAGAAATTAAAAAAGATGCTGAGTATAATTTCCTGATAGCTGTGCGCATCATAAAAGAACAAAGAAATGGTTTAACATGTAGAAATATCTTTGCTACCTTTTTTTCTAACACTTACTAATCCGTTTATTAGTTTCCTCCTGTTCAATGTGCCTTAGCCTCCCTTTACTCATTGGTCATCTAGATAATTCACAAATAAACGCAATAAAACAAAAACCAAGATGCTTCTCCAGTCTTTCTTGCCATGCAGAGTATACATTAAAGTGCTGAGTACTCAGGGGGCAGCTTGGCAACCAGACTTCCGGTGGTCCACTGCACGGTTCATTCTATGGACCCATTCGGTAAAAGGTTGTCCCTCTTTCTGCTGCAGGTTGCGAAATTTAATGCGATGAGCCTCCGGCATGATGGCTGCCCCCTGAGTATGGTAGTTTCCACTGGTGCACTCCACGAATATTCTCTTTTGCAATTGCAATTAGTGACACTGATCCAAGATCTGCGTGATTACCTCCTGGATATGATTCGACCCATAGAGAGCCAGGCCTTTCGCTGCAACAGTGGACCTCTCGCTGCACCTCCACCATGTCGCTGGCCTCCGAAGGAGTGTTGCTGATCAAGTCACCTCCCATCAGTTCAGCAATCGGGACAGCCTTGGATTTGTAACAGGCAGGGCCTTCACAAGCTTTAAGCAGATCCTTTAGGTACTGCATCTGTGACTAGTCTTTCAGGTCCCGGTGGTGGTTTGGATGTCCCACAGCCAAGGGTATTATCCAACTCCTTATTCCCTCTGGGTACCTCTGTCAATAGTACAGAACCATGTTCTGTGACCCCCACCGTATAATCCATTAATATAGACAAGACCAGTATAGAGGTTGTGAAAACAGAAGAACATTTATTGGACATTTCACATACTTATAAACAAATGTAGATCATATATTGATAGAGCAATACAAAGATAATCGGATTAGGACTTGACAGAGTTAATCCATTTAACCCCTGGCAACATCTAAGGACCCTAAATAAATCAATTTGTTGATTTTTATAGATGATGTCATCTTGACCCTGTACAAACCGCAAGACTCCAGGATAGAACTGAAGAAGAAGATGCAAATGTATTCAGATCTCTCAGGGTATAAGTTATAATTAGAGAAATAAGTGGCGCTACCCTTTAATATCCTGTTGAAAGATAAAGGGTATCTATCAGAAAATATGGGTTTATATGGGCTACCCAATATATTATTTATCTGGTGGTAAAGATTGAGGTAGATCATACTAAAACAGTGGAATTAAACTTTTTGCCACTTCTTACAACAACTAATAAACAACTTCTTGAATGGAAACCAGTGGGCTTGTCTTGGTGGTTGAGAATTAATATTGTGAAGTCGTATATATTGCAGCAATGGTCATAGATGTTACTGCTCACAATCCCTAAGCCATGGATAACCATGATGCAATCAGCTACGAATAATTTTATTTTGCAGTGAAAGCGACCACGGGTGGGATCCTGCCCGCTTTCTCTCAGGGCCACATAGGGAGTTGAGGGGCTTCCTAGCTTAGAGGTTTATTACCAGACTAATATGATTGCACAAGCAATAGCAACACAAAAAGTAGCTTTGAAGGAAGAAAGTGATTGAGCAAAATTCACTGAGGAGGCAAGAGTGAGATTTGTGGTTCTAGAGTTCAAAGACTAAACAAAGTATGTCATGGTCATGCACAATCATTAATGTCCTTAATCATTTAGTGTCCTGCTGGGATAAACTTAAGAAGAGGATGAAACTGGTTAATAACATATCTAAAGGTTGTTCAGAAAGACTTCTGACTAAGTAAATTAAAGATCTGGATCTGAGGTCATGGGTCAAACATGGCATGACTAAAGATGATAATTTATATATACAAGGAAGAATTAAACCTGTTACCCAGTGGTGGGATTCAGCCGGTTTGCACCTGTTCGTGTGAACCCGTTACAACAATTTAATAGGTTCACCAAACCGGTGAAAGCTGGAGGTCCCAAAAAACAAAAATCGGTAAAAAATAAAAAACATGGGTACCCAGGGCAGCTGTCCAGGGCCCATTCATACCTGGGGGCGCATGGCAGCTGTCCCGTGGGCCCCTGCTGCCCGTGTGACTGTCTCACATGGACATGGTTCGCCACAGCCACCGGAAAATGACTGCAAAGCTACGGGCAACGATCAGCACGATCCAGGTACTTGGGAAGTTTGTTTCCAGAGAATAAAATGTTCATATCACTTTAATGAATAAACCGTTACAAGAAAATCCCATACATATCATGGGCCTCCCAGCCATAAAAGCACAGGTTATTTATATTAAATAAAAAATACATTCAAAAGCAATTTATTTTGTGTACAGTATATAATTTGTCTTATCTATTAGGAGATACCATGTTAGTGCATTATTCTACTCCAAGTGCATCCTCTATGATGTGGACTAAACACACCAGAGCACCTGTCAATCCAATAGTATGAAAACCCAAGCCAATTTTGTATTGGCAGCAAAGAATGAAATTAGAAAACTGTATAAAATAATATTAAAAAATAAACTCTATAGTTTACTTCACATTGTTGACTACCAATCAGTGGACTACCTTAATCACTCACCCTGTCATCTCCACATCCAAGAAGATGACTAGTTGTAAATATAATATTATATAAAATATAAATCATATTACATATCATATGTCCAGTGTCCTTTACAGCAAGATCTCTCCATCATACTTCACTGACACCCACCTCTATGCCGACCTGAGACCCCAACCAGAGACACTGCTCACACAGACATACAAATCATAGCTCCCAATAAGGTAGCGGATTCATGTTCAATGTAGAAAACTATCTACATTAAACTGTTCCATCATATAAGCTACCTCTGGACGTCCTCTGTCCCAACCACTTCATATCACAGGAGGTATCGGCAAGCACGCGTAAACGTAAGCAATCTGATGATGCATGCACAACAACATATGTGGAATGAACAACTAGTCTAATCAATTTATGTGTGCAAATTGCTTTATATATGTATATAGATTATTTGGCAGTATGCTCTTACTGCTAAAATTCTATATGTGCCAACATCTCGCCAGAACCGAAAACAGTAATTCGTGCAACCTTAGATTTTTTAATGACAACTTCTTCCCCTAGCGGGCAGAGGTAACACCTATAGTCATAGAGTGTATCTTCACGTGCAAGTGGCTACATTTTCTCACTGCAAATGATTGTGAACTCCATATCCCACAATTCTCAGTCAGCCTTTCAAAGAGTCATGAGATATAAAGCTCAAAATATACCTATCTGGCCAGTTATTTGGCCATATTTGGTTTCTGGATTTCGTCCTACTTATTAGGGGACCGTATGAACCCAAAATCGCCTAAAAAAAAAAGCTGAATTTACTTTGAGAATTGAAATGTAAATAATTTTTATAAATAGCTAGCTTAATGCCATGGAAGTGCTGCTGCCAGTGGAAAATAAAATAACACGCATTTGCCCATCTTAAAGTCCTAATTTTGATGGAGGAGGGCATGCAAAATGCAGCCCGGCAGCATGTAGGAGGGATATACACATACATGATATATTCATAACTCTGCATTTTAATATATTTTGTTTGTGCCAAAAAACATACCTAAGATTGTATTTTATTTTGGGGGCAGGGAATATGTTGTGTGTCTTTTATATATATATTTTTTTCTATAACCAATCTTTTCTATAGATTATTAGTTGAAACCTCTTGCATGGAAAGTATTCAATCAAATGGTGAAATGATACAATCATTGTCAATACAGTGGTATAGAAATATATCAGCACGTGTTCACTGTTTAAGTAGAATATTCATAAGAAAAAAAACTTTACCTAAGTTTTAACCCTTCCTTCTAATTTACTGGTGCGTCAGACATTTGTGGCTACCAAATCGAGAACTTAAGAACCATTAAAAAGTTCTAGTAAGTTGTTTTTATGATGTCATCACAATCTGGTTTAGCTTATGTACACAATCCGGTTATTCTAGGTTACACTGATATCATATCAGAATTCCGCCTGCCACTACTGAGTATTTTGAGGCGCTTCCCAACCTGGGGTATCACGTGGCATATTAAGCATCTAATTATCATTGACCTATTAAACATCTAATTATCCGCGGCAAATTAAGAAGTTAATTATCAGTGGCAAATTAAGCATCTAATTATCAGTGGCATATTAAGCATCTTATTATCGGTGGCAAATTAAGGAGCTAATTATCAGTGGCAAATTAAGGAGCTAATTATCAGTTTCAAATTAGGAGCTAATTATTAGTGGCATATTATTGTTTAATGTGCTGACTCTTGTTTATGAAAAAATGTATTTGTTCTTTTTATTGTGTGTGCCTGAGACTGGACGAGCATTCTGAAAGTGTGAGTGACTATGCTATATTTGTTGTGCAGTTTGAGCAGGAGAGTCCTAGCCACACAGTTGTTGTGCAGTTTGGACCAGCAGAGTCGCCTTGAGAGTGGCAGAGCATCAGAGGCTGTGCCAGTCTTGCAGACTTATGGAGTAAAAGAAGAGGAGCTGGTTATTTTAGAAGAGAAGACTTGCTATTCTGGTAATGATATTTATTAATAATATTAATTGTATAAATACTTTTTAGCAGCAATTTCACTGAATAATATTTTTTTATTGTTTTTAATGTGTACTGCTGCTTGTTTATGACAAAAAATATTTGTTCTTTATTGTGTGTGCCTGAGACTGGGGGCACGTTGCTGACATGTTCAAGTGACATTTAACTGTCAGGATTAGTGAGGGCAAATGTTTGATCTAAGCAGTGTAAAACAAGTTAAACAGGGGTTGCTGCAATATTTATTTATTTGTAGGCCAGAGGGTTTCCTGTGTGATCATTTGGAATTTTGGACCTCTACTGAACACAATAACTGTGCTCCTCATCGATCACAGAAGTCACAATTGTGAATATGCCATTCCCATTTTATAAGACTACACACTTAATGGTAATAGTATTAGCAGTAGAGACAATAGTCATTGTTTGAAAATCTACAATTTTTTAGACTCTGCATCAACAATGCAGCGACCAAAGCTTTTATTACAGTATTTAATAATAAAAAAAAGATATCTGATATTCCGAATGAATATCCCATGATGCTGGATTCGATATTGAAAAATATTTTGTTTGCATTTTGCTCTGATGGAGCAACTGTAATGTCAGGGTGTACAATTCAGGAAATTGCGAACATACTAGACCCAGATACTTGGAATATTGAAGAAGTTGTTGTTCCTTGGCAAGCTGCCGAAGAAAAGCTGGTTAAAATAGAAGAATTCTTTCATTATGAAATAAACATCAATGATTTTCGAGACTATATCGAAAATGTTCTAAACCATCACCACAACCAGGAGATTCCAAGTATTCCAAATATTCTGAATACCGTTGCAGTTAGCTCTGCAGAGGCAGAAAGAGGATTTTCTACAATGAACAATATATATTCAGATAAAAGAAGAGATAATGTTGCTAATTTAATGACGATTAATATAATTGGCCTTCCACTGGACTCCTGTGACCACACTCCTTCAGTTCAAACGTGGCTAAGAATAAACCAGCAGATGACAACAGGGTGAAAAAGGGTCGTAATAAAGAACATGACGAAAATCAACTAGCGATTTGGAAGTATTTTAAGTAAGATAAATAATGAATAATTTTTTTTTACTATGTGGTAGGATTTTACCAATTTGTTGTTCTCTCTTTCATTTTTTATCACTGTATAAACTAGAGTATGTGTCTTTAAGAAGACACTGATCGATAACGCTACTTTACTTTAGCGTCAGGCGTCATTGCCTCTGCACACTGTGTTCATAGTACCTGGTGTCTTACTTTTCTCCCCTTCTATAGGAACCTCTACCTTTGGCCCCCAGCTTCAACTTTGGAGCAAGTCTATGAAGAATTCTTCAAGTATGTAAAAGGGAGGAAATAAACCGCATGATGAAAATCAGTTAACGATTTGGATGTTTTTAAAGTAAGGTAACTTATTTTACCCTACCTGCTTCGGTGCATTTTTAGTGTGTTCATAGTATTGTAAGGTGGAGCGTTATTTTGCTCTCTTTATACAGGAACCCTATCTTGTGCCCCAGAGATTCAACTGAGAACAAGCCTAAGAAGAATTCTAATAATAATTACCTGATTCTTGTTGATGACCTCAGACTTTCTCGATGCAAAAGACCTATTGCATTTTGATTGGATTAAAAATTGCAGAACTATTGGATTAAGATTCTGCATTGTCCTGATGGGATAACTTCTGCATACTATTGTTCAATAACTTCAAAGACTCTCCAAAAGCAAGTCATTTTTATATTACTTTGTTTGACATTAGAGAAAAAAATATTGTACCATGCTGCACATTACTGTAAGTTTTATTGATGTGGAGTATAGCGCAGTGTGTGATAGGATCACAGACTCCACAGCAATAAAACTCACTGTAACATGCAGCATGTGAGTTTTCTGGCTTACACTGAGTGTGATACACTCACACTGAACATGACTATGAATATATATTTTTGTGTGTCTATATATATATATATATATATATTTATATACACTGTACACTACTGTGAATATATATATATATATATATATATATATATATATATATATATATGTATATTTTTGTGTGTGTGTCATTTTCTGTCAATGAAAAATGTATGTTGCCTGGCAGACATACATTTCTGGGGAAATGGCCCTCTGCACAAAAAACTTGGACACCCCTGCCTTAGAGTAAGAGGCTCTCTGTTAAAACATGTCTATCAGAGGGTATGTGTCCTCACTGCCGATGCGGTAAGACATGAGTAGGAAGAGCTCTGTGGCGGCACCGGGCTAAACACCACACTCAGACGAGCCAAGCATTTTATCTTGCCCCAAAAATGTGTAAAAAACTGGATGCACAGGATGAACAAAAGACTCACTATAAAATGGGGGTCTGCCTACTTCTTAAACCCAAGAACATATACAACCCAATTTCATGCTACAGTGTCAAGCAAAAAAGAAGGTGTCTATTCTGCTACACAAAAATGTGACCTTTACTGAACTTAAACTAGTTAAAGACACTAAAGGGAGATAAATAATCCTCAAATGCCTAAATAACCCTTTAAGGACAGAGCCTTTAAGACATTTTTGTCCATTCTGGACAATGGCTATTTTAATATTTCTGTGCTGTTTGTATTTAGCTGTATATCCTATAATATTATATAAAAAAGAAATAAAATATGTTTAAAAAAAAAACATAAAAAACACAAATTTCATGAATAATCTTTGAAACATCTTCTTCTCATCGACAAATGCGAACAAAAAAACCTGCTAAATAGATTCTACTATTTCTCCTGAGTACAGGGATTTCACCCATGCATAGGTTTGTTGGGTTGTTTGGGGACTAAAAGGCCACATTTGGGAGGTACAGTTTTTGGTTTTCCAACTTGAAATTTTGACATGCAGACAGCCTGCACCCATGTTCCATTTGGGACATATTTTAAGCCAGCCAGTGTATTTTACCCCATCAAGCCATATATTTTTTAAAATTAGACAACCTAGGCTATTTTAAATGGAGGTATTTTAACACTTTCCACACACTAATTCTATCACCAGCCAAATCAAATTTTATATTAGTAATTATTTAATGTTATTTTTCACAAACATAGTACTTCAGACATGAATTCACAGATTGTGGTATGTTTCACTGCCAAATAACACCCCAATTTGTGTTCAGCAACATCTCCTGAGTACAGGGATACCACCCATGTATATGTTTGTTGGGTCGTTTATTTTAAATGGTGATATTTTAAAACTTTCCATGCACCAATTCTACCACCAGCCTTTGTCAAAGTTTGTGGTAGTAATTTTATTGTGTACTTTTTCCCACATACATACACACAAATTCACAGATTTTTGGTATGTGTCACTGCCAAACAATACCCCAATATGTGTACAGCAACGTCTCCTGAGCACAGGAATACGACCCATGCATAGGTTTGTCAGCTTGTTTGGGAGTTACAAGGCCACATTTGGAAGGTGTGCTTTTTGATTTTCCATCTTGAAGTTTTGACATGTAGAGCAATGAAGGGGTTAATAGCTATTATAAGAGCCTTTGTAGTACTATACAAAAAAATTAACCCCTACAAACGCACAAGCTAGAAAAAATGTTCTGCTGTGCAGTGATCAGTGGCAGGGAAGAGATTAATATACAGGGAACACTATATAAAGGGTATGGATTTTATAAAAGCCCTTGGGTCTCACAATTTTGTAACATTTTATTTAATTTATTACAATTAAAAACTTTTATTTTACAGATCTGTCTCTCTCCCTCACTTAAACTCAAGTGAGGAGACGGAGGCAGATCCATATGCGTCAGAACAATATTTACCACTACTGATCTGACCAGGTGATGAATGAAAAATGCAGCTAAAAATTTGCTGCTGTGTATGATCACTGCGTACACAGCGATCAATGGCAGGGAAGCGGATAAACACTTGAAATGTCTTTTATAAAAGCCCTTGGTTTCTAAAAGTTTATTCAATGTAAATTAATTTTATAACCAAAATTTTTTTTTTTACATTATCCAATCTGTCTTTCTCCCTCAATAAAACTATAGTGAGCAGAGGGAGGCAGATCAATACTTATCAAAGGCAATATGTAAAAATATTGCCTTAGACTGTATGATAAGTGCTGATATTTTGTTATATTTTTTGCACTCCAGTCTAGGCATTGGACTTTAATTTAGAGCCGTCTTGAAACATACATCTGCAATCATATCAATATCCATTTGCTGCAATGTTAGCCCAGCCCTGCCCTTTTCCTTATATGGGCAGTATTTTGACCACACCCACCATTGTTTGTTAAGGAGCTGGGCAACGCATCACAATAGCTTCAGTGTATATATAGGATAGACTTGTACTACTATGTTAGTCTGTGGACACATCATGAGCCAGGAGGAGCCAGGATGATTGGAACAGTAAGTAACTTTTATTAAGTGTTTTTGCATAGCAAGACCACTTAATATTATCTCACATATATATTCTTATTCTTATTATAGCCAAATTTCCCACCCTAACTCCTCCCACAGTTTTTTTACTACATAGACAGTAATATACCGAAATATGCAGATTGTTCCCGATTGGTATGCTATTACTTTGTGGAACGTTTCGCTGAATGGTTCGACGAAATATCATCGTTTTTGTGTCAAAATTTGTCGCATAGGAATGAATGGCGGAATGTTCAAAACTACAGTGTGAGCTGACAAAAGCTAGAGTGTGAGCTGAAAAATCCCGACTTGATTTCTAAACTGCCACCACTCATTTTTCACCCTCATTTTCAAGCCCACCTACACAAATCTTATATCAAAATGTTCAGCTATCCCTGCTGCCACTAAACATGTCCACGGCTAAGCCATAGTGCTGATAGTTTTCTCAATATGACCATTTGTTTGCAACTCACGCCGTCCATTGACATTCATTGAAACTCCACTCTAGCTACCTCAAATTTGAAGGGCAATATCTAAACTGCGACTGTGCCTTCATTTTTAATATTTCAGAGAAATACCATGCACCAAAATGTACGTCTGGGTCTTGTGATTCTCACAGTATAAAGTTCTTCGCTGTAGGATTTATAGTTTTTAAAATACCACCATTTGAAGATGGCATCCGCACTCCAACCTTTCCACAGTTACTCCAGCCACTCCAACCACACAACAGTTACTCAAGCCACTCCACCCAGTTACTCCGCACACTCCAGTTATAGACTACTGGTGGAGGCAAGAACACTTCACACAATTTCCCCAGAAATCGTAGCTTTTCAAGTTTATACTGAGCTTCTAGGCGGGGCTACTTACTGAGTGAGTATTACTAATACGCAGGTCTTTTTTTTTTTTTCTAGATCAGCAGCCAGGATGATCAGGATAATATTGTGGTCAAGAATCACCACAGAGTGGGATGCCACAATGGTTTCAGGATAGATGTGTATAGCATAAATTATAGTATAAGTTGTTTATTATAAGTTAAGATATTTTGTCTACAGAATTCATGCATAGAGAATGAATGTTATACAGCCCCGATCCAGGGTTAACAGCCAATCGCGGGTTTTAAGGGTCAGGAAGTTGTTTTTTTTTCTGTTACTCATGTTTTTTTTGCCTTCCTCTGGATCATTTGGCTGGGTTTGGGCTTTAAAAATGAAATAATAGTGTATACGTTTTATATAGCCTCGATCAAAGGTTAAAAAGCCGATTGCTGGTTTTCAGGATCAGGAAGAATTTGTATCCTGTTACTCAGGTTTGTACTTCTACCCCACCCCTATTACCTTCTCCCCCTGACAGTCCTTTTTGTTTACTCCCCCCTCCTACTGCACACAAGAGGGACATGTTTTATATTCTCAGGGAAAAAGCTGACCTACCTACTCCACAAACCTTCACACCTGGTGACCTACATATACTCTCTTACAATGTCAAGGGTCTTAACACCCCAGAAAAGAGCTCCCACCTGATGAGAGAACTTCGACATCAGAAAACATCCGTGGCTTTCTTGCACGAAACTCATTTTTGTGGTTCATCCCCGGCACGTCTGACTTCTAGGGATTACCCCATTGGATTCTTTAGCAATGACCAACATACTAAAACCAAGGGACCTGCTATTTTGTTTTCCAAACATGTATCGTTCTTGGAGACAGCCCAACAGGTTGACCCTGCAGGCCGATACATTTTAATCAAAGGTACCTGACCCATACCTACACTTTTGCTAAAATTTACCTCCTAATACGCAAAAATACATTATGTTTGCCACTATCATGTCAAAACTCTGTACCTTCCAGGAGGGCCTTTTGGTCTTTGGAGGTGATTTTAATTTGGCCCTTGACCCGCTTCTTGACACCTCTACCAGGACCTCTTGAAACCCAATACGTGTCACACATCTGATTAAAAAACTATTACGGGAGGTGCAGTTAGTTGATTGTTGGTGGGCTCACCCCCCTCGGATAAGGATTACAGCTTCTACTCAAGCCCGCATGAGAGGTACACTAGAATAGACTGCCTTTTCATTACCTACAACCACCTTACCCTACTCAAACAAGCAAGATATGGCCTGAACATTCCCCCTTCAGTTGATCCAGTCACCGCTCACCCGCCCTACTCAGCAGTCCTGGAGACTTAATAAAGTGATCTTGAATGATTGTGTAAACACTGTCTCTACAAAAACCTCGTTGACTGACTATTTATCAGACAATGATATCCCTGAGACCTATCCCATCATGGTTTTGGGAGACGCATAATGTGTCGCCCGAGGACACTTTATTAAAAAGGCCAATTCCACCAAACTCAAAATGCTTAATGAACAAATAGCTACCCTTGAACTAGAACATAAGCCATAGCTGAACCCTGATGATTTCCAGAGGCTTTTGAGTCTCAGTCTTAACCCATCAAGATCTCGAAAGCGCCTAAGTGCCCGGGACCCGACTGTCTCCCCCTCCAATATTACAGGATATTCTAAGGATGCAGAAAATGCATTTGCACTGGATTTTCCTCCTGGAAGTTCTAACACACATGAGCTTTGGCCCCTATACAGTGTTGTATTTACCGCAAAACATCCTAGGCGGATGCCTAGGGCGGCCCCCAAGCACTGGGAAAAAAAAACTAAAAAAAAATAAATAACCCGGCCCTTTAAAAAAAAAAAAAAAAGACCGCTCTTGCAGGCAGAGACGGAGGTGAGAGGGGATCGGAAGATCCCCCCTCACCATCGCTCTGCCTGCCAGGCTGCACGGGGAGCCGAACAGGCAGCACATAGAAACCTCCGTGCTGCCTGTTCGGCTTACCGTGCAGTGTGACACGGAAGTGCCGACAGTCACGTGACGGGCGCGCTGACGTCATACAGGGGAGGCGAACAGGCAGCATGGAGGGACCATGCTGCCTGCCACTAGCCACCAGGGAAAGGTAAGTGCTGATGGGAGTCAGAGTATGTGTGATGGGTGACAGTGTGTGTGACTGATTGTGATGGGAGTCAGAGGGTGTTTGATGGGAGACAGTGTGTGTGACTGAGTGTGATGGGAGTCAGAGTGTGTGTGATGGGAGACAGTGTGTGTGACTGAGTGTGATGGGAGTCAGAGTGTGTGTGATGGGAGACAGTGTGTGTGATGGGAGTAGGAGTGTGTGTGTGATGGGAGTATGAGCTTGATGTGAGTCTGAATGTTATGTGTGATGTGGGGGTCATGAAATGGAGGTGATGGGGCATGTCTTAGGTGTGTAACGTGGGTGTGCATCTTTGGTAGGGGGGTGCCCGGATTTGGTCTGCCTAGGGCAGCACAAAATCAAGATACACCACTGCCCCTATAAGTTGGCTTGTGTCTTGTCCCTGCACTCACGACCGTTGGCGACCCTTGGCTAGAATTAGGATTAATGAGGCATTATCTGAGGTGTTTACCATTTCTAATGGTACCTGCCAGGGATGTCCCCTAACTCCAATGCTTTTTATCCTCTCCTTAGAGCCCTTCCTAGAAGCGATACGCCACAATCCTGACATTGAGTAGTCTCCTTATAGCTGGCACTCACCACAAAGTTATGGGCTTTGTGGACAACCTTCTTTTTCTACTCACTAACCCCAGGGTCTCCCTTCCTATTCTTATACATGAGTTTCAATAATATAGGGAATTGGCTAATCTTAAAAAATAACTACAAATGCAGAAAGAAAAGTCCTGCGCTCACTCCCATCACTGGGCGGCTGCAATGACTACAGTACACATCAGCCCCAATATATAGTAAAAACCAAAGAAAAACAAGTTACCTGTGCTCTCTCCTTTATCCCTATGTATTTTTAAAACACATAGAGGTTTTTTAGTTACCTCCAATGACCATGAGAGGATGAGCCCACCTGCCAACGTCAAGGCAGACCCCCCTAGGTGGGTCCTAACTCTAACCATTCACCTTGCTTCTTTGAGCCTCTGGCAAAAATCTCTAATGAGACAGAAAGGGGTATTTTTTATATACACCCATACACATTATTAACCCTTAATAGGGAACACATGGGATGGGCGGCTGCATTGTAACAAGGCTGAGTGATACAAAAAATGGATACAAATGCAGAAAGAAAAGTCCTGCGCTCACTCCCATCACTGGGCGGCTGCAATGACTACAGTACACATCAGCCCCAATATATAGTAAAAACCAAAGAAAAACAAGTTACCTGCGCTCAAGTCTATGAAGAATTCTTCAAGTATGTAAAAGGGAGGAAATAAACCGCATGATGAAAATCAGTTAACGATTTGGATGTTTTTAAAGTAAGGTAACTTATTTTACCCTACCTGCTTCGGTGCATTTTTAGTGTGTTCATAGTATTGTAAGGTGGAGCGTTATTTTGCTCTCTTTATACAGGAACCCTATCTTGTGCCCCAGAGATTCAACTGAGAACAAGCCTAAGAAGAATTCTAATAATAATTACCTGATTCTTGTTGATGACCTCAGACTTTCTCGATGCAAAAGACCTATTGCATTTTGATTGGATTAAAAATTGCAGAACTATTGGATTAAGATTCTGCATTGTCCTGATGGGATAACTTCTGCATACTATTGTTCAATAACTTCAAAGACTCTCCAAAAGCAAGTCATTTTTATATTACTTTGTTTGACATTAGAGAAAAAAATATTGTACCATGCTGCACATTACTGTAAGTTTTATTGATGTGGAGTATAGCGCAGTGTGTGATAGGATCACAGACTCCACAGCAATAAAACTCACTGTAACATGCAGCATGTGAGTTTTCTGGCTTACACTGAGTGTGATACACTCACACTGAACATGACTATGAATATATATTTTTGTGTGTCTATATATATATATATATATATATATATATTTATATACACTGTACACTACTGTGAATATATATATATATATATATATATATATATATATATATATGTGTGTGTGTGTGTCATTTTCTGTCAATGAAAAATGTATGTTGCCTGGCAGACATACATTTCTGGGGAAATGGCCCTCTGCACAAAAAACTTGGACACCCCTGCCTTAGAGTAAGAGGCTCTCTGTTAAAACATGTCTATCAGAGGGTATGTGTCCTCACTGCCGATGCGGTAAGACATGAGTAGGAAGAGCTCTGTGGCGGCACCGGGCTAAACACCACACTCAGACGAGCCAAGCATTTTATCTTGCCCCAAAAATGTGTAAAAAACTGGATGCACAGGATGAACAAAAGACTCACTATAAAATGGGGGTCTGCCTACTTCTTAAACCCAAGAACATATACAACCCAATTTCATGCTACAGTGTCAAGCAAAAAAGAAGGTGTCTATTCTGCTACACAAAAATGTGACCTTTACTGAACTTAAACTAGTTAAAGACACTAAAGGGAGATAAATAATCCTCAAATGCCTAAATAACCCTTTAAGGACAGAGCCTTTAAGACATTTTTGTCCATTCTGGACAATGGCTATTTTAATATTTCTGTGCTGTTTATATTTAGCTGTATATCCTATAATATTATATAAAAAAGAAATAAAATATGTTTAAAAAAAAAACATAAAAAACACAAATTTCATGAATAATCTTTGAAACATCTTCTTCTCATCGACAAATGCGAACAAAAAAACCTGCTAAATAGATTCTACTATTTCTCCTGAGTACAGGGATTTCACCCATGCATAGGTTTGTTGGGTTGTTTGGGGACTAAAAGGCCACATTTGGGAGGTACAGTTTTTGGTTTTCCAACTTGAAATTTTGACATGCAGACAGCCTGCACCCATGTTCCATTTGGGACATATTTTAAGCCAGCCAGTGTATTTTACCCCATCAAGCCATATATTTTTTAAAATTAGACAACCTAGGCTATTTTAAATGGAGGTATTTTAACACTTTCCACACACTAATTCTATCACCAGCCAAATCAAATTTTATATTAGTAATTATTTAATGTTATTTTTCACAAACATAGTACTTCAGACATGAATTCACAGATTGTGGTATGTTTCACTGCCAAATAACACCCCAATTTGTGTTCAGCAACATCTCCTGAGTACAGGGATACCACCCATGTATATGTTTGTTGGGTCGTTTATTTTAAATGGTGATATTTTAAAACTTTCCATGCACCAATTCTACCACCAGCCTTTGTCAAAGTTTGTGGTAGTAATTTTATTGTGTACTTTTTCCCACATACATACACACAAATTCACAGATTTTTGGTATGTGTCACTGCCAAACAATACCCCAATATGTGTACAGCAACGTCTCCTGAGCACAGGAATACGACCCATGCATAGGTTTGTCAGCTTGTTTGGGAGTTACAAGGCCACATTTGAAAGGTGTGCTTTTTGATTTTCCATCTTGAAGTTTTGACATGTAGAGCAATGAAGGGGTTAATAGCTCTTATAAGAGCCTTTGTAGTACTATACAAAAAAATTAACCCCTACAAACGCACAAGCTAGAAAAAATGTTCTGCTGTGCAGTGATCAGTGGCAGGGAAGAGATTAATATACAGGGAACACAATATAAAGGGTATGGATTTTATAAAAGCCCTTGGGTCTCACAATTTTGTAACATTTTATTTAATTTATTACAATTAAAAACTTTTATTTTACAGATCTGTCTCTCTCCCTCACTTAAACTCAAGTGAGGAGACGGAGGCAGATCCATATGCGTCAGAACAATATTTACCACTACTGATCTGACCAGGTGATGAATGAAAAATGCAGCTAAAAATTTGCTGCTGTGTATGATCACTGCGTACACAGCGATCAATGGCAGGGAAGCGGATAAACACTTGAAATGTCTTTTATAAAAGCCCTTGGTTTCTAAAAGTTTATTCAATGTAAATTAATTTTATAACCAAAATTTTTTTTTTTACATTATCCAATCTGTCTTTCTCCCTCAATAAAACTATAGTGAGCAGAGGGAGGCAGATCAATACTTATCAAAGGCAATATGTAAAAATATTGCCTTAGACTGTATGATAAGTGCTGATATTTTGTTATATTTTTTGCACTCCAGTCTAGGCATTGGACTTTAATTTAGAGCCGTCTTGAAACATACATCTGCAATCATATCAATATCCATTTGCTGCAATGTTAGCCCAGCCCTGCCCTTTTCCTTATATGGGCAGTATTTTGACCACACCCACCATTGTTTGTTAAGGAGCTGGGCAACGCATCACAATAGCTTCAGTGTATATATAGGATAGACTTGTACTACCATGTTAGTCTGTGGACACATCATGAGCCAGGAGGAGCCAGGATGATTGGAACAGTAAGTAACTTTTATTAAGTGTTTTTGCATAGCAAGACCACTTAATATTATCTCACATATCTATTCTTATTCTTATTATAGCCAAATTTCCCACCCTAACTCCTCCCACAGTTTTTTTACTACATAGACAGTAATATACCGAAATATGCAGATTGTTCCCGATTGGTGTGCTATTACTTTGTGGAACGTTTCGCTGAATGGTTCGACGAAATATCATCGTTTTTGTGTCAAAATTTGTCGCATAGGAATGAATGGCGGAATGTTCAAAACTACAGTGGGAGCTGACAAAAGCTAGAGTGTGAGCTGAAAAATCCCGACTTGATTTCTAAACTGCCACCACTCATTTTTCACCCTCATTTTCAAGCCCACCTACACAAATCTTATATCAAAATGTTCAGCTATCCCTGCTGCCACTAAACATGTCCACGGCTAAGCCATAGTGCTGATAGTTTTCTCAATATGACCATTTGTTTGCAACTCATGCCGTCCATTGACATTCATTGAAACTCCACTCTAGCTACCTCAAATTTGAAGGGCAATATCTAAACTGCGACTGTGCCTTCATTTTTAATATTTCAGAGAAATACCATGCACCAAAATGTACGTCTGGGTCTTGTGATTCTCACAGTATAAAGTTCTTCGCTGTAGGATTTATATTTTTTAAAATACCACCATTTGAAGATGGCATCCGCACTCCAACCTTTCCACAGTTACTCCAGCCACTCCAACCACACAACAGTTACTCAAGCCACTCCACCCAGTTACTCCGCACACTCCAGTTATAGACTACTGGTGGAGGCAAGAACACTTCACACAATTTCCCCAGAAATCGTAGCTTTTCAAGTTTATACTGAGCTTCTAGGCGGGGCTACTTACTGAGTGAGTATTACTAATACGCAGGTCTTTTTTTTTTTTTTCTAGATCAGCAGCCAGGATGATCAGGATAATATTGTGGTCAAGAATCACCACAGAGTGGGATGCCACAATGGTTTCAGGATAGATGTGTATAGCATAAATTATAGTATAAGTTGTTTATTATAAGTTAAGATATTTTGTCTACAGAATTCATGCATAGAGAATGAATGTTATACAGCCCCGATCCAGGGTTAACAGCCAATCGCTGGTTTTAAGGGTCAGGAAGTTGTTTTTTTTCTGTTACTCATGTTTTTTTTTGCCTTCCTCTGGATCATTTGGCTGGGTTTGGGCTTTAAAAATGAAATAATAGTGTATACGTTTTATATAGCCTCGATCAAAGGTTAAAAAGCCGATTGCTGGTTTTCAGGATCAGGAAGAATTTTTATCCTGTTACTCAGGTTTTTTTTTCTTCCTCTGGATCATTTGGCTTGGTCTTTAAAGTGTGAAATAAATCCATTATCATCTATGGCCAATTGGTGCCTCAAGTATATTATATTTGTACTTCTACCCCACCCCTATTACCTTCTCCCCCTGACAGTCCTTTTTGTTTACTCCCCCCTCCTACTGCACACAAGAGGGACATGTTTTATATTCTCAGGGAAATAGCTGACCTACCTACTCCACAAACCTTCACACCTGGTGACCTACATATACTCTCTTACAATGTCAAGGGTCTTAACACCCCAGAAAAGAGCTCCCACCTGATGAGAGAACTTCGACATCAGAAAACATCCGTTCCTTTCTTGCACGAAACTCATTTTTGTGGTTCATCCCCGGCACGTCTGACTTCTAGGGATTACCCCATTGGATTCTTTAGCAATGACCAACATACTAAAACCAAGGGACCTGCTATTTTGTTTTCCAAACATGTATCGTTCTTGGAGACAGCCCAACAGGTTGACCCTGCAGGCCGATACATTTTAATCAAAGGTACCTGACCCATACCTACACTTTTGCTAAAATTTACCTCCTAATACGCAAAAATACATTATGTTTGCCACTATCATGTCAAAACTCTGTACCTTCCAGGAGGGCCTTTTGGTCTTTGGAGGTGATTTTAATTTGGCCCTTGACCCGCTTCTTGACACCTCTACCAGGACCTCTTGAAACCCAATACGTGTCACACATCTGATTAAAAAACTATTACGGGAGGTGCAGTTAGTTGATTGTTGGTGGGCTCACCCCCCTCGGATAAGGATTACAGCTTCTACTCAAGCCCGCATGAGAGGTACACTAGAATAGACTGCCTTTTCATTACCTACAACCACCTTACCCTACTCAAACAAGCAAGATATGGCCTGAACATTCCCCCTTCAGTTGATGCTCCAGTCACCGCTCACCCGCCCTACTCAGCAGTCCTGGAGACTTAATTAAGTGATCTTGACTGATTGTGTAAACACTGTCTCTACAAAAACCTCGTTGACTGACTATTTATCAGACAATGATATCCCTGAGACCTATCCCATCATGGTTTTGGGAGACGCATAATGTGTCGCCCGAGGACACTTTATTAAAAAGGCCAATTCCACCAAACTCAAAATGCTATATGAACAAATAGCTATCCTTGAACTAGAACATAAGCGATAGCTGAACCCTGATGATTTCCAGAGGCTTTTGAGTCTCAGTCTTAACCCATCAAGATCTCGAAAGCGCCTAAGTGCCCGGGACACGACTGTCTCCCCCTCCAATATTACAGGATATTCTAAGGATGCAGAAAAGGCATTTGCACTGGATTTTCCTCCTGGAAGTTCTAACACACATGAGCTTTGGCCCCTATACAGTGTTGTATTTACCGCAAAACATCCTAGGCGGATGCCTAGGGCGGCCCCCAAGCACTGGAAAAAAAAAACTAAAAAAAACTAAATAACCCGGCCCTTTAAAAAAAAAAAAAAAGACCGCTCTTGCAGGCAGAGACGGAGGTGAGAGGGGATCGGAAGATCCCCCCTCACCATCGCTCTGCCTGCCAGGCTGCACGGGGAGCCGAACAGGCAGCACATAGAAACCTCCGTGCTGCCTGTTCGGCTTACCGTGCAGTGTGACACGGAAGTGCCGACAGTCACGTGACGGGCGCGCTGACGTCATACAGGGGAGGCGAACAGGCAGCATGGAGGGACCATGCTGCCTGCCACTAGCCACCAGGGAAAGGTAAGTGCTGATGGGAGTCAGAGTATGTGTGATGGGTGACAGTGTGTGTGACTGATTGTGATGGGAGTCAGAGGGTGTTTGATGGGAGACAGTGTGTGTGACTGAGTGTGATGGGAGTCAGAGTGTGTGTGATGGGAGACAGTGTGTGTGACTGAGTGTGATGGGAGTCAGAGTGTGTGTGATGGGAGACAGTGTGTGTGATGGGAGTAGGAGTGTGTGTGTGATGGGAGAATGAGCTTGATGTGAGTCTGAATGTTATGTGTGATGTGGGGGTCATGAAATGGAGGTGATGGGGCATGTCTTAGGTGTGTAACGTGGGTGTGCATCTTTGGTAGGGGGGTGCCCGGATTTGGTCTGCCTAGGGCAGCACAAAATTAAGATACACCACTGCCCCTATAAGTTGGCTTGTGTCTTGTCCCTGCACTCACGACCGTTGGCGACCCTTGGCTAGAATTAGGATTAATGAGGCATTATCTGAGGTGTTTACCATTTCTAATGGTACCTGCCAGGGATGTCCCCTAACTCCAATGCTTTTTATCCTCTCCTTAGAGCCCTTCCTAGAAGCGATACGCCACAATCCTGACATTGAGTAGTCTCCTTATAGCTGGCACTCACCACAAAGTTATGGGCTTTGTGGACAACCTTCTTTTTCTACTCACTAACCCCAGGGTCTCCCTTCCTATTCTTATACATGAGTTTCAATAATATAGGGAATTGGCTAATCTTAAAAAATAACTACAAATGCAGAAAGAAAAGTCCTGCGCTCACTCCCATCACTGGGCGGCTGCAATGACTACAGTACACATCAGCCCCAATATATAGTAAAAACCAAAGAACAACAAGTTACCTGTGCTCTCTCCTTTATCCCTATGTATTTTTAAAACACATAGAGGTTTTTTAGTTACCTCCAATGACCATGAGAGGATGAGCCCACCTGCCAACGTCAAGGCAGACCCCCCTAGGTGGGTCCTAACTCTAACCATTCACCTTGCTTCTTTGAGCCTCTGGCAAAAATCTCTAATGAGACAGAAAGGGGTATTTTTTATATACACCCATACACATTATTAACCCTTAATAGGGAACACATGGGATGGGCGGCTGCATTGTAACAAGGCTGAGTGATACAAAAAATGGATACAAATGCAGAAAGAAAAGTCCTGCGCTCACTCCCATCACTGGGCGGCTGCAATGACTACAGTACACATCAGCCCCAATATATAGTAAAAACCAAAGAAAAACAAGTTACCTGCGCTCTCTCCTTTATCCCTATGTATTTTTAAAACAAATGGAGATTTTTTAGTTACCTCCAATGGCCATGAGAGGGTGAGCCCACCTGCGTTGATGCCCATTGTCTAGCCAACATTGTCAGCAATTGGAGAGGTATGAGGGTTGAAATTTTAAATTGCATTTTTCTTTACATATTTTTATTCTATTTGAAATTTGGTTACATGGGCAAGTACTGTGGTTGCAATTTGGGTTCTCATAACCTTTATTTGCAAGTAACGTAATGTATAGGTTAAAACAAATGAAGTCCCAGAATATCCACCCAAGTCCCAAAAAATGAAATAGGAAAAAGAAAATAGAAAGGGGGAATGAGCAGACCGGAAAAGCTGCTAGTTATATTAAAGGTGGTTCCCAGTCCATCCTTGTTAAAATCTTGAAAATCTTGATAAATAATTGTGCACAATAAAGGAAAGTAACAATGAGTGGCAAAAAATGTAAATAAGAATTTAAAAATATAAAAATAAATGACAGAAAAGAGGGATTTTGAGAATTGTAGTGGATAATAATACAAATACATGGTACACATAGAAATATGCAGAATTTCAAAGATTCACCTGCTCTATATTGTAATGAGCAGGCATTGACCAGGCACATGTTAGTCAGTGCTCGTCTGAACTTAAGTAATAGCACCACATGAAAATGAAAAGTCTTCGAAGTAGGTCTCAACATAGGTGAAGTGGCAAAACAGCTTGCACAAAGCTTGTACAAAGTGGGCAGAGTTATCATTATGTCTGCTTTGCTTCAAGCAGTGCCTATAAAAGTGCATTGACTGCCTAATGGCCAGTCCTTCCCATCTGTGGGCGCTATGGATCAGCAGCTCCGTCATCACACTGCTAATCCATGGTCCTTACTTAAAATATGACCCATATTAAACCAAAACCATTGTAGAGTTTAAAATAAATAAGGTTACGTGTAAAGAGTGGTTTTATTGCATTAAACACTGATTTTTTTTATCAGATTCACAACAATTCTGGGGGTTTTATACACAAAAAAATCAATAGTGTCTTTAGCATCAGCCTCACATCTGAAGTTTTTTACATTGATTGATTTGAAAAAAAAACATAAGCAACAGCAGTATGCTGATATCTTGTCAATGACATCACAAGATTCTATGATGCCATGTAGTTTTGATTCAAATCATCACAAGTTCTGAGAGCGGTTAAGTTACAGGCTGATATATTATCAGACGTGATACATATATTGCAAGATGCCTAAAAGCCGAAGCTACAGCGTTCACACATCCAAACCTGATATGGAACATCGTATGATGATGAAGAGGAGCAGGGAGAGCAATGAAGAAGGAAGGGGAAGAAAAGAGAAGAGGAAGAAGGAATGTGAAAGAAGAGATCAGGGCAGCTGGAAGACGGTATGTAAAAGAAGAAGAGAAGAGGAAGAACAAGAAGAAGAAAATGAGAAAAGATATAAAACTGAAGAAGAGAGTAGACCAGGTACAGGATTTAGGAAACCAAGAAGTTGGTGATCAGTGTAAATGTTCACTTGTTCAATGCCATAGATAGTCTAGATCTAAGATGGTAGGACTAAGACTTTAAGTAGCAGTTATATGTATTTGGTATATGATTTAGTAATATGATGTTTTTTATTCAATAAGGAGGAAGTAAACACCATGATGTCGCTGGAACATCTGGGAAACCGACACCACTTTCAGCAGCATGCTTCAACTTTCATTCTGAGCTTGGAAGGGGCAATTTTGGAAAAGTGAGTAAACTATAATTTAGTATGGTATACCGGTGCATTTTTTGTGGTGGAAACTGGGGTCTAGTTAGGGAATGACATTGAAGTATAGTTTGCATACCTCTTCACTGAAACTATTTAGTGCATATATTCCTCTATGTCCATCTTTTTTTTGCATGTTCAGAATTTTCACTTGTATAAGCAGGGGCGGACTGACCATGAGGGCATTCAGGCACTGCCAGAAGAGGGCCCCGTCACTGACAAGGTTGTGCGATCGGGGTGGGGGTCACCAGGTCACATGACACAGTCACGCAACATCACGTGACCTTGTGCAGCACTGTGTGAGCTAGTGTTCACATCAGACTTCATTTTCAAACGCTGTCACATGCGTGACAAGCAGACATGACACTTGTGACAGGGCTCAGTAATGCAGACAGATGTGAGTGCAGCTCACACAGACCTACGTGCATGACATGACATTGCGCGATGACTTCATTTGACCCTGCAACCCCTGCAATGATGGTGATGGAGCAGATCCTCAGTGCAAAGATGAGGTAAATCCTGAATGCTGACTGGGTAGTGGGGGTGTCAGATTAGGAATTGTGTGGGTCAGATTAGTAAGTGTGGGGGTCTGATTGGGAAGTCTGGGAGTCAGATTGGCATGTTAGGGTTCACATTGGGAAGTAGGGGGGATATTAGCAAATATAATGTCAAACAGGGAAGAATGGGTCAGATTGAAAATATGGGGGTCATACCGGTAAGTAGAGGTCAAAATGGCAAATATGGGGATCATATTGGGAAGACGGCATCAGACTGGAAAATTTGGGAGTCAGATTTGTAAGAAGGGGTCAGATTGGCACCTTTGTGGTGAGATTGGTCACATTGGGTAGATGTGGGGCAGATTTGGAAGAAGGGGGAAGATTGTACTGTTTGGGGGTCAAATTACAAAAGGAGGGGGCAGATCTGAAAGTGTGGGGGTGTGATTGGAAAGATGGGGTGGGATTGTGAAGTGTGGGGTGAGATTGGGAAGAAGGGGGCAGAATGGCACATTTGGGAGTCAGATTGGGAAGTGGGGGTCAGATTGGCAAATATGAAGGTCATATTGGGAAGAAGTGGTCAGATTGGGAAGAAGAGGGTCAATGGTAATGCCTGAGGACACATTGTGTAGTGTGTGGCTTATTTGGAAGAAGGGGGCATATTGGCATATTTGGGGGGCAGATTTGGGTGGAGGGGGCTGATTTGGATGTTTGGGAGGATCGGTCAGATTGGCACATTTGGGGGGCAGATTGGTAAGTAGGGGTCATATTGGCAGGTCTGAAGTTTAGACAAAATTTGGGGGTCATACAGGGAAGAAGGGGCAGATTGGAAAGTTTGAATGCAGATTAACAAGTGTGGGTGTCAGTTTTTGATAAACGTGGCAAAATGGGAAGTGGGGGTCTGATTGGTAAATATGGTGGTCATACTGGGAAGAATGGGTCAGATTGGTAAGTAGGGGACATATTGGCAAATCTGGGGGTCAGATTTGGAAGTGTAAGGGGATGCATTGGCAAGTCTGGAGAGGATACATTGACAAGTGTATACATTACTGATAATTTTGCGATCTAATGCCATGTTTATACATTACTGCTGATTTTGCGATGATATGCCAAGTTTATACAGTGTGCCATGTTTTACTAAGTGTATGCTCTACATATCATTTAGACTGAGTGTGTTTGTATGTGTGTGATACTACGTTGTGAAACCAGCAGCATTGTGTGAGAGTGCAGGACTGGAAGAGAGCTGGCTTACAAGAGAGAGAGAGAGAGAGAGAACAGGGCAAGGCAAGAGAGAGCTGGCTTGTATTAGAGTAGGAGAGAGTGAGAGGTTGGGTGTGAGATGGCTTGGAAGAGTGAGAGTGGAACAGAGTGCAAGACTGGGAGAGAGATGGTTTGGAGGAGTGAGAGTGGCAGAGAGAGATGGCTTGGTTGAGTGAGAGTGGGAGAGAGTGCAGGGCCTTCTCCTCACATTCAACACTCTTTAGTCAGAGCCGCATAACTATGTATGGGGTATGTGTGTTGGGGGGGGAGAAGGGGACAGCAATGTGTGTTTGTCATATGTGGCATGATAGAGAAATATGTATATACTTTCATTGGCATTATATAGAAATATTATGTATATATTTCTCATTGTCATGAAATAGAAAGATTTATGTATATTTTTATCATTGGTATGATATAGAAATATTATGTATATATGTCTCATTATCATGATATAGAAAGATTATATATCTATTTCTTACTGGCAAGATATAGAAAGACTATGGATAGATTTCTCACTAACAAAATAAAGAAAGATAATGGATATAGTTATCATTGATATGATAGAGCGATATAGATTATCGATATACTTACTTTGTGGGTGCTAAAGTTGAATTTAAAATGTATGTTTTAAAATATGGTTCTATTTATCCACCTTTTCAGTGTGAAATAGAAATGTGAATAAATAGAACCATTTTTTTTTGGGGGGGGGGGGGGGGCTTGCCATGGGAAATACATGGGGCGGTACAAGGGGGCCCCATGCCCATCTATTGCCCTGGGGCCCCATGAGAGGTCAGTCTACCCCTCTGGATACATTTATGATAGCACTCCAGAACAATGAAACTCACAATATAGGGTATTTAATAGGTCTTTGTATCTATTTGTGCAAATAAAATGCTTTAATATTCTTCTTTTTTTTTGTTTTGTTTAATCTTTATTGGTTATTTTTATAAAAAGAACAAATTCATACTTCACATTATTACAATCACATACACAAGAATTCTAAACTATTCCATCTATAATACAAATTATATTTCATATGTTTCACCAAAGCTGAGAGATAAGCGAGGATCTTTTTATAAGTCCAATTATTAGGAGTTGTATTTGGAGCGCCAAGGGAGAGGGAAGAAAAATTAAGAGAAAATAAAAAATAAAATACAGGATAAAGTGGAGTAGAAGAGTGAAAAGAGGCAGAGAGAGGGGGAAATAAAAAAAACGGATTTATGGCTCCCATTGTTCCCACCCCCCATCCTTGCTTAAAAATTCAATGTTCCTTTTATATACAAAGCAAGTCAAGATATACTGTTCTTTCATACTCAACAGTCCACATTCACAACTCCTCATACATACTTCTGAACTAAGGGGTGTAGAGGGGAGTCAGGCCGCGGTATCCCACAGCAGTGGTCAAAATGAGATTTCCATATATAACTAGGTGTTACAAACAACTCACTGAGTCTATGATATAGAACAAGTTTGTATCTCTGAATATGATATTACATTCACGGCAGACCATATTTTTTCATATATGACAGCTGTATCCTCGTTTTGAATAAAAAATTGTCTCTCAGCTTTGGCCTGGAACTCTATTTGGGTTTTAATCCCTGGCCATGATGGGAGGTCTACCCTTTTCCAAAATCTCGCAATACATAATGTAAAAGTCAGTAGAATGTATATACATAAAGAGTGGATAAACCTATCTGAAGTGGGGAGTTCAAAATGAAAAAGAAATGTTTGAGACTTTAATTCAAATGTATATCCACAAATGATGGAGAGGAGAGATGATATTTTTCTCTTGTATTGATCTAATTTTCTGTATTTCCACCACATGTGGTAATAATTGCCTGGTTCAGTCAAACATCTCCAACACAAATTGTTTGAAGCCTCTAGGAATTTAGCTAATCTGATCTAGATACCATTGGTGTAAGAGTTTGAAGAATTGTTCATGAAGGTTGACACAGTGCACCGCCCCTCTAGTATTCTTCCAGGTTTTAAACCATACCTGTGTTGGGAAGGTCAAATTAATTTCATCCTCCCAGAGCAGGAAGGTATTAGGTTACTAAATTAGTTCACTAGATTCGAAGAATCTAAGAATTCTAGAGATCATTTTATTTGTAGTCCTAGACGTAATTATTTTTCCCCATGCATCTGGTTCTACTAAGGTGTTTGAAAGCAAGAAGGACTTAACTCTAAGATAATTAAAGAGTTCCCTAGATGGAAGACCAAATTTGCTACAAATAGCTGGAAAGGGGGAAATAGTTCCACAAATGTACAAATCTTCAATATATATTATTCCCTTATTAATCCATACCTTCAGGTCTAAGTTATTCACACATATAGAAACAATATACAGTGCAGCTTTCTTAGATATTTCTTTGTTAATTTTCAAGGTTTTTTTAATACGAAAAATTTAGGTCATAAGGTCTTTAATTAACGATGATTTTAAAATCGATTTTTTTGTAGTATTTGGGTATTAACCAGCACAAGAGTGCGGGATCTGTGTTACTACAATTTACCCTTTCTAAATGGCATAAATAGTAATAAATTGGCCATACAGCCACTGAATATATTCCAGTTATTCCCAGTTCATAGCCACATTTTTAGCCACTTCAACAAAAATAATTGTCGCTCTTTGGCAGGGTGGATTTGATTTAAATAATGATTTACCTAACTATTCAGTGAGAATTGGTTGTAAAGAATCATTCATGTTGGTAGTTGTATTCTTTAATATTTTCAACCAGATGAAGATTTCATATTTAGAATAACCTGTCAGATTAGTAAAACAGCTACATCAGGACTGATTTAAGTTCAATAGGTGAATCACACATATTTGGAGCACTAATAAATAGACATGTGCATTCGTTTTCGGACTAATGCATTTTTGTCCGAAAATGGCATTTTTGTCCATTCGTCCGAAAAACGAATAACGAAAATGCTAAACTAACGAAAGCCAAATTAACCAATGATTAATAAACGAAAATCATTTGTCCATTCGTCGATTCATGCTATTGCTATTCTATAAACCGAAATAGAGTCCCGATTCATATGAATAGGTCAATTGACCTATTTGTATGAATGGGGACTCTATTTCGGTTTGTAGAAAGCCAATAGTATTACATGTATTCCATAAGCCAAAAATCTATAAACCGAACGACATTCGGGTTATAGACTTTCGGTTTATAGAATACATGTAATGCTATTGCTATTCTATAAACCGAAAGTCTAAAGAATTTCTTATGATTGGGGACTCTAGTTCGGTTTATAGAAAGCCAATAGCATTAGATGTATTCCATAACCCGAAATTCTATAAACCGAACAACGTGGTAAATGCTCTGTATCTTTGAGTTCATCTTTATGTCTATAACTATTTCATTCAGTAATAGACAAATAAAAGGGTTGGGCAGGTTGTGGGTAGGGGTACTTAGCACTTGGGTCCTCTGGTGAACATTACTGATGATATTGATGGATGACAGTTTCAACCAGGCACATGTTCAAAAGTATGCCAGGCCAGGGCAGTCTTTAATATTGATTGGAACCCTGGACCCTGCCACCACATGTATAATTGCAAAATGTATACCTTCAACTTATGCAACACTGCAATACAAGCCCTCAGTGCCTGTATTACGTAAGTATACAATGATATTAGAGAGCACTTACATATGGTAAGCAGCAATTGACATTAAAATCCAGCTATTACAGTAATGATATGTGGCACTGATATTATAATTATAAAATGCATATTTAATGTTTGTTGAGATATGTTAAAGAAAATGAAACAAATGACAGAATGTTTCTTAATAAAGATGTATTAATTTAACAAATCATTTTGCTGAAGTACACATAGAAACATAGAATGTGTCAGCAGATAAGAACCATTTGGTCCATCTAGTCTGCCCAATTTTTTGGAATACTTTTATTAGTCCCCCGTTCCCGGTCTTATAACTAGGATAGCCTTGTGTCTATCCCATGCATGCTTAAACTCCTTCACTGTGTTTGCCGCTACCACTTCTGGTGGAAGGCTATTCCATACATCCACTACCCTCTCAGTAGAGTAATACTTCCTGATATTACTTTTAAATCGTTGCCCCTCTAATTTAAGACTACGTCCTCTAGTTGAATAAAGAATGGTTACTCTCTCAAACTGTAAGACACAATAGAACTCAACCATTGCACTGCATGGTATTGTTTCATTTGATAACATGTCAACATAGAATATATAGAGTGGTTACTCTCTCAAACTGTAACTTTTTTTTAGCACCACAGGTCCCTCCCACTATCTCTCATCACACTCCGTCCAGCACTACTTACACCTCCCACCTCATTACCTTGCCCTTGGACTAGGTACTAATCCCTGGTGGTCTGGTGGGCTGCAGGGTTCTGTGCTTGCCGCAAACAGCACAAATGCCTTATCATGGGGTCACATGCTGCACAGGACATTAATGAATCAGAACATTGTGCTCGGACAATGTATCATTCACAGTTTTATAAAGCAGTGAAAAATAGCTTTAAACATATAAAAAGAAAACACATTTCTGGGTTTAGTCATGTTGTTAATATAAAATAGCAACAAGTGTTCTAATACATGTTAAAACATAACCTTTATTAGTTATTAACAATCTTAACCCCTTCACGACAATTCCCATACATGTATTGGCCCGCAATGCAATACGTTGCCTTTAACATGGCACAGTCACTGCATTTAGAACCATCATTGTTTTCCTGTAAGGTTTATAATTGAGGCTATACAGGAAAGCAAAAAATAAATAATCTACCAAAGTGGCCAACTCTGGAGTTAGGCTGCCGAAATGGTAACCTCAGTCCTCCACATACACTTCTAAGGGGATTACTTCAGTTTATTTTGGAGCTATTTTGAGAGGACCTCGGGTATATCAGAAACAGCCAAATTCCTCCCAAAATGGCCCAAGCATAAATGAAATAAAATAAGTAAAATAACGTATTATATATAGATAACAATAAAGTAAATGAATATAACATAATCTAAAATATACTGTTTTTAAATTTAGACATGCTGGTTCAAATATGTATCAGTAATAACTCATCATGTAAGAAGACACCCAACAATGTTGGTATTTATACCCCATTTCCCCTCCCTTTGTATAATCTCTCTTTCATGGGGAAATCGCAATATTGAGCAGCCAAATAGTTTATTTCTCCGCAATTCAGCTTTATGCCCCAATCTGGCCTGAATTTGGGCCATCTCACGGCATACTGAGTTGACTCTACTGTCTACTAAACATAACTATGTGTTCTATATCTCACTTTGGCCTCTTCTATTCCTTTTTGCCTATTTCAGGTGATGCTCGCCTCCACCAGAAACTCCAGGAAAATTGTTGCAGTGAAGATCATCAGAAGGAGAATCAATCACGATAATTCCAGCAGCTTAATGAAAGAGAGGAGAATCCTAGCTGTGGCTAATGGGAGCCTCTTTCTTTGTCACATGCATGCTGCTTTTCAATCTGAAGTATGCAGGGGTTTATCCATAATATTCATAGCTAGGACACTAGTGATGAAAAATGTTGGCATTACAGAAGAACATCTTGTTATTCAGGTTTATAGAATTATATTTGGCGGCACATCTTACTTTTATACAGTGTGAAGCCTTTTGAAAGGCCTGGTTAGTTTTTTTTTCTTTCGTAAAATTTTTTATTACAGTTTTACAATTCAACATTTATAACATATAACATTAATTTCAATAATATTATATCTTTGTATAAAACAGACAACATTTAAAATATATCACACAACATAACATATACCAACATAACATAATACAAACCAAACCTAGCCAGAGTTTCTTTTCCCTCAATTTCCTCCAGATGAGGGAGGAATAAGTTAATAAGGTGAGAGGGTATGACTTTAGAGAGGCCTCTCCAATCTATTCATCCCTCTTCTATATCTGTCCTAACATTCGGGGTTGTCATCTTTCCCTAATTAGTTATCTATTTATTCATTTATATATTTCTCCTATACAGCCCATCCAGAATTGGCTATTCTCCATATTAAGCTGATAGGAAATCTTTTGATTTCAATCTCTTTCATGTGGAAGTTTCTATCTTCTTCCATGATCTCGCAATTAGGGCTTTAGCTGCTATTAAAATATGTGTAATAATATAAGTGTCATTTATACTGGTTTTAGGCAATCCTAGGTGCAAGAGTGCAGTTGTCGGTCCTTGTGGGTACTAAATACCACCTAACTATCAACTTATATTGGAGTTCCATAATGTTTAAACAATAAATGTTTTTTTTTATCTATGGGATGATGTTAAGCCAGTCGGCAGGCAGAATTGCCGATCCAGTATCTATTTCCCATTTATTTATTAGGTTAGCTATCTGCCTAACCATTGTCAGAACTTCTTGTTCAAAAATATCTCCCTGTATCAAATCTTTATGGTTATTTACAGGATTCAATAATTCTTTCAAACCTCTTAATTCTTAATTAGATATTTAAATATATCCCTTGGGACTAATGTCTGAAATTATTTTATTTTCTTATCTAATAATTAATATATCTGAGAAACTATTTTCTATATTGTGATCCAAGAATCTAATATCGCAGCCTCTCCATATCTTTTTACACCACATTAGTCCATATTCTGATTTAAGGTTCTCCCAAAATCTGAGAATTGTTGCAGTGATATAGTTCTTTTTCCCAGGCCTATTAATAGAGGTCTTGAATTTTTGGGGTCTGTCCACAGTAGCATATATAAATCAGGTACCCCTATTTATCTCCATGATTCCTCCCCCTCTTTATTAAACCATTTGGAGAGATGTTTAAAAAGGGCCGCATTGTGATAATTTTTTATATAACCTCATAAAAAATACTGTAGAAACCATCCTGGCCTGGTGCTTTATTATTCTTAACTTTATCAATTGCAATCTTTACTTCTATTTCTGAGATGGGTTTATTTAGATCTTGTATCTGGTCATCTACTGGCTCAGGTAATTTGCATTTTTCCAAATACTCTTGAATTTGGTTTTCTTTCTTTATTTTTTATTTTTTAATATCTGGATATGGGATGAATATACTAGAGGGTTTTCTTTTTTCTATTAACCTTGAGAAAGATATATATCCGACAGGGATGCCCCTTCTATCTTTCTAGCCCGTGTGGCCATTTTAATTAGATGTCCTCTAAAGACACACTTAAATGTGCACCAGATCTTTTCATGTGGTATCTCAGGGGTCATGTTCTCTTTAAAGAAATATTCTGTCAATTCTTTGATGTATAGTCTATTTTCTTCAGTTTCTAATCATCTATTGTTCAGTCTCCATAATGTATAGGGTTCACTATATTGTCCCTCCCCTATTTGCCAGACTAGAGCATTATGATCTGCCCATGGTATCTCTCGAATGTCCACTTTATCAATTATTTTTAATAGATTTGGGTCTGATAGACACAGATCTATTCAGGAGAACGAGTTATGGACTCTTGACCAGTGCGAAAAATCATATGTATCTGGGTGAAAAGTCAGCCATACATCATGGACGCCATTTTTCTTTATGAACATCCTAACATTTTGGGCTTGTCTCATCACCCCCTGTAATAAAGTGGCATGCCTTGGTAGTTTTTTGTCTAAACTTGGCTCTATGACCATATTGAAATCCCCTGCCCAAATTATTGAGCACTTTTTCACCTTTTCCATTCTCTCTATTACTTGCGTTAATGTTTTCATTTGTGCATTGTTTGGGGCATATATATTAACCAAAGTAAATAATTGTTGTTATATTTAAGTATCCCTATGTTATATCTTGCTTCAGGGTCATTTTCCAGATATATGGTTTTAAATTGTAAGGCACTGGTTATCAGGATTGATACTTCCTTCTTCTTTTCATTCTCCAGGGAGGCTGAAGACACAATTCTGTATCCCCTAAATTTCATTTTTTTCAATATTTGCTATTTTCCAGTGGGTCTGAGACATACATATTTTTTTTCTTTTTTGAGTAGATCAGTGAGAATTGCTCTTTAATAAGGGGAATTCAAACCCTGAATGTTTAAAGACAAAAATATAATCATTATCTAACTTGTTTCCCATCTCCACCCTCTCCCATCCCCCCCTCGATTGTATCATATCCCAGGAATACAAAAAAAAAATGTAATGTCATAAGATCAATTACAAAAACACACAACTAGGATTATCAACTGTCCCCCCCCCCCCCCCCGTCTGAGGCCTTGGCAAATATGCCTCCGCCCTTCAGTGAGTAGAACTTATTGTACATACAGTGAAAAGGAAAGTTATAAAACCTTCCAGCTTCAGGGCATGTTGCGAGATACTTATTAAGCCTTCTAATACGGTTTAAAAGTATTAAGCATTTTTCTAACTTCTATGGGCCCAGACTCTGCAAAACTAGAAAGGGCTATAGTGGAGGGTAAAATAGTAGGACCAGGGAAGAAAGCTCTATTAAGCTATTAAATCATTGTGAGAGGGGGAGAGGAAGAAGAAAAAAAGTGAAACTAAGTTACTCAATATAAGAATAATCAAAGCAAGAATACAAAATAACATTAAATAAAAAAAACATAATATTTTATCATGATATCAATATATACACTTTAATTTACATCAAGTTTTAGTTTCAGATCAACAACTCAAAGTTAGATGTCAAATTAAATATGAAGTGCAATACTCCTTTAACTATTACAAGATTCCAATGTGCTGTTCTTCAGCATATGATATTTTTGCACTCCCCGTTGCCACTAAATCACAATAATACATGGAGTATAAATACTTGAACTTTTGGCAGCATTTAATCTACCCCAATATGTGATTCATGATCACAACAGCCTCCTCTGGCTACAATATGTCTGTCTACAATCTGGTACTAAAGCCATACTCTCTTGCTTACCATATAAACACCTCATCCATACCTCCCTTCCACTAATATGGCCTCTTCCCACACCATTAACTCTATTACCTATATACTGTTAACTTGGGGGCTGTGTATCATGATTCATGCTGCTGTTTCTGTCATGTAAAATTTCCCAATTTGACATTACAGTTCCATGCATTCTTCGTGTTAGAGCACCTGGCAGGAAGAAACCTTCTATTTCATTTGCAACCCACCGGCTACCTGGAGATGAGTCGAGTTGTGTAAGTAATGGGGGGCAACGGGGAGCATCTTTTTTGTGTTGTGTTTAACCTGTTTGCAATGGTAGGATGCACTATGCTGTCCACAAAATCAGTGTGCCTTGCTGACCGTAAGACATACTTTAAAAAGATTTCTCCCATTAGAGATTGGTTGGAGAGTAATCCAATAGTAATCTCAGTTTGGGACCAAACCCCAGTGTCATTTTTCAATTGAGCTGCTCTTTTGTAATGTAAGATCCATTGCAAATATATGTGCATTAAGTGTGTATATATAATCCAGCATGAGCCTTATTGGCTCACAGATGAATATAGTAACTATTGAACTGAGGCCATTTTGTCCATTGCTGCATTTGTTTAATTATTTCAATTCGTATGAATAGAAATTACATCTATGTTCAATACATAATATAAATATGGGGAATTCAGATGATAGAGCCAAATTCCCACCGAATTTCATCTGAAAACTAACGGTAATGTCACCTAAGCTCAATAGTATAAGGTTAGGGAATTTGGATGAAAGAGAAAAATTTCATACACACCTTATACTATTGAACTAAGGCACAATTTTCATGAATGTTTGGATGACGTTCGGTCGTAAATCGATTATTTCATCCAAATTCTTATGCTATTGAACTTTGGTGAATTTTTCAATTGTATGAAATAGCAGCATTGTGAAAAATATACATAAAAAAATAAGTTACCACTAGGTTTGGCAAAACATTACGACAAAATTGTTGTATGAAACAAATTAAATACACCAGGTTTTCTGCTTTTTAAACATGTGTGCTTTTGAATTTTGGAATGGATACTGCAATACTACCCCAAAATGTGAGATAAGCAAACAAAATCAGTCTTTAAAAATTTGGAAACTTGGTTATGGTTTTTGCCCTCTAACACTCCAACAGCATGCCACACCAATATATGTGTGATATTTCTGTGATAGTTCCTGTAAATGTTTTAGAGGTTTTTCTATAGCAGCACCTGACCTGAGAAAGAAATCCTATGGCAGTGTTTGTGAAAAAAATACAGCAAAAAAAAACTACCTCTACCTAACTTTGGAAAAATGTTGTGGCAAAACTGCTATATAAATAGCTACCTCAAATGAAATCACCCAGGTTGTCTGCTTTACCAAGAATATATGCTTTGGTGGGGGCATTTTGGAATAAGTCACTGCAATACTACCCAAAATGTTACAAATAAATCTGTGAAAATTCCAAGTTTGGAAACAACAGAATGCTATTTAGAATTTGTGCCCTCTAACTCCCCAAAAGCATGGGGGCATTGGCATTTGTGAAAACATTTTGAAAAAATAAACTACCCATTACTTTGGCAAACATGTTCTGGCAAAATGGCTGCATGAAACATCTGAAAGTATTCCATATCAAATGCCATGTGCATTTAAAAAAGTTTATAGAATATTTGACACTAAAAACACAGCATAGCCTTGAAAATAGAAAACAAAACCTGCATCTTGGAAACATACGTTTAGATCTTCAGTAAGTAAGTGCCAAAACATAATGAAAACATTAAACGCGTTTAGTCTTTATCTTGTCTCACCGTTCCTGCTCTATGTTTTTTATCAACTGTCGTGAAGGACCAATACAATATTGATACATGTTTTCACCTTATGAACATCAAGCCTCTTTCTTTCGGGATGTTAAGCTGGCACTCCCTTCGTTTTTTCCTACCTGTGGTTATATGAAGTCAACCTATAGCTGGCATGACATCACCAGCATTGTTATACCACAAGAGCTGTTAGGACAGTATATAAAATTATGCTTTTTGGCCAGTTCTGGGCATATTACGTCAATACTATGGTGACTGGTGCAAGCTGCAGTTACAGTATGTACAGGAACATCTTATTATCATGGAGCAAATACATTGTGGTGTACTGAGGTAGTCCTGAATATGCATCAATTGGGCCGAATTGGGGGGGGAGGGGTGAATTCCGCTGAACTTCAGCTATTCTATGTGACCAATTATGGATCAAATTTGTCAATTTCATCCCCCACCCCTCTTGCCAAATTCGGAGTGAACATTTGTGCCTTTGTGGTATAGTGAAAACTTCAGAGTACTTGGCTGGATAATTCATAGGATTCCTTCTATTTCTGATCAAAGAAGCCCTTGTTTTGTGAAGAAATGATAGTTGGTTTAGCTACACATGGGTTCCCTCATTATTTTCCCTGGTGCTGTTTTGAAGCTTAGTTGCATATTTTTTCAGATTAATGACATGCTAGAAGAAAAACTTTTGGAGATCAATTGTCTTATTTATGGCAGAATATTATTAGAAAATTTGTGAGTGCATAAGATACACATATATATAGTCATCATTGATGTGTTGTTTTTAAACTTTTCCCACATGTGATTCTGCGCTTCTCCAACTATATACCGATTTTCTACCTAAGTACATTGAGGAGCAATAGGAGCAGGCACGTTCATTAGTGTGGGTATTATTACATTTGAAAATTGGAGTGCCATATTTTGACACTTTTTTGCTTGCTTCTTGCTTTTCATGTGCACAATTTCTTTACACAGACACTATAGCATATGTGTGAGCTGATTTGGAGTACGATGGGCGGTTATAATTGACTATTTTGCTAGTTTATGGCAGACAGTAGAGCACTGAATCATGTGTAAACATCCTGTTATTTGAGGGGTATCATTCGTGTTCGTCCAGTGCACGTGTATTGTTCTGCGTGGAATCATCTATAAGAATATTCATTTTGTCTTTATGCCTGCGGCCTGCAGCTCTGCTTCTGGCTTATTTTGCTTTATTTATTAATATTCGCAGAGTACTGTTGCATTCAAAATGTTTTCTTTTCCACTGAATGCTATTTATTATACACTTTAGTTAGATTTTTCTGCGGTTTTTTTTACATTTTCTTGCTAATATGCATTCATAAATCTCTGCTGCTATGTTACCTCTTTTCTCGATTAGGTTTTATGCTGCAGAGATGGTTTGCGGCCTCCAGTTCCTGCACGCCCACGGGATCGTTCATCGGTCAGTAAAGTAGTGTTTTCTATAGGTCTCCTCTAGTTCTTTGTTAAGATCTATGCATGTTGCATGGTAGTGTCCCTACTCCTCACAACCTTCTTACATTGACATAATGTACTCTCAACCTACTCATCCAGAGATCTGAAACCGGAGAATATTGTCCTGGACAGCGAGGGACATGTGCGCATCATCGATTTCGGACTTGCTGAGGAAGGGATGTTCGACGGTGGAACAACAAGCGACATGGCAGGAACATTTCGATACATGGCTCCTGAGGTGAGAACTAAGTATAACATTTACAGCCGTAATATGTATCATAACAATAATTAACTCTGGCATATTACAGCTAAGCTGTGTCTATACACTGATTGATAACACTATCTAGTGAGGGATTCCCAAACCATGTTACAGATGTACTTGTAGAAGGTGTAACTTGTAGTTCTTGATGATTACATATAATGCAGCCTCCTTCATCTGCAACTTCTCAATCTTATTATAGCCCTCTGCTGCCTTCTTTGTCACTCTCTCTTTGGTCTAGTGTCCTCCACCCATCCTGACATGGGTCTAGCTCACTCTTCTCCTGCTTTCGTTCTCATAGAAATATATTTATGAACAACAACAATTAACAGAGAATTGAAGATTGAAGATACCACATGATTTAGAGTTCTAATTTACAGTGTTTTATGATTATGCAATAATTATATTAATTCTTATATATTCTCTTTACCAGATCTTGCTAAAAAAACCTTATTCGACACCGGTTGATTGGTGGTCCTTTGGCATTATCCTGCACCAGTTGTCAACGGGCAGATATCCCTTTTTTAATGGATACCGGGTGCAGGAAGTCTTTAAATCAATAATTAAGGACAGGCCCAAATTCCCCAAGTGCATTGGTGGTGATGTCAAACACATCTTAAAAAAAGTGAGTATGAAAAGTATATAGTTAGAAGACCATTTAAACTGTATACCATCTATATTGTAAAAAGAGAAATCAGTAAGTTTTGGGCACCTTCTCAACTAAAATGTTGACACTCAAGTCAAGGGGTCGGTGTGGGCTCGCATTTGAAGTGCTCAGCTACACTCACCTTCTTAACATATACAAAGAAGGAAGGGTATAAGCAAAGAGGGAGATGGTGATGGCTGGTTGGTGCAGGCGTCAGCAGCAGAGCGGGGCTTTGGTCCATGATGTCGATGCCCCCTTCTCTGCCTCTAGTGAGTGGTGTGTGTTTGGAGGGTGCGGCCTGTGATTTCTTGTTTGATATCACTCCGAACAGCCCATATAAAAGCCCCAGACTGCTCTAATGCTGGTGCTCGGTTATTGATCCATCCTGCTACTGACCAGTTGTCCCTTACTGTGCTTTTGACCTCTCCTCTGCCTGCTCCATACCCTGGTGACCTGGATTGTTTTGACCATGCTATTTTCCTATTTCCTATCATTGTGACCCGGACTGCCTATTGACCACTCCTTTGCCAGCCTCCTACCATTGCTACCCAGACTGCCTACTGACCACTCCTTTGCCAGCCTCCTACCATTGTGACCAGAACTGCCTATAAACTACTCCTTGTCTACCTCATATCATTGTGACCCGATTGCCTATTGACCTCTCCTTTGCCTGCCTCATACCTTTGTGACCTCGGATTGCCTTATTACTACGTTTTGTATGTTGCCTCACCTTGTGACCCTGGATTGTCTTGTGGACTACTCTGTATCTGCAGTGTGCCCCTGCGTACTCAGTTCTGTTCCTGACCATTCAGCGTGCGCTACTGTTGATCTCCTGTGAGTACTACAGTCTGTTATCCTGTGTACTTGCCTGCATTACGAACACCTATCCATTGGACCCCCATATTGGGGCATTACAGGATGCTTTTTGTTTTGCTTCTCTTCTCCTATTTTAGGTGCCCGACCATTTGTGCTCTGTCCTCAGTTTCCTTCAAGCTTGCTGTCTATGCAATCCTGTTACAGTTAATTCCTGTGTGTCTTTTAGTGTCTGTCCTTTGGATTCTGTTATTATTTTAGGCATGTTTTAGAGTTAGGGACTTGCCAGTTGGTGGTGGTACCTCGATGTGGTTGGAAAGCTTATCATCATCATTTGGTCAAGTAGAGTTGTAGGCTTGTCCCTGTATCCATGTTTGGTTGTATGTTCTCTTGTGTTCCTTCTATTTAGCCCTGGCCTCTCGTAGTTATATATGTCTGTGTGTGCTTTTAAGTTTTGTTATCATGTCCTTTGCCTGTGCCCTCTCTGTTGCTATGTTATTATTTTTAACCCCATTGACCTGAATTGTTTATCCTTAATTTGGTATTTACTCTTCCCTGGTCATGTTTGCTTGCGTCCTGCTACAGTCTCTCCTTGACCCTGTCTTAGTTTGGTTTCCGCTATCACTCACTGCTCTTCTCGCTTGTCCTGTCAGAGTTATTTTGTGCCTGCTTCAGGATGTCTGCCGGGTTTCTTTAGCTCCTAGTCTTAGCTTTACTGGATACAGAAGTTGATTCCACTGGGCCTTTGGTATGTGAAGGAACCTCTTGCTTGTCTATGGAAACAGATTAGAACCCTTAACTATGTGGATTGGGCTGCTTCAGTGCTGACATCAGCAGATCGCAGGTCCTGATATGTACAGCCAGAGGTGAGGGCTGTGTAGTGGCTATCTTGGACTAATTACCTAGATTGAGTTGATTGAGTTCTGGATGACAAGCTGACATGTCGCAAGTCTCTTCTGTTGTATTAAGATCCCCATCCTTCTAGATATGCTCTCTACTATAGGTAAACACCTTAGGGTGTAATGCACAGGCTTTATTTTCATAGCAGTTTGTATGCAACATATCGATATATTTGCAGGCACTATAATGCACCATTATACAGGAGTAATTTTCACATGGGTTTAATGCATTTGTTTACGCTGTATACATGATTCTGTAGTATATTGTTTACGCTGTATACATGATTCTGCAGTATATTGTTTACGTTGTATACATGTTTCTGCAGTATACTCCAAATCCCAGTTTATTGATCCATCTCTTTTCCCACTACCTTTATTTTATTACACTCATTTAAACCATCTCCTCCCGCACTTTATTAATTTCTCTTTCTTTATTTTCTCTTCGCCTCACCCTTTCTATTTCTTCTTCTCTTCTTTTCTTTTTTTTTAAACTTTCTTATCACAACCTTTCCACATGGACGAGCTTTATGCCTGCAATTACAACTTTGCTGACGTTATTGCTGATAGTTGAACCGTACTCTGTTACCCATATTACACTGATTGGTGTAAAGTTTTTATTTCTTTATGTATTTATCATTGAAAATGGCACAGGGCATCAGTACCTTTCATCACTGGATTGGTTTAACTAATTGCAGATCCACACCTATTAGACAGGCATAAAACTTCATAGCCATTCCATATGTCATTAGGGGTCCTGTTTAAAACAGTTTTTAGTGTATTTAAATAGAAGAAATAATGTGGTTGTTCTTTTCAGCTTCTTAGGAAAGATCCAGACCACCGCCTTGGGGTGCAAGGGAACATCAGAGAGCACCCATTCTTTCAAGACATCAACTGGGTGGAATTGGAAGATGGAAAACTGGAACCTCCTTTTAAACCCAGTGTAGTAAGTACATGCTACTATATATGCTGCAAGATATTAAATAGCATTGTTTCTTTATTAGAATAATTAGTATCAGTGCTGAATTCATATATTCAAAAGCCCAATGGTATCATCCTCCTTTAGGGCTAGTACCTCATTATCCCAGGTTGCATCTCCAGGTACTTTGATCTATGCACATGTATTTTACTGGTTCATGGAACTGATAATCTACATCCCATCCCAAATCTCTCATGATCCTCTCTTTTTGGGAGCATTGTGGAGGATAATGGCCCTGAGTCCTCCAATGACAAATAATTATTGTAACGGGACGGCTACCCAAGGCGGTAGCACCTTCATCCGTTGTAGGAAATCATCTTCTTGGCCCTGATTAAAGTTCAGCATCCACCCAGCAAGTCTTTCTGGAACCTTGCTCTTTGTACCCAAATAGCAGACTGGACCACTAGCAGTTAGGTACAATAAGAATGAACAATATTTATTTGTCAAACAGCATAGACTTATATGCACACAGATATGACATCAACTAGGGGAGAGGCACAGGGAACTAATTATAACATGTAAGCATATAACAATAGAAAACCTAACATAAAACAGGTAATTTAATACAGGACAACGTTACATAAAATAAACATGTCATCTTTAGATCCAGACCTCCAGACTACAAGGGACAATAGATGGTTCAGAGGATAGTAAACATTTAGTGATTGGATATACACATTTCAACACTAACATTTAATGACATGTCTTAACCTGGGGGAAATACAATGAATAGAGCAAAGGCTTGGTTCCAAGGTCCACATCCTGGCTGACATCCTGAGTGAGCTTGTGTTGAAGACCACCTGTATTGAAGCAGTGTGTCACTGATGGCCCCAAAGTCTGTATCCCCAAATATAGCATATCCAAAGAAAGGGTCCGTAGTCCACAGGGAGGTGTTTGGACATCAGGACCCTCCAAGAACCCCAGTCACGCAGACTGTCATGATTCACTTGACAATTATAATGTATTATTGTATATCCAGTGCATTTCTTGGATAAGTGCTGGAAACTGGGCCCACTGGATGGAAAGAAAAAAAATTGATATATTAGAGAGTGATCCAGAAGTTGTGGAGATGTACATGAAAGGCATTGGAAAGTGGTACGTGACATTATGTCCCCCTTATCCATTCAGTGACAAAGGCGGTGTCTGAAGGCCTGTTTGAGAGGTTCATTCCTCTCAAACGGCATAGTCCTTAAACAGCACCACTTTGGTTTGCTTACTCGAAGGCCTTGAAGTATCTGTGGCCATTTTAGAGGTGCATTCATCTCAAACTGCATAGTCCTTCACCAGCACCAATTTGGTTTGATTACTCTTTGGAACTATTCATTTAATTTAATTTAGCAATGGGACAGTTTCTGATACAATTTGCCGTGAGAAAAACAAAACAGGCATAGCAACTGCGACCAGGCCTGCCACTCCAGGAGCCTGGGTGACCCCTGCTGCTGCCTCCTTAAAATCGACTAACTGCAGGTGACACTCATTGAGTTCGAACCCTACAAAACATGGAGTGTCAACTGGATGTGTGTGTATCCTTCCACCCTCAAATGATGACATTAGCATGCCACCTTGTGATCGCACACTAAGCACAGGAGGATGCCAGCATCATCAATCGGGATTAATGTGTGCTCATCCACTTTGACATTTGTCTTGCCTGAACAATCAGTCCCCTTCAGTTATGATGTCTCTTGGACTCTTTGCCAAAAAATATGTAAATTATATGTATTTGCCTAGCTGAAAGTGAACACAAGTTTTGCAAATAAAAGTTTTACTATAAAATGGATTACATACACACTTTCTTTTTCATTTTGTTATTATATGAAATTTGTATTTGCTTCTTTGCTGAAATCAGTTAATGTTCTCTCTTTTTTAGCCACCAGATGATGATGTGATGGGGTGCCTTACAAAGCCTGCATCCTGGAAGAAAGACATAAAATGCAAAGAAAAGGACCACCAATTAATCCCGGACTTTTCCTTTCAAGACCCAAATTGGTGTCTTGAATTTCAATAATTTTAAAAATATATAAAAACATAAAAATATAATAATTATAATAATAATAATTAATTATATTAATTATAAATATAGATAAGTAGATAACTAGGATAAGTAGTTGCATTACATGCATCACATTAGACTAGATCTTAATGGCAGTGTAAGATACTTTAAAAGGAAATACATACATAATTGAACTTTTTCTGGGCTTGGAGAGAGAGGGTAACATATTGCACACCACTTGGTAGCTAGGCATCTTATTCATTAAAGGATTACTAAAATAAGGGATCATTCATTGAATGTCCTAACGGTTTGACAGCAATATCCTGTTTTTCTTCTTAAAGTGTTGATTTCTAGGTATTTGGTGCGGCTCAGTATGTCTCCTTAACCCATTTTTTTGAGGACATCTCTTATCTTTCTCTCTTACGAGTTCTTTTCTCGGTTCTAGAGCTATTGCATCTAATTTTAAGCATAATGCAATTTGGTCTTCTAAACCTTAAGAAAGGTCATGATAAGTCAACGCATCCTTGAACTATCATGATCTTTCTAAGACCACATCCTTGACCACAAAATCTCTTTTTCCTGGCTCTATATTCTTGCGATAACCAATTTAGTAGCTAAAAACATCTGGTTAAACAATTCTATTCTTTCTTTGCTTTTGTTTTCTAAATTTAGGAGTAACATGGCAGTTTGTGGAATGCAAGGGAGACTTATTCCCAAGATTTCATTAATTACCTTAAAGACTTGTTTCCAACAGTTTATTACCTTTTCACATTTCCACCATATGTGGTACATCTTGCCCTGGTTTTTTTCACAGCTCCAACAGACATTTTGTATGTTGTGTATCTTTTGTAACTTTTGAGGAACCATATACCACATATTTATGATCTTAAACTGTATTTCATGCAGTGTGTCACCTTTGTTGTGTTAATCCAGGCTTGCGCCCAAGTGTCATCCATAATAATCATTCTAATCCTTCTTGCCCAGCTGTCTCTGACTTTGGGAACACCCTGTGCTTCAAGATCCTCCATCGCTTCCACACATTTATTCAGTATTCTATTTTTAGCTTTTAAATCAAATAAAGAGTTCCATCTTGGACTATTACCATTAGCTATCGATCCACAGTTGTCTTTCAAGTAATGTTTCAGGCGCGTGTATGTACATTCATGCTTAGCCGCTATGCCATATTCGTCTACTAGTTGATTAAAGGATTTCGTATTGCAATCTTCTACTAGATAAAGAATCCTCCCAATTCCCCTTTCGGTCCATTCTCTAAGATCTATCTCCTGTATGTATGTAATTCTAATGCCTCTATGCTTCTATTGGGGCTATCTCCAGTATTTTCCTGGTGACAATAAATTTATTTTTGCATTTTGCCCAAAAACCCATAAGATGTTTTATTATATCAGTAGCCATTTTTTCCGCTACTTTTTTTTTCTTTTCTGCTGAAAAACACAAATGCTGAAGACAAACAACCGTCTTTTACTTTCAATCATTCCTTTTCTAGATTGCTAGTAATTCATTCTAGAAGTCTCCTGTACATTTTCCGCGTCATCTCTCTATATAGTCCTGCATTGCTATTTGTATACCTCGTTATTCAGTGGGCTGAGGCAAATCAGAGAAAAGATACAAAACCATCTTTTTATTGATTGTTTCTGAATAAGTTGTGACTTGAGGTATATTTGCATGGTATGTAAATCCATGATCCACTTCTCATCTCTATGGTATTTAGGGAGCGTTATCTTCTGGTTTGGATTCACCTGTCTTTCTTGGCTATGAATCTCTGATCTCTATATTTATTTTCCTATTAGGATCTTTTAAGGATGAATCTTGTGTTATTCCTCATTGGGCAAGTTAAGTGTACATAAGACTCTAGTGAATAAGATAGCAAGCAGTGCTGTAGAATTACAGGCTGTTCAGTTGCCAAATACTAGCTTTTTAATGTGAAACCCCTCTTGAACTATGTTCGCTCTAAGCGATTGTTGAATGACAACTTCAGCACAGAAAAAGTTTAAAATGTTATCTATTTCCATATCCCATAAGGAAATCAGTAAAATAGTTAGAATTTTCCTAAATTAGAATTATTTGTTATAATATTAGGCTAACAACAGTATGGCCATATAATGTGACTAAATCCCCATTGTTTAACTTCAGTTAGATGTTTTAAACAGCAGTTTTTAAACCCATTGCTTGTGTTGTGTGGATATGCCCTGATTCCCATCTATATTGTGTATAATGACTACATAAATCAGGCACCACAATAAAAGCGTCCCTTCACCACACACAGGTATCTCATTATAGGTGTCCAAAGAGGACTTTTAATAAAAGGAGAGTCTCAGACTGACTCAGGCCCCAGGTAAAAAGTAAGGTTAGGTTAGGTTAGGTTAGGGCCTCGCCTAAAGTGGGGTACTTTGACGTAGTGGCGAGCTAAGCAGGATATGGCCATATAAATTGTTTTTTGAATTGTGGTTGTCAGTGAAGGTGATTAAGGCAAGCAATCATCTGTATCTTGTTGCCTAATTGACAAGTGACCCTCAAATAATCTACCATTAATAATGATAAACTTCAACAACTTGACTAACTTTCCAGTTCAGTCTGTTTATTTCTGTAGATCACTTGCAGTTCACTTGTTTTAATTGTGGATTGGTACTCTCATAGTTTATTTATATTAAGAGACTCCTTCTTTAAATCACCTTGATCATACTCATATCCGTTGTTTAAATACAACTTTTTGAAGTTTTTGATTTATACTATTTGATTTATAATATAATCTCTGATGTTTTAGGTTTATTGTTAGTTATCGTGGATAACAATGTTTTTAAAACAGGAAGGGGTTATGGTGGGTGAATAGTAAAGGTCAATGAATGCAAAGGAGTTACAAAGAAGTGTGCTACACTCTTTTGTTAAATTAAATAATTTGTTTCATTTGCCATGATAAGCAATGTGTGCAATAATAATAAACATTCACTTAAATGAGTCTATCAAAACAAATAAATAAATAACATAACCCCTTCACGACAATGCCTTACATGGATGAGCTCCCAATGTAAGGGTTGCATTTAAAATAGCACATTCGCGGCATTTTTCCCCCTGATTTGTGCTATTTTAATCCTTCCTGGAAGCTTCCTGAATGAATGTTATCAAGCAAAGTCAAAAATATGGATTTTATTCCGAAAAACTGACAATGTTTCTACCCGATGGGTCTTTCTCAAGCCAACTTTAGAAAGATCCATCGGGTCGAAACGTTGCCAGTTTTTCAGAGTAAAATCCATTTCACCTCGACAGTGCTGAGCCTCCTATTTTTATTTATAATTTGGAGGACTGGTATAGATTCTCTCTCGTGCACTGTACCATTCTGCTGCTGCCTTTACCACATTTATTGAGTGTCCTTTTTCAAAAAATACTATTTGTTTTTTTTTTTCCCTACAGTTGTCCTTTAAAATCTGCATAGACCATAAAAGTCCAGCTACTGTTCCAACACCTAAGCCTCTGTTGGGGGAATTTGGGCAATATGTAGATTCAAGTTTATATGTCTTTGGAATTGGCAGGGTGAAAGGTAAGTAGCCAATTAGAGTGAAACACATCAATAAACAATTTTTGATAATCAAATTATAATGCTAATATATATTCATAAACCGAAAACTTTTCTGTAAGATTAATATTAGTATACTCGTTAAAATCAAACTTATTGAGAGGTTAAAAGGTCACTATTTGATTTATAATATAATCTCTGATGTATTAGGTACATTGTTACTTATAGTGGATGACAATAGTTGTATATATTTCACTGACTAGCAGCACTGTTATCTAGTGCCTGATGGAACTGCTTTTTGCTGATAACTTGCTCCTGAATGTGTAGAGTTATGGAGGGTTCGCACATTAAATCCACCACCGTATCACCATGGCCATCTCAAAGACAAGTTAAGCTCATGAATGAAAGTGGCACTGTTATAAATATTATATGTACAGTAATTAATATGCCACACAGCAGTTTAAATGACAAGAGTATTAAACATATCCAGTCCCAGGGACACTCACTAAATTATATGATATTGCACTAGTTGAGTGACTGTCACAACCCAATGTCATTGAGGAGCCTCGTGCTTGGCATGATGTGAGGTATGATTGCATTCCATGATGCAAAGCTCAGGACTAAATTGTAACACAGACTGGGCTGGTTTGCACCACAGACTGAAACCGGCAAAGACAGGGCCAGGCAGTCACCTGAGGCTGGGCAGGTGCTGCTCACTGGGTGGATACTCACACAGAATAGGTTGGTAGCTCTATATTTGATTTGGACACAAAGCTGTGTAGCACCCCACCCAGGGGGCCTTTGTGTGGACCCACCAATATTGGGGTACTTAGAAAATGGTGGTGGGCTAAGCACTTCAGCATAACACTGTATTAAATATGGTGGTTTAGAGTTATCCTCCCCCATTTCCTTGTTTCTATATTTATTTAAATAATCTGGAGTATCTGTCACATAAATGTCTGATAAAGGTCTTCATCTTATAACAAGTGCTGCCCAAATTTTACAAAGTCTATACAATCATAGAGAGCATTTCAGGTTTAATTAAACTAGGTTTTTTTTACATTTGTTTTACCTTAAACCTATTCTGTCTAACAAGTACATTTCTTACATAATAGGAGACCATGAGAAGAGATGGAAGCACCAAAGGTTCTTTCTAGCGGTTCCAAGAGGAGGCATGCTGTTAAATTAAGTCACATCCATAGCCCCCAGCAGACAAATTCCATTTGTATGCAGTAGGGGCACCATAGACCGCGTCTACAGTGCACACTTACAAATAAATCTTTTCTATTATGTTGTGAAATAAAAGGTTGAAAAAACTGAAAAGAAGTGATTATTTTATACAATATTGAAGATATGTCCATAATATATATATAATAATATTAAGCCACTGTACTTAAAGTTATTAAAGACAGCAGTCATTACCGTGTTTGTTGACAGATATTGTGTAATGAACTGAAAGTATTTAAAGTATATGTACACCATTCTGTCATCTGCATTATACACTAATCAAATTATTTTGGATTATACCCCGTAATGTGTGCCGAGGCGGTATTGACACAGGACGGACCTAGTCGGTCCTGTGTCAAAACGAGCACTGGAAGCAGAGTTTTTCCGCTTTCAGTGCTCAAGCGGCATTGTAACGATGCTTCCGTGTGGAAGCATCATACAATACTAAAAAAAATGCATGTCGGCATTTCAATAGCTCCGGAGAGCGATAGAAATGCCGGTTTTAAAGTGCCTTTAAAACGCGGGCATTTCAAAAACTAGCATAGGAAGCAAATTTTTCGCTTCCTATGCTCAGAACGTGTTTCTGATTGTCTCGCAAGTCGAGGCAATCAGTAACACAAAAAAAAAAAATGCACGATGCACGAAGGGCAAGAGCACAGGAGGCAATCAGCAGGCACACTGACATGCAGTGGGAATGCTCTGCTGAGCATCCCCACTGACTGGTCAGATCAATATTAACCCTATATTGATCTGACCAGTTATGATCTGCCTCCCTCTTCTCACATTTTTTTTAGTGAGGGAGAGAGACAGATCAAAGTTATAAAAGTAAGTAAAAGTAAAAAAAAAAACAATAAATACACAACACACGAATAATAAAACATAAAAAAAAAATTATTAAAGCAATTCTATGCGTTTAACCCCTTCCCTGCCACTGATCTTGCGTAAGCAGTGATCGTGCACATCAGCGCATTTATTTTTGCTGTTTGTGCATTTTTTAGGGGTTAATTTTTTTTGTACTGAAATTTATTACAGTACTACAAAGGCTCTTCTAAGAGTTATTAACCCCTTCTTTGCCGTCGATCACTGCTTACGCAATGATATTGACGCCAAAGCAATTTTTATCTGTCTACATATTTTATTTTATTTTTTACACATACCCGCTAGGGGATTACATGTAAAGTAAAAATATTTGAGTTTTTTTTTTAAAGCTGCCTGAGCGCATAGTGATCAGTAACAGCGAATTAGTGGCAAAGGCAGTTTGGTGATTTCTCACCATTTGCCCTGGTCAGATCAAAATTGGTCGGATCAATATTCACAAATATTGATCTGCCTCCCTCTCCTCACTTACATTTTTGTGACGGAAAGAGAAAGATCAGTATTAGTGATATAAAATAACATTATAAAATTGGCAGGTTTTATGAAAGTCTTTCACTGTGTATTAACCCCTTCCCTGCCATTCATCACTGTATAAGCAGTAATCTTGCACAGCAACAGTATGTTTTGCTGTCTGCACTGTTTTATGGATTAATTTCTTTGTACTGTAAAGTATTACAGTACTAGATAGGCTCTTCTAAGAGCTATTAACCCCTTCTTTGCTCGAGATCACTGCTTACGCACTGATTCTAGCCAAAAAACAAACCAACAAACCTATGCATGGGTGGTATCCCTGTACTCGGGAGATGTTTCTGAACACATATTGGGTTGTTGTTTGGCAATGACATATACCAGAATCTGTGAATTCATGCCTGAAGTAAAATGTATGTGGAAAAAAAACTCCCAAAAAAATACTACCACAAACTTTTACAAAGGCTGGTGGTAGAATTAGTACCTATGCAGTATTAAAATACCACCATTTTAAATACCCTAGGATGTCTAGTTTTCCAAAATATATGGTTTTATGGGGTAAAATACTTTGACAGTCTTCAAAAGTGGCCCAAATGGAACATGGGCGCAGGCTGACTACATGTCAAAATTCCAAGTTGGAAATGCACCCCCCTAAACGTTGCCTTTTAGCCCCTAAACAACCCAACAAACCTATGCACTCAGAAGATGTTTCTGAACACATATTGGGGTGTTGTTTTACACTGACACATAACAGGATCTGTGAATTCATGCTCGAAGTACAATGTATGTGGAAACAAAACATTAAAACATTACTAACCTAAAATTTGACAAAGGCTGGTGGTAGAATTAGTGCATGGAAAGTGTTAAAATACTATCATTTGAAATACCCTAGGGTGTCTAGTTTGCTAAAATGTATGCGCACCTCTCAAATGTGGCCTTTTAACCCCCAAATAATCTAACTAACCTACACATGGGTGGTAACCCTGTACTCAGGAGATGTTGCTGAACACATATTAAGGTGTTGTTTGGCACTGACACATAATAGGATCTGTGAATTCATGCCCGAAGTACAATGAATGTGAAAAAAAATTACTATCCACAACATTGACATAGGCTGGTGGTAGAATTAGTACATGGAAAGTGTTAAAATACTACCATTTGAAATACCCTAGGGTGTATAGTTTTAAAAGATATATGGCTTTGTGGGGTAGAATACACTTTCTGGCTTCAACTATTTCCCAAATTGGACAATGGCACAAGTTTTCTGCATGTCAGAATTCCAAGTTGGAAAACCAAAATGTGCACCCCCTAAATGTGGCCTTTTAGCCCCAAAACAAACAAACAAACCTATGCATGGGTGGTATCCCTGTACTCAGGAGATGTTGCTGAACACATATTGAGGTGTTATTTGGAAATACACCTTCACATTTTAAGGTAATGTTTACCTAAATTGCAATCTATGTGAAAAATTAAAAAAAAAGATTTTTTCCTGCAAACTTTGGCAAAGATTGGTGGTAAAATGGCTACATGAAATGTGTCAAAATACCCCAAGTTAAATGCCCTGAGTGGTCTAGTTTTCAAAAATATGTTGGGGGTCATTTATGAATTTAGTACAGAAATCAGTGTTACAATGTCACTATCGCTGATTTTGAAAAAAAGGATTTTAAAATAGCTTTGCACTACTTATAGTTCTGGCCCTGTAACATGAATAAAAAAAGCACAAAAACATAAAACATGGGCTATTTCTGAACTCAGGACTTATATTAGAAACTATATAGTAGTGTTTTTTTGTTGTCTCTTGTACATGAATATACGATTTTTCAAATAAAAGTAATAAAAACAATTTTGGAAATTGTTTTGCCATATTTTATTATTTTTTTTACATCAAATTATATGCTATTATCAAAATAATGGTATCAAAATAAAGCCCTTCTTATAACGATAAAAACGATATATTGTTTGTGCGGGTACACTTAATGAGACAGAAATTAATTACAGCAAAACACAAACACCTCAGAAATGTTAAAACAGCCCATGTCACCAAGCGTCAGACAAGCCAAAAAAGTCATGTCACTAAGGGGTTAAATACTTTAAAGCTGTTGTTATTTTGTCCCAGCTTTCAACCAAATTCTAGTGATCTTAGTGGAAAGAACATAAAATACAAGTTGCAAACCTCATATATGTGAGTAAATGAAGAGATATACAAATATTGACATGTTAGTACATACATGTGTTTATATAATTATGTGCTTTAATGTACAAGCCAAAAAAGTCATGTCACTAAGGGGATACACTAAAGCACACCATCACCATAACATACGCATGTAAATAAATGCAGGTACAAATAATACAAAAGGATATGATATGTCACCTTACAGTTTCTGAAAACTTTGTGTCACCTGTAATGTTACTACAGAAATCTTTGCAAGAGGCGGATATACTCACACACCTTAGTATCAGAGCATTTAATCCCTTGCTGACATTGGACTGACTAGGTCCGCCCTGTCTGGCAAAGCGTTGCCGACATTGGCTGACCTAGTCCATCCTGCGGTTAAATGAGCAGTGTCTGCTATCACAGACCACAACAGAGTGATTCACAGGCACCATATTGGTGCTGCTGCCCTCTTGTGGGTAAAGCGTCGGAAGTGAAAATAAATTCACTTCCGTCTCTCTGATGTTGTTGCTAGACATCCCCTAGAGCCAGTCAGCAGCATTGCAATGTAAAAAAGCTAAAAATCTAGGGTTAGTGTTAGAATAATGTTTAGAGTCACAATTAAATTAGGGTTAGCATATTGGTTAGGATTAGTGTTGAGCGAACCCGAACCGCAAAGTTCGGGTTCATACCGAACACTATGATTTTTGGACCCCGGAACCGAACACGGACATACCACTGTATGTCTGGGTTGGAGTTCAGGGTTCGGTGATTAATAGCTGTCCAGTCATTAGTAAAATACCCCCCCCCCCCCCGCCCTTGTCTCCACCCATTGTGGGGACCCTAATAAGAATTGGGGGACCTAGTGTTTCCCCCCGGTTCCCACCAATGGCCGGCAGGTGGGGACCCTAATAAGAATGAGGGGGGGGGACCTAGTGTGCCGGCATGTGGGGACCCTATATAGAATGAGGGGTTGGACCTAGCACTATGCCGAACACTATGCCTGTGGGTGGGAACCCTAAAAAGAATGAGGGGGGGACCTAGTGTCACCCCCCGGTCCCCACCCATGGCCGGCAGGCGGGACCCTAATAAGAATGAGTGGGGGGACCTAGTGTGCCGGCAGGTGGGGACCCTATAAATAATGAGGGGTTGGACCTAGTGTGTCCCTCCCGGTCCCCAACCATGGCCGGCGGGTGGGGACACTATAAAGAATGAGGGGGGGGACCTAGTGTCCCCCCCGGTCCCCACCCATGGCATGTGGGTGGGGACCCTAATAAGAATGAGGGGGGACCTAGTGTCCGCCCCGGTCTCCACCCATGGCCGGCAGGCGGGGACCCTAATAAGAATGAGGGGGGGGGGACCTAGTGTGCCGGCAGGTGGGGACCCTATAAATAATGATGGGTTGGACCTAGTGTGTCCCTCCTGGTCCCCACCCATGGCCAGCGGGTGGGGACCATTAAAATAATGAGGGGGGACCCAGTGTCCCCCCCGGTCCCCACCCATGGCATGTGGGTGGGGACCCTAATAAGAATGAGGGGGGACCTAGTGTCCGCCCCGGTCCCCACACATGAACGGCAGGTGGGGATCACAAATAAAGTGACTAGGGGTGCCCAGCCCCTAGTCACTTACCCCCACGAATAAAAAAATTCCTATCTACCCCCTCACCCTAATAATAGTGAGGGGCTGGGCAATAAGCTAACCTGTAAAAAAAAAACTATTTTATACTTACCATTTGAGGTCTTCTTTCTTCATTCTTCTTTTTTCTTTCTTCAGCCCCAAAAAAGGCCAAATAAAAAACCATAAGACGCCAAAAGTTTGTGTCCCCATTGACTTCCATGGGCTTCGGGTTCGGGGTCAAGTTCGGGGTCAAGTTCGAGCACGGACCCGGAAATTTTTTCGAACCTGCCGAACCTGAACATCCAGGTGTTCGCTCAACTCTAGTTAGGAATAAAATTAAATACAAATTGGAATAAATTAAGGGATATCATAACCGTTAGAGTTAGGGTTCAATTTAGGGTCAGGGTTAAATTTAGGATTCAGGTTGGGGTCAAAAGGTCACAGTATGTGAAAACCCCCTACGATTATTGGTTATTGCCCTATAACTCACAAAAAAACTGAAGAAAAACATTTAGAAACTATTTAGACTGGGCCTTTTTAATTGATTGTATTTGTGTAATCATTTTTTAGCTCTAAGTTAGAAAATGTTGTTTTTTTTTCATCATAATTTATGATTTTTGTGTAGTAAATTATAAGATATGATGAGTATAATGGTATCTAACGAAAGCTCTTCTTACGTGAGCGAAAAAGGGGGTGGGTGCACCAATTCCCAAGAACAGACAGCACTAAAATAGTCTGTCCTGTAGGATAGTACCGACTCGGGAGGGCAACTACATTTTTTGCCTGCTTACACAGAGGCATTGGGGGGAGGGACGGAGCATTCCGTACCTTTCAAAAAATAAAATGCTGTTCCCGATCGCGCGCCATATTCAGTAGTCGTCAGGTCAGGGGTAACGTGACCTTTTCAGCTCCTAGACTGCTAAGACGTGCGGGAGCGCCAGTGAGAGTCAGCAGCATGACAGACAATGTGCCAATACATGGTAAGGTATTTATACAGCCATACAAGAGAGCTATAAGGTAGGAAATGGGGTTAGTTGTCTAAATGTCTAAATGTGTACAAAATCTGCACCTATATAATTTTATTTAATTGATTCATGAAGACACTTTAGTCATTTTAATTCACATACAGAGCTTTCTACAAGATAGCAGTCTCCCTTACACAATACCATTACATATTATATAAGTGCTGCTTTGATTTTAGCTCTTGATGATTATTGTTTATATATTAACTCCATGGATGCCATCTTGAAAGATGTAACTTAAAACCTCAGCTGTGTTTGGATTCCCTTGCCTTGAACTGACTCAGGTAGCAATTTTTAATGGCCAAAATATGGCTCCTGGATGATGACCCTTTTTAGATTCTTTTTTCCCCTCACTTTGCTGTATTTATGTGATATTTGATTAAATCACCCGATTACCAGTGGTGTATCTTGGTTTTGTGCTGCTAGGCAGACAAATTTTGGGCACCCCCCCTACCCACTATGTACACCCACGACATGACCCATAACCCATGTTGCACACCAAGGACATGCCCCATCACCCCATTTACATGCCTCTATCACCTCATTACATACACATTGCCATTATTATTTGCCCATAATATTCCCCAGCTAATTTGCCCAATAATATGCCAGTAACATTTGCCATTAATATGCCCCTGCCAATGTGTCCAATAATATTCAAGTATTATTTGCCATTAATAAGTCACAGCCAATTTCCCCAATACTATGCCAGTATTTGCCATTTAATCAGCCCCTACCAAGTTGCGTAACATTATGCCAGTATAATTTGCCATTAATATTCCCAGCCAATTTGTCCAATAATATGCCAGTGTTATTCTGCCAATCACCGGTAGTATGCCCCAGCCAATTTGCCCATTATTAAGCCAGTATTATTTGCCATTTAATATTCCCCTGCCAATTTGCCCAATAATATGTTAGTGTTATTTGCCATTAATAAGCCCCAGCCAATTTGCCCAATAATATGCCAGTGTTATTTGCCATTTAATATGCCCCTGCTAATTTGCCCAATCATATGCCAGTTTTTTTTGCCATGTTATATCCTGCAGCCAATTTGCCTAATAATATGCCAGTGTTATTTGTCATTTAATGTGCCCCTGCCAATTTGCCCAATAATATGCCAGTGTTATTTGCCATTTAGTGTGCCCCTGCCAATTTGCTCAATAATATGCCAGTGTTATTTGCCATTTAATGTGCCCCTGCTAATTTGCCCAATTATATGCCAGTGTTATTTGTCATTTAATGTGCCCCTGCCAATTTGCCCAATAATATGCCAGTGTTATTTGCCATTTAGTGTGCCCCTGCCAATTTGCTCAATAATATGCCAGTGTTATTTGCCATTTAATGTGCCCCTGCTAATTTGCCCAATTATATGCCAGTGTTATTTGCCATTTAATATGCCCTGCCAATTTGCCCAATTTTATGCCAGTGTTATTTGTCATTTAATATGCCCAGCCAATTTGCCCAATTTTATGCCAGTGTTATTTGCCATTTAATATGCCCCTGGCAATTTGCCCAATTATATGCCAGTGTTATTTGCCATTTAATATGCCCAGCCAATTTGCACAATTATATGCCAGTGTTATTTGCCATTTAATGTGCCCAGCCAATTTGCCCAATTTTATGCCATTGTTATTTGCCATTTAATGTGCCCAGCCAATTTGCCCAATTATATGCCAGTGTTATTTGCCATTTATTAAGCCCCAGCTAATTTGCCCAATACATCTCCCCCCATCTCCCCAGCACTTACCTTTTTCCCTGGTGGCTAGTGGCAGGCAGCATGGTCCCTCCATGCTGCCTGTTCGGCTCCCAGGCTATCGTGCCGAAAGGTCACGTGACCCGACGCGCATATGACGTCACTGCACCGGTCACGTGACTGTCGGCACTTCCGTGTCACACTTCAGGGGGAGCCGAACAGGCAGCACGGAGGTTTCTCTGTGCTGCCTGTTCGGCTCCCCGTGCAGCCTGGAAGGCAGAGCGATGGTGAGAGGGGATCTTCTGATTCCCTCTCAACTCCGTCTCTGCCTGCAAGCGCGGTCTATTTTTTTTTTAAATGGCCGGCTTTTTAAAAAAAAATAATTTTTCAGTGCCCCCCAAAATTTGCCGTCCTAGGCATCCGCCTAGGATGCCTCGTGGTAAATACAGCACTGCCGATTACTAAGCACTATCTGTGAGTGCCAGTTCTCTGCTTCCTCTATATTGCTTGAGCAATTTTTAATGGTCAAAATATGTCTCCTAAGAGTTTTTGTGTGATCCTATCTGACTAATAAAATCCTCCCCCCAAATCTTTGCATCAGCCATTGTATACAAGTAATATGCAGGTAAGAGAACATACAAAATACACATTAGTGCAATACATATTACTCTCACAAGCACAGTAGATATTTGCAACCAAATAGAAGCCAAAAATGTGTGGATCATTCCAGAAATTATTTAATAGCTGTATAAGATAAGCAGCACTGACATGGATAAATAAATGTCCACAATTAATATTAATAATTAGAAGACACCGATATTTTATATTATATGTCTATGTCTTCCATCACTGGTAGGAACTTTTTGGATGGTTACCTGTGTTTTTCAGTAAATGTGACAGCTTAATGCATAGCCTTACAGAACACAAAGAAACTTTACAATGCCACTTTCTGCAGAATTCAACTCCCAGCAAGCTCAGTTCCAGCTTAGCAGGTGTAGAGTGCCCCACCTGTACATATAATGGTGTGGAATGCCGTATAATAACACTACAATGCCTAAAAATCTTTTTGTGTAAGGCACATTGCACTTTCTGTAAAAAAAATTATGTGAGACAGTATAACTGAGCATGCTTTTATTTAATATGATTTATATAATGTTTTGTGATGGATTCCTTAGGGACGATTATGTCTGGTACTGACTGAGCATAGAGGTGAATTATAGTATTTTTTATTTGCCTGAATATTTACAAAAAAATAATTATTTAAGTAAACTTTATCCCGGCATATTGCACTGACTTAATCTATCATGAATAATGCAAATAATGAGCATTATTCCTGAGACATACAATGATATTATTATTATTCATTATTACATAGGGCAGCCACATACATTTTTATTATCATAATCGTTATTATATATTGATACAAATTCTGCATATTTCAATATTTAAGTCAATGAAGGCGGTAGCATGGCTGGTATTTTTTTGTTGTTGTATAAAAGGTGGAAACCCTACTCACAGCTGGTCTGGATGATGGCCCGCACTGTCCGTGTCGATGCACGCAGAGCCCAGAAAGGGCTTGCCACGTTTGTCTGATCATGGTCTGCATCTTCTGGGGACATCTGCTACTGCAGAGTGAGAGACCCTCATTATTTGCTTTAGCAGAAGCGACCTAGTTAAGGCAGAGTTAAGGCCTCCTCTGCGGATATTATAAGGTCAGCAGTGTTAAGGCCCCCTCTGCTGATATCATAAGGTCAGCAGTTAAGTCCCCCTCTGCTGATATAATAAGGTCACTTCCCCCCCCCCCCCCCCACCCTCATTATTTGCTTTAGCAGAAGCGACCTTGTTAAGGCAGAGTTAATGCCCCCTCTGCTGATATCATAAGGTCAGCAGTGTTAAGGTCCCCTCTGCTGATATCATAAGGTCAGTAGAGTTAAAGTCCCCTCTGCTGATATCATAAGGTCAGCAGTGTTAAGGTCCCTTCTGCTGATATTATAAGGTTAGCAGTGTTAAGGTCCCCTCTGCTGATATCATAAGGTCAGCAGTGGTAAGGTCCTCTCTGCTGATATCATAAGATCAGAAGTGTAAAGTCCCCCTCTGCTGATATAATAAGGTCACTTGCCCCCCCCCCCTCATTATTTGCTTTAGCAGAAGTGACCTTGTTAAGGCAGAGTTAATGCCCCCTCTGCTGATATCATAAGGTCAGAAGTGTAAAGGTCCCCTCTGCTGATGTCATTAGGTTAGTAGTGTTAAGGTCCCCTCTGCTGATATCATAAGGTCAGCAGTGTTAAGGTCCCTTCTGCTGATATTATAAGGTCAGCAGTGTTAAGGTCCCCTCTGCTGATATCATAAGGTCAGCAGTGGTAAGGTCCTCTCTGCTGATATCATAAGATCAGAAGTGTAAAGAACCCCTCTGCTGATGTCATTAGGTTAGTAGTGTTACGGTCCCCTCTGCTGATATCATAAGGTCAGCAGTGTTAAGGTCCCCTCTGCTGAAATCATAAGGTCAGCAGTGTTAAGGTCCCCTCTGCTGATTTTATAAGGTTAGTAATGTTAAGGTCCCCTCTGCTGATGCCATAAGGATGCCAGGTCTGCAAGTTGACCAGGAAATTAGACCTGACCCCCGTTCATGGGCATCCACGGGGAGGGGAAAGGGAAGCACTTGCAACCCCCCACCCCCGAAAATTGGACCAGCAGCAAGGAAGGGAGTAGAAGTAGAAGAATGCAGCGAAAAACTTTTATTTATGTCTATACTGCCTCAATACAATGTCAGAATGGTTTGGTCTGCTCTTTAAGTGCCGTTTTTACCACTGAACAACGGGGGTAGCTACCTTGAATGCACACACTCCAGGGTCCACTGAATCTGCTACTTAAACCCTATTTTTCTGAATCCTTTTTTTAAACCCTTTTTATGCCAAACCAACCAGAATGGGCAGAATTCTAAAATTAAAATGGAGTTCATTCTCCAGCTGTTGAGACTGCATTTACCATGACTCTCAGCTAGTATTTTAAGTATCATGGGAAAGAGAGCAATCAACAACCAGAGTGCCAAAGGTTAGGTATTATATGATTATGGATTGATAGTGCAGCTGTTGTGGAATGCACATCTTATGGTTCTCAGCAATCCATTTGGTTGGCTGAATATCATGAGAAACCTGTAATGCCAAAAGTTTCTATCACTGCTGCATTTGTATTTACTCTAAATGCCCTTTTTGTAATACTTCCCAATATTCGCTGTGCATCACAGAGCTGCAGGGCCGGTGCAAGGTCTATACAGGCGAAGGGGCATTTTGGTGACCCCTTCCTCTGACCTGCAACACCTCCATCACCACCAAGCCCCCATACATTTTACAAATACAAAAGTATAATGTATAGTGTGGAAAATAAATACATCTAAATATTCAACTGGTATGCTCTAAATATGTCACACATTGACACCATAACACACTTTGAAACCCTTGAACACAAAGACACCCTTGAAGTCACACACAGAGACACACTTACCACTTACACACACACCCGTAACACAGACACAGTGACACACTTACACACACACACACCCTTACACAGACACAGTGACACACTTACCACACACACACCCTTACACAGACACAGTGACACACTTACACACACACACACCCTTACCCAGACAAAGGGACACACTTACACACACACCCTTACACAGACACAGTGACACACTTACCACACACACACCCTTACACAGACACAGTGACACACTTACCACACACACACCCTTACACAGACACAGTGACACACTAACACACACACCCACCTTTACTCAGACACAGTGACACACTTACACACACACCCTTACACAGACACAGTGACACACTTACACACGCACCCTTACACAGACAGTGACACACTTACACACACACCCTTACACGGTACATTGACACACTTACACACACACCCTTACACAGAAAGTGACACACTTACACACACCCTTAGCACTTACACACACAGTAACACCAATACACTCATAACCTGAAACACACTATTTTGCTCCTCTAAATTCCAGTATTTAGCCATTAAATATGCCAATATTTTGCCCCTCAATATGCCATTTAATATGCCAGGATTTTGTCCCTCAATATGCCATTTAAAATGCCAGGATTTTGCCCCTCAATATGCCATTTAATATGGCAGGATTTTGTCCCTCAATATGCCATTTAAAATGCCAGTATGTTGCCCCTCAATGTGCCAGGATTTTGCCCTCAATATGCCATTTAATACTCCAGGATTTTTTCCCCTCAATATGCCAGGATTTTGCCCCTCCAATATGCCATTTAATATGCCAGAATTTCGACCCTCAATATGCCAGGATTTCGACCCTCAATATTTGAGGATTTTGCCTCTCCAATATGTTATTTAATATTTGGATTTGTTCGCCCCCCCCCCCCTTGTGGCGCCATAAGGCTGCCGCCTGTGCTGCCTTACAGTAGCACCAGCCTGCAGAGCTGCACTACATTATTAACATTTGTTGACTCCAACTCCCATGATAATAAACAAATTACATTGCTAGTTGCTAACTGCAGAAGGAGCTGTGCGTGGGGGAGGGGCAGGGGGTGTTTGAAATTACAGTAAGTCTACAAATATTAACTGTTGTTGTTGACTGCATCTACAATTATATTCAATCAGCCCTATTACTAGCTTCATTTTATTGGATTTGTAGTTACAAACTGGGATTGTTACACTACACACTAACTTTTTTTGTTGTTGACCGCAGCTCCCATGATATACAGCCAGCCCATTACTGGATGAATACCAAAGGAATTGTAGAGTGGGGCAATACTGGTTAATTTTTATCACCCCAGGTATTGTAAACTTCCCATAATGCTCAGGTATATGCTGGTCTGTTAGCGACTACTACCATGGTTGTATAATTTCCCTAATAATGGGTAACATTTGCCTCCCACCAAGCAACCCCTCTCCTGAGCAAACAAAGGTAAACAATGGGGAGGAGTTAGGAGGTATTGGGGATACTGGTGAGGATATTTTGCGCTAATAGTGTGAAATGCGATGAGCTGTCAAGAGATCTGCCTCTTCACGATATCAGTTTGACTGTTATTGATTCCATGTCTTTGTCTCAACACTCTTCATCAATAAATTTACACACTCCGTCAGTCCATTCCTGCTTTGATATTTTGCCCTCAAAACCACCACCCCACCTCCCGGAAAAACTCTTGTGGACGCCCATGCGTCCATGTGCTTTTATTCATGGGAAGCCTTTTCCCGCTGCCATCTGTTTTTTTTTTTTTTACAGCACAGCTCTAGTGTCCAATGTGATTTGCTGTGTATGTGACGTGTGTTTGTGGGACTGGCTGTGTATGCGAGGTGTGTGTGTGTATGTAACTGGCTGTGTATGTGAGGTGTGTGTGTATGTTAGGTGAATGTATGTGTGTCTATGTGACTGTCTGTGTATGTGAGGTGTGTGTGTTTGTGGCTGGCTGGCTGTGTGTGTGTGTGTGTGTGTGTATGTGACTGGCTGTGTATGAGATGTGTGTGTGTTTGTGGCTGGCTGTGTTTGTGAGGTGTGTGTGTTTGTTACTGGCTGTGTATGTGAGGTGTGTGAGTATATGTGTGTGTATCTATCTTTCAGGGGATAAGAACTTGCCATATTTGGCAACTCTTGATTCTCCAGACTATAACCATGACCCAATAAGTAAATTGAATACACCCTCCAAGAAAAGAGACAACAACAACAAGGATTGAATGTTTTAATAGCTTTTATTGTATTTTACTGGGTTCTGAAGGCACATGATCCAGAGGAAGGCGAAAAAACTTGCGTAGCAAGTAATAAAATTCCTTCCTGATCCTGAAAACCAGTGATCGATTGTATAACCCTGGATCGGCCTATTGACCATGGATGATAATGGATTTATTTGACACTTTAAAGACCAAGCCAAATGATCCATATGAAGAAAAAAACAAATCTGAGTAACAGGAAAAAAAATTCCTTATCCTGAAAACCAGCATTTGGCTTTTTAATCTTGGATCGGGGCTACATAAGACTTCATAGCCCAGCCCAGAAACTCAGTATAAATAAAAGTTACTTACTGTGCCAATCTTGCCATATGTTTTTTTGGCCATGAGATCATCCTGGTTCCTCCTGGCTCCTGATGTGTCCACAAACTAACATAATAGTACAAGCCTCTACTAAATATACACTGAAGCTCTTGTGAGGCGTTGCCCAGCTCCTTAACAAACAATGGTGGTTGTGGTCAAAATACTGCCCATATAAGGAAAAGGGCAGGACTGGGCTAACATTGCAGCAAATGGATATTGATATTATTGCAGCTGTATGTTTCAAGATGTCTTTAAATTAAAGTCCAATGCCTAGATTGGAGTGCAAAAAATATAACAAAATATTTTCAAATAACATTAATATTAATTGTACTTTATGTACATATATGAAACAATGCTTAAATCAGGCAGTAAGTATTTTTTTTCTGTGGCTGTATATGTGAGGTGTATGTATTTGAATAGCTGTGTGTGTGTGTGTGCGTGTGTGTATGTATGTGACTGACTGTGTATGTGAGGTGTGTGTGCGAATGTGTTTATGGGTCCGGGTGTGTATGTGAGGTGTGTGTGTGCATGTGATAGGCTGTGTATGAGATGTGTGTGTGCATGTGATTCGCTGTGCATGAGAGATGTGTGAGTGTATGTGAGGTGTGTGTGTGTATGTGACTGGCTGTGTATGTGAGGATTGTGTATGTGACTGGCTGTGTTTGTAAGGTGTGTGTGTATATGTGACTGGCTGTATATGTGAGGTGCATGTGTGTGTATTTGACTGGCTATGTATGTGAGGTGTGGATGTATGTGACTGGCTTTGTATGTGAGGTGTGTGTGTGCGTATGTGACTGGCTGTGTATGCAAGGCCCTTAGCAACACCTAAAAATTCTTATATTTCCATCGGTGGTTACTTTCCTGAGCGACCTATTCGCCAGTAAAAGGTGAGCGCTGCCTGTAGACTGGCAAGAGCAATGAAAGTGATTTTTTTCACTTACGATGCTCTAGGGATACCCACTAGGGGATTACGTGTAATGAAAAAAAATGTGGAAGTTGTCTGCGTGCATGTTTAGAAATCAGTAACGGCTGATCAGCGGCAAAGGCAATTTGGTGATAGCTCAGGAGAGCATCGCCACTTGTTTGGTCAGATCAATATTTGTAAATATTGATCTGACCCGTGTAGATCTGCCTCCCTCTGCTCAATTGAGTTTTAATGAGTGAGAGATAGATCTGTATAATGTAAATTTTAAATTGTAATAAATTAAATAAAATGTAATAAAATTGTGAGACCCAAGGGCTTTTATAAAAGCCATACCTTATGTATAGTGTACCCTGTGTATTAACCCCTTGCCTACCACTGAACACTACACAGCAGCACATTTTTTTCTTCTCTGTGCTTTTGTAGGGGTTCATTTTTTGGTACTGTAATAAATGACAGTACTACAAATGTGCTTATATGAGCTTTTAACCCCTTCCTTGCTCTACATATCAAAATTCCAAGTTGGAAAAATCAAAAAGCGCACTTCTCAAAAGTGGCTGGTGGTAGAATTAGTGCATGGAAAGTGTTAAAATACCACCATTTGAAATACCCTAGGGTGTCTACTTTAAAAAATATATAGTTTGATGGGGTAAAATACACTGTCCGGCTTCAAATATCTCCCAGGAAAACCAAAAAGTGCACCTCTCAAATGTGGCCTTATAACCCCAAATCAAGCTGACAAAGCATATTGAGGGGCAAAATCCTGACATATTTAATGGCATATTGGGGGGAAAACTCCTGGCATATTGAGGGGCAAAATCCTGGCATATTGAGGGGTAAAATCCAGGCATATTAAATAGCATATTGGGGGGCAAAATCCTGGCATATTGAGGGGCAAAATCCTGGCATATTAAATGGCATATCGGTGGGCCAAATCCTGGCATATTGAGTAGCAAAATCCTGGCATATTAAATGGCAAATTGAAGGGGCAAAATCCTGGCATATTTAGTTGCAAAATCCTGGCACATTAAATGGCTAAAGAACGGCATAGTGAGGGGCAAAATCATGGCATATTAAAAGGCATATTGGGAGGCAAAATCCTGGAATATTGAGTAGCAAAATCCTGGCATATTAAATGGCATATTGGGCAGAAAAATCCTGGCATATTGAGTTGCAAAATCCTGGCACATTAAATGGCTAAAGAACGGCATAGTGAGGGGCAAAATCATGGCATATTAAAAGGCATATTGGGAGGCAAAATCCTGGAATATTAAATGGCATATTGGGGGGCAATATCATGGAACATTAAATGGCTAAAGAATGGTATATTGAGGGACAAAATCCTGGCATATTAAATGGCGTACTGGAGGGCCAAAATCTTGACATATTAAATGGCATATTGAGTGGCAGAATACTGGCATATTAAATGGCATATTGTGGGCAAAATCCTGGCATATTTAGTTGCAAAATCCTGGCATATTAAATGCCATATTGAGGGGCAAAATAGTGTGTCTCCGGTTATGTGTGTATTGGTGTCACTGTGTGTGTAAGTGGTAATGGTGTGTGTGTGTGTCACTGTGTCTGTGTAAGGGTGTGTGTGTGACTGCAAGGGTCTTTGTGTTTAAATGTGTGTTAGGGTGTCAATGTGTGACAAATTTAGAGCATGCGAGTTGAATATTTAGATGTATTTATTTTCCACACTATACATTATACTTTTATATACATATAAAATGTATGGAAGGTTGGTGGTGTGGGAGGCGTGGCAGGTCAGAGGAGGGGGGCACCAAAATGCACCTTCGCCTGTGTAGACTAAAATCGTTGCACTGGCCCTGACCAGTTATGACGTAACGTCACATCCTGTGTCTGTGTTTCCCTCCTCCATGCAGGAGGGAAGACTGCACGGAGGAGATATCCAGGGAAGCAGAGCAGAGACAGAGCAGCAAATAAGGTAAGTACTACTGGGGAATGGGGGGGAGGGTGGTATAAAACTAGCAAAATCCTGGCTTATGGAGTTGCATAATAATCCTGGCATATTGAATGGCATAATAATCCTGGCATATTGAGGGGTTAAATACTGGCATATTGAGTGGCATAATAATCCTAGCATATTGAATGGCTGAATCCTGGCATATTGAGTGGCAAAATAATCTTGGCATATTGAGTGGCAAAATAATCCTGGCATATTGAATGGCTAAATCCTTGCATATTAAGGGGTTAAATACTGGCATATTTTAATTGGCAAAGTGATCCCGTGGCATGGTCTGTGGGGCAAAATAACATGTACTATGAGGAAAGTGACACTGGCTACTTCTGTGGGTCAAAGTGACACTGTGGCATGCCAACTTGTGTAGTTTCAATATGAGTGCAAGCCAAGTGCTGTGGGTGCAATATAGCTGCATGGCAAGTTCTGTGGGTACTATATGGTACTGTGTTAAGTCCTTTAGGTGCAATGTGGGTATAGAGGAAGGGAATAAAAAATAGGAATGCAATTTTTCTATTACATTTTTATTAAATATAATATTTAATAATTCAAATAAGTATAAATGCAACTAGTTATAGAGAGATGTCTGTGTTTATAGATATGTATTGTTTTTGAATTGTACAATTGTCACCTGGGGGGGGCTCCTGTGTCGCATAATTAATGGCAGTCCCATGTGTGGCATATTTATTTGGCCACATGTGTGGCATAATTAAGGGGCTCTTTTGTGTGTCATAATTAAGGGGCGCCTGTGTGTGTGGCATAATTAATTGGGCTCCAAGGTGAGGCATAGATAATGGGGCTCTTGTGTGTCCTAGTTATTGGGCTCCTGTATGTGACATAGTTATGGGCTCCTGTGTGTGGCATAGTTAAAGGGCTTCTGCCTGTGACATAATTTGTGGGGCTCCTGTATGTGGCATATTTAATAGGCCATCTAACTGGCATTACTAAGGAATCTTTTTGGCATGGTATTGGAGGAAATCCAGGGGGGCCGCACCATGAGTTACCGCACCGGGTGACACCAACACTAGTGATGCCTCTGTGGGGCCCCACTGGCTTGCTATACCCAGGGGCCTACAATGTTGTTAAGACAGCCCTGATGATAGTACCTACATAGGAGGGCAACTACATTTTTCGCTTGATTACACCATTGCAGAGAAACCACTCCATTAGTATATCAGACTAATCCCATCCATTAGGGCAGTCCAGAACTGAAATGCATGGCTAGTATCCTCTGCATGAGGAACACAGCAAACCACCGGCATATGTTTTGGCCTACAATGGCCTTGTCAGTGTGGTATGGCTGATGATCCTCTAGGTGCAAGGAAGCCAGGGACCCATGGCCGTGGGCATACCCTGATAACTAAGGTGAGCAAAAGGGGGGTTGCACCAATTCCCTAAAACAGACAGCACTACAATAGTTTGTCCTGTAGACTTATACTCATACACACACACTTATAGTCATACTCGCACACACACACTTACTGTATAGTCATACTCGCATACACACACTTGTGCTCATACACTTATACTCATACTTGCACACACACCGATACTCATATACACACACACAATTATACTCATACTCATACACACACACACACACACACACACACACTTATATTCTTTTTCTTTTTTTTTTATTATTTCCAAAATTTTAGAACTACAGAAATTTTCGGAGATATAAAAAACAAATCATACAACTTATTGACATAAATAACATTTCCCCATACATTACACTTTGTAGGGATATATCTATATATATATAACTGTTATCATGCACCACCGTATTTTATAATTGTTAATAAGTTCTCAGGAGTTGTCGTGCTCCTTTTTATTTGGCTTGTTTTTAATCAAAATATTATAAACAGCCTTAAAATCTCGACTTTACAACTATTTAAATACTAAGTTCTGTCCTCCAACTTCATCCAGCATCCACATCTGTAACTTACGTTTCTCCATTCATACTCAAGCATTCACATTCCAGGTCATGTAATATGCCTCTAATGAATTCTTGTAGTTCCAATAATAGCCCTTCTCCATTCTGGCCTGAAATTCTATTTGTTCAATAATGTCCTCTGTGTTAATTTTACCTTTGGTTTTCTATGTCCTTGCCAGCACGATATTTGCAGCTATAAGTATTTGTATTACTAGTGTTCTATGATCTGTTCTGATCTTACTTCAACCAATGTGAAAAAGCATCAAGGCTGGGTATAGGTCAACCATTATATTTAGGAGAACTGAAGCCATCTTCCCTGCCTGATTCCACAGGACTCTAAAAAAATGACACTCCCACCACAAGTGGAGGAGTGTCCCTCCATTTTCCCCACATCTCCAGCATCGGTCATCCGCATTTTGGTAACATTTTTTTAGTAACTAATAATTCCACTAGATTTAATGAATGGACAATGGTTTTAGTTGTCCGAATAGCTTGGACCCAGTCCCCGTCTTCAAAAGTGGCTCCCATGTCACTCTGCCACCTTTTTATCGGGGGCAGGTCTCCAAATCTGGACTCCAAGCAAATTGCCTTAAATGCTCTCATAAATGGAACCATTTTATTATTTACAATCAGTTGATCAATCGACAGGATATTAAGTTTCCTCCAATTCTCCAATTTTAAGTCTTGTATCTGTTTTTTTAGCAATTGCAACGGTAGGTAACTTTCAATCCTAAACCGTGGGAAATGTTTATTTTTTCATTTTTTTCTTACTAGACACAGCTCTTTAGCTATGGTGTAGTTTATCTGTTTTTTACTTTTCTCATTCCAAAACAGGTTTTCAATAATACTGGAGCCCCTTTGCTCCATCGGGATCTCTGGCTTGATCCAGATGCGTCCATTTGGCCATATGGGATAACTTTGCAGCATCATGTTGTGGTATCTCACCACACATGTATCCTATTTAGGTCCGGGGCTCTCAGCCCACCCTGTTCATACTTTCTGGCGATTACTGTAAAGGCCACTCTTGCCCTCTTGCCTTGCCAGATAAATGTATTAAACTTTACCTGGAACTGTTTCAGCAATCTGGGGTCTACTCTAAAAGGGATCGACCTTAACAAGAAATATAAACGAGGAAGAACATAATAGTTTAAAACATGAATTCTACCCAGCCAGGAAACATAGAGTGCCTCCCACTCATTTAGTTTGTTAGAAAAATCCCACAGTAGAGGTTGGTAATTAAGAGCTAGGAGTTTTTTTAGGATCACATGAAATCTGAATTCCCAAATAATTTATGCAATCTGCTTTCCATGTGAATCCATACATCATTTTTAAGCATTCTAGTTCTTTCTGGTAAATGCAACATTCCAGAGCCTGACACTTCCCCATATTTAACTTGTAGTAAGAAATGTTTGAGAAGGAATGAATCTCCCTCATCAAGGACTCCAAAGAGATAATGGGATTTTCCAATGTAAGTATGATCTCATTCGCGAAGAGGGAGATTTTAAATTCCTCCATACCAACTCTTATAAACTGAATTTTTCTATTGTACCTAATTCTCTGTGCTAGAGGTTCCAGAGAAAAAACATACAACATGGGGGCCAGTGGACAACCCTGGCGTGTCCTGTTGTATATATCAAACCACTCTGTTGTGATGCCAGAGCCAATTATCCTGGCACTTGGTTTTGTATAAAGTGCCCATATTGTGTTAAGTTAGGAATCTCCAAATCCAAAGGCTGAGTTTCCTTGAGGTAGGTCCAGGTGACCCTGTCAAACGCCTTCTCGGCATCCAAATTCTTTCTGACATTATCTGCCGCACTTCTATTTGGGATGAAGCCTGACTGGTCTAGGTGAATCAGGCGCAAGGTTATTTTTTTCAACCTGCCAGCCAGAACTGCCGAGTAGATCTTAATATCTGAGTCAATCATGGAAATGGGCCTATAATTTTTGATTTCTGTTTTTTCTTTACCTTCCTTTAATATTGGGCTGATATTTGCCTTCAGAAGTTCTTTAGGCAATTCACCGCTCCTCTTGATTTCCTCGAACAGTTCTAGTAGACAGGGAGCAATCTCGCTTCTGAACACCATGTATAAAACAATTTGTAAACCCGTCTAGGTCCGGGGATTTATTTTCCTTTAGGTTGGCCACTATATTTCTTATCTCTTTAATTGAGAATGGAGCGTTTAACATCTCCTGCTCCTCTGTTGTTATTGTAGGGAGATTTACATTCCTTAAGTATTCTTGAATTTTTCCCTTTTCCTCCTCTCTAGTTGCTTGTTGTTTACTATTTAGATTATAAAGATCATGGTAAAAGTCTACAAAGGATTCTCCTATTTCTTCCATGTCCAGTATGGTTCTACCCTTATAGTTTATTTTATTTATATTGTGTCTAATTCTTTTTTTTTTAGCAAATTTTACAGCATTTTGTCCGCTCTGTTCCCCCTTGAATACCATTTTTGTTTTAAATATAGTACATTTTTATTAGTTATTTCCATATTTCTATTTTTGATTTGTTGTTTTTTTTTGTTTAAAATCTTTTTATTGAGATTTTCAGTAGAAATTATTTATAGAAAATTGTATACAAACTAAATATTTTTATCATCATAAAAACAAAGTAAATCCACAGAATTTTAAAGTTTAGGAAATGTCATCTCCCAGCATATATAAAATAGTGAGGATCGAGTCCCTTCGTCTGAATTTGGTATGAAGCGTATAAAATAAAACATTCCATATGCCAGATGGTAGGTAGGAGTATATAGTCTTAGCAATAACGAGGGGCACTTGTCCTGTAATATGGAGGGACTAACCATTTCCAAAATATTTAAACAGTATTTAGTAACAGAAAAAACTAATACCTCAGTTAAGGTATTTTGTGTGTCTCTCTCCCAGAGGCGTATAAAATAAGGTTTAGTGTCGGGTTGTGCATCCTTGAGCATATTATGTATGGTTGAGATGAGCCTTGAGGGGGGTTCTACAGTGTGGCAGAGAGCTTCGAATGGGGAAAGTGTGTCGGGGTATTGATGCGCTTTGAGTATTGAAGATGCATAATGCTGGATCTGTCGATATGTGTATAGTCGTAGTGGGTCAGATCTCTTGTTTGGAACCAGGTCTTTGTATGGTGTGAGCTTTTTGTTAGACATCATGTGACCGAGTCTGGGGTATAGCACTTCTGTAGGGAGAAGGTTTCTAATGGATCGGACATCATATCCAGGTGGGAGTTGGCCGTTAAAGATCAGTGAGGTGAGGGGGGAGGGTGTCTATTTTAGTTTGTATTTATCCGCGGCGTTCCTCCATAATGCTAGTGATGTAGGAACAATGGGATGGTCGGTTGAGTTAAGCACATGTTGTCTGTGCGAAACCCAAGCCGCCATAGGAATCGGAACAGAAAGGGCTACTTGTTCGATGGGTATCCAGAGTTTGGTCTAGTCCAGTCAACCACTCTGGCCAAATGGACAGCTTTTTGATATAAAGAGACATCTGGTAGGGAGACACCCCACAGATGTTTACGTCTAGCAAGATATTCGTATCCCACTCGAGGATTCAGTTTTCCCCAGACATATCGGGAAATAAGCTTTTTGATATCTTTGAGGTATGATTTGGGCAATTCTATGGGGAGGGCTTGGAGTATGTACAGAATCCTAGGGAGAATGTTCATTTTAGCTACCCCTATGCGGCCAAACCAGAATATATGTTTTACCGACCATTTTGCTATATCTGAATGCAAGGAGTGTAGAAGGGGGAGGTAATTTAAATTAAAAAGTTGGGAGATGTCTCGTGGTATGTGAATCCCCAAATATTTAATGGCTGTGGAGGCCCATTTGAATGGGAAACATGACTTCAACAGCATCTCATCCGAGGATGGAACCGATAAATTAAGAATTTCGGATTCATTTAGGTTAGCTTTAAAATAAGACAAGTGGGAGAAAGTTTCCATTTCTCGCATTATATTTGGTAAAGAAATGTGAGGATTGGAAACGATAAACAATAGGTCATCGGCAAAAGCCGAGATCTTATGAGTGTAGGCTCTTACACGGATACCCGTTATATCACGGCTTCGGCGAATAGCTTCGCAGGGGCGACAGGGTGCATCCCTGCCTAGTGCCGTTCGACAGGGCCACCGGGCCAGATAGCGTACCATTAACTCTAATCCTGGCAGTGGGCTTGTGATAGAGTGTCTCTATCCATTTCATCATAGTACAGCCCAGACCATAGTGTTTGAGGGTAGCAAAAAGAAAAGCCCAGTTGACCCTGTCGAACGCCTTCTCAGCGTCTACTGATAAGAGAATTGTGGGAACAGGGTGGGTCTGAGCGTGGTACATTAAGTTAAGGACTCTGGTAGTGCAATCTCTGGCCTCTCGACCCGGAATAAACCCCACCTGGTCCTGTTTAACAAGCGAGGGGAGGAACAGTCTGAGTCGACAGGCCAGGATTTTTGCGAACAGTTTAACGTCCGTGTTTAATAATGATATAGGCCTATAACTAGCACATAAGGATGGATCTTTCCCTTTCTTTGGGATAACAGTGATATGTGCCTCTTGGGCTTGTGGAGGGAGACTGTCACCCAAAGCTAGTGAATTAAACGTGTGTACAAAATGTGGAACTAAAACAGGGGAGAACACTTTGTAGTAAGTGTGTGTGAGGCCGTCTGGGCCTGGGCATTTGCTTGTAGGAGATTCTTTCAGTACCGCCAGAGTCTCCTCCAGGGTAATGGGTGCGTCAAGAGTAGCTCTTTCCGCCGAGGATATTCTGACATGGAGATGCTTATCTATATAGACGTTGATCTCTTTTGAAAAATGAGGGGGTATAGGCTGTTGTGGGTCGTGTATATTGTAGAGGTCTGGGTAGTATGGTCGAAAAGCTTCTGCTATTCCCTCAGTGTGGTGTATTAGTTGATCATTAAGATCTTTGATTTTGGGAATAAAGGAGGCACTTTGTTTTGATTTAAGTGCTCTGGCCAAAAGTCTACCTGGTTTATTTCCCTGTTCATAAAATTTGCTCTTGGCGAGCATGAATGTTCGCTGAGATTTGTGATTACATAGAGTTGCTAGTTGTGATTTTAGGGCTAGGAGGGATTGGTATTCCACACTGGATAGCGAGAGCTTGTGTCTTGTTTCCAGGTGTGTAATTTAGGTTAATAGGTGCGATATGTCAGTGTTATGCAAACGTTTGTCATAGGAGGCCTTACTAATAAGATGTCCCCTTATCACAGCTTTATGGGCTTCCCAAATCAGAGGGGGTGAACAGTCGGGGGTTTCATTATCTGTAAAGTAGTATTGAAGGGTGTCGTTTAAGTCTTTGACATGTAAGGGGTTTTTGAGAACATTCTCATTAATCTTCCAGTTTGGCACGCGTCGGGGGAGGGAAGGAATTTGAAGGGTCATGGAGATCGGGGCATGATCGCTCCATGTTATTGAGCCTATTTTTGATGACTGTATCAAGTCTAAATGTCGGTGTGATATAAATAGGTAGTCTATCCTGGAGTATCGAACGTGAGGGGGTGAGAAATATGTGTAGTCTTTCGAGTGGGGATGGAGAATTCTCCAGACATCAGCTATTTGTGTCTTGTGTAGGGCTTTTTTTACCTGTTTAATTTTACTGTAGTGCATGTGGGTCGCCCCGGTGGAAGAGTCCAGGTGGGGATCCATCACCATGTTCAGGTCTCTTCCTATGATTAATATCCCTTCAAGGTAATCTTCGAAATCTGAAAGAACAGAGCAAATAAAGCGATGTTGATCTGTGTTTGGGGAGTAGATACATCCATCGGTTACCAATTGGGAGCCTATGCAGCCCTTTACAAACAGAACCCTGCCCTCACTGTCGTATTTGGAGTCTTGGAAAACAAAAGGGAGGTGCTTGGAAATAATTATTGCGACCCCTTTAGTTTTCTTAAATGGTGAGTATGAATGATAGGAATGTTGGAAGGTTCTGTCTATTAACCTAGGGGGCTTAGATCGTCTGAAATGTGTTTCCTGTATAAGGGCTATGGAAGTTTTGGTGGATCTAAGTTCACCAAATAGTCGCGTTCTTTTAGCAGGTGCATTTTCGGCCTTTCGCATTAATAGAGGTGACTATCACGTTCTGAAAATTAGGCACAGCCATATATAACAGTTTGACTTTGTTGCTTATCGAGTAGAAAATACCGCAAGGAACTTAGAAAACAATGGAGAAACATATGAACAATTGGAAACTGTAACTCAGGTAAGTATAGAGCTAAGAGTAGTAATATTCTATGGGCTTTGCCCTTGGTAAGGGGAGTACAGGTGCCAAGGGTCTGATCCCAGGGTCCAAGTATAGAATCCTGGGAGCATTCCCTATTTACAACGGCACAAGAACACACTGTGGGGGCAGTGTTAACAACCATGCTTGACAATTTTCCTTTAACGGTTTCTCTCTCTGGCCGGAGAGCAAGAAAAGGGTGAGATGCAGTGAAGAAAAAATAGACTGAGCGTATGTAAGAGTTCAAAGAGATATGAATGGGGAAGAACGGTTAATTGTGCTACAGAATATTTAAACAGTAGTCCCAGTCTATGTGGTGATCAACATTGTGCTGGAACGTGCAGGTAAATGCAGCAGGTCAGTCTGTTTTCTGTCACTTCTGGAGCGGTTTATATAGACAACGAACAGTTTAAGGTATCCAAACTTTCACTCCAGTAAACTTGGCAGGTATAGTGCATAACTCGAACTCAATAGCTCGGCTGCAATTGGGGACTTCCATGCCTGCAAATGGACGGTGGGAACAAGTCAGCTAAGGTTTTCCGTATATCGGAGACCAAGGCGTTTTGTTTGTGGTCGGGGATGATGTCCAAGCAGGAGCCGTGGCTGGTGTGTTAGGTAGCCCTGTGTTGGCCTCAGGTGAGGGATCCGCAATGGGCTGTCTGGGGGGGCGCAGTCTCCTCTTCCTCTGGGGTCTCGGTTGCCATGGTTCATTTATCAACTGCGGTAGCGAATACTCAATCGGGTTAGACTTCTGCCAGGCAGTGAGATCTGGTAGTGGGATGCCCAGGCTCGTACAGTAACCTGGGGCCTCTTCGGGTGTGTGTAACGAATAAATGTTGTTATCTCTTCGGACCTTAATGTTGAGGGGGAAACCCCACTGGAAGGATATGGCAGCTTTCTTCAATTCATCTGTGCGTTCCCCATGCAACATCCGGGAGTAGTATTAATTTAGACCCCTGGAAGGTGATCGGATGAACCTGCCTGTATGATCTGCTCTTTAAGTGTATAGGAATGGAGACAGCATATGATGTCACGGGGGAATCGGCCTGTAGGATCTTTAGATTTTTGGGCCCGGTGGGCTCTGTCCAGAATAATATTTTCTTCTGGGCTCCTTTGACGGATAGTGTTAAAAAGTTCTTTAACGCGGGCCATAACGTCCTCCACGCCTTCTGCTTCTGCTAAGCCCCTGATACGGATGTTAGACCTGCGGTTTCTATTTTCCATGTCCAGGATTTGTTGGGTTTAAATCTCTGTAACCAGTTTTTGATGTCTCAGGTCTCGGGCTAAGCTTCCCATGGCATCATTGAGGGTATTTTGGTCAGCCTGTACTGTGTCTAACCTGAGGGCTTGCTGTTTAATATCGCCTCGAAGGTCTGCAATTTTGGCCTTTATGGTCATCTTGAAGTTGTCCGCCAAAGAAGCAAAGTCTTTGCTTATGCGAGCGGTAAATAAGGTGAAGTCTGCTTTCGTTGGCATATCTAGCAGGTGAGTATCTTCTCCTGACCCAGAAGAGTCGTCTTATTCCGCCGCGTTGTGATGTTCTGATGGCGGGAAATCATCAGTGTCTGACTGGGACGTGCGCATCGGCGTTCAGACACGCCCCCTGATTTGTTGTTTTAACTCTTTTACTTTTTCCACTAGCTTGATTTGTAAAGTTTGTTTGTGTATTTTTTCTAGTTTATAACATTCTATATGTAATTGTTGGTAAAAGATTCTGTTGCCTGTGTTGATTGTGTTCTCATTCTGTTCCCGGGGGAATACGTGTGTCCTTAGGAGGACATGAGAAAGCTAAGCGTTGACTTGCCTGGATGCCCCCCTTTATCCCAAATTAGGAATCGGGCGGGGTCGAGGTGGGGCAATTTTTGATAATCTAAGTAGTGGCCGCATTGGGCTTGAGGATACGTCAGGGTGGTGGGCTGGTGAGGAAAACTAAATAAAATAAACGATGGACCTTTGCCAGTCATTGGTATGGAGGGTTAGCGACTTCCCCTCCCTAAAACTACCAAAGGGTGGTGGGAGCTTTGGTAAACTCCCTATGGTCATCAGTCGAAAGGACAACAAAAGAGCAGAGATGGCACATGGCCCCTTTCAGATGATTGGGGTATCAGGTATGCAATCTGGAATGAATGTTAGATATGATTGTAGCCCTTGGTATCGTGGAATCAATGTTAGATATGATTGTAGCCCCTGGTGTCGTAAAATAAGAAAGTGGGATCACTGGAATGGGGATTAAGTTTTTCTACATAAACGCTCAAGGCCTGAATTCACCATACAAGAGGAAAGCCCTAATCAATATGCTATAACACGACAACATAGATATTGCAATGATTCAAGAAACGCACTGGATAAAAAATTCACAAAAACTGCTTTTTAGTAAAAAATACCCTCACATATACTAAGCTTCATGTCACGTTAAAAAAAAAAGCAGAGGTGTATCGATTATATTTAAGAAACACTTTAGCACTGGAAATAATCCACAAACCTGTAGATAAAAATGGCAGATTTGTGATTCTGATTTGCAGAATAAACAATATATTATACACACTAGTTAATGTTTATGCACCTAATGGAATAAAATTCTCGGAGAAAGTCATGGCCCAGGTAGAGAAAAAAAAACAAGGGAAATTGGTGATGAGTGGCGATTTCAATATTGTAATAGATACAGAGAAAGATAAAAGAAATAATAGACAAAGACAAACAGCAAAGACATTTTGGGAATGTATGATTAAAAATCACTTAATTGACGTTTGGACAGTTTTGAATACCTCGAATAGGGACTACACATTTCATTCAATCAACCACGATTCTTACTCAAGCATAGATATGTTCCTGGTCGCTAGAGACGTTTTTGATAGCAAAATTAAATGTGAAATAGGACTTGACTCATGGTCAGATCACTCATCGGTGAGCTTGATAATGGAGGAAGGGTCAGCTAAAACCAATTAAATTGGGAACTAAATGAATCGCTACTGATGAATGATAAGATTAAAAAACAAATAGCGTTAGATGTCCAGAACTTATTTAAAGAAAAAGACAAAGATCAAATTTCTAGATCCACACTGTGGTGAACCCTGAAGGCAGTAATTAGGGTTAACCTGATTAAAATTGGTGCTGGGGGAAAAAAGGGGGGGGGAGGATAACACACACACACGTATACTTATACTCATACACACACTCTTATACTCATACTCACACATACACACACTTATACTCATATACACACCCTTATACTCATACTCATGCATACACATATTTATACTCACACACACACTCACACACTTATACTCACACACACACACCCTTATACTCATACGCATGCATACACATATTTATACTCATACTCACACACACTCATACATACACACACCAATACACACACACAGCCACCTTCACCTCTCAATGCTAGTCTGCTCTGTCCGAGAGGAGCAGGCATCAGTGGGTAAAATACTGGTGCCACCAGTCATCTGCTTCTTCTCCCTATAATTGGGCGCAATGTGAAGAAGCGTTCAAGACGGAAAGCAAAAAGTTAATTGATTATCGGAAAAGAAGCAGATGACCGGCGGCGCCCATCTTTAAACCACTGTTGCCTGCTCCTCTCGGGCTCGGCGTGTCAGTTGTGGCACGCGTGCCCTAGGTTCACCACCGCTGCTCTAGGGTATTTAAAATGGTGTTTTTTTTATACCTTACATGCTTTTGGCCATCCCCCATTTATTTATGAGGGTTTGGGGGCCTTTTGGGTTGTCCCAGGCCCCATATCTTCAAGATTGGGGGAAAGGGAACTTTCCAAGCCACCGGCATCTATATTTGGTAGGAAATTCTTTATTAAAATTCAATATTAATGCATACAATGACTGGACTCCCTAAGATGCTGATAAAGAGTATATTTTACTGTACCATGTATAGAAAAGATTTTTTAAATTGAGCAAGAATACAATTCTCCACCATAATAGCTACAATGTAACAGGTACATGGAAAGCTAAAAAAGGGCTAATGATAAAAGAGCCTTCTAAAAAAAAAAATCATCCAAATGAAAGAAATAAAAAAAGATGCTGAGTATAATTTCCTGATAGCTGTGCGCATCATAAAAGAACAAAGAAATGGTTTAACATGTAGAAATATCTTTGCTACCTTTTTTTTCTAACACTTACTAATCCGTTTATTAGTTTCCTCCTGTTCAATTCTCCTTAGCCTCCCTTTACTCATTGGTCATCTAGATAATTCACAAATAAACGCAATAAAACAAAAACCAAGATGCTTCTCCAGTCTTTCTTGCCATGCAGAGTATACATTAAAGTACTGAGTACTCAGGGGGCAGCTTGGCAACCAGACTTCCGGTGGTCCACTGCACGGTTCATTCTATGGACCCATTCGGTAAAAGGTTGTCCCTCTTTCTGCTGCAGGTTGCGAAATTTAATGCGATGAGCCTCCGGCATGATGGCTGCCCCCTGAGTATGGTAGTTTCCACTGGTGCACTCCACGAATATTCTCTTTTGCAATTGCAATTAGTGACACTGATCCAAGATCTGAGTGATTACCTCCTGGATATGATTCGACCCATAGAGAGCCAGGCCTTTCGCTGCAACACTGGACCTCTCGCTGCACCTCCACCATGTCGCTGGCCTCCGAAGGGGTGTTGCTGATCAAGTCACCTCCCATCAGTTCAGGAATCGGGACAGCCTTGGATTTGTAACTGGCAGGGCGTTCACAAGCTTTAAGCAGATCCTTTAGGTACTGCATCTGTGACTAGTCTTTCAGGTCCCGGTGGTGGTTTGGATGTCCCACAGCCAAGGGTATTATCCAACACCTTATTCCCTCTGGGTACCTCTGTCAATAGTACAGAACCATGTTCTGTGACCCCCACCGTATAATCCATTAATATAGACAAGACCAGTATAGAGGTTGTGAAAACAGAAGAACATTTATTGGACATTTCACATACTTATAAACAAATGTAGATCATATATTGATATAGCAATACAAAGATAATCGGATTAGGACTTGACAGAGTTAATCCATTTAACCCCTGGCACTGCTGGGCAGCTAACCAATCACACAGGGGGGACGAAATGGGTGACCAATGGGAGACCGGGGTGTGCTAGAATTCCTTGAAAAACATATACTCAGGGACCTTTAAACCTCTAGCCAATAGGAGAGACATGAACAGAAGTTAAAATCACAGGGCTTCCGTGACACCGAGAATACAGGAGTTTGAAACATCTAAGGACCCTAAATAAATCAATTTGTTTATTTTTATAGATGATGTCATCTTGACCCTGCACAAACCGCAAGACTCCAGGATAGAACTGAAGAAGAAGATGCAAATGTATTCAGATCTCTCAGGGTATAAGTTATAATTAGAGAAATAAGTGGCGCTACCCTTTAATATCCTGTTGAAAGATAAAGGGTATCTATCAGAAAATATGGGTTTATATGGGCTACCCAATATATTATTTATCTGGTGGTAAAGATTGAGGTAGATCATACTAAAACAGTGGAATTCAACTTTTTGCCACTTCTTACAACAACTAACAAACAACTTCTTGAATGGATACCAGTGGGCTTGTCTTGGTGGTTGAGGATTAATATTGTGAAGTCGTATATATTGCAGCAATGGTCATAGATGTTGCCGCTCACAATCCCTAAGCCATGGATAACCATGATGCAATCAGCTACGAATAATTTTATTTTGCAGTGAAAGTGACCACGGGTGGGATCCTGCCCGCTTTCTTTTAGGGCCACATAGGGAGTTGTGGGGCTTCCTAGCTTAGAGGTTTATTACCAGACTAATATGATTGCACAAGCAATAGCAACACAAAAAGTAGCTTTGAAGGAAGAAAGTGATTGAGCAAAATTCACTGAGGAGGCAAGAGTGAGATTTGTGGTTCTAGAGTTCAAAACTCTAAACAAAACAAAGTATGTCATGGTCATGCACAATCATTAATGTCCTTAATCATTTAGTGTCCTGCTGGGATAAACTTAAGAAGAGGATGAAACTGGTTAATAACATCTCTAAAGGTTGTTCAGAAAGACTTCTGACTAAGTAAATTAAAGATCTGGATCTGAGGGCATGGGTCAAACATGGCATGACTAAAGATGATAATTTATATATACAAGGAAGAATTAAACCTGTTACCCAGTGGTGGGATTCAGCCGGTTTGCACCTGTTCGTGTGAACCCGTTACAACAATTTAATAGGTTCACCAAACCGGTGAAAGCTGGAGGTCCCAAAAAACTAAAATCAGTAAAAAAAAAAAACATGGGTACCCAGGGCAGCTGTCCAGGGCCCATTCATAACTGGGGGCGCATGGCAGCTGTCCCTTGGGCCCCTGCTGCGCGTGTGACTGTCTCACATGGACATGGTTCGCCACAGCCACCGGAAAATGACTGCAAAGCTACGGGCAACGATCAGCACGATCCAGGTACTTGGGAAGTTTGTTTCCAGAGAATAAAATGTTCATATCACTTTAATGAATAAACCGTTACAAGAAAATCCCATACATATCATGGGCCTCCCTGCTATAAAAGCACAGGTTATTTATATTAAATAAAAAATACATTCAAAAGCAATTTATTTTGTGTACAGTATATAAGTTGTCTTATCTATTAGGAGATACCATGTTAGTGCATTATTCTACTCCAAGTGCATCATCTATGATGTGGACTAAACACACCAGAGCACCTGTCAATCCAATAGTATGAAAACCCAAGCCAATTTTGTATTGGCAGCAAAGAATGAAATTAGAAAACTGTATAAAATAATATTAAAAAATAAACCCTATAATTTACTTCACATTGTTGACTACCAATCAGTGGACTACCTTAATCACTCACCCTGTCATCTGCACATCCAAGAAGATGACTAGTTGTAAATATAATATTATATAAAATATAAATCATATTACATATCATATGTCCAGTGTCCTTTACAGCAAGATCTCTCCATCATACTTCACTGACACCCACCTGTATGCCGACCTGAGACCCCAACCAGAGACACTGCTCACACAGACATACAAATCATAGCTCCAAATAAGGTAACGGATTCATGTTCAATGTAGAAAACTATCTACATTAAACTGTTCCATCATATAAGCTACCTCTGGACGTCCTCTGTCCCAACCACTTCATATCACAGGAGGTATCGGCAAGCACGTGTAAACGTAAGCAATCTGATGATGCATGCACAACAACATATGTGGAATGAACAACTAGTCTAATCAATTTATGTGTGCAAATTGCTTTATATATGTATATAGATTATTTGGCAGTATGCTCTTACTGCTAAAATTCTATATGTGCCAACATCTCGCCAGAACCGAAAACAGTAATTCGTGCAACCTTAGATTTTTCAATGACAACTTCTTCCCCTAGCGTGCAGAGGTAACACCTATAGTCATAGAGTGTATCTTCACGTGCAAGTGGCTACATTTTATCACTGCAAATGATTGTGAACTCCATATCCCACAATTCTCAGTCAGCCTTTCAAAGAGTCATGAGATATAAAGCTCAAAATATACCAATCTGGCCAGTTATTTGGCCATATTTGGTTTCTGGATTTCGTCCTACTCATTAGGGGACCGTATGAACCCAAAATCGCCTAAAAAAAAAACAGCTGAATTTACTTTGAGAATTGAAATGTAAATAATTTTTATAAATAGCTTCCTTAATGCCATGGAACTGCTGCTGCCAGTGGAAAATAAAATAACACGCATTTGCCCATCTTAAAGTCCTAATTTTGATGGAGGAGGGCATGCAAAATGCAGCCCGGCAGCATGTAGGAGGGATATACACATACATGATATATTCATAACTCTGCATTTTAATTTATTTTGTTTGTGCCAAAAAACATACCTAAGATTGTATTTTATTTTGGGGGCAGGGAATATGTTGTGTATCTTTTATATATATATTTTTTTATATAACCAATCTTTTCTATAGATTATTAGTTGAAACCTCTTGCATGGAAAGTATTCAATCAAATGGTGAAATGATACAATCATTGTCAATACAGTGGTATAGAAATATATCAGCACGTGTTCACTGTTTAGGTAGAATATTCATAAGAAAAAAAACTTTACCTAAGTTTTAACCCTTCCTTCTAATTTACTGGTGCGTCAGACATTTGTGGCTACCAAATCGAGAACTTAAGAACCATTAAAAAGTTCTAGTAAGTTGTTTTTATGATGTCATCACAATCTGGTTTAGCTTATGTACACAATCCGGATATTCTAGGTTACCCTGATATCATATCAGAATTCCGCCTGCCACTACTGAGTATTTTGAGGCGCTTCCCAACCTGGGGTATCACGTGGCATATTAAGCATCTAATTATCATTGACCTATTAAACATCTACTTATCAGCGGCAAATTAAGAAGTTATTTATCAGTGGCAAATTAAGCATCTAATTATCAGTGGCATATTAAGCATCTTATTATCGGTGGCAAATTAAGGAGCTAATTATCAGTGGCAAATTAAGGAGCTAATTATCAGTTTCAAATTAAGGAGCTAATTATTAGTGGCATATTATTTTTTAATGTGCTGACTCCTGTTTATGACAAAATGTATTTGTTCTTTTTATTGTGTGTGCCTGAGACTGGACGAGCTTTCTGAAAGTGTGAGTGACTATGCTATATTTGTTGTGCAGTTTGAGCAGGAGAATCCTAGCCACACAGTTGTTGTGCAGTTTTGGACCAGCAGAGTCGCCTTGAGAGTGGCAGAGCATCAGAGGCTGTGCCAGTCTTGCAGACTTATGGAGTAAAAGAAGAGGAGCTGGTTATTTTAGAAGAGAAGACTTGCTATTCTGGTAATGATATTTATTAATAATATTAATTGTATAAATACTTTTTAGCAGCAATTTCACTGAATAATATTTTTTTATTGTTTTTAATGTGTACTGCTGCTTGTTTATGACAAAAATTATTTGTTCTTTATTGTGTGTGCCTGAGACTGGGGGCACGTTGCTGACATGTTCAAGTGACATTTAACTGTCAGGATTAGTGAGGGCAAATGTTTGATCTAAGCAGTGTAAAACAAGTTAAACAGGGGTTGCTGCAATATTTATTTATTTGTAGGCCAGAGGGTTTCCTGTGTGATCATTTGGAATTTTGGACCTCTACTGAACACAATAACTGTGCTCCTCATCGATCACAGAAGTCACAATTGTGAATATGCCATTCCCATTTTATAAGACTACACACTTAATGGTAATAGTATTAGCAGTAGAGACAATAGTCATTGTTTGAAAATCTACAATTTTTTAGACTCTGCATCAACAATGCAGCGACCAAAGCTTTTATTACAGTATTTAATAATAAAAAAAAGATATTCCGAATGAATATCCCATGATGCTTGATTCGATATTGGCTATTTGAAAAATATGTTGTTTGCATTTTGCTCTGATGGAGCAACTGTAATGTCAGGGTGTACAATTCAGGAAATTGCGAACATACTAGACCCAGATACTTGGAATATTGAAGAAGCTGTTGTTCCTTGGAAAGCTGCCGAAGAAAAGTTGGTTAAAATAGAAGAATTCTTTCATTATGAAATAAACATCAATGATTTTCGAGACTATATCGAAAATGTTCTAAACCATCACCACAACCAGGAGATTCCAAGTATTCCAAATATTCTGAATACCGTTGCAGTTAGCTCTGCAGAGGCAGAAAGAGGATTTTCTACAATGAACAATATATATTCAGATAAAAGAAGAGATAATGTTGCTAATTTAATGACGATTAATATAATTGGCCTTCCACTGGACTCCTGTGACCACACTCCTTCAGTTCAAACGTGGCTAAGAATAAACCAGCAGATGACAACAGGGTGAAAAATGGTCGTAATAAAGAACATGACGAAAATCAACTAGCGATTTGGAAGTATTTTAAGTAAGGTAAATAATGAATCATTTTTTTTTTTACTATGTGGTAGGATTTTACCAATTTGTTGTTCTCTCTTTCATTTTTTTATCACTGTATAAACTAGAGTATGTGTCTTTAAGAAGACACTGATCGATAACGCTTCTTTACTTTAGCGTCAGGCGTCAGTGCCTCTGCACACTGTGTTCATAGTACTTGGTGTCTTACTTTTCTCCCCTTCTATAGGAACCTCTACCTTTGGCCCCCAGCTTCAACTTTGGAGCAAGTCTATGAAGAATTCTTCAAGTATGTAAAAGGGAGGAAATAAACCGCATGATGAAAATCAGTTAACGATTTGGATGTTTTTAAAGTAAGGTAACTTATTTTACCCTACCTGCTTCGGTGCATTTTTAGTGTGTTCATAGTATTGTAAGGTGGAGCGTTATTTTGCTCTCTTTATACAGGAACCCTATCTTGTGCCCCAGAGATTCAACTGAGAACAAGCCTAAGAAGAATTCTAATAATAATTACCTGATTCTTGTTGATGACCTCAGACTTTCTCTATGCAAAAGACCTATTGCATTTTGATTGGATTAAAAATTGCAGAACTGTTGGATTAAGATTCTGCATTGTCCTGATGGGATAACTTCTGCATACTATTGTTCAATAACTTCAAAGACTCTCCAAAAGCAAGTCATTTTTATATTACTTTGTTTGACATTAGAGAAACAAATATTGTACCATGCTGCACATTACTGTAAGTTTTATTGCTGTGGAGTATAGCGCAGTGTGTGATAGGATCACAGACTCCACAGCAATAAAACTCACTGTAACATGCAGCATGTGATACACTCACACTGAACATTACTATGAATATATATATTTGTGTGTCTATATATATATATATATATGTATATGTTTGTGTGTGTGTAATTTTCTGTCAATGAAAAATGAATGTTGCCTGGCAGACATACATTTCTGGGGAAATGGCCCTCTGCAGAAACAACTTGGACACCCCGGCCTTAGAGTAAGATGCTCTCTGTTAAAACATGTCTATAGGAGGGGATGTGTCCTCACTGCCGATGCGGTAAGACATGAGTAGGAAGAGCTCTGTGGCGGCACCGGGCTAATCACCACACTCAAGACAAGACAAGCATTTTATCTTGCCCCAAAAATGGGTAAAAAACTGGATGCACAGGATGCACTGGATGAACAAAAGACTCACTATAAAATGGGGGTCTGCCTACTTCTTAAACCCAAGAACATATACAACCCAATTTCATGCTGCAGTGTCAAGCAAAAAAGAAGGTGTCTATTCTGCTACACAAAAATGTGACCTTTACTGAACTTAAACTAGTTAAAGACCCTAAAGGGAGATAAATAATCCTCAAATGCCTAAATAACCCTTTAAGGACAGAGCCTTTAAGACATTTTTGTCCATTCTTGACAATGGCTATTTTAATATAACATAAAAAACACTAATTTCATGAATTTTCATTGAAACATCTTCTTCTCATCGACAAAAGCGAACAAAAAAACCTGCTAAATAGATTCTACTATTTCTCCTGAGTACAGGGATTTCACCCATGCATAGGTTTGTTGGGTTGTTTGGGAGCTAAAAGGCCACATTTGGGAGGTACAGTTTTTGGTTTTCCAACTTGAAATTTTGACATGCAGACAGCCTGCACCCATGTTCCATTTGGGACATATTTTAAGCCAGCCAGTGTATTATACCCCATCAACCCATATATTTTTTAAAATTAGACAACCTAGGCTATTTTAAATGGTGGTATTTTAATACTTTCCATACACTAATTCTATCACCAGCCAAATCAAATTTTATATTAGTAATTTTTTAATGTTATTTTTCACAAACAAAGTACTTCAGACATGAATTCACAGATTGTGGTATGTTTCACTGCCAAATAACACCCCAATTTGTGTTCAGCAACATCTCCTGAGTACAGGGATACCACCCATGTATATGTTTGTTGGGTTGTTTATTTTAAATGGTGATATTTTAAAACTTTCCATGCACCAATTCTACCACCAGCCTTTGTCAAAGTTTGTGGTAGTAATTTTATTGTGTACTTTTCCCCACATACATACACACAAATTCACAGATTTTTGGTATGTGTCACTGCCAAACAATACCCCAATATGTGTACAGCAACGTCTCCTGAGCACAGGAAAACGACCCATGCATAGGTTTGTCAGCTTGTTTGGGAGTTACAAGGCCACATTTGGAAGGTGTGCTTTTTGATTTTCCATCTTGAAGTTTTGACATGTAGAGCAAGGAAAGGGTTAATAGCTCTTATAAGAGCCTTTGTAGTACTATACAAAAAAAATTAACCTCTAAAAATGCACAAGCAAGAAAAAATGTTCTGCTGTGCAGTGATCAGTGGCAGGGAAGAGATTAATATACAGGGAACACTATATAAAGGGTATGGATTTTATAAAAGCCCTTGGGTCTCACAATTTTGTAACATTTTATTTAATTTATTACAATTAAAAACTTTTATTTTACAGATCTGTCTCTCTCCCTCACTTAAACTCAAGTGAGGAGACGGAGGCAGATCCATATGCGTCAGAACAATATTTACCACTAGTGATCTGACCAGGTGATGAATGAAAAATGCAGCAAAAAATTTGCTGCTGTGTATGATCACTGCGTACACAGCGATCAATGGCAGGGAAGCGGATAAACACTTGAAATGTCTTTTATAAAAGCCCTTGGTTTCTAAAAGTTTATTCAATGTAAATTAATTTTATAACCCAAATTTTTTTTTTTACATTATCCAATCTGTCTTTCTCCCTCAATAAAACTATAGTGAGCAGAGGGAGGCAGATCAATACTTATCAAAGGCAATATGTAAAAATATTGCCTTAGACTGTATGATAAGTGCTGATATTTTGTTATATTTTTTGCACTCCAGTCTAGGCATTGGACTTTAATTTAGAGCCGTCTTGAAACATACATCTGCAATCATATCAATATCCATTTGCTACAATGGTAGCCCAGCCCTGCCCTTTTCCTTATATGGGCAGTATTTTGACCACACCCACCATTGTTTGTTAAGGATCTGGGCAACGCATCACAATAGCTTCAGTGTATATATAGGACAGACTTGTACTACTATATTAGTCTGTGGACACATCATGAGCCAGGAGGAGCCAGGATGATTGGCACAGTAAGTAACTTTTTGCATAGCAAGACCACTTAATATTATAGTAGGATAGGGGGTTTGAGAACTGCCAACCTAGAGTGTATAGTAGATACAGGTGCAAAGCAATGGACTGCTAATATGCTCTCTCCTAAGGGGCATATATGTGGAAACAAAATCTAACAAGTAAGCAGACATGCACACTGATAATAGAAAATAAAGTATATTTATTTGTAAATGTAGTAATGTAACGACAAACACAGTAGGTATAGATCGGAGAAATGTAACAGTATGTATAGTGATACTGTAAAAATAGAGCAAAAAAAGAGAAAAACAGAAAAAAATATATAGGAAGCTACACAGAGCTATGTAGGCAAAGTGTATGAGCAGCACAGGAAAAAAGGTAGAAAAATAAAAATAAAAATAGTAAACAGTAAAATAGTGCAAAAAAGTCGGAAAAATTAACACGAACAGAGCAAAAAAACAAAGAAATGGAAATAATAAAAAAATATAGTAGGATGAAGTGGTAACAGAGGGCTCAAAAAAATAGCAGATGATGCAACATAAGTCTGATAGAAGGCCAACCACTGTAAGAAAAAACATATAATAACAAAAAAAAAGAGAATAATGTGGGACAATGTCCAAAGATAAACCTCCTGCAAACAATAAATCAAAGGACCTGCATCAAAGGTAGCAACAAGGAAAAAAAAAAAAAAAAAAACATGGAAAAAAAACACAATTGTGGGAAAAACAGAAAAAAATGTCCCAAAAACGGGAATATAACAAAAGTTTATAGCAGAAAAATAGTAACCACAATTGGAAAAATAATAATAATAGTAAGTGGGTAGTCCATCAGTCCACTACTATCGAAAAAACCTTATGGATGCAGGGGTAGTCCTGGGGTATAACCGCTGAGGCTTTGTTTGTACAGGCACGGGGCGACGCGCTCGGAGAGTGTCTCCTTCATGGCCCTTGAAGGAGACACTCTCCGAGCGCGTCGCCCCGTGCCTGTACAAACAAAACCTCAGAGGTTATACCCCAGGACTACCCCTGCATCCATAAGGTTTTTTCGATAGTAGTGGACTGATGGACTACCCACTTACTATTATTATTATTTTTCCAATTGTGGTTACTATTTTTCTGCTATAAACTTTTGTTATATCCCCGTTTTTGGGACATTTTTTTCTGTTTTTCCCACAATTGTGTTTTTTTTCCATGTTTTTTTTTTTTTCCTTGTTGCTACCTTTGATGCAGGTCCTTTGATTTATTGTTTGCAGGAGGTTTATCTTTGGACATTGTCCCACATTATTCTCTTTTTTTTTGTTATTATATGTTTTTTCTTACAGTGGTTGGCCTTCTATCAGACTTATGTTGCATCATCTGCTATTTTTTTGAGCCCTCTGTTACCACTTCATCCTACTATATTTTTTTATTATTTCCATTTCTTTGTTTTTTTGCTCTGTTCGTGTTAATTTTTCCGACTTTTTTGCACTATTTTACTGTTTACTATTTTTATTTTTATTTTTCTACCTTTTTTCCTGTGCTGCTCATACACTTTGCCTACATAGCTCTGTTTAGCTTCCTATATATTTTTTTCTGTATTTCTCTTTTTTTGCTCTATTTTTACAGTATCACTATACATACTGTTACATTTCTCCGATCTATACCTACTGTGTTTGTCGTTACATTACTACATTTACAAATAAATATACTTTATTTTCTATTATCAGTGTGCATGTCTGCTTACTTGTTAGATTTTGTTACCACTTAATATTATCTCACATATATATTCTTATTCTTATTATAGCCACATTTACCACCCTAACTCCTCCCACAGTTTTTTTACTACATAGACAGTAATATACCGAAACATGCAGATTGTTCCCGATTGGTGTGCTATTACTTTGTGGAACGTTTCTCTGAATGGTTCAACGAAATATCATCGTTTTTGTGTCAAAATTGGTCGCATAGGAATGAATGGCGGAATGTTCAAAACTACAGTGGGAGCTGACAAAAGCTAGAGTGTGAGCTGAAAAATCACAACATGATTTCTAAACTGCCACCATTCATTTTTCACCCTCATTTTCAAGCCCACCTACACAAATCTTATATCAAAACGTTCAGCTATCCCTGCTGCCACTAAACATGTCCACGGCTAAGCCATAGTGCTGATAGTTTTCGCAATATGACCATTTGTTTGCAACTCACGCCGTCCATTGACATTCATTGAAACTCCACTCTAGCTACCTCAAATTTGAAGCGCAATATCTAAACTGCGACTGTGCCTTCATTTTTAATATTTCAGAGACATACCATGCACCAAAATGTAGGTCTGGACCTTGTGATTCTCACAGTATAAAGTTCTTCGCTGTAGGATTTATAGTTTTTAAAATACCACCATTTGAAGATGGCATCCGCACTCCAACCTTTCCACAGTTACTCCAGCCACTCCAACCACACAACAGTTACTCAAGCCACTCCACCCAGTTACTGCGCCCACTCCAGTTATAGACTACTGGTGGAGGCAAGAACACTTCACACAATTTCCACAGAAATCGTAGCTTTTCTAGTTTATACTGAGCTTCTAGGCGGGGCTACTTACTGAGTGAGTATTACTAATACGCAGGTCTTTTTTTTTTTTTCTAGATCAGCAGCCAGGATGATCAGGATAATATTGTGGTCAAGAATCACCACAGAGTGGGATGCCACAGTGGTTTTAGGATAGATGTGTATAGCATAAATTATAGTATAAGTTGTTTATTATAAGTTAAGATATTTTGTCTACAGAATTCATGCATAGAGAATGAATGTTATACAGCCCCGATCCAGGGTTAACAGCCAATCGCTGGTTTTAAGGGTCAGGAAGTTGTTTTTTTTCTGTTACTCATGTTTTTTTTGCCTTCCTCTGGATCATTTGGCTGGGTTTGGACTTTAAAAATGAAATAATAGTGTATACGTTTTATATAGCCTCGATCCAAGGTTAAAAAGCCGATTGCTGGTTTTCAGGATCAGGAAGGAATTTTTATCCTGTTTTATCACTGATCATTTGGCTTGGTCTTTAAAGTGTCAAATAAATCCATTATCATCTATGGCCAATTGGTGCCTCAAGTATATTATATTTGTACTTCTACCCCACCCCTATTACCTTCTCCCCCTGACAGTCCTTTTTGTTTACTCCCCCCTCCTACTGCACACAAGAGGGACATGTTTTACATTCTCAGGGAAATAGCTGACCTACCTACTCCACAAACCTTCACACCTGGTGACCTACATATACTCTCTTACAATGTCAAGGGTCTTAACACCCCAGAAAAGAGCTCCCACCTGATGAGAGAACTTCGACATCAGAAAACATCCGTGGCTTTCTTGCACGAAACTCCTCCCCGGCACGTCTGACTTCTAGGGATTACCCCATTGGATTCTTTAGCAATGACCAACATACTAAAACCAAGGGACCTGCTATTTTGTTTTCCAAACATGTATCGTTCTTGGAGACAGCCCAACAGGTTGACCCTGCAGGCCGATACATTTTAATCAAAGGTACCTGACCCATACCTACACTTTTGCTAAAATTTACCTCCTAATACGCAAAAATACATTATGTTTGCCACTATCATGTCAAAACTCTGTACCTTCCAGGAGGGCCTTTTGGTCTTTGGAGGTGATTTTAATTTGGCCCTTGACCCGCTTCTTGACACCTCTACCAGGACCTCTTGAAACCCAATACGTGTCACACATCTGATTAAAAAACTATTACGGGAGGTGCAGTTAGTTGATTGTTGGTGGGCTCACCCCCCTCGGATAAGGATTACAGCTTCTACTCAAGCCCGCATGAGAGGTACACTAGAATAGACTGCCTTTTCATTACCTACAACCACCTTACCCTACTCAAACAAGCAAGATATGGCCTGAACATTCCCCCTTCAGTTGATGCTCCAGTCACCGCTCACCCGCCCTACTCAGCAGTCCTGGAGACTTAATTAAGTGATCTTGACTGATTGTGTAAACACTGTCTCTACAAAAACCCCGTTGACTGACTATTTATCAGACAATGATATCCCTGAGACCTATCCCCTCATGGTTTTGGGAGACGCATAATGTGTCGCCCGAGGACACTTTATTAAAAAGGCCAATTCCACCAAACTCAAAATGATACATGAACAAATTGCTACCCTTGAACTAGAACATAAGCGATAGCTGAACCCTGATGATTTCCAGAGGCTTTTGAGTCTCAGTCTTAAGCTATCAAGATCTCGAAAGCGCCTAAGTGCCCGGGACCCGACTGTCTCCCCCTCCAATATTACAGGATATTCTAAGGATGCAGAAAAGGCATTTGCACTGGATTTTCCTCCTGGACGTTCTAACACACATGAGCTTTGGACCCTATACAGTGCTGTATTTACCGCAAAACATCCTAGGCGGATGCCTAGGGCGGCAAATTTTGGGGGGCGGCCCCCAAGCACTGGAAAAAAAAAACTAAAAAAACTAAATAACCCGGCCCTTTAAAAAAAAAAAAAAAAGACCGCTCTTGCAGGCAGAGACGGAGGTGAGAGGGGATCGGAAGACCCCCCCTCACCATCGCTCTGCCTGCCAGGCTGCACGGGGAGCCGAACAGGCAGCACATAGAAACCTCCGTGCTGCCTGTTCGGCTTACCGTGCAGTGTGACACGGAAGTGCCGACAGTCACGTGACGGGCGCGCTGACGTCATACAGGGGAGGCGAACAGGCAGCATGGAGGGACCATGCTGCCTGCCACTAGCCACCAGGGAAAGGTAAGTGCTGATGGGAGTCAGAGTATGTGTGATGGGTGACAGTGTGTGTGACTGATTGTGATGGGAGTCAGAGGGTCTTTGATGGGAGACAGTGCGTGTGACTGGGTGTGATGGGAGTCAGAGTGTGTGTGATGGGAGACAGTGTGTGTGACTGAGTGTGATGGGAGTCAGAGTGTGTGTGATGGGAGACAGTGTGTGTGATGGGAGTCAGTGTGTGTGACTGAGTGTGATGGGAGTCAGAGTGTGTGTGATGGGAGACAGTGTGTGTGATGGGAGTAGGAGTGTGTGTGTGATGGGAGTATGAGCTTGATGTGAGTCTGAATGTTATGTGTGATGTGGGGGTCATGAAATGGAGGTGATGGGGCATGTCTTAGGTGTGTAACGTGGGTGTGCAGCTTTGGGCAGCACAAAATCAAGATACACCACTGCCCCTATAAGTTGGCTTGTGTCTTGTCCCTGCACTCACGACCCTCCCTTGGCTAGAATTAGGATTAATGAGGCATTATCTGAGGTGTTTACCATTTCTAATGGTACCTGCCAGGGATGTCCCCTAACTCCAATGCTTTTTATCCTCTCCTTAGAGCCCTTCCTAGAAGCGATACGCCACAATCCTGACATTGAGTAGTCTCCTTATAGCTGGCACTCACCACAAAGTTATGGGCTTTGTGGACAACCTTCTTTTTCTACTCACTAACCCCAGGGTCTCCCTTCCTATTCTTATACATGAGTTTCAATAATATAGGGAATTGGCTAATCTTAAAAAATAACTACAAATGCAGAAAGAAAAGTCCTGCGCTCACTCCCATCACTGGGCGGCTGCAATGACTACAGTACACATCAGCCCCAATATATAGTAAAAACCAAAGAAAAACAAGTTACCTGCGCTCTCTCCTTTATCCCTATGTATTTTTAAAACACATAGAGGTTTTTTAGTTACCTCCAATGGCCATGAGAGGATGAGCCCACCTGCCAACGTCAAGGCAGACCCCCCTAGGTGGGTCCTAACTCTAACCATTCACCTTGCTTCTTTGAGCCTCTGGCAAAAATCTCTAATGAGACAGAAAGGGGTATTTTTTATATACACCCATATACATTATTAACCCTTAATAGGGAACACATGGGATGGGCGGCTGCATTGTAACAAGGCTGAGTGATACAAAAAATGGATACAAATGCAGAAAGAAAAGTCCTGCGCTTACTCCCATCACTGGGCGGCTGCAATGACTACAGTACACATCAGCCCCAATATATAGTAAAAACCAAAGAAAAACAAGTTACCTGCGCTCTCTCCTTTATCCCTATGTATTTTTAAAACAAATGGAGGTTTTTTAGTTACCTCCAATGGCCATGAGAGGATGAGCCCACCTGCGTTGATGCCCATTGTCTAGCCAACATTGTCAGCAATTGGAGAGGTATGAGGGTTGAAATTTTAAATTGCATTTTTCTTTACATATTTTTATTCTATTTGAAATTTGGTTACATGGGCAAGTACTGTGGTTGCAATTTGGGTTCTCATAACCTTTATTTGCAAGTAACGTAATGTATAGGTTAAAACAAATGAAGTCCCAGAATATCCACCCAAGTCCCAAAAAATTAAATAGGAAAAAGAAAATAGAAAGGGGGAAAGGAGCAGACGGGAAAAGCTGCTAGTTATATTAAAGGTGGTTCCCAGTCCATCCTTGTTAAAATCTTGAAAATCTTGATAAATAATTGTGCACAATAAAGGAAAGTAACAATGAGTGGCAAAAAAAATAAATGACAGAAAAGAGGGATTTTGAGAATTGTAATGGATAATAATACAAATACATGGTACACATACAAATATGCAGAATTTCAAAGATTCACCTGCTCTATATTGTAATGAGCAGGCATTGACCAGGCACATGTTAGTCAGTGATCGTCTGAACTTAAGTAATAGCACCACATGAAAGTGAAAAGTCTTTGAAGTAGGTTTTAACATGGGTGAAGTGGCAAAACAGCTTGCACAAAGCTTGTACAAAGTGGGCAGAGTTATCATTATGTCTGCTTTGCTTCAAGCAGTGCCCATAAAAGTGCATTGACTGCCTAATGGCCAGTCCTTCCCATCTGTGGGCGCTATGGATCAGCAGCTCCGTCATCACACTGCTAATCCATGGTCCTTACTTAAAATATGACCCATATTAAACACAAACCATTGTAGAGTTTAAAATAAATAAGGTTACGTGTAAAGAGTGGTTTTATTGCATTAAACACTGATTTTTTGTATCAAATTCACAACAATTCTCGGGGGTTTTATACACAAAAAAATCAATAGTGTCTTTAGCATCAGCCTCACATCTGAAGTTTTTTACATTGATTGATTTGAAAAAAAAACATAAGCAACAGCAGTATGCTGATATCTTGTCAATGACATCACAAGATTCTATGATGCCATGTAGTTTTGATTCAAATCATCACAAGTTCTGAGAGCGGTTAAGTTACAGGCTGATATATTATCAGACGTGATACATATATTGCAAGATGCCTAAAAGCCAAAGCTACAGCGTTCACACATCCGAACCTGATATGGAACATCGTATGATGATGAAGAGGAGCAGGGAGAGCAATGAAGAAGGAAGGGGAAGAAAAGAGAAGAGGAAGAAGGAATGTGAAAGAAGAGATCAGGGCAGCTGGAAGACGGTATGTAAAAGAAGAAGAGAAGAGGAAGAACAAGAAGAAGAAAATGAGAAAAGATATAAAACTGAAGAGGAGAGTAGACCAGGTACAGGATTTAGGAAACCAAGAAGTTGGTGATCAGTGTAAATGTTCACTTGTTCAATGCCATAGATAGTCTAGATCTAAGATGGTAGGACTAAGACTTTAAGTAGCAGTTATATGTATTTGGTATATGATTTAGTAATATGATGTTTTTTATTCAATAAGGAGGAAGTAAACACCATGATGTCGCTGGAACATCTGGGAAACCGACACCACTTTCAGCAGCATGCTTCAACTTTCATTCTGAGCTTGGAAGGGGCAATTTTGGAAAAGTGAGTAAACTATAATTTAGTATGGTATACCGGTGCATTTTTTGTGGTGGAAACTGGGGTCTAGTTAGGGAATGACATTGAAGTATAGTTTGCATACCTCTTCACTGACACTATTTAGTGCATATATTCCTCTATGTCCATCTTTTTTTTGCATGTTCAGAATTTTCATTTCTATAAGCAGGGGCGGACTGACCATGAGGGCATTCAGGCACTGCCAGAAGAGGGCCCCGTCACTGACAAGGTTGTGCGATCGGGGTGGGGGTCACCAGGTCACATGACATAATCACGCAACATCACGTGACCTTGTGCAGCACTGTGTGAGCTAGTGTTCACATCAGACTTCATTTTCAAACGCTGTCACATGCGTGACAAGCAGCTCACACAGACCTACGTGCATGACATGACATTGCGCGATGACTTCATTTGACCCTGCAACCCCTGCTATGATGGTGATGGAGCAGATCCTCAGTGCAAAGATGAGGTAAATCCTGAATGCTGACTGGGTAGTGGGGGTGTCAGATTAGGAATTGTGTGGGTCAGATTAGTAAGTGTGGGGGTCTGATTGGGAAGTCTGGGAGTCAGATTGGCATGTTAGGAGGCACATTGGGAAGTAGGGGGGATATTAGCAAATATAGGGTCAAACAGGGAAGAATGGGTCAGATTGAAAATATGGGGGTCATACCGGTAAGTAGAGGTCAAAATGGCAAATATGGGGATCATATTGCGAAGAAGGCATCAGACTGGAAAATTTGGGAGTCAGATTTGTAAGAAGGGGTCAGATTGGCACCTTTGGGGTGAGATTGGGTATTGAGCGGGTCACATTGGGTAGATGTGGGGCAGATTTGGAAGAAGGGGGCAGATTGTACTGTTTGGGGGTCAAATTACAAAAGGAGGGGGCAGATCTGAAAGTGTGGGGGTGTGATTGGAAAGATGGGGTGGGATTGTGAAGTGTGGGGGTGAGATTGGGAAGAAGGGGGCAGAATGGCACATTTGGGAGTCAGATTGGGAAGTGGGGGTCAGATTGGCAAATATGAAGGTCATATTGGGAAGAAGTGGTCAGATTGGGAAGAAGAGGGTCAATGGTAATGCCTGAGGACACATTGTGTAGTGTGTGGCTTATTTGGAAGAAGGGGGCATATTGGCAGATTTGGGGGGCAGATTTGGGTGGAGGGGGCTGATTTGGATGTTTGGGAGGATCGGTCAGATTGGCACATTTGGGGGGCAGATTGGTAAGTAGGGGTCATATTGGCAGGTCTGAAGTTTAGACAAAATTTGGGGGTCATACAGGGAAGAAGGGGCAGATTGGAAAGTTTGAATGCAGATTGGTAAGTAGGGGACATATTGGCAAATCTGGGGGTCAGATTTGGAAGTGTAAGGGGATGCATTGGCAAGTCTGGAGAGGATACATTGACAAGTGTATACATTACTGATAATTTTGCGATTTAATGCCATGTTTATACATTACTGCTGATTTTGCGATGATATGCCAAGTTTATACAGTGTGCCATGTTTTACTAAGTGTATGCTCTACATATCATTTAGACTGAGGGTGTTTGTATGTGTGTGATACTACGTTGTGAAACCAGCAGCATTGTGTGAGAGTGCAGGACTGGAAGAGAGCTGGCTTACAAGAGAGAGAGAGAGAGAGAACAGGGCAAGGCAAGAGAGAGCTGGCTTGTATTAGAGTGGGAGAGAGTGAGAGGTTGGGAGTGAGATGGCTTGGAAGAGTGAGAGTGGAACAGAGTGCAAGACTGGGAGAGAGATGGTTTGGAGGAGTGAGAGTGGCATAGAGAGATGGCTTGGTTGAGTGAGAGTGGTAGAGAGTGCAGGGCCTTCCCCTCACATTCAACACTCTTTAGTCAGAGCTGCATAACTGTGTATGGGGTATGTGTGTTGGAGGGGGGGGAAGGGGACAGCAATGTGTGTTTGTCATATGTGGCATGATAAGGAAATATGTATATACTTTCATTGGCATTATATAGAAATATTATGTATATATTTCTCATTGTCATGAAATAGAAAGATTTATGTATATTTTTATCATTGGTATGATATAGAAATATTATGTATAAATGTCTCATTATCATGATATAGAAAGATTATGTATCTATTTCTTACTGGCAAGATATAGAAAGACTATGGATATATTTCTCACTAACAAAATAAAGAAAGATAATGGATATAGTTATCATTGATATGATAGAGCGATATAGATTATCAATATACTTACTTTGTGGGTGCTAAAGTTGAATTTAAAATGTATGTTTTAAAATATGGTTCTATTTATCCACCTTTTCAGTGTGAAATAGAAATGTGAATAAATAGAACCATTTTTTTTTTGGGGGGGGGGGGGGCTTGCCATGGGAAATACATGGGGCGGTACAAGGGGGCCCCATGCCCATCTATTGCCCTGGGGCCCCATGAGAGGTCAGTCTACCCCTCTGGATACATTTATGATAGCACTCCAGAACAATAAAACTCACAATATAGGGTATTTAATAAGTCTTTGTATCTATTTGTGCAAATAAAATGCTTTAATATTCTTCTTTTTTTTGTTTTGTTTAATCTTTATTGGTTATTTTTATAAAAAGAACAAATTCATACTTCACAATATTACAATCACATACACAAGACTTCTATAATACAAATTATATTTCATATGTTTCACCAAAGCTGAGAGATAAGCGAGGATCTTTTTATAAGTCCAATTATTAGGAGTTGTATTTGGAGCGCCAAGGGAGAGGGAAGAAAAATTAAGAGAAGATACAAAATAAAATACAGGATTAAGTGGAGGAGAAGAGTGAAAAGAGGCGGAGACGGATTTATGGCTCCCATTGTTCCCACCCCCCATCCTTGCTTAAAAATTCAATGTTCCTTTTATATACAAAGCAAGTGAAGACATACTGTTCTTTCATACTCAACAGTCCACATTCACAACTCCTCATACATACTTCTGAACTAAGGGGAGTAGAGGGGAGTCAGGCCGCGGGATCCCACAGCAGTGGTCAAGATGAGATTTCCATATATAACAACTCACTGAGTCTATGGTATAGAACAAGTTTTTATCTCTGTATTTGATATTACATTCCCGGCAGACCATATTTTTTCATATATGACAGCTGTATCCTCGTTTTGAATAAAAAATTGTCTCTCAGCTTTGGCCTGGAACTCTATTTGGGTTTTAATTTCTGGCCATGATGGGAGGTCTACCCTTTTCCAAAATCTCGCAATACATAATGTAAAAGTCAGTAGAATGTATATACATAAAGAGTGGATAAACCTGAAGTGGGGAGTTCAAAATGAAAAAGAAATGTTTGAGACTTTAATTCAAATGTATATCCACAAATGATGGAGAGGAGAGATGATATTTTTCTCTTGTATTGATCTAATTTTCTGTATTTCCACCACATGTGGTCATGATTGCCTGGTTCAGTCAAACATCTCCAACACAAATTGTTTGAAGCCTCTAGGAATTTAGCTAATCTCATTGGGACTAGATACCATCGGTGTAAGAGTTTGAAGAATTGTTCATGAAGGTTGATACAGTGCACCGCCCCTCTAGTATTCGTCCAGGTTTTAAACCATACCTGTGTTGGGAAGGTCAAATTAATTTCATCCTCCCAGAGCAGGAAGGCCTTAGGTTACTAAATTAGTTCACTAGATTCGAAGAATCTAAGAATTCTAGAGATAATTTTATTTGTAGCCCTAGACGTAATTATTTTTCCCCATGCATCTGGTTCTACTAAGGTGTTTGAAAGCAAGAAGGACTTAACTCTAAGATAATTAAAGAGTTCCCTAGATGGAAGACCAAATTTGCTACAAATAGCTGGAAAGGGGGAAATAGTTCCACCAATGTACAAATCTTCAATATATATTATTCCCTTAATAATCCATACCTTCAGGTCTAAGTTATTCACACATATAGAAACAATATCCAGTGCAGCTTTCTTAGATATTTCTTTGTTAATTTTCAAGGTTTTTTTAATACGAAAAATTTAGGTCATAAGGTCTTTAATTAATGATGATTTTAAAATCGATTTTTTTGTAGTATTTGGGTATTAACCAGCACAAGAGTGCGGGATCTGTGTTACTACAATTTACCCTTTCTAAATGGCATAAATAGTAATAAATTGGCCATACAGCCACTGAATATATTCCAGTTATTCCCAGTTCATAGCCACATTTTTAGCCACTTCAACAAAAATAATTGTCGCTCTTTGGCAGGGTGGATTTGATTTAAATCATGATTTACCTAACTATTCAGTGAGAATTGGTTGTAAAGAATCATTCATGTTGGTAGTTGTATTCTTTAATATTTTCAACCAGATGAAGATTTCATATTTAGAATAACCTGTCAGATTAGTAAAACAGCTACATCAGGACTGATTTAAGTTTAATAGGTTAATCACACATATTTGGAGCACTACTAAATAGACATGTGCATTCGTTTTCGGACTAATGCATTTTCGTCCGAAAATGGCATTTTCGTCCATTCGTCCGAAAAACGAATAACGAAAATGCTAAACTAACGAAAGCCGAATTAACCAATGATTAATAAACGAAAATCATTTGTCCATTCGTCGATTCATGCTATTGACATTCTATAAACCGAAATAGAGTCGGTTTATAGAATACCAATAGCATTACATACATTCCATAAACCGACATAATGAACGACTTTCGGTTTATGGAATGCATGTAATGCTATTGCTATTCTATAAACCGAAATAGAGTCCCGATTCATATGAATAGGTCAATTGACCTATTTGTATGAATGGGGACTCTATTTCGGTTTATAGAAAACCAATAGTATTACATGTATTCCATAAGCCAAAAATCTATAAACCGAACGACATTCGGGTTATAGACTTTCGGTTTATAGAATACATGTAATGCTATTGCTATTCTATAAACCGAAAGTCTTAAGAATTTCTTATGAATGGGGACTCTAGTTCGGTTTATAGAAAGCCAATAGCATTAGATGTATTCCATAACCCGAAATTCTATAAACCGAACAACGTGGTAAATGCTCTGTATCTTTGAGTTCATCTTTATGTCTATAACTATTTCATTCAGTAATAGACTAATAAAAGGGTTGGGCAGGTTGTGGGTAGGGGTACTTAGCACTTGGGTCCTCTGGTGAACATGACTGATGATATTGATGGATGACAGTTTCAACCAGGCACATGTTCAAAAGTATGCCCAGGCCAGGGCAGTCTTTAATATTGATTGGAACCCTGGACCCTGCCACCACATGTATAATTGCAAAATGTATACCTTCGACTTATGCAACACTGCAATACAAGCCCTCAGTGCCTGTATTACATAAGTATACAATGATATTAGAGAGCACTTACATATGGTAAGCAGCAATTGACATTAAAATCCAGCTATTACAGTAATGATATGTGGCACTGATAAATATAATTATGAAATGCATATTTAATGTTTGTTGAGAAATGTTAAAGAAAATTAAACAAATGACAGAATGTTTCTTAATAAAGATGTATTAATTTAACAAATCATTTTTCTGAAGTACACATAGAAACATAGAATGTGTCAGCAGATAAGAACCATTTGGTCCATCTAGTCTGCCCAATTTTTTGGAATACTTTTATTAGTCCCCCGTTCCCGGTCTTATAACTAGGATAGCCTTGTGTCTATCCCATGCATGCTTAAACTCCTTCACTGTGTTTACCTCTACCACTTCTGTTGGAAGGCTATTCCATACATCCACTACCCTCTCAGTAGAGTAATACTTCCTGATATTACTTTTAAATCGTTGCCCCTCTAATTTAAGACTACGTCCTCTAGTTGAATAAAGAATGGTTACTCTCTCAAACTGTAAGACACAATAGAACTCAACCATTGCACTGCATGGTATTGTATCATTTGATAACATGTCAACATAGAATATATAGAGTAGTTACTCTCTCAAACTGTAACTTTTTTTTAGCACCACAGGTCCCTCCCACTATCTATCATCACACTCTGTCCAGCACCACTTACACCTCCCACCTCATTACCTTGCCCTTGGACTAGGTACTAATCCCTGGTGGTCTGGTGGGCTGCAGGGTTCTGTGCTTGCCGCAAACAGCACAAATGCCTTATCATGGGGTCACATGCTGCACAGGACATTAATGAATCAGAACATTGTGCTCGGACAATTTATCATTCACAGTTTTATAAAGCAGTGAAAAATAGCTTTAAACATATAAAAAGAAAACACATTTCTGGGTTTAGTCATGTTGTTAATATAAAATAGCAACAAGTGTTCTAATACATGTTAAAACATAACCTTTATTAGTTATTAACAATCTTAACCCCTTCACGACAATTCCCATACATGTATTGCCTCGCAATGCAATACATTGCCTTTAACATGGCACAGTCACTGCATTTAGAACCATCATTGTTTTCCTGTAAGGTTCATAATTGAGGCTATACAGGAAAGCAAAAAAAAAAATAATCTACCAAAGTGGCCAACTCTGGAGTTAGGCTGCCCAAATGGTAACCTCAGTCCTCCACATACACTTCTAAGGGGATTACTTCAGTTTATTTTGGAGCTTTTTTGAGAGGACCTCGGGTATATCAGAAACAGCCAAATTCCTCCCAAAATGGCCCAAAGCATAAATGAAATAAAATAAGTAAAATAATGTATTATATATAGATAACAATAACGTAAATGAATATAACATAATCTAAAATATACTGTTTTTAAATTTAGACATGCTGGTTCAAATATGTATCAGTAATAACTCATCATGTAAGAAGACACCCAACAATGTTGGTATTTATACCCCATTTCCCCTCCCTTTGTATAATCTCTCTTTCATGGGGAAATCGCAATATTGAGCAGCCAAATAGTTTATTTCTCTGCAATTCAGCTTTATGCCCCAATCTGGCCTGAATTTGGGCCATCTCACGGCATACTGAGTTGACTCTACTGTCTACTAAACATAACTATGTGTTCTATATCTCACTTTGGCCACTTCTATTCCTTTTTGCCTATTTCAGGTGATGCTCGCCTCCACCAGGAACTCCAGGAAAATTGTTGCAGTGAAGATCATCAGAAGGAGAATCAATCACGATAATTCCAGCAGCTTAATGAAAGAGAGGAGAATCCTAGCTGTGGCTAATGGGAGCCTCTTTCTTTGTCACATGCATGCTGCTTTTCAATCTGAGGTATGCAGTGGTTTATTCATAATATTCATAGCTAGGACACTAGTGATGAAAATGGTGGCATTACAGAAGAACATCTTGTTATTCAGGTTTATAGAATTATATTTGGCGGCTCATCTTACTTTTTATACAGTGTGAAGCCTTTTGAAAGGCCTGGTTAGTTTTTTTTTCTTTCGTAAATTTTTTTATTACAGTTTTACAATTCAACATTTATAACATATATATACATTTAAAAATATATCACACAACATAACATATACCAACATAACATAATACAAACCAAACCTAGCCAGAGTTGTTTTTCCCTCAATTTCCTCCAGATGAAGGAGGAATAAGTTAATAAGGTGAGAGGGTATGACTTTAGAGAGGCCTCTCCAATCTATTCATCCCTCTTCTATATCTGTCCTAACATTTGGGGTTGTCATCTTTCCCTAGTTAGTAATCTATTTATTCATTTATATATTTCTCCTATACAGCCCATCCAGAATTGGCTATTCTCCATATTAAGCTGATAGGAAATCTTTTGATTTCAATCTCTTTCATGTGGAAGTTTCTATCTTCTTCCATGATCTCGCAATTAGGGCTTTAGCTGCTATTAAAATATGTGTAATAATATAAGTGTCATTTATACTGGTTTAAGGCAATCCTAGGTGCAAGAGTGCAGTTGTCGGTCCTTGTGGGTACTAAATACCACCTAACTATCAACTTATATTGGAGTTCCATAATGTTTAAACAATAAATGTTCTTTTTTATCTATGGGATGATGTTAAGCCAGTCGGCAGTCAGAATTGCCGATCCAGTATCTATTTCCCATTTATTTATTAGGTTAGCTATCTGCCTAACCATTGTCAGAACTTCTTGTTCAAAAATATCGCCCTGTATCAAATCTTTAAGGTTATTTACAGGATTCAATAATTCTTTCAAACCTCTTAATTCTTAATTAGATATTTAAATATATCCCCTGGGACTAATGTCTGAAATTATTTTATTTTCTTATCTAATAATTAATATATCTGAGAAACTATTTTCTATATTGTGATCCAAGAATCTAATATCGCAGCCTCTCCATATCTTTTTTACACCACATTAGTCCATATTCTGATTTAAGGTTCTACCAAAATCTGAGAATTGTTGCAGTGATATAGTTCTTTTTCCCAGGCCTATTAATAGAGGTCTTGAATTTTTGGGGTCTGTCCACAGTAGCATATATAAATCAGGTTCCCCTATTTATCTCCATGATTCCTCCCCCTCTTTATTAAACCATTTGGAGAGATGTTTAAAAAGGGCCGCATTGTGATAATTTTTTATATAACCTCATAAAAAATACTGTAGAAACCATCCTGGCCTGGTGCTTTATTATTCTTAACTTTATCAATTGCAATCTTTACTTCTATTTCTGAGATGGGTTTATTTAGATCTTGTATCTGGTCATCTACTGGCGCAGGTAATTTGCATTTTTCCAAATACTCTTGAATTTGGTTTTCTTTCTTTCTTTTTTATTTTTTAATATCTGGATCTGGGATGAATATACATCTAGAGGGTTTTCTTTTTTCTATTAACCTTGAGAAAGATATATATCCGACAGGGATGCCCCTTCTATCTTTCTTGCCCGTGTGGCCATTTTAATTAGATGTCCTCTAAAGACACACTTAAATGTGCACCAGATCTTTTCATGTGGTATCTCAGGAGTCATGTTCTCTTTAAAGAAATATTCTGTCAATTCTTTGATGTATAGTCTATTTACTTCAGTTTCTAATCATCTATTGTTCAGTCTCCATAATGTATAGGGTTCACTATATTGTCCCTCCCCTATTTGCCAGACTAGAGCATTATGATCTGCCCATGGTATCTCTCGAATGTCCACTTTATCAATTATTTTTAATAGTTTTGGGTCTGATAGACACAGATCTATTCAGGAGAACGAGTTATGGACTCTTGACCAGTGCGAAAAATCATATGTATCTGGGTGAAAAGTCAGCCATACATCATGGACGCCATTTTTCTTTATGAACATCCTAAAATTTTGGGCTTGTCTCATCACCCCCTGTAATAAAGTGGCATGCCTTGGTAGTTTTTTGTCTAAACTTGGCTCTATGACCATATTGAAATCCTCTGCCCAAATTATTGAGCACTTTTTCACCTTTTCCATTCTCTCTATTACTTGCGTTAATGTTTTCATTTGTGCATTGTTTGGGGCATATATATTAACCAAAGTAAATAATTGTTGTTATATTTAAGTATCCCTATGTTATATCTTGCTTCTGGGTCACCAGATATATGGTTTTAAATTGTAAGGCACTGGTTATCAGGATTGATACTTCCTTCTTCTTTTCATTCTCCAGGGAGTCTTAAGACACAATTCTGTCTCCCCTAAATTTCATTTTTTTTCAATATTTGCTATTTTCCAGTGGGTCTGAGACATACATAATTTTTTTCTTTTTTGAGTAGATCAGTGAGAATTGCTCTTTAATAAGGGGAATTCAAACCCTGAATGTTTAAAGACAAAAATATAATCATTATCTAACTTGTTTCCCATCTCCACCCTCTCCCACCCCCCCCCTCGATTGTATCATATCCCAGGAATACAAAAAAAAAATGTAATGTCATAAGATCAATTACAAAAACACACAACTAAGATTATCAACTGTCCCCCCCCCACCCGTCTGAGGCCTTGGCAAATATGCCTCCGCCCTCCAGTGAGTAGAACTTATTGTACATACAGTGAAAAGGAAAGTTATAAAACCTTCCAGCAAGAGGGCATGTTGCGAGATACTTATTAAGCCTTCTAATACGGTTTAAAAATATTAAGCATTTTTCTAACTTCTATGGGCCCAGACTCTGCAAAACTAGAAAGGGCTATAGTGGAGGGTAAATTAGTAGGACCAGGGAAGAAAGCTCTATTAAGCTATTAAATCATTGTGAGAGGGGGAGAGGAAGAAGAAAAAAAGTGAAACTAAGTTACTCAATATAAGAATAATCAAAGCAAGAATACAAAATAACATTAAATAAAAAAACATAATATTTTATCATGATATCAATATATACACTTTAATTTACATCAAGTTTTAGTTTCAGATCAACAACTCAAAGTTAGATGTCAAATTAAATATCAAGTGCAATACTCCTTTAACTATTACAAGATTCCAATGTGCTGTTCTTCAGCATATGATATTTTTGCACTCCCCGTTGCCACTAAATCACAATAATACATGGAGTATAAATACTTGAACTTTTGGCAGCATTTAATCTACCCCAATATATGATTCATGATCAAAATAGACTCCTCTGGCTACAATATGTCTGTCTACAATCTGGTACTAAAGCCATACTCTCTTGCTTACCATATAAACACCTCATCCATACCTCCCTTCCACTAATATGGCCTCTTCCCACACCATTAACTCTATTACCTATATACTGTTAACTTGGGGGCTGTGTATCATGATTCATGCTGCTGTTTCTGTCATGTAAAATTTCCCAATTTGACATTACAGTTCCATGCATTCTTCGTGTTAGAGCACCTGGCAGGAAGAAACCTTCTATTTCATTTGCAACCCACCGGCTACCTGGAGATGAGTCGAGTTGTGTAAGTAATGGGGGGAAAGGGGAGCATCTTTTTTGTGTTGTGTTTAACCTGTTTGCAATGGTAGGATGCACTATGCTGTCCACAAAATCAGTGTGCCTTTCTGACCGTAAGACATACTTTAAAAAGATTTCTCCCATTAGAGATTGGTTAGAGAGTAATCCAATAGTAATCTCAGTTTGGGACCAAACCACAGTGTCATTTTTCATTTGAGCTGCTCTTTTGTAATGTAAGATCCATTGTAAATATATGTGTATGAAGTGTGTATATATAATCCAGCATGAGCCTCATTGGCTCACAGATGAATATAGTAACTATTGAACTGAGGCCATTTTGTCCATTGCTGCATTTGTTTAGTTATTTCAATTCGTATGAATAGAAATTACATCTATGTTCAATACATAATATAAATATGGGGAATTCAGATGATAGAGCCAAATTCCCACCGAATTTCATCTGAAAACTAACGGTAATGTCACCTAATGGGGGCATTGGCATTTGTGAAAACATTTTGAAAAAATAAACTACCCATTACTTTGGCAAAAATGTTCTGGCAAAATGGCTGCATGAAACATCTGAAAGTATTCCATATCAAATGCCATGTGCATTTAAAAAAGTTTATAGAATATTTGACACTAAAAACACAGCATAGCCTTGAAAATAGAAAACAAAACCTGCATCTTGGAAACATACGTTTAGATCTTCAGATATTTGCCATGTAAGTGCCAAAACATAATGAAAACATTAAACGCGTTTAGTCTTTATCTTGTCTCACCGTTCCTGCTCTATGTTTTTTATCAACTGTCGTGAAGGACCAATACAATATTGATACATGTTTTCACCTTATGAAGATCAAGCCTCTTTCTTTCGGGATGTTAAGCTGGCACTCCCTTCGTTTTTTCCTACCTGTGGTTATATGAAGTCAACCTATAGCTGGCATGACATCACCAGCATTGTTATACCACAAGAGCTGTTAGGACAGTATATAAAATTATGTTTTTTGGCCAGTTCTGGGCATATTACGTCAATACTATGGTGACTGGTGCAAGCTGCAGTTACAGTATGTACAGGAACATCTTCACTGGATTATCATGGAGCAAATACATTGTGGTGTACTGAGGTAGTCCTGAATATGCATCAATTTGGCCGAATTGGGGGGGGGAGGGGTGAATTCCGCTGAACTTCAGCTATTCTATGTGACCAATTATGGATCAAATTTGTCAATTTCATCCCCCACCCCCCTTGCCAAATTCGGAGTGAACATTTGTGCCTTTGTGGTATAGTGAAAACTTCAGAGTACTTGGCTGGATAATTCATAGGATTCCTTCTATTTCAGATCAAAGAAGCCCTTGTTTTGTGAAGAAATGATCGTTGGTTTAGCTACACATGGGTTCCCTCATTATTTTCCCTGGTGCTGTTTTGAAGCTTAGTTGCATATTTTTTCAGATTAATGACATACTAGAAGAAAAACTTTTGGAGATCAATTGTCTTATTTATGGCAGAATATTATTAGAAAATTTGTGAGTGCATAAGATACACATATATATATAGTCATCATTGATGTGTTGTTTTTAAACTTTTCCCACATGTGATTCTGCGCTTCTCCAACTGTATACCGATTTTCTACCTAAGTACATTGAGGAGCAATAGGAGCAGGCACGTTCATTAGTGTGGGTATTATTACATTTGAAAATTGGAGTGCCATATTTTGACACTTTTTTGCTTGCTTCTTGCTTTTCATGTGCACAATTTCTTTACACAGACACTATAGCATATGTGTGAGCTGATTTGGAGTACGACGGGCGGTTATAATTGACTATTTTGCTAGTTTATGGCAGACAGTAGAGCACTGAATCATGTGTAAACATCCTGTTATTTGAGGGGTATTATTCGTGTTCGTCCAGTGCACGTGTATTGTTCTGCGTGGAATCATCTATAAGAATATTCATTTTGTCTTTATGCCTGCGGCCTGCAGCTCTGCTTCTGGCTTATTTTGCTTTATTTATTAATATTCGCAGAGTACTGTTGCATTCAAAATGTTTTCTTTTCCACTGAATGCTATTTATTATACACTTTAGTTTGATTTTTCTGCTTTTTTTTTTTAACATTTTCTAGCTAATATGCATTCATAAATCTCTGCTGCTATGTTACCTCTTTTCTCGATTAGGTTTTATGCTGCAGAGATGGTTTGCGGCCTCCAGTTCCTGCACGCCCACGGGATCGTTCATCGGTCAGTAAAGTAGTGTTTTCTATAGGTCTCCTCTAGTTCTTTTTTAAGATCTATGCATGTTGCATGGTAGTGTCCCTACTCCTCACAACCTTCTTACATTGACATAATGTACTCTCAACCTACTCATCCAGAGATCTGAAACCGGAGAATATTGTCCTGGACAGCGAGGGACATGTGCGCATCATCGATTTCGGACTTGCTGAGGAAGGGATGTTCGACGGTGGAACAACAAGCGACATGGCAGGAACATTTAGATACATGGCTCCTGAGGTGAGAACTAAGTATAACATTTACAGCCGTAAACAATAATTAACTCTGGCATATTACAGCTAAGCTGTGTCTATACACTGATTGATAACACTATCTAGTGAGGGATTCCCAAACCATGTTACAGATGTACTTGTAGAAGGTGTAACTTGCAGTTCTTGATGATTACATATAATGCAGCCTCCTTCATCTGCAACTTCTCAACCTTATTATAGCCCTCTGCTGCCTTCTTTGTCACTCTCTCTTTGGTCTAGTGTCCTCCACCCATCCTGACATGGGTCTAGCTCACTCTTCTCCTGCTTTCGTTCTCATAGAAATATATTTATGAACAACAACAATTAACAGAGAATTGAAGATTGAAGATACCACATGATTTAGAGTTCTAATTTACAGTGTTTTATGATTATGCAATAATTATATTAATTCTTATATATTCTCTTTACCAGATCTTGCTAAAAAAACCTTATTCGACACCGGTTGATTGGTGGTCCTTTGGCATTATCCTGCACCAGTTGTCAACGGGCAGATATCCCTTTTTTAATGGATACCGGGTGCAGGAAGTCTTTAAATCAATAATTAAGGACAGGCCCAAATTCCCCAAGTGCATTGGTGGTGATGTCAAACACATCTTAAAAAAAGTGAGTATGAAAAGTATATAGTTAGAAGACCATTTAAACTGTATACCATCTATATTGTAAAAAGAGAAATCAGTAAGTTTTGGGCACCTTCTCAACTAAAATGTTGACACTCAAGTCAAGGGGTCGGTGTGGGCTCGCATTTGAAGCGCTCAGCTACACTCACCTTCTTAACATATACAAAGAAGGAAGGGTATAAGCAAAGAGGGAGATGGTGATGGCTGGTTGGTGCAGGCGTCAGCAGCAGACCCGATTGCCTATTGACCTCTCCTTTGCCTGCCTCATACCTTTGTGACCTCGGATTGCCTTATTACTACGTTTTGTATGTTGCCTCATCTTGTGACCCTGGATTGTCTTGTGGACTACTCTGTATCTGCAGTGTGCCCCTGCGTACTCAGTTCTGTTCCTGACCATTCAGCGTGCACTACTGTTGATCTCCTGTGAGTACTACAGTCTGTTATCCTGTGTACTTGCCTGCATTATGAACACCTATCCATTGGACCCCCATATTGGGGCATTACAGGATGCTTTTTGTTTTGCTTCTCTTCTCCTATTTTAGGTGCCCGAACATTTGTGCTCTGTCCTCAGTTTCCTTCAAGCTTGCTGTCTATGCAACCCTGTTACAGTTAATTCCTGTGTGTCTTTTAGTGTCTGTCCTTTGGATTCTGTTATTATTTTAGGCATGTTTTAGAGTTAGGGACTTGCCAGTTGGTGGTGGTACCTCGATGTGGTTGGAAAGCTTATCATCATCATTTGGTCAAGTAGAGTTGTAGGCTTGTCCCTGTATCCATGTTTGGTTGTATGTTCTTTTGTGTTCCTTCTATTTAGCCCTGGCCTCTCGTAGTTATATATGTCTGTGTGTGCTTTTAAGTTTTGTTATCATGTCCTTTGCCTGTGCCCTCTCTGTTGCTACGTTATTATTTTTAGCCCCATTGACCTGAATTGTTTATTCTTAATTTGGTATTTACTCTTCCCTGCTCATGTTTGCTTGCGTCCTGCTTCAGTCTCTCCTTGACCCTGTCTTAGTTTGGTTTCCGCTATCACTCACTGCTCTTCTCGCTTGTCCTGTCAGAGTTATTTTGTGCCTGCTTCAGTATGTCTGCCGGGTTTCTTTAGCTCCTAGTCTTAGCTTTACTGGATACAGAAGTTGATTCCACTGGGCCTTTGGTATGTGAAGGAACCTCTTGCTTGTCTATGGAAACAGATTAGAACCCTTAACTATGTGGATTGGGCTGCTTCAGTGCTGACATCAGCAGATCGCAGGTCCTGATATGTACAGCCAGAGGTGAGGGCTGTGTAGTGGCTATCTTGGACTAATTACCTAGATTGAGTTGACTGAGTTCTGGATGACAAGCTGACATGTCGCAAGTCTCTTCTGTTGTATTAAGATCCCCATCCTTCTTGATATGCTCTCTACTATAGGTAAACACCTTAGGGTGTAATGCACAGGCTTTATTTTCATAGCAGTTTGTATGCAACATATCGATATATTTGCAGGCACTATAATGCACCATTATACAGGAGTAATTTTCACATGGGTTTAATGCATTTGTTTACGCTGTATACATGTTTCTGTAGTATATTGTTTACGCTGTATACATGTTTCTGTAGTATATTGTTTACGCTGTATACATGATTCTGCAGTATATTGTTTACGTTGTATACATGTTTCTGCAGTATACTCCAAATTCCAGTTTATTGATCCATCTCTTTTCCCACTACCTTTATTTTATTACACTCATTTAAACCATCTATTCCCGCACTTTATTAATTTCTCTTTCTTTCTTTTCTCTTCGCCTCACCCTTTCTATTTCTTCTTCTCTTCTTTTCTTTTTTTTAAACTTTCTTATCACAACCTTTCCACATGGACGAGCTTTATGCCTGCAATTACAACTTTGCTGACGTTATTGCTGATAGTTGAACCATACTCTGTTACCCATATTACACTGATTGGTGTAAAGTTTTTATTTCTTTATGTATTTATCATTGAAAAAATATTAATAAACAAAGTTTAAACAGAAAAAAATGGCACAGGGCATCAATACCTTTCATCACTGGATTGGTTTAACTAATTGCAGATCCACACCTATTAGACAGGCATAAAACTTCATAGCCATTCCATATGTCATTAGGGTTCCTGTTTAAAACAGTTTTTAGTGTATTTAAATAGAAGAAATAATGTGGTTGTTCTTTTCAGCTTCTTAGGAAAGATCCAGACCACCGCCTTGGGGTGCAAGGGAACATCAGAGAGCACCCATTCTTTCAAGACATCAACTGGGTGGAATTGGAAGATGGAAAACTGGAACCTCCTTTTAAACCCAGTGTAGTAAGTACATGCTACTATATATGCTGCAAGATATTAAATAGCATTGTTTCTTTATTAGAATAATTAGTATCAGTGCTGAATTCATATATTCAAAAGCCCAATGGTATCATCCTCCTTTAGGGCTAGTACCTCATTATCCCAGGTTGCATCTCCAGGTACTTTGATCTATGCACATGTATTTTGCTGGTTCATGGAGCTGATAATCTACATCCCATCCCAAATCTCTCATGATCCTCTCTTTTTCGGAGCATTGTGGAGGATAATGGCCCTGAGTCCTCCAATGACAAATAATTATTGTAACGGGACGGCTACCCAAGGCGGTAGCACCTTCATCTGTTGTAGGAAATCATCTCCTTGGCCCTGATTAAAGTTCAGCATCCACCCAGCAAGTCTTTCTGGAACCTTGCTCTTTGTACCCAAATAGCAGACTGGACCACTAGCAGTTAAGTACAATAAGAATGAACAATACCGTACTTGCTCGATTATAAGACGAGGTTTTTTTCAGAGCAAATGCTCTGAAAAATCCCCCTCGTCTTATAATCGAGGTCTCTTATAATCTGACCTCTAATTGAGGTCAGATCATAAGACATGGATCCAGGTCCCCAGCAGAGCTGCAGGGGACCTGGATCCCCCTCTATAGCAGCAGGGGATGTCTGCGCAACGAGCGCAGACTCCCCTGCTTCCGCCCGGCACGACCGCCGGGGCTTCTGTGAAGAAGCCGGGTACTTCAACTTTCGTCACAGAAGTCCTGGCGAGCGTGCCGGGCGGCAGCAGGGGAGGTCTGCGCTCATCGCGCAGACTTCCTCTGCTGCCCCACTAGCCACCAGGGTAAATCAGGCAGCTGGGGGTTGTCTGCACGATACGTGCAGACATCCTCCATGCTGCCCGACACGTCAGACTATTATGACGGACAGCTGTCCGTCATAATAGACTGCCGTGTCGGGCAGCATGGAGGATGTCTGCAAGTATCGTGTAGACATCCCCCGGCTGCCCCCACTAGCCACCAGGGATTGAAGTACAGGTAAGCTGGGGGGGACAGAGAGACAAGGGGAGGGATGGAGGGGGGCAACAGAGAGACAGGGGGAGGGAGGGAGGGAGGGGAGCAACAGAGAGACAGAGGGAGGGAGGGGGCAACAGAGAGACAGGGGGAGGGAGGGAGGGAGGGAGGGAGGGAGGGAGGGGGGCAACAGAGAGACAGGGGAAAGGAGGGAGGGGGCAGAGAAGAAGGGGGGGAGAGACAGAGGAAGTGGGGCAGAGAGAAACATGTGGGGGGAAGAGACAGGTGAGGGGTGATTGGGGAGTGAGACAAAGCTGGGGGCAAGGGAAAGAGAGAGGCAGCATTGGCACATAAAAAGAAATAAACACAAGAAATGCATTTTTTTTATATAATATTTTATTAAAAAAGCAATTTACATGTGAATATATACAAGTTTAACTTTTTTCCTATAGGGTAGTCTTATATTCAGGCTTTTAGTATTTTTCCTAAAGGAATATCCAAAGTTTGGGGGGTCGTCTTATAATCAGGGTCGTCTTATAATCGATCAAATACGGTATTTGTTTGTCAAACAGCAAAGACTTATATACACACAGATATGACATCAACTAGGGGAGAGGCACAGGGAACTAATTATAACATGTAAGCATATAACAATAACATAAAACAGGTAATTTAATACAGGACAACGTTACATAAAATAAACATGTCATCTTTAGATCCAGACCTCCAGACTACAAGGGACAATAGATGGTTCAGAGGATAGTAAACATTTAGTGATTGGATATACACATTTCAACACTAACATTTAATGACATGTCTTAACCTGGGGGAAATACAATGAATAGAGCAAAGGCTTGGTTCCAAGGTCCACATCCTGGCTGACATCTTGAGTGAGCTTGTGTTGAAGACCACCTGTATTGAAGCAGTGTGTCACTGATGGCCCCAAAGTCTGTACCCCCAAATATAGCATATCCAAAGAAAGGGTCCGTAGTCCACAGGGAGGTGTTTGGACATCAGGACCCTCCAAGAACCCCAGTCACGCAGACTGTCATGATTCACTTTGTGACAATTATAATGTATTATTGTATATCCAGTGCATTTCTTGGATAAGTGCTGGAAACTGGGCCCACTGGATGGAAAGAAAAAAATTGATATATTAGAGAGTGATCCAGAAGTTGTGGAGATGTACATGAAAGGCATTGGAAAGTGGTACGTGACATTATGTCCCCCTTATCCATTCAGTGACAAAGGCGGTGTCTGAAGGCCTGTTTGAGAGGTTCATTCCTCTCAAACTGCATAGTCCTTAACCAGCACCACTTTGGTTTGCTTACTCGAAGGCCTTGAAGTGTCTGTGGCCATTTTAGAGGTGCATTCATCTCAAACTGCATAGTCCTTAACCAGCACCAATTTGGTTTGATTACTCTTTGGAACTATTCATTTAATTTAATTTAGCAATGGGACAGTTTCTGATACAATTTGCCGTGAGAAAAACAAAACAGGCATAGCAACTGCGACCAGGCCTGCCACTCCAGGAGCCTGGGTGACCCCTGCTGCTGCCTCCTTAAAATCGACTAACTGCAGGTGACACTCATTGAGTTCGAACCCTACAAAACATGGAGTGTCAACTGGATGTGTGTGTATCCTTCCACCCTCAAATGATGACATTAGCATGCCACCTTGTGATCGCACACTAAGCACAGGAGGATGCCAGCATCATCAATCGGGATTGGATTAATGTGTGCTCATCCACTTTGACATTTGTCTTGCCTGAACAATCAGTCCCCTTCAGTTATGATGTCTCTTGGACTCTTTGCCAAAAAATATGTAAATTATATGTATTTGCCTAGCTGAAAGTGAACACAAGTTTTGCAAATACAAGTTTTACTGTAAAATGGATTACATACACACTTTCTTTTTCATTTTGTTATTATATGAAATTTGTATTTGCTTCTTTGCTGAAATCAGTTAATGTTCTCTCTTTTTTAGCCACCAGATGATGATGTCATGGGGTGCCTTACAAAGCCTGCATCCTGGAAGAAAGACATAAAATGCAAAGAAAAGGACCACCAATTAATCCCGGACTTTTCCTTTCAAGACCCAAATTGGTGTCTTGAATTTCAATAATTTAAAAAATATATAAAAACATAAAAATATAGATAAGTAGATAACTAGGATAAGTAGTTGCATTACATGCATCACATTAGACTAGATCTTAATGGCAGTGTAAGATACTTTTAAAGGAAATACATACATAACTGAACTTTTTCTGGGCTTGGAGAGAGGGTAACATATTGCACACCACTTGGTAGCTAGGCATCTTATTCATTAAAGGATTACTAAAATAACGGATCATTCATTGAATGTCCTATCGGTTTGACAGCAATATCCTGTTTTTCTTCTTAAAGTCTTGATTTCTAGGTATTTGGTGAGGCTCAATATGTCTCCTTAACCCATTTTTTTTGAGGACATCTCTTATCTTTCTCTATTACGAGTTCTTTTTTCGGTTCTAGACCTAGATCTAATTTTAAGCATAATGCAATTTGGTCTTCTAAACCTTTAGAAAGGTCATGATAAGTCAACGCATCCTTGAACTATCATGATCTTTCTAAGACCACATCCTTGACCACAAAATCTCTTTTTCCTGGCTCTATATTCTTGCGATAACCAATTTAGTAGGTAAAAACATCTGGTTAAACAATTCTATTCTTTCTTTGCTTTTGTTTTCTAAATTTAGGAGTAACATGGCAGTTTGTGGAATGCAAGGGAGACTTATTCCCAAGATTTCATTAATTACCTTAAAGACTTGTTTCCAACAGTTTATTACCTTTTCACATTTCCACCATATGTGGTACATCTTGCCCTGGTTTTTTTCACAGCTCCAACAGACATTTTGTATGTTGTGTATCTTTTGTAACTTTTGAGGAACCATATACCACATATTTATGATCTTAAACTGTATTTCATGCAGTGTGTCACCTTTGTTGTGTTAATCCAGGCTTGCGCCCAAGTATCATCCATAATAATCATTCTAATCCTTCTTGCCCAGCTGTCTCTGACTTTGGGCACACCCTGTGCTTCAAGATCCTCCATCGCTTCCACACATTTATTCAGTATTCTATTTTTAGCTTTTATATCAAATAAAGAGTTCCATCTTGGACTATTACCATTAGATATCCATCCACAGTTATCTTTCAAGTAATGTTTCAGGCGTGTGTATGTACATTCATGCTTAGCCGCTATGCCATATTCGTTTACTAGTTGATTAAAGGATTTCGTATTGCAATCTTCTACTAGATAAAGAATCCTCCCAATTCCCCTTTCGGTCCATTCTCTAAGATCTATCTCCTGTATGTATGTAATTCTAATGCCTCTATGCTTCTATTGGGACTATCTCCAGTATTTTTCTGGTGACAATAAATATATTTTTGCATTTTGCCCAAAAACCCATAAGATGTTTTATTATATCAGTAGCCATTTTTTCCGCTACTTTTTTTTTCTTTTCTGCTGAAAAACACAAATGCTGAAGACAAACAACCGTCTTTTACTTTCAATCAATCCTTTTCTAGATTGCTAGTAATTCATTCTAGAAGTCTCCTGTACATTTTCCGCGTCATCTCTCTATATTGTCTTGCATTGCTATTTGTAAACCTAGTTATTCAGTGGGCTGAGGCAAATCAGAGAAAAGATACAAAACCATCTTTTTATTTATTGTTTCTGAATAAGTTGTGACTTGAGGTATATTTGCATGGTATGTAAATCCATGATCCACTTCTCATCTCTATGGTATTTAGGGAGCGTTATCTTCTGGTTAGGATTCAGCTGACTTTCTTGGCTAAGAATCTCTGATCTCTATATTTATTTTCCTCTTAGGATCTTTTAAGGATGAATCTTGTGTTATTCCTCATTGGGCAAGTTAAGTGTACATAAGACTCTAGTGAATAAGATAGCAAGCAGTGCTGTAAAATTACAGGCTGTTCAGTTGCCAAATACTAGCTTTTTAATGTGAAACCCCTCTTGAACTATGTTCGCTCTAAGCAATTGTTGAGTGACAACTTCAGCACAGAAAAAGTTTAAAATGTTATCTATTTCCATATCCCATAAGGAAATCAGTAAAATAGTTAGAATTTTCCTAAATTAGAATTATTTGTTATAATATTAGGCTAACAACAGTATGGCCATATAATGTGACTAAATCCCCATTGTTTAACTTCAGTTAGATGTTTTAAACAGCAGTTTTTAAACCCATTGCTTGTGTTGTGTGGATATGCCCTGATTCCCATCTATATTGTGTATAATGACTACTTAAATCAGGCACCACAATAAAAGCGTCCCTCCACCACACACAGGTATCTCATTATAGGTGTCCAAAAAGGACTTTTAATAAAAGGAGAGTCTCAGACTCAGGCCCCAGGTAAAAAGTAAGGTTAGGTTAGGTTAGGTTAGGGCCTCGCCTAAAGTGGGGTACTTTGACGTAGTGGCGAGCTAAGCAGGATATGGCCATATAAATTGTTTTTTGAATTGTGGTTGTCAGTGAAGGTGATTAAGGCAAGCAATCATCTGTATCTTGTTGCCTAATTGACAAGTGACCCACAAATAATCTACCATTAATAATGATAAACTTCAACAACTTGACTAACTTTCCAGTTCAGTCTGTTTATTTCTGTAGATGACTTGCAGTTCACTTGTTTTAATTGTGGATTTGTACTCTCATGGTTTATTTATATTAAGAGACTCCTTCTTTAAATCACCTTGATAATACTCATATCCGTTGTTAAAATAAAACTTTTTGAAGTTTTAGATTTATACTATTTGATTTATAATATAATCTCTGATGTTTTAGGTTTATTGTTAGTTATCGTGGATAACAATGTTTTTAAAACAGGAAGGGGTTATGGTGGGTGAATGGTAAAGGTCAATGAATGCAAAGGAGTTACAAAGAAGTGTGCTACACTCTTTTGTTAAATTAAATAATTTGTTTCATTTGCCATGATATGCAATGTGTGCAATAATAATAAACATTCACTTAAATGAGTCTATCAAAACAAAGAAATAAATAACATAACCCCTTCACGACAATGCCTTACATGGATGAGCTCCCAATGTAAGGGTTGCATTTAAAATAGCACATTCGCGGCATTTCCCCCCTGATTTGTGCTATTTTAATCCTTCCTGGAAGCTTCGTGAATGAATGTTATCAAGGAAAGTCAAAAATATGGATTTTATTCCGAAAAACTGACAATGTTTCTACCCGATGGGTCTTTCTCAAACCAACTTTAGAAAGATCCATCGGGTCGAAACGTTGCCAGTTTTTCAGAGTAAAATCCATTTCACTTCGACAGTGCTGAGCCTCCTATTTTTATTTATAATTTGGAGGACTGGTATAGATTCTCTCTTGTGCACTGTACCATTCTGCTGCTGCCTTTACCACATTTATTGAGTGTCCTTTTTCAAAAAATACTATTTGTTTTTTTTTTTCCCTACAGTTGTCCTTTAGAATCTGCATAGACCATAAAAGTCCAGCTACTGTTCCAACACCTAAGCCTCTGTTGGGGGAATTTGGGCAATATGTAGATTCAAGTTTATATGTCTTTGGAATTGGCAGGGTGAAAGGTAAGTAGCCAATTAGAGTGAAACACATCAATAAACAATTTTTTATAATCAAATTATAATGCTAATATATATTCATAAACCGAAAACTTTTCTGTAAGATTAATATTAGTATACTCGTTAAAATCAAACTTATTGAGAGGTTAAAAGGTCACTATTTGATTTATAATATAATCTCTGATGTATTAGGTACATTGTTACTTATAGTGGATGACAATAGTTGTATATATTTCACTGACTAGCAGCACTGTTATCTAGTGCCTGATGGAACTGCTGGTTGCTGATAACTTGCTCCTGAATGTGTAGAGTTATGGAGGGTTCGCACATTAAATCCACCACCGTATCACCATGGCCATCTCAAAGACAAGTCAAGCTCTTGAATGAAAGTGGCACTGTTATAAATATTATATGTACAGTAATTAATATGCCACACAGCAGTTTAAATGACAAGAGTATTAAACATATCCAGTCCCAGGGAAACTCCTTAAATTATATGATATTGCACTAGTTGAGTGACTGTCACAACCCAATGTCATTGAGGAGCCTCGTGCTAGGCATGATGTGAGTTATGATTGCATTCCATGATGCAAAGCTCAGGACTAAATTGTAACACAGACTGGGCTGGTTTGCACCACAGACTGAAACCGGCAAAGACAGGGCCAGACAGTCACCTGAGGCTGGGCAGGTGCTGCTCACTGGGTGGATCCTCACACAGAATAGGTTGGTAGCTCTATATTTGATTTGGACACAAAGCTGTGTAGCACCCCACCCAGGGGGCCTTTGTGTGGACCCACCAATATTGGGGTACTTAGAAAACGGTGGTGGGCTAAGCACTTCAGCATAACACCGTATTAAATATGGTGGTTTAGAGTTATCCTCCCCCATTTTCTTGTTTCTATATTTATTTAAATAATCTGGAGTATCTGTCACATAAATGTCTGATAAAGGTCTTCATCTTATAACAAGTGCTGCCCAAATTTTACAAAGTCTATACAATCATAGAGAGCATTTCAGGTTTAATTAAACTAGTTTTTTTTTTACATTTATTTTACCTTAAACCTATTCTGTCTAACAAGTACATTTCTTACATAATAGGAGACCATGAGAAGAGATGGAAGCACCAAAGGTTCTTTCTAGCGGTTCCAAGAGCGGTTCCAAGAGGAGGCATGCTGTTAAATTAAGTCACATCCATAGCCCCCAGCAGACAAATTCCATTTGTATGCCGTAGGGGCACCATAGACCGCGTCTACAGTGCACACCTACAAATAAATCTTTTCTATTATGTTGTGAAATAAAAGGTTGAAAAAACTGAAAAGAAGTGATTATTTTATACAATATTGAAGATATATCCATAGATAATATTAAGCCACTCTACTTAAAGTTATTAAAGACAGCAGTCATTACCGTGTTTGTTGACAGATATTGTGTAATGAACTGAAAGTATTTAAAGTATATGTACACCATTCTGTCATCTGCATTATACACTAATCAAATTATTTTGGATTATACCCCTTGGCGACACAGGACGGACTAGGTCCGTAATGTGTGCTGAGGCGGTATTGACACAGGACGGACCTAGTAGCAGAGTTTTTCCGCTTTCAGTGCTCAAACGGCATTGTAACGATGCTTCCGTGTGGAAGCATCATACAATACTAAAAAAAATGCCTGTCGCATTTCAATCGCTCCGGAGAGCGATAGAAATGCCGGTTTTAAAGTGCCTTTAAAACGCGGGCATTTCAAAAACGAGCATAGGAAGCAAATTTTTCGCTTCCTATGCTCAGAACGTGTTTCTGATTGTCTCGCAAGTCGAGGCAATCAGTAACACAAAAAAAAAAAATACACGAACTGAGTGACCAAGATGGCGCTGCCCTTCTAATGGCAAGAGCACAGGAGGCAATCAGTGACTGCCAGGCACACTGACATGCAGTGGGAATGCTCTGCTGAGCATCCCCACTGACTGGTCAGATCAATATTAACCCTGTATTGATCTGACCAGTTATGATCTGCCTCCCTCTCCTCACATTTTTTTTAGTGAGGGAGAGAGACAGATCAAAGTTATAAAAGTAAGTAAAAGTAAAAAAAAAAAACAATAAATACACAACACACGAATAATAAAACATAAAACAAAAAAATTATTAAAGCAATTCCCTGCGTTTAACCCCTTCCCTGCCACTGATCTTGCGTCAGCAGTGATCGTGCACATCAGCGCATTTATTTTTGCTGTTTGTGCATTTTTTAGGGGTTAATTTTTTTTGTACTGTAATTTATTACAGTACTACAAACGCTCTTCTAAGAGTTATTAACCCCTTCTTTGCCGTCGATCACTGCTTACGCAATGATATTGACGCCAATGCAATTTTTATCTGTCTACATATTTTATTTTATTTTTTACACATGTAAAGTAAAAATATTTGAGTTTTTTTTTTAAAAGCTGCCTGAGCACATAGTGATCAGTAACAGCGAATTAGTGGCAAAGGCAGTTTGGTGATTTCTCAATTAAGCTCACCATTCGCCCTGGTCAGATCAAAATTGGTCGGATCAATATTCACAAATATTGATCTGCCTCCCTCTCCTCACTTACATTTTTGTGACGGAAAGAGACAGATCAGTATTAGTGATATAAAATAACATTATAAAATTGGCAGGTTTTATGAAAGTCTTTCACTGTGTATTAACCCCTTCCCTGCCATTCATCACTGTATAAGCAGTAATCTTGCACAGCAACAGTATGTTTTGCTGTCTGCACTGTTTTATGGATTCATTTCTTTGTACTGTAATGTATTACAGTACTAGATAGGCTCTTCTAAGAGCTATTAACCCCTTCTTTGCTCGAGATCACTGCTTACGCACTGATTCTGAGGCCGCAGACTCAGGGTTCGATTTTGACCCTGTTCAGCTTTCTGATACATCATCTAGCGATGTATTACATTGGCTCACTTCAAAGAAATATCCCATATAGGACACGGACGAAGGTTGACTACATGTCAAAATTCCAAGTTGGAATTTTGAGATGCGCATCTCACAAATGTTGCCTTCTAGCCAAAAAACAAACTAACAAACCTATGCATGAGTACTGTACTCGGGAGATGTTGCTGAACACATATTGGGTTGTTGTTTGGCAATGACATATACCAGAATCTGTGAATTCATGCCTGAAGTAAAATGTATGTGGAAAAAAAACTCCCAAAAAAGTACTACCACAAACTTTTACAAAGGCTGGTGGTAGAATGAGTACCTATACAGTATTAAAATACCACAATTTTAAATACCCTAGGATGTCTAGTTTTCCAAAATATATGGTTTTATGGGGTAAAATACTTTGACAGTCTTCAAAAGTGGCCCAAATGGAACATGGGCGCAGGCTGACTACATGTCAAAATTCCAAGTTGGAAATGCACCCCCCCTAAACGTGGTCTTTTAGCCCCCAAACAACCCAACAAACCTATGCATGGGTGGTATCCCTGTACTCAGAAGATGTTTCTGAACACATATTGGGGTGTTGTTTTGCACTGACACATAACAGGATCTGTGAATTCATGCTCGAAGTACAATGTATGTGGAAACAAAACATTAAAACATTACTAACCTAAAATTTGACAAAGGCTGGTGGTAGAATTAGTGCATGGAAAGTGTTAAAATACTATCATTTGAAATACCCTAGGGTGTATAGTTTGCTAAAATGTATGGTTTTGTGGGGTAAAATACACATTCTGGCTTCACAAATGTCCCAAATGGAACATGGGTGCAGGTTTTCTAGATATCAGAATTCCAAGTTGAAAAACCAAAAAGCGCACCTCTCAAATGTGGCCTTTTAACCCACAAATAATCTAACTAACCTACACATGGGTGGTAACCCTGTACTCAGGAGATGTTGCTGAACACATATTAAGGTGTTGTTTGGCACTGACACATAATAGGATCTGTGAATTCATGCCCGAAGTACAATGAATGTGAAAAAAAATTACTATCCATAACATTGACATAGGCTGGTGGTAGAATTAGTGCATGGAAAGTGTTAAAATACTACCATTTGAAATACACTAGGGTGTCTAGTTTTCAAAAATATATGGTTTTGTGGGGTAGAATACACTTTTTGGCTTCAAAAATGTCCCAAATTGGACATGGGCGAAGGTTTTCTGCACGTCAGAATTCCAAGTTGGAAAACCAAAAAGCGCACCTCTCAAATGTGGCCTTTTAACCCCCAAATAACCTAACCAACCTATACATGAGTGGTATCCCTGTACTCAGGAGATGTTGCTGAACACATATTGAGGTGTTGTTTGGCACTGACATATAACAGGATCTGTGAATTCATGCCCAAAGTACAATGTATGTGAAAAAAAATTACTACCCAAAACATTGACATAGGCTGGTAGTATAATTAGTGTATGGAAAGTGTTAAAATACTACCATTTGAAATACCCTAGGGTGTCTAGTTTTAAAAGATATATGGCTTTGTGGGGTAGAATACACTTTCTGGCTTCAAAAATGTCCCAAATTGGACAATGGCACAAGTTTTCTGCATGTCAGAATTCCAAGTTGGAAAACCAAAATGTGCACCCCCTAAATGTGGCCTTTTAGCCCCAAAACAAACAAACAAAGCTATGCATGGGTGGTATCCCTGTACTCAGGAGATGTTGCTGAACACATATTGAGGTGTTATTTGGAAATACACCTTCACATTTTAAGGTAATGTTTACCTAAATTGCTATCTATGTGAAAAATTAAAAAAATATATTTTTTATTGCAAACTTTGGCAAAGATTGGTGGTAAAATGGCTACATGAAATGTGTCAAAATACCCCAAGTTAAATGCCCTGAGTGGTCTAGTTTTCAAAAATATGTACATGTTGGGGGTCATTTATAGATTTAGTACAGAAATCTGTGTTACAATGTCACTATCGCTGATTTTGAAAAAAAGGATTTTAAAATAGCTTTGCACTACTTATAGTTCTGGCCCTGTAACATGAATAAAAAAGCACAAAAACATAAAACATGGGCTATTTCTGAACTCAGGACCTATATTAGAAACTATATAGTAGTGTTTTTTTGTTGTATCTTGTACATGAGTATACGATTTTTCAAATAAAGGTAATAAAAAAAATTTGAAAATTGTTTTGCCATATTAAATTATATGCTATTATCAAAATAATGGTATCAAAAGAAAGCCCTTCTTATAACGATAAAAACAATATATTGTTTGTGCGGGTACACTAAATGAGACAGAAATAAATTACAGCAAAACACAAACACCTCAGAAATGTTAAAACAGCCCATGTCACCAAGCGTCAGACAAGCCAAAAAAGTCATGTCACTAAGGGGTTAAATACTTTAAAGCTGTTGTTATTTCGTCCCAGCTTTCAACCAAATTCTAGTGATCTTAGTGGAAAGAACATAAAATACAAATTGCAAACCTCATATATGTGAGTAAATGAAGAGATATACAAATATTGACATGTTAGTACATACATGTGTTTATATAACTATGTACTTTAATGTACAAGCCAAAAAAGTCATGTCACTAAGGGGATACACTAAAGCACACCATCACCATAACATACGCATGTAAATAAATGCAGGTACAAATAATACACAAGGATATGATATGTCACCTTACAGTTTCTGAAAACTTTGTGTTACCTGTAATGTTACTAGAGAAATCTTTGCAAGGGGCGGATATACTCACACACCTTAGTATCAGAGCATTTAATCCCTTGCTGACATTGGACTGACTAGGTCCGCCCTGTCTGGCAAAGCGTTGCCGACATTGGCTGACCTAGTCCATCCTGCGGTTAAATGAGCAATGTCTGCTATCACAGACCACAACAGAGTGATTCACAGGCACCATATTGGTGCTGCTGCCCTCTTGTGGGTAAAGCGTCGGAAGTGAAAATAAATTCACTTCCGTCTCTCTGATGTTGTTGCTAGACATCCCCTAGAGCCAGTCAGCAGCATTGCAATGTAAAAAAGCTGAAAATCTAGGGTTAGTGTTAGAATAATGTTTAGAGTCACAATTAAATTAGGGTTAGCATATTGGTTAGGATTAGTGTTGAGCGAACCCGAACCGCAAAGTTCGGGTTCATACCGAACACTATGATTTTTGGATCCCGGAACCGAACACGGACATACCACTGTATGTCTGGGTTGGAGTTCAGGGTTCGGCGATTAATAGCTGTCCAGTCACTAGTAAAATACCCCCCCCCCGCCCTTGTCCCCACCCATTGCCGTTAGGTGGGGACCCTAATAAGAATGGGGGGACCTAGTGTTCCCCCCCGGTCCCCACCAATGGCCGGCAGGTGGAGACCCTAATAAGAATGGGGGGGGGGACCTAGTGTGCCGGCATGTGGGGACCCTATATAGAATGAGGGGTTGGACCTAGCACTATGCCGAACACTATGCCTGTGGGTGGGGACCCTAAGAAGAATGAGGGGGGGACCTAGTGTCACCCCCGGTCCCCACCCATGGCAGGCAGGCGGGGAACCTAATAAGAATGTGGGGGGGGACCTAGTGTGCCGGCAGGTGGGGACCCTATAAATAATGAGGGGTTGGACCTAGTGTGTCCCCCCCGGTCCCCAACCATGGCCGGCGGGTGGGGACCCTATAAAGAATGAGGGGGGGGGACCTAGTGTCCCCCCGGTACCCACCCATGGCCAGCGGGTGGGGACCCTTAAAATAATGAGGGGGGACCCAGTGTCCCCCCCGGTCCCCACCCATGGCATGTGGGTGGGGACCCTAATAAGAATGAGGGGGGACCTAGTGTCCGCCCCGGTCCCCACACATGAACGGCAGGTGGGGATCACAAATAAAGTGACTAGGGGTGCCCAGCCCCTAGTCACTTACCCCCACGAATAAAAAAATTCCTATCTACCCCCTCACCCTAATAATAGTGAGGGGCTGGGCAATAAGCTAACCTGTAAAAAAAAAACTATTTTATACTTACCATTTGAGGTCTTCTTTCTTCATTCTTCTTTTTTCTTTCTTCAGCCCCAAAAAAGGCCAAATAAAAAACCATAAGACGCCAAAAGTTTGTGTCCCCATTGACTTCCATGGGCTTCGGGTTCGGGGTCAAGTTCGGGGTCAAGTTCGAGCACGGACCCGGAAATTTTTTCAAAGTTCGGCCGAACCTGCCGAACCTGAACATCCAGGTGTTCGCTCAACTCTAGTTAGGAATAAAATTAAATACAAATTGGAATAAATTAAGGGATAGCATAACCGTTAGAGTTAGGGTTCAATTTAGGGTCAGGGTTAAATTTAGGATTCAGGTTGGGGTCAAAAGGTTACAGTATGTGAAAACCCCTACAATTATTGGTTATTGCCCTATAACTCACAAAAAAACTGAAGAAAAACATTTAGAAACTATTTAGACGGGGCCTTTTTAATTGATTGTATTGGTGTAATAATTTTTTAGCTCAAAGTTAGAAAATGTTGGTTTTTTTTCATCATAATTTATGATTTTTGTGTAGTAAATTATAAGATATGATGAGTATAATGGTATCTAACGAAAGCCCTTCTTACGTGAGCGAAAAAGGGGGTGGGTGCACCAATTCCCAAGAACAGACAGCAGTAAAATAGTCTGTCCTGTAGGATAGTACCGACTCGGGAGGGCAACTACATTTTTTGCTTGCTTACACAGAGGCATTGGGGGGAGGGACGGAGCATTCCGTACCTTTCAAAAAATAAAATGCTGTTCCCGATCGCGCGCCATATTCAGTAGTCGGCAGGTCAGGGGTAACGTGACCTTTTCAGCTCCTAGACTGCTAAGACGTGCGGGAGCGCCAGTGAGAGTCAGCAGCATGACAGACAATGTGCCAATACATGGTAAGGTATTTATACAGCCATACAAGAGAGCTATAAGGTAGGAAATGGGGTTAGTTGTCTAAATGTCTAAATGTGTACAAAATCTGCACCTATATACTTTAATTTAATTGATTCATGAAGACACTTTAGTCATTTTAATTCACATACAGAGCTTTCTACAAGATAGCAGTCTCCCTTACACAATACCATTACATATTATATAAGTGCTGCTTTGATTTTAGCTCTTGATGATTATTGTTTATATATTAACTCCATGGATGCCATCTTGAAAGATGTAACTTAAAACCTCAGCTGTGTTTGGATTCCCTTGCCTTGAACTGACTCAGGTAGCAATTTTTAATGGCCAAAATATGGCTCCTGGATGATGACCCTTTTTGGATTGTTTTTTTCCCTCACTTTGCTGTATTTATGTGACATTTGATTAAATCACCCGATTACCAGTGGTGTATCTTGGTTTTGTGCTGCTAGGCAGACAAATTTTGGGCACCCCCCCTACCCACTATGTACACCCACGACATGACCCATAACCCACGTTGCACACCATGGACATGCCCCATCACCCCATTTACAAGCCTCTATCACCTCATTACATACACATTACCAATATTATTTGCCCATAATATTCCCCAGCTAATTTGCCCAATAATATGCCATTATCATTTGCCATTAATATGCCCCAGCCAATGTGCCCAATAATATGCAAGTATTATTTGCCATTAATAAGTCACAGCCAATTTCCCCAATAATATGCCAGTATTTGCCATTTAATCAGCCCCTACCAAGTTGCGTAACATTATGCCAGTATAATTTGCCATTAATATTCCCAGCCAATTTGTCCAATAATATGCCAGTGTTATTCTGCCAATTACCGGTAGTATGCCCCAGCCAATTTGCCCATTATTAAGCCAGTATTATTTGCCATTTAATATGCCCCTGCCAATTTGCCCAATAATATGTTAGTGTTATTTGCCATTTATAAGCCCCAGCCAATTTGCTCAATAATATGCCAGTGTTATTTGCCATTTAATATGCCCCTGCTAATTTGCCCAATTATATGCCAGAGTTATTTGCCATTTAATATGCCTTGCCAATTTGCCCAATTATATGCCAGTGTTATTTGTCATTTAATATGCCCAGCCAATTTGCCCAATTTTATGCCAGTGTTATTTGCCATTTAATATTCCCCATGCAATTTGCCCAATTATATGCCAGTGTTATTTGCCATTTAATATGCCCAGCCAATTTGCCCAATTATATGCCAGTGTTATTTGCCATTTAATGTGCCCAGCCAATTTGCCCAATTTTATGCCAGTGTTATTTGCCATTTAATGTGCCCAGCCAATTTGACCAATTATATGCCAGTGTTATTTGCCATTTATTAAGCCCCAGCTAATTTGCCCAATACATTTCCCCCCATCTCCCCAGCACTTACCTTTTTCCCTGGTGGCTAGTGGCAGGCAGCATGGTCCCTCCATGCTGCCTGTTCGGCTCCCAGGCGATCGTGCCGACAGGTCACGTGACCCGACGCGAGTATGACGTCAGCGCGCCGGTCATGTGACTGTCGGCACTTCCGTGTCACACTTCAGGGGGAGCCGAACAGGCAGCACAGAGGTTTCTCTGTGCTGCCTGTTCGGCTCCCCGTGCAGCCTGGCAGGCAGAGCGATGGTGAGGGGGGATCTTCCGATCCCCTCTCAACTCCGTCTCTGCCTGTAAGCGGTCTTTTTTTTTTTTTTCAGTGTCCCCCAAAATTTGCCGCCCTAGGCATTCGCCTAGGATGCCTCGAGGTAAATACAGCACTGCCGATTACTAAGCACTATCCGTGAGTGCCAGTTCTCTGCTTCCTCTATATTGCTTGAGCAATTTTTAATGGTCAAAATATGTCTCCTAAGAGTTTTTGTGTGATCCTATCTGACTAATAAAATCCTCCCCCCAAATCTTTGCATCAGCCATTGTATACAAGTAATATGCAGGTAAGAGAACATACAAAATACACATTAGTGCAATACATAGATCAAATAAGGTGCTATTACTATTGGTGATTAATTACTCTCACAAGCACAGTAGATATTTGCAACCAAATAGAAGCCAAAAATGTGTGGATCATTCCAGTAATTATTTTATAGCTGTATAAGATAAGCAGCACCCAGTACCTGGGTGAAGAAAAACCCTAAGCCCGTGGACACGGAGAGACGTGATGACGTAGACGCGGTTGGGAGGAGCGTCTGAGGTCGATGGATACTGTGTAGGAGCAGCATGTGAAACTGTCCGGACCCCAGGAAGAAATACAGCGAAAAAAAAAGAAGGCGAAGAGAGAGAAGCAGGGGCTGAGAGATAAATTGAAAAGGTAGTGGAAAGAGAAAAGGAAACCAGCAGAGACCCAACCCGAAGCCTGAGTCGGAAGTAGTGGGCTGAGACAGGGGAAGAAATACTATCCAACCGGGGGGGGGGCGGCTTCAGCCCAGCGGATAAGTGATCCATCGGAAGTTCCTGTGCGTGGCGCGGAGTGACGGAGGCTGGTGGGCCATCGAGGCTTCAGCGCTGGCGGGAAGTTAGGAGAAGGAAACCCCTGGAGAAAAATAACTGTGCAGCAGGAGTAAGGAGGAAAAAATCCGGTTGGAGACACACTCAAAACAGGCATAGTATACATCTCTGGTTTGATTGGAGGGGAATGTGTACGTCCTGTAAGTGCTGCATGAATAATATACTTAACGCTTCTGTACACTTTTAACTGTATAGAAAGATAAGCCCAGGAGAGAGATAATACCCTGTAAGACTCAGGCTGAGGGAAGGGGAAGGAAATACAACACTGGTCTTTATATTCAGGGAGTGAAATTATATTGTCACAGACTACTATTGAGTAGAGCATGGCCACTAAAAGGGGGTCCGAAAATGCTACTACCTCCAAAAAAATAAAATCCAAAGAGAAGCGTATCCCTGATATTGGGAAAAAAAGGGAGAGTGGAATTGAAGCCCATTTCCTACCCCAGAATATAATGTTACAGGCCACCCCTGAAGCTACAAATGTCCAAAATACCAGTATGGAAACTACAGGATTAGAGTCACCTAAACATTTGTTGGATAGTTCCGGGGAAGCAGAGACTAAGAGCATTACTCCGGAATATCTACAAAAGTCCTTGGATATGCAATTTTCACTGATTAAAAAGGAATTTTCCAGCCAGTTTGGGGAATTTAAGGAAGATATGATGAGTTTGGGTGACAGAATAAAAACTAATGAAGATAAAATTGATCATTTGGAGTATAACAGAGAAATGGCAGATGATAAAATAGATAAGCTGTCCCATAAAATCCAGGACTTGGAATTGAGGATATCCGATATGGAAGATAGGGGCAGGAGAAAAAATATAAGAATTCGGGGGATACCTGAGTCTATCACTCAAGAGAAATTAGTGGAGTACCTTCTGGATTTATTTGCGAACATGGGCTTAAAAGAATTGGAAGAAAAAGACATTGAAAGGGCCCACCGATGCAGAAAACCAGTAGAGATAGCAGACGTTAACCCCAGAGACACTATTGTTAGACTGGCATTCTTTGGTACTAAAAGGAAAATTATTTCTGCTGCTAAAACTTTAAATGTAAAGGAGGGGAAGTTCGAGAATCTGTCTTTTTTTCAGGACCTATCATTTTTCACACGTCAAGCCAGGAAATCCTTTAGACCGGCAGTGGAGATCCTGAAACAGAGACAGATTAAATATTGGTGGGGTTTCCCAGTGAGGCTCTGTTTTGCCTTTCAAGGGAGAGACATGTCCTTTAACAAAAATAAGGGGGCTCAGGATTGGCTAGAGCAACATGTGGAGAAGGAGTAGAGGAGTTGAGAATAAAGGCCTTAACGCTGGATACAAGGGGGCGAAGTTAGGGTATAGGGGCGGAGGTTCGTAAGGTGGGGGTTTCTTTTTTTTTTTTTTTTTTTTTTTTCTCTTTTCATATATGAGTTAACTCACAACCACGTTATATCAGACTAGTAGACGAGAAAGGAGCAACGAGAATATAATTGGGTTTTTCATTTAGATGGAATGGTAAGAAGGATTTAAACTGCACGATCAAATTTACCCAATTAGTTCAGGAGTTTCACGAGGAGTATTCAATTGGAAAGCTCTGTCACATTTTTAAAGGATATGCTCTCACACGTGTTTGTAAAAATTTTTTTTTTTTTTTTTTTTTCCTCACATATGAGTTACTCACAATCACGTTATACTAGATTACTAGATGAGAAAGGAGCAACGAGGAAGATAATCGGGTTTTTCATTTGTAACATAAACAAGGTGGAATGGTAGTAACTAGGATTTCAAGTGCACGATCACGGAAATTTACACAATTAGGTTAGGAGTTTCATTAGGAGTATTTAATTGGAAAGTTCTGTCACATTTTAAAAGGATATGTTCTCACATGTGTTTTTTTTTTTTTCCCCTCATGGGCTTGGGGGCCCGCTCCTCTTATTTACTATGAGCCCTAGTGGTATGGGGAAGGGACAGTAGAGATTAAAATAAAGTATGAATTCACAGATCCATCGACCTCGATTTATGGTTTACCTAGGGATACTTGAAAGGTGAACCAGGGAAAATGAGGAGGTGTAAGAAGATAAAGTATGTTGTGTTTATATGTCAGGATATGTATGTTGTTATATGTGATGTAATTTTTGTTGACTTCGTGGAGACGACTGGAGCGAGGGGGGACGGGAAGAGGGGGAGGGAGATTAGGTTGGTAGAGGGAAAGCGGATAAAAACAAATTATGAGTAACCATGTTTGATAAATTTCTGTCTTTAAATGTACAAGGGATGAATTTACCTCAAAAAAGGATAACCCTTATAGAATTCCTGTCCAAACAAAAGATTGATGTAGCCATGTTACAGGAAACCCATTGGAATTTAGATTTCGCGAGAAAGCTGTCATTTGGTAAATATCCCCATATAGAATTTGCGTCCTTGCCCTCTCAGAAGAAAAGAGGAGTGGCTATGTTGTTCTCAGGAAAGCTCAAATATGAGTTGATACATAAAATACAAGATTCAGAGGGCCGGTTTTTATTTGTAACCTGCAAACTAAATGATAAAATGTACACATTCATAAATGTATATGCCCCTAACAAAAGACAGGTAGGTTTCCTGAATGGGCTCATGCAGAAGGTGCATGACCTCATTCAGGGAACATTGATTATGGCTGGGGATTTTAATTGCATTCCGAATGTGGAGTGGGATAAAAAAGTAATTAAGGGAGTACAGATTGATAAATCAATTATTAGTACGGCTGACGCTCTTGATAAATTTATGGGTAGATATAAACTATATGACCTATGGAGATCCTTACATCCCGAGGAGAGGGACTATACGTTTTACTCCAATAGGTATAAATCCTATTCTAGAATAGATCTCTGCTTGGTCCAGCCTCAAATGATAAGTTTATGTAAAAAAATAGACATCCTAGAAATTGCCTGGTCAGACCATGCTGCACTAATAGGCGAATTAAGTGTGGAAGGAAAATATACTAGACCCAGCTGGAGAATAAATGAACATCTTTTGAGCGATGATATATATATAAAGGATCTCGCAAATATCTCAGAATTATACTTTAAAGAGAATAAATTAGACGACATCTCAATGGCCAATGTCTGGGGCGCATATAAATGTGTAGCAAGAGGGAACCTGATCAGTAGACAAGCATATATAAATAAAGAACGAAAAGCCAACCTACCTGAACTTTATGTTAAACTTCAAAATATAACTAGGAAAAATAAACAGCTGGCCCATCCCAATCTTGAAAACGAGATTAAGCTGATTCAGAAGGAAATAAATGACAAACTGATGGAAAGAGCAAATAGGACTCTAACCCGTATGAAACAGAAATGGTACTATATGGGTAATAAACCAGAGAAGCTACTATCTAAACAACTCCAGGGCCTAAACCTTAAATCTAGAGTTTCCAAGATTATAAATGGGACTAAACTGGCAGTCTCTCCTAAACAAATTGGAGCCGCGTTCGAATCATTTTATTCAGCCCTATACACTATACCTGACAGGGGGATATCTAGAGGACAGATAAAGGAATACATTAAGAGCTCAAACTTGCAAAAACTTACTACCCTCCAGAGCTCCTCCCTGGATACACCGATAAAAGAATCTGAAGTCAGGAACGTGATTAAACATCTGAAAAACAATAAAGCTCCAGGGCCAGATGGGTTCTCCGGAACTTTTTATAAAAAACTAGCAAGTGTATTGACCCCCCAATTGACAATTTTTTTTAATGAGATTATGGTAAATAGAAGGTTCCCAGAAGAGTCCATGCAGGCAGCAATATTACCTATTCCTAAACCAGGGAAAGACCATGCCAATATTACAAATTATCGTCCAATATCCTTAATCAATGCAGACACTAAAATTTATGCTGCCATATTGGCATATAGACTAAAAAGTTGCATTGGAGAGTTAATTCATAAAGACCAAGTGGGCTTTATACAAGATAGATTGGCTGGGGACAATACCAGGAAAATCCTAGACCTAGTTGAATGGGCTAATTCCTCTGGGGAACCTATGCTGGCCCTGTCACTAGATGCGGAGAAAGCATTTGACAGGGTCAGCTGGGTTTTTCTAGAGGAAACCCTTATGGCAATGGGCATTGGGTCAGGCATGTTGGATGCAATTATGGCCCTATACATAAACCCTACGGCTAAGGTGATTGGCCAGAATATCGAATCCAACTGGTTCCGGATTCAGAATGGAACAAGGCAAGGATGCCCACTGGCCCCACTGCTTTATATAATCTCTTTAGAACCTTTAGCAAATATTATTAGGCAAAGCAGTGAGATAAAAGGTATTATGGTTGGATCAGTGGAGTATAAAACCTCAATGTATGCAGACGATGTTCTGCTCACTCTGAGGGATCCAGAAAACTCTATCCCGGGGCTGCTTAGAGTGATTGATAAATATGGGCTAATGTCAAATTATAAGCTGAACTTAGAAAAATCACAGGCTATGTGCATTGCGATGCAGGAGGACTTACAACAAAAGCTCAAAAAAAAGTACTCATTTAACTGGTCGGTAGAAGGGATAGAGTATTTAGGCCTGTTGATTCCACCCGATGGTAAAAACTCCTTAGAATTGAATTGTAATAGAGTTTGTAGAGAGATGGAAACTAATTTTAATAAGTGGAGGCCTCTCACAATCTCGTGGATGGGACGAATAAATACAATTAGGGCATATGTCATCCCTAAATGGCTATATGTCTTTAGGATGATACCAGGCACGCTAAAATTGGAACAAATCAAAAGAATACAAAAAAAGCTAATGGAGTTTGTTTGGATGGGGAAAAGACCAAGGGTTAGTAACAACTTATTATATATGGACACAAACAAGGGAGGACTAGGAATGCCGGCAATGAGAGAGCTTTGGGAGGCCAGTATGCTAATGCATGTCAACCAAATACAAGTGATCACTAATAGGGGAAAGGATTGGTGGCAAATTGAGACAAAGATATCAGACTTGAATAATTTGGAATGCATACTATGGCTGAACGGCCTCAGAAAACGAGAAATGGGTGGGAAACTCGCAGGCAAGACTCTTGCGTCTCTGATGGACTTTTGGGGAAAGTTTAAAAAAAGATGTGGGCTGGATAACAAGCTTCTTTCTTCTGCACCTATTGAATCCTTGGGATTCAACATAGTAGATCTTGATACAACAAATTGGAGGCAAGCAGGAATAAATAGAATTGCGGATTTAGAAGCATTAAATAGAATAATAGATTTTAACATCCTAAGAAATAAATATAATCTCCCGTCAGGAGATCTGTTTAAATTCCTGAGAATTAAGCATTTCGCTCAGGATGGGATTTATAGAGACAACGGACATGAGGATGAACCGCTTATAATAGATTTATTTGACAACAATTCCAAGAAAAAGATACTGAGGGAATGCATTAGGGTTATAAGACAGTTATATTTAAAACCAACACCCGCGGTGTGGGGAAGTTGGGAAAAGGACCTAAACCCTAACAAGAGACCAGTAAGAATATACGAGGATAGTTGGTATAAAGCCTGGAACCAAGTAAGGAAACACATACATTGTCTAAACCTACAAGAAACCTACTTCAAAGTTGCCAACAGATGGTACTTGACCCCGGTTAGGCTCAAAAAGATAAATGTAAATCAAGAAGATATATGTTGGAGATGTGGGAAGGACAGAGGGACTCTATTGCATATGTTCTGGGAATGTGAAAACCTACGGGATTGTTGGAGGGAAGCCTTCTCAGTGATATCGGCGGTATGTAGCAGAAGGGTGGAGGCCACCCCTCGGAGAGCATTACTTCACCAGAATTTGGGGAAAATCGATAAGGTTTATGTTCCTTTGGCTACTCAAATTCTTATAGCAGTAAAAATTGTCATAGCAAGAAGATGGAATAAAGGCGGAAATATACACTGGGCCGTGATAAAGAACCAAATAAATTTACAATGTACTATGGAAAAGGGATATTTTCTGAATAGGGGGGAATTGGAGAGGTACAAAAAAACTTGGGAAAAATGGTCAAATTGATAAGCATCCTGAAGTAATTGCTTGGAACTGTCCTCCGCCATCCCCTCCCCCTGCTCCAGCCCCGATGACGCAGTGATAAGTTTGAGTGATAAGTTGTCAGATGTCTCCACAAATTTATGTCTATAAATGTTTGTCCCGAACTTGTGTCTGATTGAAGTTGGCTGAATGTCCTATTTATATGTTTATATATGTAGAAGTATTATCATGCACACTATGAGATACCGAATGATATGTTCTGTTTAATTAACTATAGACTTTTAATACTCTGTATTTGAAAATTTGAAAAATAAATTATAAAAAAAAAAAAAAAAAAAGATAAGCAGCACTGACATGGATAAATAAATGTCCACAATTAATATTAATATTTAGAAGACAACGATATTTTATATTATATGTCTATGTCTTCCATCACTGGTAGGAACTTTCTGGATGGTTACCTGTGTTTTTCAGTATATGTGACAGCTTAATGCATAGCCTTACAGAACACAAAGAAACTTTACAATGCCACTTTCTGCAGAATTCAACTCCCAGCAAGCTCAGTTCCAGCTTAGCAGGTGTAGAGTGCCCCACCTGTACATATAATGGTGTGGAATGCCGTATAATAACACTACAATGCCTAAAAATCTTTTTGTGTAAGGCACATTGCACTTTCTGTAAAAAAATTATGTGAGACAGTATAACTGAGCATGCTTTTATTTAATATGATTTATATAATGTTTTGTGATGGATTCCTTAGGGACGATTATGTCTGGTACTGACTGAGCATAGAGGTGAATTGTAGTATTTTTTATTTGCCTGAATATTTACAAAAAAATAATTATTTAAGTATACTTTATCCCGGCATATTGCACTGACTTAATCTATCATGAATAATGCAAATAATGAGCATTATTCCTGAGACATACAATGATATTATTATTATTCATTATTACATAGGGCAGCCACATACATTTTTATTATCATAATCGTTATTATATATTGATAAAAATTCTGCATATTTCAATATTTAAGTCAATGAAGGCGGTAGCATGGCTGGTATTTTTTTTTTTTGTTGTATAAAAGGTGGAAACCCTACTCACAGCTGGTCTGGATGATGGCCCGCACTGTCCTTGTCGATGCACGCAGAGCCCAGAAAGGGCTTGCCCCGTTTGTCTGATCATGGTCTGCATCTTCTGGGGACATCTGCTACTGCAGAGTGAGAGACCCTCATTATTTGCTTTAGCAGAAGCGACCTAGTTAAGGCAGAGTTAAGGCCTCCTCTGCGGATATTATAAGGTCAGCAGTGTTAAGGCCCCCTCTGCTGATATCATAAGGTCAGCAGTTAAGTCCCCCTCTGCTGATATAATAATGTCACTTGCCCCCCCCCCCTCATTATTTGCTTTAGCAGAAGCGACCTTGTTAAGGCAGAGTTAATGCCCCCTCTGCTGATGTCATTAGGTTAGTAGTGTTAAGGTCCCCTCTGCTGATATCATAAGGTCAGCAGTGTTAAGGTCCCTTCTGCTGATATTATAAGGTCAGCAGTGTTAAGGCCCCCTCTGCTGATATCATAAGGTCAGCAGTGGTAAGGTCCTCTCTGCTGATATCATAAGATCAGAAGTGTAAAGAACCCCTCTGCTGTTGTCATTAGGTTAGTAGTGTTACGGTTCCCTCTGCTGATATCATAAGGTCAGCAGTGTTAAGGTCCCCTCTGCTGAAATCATAAGGTCAGCAGTGTTAAGGTCCCCTCTGCTGATTTCATAAGGTTAGTAATGTTAAGGTCCCCTCTGCTGATGCCATAAGGATGCCAGGTCTGCAAGTTGACCAGGAAATTAGGCCTGACCCCCGTTCATGGGCATCCACGGGGAGGGGAAAGGGGAGCACTTGCAAACCCCCACCCCCGAAAATTGGACCAGCAGCAAGGAAGGGAGTAGAAGTAGAAGAATGCAGCGAAAAACTTTTATTTAAGTCTATACTGCCTCAATACAATGTCAGAATGGTCTGGTCTTCTCTTTAAGTGCCGTTTTTACCACTGAACAACGGGGGTAGCTACCTTGAATGCACACACTCCAGGGTCCACTGAATCTGCTACTTGAGCCCTATTTTTCTGAATCCTTTTTTTATACCCTTTTTATGCCAAACCAACCAGAATGGGTAGAATTCTAAAATTAAAATGGAGTTCATTCTCCAGCTGTTGAGACTGCATTTACCATGACTCTCAGCTAGTATTTTAAGTATCATGGGAAAGAGAGCAATCAACAACCAGAGTGCCAAAGGTTAGGTATTATATGATTATGGATTGATAGTGCAGCTGTTGTGGAATGCACATCTTATGGTTCTCAGCAATACATTTGGTTGGCTGAATATCATGAGAAACCTGTAATGCCAAAAGTGTCTATCACTGCTGCATTTTTATTTACTCTAAATGCCCTTTTTGTAATACTTCCCAATATTCGCTGTGCATCACAGAGCTGCAGGGCCGGTGCAAGGATTTTCGTCTATACAGGCGAAGGTGCATTTTGGTGCCCCCTTCCTCTGACCTGCAACACCTCCATCACCAACAACCCCCCATACATTTTACAAATACAAAAGTATAATGTATAGTGTGGAAAATAAATACATCTAAATATGTAACTGGTATGCTCTAAATATGTCACACATTGACACCATAACACACTTTGAAACCCTTGAACACAAAGACACCCATGAAGTCACACACAGAGACACACTTACCACTTACACACACACCCTTACACAGACACAGTGACACACTTACACACACACACACACTCCCTTACACAGACACAGTGACACACTTACCACACACACACACCCTTACACAGACACAGTGACACACTAACACACACACACACCCTTAAGTAGACAAAGTGACACACTTACAACCACACCCTTACACAGACACAGTGACACACTTACACACACACACACCCTTACACAGACACAGTGACACACTTACCACACACACACCCTTACACAGACACAGTGACACACTAACACACACACCCACCTTTACTCAGACACAGTGACACACTTACACACACACACACACCCTTACACAGACACAGTGACACACTTACACACGCACCCTTACACAGACAGTGACACACTTACACACACACCCTTACACAGACACAGTGACACACTAACACACACACACACCCTTACGCAGACAAAGTGACACACTTACACACACACCCTTACACAGACACAGTGACACACTTACACACACACACACCCTTACACAGACACAGTGACACACTTACCACACACACACCCTTACACAGACACAGTGACACACTAACACACACACACACCCTTACGCAGATAAAGTGACACACTTAAATACACACCCTTACACAGACACAGTGACACACTTACACACACACACAACTTACACAGACACAGTGACACACTTACCACACACACACCCTTACACAGACACAGTGACACACTTACACACGCACCCTTACACAGACAGTGACACACTTACACACACTCCCTTACACAGAAAGTGACACACTTACACACACCCTTAGCACTTACACACACAGTAACACCAATACACTCATAACCTGAAACACACTATTTTGCTCCTCTAAATTCCAGTATTTAGCCATTAAATATGCCAATATTTTGCACCTCAATATGCCATTTAATATGCCAGGATTTTGTCCCTCAATATGCCATTTAAAATGCCAGGATTTTGCCCCTCAATATGCCATTTAATATGGCAGGATTTTGCCCCTCAATATGCCATTTAAAATGCCAGTATGTTGCCCCTCAATGTGCCAGGATTTTGCCCTCAATATGCCATTTAATACGCCAGGATTTTGCCCCTCAATATGCCAGGATTTTGCCCCTCCAATATGCCAGGATTTCGACCCTCAATATGCCAGGATTTCGACCCTCAATATGCCAGGATTTCGACCCTCAATATGCCAGGATTTTGCCTCTCCAATATGCCATTTAATATGCCAGGATTTTGCATCTCAATATGCCAGGATTTTCCCCCTCCAATATGTTATTTAATATTTGGATTTTTTCGCCCCCCCCCCCCCCCTTGTGGCGCCATAAGGCTGCCGCCTGTGCTGCCTTACAGTAGCACCAGCCTGCAGAGCTGCACTACATTATTAACATTTGTTGACTCCAACTCCCATGATAATAAACAAATTACATTGCTAATTGCTAACTGTAGAAGGAGCTGTGCGTGGGGGAGGGGCAGGGGGTGTTTGAAATTACAGTAAGTCGACAAATATTAACTGTTATTGTTGACTGCATCTACAATTATATTCAATCAGCCCTATTACTAGCTTCATTTTATTGGATTTGTAGTTACAAACTGGGAAAGTTACACTACACACTAACTTTTTTTGTTGTTGACCGCAGCTCCCATGATATACAGCCAGCCCATTACTGGATGAATACCAAAGGAATTGTAGAGTGGGGCAATAGTGGTTAATTTTTATTACCCCAGGTATTGTAAATTTCCCATAATGCTCAGGTATATGCTGGTCTGTTAGCGACTACTACCATGGTTGTATAATTTCCCTAATAATGGGTAACATTTGCCTCCCACCAAGCAACCCCTCTCCTGAGCAAACAAAGGTAAACAATGGGGAGGAGTTAGGAGGTATTGGGGATACTGGTGAGGATATTTTGCGCTAATAGTGTGAAATGCGATGAGCTGTCAAGAGATCTGTCTCCTCACGATATCAGTTTGACTGTTATTGATTCCATGTCTTTGTCTCAACACTATTCATCAATAAATTTACACACGCCGTCAGTCCATTCCTGCTTTGATATTTTGCCCTCAAAACCACCACCCCACCTCCCGGAAAGACTCTTGTGGACGTCCATGCGTCCAAGTGCTTTTATTCATGGGAAGCCTTTTCCCGCTGCCATCTGTTTTTTTTTTTACAGCACAGCTCTAGTGTCTAATGTGATTTGCTGTGTATGTGACATGTGTTTGTGGGACTGGCTGTGTATGCGAGGTGTGTGTGTGTATGTAACTGGCTGTGTATGTGAGGTGTGTGTGTATGTTAGGTGTATGTATGTGTGTCTATGTGACTGTCTGTGTATGTGAGGTGTGTGTGTTTGTGGCTGGCTGTGTGTGTGTGTGTATGTGACTGGCTGTGTATGAGATGTGTGTGTGTTTGTGGCTGGCTGTGTTTGTGAGGTGTGTGTGTTTGTTACTGGCTGTGTATGTGAGGTGTGTGAGTATATGTGTGTGTATCTATCTTTCAGGGGATAAGAACTTGCCATATTTGGCAACTCTTGATTCTCCAGACTATAACCATGACCCAATAAGTAAATTGAATACACCCTCCAAGAAAAAAGACAACAACAACAAGGATTGAAAGTTTTAATAGCTTTTATTGTATTTTACTGGGTTCTGAAGGCACATGATCCAGAGGAAGGCGAAAAAACTTGCGTAGCAAATAATAAAATTCCTTCCTGATCCTGAAAACCAGCAATCGACTGTATAACCCTGGATCGGCCTATTGACCATGGATGATAATGGATTTATTTGACACTTTAAAGACCAAGCCAAATGATCCAGATGAAGAAAAAAACAAATCTGAGTAACAGGAAAAAAATTCCTTCCTTATCCTGAAAACCAGCATTTGGCTTTTTAATCTTGGATCGGGGCTACATAAGACTTCATAGCCCAGCCCAGAAACTCAGTATAAATAAAAGTTACTTACTGTGCCAATTTTGCCATATGTTTTTTTGGCCATGAGATCATCCTGGTTCCTCCTGGCTCCTGATGTGTCCACAGACTAACATAATAGTACAAGCCTCTACTAAATATACACTGAAGCTCTTGTGAGGCGTTGCCCAGCTCCTTAACAAACAATGGTGGTTGTGGTCAAAATACTGCCATATAAGGAAAAGGGCAGGACTGGGCTAACATTGCAGCAAATGGATATTGATATTATTGCAGCTGAATGTTTCAAGATGTCTTTAAATTAAAGTCCAATGCCTAGATTGGAGTGCAAAAAATATAACAATATTTTCAAATAACATTAATATTAATTGTACTTTATGTACATATATGAAACAATGCTTAAATCAGGCAGTAAGTATTTTTTTTCTCTAGCTGTATTTGTGAGGTGTATGTATTTGACTAGCTGTGTGTGTGTGTGTGTGCGTGTGTGTATGTATGTGACTGACTGTGTATGTGAGGTGTGTGTGCGAATGTGTTTATGGGTCCGGCTGTGTATGTGAGGTGTGTGTGTGCATGTTATAGGCTGTGTATGAGATGTGTGTGTGCATGTGAATTCGCTGTGCATGAGAGATGTGTGAGTGTATGTGAGGTGTGTGTGTGGCTGGCTGTGTTTGTAAGGTGTGTGTGTATATGTGACTGGCTGTATATGTGAGGTGCATGTGTGTGAATTTGACTCGCTAAGTATGTGAGGTGTGTATGTATGTGACTGGCTTTGTATGTGAGGTGTGTGTGTGCGTATGTGACTGGCTGTGTATGCGAGGCCCTTAGCAACACCTAAAAATTCTTATATTTCCATCGGTGGTTACTTTCCTGAGTGACCTATTCGCCAGTAAAAGGGAGCGCTGCCTGTAGACTGGCAAGAGCAATGAAAGTGATTTTTTTCACTTACGATGCTCTAGGGATACCCACTAGGGGATTACGTGTAACGAAAAAAAATGTGGAAGTTGTCTGCGTGCATGTTTAGAAATCAGTAACGGCTGATCAGCGGCAAAGGCATTTTGGTGATAGCTCAGGAGAGCATCGCCACTTGTTTGGTCAGATCAATATTTGTAAATATTGATCTGACCCGTGTAGATCTGCCTCCCTCTGCTCAATTGAGTTTTAATGAGTGAGAGATAGATCTGTATAATGTAAATTTTAAATTGTAATAAATTAAATAAAATGTAATAAAATTGTGAGACCCAAGGGCTTTTATAAAAGCCATACCTTATATATAGTGTACCCTGTGTATTAACCCCTTGCCTACCACTGATCACTACACAGCAGCACATTTTTTTCTTCTCTGTGCTTTTGTAGGGGTTCATTTTTTGGTACTGTAATAAATTACAGTACTACAAATGTGCTTATATGAGCTATTAACCCCTTCCTTGCTCTACATATCAAAATTCCAAGTTAGAAAAATCAAAAAGTGCACTTCTCAAAAGTGGCTGGTGGTAGAATTAGTGCATGGAAAGTGTTAAAATACCACCATTTGAAATACCCTAGGGTGTCTACTTTAAAAAATATATAGTTTGATGGGGTAAAATACACTGTCCGGCTTCAAATATCTCCCAGGAAAACCAAAAAGTGCACCTCTCAAATGTGGCCTTATAACCCCAAATCAAGCTGACAAAGCATATTGAGGGGAAAAATCCTGACATATTAAATGGCATATTGGGGGGCAAACTCCTGGCATATTGAGGGGAAAAATCCTGGCATATTGAGGGGTAAAATCCTGGCATATTAAATGGCATATTGGGGGGCAAAATCCTGGCATATTAAATGGCATATCGGTGGGCAAATTCCTGGCATATTGAGTAGCAAAATCCTGGCATATTAAATGGCAAATTGAAGGGGCAAAATCCTGGCATATTGAGTTGCAAAATCCTGGCATATTAAATGGCATATTGGGGAGAAAAATCCTGGCATATTGAGTTGCAAAATCCTGGCACATTAAATGGCTAAAGAACGGCATAGTGAGGGGCAAAATTATGGCATATTAAAAGGCATATTGGGAGGCAAAATCCTGGTATATTAAATGGCATATTGGGGGGCAATATCCTGGAACATTAAATGGCTAAAGAATGTTATATTGAGGGACAAAATCCTGGCATATTAAATGGCATATTGGGGGGGGGGGGGGGGGACACAAAATCTGTGCATTTTAAATGGCATATTGGGGGCAAAATCCTGGCATATTAAATGTCGTACTGGAGGGCCAAAATCTTGACATATTAAATGGCATATTGAGTGGCAGAATACTGGCATATTAAATTGCATATTGTGGTCAAAATCCTGGCATATTTAGTTGCAAAATCCTGGCATATTAAATGCCATATTGAGGGGCAAAATAGTGTGTCTCCGGTTATGTGTGTATTGGTGTCACTGTGTGTGTAAGTGGTAATGGTGTGTGTGTGTGTGTGTCACTGTGTCTGTGTAAGGGTGTGTGTGTGACTGCAAGGGTCTTTGTGTTTAAATGTGTGTTAGGGTGTCAATGTGTGACAAATTTAGAGCATTCAAGTTGAATATTTAGATGTATTTATTTTCCACACTATGCATTATACTTTTATATATATAAAATGTATGGAAGGTTGGTGGTGTGGGAGACGTGGCAGGTCAGAGGAGGGGGGCACCAAAATGCACCTTCGCCTGTGTAGACTAAAATCGTTGCACTGGCCCTGACCAGTTATGACGTAACGTCACATCCTGTGTCTGTGTTTCCCTCCTCCATGCAGGAGGGAAGACTGCACGGAGGAGATGGCCAGGGACACAGAGCAGAGACAGAGCAGCAAATAAGGTAAGTACTACTGGGGAATGGGGGGGAGGGTGGTATAAAACGAGCAAAATCCTGGCTTATGGAGTTGCATAATAATCCTGGCATATTGAATGGCATAATAATCCTGGCATATTGAGGGGTTAAATACTGACGTATTGAGTGGCATAATAATCCTAGCATATTGAATGGCTGAATCCTGGCATATTGAGTGGCAAAATAATCTTGGCATTTGAGTGGCAAAATAATCCTGGCATATTGAATGGCTAAATCCTTGCATATTAAGGGGTTAAATACTGGCATATTTTAATTGGCAAAGTGATCCAGTGGCATGGTCTGTGGGCAAAATAACATGTACTGTGAGGAAAGTGACACTGGCTACTTCTGTGGGTCAAAGTGACACTGTGGCATGCCAACTTGTGTAGTTTCAATATGAGTGCAAGCCAAGTGCTGTGGGTGCAATATAGCTGCATGGCAAGTTCTGTGGGTACTATATGGTGCTGTGTTAAGTCCTTTAGGTGCAATGTGGGTACAGAGGAAGGGAATACAAAATAGGAATGCAATTTTTCAATAACATTTTTATTAAATATAATATTTGATAATTCAAATAAGTATAAATGCAACTAGTTATAGAGAGATGTATGTGTTTATAGATATGTATTGTTTTTGAATTGTACAATTGTCACCTTGGGGGGCTCCTGTGTCGCACAATTAATGGCAGTCCCATGTGTGGCATATTTATTTGGCCACATGTGTGGCATAATTAAGGGGATCTTTTGTGTGGCATAATTAAGGGGCGTCTGTGTGTGTGGCATAATTAATTGGGCTCCAAGGTGAGGCATAGATAATGGGGCTCTTGTGTGTCCTAGTTATTGGGCTCCTGTATGTGACATAGTTATGGGCTCCTGTGTGTGGCATAGTTAATAGGCCATCTAACTGGCATTACTAAGGAATCTTTTTGGCATGGTATTGGAGGAAATCCAGGGGGGTGGAACCATGAGTTACCGCACCGGGTGACACCAACACTAGTGATGCCTCTGTGGGGCCCCACTGGCTTGCTATACCCAGGGGCCTACAATGTTGTTAAGACAGCCCTGATGATAGTACCTACATAGGAGGGCAACTACATTTTTCGCTTGATTACACCATTGCAGAGAAACCACTCCATTAGTATATCAGACTAATCCCATCCATTAGGGCAGTCCAGAACTGAAATGCATGGCTAGTCTCCTCTGCATGAGGAACACAGCAAACCACCAGCATATGTTTTGGCCTACAATAGCCTCGTCAGTGTGGTATGGCTGATGATCCTCTAGGTGCAAGCAAGCCAGGGACTTATGGCAGTGGGCATACCCTGATAACTAAGGTGAGCAAAAGGGGGGTTGCACCAATTCCCTAAAACAGACAGCACTACAATAGTCTGTCCTGTAGACTTATACTCATACACACACACTTATAGTCATACTCGCACACACACACTTATAGTCATACTCGCATACACACACTTGTGCTCATACACACACATACACTCATACACTTATACTCATACTTGCACACACACCGATACTCATATACACACACACAATTATACTCATACTCATACACACACACACACACATACACACTTTTTTTTTTATTATTTCCCAAATTTTAGAACTACAGAAATTTTCGGAGATATAAAAAACAAATCATACAACTTAGTGACATAAATAACATTTCCCCATACATTACACTTTGTAGGGATATATCTATATATTTATAACTGTTATCATGCACCACCGTATTTTATAATTGTTAATAAGTTCTCAGGGGTTGTCGTGCTCCTTCTTATATGGCTTGTTTTAATCAAAACATTCTAAACAGCCTTAAAATCTCGACTTTACAACTATTTAAATACTAAGTTCTGTCCTCCAACTTCATCCAGCATCCACATCTGTAACTTACGTTTCTCCATTCATACTCAAGCATTCACATTCCAGGTCATGTAATATGCCTCTAATGAATTCTTGTAGTTCCAATAATAGCCCTTCTCCATTCTGGCCTGAAATTCTATTTGTTCAATAATGTCCTCTGTGTTAATTTTACCTTTGGTTTTCTATGTCCTTGCCAGCACGATATTTGCAGCTATAAGTATTTGTATTACTAGCGTTCTATGATCTGTTCTGATCTTACTTAAACCAATGTGAAAAAGCATCAAGGCTGGGTATAGGTCAACCATTATATTTAGGAGAACTGAAGCCATCTTCCCTGCCTGATTCCACAGGACTCTAACAAAATGACACTCCCACCACAAGTGGAGGAGTGTCCCTCCATTTTCCCCACATCTCCAGCATCGGTCATCCGCATTTTGGTAACATTTTTTTAGTAACTAATAATTCCACTAGATTTAATGAATGGACAATGGTTTTAGTTGTCCGAATAGCTTGGACCCAGTCCCTGTCTTCAAAAGTGGCTCCCATGTCACTCTGGCAGCTTTTTATCGGGGGCAGGTCTCCAAATCTGGACTCCAAGCAAATTGCCTTAAATGCTCTCATAAATGGAACCATGTTATTATTTACAATCAGTTGATCAATCGACAGGATATTAAGTTTCCTCCAATTCTCCAATTTTAAGTCTTGTATCTGTTTTTCTAGCAATTGCAACGGTAGGTAACTTTCAATCCTAAACCGTGGGAATTGTTTATTTTTTCATTTTTTTCTTACTAGACACAGATCTTCAGCTATGGTGCAGTTTATCTGTTTTTTACTTTTCTCATTCCAAAACAGGTTTTCAATAATACTGGAGCCCCTTTGCTCCATCGGGATCCACTAATCTCTGGCTGGATCCAGATGCGTCCATTTGGCCATATGGGATAACTTTGCAGCATCATGTAGTGGTATCTCACCACACATGTATCCTATTTAGGTCCGGGGCTCTCAGCCCACCCTGTTCATACTTTCTGGCGATTACTGTAAAGGCCACTCTTGCCCTCTTGCCTTCCTAGATAAATGTATTAAACTTTACCTGGAACTGTTTAAGCAGCCTGGGGTCTACTCTAAAAGGGATCGACCTTAACAAGAAATATAAACGAGGAAGAACATAATAGTTTAAAACATGAATTCTACCCAGCCAGGAAACATAGAGTGCCTTCCACTCATTTAGTTTGTTACAAAAATCCCACAGTAGAGGTTGGTAATTAAGAGCTAGGAGTTTTTTAGGATCACATGAAATCTGAATTCCCAAATAATTGATGCAATCTGCTTTCCATGTGAATCCATACATCATTTTTAAGCACTCTAGTTCTTTCTGGTAAATGCAACATTCCAGAGCCTGACACTTCCCCATATTTAACTTGCAGTAAGAAATGTTTGAGAAGGAATCAATCTCCCTCATCAAGGACTCCAAAGAGATAATGGGATTTTCCAATGTAAGTATGATCTCATCCGCGAAGAGGGAGATTTTAAATTCCTCCATACCAACTCTTATAAACTGAATTTTTCTATTGTACCTAATTCTCGATGCTAGAGGTTCCAGAGAAAAAACATACAACATGTGGGCCAGTGGACAGCCCTGGCGTGTCCTGTTGTATATATCAAACCACTCTGTTGTAATGCCAGAGCCAATTATCCTGGCACTTGGTTTTGTATAAAGTGCCCATATTGTGTTTCCTTGAGGTAGGTCCAGGTGACCCTGTCAAACGCCTTCTCTGCATCCAAATTCTTTCTGACATTATCTGCCGCACTTCTATTTGGGATGAAGCCTGACTGGTCTAGGTGAATCAGGGGCAAGGTTATTTTTTTCAACCTGCCAGCCAGAACTGCCGAGTAGATCTTAATATCTGAGTCAATCATGGAAATGGGCCTATAATTTTTGATTTCTGTTTTTTCTTTACCTTCCTTTAATATTGGGCTGATATTTGCCTTCAGAAGTTCTTTAGGCAATTCAACTCTCCTCTTGATTTCCTCGAACAGTTCTAGTAGACCGGGAGCAATCTCGCTTCTGAACACCATGTATAAAACAATTTGTAAACCCGTCTAGGTCCGGGGATTTATTTTCCTTTAGGTTGGCCACTATATTTCTTATCTCTTTAATTGAGAATGTAGCGTTTAACATCTCCTGCTCCTCTGTTGTTATTGTAGGGAGATTTAAATTCCTTAAGTATTCTTGAATTTTTCCCTTTTCCTCCTCTCTAGTTGCTTGTTGTTTACTATTTAGATTATAAAGATCATGGTAAAAGTCTACAAAGGATTCTCCTATGTCTTCCATGTCCAGTATGGTTCTACCCTTATAGTTTATTTTATTTATATTGTGTCTAATTCTTTTTTTTTTTAGCATATTTTACAGCATTTTGTCCGCTCTGTTCCCCCTTGAATACCATTTTTGTTTTAAATATAGTACATTTTTATTAGTTATTTCCATATGTCTATTTTTGATTTAGTGTTTTTTTTTTGTTTAAAATCTTTTTATTGAGATTTTCAGTAGAAATTATTTATAGAAAATTGTATACAAACAAAATATTTTTATCATCATAAAAACAAAGTAAATCCACAGAATTTTAAAGTTTAGGAAATGTCATCTCCCAGCATATATAAAATAGTGAGGATCGAGTCCCTTCGTCTGAATTTGGTATGAAGCGTATAAAATAAAACATTCCATATGCCAGATGGTAGGTAGGAGTATATAGTCTTAGCAATAATGAGGGGCACTTGTCCTGTAATATGGAGGGACTAACCATTTCCAAAATATTTAAACAGTATTTAGTAACAGGAAAAACTAATACAACAAGAACCAGGTGCGGTTGCTATTAGTTAAAGCTGTTAAAGCTGTTCTATTTGGGCAAGACATAACTTTTAAAAGGGTTTTGTTGACGGCACATACCCATTTGCAGAACAAAGGAAAATAATAATATGTCTGTTACAGAAATTAAGACATCGTTTTGAGACAAAGGTCTCATAGCAGATTGGGAGGTTGACCAGTTAGGGTTTGTTGAAATGAGTCCGACTCCAGATACATTGTCCATTGGGACCATTTGGAGAAGGATTCCAGTCCTTTACCTTGTGAGGTGAGAATTAGGTCCTCCATTTTCCTTGTCTGTTCCACCGAGGGGACCCACTCTGCACAGGTTGGTGCTTTCGTCTGCTTCCACAATCTGGGAATCAGCATCTTGGCCGCATTTAATAGGGGGGTTGTTAGTGAGTGTTTGTAGCTGTTAATGGACCTTGAAGTGTGGTGTAGTAGTGCTTGAAGGGGGTTGGGAAAAAATTCTGTATCATCTACTGCTTTAACAACAGATAGGACAAAGTCCCAAAAAGGTTTTATAATAGGGCAGGACCACCATATGTGTAAGTAATCCCCTCTTCCTCGCCTGCAGCGCCAACAAATATCAGGCGTTTTTGGATATTGTTTGTGTAATACAGAAGGTACCCTGTACCACCTAGTAAGGATTTTATAAGAGTTCTCTTGTGCCAGCGAATAGGGGGAGCATTTATGAGTCAGTGTTGATATTTTAGACCATTGGGTCTCAGTTAAGGTAATTTGTGTGTCTCTCTCCCAGAGGCGTATAAAATAAGGTTTAGTGTCGGGTTGTGCATCCTTGAGCTTATTATGTATGGTTGAGATGAGCCTTGATTGGGGTTCTACAGTGAGGCAGAGAGCTTCGAATGGGGAAAGTGTGTCGGGGTATTGATGCGCTTTGAGTATTGAAGATGCATAATGCTGGATCTGTCGATATGTGTATAGTCGTAGTGGGTCAGATCTCTTGTTTGGAACCAGGTCTTTGTATGGTGTGAGCTTTTTGTTAGAAATCATGTGACCGAGTCTGGGGTATAGCACTCCTGTAGGGAGAAGGTTTCTAATGGATCGGACATCATATCCAGGTGGGAATTGGCCGTTAAAGATCAGTGAGGTGAGGGGGAAGGGTGTCTGTTTTAGTTTGTATTTATCCGCAGAGTTCCTCCATACGGCTAGTGATGTAGGAACAATGGGATGGTCGGTTGAGTTAAGCACAGGTTGTCTGTGCGAAACCCAAGCAGCCATAGGAATCGGAACAGAAAGGGCTTCTTGTTCGATCGGTATCCAGAGTTTGGACGCTGGTCTAGTCCAGTCAACCACTCTGGCCAAATGGACTGCTTTTTGATATAAAGAGACATCTGGTAGGGAGACACCCCCCAGATGTTTACGTCTAGCAAGATATTCGTATCCCACTCGAGGATTCAGTTTTCCCCAGACATATCTGGAAATAAGCTTTTTGATATCTTTGAGGTATGATTTGGGCAATTCTATGGGGAGGGCTTGGAGTATGTACAGAATCCTAGGGAGAATGTTCATTTTAGCTACCCCTATGCGGCCAAACCAGGATATATGTTTTACCGACCATTTTGCTATATCTGAATGCAAGGAGTGTAGAAGGGGGAGGTAATTTAAATTAAAAAGTTGGGAGATGTCTCGTGGTATGTGAATCCCCAAATATTTAATGGCTGTGGAGGCCCATTTGAATGGGAAACATGACTTCAACAGCATCTCATTCGAGGATGGTACCGATAAATTAAGAATTTCGGATTTATTTAGGTTAGCTTTAAAATAAGACAAGTGGGAGAAAGTTTCCATTTCTCGCATTATATTGGGTAAAGAAATGTGAGGATTGGAAACAATAAATAATAGGTCATCGGCAAAAGCCAAGATCTTATGAGTGTAGGCTCTTACTCGGATACCCGTTATATCACGGCTTCGGCGAATAGCTTCTAAGAAAGGTTCCATAACTAACTCAAAAAGCAGGGGCGACAGGGGGCATCCCTGCCTAGTGCCGTTCGACAGGGCCACCGGGCCAGATAGCGTACCATTAACTCTAATCCTGGCAGTGGGCTTGTGATAGAGTGTCTCTATCCATTTCATCATAGTACAGCCCAGACCATAGTGTTTGAGGGTAGCAAAAAGAAAAGCCCAGTTGACCCTGTCGAACGCCTTCTCAGCGTCTACTGATAAGAGAATTGTGGGAGCAGGGTAGGTCTGAGCGTGGTACATTAAGTTGAGGACTCTGGTAGTGCAATCTCTGGCCTCTCGACCCGGAATAAACCCCACCTGGTCCTGTTTAACAAGCGAGGGGAGGAACAGTCTGAGTCGACAGGCCAGGATTTTTGCGAACAGTTTAACGTCCGTGTTTAATAATTGTAATAAAAAAGAAACTTACCTGCCGCCGCGAGGTCCGTGCCTCCGCTGCCGCTGCCCCTGCAGGCAGGGTGGACGGACAGCGAGGGCTCCGTTCGGCGTCTCAGCCCTCCAGGGCTGCAGACGCGCTCACCGCTTCCCCTCGACGAACGCGCAGCAAACCGAAACTGCGCGCATGCGCAGTACCGCTACACACAGAAAATTAGCATAGCCTTAAAGGGCTATACTTATACTTTTTGGGGGACCTATTAGGGGCGGGTTTTACCGCCCAAATTGTATTTAAACCTTCAGTTGCTACTCAGACCTTGCCTGAGATAGTTCCTTGTGGCTTGATCTAGCGTTTATTCTTGATTCTTGATTCTTCGGTTTTTGACTCCTGCTGTGACTTCTGACTTCTCCGTTTGCTGCCTGCCCTGATCCTTTTGCCTGTTTTTGACCTTGCCTCCTCCTTACCGTCTTGTACCGTTGCTCCTGTTGTGTTTGACCCGGCTTGCTGACTATCCGTTTATCCAGTAATTCCTGCGTATCCCTGCTTCAGTGTGCGGTTGCAGTCAGTGTTCCAAGTCCTGGGTGGTCATTTACCTGAGGCTCAACCGTAGGGTATAATACCATTCAGGTGAATAGACACTGTCCTGCCTCCAAACCTGTTGCAGTAAGATACCAGGTCTTCGCATCGCGGATCCAGTCTTCTGATCCTACTCAGTCCGTGACATTATCTCAGGCCTATTTATGGATCCCGCGGACCTGGCCCGAGTCTCGGCCAGACAGGAATGCCATGACAAGATCCTGACCACGCACGCTTCACATCTTCAATCCCTTGAACATAAACTGGATACTGTTACCGAACTATTACGGTCACTCACCACTCATATGAATCCAGTCTCGACCGCTCCTACCATGTCTGATCAAGGGTTCTCTGTCATGGGGGCTCGTAGTTCTTCAAGACCACCTAAGATGCCCATACCGGAAAAGTTTTCCGGTTCTCCACGTGAATGTAGAGGGTTCCTAAACCAGTGTCTACTACATTTTCGCACACAACCTGACGCTTTCTCCTCATCCACCGCAAAAGTGGCGTTCATAGTTAATCTCCTGAAAGGAGAGGCCTTGAACTGGGCATCCCCTTTGCTGGAACAGAACTCTCCCCTGTTAGAAGATGCGGACGCATTTATTTCAGCCTTCAAATCCGTCTTCGATGCTCCAGGAAGAAGGGAGTCTGCAGAGACTCAACTAATGGAGTTGCAACAAGGCAAAAGATCAGTGGGTCAGTATGCCATAGAGTTTCGTACCTTGGCATATGAGACAGAGTGGAACCAGAGCGCATTAAAGGCGGCATTTCGTAGAGGTCTTAATGACACTCTTAAAGATGCTTTAACCTATAGAGATCTTCCCGAGGACCTGGAATCACTTATTACATTGTGTCTTAAACTCGATGCTCGTGGCCAAGAAAGGAGGTTGGATCGTGATAAGAACCCAAGACACTTCCAACCTAAATACTATCAAGCTACCAAAACTCCAGAGCCTGAGACCAATCTAACTAGTGAACCTATGGAGATTGGCCCTATACTACGACTTTCTGACGAAGAAAAATCTCGTCGCAGGAGATTAAATCTATGCCTGTACTGTGGTCTAAGGGGTCATTTTGCTCTGAAATGTCCCCAGAAATCGGGAAACGCCAACGCTTAGTGGAAAAAGAAGGAGTCCCACTGAGCGTTAACATCATTAATTCTCCTTCTAATCAGAGACTTTTAATACCGGTCTTGCTCCAGTGGACAGGCCACCAAGTGGCCACCCAAGCCTTCATAGATTCCGGAGCAGCTGGAAATTTCGTAGACCAATCTTGGGTAATTCAACAGAATATTCCTCTGAAGTCTAAAGCCCTGCCTATTTCTGTGTCTGCCTTGGATGGTACTCCTGTAGGCACTGGTATAATTTCCAAGGAAACCATACCTTTGGGTTTAAAGATCGGTCACAACCATTACGAAGAATTAAGCTTTGACGTCCTTTCCAGTCCCCACATCTCCATCATATTGGGGCTACCATGGTTGAAAAAGAATAATCCTTCCATTGACTGGTGTTTGGGACAAGTTGATTCGTGGGGTCTAGATGGTCAGGACCTTAATGACAATCTGCCTACACTCAATTCAGTTAGTACTCTTCCTCCTGAGGATCCTCGTTCCCGGGTTCCACAGTTATATTGGAACTTCCTAGATGTATTCTCTAAGACCAAGGCCGAGATTCTTCCTCCTCATAGGAGCTACGATTGCGCCATCGACCTATTACCTGGTTCCTCCCCTCCGGTAGGGCATACTTATCCTCTCTCGGCACCTGAGAATCAAGCACTCGCTTTGTACATAAAGGATAATCTTCAGAGGGGATTCATCCGACCATCTTCCTCTCCAGCAGGCGCTGGATTCTTTTTTGTAGCCAAAAAGGACGGTACCTTAAGGCCTTGCATAGACTACAGGGGACTGAACAAAATCACCATAAAGAACCGTTATCCACTACCACTCATCACTGAACTATACGACCAACTCCAAGATGCCAAGATATTCACCAAACTAGACTTACGTGGTGCATATAATTTGGTCCGCATACGAGAGGGTGATGAGTGGAAATCGGCCTTCAATACCAGATATGGGCATTACGAATACCTAGTTATGCCTTTCGGATTATGTAATGCACCAGCAGTCTTCCAGAGTTTTGTTAACGACGTGTTCCGGGACATGTTGTTATCTCATGTCATGGTCTATTTGGACGATATCCTTATATATTCCAAGAATATCTCCGATCATAGAAAGCACGTTCAACAGGTATTACGTCGTCTTCGAGAAAATCACCTCTTTGCTAAGGCCGAAAAATGTGAATTCGAATGCTCAAAAATCAAATTCCTGGGTTATATTATCTCCTCTGACGCCTAGAGATGGATCCTGACAAAGTTTCTGCTATCCAAGACTGGCAAATACCGCTCAACCTCAAAGGGATACAAAGGTTTTTGGGCTTTGCTAATTACTATAGAAGATTTATCAGGAATTTCTCTAAAGTCACTGCACCCATTTCTGCTCTCACTAAGAAGGGAAGTGATCCGGCTAAATGGTCTACCCAGGCTCTCCAAGCCTTCCAGTTCCTGAAACATGCCTTCATCTCTGCACCCATTCTTCGCAGACCCAATCCAGCTCAACCATTCATTTTGGAGGTTGATGCTTCTGAATCTGGCGCTGGGGCTATTTTATCTCAAAGAGACCAAATCTCCAACAGAGTCCATCCATGTTCATATTTCTCTAAAACGTTTACCTCAGCGGAACGCAACTACGATGTAGGCAACCGCGAATTGTTGGCCATCAAGATGGCTCTTGACGAATGGCGTCATCTCTTAGAGGGTACTCAAATTCCCATCACGATTCTCACCGACCACAAAAATTTGTTATACATAGAAAAAGCTAAGAGATTGAATCCCAGACAGGCCAGATGGGCCTTATTTTTTACCCGTTTTAATTTTTCCATCACATACCGGCCCGGGTCGAAAAATGGCAAGGCGGATGCTCTGTCTAGACGTTTTGACATTGAAACGGCTCCTCCTGTGGTTGATTCCATTATACCGGCCTCTCGGATCATTGCCTCGGTGTCCACCTCCCTCCTGTGGAAAATTACCAGATCCCAGTTCCCTAGACCCACCAATTGTCGCCCTCCTGTCGGTCGTTACTTTGTTCAATCCAACCTTCGGAGACAAGTCTTGTCCTGGGCTCATGCTTCCTCTGTCGCGGGTCACCGTGGTGTACGCAACACTAAGTTTCTCATTGACCGGAAATTTTGGTGGCCTTCCTTGCAATCTGACGTTCAGGATTTTGTTCGCGCCTGCACCGTCTGTGCTAGATACAAAACTCCGAAACGTAACCCTGCAGGCCTGTTATGCCCTCTTCCTGTCCCTAAGAGACCTTGGACGAATATTGCCATGGATTTCGTCACAGATCTTCCCTTGTCTCGAGGGTTCACGACCATACTTGTAGTAGTCGATCTATTCTCCAAACAGGCTCATTTTGTTGCTCTTCCCAAACTGCCCTCAGCATCTCAGCTTGCAACTGTTGTCATGAAGGAAATCATTCGTCTACATGGGGTACCCCAAAGCATTGTTTCTGACCGTGGTTCTCAGTTTGTGTCCCGGTTCTGGAGATCACTTTGTGCTCAGCTGGGTATTTCTCTAAAATTTTCTTCCTCTCATCATCCGCAAACCAATGGTCAGACGGAGAGGACCAATCAGGTTCTGAAACAATATCTACGGTTTTATGTTGATGAGGATCAATCTACTTGGTCTTCTCTCCTCCATCTCGCTGAATTGTCATATAACAGCTCCTTTCATGAGTCCTTGCAGAAATCCCCGTTTTGTGCAGCCTTTGGCTACGAGCCTACTCTTTGGCCGGACTTGGAATTGCCTTCGGAAGTACCGGCTGCTGACCGTCAGGTCCAGGATCTCAAATCTCACTGGGCTTCTGTTTCTTCGCAACTATCCAGGGCCAAGGTGTTGCAGAAAAGATTTGCCGACAAACATCGTACTCCTGCCCCCGTACTTCTTCCTGGTGACAAAGTATGGCTTTCTACCAAGTATCTCCAACTTCGTCATTCCTCCAGGACTTTAGGTCCCAAATATATCGGTCCTTACGTGATCTTGTCCAAAATCAACGATGTGTCCTATACCCTACGCCTCCCTTCCAGTATGCGCATCCACAACTCCTTCCATGTGTCCCTCCTCAAACCAGTTGTAACTAATCGTTTCTCTGACGCCCATACGGTTCCCAAACCTGTCCTCGTTCAAGGGCATGAGGAGTATTTGGTACAATCTATTTTGGATTCTCGGCTGCGCCGTGGTCTTTTGCAGTATTTTGTCCATTGGCAAGGTTACGGTCCGGAGGAGAGATCTTGGGTACCAGCATCCGATGTTCATGCTCCGTCCAAAGTTTCCTTATTTCATCGTAGATTTCCTCTCAAACCAGGTCCTGAACGCCGGTACGGCGTTCATAAAGAGGGGGGTAGTGTAATAAAAAAGAAACTTACCTGCCGCCGCGAGGTCCGTGCCTCCGCTGCCGCTGCCCCTGCAGGCAGGGTGGACGGACAGCGAGGGCTCCGTTCGGCGTCTCAGCCCTCCAGGGCTGCAGACGCGCTCACCGCTTCCCCTCGACGAACGCGCAGCAAACCGAAACTGCGCGCATGCGCAGTACCGCTACACACAGAAAATTAGCATAGCCTTAAAGGGCTATACTTATACTTTTTGGGGGACCTATTAGGGGCGGGTTTTACCGCCCAAATTGTATTTAAACCTTCAGTTGCTACTCAGACCTTGCCTGAGATAGTTCCTTGTGGCTTGATCTAGCGTTTATTCTTGATTCTTGATTCTTCGGTTTTTGACTCCTGCTGTGACTTCTGACTTCTCCGTTTGCTGCCTGCCCTGATCCTTTTGCCTGTTTTTGACCTTGCCTCCTCCTTACCGTCTTGTACCGTTGCTCCTGTTGTGTTTGACCCGGCTTGCTGACTATCCGTTTATCCAGTAATTCCTGCGTATCCCTGCTTCAGTGTGCGGTTGCAGTCAGTGTTCCAAGTCCTGGGTGGTCATTTACCTGAGGCTCAACCGTAGGGTATAATACCATTCAGGTGAATAGACACTGTCCTGCCTCCAAACCTGTTGCAGTAAGATACCAGGTCTTCGCATCGCGGATCCAGTCTTCTGATCCTACTCAGTCCGTGACAATAATGATATAGGCCTATAACTAGCACATAAGGATGGATCTTTCCCTTTCTTTGGGATAACAGTGATATGTGCCTCTTGGGCTTGTGGAGGGAGACTGTCACCCAAAGCTAGTGAATTAAACGTGTGTACAAAATGTGGAACTAAAACAGGGGAGAACACTTTGTAGTAAGTGTGTGTGAGGCCGTCTGGGCCTGGGCATTTGCCTGTAGGAGATCCTTTGAGTACCGCCAGAGTCTCCTCCAGGGTAATGGGTGCGTCAAGAGTAGCTCTTTCCGCCGAGGATATTCTGACATGGAGATGCTTATCTATATAGGCGTTGATCTCTTTTGAAAAATGAGGGGTATAGGCTGTTGTGGGTCGTGTATATTGCAGAGGTCTCGGTAGTATGGTCGAAAAGCTTCTGCTATTCCCTCAGTGTGGTGTATTAGTTGATCATTAAGATCTTTGATTTTGGGAATAAAGGAGGCACTTTGTTTTGATTTAAGTGCTCTGGCCAAAAGTCTACCTGGTTTATTTGCCTGTTCATAAAATTTGCTCTTGGCGAGCATGAATGTTCGCTGAGATTTGTGATTACATAGAGTTGCTAGTTGTGATTTTAGGGCTAGGAGGGATTGGTATTCCACACTGGATAGCGAGAGCTTGTGTCTTGTTTCCAGGTGTGTCATTTGGGTTAATAGGTGCGATATGTCAGTGTTATGCATACGTTTGTCATAGGAGGCCTTACTAATAAGATGTCCCCTTATCACAGCTTTATGGGCTTCCCAAATCAGAGGGGGTGAACAGTCGGGGGTTTCATTATCTGTAAAGTAGTATTGAAGGGTGTCGTTTAAGTCTTTGACATGTAAGGGGTTTTTGAGAACATTCTCATTAATCCTCCAGTTTGGCAAGCGTCGGGGGAGGGAAGGAATTTGAAGGGTCATGGAGATCGGGGCATGATCGCTCCATGTTATTGAGCTTATTTTTGATGACTGTATCAAGTCTAAATGTCGGTGTGATATAAATAGGTAGTCTATCCTGGAGTATCGAACGTGAGGGGGTGAGAAATATGTGTAGTCTTTCGAGTGGGGATGGAGAATTCTCCAGACATCAGCTATTTGTGTCTTGTGTAGGGCTTTTTTTACCTGTTTATTTTTACTGTAGTGCATGTGGGTAGCCCCGGTGGAAGAGTCCAGGTGGGGATCCATCACCATGTTCAGGTCTCCTCCTATGATTAATATCCCTTCAAGGTAATCTTCGAAATCTGAAAGAACAGAGCAAATAAAGCGATGTTGATCTGTGTTTGGGGAGTAGATACATCCAATGGTTACCAATTGGGAGCCTATGCAGCCCTTTACAAACAGAACCCTGCCATCACTGTCGGATTTGGAGTCTTGGAAAACAAAAGGGAGGTGCTTGGAAATAATTATTGCGACCCCTTTAGTTTTCTTAAAGGGTGAGTATGAATGATAGGAATGTTGGAAGGTTCTGTCTATTAACCTAGAGGGCTTAGATCGTCTGAAATGTGTTTCCTGTATAAGGGCTATGGAAGTTTTGGTGGATCTAAGTTCACCAAATAGTCGCGTTCTTTTAGCAGGTGCATTTAGGCCTTTCGCATTAATAGAGGTGACTATCACGTTCTGCAAATTAGGCACAGCCATATATAACAGTTTGACTTTGTTGCTTATCGAGTAGAAAATACTGCAAGGAACTTAGAAAACAATGGAGAAACATATGAACAATTGGAAACTGTAACTCAGGTAAGTATAGAGGTAAAAGTAGTAATATTCTATGGGCTTTGCCCTTGGTAAGGGGAGTACAGGTGCCAAGGGTCTGATCCCAGGGTCCAAGTATAGAATCCTGGGAGCATTCCCTATTTACAACGGCACAAGAACACACTGTGGGGGCAGTGTTAACAACCATGCTTGACCAATTTTCCTTTAACGGTTTCTCTCCCTGGCCAGAGAGCAAGAAAAGGGTGAGATACAGTGAAGAAAAAATAGACTGAGCGTATGTAAGAGTTCAAAGAGATATGAATGGGGAAGAACGGTTTATTGTGCTACAGAATGATCAAACAGTTGTCCCAGTCTATGAGGTGATCAACATTGTGCTGGAACGTGCAGGTAAATGCAGCAGGTCAGTCTGTTTTCTGTCACTTCTGGAGCGGTTTATATAGACAACGAAAAGTTTAAGGTATCCAAACTTTCACTCCAGTAAACTTGGCAGGTATAGTGCATAACTCAGTTCAATAGCTCGGCTGCAATTGGGGACTTCCATGCCTGCAAATGGACGGTGGGAACAAGTCAGCTAAGGTTTTCCGTATATCGGAGACCAAGGCGTTTTGTTTGTGGTCGGGGATGATGTCCACGCAGGAGCCGTGGCTGGTGTGTTAGGTAGCCCTGTGTTGGCCTCAGGTGAGGGATCCGCAATGGGCTGTCTGGGGGGGTGCAGTCTCCTCTTCCTCTGGGGTCTCGGTTGCCATGGTTCATTTATCAACTGCGGTAGCGAATACTCAATCGGGTTAGACTTCTGCCAGGCAGCGAGATCTGTTAGGCTCGTACAGAAACCTGTGGCCTCTTCGGGTGTGTGTAACGAATAAATGTTGTTATCTGTTCGGACCCGAATGTTGAGGGGGAAACCCCACTGGAAGGTTATGGCAGCTTTCTTCAATTCATCTGTAATTGGTTTCATCATTTTCCGGGCCTGCAGCGTTCCCCATGCAACATCCGGGAGTAGTATTAATTTAGACCCCTGGAAGGTGATAGGATGAACCTGCCTGTAGGATCTGCTCTTTAAGTGTATAGGAATGGAGACAGCATATGATGTCACGGGGGAATCGGCCTGTAGGATCTTTAGATTTTAGGGCCCGGTGGGCTCTGTCCAGAATAATATTTTCTTCTGGGCTCCTTTGACGGATAGTGTTAAAAAGTTCTTTAACGCGGGCCATAACGTCCTCCACGCCTTCTGCTTCTGCTAATCCCCTGATACGGATGTTAGACCTGCGGTTTCTATTTTCCATGTCCAGGATTTGTTGGGTTTAAATCTCTGTAACACGTTTTTGATGTCTCAGGTCTCGGGCTAAGCTTCCCATGGCATCATGGAGGGTATTTTGGTCAGCCTCTACTGTGTCTAACCTGAGGGCTTGCTGTTTAATATCGCCTCGAAGGTCTGCAATTTTGGCCTTTATGGTCTCCTTGATGTTGTCCGCCAAAGAAGCAAAGTCTTTGCTTATGCGAGCGGTAAATAAGGAGAAGTCTGCTTTCGTTGGCATATCTAGCAGGTGAGTATCTTCTCCTGACCCAGATGAGTCGTCTTCCTCCGCCGCGTTGTGATGTTCTGATGGCGGGAAATCATCAGTGTCTGGCTGGGACGCCATTTTGGGGATTAGGCCTTTGTCCTGCTTCATCAACCCTAGGAAGGATTTAAGTGATGGCGGGTGTTGTTGGTCCGCTCCCTGGGGTTGCCCGACTTTAGTCGATCGTTTGGCAGAGTATTTCCCCATTTTTTTTAAGTTTTGATGCTCGTTCTGTAGGGTGCTCTCGGCCACAGGGACGGAGCTTAGCTAGGACACGTCTGTGCGCATCGGCGGTCAGACACGCCCCCTGATTTGTTGTTTTAACTCTTTTACTTTTTCCACTAGCTTGATTTGTAAAGTTTGTTTGTGTATTTTTTTTAGTTTCTATAATTCTATATGTAATTGTTGGTAACAGATTCTGTTGCCCGTGTTGATTGTGTTCTCATTCTGTTCCCGGGGGAATACGTGTGTCCTTAGGAGGACATGAGAAAGCTAAGCGTTGACTTGCCTGGACGCCACCCTTTATCCCAAATTAGGAATCGGGCGGGGTCGAGGTGGGGCAATTTTTGAAAATCTAAGTAGTGGCCACATTGGGTTTGAGGATACGTCAGGGCGGTGGGCTGGTGAGGAAAACTAAATAAAATAAACGATGGACCTTTGCCAGTCATTGGTATGGAGGGTTAGCGACTTCCTCTCCCTAAAACTACCAAAGGGTGGTGGGAGCTTTGATAAACTCCCTATGGTCATCAGTCGAAAGGACAACAAAAGAGCAGAGATGGCACATGACCCCTTTCAGATGATTGGGGTATCAGGTATGCAATCTGGAATGAATGTTAGATATGATTGTAGCCCTTGGCATCGTGGAATCAATGTTAGATATGATTGTAGCCCCTGGTGTCGTAAAATAAGAAAGTGGGATCACTGGAATGGGGATTAAGTTTTGCTACATAAACGCTCAAGGCCTGAATTCACCATACAAGAGGAAAGCCCTAATCGATATGCTATAACACGACAACATAGATATTGCAATGATTCAAGAAACGCACTGGATAAAAAATTCACAAAAACTGTTTTTTAGTAAAAAATACCCTCACATATTCTAAGCTTCATGTCACGTTAAAAAAAAAAGCAGAGGTGTATCGATTATATTTAAGAAACACTTTAGCACTGGAAATAATCCACAAAGCTGTAGATAAAAATGGCAGATTTGTGATTCTGATTTGCAGAATAAACAATGTATTATACACACTAGTTAATGTTTATGCACCTAATGGAATAAAATTCTCGGAGGAAGTCATGGCCCAGGTAGAGAAAAAAAAACAAGGGAAAATGGTGATGAGTGGCGATTTCTATATTGTAATAGATATAGAGAAAGATAATAAATGACACAAGGGAAAAAAAGAAATAATAGACAAAGACAAACAGCAAAGAAATTTTGGGAATTTATGATTAAAAATCACTTAATTGACGTTTGGACAGTTTTGAATACCTCGAATAGGGACTACACATTTCATTCAATCCCCCACGATTCTTACTCAAGCATAGATATGTTCCTGGTCGCTAGAGACGTTTTTGATAGCAAAATTAAATGCGAAATAGGACTTGACTCATGGTCAGATCACTCATCGGTGAGCTTGATAATGGAGGAAGGGTCAGCTAAAACCAATTAAATTGGGAACTAAATGAATCGCTACTGATGAATGATAAGATTAAAATACAAATAGCGTTAGATGTCCAGAACTTATTTAAAGAAAAAGACAAAGATCAAATTTCTAGATCCACACTGTGGTGAACCCTGAAGGCAGTAATTAGGGTTAACCTGATTAAAATTGGTGCTGGGGGGAAAAAAGTGGTGGAGGCTAACACACACACGTATACTTATACTCATACACACACTCTTATACTCATACTCACACATACACACACTTATACTCATATACACACCCTTATACTCGTACGCATGCATACACATATTTATACTCATACTCACACACACTCATACATACACACACCAATACACACACACAGCCACCTTCACCTCTCAATGCTAGTCTGCTCTGTCCGAGAGGAGCAGGCATCAGTGGGTAAAATACTGGTGCCACCAGTCATCTGCTTCTTCTCCCTATAATTGGGCGCAATGTGAAGAAGCGTTCAAGATGGAAAGCAAAAAGCTAATTGATTATCGGAAAAGAAGCAGATGACCGGCGGTGCCCATCTTTAAACCACTGTTGCCTGCTCCTCTCGGGCTCGGCGTGTCAGTTGTGGCACGCGTGCCCTAGGTTCACCACCGCTGCTCTAGGGTATTTAAAATTGTGTTTTTTACATGCTTTTGGCCATCCCCCATTTATTTATGAGGGTTTGGGGGCCTTTTGGGTTGTCCCAGGCCCCATATCTTTAAGATTGGGGGAAAGGGAACTTTTCAAGCCACCGGCATCTATATTTGGTAGGAAATTCTTTATTAAAATTCAATATTAATGCATACTATGACTGGACTCCCTAAGATGCTGATAAAGAGTATATTTTACTGTACCATGTAAAGAAAAGATTTTTTAAATTGAGCAAGAATACAATTCTCCACCATAATAGCTACAATGTAACAGGTACATGGAAAGCTAAAAAAGGGCTAATGATAAAAGAGCCTTCTAAAAAAAAAAAATCATCCAAATGAAAGAAATAAAAAAAGATGCTGAGTATAATTTCCTGATAGCTGTGCGCATCATAAAAGAACAAAGAAATGGTTTAACATGTAGAAATATCTTTGCTACCTTTTTTTTCTAACACTTACTAATCCGTTTATTAGTTTCCTCCTGTTCAATTCTCCTTAGCCTCCCTTTACTCATTGGTCATCTAGATAATTCACAAATAAACGCAATAAAACAAAAACCAAGATGCTTCTCCAGTCTTTCTTGCCATGCAGAGTATACATTAAAGTACTGAGTACTCAGGGGGCAGCTTGGCAACCAGACTTCCGGTGGTCCACTGCACGGTTCATTCTATGGACCCATTCGGTAAAAGGCTGTCCCTCTTTCTGCTGCAGGTTGCGAAATTTAATGCGATGAGCCTCCGGCATGATGGCTGCCAGCTGAGTATGGTAGTTTCCACTGGTGCACTCCACGAATATTCTCTTTTGCAATTGCAATTAGTGACACTGATCCAAGATCTGAGTGATTACCTCCTGGATATGATTCGACCCATAGAGAGCCAGGCCTTTCGCTGCAACAGTGGACCTCTCGCTGCACCTCCACCATGTCGCTGGCCTCCGAAGGGGTGTTGCTGATCAAGTCACCTCCCATCAGTTCAGGAATCGGGACAGCCTTGGATTTGTAACTGGCAGGGCGTTCACAAGCTTTAAGCAGATCCTTTAGGTACTGCATCTGTGACTAGTCTTTCAGGTCCCGGTGGTGGTTTGGATGTCCCACAGCCAAGGGTATTATCCAACACCTTATTCCCTCTGGGTACCTCTGTCAATAGTACAGAACCATGTTCTGTGACCCCCACCGTATAATCCATTAATATAGACAAGAACAGTATAGAGGTTGTGAAAACAGAAGAACATTTATTGGACATTTCACATACTTATAAACAAATGTAGATCATATATTGATAGAGCAATACAAAGATAATCGGATTAGGACTTGACAGAGTTAATCCATTTAACCCCTGGCACTGCTGGGCAGCTAACCAATCACACAGGGGGGACGAAATGGGCCACCAATGGGAGACCGGGGTGTGCTAGAATTCCTTGAAAAACATATACTCAGGGACCTTTAAACCTCTAGCCAATAGGAGAGTCGCCTACGGACAGAAATCAGGAGTAGCGACCAATGGGAAGGCTGCCTACATCTAAAGTGACCAATCAGAGTAGCGGCAACTTAACCAGGGTGGGCAAAGAGAGTCAGAAACTGCCGGGCTTTACCTTTATTGTACAAGTCACGTATTGTGCTCTCTGAGCTGGGTACACATTGGGGAAGTGGAGGTCCTTGTTGGCGGGTGGTATTCACCTGTTTTCGGTCCTATTTCAGTACCGTTTCGGATCCCGGGGACTAATCAGCGGAGGAGCTACTATTCCCTTTAAATGACTGGCCAATCTCTAGACAAGCTACATTTCTCTCCGGTCAGCAGTTAGTTTGAACTGACTAATGACACTCCTGTCAACTCTCCGCTAAGCCCAGCAAAGAGATGCAGGATAAGCAGTTAGCATGCCAGGGACATGAGGTGGAGCGAGGCACCAGAAAGTGGAGTGATATAGGCTCTTTGGGGAATGGTATAAACTACAGTGCACACCAAACAATCATAACATGAACAGAAGTTAAAATCACAGGGCTTCCGTGACACCGAGAATACAGGAGTTTGAAACATCAAAGGACCCGAAATAAATCAATTTGTTGATTTTTATAGATGATGTCATCTTGACCCTGCACAAACCGCAATACTCCAGGATAGAACTGAAGAAGAAGATGCAAATGTATTCAGATCTCTCAGGGTATAAGTTATAATTAGAGAAATAAGTGGCGCTACCCTTTAATATCCTGTTGAAAGATAAAGGGTATCTATCAGAAAATATGGGTTTATATGGGCTACCCAATATATTATTTATCTGGTGGTAAAGATTGAGGTAGATCATACTAAAACAGTGGAATTAAACTTTTTGCCACTTCTTACAACAACTAATAAACAACTTCTTGAATGGAAACCAGTGGGCTTGTCTTGGTGGTTGAGGATTAATATTGTGAAGTCGTATATATTGCAGCAATGGTCATAGATGTTACCGCTCACAATCCCTAAGCCATGGATAACCATGTTGCAATCAGCTATGAATAATTTTATTTTGCAGTGAAAGCGACTACGGGTGGGATCCTGCCCGCTTTCTCTCAGGGCCACATAGGGAGTTGTGGGGCTTCCTAGCTTAGAGGTTTATTACCAGACTAATATGATTGCATAGCAACACAAAAAGTAGCTTTGAAGGAAGAAAGTGATTGAGCAAAATTCACTGAGGAGGCAAGAGCGAGATTTGTGGTTCTAGAGTTCAAAGACTAAACAAAGTATGTCATGGTCATGCACAATCATTAATGTCCTTAATCATTTAGTGTCCTGCTGGGATAAACTTAAGAAGAGGATGAAACTGGTTAATAACATATCTAAAGGTTGTTCAGAAAGACTTCTGACTAAGTAAATTAAAGATCTGGATCTGAGGGCATGGGTCAAACATGGCATGACTAAAGATGATAATTTATATATACAAGGTTCGTGTGAACCCGTTACAACAATTTAATAGGTTCACCAAACCGGTGCAAGCTGGAGGTCCCAAAAAACAAAAATCGGTAAAAAAAAAAAAATATGGGTACCCAGGGCAGCTGTCCAGGGCCCATTCATACCTGGGGGCGCATGGCAGCTGTCCCGTGGGCCCCTGCTGCCCGTGTGACTGTCTCACATGGACATGGTTCGCCACAGCCACCGGAAAATGACTGCAAAGCTACGGGCAATGATCAGCACGATCCAGGTACTTGGGGAGTTTGTTTCCAGAGAATAAAATGTTCATATCACTTTAATGAATAAACCGTTACAAGAAAATCCCATACATATCATGTGCCTCCCAGCTATAAAAGCACAGGTTATTTATATTAAATAAAAAATACATTCAAAAGCAATTTATTTTGTGTACAGTAGATAATTTGTCTTATCTATTAGGAGATACCATGTTAGTGCATTATTCTACTCCAAGTGCATCCTCTATGATGTGGACTAAACACACCAGAGCACCTGCCAATCTAATAGCTATGAAAACTCTAGCCAATTTTGTATTGGCAGCAAAGAATGAAATTAGAAAACTGTATAAAATAATATTAAAAAATAAACCCTATAGTTTACTTCACATTGTTGACTACCAATCAGTGGACTACCTTAATCACTCACCCTGTCATCTCCACATCCAAGAAGATGACTAGTTGTAAATATAATATTATATAAAATATAAATCATATTACATATCATATGTCCAGTGTCCTTTACAGCAAGATCTCTCCATCATACTTCACTGACACCCACCTGTATGCCGACCTGAGACCCCAACCAGAGACACTGCTAACACAGACATACAAATCATAGCTCCCAATAAGGTAGTGGACTCATGTTCAATGTAGAAAACTATCTACATTAAACTGTTCCATCATATAAGCTACCTCTGGACGTCCTCTGTCCCAACCACTTCATATTACAGGAGGTATCGGTAAGCACGTGTAAACGTAAGCAATCTGATGATGCATGCACAACAACATATGTGGAATGAACAACTAGTCTAACCAATTTATGTGTGCAAATTGCTTTATATATGTATATAGATTATTTGGCAGTATGCTCTTACTGCTAAAATTATATATGTGCCAACATCTCGCCAGAACCGAAAACAGTAATTCGTGCAACCTTAGATTTTTCAATGACAACTTCTTCCCCTAGCGGGCAGAGGTAACACCTATAGTCATAGAGTGTATCTTCACGTGCAAGTGGCTACATTTTCTCACTGCAAATGATTGTGAACACCATATCCCACAATTCTCAGTCAACCTTTCAAAGAGTCATGAGATATAAAGCTCAAAATATACCAATCTGGCCAGTTATTTGGCCATATTTGGTTTCTGGATTTCGTCCTACTCATTAGGGGACCGTATGAACCCAAAATCGCCTAAAAAAAAACAGCTGAATTTACTTTGAGAATTGAAATGTAAATAATTTTTATAAATAGCTTCCTTAATGCCATGGAACTGCTGCTGCCAATGGAAAATAAAATAACACGCATTTGCCCATCTTAAAGTCCTAATTTTGATGGAGGAGGGCATGCAAAATGCAGCCCGGCAGCATGTAGGAGGGATATACACATACATGATATATTCATAACTCTGCATTATAATTTATTTTGTTTGTGCCAAAAAACATACCTAAGATTGTATTTTATTTTGGGGGCAGGGAATATGTTGTGTGTCTTTTATATATATATTTTTTTATATAACCAATCTTTTCTATAGATTATTAGTTGAAACCTCTTGCATGGAAAGTATTCAATCAAATGGTGAAATGATACAATCATTGTCAATACAGTGGTATAGAAATATATCAGCACGTGTTCACTGTTTAAGTATAATATTCATAAGAAAAAAAACTTTACCTAAGTTTTAACCCTTCCTTCTAATTTACTGGTGCGTCAGACATTTGTGGCTACCAAATCGAGAACTTAAGAACCATTAAAAAGTTCTAGTAAGTTGTTTTTATGATGTCATCACAATCTGGTTTAGCTTATGTACACAATCCGGATATTCTAGGTTACCCTGATATCATATCAGAATTCCGCCTGCCACTACTAGTATTTTGAGGCACTTCCCAACCTGGGGTATCACGTGGCATATTAAGCATCTAATTATCATTGACCTATTAAACATCTACTTATCAGCGGCAAATTAAGAAGTTAATTATCAGTGGCAAATTAAGCATCTAATTATCAGTGGCATATTAAGCATCTTATTATCGGTGGCAAATTAAGGAGCTAATTATCATAAGGCTGATTTAACGCGTTTCGCCCCCAAAGTAGGGCTTCCACAACGAAACGCGTTGTGGACAAGAGGAGACTGCTACTGGGACTCTATATATGTACTGTTCAAGTGGATCTTTGAATGTAAGATTCTTTATATGTTTTTATTGTTATTAAAATCGTTGAAACTAAATAGTCTCCTCCTTACCCTCTCTTATACTACCGCTGGGAGTACCTTCTGGGTCTGCTACCCTGAATAAGCTGCCTAGGATTCCTCTGTGAAGCAGTTGGATCTTTAACCCCTTGGTGGGCTCCCTGGATGCTGTATAGACTGAGCAGATCTCTGCTCAGGAAGATGTGAGTGTGTTCTCACTTATTATTTGTTATCAGCACTTTTATGTAATATACTACACTATATTATTTCTGTTCTGTTTTGTTTTATTTTTTTTCCCTTCGGATTGAATATTGAGCTGATTTACTTTAAGGCTGATTTACTTTTAGGGTAACAATTTATTATCTATTTTTCCTGAGGGTGAAAAAGGGTCGTAATAAAGAAAATGACGAAAATCAACTAGCGATTTGGAAGTATTTTAAGTAAGGTAAATAATGAATCATTTTTTTTTACTATGTGGTAGGATTTTACCAATTTGTTGTTCTCTCTTTCATTTTTTATCACTGTATAAACTAGAGTATGTGTCTTTAAGAAGACACTGATCGATAACGCTACTTTACTTTAGCGTCAGGCGTCAGTGCCTCTGCATACTGTGTTCATAGTACCTGGTGTCTTACTTTTCTTCCCTTCTATAGGAACCTCTACCTTTGGCCCCCAGTTTCAACTTTGGAGCAAGTCTATGAAGAATTCTTCAAGTATGTAAAAGGGAGGAAATAAACCGCATGATGAAAATCAGTTAACGATTTGGATGTTTTTAAAGTAAGGTAACTTATTTTACCCTACCTGCTTGGGTGCATTTTTAGTGTGTTCATAGTATTGTAAGGTGGAGCGTTATTTTGCTCTCTTTATACAGGAACCCTATCTTGTGCCCCAGAGATTCAACTGAGAACAAGCCTAAGAAGAATTCTAATAATAATTACCTGATTCTTGTTGATGACCTCAGACTTTCTCTATGCAAAAGACCTATTGCATTTTGATTGGATTAAAAATTGCAGAACTGTTGGATTAAGATTCTGCATTGTCCTGATGGGATAACTTCTGCATACTATAGTTCAATAACTTCAAAGACTCTCCAAAAGCAAGTCATTTTTATATTACTTTCTTTGACATTAGAGAAAAAAATATTGTACCATGCTGCACATTACTGTAAGTTTTATTGCTGTGGAGTATAGCGCAGTGTGTGATAGGATCACAAACTCCACAGCAATAAAACTCACTGTAACATGCAGCATGTGAGTTTTCTGGCTTACACTGAGTGTGATACACTCACAATGAACATTACTATGAATATATATATTTGTGTGTCTATATATATATATATATATATTTATATACACTGCACACTACTGTTAATTTAAATATATATATATATATATATATATATATATATATATATGTATATGTTTGTGTGTGTGTAATTTTCTGTCAATGAAAAATGAATGTTGCCTGGCAGACATACATTTCTGGGGAAATGGCCCTCTGCAGAAAAAACTTGGACACCCCTGCCTTAGAGTAAGATGCTCTCTGTTAAAACATGTCTAACGGAGGGGATGTGTCCTCACTGCCGATGCGGTAAGACATGAGTAGGAAGAGCTCTGTGGCGGCACCGGGCTAAACACCACACTCGGACGAGCCAAGCATTTTATCTTGCCCCAAAAATGGGTAAAAAACTGGATGCACAGGATGAACAAAAGACTCACTATAAAATGGGGGTCTGACTACTTCTTAAACCCAAGAACATATACAACCCAATTTCATGCTACAGTGTCAAGCAAATAAGAAGGTGTCTATTCTGCTACACAAAAATGTGACCTTTACTGAACTTAAACTAGTTAAAGACACTAAAGGGAGATAAATAATCCTCAAATGCCTAAATAACCCTTTAAGGACAGAGCCTTTAAGACATTTTTGTCCATTCTGGACAATGGCTATTTTAATATTTCTGTGCTGTTTATGTTTAGCTGTATATCCTATAATATTATATAAAAAAGAAATAAAATATGTTTAAAAAAAAAACATAAAAAACACAAATTTCATGAATAATCTTTGAAACATCTTCTTCTCATCGACAAATGCGAACAAAAAAACCTGCTAAATAGATTCTACTATTTCTCCTGAGTACAGGGATTTCACCCATGCATAGGTTTGTTGGGTTGTTTGGGGGCTAAAAGGCCACATTTGGAAGGTACAGTTTTTGGTTTTCCAACTTGAAATTTTGACATGCAGACAGCCTGCACCCATGTTCCATTTGGGACATATTTTAAGCCAGCCAGTGTATTTTACCCCATCAAGCCATATATTTTTTAAAATTAGACAACCTAGGCTATTTTAAATGGTGGTATTTTAACACTTTCCACACACTAATCTATCACCAGCCAAATCAAATGTTATATTAGTAATTTTTAAATGTTATTTTTCACAAACATAGTACTTCAGACATGAATTCACAGATTGTGGTATGTTTCACTGCCAAATAACACCCCAATATGTGTTCAGCAACATCTCCTGAGTACAGGGATACCACCCATGTATATGTTTGTTGGGTTGTTTATTTTAAATGGTGATATTTTAAAACTTTCCATGCACCAATTCTACCACCAGCCTTTGTCAAAGTTTGTGGTAGTAATTTTATTGTGTACTTTTTCCCACATACATACACACAAATTCACAGATTTTTGGTATGTGTCACTGCCAAACAATACCCCAATATGTGTACAGCAACGTCTCCTGAGCACAGGAATACGACCCATGCATAGGTTTGTCAGCTTGTTTAGGAGTTACAAGGCCACATTTGGAAGGTGTGCTTTTTGATTTTCCATCTTGAAGTTTTGACATGAAGAGCAAGGAAGGGGTTAATAGGTCTTATAAGAGCCTTTGTAGTACTATACAAAAAAATGTACCCCTACAAACGCACAAGCAAGAAAAAATGTTCTGCTGCGCAGTGATCAGTGGCAGGGAAGAGATTAATATACAGGGAACACTATATAAAGGGTATGGATTTCATAAAAGCCCTTGGGTCTCACAATTTTGTAACATTTAATTTAATTTATTACAATTAAAAACTTTTATTTTACAGATCTGTCTCTCTCCCTCACTTAAACTCAAGTGAGGAGACGGAGGCAGATCCATATGCGTCAGAACAATATTTACCACTACTGATCTGACCAGGTGATGAATGAAAAATGCAGCAAAAAATTTGCTGCTGTGTATGATCACTGCGTACACAGCGATCAATGGCAGGGAAGCGGATAAACACTTGAAATGTCTTTTATAAAAGCCCTTGGTTTCTAAAAGTTTATTCAATGTAAATTAATTTTATAACCAAACTTTTTTTTTTACATTATCCGATCTGTCTTTCTCCCTCAATAAAACTATAGTGAGCAGAGGGAGGCAGATCAATACTTATCAAAGGCAATATGTAAAAATATTGCCTTAGACTGTATGATAAGTGCTGATATTCTGTTATATTTTTTGCACTCCAGTCTAGGCATTGGACTTTAATTTAGAGCCGTCTTGAAACATACATCTGCAATCATATCAATATCCATTTGCTGCAATGTTAGCCCAGCCCTGCCCTTTTCCTTATATGGGCAGTATTTTGACCACACCCACCATTGTTTGTTAAGGAGCTGGGCAACGCATCACAATAGCTTCATTGTATATATAGGATAGACTTGTACTACTATGTTAGTCTGTGGACACATCATGAGCCAGGAGGAGCCAGGATGATTGGCACAGTAAGTAACTTTTATTAAGTGTTTTTGCATAGCAAGACCACTTAATATTATCTCACATATATATTCTTATTCTTATTATAGCCAAATTTCCCACCCTAACTCCTCCCACCGTTTTTTTACTACATAGACAGTAATATACCGAAACATGCAGATTGTTCCCGATTGGTGTGCTATTACTTTGTGGAACGTTTCTCTGAATGGTTCGACGAAATATCATCGTTTTTGTGTCAAAATTAATCGCATAGGAATGAATGGCGGAATGTTCAAAACTACAGTGGGAGCTGACAAAAGCTAGAGTGTGAGCTGAAAAATCACGACTTGATTTCTAAACTGCCACCACTCATTTTTCACCCTCATTTTCAAGCCCACCTACACAAATCTTATATCAAAATGTTCAGCTATCCCTGCTGCCACTAAACATGTCCACGGCTAAGCCATAGTGCTGATAGTTTTCTCAATATGACCATTTGTTTGCAACTCACGCCGTCCATTGACATTCATTGAAACTCCACTCTAGCTACCTCAAATTTGAAGGGCAATATCTAAACTGCGACTGTTCCTTCATTTTTAATATTTCAGAGACATACCATGCACCAAAATGTAGGTCTGGGTCTTGTGATTCTCACAGTATAAAGTTCTTCGCTGTAGGATTTATAGTTTTTAAAATACCACCATTTGAAGATGGCATCCACACTCCAACCTTTACAGTTACTCTACATCCGCACAGTTACTCCAGCCACTCCAACCACACAACAGTTACTCAAGCCACTCCACCCAGTTACTCCGCCCACTCCAGTTATAGACTACTGGTGGAGGCAAGAACACTTCACACAATTTCCCCAGAAATCGTAGCTTTTCTAGTTTATACTGAGCTTCTAGGCGGGGCTACTTACTGAGTGAGTATTACTAATACGCAGGTCTTTTTTTTTTTTTCTAGATCAGCAGCCAGGATGATCAGGATAATATTGTGGTCAAGAATCACCACAGAGTGGGATGCCACAATGGTTTCAGGATAGATGTGTATAGCATAAATTATAGTATAAGTTGTTTATTATAAGTTAAGATATTTTGTCTACAGAATTCATGCATAGAGAATGAATGTTATACAGCCCCGATGCAGGGTTAACAGCCAATCGCTGGTTTTAAGGGTCAGGAAGTTGTTTTTTTTTCTGTTACTCATGTTTTTTTTGCCTTCCTCTGGATCATTTGGCTGGGTTTGGGCTTTAAAAATGAAATAATAGTGTATATGTTTTATATAGCCTCGATCCAAGGTTAAAAAGGGGATTGCTGGTTTTCAGGATCAGGAAGGAATTTTTATCCTGTTACTCAGGTTTTTTTTTCTTCCTCTGGATCATTTGGCTTGGTCTTTAAAGTGTCAAATAAATCCATTATCATCTATGGCCAATTGGTGCCTCAAGTATATTATATTTGTACTTCTACCCCACCCCTATTACCTTCTCCCCCTGACAGTCCTTTTTGTTTACTCCCCCCTCCTACTGCACACAAGAGGGACATGTTTTATATTCTCAGGGAAATAGCTGACCTACCTACTCCACAAACCTTCACACCTGGTGACCTACATATACTCTCTTACAATGTCAAGGGTCTTAACACCCCAGAAAAGAGCTCCCACCTGATGAGAGAACTTCGACATCAGAAAACATCCGTGGCTTTCTTGCACGAAACTCATTTTTGTGGTTCATCCCCGGCACGTCTGACTTCTAGGGATTACCCCATTGGATTCTTTAGCAATGACCAACATACTAAAACCAAGGGACCTGCTATTTTGTTTTCCAAACATGTATCGTTCTTGGAGACAACCCAACAGGTTGACCCTGCAGGCCGATACATTTTAATCAAAGGTACCTGACCCATACCTACACTTTTGCTAAAATGTACCTCCTAATACGCAAAAATACATTATGTTTGCCACTATCATGTCAAAACTCTGTACCTTCCAGGAGGGCCTTTTGGTCTTTGGAGGTGATTTTAATTTGGCCCTTGACCCGCTTCTTGACACCTCTACCAGGACCTCTTGAAACCCAATACGTGTCACACATCTGATTAAAAAACTATTACGGGAGGTGCAGTTAGTTGATTGTTGGTGGGCTCACCCCCCTCGGATAAGGATTACAGCTTCTACTCAAGCCCGCATGAGAGGTACACTAGAATAGACTGCCTTTTCATTACCTACAACCACCTTACCCTACTCAAACAAGCAAGATATGGCCTGAACATTCCCCCTTCAGTTGATGCTCCAGTCACCGTGCACCCGCCCTACTCAGCAGTCCTGGAGACTTAATTAAGTGATCTTGACTGATTGTGTAAACACTGTCTCTACAAAAACCCCGTTGACTGACTATTTATCAGACAATGATATCCCTGAGACCTATCCCCTCATGGTTTTGGGAGACGCATAATGTGTCGCCCGAGGACACTTTATTAAAAAGGCCAATTCCACCAAACTCAAAATGCTATATGAACAAATTACTACCCTTGAACTAGAACATAAGCGATAGCTGAACCCTGATGATTTCCAGAGGCTTTTGAGTCTCAGTCTTAAGCTATCAAGATCTCGAAAGCGCCTAAGTGCCCGGGACCCGACTGTCTCCCCCTCCAATATTACAGGATATTCTAAGGATGCAGAAAAGGCATTTGCACTGGATTTTCCTCCTGGACGTTCTAACACACATGAGCTTTGGCCCCTATACAGTGCTGTATTTACCGCAAAACATCCTAGGCGGATGCCTAGGGCGGCAAATTTTGGGGGGCGGCCCCCAAGCACTGGAAAAAAAAAACTAAAAAAAACTAACTAACCCGGCCCTTTAAAAAAAAAAAAAAAAGACCGCTCTTGCAGGCAGAGACGGAGGTGAGAGGGGATCGGAAGATCACCATCGCTCTGCCTGCCAGGCTGCACAGGGAGCCGAACAGGCAGCACATAGAAACCTCCGTGCTGCCTGTTCGACTTACCGTGCAGTGTGACACGGAAGTGCCGACAGTCACGTGACGGGCACGCTGACGTCATACACGCGCCCGGTCACGTGACCTGTCGGCACAATCGACGGGGAGGCGAACACGCAGCATGGAGGGACCATGCTGCCTGCCCCTAGCCACCAGGGAAAGGTAAGTGCTGATGGGAGTAAGAGTATTTGTGATGGGTGACAGTGTGTGTGACTGATTGTGATGGGAGTCAGAGGGTCTTTGATGGGAGACAGAGTGTGACTGGGTGTGATGGGAGTCAGAGTGTGTGTGATGTGAGACAGTGTGTGTGACTGAGTGTGATGGGAGTCAGAGTGTGTGTGATGGGAGACAGTGTGTGTGATGGGAGTAGGAGTGTGTGTGTGATGGGAGTATGAGCTTGATGTGAGTCTGAATGTTATGTGTGATGTGGGGGTCATGAAATGGAGGTGATGGGGCATGTCTTAGGTGTGTAACGTGGGTGTGCAGCTTTGGTAGGGGGGTGCCCAGATTTTGTCTGCCTAGGGCAGCACAAAATCAAGATACACCACTGCCCCTATAAGTTGGCTTGTGTCTTGTCCCTACACTCACGACCCTCCCTTGGCTAGAATTAGGATTAATGAGGCATTATCTGAGGTGTTTACCATTTCTAATGGTACCTGCCAGGGATGTCTCCTAACTCCAATGCTTTTTATCCTCTCCTTAGAGCCCTTCCAGAAGCGATACGCCACAATCCTGACATTGAGTAGTCTCCTTATAGCTGGCACTCACCACAAAGTTATGGGCTTTGTGGACAACCTTCTTTTTCTACTCACTAACCCCAGGGTCTCCCTTCCTATTCTTATACATGAGTTTCAATAATATAGGGAATTGGCTAATCTTAAAAAATAACTACAAATGCAGAAAGAAAAGTCCTGCGCTCACTCCCATCACTGGGCGGCTGCAATGACTACAGTACACATCAGCCCCAATATATAGTAAAAACCAAAGAAAAACAAGTTACCTGCGCTCTCTCCTTTATCCCTATGTATTTTTAAAACACATAGAGGTTTTTTAGTTACCTCCAATGGCCATGAGAGGATGAGCCCACCTGCCAACGTCAAGGCAGACCCCCCTAGGTGGGTCCTAATTCTAACCATTCACCTTGCTTCTTTGAGCCTCTGGCAAAAATCTCTAATGAGACAGAAAGGGGTATTTTTTATATACACCCATATACATTATTAACCCTTAATAGGGTACACATGGGATGGGCGGCTGCATTGTAACAAGGCTGAGTGATACAAAAAATGGATACAAATGCAGAAAGAAAAGTCCTGCGCTCACTCCCATCACTGGGCGGCTGCAATGACTACAGTACACATCAGCCCCAATATATAGTAAAAACCAAAGAAAAACAAGTTACCTGCGCTCTCTCCTTTATCCCTATGTATTTTTAAAACAAATGGAGGTTTTTTAGTTACCTCCAATGGCCATGAGAGGATGAGCCCACCTGCGTTGATGCCCATTGTCTAGCCAACATTGTCAGCAATTGGAGAGGTATGAGGGTTGAAATTTTAAATTGCATTTTTCTTTACATATTTTTATTCTATTTGAAATTTGGTTACATGGGCAAGTACTGTGGTTGCAATTTGGGTTCTCATAACCTTTATTTGCAAGTAACCTAATGTATAGGTTAAAACAAATGAAGTCCCAGAATATCCACCCAAGTCCCAAAAAATGAAATAGGAAAAAGAAAATAGAAAGGGGGAAAGGAGCAGACGGGAAAAGCTGCTAGTTATATTAAAGGTGGTTCCCAGTCCATCCTTGTTAAAATCTTGAAAATCTTGATAAATAATTGTGCACAATAAAGGAAAGTAACAATGAGTGGCAAAAAATGTAAATAAGAATTTAAAAATATAAAAATAAATGACAGAAAAGCGGGATTTTGAGAATTGTAATGGATAATAATACAAATACATAGAAATATGCAGAATTTCAAAGATTCACCTGCTCTATATTGTAATGAGCAGGCATTGACCAGGCACATGTTAGTCAGTGCTCGTCTGAACTTAAGTAATAGCACCACATGAAAATGAAAAGTCTTTGAAGTAGGTCTCAACATGGGTGAAGTGGCAAAACAGCTTGCACAAAGCTTGTACAAAGTGGGCAGAGTTATCATTATGTCTGCTTTGCTTCAAGCAGTGCCCATAAAAGTGCATTGACTGCCTAATGGCCAGTCCTTCCCATCTGTGGGCGCTATGGATCAGCAGCTCCGTCATCACACTGCTAATCCATGGTCCTTACTTAAAATATGACCCATATTAAACCCAAACCATTGTAGAGTTTAAAATAAATAAGGTTACGTGTAAAGAGTGGTTTTATTGCATTAAACACTGATTTTTTGTATCAAATTCACAACAATTCTCGGGGGTTTTATACACAAAAAAATCAATAGTGTCTTTAGCATCAGCCTCACATCTGAAGTTTTTTACATTGATTGATTTGAAAAAAAACATAAGCAACAGCAGTATGCGGATATCTTGTCAATGACATCACAAGATTCTATGATGCCATGTAGTTTTGATTCAAATCATCACAAGTTCTGAGAGCGGTTAAGTTACAGGCTGATATATTATCAGATGTGATACATATATTGCAAGATGCCTAAAAGCCAAAGCTACAGCGTTCACACATCCAAACCTGATATGGAACATCGTATGATGATGAAGAGGAGCAGGGAGAGCAATGAAGAAGGAAGGGGAAGAAAAGAGAAGAGGAAGAAGGAATGTGAAAGAAGAGATCAGGGCAGCTGGAAGACGGTATGTAAAAGAAGAAGAGAAGAGGAAGAACAAGAAGAAGAAAATGAGAAAAGATATAAAACTGAAGAGGAGAGTAGACCAGGTACAGGATTTAGGAAACCAAGAAGTTGGTGATCAGTGTAAATGTTCACTTGTTCAATGCCATAGATAGTCTAGATCTAAGATGGTAGGACTAAGACTTTAAGTAGCAGTTATATGTATTTGGTTTATGATTTAATAATATGATGTTTTTTATTCAATAAGGAGGAAGTAAACACCATGATGTCGCTGGAACACCTGGGAAACCGACACCACTTTCAGCAGCATGCTTCAACTTTCATTCTGAGCTTGGAAGGGGCAATTTTGGAAAAGTGAGTAAACTATAATTTAGTATGGTATACTGGTGTATTTTTTGTGGTGGAAACTGGGGTCTAGTTAGGGAATGACATTGAAGTATAGTTTGCATACCTCTTAACTGACACTATTTAGTGCATATATTCCTCTATGTCCATCTTTTTTTTGCATGTTCAGAATTTTCATTTCTATAAGCAGGGGCGGACTGACCATGAGGGCATTCAGGCACTGCCAGAAGAGCGCCCCGTCACTGACAAGGTTGTGCGATCGGGGTGGGGGTCACCAGGTCACATGACATAGTCACGCAACATCACGTGACCTTGTGCAGCACTGTGTGAGCTAATGTTCACATCAGACTTCATTTTCAAACGCTGTCACATGCGTGACAAGCAGACATGACACTTGTGACAGGGCTCAGTAATGCAGACAGATGTGAGTGCAGCTCACACAGAACTACGTGCATGACATGACATTGCGCGATGACTTCATTTGACCCTGCAACCCCTGCAATGATGGTGATGGAGCAGATCCTCAGTGCAAAGATGAGGTAAATCCTGAATGCTGACTGGGTAGTGGGGGTGTCAGATTAGGAATTGTGTGGGTCAGATTAGTAAGTGTGGGGGTCTGATTGGGAAGTCTGGGAGTCAGATTGGCATGTTAGGGGGCACATTGGGAAGTAGGGGGGATATTACCAAATATAATGTCAAACAGGGAAGAATGGGTCAGATTGAAAATATGGGGGTCATACCGGTAAGTAGAGGTCAAAATGGTAAATATGGGGATCATATTGGGAAGAAGGCATCAGACTGGAAAATTTGGGAGTCAGATTTGTAAGAAGGGGTCAGATTGGCACCTTTGGGGTGAGATTGGGTATTGAGCGGGTCACATTGGGTAGATGTGGGGCAGATTTGGAAGAAGGGGGCAGATTGTACTGTTTTGGGGTCAAATTACAAAAGGAGGGGGCAGATCTGAAAGTGTGATTGGAAAGATGGGGTGGGATTGTGAAGTGTGGGGGTGAGATTGGGAAGAAGGGGGCAGAATGGCACATTTGGGAGTCAGATTGGGAAATGGGGGTCAGATTGGCAAATATGATGGTCATATTGGGAAGAAGTGGTCAGATTGGGAAGAAGAGGGTCAATGGTAATGCCTGAGGACACATTGTGTAATGTGTGGCTTATTTGGAAGAAGGGGGCATATTGGCATATTTGGGGGGCAGATTTGGGTGGAGGGGGCTGATTTGGATGTTTGGGAGGATCGGTCAGATTGGCACATTTGGGGGGCAGATTGGTAACTAGGGGTCATATTGGCAGGTCTGAAGTTTAGACAAAATCTGGGGGTCATACAGGGAAGAAGGGGCAGATTGGAAAGTTTGAATGCAGATTAACAAGTGTGGGTGTCAGTTTTTGATAAACGTGGCAAAATGGGAAGTGGGGGTCTGATTGGTAAATATGGTGGTCATACTGGGAAGAATGGGTCAGATTGGTAAGTAGGGGACATTTTGGCAAATCTGGGGGTCAGATTTGGAAGTGTAAGGGGATGCATTGGCAAGTCTGGAGAGGATACATTGACAAGTGTATACATTACTGATAATTTTGCGATTTAATGCCATGTTTATACATTACTGCTGATTTTGCGATGATATGCCAAGTTTATACAGTGTGCCATGTTTTACTAAGTGTATGCTCTACATATCATTTAGACTGAGTGTGTTTGTATGTGTGTGATACTACGTTGTGAAACCCGCAGCATTGTGTGAGAGTGCAGGACTGGAAGAGAGCTGGCTTACAAGAGAGAGAGAGAGAGAGAACAGGGCAAGGCAAGAGAGAGCTGGCTTGTATTAGAGTAGGAGAGAGTGAGAGGTTGGGTGTGAGATGGCTTGGAAGAGTGAGAGTGGAACAGAGTGCAAGACTGGGAGAGAGATGGTTTGGAGGAGTGAGAGTGGCATAGAGAGATGGCTTGGTTGAGTGAGAGTGGGAGAGAGTGCAGGGCCTTCCCCTCACATTCAACACTCTTTAGTCAGAGCCGCATAACTATGTATGGGGTATGTGTGTTAAAGGGGGAGAAGGGGACAGCAATGTGTGTTTGTCATATATGGCATGATAGAGAAATATGTATATACTTTCATTGGCATTATATAGAAATATTATGTATATATTTCTCATTGTCATTAAATAGAAAGATTTATGTATATTTTTATCATTGGTATGATATAGAAATATTATGTATATATGTCTCATTATCATGATATAGAAAGATTATGTATCTATTTCTTACTGGCAAGATATAGAAAGACTATGGATAGATTTCTCACTAACAAAATAAAGAAAGATAATGGATATAGTTATCATTGATATGATAGAGCGATATAGATTATCGATATACTTACTTTGTGGGTGCTAAAGTTGAATTTAAAATGTATGTTTTAAAATATGGTTCTATTTATCCACCTTTTCAGTGTGAAATAGAAATGTGAATAAATAGAACCATTTTTTTTTGGGGGGGGGGGAGGGGGGCTTGCCATGGGAAATACATGGGGCGGTACAAGGGGGCCCCATGCCCATCTATTGCCCTGGGGCCCCATGAGAGGTCAGTCTACCCCTCTGGATACATTTATGATAGCACTCCAGAACAATAAAACTCACAATATAGGGTATTTAATAGGTCTTTGTATCTATTTGTGCAAATATTAATATTCTTCTTTTTTTTGTTTTGTTTAATCTTTATTGGTTATTTTTATAAAAAGAACAAATTCATACTTCACATTATTACAATCACATACACAAGACTTCTAAACTATTCCATCTATAATACAAATTATATTTCATATGTTTCACCAAAGCTGAGAGATAAGCGAGGACCTTTTTATAAGTCCAATTATTAGGAGTTGTATTTGGAGCGCCAAGGGAGAGTGAAGAAAAATTAAGAGAAAATAAAAAATAAAATACAGGATTAAGTGGAGTAGAAGAGTGAAAAGAGGCGGAGAGAGGGGGAAATAAAAAAAACGGATTTATGGCTCCCATTGTTCCCACCCCCCATCCTTGCTTAAAAATGCAATGTTCCTTTTATATACAAAGCAAGTCAAGATATACTGTTCTTTCATACTCAACAGTCCACATTCACAACTCCTCATACATACTTCTGAACTAAGGGGAGTAGAGGGGAGTCAGGCCGCGGTATCCCACAGCAGTGGTCAAAATTAGATTTCCATATATAACTAGGTGTTACAAACAACTCACTGAGTCTATGGTATAGAACAAGTTTTTATCTCTGTATTTGATATTACATTCCCGGCAGACCATATTTTTTCATATATGACAGCTGTATCCTCGTTTTGAATAAAAAATTGTCTCTCAGCTTTGGCCTGGAACTCTATTTGGGTTTTAATCCCTGGCCATGATGGGGGGTCTACCCTTTTCCAAAATCTCGCAATACATAATGTAAAAGCCAGTAGAATGTATATACATAAAGAGTGGATAAACCTATCTGAAGTGGGGAGTTCAAAATGAAAAAGAAATGTTTGAGACTTTAATTCAAATGTATATCCACAAATGATGGAGAGGAGAGATGATATTTTTCTCTTGTATTGATCTAATTTTCTGTATTTCCACCACATGTGGTAATAATTGCCTGGTTCAGTCAAACATCTCCAACACAAATTGTTTGAAGCCTCTAGGAATTTAGCTAATCTGATCTAGACCATCGGTGTAAGAGTTTGAAGAATTGTTCATGAAGGTTGACACAGTGCACCGCCCCTCTAGTATTCTTCCAGGTTTTAAACCATACCTGTGTTGGGAAGGTCAAATTAATTTCATCCTCCCAGAGCAGGAAGGCCTTAGGTTACTAAATTAGTTCACTAGAATCGAAGAATCTAAGAATTCTAGAGATCATTTTATTTGTAGTCCTAGACGTAATTATTTTTCCCCATGCATCTGGTTCTACTAAGGTGTTTGAAAGCAAGAAGGACTTAACTCTAAGATAATTAAAGAGTTCCCTAGATGGAAGACCAAATTTGCTACAAATAGCTGGAAAGGGGGAAATAGTTCCACCAATGTACAAATCTTCAATATATATTATTCCCTTATTAATCCATACCTTCAGGTCTAAGTTATTCACACATATAGAAACAATATACAGTGCAGCTTTCTTAGATATTTCTTTGTTAATTTTCAAGGTTTTTTTAATACGAAAAATTTAGGTCATAAGGTCTTTAATTAACGATGATTTTAAAATTGATTTTTTTGTAGTATTTGGGTATTAACCAGCACAAGAGTGCGGGATCTGTGTTACTACAATTTACCCTTTCTAAATGGCATAAATAGTAATAAATTGGCCATACAGCCACTGAATATATTCCAGTTATTCCCAGTTCATAGCCACATTTTTAGCCACTTCAACAAAAATAATTGTCGCTCTTTGGCAGGGTGGATTTGATTTAAATCATGATTTACCTAACTATTCAGTGAGAATTGGTTGTAAAGAATCATTCATGTTGGTAGTTGTATTCTTTAATATTTTCAACCAGATGAAGATTTCATATTTAGAATAACCTGTCAGATTAGTAAAACAGCTACATCAGGACTGATTTAAGTTTAATAGGTGAATCACACATATTTGGAGCACTAATAAATAGACATGTGCATTCGTTTTCGGACTAATGCATTTTCGTCCGAAAATGGCATTTTCGTCCATTCGTCCGAAAAACGAATAACGAAAATGCTAAACTAACGAAAGCCGAATTAACCAATGATTAATAAACGAAAATCATTTGTCCATTCGTCGATTCATGCTATTGACATTCTATAAACCGAAATAGAGTCGGTTTATAGAATACCAATAGCATTACATACATTCCATAAACCGACATAATGAACGACTTTCGGTTTATGGAATGCATGTAATCCTATTGCTATTCTATAAACCGAAATAGAGTCCCGATTCATATGAATAGGTCAATTGACCTATTTGTATGAATGGGGACTCTATTTCGGTTTATAGAAAACCAATAGTATTACATGTATTCCATAAGCCAAAAATCTATAAACCGAACGACATTCGGGTTATAGACTTTCGGTTTATAGAATACATGTAATGCTATTGCTATTCTATAAACCGAAAGTCTAAAGAATTTCTTATGAATGGGGACTCTAGTTCGGTTTATAGAAAGCCAATAGCATTAGATGTATTCCATAACCCGAAATTCTATAAACCGAACAACGTGGTAAATGCTCTGTATCTTTGAGTTCATCTTTATGTCTATAACTATTTCATTCAGTAATAGACAAATAAAAGGGTTGGGCAGGTTGTGGGTAGGGGTACTTAGCACTTGGGTCCTCTGGTGAACATTACTGATGATATTGATGGATGCAGTTTCAACCAGGCACATGTTTAAAAGTATGCCAGGCCAGGGCAGTCTTTAATATTGATTGGAAAACTGGACCCTGCCACCACATGTATAATTGCAAAATGTATACCTTCGACTTATGCAACACTGCAATACAAGCACTCAGTGCTTGTATTACATAAGTATACAATGATATTAGAGAGCACTTACATATGGTAAGCAGCAATTGACATTAAAATCCAGCTATTACAGTAATGATATGTGGCACTGATATTATAATTATAAAATGCATATTTAATGTTTGTTGAGATATGTTAAAGAAAATGAAACAAATGACAGAATGTTTCTTAATAAAGATGTATTAATTTAACAAATCATTTTGCTGAAGTACACATAGAAACATAGAATGTGTCAGCAGATAAGAACCATTTGGTCCATCTAGTCTGCCCAATTTTTTGGAATACTTTTATTAGTCCCCCGTTCCCGGTCTTATAACTAGGATAGCCTTGTGTCTATCCCATGCATGCTTAAACTCCTTCACTGTGTTTACCTCTACCACTTCTGGTGGAAGGCTATTCCATACATCCACTACCCTCTCAGTAGAGTAATACTTCCTGATATTACTTTTAAATCGTTGCCCCTCTAATTTAAGACTACGTCCTCTAGTTGAATAAAGAATGGTTACTCTCTCAAACTGTAAGACACAATAGAACTCAACCATTGCACTGCATGGTATTGTATCATTTGATAACATGTCAACATAGAATATATAGAGTGGTTACTCTCTCAAACTGTAACTTTTTTTTAGCACCACAGGTCCCTCCCACTATCTCTCATCACACTCCGTCCAGCACTACTTACACCTCCCACCTCATTACCTTGCCCTTGGACTAGGTACTAATCCCTGGTGGTCTGGTGGGCTGCAGGGTTCTGTGCTTGCCGCAAACAGCACAAATGCCTTATCATGGGGTCACATGCTGCACAGGACATTAATGAATCAGAACATTGTGCTCGGACAATGTATCATTCACAGTTTTATAAAGCAGTGAAAAATAGCTTTAAACATATAAAAAGAAAACACATTTCTGGGTTTAGTCATGTTGTTAATATAAAATAGCAACAAGTGTTCTAATACATGTTAAAACATAACCTTTATTAGTTATTAACAATCTTAACCCCTTCACGACAATTCCCATACATGTATTGCCTCGCAATGCAATACATTGCCTTTAACATGGCACAGTCACTGCATTTAGAACCATCATTGTTTTCCTGTAAGGTTCATAATTGAGGCTATACAGGAAAGCAAAAAATAAATAATCTACCAAAGTGGCAAACTCTGGAGTTAGGCTGCCGAAATGGTAACCTCAGTCCTCCACATACACTTCTAAGGGGATTACTTCAGTTTATTTTGGAGCTATTTTGAGAGGACCTCGGGTATATCAGAAACAGCCAAATTCCTCCCAAAATGGCCCAAGCATAAATGAAATAAAATAAGTAAAATAATGTATTATATATAGATAACAATAAAGTAAATGAATATAACATAATCTAAATATACTGTTTTTAAATTTAGACATGCTGGTTCAAATATGTATCAGTAATAACTCATCATGTAAGAAGACACCCAACAATGTTGGTATTTATACCCCATTTCCCCTCCCTTTTTTATAATCTCTCTTTCATGGGGAAATCGCAATATTGAGCAGCCAAATAGTTTATTTCTCCGCAATTCAGCTTTATGCCCCAATCTGGCCTGAATTTGGGCCATCTCACGGCATACTGAGTTGACTCTACTGTCTACTAAACATAACTATGTGTTCTATATCTCACTTTGGCCTCTTCTATTCCTTTTTGCCTATTTCAGGTGATGCTGGCCTCCACCAGAAACTCCAGGAAAATTGTTGCAGTGAAGATCATCAGAAGAAGAATCAATCACGATAATTCCAGCAGCTTAATGAAAGAGAGGAGAATCCTAGCTGTGGCTAATGGGAGCCTCTTTCTTTGTCACATGCATGCTGCTTTTCAATCTGAGGTATGCAGTGGTTTATTCATAATATTCATAGCTAGGACACTAGTGATGAAAAATGTTGGCATTACAGAAGAACATCTTGTTATTCAGGTTTATAGAATTATATTTGGCGGCACATCTTACTTTTATACAGTGTGAAGCCTTTTGAAAGGCCTGGTTAGTTTTTTTTTCTTTCTTAAATTTTTTTTACAATTCAACATTTATAACATATAACATTAATTTCAATAATATTATATCTTTGTATAAAACAGACAACATTTAAAATATATCACACAACATAACATATACCAACATAACATAATACAAACCAAACCTAGCCAGAGTTTCTTTTCCCTCAATTTCCACCAGATGAGGGAGGAATAAGTTAATAAGGTGAGAGGGTATGACTTAAGAGAGGCCTCTCCAATCTATTCATCCCTCTTCTATATCTGTCCTAACATTCGGGGTTGTCATCTTTCCCTAGTTAGTAATCTATTTATTCATTTATATATTTCTCCTATACAGCCCATCCAGAATTGGCTATTCTCCATATTAAGCTGATAGGAAATCTTTTGATTTCAATCTCTTTCATGTGGAAGTTTCTATCTTCTTCCATGATCTCGCAATTAGGGCTTTAGCTGCTATTAAAATATGTGTAATAATATAAGTGTCATTTATACTGGTTTTAGCCAATCCTAGGTGCAAGAGTGCAGTTGTCGGTCCTTGTGGGTACTAAATACCACCTAACTATCAACTTATATTGGAGTTCCATAATATTTAAACAATAAATGTTCTTTTTTATCTATGGGATGATGTTAAGCCAGTCGGCAGGCAGAATTGCCGATCCAGTATCTATTTCCCATTTATTTATTAGGTTAGCTATCTGCCTAACCATTGTCAGAACTTCTTGTTCAAAAATATCGCCCTGTATCAAATCTTTAAGGTTATTTACAGGATTCAATAATTCTTTCAAACCTCTTAATTCTTAATTAGATATTTAAATATATCCCTTGGGACTAATGTCTGAAATTATTTTATTTTCTTATCTAATAATTAATATATCTGAGAAACTATTTTCTATATTGTGATCCAAGAATCTAATATCGCAGCCTCTCCATATCTTTTTACACCACATTAGTCCATATTCTGATTTAAGGTTCTCCCAAAATCTGAGAATTGTTGCAGTGATATAGTTCTTTTTCCCAGGCCTATGAATAGAGGTCTTGAATTTTTGGGGTCTGTCCACAGTAGCATATATAAATCAGGTACCCCTATTTATCTCCATGATTCCTCCCCCTCTTTATTAAACCATTTGGAGAGATGTTTAAAAAGGGCCGCATTGTGATAATTTTTTATATAACCTCATAAAAAATACTGTAGAAACCATCCTGGCCTGGTGCTTTATTATTCTTAACTTTATCAATTGCAATCTTTACTTCTATTTCTGAGATGGGTTTATTTAGATCTTGTATCTGGTCATCTACTGGCGCAGGTAATTTGCATTTTTCCAAATACTCTTGAATTTGGTTTTCTTTCTTTCTTTTTTATTTTTTAATATCTGGATATGGGATGAATATACATCTAGAGGGTTTTCTTTTTTCTATTAACCTTGAGAAAGATATATATCCGACAGGGATGCCCCTTCTATCTTTCTAGCCCGTGTGGCCATTTTAATTAGATGTCCTCTAAAGACACACTTAAATGTGCACCAGATCTTTTCATGTGGTATCTCAGGGGTCATGTTCTCTTTAAATAAATATTCTGTCAATTCTTTGATGTATAGTCTATTTTCTTCAGTTTCTAATCATCTATTGTTCAGTCTCCATAATGTATAGGGTTCACTATATTGTCCCTCCCCTATTTGCCAGACTAGAGCATTATGATCTGCCCATGGTATCTCTCGAATGTCCACTTTATCAATTCTTTTTAATAGATTTGGGTCTGATAGACACAGATCTATTCAGGAGAACGAGTTATGGACTCTTGACCAGTGCGAAAAATCATATGTATCTGGGTGAAAAGTCAGCCATACATCATGGATGCCATTTTTCTTTATGAACATCCTAAAATTTTGGACTTGTCTCATCACCCCCTGTAATAAAGTGGCATGCCTTGGTAGTTTTTTGTCTAAACTTGGCTCTATGACCATATTGAAATCCCCTGCCCAAATTATTGAGCACTTTTTCACCTTTTCCATTCTCTCTATTACTTGCGTTAATGTTTTCATTTGTGCATTGTTTGGGGCATATATATTAACCAAAGTAAATAATTGTTGTTATATTTAAGTATCCCTATGTTATATCTTGCTTCAGGGTCATTTTCCAGATATATGGTTTTAAATTGTAAGGCACTGGTTATCAGGATTGATACTTCCTTCTTCTTTTCATTCTCCAGGGAGGCTGAAGACACAATTATGTATCCCCTAAATTTCATTTTTTTCAATATTTGCTATTTTCCAGTGGGTCTGAGACATACATAATTTTTTTCTTTTTTGAGTAGATCAGTGAGAATTGCTCTTTAATAAGGGGAATTCAAACCCTGAATGTTTAAAGACAAAAATATAATCATTATCTAACTTGTTTCCCATCTCCACCCTCTCCCATCCCCCCCTCGATTGTATCATATCCCAGGAATACAAAAAAAAAAATGTAATGTCATAAGATCAAATACAAAAACACACAACTAAGATTATCAACTGTCCCCCCCCCCACCCGTCTGAGGCCTTGGCAAATATGCCTCCGCCCTCCAGTGAGTAGAACTTATTGTACATACAGTGAAAAGGAAAGTTATAAAACCTTCCAGCAAGAGGGCATGTTGCGAGATACTTATTAAGCCTTCTAATACGGTTTAAAAATACTAAGCATTTTTCTAACTGCTATGGGCCCAGACTCTGCAAAACTAGAAAGGGCTATAGTGGAGGGTAAAATAGTAGGACCAGGGAAGAAAGCTCTATTAAGCTATTAAATCATTGCGAGAGGGGGAGAGGAAGAAGAAAAAAAGTAAAACTAAGTTACTCAATATAAGAATAATCAAAGCAAGAATACAAAATAACATTAAATAAAAAAACATAATATTTTATCATGATATCAATATATACACTTTAATTTACATCAAGTTTTAGTTTCAGATCAACAACTCAAAGTTAGATGTCAAATTAAATATCAAGTGCAATACTCCTTTAACTATTACAAGATTCCAATGTGCTGTTCTTCAGCATATGATATTTTTGCAGTCCCTGTTGCCTCTAATTCACAATAATACATGGAGTATAAATACTTGAACTTTTGGCAGCATTTAATCTACCCCAATATGTGATTCATGATCACAATAGCCTCCTCTGGCTACAATATGTCTGTCTACAATCTGGTACTAAAGCCATACTCTCTTGCTTACCATATAAACACCTCATCCATACCTCCCTTCCACTAATATGGCCTCTTCCCACACCATTAACTCTATTACCTATATACTGTTAACTTGGGGGCTGTGTATCATGATTCATGCTGCTGTTTCTGTCATGTAAATTTTACCAATTTGACATTACAGTTCCATGCATTCTTCGTGTTAGAGCACCTGGCAGGAAGAAACCTTCTATTTCATTTGCAACCCACCGGCTACATGGAGATGAGTCGAGTTGTGTAAGTAATGGGGGGAAAGGGGAGTATCTTTTTTGTGTTGTGTTTAACCTGTTTGCAATGGTAGGATGCACTATGCTGTCCACAAAACGAGTGTGCCTTTTCAATTGAGCTGCTCTTTTGTAATGTAAGATCCATTGTAAATATATGTGTATGAAGTGTGTATATATAATCCAGCATGAGCCCTATTGGCTCACAGATGAATATAGTAACTATTGAACTGAGGCCATTTTGTCCATTGCTGCATTTGTTTAATTATTTCTATGTTCAATACATAATATAAATATGGGGAATTCAGATGATAGAGCCAAATTCCCACCCAATTTCATCTGAAAACTAACGGTAATGTCACCTAAGCTCAATAGTATAAGGTTAAGGAATTTGGATGAAAGAGAAAAATTGCATCCACACCTTATACTATTGAACTAAGGCACAATTTTCATGAATTTTTGGATAACGTTCGGTCGTAAATCGATTCTTTCATCCAAATTCTTATGCTATTGAACTTTGGTGAATTTTTCAATTGTATGAAATAGCAGCATTGTGAAAAATATACATAACAAAATAAGTTACCACTAGGTTTGGCAAAACATTACGACAAAATTGTTGTATGAAACAAATTAAATACACCAGGTTTTCTGCTTTTTAAACATGTGTGCTTTTGAATTTTGGAATGGATACTGCAATACTACCCCAAAATGTGAGATAAGCAAACAAAATCAGTCTTTAAAAATTTGGAAACTTGGTTATGGTTTTTGCCCTCTAACACTCCAACAGCATGCCACACCAATGTATGTGTGATATTTCTGTAATAGTTCCTGTATATGTTTTAGAGTTTTTTCTATAGCAGCACCTGACCTGAGAAAGAAATCCTATGGCAGTGTTTGTGAAAAAAATACAGCAAAAAAAAACTACCTCTACCTAACTTTGGCAAAATGTTGTGGCAAAACTGCTATATAAATAGCTACCTCAAATGAAATCACCCAGGTTGTCTGCTTTACCAAGAATAAATGCTTTGGTGGGGGCATTTTGGAATAAGTCACTGCAATACTACCCAAAATGTTACAAATAAATCTGTGAAAATTCCAAGTTTGGAAACAACAGAATGCTATTTAGAATTTGTGCCCTCTAACTCCCCAAAAGCATGGGGGCATTGGCATTTGTGAAAACATTTTGAAAAAATAAACTACCCATTACTTTGGCAAAAATGTTCTGGCAAAATGGCTGCATGAAACATCTGAAAGTATTCCATATCAAATGCCATGTGCATTTAAAAAAGTTTATAGAATATTTGACACTAAAAACACAGCATAGCCTTGAAAATAGAAAACAAAACCTGCATCTTGGAAACATACGTTTAGATCTTCAGATATTTGCCATGTAAGTGCCAAAACATAATGAAAACATTAAACGCGTTTAGTCTTTATCTTGTCTCACCGTTCCTGCTCTATGTTTTTTATCAACTGTCGTGAAGGACCAATACAATATTGATACATGTTTTCACCTTATGAAGATCAAGCCTCTTTCTTTCAGGATGTTAAGCTGGCACTCCCTTCGTTTTTTCCTACCTGTGGTTATATGAAGTCAACCTATAGCTGGCATGACATCACCAGCATTGTTATACCACAAGAGCTGTTAGGACAGTATATAAAATTATGTTTTTTGGCCAGTTCTGGGCATATTACGTCAATACTATGGTGACTGGTGCAAGCTGCAGTTACAGTATGTACAGGAACATCTTCACTGGATTATCATGGAGCAAATACATTGTGGTGTACTGAGGTAGTCCTGAATATGCATCAATTTGGCCGAATTGGGGGGGGGGAGGGGTGAATTCCGCTGAACTTCAGCTATTCTATGTGACCAATTATGGATCAAATTTGTCAATTTCATCCCCCACCCCCCTTGCCAAATTCGGAGTGAACATTTGTGCCTTTGTGGTATAGTGAAAACTTCAGAGTACTTGGCTGGATAATTCATAGGATTCCTTCTATTTCAGATCAAAGAAGCCCTTGTTTTGTGAAGAAATGATCGTTGGTTTAGCTACACATGGGTTCCCCCATTATTTTCCCTGGTGCTGTTTTGAAGCTTAGTTGCATATTTCTTCAGATTAATGACATACTAGAAGAAAAACTTTTGGAGATCAATTGTCTTATTTATGGCAGAATATTATTAGAAAATTTGTGAGTGCATAAGATACACATATATATATAGTCATCATTGATGTGTTGTTTTTAAACTTTTCCCACATGTGATTCTGCGCTTCTCCAACTGTATACCGATTTTCTACCTAAGTACATTGAGGAGCAATAGGAGCAGGCACGTTCATTAGTGTGGGTATTATTACATTTGAAAATTGGAGTGCCATATTTTGACACTTTTTTGCTTGCTTCTTGCTTTTCATGTGCACAATTTCTTTACACAGACACTATAGCATATGTGTGAGCTGATTTGGAGTAAGACGGGCGGTTATAATTGACTATTTTGCTAGTTTATGGCAGACAGTAGAGCACTGGATCATGTGTAAACATCCTGTTACTTGAGGGGTATTATTCGTGTTCGTCCAGTGCACGTGTATTGTTCTGCGTGGAATCATCTATAAGAATATTCATTTTGTCTTTATGCCTGCGGCCTGCAGCTCTGCTTCTGGCTTATTTTGCTTTATTTATTAATATTCGCAGAGTACTGTTGCATTCAAAATGTTTTCTTTCCACTGAATGCTATTTATTATACACTTTAGTTTGATTTTTCTGCGTTTTTTTTTAAACATTTTCTAGCTAATATGCATTCATAAATCTCTGCTGCTATGTTACCTCTTTTCTCGATTAGGTTTTACGCTGCAGAGATGGTTTGCGGCCTCCAGTTCCTGCACGCCCACGGGATCGTTCATCGGTCAGTAAAGTATTGTTTTCTATAGGTCTCCTCTAGTTCTTTGTTAAGATCTATGCATATTGCATGGTAGTGTCCCTACTCCTCACAACCTTCTTACATTGACATAATGTACTCTCAACCTACTCATCCAGAGATCTGAAACCGGAGAATATTGTCCTGGACAGCGAGGGACATGTGCGCATCATCGATTTCGGACTTGCTGAGGAAGGGATGTTCGACGGTGGAACAACAAGCGACATGGCAGGAACATTTAGATACATGGCTCCTGAGGTGAGAACTAAGTATAACATTTACAGCCGTAATATGTATCATAACAATAATTAACTCTGGCATATTACAGCTAAGCTGTGTCTATACACTGATTGATAACACTATCTAGTGAGGGATTCCCAAACCATGTTACAGATGTACTTGTAGAAGGTGTAACTTGCAGTTCTTGATGATTACATATAATGCAGCCTCCTTCATCTGCAACTTCTCAACCTTATTATAGCCCTCTGCTGCCTTCTTTGTCACTCTCTCTTTGGTCTAGTGTCCTCCACCCATCCTGACATGGGTCTAGCTCACTCTTCTCCTGCTTTCGTTCTCATAGAAATATATTTATGAACAACAACAATTAACAGAGAATTGAAGATTGAAGATACCACATGATTTAGAGTTCTAATTTACAGTGTTTTATGATTATGCAATAATTATATTAATTCTTATATATTCTCTTTACCAGATCTTGCTAAAAAAACCTTATTCGACACCGGTTGATTGGTGGTCCTTTGGCATTATCCTGCACCAGTTGTCAACGGGCAGATATCCCTTTTTTAATGGATACCGGTTGCAGGAAGTCTTTAAATCAATAATTAAGGACAGGCCCAAATTCCCCAAGTGCATTGGTGGTGATGTCAAACACATCTTAAAAAAAGTGAGTATGAAAAGTATATAGTTAGAAGACCATTTAAACTGTATACCATCTATATTGTAAAAAGAGAAATCAGTAAGTTTTGGGCACCTTCTCAACTAAAATGTTGACACTCAAGTCAAGGGGTCAGTGTGGGCTCGCATTTGAAGTGCTCAGCTACACTCCCCTTCTTAACATATACAAAGAAGGAAGGGTATAAGCAAAGAGGGAGATGGTGATGGCTGGTTGGTGCAGGCGTCAGCAGCAGAGCGGGGCTTTGGTCCATGATGTCGACGCCCCCTTCTCTGCCTCTAGTGAGTGGTGTGTGTTTGGAGGGTGTGGCCTGTGATTTCTTGTTTGATATCACTCTGAACAGCCCATATAAAAGCCCCAGACTGCTCTAATGCTGGTGCTCGGTTATTGATCCATCCTGTTACTGACCAGTTGTCCCTTACTGTGCTTTTGACCTCTCCTCTGCCTGCTCCATACCCTGGTGACCTGGATTGTTTTGACCATGCTATTTTCCTATTTCCTATCATTGTGACCCGGACTGCCTATTGACCACTCCTTTGCCAGCCTCCTACCATTGCTACCCAGACTGCCTACTGACCACTCCTTTGCCAGCCTCCTACCATTGTGACCAGAACTGCCTATAAACTACTCCTTGTCTACCTCATATCATTGTGACCCGATTGCCTATTGACCTCTCCTTTGCCTGCCTCATACCTTTGTGACCTCGGATTGCCTTATTACTATGTTTTGTATGTTGCCTCACCTTGTGACCCTGGATTGTCTTGTGGACTACTCTGTATCTGCAGTGTGCCCCTGCGTACTCAGTTCTGTTCCTGACCATTCAGCGTGCACTACTGTTGATCTCCTGTGAGTACTACAGTCTGTTATCCTGTGTACTTGCCTGCATTATGAACACCTATCCATTGGACCCCCATATTGGGTCATTACAGGATGCTTTTTGTTTTGCTTCTCTTCTCCTATTTAAGGTGCCCAACCATTTGTGCTCTGTCCTCAGTTTCCTTCAAGCTTGCTGTCTATGCAATCCTGTTACAGTTAATTCCTGTGTGTCTTTTAGTGTCTGTCCTTTGGATTCTGTTATTATTTTAGGCATGTTTTAGAGTTAGGGACTTGCCAGTTGGTGGTGGTACCTCGATGTGGTGTCCCTGTATCCATGTTTGGTTGTATGTTCTCTTGTGTTCCTTCTATTTAGCCCTGGCCTCTCGTAGTTATATATGTCTGTGTGTGCTTTTAAGTTTTGTTATCATGTCCTTTGCCTGTGCCCTCTCTGTTGCTACGTTATTATTTTTAGCCCCATTGACCTGAATTGTTTATCCTTAATTTGGTATTTACTCTTCCCTGCTCATGTTTGCTTGCGTCCTGCTTCAGTCTCTCCTTGACCCTGTCTTAGTTTGGTTTCCGCTATCACTCACTGCTCTTCTCGCTTGTCCTGTCAGAGTTATTTTGTGCCTGCTTTAGTATGTCTGCCGGGTTTCTTTAGCTCCTAGTCTTAGCTTTACTGGATACAGAAGTTGATTCCACTGGGCCTTTGGTATGTGAAGGAACCTCTTGCTTGTCTATGGAAACAGATTAGAACCCTTAACTATGTGGATTGGGCTGCTTCAGTGCTGACATCAGCAGATCGCAGGTCCTGATATGTACAGCCAGAGGTGAGGGCTGTGTAGTGGCTATCTTGGACTAATTACCTAGATTGAGTTGATTGAGTTCTGGATGACAAGCTGACATGTCGCAAGTCTCTTCTGTTGTATTAAGATCCCCATCCTTCTTGATATGCTCTCTACTATAGGTAAACACCTTAGGGTGTAATGCACAGGCTTTATTTTCATAGCAGTTTGTATGCAACATATCGATATATTTGCAGGCACTATAATGCACCATTATACAGGAGTAATTTTCACATGGGTTTAATGCATTTGTTTACGCTGTATACATGTTTCTGTAGTATATTGTTTACGCTGCATACATGATTCTGCAGTATATTGTTTACGTTGTATACATGTTTCTGCAGTATACTCCAAATTCCAGTTTATTGATCCATCTCTTTTCCCACTACCTTTATTTTATTACACTCATTTAAACCATCTCCTCCCGCACTTTATTAATTTCTCTTTCTTTCTTTTCTCTTCGCCTCACCCTTTCTATTTCTTCTTCTCTTCTTTTCTTTTTTTTAAACTTTCTTATCACAACCTTTCCACATGGACGAGCTTTATGCCTGCAATTACAACTTTGCTGACGTTATTGCTGATAGTTGAACCGTACTCTGTTACCCATATTACACTGATTGGTGTAAAGTTTTTATTTCTTTATGTATTTATCATTGAAAAAATATTAATAAACAAAGTTTAAACAGAAAAAAAATGGCACAGGGCATCAATACCTTTCATCACTGGATTGGTTTAACTAATTGCAGATCCACACCTATTAGACAGGCATAAAACTTCATAGCCATTCCATATGTCATTAGGGTTCCTGTTTAAAACAGTTTTTAGTGTATTTAAATAGAAGAAATAATGTGGTTGTTCTTTTCAGCTTCTTAGGAAAGATCCAGACCACCGCCTTGGGGTGCAAGGGAACATCAGAGAGCACCCATTCTTTCAAGACATCAACTGGGTGGAATTGGAAGATGGAAAACTGGAACCTCCTTTTAAACCCAGTGTAGTAAGTACATGCTACAATATATGCTGCAAGATATTAAATAGCATTGTTTCTTTATTAGAATAATTAGTATCAGTGCTGAATTCATATATTCAAAAGCCCAATGGTATCATCCTCCTTTAGGGCTAGTACCTCATTATCCCAGGTTGCATCTCCAGGTACTTTGATCTATGCACATGTATTTTGCTGGTTCATGGAGCTGATAATCTACATCCCATCCCAAATCTCTCATGATCCTCTCTTTTTGGGAGCATTGTGGAGGATAATGGCCCTGAGTCCTCCAATGACAAATAATTATTGTAACGGGACGGCTACCCAAGGCGGTAGCACCTTCATCTGTTGTAGGAAATCATCTCCTTGGCCCTGATTAAAGTTCAGCATCCACCCAGCAAGTCTTTCTGGAACCTTGCTCTTTGTACCCAAATAGCAGACTGGACCACTAGCAGTTAGGTACAATAAGAATTTACAATACCGTATTTGCTCGATTATAAGACAAGGTTTTTTTCAGAGCAAAAGGTCAGATCATAAGACATGGATCCAGGTCCCCAGCAGAGCTGCAGGGGACTTGGATCCCCCTCTCTAGCATCAGGGGATGTCTGCGCAACGAGCGCAGACTCCCCTGCTTCCGCACGGCACGACCGCCGGGGCTTCTGTGAAGAAGCCGGGTCCTTCCGCTTTCGTCACAGAAGTCCCGGCGAGCGTGCCGGGCGGCAGCAGGGGAGGTCTGCGCTCATCGCGCAGACTTCCTCTGCTGCCCCACTAGCCACCAGGGTAAATCGGGCAGCAGGGGGTTGTCTGCACGATACGTGCAGACATCCTCCATGCTGCCCGACACGGCAGACTATTATGACAGACAGCTGTCCGTCATAAAAGTCTGCCGTGTCGGGCAGCATGGAGGATGTCTGCAAGTATCGTGTAGACATCCCCCGGCTGCCCCCACTAGCCACCAGGGATTGAAGTACAGGTAAGGGGGGGGGACAGAGAGACCGCTGGAGGGATGGAGGGGGGCAACAGAGAGACAGGGGGAGGGAGGGAGGGGGACAACATAGAGACGGAGGGAGGGAGGGGGGCAACAGAGAGACAGGGGAAGGGAGGGAGGGAGGGGGGCAACAGAGAGACAGGGGGAGGGAGGGAGGGGGCAGAGAGGAAGGGGGGGAGAGACAGAGGAAGGGGGGCAGAGAGAAACATGTGGGGGGAAGAGACAGGTGAGGGGTGAGTGGGGAGTGAGACAAAGCTGGGGGCAAGGGAAAGAGAGAGGCAGCATTGGCACATAAAAAGAAATAAACACAAGAAATGCATTTTTTTTATATAATATTTTATTAAAAAAGCAATTTACATGTGAATATATACAAGTTTAACTTTTTTCCTATAGGGTAGTCTTATATTCAGGCTTTTAGTATTTTTCCTAAAGGAATATCCAAAGTTTGGGGGGTCGTCTTATAATCAGGGTCGTCTTATAATCGAGCAAATACGGTATTTATTTGTCAAACAGCAAAGACTTATATGCACACAGATATGACATCAACTAGGGGAGAGGCACAGGGAACTAATTATAACATGTAAGCATATAACAATAACATAAAACAGGTAATTGAATACAGGACAACGTTACATAAAATAAACATGTCATCTTTAGATCCAGACCTCCAGACTACAAGGGACAATAGATGGTTCAGAGGATAGTAAACATTTAGTGATTGGATATACACATTTCAACACTAACATTTAATGACATGTCTTAACCTGGGGGAAATACAATGAATAGAGTAAAGGCTTGGTTCCAAGGTCCACATCCTGGCTGACATCCTGAGTGAGCTTGTGTTGAAGACCACCTGTATTGAAGCAGTGTGTCACTGATGGCCCCAAAGTCTGTACCCCCAAATATAGCATATCCAAAGAAAGGGTCCGTAGTCCACAGGGAGGTGTTTGGACATCAGGACCCTCCAAGAACCCCAGTCACGCAGACTGTCATGATTCACTTTGTGACAATTATAATGTATTATTGTATATCCAGTGCATTTCTTGGATAAGTGCTGGAAACTGGGCCCACTGGATGGAAAGAAAAAAATTGATATATTAGAGAGTGATCCAGAAGTTGTGGAGATGTACATGAAAGGCATTGGAAAGTGGTACGTGACATTATGTCCCCCTTATCCATTCAGTGACAAAGGCGGTGTCTGAAGGCCTGTTTGAGAGGTTCATTCCTCTCAAACTGCATAGTCCTTAACCAGCACCACTTTGGTTTGCTTACTCGAAGGCCTTGAAGTGTCTGTGGCCATTTTAGAGGTGCATTCATCTCAAACTGCATAGTCCTTAACCAGCACCAATTTGGTTTGATTACTCTTTGGAACTATTCATTTAATTTAATTTAGCAATGGGACAGTTTCTGATACAATTTGCCGTGAGAAAAACAAAACAGGCATAGCAACTGCGACCAGGCCTGCCACTCCAGGAGCCTGGGTGACCCCTGCTGCTGCCTCCTTAAAATCGACTAACTGCAGGTGACACTCATTGAGTTCGAACCCTACAAAACATGGAGTGTCAACTGGATGTGTGTGTATCCTTCCACCCTCAAATGATGACATTAGCATGCCACCTTGTGATCGCACACTAAGCACAGGAGGATGCCAGCATCATCAATCGGGATTGGATTAATGTGTGCTCATCCACTTTGACATTTGTCTTGCCTGAACAATCAGTCCCCTTCAGTTATGATGTCTCTTGGACTCTTTGCCAAAAAATATGTAAATTATATGTATTTGCCTAGCTGAAAGTGAACACAAGTTTTGCAAATACAAGTTTTACTGTAAAATGGATTTCATACACACTTTCTTTTTCATTTTGTTATTATATGAAATTTGTATTTGCTTCTTTGCTGAAATCAGTTAATGTTCTCTCTTTTTTAGCCACCAGATGATGATGTCATGGGGTGCCTTACAAAGCCTGCATCCTGGAAGAAAGACATAAAATGCAAAGAAAAGGACCACCAATTAATCCCGGACTTTTCCTTTCAAGACCCAAATTGGTGTCTTGAATTTCAATAATTTAAAAAATATATAAAAACATAAAAATATAGATAAGTAGATAACTAGGATAAGTAGTTGCATTACATGCATCACATTAGACTAGATCTTAATGGCAGTGTAAGATACTTTTAAAGGAAATACATACATAACTGAACTTTTTCTGGGCTTGGAGAGAGAGGGTAACATATTGCACACCACTTGGTAGCTAGGCATCTTATTCATTAAAGGATTACTAAAATAACGGATCATTCATTGAATGTCCTAACGGTTTGACAGCAATATCCTGTTTTTCTTCTTAAAGTGTTGATTTCTAGGTATTTGGTGAGGCTCAATATGTCTCCTTAACCCATTTTTTTGAGGACATCTCTTATCTTTCTCTCTTACGAGTTCTTTTCTCGGTTCCAGACCTATTGCATCTAATTTTAAGCATAATGCAATTTGGTCTTCTAAACCTTTAGAAAGGTCATGATAAGTCAACGCATCCTTGAACTATCATGATCTTTCTAAGACCACATCCTTGACCACAAAATCTCTTTTTCCTGGCTCTATATTCTTGCGATAACCAATTTAGTAGGTAAAAACATCTGGTTAAACAATTCTATTCTTTCTTTGCTTTTGTTTTCTAAATTTAGGAATAACATGGCAGTTGGTGGAATGCAAGGGAGACTTATTCCCAAGATTTCATTAATTACCTTAAAGACTTGTTTCCAACAGTTTTTTACCTTTTCACATTTCCACCATATGTGGTACATCTTGCCCTGGTTTTTTTCACAGCTCCAACAGACATTTTGTATGTTGTGTATCTTTTGTAACTTTTGAGGAACCATATACCACATATTTATGATCTTAAACTGTATTTCATGCAGTGTGTCACCTTTGTTGTGTTAATCCAGGCTTGCGCCCAAGTGTCATCCATAATAATCATTCTAATCCTTCTTGCCCAGCTGTCTCTGACTTTGGGAACTCCCTGTGCTTCAAGATCCTCCATCGCTTCCACACATTTATTCAGTATTCTATTTTTAGCTTTTATATCAAATAAAGAGTTCCATCTTGGACTATTACCATTAGATATCCATCCACAGTTATCTTTCAAGTAATGTTTCAGGCGTGTGTATGTACATTCATGCTTAGCCGCTATGCCATATTCGTCTACTAGTTGATTAAAGGATTTCGTATTGCTATCTTCTACTAGATCAAGAATCCTCCCAATTCCCCTTTCGGTCCATTCTCTAAGATCTATCTCCTGTATGTATGTAATTCTAATGCCTCTATGCTTCTATTGGGGCTATCTCCAGTAATTTTCTGGTGACAATAAATTTATTTTTGCATTTTGCCCAAAAACCCATAAGATGTTTTATTATATCAGTAGCCATTTTTTCCGCTACTTTTTTTTTCTTTTCTGCTGAAAAACACAAATGCTGAAGACAAACAACCGTCTTTTACTTTCAATCAATCCTTTTCTAGATTGCTAGTAATTCATTCTAGAAGTCTCCTGTACATTTTCCGCGTCATCTCTCTATATTGTCCTGCATTGCTATTTGTATACCTAGTTATTCAGTGGGCTGAGGCAAATCAGAGAAAAGATACAAAACCATCTTTTTATTTATTGTTTCTGAATAAGTTGTGACTTGAGGTATATTTGCATGGTATGTAAATCCATGATCCACTTCTCATCTCTATGGTATTTAGGGAGCGTTATCTTCTGGTTTGGATTCAGCTGTCTTTCTTGGCTAAGATCAGAGATCTCTATATTTATTTTCCTCTTAGGATCTTTTAAGGATGAATCTTGTGTTATTCCTCATTGGGCAAGTTAAGTGTACATAAGACTCTAGTGAATAAGATACCAAGCAGTGCTGTAGAATTACAGGCTGTTCAGTTGCCAAATACTAGCTTTTTAATGTGAAACCCCTCTTGAACTATGTTCGCTCTAAGCGATTGTTGAATGACAACTTCAGCACAGAAAAAGTTTAAAATGTTATCTATTTCCATATCCCATAAGGAAATCAGTAAAATAGTTAGAATTTTCCTAAATTAGAATTATTTGTTATAATATTAGGCTAACAACAGTATGGCCATATAATGTGACTAAATCCCCATTGTTTAACTTCAGTTAGATGTTTTAAACAGCAGTTTTTAAACCCATTGCTTGTGTTGTGTGGATATGCCCTGATTCCCATCTATATTGTGTATAATGACTACTTAAATCAGGCACCACAATAAAAGCGTCCCTCCACCACACACAGGTATCTCATTATAGGTGTCCAAAGAGGACTTTTAATAAAAGGAGAGTCTCAGACTGACTCAGGCCCCAGGTAAAAAGTAAGGTTAGGTTAGGTTAGGGCCTCGCCTAAAGTGGGGTACTTTGACGTAGTGGCGAGCTAAGCAGGATATGGCCATATAAATTGTTTTTTGAATTGTGGTTGTCAGTGAAGGTGATTAAGGCAAGCAATCATCTGTATCTTGTTGCCTAATTGACAAGTGACCCACAAATAATCTACCATTAATAATGATAAACTTCAACAACTTGACTAACTTTCCAGTTCAGTCTGTTTATTTCTGTAGATGACTTGCAGTTCACTTGTTTTAATTGTGGATTGGTACTCTCATGGTTTATTTATATTAAGAGACTCCTTCTTTAAATCACCTTGATAATACTCATATCCGTTGTTAAAATAAAACTTTTTGAAGTTTTGGATTTATACTATTTGATTTATAATATAATCTCTGATGTTTTAGGTTTATTGTTAGTTATCGTGGATAACAATGTTTTTAAAACAGGAAGGGGTTATGGTGGGTGAATGGTAAAGGTCAATGAATGCAAAGGAGTTACAAAGAAGTGTGCTACACTCTTTTGTTAAATTAAATAATTTGTTTCATTTGCCATGATAAGCAATGTGTGCAATAATAATAAACATTCACTTAAATTAGTCTATCAAAACAAAGAAATAAATAACATAACCCCTTCACGACAATGCCTTACATGGATGAGCTCCCAATGTAAGGGTTGCATTTAAAATAGAACATTCGCGGCATTTTCCCCCTGATTTGTGCTATTTTAATCCTTCCTGGAAGCTTCATGAATGAATGTTATCAAGGAAAGTCAAAAATATGGATTTTATTCCGAAAAACTGACAATGTTTCTACCCGATGGGTCTTTCTCAAGCCAACTTTAGAAAGATCCATCGGGTCGAAACGTTGCCAGTTTTTCAGAGTAAAATCCATTTCACCTCGACAGTGCTGAGCCTCCTATTTTTATTTATAATTTGGAGGACTGGTATAGATTCTCTCATGTGCACTGTACCATTCTGCTGCTGCCTTTACCACATTTATTGAGTGTCCTTTTTCAAAAAATACTATTTTTTTTTTTTTTTTCCCTACAGTTGTCCTTTAAAAACTGCATAGACCATAAAAGTCCAGCTACTGTTCCAACACCTAAGCCTCTGTTGGGGGAATTTGGGCAATATGTAGATTCAAGTTTATATGTCTTTGAAATTGGCAGGGTGAAAGGTAAGTAGCCAATTAGAGTGAAACACATCAATAAACAATTTTTGATAATCAAATTATAATGCTAATATATATTCATAAACTGAAAACTTTTCTGTAAGATTAATATTAGTATACTCGTTAAAATCAAACTTATTGAGAGGTTAAAAGGTAACTATTTGATTTATAATATAATCTCTGATGTATTAGGTACATTGTTACTTATAGTGGATGACAATAGTTGTATATATTTCACTGACTAGCAGCACTGTTATCTAGTGCCTGATGGAACTGCTGGTTGCTGATAACTTGCTCCTGAATGTGTAGAGTTATGCAGGGTTCGCACATTAAATCCACCACCCTATCACCATGGCCATCTCAAAGACAAGTCAAGCTCTTGAATGAAAGTGGCACTGTTATAAATATTATATGTACAGTAATTAATATGCCACACAGCAGTTTAAATGACAAGAGTATTAAACATATCCAGTCCCAGGGACACTCCTTAAATTATATGATATTGCACTAGTTGAGTGACTGTCACAACCCAATGTCATTGAGGAGCCTCGTGCTAGGCATGATGTGAGTTTTGATTGCATTCCATGATGCAAAGCTCAGGACTAAATTGTAACACAGACTGGGCTGGTTTGCACCACAGACTGAAACCGGCAAAGACAGGGCCAGGCAGTCACCTGAGGCTGGGCAGGTGCTGCTCACTGGGTGGATCCTCACACAGAATAGGTTGGTAGCTCTATATTTGATTTGGACACAAAGCTGTGTAGCACCCCACCCAGGGGGCCTTTGTGTGGACCCACCAATATTGGGGTACTTAGAAAACGGTGGTGGGCTAAGCACTTCAGCATAACACTGTATTAAATATGGTGGTTTAGAGTTATCCTCCCCCATTTCCTTGTTTCTATATTTATTTAAATAATCTGGAGTATCTGTCACATAAATGTCTGATAAAGGTCTTCATCTTATAACAAGTGCTGCCCAAATTTTACAAAGTCTATACAATCATAGAGAGCATTTCAGGTTTAATTAAACTAGTTTTTTTTTACCTTTGTTTTACCTTAAACCTTTTCTGTCTAACAAGTACATTTCTTACATAATAGGAGACCATGAGAAGAGATGGAAGCACCAAAGGTTCTTTCTAGCGGTTCCAAGAGGAGGCATGCTGTTAAATTAAGTCACATCCATAGCCCCCAGCAGACAAATTCCATTTGTATGCCGTAGGGGCACCATAGACCGCGTCTACAGTGCACACCTACAAATAAATCTTTTCTATTATGTTGTGAAATAAAAGGTTGAAAAAACTGAAAAGAAGTGATTATTGTATACAATATTGAAGATATATCCATAGATAATATTAAGCCACTCTACTTAAAGTTATTAAAGACAGCAGTCATTACCGTGTTTGTTGACAGATATTGTGTAATGAACTGAAAGTATTTAAAGTATATGTACACCATTCTGTCATCTGCATTATACACTAATCAAATTATTTTGGATTATACCCCTTGGCGACACAGGACGGACTAGGTCCGTAATGTGTGCCGAGGCGGTATTGACACAGGACGGACCTAGTAGCAGAGTTTTTCCGCTTTCAGTGCTCAAACGGCATTGTAACGATGCTTCCGTGTGGAAGCATCATACAATACTAAAAAAAATGCCTGTCGGCATTTCAATCGCTCCGGAGAGCGATAGAAATGCCTGTTTTAAAGTGCCTTTAAAACGCGGGCATTTCAAAAACGAGCATAGGAAGCAAATTTTTCGCTTCCTATGCTCAGAACGTGTTTCTGATTGTCTCGCAAGTCGAGGCAATCAGTAACACAAAAAAAAAAATGCACGATCTTGGTCACTAAGTGACCAAGATGGCGCTGCCCTTCTAAGGGCAAGAGCACAGGAGGCAATCAGTGACTGCCAGGCACACTGACATGCAGTGGGAATGCTCTGCTGAGCATCCCCACTGACTGGTCAGATCAATATTAACCCTATATTGATCTGACCAGTTATGATCTGCCTCCCTCTCATCACATTTTTTTTAGTGAGGGAGAGAGACAGATCAAAGTTATAAAAGTAAGTAAAAGTAAAAAAAAAACAATAAATACACAACACACGAATAATAAAACATAAAAAAAAAAATTATTAAAGCAATTCCCTGCGTTTAACCCCTTCCCTGCCACTGATCTTGCGTCAGCAGTGATCGTGCACATCAGCGCATTTATTTTTGCTGTTTGTGCATTTTTTAGGGGTTAATTTTTTTTGTACTGTCATTTATTACAGTACTACAAAGGCTCTTCTAAGAGTTATTAACCCCTTCTTTGCCGTCGATCACTGCTTACGCAATGATATTGACGCCAAAGCAATTTTTATCTGTCTACATATTTTATTTTATTTTTTACACATGTAAAGTAAAAATATTTGAGTTTTTTTTTAAAAGCTGCCTGAGCGCATAGTGATCAGTAACAGCGAATTAGTGGCAAAGGCAGTTTGGTGATTTCTCAATTAAGCTCACCATTCGCCCTGGTCAGATCAAAATTGGTCGGATCAATATTCACAAATATTGATCTGCCTCCCTCTCCTCACTTACATTTTTGTGACAGAAAGAGACAGATCAGTATTAGTGATATAAAATAACATTATAAAATTGGCAGGTTTTATGAAAGTCTTTCACTGTGTATTAACCCCTTCCCTTCCATTCATCACTGTATAAGCAGTAATCTTGCACAGCAACAGTATGTTTTGCTGGCTGCACTGTTTTATGGATTAATTTCTTTGTACTGTAATGTATTACAGTACTAGATAGGCTCTTCTAAGAGCTATTAACCCCTTCTTTGCTCGAGATCACTGCTTACGCACTGATTCTGAGGCCGCGGACTCAGGGTTCGATTTTGACCCTGTTCAGCTTTCTGATACATCATCTAGCGATGTATTACATTGGCTCACTTCAAATAAATATCCCATATAGGACACGGACGAAGGTTGACTACATGTCAAAATTCCAAGTTGGAATTTTGAGATGCGCATCTCACAAATGTTGCCTTCTAGCCAAAAAACAAACCAACAAACCTATGCATTGGTGGTATCCCTGTACTCGGGAGATGTTGCTGAACACATATTGGGTTGTTGTTTAACAATGACATATACCAGAATCTGTGAATTCATGCCTGAAGTAAAATGTATGTGGAAAAAAAACTCCCAAAAAAGTACTACCACAAACTTTTACAAAGGCTGGTGGTAGAATGAGTACCTATACAGTATTAAAATACCACAATTTTAAATACCCTAGGATGTCTAGTTTTCCAAAATATATGGTTTTATGGGGTAAAATACTTTGACAGTCTTCAAAAGTGGCCCAAATGGAACATGGGCGCAGGCTGACTACATTTCAAAATTCCAAGTTGGAAATGCACCCCCCCTAAATGTGGCCTTTTAGCTCCCAAACAACCCAACAAACCTATGCATGGGTGGTATCCCTGTACTCAGAAGATGTTTCTGAACACATATTGGGGTGTTGTTTTGCACTGACACATAACAGGATCTGTGAATTCATGCTCGAAGTACAATGTATGTGGAAACAAAACACTAAAACATTACTAACCTAAAATTTGACAAAGGCTGGTGGTAGAATTAGTGCATGGAAAGTGTTAAAATACTATCATTTGAAATACCCTAGGGTGTCTAGTTTGCTAAAATGTATGGTTTTGTGGGGTAAAATACACATTCTGTCTTCACAAATGTCCCAAATGGAACATGGGTGCAGGTTTTCTAGATATCAGAATTCCAAGTTGAAAAACCAAAAAGCGCACCTCTCAAATGTGGCCTTTTAACCCACAAATAATCTAACTAACCTACACATGGGTGGTAACCCTGTACTCAGGAGATGTTGCTGAACACATATTAAGGTGTTGTTTGGCACTGACACATAATAGGATCTGTGAATTCATGCCCGAAGTACAATGAATGTGAAAAAAAATTACTATCCATAACATTGACATAGGCTGGTGGTAGAATTAGTGCATGGAAAGTGTTAAAATACTACCATTTGAAATACCCTAGGGTGTCTAGTTTTCAAAAATATATGGTTTTGTGGGGTAGAATACACTTTTTGGCTTCAAAAATGTCCCAAATTGGACATGGGCGAAGGTTTTCTGCACGTCAGAATTCCAAGTTGGAAAACCAAAAAGCGCACCTCTCAAATGTGGCCTTTTAACCCCCAAATAACCTAACCAACCAATACATGAGTGGTATCCCTGTACTCAGGAGATGTTGCTGAACACATATTGAGGTGTTGTTTGGCACTGACATATAACAGGATCTGTGAATTCATGCCCAAAGTACAATGTATGTGAAAAAAAATTACTACCCAAAACATTGACATAGGCTGGTAGTATAATTAGTGCATGGAAAGTGTTAAAATACTACCACTACTACTTCAAAAATGTCCCAAATTGGACAATGGCACAAGTTTTCTGTATGTCAGAATTCCAAGTTGGAAAACCAAAATGTGCACCCCCTAAATGTGGCCTTTTAGCCCCAAAACAAACAAACAAACCTATGCATGGGTGGTATCCCTGTACTCAGGAGATGTTGCTGAACACATATTGAGGTGTTATTTGGAAATACACCTTCACATTTTAAGGTAATGTTTACCTAAATTGCAATCTATGTGAAAAATTTTAAAAAAAGATTTTTTACTGCAAACTTTGGCAAAGATTGGTGGTAAAATGGCTACATGAAATGTGTCAAAATACCCCAAGTTAAATGCCCTGAGTGGTCTAGTTTTCAAAAATATGTACATGTTGGGGGTCATTTATGGATTTAGTACAGAAATCAGTGTTACAATGTCACTATCGCTGATTTTGAAAAAAAGGATTTTAAAATAGCTTTGCACTACTTATAGTTCTGGCCCTGTAACATGAATAAAAAAGCACAAAAACATAAAACATGGGCTATTTCTGAACTCAGGACTTATATTAGAAACTATATAGTAGTGTTTTTTTGTTGTCTCTTGTACATGAGTATACGATTTTTCAAATAAAGGTAATAAAAAAAATTGAAAATTGTTTTGCCATATTTTATTATTTTTTTTACATCAAATTATATGCTATTATCAAAATAATGGTATCAAAAGAAAGCCCTTCTTATAACGATAAAAACAATATATTGTTTGTGCGGGTACACTAAATGAGACAGAAATAAATTACAGCAAAACACAAACACCTCAGAAATGTTAAAACAGCCCATGTCACCAAGCGTCAGACAAGCCAAAAAAGTCATGTCACTAAGGGGTTAAATACTTTAAAGCTGTTGTTATTTCGTCCCAGCTTTCAACCAAATTCTAGTGATCTTAGTGGAAAGAACATAAAATACAAATTGCAAACCTCATATATGTGAGTAAATGAAGAGATATATAAATATTGACATGTTAGTACATACATGTGTTTATATAACTATGTACTTTAATGTACAAGCCAAAAAAGTCATGTCACTAAGGGGATACACTAAAGCACACCATCACCATAACATACGCATGTAAATAAATGCAGGTACAAATAATACACAAGGATATGATATAAGTCACCTTACAGTTTCTGAAAACTTTGTGTCGCCTGTAATGTTACTAGAGAAATCTTTGCAAGGGGCGCATATACTCACACACCTTAGTATCAGAGCATTTAATCCCTTGCTGACATTGGACTGACTAGGTCCGCCCTGTCTGGCAAAGCGTTGCCGACATTGGCTGACCTAGTCCATCCTGCGGTTAAATGAGCAGTGTCTGCTATCACAGACCACAACAGAGTGATTCACAGGCACCATATTGGTGCTGCTGCCCTCTTGTGGGTAAAGCGTCGGAAGTGAAAATAAATTCACTTCCGTCTCTCTGATGTTGTTGCTAGACATCCCCTAGAGCCAGTCAGCAGCATTGCAATGTAAAAAAGCTAAAAATCTAGGGTTAGTGTTAGAATAATGTTTAGAGTGACAATTAAATTAGGGTTAGCATATTGGTTAGGATTAGTGTTGAGCGAACCCGAACCGCAAAGTTCGGGTTCATACGAACACTATGATTTTTGGACCCCGGAACCGAACACGGACATACCACTGTATGTCTGGGTTGGAGTTCAGGGTTCGGCGATTAATAGCTGTCCAGTCACTAGTAAAATACCCCCCCCCGCCCTTGTCCCCACCCATTGCCGTCGGGTGGGGACCCTAAAAAGAATGAGGGGGGGACCTAGTGTCACCCCCCGGTCCCCATCAATGGACGGCGGGTGGGGAACCTAATAAGAATGGGGGGACCTAGTGTTCCCCCCCGGTCCCCACCAATGGCCAGCAGGTGGAGACCCTAATAAGAATGAGGGTGGGGACCTAGTGTGCCGGCATGTGGGGACCCTATATAGAATGAGGGCCCAGCACTATGCCGAACACTATGCCTGTGGGTGGGGACCCTAAAAAGAATGAGGGGGGGACCTAGTGTCACCCCCCGGTCCCCACCCATGGCAGGCAGGCGGGGACCCTAATAAGAATGAGGGGTGGGACCTAGTGTGCCGGCAGGTGGGGACCCTATAAATAATGAGGGGTTGGACCTAGTGTGTGTCCCCCGGTCCCCAACCATGGCCGGCGGGTGGGGACCCTATAAAGAATGAGGGGGGGACCTAGTGTGCCGGCATGTGGGGACCCTATATAGAATGAGGGCCTAGCACTATGACGAACACTATGCCTGTGGGTGGGGACCCTAAAAAGAATGAGGGGGGGACCTAGTGTTACCCCCCGGTCCCCACCCATGGCAGGCAGGCGGGGACCCTAATAAGAATGAGGGGGGGGACCTAGTGTGCCAGCAGGTGGGGACCCTATAAATAATGAGGGGTTGGACCTAGTGTGTCCCCCCCGGTCCCCAACCATGGCCGGCGGGTGGGGACCCTATAAAGAATGAGGGGGGGGACCTAGTGTCCCCCCGGTCCCCACCCATGGCCAGCGGGTGGGGACCCTTAAAATAATGAGGGGGGACCCAGTGTCCCCCCCGGTCCCCACCCATGGCATGTGGGTGGGGACCCTAATAAGAATGAGGGGGGACCTAGTGTCCGCCCCGGTCCCCACACATGAACGGCAGGTGGGGATCACAAATAAAGTGACTAGGGGTGCCCAGCCCCTAGTCACTTACCCCCACGAATAAAAAAATTCCTATCTACCCCCTCACCCTAATAATAGTGAAGGGGTGGGCAATAAGCTAACCTGTAAAAAAAAAACTATTTTATACTTACCATTTGAGGTCTTCTTTCTTCATTCTTCTTTTTTCTTTCTTCAGCCCCAAAAAAGGCCAAATAAAAAACCATAAGACGCCAAAAGTTTGTGTCCCCATTGACTTCCATGGGCTTCGGGTTCGGGGTCAAGTTCGGGGTCAAGTTCGAGCACGGACCCGGAAATTTTTTCTAAGTTCGGCCGAACCTGCCGAACCTGAACATCCAGGTGTTCGCTCAACTCTAGTTAGGAATAAAATTAAATACAAATTGGAATAAATTAAGGGATAGCATAACCGTTAGAGTTAGGGTTCAATTTAGGGTCAGGGTTAAATTTAGGATTCAGGTTGGGGTCAAAAGTGTACAGTATGTGAAAACCCCTACAATTATTGGTTATTGCCCTATAACTCACAAAAAAACTGAAGAAAAACATTTAAAAACTATTTAGACGGGGCCTTTTTAATTGATTGTATTGGTGTAATAATTTTTTAGCTCAAAGTTAGAAAACGTTGGTTTTTTTTCATCATAATTTATGATTTTTGTGTAGTAAATTATAAGATATGATGAGTATAATGGTATCTAACGAAAGCCCTTCTTACGTGAGCGAAAAAGGGGGTGGGTGCACCAATTCTCAAGAACAGACAGCACTAAAATAGTCCGTCCTGTAGGATAGTACCGACTCGGGAGGGCAACTACATTTTTTGCTTGCTTACACAGAGGCATTGGGGGGAGGGATGGAGCATTCCGTACCTTTCAAAAAATAAAATGCTGTTCCCGATCGCGCGCCATATTCAGTAGTCGGCAGGTCAGGGGTAACGTGACCTTTTCAGCTCCTAGACTGCTAAGACGTGCGGGAGCGCCAGTGAGAGTCAGCAGCATGACAGACAATGTGCCAATACATGGTAAGGTATTTATACAGCCATACTATAAGGTAGGAAATGGGGTTAGTTGTCTAAATGTCTAAATGTGTACAAAATCTGCACCTATATAATTTAATTTAATTGATTCACGAAGACGCTTTAGTCATTTTAATTCACATACAGAGCTTTCTACAAGATAGCAGTCTCCCTTACACAATACCATTACATATTATATAAGTGCTGCTTTGATTTTAGCTCTTGATGATTATTGTTTATATATTAACTCCATGGATACCATCTTGAAAGATGTAACTTAAAACCTCAGCTGTGTTTGGATTCCCTTGGCTTGAACCGGCTCAGGTAGCAATTTTTAATGGCCAAACTATGGCTCCTGGATGATGACCCTTTTTGGATTGTTTTTTTCCCTCACCTTGCTGTATTTATGTGACATTTGATTAAATCACCCGATTACCAGTGGTGTATCTTGGTTTTGTGCTGCTAGGCAGACAAATTTTGGGCACCCCCCCTACCCACGATGTACACCCACGACATGACCCATAACCCACATTGCACACCATGGACATGCCCCATCACCCCATTTACAAGCCTCTATCACCTCATTACATACACATTGCCAATATTATTTGCCCATAATATTCCCCAGCTAATTTGCCCAATAATATGCCAGTATCATTTGCCATTAATATGTCCCAGCCAATGTGCCCAATAATATGCAAGTATTATTTGCCATTAATAAGTCACAGCCAATTTCCCCAATAATATGCCTTTATTTGCCATTTAATCAGCCCCTACCAAGTTGCGTAACATTATGCCAGTATAATTTGCCATTAATATTCCCAGCCAATTTGTCCAATAATATGCCAGTGTTATTCTGCCAATTACCGGTAGTATGCCCCAGCCAATTTGCCCATTATTAAGCCAGTATTATTTGCCATTTAATATGCCCCTGCCAATTTGCCCAATAATATGTTAGTGTTATTTGCCATTAATAAGCCCCAGCCAATTTGCCCAATAATATGCCAGTGTTATTTGCCATTTAATATGCCCCTGCTAATTTGCCCAATAATATGCCAGTTTTTTTTGCCATGTTATATCCCGCAGCATATTTGCCTAATAATATGCCAGTGTTATTTGTCATTTAATGTGCCCCTGCCAATTTGCCCAATAATATGCCAGTGTTATTTGCCATTTAATGTGCCCCTGCCAATTTGCTCAATAATATGCCAGTGTTATTTGCCATTTAATGTGCCCCTGCTAATTTGCCCAATTATATGCCAGCGTTATTTGCCATTTAATATGCCCTGCCAATTTGCCCAATTTTATGCCAGTGTTATTTGCCATTTAATATGCCCAGTCAATTTGCCCAATTATATGCCAGTGTTATTTGTCATTTAATATGCCCAGCCAATTTGCCCAATTTTTTTTTTTTTTTGTTTTTGTTTTTTATTACATACAATAAATACATACAAATTCAAAATCACAGTACAGGAACATCACATTAGGCACTTTGATAGTATTACTAATTTCATCCCACTCTTTTTATATATTTTACACAGTCTGTCAACCGATTCTAGGAAGGTCGTTAAATATTGGTTGATTATCTGACTATTGATTTTATTATAAATATCTATGTCAAGAAGAGGGGAGGACGGGGAACAGAAGTAAAGCTTAAGGAGTTCCTGCCAGTCTCACTTACATCCAACCAAAAGACGTAGTCTATCTCACCATACCTACTAATACACACTTACTATCATCTATCATTCAAAGCTCGTTGTCCTCGCTATCTCGGTGGCCCGGGGTCTGACCATGGGTCTTGGGGAGAAGGGGCGGGAAGGTCCCATGAGGGGGAGAAAGACTAATCAAGATAACCATTCTTTTGCCCAATTTTATGCCAGTGTTATTTGCCATTTAATATCCCCCTGGCAATTTGCCCAATTATATGCCAGTGTTATTTGCCATTTAATATGCCCAGCCAATTTGCCCAATTATATGCCAGTGTTATTTGCCATTTAATGTGCCCAGCCAATTTGCCCAATTTTATGCCAGTGTTATTTGCCATTTAATGTGCCCAGCCAATTTGCCCAATTATATGCCAGTGTTATTTGCCATTTATTAAGCCCCAGCTAATTTGCCCAATACATTTCCCCCCATCTCCCCAGCACTTACCTTTTTCCCTGGTGGCTAGTGGCAGGCAGCATGGTCCCTCCATGCTGCCTGTTCGGCTCCCAGGCGATCGTGCCGACAAGTCACGTGACCCGACGCGCGTATGACGTCAGCGCGCCGGTCACGTGACTGTCGGTACTTCCGTGTCACACTTCAGGGGGAGCCGAACAGGCAGCACAGAGGTTTCTCTGTGCTGCCTGTTCGGCTCCCCGTGCAGCCTGGCAGGCAGAGCGATGGTGAGGGGGGATCTTCCGATCCCCTCTCAACTCCGTCTCTGCCTGCAAGCGCGGTCTATTTTTTTTTTTTTCAGTGCCCCCCAAAATTTGCCGCCCTAGGCATCCGCCTAGGATGCCTCGCGGTAAATACAGCACTGCCGATTACTAAGCACTATCCGTGAGTGCCAGTTCTCTGCTTCCTCTATATTGCTTGAGCAATTTTTAATGGTCAAAATATGTCTCCTAAGAGTTTTTGTGTGATCCTATCTGACTAATAAAATCCTCCCCCCAAATCTTTGCATCAGCCATTGTATACAAGTAATATGCAGGTAAGAGAACATACAAAATACACATTAGTGCAATACATAGATCAAATAAGGTGCTATTACTATTGGTGATTAATTACTCTCACAAGCACAGTAGATATTTGCAACCAAATAGAAGCCAAAAATGTGTGGATCATTCCAGTAATTATTTAATAGCTGTATAAGATAAGCAGCACTGACATGGATAAATAAATGTCCACAATTAATATTAATATTTAGAAGACAACGATATTTTATATTATATGTCTATGTCTTCCATCACTGGTAGGAACTTTCTGGATGGTTACCTGTGTTTTTCAGTATATGTGACAGCTTAATGCATAGCCTTACAGAACACAAAGAAACTTTACAATGCCACTTTCTGCAGAATTCAACTCCCAGCAAGCTCAGTTCCAGCTTAGCAGGTGTAGAGTGCCCCACCTGTACATATAATGGTGTGGAATGCCGTATAATAACACTACAATGCCTAAAAATCTTTTTGTGTAAGGCACATTGCACTTTCTGTAAAAAAAATTATGTGAGACAGTATAACTGAGCATGCTTTTATTTAATATGATTTATATAATGTTTTGTGATGGATTCCTTAGGGACGATTATGTCTGGTACTGACTGAGCATAGAGGTGAATTGTAGTATTTTTTATTTGCCTGAATATTTACAAAAAAATAATTATTTAAGTAAACTTTATCCCAGCATATTGCACTGACTTAATCTATCATGAATAATGCAAATAATGAGCATTATTCCTGAGACATACAATGATATTATTATTATTCATTATTACATAGGGCAGCCACATACATTTTTATTATCATAATCGTTATTATATATTGATAAAAATTCTGCATATTTCAATATTTAAGTCAATGAAGGCGGTAGCATGGCTGGTATTTTTTTTTTTTTTTTGTTGTATAAAAGGTGGAAACCCTACTCACAGCTGGTCTGGATAATGGCCCGCACTGTTAAGGTCCCCTCTGCTGATATCATAAGGTCAGAAGTGTAAAGGTCCCCTCTGCTGATGTCATTAGGTTAGTAGTGTTAAGGTCCCCTCTGCTGATATCATAAGGTCAGCAGTGTTAAGGTCCCTTCTGCTGATATTATAAGGTCAGCAGTGTTAAGGCCCCCTCTGCTGATATCATAAGGTCAGCAGTGGTAAGGTCCTCTCTGCTGATATCATAAGATCAGAAGTGTAAAGAACCCCTCTGCTGATGTCATTAGGTTAGTAGTGTTACGGTTCCCTCTGCTGATATCATAAGGTCAGCAGTGTTAAGGTCCCCTCTGCTGAAATCATAAGGTCAGCAGTGTTAAGGTCCCCTCTGCTGATTTCATAAGGTTAGTAATGTTAAGGTCCCCTCTGCTGATGCCATAAGGATGCCAGGTCTGCAAGTTGACCAGGAAATTAGGCCTGACCCCCGTTCATGGGCATCCACCGGGAGGGGAAAGGGGAGCACTTGCAAACCCCCACCCCCGAAAATTGGACCAGCAGCAAGGAAGGGAGTAGAAGTAGAAGAATGCAGCGAAAAACTTTTATTTAAGTCTATACTGCCTCAATACAATGTCAGAATGGTCTGGTCTTCTCTTTAAGTGCCGTTTTTACCACTGAACAACGGGGGTAGCTACCTTGAATGCACACACTCCAGGGTCCACTGAATCTGCTACTTGAGCCCTATTTTTCTGAATACTTTTTTTATACCCTTTTTATGCCAAACCAACCAGAATGGGCAGAATTCTAAAATTAAAATGGAGTTCATTCTCCAGCTGTTGAGACTGCATTTGAGACTGCATTTACCATGAATCTCAGCTAGTATTTGAAGTATCATGGGAAAGAGAGCAATCAACAACCAGAGTGCCAAAGGTTAGGTATTATATGATTATGGATTGATAGTGCATCTGTTGTGGAATGCACATGTTATGGTTCTCAGCAATCCATTTGGTTGGCTGAATATCATGAGAAACCTGTAATGCCAAAAGTTTCTATCACTGCTGCATTTTTATTTACTCTAAATGCCCTTTTTGTAATACTTCCCAATAGGAAAAGGGCCGGTGCAAGGATTTTCGTCTATACAGGCGAAGGTGCATTTTGGTGCCCCCTTCTTCTGACCTGCAACACCTCCATCACCACCAACCCCCCATACATTTTACAAATACAAAAGTATAATGTATAGTGTGGAAAATAAATACATCTAAATATTCAACTGGTATGCTCTAAATATGTCACACATTGACACCATAAGACACTTTGAAACCCTTGAACACAAAGACACCCTTGAAGTCACACACAGAGACACACTTACCCCTTAAACACACACCCTTACACAGACACAGTGACACACTTACACACATACACACCCTTACACAGACACAGTGACACACTTACCACACACACACCCTTACACAGACACAGTGACACACTAACACACACACCCTTACGCAGACAAAGTGACACACTTACACACACACCCTTACACAGACACAGTGACACACTTACACACACACACATCCTTACACTGACACAGTGACACACTTACCACACACACACCCTTACACAGACACAGTGACACACTAACACACACACCCACCTTTACGCAGACACAGTGATACACTTACACACACACACCCTTACACAGACACAGTGACACACTTACACACGCACCCTTACACAGACAGTGACACACTTACACACACACCCTTACAAGGTACATTGACACACTTACACACACTCCCTTACACAGAAAGTGACACACTTACACACACCCTTAGCACTTACACACACAGTAACACCAATACACTCATAACCTGAAACACACTATTTTGCTCCTCTAAATTCCAGTATTTAGCCATTAAATATGCCAATATTTTGCCCCTCAATATGCCATTTAATATGCCAGGATTTTGTCCCTCAATATGCCATTTAAAATGCCAGGATTTTGCCCCTCAATATGCCATTTAAAATGCCAGTATGTTGCCCCTCAATGTGCCAGGATTTTGCCCTCAATATGACATTTAATATGCCAGGATTTTGCCCCTCAATATGCCAGGATTTTGCCCCTCCAATATGCCATTTAATATGCCAGGATTTTGACCCTCAATATGCCAGGATTTCGACCCTCAATATGCCAGGATTTTGCCTCTCCAATATGCCATTTAATATGCCAGGATTTTGACCCTCAATATGCCAGGATTTCGACCCTCAATATGCCAGGATTTTGCCTCTCCAATATGCCATTTAATATGCCAGGATTTTGCCTCTCAATATGCCAGGATTTTCCCCCTCCAATATGTTATTTAATATTTGGATTTTTTTCGCCCCCCCCCCCCTCCCCCTTGTGGCGCCATAAGGCTGCCGCCTGTGCTGCCTTACAGTAGCACCAGCCTGCAGAGCTGCACTACATTATTAACATTTGTTGACTCCAACTCCCATGATAATAAACTAAATTGCTAATTGCTAACTGTAGAAGGAGCTGTGCGTGGGGGAGGGGCAGGGGGTGTTTGAAATTACAGTAAGTCTACAAATATTAACTGTTATTGTTGACTGCATCTACAATTATATTCAATCAGCCCTATTACTAGCTTCATTTTATTGGATTTGTAGTTACAAACTGGGAAAGTTACACTACACACTAACTTTTTTTGTTGTTGACCGCAGCTCCCATGATATACAGCCAGCCCATTACTGGATGAATACCAAAGGAATTGTAGAGTGGGGCAATAGTGGTTAATTTTTATCACCCCAGGTATTGTAAACTTCCCATAATGCTCAGGTATATGCTGGTCTGTTAGCGACTACTACCATGGTTATATAATTTCCCTAATAATGGGTAACATTTGCCTCCCACCAAGCAACCCCTCTCCTGAGCAAACAAAGGTAAACAATGGGGAGGAGTTAGGAGGTATTGGGGATACTGGTGAGGATATTTTGCGCTAATAGTGTGAAATGCGATGAGCTGTCAAGAGATCTGCCTCCTCACGATATCAGTTTGACTGTTATTGATTCCATGTCTTTGTCTCAACACTCTTCATCAATAAATTTACACACGCCGTCAGTCCATTCCTGCTTTGATATTTTCCCGCTGCCATCTGTTTTTTTTTTTTTTACAGCACAGCTCTAGTGTCTAATGTGACGTGTGTTTGTGGGACTGGCTGTGTATGCGAGGTGTGTGTGTGTATGTAACTGGCTGTGTATGTGAGGTGTGTGTGTATGTTAGGTGTATGTATGTATGTGTGTCTATGTGACTGTCTGTGTATGTGAGGTGTGTGTGTTTGTGGCTGGCTGGCTGTGTGTGTGTGTGTGTGTGTATGTGACTGGCTGTGTATGAGATGTGTGTGTGTTTGTGGCTGGTTGTGTTTGTGAGGTGTGTGTGTTTGTTACTGGCTGTGTATGTGAGGTGTGTGAGTATATGTGTGTGTATCTATCTTTCAGGGGATAAGAACTTGCCATATTTGGCAACTCTTGATTCTCCAGACTATAACCATGACCCAATAAGTAAATTGAATACACCCTCCAAGAAAAGAGACAACAACAACAAGGATTGAATGTTTTAATAGCTTTTATTGTATTTTACTGGGTTCTGAAGGCACATGATCCAGAGGAAGGCGAAAAAACGTGCGTAGCAAGTAATAAAATTCCTTCCTGATCCTGAAAACCAGCAATCGACTGTATAACCCTGGATAGGCCTATTGACCTTGGATGATAATGGATTTATTTGACACTTTAAAGACCAAGCCAAATGATCCAGATGAAGAAAAAAACTAATCTGAGTAACAGGAAAAAAATTCCTTCCTTATCCTGAAAACCAGCATTTGGCTTTTTAATCTTGGATCGGGGCTACATAAGACTTCATAGCCCAGCCCAGAAACTAAGTATAAATAAAAGTTACTTACTGTGCCAATTTTGCCATATGTTTTTTTGGCCATGAGATCATCCTGGTTCCTCCTGGCTCCTGATGTGTCCACAGACTAACATAATAGTACAAGCCTATACTATATATACACTGAAGCTCTTGTGAGGCATTGCCCAGCTCCTTAACAAACAATGGTGGTTGTGGTCAAAATACTGCCCATATAAGGAAAAGGGCAGGACTGGGCTAACATTGCAGCAAATGGATATTGATATTATTGCAGCTGTATGTTTCAAGATGTCTTTAAATTAAAGTCCAATGCCTAGATTGGAGTGCAAAAAATATAACAAAATATTTTCAAATAACATTAATATTAATTGTACTTTATGTACATATATGAAACAATGCTTAAATCAAGCAGTAAGTATTTTTTTTCTGTGGCTGTGTTTGTGAGGTGTATGTATTTGACTAGCTGTGTGTGTGTGTGCGTGTGTGTATGTATGTGACTGACTGTGTATGTGAGGTGTGTGTGCGAATGTGTTTATGGGTCCGGCTGTGTATGTGAGGTGTCTGTGTGCATGTGATAGGCTGTGTATGAGATGTGTGTGTGCATGTGATACGCTGTGCATGAGAGATGTGTGAGTGTATGTGAGGTGTGTGTGTGTATGTGACTGGCTGTGTATGTGAGGATTGTGTATGTGGCTGGCTGTGTTTGTAAGGTGTGTGTGTATATGTGACTGGCTGTATATGTGAGGTGCATGTGTGTGTATTTGACTGGCTATGTATGTGAGGTGTGTATGTATGTGACTGGCTTTGTATGTGAGGTGTGTGTGTGCGTATGTGACTGGCTGTGTATGCGAGGCCCTTAGCAACTCCTAAAAATTCTTATATTTCCATCGGTGGTTACTTTCCTGAGCGACCTATTCGCCAGTAAAAGGGAGCGCTGCCTGTAGACTGGCAAGAGCAATGAAAGTGATTTCTTTCACTTACGATGCTCTAGGGATACCCACTAGGGGATTACGTGTAACGAAAAAAAATGTGGAAGTTGTCTGCGTGCATGTTTAGAAATCAGTAACGGCTGATCAGCGGCAAAGGCAATTTGGTGATAGCTCAGGAGAGCATCGCCTCTTGTTTGGTCAGATCAATATTTGTAAATATTGATCTGACCCGTGTAGATCTGCCTCCCTCTGCTCAATTGAGTTTTAATGAGTGAGAGATAGATCTGTATAATGTAAATTTTAAATTGTAATAAATTAAATAAAATGTAATAAAATTGTGAGACCCAAGGGCTTTTATAAAAGCCATACCTTATGTATAGTGTACCCTGTGTATTAACCCCTTGCCTACCACTGATCACTACACAGCAGCACATTTTTTCTTCTCTGTGCTTTTGTAGGGGTTCATTTTTTGGTACTGTAATAAATTACAGTACTACAAATGTGCTTATATGAGCTATTAACCCCTTCCTTGCTCTACATATCAAAATTCCAAGTTGGAAAAATCAAAAAGCGCACTTCTCAAAAGTGGCTGGTGGTAGAATTAGTGCATGGAAAGTGTTAAAATACCACCATTTGAAATACCCTAGGGTGTCTACTTTAAAAAAATATATAGTTTGATGGGGTAAAATACACTGTCCGGCTTCAAATATCTCCAAAAAGTGCACCTCTCAAATGTGGCCTTATAACCTCAAATCAAGCTGACAAAGCATATTGAGGGGCAAAATCCTGACATATTTAATGGCATATTGGGGGGAAAACTCCTGGCATATTGAGGGGCAAAATCCTGGCATATTGAGGGGTAAAATCCTGGCATATTAAATGGCATATTGGGGGGCAAAATCCTGGCATATTGAGGGGCAAAATCCTGGCATATTGAGTAGCAAAATCCTGGCATATTAAATGGCAAATTGAAGGGGCAAAATCCTGGCATATTAAATGGCATATTGGGGAGAAAAATCCTGGCATATTGAGTTGCAAAATCCTGGCACATTAAATCGCTAAAGAACGGCATAGTGAGGGGCAAAATCATGGCATATTAAAAGGCATATTGGGAGGCAAAATCCTGGTATATTAAATGGCATATTGAGGGGCAATATCCTGGAACATTAAATGGCTAAAGAATGGTATATTGAGGGACAAAATCATGGCATATTAAATGGCATATTGGGGGGGGGGGGGGACGGACAAAATCTGTGCATTTTAAATGGCATATTGGGGGCAAAATCCTGGCATATTGAATGGCGTACTGGAGGGCCAAAATCTTGACATATTAAATGGCATATTGAGTGGCAGAATACTGGCATATTAAATGGCATATTGTGGGCAAAATCCTGGCATATTTAGTTGCAAAATCCTGGCATATTAAATGCCATATTGAGGGGCAAAATAGTGTGTCTCCGGTTATGTGTGTATTGGTGTCACTGTGTGTGTAAGTGGTAATGGTGTGTGTGTGTCACTGTGTCTGTGTAAGGGTGTGTGTGTGACTGCAAGGGTCTTTGTGTTTAAATGTGTGTTAGGGTGTCAATGTGTGACAAATTTAGAGCATGCGAGTTGAATATTTAGATGTATTTATTTTCCACACTATACATTATACTTTTATATATATAAAATGTATGGAAGGTTTGTGGTGTGGGAGGCGTGGCAGGTCAGAGGAGGGGGGCACCAAAATGCACCTTCGCCTGTGTAGACTAAAATCGTTGCACTGGCCCTAACCAGATATGACGTAACGTCACATCCTGTGTCTGTGTTTCCCTCCTCCATGCAGGAGGGAAGACTGCACGGAGGAGATGGCCAGGGACACAGAGCAGAGACAGAGCAGCAAATAAGGTAAGTACTACTGGGGAATGGGGGGGAGGGTGGTATAAAACGAGCAAAAGCCTGGCTTATGGAGTTGCATAATAATCCTGGCATATTGAATGGCATAATAATCCTGGCATATTGAGGGGTTAAATACTGGCATATTGAGTGGCATAATAATCCTAGCATATTGAATGGCTGAATCCTGGCATATTGAGTGGCAAAATAATCTTGGCATATTGAGTGGCAAAATAATCCTGGCATATTGAATGGCTAAATCCTTGCATATTAAGGAGTTAAATACTGGCATATTTTAATTGGCAAAGTGATCCCGTGGCATGGTCTGTGGGGCAAAATAACATGTACTATGAGGAAAGTGACACTGGCTACTTCTGTGGGTCAAAGTGACACTGTGGCATGCCAACTTGTGTAGTTTCAATATGAGTGCAAGCCAAGTGCTGTGGGTGCAATATAGCTGCATGGCAAGTTCTGTGGGTACTATATGGTGCTGTGTTAAGTCCTTTAAGTGCAATGTGGGTACAGAGGAAGGGAATAAAAATAGGAATGCAATTTTTCAATAACATTTTTATTAAATATAATATTTGATAATTCAAATAAGTATAAATGCAACTAGTTATAGAGAGATGTCTGTGTTTATAGATATGTATTGTTTTTGAATTGTACAATTGTCACCTTGGGGGACTCCTGTGTCGCATAATTAATGGCAGTCCCATTTGTGGCATATTTATTTGGCCACATGTGTGGCATAATTAAGGGGCTCTTTTGTGTGGCATAATTAAGGGGCGCCTGTGTGTGTGGCATAATTAATTGGGCTCCAAGGTGAGGCATAGATAATGGGGCTCTTGTGTGTCCTAGTTATTGGGCTCCTGTATGTGACATAGTTATGGGCTCCTGTGTGTGGCATAGTTAAAGGGCTCCTGCCTGTGACATCATTTGTGGGGCTCCTGTATGTGGCATATTTAATAGGCCATCTAACTGGCATTACTAAGGAATCTTTTTGGCAAGGTATTGGAGGAAATCCAGGGGGGTGGCACCATGAGTTACCGCACCGGGTGACACCAACACTAGTGATGCCTCTGTGGGGCCCCACTGGCTTGCTATACCCAGGGGCCTACAATGTTGTTAAGACAGCCCTGATGATAGTACCTACATAGGAGGGCAACTACATTTTTCGCTTGATTACACCATTGCAGAGAAACCACTCCATTAGTATATCAGACTAATCCCATCCATAAGGGCAGTCCAGACCTGAAATGCATGGCTAGTCTCCTCTGCATGAGGAACACAGCAAACCACCGGCATATGTTTTGGCATACAATGGCCTCGTCAGTGTGGTATGGATGATGATCCTCTAGGTGCAAGCAAGCCAGGGACCCATGGCCGTGGGCATACCCTGATAACTAAGGTGAGCAAAAGGGGAGTTGCACCAATTCCCTAAAACAGACAGCACTACAATAGTCTGTCCTGTAGACTTATACTGATACACACACACTTATAGTCATACTCGCACACACACACTTATAGTCATACTCGCATACACACACTTGTGCTCATACACACACATACACTCATACACTTATACTCATACTTGCACACACACCGATACTCATATACACACACACAATTATACTCATACTCATACACACACATACACTTTTTTTTTATTATTTCCAAAATTTTAGAACTACAGAAATTTTCGGAGATATAAAAAACAAATCATACAACTTAGTGACATAAATAACATTTCCCCATACATTACACTTTGTAGGGATATATCTATATATTTATAACTGTTATCATGCACCACCATATTTTATAATTGTTAATAAGTTCTCAGGAGTTGTCGTGCTCCTTCTTATATGGCTTGTTTTAAACAAAGTATTCTAAACAGCCTTAAAATCTCGACTTTACAACTATTTAAATTCTAAGTTCTGTCCTCCAACTTCATCCAGCATCCACATCTGTAACTTACGTTTCTCCATTCATACTCAAGCATTCACATTCCAGGTCATGTAATATGCCTCTAATGAATTCTTGTAGTTCCAATAATAGCCCTTCTCCATTCTGGCCTGAAATTCTATTTGTTCAATAATGTCCTCTGTGTTAATTTTACCTTTGGTTTTCTATGTCCTTGCCAGCACGATATTTGCAGCTATAAGTATTTGTATTACTAGCGTTCTATGATCTGTTCTGATCTTACTTAAACCAATGTGAAAAAGCATCAAGGCTGGGTATAGGTCAACCATTATATTTAGGAGAACTGAAGCCATCTTCCCTGCCTGATTCCACAGGACTCTAACAAAATGACACTCCCACCACAAGTGGAGGAGTGTCCCTCCATTTTCCCCACATCTCCAGCATCGGTCATCCGCATTTTGGTAACATTTTTTTAGTAACTAATAATTCCACTAGATTGAATGAATGGTTTTAGTTGTCCGAATAGCTTGGACCCAGTCCCTGTCTTCAAAAGTGGCTCCCATGTCACTCTGCCACCTTTTTATCGGGGGCAGGTCTCCAAATCTGGACTCCAAGCAAATTGCCTTACATGCTCTCATAAATGGAACCATTTTAATATTTACAATCAGTTGATCAATCGACAGGATATTAAGTTTCCTCCAATTCTCCAATTTTAAGTCTTGTATCTGTTTTTCAAGCAATTGCAACGGTAGGTAACTTTCAATCCTAAACCGTGGGAAATGTTTATTTTTTCATTTTTTTCTTACTAGACACAGATCTTCAGCTATGGTGCAGTTTATCTGTTTTTTACTTTTCTCTTTCCAAAACAGGTTTTCAATAATACTGGAGCCCCTTTGCTCCATCGGGAATCCACTAATCTCTGGCTGGATCCAGATGCGTCCATTTGGCCATATGGGATAACTTTGCAGCATCATGTTGTGGTATCTCACCACACATGTATCCTATTTAGGTCCGGGGCTCTCAGCCAACCCTGTTCATACTTTCTGGCGATTACTGTAAAGGCCACTCTTGCCCTCTTGCCTTGCCAGATAAATGTATTAAACTTTACCTGGAACTGTTTAAGCAATCTGGGGTCTACTCTAAAAGGGATCGACCTTAACAAGAAATATAAACGAGGAAGAACATAATAGTTTAAAACATGAATTCTACCCAGCCAGGAAACATAGAGTGCCTTCCACTCATTTAGTTTGTTAGAAAAATCCCACAGTAGAGGTTGGTAATTAAGAGCTAGGAGTTTTTTAGGATCACATGAAATCTGAATTCCCAAATAATTGATGCAATCTGCTTTCCATGTGAATCCATACATCATTTTTAAGCAGTCTAGTTCTTTCTGGTAAATGCAACATTCCAGAGCCTGACACTTCCCCATATTTAACTTGTAGTAAGAAATGTTTGAGAAGGAATCAATCTCCCTCATCAAGGACTCCAAAGAGATAATGGGATTTTCCAATGTAAGTATGATCTCATCCGCGAAGAGGGAGATTTTAAATTCCTCCATACCAACTCTTATAAACTGAATTTTTCTATTGTACCTAATTCTCTGTGCTAGAGGTTCCAGAGAAAAAACATACAACATGGGGGCCAGTGGACAGCCCTGGCGTGTCCTGTTGTATATGTCAAACCACTCTGTTGTGATGCCAGAGCCAATTATCCTGGCACTTGGTTTTGTATAAAGTGCCCATATTGTGTTTCCTTGAGGTAGGTCCAGGTGACCCTGTCAAACGCCTTCTCGGCATCCAAATTCTTTCTGACATTATCTGCCGCACTTCTATTTGGGATGAAGCCTGACTGGTCTAGGTGAATCAGGCGCAAGGTTATTTTTTTCAACCTGCCAGCCAGAACTGCCGAGTAGATCTTAATATCTGAGTCAATCATGGAAATGGGCCTATAATTTTTGATTTCTGTTTTTTCTTTACCTTCCTTTAATATTGGGCTGATATTTGCCTTCAGAAGTTCTTTAGGCAATTCAACTCTCCTCTTGATTTCCTCGAACAGTTCTAGTAGACCGGGAGCAATCTCGCTTCTGAACACCATGTATAAAACAATTTGTAAACCCGTCTAGGTCCGGGGATTTATTTTCCTTTAGGTTGGCCACTATATTTCTTATCTCTTTAATTGAGAATGGAGCGTTTAACATCTCCTGCTCCTCTGTTGTTATTGTAGGGAGATTTAAATTCCTTAAGTATTCTTGAATGTTTCCCTTTTCCTCCTCTCTAGTTGCTTGTTGTTTACTATTTAGATTATAAAGATCATGGTAAAATTCTACAAAGGATTCTCCTATGTCTTTCATGTCCAGTATGGTTCTACCCATATAGTTTATTTTATTTATATTGTGTCTAATTCTTTTTTTTTTTTAGCATATTTTACAGCATTTTGTCCGCTCTGTTCCCCCTTGTATACCATTTTTGTTTTAAATAGAGTACATTTTTATTAGTTATTTCCATATTTCTATTTTTGATTTGTTGTTTTTTTTTTTGTTTAAAATCTTTTTATTGAGATTTTCAGTAGAAATTATTTATAGAAAATTGTATACAAACAACATATTTTTATCATCATAAAAACAAAGTAAATCCACAGAATTTTAAAGTTTAGGAAATGTCATCTCCCAGCATATATAAAATAGTGAGGATCGAGTCCCTTCGTCTGAATTTGGTATGAAGCGTATAAAATAAAACATTCCATATGCCAGATGGTAGGTAGGATTATATAGTCTTAGCAATAATGAGGGGCACTTGTCCTGTAATATGGAGGGACTAACCATTTCCAAAATATTTAAACAGTATTTAGTAACAGGAAAAACTAATACAACAAGAACCAGGTGCGGTTGCTATTAGTTAAAGCTGTTAAAGCTGTTCTATTTGGGCAAGACATAACTTTTAAAAGGATTTTGTTGACGGCACATACCCATTTGCAGAACAAAGGAAAATAATAATATGTCTGTTACAGAAATTAAGATATCGTTTTGAGACAAAGGTCTCATAGCAGATTGGGAGGCAGACCAGTTAGTGTTTGTTGAAATGAGTCTGACTCCAGATACATTGTCCATTGGGACCATTTGGAGAAGGATTCCAGTCCTTTACCTTGTGAGGTGAGAATTAGGTCCTCCATTTTCCTTGTCTGTTCCACCGAGGCGACCCACTCTGCACAGGTTGGTGCTTTCGTCTGCTTCCACAATCTGGGAATCAGCATCTTGGCCGCATTTAATAGGGGGGTTGTTAGTGAGTGTTTGTAGCTGTTAATGGACCTTGAAGTGTGGTGTAGTAGTGCTTGAAGGGGGTTGGGAAAAAATTCTGGATCATCTACTGCTCTAACAACAGATAGGACAAAGTCCCAAAAAGGTTTTATAATAGGGCAGGACCACCATATGTGTAAGTAATCCCCTCTTCCTCGCCTGCAGCGCCAACAAATATCAGGCGTTTTTGGATATTGTTTGTGTAATACAGAAGGTACCCTGTACCACCTAGTAAGGATTTTATAAGAGTTCTCTTGTGCCAGCGAATAGGGGGAGCATTTATGAGTCAGTGTTGATATTTTAGACCATTGGGTCTCAGTTAAGGTAATTTGTGTGTCTCTCTCCCAGAGGCGTATAAAATAAGGTTTAGTGTCGGGTTGTGCATCCTTGAGCATATTATGTATGGTTGAGATGAGCCTTGAGGGGGGTTCTACAGTGTGGCAGAGAGCTTTGAATGGGGAAAGTGTGTCAGGGTATTGATGCGCTTTGAGTATTGAAGATGCATGATGCTGGATCTGTCGATATGTGTATAGTCGTAGTGGGTCAGATCTCTTGTTTGGAACCAGGTCTTTGTATGGTGTGAGCTTTTTGTTAGACATCATGTGACCGAGTCTGGGGTATAGCACTTCTGTAGGGAGAAGGTTTCTAATGGATCGGACATCATATCCAGGTGGGAATTGGCCGTTAAAGATCAGTGAGGTGAGGAGGGAGGGTGTCTGTTTTAGTTTGTATTTATACGCGGCGTTCCTCCATACGGCTAGTGATGTAGGTACAATGGGATGGTCGGTTGAGTTAAGCACAGGTTGTCTGTGCGAAACACAAGCCGCCATAGGAATCGGAACAGAAAGGGCTTCTTGTTCGATGGGTATCCAGAGTTTGGTCGCTGGTCTAGTCCAGTCAACCACTCTGGCCAAATGGACAGCTTTTTGATATAAAGAGACATCTGGTAGGGAGACACCCCCCAGATGTTTACGTCTAGCAAGATATTCGTATCCCACTCGAGGATTCAGTTTTCCCCAGACATATCGGGAAATAAGCTTTTTGATATCTTTGAAGTATGATTTGGGCAATTCTATGGGGAGGGCTTGGAGTATGTACAGAATCCTAGGGAGAATGTTCATTTTAGCTACCCTATGCGGCCAAACCAGGATATATGTTTTACCGACCATTTTGCTATATCTGAATGCAAGGAGTGTAGAAGGGGGAGGTAATTTAAATTTTTAATGGCTGTGGAGGCCCATTTGAATGGGAAACATGACTTCAACAGCATCTCATTCGAGGATGGTACCGATAAATTAAGAATTTCGGATTTATTTAGGTTAGCTTTAAAATAAGACAAGTGGGAGAAAGTTTCCATTTCTCGCATTATATTGGGTAAAGAAATGTGAGGATTGGAAACGATAAACAATAGGTCATCGGCAAAAGCCGAGATCTTATGAGTGTAGGCTCTTACACGGATACCCGTTATATCACGGCTTCGGCGAATAGCTTCTAAGAAAGGTTCCATAACTAACACAAAAAGCAGGGGCGACAGGGGGCATACCTGCCTAGTGCCGTTCGACAGGTCCACCGGGCCAGATAGCGTACCATTAACTCTAATCCTGGTAGTGAGCTTGTGATAGAGTGTCTCTATCCATTTCATCATAGTACAGCCCAGACCATAGTGTTTGAGGGTAGCAAAAAGAAAAGCCCAGTTGACCCTGTCGAACGCCTTCTCAGCGTCTACTGATAAGAGAATTGTGGGAGCAGGGTGGGTCTGAGCGTGGTACATTAAGTTGAGGACTCTGGTAGTGCAATCTCTGGCCTCTCGACCCAGAATAAACCCCACCTGGTCCTGTTTAACAAGCGAGGGGAGGAACAGTCTGAGTCGACAGGCCAGGATTTTTGCGAACAGTTTAACGTCCGTGTTTAATAATGATATAGGCCTATAACTAGCACATAAGGATGGATCTTTCCCTTTCTTTGGGATAACAGTGATATGTGCCTCTTGGGCTTTTGGAGGGAGACTGTCACCCAAAGCTAGTGAATTAAACGTGTGTACAAAATGTGGAACTAAAACAGGGGAGAACACTTTGTAGTAAGTGTGTGTGAGGCCGTCTGGGCCTGGGCATTTGCCTGTAGGAGATTCTTTGAGTACCGCCAGAGTCTCCTCCAGGGTAATGGGTGCGTCAAGAGTAGCTCTTTCCGCCGAGGATATTCTGACATGGAGATGCTTATCTATATAGGCGTTGATCTCTTTTAAAAAATGAGGGGGTATAGGCTGTTGTGGGTCGTGCATATTGTAGAGGTCTCGGTAATATGGTCGAAAAGCTTCTGCTATTCCCTCAGTGTGGTGTATTAGTTGATCATTAAGATCTTTGATTTTGGGAATAAAGGAGGCACTTTGTTTTAATTTAAGTGCTCTGGCCAAAAGTCTACCTGGTTTATTTCCCTGTTCATAAAATTTGCTCTTGGCGAGCATGAATGTTCGCTGAGATTTGTGATTACATAGAGTTGCTAGTTGTGATTTTAGGGCTAGGAGGGATTGGTATTCCACACTGGATAGCGAGAGCTTGTGTCTTGTTTCCAGGTGTGTCATTTGGGTTAATAGGTGCGATATGTCAGTGTTATGCATACGTTTGTCATAGGAGGCCTTACTAATAAGATGTCCCCTTATCACAGCTTTATGGGCTTCCCAAATCAGAGGGGGTGAACAGTCGGGGGTTTCATTATCTGTAAAGTAGTATTGAAGGGTGTCGTTTAAGTCTTTGACATGTAAGGGGTTTTTGAGAACATTCTCATTAATCCTCCAGTTTGGCACGCGTCGGGGGAGGGAAGGAATTTGAAGGGTCATGGAGATCGTGGCATGATCGCTCCATGTTATTGAGCCTATTTTTGATGACTGTATCAAGTCTAAATGTCGGTGTGATATAAATAGGTAGTCTATGCTGGAGTATCGCACGTGAGGGGGTGAGAAATATGTGTAGTCTTTCGAGTGGGGATGGAGAATTCTCCAGACATCAGCTATTTGTGTCTTGTGTAGTGCTTTTTTTGCCTGTTTAATTTTACTGTAGTGCATGTGGGTCGTACAGGTGGGGATCCATCACCATGTTCAGGTCTCCTCCTATGATTAATATCCCTTCAAGGTAATCTTCGAAATCTGAAAGAACAGAGCAAATAAAGCGATGTTGATCTGTGTTTGGGGAGTAGATAGATCCAATGGTTACCAATTGGGAGCCTATGCAGCCCTTTACAAACAGAACCCTGCCCTCACTGTCGGATTTGGAGTCTTGGAAAACAAAAGGGAGGTGCTTGGAAATAATTATTGCGACCCCTTTAGTTTTCTTAAAGGGTGAGTATGAATGATAGGAATGTTGGAAGGTTCTGTCTATTAACCTAGGGGGCTTAGATCGTCTGAAATGTGTTTCCTGTATAAGGGCTATGGAAGTTTTGGTGGATCTAAGTTCACCAAATAGTCGCGTTCTTTTAGCAGGTGCATTTAGGCCTTTCGCATTAATAGAGGTGACTATCACGTTCTGCAAATTAGGCACAGCCATATATAACAGTTTGACTTTGTTGCTTATCGAGTAGAAAATACTGCAAGGAACTTAGAAAACAATGGAGAAACATATGAACAATTGGAAACTGTAACTCAGGTAAGTATAGAGGTAAGAGTAGTAATATTCTATGGGGTTTGCCCTTGGTAAGGGGAGTACAGGTGCCAAGGGTCTGATCCCAGGGTCCAAGTATAGAATCCTGGGAGCATTCCCTGTTTACAACGGCACAAGAACACACTGTGGGGGCAGTGTTAACAACCATGCTTGACCAATTTTCCTTTAACGGTTTCTCTCCCTGGCCGGAGAGCAAGAAAAGGGTGAGATGCAGTGAAGAAAAAATAGACTGAGCGTATGTAAGAGTTCTAAGAGATATGAATGGGGAAGAACGGTTAATTGTGCTACAGAATAATCAAACAGTAGTCCCAGTCTATGAGGTGATCAACATTGTGCTGGAACGTGCAGGTAAATGGAGCAGGTCAGTCTGTTTTCTGTCACTTCTGGAGCGGTTTATATAGACAACGAACAGTTTAAGGTATCCAAACTTTCACTCCAGTAAACTTGGCAGGTATAGTGTATAACTCAGTTCAATAGCTCGGCTGCAATTGGGGACTTCCATGCCTGCAAATGGACGGTGGGAACAAGTCAGCTAAGGTTTTCCGTATATCGGAGACCAGGGTATTTTGTTTGTGGTCGGGGATGATGTCCACGCAGGAGCCTTGGCTGGTGTGTTAGGTAGCCCTGTGTTGGCCTCAGGTGAGGGATCCGCAATGGGCTGTCTGGGGGGGCGCAGTCTCCTCTTCCTCTGGGGTCTCGGTTGCCATGGTTCATTTATCAACTGCGGCAGCGAATACTCAATCGGGTTAGACTTCTGCCAGGCAGTGAGGTCTGCTAGTAGGATGCCCAGGCTCGTACAGAAACCTGGGGCCTCTTCGGGTGTGTGTAACGAATAAATGTAGTTATCTCTTCGGACCCGAATGTTGAGGGGGAAACCCCACTGGAAGGATATGGCAGCTTTCTTCAATTCATCTGTAATCGGTTTCATCATTTTCCGGGCCTGCAGCGTTCCCCATGCAACATCTGGGAGTAGTATTAATTTAGACCCCTGGAAGGTGATAGGATGAACCTGCCTGTAGGATCTGCTCTTTAAGTGTATAGGAATGGAGACAGCATATGATGTCACGGCGGAATCGGCCTGTAGGATCTTAAGATTTTAGGGCCCGGTGGGCTCTGTCCAGAATAATATTTTCTTCTGGGCTCCTTTGACGGATAGTGTTAAAAAGTTCTTTAACACGGGCCATAACGTCCTCCAGGCCTTCTGCTTCTGAAATCCCCTGATACGGATGTTAGACCTGCGGTTTCTATTTTCCATGTCCAGGATTTGTTGGGTTTAAATCTCTGTAACCCGTTTTTGATGTCTCAGGTCTCGGGCTAAGCTTCCCATGGCATCATGGAGGGTATTTTGGTCAGCCTCTACTGTGTCTAACCTGAGGGCTTGCTGTTTAATATCGCCTCGAAGGTCTGCAATTTTGGCCTTTATGGTCTCCTTGATGTTGTCCGCCAAAGAAGCAAAGTCTTTGCTAATGCGAGCGGTAAATAAGGAGAAGTCTGCTTTCGTTGACATATCTAGCAAGTGAGTATCTTCTCCTGACCCACAAGTCGTCTTCCTCCGCCGCGTTGTGATGTTCTGATGGCGGGAAATCATCAGTGTCTGGCTGGGACGCCATTTTGGGGATTAGGCCTTTGTCCTGATTCATCGACTCTAGGAAGGATTTAAGTGATGGCGGGTGTTGTTGGTCCGCTCCCTGGGGTTGCCCGACTTTAGTCGATCGTTTGGCAGAGTTTCTCCCCAATTTTTTTAAGTTTTGATGCTCGTTCTGTAGGGTGCTCTTGGCCACAGGGACGGAGCTCAGCTAGGACACGTCTGTGCGCATCGGCGGTCAGACACGCCCCCTGATTTGTTGTTTTAACTCTTTTACTTTTTCCACTAGCTTGATTTGTAAAGTTTGTTTGTGTATTTTTTCTAGTTTCTATAATTCTATATGTAATTGTTGGTAACAGATTCTGTTGCCCATGTTGATTGTGTTCTCATTCTGTTCCCGGGGGAATACGTGTGTCCTTAGGAGGACATGAGAAAGCTAATGCCTGGACGCCATCCTTTATCCCAAATTAGGAATCGGGCGGGGTCGAGGTGGGGCAATTTTTGATAATCTAAGTAGTGGCCGCATTGGGCTTGAGGATACGTCAGGGTGGTGGGCTGGTGAGGAAAACTAAATAAAATAAACGATGGACCTTTGCCAGTCATTGGTATGGAGGGTTAGCGACTTCCCCTCCCTAAAACTACCAAAGGGTGGTGGGAGCTTTGGTAAACTCCCTATGGTCATCAGTCGAAAGGACAACAAAAGAGCAGAGATGGCACATGGCCTCTTTCAGATGATTGGGGTATCAGGTATGCAATCTGGAATGAATGTTAGATATGATTGTAGCCCTTGGTATCGTGGAATCAATGTTAGATATGATTGTAGCCCCTGGTGTCGTAAAATAAGAAAGTAGGATCACTGGAATGGGGATTTAGTTTTGCTACATAAACGCTCAAGGCCTGAATTCACCATACAAGAGGAAAGCCCTAATCGATATGCTATAACACGACAACATAGATATTGCAATGATTCAAGAAACGCACTGGATAAAAAATTCACAAAAACTGCTTTTTAGTAAAAAATACCCTCACATATACTAAGCTTCATGTCACGTTAAAAAAAAAAGCAGAGGTGTATCGATTATATTTAAGAAACACTTTAGCACTGGAAATAATCCACAAAGCTGTAGATAAAAATGGCAGATTTGTGATTCTGATTTGCAGAATAAACAATATATTATACACACTAGTTAATGTTTATGCACCTAATGGAATAAAATTCTCGGAGAAAGTCATGGCCCAGGTAGAGAAAAAAAAACAAGGGAAAATGGTGATGAGTGGCGATTTCAATATTGTAATTGATACAGAGAAAGATAATAAATTACACAAGGGGAAAAAAAGAAATAATAGACAAAGACAAACAGCAAAGAAATTTTGGGAATTTATGATTAAAAATCACTTAATTGACGTTTGGACAGTTTTGAATACCTCGAATAGGGACTACACATTTCATTCAATCCCCCACGATTCTTACTCAAGCATAGATATGTTCCTGGTCGCTAGAGACGTTTTTGATAGCAAAATTAAATGCGAAATAGGACTTGACTCATGGTCAGATCACTCATCGGTGAGCTTGATAATGGAGGAAGGGTCAGCTAAAACCAATTAAATTGGGAACTAAATGAATCGCTACTGATGAATGATAAGATTAAAAACAAATAGCATTAGATGTCCAGAAGTTATTTAAAGAAAAAGACAAAGATCAAATTTCTAGATCCACACTGTGGTGAACCCTGAAGGCAGTAACTAGGGTTAACCTGATTAGAATTGGTGATGTGGGAAAAAAGGGGGGGAGGCTAACACACACACGTATACTTATACTCATACACACACTCTTATACTCATACTCACACATACACACATTTATACTCATATACACACCCTTATACTCATACTCATGCATACACATATTTATACTCACACACACACTCACACACTTGTACTCACACACACACACCCTTATACTCGTACGCATGCATACACATATTTATACTCATACTCACACACACTCATACATACACACACCAATACACACACACAGCCACCTTCACCTCTCAATGCTAGTCTGCTCCGTCCGAGAGGAGCAGGCATCAGTGGGTAAAATACTGGTGCCACCAGTCATCTGCTTCTTCTCCCTATAATTGGGCGCAATGTGAAGAAGAGTTCAAGACGGAAAGCAAAAAGTTAATTGATTATCGGAAAAGAAGCAGATGACCGGCGGCGCCCATCTTTAAACCACTGTTGCCTGCTCCTCTCGGGCTCGGCGTGTCAGTTGTGGCACGCGTGCCCTAGGTTCACCACCGCTGCTCTAGGGTATTTAAAATGGTGTTTTTTTTATACCTTACATGCTTTTGGCCATCCCCCATTTATTTATGAGGGTTTGGGGGCCTTTTGGGTTGTCCCAGGCCCCATATCTTCAAGATTGGGGGAAAGGGAACTTTCCAAGCCACCGGCATCTATATTTGGTAGGAAATTCTTTATTAAAATTCAATATTAATGCATACTATGACTGGACTCCCTAAGATGCTGATAAAGAGTATATTTTACTGTACCATGTATAGAAAAGATTTTTTAAATTGAGCAAGAATACAATTCTCCACCATAATAGCTAAAATGTAACAGGTACATGGAAAGCTAAAAAAGGGCTAATGATAAAAGAAGAAAAGGGTTCCCGTTAGGGAGTTGCCGGCTCCACCTGAAGATATATTAGGAAAGTTCTCCAATAATACCTCAGGCTGTGTGTTACTCCATCCGTGCTGTGATAGCAGCAAAATAATAGAAGTGAAGCAAGCAAATAGACATAGGCACTCACCAGTCCGAATGAGGTAAAATAAGTCGATTTATTGATGAAAAAAAATTTATGTAGATAAATTCCAATGTGACAAACAGGATGAATATAGTGGCATCGGTAGTGGGGAAGCAGGAAAACTGCCTTACGCGTTTCGTGCCGGTAGGAAACGCGTAAGGCAGTTTTCCTGCTTCCCCACTACCGATGCCACTATATTCATCCTGTTTGTCACATTGGAATTTATCTACATGAATTTTTTTTCATCAATAAATCGACTTATTTTACCTCATTCGGACTGGTGAGTGCCTATGTCTATTTGCTTGCTTCACTTCTAATGATAAAAGAGCCTTCTAAAAAAAAAAATCATCCAAATGAAAGAAATAAAAAAAGATGCTGAGTATAAGTTCCTGATAGCTGTGCGCATCATAAAAGAACAAATAAATGGTTTAACATGTAGAAATATCTTTGCTACCTTTTTTTTCTAACACTTACTAATCCGTTTATTAGTTTCCTCCTGTTCAATTCTCCTTAGCCTCCCTTTACTCATTGGTCATCTAGATAATTCACAAATGAACGCAATAAAACAAAAACCAAGATGCTTTTCCAGTCTTTCTTGCCATGCAGAGTATACATTAAATTGCTGAGTACTCAGGGGGCAGCTTGGCAACCAGACTTCCGGTGGTCCACTGCACGGTTCATTCTATGGACCCATTCGGTAAAAGGTTGTCGCTCTTTCTGCTGCAGGTTGCGAAATTTAATGCGATGAGCCTCCGGCATGATGGCTGCCCCCTGAGTATGGTAGTTTCCACTGGTGCACTCCACAAATATTCTCTTTTGCAATTGCAATTAGTGACACTGATCCAAGATCTGAGTGATTACCTCCTGGATATGATTCGACCCATAGAGAGCCAGGCCTTTCGCTGCAACAGTGGACCTCTCGCTGCACCTCCACCATGTCGCTGGCCTCCGAAGGAGTGTTGCTGATCAAGTCACCTCCCATCAGTTCAGCAATCGGGACAGCCTTGGATTTTTAACAGGCAGGGCCTTCACAAGCTTTAAGCAGATCCTTTAGGTACTGCATCTGTGATTAGTCTTTCAGGTCCCGGTGGTGGTTTGGATGTCCCACAGCCAAGGGTATTATCCAACTCCTTATTCCCTCTGGGTACCTCTGTCAATAGTACAGAACCATGTTCTGTGACCCCCACCGTATAATCCATTAATATAGACAAGACCAGTATAGAGGTTGTGAAAACAGAAGAACATTTATTGGACATTTCACATACTTATAAACAAATGTAGATCATATATTGATAGAGCAATACAAAGATAATCGGATTACAAATCAGACTTGACAGAGTTAATCCATTTAACCCCTGGCAACATCTAAGGACCCTAAATAAATCAATTTGTTGATTTTTATAGATGATGTCATCTTGACCCTTTACAAACCGCAAGACTCCAGGATAGAACTGAAGAAGAAGATGCAAATGTATTCAGATCTCTCAGGGTATAAGTTATAATTAGAGAAATAAGTTGCGCTACCCTTTAATATCCTGTTGAAAGATAAAGGGTATCTATCAGAAAATATGGGTTTATATGGGCTACCCAATATATTATTTATCTGGTGGTAAAGATTGAGGTAGATCATACTAAAACAGTGGAATTAAACTTTTTGCCACTTCTTACAACAACTAATAAACAACTTCTTGAATGGAAACCAGTGGGCTTGTCTTGGTTGTTGAGAATTAATATTGTGAAGTCGTATATATTGCAGCAATGGTCATAGATGTTACCGCTCACAATCCCTAAGCCATGGATAACCATGATGCAATCAGCTACGAATAATTTTATTTTGCAGTGAAAGCGACCACGGGTGGGATCCTGCCCGCTTTCTCTCAGGGCCACATAGGGAGTTGTGGGGCTTCCTAGCTTAGAGGTTTATTACCAGACTAATATGATTGCACAAGCAATAGCAACACAAAAAGTAGCTTTGAAGGAAGAAAGTGATTGAGCAAAATTCACTGAGGAGGCAAGAGTGAGATTTGTGGTTCTAGAGTTCAAAGACTAAACAAAGTATGTCATGGTCATGCACAATCATTAATGTCCTTAGTCATTTAGTGTCCTGCTGGGATAAACTTAAGAAGAGGATGAAACTGGTTAATAACATATCTAAAGGTTGTTCAGAAAGACTTCTGACTAAGTAAATTAAAGATCTGGATCTGAGGGCATGGGTCAAACATGGCATGACTAAAGATGATAATTTATATATACAAGGAAGAATTAAACCTGTTACCCAGTGGTGGGATTCAGCCGGTTTGCACCTGTTCGTGTGAACCCGTTACAACAATTTAATAGGTTCACCAAACAGGTGAAAGCTGGAGGTCCCAAAAAACAAAAATCGGTAAAAAATAAAAAACATGGGTACCCAGGGCAGCTGTCCAGGGCCCATTCATACCTGGGGGCGTATGGCAGCTGTCCCGTGGGCCCCTGCTGCCCGTGTGACTGTCTCACATGGACATGGTTCGCCACAGCCACCGGAAAATGACTGCAAAGCTACGGGCAACGATCAGCACGATCCAGGTACTTGGGAAGTTTGTTTCCAGAGAATAAAATGTTCATATCACTTTAATGAATAAACCGTTACAAGAAAATCCCATACATATCATGGGCCTCCCAGCCATAAAAGCACAGGTTATTTATATTAAATAAAAAAAACATTCAAAAGCAATTTATTTTGTGTACAGTATATAATTTGTCTTATCTATTAGGAGATACCATGTTAGTGCATTATTCTACTCCAAGTGCATCCTATATGATGTGGACTAAACACACCAGAGCACCTGTCAATCCAATAGTATGAAAACCCAAGCCAATTTTGTATTGGCAGCAAAGAATGAAATTAGAAAACTGTATAAAATAATATTAAAAAATAAACTCTATAGTTTACTTCACATTGTTGACTACCAATCAGTGGACTACCTTAATCACTCACCTTAATCACTCACCTGTCATCTCCACATCCAAGAAGATGACTAGTTGTAAATATAATATTATATAAAATATAAATCATATTACATATCATATGTCCAGTGTCCTTTACAGCAAGATCTCACCATCATACTTCACTGACACCCACCTCTATGCCGACCTGAGACCCCAACCAGAGACACTGCTCACACAGACATACAAATCATAGCTCCAAATAAGGTAACGGATTCATGTTCAATGTAGAAAACTATCTACATTAAACTGTTCCATCATATAAGCTACCTCTGGACGTCCTCTGTCCCAACCACTTCATATCACAGGAGGTATCGGCAAGCACGTGTAAACGTAAGCAATCTGATGATGCATGCACAACAACATATGTGGAATGAACAACTAGTCTTATCAATTTATATGTCCAAATTGCTTTATATATGTATATAGATTATTTGGCAGTATGCTCTTACTGCTAAAATTCTATATGTGCCAACATCTCGCCAGAACCGAAAACAGTAATTCGTGCAACCTTAGATTTTTCAATGACAACTTCTTCCCCTAGCGGGCAGAGGTAACACCTATAGTCATAGAGTGTATCTTCACGTGCAAGTGGCTACATTTTCTCACTGCAAATGATTGTGAACTCCATATCCCACAATTCTCAGTCAGCCTTTCAAAGAGTCATGAGATATAAAGCTCAAAATATACCTATCTGGCCAGTTATTTGGCCATATTTGGTTTCTGGATTTCGTCCTACTCATTAGGGGACCGTATGAACCCAAAATCGCCTAAAAAAAAAAGCTGAATTTACTTTGAGAATTGAAATGTAAATAATTTTTATAAATAGCTACCTTAATGCCATGGAAGTGCTGCTGCCAGTGGAAAATAAAATAACACGCATTTGCCCATCTTAAAGTCCTAATTTTGATGGAGGAGGGCATGCAAAATGCAGCCCGGCAGCATGTAGGAGGGATATACACATACATGATATATTCATAACTCTGCATTTTAATTTATTTTGTTTGTGCCAAAAAACATACCTAAGATTGTATTTTATTTTGGGGGCAGGGAATATGTTGTGTGTCTTTTATATATATATTTTTTTCTAGAACCAATCTTTTCTATAGATTATTAGTTGAAACCTCTTGCATGGAAAGTATTCAATCAAATGGTGAAATGATACAATCATTGTCAATACAGTGGTATAGAAATATATCAGCACGTGTTCACTGTTTAAGTAGAATATTTATAAGAAAAAAAACTTTACCTAAGTTTTAACCCTTCCTTCTAATTTACTGGTGCGTCAGACATTTGTGGCTACCAAATCGAGAACTTAAGAACCATTAAAAAGTTCTAGTAAGTTGTTTTTATGATGTCATCACAATCTGGTTTAGCTTATGTACACAATCCGGATATTCTAGGTTACACTGATATCATATCAGAATTCCGCCTGCCACTACTGAGTATTTTGAGGCGCTTCCCAACCTGGGGTATCACGTGGCATATTAAGCATCTAATTATCATTGACCTATTAAACATCTAATTATCAGCGGCAAATTAAGAAGTTAATTATCAGTGGCAAATTAAGCATCTAATTATCAGTGGCATATTAAGCATCTTATTATCGGTGGCAAATTAAGGAGCTAATTATCAGTGGCAAATTAAGGAGCTAATTATCAGTTTCAAATTAGGAGCTAATTATTAGTGGCATATTATTGTTTAATGTGCTGACTCTTGTTTATGAAAAAATGTATTTGTTCTTTTTATTGTGTGTGCCTGAGACTGGACGAGCATTCTGAAAGTGTGAGTGACTATGCTATATTTGTTGTGCAGTTTGAGCAGGAGAGTCCTAGCCACACAGTTGTTGTGCAGTTTGGACCAGCAGAGTCGCCTTGAGAGTGGCAGAGCATCAGAGGCTGTGCCAGTCTTGCAGACTTGTGGAGTAAAAGAAGAGGAGCTGGTTATTTTAGAAGAGAAGACTTGCTATTCTGGTAATGCTATTTATTAATAATATTAATTGTATAAATACTTTTTAGCAGCAATTTCACTGAATAATATTTTTTTATTGTTTTTAATGTGTACTGCTGCTTGTTTATGACAAAAATTATTTGTTCTTTATTGTGTGTGCCTGAGACTGGGGGCACGTTGCTGACATGTTCAAGTGACATTTAACTGTCAGGATTAGTGAGGGCAAATGTTTGATCTAAGCAGTGTAAAACAAGTTAAACAGGGGTTGCTGCAATATTTATTTATTTGTAGGCCAGAGGGTTTCCTGTGTGATCATTTGGAATTTTGGACCTCTACTGAACACAATAACTGTGCTCCTCATCGATCACAGAAGTCACAATTGTGAATATGCCATTCCCATTTTATAAGACTACACACTTAATGGTAATAGTATTAGCAGTAGAGACAATAGTCATTGTTTGAAAATCTACAATTTTTTAGACTCTGCATCAACAATGCAGCGACCAAAGCTTTTATTACAGTATTTAATAATAAAAAAAAAGATATCTGATATTCCGAATGAATATCCCATGATGCTGGATTCGATATTGGTTATTTGAAAAATATTTTGTTTGCATTTTGCTCTGATGGAGCAACTGTAATAAAAAAGAAGAGAGGAGAATCGGGCGCTAGTGTTTGGACACTTCAATGTGAATGGATAAATAAAATAAACTCTATAGTGATGTGTGATATAGCGCATAAAACGTGCACACAATATCGACAAGGTCTTGTGCAATTATGAGTGTATAAACAGAAAATGATATGCTAACATAAAGTTGTGATTATAAAATGACAAGTGGTATGCAACACTGCAAAAATAACACCAAAGTGCTAAACACGTGTATTCAAAAATCAATAAAAAATTATACTTATGATTTTGATAGGAAATGCATCTGTGAATAAAAATACAAAAAAATAGTGCAATATGTACTGTACACATATACGTCAAATGATGGTCGTAAGAAAAGGACTCACAATGTATAGCTCCTTAGAAAACCCAGGAGCATGGAATCAGGTTAGTATATGACAGTGGAATACTTGCCCCCTTCCCAGGGATCACCTCCTCCAATAGGACATGGAATAATGGAGAACCTCTTAATCCAGATCCAGGGTATTCAGTAACAATTTATTCCACAGAAAAAACAGAAACTGTGATGTAGTGGAAGCAATCCACAATAAACACACAGATAAAAAGCAGGAAAAAACTCAGTCACTTGCTCCAGTTATCCGTGCGCCTCGGGGCTGGATGCAAAGTCCAAGTAATTAATAGTCCACACAGGACAAAGTTTTTGTAGTCTCCAAATTGAGAAGCAGAGCTCACCCAACGCGTTTCGTCCTTTGGACTTCCTCAGGGGATATGACAAAAACCGGAATTTATTCACCCTTATATACACTTCCGTATTGAAAACGTCATTACAGTTTAAATAATGAGCAAATGTCCGTACAAGTAAAAAAACACACATTAAAACACATTAAAAGTAGCAATATATAGTTCCATTCATAAAAAACGTTCGTATAATCATAAACCGAACTGAAAAAACTTTTGCGTTAGTTTAATACGAAAGCTATGTGTATTGTATTCATTGAATTCGTATTGCGCATGCGTATTGTGTTCGGATTCGGATAAAAAGACTCTAAGCCGAAAGATTGCAAAATCCGAGTGCGTTAAACCGAACAAGGGTAATGTATCCATTCATAAAATGTGAAAGCTATTCGTATGTGTTATGGGCGAAAAGTGACATAGTTCGTATTAGCTCAATTCGAATTGCGCATGCGTATTAGTTAAAACGAATTCTTATAGTATACAGATATTCCATGTGTTAGAATGAATGGAAATACCTTTACTACACCTGGAAGCATAACATAAATGCTGTATTTGAGACCACACCAATCTACATAACGTTAAGACTTCATATAAAAGGATTTTTGACATAGATATAATATAAAAAAGGATAAAACAAAATATCTTGAGCAGAAAAAAAATTTTTAAAACATTTTTAAAAAACAATTTTTATTTATTTAAAAATAAAACTATTATTTGTAAAACATTTTTTTTATTGGTAAATGAATACCCTAAAAGACAATTTTAATTGTATTTAAGAATAAAACTATTTGTTATAAAAATGAAGAAAAATGGAATAATAAAAGAATAAAAGAATACCCCATTTTACACATATATACAAACTCTTATAAGAAAGCCCTAAGCTCGAAATCCAGATTTATTCCTTTAGGATTTAAGGTTTGCAAGTTATATATCCAGAAAGCCTCTCTCTGGAGAAGCTTCCTGGATCTATTGCCTCTTTTCCAGGTCTGAGGAATTGTCTCAATCCCCATGAATTTAATATTCTCTGGGCTACCTTTTGGGCACCCATGACAGTGGTTTGGCAGACTGTATTTAAATCTATCACATTCTTTATTCATCATTCCTAAATGTTCTAAAATACGGACCTTAAGGGGTCTTTTTGTCTGTCCTATATATTGTGCACCACAACCACATTCTACCAGGTATATAACAAAAGTGGTGTTGCAATTTATGAAACTTTTTACCTTATATTCTTTACCTGTAGTTTTAGATTGGAAAGTAGTTCTTTTTCTTATTTGGTGTGTACACGCCTTGCAATTACCACACTTATAAAAACCACTGGTTTTATTACTCGTGAGCCAGCTTGACCCATTGATCTTGGGTTCTGTTCTAATGACACTTGGAGCAAGGGCTGTTTTTAAATTAGGTGCCTTTTTAAAAATAACCACTGGTTTATCTGGTACTATAGGGGCCAAAATTTCGTCTCCCTTTATCACATTCCAATGTTTAATTAGGATTTGTCTGATCTGAGGGGCTGCTATATTATATTCTGAAATGAATGACATCCCATAATCACTTGTTAGTTGTCCATTTTTCCCAGTGTTAGGAGTTAGTATAGTATCTCTATCTGTTTGTTCTATTTCTTGTTGTGCTTTTTCAAGTATCTCTTCCTTATAGTTTTTTTGGATAAATCTCTCCTTTAAGATTTTGGTTTGTTCCCTGTATACTTCTACATCACTACAATTTCTTCGTATTCTTCTAAATTGGCCTTTAGGTATGTTATTAAGCCAATTAGGATGATGACAGCTTTTTTTATCTATATAATTGTTGCTGTCAACTTTTTTGAAGAACGTTTTAGATTTTAAAAGGTTGTCTTGAATATAGAAATTGAGGTCCAGAAAATCTATGGTTTCTGTACTCTGTGCAAAAGTGAAAATCAGTCCGTATTGGTTATTGTTAATATAACTCTTGAACTCTGAGAGATCTGTGTCTGTGCCTTCCCAAATGAAAAAGACATCATCGATATATCTCCTCCATAAGAAAAGATTTGTCTTGAAGGGGTTGGAGTCTCCCAGAAAATTCGACTCCCATGCTCCCATAAATAGGTTGGCATAACTGGGTGCAAAACGCGTGCCCATAGCTGTGCCGCGTTGCTGCAGAAAAAAAGATCCCTCAAAATAAAAATAGTTGTATTTCAATATGAAGTTGATCGATTCCACGATAAAGTCTGCTTGTTCTTTGTTCATATTTTCGTCTTTTTCCAAAGTATGTTTTATAGATTCCAGACCTTTATCATGTTCTATTGATGTATATAAAGCAGACACATCTGCAGTTACTAAGATATAGTTGGGTTTCCACATGATATTTCTCAAGGAATTGATGATGTCAGTACTATCTTTGATATAAGATGGGATATGTGGAACATATTTTTGTAAAAACGTATCCACATAATGGGATAGGTTGCAAGACATGGAGTCAATGCCAGAAATTATTGGGCGTCCTGGTGGATTTTGGGTATTTTTATGGATTTTGGGAAGGAAGTAGAAATATGGGACCACCGGATTGGGGGCAGATAGAAATTCAAACTCATGTTTGTTAAGAATGCCTCGTTCTTTCCCTTTGTCTAAGATATTGTTAAGAATAGTTGTACATTTTAGGGTAGGATCCCCTTTAAGTTTTAGATAGGTTTTTTCATCAGCTAAAAGTCTGTAGGCTTCTTTAAGGTAGCCGTCTCTGTTCATTAGAACTACTCCACCTCCTTTGTCGGCTGATCTTATGATGAGAGATGTATTCTCTTGCAGTTCTTTTAGAGCCGCTTTCTCTTTAATTGTGAGATTTTGTTGGTTCTTCTTTTTGGAATCAATAGTTTCCAAATCTTTTAATACCAACTTCCTATAGATGTCCAAGTTTGTACCCCTTTCCACAAAAGGAACAAATGATGATTTGTCTCTAAGGGAGGTATGTTGAATTGTTGTTTTTGGAGTAGGGACATTATCATCCATGGATGAGTTACCTATCTTGTTTTTTGCGAACAGTCTTTTAATCGCTAATTTTCTTATAAATTTATGAGCATCTACGAATAAGTTAAATTTATTAGGAAGTTTTGTGGGAGCATATGTTAGGCCTTTGTTAAGTACCTTTTCCTGTTCTTTAGTAAGGGCAATTCCGCTAATATTAAAAATACTCGTTGTTAGTTGCGGTTTATTTTTCTGTATTCCCTTTCCTCTACAGCCTCTTCGGGTCCTTGTTCCCATCTTTTTCTTTTTCCTGCATCTCCTATTCTTAGATTTGAGCTTAAAGGTAGGTTCTCGTCTCTTAGTTCTTTGTTTAGGGATGTATCCCTTTGTTTCGATCTCCTTTTCTCTGGTGTGGATGGTCTCCTCTCTAAAAAAGGACTTCTTGCTGGAATATCTCTGACATTTTTACTGTATACATTTCTCCTTTCTATCGGGGGGCTTCCCAGATATGGTCTATAATGTCTTCTTGAGTCGTGATAATTGTTGATTGGGCTTTTTTCGGACCTTCTTCTGGGAGATTGGGCCCATCTTTTGCGTCCTCTCCATTCACCCCCCTTGAAACCCATATATTCTGTATGTCTATAATGAGAATCCATGTTTGAGTCATATCTATGACCTCTAATATATGGATTAAATCTGAGAGTTCCTTCTTCTCTTTTAAATTGATTCCTTGCCTTTAGTTCTTCGTTTTGATAGGACAGATCTCTATCTTTCCTTTTCCAGTTTCTTTGGAGGCCTCTTTTATAATCTTCGCTATCTCTGAGGAACTTTCATTTTTTGTTAATCATTGTTTTGCCCTCTAGGTCATCTAGGGTCTTCTGGAGCTCAGAATCTGATCTCTCAAAATCACTAGTGTCCTGGAAGGGCAGCAAGTCTTTTTTTTTTTTTTGTCAGGGTGTACAATTCAGGAAATTGCGAACATACTAGACCCAGATACTTGGAATATTGAAGAAGTTGTTGTTCCTTGGAAAGCTGCCGAAGAAAAGCTGGTTAAAATAGAAGAATTCTTTCATTATGAAATAAACATCAATGATTTTCGAGACTATATCGAAAATGTTCTAAACCATCACCACAACCAGGAGATTCCAAGTATTCCAAATATTCTGAATACCGTTGCAGTTAGCTCTGCAGAGGCAGAAAGAAGATTTTCTACAATGAACAATATATATTCAGATAAAAGAAGAGATAATGTTGCTAATTTAATGACGATTAATATAATTGGCCTTCCACTGGACTCCTGTGACCACACTCCTTCAGTTCAAACGTGGCAGATGACAACAGGGTGAAAAAGGGTCGTAATAAAGAACATGACGAAAATCAACTAGCGATTTGGAAGTATTTTAAGTAAGATAAATAATGAATCATTTTTTTTTACTATGTGGTAGGATTTTACCAATTTGTTGTTCTCTCTTTCATTTTTTATCACTGAATAAACTAGAGTATGTGTCTTTAAGAAGACACTGATCGATAACGCTACTTTACTTTAGCGTCAGGCATCAGTGCCTCTGCACACTGTGTTCATAGTACCTGGTGTCTTACTTTTCTCCCCTTCTATAGGAACCTCTACCTTTGGCCCCCAGCTTCAACTTTGGAGCAAGTCTATGAAGAATTCTTCAAGTATGTAAAAGGGAGGAAATAAACCGCATGATGAAAATCAGTTAACGATTTGGATGTTTTTAAAGTAAGGTAACTTATTTTACCCTACCTGCTTGGGTGCATTTTTAGTGTGTTCATAGTATTGTAAGGTGGAGCGTTATTTTGCTCTCTTTATACAGGAACCCTATCTTGTGCCCCAGAGATTCAACTGAGAACAAGCCTAAGAAGAATTCTAATAATAATTACCTGATTCTTGTTGATGACCTCAGACTTTCTCTATGCAAAAGACCTATTGCATTTTGATTGGATTAAAAATTGCAGAACTATTGGATTAAGATTCTGCATTGTCCTGATGGGATAACTTCTGCATACTATTGTTCAATAACTTCAAAGACTCTCCAAAAGCAAGTCATTTTTATATTACTTTGTTTGACATTAGAGAAAAAAATATTGTACCATGCTGCACATTACTGTAAGTTTTATTGCTGTGGAGTATAGCGCAGTGTGTGATAGGATCACAGACTCCACAGCAATAAAACTCACTGTAACATGCAGCATGTGAGTTTTCTGGCTTACACTGAGTGTGATACACTCACACTGAACATTACTATGAATATATATTTTTGTGTGTCTATATATATATATATATATATATATATATATATATATATTTATATACACTGCACACTACTGTGAATATATATATATATATATATATATATATATGTGAATATGTTTGTGTGTGTGTCATTTTCTGTCAATGAAAAATGTATGTTGCCTGGCAGACATACATTTCTGGGGAAATGGCCCTCTGCACAAAAAACTTGGACACCCCTGCCTATATAGCCTCGATTCAAGGTTAAAAAGCCGATTGCTGGTTTTCAGGATCAGGAAGGAATTTTTATCCTGTTACTCAGGTTTTTTTTTCTTCCTCTGGATCATTTGGCTTGGTCTTTAAAGTGTCAAATAAATCCATTATAATCTATGGCCAATTGGTGCCTCAAGTATATTATATTTGTACTTCTACCCCACCCCTATTACCTTCTCCCCCTGACAGTCCTTTTTGTTTACTCCCCCCTCCTACTGCACACAAGAGGGACATGTTTTATATTCTCAGGGAAATAGCTGACCTACCTACTCCACAAACCTTCACACCTGGTGACCTACATATACTCTCTTACAATGTCAAGGGTCTTAACACCCCAGAAAAGAGCTCCCACCTGATGAGAGAACTTCGACATCAGAAAACATCCGTGGCTTTCTTGCACGAAACTCATTTTTGTGGTTCATCCCCGGCACGTCTGACTTCTAGGGATTACCCCATTGGATTCTTTAGCAATGACCAACATACTAAAACCAAGGGACCTGCTATTTTGTTTTCCAAACATGTATCGTTCTTGGAGACAGCCCAACAGGTTGACCCTGCAGGCCGATACATTTTAATCAAAGGTACCTGACCCATACCTACACTTTTGCTAAAATTTACCTCCTAATACGCAAAAATACATTATGTTTGCCACTATCATGTCAAAACTCTGTACCTTCCAGGAGGGCCTTTTGGTCTTTGGAGGTGATTTTAATTTGGCCCTTGACCCGCTTCTTGACACCTCTACCAGGACCTCTTGAAACCCAATACGTGTCACACATCTGATTAAAAAACTATTATGGGAGGTGCAGTTAGTTGATTGTTGGTGGGCTCACCCCCCTCGGATAAGGATTACAGCTTCTACTCAAGCCCGCATGAGAGGTACACTAGAATAGACTGCCTTTTCATTACCTACAACCACCTTACCCTACTCAAACAAGCAAGATATGGCCTGAACATTCCCCCTTCAGTTGATGCTCCAGTCAGTGATCTTGACTGATTCTGTAAACACTGTCTCTACAAAAACCCCGTTGACTGACTATTTTTCAGTCAATGATATCCCTGAGACCTATCCCCTCATGGTTTTGGGAGACGCATAATGTGTCGCCCGAGGACACTTTATTAAAAAGGCCAATTCCACCAAACTCAAAATGCTATATGAACAAATAGCTACCCTTGAACTAGAACATAAGCGATAGCTGAACCCTGATGATTTCCAGAGGCTTTTGAGTCTCAGTCTTAACCTATCAAGATCTCGAAAGCGCCTAAGTGCCCGGGACCCGACTGTCTCCCCCTCCAATATTACAGGATATTCTAAGGATGCAGAAAAGGCATTTGCACTGGATTTTCCTCCTGGAAGTTCTAACACACATGAGCTTTGGCCCCTATACAGTGCTGTATTTACCGCAAAACATCCTAGGCGGATGCCTAGGGAGGCAAATTTTGGGGGGCGGCCCCCAAGCACTGGAAAAAAAAAACTAAAAAAAACTAAATAACCCGGCCCTTTAAAAAAAAAAAAAAAAGACCGCTCTTGCAGGCAGAGACGGAGGTGAGAGGTAATCGGAAGATCCCCCCTCACCATCGCTCTGCCTGCCAGGCTGCACGGGGAGCCGAACAGGCAGCACATAGAAACCTCCATGCTGCCTGTTCGGCTTACCGTGCAGTGTGACACGGAAGTGCCGACAGTCACGTGACGGGCGCGCTGACGTCATACAGGGGAGGCGAACAGGCAGCATGGAGGGACCATGCTGCCTGCCACTAGCCACCAGGGAAAGGTAAGTGCTGATGGGAGTCAGAGTATGTGTGATGGGTGACAGTGTGTGTGACTGATTGTGATGGGAGTCAGAGGGTGTTTGATGGGAGACAGTGTGTGTGACTGAGTGTGATGGGAGTCAGAGTGTGTGTGATGGGAGACAGTGTGTGTGACTGAGTGTGATGGGAGTCAGAGTGTGTGTGATGGGAGACAGTGTGTGTGATGGGAGTCAGTGTGTGTGACTGAGTGTGATGGGAGTCAGAGTGTGTGTGATGGGAGACAGTGTGTGTGATGGGAGTAGGAGTGTGTGTGTGATGGGAGTATGAGCTTGATGTGAGTCTGAATGTTATGTGTTATGTGGGGGTCATGAAATGGAGGTGATGGGGCATGTCTTAGGTGTGTAACTTGGGTGTGCAGCTTTGGTAGGGGGGTGCCCGGATTTTGTCTGCATAGGGCAGCACAAAATCAAGATACACCACTGCCCCTATAAGTTGGCTTGTGTCTTGTCCCTGCACTCACGACCCTTGGCTAGAATTAGGATTAATGAGGCATTATCTGAGGTGTTTACCATTTCTAATGGTACCTGCCAGGGATGTCCCCTAACTCCAATGCTTTTTATCCTCTCCTTAGAGCCCTTCCTAGAAGCGATACGCCACAATCCTGACATTGAGTAGTCTCCTTATAGCTGGCACTCACCACAAAGTTATGGGCTTTGTGGACAACCTTCTTTTTCTACTCACTAACCCCAGGGTCTCCCTTCCTATTCTTATACATGAGTTTCAATAATATAGGGAATTGGCTAATCTTAAAAAATAACTACAAATGCAGAAAGAAAAGTCCTGCGCTCACTCCCATCACTGGGCGGCTGCAATGACTACAGTACACATCAGCCCCAATATATAGTAAAAACCAAAGAAAAACAAGTTACCTGCGCTCTCTCCTTTATCCCTATGTATTTTTAAAACACATAGAGGTTTTTTAGTTACCTCCAATGGCCATGAGAGGATGAGCCCACCTGCCAACGTCAAGGCAGACCCCCCTAGGTGGGTCCTAACTCTAACCATTCACCTTGCTTCTTTGAGCCTCTGGCAAAAATCTCTAATGAGACAGAAAGGGGTATTTTTTATATACACCCATATACATTATTAACCCTTAATAGGGAACACATGGGATGGGCGGCTGCATTGTAACAAGGCTGAGTGATACAAAAAATGGATACAAATGCAGAAAGAAAAGTCCTGCGCTCACTCCCATCACTGGGCGGCTGCAATGACTACAGTACACATCAGCCCCAATATATAGTAAAAACCAAAGAAAAACAAGTTACCTGGGCTCTCTCCTTTATCCCTATGTATTTTTAAAACAAATGGAGATTTTTTAGTTACCTCCAATGGCCATGAGAGGATGAGCCCACCTGCGTTGATGCCCATTGTCTAGCCAACATTGTCAGCAATTGGAGAGGTATGAGGGTTGAAATTTTAAATTGCATTTTTCTTTACATATTTTTATTCTATTTGAAATTTGGTTACATGGGCAAGTACTGTGGTTGCAATTTTGGTTCTCATAACCTTTATTTGCAAGTAACGTAATGTATAGGTTAAAACAAATGAAGTCCCAGAATATCCACGCAAGTCCCAAAAAATAAAATAGGAAAAAGAAAATAGAAAGGGGGAATGAGCAGATGGGAAAAGCTGCTAGTTATATTAAAGGTAGTTCCCAGTCCATCCTTGTTAAAATCTTGAAAATCTTGATAAATAATTGTGCACAATAAAGGAAAGTAACAATGAGTGGCAAAAAATGTAAAATAAATGACAGAAAAGAGGGATTTTGAGAATTGTAATGAATAATAATACAAATACATGGTACACATAGAAATATGCAGAATTTCAAAGATTCACCTGCTCTATATTGTAATGAGCAGGCATTGACCAGGCACATGTTAGTCAGTGCTCGTCTGAACTTAAGTAATAGCACCACATGAAAATGAAAAGTCTTTGAAGTAGGTCTCAACATGGGTGAAGTGGCAAAACAGCTTGCACAAAGCTTGTACAAAGTGGGCAGAGTTATCATTATGTCTGCTTTGCTTCAAGCAGTGCCTTGACTGTCTAATGGCCAGTCCTTCCCATCTGTGGGCGCTATGGATCAGCAGCTCCGTCATCACACTGCTAATCCATGGTCCTTACTTAAAATATGACCCATATTAAACCAAAACCATTGTAGAGTTTAAAATAAATAAGGTTACGTGTAAAGAGTGGTTTTATTGCATTAAACACTGATTTTTTTTATCAGATTCACAACAATTCTGGGGGTTTTATACACAAAAAAATCAATAGTGTCTTTAGCATCAGCCTCACATCTGAAGTTTTTTACATTGATTGATTTGAAAAAAAAAAACATAAGCAACAGCAGTATGCTGATATCTTGTCAATGACATCACAAGATTCTATGATGCCATGTAGTTTTGATTCACATCATCACAAGTTCTGAGAGCGGTTAAGTTACAGGCTGATATATTATCAGACGTGATACATATATTGCAAGATGCCTAAAAGCCAAAGCTACAGCGTTCACACATCCAAACCTGATATGGAACATCGTATGATGATGAAGAGGAGCAGGGAGAGCAATGAAGAAGGAAGGGGCAGAAAAGAGAAGAGGAAGAAGGAATGTGAAAGAAGAGATCAGGGCAGCTGGAAGACGGTATGTAAAAGAAGAAGAGAAGAGGAAGAACAAGAAGAAGAAAATGAGAAAAGATATAAAACTGAAGAGGAGAGTAGACCAGGTACAGGATTTAGGAAACCAAAAAGTTGGTGATCAGTGTAAATGTTCACTTGTTCAATGCCATAGATAGTCTAGATCTAAGATGGTAGGACTAAGACTTTAAGTAGCAGTTATATGTATTTGGTATATGATTTAGTAATATGATGTTTTTTATTCAATAAGGAGGAAGTAAACACCATGAACATGCTGGAACATCTGGGAAACCGACACCACTTTCAGCAGCATGCTTCAACTTTCATTCTGAGCTTGGAAGGGGCAATTTTGGAAAAGTGAGTAAACTATAATTTAGTATGGTATACCGGTGCATTTTTTGTGGTGGAAACTGGAGTCTAGTTAGGGAATGACATTGAAGTATAGTTTGCATACCTCTTAACTGACACTATTTAGTGCATATATTCCTCTATGTCCATCTTTTTTTTGCATGTTCAGAATTTTCATTTGTATAAGCAGGGGCGGACTGACCATGAGGGCATTCAGGCACTGCCAGAAGAGCGCCCCGTCACTGACAAGGTTGTGCGATCGGGGTGGGGGTCACCAGGTCACATGACATAGTCACGCAACATCACGTGACCTTGTGCAGCACTGTGTGAGCTAATGTTCACATCAGACTTCATTTTCAAACGCTGTCACATGCGTGACAAGCAGACATGACACTTGTGACAGGGCTCAGTAATGCAGACAGATGTGAGTGCTTCTCACACAGACCTACGTGCATGACATGACATTGCGCGATGACTTCATTTGACCCTGCAACCCCTGCAATGATGGTGATGGAGCAGATCCTCAGTGCAAAGATGAGGTAAATCCTGAATGCTGACTGGGTAGTGGGGGTGTCAGATTAGGAATTGTGTGGGTCAGATTAGTAAGTGTGGGGGTCTGATTGGGAAGTCTGGGAGTCAGATTGGCATGTTAGGGGGCACATTGGGAAGTAGGGGGGATATTAGCAAATATAATGTCAAACAGGGAAGAATGGGTCAGATTGAAAATATGGGGGTCATACCGGTAAGTAGAGGTCAAAATGGCAAATATGGGGATCATATTGGGAAGACGTCATCAGACTGGAAAATTTGGGAGTCAGATTTGTAAGAAGGGGTCAGATTGGCACCTTTGTGGTGAGATTGGTCACATTGGGTAGATGTGGGGCAGATTTGGAAGAAGGGGGAAGATTGTACTGTTTGGGGGTCAAATTACAAAAGGAGGGGGCAGATCTGAAAGTGTGGGGGTGTGATTGGAAAGATGGGGTGGGATTGTGAAGTGTGGGGGTGAGATTGGGAAGAAGGGGGCAGAATGGCACATTTGGGAGTCAGATTGGGAAGTGGGGGTCAGATTGGCAAATATGATGGTCATATTGGGAAGAAGTGGTCAGATTGGGAAGAAGAGGGTCAATGGTAATGCCTGAGGACACATTGTGTAGTGTGTGGCTTATTTGGAAGAAGGGGGCATATTGGCATATTTGGGGGGCAGATTTGGGTGGAGGGGGCTGATTTGGATGTTTGGGAGGATCGGTCAGATTGGCACATTTGGGGGGCAGATTGGTAAGTAGGGGTCATATTGGCAGGTCTGAAGTTTAGACAATATCTGGGGGTCATACAGGGAAGAAGGGGCAGATTGGAAAGTTTGAATGCAGATTAACAAGTGTGGGTGTCAGTTTTTGATAAACGTGGCAAAATGGGAAGTGGGGGTCTGATTGGTAAATATGGTGGTCATAATGGGAAGAATGGGTCAGATTGGTAAGTAGGGGACATATTGGCAGATCTGGGGGTCAGATTTGGAAGTGTAAGGGGATGCATTGGCAAGTCTGGAGAGGCTACATTGACAAGTGTATACATTACTGATAATTTTGCGATGTAATGCCATGTTTATACATTACTGCTGATTTTGCGATGATATGCCAAGTTTATACAGTGTGCCATGTTTTACTAAGTGTATGCTCTACATATCATTTAGACTGAGTGTGTTTGTATGTGTGTGATACTACGTTGTGAAACCAGCAGCATTGTGTGAGAGTGCAGGACTGGAAGAGAGCTGGCTTACAAGAGAGAGAGAGAGAGAGAACAGGGCAAGGCAAGAGAGAGCTGGCTTGTATTAGAGTAGGAGAGAGTGAGAGGTTGGGTGTGAGATGGCTTGGAAGAGTGAGAGTGGAACAGAGTGCAAGACTGGGAGAGAGATGGTTTGGAGGAGTGAGAGTGGCATAGAGAGATGGCTTGGTCGAGTGAGAGTGGGAGAGAGTGCAGGGCCTTCTCCTCACATTCAACACTCTTTAGTCAGAGCCGCATAACTATGTATGGGGTATGTGTGTTGGAGGGGGAGAAGGGGACAGCAATGTGTGTTTGTCATATGTGGCATGATAGAGAAATATGTATATACTTTCATTGGCATTATATAGAAATATTATGTATATATTTCTCATTGTCATGAAATAGAAAGATTTATGTATATTTTTATCATTGGTATGATATAGAAATATTATGTATATATGTCTCATTATCATGATATAGAAAGATTATGTATCTATTTCTTACTGGCAAGATATAGAAAGACTATGGATAGATTTCTCACTAACAAAATAAAGAAATATAATGGATATAGTTATCATTGATATGATAGAGCGATATAGATTATCGATATACTTACTTTGTGGGTGCTAAAGTTGAATTTAAAATGTATGTTTTAAAATATGGTTCTATTTATCCACCTTTTCAGTGTGAAATAGAAATGTGAATAAATAGAACCATTTTTTTTGGGGGGGGGAGGGGGGCTTGCCATGGGAAATACATGGGGCGGTACAAGGGGGCCCCATGCCCATCTATTGCCCTGGGGCCCCATGAGAGGTCAGTCTACCCCACTGGATACATTTATGATAGCACTCCAGAACAATGAAACTCACAATATAGGGTATTTAATAGGTCTTTGTATCTATTTGTGCAAATAAAATGCTTTAATATTCTTCTTTTTTTTGTTTTGTTTAATCTTTATTGGTTATTTTTATAAAAAGAACAAATTCATATTTCACATTATTACAATCACATACACAAGACTTCTAAACTATTCCATCTATAATACAAATTATATTTCACATGTTTCACCAAAGCTGAGAGATAAGGGAGGATCTTTTTATAAGTCCAATTATTAGGAGTTGTATTTGGAGCTCCAAGGGAGAGTGAAGAAAAATTAAGAGAAAATAAAAAATAAAATACAGGATAAAGTGGAGTAGAAGAGTGAAAAGAGGCGGAGAGAGGGGGAAATAAAAAAAACGGATTTATGGCTCCCATTGTTCCCACCCCCCATCCTTGCTTAAAAATTCAATGTTCCTTTTATATACAAAGCAAGTCAAGATATACTGTTCTTTCATACTCAACAGTCCACATTCACAACTCCTCATACATACTTCTGAACTAAGGGGAGTAGAGGGGAGTCAGGCCGCGGTATCCCACAGCAGTGGTCAAAATTAGATTTCCATATATAACTAGGTGTTACAAACAACTCACTGAGTCTATGGTATAGAACAAGTTTGTATCTCTGTATTTGATATTACATTCCCGGCAGACCATATTTTTCATATATGACAGCTGTATCCTCGTTTTGAATAAAAAATTGTCTCTCAGCTTTGGCCTGGAACTCTATTTGGGTTTTAATCCCTGGCCATGATGGGAGGTCTACCCTTTTCCAAAATCTCGCAATACATAATGTAAAAGTCAGTAGAATGTATATACATAAATAGTGGATAAACCTATCTGAAGTGGGGAGTTCAAAATGAAAAAGAAATGTTTGAGACTTTAATTCAAATGTATATCCACAAATGATGGAGAGGAGAGATGATATTTTTCTCTTGTATTGATCTAATTTTCTGTATTTCCACCACATGTGGTAATAATTGCCTGGTTCAGTCAAACATCTCCAACACAAATTGTTTGAAGCCTCTAGGAATTTAGCTAATCTGATCTAGATACCATCGGTGTAAGAGTTTGAAGAATTGTTCATGAAGGTTGACACAGTGCACCGCCCCTCTAGTATTCTTCCAGGTTTTAAACCATACCTGTGTTGGGAAGGTCAAATTAATTTCATCCTCCCAGAGCAGGAAGGCCTTAGGTTACTAAATTAGTTCACTAGATTCGAAGAATCTAAGAATTCTAGAGATCATTTTATTTGTAGTCCTAGACGTAATTATTTTTCCCCATGCATCTGGTTCTACTAAGGTGTTTGAAAGCAAGAAGGACTTAACTCTAAGATAATTAAAGAGTTCCCTAGATGGAAGACCAAATTTGCTACAAATAGCTGGAAAGGGGGAAATAGTTCCACCAATGTACAAATCTTCAATATATATTATTCCCTTATTAATCCATACCTTCAGGTCTAAGTTATTCACACATATAGAAACAATATACAGTGCAGCTTTCTTAGATATTTCTTTGTTAATTTTCAAGGTTTTTTTAATACGAAAAATTTAGGTCATAAGGTCTTTAATTAACGATGATTTTAAAATCGATTTTTTTGTAGTATTTGGGTATTAACCAGCACAAGAGTGCGGGATCTGTGTTACTACAATTTACCCTTTCTAAATGGCATAAATAGTAATAAATTGGCCATACAGCCACTGAATATATTCCAGTAATTCCCAGTTCATAGCCACATTTTTAGCCACTTCAACAAAAATAATTGTCGCTCTTTGGCAGGGTGGATTTGATTTAAATCATGATTTACCTAACTATTCAGTGAGAATTGGTTGTAAAGAATCATTCATGTTGGTAGTTGTATTCTTTAATATTTTCAACCAGATGAAGATTTCATATTTAGAATAACCTGTCAGATTAGTAAAACAGCTACATCAGGACTGATTTAAGTTTAATAGGTGAATCACACATATTTGGAGCACTAATAAATAGACATGTGCATTCGTTTTCGGACTAATGCATTTTCGTCCGAAAATGGCATTTTCGTCCATTCGTCCGAAAAACGAATAACGAAAATGCTAAACTAACGAAAGCCGAATTAACCAATGATTAATAAACGAAAATCATTTGTCCATTCGTCGATTCATGCTATTGACATTCTATAAACCGAAATAGAGTCGGTTTATAGAATACCAATAGCATTACATACATTCCATAAACCGACATAATGAACGACTTTCGGTTTATGGAATGCATGTAATGCTATTGCTATTCTATAAACCGAAATAGAGTCCCGATTCATATGAATAGGTCAATTGACCTATTTGTATGAATGGGGACTCTATTTCGGTTTATAGAAAGCCAATAGTATTACATGTATTCCATAAGCCAAAAATCTATAAACCGAACGACATTCGGGTTATAGACTTTCGGTTTATAGAATACATGTAATGCTATTGCTATTCTATAAACCGAAAGTCTAAAGAATTTCTTATGAATGGGGACTCTAGTTCGGTTTATAGAAAGCCAATAGCATTAGATGTATTCCATAACCCGAAATTCTATAAACCGAACAACGTGGTAAATGCTCTGTATCTTTGAGTTCATCTTTATGTCTATAACTATTTCATTCAGTAATAGACAAATAAAAGGGTTGGGCAGGTTGTGGGTAGGGGTACTTAGCACTTGGGTCCTCTGGTGAACATTACTGATGATATTGATGGATGACAGTTTCAACCAGGCACATGTTCAAAAGTATGCCAGGCCAGGGCAGTCTTTAATATTGATTGGAACCCTGGACCCTGCCACCACATGTATAATTGCAAAATGTATACCTTCAACTTATGCAACACTGCAATACAAGCCCTCAGTGCCTGTATTACGTAAGTATACAATGATATTAGAGAGCACTTACATATGGTAAGCAGCAATTGACATTAAAATCCAGCTATTACAGTAATGATATGTGGCACTGATATTATAATTATAAAATGCATATTTAATGTTTGTTGAGATATGTTAAAGAACATGAAACAAATGACAGAATGTTTCTTAATAAAGATGTATTAATTTAACAAATCATTTTGCTGAAGTACACATAGAAACATAGAATATGTCAGCAGATAAGAACCATTTGGTCCATCTAGTCTGCCCAATTTTTTGGAATACTTTTATTAGTCCCCCGTTCCCGGTCTTATAACTAGGATAGCCTTGTGTCTATCCCATGCATGCTTAAACTCCTTCACTTCTGGTGGAAGGCTATTCCATACATCCACTACCCTCTCAGTAGAGTAATACTTCCTGATATTACTTTTAAATCGTTGCCCCTCTAATTTAAGACTACGTCCTCTAGTTGAATAAAGAATGGTTACTCTCTCAAACTGTAAGACACAATAGAACTCAACCATTGCACTGCATGGTATTGTATCATTTGATAACATGTCAACATAGAATATATAGAGTGGTTACTCTCTCAAACTGTAACTTTTTTTTAGCACCACAGGTCCCTCCCACTATCTCTCATCACACTCCGTCCAGCACTACTTACACCTCCCACCTCATTACCTTGCCCTTGGACTAGGTACTAATCCCTGGTGGTCTGGTGGGCTGCAGGGTTCTGTGCTTGCCGCAAACAGCACAAATGCCTTATCATGGGGTCACATGCTGCACAGGACAGTAATGAATCAGAACATTGTGCTCGGACAATGTATCATTCACAGTTTTATAAAGCAGTGAAAAATAGCTTTAAACATATAAAAAGAAAACACATTTCTGGGTTTAGTCATGTTGTTAATATAAAATAGCAACAAGTGTTCTAATACATGTTAAAACATAACCTTTATTAGTTATTAACAATCTTAACCCCTTCACGACAATTCCCATACATGTATTGGCCCGCAATGCAATACATTGCCTTTAACATGGCACAGTCACTGCATTTAGAACCATCATTGTTTTCCTGTAAGGTTTATAATTGAGGCTATACAGGAAAGCAAAAAATAAATAATCTACCAAAGTGGCCAACTCTGGAGTTAGGCTGCCCAAATGGTAACCTCAGTCCTCCACATACACTTCTAAGGGGATTACTTCAGTTTATTTTGGAGCTATTTTGAGAGGACCTCGGGTATATCAGAAACAGCCAAATTCCTCCCAAAATGGCCCAAGCATAAATGAAATAAAATAAGTAAAATAATGTATTATATATAGATAACAATAAAGTAAATGAATATAACATAATCTAAAATATACTGTTTTTAAATTTAGACATGCTGGTTCAAATATGTATCATTAATAACTCATCATGTAAGAAGACACCCAACAATGTTGGTATTTATACCCCATTTCCCCTCCCTTTGTATAATCTCTCTTTCATGGGGAAATCGCAATATTGAGCAGCCAAATAGTTTATTTCTCTGCAATTCAGCTTTATGCCCCAATCTGGCCTGAATTTGGGCCATCTCACGGCATACTGAGTTGACTTTACTGTCTACTAAACATAACTATGTGTTCTATATCTCACTTTGACCTCTTCTATTCCTTTTTGCCTATTTCAGGTGATGCTGGCCTCCACCAGAAACTCCAGGAAAATTGTTGCAGTGAAGATCATCAGAAGGAGAATCAATCACGATAATTCCAGCAGCTTAATGAAAGAGAGGAGAATCCTAGCTGTGGCTAATGGGAGCCTCTTTCTTTGTCACATGCATGCTGCTTTTCAATCTGAGGTATGCAGTGGTTTATTCATAATATTCATAGCTAGGACACTAGTGATGAAAAATGGTGGCATTATAGGAGAACATCTTGTTATTCAGGTTTATAGAATTATATTTGGCGGCACATCTTACTTTTATACAGTGTGAAGCCTTTTCTTTCGTAAATTTTTTTATTACAGTTTTACAATTCAACATTTATAACATATAACATTAATTTCAATAATATTATATCTTTGTATAAAACAGACAACATTTAAAATATATCACACAACATAACATACACCAACATAACATAATACAAGCCAAACCTAGCCAGAGTTTCTTTTCCCTCAATTTCCACCAGATGAGGGAGGAATAAGTTAATAAGGTGAGAGGGTATGACTTTAGAGAGGCCTCTCCAATCTATTCATCCCTCTTCTATATCTGTCCTAACATTCGGGGTTGTCATCTTTCCCTAGTTAGTAATCTATTTATTCATTTATATATTTCTCCTATACAGCCCATCCAGAATTGGCTATTCTCCATATTAAGCTGATAGGAAATCTTTTGATTTCAATCTCTTTCATGTGGAAGTTTCTATCTTCTTCCATGATCTCGCAATTAGGGCTTTAGCTGCTATTAAAATATGTACTATAATATAAGTGTCATTTATACTAGTTTTAGGCAATCCTAGGTGCAAGAGTGCAGTTGTCGGTCCTTGAGGGTACTAAATACCACCTAACTATCAACTTATATTGGAGTTCCATAATGTTTAAACAATAAATGTTCTTTTTTATCTATGGGATGATGTTAAGCCAGTCGGCAGGCAGAATTGCCGATCCAGTATCTATTTCCCATTTATTTATTAGGTTAGCTATCTGCCTAACCATTGTCAGAACTTCTTGTTCAAAAATATCGCCCTGTATCAAATCTTTAAGGTTATTTACAGGATTCAATAATTCTTTCAAACCTCTTAATTCTTAATTAGATATTTAAATATATCCCTTGGGACTAATGTCTGAAATTATTTTATTTTCTTATCTAATAATTAATATATCTGAGAAACTATTTTCTATATTGTGATCCAAGAATCTAATATCGCAGCCTCTCCATATCTTTTTACACCACATTAGTCCATATTCTGATTTAAGGTTCTCCCAAAATCTGAGAATTGTTGCAGTGATATAGTTCTTTTTCCCAGGCCTATTAATAGAGGTCTTGAATTTTTGGGGTCTGTCCACAGTAGCATATATAAATCAGGTACCCCTATTTATCTCCATGATTCCTCCCCCTCTTTATTAAACCATTTGGAGAGATGTTTAAAAAGGGCCGCATTGTGATAATTTTTTATATAACCTCATAAAAAATACTGTAGAAACCATCCTGGCCTGGTGCTTTATTATTCTTAACTTTATCAATTGCAATCTTTACTTCTATTTCTGAGATGGGTTTATTTAGATCTTGTATCTGGTCATCTACTAGCTCAGGTAATTTGCATTTTTCCAAATACTCTTGAATTTGGTTTTCTTTCTTTCTTTTTTATTTTTGAATATCTGGATATGGGATGAATATACATCTAGAGGGTTTTCTTTTTTCTATTAACCTTGAGAAAGATATATATCCGACAGGGATGCCCCTTCTATCTTTCTAGCCCGTGTGGCCATTTTAATTAGATGTCCTCTAAAGACACACTTAAATGTGCACCAGATCTTTTCATGTGGTATCTCAGGGGTCATGTTCTCTTTAAAGAAATATTCTGTCAATTCTTTGATGTATAGTCTATTTTCTTCAGTTTCTAATCATCTATTGTTCAGTCTCCATAATGTATAGGGTTCACTATATTGTCCCTCCCCTATTTGCCAGACTAGAGCATTATGATCTGCCCATGGTATCTCTCGAATGTCCACTTTATCAATTCTTTTTAATAGATTTGGGTCTGATAGACACAGATCTATTCAGGAGAACGAGTTATGGACTCTTGACCAGTGCGAAAAATCATATGTATCTGGGTGAAAAGTCAGCCATACATCATGGACGCCATTTTTCTTTATGAACATCCTAAAATTTTGGGCTTGTCTCATCACCCCCTGTAATAAAGTGGCATGCCTTGGTAGTTTTTTGTCTAAACTTGGCTCTATGACCATATTGAAATCCCCTGCCCAAATTATTGAGCACTTTTTCACCTTTTCCATTCTCTCTATTACTTGCGTTAATGTTTTCATTTGTGCATTGTTTGGGGCATATATATTAACCAAAGTAAATAATTGTTGTTATATTTAAGTATCCCTATGTTATATCTTGCTTCAGGGTCATTTTCCAGATATATGGTTTTAAATTGTAAGGCACTGGTTATCAGGATTGATACTTCCTTCTTCTTTTCATTCTCCAGGGAGGCTGAAGACACAATTATGTATCCCCTAAATTTCATTTTTTTCAATATTTGCTTTTTTCCAGTGGGTCTGAGACATACATATTTTTTTTCTTTTTTGAGTAGATCAGTGAGAATTGCTCTTTAATAAGGGGAATTCAAACCCTGAATGTTTAAAGACAAAAATATAATCATTATCTAACTTGTTTCCCATCTCCACCCTCTCCCATCCCCCCCTCGATTGTATCATATCCCAGGAATACAAAAAAAAAAAAATGTAATGTCATAAGATCAATTACAAAAACACACAACTAGGATTATCAACTGTCCCCCCCCCCCCCTTCGTCTGAGGCCTTGGCAAATATGCCTCCGCCCTTCAGTGAGTAGAACTTATTGTACATACAGTGAAAAGGAAAGTTATAAAACCTTCCAGCTTGAGGGCATGTTGCGAGATACTTATTAAGCCTTCTAATACGGTTTAAAAATATTAAGCATTTTTCTAACTTCTATGGGCCCAGACTCTGCAAAACTAGAAAGGGCTATAGTGGAGGGTAAAATAGTAGGACCAGGGAAGAAAGCTCTATTAAGCTATTAAATCATTGTGAGAGGGGGAGAGGAAGAAGAAAAAAAGTGAAACTAAGTTACTCAATATAAGAATAATCAAAGCAAGAATACAAAATAACATTAAATAAAAAAACATAATATTTTATCATGATATCAATATATACACTTTAATTTACATCAAGTTTTAGTTTCAGATCAAAAACTCAAAGTTAGATGTCAAATTAAATATGAAGTGCAATACTCCTTTAACTATTCCAAGATTCCAATGTGTTGTTCTTCAGCATATGATATTTTTGCACTCCCCGTTGCCACTAAATCACAATAATACATGGAGTATAAATACTTGAACTTTTGGCAGCATTTAATCTACCCCAATATGTGATTCATGATCACAATAGCCTCCTCTGGCTACAATATGTCTGTCTACAATCTGGTACTAAAGCCATACTCTCTTGCTTACCATATAAACACCTCATCCATACCTCCCTTCCACTAATATGGCCTCTTCCCACACCATTAACGCCATTACTTATATACTGTTAACTTGGGGGCTGTGTATCATGATTCATGCTGCTGTTTCTGTCATGTAAAATTTCCCAATTTGACATTACAGTTCCATGCATTCTTCGTGTTAGAGCACTTGGCAGGAAGAAACCTTCTATTTCATTTGCAACCCACCGGCTACCTGGAGATGAGTCGAGTTGTGTAAGTAATGGGGGGCAACGGGGAGCATCTTTTTTGTGTTGTGTTTAACCTGTTTGCAATGGTAGGATGCACTATGCTGTCCACAAAACCAGTGTGCCTTGCTGACCGTAAGACATACTTTAAAAAGATTTCTCCCATTAGAGATGGGTTGGAGAGTAATCCAATAGTAATCTCAGTTTGGGACCAAACCCCAGTGTCATTTTTCAATTGAGCTGCTCTTTTGTAATGTAAGATCCATTGCAAATATATGTGCATGAAGTGTGTATATATAATCCAGCATGAGCCTTATTAGCTCACAGATGAATATAGTAACTATTGAACTGAGGCCATTTCGTCCATTGCTGCATTTGTTTAATTATTTCAATTCGTATGAATAGAAATTACATCTATGTTCAATACATAATATAAATATGGGGAATTCAGATGATAGAGCCAAATTCCCACCGAATTTCATCTGAAAACTAACGGTAATGTCACCTAAGCTCAATAGTATAGGGTTAGGGAATTTGGATGAAAGAGAAAAATTTCATCCACACCTTATACTATTGAACTAAGGCACAATTTTCATGAATTTTTGGATGATGTTTGGTCGTAAATCGATTCTTTCATCCAAATTCTTATGCTATTGAACTTTGGTGAATTTTTCAATTGTATGAAATAGCAGCATTGTGAAAAATATACATAAAAAAATAAGTTACCACTAGGTTTGGCAAAACATTACAACAAAATTGTTGTATGAAACAAATTAAATACACCAGGTTTTCTGCTTTTTAAACATGTGTGCTTTTGAATTTTGGAATGGATACTGCAATACTACCCCAAAATGTGAGCTAAGCAAACAAAATCAGTCTTTAAAAATTTGGAAACTTGGTTATGGTTTTTGCCCTCTAACACTCCAACAGCATGCCACACCAATGTATGTGTGATATTTCTGTAATAGTTCCTGTATATGTTTTAGAGGTTTTTCTATAGCAGCACCTGACCTGAGAAAGAAATCCTATGGCAGTGTTTGTGAAAAAAATACAGCAAAAAAAAACTACCTTTACCTAACTTTGGCAAAATGTTGTGGCAAAACTGCTATATAAATAGCTACCTCAAATGAAATCACCCAGGTTGTCTTCTTTACCAAGAATATATGCTTTGGTGGGGGCATTTTGGAATAAGTCACTGCAATACTACCCAAAATGTTACAAATAAATCTGTGAAAATTCCAAGTTTGGAAACAACAGAATGCTATTTAGAATTTGTGCCCTCTCACTCCCCAAAAGCATGGGGGCATTGGCATTTGTGAAAACATTTTGAAAAAATAAACTACCCATTACTTTGGAAAAAATGTTCTGGCAAAATGGCTGCATGAAACATCTGAAAGTATTCCATATCAAATGCCATGTGCATTTAAAAAGTTTATAGAATATTTGACACTAAAAACACAGCATAGCCTTGAAAATAGAAAACAAAACCTGCATCTTGGAAACATACGTTTAGATCTTCAGATATTTGCCATGTAAGTGCCAAAACATAATGAACATTAAACGCGTTTAGTCTTTATCTTGTCTCACCGTTCCTGCTCTATGTTTTTTATCAACTGTCGTGAAGGACCAATACAATATTGATACATGTTTTCACCTTATGAAGATCAAGCCTCTTTCTTTCGGGATGTTAAGCTGGCACTCCCTTCGTTTTTTCCTACCTGTGGTTATATGAAGTCAACCTATAGCTGGCATGACATCACCAGCATTGTTATACCACAAGAGCTGTTAGGACAGTATATAAAATTATGTTTTTTGGCCAGTTCTGGGCATATTACGTCAATACTATGGTGACTGGTGCAAGCTGCAGTTACAGTATGTACAGGAACATCTTCACTGGATTATCATGGAGCAAATACATTGTGGTGTACTGAGGTAGTCCTGAATATGCATCAATTTGGCCGAATTGGGGGGGGGGGGGTGAATTCCGCTGAACTTCAGCTATTCTATGTGACCAATTATGGATCAAATTTGTCAATTTCATCCCCCACCCCCCTTGACAAATTCGGAGTGAACATTTGTGCCTTTGTGGTATAGTGAAAACTTCAGAGTACTTGGCTGGATAATTCATAGGATTCCTTCTATTTCAGATCAAAGAAGCCCTTGTTTTGTGAAGAAATGATCGTTGGTTTAGCTACACATGGGTTCCCTCATTATTTTCCCTGGTGCTGTTTTGAAGCTTAGTTGCATATTTTTTCAGATTAATGACATACTAGAAGAAAAACTTTTGGAGATAAATTGTCTTATTTATGGCAGAATATTATTAGAAAATTTGTGAGTGCATAAGATACACATATATATATAGTCATCATTGATGTGTTGTTTTTAAACTTTTCCCACATGTGATTCTGCGCTTCTCCAACTGTATACCTGTAAAGGAACCCATATATAATAAATGAGCCCTGTGCAGCTTACTCCCGAATAAACAGCCGAAATACGATGCAACGTGAATATAAAATCCCAGTTCCCCAAACATGAGCCGAGACTTCATGAAGGGGTAAAATCAGTGTGTCTTTAATCAGCTTTCAAATCATTATTTTTATGCTCTGCCAGAACTCCTCCCCACATCTGGAGAGATAAATGGATTACAGTATAATCCCAACCCAGCTTCCCCCAGCACACCAAATACAGTATCAACTCCCAATGAAAACTAACATTAGCATTATAATTACATTAAAATAGCCCTGACTGATAACCCTAATTAAGATCCCCTCCCTTGAACTCTTAAACCAATTACCCCTAATCCATAACTTGCCAGGATGTCTCAGGCTATAGCCCATTGTCCTATTGTCTCTGGGATACATCCTGAGACACCCTGGAGCCATCTCAAAACCAGCAGGCCATTAGTAATGCAAAAACTCACAAATGGAGCTAAATTTGTATATACAACAAGTGGACATAACAGAACTCTCGCTTTCGCCACATAGCTCCCCCTTAGTTCCATGGGACGGCATACCCGCCTAGACCCTAACGGGTTGGCTTGGGGATGTCCGCTGTTAAACTTTGTTTTTCCAGTTCTGTTTGCCGGGATAACCCATCTGCGTTGGCATTCTGCTTTCCTGGCCGGTACTGCATTGTGAAATTATAGGGTTGCAGTGCCAAGCTCCATCATTGCAGTCTGGGGTTATCTCCGGCTACTCTGTTGAGCCAGATGAGGGGGTTATGATCCGTCATAACCGTAAAAGATTGTCCATATAAATAAGGCTGTAATTTCTTCAGGGCCCAGACTAATGCCAAACACTCTTTCTCAACGGTGGCATAACTGACCTCTCTGGGTATAAGTTTTCGGCTCAGATATGCTACCGGATGCTCCAGGCCATCGTCCCCCACTTGACTTAACACGGCTCCCAGTCCGAACATTGAGGCATCTGTGTGAACGAGGAATCTTTTAGTGTGGTCAGGTGCCGCCAATACAGGGGTTTTACTTAACGCAAGCTTGAGTTTCTGGAAGGCCTCCTCACACTCCGGAGACCATACTACTTGCCTAGGTAACGACTTTTTGGTAAGATCGGTAAGGGGTTTGGCTGTGGCGCTATAATCTGACACAAATTTCCTATAATAGCCAGCTGTTCCCAGAAAGGCCATAACCTGTGTCTTGGTGCGTGGTTGGGGCCACTGCGTGATAGCCTCAATTTTAGCTGGCTCAGGCCTCTGCTTGCCTGACCCTACCCTATGGCCTAGGTATTGGACCTCGGCCATGCCTACATGACATTTTTCTGGTTTCAAGGTTAAACCTGCCTCTTGAATTCGCTTGAGTACTACAGAAATGTGCTCCAGGTGGGCCTCCCAAGTGCTGCTGTAAATAGCTATGTCATCTAGATAAGCACAGGCGAAGCCCTGAAATCCCTCTAAGAGCCGGTCTGCCATCCTTTGAAAAGTAGCTGGGGCATTCTTCATCCCAAATGGCATGACCTTAAATTGGTACAAGCCAAATGGGGTGACGAATGCAGACTTAGGAATAGCATCAGGCTCCAAGGGGATTTGCCAATACCCCTTGCACAGGTCAATAGTGGTAAAGTAATTACCCCCGGCCATACGGTCTAATAACTCATCTACCCTGGGCATGGGGTAGGCATCCGTGACCGTACGGTCATTAAGCCTGCGGTAATCCACCCAAAACCGCGTGGTACCATCTTTCTTCGGTACTAATACCACTGGGGAGGCCCAAGGGCTCTGCGAGGGTTCTATAACCCTTAGATCCAGCATCTCCTGAATCTCTTTTAACATGCTATCTCTAACTGCCTCAGGAATTCTGTATGGTTGCTGTCTCAAAGGTACTTGACCTGGGGTCTCCACCCGGTGGACTGCCAGCGTCGTGTAGCCCGGGAGAGCAGAAAACATATCCCGAAATTCCCGTAACAGCTGAGTAGCCTGTGCCCTTTCCTCTGGTTTCAACTCCGGTCCTAGTCCAACCTGCTCCACCCCGGTGGGTTCTTTGTGGAGCAAGTTGGGCAAGGGAATACCCTCATTATCTTCAAGTGCCGGAGCGCATACTGCAGAGACTTCCTCTGGCCTCTCAAAGTAGGGTTTCAACATATTAACATGAAAGGACCTGCGGATCCTTTCATTGTTACAATCTGTTACTATGTACGTAGTGTCGCTGACCCTGGCTAATACTTTGTAGGGCCCTTGCCAAGAGGCCTGTATCTCATCTGTTTTGGTCGGTTTGAGGACTAACACTTTTTGATCTATCTCTAGAATACGATCTCTAGCTCCCCTATCGTACCAGTGTTTCTGACGTTGTTGAGCCGCCTGCAGGTTTCCCCTTACCGATTGAGTAAGCGCCTGCAGTCGGTCTCTCAACTCTAAAACAAATGGTACTATCGGCGTGCCTGATTCTCCCATATCCCCTTCCCAGTGCTAGCGGACCAGGTCCAGGGGTCCTCGGACTCTCCTTCCATATAACAGTTCGAAAGGAGAGAATCTGGTGGATGCCTGAGGTACCTCCCGGTATGCGAACAGGAGGTGGGGAAGGAACTTTTCCCAGTTCCGCCAGGTCTCTGTGAACGTTATTAGCATCTGTTTTAGAGTGCCATTAAAACGTTCGCAGAGCCCGTTCGTCTGGGGATGATAGGGAGAACTCAGTATGGGTTTTACTCCGCAGCTCTGCCAGAGCTGCTGAGTAACTACCGCTGTGAATTGGGTCCCATGGTCGGATACTATTTCCCTAGGGAACCCAACTCGAGTAAATACTTTGATGAGAGCTTCAGCTACAGTTTCAGCAGTGATATTAGGTAAGGCTATAGCTTCCGGGTAGCGTGTAGCATAGTCCACCACCGTAAGAATATATTTCTTACCCGATGGACTAGGGGTCCTACCAAATCTAAGGGGTCCTACCAAATCCACTGCCACTCTGAAAAAAGGTTCCTCTATTATGGGAAGAGGTCTTAATTTCGCTTGGGGGTGGTCACCCCTCTTTCCTACTTTTTGGCATACATCCCAGGTTCTACAATAATTTTGTAAATCTTGGGTAGCACCTGGCCAAAAAAATGTCTGAGTCAACCTATCTCGGGTTTTCTTAATCCCTAGATGTCCTGCTAAGGGTATATCGTGGCTAATCCGTAATAACTCTGCCCTATATTTGCGGGGTACCACTAACTGTTTTTTCATCACCTGTCGGGTTCCTCCTCCCGCCCCCTCTGTTATCCGATATAGCAAACCTTTTTCCCACTCTAACCTTTCCTGTCCTACGTCTCCCTGGGGTTTATCTGCCTCCCTCCTGTACCCACTTAAAGTGCTATCCTCCCTCTGAGCCTGCCCAAAGTCGGTGGGAGTGCCCCAATACATGTTAGGACTAGAATCTACAGAAGCATTATTAGTGCCTACCAGGTCATCCGTGGAGTGTGAGGTGTCCATAGCTCGTGCCTGTTGTCTGGTTGTGACTGGGAGTGCTCCTGCTGTAGTCGGCTGTATAAATTGAGAAGTCAAGCACCCCAAATCGTTTCCCAGCAAAACCTCCGCCGTAAACTCTGGCATGATGCCCACCTCCACAGCCTTAGCCCCGGTGCCCCAGTCAACGTGTACCATGGCAGTGGGTAACTTGTGAATAGCCCCCCCCGCCACCCTTACAGCCACGGAGCGTCCAGTATGTTGGGATGGTTTGACACGGTGTGGTTGTACCAGAGTTATCGTAGCTCCAGTGTCTCTCAGTCCTCTGGCTTCCTGCCCATTAATTCGCACGGTCTGTCGATGGTGCGCCCGATTGTCATCTGCTGCTTGAACTGGGTTGACCTCGTATAGCATGGACCAATTCTCTGAATTAGTGTGGTCACCCCCTTGCGTAGAATAGTTGTAATCCTCTTGTACACAATGAGCAGCTGCTCTCGTTGGTGGGGCTGGTGCTCGCCCCCATCGATCAGTATTACGGTGTGGACAGTTAGGTTTTATGTGTCCCACCTGCTTACACCCAAAACACATCGGTGCAGTTTTCTGAACCCCAGTGGAAGTAGGTTGACTCACCGGTGGTACTGGTTTCGGTTGCGGTGCTGGAGCTTGAGCGTGATACCGCGGTCGAAATCCTGAAGCTCCACAGTTGTGATCTATCTGTCTGCTCTCATGAAATTCATCTGCTAGACGTGCTGCCTCTTCTACTGACAGCGGCTTTCTGTCTCTGACCCAATCCCTGGTATCTGTAGGAGTGTGGTCAAAAAACTGCTCCAATTATAACAATTGTAATGCATCCTCCAGTGTAGCCGCCTGGCATCCCTGCATCCAGTTACTGGCAGCGCTGTGCATGCGGAATGCCCACTCTGTGTAAGAGTCTTTGCCCTGCTTGCGGAGCGACCGGAATTTTCTCCTGTGTGCCTCCGGTGTAACTGCATAACGGGCTAACAAAATATCCTTCACTTTTTCATAATTTTGCATGTCCACATCAGGTACCGCTCTAAAGGCTTCTGCTGCTCTGCCTGATAGCTTGCTGCTCAATATTGCAGGCCAATTAGTTTTATCCACATTTTCTAATACACACTGTCTTTCAAAGTCCTGCAGATAATTATCAATATCCATTTCGCTTTCTATAAAAATTTTAAAAGCAGCATAATTTATCTTACGTGGACGCCCCACAGATGATCCTGGTAGTCACAGTATATCCATTTGTGGTGATCTTTCTCTGGTCTCCCGTGCTTCCCGGCGACTCTCTGCTTCCGAAGCTTGTGCCATGATTTGTACCACAATCTCTGGTGCAGTATTCGGTCCTACCAAGCTGAGTCTCCATCTCACATCTTTCTGAAACTCTGTTTCTTCTGCGTTCGCCATTTGTACCTCGCTGGTTCGGTCGCTCTCCAGTAATTCGGCTATTATCGTGGCTTTCGTCTTGTTGCTTGCCACTATGCCTCGAGCTTCCAGCAGTTCTTTAAGTGTTGTTCGTTTCAGCCGTTCGTATCTATGCGCCATTCACTTCCTTTTCTGTTAAATGAAATACATCCATTCGGGAGAAATCCCGCCGCTTGCCACCAGTGTAAAGGAACACATATATAATAAATGAGCCCTGTGCAGCTTACTCCCGAATAAACAGCCGAAATACGATGCAACGTGAATATAAAATCCCAGTTCCCCAAACATGAGCCGAGACTTCATGAAGGGGTAAAATCAGTGTGTCTTTAATCAGCTTTCAAATCATTATTTTTATGCTCTGCCAGAACTCCTCCCCACATCTGGAGAGATAAATGGATTACAGTATAATCCCAACCCAGCTTCCCCCAGCACACCAAATACAGTATCAACTCCCAATGAAAACAAACATTAGCATTATAATTACATTAAAATAGCCCTGATTGATAACCCTAATTAAGATCCCCTCCCTTGAACTCTTAAACCAATTACCCCTAATCCATAACTTGCCAGGATGTCTCAGGCTATAGCCCATTGTCCTATTGTCTCTGGGATACATCCTGAGACACCCTGGAGCCATCTCAAAACCAGCAGGCCATTAGTAATGCAAAAACTCACAAATGGAGCTAAATTTGTACATACAACAAGTGGACATAACAGAACTCTCGCTTTCGCCACAATACCGATTTTCTACCTAAGTACATTGAGGAGCAATAGGAGCAGGCACGTTCATAAGTGTGGGTATTATTACATTTGAAAATTGGAGTGCCATATTTTGACACTTTTTTGCTTGCTTCTTGCTTTTCATGTGCACAATTTCTTTACACAGACACTATAGCATATGTGTGAGCTGATTTGGAGTACGACGGGCGGTTATAATTGACTATTTTCCTAGTTTATGGCAGACATTAGAGCACTGGATCATGTGTAAACATCCTGTTATTTGAGGGCTATTATTCGTGTTCGTCCAGTGCACGTGTATTGTTCTGCGTGGAATCATCTATAAGAATATTCATTTTGTCTTTATGCCTGCGGCCTGCAGCTCTGCTTCTGGCTTATTTTGCTTTATTTATTAATATTCGCAGAGTACTGTTGCATTCAAAATGTTTTCTTTTCCACTGAATGCTATTTATTATACACTTTAGTTTGATTTTTCTGCGTTTTGTTTTTAACATTTTCTAGCTAATATGCATTCATAAATCTCTGCTGCTATGTTACCTCTTTTCTCGATTAGGTTTTATGCTGCAGAGATGGTTTGCGGCCTCCAGTTCCTGCACGCCCACGGGATCGTTCATCGGTCAGTAAAGTAGTGTTTTCTATAGGTCTCCTCTAGTTCTTTGTTAAGATCTATGCATGTTGCATGGTAGTGTCCCTACTCCTCACAACCTTCTTACATTGACATAATGTACTCTCAACCTACTCATCCAGAGATCTGAAACCGGAGAATATTGTCCTGGACAGTGAGGGACATGTGCGCATCATCGATTTCGGACTTGCTGAGGAAGGGATGTTCGACGGTGGAACAACAAGCGACATGGCAGGAACATTTAGATACATGGCTCCTGAGGTGAGAACTAAGTATAACATTTACAGCCGTAATATGTATCATAACAATAATTAACTCTGGCATATTACAGCTAAGCTGTGTCTATACACTGATTGATAACACTATCTAGTGAGGGATTCCCAAACCATGTTACAGATGTACTTGTAGAAGGTGTAACTTGCAGTTCTTGATGATTACATATAATGCAGCCTCCTTCATCTGCAACTTCTCAACCCTATTATAGCCCTCTGCTGCCTTCTTTGTCACTCTCTCTTTGGTCTAGTGTCCTCCACCCATCCTGACATGGGTCTAGCTCACTCTTCTCCTGCTTTCATTCTCATAGAAATATATTTATGAACAACAACAATTAACAGAGAATTGAAGATTGAAGATACCACATGATTTAGAGTTCTAATTTACAGTGTTTTATGATTATGCAATAATTATATTAATTCTTATATATTCTCTTTACCAGATCTTGCTACAAAAACCTTATTCGACACCGGTTGATTGGTGGTCCTTTGGCATTATCCTGCACCAGTTGTCAACGGGCAGATATCCCTTTTTTAATGGATACCGGGTGCAGGAAGTCTTTAAATCAATAATTAAGGACAGGCCCAAATTCCCCAAGTGCATTGGTGGTGATGTCAAACACATCTTTAAAAAAGTGATCTTAAAAAAAGTGAGTATGAAAAGTATATAGTTAGAAGACCATTTAAACTGTATAACATCTATATTGTAAAAAGAGAAATCAGTAAGTTTTGGGCACCTTCTCAACTAAAATGTTGACACTCAAGTCAAGGGGTCGGTGTGGGCTCGCTACACTCATCTTCTTAACATATACAAAGAAGGAAGTGTATAAGCAAAGAGGGAGATGTTGATGGCTGGTTGGTGCAGGCGTCAGCAGCAGAGCGGGGCTTTGGTCCATGATGTCGACGCCCCCTTCTCTGCCTCTAGTGAGTGGTGTGTGTTTGGAGGGTGTGGCCTGTGATTTCTTGTTTGATATCACTCTGAACAGCCCATATAAAAGCCCCAGACTGCTCTAACGCTGGTGCTCGGTTATTGATCCATCCTGCTACTGACCAGTTGTCCCTTACTGTGCTTTTGACCTCTCCTCTGCCTGCTCCATACCCTGGTGACCTGGATTGTTTTGACCATGCTATTTTCCTATTTCCTACCATTGCTACCCAGACTGCCTACTGACCACTCCTTTGCCAGCCTCCTACCATTGTGACCAGAACTGCCTATAAACTACTCCTTGTCTACCTCATATCATTGTGACCCGATTGCCTATTGACCTCTCCTTTGCCTGCCTCATACCTTTGTGACCTCGGATTGCCTTATTACTACGTTTTGTATGTTGCCTCACCTTGTGACCCTGGATTGTCTTGTGGACTACTCTGTATCTGCAGTGTGCCCCTGCGTACTCAGTTCTGTTCCTGACCATTCAGCGTGCACTACTGTTGATCTCCTGTGAGTACTACAGTCTGTTATCCTGTGTACTTGCCTGCATTATGAACACCTATCCATTGGACCCCCATATTGGGGCATTACAGGATGCTTTTTGTTTTGCTTCTCTTCTCCTATTTTAGGTGCCCGACCATTTTTGCTCTGTCCTCAGTTTCCTTTAAGCTTGCTGTCTATGCAATCCTGTTACAGTTAATTCCTGTGTGTCTTTTAGTGTCTGTCCTTTGGATTCTGTTATTATTTTAGGCATGTTTTAGAGTTAGGGACTTGCCAGTTGGTGGTGGTACCTCGATGTGGTTGGAAAGCTTATCATCATCATTTGGTCAAGTAGAGTTGTAGGCTTGTCCCTGTATCCATGTTTGGTTGTATGTTCTCTTGTGTTTCTTCTATTTAGCCCTGGCCTCTCGTAGTTATATATGTCTGTGTGTGCTTTTAAGTTTTGTTATCATGTCCTTTGCCTGTGCCCTCTCTGTTGCTACGTTATTATTTTTAACCCCATTGACCTGAATTGTTTATCCTTAATTTGGTATTTACTCTTCCCTGCTCATGTTTGCTTGCGTCCTGCTTCAGTCTCTCCTTGACCCTGTCTTAGTTTGGTTTCCGCTATCACTCACTGCTCTTCTCGCTTGTCCTGTCAGAGTTATTTTGTGCCTGCTTCAGTATGTCTGCCGGGTTTCTTTAGCTCCTAGTCTTAGCTTTACTGGATACAGAAGTTGATTCCACTGGGCCTTTGGTATGTGAAGGAACCTCTTGCTTGTCTATGGAAACAGATTAGAACCCTTAACTATGTGGATTGGGCTGCTTCAGTGCTGACATCAGCAGATCGCAGGTCCTGATATGTACAGCCAGAGGTGAGGGCTGTGTAGTGGCTATCTTGGACTTATTACCTAGATTGAGTTGATTGAGTTCTGGATGACAAGCTGACATGTCGCAAGTCTCTTCTGTTGTATTAAGATCCCCATCCTTCTAGATATGCTCTCTAATATAGGTAAACACCTTAGGGTGTAATGCACAGGCTTTATTTTCATAGCAGTTTGAATGCAACATATCGATATATTTGCAGGCACTATAATGCACCATTATACAGGAGTAATTTTCACATGGGTTTAATGCATTTGTTTACGCTGTATACATGTTTCTGTAGTATATTGTTTACGTTGTATACATGATTCTGCAGTATATTGTTTACGTTGTATACATGTTTCTGCAGTATACTCCAAATCCCAGTTTATTGATCCATCTCTTTTCCCACTACCTTTATTTTATTACACTCATTTAAACCATCTCCTCCCGCACTTTATTAATTTCTCTTTCTTTCTTTTCTCTTCGCCTCACCCTATTTCTTCTTCTTTTCTTTTTTTTAAACTTTCTTATCACAACCTTTCCACATGGACGAGCTTTATGCCTGCAATTACAACTTTGCTGACGTTATTGCTGATAGTTGAACCGTACTCTGTTACCCATATTACACTGATTGGTGTAAAGTTTTTATTTCTTTATGTATTTATCATTGAAAAAATATTAATAAACAAAGTTTAAACAGAAAAAAATGGCACAGGGCATCAGTACCTTTCATCACTGGATTGGTTTAACTAATTGCAGATCCACACCTATTAGACAGGCATAAAACTTCATAGCCATTCCATATGTCATTAGGGGTCCTGTTTAAAACAGTTTTTAGTGTATTTAAATAGAAGAAATAATGTGGTTGTTCTTTTCAGCTTCTTAGGAAAGATCCAGACCACCGCCTTGGGGTGCAAGGGAACATCAGAGAGCACCTATTCTTTCAAGACATCAACTGGGTGGAATTGGAAGATGAAAAACTGGAACCTCCTTTTAAACCCAGTGTAGTAAGTACATGCTACTATATATGCTGCAAGATATTAAATAGCATTGTTTCTTTGTTAGAATAATTAGTATCAGTGCTGAATTCATATATTCAAAAGCCCAATGGTATCATCCTCCTTTAGGGCTAGTATCTCATTTTCCCAGGTTGTTATCTCCAGGTACTTTGATCTATGCACATGTATTTTACTGGTTCATGGAGCTGATAATCTACATCCCATCCCAAATCTCTCATGATCCTCTCTTTTTGGGAGCATTGTAGAGGATAAATGCCCTGAGTCCTCCAATGACAAATAATTATTGTAACGGGACGGCTACCCAAGGCGGTAGCACCTTCATCTGTTGTAGGAAATCATCTCCTTGGCCCTGATTAAAGTTCAGCATCCACCAAGCAAGTCTTTCTGGAACCTTGCTCTTTGTACCCAAATAGCAGACTGGACCACTAGCAGTTAGGTACAATAAGAATGAACAATATTTATTTGTCAAACAGCATAGACTTATATGCACACAGATATGACATCAACTAGGGGAGAGGCACAGGGAACTAATTATAACATGTAAGCATATAACAATAACATAAAACAGGTAATTTAATACATGACAACGTTACATAAAATAAACATGTCATCTTTAGATCCAGACCTCCAGACTACAAGGGACAATAGATGGTTCAGAGGATAGTAAACATTTAGTGATTGGATATACACATTTCAACACTAACATTTAATGACATGTCTTAACCTGGGGGAAATACAATGAATAGAGCAAAGGCTTGGTTCCAAGGTCCACATCCAGGCTGACATCCTGAGTGAGCTTGTGTTGAAGACCACCTGTATTGAAGCAGTGTGTCACTGATGGCCCCAACGTCTGTACCCCCAAATATAGCATATCCAAAGAAAGGGTCCGTAGTCCACAGGGAGGTGTTTGGACATCAGGACCCTCCAAGAACCCCAGTCAAGCAGACTGTCATGATTCACTTTGTGACAATTATAATGTATTATTGTATATCCAGTGCATTTCTTGGATAAGTGCTGGAAACTGGGCCCACTGGATGGAAAGAAAAAAATTGATATATTAGAGAGTGATCCAGAAGTTGTGGAGATGTACATGAAAGGTATTGGAAAGTGGTACGTGACATTATGTCCCCCTTATCCATTCAGTGACAAAGGCGGTGTCTGAAGGCCTGTTTGAGAGGTTCATTCCTCTCAAACTGCATAGTCCTTAACCAGCACCACTTTGGTTTGCTTACTCGAAGGCCTTGAAGTGTCTGTGGCCATTTTAGAGTTGCATTCATCTCAAACTGCATAGTCCTTAACCAGCACCAATTTGGTTTGATTACTCTTTGGAACTATTCATTTAATTTAATTTAGCAATGGGACAGTTTCTAATACAATTTGCCGTGAGAAAAACAAAACAGGCATAGCAACTGCGACCAGGCCTGCCACTCCAGGAGCCTGGGTGACCCCTGCTGCTGCCTCCTTAAAATCGACTAACTGCAGGTGACACTCATTGAGTTCGAACCCTACAAAACATGGAGTGTCAACTGGATGTGTGTGTATCCTTCCACCCTCAAATGATGACATTAGCATGCCACCTTGTGATCGCACACTAAGCACAGGAGGATGCCAGCATCATCAATCCGGATTGGATTAATGTGTGCTCATCCACTTTGACATTTGTCTTGCCTGAACAATCAGTCCCCTTCAGTTATGATGTCTCTTGGACTCTTTGCCAACAAATATGTAAATTATATGTATTTGCCTAGCTGAAAGTGAACACAAGTTTTGCAAATAAAAGTTTTACTGAAAAATGGATTACATACACACTTTCTTTTTCATTTTGTTATTATATGAAATTTGTATTTGCTTCTTTGCTGAAATCAGTTAATGTTCTCTCTTTTTTAGCCACCAGATGATGATGTCATGGGGTGCCTTACAAAGCCTGCATCCTGGAAGAATGACATAAAATGCAAAGAAAAGGACCACCAATTAATCCCGGACTTTTCCTTTCAAGACCCAAATTGGTGTCTTGAATTTCAATAATTTAAAAAATATATAAAAACATAAAAATATAGATAAGTAGATAACTAGGATAAGTAGTTGCATTACATGCATCACATTAGACTAGATCTTAATGGCAGTGTAAGATACTTTAAAAGGAAATACATACATAATTGAACTTTTTCTGGGCTTGGAGAGAGAGGGTAACAAATTGCACACCACTTGGTAGCTAGGCATCTTATTCATTAAAGGATTACTAAAATAAGGGATCATTCATTGAATGTCCTAACGGTTTGACAGCAATATCCTGTTTTTCTTCTTAAAGTGTTGATTTCTAGGTATTTGGTGAGGCTCAATAAGTCTCCTTAGCCCATTTTTTTTAGGACATCTCTTATCTTTCTCTCTTACGAGTTCTTTTCTCGGTTCTAGACCTATTGCATCTAATTTTAAGCATAATGCAATTTGGTCTTCTAAACCTTTAGAAAGGTCATGATAAGTCAACGCATCCTTGAACTATCATGATCTTTCTAAGACCACATCCTTGACCACAAAATCTCTTTTTCCTGGCTCTATATTCTTGCGATAACCAATTTAGTAGCTAAAAACATCTGGTTAAACAAATCTATTCTTTCTTTGCTTTTGTTTTCTAAATTTAGGAGTAACATGGCAGTTTGTGGAATGCAAGGGAGACTTATTCCCAAGATTTCATTAATTACCTTAAAGACTTGTTTCCAAAAGTTTTTTACCTTTTCACATTTCCACCATATGTGGTACATCTTGCCCTGGTTTTTTTCACAGCTCCAACAGACATTTTGTATGTTGTGTATCTTTTGTAACTTTTGAGGAACCATATACCACATATTTATCTTAAACTGTATTTCATGCAGTGTGTCACCTTTGTTGTGTTAATCCATGATTGCGCCCAAGTGTCATCCATAATAATCATTCTAATCCTTCTTGCCCAGCTGTCTCTGACTTTGGGAACACCCTGTGCTTCAAGATCCTCCATCGCTTACTCACATTTATTCGGTATTCTATTTTTAGCTTTTAAAACAAATAAAGAGTTCCATTTTGGACTATTACCATTAGATATCCATCCACAGTTATCTTTCAAGTAATGTTTCAGGCGTGTGTATGTACATTCATGCTTAGCCGCTATGCCATATTCGTTTACTAGTTGATTAAAGGATTTCGTATTGCAATCTTCTACTAGATCAAGAATCCTCCCAATTCCCCTTTCGGTCCATTCTCTAAGATTTATCTCCTGTATGTATGTAATTCTAATACCTCTATGCTTCTATTGGGGCTATCTCCAGTATTTTCCTGGTGACAATAAATTTATTTTTGCATTTTGCCCAAAAACCCATAAGATGTTTTATTATATCAGTAGCCATTTTTTCCGCTACTTTTTTTTTCTTTTCTGCTGAAAAACACAAATGCTGAAGACAAACAACCGTCTTTTACTTTCAATCAATCCTTTTCTAGATTGCTAGTAATTCATTCTAGAAGTCTCCTGTACATTTTCCGCGTCATCTCTCTATATTGTCCTGCATTGCTATTTGTATACCTAGTTATTCAGTGGGCTGAGGCAAATCAGAGAAAAGATACAAAACCATCTTTTTATTTATTGTTTCTGAATAAGTTGTGACTTGAGGTATATTTGCATGGTATGTAAATCCATGATCCACTTCTCATCTCTATAGTATTTACGGAGCGTTATCTTCTGGTTAGGATTCACATGTCTTTCTTGGCTAAGAATCTCTGATCTCTATATTTATTTTCCTCTTAGGATCTTTTAAGGATGAATCTTGTGTTATTCCTCATTGGGAAAGTTAAGTGTACATAAGACTCTAGTGAATAAGATAGCAAGCAGTGCTATAGAATTACAGGCTATTCAGTTGCCAAATACTAGATTTTTAATGCGAAACCCCTCTTGAACTATGTTCGCTCTAAGCGATTGTTGAGTGACAACTTCAGCACAGAAAAAGTTTAAAATGTTATCTATTTCCATATCCCATAAGGAAATCAGTAAAATAGTTAGAATTTTCCTAAATTATAATTATTTGTTATAATATTAGGCTAACAACAGTATGGCCATATAATGTGACTAAATCCCCATTCTTTAACTTCAGTTAGATGTTTTAAACAGCAGTTTTTAAACCCATTGCTTGTGTTGTGTGGATATGCCCTGATTCCCATCCATTGTGTATAATGACTACATAAATCAGGCACCACAATAAAAGTGTCCCTCCACCACACACAGGTATCTCATTATAGGTGTCCAAAGAGGACTTTTAATAAAAGGAGAGTCTCAGACTGACTCCAGGCCCCAGGTAAAAAGTAAGGTTAGGTTAGGTTAGGGCCTCGCCTAAAGTGGGGTACTTTGACGTAGTGGCGAGCTAAGCAGGATATGGCCATATAAATTGTTTTTTGAATTGTGGTTGTCAGTGAAGGTGATTAAGGCAAGCAATCATCTGTATCTTGTTGCCTAATTGACAAGTGACCCACAAATAATCTACCATTAATAATGATAAACTTCAACAACTTGACTAACTTTCCAGTTCAGTCTGTTTATTTCTGTAGATGACTTGCAGTTCACTTGTTTTAATTGTGGATTGGTACTCTCATGGTTTATTTATATTAAGAGACTCCTTCTTTAAATCACCATGATAATACTCATATCCGTTGTTAAAATAAAACTTTTTGAAGTTTTTGATTTATACTATTTGATTTATAATATAATCTCTGATGTTTTAGGTTTATTGTTAGTTATCGTGGATAACAATGTTTTTAAAACAGGAAGGGGTTATGGTGGGTGAATGGTAAAGGTCAATGAATGCAAAGGAGTTACAAAGAAGTGTGCTACACTCTTTTGTTAAATTAAATAATTTGTTTCATTTGCCATGATAAGCAATGTGTGCAATAATAATAAACATTCACTTAATTGAGTTTATCAAAACAAAGAAATAAATAACATAACCCCTTCACGACAATGCCTTACATGGATGAGCTCCCAATGTAAGGGTTGCATTTAAAATAGCACATTCGCTGCATTTTCCCCCTGATTTGTGCTATTTTAATCCTTCCTGGAAGCTTCCTGAATGAATGTTATCAAGCAAAGTCAAAAATATGGATTTTATTCCATAAAACTGACAATGTTTCTACCCGATGGGTCTTTCTCAAGCCAACTTTAGAAAGATCCATCGGGTCGAAACGTTGCCAGTTTTTCAGAGTAAAATCCATTTCACCTCGACAGTGCTGAGCCTCCTATTTTTATTTATAATTTGGAGGACTGGTATAGATTCTCTCTCGTGCACTGTACCATTCTGCTGCTGCTGCCTTTACCATATTTATTGAGTGTCCTTTTTCCAAAAATACTATTTGGTTTTTTTTTTCCCTACAGTTGTCCTTTAAAATCTGCATAGACCATAAAAGTCCAGCTACTGTTCCAACACCTAAGCCTCTGTTGGGTGAAATTGGGCAATATGTAGATTCAAGTTTATATGTCTTTGGAATTGGCAGGGTGAAAGGTAAGTAGCCAATTAGAGTGAAACACATCAATAAACAATTTTTGATAATCAAATTATAATGCTAATATATATTCATAAACTGGAAACGTTTCTGTAAGATTAATATTAGTATACTCGTTAAAATCAAACTTATTGAGAGGTTAAAAGGTCACTATTTGATTTATAATATAATCTCTGATGTATTAGGTACATTGTTACTTATAGTGGATGACAATAGTTGTATATATTTCACTGACTAGCAGCACTGTTATCTAGTGCCTGTTGGAACTGCTGGTTGCTGATAACTTGCTCCTGAATGTGTAGAGTTATGGAGGGTTCGCACATTAAATCCACCACCGTATCACCATGGCCATCTCAAAGACAAGTCAAGCTCTTGAATGAAAGTGGCACTGTTATAAATATTATATGTACAGTAATTAATATGCCACACAGCAGTTTAAATGACAAGAGTATTAAACATATCCAGTCCCAGGGACACTCACTAAATTATATGATATTGCACTAATTGAGTGACTGTCACAACCCAATGTCATTGAGGAGCCTCGTGCTAGGCATGATGTGAGTTATGATTGCATTCCATGATGCAAAGCTCAGGACTAAATTGTAACACAGACTGGGCTAGTTTGCACCACAGACTGAAACCGGCAAAGACAGGGCCAGGCAGTCACCTGAGGCTGGGCATGTGCAGCTCACTGGGTGGATACTCACACAGAACAGGTTGGTAGCTCTATATTTGATTTGGACACAAAGCTGCGTAGCACCCCACCCAGGGGGCCTTTGTGTGGACCCACCAATATTGGGGTACTTAGAAAACGGTGGTGGGCTAAGCACTTCAGCATAACACTGTATTAAATATGGTGGTTTAGAGTTATCCTCCCACATTTCCTTGTTTCTATATTTATTTAAATAATCTGGAGTATCTGTCACATAAATGTCTGATAAAGGTCTTCATCTTATAACAAGTGCTGCCCGAATTTTACAAAGTCTATACAATCATAGAGAGCATTTCAGGTTTAATTAAACTAGTTTTTTTTTACATTTGTTTTACCTTAAACCTATTCTGTCTAACAAGTACATTTCTTACATAATAGGAGACCATGAGAAGAGATGGAAGCACCAAAGGTTCTTTCTAGCGGTTCCAAGAGGAGGCATGCTGTTAAATTAAGTCACATCCATAGCCCCCAGCAGACAAATTCCATTTGTATGCCGTAGGGGCACCATAGACCGCGTCTACAGTGCACACCTACAAATAAATCTTTTCTATTATGTTGTGAAATAAAAGGTTGAAAAAACTGAAAAGAAGTGATTATTTTATACAGTATTGAAGATATATCCATAGATAATATTAAGCCACTCTACTTAAAGTTATTAAAGACAGCAGTCATTACCGTGTTTGTTGACAGATATTGTGTAATGAACTGAAAGTATTTAAAGTATATGTACACCATTCTGTCATCTGCATTATACACTAATCAAATTATTTTGGATTATACCCCTTGGCGACACAGGACGGACTAGGTCCGTAATGTGTGCTGAGGCGGTATTGACACAGGACGGACCTAGTCGGTCCTGTGTCAAAACGAGCACTGGAAGCAGAGTTTTTCCGCTTTCAGTGCTCAAACGGCATTGTAACGATGCTTCCGTGTGGAAGCATCATACAATACAAAAAAAAATGCCTGTCGGCATTTCAATCGCTCCGGAGAGCGATAGAAATGCCGGTTTTAAAGTGCCTTTAAAACGCGGGCATTTCAAAAACGAGCATAGGAAGCAAATTTTTCGCTTCCTATGCTCAGAATGTGTTTCTGATTGTCTCGCAAGTCGAGGCAATCAGTAACACAAAAAAAAAATGCACGATCTTGGTCACTGAGTGACCAAGATGGCGCTGCCCTTCTAAGGGCAAGAGCACAGGAGGCAATCAGTGACTGCCAGGCACACTGACATGCAGTGGGAATGCTCTGCTGAGCATCCCCACTGACTGGTCAGATAAATATTAACCCTATATTGATCTGACCAGTTATGATCTGCCTCCCTCTCCTCACATTTTTTTTAGTGAGGGAGAGAGACAGATCAAAGTTATAAAAGTAAGTAAAAAAAAACAATAAATACACAACACACGAATAATAAAACATAAAAAAAAAAATTATTAAAGCAATTCCCTGCGTTTAACCCCTTTCCTGTCACTGATCTTGCGTAAGCAGGGGTTAATTTTTTTTGTACTGTCATTTATTACAGTACTACAAAGGCTCTTCTAAGAGTTATTAACCCCTTCTTTGCCGTCGATCACTGCTTACGCAATGATATTGACGCCAAAGCAATATTTATCTGTCTACATATTTTATTTTATTTTTTACACATGTAAAGTAAAAATATTTGAGTTTTTTTTTTAAAGCTGCCTGAGCGCATAGTGATCAGTAGCAGCGAATTAGTGGCAAAGGCAGTTTGGTGATTTCTCAATTAAGCTCACCATTCGCCCTGGTCAGATCAAAATTGGTCGGATCAATATTCACAAATATTGATCTGCCTCCCTCTCCTCACTTACATTTTTGTGACGGAAAGAGAAAGATCAGTATTAGTGATATAAAATAACATTATAAAATTGGCAGGTTTTATGAAAGTCTTTCACTGTGTATTAACCCCTTCCCTGCCATTCATCACTGTATAAGCAGTAATCTTGCACAGCAACAGTATGTTTTGCTGTCTGCACTGTTTTATGGATTAATTTCTTTGTACTGTAATGTATTACAGTACTATATAGGCTCTTCTAAGAGCTATTAACCCCTTCTTTGCTCGAGATCACTGATTATTCACTGATTCTGAGGCCGCGGACTCAGGGTTTGATTTTGACCCTGTTCAGCTTTCTGATACATCATCTAGCGATGTATGACATTTGCTCGCTTCAAAGAAATATCCCATATAGGACACGGACGAAGGTTAACTACATGTCAAAATTCCAAGTTGGAATTTTGAGATGCGCATCTCACAAATGTTGCCTTCTAGCCAAAATACAAACCAACAAACCTATGCATGGGTGGTATCCCTGTACTCGGGAGATGTTGCTGAACACATATTGGGTTGTTGTTTGGCAATGACATATACCAGAATCTGTGAATTCATGCCTGAAGTAAAATGTATGTGGAAAAAAAACTCCCAAAAAAGTACTACCACAAACTTTTACAAAGGCTGGTGGTAGAATTAGTACCAATACAGTATTAAAATACCACAATTTTAAATACCCTAGGATGTCTAGTTTTCCAAAATATATGGTTTTATGGTAAAATACTTTGACAGTCTTCAAAAGTGGCCCAAATGGAACATGGGCGCAGGCTGACTACATGTCAAAATTCCAAGTTGGAAATGCACCCCCCCTAAACGTGGCCTTTTAGCCCCCAAACAACCCAACAAACCTATGCATGGGTGGTATCCCTGTACTCAGAAGATGTTTCTGAACACATATTGGGGTGTTGTTTTGCACTGACACATAACAGGATCTGTGAATTCATGCTCAAAGTACAATGTATGTGGAAACAAAACATTAAAACATTACTAACCTAAAATTTGACAAAGGCTGGTGGTAGAATTAGTGCATGGAAAGTGTTAAAATACTATCATTTGAAATACCCTAGGGTGTCTAGTTTGCTAAAATGTATGGTTTTGTGGGGTAAAATACACTTTCTGGCTTCACAAATGTCCCAAATGGAACATGGGTGCAGGTTTTCTAGATATCAGAATTCCAAGTTGAAAAACCAAAAAGCGCACCTCTCAAATGTGGCCTTTTAACCCCCAAATAATCTAACTAACCTACACATGGGTGGTAACCCTGTACTCAGGAGATGTTGCTGAACACATGTTAAGGTGTTGTTTGGCACTGACACATAATAGGATCTGTAAATTCATGCACGAAGTACAATGAATGTGAAAAAAAATTACTATCCATAACATTGACATAGGCTGGTGGTAGAATTAGTGCATGGAAAGTGTTAAAATACTACCATTTGAAATACCCTAGGGTGTCTAGTTTTCAAAAATATATGGTTTTGTGGGGTAGAATACACTTTTTGGCTTCAAAAATGTCCCAAATTGGACATGGGCGAAGGTTTTCTGCACGTCAGAATTCCAAGTTGGAAAACCAAAAAGCGCACCTCTCAAATGTGGCCTTTTAACCCCCAAATAACCTAACCAACCTATACATGGGTGGTATCCCTGTACTCAGGAGATGTTGCTGAACACATATTGAGGTGTTGTTTGGCACGGACATATAACAGGATCTGTGAATTCATGCCCAAAGTACAATGTATGTGAAAAAAAATGACTACCCAAAACATTGACATAGGCTGGTGGTAGAATTAGTGCATGGAAAGTGTTAAAATACTACCATTTGAAATACCCTAGGGTGTCTAGTTTTAAAAGATATATGGCTTTGTGGGGTAGAATACACTTTCTGGCTTCAAAAATGTCCCAAATTGGACAATGGCACAGGTTTTCTGCATGTGAGAATTCCAAGTTGGAAAACCAACATGTGCACCCCCTAAATGTGGCCTTTTAGCCCAAAAACAAACAAACAAACCTATGCATGGGTGGTATCCCTGTACTCAGGAGATGTTGCTGAACACATATTGAGGTGTTATTTGGAAATACACCTTCACATTTTAAGGTAATGTTTACCTAAATTGTAATCTATGTGAAAAATTAAAAAAATATATTTTTTTCCTGCAAACTTTGGCAAAGATTGGTGGTAAAATGGCTACATGAAATGTGTCAAAATACCCCAAGTTAAATGCCCTGAGTGGTCTAGTTTTCAAAAATATGTACATGTTGGGGGTCATTTATGGATTTAGTACAGAAATCAGTGTTACAATGTCACTATCGCTGATTTTGAAAAAAAGGATTTTAAAATAGCTTTGCACTACTTATAGTTCTGGCCCTGTAACATGAATAAAAATGCACAAAAACATAAAACATGGTCTATTTCTGAACTCAGGACTTATATTAGAAGCTATATAGTAGTGTTTTTTTGTTGTCTCTTGTACATGAGTATACGATTTTTCAAATAAAAGTCATAAAACTAATTTTGGAAATTGTTTTGCCATATTTTATTATTTTTTTTACATCAAATTATATGCTATTATCAAAATAATGGTATCAAAAGAAAGCCCTTCTTATAACGATAAAAACAATATATTGTTTGTGCGGGTACACTAAATGAGACAGAAATAAATTACAGCAAAACACAAACACCTCAGAAATGTTAAAACAGCCCATGTCACCAAGCGTCAGACAAGCCAAAAAAGTCATGTCACTAAGGGGTTAAATACTTTAAAGCTGTTGTTATTTCGTCCCAGCTTTCAACCAAATTCTAGTGATCTTAGTGGAAAGAACATAAAATACAAATTGCAAACCTCATATATGTGAGTAAATGAAGAGATATACAAATATTGACATGTTAGTACATACATGTGTTTATATAACTATGTACTTTAATGTACAAGCCAAAAAAGTCATGTCACTAAGGGGATACACTAAAGCACACCATCGCCATAACATACGCATGTAAATAAATGCAGGTACATATAATACACAAGGATATGATATAAGTCACCTTACAGTTTCTGAAAACTTTGTGTTACCTGTAATGTTACTAGAGAAATCTTTGCAAGGGGCGGATATACTCACAGACCTTAGTATCAGAGCATTTAATCCCTTGCTGACATTGGACTGACTAGGTCCGCCCTGTCTGGCAAAGCGTTGCCGACATTGGCTGACCTAGTCCATCCTGCGGTTAAATGAGCAGTGTCTGCTATCACAGACCACAACAGAGTGATTCACAGGCACCATATTGGTGCTGCTGCCCTCTTGTGGGTAAAGCGTCGGAAGTGAAAATAAATTCACTTCCGTCTCTCTGATGTTGTTGCTAGACATCCCCTAGAGCCAGTCAGCAGCATTGCAATATAAAAAAGCTAAAAATCTAGGGTTAGTGTTAGAATAATGTTTAGAGTCACAATTAAATTAGGGTTAGCATATTGGTTAGGATTAGTGTTTAGCGAACCCAAACCGCAAAGTTCGGGTTCATACCGAACACTATGATTTTTGGACCCCGGAACCGAACACGGACATACCACTGTATGTCTGGGTTGGAGTTCAGGGTTCGGTGATTAATAGCTGTCCAGTCACTAGTAAAATACCCCACCCCGCCCTTGTCCCCACCCACTGCCGTCGGGTGGGGAGCCTAAAAAGAATGAGGTGGGGACCTAGTGTCACCCCCCGGTCCCCATCAATGGACGGCGGGTGGGGACCCTAATAAGAATGGGGGGACCTAGTGTTCCCCCCCGGTCCCCACCAATGGCCGGCAGGTGGGGACCCTAATAAGAATGAGGGGGGGGGACCTAGTGTGCCGGCATGTGGGGACCCTATATAGAATGAGGGGTTGGACCTAGCACTATGCCGAACACTATGCCTGTGGGTGGGGACCCTAAAAAGAATGAGGGGGGGACCCAGTGTCACCCCCCGGTCCCCACCCATGGCAGGCAGGCGGGGACCCTAATAAGAATGAGGGGGGGGACCTAGTGTGCCGGCAGGTGGGGACCCTATAAATAATGATGGGTTGGACCTAGTCTGTCCCCCCCCGGTCCCCAACCATGGCCGGCGGGTGGGGACCCTATAAAGAATGAGGTGGGGACCTAGTGTCCCCCCGGTCCCCACCCATGGCCAGCGGGTGGGGACCCTTAAAATAATGAGGGGGGACCCAGTGTCCCCCCCGGTCCCCACCCATGGCATGTGGGTGGGGACCCTAATAAGAATGAGGGGGGACCTAGTGTCCGCCCCAGTCCCTACACATGAACGGCAGGTGGGGATCACAAATAAAGTGACTAGGGGTGCCCAGCCCCTAGTCACTTACCCCCACGAATAAAAAAATTCCTATCTACCCCCTCACCCTAATAATAGTGAGGGGGTGGGCAATAAGCTAACCTGTAAAAAAAAAAACTATTTTATACTTACCATTTGAGGTCTTCTTTCTTCATTCTTCTTTTTTCTTTCTTCAGCCCCAAAAAAGGCCAAATAAAAAACCATAACACGCCAAAAGTTTGTCTCCCCATTGACTTCCATGGGCTTCGGGTTCGGGGTCAAGTTCGGGGTCAAGTTCGAGCACGGACCCGTAAATTTTTTCGAAGTTCGGCTGAACCTGCCGCACCTGAACATCCAGGTGTTCGCTCAACTCTAGTTAGGAATAAAATTAAATACAAATTGGAATAAATTAAGGGATAGCATAACCGTTAGAGTTAGGGTTCAATTTAGGGTCAGGGTTAAATTTAATATTCAGGTTGGGGTCAAAAGGTCACTTGCCCTATAACTCACAAAAAAACTGAAGAAAAACATTTAGAAACTATTTAGACGGGGCCTTTTTAATTGATTGTATTTGTGTAATAATTTTTTAGCTCAAAGTTAGAAAAAGTTGTTTTATTTTCATCATAATTTAGGATTTTTGTGTAGTAAATTATAAGATATGATGAGTATAATGGTATCTAACGAAAGCCCTTCTTACGTGAGCGAAAAAGGGGGTGGGTGCACCAATTCCCAAGAACAGACAGCACTAAAATAGTCTGTCCTGTAGGATAGTACCGACTCGGGAGGGCAATTCCATTTTTTGCTTGCTTACACAGAGGCATTGGGGGGAGGGACGGAGCATTCCGTACCTTTCAAAAAATAAAATGCTGTTCCCGATCGCGCGCCATATTCAGTGGTCGGCAGGTCAGGGGTAACGTGACCTTTTCAGCTCCTAGACTGCTAAGACGTGCGGGAGCGCCAGTGAGAGTCAGCAGCATGACAGACAATGTGCCAATACATGGTAAGGTATTTATACAGCCATACAACAGAGCTATAAGGTAGGAAATGGGGTTAGTTGTCTAAATGTCTAAATGTGTACAAAATCTGCACCTATATAATTTAATTTAATTGATTCATGAAGACACTTTAGTCATTTTAATTCACATACCGAGCTTTCTACAAGATAGCAGTCTCCCTTACACAATACCATTACATATTATATAAGTGCTGCTTTGATTTTAGCTCTTGATGATTATTGTTTATATATTAACTCCATGGATGCCATCTTTAAAGACGTAACTTAAAACCTCAGCTGTGTTTGGATTCCCTTGCCTTGAACTGACTCAGGTAGCAATTTTTAATGGCCAAAATATGGCTCCTGGATGATGACCCTTTTTGGATTGTTTTTTTCCCTCACTTTGCTGTATTTATGTGATATTTGATTAAATCACCCGATTACCAGTGGTGTATCTTGGTTTTGTGCTGCTAGGCAGACAAATTTTGGGCACCCCCCCTACCCACGATGTACACCCACGACATGACCCATAACCCACGTTGCACACCAAGGACATGCCCCATCACCCCATGTACATGCCTCTATTACCTCATTACATACACATTGCCAATATTATTTGCCCATAATATTCCCCAGCTAATTTGCCCAATAATATGCCAGTATCATTTGCCATTAATATGCCCCAGAAAATGTGCCCAATAATATGAAAGTATTATTTGCCATTAATAAGTCACAGCCAATTTCCCCAATAATATGCCAGTACTTGCCATGTAATCAGCCCCTACCAAGTTGCGTAACATTATGCCAGTATAATTTGCCATTAATATTCCCAGCCAATTTGTCCAATAATATGCCAGTGTTATTCTGCCAATTACCGGTAGTATGCCGCAGAGAATTTGCCCATTATTAAGCCAGTATTATTTGCCATTTAATATGCCCCTGCCAATTTGCCCAATAATATGTTAGTGTTATTTGCCATTAATAAGCCCCAGGCAATTTGCCCAATAATATGCCAGTGTTATTTGCCATTTAATATGCCCCTGCTAATTTGCCCAATAATATGCCAGTTTTTTTTGCCATGTTATATCCCGCAGCCAATTTGCCTAATAATATGCCAGTGTTATTTGTCATTTAATGTGCCCCTTGCCAATTTGCCCAATAATATGCCAGTGTTATTTGCCATTTAATGTGCCCCTGCCAATTTGCTCAATAATATGCCAGTGTTATTTGCCATTTAATGTGCCCCTGTTAATTTGCCCAATTATATGCCAGTGTTATTTGCCATTTAATATGCCCTGCCAATTTGCCCAATTTTATGCCAGTGTTATGTGCCATTTAATATGCCCAGCCAATTAGCCCAAATATATGCCAGTGTTATTTGTCATTTAATATGCCCAGCCAATTTGCCCAATTTTATGCCAGTGTTATTTGCCATTTAATATGCCCCTGGCAATTTGCCCAATTATATGCCAGTGTTATTTGCCATTTAATATGCCCCTGGCAATTTGCCCAATTATATGCCAGTGTTATTTGCCATTTAATATGCCCAGCCAATTTGCCCAATTATATGCCAGTGTTATTTGCCATTTAATGTGCCCCTGCCAATTTGCTCAATAATATGCCAGTGTTATTTGCCATTTAATGTGCCCCTGTTAATTTGCCCAATTATATGCCAGTGTTATTTGCCATTTAATATGCCCTGCCAATTTGCCCAATTTTATGCCAGTGTTATGTGCCATTTAATATGCCCAGCCAATTAGCCCAAATATATGCCAGTGTTATTTGTCATTTAATATGCCCAGCCAATTTGCCCAATTTTATGCCAGTGTTATTTGCCATTTAATATGCCCCTGGCAATTTGCCCAATTATATGCCAGTGTTATTTGCCATTTAATATGCCCCTGGCAATTTGCCCAATTATATGCCAGTGTTATTTGCCATTTAATATGCCCAGCCAATTTGCCCAATTATATGCCAGTGTTATTTGCCATTTAATGTGCCCAGCCAATTTGCCCAATTTTATGCCAGTGTTATTTGCCATTTAATGTGCCCAGCCAATTTGCCCAATTATATGCCAGTGTTATTTGCCATTTATTAAGCCCCAGCTAATTTGCCCAATACATCTCCCCCCATCTCCCCAGCACTTACCTTTTTCCCTGGTGGCTAGTGGCAGGCAGCATGGTCCCTCCATGCTGCCTTTTCGGCTCTCAGGCGATCGTGCCGACAGGTCACGTGACCCGACGCGCGTATGACGTCAGCGCACCGGTCACATGACTGTCGGCACTTCCGTGTCACACTTCAGGGGGAGCCGAACAGGCAGCACGGAGGTTTCTCTGTGCTGCCTGTTCGGCTCCCCGTGCAGCCTGGCAGGCAGAGCGATGGTGAGGGGGGATCTTCCGATCCCCACTCAACTCCGTCTCTGCCTGCAAGCGCGGTCTTTTTTTTTTTTTTCAGTGACCCCCAAAATTTGCCGCCCTCGCGGTAAATACAGCACTGCCGATTACTAAGCACTATCCGTGAGATCCGTAATTAGAAGACACCGATATTTTATATTATATGTCTATGTCTTCCATCACTGGTAGGAACTTTTTGGATGGTTACCTGTGTTTTTCAGTAAATGTGACAGCTTAATGCATAGCCTTACAGAACACAAAGAAACTTTACAATGTCACTTTCTGCAGAATTCAACTCCCAGCAAGCTCAGTTCCAGCTTAGCAGGTGTAGAGTGCCCCACCTGTACATATAATGGTGTGGAATGCCGTATAATAACACTACAATGCCTAAAAATCTTTTTGTGTAAGGCACATTGCACTTTCTGTAAAAAAATTATGTGAGACAGTATAACTGAGCATGCTTTTATTTAATATGATTTATATAATGTTTTGTGATGGATTCCTTAGGGACGATTATGTCTGGTACTGACTGAGCATAGAGGTGAATTGTAGTATTTCTTATTTGCCTGAATATTTACAAAAAAATAATTATTTAAGTAAACTTTATCCCGGCATATTGCACTGACTTAATCTATCATGAATAATGCAAATAATGAGCATTATTCCTGAGACATACAATGATATTATTATTATTATTCATTATTACATAGGGCAGCCACATACATTTTTATTATCATAATCGTTATTATATATTGATAAAAATTCTGCATATTTCAATATTTAAGTCAATGAAGGCGGTAGCATGGCTGGTATTTTTTTTTGTTGTATAAAAGGTGGAAACCCTACTCACAGCTGGTCTGGATGATGGCCCGCACTGTCCGTGTCGATGCACGCAGAGCCCAGAAAGGGCTTTCCCCGTTTGTCTGATCATGGTCTGCATCTTCTGGGGACATCTGCTACTGCAGAGTGAGAGACCCTCATTATTTGCTTTAGCAGAAGCGACCTAGTTAAGGCAGAGTTAAGGCCTCCTCTGCGGATATTATAAGGTCTGCAGTGTTAAGGCCCCCTCTGCTGATATCATAAGTTCAGCAGTTAAGTCCCCCTCTGCTGATATAATAAGGTCACTTGCCCCCCCCCCTCATTATTTGCTTTAGCACAAGCGACCTTGTTAAGGCAGAGTTAATCCCCCCTCTGCTGATATCATAAGGTCAGCAGTGTTAAGGTCCCCTCTGCTGATATCATAAGGTCAGAAGTGTAAAGGTCCCCTCTGCTGATGTCATTAGGTTAGTAGTGTTAAGGTCCCCTCTGCTGATATCATAAGGTCAGCAGTGTTAAGGTCCCCTCTGCTGAAATCATAAGGTCAGCAGTGTTAAGGTCCCCTCTGCTGAAATCATAAGGTCAGCAGTGTTAAGGTCCCCTCTGCTGATTTCATAAGGTTAGTAATGTTAAGGTCCCCTCTGCTGATGCCATAAGGATGCCAGGTCTGCAAGTTGACCAGGAAATTAGACCTGACCCCCGTTCATGGGCATCCACGGGGAGGGGAAAGGGGAGCACTTGCAACCCCCCACCCCCGAAAATTGGACCAGAAGCAAGGAAGGGAGTAGAAGTAGAAGAATGCAGCGAAAAACTTTTATTTAAGTCTATACTGCCTCAATACAATGTCAAAATGGTTTGGCCTGCTCTTTAAGTGCCGTTTTTACCACTGAACAACGGGGGTAGCTACCTTGAATGCACACACTCCAGGGTCCACTGAATCTGCTACTTGAGCCCTATTTTTCTGAATCCTTTTTTTATACCCTTTTTATGCCAAACCAACCAGAATGGGCAGAATTCTAAAATTAAAATGGAGTTCATTCTCCAGCTGTTGAGACTGCATTTACCATGACTCTCAGCTAGTATTTTAAGTATCATGGGAAAGAGAGCAATCAACAACCAGAGTGCCAAAGGTTAGGTATTATATGATTATGGATTGATAGTGCAGCTGTTGTGGAATGCACATCTTATGGTTCTCAGCAATCCATTTGATTGGCTGAATATCATGAGAAACCTGTAATGCCAAAAGTTTCTATCACTGCTGCATTTTTATTTACTCTAAATGCCCTTTTTGTAATACTTCGCAATATTCGCTGTGCATCACAAAGCTGCAGGGACGGTGCAAGGATTTTCGTCTATACAGGCGAAGGTGCATTTTGGTGACCCCTTCCTCTAACCTGCAACACCTCCATCACCACCAACTGTCAGAGATAAGTGGAATTATGAAAGATTAGATGCCACTAAAGATGGCCTATAACCAATCACAATAACAGTATCTCCCAAGTTCGTTTTACAAGGCGATAATATGACATACACTGAAACCACTATGTAAATGAAATAAAGCATACAGTGACAAAATATGAAAATTTATTTACACACACTAATATAGAAATAACACACAATAATAATAATAATACATTAATTGAGCCAGTACACCAACAAACAACAACCTATTGTTAGTCAATACAAACAAAACAGTTACAGACCTGAGAACTCAATAGGTTGTAAAACAAAGGCAGTGGCAGAGTAAACAAAAACAGACCATACACACACAATCTATCAATAGCCGCTTTACTGTGAGCAGTGTAGTGATTTCTATCCACACAATCCTTGTGTATCAGAGTAACCAACACTAATGCAGAACCAGATTCTACTAAAACCCGATATTACACTAACTGATCTAATTTTCCTTAAAGACCATAAATATCAGTGTGCAATGGTATACATAGACTACTAATATATTTACTTTTAGTATTTCAGCATATAATGAGTGCAACACATATGATAAATCAAATATTCTCACTTATAAATATAAGAATTAGGCAGTTATTTAATATCTTCATCTGCAGAAATAAGGATATCAAACTATAGCCTGCTAGGTCTAATGGCTTAGAATTGAAGCCAGTATAGAATTTGATTTACCATACAAGGTTGCAGAAACAACACACTAAAATATAAATTCAAAGTAGACTATATTTACCAAGGTATAACCAATAGTTTCTGGATCTGTACCCTCTGGAATGATGTTGGATATCGTCAGTATGGCCTCTCTGGATCAAGAATCTCCCCAGTTTGGATCTTTCAGACTTGATCTCTAAAACTCCCCCTTAGCCTAATTTTATCCCAAATTTCCATCTCTATACCACACCCATCGAAGGTGTGGTAGATGTATGTGTTTTAATCTGGTTGGTTCTCTAAAAAACACTCCTCTCTTAATATTTGATTAGGGTATAATAATATTAATCAAAAGGGGGCACTCTTAGCTCACAGATCTGACCATGTTTAAATCAAAAACTTTGTAATCACCAGGGTCCCACCTGAATACAGTTTAATATATATGTGCCCTCTAAGATTTAAGCATATCATTTCCTAATTGTGATAAGAACCAAGAAAGCATTCACTTATTCTTGATTGTAGGCCTATGAATAGATATATGACCACATTACAATTAAAATGAATATAAACACTCATAACTTTTCATGGCATGTCATGTAATAGCTAATCACTTCTACTACACCACATGTACCAAATATATTGTTCTATGGTATTTAATTGAAATATTCATGGTTAAGGTATAGTAACTGTATTAATACATAGTAATGAATTAAATAGATATCTTATTAATAAAATACAGAATATCTATCTAATTCATTTATACAACCATACATGTACCAATACATCTGCCTTTACATATGGATGTAAATATATATGTAAAAAGATATCTATAGACTTGTCTATTAGTTATCATGTTAGCAGGTCACTTCTTAATTCATTCCATTTTCTAGGCATTTGTTAGTTAGATTTCTCAGGTTTCTATTTGCACACCTGGTATATACACTTCTAACACAGAGCTCTCTCATGATTCCCAGGTATTTGGTTTTCTCATCATAAAACCAGGCCTTTGTTTATCAGATAGTTAACTTAGATTGACCCATTGTCTTCTCAAAGTCTTCCCCAAACATCACTGAAAGTTGGACAATGATACTAAGTAACAAAGCAGAAGACTGAAACACAGAGGTCAATTAAAGGTTCTTCTTAATATCAGAATATGAGTCCATTTTGTCCCCCATAGTATGAGATGTATTAAAATACCCTGACACAACCCCCATACATTTTACAAATACAAAAGTATAATGTATAGTGTGGAAAATAAATACATCTAAATATTCAACTGGTATGCTCTAAATATGTCACACATTGACACCATAACACACTTTGAAACCCTTGAACACAAAGACACCCTTGAAGTCACACACAGAGACACACTTACCACTTACACACACACCCTTACACAGACACAGTGACACACTTACCACACACACACCCTTACACAGACACAGTGACACACTAACACACACACACACCCTTATGCAGACAAAGTGACACACTTACACACACACCCTTACACAGTACACAGTGACACACTTACACACACACACACCCTTACACAGACACAGTGACACACTTACCACACACACCCCCTTACACAGACACAGTGACACACTAACACACACACCCACCTTTACGCAGACACAGTGACACACTTACACACACACACCCTTACACAGACACAGTGACACACTTACACACGCACCCTTACACAGACAGTGACACACTTACACACACACCCTTAGACGGTACATTGACACACTTACACACACCCTTACACAGAAAGTGACACACTTACACACACCCTTAACACACACAGTAACACCAATACACTCATAACCTGAAACACACTATTTTGCTCCTCTAAATTCCAGTATTTAGCCATTAAATATGCCAATATTTTGCCCCTCAATATGCCATTTAATATGCCAGGATTTTGTCCCTCAATATGCCATTTAAAATGCCAGGATTTTGCCCCTCAATATGCCATTTAATATGGCAGGATTTTGTCCCTCAATATGCCATTTAAAATGCCAGTATGTTGCCCCTCAATGTGCCAGGATTTTGCCCTCAATATGCCATTTAATACTCCAGGATTTTTTCCCTTCAATATGCCAGGATTTTGCCCCTCCAATATGCCATTTAATATGCCAGAATTTCGACCCTCAATATGCCAGGATTTCGACCCTCAATATTTGAGGATTTTGCCTCTCCAATATGCCGCCTGTGCTGCCTTACAGTAGCACCAGCCTGCAGAGCTGCACTACATTATTAACATTTGTTGACTCCAACTCCCATGATAATAAACAAATTACATTGCTAGTTGCTAACTGTAGAAGGAGCTGTGCGTGGGGAAGGGGCAGGGGGTGTTTGAAATTACAGTAAGTCTACAAATATTAACTGTTATTGTTGACTGCATCTACAATTATATTCAATCAGCCCTATTACTAGCTTCATTTTATTGGATTTGTAGTTACAAACTGGGACTGTTACACTACACACTAACTTTTTTTGTTGTTGACCGCAGCTCCCATGATATAAAGCCAGCCCATTACTGGATGAATACCAAAGGAATTGTAGAGTGGGGCAATAGTGGTTAATTTTTATCACCCCAGGTATTGTAAACTTCCCATAATGCTCAGGTATATGCTGGTCTGTTAGCGACTACTACCATGGTTATATAATTTCCCTAATAATGGGTAACATTTGCCTCCCACCAAGCAACCCCTTCCTGAGCAAACAAAAGTAAACAATGGGGAGGAGTTAGGAGGTATTGGGGATACTGGTGAGGATATTTTGCGCTAATAGTGTGAAATGCAATGACCTGTCAAGAGATCTGCCTCCTCACGATATCAGTTTGACTGTTATTGATTCCATGTCTTTGTCTCAACACTCTTCATCAATAAATTTACACACGCCGTCAGTCCATTCCTGCTTTGATATTTTGCCCTCAAAACCACCACCCCACCTCCCGGAAAAACTCTTGTGGACGGCCATGTGTCCAAGTGCTTTTATTCATGGGAAGCCTTTTCCCGCTGCCATCTGTTTTTTTTTTTTTACAGCACAGCTCTAGTGTCTAATGTGATTTGCTGTGTATGTGACGTGTGTTTGTGGGACTGGCCGTGTATGCGAGGTGTGTGTGTGTATGTAACTGGCTGTGTAACTGAAACAATGCTTAAATCAGGCAGTAAGTATTTTTTTTCTGTGGCTGTATTTGTGAGGTGTATGTATTTGACTAGCTGTGTGTGTGTGTGCATGTGTGTATGTATGTGAATGACTGTGTATGTGAGGTGTGTGTGCGAATGTGTTTATGGGTCCGGCAGTGTATGTGAGGTGTGTGTGTGCATGTGATAGGCTGTGTATGAGATGTGTGTGTGCATGTGATTCGCTGTGCATGAGAGATGTGTGAGTGTATGTGAGGTGTGTGTGTGTATGTGACTGGCTGTGTATGTGAGGATTGTGTATGTGACTGGCTGTGTTTGTAAGGTGTGTGTGTATATGTGACTGGCTGTATATGTGAGGTGCATGTGTGTGTATTTGACTGGCTATGTATGTGAGGTGTGTATGTATGTGACTGGCTTTGTATGTGAGGTGTGTGTGTGCGTATGTGACTGGCTGTGTATGCGAGGCCCTTAGCAACACCTAAAAATTCTTATATTTCCATCGGTGGTTACTTTCCTGAGCGACCTGTTCGCCAGTAAAAGGGAGCGCTGCCTGTAGACTGGCAAGAGCAATGAAAGTGATTTTTTTCACTTACGATGCTCTAGGGATACCCACTAGGGGATTACGTGTAACGAAAAAAAATGTGGAAGTTGTCTGCGTGCATGTTTAGAAATCAGTAACGGCTGATCAGCGGAAAAGGCATTTTGGTGATAGCTCAGGAGAGCATCGCCACTTGTTTGGTCAGATCAATATTTGTAAATATTGATCTGACCCGTGTAGATCTGCCTCCCTCTGCTCAATTGAGTTTTAATGAGTGAGAGATAGATCTGTATAATGTAAATTTTAAATTGTAATAAATTAAATAAAATGTAATAAAATTGTGAGACCCAAGGGCTTTTATAAAAGCCATACCTTATGTATAGTGTACCCTGTGTATTAACCCCTTGCCTACCACTGATCACTACACAGCAGCACATTTTTTTCTTCTCTGTGCTTTTGTAGGGGTTCATTTTTTGGTACTGTAATAAATTACAGTACTACAAATGTGCTTATATGAGCTATTAACCCCTTCCTTGCTCTACATATCAAAATTCCAAGTTGGAAAAATCAAAAAGCGCACTTCTCAAAAGTGGCTGATGGTAGATTTAGTGCATGGAAAGTGTTAAAATACCACCATTTGAAATACCCTAGGGTGTTTACTTTAAAAAATATATAGTTTGATGAGGTAAAATACACTGTCCGGCTTCAAATATCTCCCAGGAAAACCAAAAAGTGCACCTCTCAAATGTTGCCTTATAACCCCAAATCAAGCTGACAAAGCATATTGAGGGGCAAAATCCTGACATATTAAATGGCATATTGGGGGGCAAACTCCTGGCATATTGAGGGGCAAAATCCTGGCATATTGAGAGGTAAAATCCTGGCATATTAAATGGCATATTGGGGGGCAAAATCCTGGCATATTGAGGGGCAAAATCCTGGCATATTAAATGGCATATCGGTGGGAAAAATCCTGGCATATTGAGTAGCAAAATCCTGGCATATTAAATGGCATATTGGGGAGAAAAATCCTGGCATATTGAGTTGCAAAATCCTGGCACATTAAATTGCTAAAGAACGGCATAGTGAGGGGCAAAATTATGGCATATTAAAAGGCATATTGGGAGGCAAAATCCTGGTATATTAAATGGCATATTGGGGGGCAATATCCTGGAACATTAAATGGCTAAAGAATGTTATATTGAGGGACAAAATCATGGCATATTAAATGGCATATTGGGGGGGGGGGGGGGAGACAAAATCTGTGCATTTTAAATGGCATATTGGGGGCAAAATCCTGGCATATTAAATGGCGTACTGGAGGGCCAAAATCTTGACATATTAAATGGCATATTGAGTGGCAGAATACTGGCATATTAAATGGCATATTGTGGGCAAAATCCTGGCATATTTAGTTGCAAAATCCTGGCATATTAAATGCCATATTGAGGGGCAAAATAGTGTGTCTCCGGTTATGTGTGTATTGGTGTCACTGTGTGTGTAAGTGGGAATGGTGTGTGTGTGTGTGTGTGTCACTATGTCTGTGTAAGGGTGTGTGTGTGACTGCAAGGGTCTTTGTGTTTAAATGTGTGTTAGGGTGTCAATGTGTGACAAATTTAGAGCATGCGAGTTGAATATTTAGATGTATTTATTTTCCACACTATACATTATACTTTTATATATATAAAATGTATGGAAGGTTGGTGGTGTGGGAGGCGTGGCAGGTCAGAGGAGGGGGGCACCAAAATGCACCTTCACCTGTGTAGACTAAAATCGTTGCACTGGCCCTGACCAGTTATGAAGTAACGTCACATCCTGTGTCTGTGTTTCCCTCCTCCATGCAGGAGGGAAGACTGCACGGAGGAGATGGCCAGGGACACAGAGCAGACACAGAGCAGCAAATAAGGTAAGTACTACTGGGGAATGGGGGGGAGGGTGGTATAAAACGAGCAAAATCCTGGCTTATGGAGTTGCATAATAATCCTGGCATATTGAATGGGATAATAATCCTGGCATATTGAGGGGTTAAATACTGGCATATTGAGTGGCATAATAATCCTAGCATATTGAATGGCTGAATCCTGGCATATTGAGTGGCAAAATAATCTTGGCATATTGAGTGGCAAAATAATCCTGGCATATTGAATGGCTAAATCCTTGCATATTAAGGGGTTAAATACTGGCATATTTTAATTGGCAAAGTGATCCCGTGGCATGGTCTGTGGGGCAAAATAACATGTACTATGAGGAAAGTGACACTGGCTACTTCTGTGGGTCAAAGTGACACTGTGGCATGCCAACTTGTGTAGTTTCAATATGATTGCAAGCCAAGTGCTGTGGGTGCAATATAGCTGCATGGCAAGTTCTGTGGGTACTATATGGTGCTGTGTTAAGTCCTTTAGGTGCAATGTGGATACAGAGGAAGGGAATAAAAAATAGGAATGCAATTTTTCAATAACATTTTTATGAAATATAATATTTGATAATTCAAATAAGTATAAATGCAACTAGTTATAGAGAGATGTCTGTGTTTATAGATATGTATTGTTTTTGAATTGTACAATTGTCACCTTGGGGGGCTCCTGTGTCGCATAATTAATGGCAGTCCCATGTGTGGCATATTTATTTGGCCACATGTGTGGCATAATTAAGGGGATCTTTTGTGTGGCATAATTAAGGGGCGCCTGTGTGTGTGGCATAATTAATTGGGCTCCAAGGTGAGGCATAGATAATGGGGCTCTTGTGTGTCCTAGTTATTGGGTTCCTGTATGTGACATAGTTATGGGCTCCTGTGTGTGGCATAGTTAAAGGGCTCCTGCCTGTGACATCATTTGTGGGGCTCCTGTATGTGGCATATTTAATAGGCCATCTAACTGGCATTACTAAGGAATCTTTTTGGCATGGTATTGGAGGAAATCCAGGGGGGTGGCACCATGAGTTAGCGCACCGGGTGACACCAACACTAGTGATGCCTCTGTGGGGCCCCACTGGCTTGCTATACCCAGGGGCCTACAATGTTGTTAAGACAGCCCTGATGATAGTACCTACATAGGAGGGCAACTACATTTTTCGCTTGATTACACCATTGCAGAGAAACCACTCCATTAGTATATCAGACTAATCCCATCCATTAGGGCAGTCCAGAACTGAAATGCATGGCTAGTCTCCTCTGCATGAGGAACACAGCAAACCACCGGCATATGTTTTGGCCTACAATGGCCTCGTCAGTGTGGTATGGCTGATGATCCTCTAGGTGCAAGCAAGCCAGGGACCCATGGCCGTGGGCATACCCTGATAACTAAGGTGAGCAAAAGGGGGGTTGCACCAATTCCCTAAAACAGACAGCACTACAATAGTCTGTCCTGTAGACTTATACTCATACACACACACTTATAGTCATACTCGCACACACACACTTATAGTCATACTCGCATACACACACTTGTGCTCATACACACACATACACTCATACACTTATACTCATACTTGCACACACACCGATACTCATATACACACACACAATTATACTCATACTCATACACACACACACACACACACACACACTTTTTTTTTTATTATTTCCAAAATTTTAGAACTACAGAAATTTTCAGAGATATAAAAAACAAATCATACAACTTAGTGATATAAATAACATTTCCCCATACATTACACTTTGTAGGGATATATCTATATATATATAACTGTTATCATGCACCACCGTATTTTATAATTGTTAATAAGTTCTCAGGAGTTGTCGTGCTCCTTCTTATATGGCTTGTTTTAATCAAAATATTCTAAACAGCCTTAAAATCTCGACTTTACAACTATTTAAATACTAAGTTCTGTCCTCCAACTTCATCCAGCATCCACATCTGTAACTTACGTTTCTCCATTCATACTCAAGCATTCACATTCCAGGTCATGTAATATGCCTCTAATGAATTCTTGTAGTTCCAATAATAGCCCTTCTCCATTCTGGCCTGAAATTCTATTTGTTCAATAATGTCCTCTGTGTTAATTTTACCTTTGGTTTTCTATGTCCTTGCCAGCACGATATTTGCAGCTATAAGTATTTGTATTACTAGAGTTCTATGATCTGTTCTGATCTTACTTAAACCAATGAGAAAAAGCATCAAGGCTGGGTATAGGTCAACCATTATATTTAGGAGAACTGAAGCCATCTTCCCTGCCTGATTCCACAGGACTCTAACAAAATGACACTCCCACCACAAGTGGAGGAGTGTCCCTCCATTTTCCCCACATCTCCAGCATCGGTCATCCGCATTTTGGTAACATTTTTTTAGTAACTAATAATTCCACAAGATTTAATGAATGGACAATGGTTTTAGTTGTCCGACTAGCTTGGACCCAGTCCCTGTCTTCAAAAGTGGCTCCCATGTCACTCTGCCAGCTTTTTATCGGGGGCAGGTCTCCAAATCTGGACTCCAAGCAAATTGCCTTAAATGCTCTCATAAATGGAACCATTTTATTATTTACAATCAGTTGATCAATCGACTGGATATTAAGTTTCCTCTAATTCTCCAATTTTAAGTCTTGTATCTGTTTTTCTAGCAATTGCAACGGTAGGTAACTTTCAATCCTAAACCGTGGGAAATGTTTATTTTTTCATTTTTTTCTTACTAGACACAGATCTTCAGCTATGGTGCAGTTTATCTGTTTTTTGCTTTTCTCATTCCAAAACAGGTTTTCAATAATACTGGAGCCCCTTTGCTCCATCGGGATCCACTAATCTCTGGCTGGATCCAGATGCGTCCATTTGGCCATATGGGATAACTTTGCAGCATCATGTTGTGGTATCTCACCACACATGTATCCTATTTAGGTCCGGGGCTCTCAGCCCACCCTGTTCATACTTTCTGGCGATTACTGTAAAGGCCACTCTTGCCCTCTTGCCTTGCCAGATAAATGTATTAAACTTTACCTGGAACTGTTTAAGCAATCTGGGGTCTACTCTCAAAGGGATCGACCTTAACAAGAAATATAAACGAGGAAGAACATAATAGTTTAAAACATGAATTCTACCCAGCCAGGAAACATAGAGTGCCTTCCACTTATTTAGTTTGTTAGAAAAATCCCACAGTAGAGGTTGGTAATTAAGAGCTAGGAGTTTTTTAGGATCACATGAAATCTTAATTCCCAAATAATTTATGCAATCTGCTTTCCATGTGAATCCATACATCATTTTTAAGCAGTCTAGTTCTTTCTGGTAAATGCAACATTCCAGAGCCTGACACTTCCCCATATTTAACTTGTAGTAAGAAATGTTTGAGAAGGAATCAATCTCCCTCATCAAGGACTCCAAAGAGATAATGGGATTTTCCAATGTAAGTATGATCTCATCCGCAAAGAAGGAGATTTTAAATTCCTCCATACCAACTCTTATAAACTGAATTTTTCTATTGTACCTAATTCTCTGTGCTAGAGGTTCCAGAGAAAAAACATACAACATGGGGGCCAGTGGACAGCCCTGGCGTGTCCTGTTGTATATATCAAACCACTCTGTTGTGATGCCAGAGCCAATTATCCTGGCACTTGGTTTTGTATAAAGTGCCCATATTGTGTTTCCTTGAGGTAGGTCCAGGTGACCCTGTCAAACGCCTTCTCGGCATCCAAATTCTTTCTGACATTATCTGCCGCACTTCTATTTGGGATGAAGCCTGACTGGTCTAGGTGAATCAGGCGCAAGGTTATTTTTTTCAACCTGCCAGCCAGAACTGCCGAGTAGATCTTAATATCTGAGTCAATCATGGAAATGGGCCTATAATTTTTGATTTCTGTTTTTTCTTTACCTTCCTTTAATATTGGGCTGATATTTGCCTTCAGAAGTTCTTTAGGCAATTCACCGCTCCTCTTGATTTCCTCGAACAGTTCTAGTAGACCGGGAGCAATCTCGCTTCTGAACACCATGTATAAAACAATTTGTAAACCCGTCTAGATCCGGGGATTTATTTTCCTTTAGGTTGGCCACTATATTTCTTATCTCTTTAACCCCTTAAGGACAGAGCCTTTGAAACATTTTTGTCCTTTCTGGACAATGGCTATTTTAACATTTCTGTGCTGTTTGTGTTTAGCAGTAATTTTCTTCTTTGTCATTTGCTGTACCCACACATATTATATATTGTTTTTATCGGGACAAGAAGGGCTTTCTATGGATGCCATCTTTTTGATCATATCTTATCATATTATTAAAAAAAATAATAAAATATGGTAAAAAAAAAAAATACACAAATTTCTTTGTTTTTATTTCAAACAACTTCTCCTCATCGACAATAGCGAACGAAAAAACATGCTAAATAGATTCTACTATTTCTCCTGAGTACAGGGATACCACCCATGCATAGGTTTGTTGGGTTGTTTGGGGGCTAAAAGGCCAAATTTGTGAGGTGCAGTTTTTTGTTTTCCAACTTGAAATCTTTACATGCAGACAGCCTGCACCCATGTCCCATTTGGGACATATTTGAAGCCAGGTAGTGTATTTTACCCCATCAACCCATATATTTTTTAAAAGAAGACACCTTAGGCTATCTCAAATGGTGGTATTTTTACACTTTCCATGCACTAATTCTACCACCAGCCTTTGTCAAACTTTGTGGTAGTAATTTGTTTGTGTTTTTTTTTCACAAACCTTGTACTTCAGACATGAATTCAAAGATTTTGGTATGTGTCACTGCCAAATAACACCCTAATAAGTGTTCAGCAACATCTCTTGAGTACAGGGATACCAGCCATGCATAGGTTTGTTGGGTTGTTTGGGGGGTAAAAGGCCAAATTTGGTAGGTGCAGTTTTTGGTTTTCCAAATTAAAATTTTGACATGCAGACCGCCTGCACCCATGTCCCATTTGGGACATATTTGAAACCAGCCAGTGTATTTTACCCCATCAACCCATATACTTTTTAAAAGAAGACACCTTAGGCTATCTCAAATGGTGGTATTTTTACACTTTCCATGCACTAATTCTACCACCAGCCTTTGTCAAAGTTTGTAGTAGTAATTTTTTTGTGGTTTTTTTTCACAAACCTTGTACTTCAGACATGAATTCACAGATTTTGGTATGTGTCACTGCCAAATAACACCCCAATAAGTGTTCAGAAACATCTCTTGAGTACAGGGATACCACCCATGCATAGGTTTGTTGGGTTGTTTGGGGAGTAAAAGGCCAAATTTGGTAGGTGCAGTTTTTGGTTTTCAAAATTAAAATTTTTAAATGCAGACCGCCTGCACCCATGTCCCATTTGGGACATATTTGAAACCAGCCAGTGTATTTTACCCCATCAACCCATATATTTTTTAAAAGTAGACACCCTACGCTATTTCAAATGGTGGTATTTTAACACTTTCCATGCACTAATTCTACCACCAGCCTTTGTCAAAGTTTGTGGTAGTAATTTTTGTGTGGTTTTTTTTCACAAATATTGTATTTTAGACATAAATTCACAGATTTTGGTATGTGTCACTGCCAAACAATAACCCAATATGTGTTCAACAACATATCCTGAGTACAGGGATACCACCCATGCATAGGTTTGTTGGGTTGTTTGGGGGCTAAAGGGCCACATTGTGAAGGTGCGCATTTTCAACTTGGAATATTGACGTGTAGTCAGCCTGAGCCCATCTTTCATTTGGGACTTTTTTTTTAAGTAGGACAGTGTATTTTACCCCAAAAAGTATATATTTTGTAAAAGTAGACACCCTAGGCTATTTTAAATGGTGTTATTTTAACACTTTCCATGCACCAATTCTACCACCAGCCTTTGTCAAAGTTTGTGGTATTCATTTTATTGTGTATTTTTTCCCACATACATTGCACTTTAGACACAAATTCACATATTTCGGTATGTGTCACTGACAAACAATACCACAATATATGTTCAGCAACATCTCCCGAGCACAGGGATACCACCCATGCATAGCTTTGTCAGCTTTGTTAGGGGTTGAAAGGCTACATTTGAGAGGTGCGCTTTTTGATTTTCAAACTTGGAATTTGAACATGTAGAGCAAGGAAGGGGTTAATAGCTCTTATAAGAGCCTTTGTAGCACTGTACAAAAAAATTAACCCCTAAAAATGCACAGACAAGAAAAAATGTTCTGCTGTGCAGTGATCAGTGGCAGGGAAGGGGTTAATACACTACACTATACAAAAGGTATGGCTTTTATAAAAGCCCTTGGGACTCACAATTTATTAACATTTTATTTAATTTATTACAATTTTAAAATTATGTTATACAGATCTGTCTCTTACCCTCACTAAAACTCAAGTGAGGAGAGGGAGGCAGATCCATATGGGTCAGAACAATATTTACGAACCAGACGAATGGTGATGCTCATCTGAGAAATCACCAAACCACCTTTGCCACTGATCGGCTGTTACTGATCGCTATACATGCGTTCAGACAGCTTCAAAAGGAATACACGTAATCCCCTAGTGGGTATAATTAACCCCTAGTGAGTCTGACCAAAAAAATGCTGATAGCAAAAAAAAATCCTTCGGCGACTAGATTGCTCCATATGCGCTGCTTAGGCAGTGACCATATGCGCTGCTTAGGAAGTGATATACGGCAAGGAAGGGGTTAATAGCTCTTAAAAGAGCCTTTGATATACTGTAATAAATCAAAGTAAAAAAAAATAACCCCTAAAAAAATGCACAGACAGCAAAAAATGTGCTGCTGTGTAAGATCACTGCGTACACAGCGATCAATTGCAGGGAAGGGGTTAAATACTGGAAACGGCTTTTATAAAAGCCTTTGGGTCTCAATTCTATTAAATATATTATAATTAAAAACTTACATTATACAGCTCTGTCTCCCTCCCTCACTAAAACTCAAGTGAGAGGGAGGCAGATCTACACGGGTCAGATCAAATATTTACACATATTGATCTAACCAGACGAATGGTGATGCTCATCTGAGCAAACGCCAACCCGCCATTGTCACTTATCAGCTGTTACTGATCGCTATACATGCGCTCAGATAGCTAAAAAAAAATTTTTACGTTAAACGTAGTCCCCTAGCGGGTATAATTAACACGTGACGGGTGTAATAAAAAAGTTTTAAAAAAATTAAAAATGCTTCTGCAGCAAGATTGCTGCATTTGCGTCAGATCGCTGATTAGGCAGTGATCTACGGCAAGAAAGGGGTTAATCTCTCTTAAAAGAGGTTTTTTTTATACTGTAATGAATTACAGTAAAAAAAAATAACCCCTAAAAAATGCACAGACAGCAAAAAATGTGCTGCTGTGTATGATCACTGCGTACACAGCGATCAATGGCAGGGAAGGGGTTAAATGGCTTTTATAAAAGCCCTTGGTGTTTAAAATTTTATTAAATATTTTTTTTATTATTTTATTTTATTTTTTTACTTGATCTGATCTGTCTCTCTCCCTTACTAAAAGTAGTAAGGTGAGGGAGGCAGATCAATACTTGTCAAAGGCAATATTTACTAATATTGCCTTTGACAGTATGGTAAGTGCTCATCAGAGCACTTACCATACATGCCTGCACACAGATCACATAGATCTGCTGTGCCGGCATCGATTGGCTCCCCCTAGAGCATCGGAAGTGAAATACTTTCACTTCCGATGCTCTTGCCATTAGAAGGGAAGCGCTGCCTGTACAGGCAGCGTTCCCTTCTACTGAGCCGATGGGGTCGCTCAGGAGAGCGACCACCATCGGCTCTGGGGAGCAGCATGGTGTTGTTAAGTGCCTCGCTGGCGAGGCACTTTAACAACACCGGAGATGCTTAGAAAGCGAACGATCGTTCGCTTTCTAAGCACATGTGTGCAGCGGGCGCAGCCATTTTTAAATGGCTGCTACGATCACTCCTTGGAGTGATCGTAGCGTGCCCCTGCACATTTGGGGGGTGTTGCACAATGCCTCTACCTAGAGGCATTGTAGCAACACCGTTAAAGTAAAGAAAGCGACCGCTGGTCGCTTTCTTTACTCCATTTAGTGCATGACGTGCCAGGCACGTCAGCTGTCGGCAAGTCCACGATTTGCCGTGACGTGCCTGGCACGTCATCTGTCGTTAAGGGGTTAATTGAGAATGGAGCGTTTAACATCTCCTGCTCCTCTGTTGTTATTGTAGGGAGATTTAAATTCCTTAAGTATTCTTGAATTTTTCCCTTTTCCTCCTCTCTAGTTGCTTGTTGTTTACTATTTAGATTATAAAGATCATGGTAAAAGTCTACAAAGGATTCTCCTATGTCTTCCATGTCCAGTATGGTTCTACCCTTATAGTTTATTTTATTTAGATTGTGTCTAATTCTTTTTTTTTTTTAGCATATTTTACAGCATTTTGTCCGCTCTTTTCCCCCTTGAATACCATTTTTGTTTTAAATATAGTACATTTTTATTAGTTATTTCCATATTTCTATTTTTGATTTGTTGTTTTTTTTTTTGTTTAAAATCTTTTTATTGAGATTTTCAGTAGAAATTATTTATAGAAAATTGTATACAAACAACATATTTTTATCATCATAAAAACAAAGTAAATCCACAGAATTTTAAAGTATAGGAAATGTCATCTCCCAGCATATATAAAATAGTGAGGATTGAGTCCCTTCGTCTGAATTTGGTATGAAGCGTATAAAATAAAACATTCCATATGCCAGATGGTAGGTAGGAGTATATAGTCTTAGCAATAATGAGGGGCACTTGTCCTGTAACATGGAGGGACTAACCATTTCCAAAATATTTAAACAGTATTTAGTAACAGGAAAAACTAATACAACAAGAACCAGGTGCGGTTGCTATTAGTTAAAGCTGTTAAAGCTGTTCTATTTGGGCAAGACATAACTTTTAAAAGGGTTTTGTTGACGGCACATACCCATTTGCAGAACAAAGGAAAATAATAATATGTCTGTTACAGAAATTAAGACATCGTTTTGAGACAAAGGTCTCATAGCAGATTGGGAGGCAGACCAGTTAGTGTTTGTTGAAATGAGTCTGACTCCAGATACATTGTCCATTGGGACCATTTGGAGAAGGATTCCAGTCCTTTACCTTGTGAGGTGAGAATTAGGTCCTCCATTTTCCTTGTCTGTTCCACCGAGGCGACCCACTCTGCACAGGTTGGTGCTTTCGTCTGCTTCCACAATCTGGGAATCAGCATCTTGGCCGCATTTAATAGGGGGGTTGTTAGTGAGTGATTGTAGCTGTTAATGGACCTTGAAGTGTGGTGTAGTAGTGCTTAAAGGGGGTTGGGAAAAAATTCTGGATCATCTACTGCTCTAACAACAGATAGGACAAAGTCACAAAAAGGTTTTATAATAGGGCAGGACCACCATATGTGTAAGTAATCCCCTCTTCCTCGCCTGCAGCGCCAACAAATATCAGGCGTTTTTGGATATTGTTTGTGTAATACAGAAGGTACCCTGTACCACCTAGTAAGGATTTTATAAGAGTTCTCTTGTGTCAGCGAATAGGGGGAGCATTTATGAGTCAGTGTTGATATTTTAGACCATTGGGTCTCATTTAAGGTAATTTGTGTGTCTCTTTCCCAGAGGCGTATAAAATAAGGTTTAGTGTCGGGTTGTGCATCCTTGAGCATATTATGTATGGTTGAGATGAGCCTTGAGGGGGGTTCTACAGTGTGGCAGAGAGCTTTGAATGGGGAAAGTGTGTCAGGTTATTGATGCGCTTTGAGTATTGAAGATGCATGATGCTGGATCTGTCGATATGTGTATAGTCGTAGTGGGTCAGATCTCTTGTTTGGAACCAGGTCTTTGTATGGTGTGAGCTTTTTGTTAGACATCATGTGACCGAGTCTGGGGTATAGCACTTCTGTAGGGAGAAGGTTTCTAATGGATCGGACATCATATCCAGGTGGGAATTGGCCGTTAAAGATCAGTGAGGTGAGGGGGGGAGGGTGTCTGTTTTAGTTTGTATTTATACGCGGCGTTCCTCCATACGGCTAGTGATGTAGGTACAATGGGATGGTCGGTTGAGTTAAGCACAGGTTGTCTGTGCGAAACCCAAGCCGCCATAGGAATCGGAACAGAAAGGGCTTCTTGTTCGATGGGTATCCAGAGTTTGGTCGCTGGTCTAGTCCAGTCAACCACTCTGGCCAAATGGACAGCTTTTTGATATAAAGAGACATCTGGTAGGGAGACACCCCCCAGATGTTTACGTCTAGCAAGATATTCGGATCCCACTCGAGGATTCAGTTTTCCCCAGACATATCGGGAAATAAGCTTTTTGATATCTTTGAGGCATGATTTGGGCAATTCTATGGGGAGGGCTTGGAGTATGTACAGAATCCTAGGGAGAATGTTCATTTTAGCTACCCTATGCGGCCAAACCAGGATATATGTTTTACCGACCATTTTGCTATATCTGAATGCAAGGAGTGTAGAAGGTGGAGGTAATTTAAATTTTTAATGGCTGTGGAGGCCCATTTGAATGGGAAACATGACTTCAACAGCATCTCATCCGAGGATGGTACCGATAAATTAAGAATTTCGGATTTATTTAGGTTAGCTTTAAAATAAGACAAGTGGGAGAAAGTTTCCATTTCTCGCATTATATTGGGTAAAGAAATGTGAGGATTGGAAACGATAAACAATAGGTCATCGGCAAAAGCCGAGATCTTATGAGTGTAGGCTCTTACACGGATACCCGTTATATCACGGCTTCGGTGAATAGCTTCTAAGAAAGGTTCCATAACTAACACAAAAAGCAGGGGCGACAGGGGGCATCCCTGCCTAGTGCCGTTCGACAGGGCCACCGGGCCAGATAGCGTACCATTAACTCTAATCCTGGTAGTGGGCTTGTGATAGAGTGTCTCTATCCATTTCATCATAGTACAGCCCAGACCATAGTGTTTGAGGGTAGCAAAAATATAAGCCCAGTTGACCCTGTCGAACGCCTTCTCAGCGTCTACTGATAAGAGAATTGTGGGAGCAGGGTGGGTCTGAGCGTGGTACATTAAGTTGAGGACTCTGGTAGTGCAATCTCTGGCCTCTCGACCCAGAATAAACCCCACCTGGTCCTGTTTAACAAGCGAGGGGAGGAACAGTCTGAGTCGACAGGCCAGGATTTTTGCGAACAGTTTAACGTCCGTGTTTAATAATGGTATAGGCCTATAACTAGCACATAAGGATGGATCTTTCCCTTTCTTTGGGATAACAGTGATATGTGGAGAACACTTTGTAGTAAGTGTGTGTGAGGCCGTCTGGGCCTGGGCATTTGCCTGTAGGAGATTCTTTGAGTACCGCCAGAGTCTCCTCCAGGGTAATGAGTGCGTCAAGAGTAGCTCTTTCCGCCGAGGATATTCTGACATGGAGATGCTTATCTATATAGGCGTTGATCTCTTTTAAAAAATGAGGGGGTATAGGCTGTTGTGGGTCGTGTATATTGTAGAGGTCTCGGTAGTATGGTCGAAAAGCTTCTGCTATTCCCTCAGTGTGGTGTATTAGTTGATCATTAAGATCTTTGATTTTGGAAATAAAGGAGGCACTTTGTTTTAATTTAAGTGCTCTGGCCAAAAGTCTACCTGGTTTATTTCCCTGTTCATAAAATTTGCTCTTGGCGAGCACGAATGTTCGCTGAGATTTGTGATTACATAGAGTTGCTAGTTGTGATTTTAGGGCTAGGAGGGATTGGTATTCCACACTGGATAGCGAGAGCTTGTGTCTTGTTTCCAGGTGTGTCATTTGGGTTAATAGGTGCGATATGTCATTGTTATGCATACGTTTGTCATAGGAGGCCTTACTAATAAGATGTTCCCTTATCACAGCTTTATGGGCTTCCCAAATCAGAGGGGGTGAACAGTCGGGGGTTTCATTATCTGTAAAGTAGTATTGAAGGGTGTCGTTTAAGTCTTTGACATGTAAGGGGTTTTTGAGAACATTCTCATTAATCCTCCAGTTTGGCACGCGTCGGGGGAGGGAAGGAATTTGAAGGGTCATGGAGATCGGGGCATGATCGCTCCATGTTATTGAGCCTATTTTTGATGACTGTATCAAGTCTAAATGTCGGTGTGATATAAATAGGTAGTCTATCCTGGAGTATCGAACGTGAGGGGGTGAGAAATATGTGTAGTCTTTCGAGTGGGGATGGAGAATTCTCCAGACATCAGCTATTTGTGTCTTGTGTAGGGCTTTTTTTACCTGTTTAATTTTACTGTAGTGCATGTGGGTCGTCCAGGTGGGGATCCATCACCATGTTCAGGTCTCCTCCTATGATTAATATCCCTTCAAGGTAATCTTCGAAATCTGAAAGAACAGAGCAAATAAAGCGATGTTGATCTGTGTTTGGGGAGTAGATACATCCAATGGTTACCAATTGGGAGCCTATGCAGCCCTTTACAAACAGAACCCTGCCCTCACTGTCGGATTTGGAGTCTTGGAAAACAAAAGGGAGGTGCTTGGAAATAATTATTGCGACCCCTTTAGTTTTCTTAAAGGGTGAATATGAATGATAGGAATGTTGGAAGGTTCTGTCTATTAACCTAGGGGGCTTAGATCGTCTGAAATGTGTTTCCTGTATAAGGGCTATGGAAGTTTTGGTGGATCTAAGTTCACCAAATAGTCGCGTTCTTTTAGCAGGTGCATTTAGGCCTTTCGCATTAATAGATGTGACTATCACGTTCTGCAAATTAGGCACAGCCATATATAACAGTTTGACTTTGTTGCTTATCGAGTAGAAAATACTGCAAGGAACTTAGAAAACAATGGAGAAACATATGAACAATTGGAAACTGTAACTCAGGTAAGTATAGAGGTAAGAGTAGTAATATTCTATGGGCTTTGCCCTTGGTAAGGGGAGTACAGGTGCCAAGGGTCTGATCCCAGGGTCCAAGTATAGAATCCTGGGAGCATTCCCTGTTTACAACGGCACAAGAACACACTGTGGGGGCAGTGTTAACAACCATGCTTGACCAATTTTCCTTTAACGGTTTCTCTCCCTGGCCGGAGAGCAAGAAAAGGGTGAGATGCAGTGAAGAAAAAATAGACTGAGCGTATGTAAGAGTTCAAAGAGATATGAATGGGGAAGAACGGTTAATTGTGCTACAGAATAATCAAACAGTAGTCCCAGTCTATGAGGTGATCAACATTGTGCTGGAACGTGCAGGTAAATGGAGCAGGTCAGTCTGTTTTCTGTCACTTCTGGAGCGGTTTATATAGACAACGAACAGTTTAAGGTATCCAAACTTTCACTCCAGTAAACTTGGCAGGTATAGTGTATAACTCAGTTCAATAGCTCGGCTGCAATTGGGGACTTCCATGCCTGCAAATGGACGGTGGGAACAAGTCAGCTAAGGTTTTCCGTATATCGGAGACCAGGGTATTTTGTTTGTAGTCGGGGATGATGTCCACGCAGGAGCCTTGGCTGGTGTGTTAGGTAGCCCTGTGTTGGCCTCAGGTGAGGGATCCGCAATGGGCTGTCTGGGGGGGCGCAGTCTCCTCTTCCTCTGGGGTCTCGGTTGCCATGGTTCATTTATCAACTGCGGTAGCGAATACTCAATCGGGTTAGACTTCAGCCAGGCAGTGAGGTCTGCTAGTAGGATGCCCAGGCTCGTACAGAAACCTGGGGCCTCTTCGGGTGTGTGTAACGAATAAATGTAGTTATCTCTTCGGACCCGAATGTTGAGGGGGAAACTGGAAGGATATGGCAGCTTTCTTCAATTCATCTGTAATTGGTTTCATCATTTTCCGGGCCTGCAGCGTTCCCCATGCAACATCCGGGAGTAGTATTAATTTAGACCCCTGGAAGGTGATAGGATGAACCTGCCTGTAGGATCTGCTCTTTAAGTGTATAGGAATGGAGACAGCATATGATGTCACGGGGGAATCGGCCTGTAGGATCTTAAGATTTTAGGGCCCGGTGGGCTCTGTCCAGAATAATATTTTCTTCTGGGCTCCTTTGACGGATAGTGTTAAAAAGTTCTTTAACACGGGCCATAACGTCCTCCAGGCCTTCTGCTTCTGCTAATCCCCTGATACGGATGTTAGACCTGCGGTTTCTATTTTCCATGTCCAGGATTTGTTGGGTTTAAATCTCTGTAACCCGTTTTTGATGTCTCAGGTCTCGGGCTAAGCTTCCCATGGCATCATGGAGGGTATTTTGGTCAGCCTCTACTGTGTCTAACCTGAGGGCTTGCTGTTTAATATCGCCTCGAAGGTCTGCAATTTTGGCCTTTATGGTCTCCTTGATGTTGTCCGCCAAAGAAGCAAAGTCTTTGCTTATGCGAGCGGTAAATAAGTAGAAGTCTGCTTTCGTTGACATATCTAGCAAGTGAGTATCTTCTCCTGACCCACAAGTCGTCTTCCTCCGCCGCGTTGTGATGTTCTGATGGCGGGAAATCATCAGTGTCTGGCTGGGACGCCATTTTGGGGATTAGGCCTTTGTCCTGATTCATCGACTCTAGGAAGGATTTAAGTGATGGCGAGTGTTGTTGGTCCGCTCCCTGGGGTTGCCCGACTTTAGTCGATCGTTTGGCAGAGTTTCTCCCCAATTTTTTTAAGTTTTGATGCTCGTTCTGTAGGGTGCTCTTGGCCACAGGGACGGAGCTCAGCTAGGACACGTCTGTGCGCATCGGCGGTCAGACACGCCCCCTGATTTGTTGTTTTAACTCTTTTACTTTTTCCACTAGCTTGATTTGTAAAGTTTGTTTGTGTATTTTTTCTAGTTTCTATAATTCTATATGTAATTGTTGGTAACAGATTCTGTTGCCCATGTTGATTGTGTTCTCATTCTGTTCCCGGGGGAATACGTGTGTCCTTAGGAGGACATGAGAAAGCTAATGCCTGGACGCCATCCTTTATCCCAAATTAGGAATCGGGCGGGGTCGAGGTGGGGCAATTTTTGATAATCTAAGTAGTGGCCGCATTGGGCTTGAGGATACGTCAGGGTGGTGGGCTGGTGAGGAAAACTAAATAAAATAAACGATGGACCTTTGCCAGTCATTGGTATGGAGGGTTAGCGACTTCCCCTCCCTAAAACTACCAAAGGGTGGTGGGAGCTTTGGTAAACTCCCTATGGTCATCAGTCGAAAGGACAACAAAAGAGCAGAGATGGCACATGGCCCCTTTCAGATGATTGGGGTATCAGGTATGCAATCTGGAATGAATGTTAGATATGATTGTAGCCCTTGGTATCGTGGAATCAATGTTAGATATGATTGTAGCCCCTGGTGTCGTAAAATAAGAAAGTGGGATCACTGGAATGGGGATTTAGTTTTGCTACATAAACGCTCAAGGCCTGAATTCACCATACAAGAGGAAAGCCCTAATCGATATGCTATAACACGACAACATAGATATTGCAATGATTCAAGAAACGCACTGGATAAAAAATTCACAAAAACTGCTTTTTAGTAAAAAATACCCTCACATATACTAAGCTTCATGTCACGTTAAAAAAAAAAAGCAGAGGTGTATCGATTATATTTAAGAAACACTTTAGCACTGGAAATAATCCACAAAGCTGTAGATAAAAATGGCAGATTTGTGATTCTGATTTGCAGAATAAACAATATATTATACACACTAGTTAATGTTTATGCACCTAATGGAATAAAATTCTCGGAGAAAGTCATGGCCCAGGTAGAGAAAAAAAAACAAGGGAAAATGGTGATGAGTGGCGATTTCAATATTGTAATAGATACAGAGAAAGATAATAAATTACACAAGGGGAAAAAAAGAAATAATAGACAAAGACAAACAGCAAAGAAATTTTGGGAATTTATGATTAAAAATCACTTAATTGACGTTTGGACAGTTTTGAATACCTCGAATAGGGACTACACATTTCATTCAATCCCCCACGATTCTTACTCAAGCATAGATATGTTCCTGGTCGCTAGAGACGTTTTTGATAGCAAAATTAAATGCGAAATAGGACTTGACTCATGGTCAGATCACTCATCGGTGAGCTTGATAATGGAGGAAGGGTCAGCTAAAACCAATTAAATTGGGAACTAAATGAATCGCTACTGATGAATGATAAGATTAAAAAACAAATAGCATTAGATGTCCAGAACTTATTTAAAGAAAAAGACAAAGATCAAATTTCTAGATCCACACTGTGGTGAACCCTGAAGGCAGTAATTAGGGTTAACCTGATTAGAATTGGTGATGGGGGAAAAAAAGGGGGGGAGGCTAACACACACACGTATACTTATACTCATACACACACTCTTATACTCATACTCACACATACACACACTTATACTCATATACACACCCTTATACTCATGCATACACATATTTATACTCACACACACACTCACACACTTGTACTCACACACACACACCCTTATACTCGTACGCATGCATACACATATTTATACTCATACTCACACACACTCATACATACGCACACCAATACACACACACAGCCACCTTCACCTCTCAATGCTAGTCTGCTCCGTCCGAGAGTATCAGGCATCAGTGGGTAAAATACTGGTGCCACCAGTCATCTGCTTCTTCTCCCTATAATTGGGCGCAATGTGAAGAAGCGTTCAAGACGGAAAGCAAAAAGTTAATTGATTATCGGAAAAGAAGCAGATGACCGGCGGCGCCCATCTTTAAACCACTGTTGCCTGCTCCTCTCGGGCTCGGCGTGTCAGTTGTGGCACGCGTGCCCTAGGTTCACCACCGCTGCTCTAGGGTATTTAAAATGGTGTTTTTTTTATACCTTACATGCTTTTGGCCATCCCCCATTTATTTATGAGGGTTTGGGGGCCTTTTGGGTTGTCCCAGGCCCCATATCTTCAAGATTGGGGGAAAGGGAACTTTCCAAGCCACCGGCATCTATATTTGGTAGGAAATTCTTTATTAAAATTCAATATTAATGCATACTATGACTGGACTCCCTAAGATGCTGATAAAGAGTATATTTTACTGTACCATGTATAGAAAAGATTTTTTAAATTGAGCAAGAATACAATTCTCCACCATAATAGCTAAAATGTAACAGGTACATGGAAAGCTAAAAAAGGGCTAATGATAAAAGAAGAAAAGGGTTCCCGTTAGGGAGTTGCCGGCTCAACCTGAAGATATATTAGGAAAGTTCTCCAATAATACCTCAGGCTGTGTGGTGCTCCATCCGTGCTGTGATAGCAGCAAAATAATAGAAGTGAAGCAAGCAAATTTCCTACCGGCACGAAACGCGTAAGGCAGTTTTCCTGCTTCCCCACTACCGATGCCACTATATTCATCCTGTTTGTCACAATTTATCTACATGAATTTTTTTTCATCAATAAATCGACTTATTTTACCTCATTCGGACTGGTGAGTGCCTATGTCTATTTGCTTGCTTCACTTCTAATGATAAAAGAGCCTTCTAAAAAAAAAAATCATCCAAATGAAAGAAATAAAAAAAGATGCTGAGTATAATTTCCTGATAGCTGTGCGCATCATAAAAGAACAAAGAAATGGTTTAACATGTAGAAATATCTTTGCTACCTTTTTTTCTAACACTTACTAATCCGTTTATTAGTTTCCTCCTGTTCAATTTGCCTTAGCCTCCCTTTACTCATTGGTCATCTAGATAATTCACAAATAAACGCAATAAAACAAAAACCAAGATGCTTCTCCAGTCTTTCTTGCCATGCAGAGTATACATTAAAGTGCTGAGTACTCAGGGGGCAGCTTGGCAACCAGACTTCCGGTGGTCCACTGCACGGTTCATTCTATGGACCCATTCGGTAAAAGGTTGTCCCTCTTTCTGCTGCAGGTTGCGAAATTTAATGCGATGAGCCTCCGGCATGATGGCTGCCCCCTGAGTATGGTAGTTTCCACTGGTGCACTCCACGAATATTCTCTTTTGCAATTGCAATTAGTGACACTGATCCAAGATCTGAGTGATTACCTCCTGGATATGATTCGACCCATAGAGAGCCAGGCCTTTCGCTGCAACAGTGGACCTCTCGCTGCACCTCCACCATGTCGCTGGCCTCCGAAGGAGTGTTGCTGATCAAGTCACCTCCCATCAGTTCAGCAATCGGGACAGCCTTGGATTTGTAACAGGCAGGGCCTTCACAAGCTTTAAGCAGATCCTTTAGGTACTGCATCTGTGACTAGTCTTTCAGGTCCCGGTGGTGGTTTGGATGTCCCACAGCCAAGGGTATTATCCAACTCCTTATTCCCTCTGGGTACCTCTGTCAATAGTACAGAACCATGTTCTGTGACCCCCACCGTATAATCCATTAATATAGACAAGACCAGTATAGAGGTTGTGAAAACAGAAGAACATTTATTGGACATTTCACATACTTATAAACAAATGTAGATCATATATTGATAGAGCAATACAAAGATAATCGGATTAGGACTTGACAGAGTTAATCAATTTAACCCCTGGCAACATCTAAGGACCCTAAATAAATCAATTTGTTGATTTTTATAGATGATGTCATCTTGACCCTGTACAAACCGCAAGACTCCAGGATAGAACTGAAGAAGAAGATGCAAATGTATTCAGATCTCTCAGGGTATAAGTTATAATTAGAGAAATAAGTGGCGCTACCCTTTAATATCCTGTTGAAAGATAAAGGGTATCTATCAGAAAATATGGGTTTATATGGGCTACCCAATATATTATTTATCTGGTGGTAAAGATTGAGGTAGATCATACTAAAACAGTGGAATTAAACTTTTTGCCACTTCTTACAACAACTAATAAACAACTTCTTGAATGGAAACCAGTGGGCTTGTCTTGGTGGTTGAGAATTAATATTGTGAAGTCGTATATATTGCAGCAATGGTCATAGATGTTACTGCTCACAATCCCTAAGCCATGGATAACCATGATGCAATCAGCTACGAATAATTTTATTTTGCAGTGAAAGCGACCACGGGTGGGATCCTGCCCGCTTTCTCTCAGGGCCACATAGGGAGTTGAGGGGCTTCCTAGCTTAGAGGTTTATTACCAGACTAATATGATTGCACAAGCAATAGCAACACAAAAAGTAGCTTTGAAGGAAGAAAGTGATTGAGCAAAATTCACTGAGGAGGCAAGAGTGAGATTTGTGGTTCTAGAGTTCAAAGACTAAACAAAGTATGTCATGGTCATGCACAATCATTAATGTCCTTAATCATTTAGTGTCCTGCTGGGATAAACTTAAGATGAGGATGAAACTGGTTAATAACATATCTAAAGGTTGTTCAGAAAGACTTCTGACTAAGTAAATTAAAGATCTGGATCTGAGGTCATGGGTCAAACATGGCATGACTAAAGATGATAATTTATATATACAAGGAAGAATTAAACCTGTTACCCAGTGGTGGGATTCAGCCGGTTTGCACCTGTTCGTGTGAACCCGTTACAACAATTTAATAGGTTCACCAAACCGGTGAAAGCTGGAGGTCCCAAAAAACAAAAATCGGTAAAAAATAAAAAACATGGGTACCCAGGGCAGCTGTCCAGGGCCCATTCATACCTGGGGGCGCATGGCAGCTGTCCCGTGGGCCCCTGCTGCCCGTGTGACTGTCTCACATGGACATGGTTCGCCACAGCCACCGGAAAATGACTGCAAAGCTACGGGCAACGATCAGCACGATCCAGGTACTTGGGAAGTTTGTTTCCAGAGAATAAAATGTTCATATCACTTTAATGAATAAACCGTTACAAGAAAATCCCATACATATCATGGGCCTCCCAGCCATAAAAGCACAGGTTATTTATATTAAATAAAAAATACATTCAAAAGCAATTTATTTTGTGTACAGTATATAATTTGTCTATTAGGAGATACCATGTTAGTGCATTATTCTACTCCAAGTGCATCCTCTATGATGTGGACTAAACACACCAGAGCACCTGTCAATCCAATAGTATGAAAACCCAAGCCAATTTTGTATTGGCAGCAAAGAATGAAATTAGAAAACTGTATAAAATAATATTAAAAAATAAACTCTATAGTTTACTTCACATTGTTGACTACCAATCAGTGGACTACCTTAATCACTCACCCTGTCATCTCCACATCCAAGAAGATGACTAGTTGTAAATATAATATTATATAAAATATAAATCATATTACATATCATATGTCCAGTGTCCTTTACAGCAAGATCTCTCCATCATACTTCACTGACACCCACCTCTATGCCGACCTGAGACCCCAACCAGAGACACTGCTCACACAGACATACAAATCATAGCTCCCAAAAAGGTAGCGGATTCATGTTCAATGTAGAAAACTATCTACATTAAACTGTTCCATCATATAAGCTACCTCTGGACGTCCTCTGTCCCAACCACTTCATATCACAGGAGGTATCGGCAAGCACGCGTAAACGTAAGCAATCTGATGATGCATGCACAACAACATATGTGGAATGAACAACTAGTCTAATCAATTTATGTGTGCAAATTGCTTTATATATGTATATAGATTATTTGGCAGTATGCTCTTACTGCTAAAATTCTATATGTGCCAACATCTCGCCAGAACCGAAAACAGTAATTCGTGCAACCTTAGATTTTTTAATGACAACTTCTTCCCCTAGCGGGCAGAGGTAACACCTATAGTCATAGAGTGTATCTTCACGTGCAAGTGGCTACATTTTCTCACTGCAAATGATTGTGAACTCCATATCCCACAATTCTCAGTCAGCCTTTCAAAGAGTCATGAGATATAAAGCTCAAAATATACCTATCTGGCCAGTTATTTGGCCATATTTGATTTCTGGATTTCGTCCTACTTATTAGGGGACCGTATGAACCCAAAATCGCCTAAAAAAAAAAGCTGAATTTACTTTGAGAATTGAAATGTAAATAATTTTTATAAATAGCTAGCTTAATGCCATGGAAGTGCTGCTGCCAGTGGAAAATAAAATAACACGCATTTGCCCATCTTAAAGTCCTAATTTTGATGGAGGAGGGCATGCAAAATGCAGCCCGGCAGCATGTAGGAGGGATATACACATACATGATATATTCATAACTCTGCATTTTAATTTATTTTGTTTGTGCCAAAAAACATACCTAAGATTGTATTTTATTTTGGGGGCAGGGAATATGTTGTGTGTCTTTTATATATATATTTTTTTCTATAACCAATCTTTTCTATAGATTATTAGTTGAAACCTCTTGCATGGAAAGTATTCAATCAAATGGTGAAATGATACAATCATTGTCAATACAGTGGTATAGAAATATATCAGCACGTGTTCACTGTTTAAGTAGAATATTCATAAGAAAAAAAACTTTACCTAAGTTTTAACCCTTCCTTCTAATTTACTGGTGCGTCAGACATTTGTGGCTACCAAATCGAGAACTTAAGAACCATTAAAAAGTTCTAGTAAGTTGTTTTTATGATGTCATCACAATCTGGTTTAGCTTATGTACACAATCCGGATATTCTAGGTTACCCTGATATCATATCAGAATTCCGCCTGCCACTACTGAGTATTTTGAGGCGCTTCCCAACCTGGGGTATCACGTGGCATATTAAGCATCTAATTATCATTGACCTATTAAACATCTAATTATCCGTGGCAAATTAAGAAGTTAATTATCAGTGGCAAATTAAGCATCTAATTATCAGTGGCATATTAAGCATCTTATTATCGGTGGCAAATTAAGGAGCTAATTATCAGTGGCAAATTAAGGAGCTAATTATCAGTTTCAAATTAGGAGCTAATTATTAGTGGCATATTATTGTTTAATGTGCTGACTCTTGTTTATGAAAAAATGTATTTGTTATTTTTATTGTGTGTGCCTGAGACTGGACGAGCATTCTGAAAGTGTGAGTGACTATGCTATATTTGTTGTGCAGTTTGAGCAGGAGAGTCCTAGCCACACAGTTGTTGTGCAGTTTGGACCAGCAGAGTCGCCTTGAGAGTGGCAGAGCATCAGAGGCTGTGCCAGTCTTGCAGACTTATGGAGTAAAAGAAGAGGAGCTGGTTATTTTAGAAGAGAAGACTTGCTATTCTGGTAATGATATTTATTAATAATATTAATTGTATAAATACTTTTTAGCAGCAATTTCACTGAATAATATTTTTTTATTGTTTTTAATGTGTACTGCTGCTTGTTTATGACAAAAATTATTTGTTCTTTATTGTGTGTGCCTGAGACTGGGGGCACGTTGCTGACATGTTCAAGTGACATTTAACTGTCAGGATTAGTGAGGGCAAATGTTTGATCTAAGCAGTGTAAAACAAGTTAAACAGGGGTTGCTGCAATATTTATTTATTTGTAGGCCAGAGGGTTTCCTGTGTGATCATTTGGAATTTTGGACCTCTACTGAACACAATAACTGTGCTCCTCATCGATCACAGAAGTCACAATTGTGAATATGCCATTCCCATTTTATAAGACTACACACTTAATGGTAATAGTATTAGCAGTAGAGACAATAGTCATTGTTTGAAAATCTACAATTTTTTAGACTCTGCATCAACAATGCAGCGACCAAAGCTTTTATTACAGTATTTAATAATAAAAAAAAGATATCTGATATTCCGAATGAATATCCCATGATGCTGGATTCGATATTGAAAAATATTTTGTTTGCATTTTGCTCTGATGGAGCAACTGTAATGTCAGGGTGTACAATTCAGGAAATTGCGAACATACTAGACCCAGATACTTGGAATATTGAAGAAGTTGTTGTTCCTTGGCAAGCTGCCGAAGAAAAGCTGGTTAAAATAGAAGAATTCTTTCATTATGAAATAAACATCAATGATTTTCGAGACTATATCGAAAATGTTCTAAACCATCACCACAACCAGGAGATTCCAAGTATTCCAAATATTCTGAATACCGTTGCAGTTAGCTCTGCAGAGGCAGAAAGAGGATTTTCTACAATGAACAATATATATTCAGATAAAAGAAGAGATAATGTTGCTAATTTAATGACGATTAATATAATTGGCCTTCCACTGGACTCCTGTGACCACACTCCTTCACTTCAAACGTGGCTAAGAATAAACCAGCAGATGACAACAGGGTGAAAAAGGGTCATAATAAAGAACATGACGAAAATCAACTAGCGATTTGGAAGTATTTTAAGTAAGATAAATAATGAATAATTTTTTTTTACTATGTGGTAGGATTTTACCAATTTGTTGTTCTCTCTTTCATTTTTTATCACTGTATAAACTAGAGTATGTGTCTTTAAGAAGACACTGATCGATAACGCTACTTTACTTTAGCGTCAGGCGTCAGTGCCTCTGCACACTGTGTTCATAGTACCTGGTGTCTTACTTTTCTCCCCTTCTATAGGAACCTCTACCTTTGGCCCCCAGCTTCAACTTTGGAGCAAGTCTATGAAGAATTCTTCAAGTATGTAAAAGGGAGGAAATAAACCGCATGATGAAAATCAGTTAACGATTTGGATGTTTTTAAAGTAAGGTAACTTATTTTACCCTACCTGCTTCGGTGCATTTTTAGTGTGTTCATAGTATTGTAAGGTGGAGCGTTATTTTGCTCTCTTTATACAGGAACCCTATCTTGTGCCCCAGAGATTCAACTGAGAACAAGCCTAAGAAGAATTCTAATAATAATTACCTGATTCTTGTTGATGACCTCAGACTTTCTCGATGCAAAAGACCTATTGCATTTTGATTGGATTAAAAATTGCAGAACTATTGGATTAAGATTCTGCATTGTCCTGATGGGATAACTTCTGCATACTATTGTTCAATAACTTCAAAGACTCTCCAAAAGCAAGTCATTTTTATATTACTTTGTTTGACATTAGAGAAAAAAATATTGTACCATGCTGCACATTACTGTAAGTTTTATTGATGTGGAGTATAGCGCAGTGTGTGATAGGATCACAGACTCCACAGCAATAAAACTCACTGTAACATGCAGCATGTGAGTTTTCTGGCTTACACTGAGTGTGATACACTCACACTGAACATGACTATGAATATATATTTTTGTGTGTCTATATATATATATATATATATATTTATATACACTGTACACTACTGTGAATATATATATATATATATATATATATATATATATATATATGTATATGTTTGTGTGTGTGTCATTTTCTGTCAATGAAAAATGTATGTTGCCTGGCAGACATACATTTCTGGGGAAATGGCCCTCTGCACAAAAAACTTGGACACCCCTGCCTTAGAGTAAGAGGCTCTCTGTTAAAACATGTCTATCGGAGGGGATGTGTCCTCACTGCCGATGCGGTAAGACATGAGTAGGAAGAGCTCTGTGGCGGCACCGGGCTAAACACCACACTCAGACGAGCCAAGCATTTTATCTTGCCCCAAAAATGTGTAAAAAACTGGATTCACAGGATGAACAAAAGACTCACTATAAAATGGGGGTCTGCCTACTTCTTAAACCCAAGAACATATACAACCCAATTTCATGCTACAGTGTCAAGCAAAAAAGAAGGTGTCTATTCTGCTACACAAAAATGTGACCTTTACTGAACTTTAAAACTTTAAACTAGTTAAAGACACTAAAGGGAGATAAATAATCCTCAAATGCCTAAATAACCCTTTAAGGACAGAGCCTTTAAGACATTTTTGTCCATTCTGGACAATGGCTATTTTAATATTTCTGTGCTGTTTATATTTAGCTGTATATCCTATAATATTATATAAAAAAGAAATAAAATATGTTTAAAAAAAAAACATAAAAAACACAAATTTCATGAATAATCTTTGAAACATCTTCTTCTCATCGACAAATGCGAACAAAAAAACCTGCTAAATAGATTCTACTATTTCTCCTGAGTACAGGGATTTCACCCATGCATAGGTTTGTTGGGTTGTTTGGGGACTAAAAGGCCACATTTGGGAGGTACAGTTTTTGGTTTTCCAACTTGAAATTTTGACATGCAGACAGCCTGCACCCATGTTCCATTTGGGACATATTTTAAGCCAGCCAGTGTATTTTACCCCATCAAGCCATATATTTTTTAAAATTAGACAACCTAGGCTATTTTAAATGGAGGTATTTTAACACTTTCCACACACTAATTCTATCACCAGCCAAATCAAATTTTATATTAGTAATTATTTAATGTTATTTTTCACAAACATAGTACTTCAGACATGAATTCACAGATTGTGGTATGTTTCACTGCCAAATAACACCCCAATTTGTGTTCAGCAACATCTCCTGAGTACAGGGATACCACCCATGTATATGTTTGTTGGGTCGTTTATTTTAAATGGTGATATTTTAAAACTTTCCATGCACCAATTCTACCACCAGCCTTTGTCAAAGTTTGTGGTAGTAATTTTATTGTGTACTTTTTCCCACATACATACACACAAATTCACAGATTTTTGGTATGTGTCACTGCCAAACAATACCCCAATATGTGTACAGCAACGTCTCCTGAGCACAGGAATACGACCCATGCATAGGTTTGTCAGCTTGTTTGGGAGTTACAAGGCCACATTTGGAAGGTGTGCTTTTTGATTTTCCATCTTGAAGTTTTGACATGTAGAGCAATGAAGGGGTTAATAGCTCTTATAAGAGCCTTTGTAGTACTATACAAAAAAATGAACCCCTACAAATGCACAAGCTAGAAAAAATGTTCTGCTGTGCAGTGATCAGTGGCAGGGAAGAGATTAATATACAGGGAACACTATATAAAGGGTATGGATTTTATAAAAGCCCTTGGGTCTCACAATTTTGTAACATTTTATTTAATTTATTACAATTAAAAACTTTTATTTTACAGATCTGTCTCTCTCCCTCACTTAAACTCAAGTGAGGAGACGGAGGCAGATCCATATGCGTCAGAACAATATTTACCACTACTGATCTGACCAGGTGATGAATGAAAAATGCAGCTAAAAATTTGCTGCTGTGTATGATCACTGCGTACACAGCGATCAATGGCAGGGAAGCGGATAAACACTTGAAATGTCTTTTATAAAAGCCCTTGGTTTCTAAAAGTTTATTCAATGTAAATTAATTTTATAACCAAAATTTTTTTTTTTACATTATCCAATCTGTCTTTCTCCCTCAATAAAACTATAGTGAGCAGAGGGAGGCAGATCAATACTTATCAAAGGCAATATGTAAAAATATTGCCTTAGACTGTATGATAAGTGCTGATATTTTGTTATATTTTTTGCACTCCAGTCTAGGCATTGGACTTTAATTTAGAGCCGTCTTGAAACATACATCTGCAATCATATCAATATCCATTTGCTGCAATGTTAGCCCAGCCCTGCCCTTTTCCTTATATGGGCAGTATTTTGACCACACCCACCATTGTTTGTTAAGGAGCTGGGCAACGCATCACAATAGCTTCAGTGTATATATAGGATAGACTTGTACTACTATGTTAGTCTGTGGACACATCATGAGCCAGGAGGAGCCAGGATGATTGGAACAGTAAGTAACTTTTATTAAGTGTTTTTGCATAGCAAGACCACTTAATATTATCTCACATATATATTCTTATTCTTATTATAGCCAAATTTCCCACCCTAACTCCTCCCACAGTTTTTTTACTACATAGACAGTAATATACCGAAATATGCAGATTGTTCCCGATTGGTATGCTATTACTTTGTGGAACGTTTCGCTGAATGGTTCGACGAAATATCATCGTTTTTGTGTCAAAATTTGTCGCATAGGAATGAATGGCGGAATGTTCAAAACTACAGTGGGAGCTGACAAAAGCTAGAGTGTGAGCTGAAAAATCCCGACTTGATTTCTAAACTGCCACCACTCATTTTTCACCCTCATTTTCAAGCCCACCTACACAAATCTTATATCAAAATGTTCAGCTATCCCTGCTGCCACTAAACATGTCCACGGCTAAGCCATAGTGCTGATAGTTTTCTCAATATGACCATTTGTTTGCAACTCACGCCGTCCATTGACATTCATTGAAACTCCACTCTAGCTACTTCAAATTTGAAGGGCAATATCTAAACTGCGACTGTGCCTTCATTTTTAATATTTCAGAGAAATACCATGCACCAAAATGTACGTCTGGGTCTTGTGATTCTCACAGTATAAAGTTCTTCGCTGTAGGATTTATAGTTTTTAAAATACCACCATTTGAAGATGGCATCCGCACTCCAACCTTTCCACAGTTACTCCAGCCACTCCAACCACACAACAGTTACTCAAGCCACTCCACCCAGTTACTCCGCACACTCCAGTTATAGACTACTGGTGGAGGCAAGAACACTTCACACAATTTCCCCAGAAATCGTAGCTTTTCAAGTTTATACTGAGCTTCTAGGCGGGGCTACTTACTGAGTGAGTATTACTAATACGCAGGTCTTTTTTTTTTTTTTCTAGATCAGCAGCCAGGATGATCAGGATAATATTGTGGTCAAGAATCACCACAGAGTGGGATGCCACAATGGTTTCAGGATAGATGTGTATAGCATAAATTATAGTATAAGTTGTTTATTATAAGTTAAGATATTTTGTCTACAGAATTCATGCATAGAGAATGAATGTTATACAGCCCCGATCCAGGGTTAACAGCCAATCGCTGGTTTTAAGGGTCAGGAAGTTGTTTTTTTTTCTGTTACTCATGTTTTTTTTGCCTTCCTCTGGATCATTTGGCTGGGTTTGGGCTTTAAAAATGAAATAATAGTGTATACGTTTTATATAGCCTCGATCAAAGGTTAAAAAGCCGATTGCTGGTTTTCAGGATCAGGAAGAATTTTTATCCTGTTACTCATGTTTTTTTTTCTTCCTCTGGATCATTTGGCTTGGTCTTTAAAGTGTGAAATAAATCCATTATCATCTATGGCCAATTGGTGCCTCAAGTAAATTATATTTGTACTTCTACCCCACCCCTATTACCTTCTCCCCCTGACAGTCCTTTTTGTTTACTCCCCCCTCCTACTGCACACAAGAGGGACATGTTTTATATTCTCAGGGAAATAGCTGACCTACCTACTCCACAAACCTTCACACCTGGTGACCTACATATACTCTCTTACAATGTCAAGGGTCTTAACACCCCAGAAAAGAGCTCCCACCTGATGAGAGAACTTCGCCATCAGAAAACATCCGTGGCTTTCTTGCACGAAACTCATTTTTGTGGTTCATCCCCGGCACGTCTGACTTCTAGGGATTACCCCATTGGATTCTTTAGCAATGACCAACATACTAAAACCAAGGGACCTGCTATTTTGTTTTCCAAACATGTATCGTTCTTGGAGACAGCCCAACAGGTTGACCCTGCAGGCCGATACATTTTAATCAAAGGTACCTGACCCATACCTACACTTTTGCTAAAATTTACCTCCTAATACGCAAAAATACATTATGTTTGCCACTATCATGTCAAAACTCTGTACCTTCCAGGAGGGCCTTTTGGTCTTTGGAGGTGATTTTAATTTGGCCCTTGACCCGCTTCTTGACACCTCTACCAGGACCTCTTGAAACCCAATACGTGTCACACATCTGATTAAAAAACTATTACGGGAGGTGCAGTTAGTTGATTGTTGGTGGGCTCACCCCCCTCGGATAAGGATTACAGCTTCTACTCAAGCCCGCATGAGAGGTACACTAGAATAGACTGCCTTTTCATTACCTACAACCACCTTACCCTACTTAAACAAGCAAGATATGGCCTGAACATTCCCCCTTCAGTTGATGCTCCAGTCACCGCTCACCCGCCCTACTCAGCAGTCCTGGAGACTTAATTAAGTGATCTTGACTGATTGTGTAAACACTGTCTCTACAAAAACCTCGTTGACTGACTATTTATCAGACAATGATATCCCTGAGACCTATCCCATCATGCTTTTGGGAGACGCATAATGTGTCGCCCGAGGACACTTTATTAAAAAGGCCAATTCCACCAAACTCAAAATGCTATATGAACAAATAGCTACCCTTGAACTAGAACATAAGCGATAGCTGAACCCTGATGATTTCCAGAGGCTTTTGAGTCTCAGTCTTAACCCATCAAGATCTCGAAAGCGCCTAAGTGCCCGGGACCCGACTGTCTCCCCCTCCAATATTACAGGATATTCTAAGGATGCAGAAAAGGCATTTGCACTGGATTTTCCTCCTGGAAGTTCTAACACACATGAGCTTTGGCCCCTATACAGTGTTGTATTTACCGCAAAACATCCTAGGCGGATGCCTAGGGCGGCGCCCAAGCACTGGGAAAAAAAAACTAAAAAAAAATAAATAACCCGGCCCTTTAAAAAAAAAAAAAAAAGACCGCTCTTGCAGGCAGAGACGGAGGTGAGAGGGGATCGGAAGATCCCCCCTCACCATCGCTCTGCCTGCCAGGCTGCACGGGGAGCCGAACAGGCAGCACATAGAAACCTCCGTGCTGCCTGTTCGGCTTACCGTGCAGTGTGACACGGAAGTGCCGACAGTCACGTGACGGGCGCGCTGACGTCATACAGGGGAGGCGAACAGGCAGCATGGAGGGACCATGCTGCCTGCCACTAGCCACCAGGGAAAGGTAAGTGCTGATGGGAGTCAGAGTATGTGTGATGGGTGACAGTGTGTGTGACTGATTGTGATGGGAGTCAGAGGGTGTTTGATGGGAGACAGTGTGTGTGACTGAGTGTGATGGGAGTCAGAGTGTGTGTGATGGGAGACAGTGTGTGTGACTGAGTGTGATGGGAGTCAGAGTGTGTGTGATGGGAGACAGTGTGTGTGATGGGAGTTGGAGTGTGTGTGTGATGGGAGTATGAGCTTGATGTGAGTCTGAATGTTATGTGTGATGTGGGGGTCATGAAATGGAGGTGATGGGGCATGTCTTAGGTGTGTAACGTGGGTGTGCATCTTTGGTAGGGGGGTGCCCGGATTTGGTCTGCCTAGGGCAGCACAAAATCAAGATACACCACTGCCCCTATAAGTTGGCTTGTGTCTTGTCCCTGCACTCACGACCGTTGGCGACCCTTGGCTAGAATTAGGATTAATGAGGCATTATCTGAGGTGTTTACCATTTCTAATGGTACCTGCCAGGGATGTCCCCTAACTCCAATGCTTTTTATCCTCTCCTTAGAGCCCTTCCTAGAAGCGATACGCCACAATCCTGACATTGAGTAGTCTCCTTATAGCTGGCACTCACCACAAAGTTATGGGCTTTGTGGACAACCTTCTTTTTCTACTCACTAACCCCAGGGTCTCCCTTCCTATTCTTATACATGAGTTTCAATAATATAGGGAATTGGCTAATCTTAAAAAATAACTACAAATGCAGAAAGAAAAGTCCTGCGCTCACTCCCATCACTGGGCGGCTGCAATGACTACAGTACACATCAGCCCCAATATATAGTAAAAACCAAAGAAAAACAAGTTACCTGTGCTCTCTCCTTTATCCCTATGTATTTTTAAAACACATAGAGGTTTTTTAGTTACCTCCAATGACCGTGAGAGGATGAGCCCACCTGCCAACGTCAAGGCAGACCCCCCTAGGTGGGTCCTAACTCTAACCATTCACCTTGCTTCTTTGAGCCTCTGGCAAAAATCTCTAATGAGACAGAAAGGGGTATTTTTTATATACACCCATACACATTATTAACCCTTAATAGGGAACACATGGGATGGGCGGCTGCATTGTAACAAGGCTGAGTGATACAAAAAATGGATACAAATGCAGAAAGAAAAGTCCTGCGCTCACTCCCATCACTGGGCGGCTGCAATGACTACAGTACACATCAGCCCCAATATATAGTAAAAACCAAAGAAAAACAAGTTACCTGCGCTCAAGTCTATGAAGAATTCTTCAAGTATGTAAAAGGGAGGAAATAAACCGCATGATGAAAATCAGTTAACGATTTGGATGTTTTTAAAGTAAGGTAACTTATTTTACCCTACCTGCTTCGGTGCATTTTTAGTGTGTTCATAGTATTGTAAGGTGGAGCGTTATTTTGCTCTCTTTATACAGGAACCCTATCTTGTGCCCCAGAGATTCAACTGAGAACAAGCCTAAGAAGAATTCTAATAATAATTACCTGATTCTTGTTGATGACCTCAGACTTTCTCTATGCAAAAGACCTATTGCATTTTGATTGGATTAAAAATTGCAGAACTATTGGATTAAGATTCTGCATTGTCCTGATGGGATAACTTCTGCATACTATTGTTCAATAACTTCAAAGACTCTCCAAAAGCAAGTCATTTTTATATTACTTTGTTTGACATTAGAGAAAAAAATATTGTACCATGCTGCACATTACTGTAAGTTTTATTGATGTGGAGTATAGCGCAGTGTGTGATAGGATCACAGACTCCACAGCAATAAAACTCACTGTAACATGCAGCATGTGAGTTTTCTGGCTTACACTGAGTGTGATACACTCACACTGAACATGACTATGAATATATATTTTTGTGTGTCTATATATATATATATATATATATTTATATACACTGTACACTACTGTGAATATATATATATATATATATATATATATATATATATATATATATATATATATATATATATATGTTTGTGTGTGTGTCATTTACTGTCAATGAAAAATGTATGTTGCCTGGCAGACATACATTTCTGGGGAAATGGCCCTCTGCACAAAAAACTTGGACACCCCTGCCTTAGAGTAAGAGGCTCTCTGTTAAAACATGTCTATCAGAGGGTATGTGTCCTCACTGCCGATGCGGTAAGACATGAGTAGGAAGAGCTCTGTGGCGGCACCGGACTAAACACCACACTCAGACGAGCCAAGCATTTTATCTTGCCCCAAAAATGTGTAAAAAACTGGATGCACAGGATGAACAAAAGACTCACTATAAAATGGGGGTCTGCCTACTTCTTAAACCCAAGAACATATACAACCCAATTTCATGCTACAGTGTCAAGCAAAAAAGAAGGTGTCTATTCTGCTACACAAAAATGTGACCTTTACTGAACTTTAAAACTTTAAACTAGTTAAAGACACTAAAGGGAGATAAATAATCCTCAAATGCCTAAATAACCCTTTAAGGACAGAGCCTTTAAGACATTTTTGTCCATTCTGGACAATGGCTATTTTAATATTTCTGTGCTGTTTATATTTAGCTGTATATCCTATAATATTATATAAAAAAGAAATAAAATATGTTTAAAAAAAAAACATAAAAAACACAAATTTCATGAATAATCTTTGAAACATCTTCTTCTCATCGACAAATGCGAACAAAAAAACCTGCTAAATAGATTCTACTATTTCTCCTGAGTACAGGGATTTCACCCATGCATAGGTTTGTTGGGTTGTTTGGGGACTAAAAGGCCACATTTGGGAGGTACAGTTTTTGGTTTTCCAACTTGAAATTTTGACATGCAGACAGCCTGCACCCATGTTCCATTTGGGACATATTTTAAGCCAGCCAGTGTATTTTACCCCATCAAGCCATATATTTTTTAAAATTAGACAACCTAGGCTATTTTAAATGGAGGTATTTTAACACTTTCCACACACTAATTCTATCACCAGCCAAATCAAATTTTATATTAGTAATTATTTAATGTTATTTTTCACAAACATAGTACTTCAGACATGAATTCACAGATTGTGGTATGTTTCACTGCCAAATAACACCCCAATTTGTGTTCAGCAACATCTCCTGAGTACAGGGATACCACCCATGTATATGTTTGTTGGGTCGTTTATTTTAAATGGTGATATTTTAAAACTTTCCATGCACCAATTCTACCACCAGCCTTTGTCAAAGTTTGTGGTAGTAATTTTATTGTGTACTTTTTCCCACATACATACACACAAATTCACAGATTTTTGGTATGTGTCACTGCCAAACAATACCCCAATATGTGTACAGCAACGTCTCCTGAGCACAGGAATACGACCCATGCATAGGTTTGTCAGCTTGTTTGGGAGTTACAAGGCCACATTTGGAAGGTGTGCTTTTTGATTTTCCATCTTGAAGTTTTGACATGTAGAGCAATGAAGGGGTTAATAGCTCTTATAAGAGCCTTTGTAGTACTATACAAAAAAATGAACCCCTACAAATGCACAAGCTAGAAAAAATGTTCTGCTGTGCAGTGATCAGTGGCAGGGAAGAGATTAATATACAGGGAACACTATATAAAGGGTATGGATTTTATAAAAGCCCTTGGGTCTCACAATTTTGTAACATTTTATTTAATTTATTACAATTAAAAACTTTTATTTTACAGATCTGTCTCTCTCCCTCACTTAAACTCAAGTGAGGAGACGGAGGCAGATCCATATGCGTCAGAACAATATTTACCACTACTGATCTGACCAGGTGATGAATGAAAAATGCAGCTAAAAATTTGCTGCTGTGTATGATCACTGCGTACACAGCGATCAATGGCAGGGAAGCGGATAAACACTTGAAATGTCTTTTATAAAAGCCCTTGGTTTCTAAAAGTTTATTCAATGTAAATTAATTTTATAACCAAAATTTTTTTTTTTACATTATCCAATCTGTCTTTCTCCCTCAATAAAACTATAGTGAGCAGAGGGAGGCAGATCAATACTTATCAAAGGCAATATGTAAAAATATTGCCTTAGACTGTATGATAAGTGCTGATATTTTGTTATATTTTTTGCACTCCAGTCTAGGCATTGGACTTTAATTTAGAGCCGTCTTGAAACATACATCTGCAATCATATCAATATCCATTTGCTGCAATGTTAGCCCAGCCCTGCCCTTTTCCTTATATGGGCAGTATTTTGACCACACCCACCATTGTTTGTTAAGGAGCTGGGCAACGCATCACAATAGCTTCAGTGTATATATAGGATAGACTTGTACTACTATGTTAGTCTGTGGACACATCATGAGCCAGGAGGAGCCAGGATGATTGGAACAGTAAGTAACTTTTATTAAGTGTTTTTGCATAGCAAGACCACTTAATATTATCTCACATATATATTCTTATTCTTATTATAGCCAAATTTCCCACCCTAACTCCTCCCACAGTTTTTTTACTACATAGACAGTAATATACCGAAATATGCAGATTGTTCCCGATTGGTGTGCTATTACTTTGTGGAACGTTTCGCTGAATGGTTCGACGAAATATCATCGTTTTTGTGTCAAAATTTGTCGCATAGGAATGAATGGCGGAATGTTCAAAACTACAGTGGGAGCTGACAAAAGCTAGAGTGTGAGCTGAAAAATCCCGACTTGATTTCTAAACTGCCACCACTCATTTTTCACCCTCATTTTCAAGCCCACCTACACAAATCTTATATCAAAATGTTCAGCTATCCCTGCTGCCACTAAACATGTCCACGGCTAAGCCATAGTGCTGATAGTTTTCTCAATATGACCATTTGTTTGCAACTCACGCCGTCCATTGACATTCATTGAAACTCCACTCTAGCTACTTCAAATTTGAAGGGCAATATCTAAACTGCGACTGTGCCTTCATTTTTAATATTTCAGAGAAATACCATGCACCAAAATGTACGTCTGGGTCTTGTGATTCTCACAGTATAAAGTTCTTCGCTGTAGGATTTATAGTTTTTAAAATACCACCATTTGAAGATGGCATCCGCACTCCAACCTTTCCACAGTTACTCCAGCCACTCCAACCACACAACAGTTACTCAAGCCACTCCACCCAGTTACTCCGCACACTCCAGTTATAGACTACTGGTGGAGGCAAGAACACTTCACACAATTTCCCCAGAAATCGTAGCTTTTCAAGTTTATACTGAGCTTCTAGGCGGGGCTACTTACTGAGTGAGTATTACTAATACGCAGGTCTTTTTTTTTTTTTTCTAGATCAGCAGCCAGGATGATCAGGATAATATTGTGGTCAAGAATCACCACAGAGTGGGATGCCACAATGGTTTCAGGATAGATGTGTATAGCATAAATTATAGTATAAGTTGTTTATTATAAGTTAAGATATTTTGTCTACAGAATTCATGCATAGAGAATGAATGTTATACAGCCCCGATCCAGGGTTAACAGCCAATCGCTGGTTTTAAGGGTCAGGAAGTTGTTTTTTTTCTGTTACTCATGTTTTTTTTGCCTTCCTCTGGATCATTTGGCTGGGTTTGGGCTTTAAAAATGAAATAATAGTGTATACGTTTTATATAGCCTCGATCAAAGGTTAAAAAGCCGATTGCTGGTTTTCAGGATCAGGAAGAATTTTTATCCTGTTACTCAGGTTTTTTTTTCTTCCTCTGGATCATTTGGCTTGGTCTTTAAAGTGTGAAATAAATCCATTATCATCTATGGCCAATTGGTGCCTCAAGTATATTATATTTGTACTTCTACCCCACCCCTATTACCTTCTCCCCCTGACAGTCCTTTTTGTTTACTCCCCCCTCCTACTGCACACAAGAGGGACATGTTTTATATTCTCAGGGAAATAGCTGACCTACCTACTCCACAAACCTTCACACCTGGTGACCTACATATACTCTCTTACAATGTCAAGGGTCTTAACACCCCAGAAAAGAGCTCCCACCTGATGAGAGAACTTCGACATCAGAAAACATCCGTTCCTTTCTTGCACGAAACTCATTTTTGTGGTTCATCCCCGGCACGTCTGACTTCTAGGGATTACCCCATTGGATTCTTTAGCAATGACCAACATACTAAAACCAAGGGACCTGCTATTTTGTTTTCCAAACATGTATCGTTCTTGGAGACAGCCCAACAGGTTGACCCTGCAGGCCGATACATTTTAATCAAAGGTACCTGACCCATACCTACACTTTTGCTAAAATTTACCTCCTAATACGCAAAAATACATTATGTTTGCCACTATCATGTCAAAACTCTGTACCTTCCAGGAGGGCCTTTTGGTATTTGGAGGTGATTTTAATTTGGCCCTTGACCCGCTTCTTGACACCTCTACCAGGACCTCTTGAAACCCAATACGTGTCACACATCTGATTAAAAAACTATTACGGGAGGTGCAGTTAGTTGATTGTTGGTGGGCTCACCCCCCTCGGATAAGGATTACAGCTTCTACTCAAGCCCGCATGAGAGGTACACTAGAATAGACTGCCTTTTCATTACCTACAACCACCTTACCCTACTCAAACAAGCAAGATATGGCCTGAACATTCCCCCTTCAGTTGATGCTCCAGTCACCGCTCACCCGCCCTACTCAGCAGTCCTGGAGACTTAATTAAGTGATCTTGACTGATTGTGTAAACACTGTCTCTACAAAAACCTCGTTGACTGACTATTTATCAGACAATGATATCCCTGAGACCTATCCCATCATGGTTTTGGGAGACGCATAATGTGTCGCCCGAGGACACTTTATTAAAAAGGCCAATTCCACCAAACTCAAAATGCTATATGAACAAATAGCTATCCTTGAACTAGAACATAAGCGATAGCTGAACCCTGATGATTTCCAGAGGCTTTTGAGTCTCAGTCTTAACCCATCAAGATCTCGAAAGCGCCTAAGTGCCCGGGACCCGACTGTCTCCCCCTCCAATATTACAGGATATTCTAAGGATGCAGAAAAGGCATTTGCACTGGATTTTCCTCCTGGAAGTTCTAACACACATGAGCTTTGGCCCCTATACAGTGTTGTATTTACCGCAAAACATCCTAGGCGGATGCCTAGGGCGGCCCCCAAGCACTGGAAAAAAAAAACTAAAAAAAACTAAATAACCCGGCCCTTTAAAAAAAAAAAAAAAAGACCGCTCTTGCAGGCAGAGACGGAGGTGAGAGGGGATCGGAAGATCCCCCCTCACCATCGCTCTGCCTGAAAGGCTGCACGGGGAGCCGAACAGGCAGCACATAGAAACCTCCGTGCTGCCTGTTCGGCTTACCGTGCAGTGTGACACGGAAGTGCCGACAGTCACGTGACGGGCGCGCTGACGTCATACAGGGGAGGCGAACAGGCAGCATGGAGGGACCATGCTGCCTGCCACTAGCCACCAGGGAAAGGTAAGTGCTGATGGGAGTCAGAGTATGTGTGATGGGTGACAGTGTGTGTGACTGATTGTGATGGGAGTCAGAGGGTGTTTGATGGGAGACAGTGTGTGTGACTGAGTGTGATGGGAGTCAGAGTGTGTGTGATGGGAGACAGTGTGTGTGACTGAGTGTGATGGGAGTCAGAGTGTGTGTGATGGGAGACAGTGTGTGTGATGGGAGTAGGAGTGTGTGTGTGATGGGAGAATGAGCTTGATGTGAGTCTGAATGTTATGTGTGATGTGGGGGTCATGAAATGGAGGTGATGGGGCATGTCTTAGGTGTGTAACGTGGGTGTGCATCTTTGGTAGGGGGGTGCCCGGATTTGGTCTGCCTAGGGCAGCACAAAATCAAGATACACCACTGCCCCTATAAGTTGGCTTGTGTCTTGTCCCTGCACTCACGACCGTTGGCGACCCTTGGCTAGAATTAGGATTAATGAGGCATTATCTGAGGTGTTTACCATTTCTAATGGTACCTGCCAGGGATGTCCCCTAACTCCAATGCTTTTTATCCTCTCCTTAGAGCCCTTCCTAGAAGCGATACGCCACAATCCTGACATTGAGTAGTCTCCTTATAGCTGGCACTCACCACAAAGTTATGGGCTTTGTGGACAACCTTCTTTTTCTACTCACTAACCCCAGGGTCTCCCTTCCTATTCTTATACATGAGTTTCAATAATATAGGGAATTGGCTAATCTTAAAAAATAACTACAAATGCAGAAAGAAAAGTCCTGCGCTCACTCCCATCACTGGGCGGCTGCAATGACTACAGTACACATCAGCCCCAATATATAGTAAAAACCAAAGAAAAACAAGTTACCTGTGCTCTCTCCTTTATCCCTATGTATTTTTAAAACACATAGAGGTTTTTTAGTTACCTCCAATGACCATGAGAGGATGAGCCCACCTGCCAACGTCAAGGCAGACCCCCCTAGGTGGGTCCTAACTCTAACCATTCACCTTGCTTCTTTGAGCCTCTGGCAAAAATCTCTAATGAGACAGAAAGGGGTATTTTTGATATACACCCATACACATTATTAACCCTTAATAGGGAACACATGGGATGGGCGGCTGCATTGTAACAAGGCTGAGTGATACAAAAAATGGATACAAATGCAGAAAGAAAAGTCCTGCGCTCACTCCCATCACTGGGCGGCTGCAATGACTACAGTACACATCAGCCCCAATATATAGTAAAAACCAAAGAAAAACAAGTTACCTGCGCTCTCTCCTTTATCCCTATGTATTTTTAAAACAAATGGAGATTTTTTAGTTACCTCCAATGGCCATGAGAGGATGAGCCCACCTGCGTTGATGCCCATTGTCTAGCCAACATTGTCAGCAATTGGAGAGGTATGAGGGTTGAAATTTTAAATTGCATTTTTCTTTACATATTTTTATTCTATTTGAAATTTGGTTACATGGGCAAGTACTGTGGTTGCAATTTGGGTTCTCATAACCTTTATTTGCAAGTAACGTAATGTATAGGTTAAAACAAATGAAGTCCCAGAATATCCACCCAAGTCCCAAAAAATGAAATAGGAAAAAGAAAATAGAAAGGGGGAATGAGCAGACCGGAAAAGCTGCTAGTTATATTAAAGGTGGTTCCAGTCCATCCTTGTTAAAATCTTGAAAATCTTGATAAATAATTGTGCACAATAAAGGAAAGTAACAATGAGTGGCAAAAAATGTAAATAAGAATTTAAAAATATAAAAATAAATGACAGAAAAGAGGGATTTTGAGAATTGTAGTGGATAATAATACAAATACATGGTACACATAGAAATATGCAGAATTTCAAAGATTCACCTGCTCTATATTGTAATGAGCAGGCATTGACGAGGCACATGTTAGTCAGTGCTCGTCTGAACTTAAGTAATAGCACCACATGAAAATGAAAAGTCTTCGAAGTAGGTCTCAACATGGGTGAAGTGGCAAAACAGCTTGCACAAAGCTTGTACAAAGTGGGCAGAGTTATCATTATGTCTGCTTTGCTTCAAGCAGTGCCTATAAAAGTGCATTGACTGCCTAATGGCCAGTCCTTCCCATCTGTGGGCGCTATGGATCAGCAGCTCCGTCATCACACTGCTAATCCATGGTCCTTACTTAAAATATGACCCATATTAAACCAAAACCATTGTAGAGTTTAAAATAAATAAGGTTACGTGTAAAGAGTGGTTTTATTGCATTAAACACTGATTTTTTTTATCAGATTCACAACAATTCTGGGGGTTTTATACACAAAAAAATCAATAGTGTCTTTAGCATCAGCCTCACATCTGAAGTTTTTTACATTGATTGATTTGAAAAAAAACATAAGCAACAGCAGTATGCTGATATCTTGTCAATGACATCACAAGATTCTATGATGCCATGTAGTTTTGATTCAAATCATCACAAGTTCTGAGAGCGGTTAAGTTACAGGCTGATATATTATCAGACGTGATACATATATTGCAAGATGCCTAAAAGCCGAAGCTACAGCGTTCACACATCCAAACCTGATATGGAACATCGTATGATGATGAAGAGGAGCAGGGAGAGCAATGAAGAAGGAAGGGGAAGAAAAGAGAAGAGGAAGAAGGAATGTGAAAGAAGAGATCAGGGCAGCTGGAAGACGGTATGTAAAAGAAGAAGAGAAGAGGAAGAACAAGAAGAAGAAAATGAGAAAAGATATAAAACTGAAGAAGAGAGTAGACCAGGTACAGGATTTAGGAAACCAAGAAGTTGGTGATCAGTGTAAATGTTCACTTGTTCAATGCCATAGATAGTCTAGATCTAAGATGGTAGGACTAAGACTTTAAGTAGCAGTTATATGTATTTGGTATATGATTTAGTAATATGATGTTTTTTATTCAATAAGGAGGAAGTAAACACCATGATGTCGCTGGAACATCTGGGAAACCGACACCACTTTCAGCAGCATGCTTCAACTTTCATTCTGAGCTTGGAAGGGGCAATTTTGGAAAAGTGAGTAAACTATAATTTAGTATGGTATACCGGTGCATTTTTTGTGGTGGAAACTGGGGTCTAGTTAGGGAATGACATTGAAGTATAGTTTGCATACCTCTTCACTGAAACTATTTAGTGCATATATTCCTCTATGTCCCTCTTTTTTTTGCATGTTCAGAATTTTCACTTGTATAAGCAGGGGCGGACTGACCATGAGGGCATTCAGGCACTGCCAGAAGAGGGCCCCGTCACTGACAAGGTTGTGCGATCGGGGTGGGGGTCACCAGGTCACATGACACAGTCACGCAACATCACGTGACCTTGTGCAGCACTGTGTGAGCTAGTGTTCACATCAGACTTCATTTTCAAACGCTGTCACATGCGTGACAAGCAGACATGACACTTGTGACAGGGCTCAGTAATGCAGACAGATGTGAGTGCAGCTCACACAGACCTACGTGCATGACATGACATTGCGCGATGACTTCATTTGACCCTGCAACCCCTGCAATGATGGTGATGGAGCAGATCCTCAGTGCAAAGATGAGGTAAATCCTGAATGCTGACTGGGTAGTGGGGGTGTCAGATTAGGAATTGTGTGGGTCAGATTAGTAAGTGTGGGGGTCTGATTGGGAAGTCTGGGAGTCAGATTGGCATGTTAGGGTTCACATTGGGAAGTAGGGGGGATATTAGCAAATATAATGTCAAACAGGGAAGAATGGGTCAGATTGAAAATATGGGGGTCATACCGGTAAGTAGAGGTCAAAATGGCAAATATGGGGATCATATTGGGAAGACGGCATCAGACTGGAAAATTTGGGAGTCAGATTTGTAAGAAGGGGTCAGATTGGCACCTTTGTGGTGAGATTGGTCACATTGGGTAGATGTGGGGCAGATTTGGAAGAAGGGGGAAGATTGTACTGTTTGGGGGTCAAATTACAAAAGGAGGGGGCAGATCTGAAAGTGTGGGGGTGTGATTGGAAAGATGGGGTGGGATTGTGAAGTGTGGGGTGAGATTGGGAAGAAGGGGGCAGAATGGCACATTTGGGAGTCAGATTGGGAAGTGGGGGTCAGATTGGCAAATATGAAGGTCATATTGGGAAGAAGTGGTCAGATTGGGAAGAAGAGGGTCAATGGTAATGCCTGAGGACACATTGTGTAGTGTGTGGCTTATTTGGAAGAAGGGGGCATATTGGCATATTTGGGGGGCAGATTTGGGTGGAGGGGGCTGATTTGGATGTTTGGGAGGATCGGTCAGATTGGCACATTTGGGGGGCAGATTGGTAAGTAGGGGTCATATTGGCAGGTCTGAAGTTTAGACAAAATTTGGGGGTCATACAGGGAAGAAGGGGCAGATTGGAAAGTTTGAATGCAGATTAACAAGTGTGGGTGTCAGTTTTTGATAAACGTGGCAAAATGGGAAGTGGGGGTCTGATTGGTAAATATGGTGGTCATACTGGGAAGAATGGGTCAGATTGGTAAGTAGGGGACATATTGGCAAATCTGGGGGTCAGATTTGGAAGTGTAAGGGGATGCATTGGCAAGTCTGGAGAGGATACATTGACAAGTGTATACATTACTGATAATTTTGCGATCTAATGCCATGTTTATACATTACTGCTGATTTTGCGATGATATGCCAAGTTTATACAGTGTGCCATGTTTTACTAAGTGTATGCTCTACATATCATTTAGACTGAGTGTGTTTGTATGTGTGTGATACTACGTTGTGAAACCAGCAGCATTGTGTGAGAGTGCAGGACTGGAAGAGAGCTGGCTTACAAGAGAGAGAGAGAGAGAGAGAGAACAGGGCAAGGCAAGAGAGAGCTGGCTTGTATTAGAGTAGGAGAGAGTGAGAGGTTGGGTGTGAGATGGCTTGGAAGAGTGAGAGTGGAACAGAGTGCAAGACTGGGAGAGAGATGGTTTGGAGGAGTGAGAGTGGCAGAGAGAGATGGCTTGGTTGAGTGAGAGTGGGAGAGAGTGCAGGGCCTTCTCCTCACATTCAACACTCTTTAGTCAGAGCCGCATAACTATGTATGGGGTATGTGTGTTGGGGGGGGAGAAGGGGACAGCAATGTGTGTTTGTCATATGTGGCATGATAGAGAAATATGTATATACTTTCATTGGCATTATATAGAAATATTATGTATATATTTCTCATTGTCATGAAATAGAAAGATTTATGTATATTTTTATCATTGGTATGATATAGAAATATTATGTATATATGTCTCATTATCATGATATAGAAAGATTATATATCTATTTCTTACTGGCAAGATATAGAAAGACTATGGATAGATTTCTCACTAACAAAATAAAGAAAGATAATGGATATAGTTATCATTGATATGATAGAGCGATATAGATTATCGATATACTTACTTTGTGGGTGCTAAAGTTGAATTTAAAATGTATGTTTTAAAATATGGTTCTATTTATCCACCTTTTCAGTGTGAAATAGAAATGTGAATAAATAGAACCATTTTTTTTTTGGGGGGGGGGGGGGGGGGGGGCTTGCCATGGGAAATACATGGAGCGGTACAAGGGGGCCCCATGCCCATCTATTGCCCTGGGGCCCCATGAGAGGTCAGTCTACCCCTCTGGATACATTTATGATAGCACTCCAGAACAATGAAACTCACAATATAGGGTATTTAATAGGTCTTTGTATCTATTTGTGCAAATAAAATGCTTTAATATTCTTCTTTTTTTTGTTTTGTTTAATCTTTATTGGTTATTTTTATAAAAAGAACAAATTCATACTTCACATTATTACAATCACATACACAAGAATTCTAAACTATTCCATCTATAATACAAATTATATTTCATATGTTTCACCAAAGCTGAGAGATAAGCGAGGATCTTTTTATAAGTCCAATTATTAGGAGTTGTATTTGGAGCGCCAAGGGAGAGGGAAGAAAAATTAAGAGAAAATAAAAAATAAAATACAGGATAAAGTGGAGTAGAAGAGTGAAAAGAGGCAGAGAGAGGGGGAAATAAAAAAAACGGATTTATGGCTCCCATTGTTCCCACCCCCCATCCTTGCTTAAAAATTCAATGTTCCTTTTATATACAAAGCAAGTCAAGATATACTGTTCTTTCATACTCAACAGTCCACATTCACAACTCCTCATACATACTTCTGAACTAAGGGGTGTAGAGGGGAGTCAGGCCGCGGTATCCCACAGCAGTGGTCAAAATGAGATTTCCATATATAACTAGGTGTTACAAACAACTCACTGAGTCTATGATATAGAACAAGTTTGTATCTCTGAATATGATATTACATTCACGGCAGACCATATTTTTTCATATATGACAGCTGTATCCTCGTTTTGAATAAAAAATTGTCTCTCAGCTTTGGCCTGGAACTCTATTTGGGTTTTAATCCCTGGCCATGATGGGAGGTCTACCCTTTTCCAAAATCTCGCAATACATAATGTAAAAGTCAGTAGAATGTATATACATAAAGAGTGGATAAACCTATCTGAAGTGGGGAGTTCAAAATGAAAAAGAAATGTTTGAGACTTTAATTCAAATGTATATCCACAAATGATGGAGAGGAGAGATGATATTTTTCTCTTGTATTGATCTAATTTTCTGTATTTCCACCACATGTGGTAATAATTGCCTGGTTCAGTCAAACATCTCCAACACAAATTGTTTGAAGCCTCTAGGAATTTAGCTAATCTGATCTAGATACCATTGGTGTAAGAGTTTGAAGAATTGTTCATGAAGGTTGACACAGTGCACCGCCCCTCTAGTATTCTTCCAGGTTTTAAACCATACCTGTGTTGGGAAGGTCAAATTAATTTCATCCTCCCAGAGCAGGAAGGTATTAGGTTACTAAATTAGTTCACTAGATTCGAAGAATCTAAGAATTCTAGAGATCATTTTATTTGTAGTCCTAGACGTAATTATTTTTCCCCATGCATCTGGTTCTACTAAGGTGTTTGAAAGCAAGAAGGACTTAACTCTAAGATAATTAAAGAGTTCCCTAGATGGAAGACCAAATTTGCTACAAATAGCTGGAAAGGGGGAAATAGTTCCACAAATGTACAAATCTTCAATATATATTATTCCCTTATTAATCCATACCTTCAGGTCTAAGTTATTCACACATATAGAAACAATATACAGTGCAGCTTTCTTAGATATTTCTTTGTTAATTTTCAAGGTTTTTTTAATACGAAAAATTTAGGTCATAAGGTCTTTAATTAACGATGATTTTAAAATCGATTTTTTTGTAGTATTTGGGTATTAACCAGCACAAGAGTGCGGGATCTGTGTTACTACAATTTACCCTTTCTAAATGGCATAAATAGTAATAAATTGGCCATACAGCCACTGAATATATTCCAGTTATTCCCAGTTCATAGCCACATTTTTAGCCACTTCAACAAAAATAATTGTCGCTCTTTGGCAGGGTGGATTTGATTTAAATAATGATTTACCTAACTATTCAGTGAGAATTGGTTGTAAAGAATCATTCATGTTGGTAGTTGTATTCTTTAATATTTTCAACCAGATGAAGATTTCATATTTAGAATAACCTGTCAGATTAGTAAAACAGCTACATCAGGACTGATTTAAGTTCAATAGGTGAATCACACATATTTGGAGCACTAATAAATAGACATGTGCATTCGTTTTCGGACTAATGCATTTTTGTCCGAAAATGGCATTTTTGTCCATTCGTCCGAAAAACGAATAACGAAAATGCTAAACTAACGAAAGCCAAATTAACCAATGATTAATAAACGAAAATCATTTGTCCATTCGTCGATTCATGCTATTGCTATTCTATAAACCGAAATAGAGTCCCGATTCATATGAATAGGTCAATTGACCTATTTGTATGAATGGGGACTCTATTTCGGTTTGTAGAAAGCCAATAGTATTACATGTATTCCATAAGCCAAAAATCTATAAACCGAACGACATTCGGGTTATAGACTTTCGGTTTATAGAATACATGTAATGCTATTGCTATTCTATAAACCGAAAGTCTAAAGAATTTCTTATGATTGGGGACTCTAGTTCGGTTTATAGAAAGCCAATAGCATTAGATGTATTCCATAACCCGAAATTCTATAAACCGAACAACGTGGTAAATGCTCTGTATCTTTGAGTTCATCTTTATGTCTATAACTATTTCATTCAGTAATAGACAAATAAAAGGGTTGGGCAGGTTGTGGGTAGGGGTACTTAGCACTTGGGTCCTCTGGTGAACATTACTGATGATATTGATGGATGACAGTTTCAACCAGGCACATGTTCAAAAGTATGCCAGGCCAGGGCAGTCTTTAATATTGATTGGAACCCTGGACCCTGCCACCACATGTATAATTGCAAAATGTATACCTTCAACTTATGCAACACTGCAATACAAGCCCTCAGTGCCTGTATTACGTAAGTATACAATGATATTAGAGAGCACTTACATATGGTAAGCAGCAATTGACATTAAAATCCAGCTATTACAGTAATGATATGTGGCACTGATATTATAATTATAAAATGCATATTTAATGTTTGTTGAGATATGTTAAAGAAAATGAAACAAATGACAGAATGTTTCTTAATAAAGATGTATTAATTTAACAAATCATTTTGCTGAAGTACACATAGAAACATAGAATGTGTCAGCAGATAAGAACCATTTGGTCCATCTAGTCTGCCCAATTTTTTGGAATACTTTTATTAGTCCCCCGTTCCCGGTCTTATAACTAGGATAGCCTTGTGTCTATCCCATGCATGCTTAAACTCCTTCACTGTGTTTGCCTCTACCACTTCTGGTGGAAGGCTATTCCATACATCCACTACCCTCTCAGTAGAGTAATACTTCCTGATATTACTTTTAAATCGTTGCCCCTCTAATTTAAGACTACGTCCTCTAGTTGAATAAAGAATGGTTACTCTCTCAAACTGTAAGACACAATAGAACTCAACCATTGCACTGCATGGTATTGTATCATTTGATAACATGTCAACATAGAATATATAGAGTGGTTACTCTCTCAAACTGTAACTTTTTTTTAGCACCACAGGTCCCTCCCACTATCTCTCATCACACTCCGTCCAGCACTACTTACACCTCCCACCTCATTACCTTGCCCTTGGACTAGGTACTAATCCCTGGTGGTCTGGTGGGCTGCAGGGTTCTGTGCTTGCCGCAAACAGCACAAATGCCTTATCATGGGGTCACATGCTGCACAGGACATTAATGAATCAGAACATTGTGCTCGGACAATGTATCATTCACAGTTTTATAAAGCAGTGAAAAATAGCTTTAAACATATAAAAAGAAAACACATTTCTGGGTTTAGTCATGTTGTTAATATAAAATAGCAACAAGTGTTCTAATACATGTTAAAACATAACCTTTATTAGTTATTAACAATCTTAACCCCTTCACGACAATTCCCATACATGTATTGGCCCGCAATGCAATACGTTGCCTTTAACATGGCACAGTCACTGCATTTAGAACCATCATTGTTTTCCTGTAAGGTTTATAATTGAGGCTATACAGGAAAGCAAAAAATAAATAATCTACCAAAGTGGCCAACTCTGGAGTTAGGTTGCCGAAATGGTAACCTCAGTCCTCCACATACACTTCTAAGGGGATTACTTCAGTTTATTTTGGAGCTATTTTGAGAGGACCTCGGGTATATCAGAAACAGCCAAATTCCTCCCAAAATGGCCCAAGCATAAATGAAATAAAATAAGTAAAATAACGTATTATATATAGATAACAATAAAGTAAATGAATATAACATAATCTAAAATATACTGTTTTTAAATTTAGACATGCTGGTTCAAATATGTATCAGTAATAACTCATCATGTAAGAAGACACCCAACAATGTTGGTATTTATACCCCATTTCCCCTCCCTTTGTATAATCTCTCTTTCATGGGGAAATCGCAATATTGAGCAGCCAAATAGTTTATTTCTCCGCAATTCAGCTTTATGCCCCAATCTGGCCTGAATTTGGGCCATCTCACGGCATACTGAGTTGACTCTACTGTCTACTAAACATAACTATGTGTTCTATATCTCACTTTGGCCTCTTCTATTCCTTTTTGCCTATTTCAGGTGATGCTCGCCTCCACCAGAAACTCCAGGAAAATTGTTGCAGTGAAGATCATCAGAAGGAGAATCAATCACGATAATTCCAGCAGCTTAATGAAAGAGAGGAGAATCCTAGCTGTGGCTAATGGGAGCCTCTTTCTTTGTCACATGCATGCTGCTTTTCAATCTGAAGTATGCAGGGGTTTATCCATAATATTCATAGCTAGGACACTAGTGATGAAAAATGTTGGCATTACAGAAGAACATCTTGTTATTCAGGTTTATAGAATTATATTTGGCGGCACATCTTACTTTTATACAGTGTGAAGCCTTTTGAAAGGCCTGGTTAGTTTTTTTTTCTTTCGTAAAATTTTTTATTACAGTTTTACAATTCAACATTTATAACATATAACATTAATTTCAATAATATTATATCTTTGTATAAAACAGACAACATTTAAAATATATCACACAACATAACATATACCAACATAACATAATACAAACCAAACCTAGCCAGAGTTTCTTTTCCCTCAATTTCCTCCAGATGAGGGAGGAATATGTTAATAAGGTGAGAGGGTATGACTTTAGAGAGGCCTCTCCAATCTATTCATCCCTCTTCTATATCTGTCCTAACATTCGGGGTTGTCATCTTTCCCTAATTAGTTATCTATTTATTCATTTATATATTTCTCCTATACAGCCCATCCAGAATTGGCTATTCTCCATATTAAGCTGATAGGAAATCTTTTGATTTCAATCTCTTTCATGTGGAAGTTTCTATCTTCTTCCATGATCTCGCAATTAGGGCTTTAGCTGCTATTAAAATATGTGTAATAATATAAGTGTCATTTATACTGGTTTTAGGCAATCCTAGGTGCAAGAGTGCAGTTGTCGGTCCTTGTGGGTACTAAATACCACCTAACTATCAACTTATATTGGAGTTCCATAATGTTTAAACAATAAATGTTTTTTTTTATCTATGGGATGATGTTAAGCCAGTCGGCAGGCAGAATTGCCGATCCAGTATCTATTTCCCATTTATTTATTAGGTTAGCTATCTGCCTAACCATTGTCAGAACTTCTTGTTCAAAAATATCTCCCTGTATCAAATCTTTATGGTTATTTACAGGATTCAATAATTCTTTCAAACCTCTTAATTCTTAATTAGATATTTAAATATATCCCTTGGGACTAATGTCTGAAATTATTTTATTTTCTTATCTAATAATTAATATATCTGAGAAACTATTTTCTATATTGTGATCCAAGAATCTAATATCGCAGCCTCTCCATATCTTTTTACACCACATTAGTCCATATTCTGATTTAAGGTTCTCCCAAAATCTGAGAATTGTTGCAGTGATATAGTTCTTTTTCCCAGGCCTATTAATAGAGGTCTTGAATTTTTGGGGTCTGTCCACAGTAGCATATATAAATCAGGTACTCTTATTTATCTCCATGATTCCTCCCCCTCTTTATTAAACCATTTGGAGAGATGTTTAAAAAGGGCCGCATTGTGATAATTTTTTATATAACCTCATAAAAAATACTGTAGAAACCATCCTGGCCTGGTGCTTTATTATTCTTAACTTTATCAATTGCAATCTTTACTTCTATTTCCGAGATGGGTTTATTTAGATCTTGTATCTGGTCATCTACTGGCTCAGGTAATTTGCATTTTTCCAAATACTCTTGAATTTGGTTTTCTTTCTTTATTTTTTATTTTTTAATATCTGGATATGGGATGAATATACTAGAGGGTTTTCTTTTTTCTATTAACCTTGAGAAAGATATATATCCGACAGGGATGCCCCTTCTATCTTTCTAGCCCGTGTGGCCATTTTAATTAGATGTCCTCTAAAGACACACTTAAATGTGCACCAGATCTTTTCATGTGGTATCTCAGGGGTCATGTTCTCTTTAAAGAAATATTCTGTCAATTCTTTGATGTATAGTCTATTTTCTTCAGTTTCTAATCATCTATTGTTCAGTCTCCATAATGTATAGGGTTCACTATATTGTCCCTCCCCTATTTGCCAGACTAGAGCATTATGATCTGCCCATGGTATCTCTCGAATGTCCACTTTATCAATTATTTTTAATAGATTTGGGTCTGATAGACACAGATCTATTCAGGAGAACGAGTTATGGACTCTTGACCAGTGCGAAAAATCATATGTATCTGGGTGAAAAGTCAGCCATACATCATGGACGCCATTTTTCTTTATGAACATCCTAACATTTTGGGCTTGTCTCATCACCCCCTGTAATAAAGTGGCATGCCTTGGTAGTTTTTTGTCTAAACTTGGCTCTATGACCATATTGAAATCCCCTGCCCAAATTATTGAGCACTTTTTCACCTTTTCCATTCTCTCTATTACTTGCGTTAATGTTTTCATTTGTGCATTGTTTGGGGCATATATATTAACCAAAGTAAATAATTGTTGTTATATTTAAGTATCCCTATGTTATATCTTGCTTCAGGGTCATTTTCCAGATATATGGTTTTAAATTGTAAGGCACTGGTTATCAGGATTGATACTTCCTTCTTCTTTTCATTCTCCAGGGAGGCTGAAGACACAATTCTGTATCCCCTAAATTTCATTTTTTTCAATATTTGCTATTTTCCAGTGGGTCTGAGACATACATATTTTTTTTCTTTTTTGAGTAGATCAGTGAGAATTGCTCTTTAATAAGGGGAATTCAAACCCTGAATGTTTAAAGACAAAAATATAATCATTATCTAACTTGTTTCCCATCTCCACCCTCTCCCATCCCCCCCTCGATTGTATCATATCCCAGGAATACAAAAAAAAAATGTAATGTCATAAGATCAATTACAAAAACACACAACTAGGATTATCAACTGCCCCCCCCCCCCCCCCCCCCCCGTCTGAGGCCTTGGCAAATATGCCTCCGCCCTTCAGTGAGTAGAACTTATTGTACATACAGTGAAAAGGAAAGTTATAAAACCTTCCAGCTTCAGGGCATGTTGCGAGATACTTATTAAGCCTTCTAATACGGTTTAAAAGTATTAAGCATTTTTCTAACTTCTATGGGCCCAGACTCTGCAAAACTAGAAAGGGCTATAGTGGAGGGTAAAATAGTAGGACCAGGGAAGAAAGCTCTATTAAGCTATTAAATCATTGTGAGAGGGGGAGAGGAAGAAGAAAAAAAGTGAAACTAAGTTACTCAATATAAGAATAATCAAAGCAAGAATACAAAATAACATTAAATAAAAAAACATAATATTTTATCATGATATCAATATATACACTTTAATTTACATCAAGTTTTAGTTTCAGATCAACAACTCAAAGTTAGATGTCAAATTAAATATGAAGTGCAATACTCCTTTAACTATTACAAGATTCCAATGTGCTGTTCTTCAGCATATGATATTTTTGCACTCCCCGTTGCCACTAAATCACAATAATACATGGAGTATAAATACTTGAACTTTTGGCAGCATTTAATCTACCCCAATATGTGATTCATGATCACAATAGCCTCCTCTGGCTACAATATGTCTGTCTACAATCTGGTACTAAAGCCATACTCTCTTGCTTACCATATAAACACCTCATCCATACCTCCCTTCCACTAATATGGCCTCTTCCCACACCATTAACTCTATTACCTATATACTGTTAACTTGGGGGCTGTGTATCATGATTCATGCTGCTGTTTCTGTCATGTAAAATTTCCCAATTTGACATTACAGTTCCATGCATTCTTCGTGTTAGAGCACCTGGCAGGAAGAAACCTTCTATTTCATTTGCAACCCACCGGCTACCTGGAGATGAGTCGAGTTGTGTAAGTAATGGGGGGCAACGGGGAGCATCTTTTTTGTGTTGTGTTTAACCTGTTTGCAATGGTAGGATGCACTATGCTGTCCACAAAATCAGTGTGCCTTGCTGACCGTAAGACATACTTTAAAAAGATTTCTCCCATTAGAGATTGGTTGGAGAGTAATCCAATAGTAATCTCAGTTTGGGACCAAACCCCAGTGTCATTTTTCAATTGAGCTGCTCTTTTGTAATGTAAGATCCATTGCAAATATATGTGCATGAAGTGTGTATATATAATCCAGCAATCCATTGGCTCACAGATGAATATAGTAACTATTGAACTGAGGCCATTTTGTCCATTGCTGCATTTGTTTAATTATTTCAATTCGTATGAATAGAAATTACATCTATGTTCAATACATAATATAAATATGGGGAATTCAGATGATAGAGCCAAATTCCCACCGAATTTCATCTGAAAACTAACGGTAATGTCACCTAAGCTCAATAGTATAAGGTTAGGGAATTTGGATGAAAGAGAAACATTTCATACACACCTTATACTATTGAACTAAGGCACAATTTTCATGAATTTTTGGATGACGTTCGGTCGTAAATCGATTATTTCATCCAAATTCTTATGCTATTGAACTTTGGTGAATTTTTCAATTGTATGAAATAGCAGCATTGTGAAAAATATACATAAAAAAATAAGTTACCACTAGGTTTGGCAAAACATTACGACAAAATTGTTGTATGAAACAAATTAAATACACCAGGTTTTCTGCTTTTTAAACATGTGTGCTTTTGAATTTTGGAATGGATACTGCAATACTACCCCAAAATGTGAGATAAGCAAACAAAATCAGTCTTTAAAAATTTGGAAACTTGGTTATGGTTTTTGCCCTCTAACACTCCAACAGCAGGCCACACCAATATATGTGTGATATTTCTGTGATAGTTCCTGTAAATGTTTTAGAGGTTTTTCTATAGCAGCACCTGACCTGAGAAAGAAATCCTATGGCAGTGTTTGTGAAAAAAATACAGCAAAAAAAAACTACCTCTACCTAACTTTTGCAAAATGTTGTGGCAAAACTGCTATATAAATAGCTACCTCAAATGAAATCACCCAGGTTGTCTGCTTTACCAAGAATATATGCTTTGGTGGGGGCATTTTGGAATAAGTCACTGCAATACTACCCAAAATGTTACAAATAAATCTGTGAAAATTCCAAGTTTGGAAACAACAGAATGCTATTTAGAATTTGTGCCCTCTAACTCCCCAAAAGCATGGGGGCATTGGCATTTGTGAAAACATTTTGAAAAAATAAACTACCCATTACTTTGGCAAAAATGTTCTGGCAAAATGGCTGCATGAAACATCTGAAAGTATTCCATATCAAATGCCATGTGCATTTAAAAAAGTTTATAGAATATTTGACACTAAAAACACAGCATAGCCTTGAAAATAGAAAACAAAACCTGCATCTTGGAAACATACGTTTAGATCTTCAGTAAGTAAGTGCCAAAACATAATGAAAACATTAAACGCGTTTAGTCTTTATCTTGTCTCACCGTTCCTGCTCTATGTTTTTTATCAACTGTCGTGAAGGACCAATACAATATTGATACATGTTTTCACCTTATGAACATCAAGCCTCTTTCTTTCGGGATGTTAAGCTGGCACTCCCTTCGTTTTTTCCTACCTGTGGTTATATGAAGTCAACCTATAGCTGGCATGACATCACCAGCATTGTTATACCACAAGAGCTGTTAGGACAGTATATAAAATTATGCTTTTTGGCCAGTTCTGGGCATATTACGTCAATACTATGGTGACTGGTGCAAGCTGCAGTTACAGTATGTACAGGAACATCTTATTATCATGGAGCAAATACATTGTGGTGTACTGAGGTAGTCCTGAATATGCATCAATTGGGCCGAATTGGGGGGGGGAGGGGTGAATTCCGCTGAACTTCAGCTATTCTATGTGACCAATTATGGATCAAATTTGTCAATTTCATCCCCCACCCCTCTTGCCAAATTCGGAGTGAACATTTGTGCCTTTGTGGTATAGTGAAAACTTCAGAGTACTTGGCTGGATAATTCATAGGATTCCTTCTATTTCTGATCAAAGAAGCCCTTGTTTTGTGAAGAAATGATAGTTGGTTTAGCTACACATGGGTTCCCTCATTATTTTCCCTGGTGCTGTTTTGAAGCTTAGTTGCATATTTTTTCAGATTAATGACATGCTAGAAGAAAAACTTTTGGAGATCAATTGTCTTATTTATGGCAGAATATTATTAGAAAATTTGTGAGTGCATAAGATACACATATATATAGTCATCATTGATGTGTTGTTTTTAAACTTTTCCCACATGTGATTCTGCGCTTCTCCAACTATATACCGATTTTCTACCTAAGTACATTGAGGAGCAATAGGAGCAGGCACGTTCATTAGTGTGGGTATTATTACATTTGAAAATTGGAGTGCCATATTTTGACACTTTTTTGCTTGCTTCTTGCTTTTCATGTGCACAATTTCTTTACACAGACACTATAGCATATGTGTGAGCTGATTTGGAGTACGATGGGCGGTTATAATTGACTATTTTGCTAGTTTATGGCAGACAGTAGAGCACTGGATCATGTGTAAACATCCTGTTATTTGAGGGGTATCATTCGTGTTCGTCCAGTGCACGTGTATTGTTCTGCGTGGAATCATCTATAAGAATATTCATTTTGTCTTTATGCCTGCGGCCTGCAGCTCTGCTTCTGGCTTATTTTGCTTTATTTATTAATATTCGCAGAGTACTGTTGCATTCAAAATGTTTTCTTTTCCACTGAATGCTATTTATTATACACTTTAGTTAGATTTTTCTGCGTTTTTTTTTACATTTTCTTGCTAATATGCATTCATAAATCTCTGCTGCTATGTTACCTCTTTTCTCGATTAGGTTTTATGCTGCAGAGATGGTTTGCGGCCTCCAGTTCCTGCACGCCCACGGGATCGTTCATCGGTCAGTAAAGTAGTGTTTTCTATAGGTCTCCTCTAGTTCTTTGTTAAGATCTATGCATGTTGCATGGTAGTGTCCCTACTCCTCACAACCTTCTTACATTGACATAATGTACTCTCAACCTACTCATCCAGAGATCTGAAACCGGAGAATATTGTCCTGGACAGCGAGGGACATGTGCGCATCATCGATTTCGGACTTGCTGAGGAAGGGATGTTCGACGGTGGAACAACAAGCGACATGGCAGGAACATTTCGATACATGGCTCCTGAGGTGAGAACTAAGTATAACATTTACAGCCGTAATATGTATCATAACAATAATTAACTCTGGCATATTACAGCTAAGCTGTGTCTATACACTGATTGATAACACTATCTAGTGAGGGATTCCCAAACCATGTTACAGATGTACTTGTAGAAGGTGTAACTTGTAGTTCTTGATGATTACATATAATGCAGCCTCCTTCATCTGCAACTTCTCAATCTTATTATAGCCCTCTGCTGCCTTCTTTGTCACTCTCTCTTTGGTCTAGTGTCCTCCACCCATCCTGACATGGGTCTAGCTCACTCTTCTCCTGCTTTCGTTCTCATAGAAATATATTTATGAACAACAACAATTAACAGAGAATTGAAGATTGAAGATACCACATGATTTAGAGTTCTAATTTACAGTGTTTTATGATTATGCAATAATTATATTAATTCTTATATATTCTCTTTACCAGATCTTGCTAAAAAAACCTTATTCGACACCGGTTGATTGGTGGTCCTTTGGCATTATCCTGCACCAGTTGTCAACGGGCAGATATCCCTTTTTTAATGGATACCGGGTGCAGGAAGTCTTTAAATCAATAATTAAGGACAGGCCCAAATTCCCCAAGTGCATTGGTGGTGATGTCAAACACATCTTAAAAAAAGTGAGTATGAAAAGTATATAGTTAGAAGACCATTTAAACTGTATACCATCTATATTGTAAAAAGAGAAATCAGTAAGTTTTGGGCACCTTCTCAACTAAAATGTTGACACTCAAGTCAAGGGGTCGGTGTGGGCTCGCATTTGAAGTGCTCAGCTACACTCACCTTCTTAACATATACAAAGAAGGAAGGGTATAAGCAAAGAGGGAGATGGTGATGGCTGGTTGGTGCAGGCGTCAGCAGCAGAGCGGGGCTTTGGTCCATGATGTCGATGCCCCCTTCTCTGCCTCTAGTGAGTGGTGTGTGTTTGGAGGGTGCGGCCTGTGATTTCTTGTTTGATATCACTCTGAACAGCCCATATAAAAGCCCCAGACTGCTCTAATGCTGGTGCTCGGTTATTGATCCATCCTGCTACTGACCAGTTGTCCCTTACTGTGCTTTTGACCTCTCCTCTGCCTGCTCCATACCCTGGTGACCTGGATTGTTTTGACCATGCTATTTTCCTATTTCCTATCATTGTGACCCGGACTGCCTATTGACCACTCCTTTGCCAGCCTCCTACCATTGCTACCCAGACTGCCTACTGACCACTCCTTTGCCAGCCTCCTACCATTGTGACCAGAACTGCCTATAAACTACTCCTTGTCTACCTCATATCATTGTGACCCGATTGCCTATTGACCTCTCCTTTGCCTGCCTCATACCTTTGTGACCTCGGATTGCCTTATTACTACGTTTTGTATGTTGCCTCACCTTGTGACCCTGGATTGTCTTGTGGACTACTCTGTATCTGCAGTGTGCCCCTGCGTACTCAGTTCTGTTCCTGACCATTCAGCGTGCGCTACTGTTGATCTCCTGTGAGTACTACAGTCTGTTATCCTGTGTACTTGCCTGCATTACGAACACCTATCCATTGGACCCCCATATTGGGGCATTACAGGATGCTTTTTGTTTTGCTTCTCTTCTCCTATTTTAGGTGCCCGACCATTTGTGCTCTGTCCTCAGTTTCCTTCAAGCTTGCTGTCTATGCAATCCTGTTACAGTTAATTCCTGTGTGTCTTTTAGTGTCTGTCCTTTGGATTCTGTTATTATTTTAGGCATGTTTTAGAGTTAGGGACTTGCCAGTTGGTGGTGGTACCTCGATGTGGTTGGAAAGCTTATCATCATCATTTGGTCAAGTAGAGTTGTAGGCTTGTCCCTGTATCCATGTTTGGTTGTATGTTCTCTTGTGTTCCTTCTATTTAGCCCTGGCCTCTCGTAGTTATATATGTCTGTGTGTGCTTTTAAGTTTTGTTATCATGTCCTTTGCCTGTGCCCTCTCTGTTGCTACGTTATTATTTTTAACCCCATTGACCTGAATTGTTTATCCTTAATTTGGTATTTACTCTTCCCTGGTCATGTTTGCTTGCGTCCTGCTACAGTCTCTCCTTGACCCTGTCTTAGTTTGGTTTCCGCTATCACTCACTGCTCTTCTCGCTTGTCCTGTCAGAGTTATTTTGTGCCTGCTTCAGGATGTCTGCCGGGTTTCTTTAGCTCCTAGTCTTAGCTTTACTGGATACAGAAGTTGATTCCACTGGGCCTTTGGTATGTGAAGGAACCTCTTGCTTGTCTATGGAAACAGATTAGAACCCTTAACTATGTGGATTGGGCTGCTTCAGTGCTGACATCAGCAGATCGCAGGTCCTGATATGTACAGCCAGAGGTGAGGGCTGTGTAGTGGCTATCTTGGACTAATTACCTAGATTGAGTTGATTGAGTTCTGGATGACAAGCTGACATGTCGCAAGTCTCTTCTGTTGTATTAAGATCCCCATCCTTCTAGATATGCTCTCTACTATAGGTAAACACCTTAGGGTGTAATGCACAGGCTTTATTTTCATAGCAGTTTGTATGCAACATATCGATATATTTGCAGGCACTATAATGCACCATTATACAGGAGTAATTTTCACATGGGTTTAATGCATTTGTTTACGCTGTATACATGATTCTGTAGTATATTGTTTACGCTGTATACATGATTCTGCAGTATATTGTTTACGTTGTATACATGTTTCTGCAGTATACTCCAAATCCCAGTTTATTGATCCATCTCTTTTCCCACTACCTTTATTTTATTACACTCATTTAAACCATCTCCTCCCGCACTTTATTAATTTCTCTTTCTTTATTTTCTCTTCGCCTCACCCTTTCTAATTCTTCTTCTCTTCTTTTCTTTTTTTTAAACTTTCTTATCACAACCTTTCCACATGGACGAGCTTTATGCCTGCAATTACAACTTTGCTGACGTTATTGCTGATAGTTGAACCGTACTCTGTTACCCATATTACACTGATTGGTGTAAAGTTTTTATTTCTTTATGTATTTATCATTGAAAATGGCACAGGGCATCAGTACCTTTCATCACTGGATTGGTTTAACTAATTGCAGATCCACACCTATTAGACAGGCATAAAACTTCATAGCCATTCCATATGTCATTAGGGGTCCTGTTTAAAACAGTTTTTAGTGTATTTAAATAGAAGAAATAATGTGGTTGTTCTTTTCAGCTTCTTAGGAAAGATCCAGACCACCGCCTTGGGGTGCAAGGGAACATCAGAGAGCACCCATTCTTTCAAGACATCAACTGGGTGGAATTGGAAGATGGAAAACTGGAACCTCCTTTTAAACCCAGTGTAGTAAGTACATGCTACTATATATGCTGCAAGATATTAAATAGCATTGTTTCTTTATTAGAATAATTAGTATCAGTGCTGAATTCATATATTCAAAAGCCCAATGGTATCATCCTCCTTTAGGGCTAGTACCTCATTATCCCAGGTTGCATCTCCAGGTACTTTGATCTATGCACATGTATTTTACTGGTTCATGGAACTGATAATCTACATCCCATCCCAAATCTCTCATGATCCTCTCTTTTTGGGAGCATTGTGGAGGATAATGGCCCTGCGTCCTCCAATGACAAATAATTATTGTAACGGGACGGCTACCCAAGGCGGTAGCACCTTCATCCGTTGTAGGAAATCATCTTCTTGGCCCTGATTAAAGTTCAGCATCCACCCAGCAAGTCTTTCTGGAACCTTGCTCTTTGTACCCAAATAGCAGACTGGACCACTAGCAGTTAGGTACAATAAGAATGAACAATATTTATTTGTCAAACAGCATAGACTTATATGCACACAGATATGACATCAACTAGGGGAGAGGCACAGGGAACTAATTATAACATGTAAGCATATAACAATAGAAAACCTAACATAAAACAGGTAATTTAATACAGGACAACGTTACATAAAATAAACATGTCATCTTTAGATCCAGACCTCCAGACTACAAGGGACAATAGATGGTTCAGAGGATAGTAAACATTTAGTGATTGGATATACACATTTCAACACTAACATTTAATGACATGTCTTAACCTGGGGGAAATACAATGAATAGAGCAAAGGCTTGGTTCCAAGGTCCACATCCTGGCTGACATCCTGAGTGAGCTTGTGTTGAAGACCACCTGTATTGAAGCAGTGTGTCACTGATGGCCCCAAAGTCTGTATCCCCAAATATAGCATATCCAAAGAAAGGGTCCGTAGTCCACAGGGAGGTGTTTGGACATCAGGACCCTCCAAGAACCCCAGTCACGCAGACTGTCATGATTCACTTGACAATTATAATGTATTATTGTATATCCAGTGCATTTCTTGGATAAGTGCTGGAAACTGGGCCCACTGGATGGAAAGAAAAAAAATTGATATATTAGAGAGTGATCCAGAAGTTGTGGAGATGTACATGAAAGGCATTGGAAAGTGGTACGTGACATTATGTCCCCCTTATCCATTCAGTGACAAAGGCGGTGTCTGAAGGCCTGTTTGAGAGGTTCATTCCTCTCAAACGGCATAGTCCTTAAACAGCACCACTTTGGTTTGCTTACTCGAAGGCCTTGAAGTGTCTGTGGCCATTTTAGAGGTGCATTCATCTCAAACTGCATAGTCCTTAACCAGCACCAATTTGGTTTGATTACTCTTTGGAACTATTCATTTAATTTAATTTAGCAATGGGACAGTTTCTGATACAATTTGCCGTGAGAAAAACAAAACAGGCATAGCAACTGCGACCAGGCCTGCCACTCCAGGAGCCTGGGTGACCCCTGCTGCTGCCTCCTTAAAATCGACTAACTGCAGGTGACACTCATTGAGTTCGAACCCTACAAAACATGGAGTGTCAACTGGATGTGTGTGTATCCTTCCACCCTCAAATGATGACATTAGCATGCCACCTTGTGATCGCACACTAAGCACAGGAGGATGCCAGCATCATCAATCGGGATTAATGTGTGCTCATCCACTTTGACATTTGTCTTGCCTGAACAATCAGTCCCCTTCAGTTATGATGTCTCTTGGACTCTTTGCCAAAAAATATGTAAATTATATGTATTTGCCTAGCTGAAAGTGAACACAAGTTTTGCAAATAAAAGTTTTACTATAAAATGGATTACATACACACTTTCTTTTTCATTTTGTTATTATATGAAATTTGTATTTGCTTCTTTGCTGAAATCAGTTAATGTTCTCTCTTTTTTAGCCACCAGATGATGATGTGATGGGGTGCCTTACAAAGCCTGCATCCTGGAAGAAAGACATAAAATGCAAAGAAAAGGACCACCAATTAATCCCGGACTTTTCCTTTCAAGACCCAAATTGGTGTCTTGAATTTCAATAATTTTAAAAATATATAAAAACATAAAAATATAATAATTATAATAATAATAATTAATTATATTAATTATAAATATAGATAAGTAGATAACTAGGATAAGTAGTTGCATTACATGCATCACATTAGACTAGATCTTAATGGCAGTGTAAGATACTTTAAAAGGAAATACATACATAATTGAACTTTTTCTGGGCTTGGAGAGAGAGGGTAACATATTGCACACCACTTGGTAGCTAGGCATCTTATTCATTAAAGGATTACTAAAATAAGGGATCATTCATTGAATGTCCTAACGGTTTGACAGCAATATCCTGTTTTTCTTCTTAAAGTGTTGATTTCTAGGTATTTGGTGCGGCTCAGTATGTCTCCTTAACCCATTTTTTTGAGGACATCTCTTATCTTTCTCTCTTACGAGTTATTTTCTCGGTTCTAGAGCTATTGCATCTAATTTTAAGCATAATGCAATTTGGTCTTCTAAACCTTAAGAAAGGTCATGATAAGTCAACGCATCCTTGAACTATCATGATCTTTCTAAGACCACATCCTTGACCACAAAATCTATTTTTCCTGGCTCTATATTCTTGCGATAACCAATTTAGTAGCTAAAAACATCTGGTTAAACAATTCTATTCTTTCTTTGCTTTTGTTTTCTAAATTTAGGAGTAACATGGCAGTTTGTGGAATGCAAGGGAGACTTATTCCCAAGATTTCATTAATTACCTTAAAGACTTGTTTCCAACAGTTTATTACCTTTTCACATTTCCACCATATGTGGTACATCTTGCCCTGGTTTTTTTCACAGCTCCAACAGACATTTTGTATGTTGTGTATCTTTTGTAACTTTTGAGGAACCATATACCACATATTTATGATCTTAAACTGTATTTCATGCAGTGTGTCACCTTTGTTGTGTTAATCCAGGCTTGCGCCCAAGTGTCATCCATAATAATCATTCTAATCCTTCTTGCCCAGCTGTCTCTGACTTTGGGAACACCCTGTGCTTCAAGATCCTCCATCGCTTCCACACATTTATTCAGTATTCTATTTTTAGCTTTTAAATCAAATAAAGAGTTCCATCTTGGACTATTACCATTAGCTATCGATCCACAGTTGTCTTTCAAGTAATGTTTCAGGCGCGTGTATGTACATTCATGCTTAGCCGCTATGCCATATTCGTCTACTAGTTGATTAAAGGATTTCGTATTGCAATCTTCTACTAGATAAAGAATCCTCCCAATTCCCCTTTCGGTCCATTCTCTAAGATCTATCTCCTGTATGTATGTAATTCTAATGCCTCTATGCTTCTATTGGGGCTATCTCCAGTATTTTCCTGGTGACAATAAATTTATTTTTGCATTTTGCCCAAAAACCCATAAGATGTTTTATTATATCAGTAGCCATTTTTTCCGCTACTTTTTTTTTCTTTTCTGCTGAAAAACACAAATGCTGAAGACAAACAACCGTCTTTTACTTTCAATCATTCCTTTTCTAGATTGCTAGTAATTCATTCTAGAAGTCTCCTGTACATTTTCCGCGTCATCTCTCTATATAGTCCTGCATTGCTATTTGTATACCTCGTTATTCAGTGGGCTGAGGCAAATCAGAGAAAAGATACAAAACCATCTTTTTATTGATTGTTTCTGAATAAGTTGTGACTTGAGGTATATTTGCATGGTATGTAAATCCATGATCCACTTCTCATCTCTATGGTATTTAGGGAGCGTTATCTTCTGGTTTGGATTCACCTGTCTTTCTTGGCTATGAATCTCTGATCTCTATATTTATTTTCCTATTAGGATCTTTTAAGGATGAATCTTGTGTTATTCCTCATTGGGCAAGTTAAGTGTACATAAGACTCTAGTGAATAAGATACCAAGCAGTGCTGTAGAATTACAGGCTGTTCAGTTGCCAAATACTAGCTTTTTAATGTGAAACCCCTCTTGAACTATGTTCGCTCTAAGCGATTGTTGAATGACAACTTCAGCACAGAAAAAGTTTAAAATGTTATCTATTTCCATATCCCATAAGGAAATCAGTAAAATAGTTAGAATTTTCCTAAATTAGAATTATTTGTTATAATATTAGGCTAACAACAGTATGGCCATATAATGTGACTAAATCCCCATTGTTTAACTTCAGTTAGATGTTTTAAACAGCAGTTTTTAAACCCATTGCTTGTGTTGTGTGGATATGCCCTGATTCCCATCTATATTGTGTATAATGACTACATAAATCAGGCACCACAATAAAAGCGTCCCTTCACCACACACAGGTATCTCATTATAGGTGTCCAAAGAGGACTTTTAATAAAAGGAGAGTCTCAGACTGACTCAGGCCCCAGGTAAAAAGTAAGGTTAGGTTAGGTTAGGTTAGGGCCTCGCCTAAAGTGGGGTACTTTGACGTAGTGGCGAGCTAAGCAGGATATGGCCATATAAATTGTTTTTTGAATTGTGGTTGTCAGTGAAGGTGATTAAGGCAAGCAATCATCTGTATCTTGTTGCCTAATTGACAAGTGACCCTCAAATAATCTACCATTAATAATGATAAACTTCAACAACTTGACTAACTTTCCAGTTCAGTCTGTTTATTTCTGTAGATCACTTGCAGTTCACTTGTTTTAATTGTGGATTGGTACTCTCATGGTTTATTTATATTAAGAGACTCCTTCTTTAAATCACCTTGATCATACTCATATCCGTTGTTTAAATACAACTTTTTGAAGTTTTTGATTTATACTATTTGATTTATAATATAATCTCTGATGTTTTAGGTTTATTGTTAGTTATCGTGGATAACAATGTTTTTAAAACAGGAAGGGGTTATGGTGGGTGAATAGTAAAGGTCAATGAATGCAAAGGAGTTACAAAGAAGTGTGCTACACTCTTTTGTTAAATTAAATAATTTGTTTCATTTGCCATGATAAGCAATGTGTGCAATAATAATAAACATTCACTTAAATGAGTCTATCAAAACAAATAAATAAATAACATAACCCCTTCACGACAATGCCTTACATGGATGAGCTCCCAATGTAAGGGTTGCATTTAAAATAGCACATTCGCGGCATTTTTCCCCCTGATTTGTGCTATTTTAATCCTTCCTGGAAGCTTCCTGAATGAATGTTATCAAGCAAAGTCAAAAATATGGATTTTATTCCGAAAAACTGACAATGTTTCTACCCGATGGGTCTTTCTCAAGCCAACTTTAGAAAGATCCATCGGGTCGAAACGTTGCCAGTTTTTCAGAGTAAAATCCATTTCACCTCGACAGTGCTGAGCCTCCTATTTTTATTTATAATTTGGAGGACTGGTATAGATTCTCTCTCGTGCACTGTACCATTCTGCTGCTGCCTTTACCACATTTATTGAGTGTCCTTTTTCAAAAAATACTATTTGTTTTTTTTTTTCCCTACAGTTGTCCTTTAAAATCTGCATAGACCATAAAAGTCCAGCTACTGTTCCAACACCTAAGCCTCTGTTGGGGGAATTTGGGCAATATGTAGATTCAAGTTTATATGTCTTTGGAATTGGCAGGGTGAAAGGTAAGTAGCCAATTAGAGTGAAACACATCAATAAACAATTTTTGATAATCAAATTATAATGCTAATATATATTCATAAACCGAAAACTTTTCTGTAAGATTAATATTAGTATACTCGTTAAAATCAAACTTATTGAGAGGTTAAAAGGTCACTATTTGATTTATAATATAATCTCTGATGTATTAGGTACATTGTTACTTATAGTGGATGACAATAGTTGTATATATTTCACTGACTAGCAGCACTGTTATCTAGTGCCTGATGGAACTGCTTTTTGCTGATAACTTGCTCCTGAATGTGTAGAGTTATGGAGGGTTCGCACATTAAATCCACCACCGTATCACCATGGCCATCTCAAAGACAAGTTAAGCTCATGAATGAAAGTGGCACTGTTATAAATATTATATGTACAGTAATTAATATGCCACACAGCAGTTTAAATGACAAGAGTATTAAACATATCCAGTCCCAGGGACACTCACTAAATTATATGATATTGCACTAGTTGAGTGACTGTCACAACCCAATGTCATTGAGGAGCCTCGTGCTTGGCATGATGTGAGGTATGATTGCATTCCATGATGCAAAGCTCAGGACTAAATTGTAACACAGACTGGGCTGGTTTGCACCACAGACTGAAACCGGCAAAGACAGGGCCAGGCAGTCACCTGAGGCTGGGCAGGTGCTGCTCACTGGGTGGATACTCACACAGAATAGGTTGGTAGCTCTATATTTGATTTGGACACAAAGCTGTGTAGCACCCCACCCAGGGGGCCTTTGTGTGGACCCACCAATATTGGGGTACTTAGAAAATGGTGGTGGGCTAAGCACTTCAGCATAACACTGTATTAAATATGGTGGTTTAGAGTTATCCTCCCCCATTTCCTTGTTTCTATATTTATTTAAATAATCTGGAGTATCTGTCACATAAATGTCTGATAAAGGTCTTCATCTTATAACAAGTGCTGCCCAAATTTTACAAAGTCTATACAATCATAGAGAGCATTTCAGGTTTAATTAAACTAGGTTTTTTTTACATTTGTTTTACCTTAAACCTATTCTGTCTAACAAGTACATTTCTTACATAATAGGAGACCATGAGAAGAGATGGAAGCACCAAAGGTTCTTTCTAGCGGTTCCAAGAGGAGGCATGCTGTTAAATTAAGTCACATCCATAGCCCCCAGCAGACAAATTCCATTTGTATGCAGTAGGGGCACCATAGACCGCGTCTACAGTGCACACTTACAAATAAATCTTTTCTATTATGTTGTGAAATAAAAGGTTGAAAAAACTGAAAAGAAGTGATTATTTTATACAATATTGAAGATATGTCCATAATATATATATAATAATATTAAGCCACTGTACTTAAAGTTATTAAAGACAGCAGTCATTACCGTGTTTGTTGACAGATATTGTGTAATGAACTGAAAGTATTTAAAGTATATGTACACCATTCTGTCATCTGCATTATACACTAATCAAATTATTTTGGATTATACCCCGTAATGTGTGCCGAGGCGGTATTGACACAGGACGGACCTAGTCGGTCCTGTGTCAAAACGAGCACTGGAAGCAGAGTTTTTCCGCTTTCAGTGCTCAAGCGGCATTGTAACGATGCTTCCGTGTGGAAGCATCATACAATACTAAAAAAAATGCATGTCGGCATTTCAATAGCTCCGGAGAGCGATAGAAATGCCGGTTTTAAAGTGCCTTTAAAACGCGGGCATTTCAAAAACTAGCATAGGAAGCAAATTTTTCGCTTCCTATGCTCAGAACGTGTTTCTGATTGTCTCGCAAGTCGAGGCAATCAGTAACACAAAAAAAAAAATGCACGATGCACGAAGGGCAAGAGCACAGGAGGCAATCAGCAGGCACACTGACATGCAGTGGGAATGCTCTGCTGAGCATCCCCACTGACTGGTCAGATCAATATTAACCCTATATTGATCTGACCAGTTATGATCTGCCTCCCTCTTCTCACATTTTTTTTAGTGAGGGAGAGAGACAGATCAAAGTTATAAAAGTAAGTAAAAGTAAAAAAAAAAACAATAAATACACAACACACGAATAATAAAACATAAAAAAAAAATTATTAAAGCAATTCTATGCGTTTAACCCCTTCCCTGCCACTGATCTTGCGTAAGCAGTGATCGTGCACATCAGCGCATTTATTTTTGCTGTTTGTGCATTTTTTAGGGGTTAATTTTTTTTGTACTGAAATTTATTACAGTACTACAAAGGCTCTTCTAAGAGTTATTAACCCCTTCTTTGCCGTCGATCACTGCTTACGCAATGATATTGACGCCAAAGCAATTTTTATCTGTCTACATATTTTATTTTATTTTTTACACATACCCGCTAGGGGATTACATGTAAAGTAAAAATATTTGAGTTTTTTTTTTAAAGCTGCCTGAGCGCATAGTGATCAGTAACAGCGAATTAGTGGCAAAGGCAGTTTGGTGATTTCTCAATTAAGCTCACCATTTGCCCTGGTCAGATCAAAATTGGTCGGATCAATATTCACAAATATTGATCTGCCTCCCTCTCCTCACTTACATTTTTGTGACGGAAAGAGAAAGATCAGTATTAGTGATATAAAATAACATTATAAAATTGGCAGGTTTTATGAAAGTCTTTCACTGTGTATTAACCCCTTCCCTGCCATTCATCACTGTATAAGCAGTAATCTTGCACAGCAACAGTATGTTTTGCTGTCTGCACTGTTTTATGGATTAATTTCTTTGTACTGTAAAGTATTACAGTACTAGATAGGCTCTTCTAAGAGCTATTAACCCCTTCTTTGCTCGAGATCACTGCTTACGCACTGATTCTAGCCAAAAAACAAACCAACAAACCTATGCATGGGTGGTATCCCTGTACTCGGGAGATGTTTCTGAACACATATTGGGTTGTTGTTTGGCAATGACATATACCAGAATCTGTGAATTCATGCCTGAAGTAAAATGTATGTGGAAAAAAAACTCCCAAAAAAATACTACCACAAACTTTTACAAAGGCTGGTGGTAGAATTAGTACCTATGCAGTATTAAAATACCACCATTTTAAATACCCTAGGATGTCTAGTTTTCCAAAATATATGGTTTTATGGGGTAAAATACTTTGACAGTCTTCAAAAGTGGCCCAAATGGAACATGGGCGCAGGCTGACTACATGTCAAAATTCCAAGTTGGAAATGCACCCCCCTAAACGTTGCCTTTTAGCCCCTAAACAACCCAACAAACCTATGCACTCAGAAGATGTTTCTGAACACATATTGGGGTGTTGTTTTACACTGACACATAACAGGATCTGTGAATTCATGCTCGAAGTACAATGTATGTGGAAACAAAACATTAAAACATTACTAACCTAAAATTTGACAAAGGCTGGTGGTAGAATTAGTGCATGGAAAGTGTTAAAATACTATCATTTGAAATACCCTAGGGTGTCTAGTTTGCTAAAATGTATGCGCACCTCTCAAATGTGGCCTTTTAACCCCCAAATAATCTAACTAACCTACACATGGGTGGTAACCCTGTACTCAGGAGATGTTGCTGAACACATATTAAGGTGTTGTTTGGCACTGACACATAATAGGATCTGTGAATTCATGCCCGAAGTACAATGAATGTGAAAAAAAATTACTATCCATAACATTGACATAGGCTGGTGGTAGAATTAGTACATGGAAAGTGTTAAAATACTACCATTTGAAATACCCTAGGGTGTATAGTTTTAAAAGATATATGGCTTTGTGGGGTAGAATACACTTTCTGGCTTCAACTATTTCCCAAATTGGACAATGGCACAAGTTTTCTGCATGTCAGAATTCCAAGTTGGAAAACCAAAATGTGCACCCCCTAAATGTGGCCTTTTAGCCCCAAAACAAACAAACAAACCTATGCATGGGTGGTATCCCTGTACTCAGGAGATGTTGCTGAACACATATTGAGGTGTTATTTGGAAATATACCTTCACATTTTAAGGTAATGTTTACCTAAATTGCAATCTATGTGAAAAATTAAAAAAAAAGATTTTTTCCTGCAAACTTTGGCAAAGATTGGTGGTAAAATGGCTACATGAAATGTGTCAAAATACCCCAAGTTAAATGCCCTGAGTGGTCTAGTTTTCAAAAATATGTTGGGGGTCATTTATGGATTTAGTACAGAAATCAGTGTTACAATGTCACTATCGCTGATTTTGAAAAAAAGGATTTTAAAATAGCTTTGCACTACTTATAGTTCTGGCCCTGTAACATGAATAAAAAAAGCACAAAAACATAAAACATGGGCTATTTCTGAACTCAGGACTTATATTAGAAACTATATAGTAGTGTTTTTTTGTTGTCTCTTGTACATGAATATACGATTTTTCAAATAAAAGTAATAAAAACAATTTTGGAAATTGTTTTGCCATATTTTATTATTTTTTTTACATCAAATTATATGCTATTATCAAAATAATGGTATCAAAATAAAGCCCTTCTTATAACGATAAAAACGATATATTGTTTGTGCGGGTACACTTAATGAGACAGAAATTAATTACAGCAAAACACAAACACCTCAGAAATGTTAAAACAGCCCATGTCACCAAGCGTCAGACAAGCCAAAAAAGTCATGTCACTAAGGGGTTAAATACTTTAAAGCTGTTGTTATTTTGTCCCAGCTTTCAACCAAATTCTAGTGATCTTAGTGGAAAGAACATAAAATACAAGTTGCAAACCTCATATATGTGAGTAAATGAAGAGATATACAAATATTGACATGTTAGTACATACATGTGTTTATATAATTATGTGCTTTAATGTACAAGCCAAAAAAGTCATGTCACTAAGGGGATACACTAAAGCACACCATCACCATAACATACGCATGTAAATAAATGCAGGTACAAATAATACACAAGGATATGATATAAGTCACCTTACAGTTTCTGAAAACTTTGTGTTACCTGTAATGTTACTAGAGAAATCTTTGCAAGGGGCGGATATACTCACACACCTTAGTATCAGAGCATTTAATCCCTTGCTGACATTGGACTGACTAGGTCCGCCCTGTCTGGCAAAGCGTTGCCGACATTGGCTGACCTAGTCCATCCTGCGGTTAAATGAGCAATGTCTGCTATCACAGACCACAACAGAGTGATTCACAGGCACCATATTGGTGCTGCTGCCCTCTTGTGGGTAAAGCGTCGGAAGTGAAAATAAATTCACTTCCGTCTCTCTGATGTTGTTGCTAGACATCCCCTAGAGCCAGTCAGCAGCATTGCAATGTAAAAAAGCTGAAAATCTAGGGTTAGTGTTAGAATAATGTTTAGAGTCACAATTAAATTAGGGTTAGCATATTGGTTAGGATTAGTGTTGAGCGAACCCGAACCGCAAAGTTCGGGTTCATACCGAACACTATGATTTTTGGACCCCGGAACCGAACACGGACATACCACTGTATGTCTGGGTTGGAGTTCAGGGTTCGGCGATTAATAGCTGTCCAGTCACTAGTAAAATACCCCCCCCCCCGCCCTTGTCCCCACCCATTGCCGTCGGGTGGGGACCCTAAAAAGAATGAGGGGGGGACCTAGTGTCATCCCCCGGTCCCCATCAATGGACGGCGGGTGGGGACCCTAATAAGAATGGGGGGACCTAGTGTTCCCCCCCGGTCCCCACCAATGGCCGGCAGGTGGAGACCCTAATAAGAATGGGGGGGGATCTAGTGTGCCGGCATGTGGGGACCCTATATAGAATGAGGGGTTGGACTTAGCACTATGCCGAACACTATGCCTGTGGGTGGGGACCCTAAAAAGAATGAGGGGGGGACCTAGTGTCACCCCCGGTCCCCACCCATGGCAGGCAGGCGGGGGACCCTAATAAGAACGTGGGGGGGGACCTAGTGTGCCGGCAGGTGGGGACCCTATAAATAATGAGGGGTTGGACCTAGTGTGTCCCCCCCGGTCCCCAACCATGGCCGGCGGGTGGGGACACTATAAAGAATGAGGGGGGGGGACCTAGTGTCCCCCCGGTACCCACCCATGACCAGCGGGTGGGGACCCTTAAAATAATGAGGGGGGACCCAGTGTCCCCCCCGGTCCCCACCCATGGCATGTGGGTGGGGACCCTAATAAGAATGAGGGGGGACCTAGTGTCCGCCCCGGTCCCCACACATGAACGGCAGGTGGGGATCACAAATAAAGTGACTAGGGGTGCCCAGCCCCTAGTCACTTACCCCCACGAATAAAAAAATTCCTATCTACCCCCTCACCCTAATAATAGTGAGGAGGTGGGCAATAAGCTAACCTGTAAAAAAAAAACAATTTTATACTTACCATTTGAGGTCTTCTTTCTTCATTCTTCTTTTTTCTTTCTTCAGCCCCAAAAAAGGCCAAATAAAAAACCATAAGACGCCAAAAGTTTGTGTCCCCATTGACTTCCATGGGCTTCGGGTTCGGGGTCAAGTTCGGGGTCAAGTTCGAGCACGGACCCGGAAATTTTTTCAAAGTTCGGCCGAACCTGCCGAACCTGAACATCCAGGTGTTCGCTCAACTCTAGTTAGGAATAAAATTAAATACAAATTGGAATAAATTAAGGGATAGCATAATCGTTAGAGTTAGGGTTCAATTTAGGGTCAGGGTTAAATTTAGGATTCAGGTTGGGGTCAAAAGGTTACAGTATGTGAAAACCCCTACAATTATTGGTTATTGCCCTATAACTCACAAAAAAACTGAAGAAAAACATTTAGAAACTATTTAGACGGGGCCTTTTTAATTGATTGTATTGGTGTAATCATTCTTTAGCTCAAAGTTAGAAAATGTTGGTTTTTTTTCATCATAATTTATGATTTTTGTGTAGTAAATTATAAGATATGATGAGTATAATGGTATCTAACGAAAGCCCTTCTTACGTGAGCGAAAAAGGGGGTGGGTGCACCAATTCCCAAGAACAGACAGCACTAAAATAGTCTGTTCTGTAGAATAGTATCGACTCGGGAGGGCAACTACATTTTTTGCTTGCTTACACAGAGGCATTGGGGGGAGGGACGGAGCATTCCGTACCTTTCAAAAAATAAAATGCTGTTCCCGATCGCGCGCCATATTCAGTAGTCGGCAGGTCAGGGGTAACGTGACCTTTTCAGCTCCTAGACTGCTAAGACGTGCGGGAGCGCCAGTGAGAGTCAGCAGCATGACAGACAATGTGCCAATACATGGTAAGGTATTTATACAGCCATACAAGAGAGCTATAAGGTAGGAAATGGGGTTAGTTGTCTAAATGTCTAAATGTGTACAAAATCTGCACCTATATACTTTAATTTAATTGATTCATGAAGACGCTTTAGTCATTTTAATTCACATACAGAGCTTTCTACAAGATAGCAGTCTCCCTTACACAATACCATTACATATTTTATAAGTGCTGCTTTGATTTTAGCTCTTGATGATTATTGTTTATATATTAACTCCATGGATGCCATCTTGAAAGATGTAACTTTAAACCTCACCTGTGTTTGGATTCCCTTGCCTTGAACTGACTCAGGTAGCAATTTTTAATGGCCAAAATATGGCTCCTGGATGATGACCCTTTTTGGATAGTTATTTCCCTCACTTTGCTGTATTTATGTGACATTTGATTAAATCACCCGATTACCAGTGGTGTATCTTGGTTTTGTGCTGCTAGGCAGACAAATTTTGGGCACCCCCCCTACCCACGATGTACACCCACGACATGACCCATAACCCACGTTGCACACCATGGACATGCCCCATCACCCCATTTACAAGCCTCTATTACCTCATTACATACACATTACCAATATTATTTGCCCATAATATTCCCCAGCTAATTTGCCCAATAATATGCCATTATCATTTGCCATTAATATGCCCCAGCCAATGTGCCCAATAATATGCAAGTATTATTTGCCATTAATAAGTCACAGCCAATTTCCCCAATAATATGCCAGAATTTGCCATTTAATCAGCCCCTACCAAGTTGCGTAACATTATGCCAGTATAATTTGCCATTAATATTCCCAGCCAATTTGTCCAATAATATGCCAGTGTTATTCTGCCAATTACCGGTAGTATGCCCCAGCCAATTTGCCCATTATTAAGCCAGTATTATTTGCCATTTAATATGCCCCTGCCAATTTGCCCAATAATATGTTAGTGTTATTTGCCATTTATAAGCCCCAGCCAATTTGCCCAATAATATGCCAGTGTTATTTGCCATTTAATATGCCCCTGCTAATTTGCCCAATAATATGCCAGTTTTTTTTGCCATGTTATATCCCGCAGCCAATTTGCCTAATAATATGCCAGTGTTATTTGTCATTTAATGTGCCCCTGCCAATTTGCCCAACAATATGCCAGTGTTATTTGCCATTTAATGTGCCCCTGACAATTTGCTCAATAATATGCCAGTGTTATTTGCCATTTAATGTGCCCCTGCTAATTTGCCCAATTATATGCCAGAGTTATTTGCCATTTGATATGCCTTGCCAATTTGCCCAATTTTATGCCAGTGTTATTTGCCATTTAATATGCCCAGCCAATTTGCCCAATTATATGCCAGTGTTATTTGTCATTTAACATGCCCAGCCAATTTGCCCAATTTTATGCCAGTGTTATTTGCCATTTAATATTCCCCATGCAATTTGCCCAATTATATGCCAGTGTTATTTGCCATTTAATATGCCCAGCCAATTTGCCCAATTATATGCCAGTGTTATTTGCCATTTAATGTGCCCAGCCAATTTGCCCAATTTTATGCCAGTGTTATTTGCCATTTAATGTGCCCAGCCAATTTGCCCAATTATATGCCAGTGTTATTTGCCATTTATTAAGCCCCAGCTAATTTGCCCATCACATTTCCCCCCATCTCCCCAGCACTTACCTTTTTCCCTGGTGGCTAGTGGCAGGCAGCATGGTCCCTCCATGCTGCCTGTTCGGCTCCCAGGCGATCGTGCCGACAGGTCACGTGACCCGACGCGAGTATGACGTCAGCGCGCCGGTCATGTGACTGTCGGCACTTCCGTGTCACACTTCAGGGGGAGCCGAACAGGCAGCACAGAGGTTTCTCTGTGCTGCCTGTTCGGCTCCCCGTGCAGCCTGGCAGGCAGAGCGATGGTGAGGGGGGATCTTCCGATCCCCTCTCAACTCCGTCTCTGCCTGTAAGCGGTCTTTTTTTTTTTTTTCAGTGCCCCCCAAAATTTGCCGCCCTAGTCATCCGCCTAGGATGCCTCGCGGTAAATACAGCACTGCCGATTACTAAGCACTATCCGTGAGTGCCAGTTCTCTGCTTCCTCTATATTGCTTGAGCAATTTTTAATGGTCAAAATATGTCTCCTAAGAGTTTTTGTGTGATCCTATCTGACTAATAAAATCCTCCCCCCAAATCTTTGCATCAGCCATTGTATACAAGTAATATGCAGGTAAGAGAACATACAAAATACACATTAGTGCAATACATATTACTCTCACAAGCACAGTAGATATTTGCAACCAAATAGAAGCCAAAAATGTGTGGATCATTCCAGATATTATTTAATAGCTGTATAAGATAAGCAGCACTGACATGGATAAATAAATGTCCACAATTAATATTAATATTTAGAAGACAACGATATTTTATATTATATGTCTATGTCTTCCATCACTGGTAGGAACTTTCTGGATGGTTACCTGTGTTTTTCAGTATATGTGACAGCTTAATGCATAGCCTTACAGAACACAAAGAAACTTTACAATGCCACTTTCTGCAGAATTCAACTCCCAGCAAGCTCAGTTCCAGCTTAGCAGGTGTAGAGTGCCCCACCTGTACATATAATGGTGTGGAATGCCGTATAATAACACTACAATGCCTAAAAATCTTTTTGTGTAAGGCACATTGCACTTTCTGTAAAAAAATTATGTGAGACAGTATAACTGAGCATGCTTTTATTTAATATGATTTATATAATGTTTTGTGATGGATTCCTTAGGGACGATTATGTCTGGTACTGACTGAGCATAGAGGTGAATTGTAGTATTTTTTATTTGCCTGAATATTTACAAAAAAATAATTATTTAAGTAAACTTTATCCCAGCATATTGCACTGACTTAATCTATCATGAATAATGCAAATAATGAGCATTATTCCTGAGACATACAATGATATTATTATTATTCATTATTACATAGGGCAGCCACATACATTTTTATTATCATAATCGTTATTATATATTGATAAAAATTCTGCATATTTCAATATTTAAGTCAATGAAGGCGGTAGCATGGCTGGTATTTTTTTTTTTTTTGTTGTATAAAAGGTGGAAACCCTACTCACAGCTGGTCTGGATAATGGCCCGCACTGTTAAGGTCCCCTCTGCTGATATCATAAGGTCAGAAGTGTAAAGGTCCCCTCTGCTGATGTCATTAGGTTAGTAGTGTTAAGGTCCCCTCTGCTGATATCATAAGGTCAGCAGTGTTAAGGTCCCTTCTGCTGATATTATAAGGTCAGCAGTGTTAAGGCCCCCTCTGCTGATATCATAAGGTCAGCAGTGGTAAGGTCCTCTCTGCTGATATCATAAGATCAGAAGTGTAAAGAACCCCTCTGCTGATGTCATTAGGTTAGTAGTGTTACGGTTCCCTCTGCTGATATCATAAGGTCAGCAGTGTTAAGGTCCCCTCTGCTGAAATCATAAGGTCAGCAGTGTTAAGGTCCCCTCTGCTGATTTCATAAGGTTAGTAATGTTAAGGTCCCCTCTGCTGATGCCATAAGGATGCCAGGTCTGCAAGTTGACCAGGAAATTAGGCCTGACCCCCGTTCATTGGCATCCACGGGGAGGGGAAAGGGGAGCACTTGCAAACCCCCACCCCCGAAAATTGGACCAGCAGCAAGGAAGGGAGTAGAAGTAGAAGAATGCAGCGAAAAACTTTTATTTAAGTCTATACTGCCTCAATACAATGTCAGAATGGTCTGGTCTTCTCTTTAAGTGCCGTTTTTACCACTGAACAACGGGGGTAGCTACCTTGAATGCACACACTCCAGGGTCCACTGAATCTGCTACTTGAGCCCTATTTTTCTGAATCCTTTTTTTATACCCTTTTTATGCCAAACCAACCAGAATGGGCAGAATTCTAAAATTAAAATGGAGTTCATTCTCCAGCTGTTGAGACTGCATTTGAGACTGCATTTACCATGACTCTCAGCTAGTATTTGAAGTATCATGGGAAAGAGAGCAATCAACAACCAGAGTGCCAAAGGTTAGGTATTATATGATTATGGATTGATAGTGCAGCTGTTGTGGAATGCACATGTTATGGTTCTCAGCAATCCATTTGGTTGGCTGAATATCATGAGAAACCTGTAATGCCAAAAGTTTCTATCACTGCTGCATTTTTATTTACTCTAAATGCCCTTTTTGTAATACTTCCCAATAGGAAAAGGGCCGGTGCAAGGATTTTCGTCTATACAGGCGAAGGTGCATTTTGGTGCCCCCTTATTCTGACCTGCAACACCTCCATCACCACCAACCCCCCATACATTTTACAAATACAAAAGTATAATGTATAGTGTGGAAAATAAATACATCTAAATATTCAACTGGTATGCTCTAAATATGTCACACATTGACACCATAAGACACTTTGAAACCCTTGAACACAAAGACACCCTTGAAGTCACACACAGAGACACACTTACCCCTTAAACACACACCCTTACACAGACACAGTGACACACTTACACACATACACACCCTTACACAGACACAGTGACACACTTACCACACACACACCCTTACACAGACACAGTGACACACTAACACACACACACACCCTTACGCAGACAAAGTGACACACTTACACACACACCCTTACACAGACACAGTGACACACTTACACACACACACATCCTTACACTGACACAGTGACACACTTACCACACACACACCCTTACACAGACACAGTGACACACTAACACACACACCCACCTTTACGCAGACACAGTGACACACTTACACACACACACCCTTACACAGACACAGTGACACACTTACACACGCACCCTTACACAGACAGTGACACACTTACACACACACCCTTACAAGGTACATTGACACACTTACACACACTCCCTTACACAGAAAGTGACACACTTACACACACCCTTAGCACTTACACACACAGTAACACCAATACACTCATAACCTGAAACACACTATTTTGCTCCTCTAAATTCCAGTATTTAGCCATTAAATATGCCAATATTTTGCCCCTCAATATGCCATTTAATATGCCAGGATTTTGTCCCTCAATATGCCATTTAAAATGCCAGGATTTTGCCCCTCAATATGCCATTTAAAATGCCAGTATGTTGCCCCTCAATGTGCCAGGATTTTGCCCTCACTATGACATTTAATACGCCAGGATTTTGCCCCTCAATATGCCAGGATTTTGCCCCTCCAATATGCCATTTAATATGCCAGGATTTTGACCCTCAATATGCCAGGATTTCGACCCTCAATATGCCAGGATTTTGCCTCTCAATATGCCTGGATTTTCCCCCTCCAATATGTTATTTAATATTTGGATTTTTTCGCCCCCCCCCCCCTTGTGGCGCCATAAGGCTGCCGCCTGTGCTGCCTTACAGTAGCACCAGCCTGCAGAGCTGCACTACATTATTAACATTTGTTGACTCCAACTCCCATGATAATAAACAAATTACATTGCTAATTGCTAACTGTAGAAGGAGCTGTGCGTGGGGGAGGGGCAGGGGGTGTTTGAAATTACAGTAAGTCTACAAATATTAACTGTTATTGTTGACTGCATCTACAATTATATTCAATCAGCCCTATTACTAGCTTCATTTTATTGGATTTGTAGTTACAAACTGGGATTGTTACACTACACACTAACTTTTTTTGTTGTTGACCGCAGCTCCCATGATATACAGCCAGCCCATTACTGGATGAATACCAAAGGAATTGTAGAGTGGGGCAATAGTGGTTAATTTTTATCACCCCAGGTATTGTAAACTTCCCATAATGCTCAGGTATATGCTGGCCTGTTAGCGACTACTACCATGGTTATATAATTTCCCTAATAATGGGTAACATTTGCCTCCCACCAAGCAAAACCTCTCCTGAGCAAACAAAGGTAAACAATGGGGAGGAGTTAGGAGGTATTGGGGATACTGGTGAGGATATTTTGCGCTAATAGTGTGAAATGTGATGAGCTGTCAAGAGATCTGCCTCCTCACGATATCAGTTTGACTGTTATTGATTCCATGTCTTTGTCTCAACACTCTTCATCAATAAATTTACACACGCCGTCAGTCCATTCCTGCTTTGATATTTTCCCGCTGCCATCTGTTTTTTTTTTTTACAGCACAGCTCTAGTGTCTAATGTGACGTGTGTTTGTGGGACTGACTGTGTATGCGAGGTGTGTGTGTGTATGTAACTGGCTGTGTATGTGATGTGTGTGTGTATGTTAGGTGTATGTATGTATGTGTGTCTATGTGACTGTCTGTGTATGTGAGGTGTGTGTGTTTGTGGCTGGCTGGCTGTGTGTGTGTGTGTGTGTATGTGACTGGCTGTGTATGAGATGTGTGTGTGTTTGTGGCTGGTTGTAAGGATCGCAGGACTACCCCCCGTCACCCACCTGCAGGACCTGATGCCCGACGGGTCCCGCGATCGGGACATGGCATCGCTCGCGTCCCCAGCCATCGGATTCCCCGCTCGGCGCGCGCCCGGCATTGGTTACTAGCGCACGCGCGTCAGACCTCTGTGGCTTTTCTCTCCCGAGCGTCTCTATGGAAACGAGTGGCACGGCGCGTGTCTCACACGTCACGGGGGCGGGGCTATGGCCCTTTAAAACACCGGCGCGCCTTTTTCAAAATTGCTTGAGTATTCACCTTACCTGTTCCTGTTTAGTGATTTTTTCCTGCTATTGTTGTTTGACCCAGATTGTTTTACTGACCTTCGCTTCTTCGGGACTCCTGACCCGGCTTGATTCTTTGGACCTCCCGCTTTCTGGCTCCCTGACCTTGGCTCTCCTCCTCGTTTTTTGTGATCTCTGGACTCCCTGACCCGGCTTGTTTACCGTTTATTCTATCTCTGCTCTACTACCTGGATTCCCCTGGACTACCCTTTTTTCTGACACTCGTGCCAGTTGTCACTGCTGCAGTCTCACTATCCTCCAGTACTGTGGTGTCTGGCAAGGGCTGTCACTGCTGCAATCGGGGCTCCACTTCTGAACCACGGTACGTTCATCACAAAATACTCAAGCCAATATATATATGGACCCCGCAGAAGTGATGGAAGCCGTCTCTGCCATATCCCGACAATTATCCACCCTCACCCAATCGGTGCAGGATCGGCAAGCAAGCCATTCGCATTTCCAGCATCAGCTCCATGACTTGCAAGCGTCACGCCTCTACCCCTCCACCGAAGGGCCGTCTCCCCCTTTAAACGTACCTCTTCCTGAGCCGGCTTCACTATCCGCCCCTGAACCTCGAATCCCTCTGCCAGAACGGTTCTCAGGTGATAGGAAAAAGTACCGTGCTTTCATGACTTAGTGCCAACTACTGTTCTCCTTACAGCCACGGACGTATGCCACCGACTACGTCAAAATACGAACCATTATCTCTCTGCTTCAGGGGGAACCACAGACATGGGCACATCACCTCTTGCATTCACACCATCCAGTGTTGGACTCTTGGTTGACTTTCTGTCAGGAGATGGACGCCCTATTCGAAGACCCGCTCAGAATGGCTACAGCCCAATCCTCACTCCGCTCCCTGAGACAAGGCCGAAGACCCGTGGAGGAATACGTAACGGAATTCCGGAGTCTGGCTATCGACAGCACCTGGAATGAACCAGCACTGTTGGACCAATTCCGCCATGGTTTAGCTGACTCACTCAAGGATGAACTCGCACGTATTGGGATACCATCATCACTGGATGCCCTTATCCATTTAGTGGTACAGCTGGATCGACGACTAAGGGAGAGAAGATTGGAGCGTACATCCACTTTCACACCTCCACCCAGACGTTCAACTGCATTTTTTGAAACTCCCAGTTCCAGTACCACAGCCACCAACCCTCAGGAAGAGCCTATGCAAGTGGGCCTTGCCCGGGGCCCCCTTACTGAGGCTGAAAGAACCCGTCGTCGAGTGAATAATCTATGCCTGTACTGTGGTAAACCGGATCATCTTATACGTACCTGTCCTCGACTGCCTAGACCATCGGGAGGTAAGATACTCCAATTCCACCATTGTCCCAGTACAGTGCTTTCGCTTGGGTCCCCTCATCTATCCCTTTCCTTGTCTCTACAGTGGGCCACTAAGTCTGCTACACTTCAAGCTATCATCGACTCGGGAGCAAGTTGCTGTTTTCTTGACCACTCTACGGCCAAGCTCCTTCATATCCCTACCTTCAAGAAAAACAAACCGTTACATATACAGGTGGTAGACGGAACACCCCTCAACTCAGGCCCCGTTACTTTGGAGACCTTGCCACTACAAGTCACGTTAGACTCATCCCATACAGAGTCTCTTCGCTTCCAGGTTGTGAATTCGCCTCTCTACCCAGTTATCTTGGGGATTCCATGGCTACGACAACACAACCCCCACATAGATTGGGGAAAAGGTTCCCTCACGTTCACTTCCGAATTTTGTCAACACCATTGTTTGGTCACCCCATCTCCACTACTGACCACCGTAGACTCCTGCTCTCCTGACTCCGCTTCTGAAGTCCCAGATCCGTACGGTGATTACGCTGACGTGTTCGACAAGAAGGGTGCTGACATTTTACCACCAAGGCGTCCTTATGATTGTCCCATCGACCTTTTGCCTGGATCATCCATTCCTTTCGGGAGGATCTACCCGTTGTCTGAACCGGAATTAATCCACCTAAAGAATTATATTGAGGAAAACTTAAAGAAAGGCTTTATTCGACCATCTACCTCTCCGGCAGGTGCTGCCATATTCTTTATCGGGAAGAAGGATGGAGGCCTCAGACCGTGTATCGACTATCGGGAACTTAACGATATTACCGTAAAAAAAAAAAAAAAAAAAAAACTGTTACCCTCTACCCCTCATTACAGAACTTCTGGACCGAGTGAGGGGAGCTACCATCTTTACCAAGATAGACCTACGTGGGGCCTATAACTTGGTACGGATTCGCAAGGGGGACGAATGGAAAACTGCTTTTCGCACTCGATATGGGCACTTCGAATATCTGGTAATGCCTTTTGGGCTGTGTAATGCCCCTGCCACCTTCCAGCACTTCCTGAACGACGTTTTCCGAGACTTTTTAGACGTCTTTTTGGTAGTATATCTGGATGATCTTCTCATTTTTTCAAAGGACCTTCAAGAACATCGTCTCCATGTCCGCCAAGTTCTTTCTCGTCTTAGAACGCACCAATTATATGCCAAACTGGAGAAATGTTCCTTCGAGTGCACCAAGGTTGAATTTCTTGGTCACATCCTCACTCCAGGAAATATACAAATGGACCAAAGAAAAATCTCCGCAGTTTTGAATTGGCCGATACCTACCAGCAAAAAGGCTGTCCAGCGTTTTTTAGGATTTGCCAATTACTACCGCAAATTTATAAGGGGGTTTTCTCAGGTAGTGGCCCCAATCACGGAACTAACTCGACTGCATGTTTCTTTTTTCTGGTCTCCAGCCGCACAAAAAGCCTTCGACCTCCTGAAACAACGCTTCACCTCTGCCCCTGTTCTCATCCAGCCGGACGCATCACTCCCCTTTTTTGTGGAAGTAGACGCCTCCGAAACTGCCGTAGGAGCCGTGTTGTCCCAAAGACATGGAGAAAATGCTCTGTTACACCCTGTGGCCTTTTATTCTCATCGCCTTACTCCTACTGAATCCCGCTATGATGTAGGGGACAGAGAACTGTTAGCAATCAAACATGCGTTGGAAGAATGGAGACATCTGTTGGAAGGATCAGCACACCCCGTCACTATTTACACGGATCACCGTAACCTAGAGTATCTGAAGAGGGCTAAACGCCTCCGTCCCCGACAAGCGAGATGGTCCCTCTTCTTCACCAGAGTCAACCTTCACATAACCTTCCGACCGGGATCACGCAATATCAAAGCCGACGCTCTATCACGCATCTACGATATACCCCCTAAAGAAGACACCACGCCTGATACGATCCTGCCGTCTTCTATCTTTCTGACCACACATACCGATCTGATGAAGGAAATTCGGAGTCATTCAAGAAACATTGGGCTTCCCAGCACCCAACTTCCTATCAGGTCCCGAGGGGGGTACCATTACTACCAAAATAGAATATACGTGCCCAAACCAGTCCGTGTTGCTGCTCTGCAAGCCCACCATGATTCCCTGTTATCTGGGCATGGCGGGATTACCAAGACTGTAGAACTCCTCCGCCGTCAATTTTGGTGGCCTTCTCTGAGAAAAGATGCCTCGGATTACGTTCGCACATGCGACACCTGTGCCAGAAACAAGGTCAACCGAACAAAGCCTGCTGGCTTATTGTGCCCTCTCCCGGTGCCCTCCAAACCATGGACTTCTATCTCGATGGATTTCATCGTTGACCTTCCTCCCTCTCAGAAACATGATACCATAATGGTGGTGGTAGACCGCTTTACCAAAATGGCCCATTTCATCCCCATCGTGGGGATTCCTACTGCCGCCACTACAGCATCTTTGTTTCTGTCCTCAGTGTTTCGATTACATGGATTACCTCAGACCATCACCTCTGATCGAGGAGTTCAATTCACGTCTCATTTCTGGAAATTGTTTTGCCGTAACCTCCAAATCAACCCGGCTTTGTCCACCGCATTTCACCCACAAACCAACGGACAGACGGAACGCCTGAACCAGATCTTGGAACAGTATATCCGGTGCTATACTACCCACTTACAAGATGATTGGCTCACTCTGCTCCCAACGGCTGAATTCGCCTATAACAACCATTACCAATCATCCACCCGTATGTCCCCGTTTTTTGCATCTTATGGATACCACCCTGCTTCGGTTCCTGGGTTGATGGTAGATCCCTCTGTTCCTGAAGTTAATGACAGATTGTCTCGTATGTCCCGTCACCTGACTCTTCTACGCCAGAACCTCCTAAGGGCCCAGGCAACCCAAAAACGTTATGCTGACCGTAAACGCACTCCTCCCCCCATCTATACTCCTGGAGACAAGGTATGGCTGTTGGTCTCACACATCCGTTTGGCATGTCCATCGAAGAAGTTGGGTCCCTGTTTCCTCGGCCCTTATACGGTTACGAAAGTGCTCAGTCCCGTAGCCGTGCGCCTTAAGCTCCCTTCCTCGCTACGGATCCACCCCGTGTTCCATGTTTCTCTCCTAAAACCCTACCTGGCTAACCCCTTCAAGGGTCGTGTTCCGGTTCCTCCAGCTCCGGTGGTTGTGGATGGCAGCGAGGAGTATGTGGTTCAACAGATTCTAGACTCTCGTTGGCGCAGTGGGCACCTCGAATACCTCGTTCACTGGCGCGGTTACGGTCCCGAGGAACGGTCATGGGAACCGGTGTTGCACATCCACGCTCCGGCTTGCCTGCGCGCCTATCACCGAAGATACCCTACTCGCCCTTCGTTGGTTCGCGTCCGGAGTTCGCGCCTGGGAAGGGGGCTCTGTAAGGATCGCAGGACTACCCCCCGTCACCCACCTGCAGGACCTGATGCCCGACGGGTCCCGCGATCGGGACATGGCATCGCTCGCGTCCCCAGCCGTCGGATTCCCCGCTCGGCGCGCGCCCGGCATTGGTTACTCGCGCGCGCGCGTCAGACCTCTGTGGCTTTTCTCTCCCGAGCGTCTCTATGGAAACGAGCGGCACGGCGCGTGTCTCACACGTCACGGGGGCGGGGCTATGGCCCTTTAAAACACCGGCGCGCCTTTTTCAAAATTGCTTGAGTATTCACCTTGCCTGTTCCTGTTTAGTGATTTTTTCCTGCTATTGTTGTTTGACCCGGATTGTTTTACTGACCTTCGCTTCTTCTGGACTCCTGACCCGGCTTGATTCTTTGGACCTCCCGCTTTCTGGCTCCCTGACCTTGGCTCTCCTCCTCGTTTTTTGTGATCTCTGGACTCCCTGACCCGGCTTGTTTACCGTTTATTCTATCTCTGCTCTACTACCTGGATTCCCCTTGACTACCCTTTTTTCTGACACTCGTGCCAGTTGTCACTGCTGCAGTCTCACTATCCTCCAGTACTGTGGTGTCTGGCAAGGGCTGTCACTGCTGCAATCGGGGCTCCACTTCTGAACCACGGTACGTTCATCACACTGGTTGTGTTTGTGAGGTGTGTGTGTTTGTTACTGGCTGTGTATGTGAGGTGTGTGAGTATATGTGTGTGTATCTATCTTTCAGGGGATAAGAACTTGCCATATTTGGCAACTCTTGATTCTCCAGACTATAACCATGACCCAATAAGTAAATTGAATATACCCTCCAAGAAAAGAGACAACAACGACAAGGATTGAATGTTTTAATAGCTTTTATTGTATTTTACTGGGTTCTGAAGGCACATGATCCAGAGGAAGGCGAAAAAACTTGCGTAGCAAGTAATAAAATTTCTTCCTGATCCTGAAAACCAGCAATCGACTGTATAACCCTGGATCGGCCTATTGACCTTGGATGATAATGGATTTATTTGACACTTTAAAGACCAAGCCAAATGATCCAGATGAAGAAAAAAACAAATCTGAGTAACAGGAAAAAAATTCCTTCCTTATCCTGAAAACCAGCATTTGGCTTTTTAATCTTGGATCGGGGCAACATAAGACTTCATAGCCCAGCCCAGAAACTCAGTATAAATAAAAGTTACTTACTGTGCCAATTTTGCCATATGTTTTTTTGGCCATGAGATCATCCTGGTTCCTCCTGGCTCCTGATGTGTCCACAGACTAACATAATAGTACAAGCCTATACTATATATACACTGAAGCTCTTGTGAGGCGTTGCCCAGCTCCTTAACAAACAATGGTGGTTGTGGTCAAAATACTGCCCATATAAGGAAAAGGGCAGGACTGGGCTAACATTGCAGCAAATGGATATTGATATTATTGCAGCTGTATGTTTCAAGATGTCTTTAAATTAAAGTCCAATGCCTAGATTGGAGTGCAAAAAATATAACAAAATATTTTCAAATAACATTAATATTAATTGTACTTTATGTACATATATGAAACAATGCTTAAATCAAGCAGTAAGTATTTTTTTTCTGTGGCTGTATTTGTGAGGTGTATGTATTTGACTAGCTGTGTGTGTGTGTGCGTGTGTGTATGTATGTGACTGACTGTGTATGTGAGGTGTGTGTGCGAATGTGTTTATGGGTCCGGCTGTGTATGTGAGGTGTGTGTGTGCATGTGATAGGCTGTGTATGAGATGTGTGTGTGCATGTGATTCGCTGTGCATGAGAGATGTGTGAGTGTATGTGAGGTGTGTGTGTGTATGTGACTGGCTGTGTATGTGAGGATTGTGTATGTGGCTGGCTGTGTTTGTAAGGTGTGTGTGTATATGTGACTGGCTGTATATGTGAGGTGCATGTGTGTGTATTTGACTGGCTATGTATGTGAGGTGTGTATGTATGTGACTGGCTTTGTATGTGAGGTGTGTGTGTGCGTATGTGACTGGCTGTGTATGCGAGGCCCTTAGCAACACCTAAAAATTCTTATATTTCCATCGGTGGTTACTTTCCTGAGCGACCTATTCGCCAGTAAAAGGGAGCGCTGCCTGTAGACTGGCAAGAGCAATGAAAGTGATTTCTTTCACTTACGATGCTCTAGGGATACCCACTAGGGGATTACGTGTAACGAAAAAAAATGTGGAAGTTGTCTGTGTGCATGTTTAGAAATCAGTACCCTGTGTATTAACCCCTTGCCTACCACTGATCACTACACAGCAGCACATTTTTTTCTTCTCTGTGCTTTTGTAGGGGTTCATTTTTTGGTACTGTAATAAATTACAGTACTACAAATGTGCTTATATGAGCTATTAACCCCTTCCTTGCTCTACATATCAAAATTCCAAGTTGGAAAAATCAAAAAGCGCACTTCTCAAAAGTGGCTGGTGGTAGAATTAGTGCATGGAAAGTGTTAAAATACCACCATTTGAAATACCCTAGGGTGTCTACTTTAAAAAATATATAGTTTGATGGGGTAAAATACACTGTCCGGCTTCAAATATCTCCAAAAAGTACACCTCTCAAATGTGGCCTTATAACCCCAATCAAGCTGACAAAGCATATTGAGGGGCAAAATCCTGACATATTAAATGGCATATTGGGGGGGAAACTCCTGGCATATTGAGGGGCAAAATCCTGGCATATTGAGGGGTAAAATCCTGGCATATTAAATGGCATATTGGGGGGCAAAATCCTGGCATATTGAGGGGCAAAATCCTGGCATATTAAATGGCATATCGGTGGCCAAATTCCTGGCATATTGAGTAGCAAAATCCTGGCATATTAAATGGCAAATTGAAGGGGCAAAATCCTGGCATATTAAATGGCATATTGGGGAGAAAAATCCTGGCATATTGAGTTGCAAAATCCTGGCACATTAAATCGCTAAAGAACGGCATAGTGAGGGGCAAAATCCTGGCATATTAAATGGCATATTGGGGGGCAATATCCTGGAACATTAAATGGCTAAAGAATGGTATATTGAGGGACAAAATCATGGCATATTAAATGGCATATTGGGGGGGGGGGACGGACAAAATCTGTGCATTTTAAATGGCATATTGGGGGCAAAATCCTGGCATATTGAATGGAGTACTGGAGGGCCAAAATCTTGACATATTAAATGGCATATTGAGTGGCAGAATACTGGCATATTAAATGGCATATTGTGGGCAAAATCCTGGCATATTTAGTTGCAAAATCCTGGCATATTAAATGCCATATTGAGGGGCAAAATAGTGTGTCTCCGGTTATGTGTGTATTGGTGTCACTGTGTGTGTAAGTGGTAATGGTGTGTGTGTGTCACTGTGTCTGTGTAAGGGTGTGTGTGTGACTGCAAGGGTCTTTGTGTTTAAATGTGTGTTAGGGTGTCAATGTGTGACAAATTTAGAGCATGCGAGTTGAATATTTAGATGTATTTATTTTCCACACTATACATTATACTTTTATATATATAAAATGTATGGAAGGTTTGTGGTGTGGGAGGCGTGGCAGGTCAGAGGAGGGGGGCACCAAAATGCACCTTCGCCTGTGTAGACTAAAATCGTTGCACTGGCCCTAACCAGATATGACGTAACGTCACATCCTGTGTCTGTGTTTCCCTCCTCCATGCAGGAGGGAAGACTGCACGGAGGAGATGGCCAGGGACACAGAGCAGAGACAGAGCAGCAAATAAGGTAAGTACTACTGGGGAATGGGGGGGAGGGTGGTATAAAACGAGCAAAAGCCTGGCTTATGGAGTTGCATAATAATCCTGGCATATTGAATGGCATAATAATCCTGGCATATTGAGGGGTTAAATACTGGCATATTGAGTGGCATAATAATCCTAGCATATTGAATGGCTGAATCCTGGCATATTGAGTGGCAAAATAATCTTGGCATATTGAGTGGCAAAATAATCCTGGCATATTGAATGGCTAAATCCTTGCATATTAAGGAGTTAAATACTGGCATATTTTAATTGGCAAAGTGATCCCATGTCATGGTCTGTGGGGCAAAATAACATGTACTATGAGGAAAGTGACACTGGCTACTTCTGTGGGTCAAAGTGAAACTGTGGCATGCCAACTTGTGTAGTTTCAATATGAGTGCAAGCCAAGTGCTGTGGGTGCAATATAGCTGCATGGCAAGTTCTGTGGGTACTATATGGTGCTGTGTTAAGTCCTTTAAGTGCAATGTGGGTACAGAGGAAGGGAATAAAAAATAGGAATGCAATTTTTCAATAACATTTTTATTAAATATAATATTTGATAATTCAAATAAGTATAAATGCAACTAGTTATAGAGAGATGTCTGTGTTTATAGATATGTATTGTTTTTGAATTGTACAATTGTCACCTTGGGGACTCCTGTGTCGCATAATTAATGGCAGTCCCATTTGTGGCATATTTATTTGGCCACATGTGTGGCATAATTAAGGGGCTCTTTTGTGTGGCATAATTAAGGGGCGCCTGTGTGTGTGGCATAATTAATTGGGCTCCAAGGTGAGGCATAGATAATGGGGCTCTTGTGTGTCCTAGTTATTGGGCTCCTGTATGTGACATAGTTATGGGCTCCTGTGTGTGGCATAGTTAAAGGGCTCCTGCCTGTGACATCATTTGTGGGGCTCCTGTATGTTGCATATTTAATAGGCCATCTAACTGGCATTACTAAGGAATCTTTTTGGCAAGGTATTGGAGGAAATCCAGGGGGGTGGCACCATGAGTTACCGCACCGGGTGACACCAACACTAGTGATGCCTCTGTGGGGCCCCACTGGCTTGCTATACCCAGGGGCCTACAATGTTGTTAAGACAGCCCTGATGATAGTACCTACATAGGAGGGCAACTACATTTTTCGCTTGATTACACCATTGCAGAGAAACCACTCCATTAGTATATCAGACTAATCCCATCCATAAGGGCAGTCCAGACCTGAAATGCATGGCTAGTCTCCTCTGCATGAGGAACACAGCAAACCACCGGCATATGTTTTGGCATACAATGGCCTCGTCAGTGTGGTATGGATGATGATCCTCTAGGTGCAAGCAAGCCAGGGACCCATGGCCGTGGGCATACCCTGATAACTAAGGTGAGCAAAAGGGGGGTTGCACCAATTCCCTAAAACAGACAGCACTACAATAGTCTTTCCTGTAGACTTATACTCATACACACACACTTATAGTCATACTCGCACACACACACTTATAGTCATACTCGCATACACACACTTGTGCTCATACACACACATACACTCATACACTTATACTCATACTTGCACACACACCGATACTCATATACACACACACAATTATACTCATACTCATACACACACACACACTTTTTTTTTATTATTTCCAAAATTTTAGAACTACAGAAATTTTCGGAGATATAAAAAACAAATCATACAACTTAGTGACATAACTAACATTTCCCCATACATTACACTTAGTAGGGATATATCTATATATATATAACTGTTATCATGCACCACCGTATTTTATAATTGTTAATAAGTTCTCAGGAGTTGTCGTGCTCCTTCTTATATGGCTTGTTTTAAACAAAATATTCTAAACAGCCTTAAAATCTCGACTTTACAACTATTTAAATTCTAAGTTCTGTCCTCCAACTTCATCCAGCATCCACATCTGTAACTTGCGTTTCTCCATTCATACTCAAGCATTCACATTCCAGGTCATGTAATATGCCTCTAATGAATTCTTCTAGTTCCAATAATAGCCCTTCTCCATTCTGGCCTGAAATTCTATTTGTTCAATAATGTCCTCTGTGTAAATTTTACCTTTGGTTTTCTATGTCCTTGCCAGCACGATATTTGCAGCTATAAGTATTTGTATTACTAGTGTTCTATGATCTGTTCTGGTCTTACTTAAACCAATGTGAAAAAGCATCAAGGCTAGGTATAGGTCAACCATTATATTTAGGAGAACTGAAGCCATCTTCCCTGCCTGATTCCACAGGACTCTAACAAAATGACACTCCCACCACAAGTGGAGGAGTGTCCCTCCATTTTCCCCACATCTCCAGCATCGGTCATCCGCATTTTGGTAACATTTTTTTAGTAACTAATAATTCCACTAGATTGAATGAATGGACAATGGTTTTAGTTGTCCGAATAGCTTGGACCCAGTCCCTGTCTTCAAAAGTGGCTCCCATGTCACTCTGCCACCTTTTTATCGGGGGCAGGTCTCCAAATCTGGACTCCAAGCAAATTGCCTTATATGCTCTCATAAATGGAACCATTTTAATATTTACAATCAGTTGATCAATCGACAGGATATTAAGTTTCCTCCAATTCTCCAATTTTAAGTCTTGTATCTGTTTTTCAAGCAATTGCAACGGTAGGTAACTTTCAATCCTAAACCGTGGGAAATGTTTATTTTTTCATTTGTTTCTTACTAGACACAGATCTTCAGCTATGGTGCAGTTTATCTGTTTTTTACTTTTATCTTTCCAAAACAGGTTTTCAATAATACTGGAGCCCCTTTGCTCCATCGGGAATCCACTAATCTCTGGCTGGATCCAGATGCGTCCATTTGGCCATATGGGATAACTTTGCAGCATCATGTTGTGGTATCTCACCACACATGTATCCTATTTAGGTCCGGGGCTCTCAGCCAACCCTGTTCATACTTTCTGGCGATTACTGTAAAGGCCACTCTTGCCCTCTTGCCTTGCCAGATAAATGTATTAAACTTTACCTGGAACTGTTTAAGCAATCTGGGGTCTACTCTAAAAGGGATCGACCTTAACAAGAAATATAAACGAGGAAGAACATAATAGTTTAAAACATGAATTCTACCCAGCCAGGAAACATAGAGTGCCTTCCACTCATTTAGTTTGTTACAAAAATCCCACAGTAGAGGTTGGTAATTAAGAGCTAGGAGTTTTTTAGGATCACATGAAATCTGAATTCCCAAATAATTGATGCAATCTGCTTTCCATGTGAATCCATACATCATTTTTAAGCAGTCTAGTTCTTTCTGGTAAATGCAACATTCCAGAGCCTGACACTTCCCCATATTTAACTTGTAGTAAGAAATGTTTGAGAAGGAATCAATCTCCCTCATCAAGGACTCCAAAGAGATAATGGGATTTTCCAATGTAAGTATGATCTCCTCCGCGAAGAAGGAGATTTTAAATTCCTTCATACCAACTCTTATAAACTGAATTTTTCTATTGTACCTAATTCTCTGTGCTAGAGGTTCCAGAGAAAAAACATACAACATGGGGGCCAGTGGACAGCCCTGGCGTGTCCTGTTGTATATGTCAAACCACTCTGTTGTAATGCCAGAGCCAATTATCCTGGCACTTGGTTTTGTATAAAGTGCCCATATTGTGTTTCCTTGAGGTAGGTCCAGGTGACCCTGTCAAACGCCTTCTCGGCATCCAAATTCTTTCTGACATTATCTGCCGCACTTCTATTTGGGATGAAGCCTGACTGGTCTAGGTGAATCAGGCGCAAGGTTATTTTTTTCAACCTGCCAGCCAGAACTGCCGAGTAGATCTTAATATCTGAGTCAATCATGGAAATGGGCCTATAATTTTTGATTTCTGTTTTTTCCTTACCTTCCTTTAATATTGGGCTGATATTTGCCTTCAGAAGTTCTTTAGGCAATTCCCCGCTCCTCTTGATTTCCTCGAACAGTTCTAGTAGACCGGGAGCAATCTCGCTTCTGAACACCATGTATAAAACAATTTGTAAACCCGTCTAGGTCCGGGGATTTATTTTCCTTTAGGTTGGCCACTATATTTCTTATCTCTTTAATTGAGAATGGAGCGTTTAACATCTTCTGCTCCTCTGTTGTTATTGTAGGGAGATTTAAATTCCTTAAGTATTCTTGAATGTTTCCCTTTTCCTCCTCTCTAGTTGCTTGTTGTTTACTATTTAGATTATAAAGATCATGGTAAAAGTCTACAAAGGATTCTCCTATGTCTTTCATGTCCAGTATGGTTCTACCCATATAGTTTATTTTATTTATATTGTGTCTAATTCTTTTTTTTTTTTAGCATATTTTACAGCATTTTGTCCGCTCTGTTCCCCCTTGTATACCATTTTTGTTTTAAATAGAGTACATTTTTATTAGTTATTTCCATATTTCTATTTTTGATTTGTTGGTTTTTTTTTTTGTTTAAAATCTTTTTATTGAGATTTTCCGTAGAAATTATTTATAGAAAATTGTATACAAACAACATATTTTTATCATCATAAAAACAAAGTAAATCCACAGAATTTTAAAGTTTAGGAAATGTCATCTCCCAGCATATATAAAATAGTGAGGATCGAGTCCCTTCGTCTGAATTTGGTATGAAGCGTATAAAATAAAACATTCCATATGCCAGATGGTAGGTAGGAGTATATAGTCTTAGCAATAATGAGGGGCACTTGTCCTGTAACATGGAGGGACTAACCATTTCCAAAATATTTAAACAGTATTTAGTAACAGGAAAAACTAATACAACAAGAACCAGGTGCAGTTGCTATTAGTTAAAGCTGTTAAAGCTGTTCTATTTGGGCAAGACATAACTTTTAAAAGGGTTTTGTTGACGGCACATACCCATTTGCAGAACAAAGGAAAATAATAATATGTCTGTTACAGAAATTAAGACATCGTTTTGAGACAAAGGTCTCATAGCAGATTGGGAGGCAGACCAGTTAGTGTTTGTTGAAATGAGTCTGACTCCAGATACATTGTCCATTGGGACCATTTGGAGAAGGATTCCAGTCCTTTACCTTGTGAGGTGAGAATTAGGTCCTCCATTTTCCTTGTCTGTTCCACCGAGGCGACCCACTCTGCACAGGTTGGTGCTTTCGTCTGCTTCCACAATCTGGGAATCAGCATCTTGGCCGCATTTAATAGGGGGGTTGTTAGTGAGTGTTTGTAGCTGTTAATGGACCTTGAAGTGTGGTGTAGTAGTGCTTAAAGGGGGTTGGGAAAAAATTCTGGATCATCTACTGCTCTAACAACAGATAGGACAAAGTCCCAAAAAGGTTTTATAATAGGGCAGGACCACCATATGTGTAAGTAATCCCCTCTTCCTCGCCTGCAGCGCCAACAAATATCAGGCGTTTTTGGATATTGTTTGTGTAATACAGAAGGTACCCTGTACCACCTAGTAAGGATTTTATAAGAGTTCTCTTGTGTCAGCGAATAGGGGGAGCATTTATGAGTCAGTGTTGATATTTTAGACCATTGGGTCTCATTTAAGGTAATTTGTGTGTCTCTTTCCCAGAGGCGTATAAAATAAGGTTTAGTGTCGGGTTGTGCATCCTTGAGCATATTATGTATGGTTGAGATGAGCCTTGAGGGGGGTTCTACAGTGTGGCAGAGAGCTTTGAATGGGGAAAGTGTGTCAGGTTATTGATGCGCTTTGAGTATTGAAGATGCATGATGCTGGATCTGTCGATATGTGTATAGTCGTAGTGGGTCAGATCTCTTGTTTGGAACCAGGTCTTTGTATGGTGTGAGCTTTTTGTTAGACATCATGTGACCGAGTCTGGGGTATAGCACTTCTGTAGGGAGAAGGTTTCTAATGGATCGGACATCATATCCAGGTGGGAATTGGCCGTTAAAGATCAGTGAGGTGAGGGGGGGAGGGTGTCTGTTTTAGTTTGTATTTATACGCGGCGTTCCTCCATACGGCTAGTGATGTAGGTACAATGGGATGGTCGGTTGAGTTAAGCACAGGTTGTCTGTGCGAAACCCAAGCCGCCATAGGAATCGGAACAGAAAGGGCTTCTTGTTCGATGGGTATCCAGAGTTTGGTCGCTGGTCTAGTCCAGTCAACCACTCTGGCCAAATGGACAGCTTTTTGATATAAAGAGACATCTGGTAGGGAGACACCCCCCAGATGTTTACGTCTAGCAAGATATTCGGATCCCACTCGAGGATTCAGTTTTCCCCAGACATATCGGGAAATAAGCTTTTTGATATCTTTGAGGCATGATTTGGGCAATTCTATGGGGAGGGCTTGGAGTATGTACAGAATCCTAGGGAGAATGTTCATTTTAACTACCCTATGCGGCCAAACCAGGATATATGTTTTACCGACCATTTTGCTATATCTGAATGCAAGGAGTGTAGAAGGTGGAGGTAATTTAAATTTTTAATGGCTGTGGAGGCCCATTTGAATGGGAAACATGACTTCAACAGCATCTCATCCGAGGATGGTACCGATAAATTAAGAATTTCGGATTTATTTAGGTTAGCTTTAAAATAAGACAAGTGGGAGAAAGTTTCCATTTCTCGCATTATATTGGGTAAAGAAATGTGAGGATTGGAAACGATAAACAATAGGTCATCGGCAAAAGCCGAGATCTTATGAGTGTAGGCTCTTACACGGATACCCGTTATATCACGGCTTCGGTGAATAGCTTCTAAGAAAGGTTCCATAACTAACACAAAAAGCAGGGGCGACAGGGGGCATCCCTGCCTAGTGCCGTTCGACAGGGCCACCGGGCCAGATAGCGTACCATTAACTCTAATCCTGGCAGTGGGCTTGTGATAGAGTGTCTCTATCCATTTCATCATAGTACAGCCCAGACCATAGTGTTTGAGGGTAGCAAAAAGAAAAGCCCAGTTGACCCTGTCGAACGCCTTCTCAGCGTCTACTGATAAGAGAATTGTGGGAACAGGGTGGGTCTGAGCGTGGTACATTAAGTTAAGGACTCTGGTAGTGCAATCTCTGGCCTCTCGACCCGGAATAAACCCCACCTGGTCCTGTTTAACAAGCGAGGGGAGGAACAGTCTGAGTCGACAGGCCAGGATTTTTGCGAACAGTTTAACGTCCGTGTTTAATAATGATATAGGCCTATAACTAGCACATAAGGATGGATCTTTCCCTTTCTTTGGGATAACAGTGATATGTGCCTCTTGGGCTTGTGGAGGGAGACTGTCACCCAAAGCTAGTGAATTAAACGTGTGTACAAAATGTGGAACTAAAACAGGGGAGAACACTTTGTAGTAAGTGTGTGTGAGGCCGTCTGGGCCTGGGCATTTGCTTGTAGGAGATTCTTTCAGTACCGCCAGAGTCTCCTCCAGGGTAATGGGTGCGTCAAGAGTAGCTCTTTCCGCCGAGGATATTCTGACATGGAGATGCTTATCTATATAGACGTTGATCTCTTTTGAAAAATGAGGGGGTATAGGCTGTTGTGGGTCGTGTATATTGTAGAGGTCTGGGTAGTATGGTCGAAAAGCTTCTGCTATTCCCTCAGTGTGGTGTATTAGTTGATCATTAAGATCTTTGATTTTGGGAATAAAGGAGGCACTTTGTTTTGATTTAAGTGCTCTGGCCAAAAGTCTACCTGGTTTATTTCCCTGTTCATAAAATTTGCTCTTGGCGAGCATGAATGTTCGCTGAGATTTGTGATTACATAGAGTTGCTAGTTGTGATTTTAGGGCTAGGAGGGATTGGTATTCCACACTGGATAGCGAGAGCTTGTGTCTTGTTTCCAGGTGTGTAATTTAGGTTAATAGGTGCGATATGTCAGTGTTATGCAAACGTTTGTCATAGGAGGCCTTACTAATAAGATGTCCCCTTATCACAGCTTTATGGGCTTCCCAAATCAGAGGGGGTGAACAGTCGGGGGTTTCATTATCTGTAAAGTAGTATTGAAGGGTGTCGTTTAAGTCTTTGACATGTAAGGGGTTTTTGAGAACATTCTCATTAATCTTCCAGTTTGGCACGCGTCGGGGGAGGGAAGGAATTTGAAGGGTCATGGAGATCGGGGCATGATCGCTCCATGTTATTGAGCCTATTTTTGATGACTGTATCAAGTCTAAATGTCGGTGTGATATAAATAGGTAGTCTATCCTGGAGTATCGAACGTGAGGGGGTGAGAAATATGTGTAGTCTTTCGAGTGGGGATGGAGAATTCTCCAGACATCAGCTATTTGTGTCTTGTGTAGGGCTTTTTTTACCTGTTTAATTTTACTGTAGTGCATGTGGGTCGCCCCGGTGGAAGAGTCCAGGTGGGGATCCATCACCATGTTCAGGTCTCTTCCTATGATTAATATCCCTTCAAGGTAATCTTCGAAATCTGAAAGAACAGAGCAAATAAAGCGATGTTGATCTGTGTTTGGGGAGTAGATACATCCAATGGTTACCAATTGGGAGCCTATGCAGCCCTTTACAAACAGAACCCTGCCCTCACTGTCGTATTTGGAGTCTTGGAAAACAAAAGGGAGGTGCTTGGAAATAATTATTGCGACCCCTTTAGTTTTCTTAAATGGTGAGTATGAATGATAGGAATGTTGGAAGGTTCTGTCTATTAACCTAGGGGGCTTAGATCGTCTGAAATGTGTTTCCTGTATAAGGGCTATGGAAGTTTTGGTGGATCTAAGTTCACCAAATAGTCGCGTTCTTTTAGCAGGTGCATTTCGGCCTTTCGCATTAATAGAGGTGACTATCACGTTCTGAAAATTAGGCACAGCCATATATAACAGTTTGACTTTGTTGCTTATCGAGTAGAAAATACCGCAAGGAACTTAGAAAACAATGGAGAAACATATGAACAATTGGAAACTGTAACTCAGGTAAGTATAGAGCTAAGAGTAGTAATATTCTATGGGCTTTGCCCTTGGTAAGGGGAGTACAGGTGCCAAGGGTCTGATCCCAGGGTCCAAGTATAGAATCCTGGGAGCATTCCCTATTTACAACGGCACAAGAACACACTGTGGGGGCAGTGTTAACAACCATGCTTGACAATTTTCCTTTAACGGTTTCTCTCTCTGGCCGGAGAGCAAGAAAAGTGTGAGATGCAGTGAAGAAAAAATAGACTGAGCGTATGTAAGAGTTCAAAGAGATATGAATGGGGAAGAACGGTTAATTGTGCTACAGAATATTTAAACAGTAGTCCCAGTCTATGTGGTGATCAACATTGTGCTGGAACGTGCAGGTAAATGCAGCAGGTCATTCTGTTTTCTGTCACTTCTGGAGCGGTTTATATAGACAACGAACAGTTTAAGGTATCCAAACTTTCACTCCAGTAAACTTGGCAGGTATAGTGCATAACTCGAACTCAATAGCTCGGCTGCAATTGGGGACTTCCATGCCTGCAAATGGACGGTGGGAACAAGTCAGCTAAGGTTTTCCGTATATCGGAGACCAAGGCGTTTTGTTTGTGGTCGGGGATGATGTCCAAGCAGGAGCCGTGGCTGGTGTGTTAGGTAGCCCTGTGTTGGCCTCAGGTGAGGGATCCGCAATGGGCTGTCTGGGGGGGCGCAGTCTCCTCTTCCTCTGGGGTCTCGGTTGCCATGGTTCATTTATCAACTGCGGTAGCGAATACTCAATCGGGTTAGACTTCTGCCAGGCAGTGAGATCTGGTAGTGGGATGCCCAGGCTCGTACAGTAACCTGGGGCCTCTTCGGGTGTGTGTAACGAATAAATGTTGTTATCTCTTCGGACCCGAATGTTGAGGGGGAAACCCCACTGGAAGGATATGGCAGCTTTCTTCAATTCATCTGTGCGTTCCCCATGCAACATCCGGGAGTAGTATTAATTTAGACCCCTGGAAGGTGATCGGATGAACCTGCCTGTATGATCTGCTCTTTAAGTGTATAGGAATGGAGACAGCATATGATGTCACGGGGGAATCGGCCTGTAGGATCTTTAGATTTTTGGGCCCGGTGGGCTCTGTCCAGAATAATATTTTCTTCTGGGCTCCTTTGACGGATAGTGTTAAAAAGTTCTTTAACGCGGGCCATAACGTCCTCCACGCCTTCTGCTTCTGCTAAGCCCCTGATACGGATGTTAGACCTGCGGTTTCTATTTTCCATGTCCAGGATTTGTTGGGTTTAAATCTCTGTAACCAGTTTTTGATGTCTCAGGTCTCGGGCTAAGCTTCCCATGGCATCATTGAGGGTATTTTGGTCAGCCTGTACTGTGTCTAACCTGAGGGCTTGCTGTTTAATATCGCCTCGAAGGTCTGCAATTTTGGCCTTTATGGTCATCTTGAAGTTGTCCGCCAAAGAAGCAAAGTCTTTGCTTATGCGAGCGGTAAATAAGGTGAAGTCTGCTTTCGTTGGCATATCTAGCAGGTGAGTATCTTCTCCTGACCCAGAAGAGTCGTCTTCCTCCGCCGCGTTGTGATGTTCTGATGGCGGGAAATCATCAGTGTCTGACTGGGACGTGCGCATCGGCGTTCAGACACGCCCCCTGATTTGTTGTTTTAACTCTTTTACTTTTTCCACTAGCTTGATTTGTAAAGTTTGTTTGTGTATTTTTTCTAGTTTATATCATTCTATATGTAATTGTTGGTAAAAGATTCTGTTGCCTGTGTTGATTGTGTTCTCATTCTGTTCCCGGGGGAATACGTGTGTCCTTAGGAGGACATGAGAAAGCTAAGCGTTGACTTGCCTGGATGCCACCCTTTATCCCAAATTAGGAATCGGGCGGGGTCGAGGTGGGGCAATTTTTGATAATCTAAGTAGTGGCCGCATTGGGCTTGAGGATACGTCAGGGTGGTGGGCTGGTGAGGAAAACTAAATAAAATAAACGATGGACCTTTGCCAGTCATTGGTATGGAGGGTTAGCGACTTCCCCTCCCTAAAACTACCAAAGGGTGGTGGGAGCTTTGGTAAACTCCCTATGGTCATCAGTCGAAAGGACAACAAAAGAGCAGAGATGGCACATGGCCCCTTTCAGATGATTGGGGTATCAGGTATGCAATCTGGAATGAATGTTAGATATGATTGTAGCCCTTGGTATCGTGGAATCAATGTTAGATATGATTGTAGCCCCTGGTGTCGTAAAATAAGAAAGTGGGATCACTGGAATGGGGATTAAGTTTTTCTACATAAACGCTCAAGGCCTGAATTCACCATACAAGAGGAAAGCCCTAATCAATATGCTATAACACGACAACATAGATATTGCAATGATTCAAGAAACGCACTGGATAAAAAATTCACAAAAACTGCTTTTTAGTAAAAAATACCCTCACATATACTAAGCTTCATGTCACGTTAAAAAAAAAAGCAGAGGTGTATCGATTATATTTAAGAAACACTTTAGCACTGGAAATAATCCACAAACCTGTAGATAAAAATGGCAGATTTGTGATTCTGATTTGCAGAATAAACAATATATTATACACACTAGTTAATGTTTATGCACCTAATGGAATAAAATTCTCGGAGAAAGTCATGGCCCAGGTAGAGAAAAAAAAACAAGGGAAATTGGTGATGAGTGGCGATTTCAATATTGTAATAGATACAGAGAAAGATAAAAGAAATAATAGACAAAGACAAACAGCAAAGACATTTTGGGAATGTATGATTAAAAATCACTTAATTGACGTTTGGACAGTTTTGAATACCTCGAATAGGGACTACACATTTCATTCAATCAACCACGATTCTTACTCAAGCATAGATATGTTCCTGGTCGCTAGAGACGTTTTTGATAGCAAAATTAAATGTGAAATAGGACTTGACTCATGGTCAGATCACTCATCGGTGAGCTTGATAATGGAGGAAGGGTCAGCTAAAACCAATTAAATTGGGAACTAAATGAATCGCTACTGATGAATGATAAGATTAAAAAACAAATAGCGTTAGATGTCCAGAACTTATTTAAAGAAAAAGACAAAGATCAAATTTCTAGATCCACACTGTGGTGAACCCTGAAGGCAGTAATTAGGGTTAACCTGATTAAAATTGGTGCTGGGGGAAAAAAGGGGGGGGGAGGATAACACACACACACGTATACTTATACTCATACACACACTCTTATACTCATACTCACACATACACACACTTATACTCATATACACACCCTTATACTCATACTCATGCATACACATATTTATACTCACACACACACTCACACACTTATACTCACACACACACACCCTTATACTCATACGCATGCATACACATATTTATACTCATACTCACACACACTCATACATACACACACCAATACACACACACAGCCACCTTCACCTCTCAATGCTAGTCTGCTCTGTCCGAGAGGAGCAGGCATCAGTGGGTAAAATACTGGTGCCACCAGTCATCTGCTTCTTCTCCCTATAATTGGGCGCAATGTGAAGAAGCGTTCAAGACGGAAAGCAAAAAGTTAATTGATTATCGGAAAAGAAGCAGATGACCGGCGGCGCCCATCTTTAAACCACTGTTGCCTGCTCCTCTCGGGCTCGGCGTGTCAGTTGTGGCACGCGTGCCCTAGGTTCACCACCGCTGCTCTAGGGTATTTAAAATGGTGTTTTTTTTATACCTTACATGCTTTTGGCCATCCCCCATTTATTTATGAGGGTTTGGGGGCCTTTTGGGTTGTCCCAGGCCCCATATCTTCAAGATTGGGGGAAAGGGAACTTTCCAAGCCACCGGCATCTATATTTGGTAGGAAATTCTTTATTAAAATTCAATATTAATGCATACAATGACTGGACTCCCTAAGATGCTGATAAAGAGTATATTTTACTGTACCATGTATAGAAAAGATTTTTTAAATTGAGCAAGAATACAATTCTCCACCATAATAGCTACAATGTAACAGGTACATGGAAAGCTAAAAAAGGGCTAATGATAAAAGAGCCTTCTAAAAAAAAAAATCATCCAAATGAAAGAAATAAAAAAAGATGCTGAGTATAATTTCCTGATAGCTGTGCGCATCATAAAAGAACAAAGAAATGGTTTAACATGTAGAAATATCTTTGCTACCTTTTTTTTCTAACACTTACTAATCCGTTTATTAGTTTCCTCCTGTTCAATTCTCCTTAGCCTCCCTTTACTCATTGGTCATCTAGATAATTCACAAATAAACGCAATAAAACAAAAACCAAGATGCTTCTCCAGTCTTTCTTGCCATGCAGAGTATACATTAAAGTACTGAGTACTCAGGGGGCAGCTTGGCAACCAGACTTCCGGTGGTCCACTGCACGGTTCATTCTATGGACCCATTCGGTAAAAGGTTGTCCCTCTTTCTGCTGCAGGTTGCGAAATTTAATGCGATGAGCCTCCGGCATGATGGCTGCCCCCTGAGTATGGTAGTTTCCACTGGTGCACTCCACGAATATTCTCTTTTGCAATTGCAATTAGTGACACTGATCCAAGATCTGAGTGATTACCTCCTGGATATGATTCGACCCATAGAGAGCCAGGCCTTTCGCTGCAACACTGGACCTCTCGCTGCACCTCCACCATGTCGCTGGCCTCCGAAGGGGTGTTGCTGATCAAGTCACCTCCCATCAGTTCAGGAATCGGGACAGCCTTGGATTTGTAACTGGCAGGGCGTTCACAAGCTTTAAGCAGATCCTTTAGGTACTGCATCTGTGACTAGTCTTTCAGGTCCCGGTGGTGGTTTGGATGTCCCACAGCCAAGGGTATTATCCAACACCTTATTCCCTCTGGGTACCTCTGTCAATAGTACAGAACCATGTTCTGTGACCCCCACCGTATAATCCATTAATATAGACAAGACCAGTATAGAGGTTGTGAAAACAGAAGAACATTTATTGGACATTTCACATACTTATAAACAAATGTAGATCATATATTGATATAGCAATACAAAGATAATCGGATTAGGACTTGACAGAGTTAATCCATTTAACCCCTGGCACTGCTGGGCAGCTAACCAATCACACAGGGGGGACGAAATGGGTGACCAATGGGAGACCGGGGTGTGCTAGAATTCCTTGAAAAACATATACTCAGGGACCTTTAAACCTCTAGCCAATAGGAGAGACATGAACAGAAGTTAAAATCACAGGGCTTCCGTGACACCGAGAATACAGGAGTTTGAAACATCTAAGGACCCTAAATAAATCAATTTGTTTATTTTTATAGATGATGTCATCTTGACCCTGCACAAACCGCAAGACTCCAGGATAGAACTGAAGAAGAAGATGCAAATGTATTCAGATCTCTCAGGGTATAAGTTATAATTAGAGAAATAAGTGGCGCTACCCTTTAATATCCTGTTGAAAGATAAAGGGTATCTATCAGAAAATATGGGTTTATATGGGCTACCCAATATATTATTTATCTGGTGGTAAAGATTGAGGTAGATCATACTAAAACAGTGGAATTCAACTTTTTGCCACTTCTTACAACAACTAACAAACAACTTCTTGAATGGATACCAGTGGGCTTGTCTTGGTGGTTGAGGATTAATATTGTGAAGTCGTATATATTGCAGCAATGGTCATAGATGTTGCCGCTCACAATCCCTAAGCCATGGATAACCATGATGCAATCAGCTATGAATAATTTTATTTTGCAGTGAAAGTGACCACGGGTGGGATCCTGCCCGCTTTCTTTTAGGGCCACATAGGGAGTTGTGGGGCTTCCTAGCTTAGAGGTTTATTACCAGACTAATATGATTGCACAAGCAATAGCAACACAAAAAGTAGCTTTGAAGGAAGAAAGTGATTGAGCAAAATTCACTGAGGAGGCAAGAGTGAGATTTGTGGTTCTAGAGTTCAAAGACTAAACAAAGTATGTCATGGTCATGCACAATCATTAATGTCCTTAATCATTTAGTGTCCTGCTGGGATAAACTTAAGAAGAGGATGAAACTGGTTAATAACATATCTAAAGGTTGTTCAGAAAGACTTCTGACTAAGTAAATTAAATATCTGGATCTGAGGGCATGGGTCAAACATGGCATGACTAAAGATGATAATTTATATATACAAGGAAGAATTAAACCTGTTACCCAGTGGTGGGATTCAGCCGGTTTGCACCTGTTCGTGTGAACCCGTTACAACAATTTAATAGGTTCACCAAACCGGTGAAAGCTGGAGGTCCCAAAAAACTAAAATCAGTAAAAAAAAAAAACATGGGTACCCAGGGCAGCTGTCCAGGGCCCATTCATACCTGGGGGCGCATGGCAGCTGTCCCTTGGGCCCCTGCTGCGCGTGTGACTGTCTCACATGGACATGGTTCGCCACAGCCACCGGAAAATGACTGCAAAGCTACGGGCAACGATCAGCACGATCCAGGTACTTGGGAAGTTTGTTTCCAGAGAATAAAATGTTCATATCACTTTAATGAATAAACCGTTACAAGAAAATCCCATACATATCATGGGCCTCCCTGCTATAAAAGCACAGGTTATTTATATTAAATAAAAAATACATTCAAAAGCAATTTATTTTGTGTACAGTATATAAGTTGTCTTATCTATTAGGAGATACCATGTTAGTGCATTATTCTACTCCAAGTGCATCATCTATGATGTGGACTAAACACACCAGAGCACCTGTCAATCCAATAGTATGAAAACCCAAGCCAATTTTGTATTGGCAGCAAAGAATGAAATTAGAAAACTGTATAAAATAATATTAAAAAATAAACCCTATAATTTACTTCACATTGTTGACTACCAATCAGTGGACTACCTTAATCACTCACCCTGTCATCTCCACATCCAAGAAGATGACTAGTTGTAAATATAATATTATATAAAATATAAATCATATTACATATCATATGTCCAGTGTCCTTTACAGCAAGATCTCTCCATCATACTTCACTGACACCCACCTGTATGCCGACCTGAGACCCCAACCAGAGACACTGCTCACACAGACATACAAATCATAGCTCCAAATAAGGTAACGGATTCATGTTCAATGTAGAAAACTATCTACATTAAACTGTTCCATCATATAAGCTACCTCTGGACGTCCTCTGTCCCAACCACTTCATATCACAGGAGGTATCGGCAAGCACGTGTAAACGTAAGCAATCTGATGATGCATGCACAACAACATATGTGGAATGAACAACTAGTCTAATCAATTTATGTGTGCAAATTGCTTTATATATGTATATAGATTATTTGGCAGTATGCTCTTACTGCTAAAATTCTATATGTGCCAACATCTCGCCAGAACCGAAAACAGTAATTCGTGCAACCTTAGATTTTTCAATGACAACTTCTTCCCCTAGCGTGCAGAGGTAACACCTATAGTCATAGAGTGTATCTTCACGTGAAAGTGGCTACATTTTATCACTGCAAATGATTGTGAACTCCATATCCCACAATTCTCAGTCAGCCTTTCAAAGAGTCATGAGATATAAAGCTCAAAATATACCAATCTGGCCAGTTATTTGGCCATATTTGGTTTCTGGATTTCGTCCTACTCATTAGGGGACCGTATGAACCCAAAATCGCCTAAAAAAAAAACAGCTGAATTTACTTTGAGAATTGAAATGTAAATAATTTTTATAAATAGCTTCCTTAATGCCATGGAACTGCTGCTGCCAGTGGAAAATAAAATAACACGCATTTGCCCATCTTAAAGTCCTAATTTTGATGGAGGAGGGCATGCAAAATGCAGCCCGGCAGCATGTAGGAGGGATATACACATACATGATATATTCATAACTCTGCATTTTAATTTATTTTGTTTGTGCCAAAAAACATACCTAAGATTGTATTTTATTTTGGGGGCAGGGAATATGTTGTGTATCTTTTATATATATATTTTTTTATATAACCAATCTTTTCTATAGATTATTAGTTGAAACCTCTTGCATGGAAAGTATTCAATCAAATGGTGAAATGATACAATCATTGTCAATACAGTGGTATAGAAATATATCAGCACGTGTTCACTGTTTAGGTAGAATATTCATAAGAAAAAAAACTTTACCTAAGTTTTAACCCTTCCTTCTAATTTACTGGTGCGTCAGACATTTGTGGCTACCAAATCGAGAACTTAAGAACCATTAAAAAGTTCTAGTAAGTTGTTTTTATGATGTCATCACAATCTGGTTTAGCTTATGTACACAATCCGGATATTCTAGGTTACCCTGATATCATATCAGAATTCCGCCTGCCACTACTGAGTATTTTGAGGCGCTTCCCAACCTGGGGTATCACGTGGCATATTAAGCATCTAATTATCATTGACCTATTAAACATCTACTTATCAGCGGCAAATTAAGAAGTTATTTATCAGTGGCAAATTAAGCATCTAATTATCAGTGGCATATTAAGCATCTTATTATCGGTGGCAAATTAAGGAGCTAATTATCAGTGGCAAATTAAGGAGCTAATTATCAGTTTCAAATTAAGGAGCTAATTATTAGTGGCATATTATTTTTTAATGTGCTGACTCCTGTTTATGACAAAATGTATTTGTTCTTTTTATTGTGTGTGCCTGAGACTGGACGAGCTTTCTGAAAGTGTGAGTGACTATGCTATATTTGTTGTGCAGTTTGAGCAGGAGAATCCTAGCCACACAGTTGTTGTGCAGTTTTGGACCAGCAGAGTCGCCTTGAGAGTGGCAGAGCATCAGAGGCTGTGCCAGTCTTGCAGACTTATGGAGTAAAAGAAGAGGAGCTGGTTATTTTAGAAGAGAAGACTTGCTATTCTGGTAATGATATTTATTAATAATATTAATTGTATAAATACTTTTTAGCAGCAATTTCACTGAATAATATTTTTTTATTGTTTTTAATGTGTACTGCTGCTTGTTTATGACAAAAATTATTTGTTCTTTATTGTGTGTGCCTGAGACTGGGGGCACGTTGCTGACATGTTCAAGTGACATTTAACTGTCAGGATTAGTGAGGGCAAATGTTTGATCTAAGCAGTGTAAAACAAGTTAAACAGGGGTTGCTGCAATATTTATTTATTTGTAGGCCAGAGGGTTTCCTGTGTGATCATTTGGAATTTTGGACCTCTACTGAACACAATAACTGTGCTCCTCATCGATCACAGAAGTCACAATTGTGAATATGCCATTCCCATTTTATAAGACTACACACTTAATGGTAATAGTATTAGCAGTAGAGACAATAGTCATTGTTTGAAAATCTACAATTTTTTAGACTCTGCATCAACAATGCAGCGACCAAAGCTTTTATTACAGTATTTAATAATAAAAAAAAGATATTCCGAATGAATATCCCATGATGCTTGATTCGATATTGGCTATTTGAAAAATATGTTGTTTGCATTTTGCTCTGATGGAGCAACTGTAATGTCAGGGTGTACAATTCAGGAAATTGCGAACATACTAGACCCAGATACTTGGAATATTGAAGAAGCTGTTGTTCCTTGGAAAGCTGCCGAAGAAAAGTTGGTTAAAATAGAAGAATTCTTTCATTATGAAATAAACATCAATGATTTTCGAGACTATATCGAAAATGTTCTAAACCATCACCACAACCAGGAGATTCCAAGTATTCCAAATATTCTGAATACCGTTGCAGTTAGCTCTGCAGAGGCAGAAAGAGGATTTTCTACAATGAACAATTTATATTCAGATAAAAGAAGAGATAATGTTGCTAATTTAATGACGATTAATATAATTGGCCTTCCACTGGACTCCTGTGACCACACTCCTTCAGTTCAAACGTGGCTAAGAATAAACCAGCAGATGACAACAGGGTGAAAAATGGTCGTAATAAAGAACATGACGAAAATCAACTAGCGATTTGGAAGTATTTTAAGTAAGATAAATAATGAATAATTTTTTTTTACTATGTGGTAGGATTTTACCAATTTGTTGTTCTCTCTTTCATTTTTTTATCACTGTATAAACTAGAGTATGTGTCTTTAAGAAGACACTGATCGATAACGCTTCTTTACTTTAGCGTCAGGCGTCAGTGCCTCTGCACACTGTGTTCATAGTACTTGGTGTCTTACTTTTCTCCCCTTCTATAGGAACCTCTACCTTTGGCCCCCAGCTTCAACTCTGGAGCAAGTCTATGAAGAATTCTTCAAGTATGTAAAAGGGAGGAAATAAACCGCATGATGAAAATCAGTTAACGATTTGGATGTTTTTAAAGTAAGGTAACTTATTTTACCCTACCTGCTTCGGTGCATTTTTAGTGTGTTCATAGTATTGTAAGGTGGAGCGTTATTTTGCTCTCTTTATACAGGAACCCTATCTTGTGCCCCAGAGATTCAACTGAGAACAAGCCTAAGAAGAATTCTAATAATAATTACCTGATTCTTGTTGATGACCTCAGACTTTCTCTATGCAAAAGACCTATTGCATTTTGATTGGATTAAAAATTGCAGAACTGTTGGATTAAGATTCTGCATTGTCCTGATGGGATAACTTCTGCATACTATTGTTCAATAACTTCAAAGACTCTCCAAAAGCAAGTCATTTTTATATTACTTTGTTTGACATTAGAGAAACAAATATTGTACCATGCTGCACATTACTGTAAGTTTTATTGCTGTGGAGTATAGCGCAGTGTGTGATAGGATCACAGACTCCACAGCAATAAAACTCACTGTAACATGCAGCATGTGATACACTCACACTGAACATTACTATGAATATATATATTTGTGTGTCTATATATATATATATATATATGTATATGTTTGTGTGTGTGTAATTTTCTGTCAATGAAAAATGAATGTTGCCTGGCAGACATACATTTCTGGGGAAATGGCCCTCTGCAGAAACAACTTGGACACCCCGGCCTTAGAGTAAGATGCTCTCTGTTAAAACATGTCTATAGGAGGGGATGTGTCCTCACTGCCGATGCGGTAAGACATGAGTAGGAAGAGCTCTGTGGCGGCACCGGGCTAATCACCACACTCAAGACAAGACAAGCATTTTATCTTGCCCCAAAAATGGGTAAAAAACTGGATGCACAGGATGCACTGGATGAACAAAAGACTCACTATGAAATGGGGGTCTGCCTACTTCTTAAACCCAAGAACATATACAACCCAATTTCATGCTGCAGTGTCAAGCAAAAAAGAAGGTGTCTATTCTGCTACACAAAAATGTGACCTTTACTGAACTTAAACTAGTTAAAGACCCTAAAGGGAGATAAATAATCCTCAAATGCCTAAATAACCCTTTAAGGACAGAGCCTTTAAGACATTTTTGTCCATTCTTGACAATGGCTATTTTAATATAACATAAAAAACACTAATTTCATGAATTTTCATTGAAACATCTTCTTCTCATCGACAAAAGCGAACAAAAAAACCTGCTAAATAGATTCTACTATTTCTCCTGAGTACAGGGATTTCACCCATGCATAGGTTTGTTGGGTTGTTTGGGAGCTAAAAGGCCACATTTGGGAGGTACAGTTTTTGGTTTTCCAACTTGAAATTTTGACATGCAGACAGCCTGCACCCATGTTCCATTTGGGACATATTTTAAGCCAGCCAGTGTATTATACCCCATCAACCCATATATTTTTTAAAATTAGACAACCTAGGCTATTTTAAATGGTGGTATTTTAATACTTTCCATACACTAATTCTATCACCAGCCAAATCAAATTTTATATTAGTAATTTTTTAATGTTATTTTTCACAAACAAAGTACTTCAGACATGAATTCACTGATTGTGGTATGTTTCACTGCCAAATAACACCCCAATTTGTGTTCAGCAACATCTCCTGAGTACAGGGATACCACCCATGTATATGTTTGTTGGGTTGTTTATTTTAAAAGGTGATATTTTAAAACTTTCCATGCACCAATTCTACCACCAGCCTTTGTCAAAGTTTGTGGTAGTAATTTTATTGTGTACTTTTCCCCACATACATACACACAAATTCACAGATTTTTGGTATGTGTCACTGCCAAACAATACCCCAATATGTGTACAGCAACGTCTCCTGAGCACAGGAAAACGACCCATGCATAGGTTTGTCAGCTTGTTTGGGAGTTACAAGGCCACATTTGGAAGGTGTGCTTTTTGATTTTCCATCTTGAAGTTTTGACATGTAGAGCAAGGAAAGGGTTAATAGCTCTTATAAGAGCCTTTGTAGTACTATACAAAAAAAATTAACCTCTAAAAATGCACAAGCAAGAAAAAATGTTCTGCTGTGCAGTGATCAGTGGCAGGGAAGAGATTAATATACAGGGAACACTATATAAAGGGTATGGATTTTATAAAAGCCCTTGGGTCTCACAATTTTGTAACATTTTATTTAATTTATTACAATTAAAAACTTTTATTTTACAGATCTGTCTCTCTCCCTCACTTAAACTCAAGTGAGGAGACGGAGGCAGATCCATATGCGTCAGAACAATATTTACCACTAGTGATCTGACCAGGTGATGAATGAAAAATGCAGCAAAAAATTTGCTGCTGTGTATGATCACTGCGTACACAGCGATCAATGGCAGGGAAGCGGATAAACACTTGAAATGTCTTTTATAAAAGCCCTTGGTTTCTAAAAGTTTATTCAATGTAAATTAATTTTATAACCCAAATTTTTTTTTTTACATTATCCAATCTGTCTTTCTCCCTCAATAAAACTATAGTGAGCAGAGGGAGGCAGATCAATACTTATCAAAGGCAATATGTAAAAATATTGCCTTAGACTGTATGATAAGTGCTGATATTTTGTTATATTTTTTGCACTCCAGTCTAGGCATTGGACTTTAATTTAGAGCCGTCTTGAAACATACATCTGCAATCATATCAATATCCATTTGCTGCAATGGTAGCCCAGCCCTGCCCTTTTCCTTATATGGGCAGTATTTTGACCACACCCACCATTGTTTGTTAAGGATCTGGGCAACGCATCACAATAGCTTCAGTGTATATATAGGACAGACTTGTACTACTATATTAGTCTGTGGACACATCATGAGCCAGGAGGAGCCAGGATGATTGGCACAGTAAGTAACTTTTTGCATAGCAAGACCACTTAATATTATAGTAGGATAGGGGGTTTGAGAACTGCCAACCTAGAGTGTATAGTAGATACAGGTGCAAAGCAATGGACTGCTAATATGCTCTCTCCTAAGGGGCATATATGTGGAAACAAAATCTAACAAGTAAGCAGACATGCACACTGATAATAGAAAATAAAGTATATTTATTTGTAAATGTAGTAATGTAACGACAAACACAGTAGGTATAGATCGGAGAAATGTAACAGTATGTATAGTGATACTGTAAAAATAGAGCAAAAAAAGAGAAAAACAGAAAAAAATATATAGGAAGCTACACAGAGCTATGTAGGCAAAGTGTATGAGCAGCACAGGAAAAAAGGTAGAAAAATAAAAATAGTAAACAGTAAAATAGTGCAAAAAAGTCGGAAAAATTAACACGAACAGAGCAAAAAAACAAAGAAATGGAAATAATAAAAAAATATAGTAGGATGAAGTGGTAACAGAGGGCTCAAAAAAATAGCAGATGATGCAACATAAGTCTGATAGAAGGCCAACCACTGTAAGAAAAAACATATAATAACAAAAAAAAAGAGAATAATGCGGGACAATGTCCAAAGATAAACCTCCTGCAAACAATAAATCAAAGGACCTGCATCAAAGGTAGCAACAAGGAAAAAAAAAAAAAAAAAAACATGGAAAAAAAACACAATTGTGGGAAAAACAGAAAAAAATGTCCCAAAAACGGGGATATAACAAAAGTTTATAGCAGAAAAATAGTAACCACAATTGGAAAAATAATAATAATAGTAAGTGGGTAGTCCATCAGTCCACTACTATCGAAAAAACCTTATGGATGCAGGGGTAGTCCTGGGGTATAACCGCTGAGGCTTTGTTTGTACAGGCACGGGGCGACGCGCTCGGAGAGTGTCTCCTTCATGGCCCTTGAAGGAGACACTCTCCGAGCGCGTCGCCCCGTGCCTGTACAAACAAAGCCTCAGCGGTTATACCCCAGGACTACCCCTGCATCCATAAGGTTTTTTCGATAGTAGTGGACTGATGGACTACCCACTTACTATTATTATTATTTTTCCAATTGTGGTTACTATTTTTCTGCTATAAACTTTTGTTATATCCCCGTTTTTGGGACATTTTTTTCTGTTTTTCCCACAATTGTGTTTTTTTTCCATGTTTTTTTTTTTTTCCTTGTTGCTACCTTTGATGCAGGTCCTTTGATTTATTGTTTGCAGGAGGTTTATCTTTGGACATTGTCCCACATTATTCTCTTTTTTTTTGTTATTATATGTTTTTTCTTACAGTGGTTGGCCTTCTATCAGACTTATGTTGCATCATCTGCTATTTTTTTGAGCCCTCTGTTACCACTTCATCCTACTATATTTTTTTATTATTTCCATTTCTTTGTTTTTTTGCTCTGTTCGTGTTAATTTTTCCGACTTTTTTGCACTATTTTACTGTTTACTATTTTTATTTTTATTTTTCTACCTTTTTTCCTGTGCTGCTCATACACTTTGCCTACATAGCTCTGTGTAGCTTCCTATATATTTTTTTCTGTATTTCTCTTTTTTTGCTCTATTTTTACAGTATCACTATACATACTGTTACATTTCTCCGATCTATACCTACAGTGTTTGTCGTTACATTACTACATTTACAAATAAATATACTTTATTTTCTATTATCAGTGTGCATGTCTGCTTACTTGTTAGATTTTGTTACCACTTAATATTATCTCACATATATATTCTTATTCTTATTATAGCCACATTTACCACCCTAACTCCTCCCACAGTTTTTTTACTACATAGACAGTAATATACCGAAACATGCAGATTGTTCCCGATTGGTGTGCTATTACTTTGTGGAACGTTTCTCTGAATGGTTCAACGAAATATCATCGTTTTTGTGTCAAAATTGGTCGCATAGGAATGAATGGCGGAATGTTCAAAACTACAGTGGGAGCTGACAAAAGCTAGAGTGTGAGCTGAAAAATCACAACATGATTTCTAAACTGCCACCATTCATTTTTCACCCTCATTTTCAAGCCCACCTACACAAATCTTATATCAAAACGTTCAGCTATCCCTGCTGCCACTAAACATGTCCACGGCTAAGCCATAGTGCTGATAGTTTTCTCAATATGACCATTTGTTTGCAACTCACGCCGTCCATTGACATTCATTGAAACTCCACTCTAGCTACCTCAAATTTGAAGCGCAATATCTAAACTGCGACTGTGCCTTCATTTTTAATATTTCAGAGACATACCATGCACCAAAATGTAGGTCTGGACCTTGTGATTCTCACAGTATAAAGTTCTTCGCTGTAGGATTTATAGTTTTTAAAATACCACCATTTGAAGATGGCATCCGCACTCCAACCTTTCCACAGTTACTCCAGCCACTCCAACCACACAACAGTTACTCAAGCCACTCCACCCAGTTACTGCGCCCACTCCAGTTATAGACTACTGGTGGAGGCAAGAACACTTCACACAATTTCCACAGAAATCGTAGCTTTTCTAGTTTATACTGAGCTTCTAGGCGGGGCTACTTACTGAGTGAGTATTACTAATACGCAGGTCTTTTTTTTTTTTTCTAGATCAGCAGCCAGGATGATCAGGATAATATTGTGGTCAAGAATCACCACAGAGTGGGATGCCACAGTGGTTTTAGGATAGATGTGTATAGCATAAATTATAGTATAAGTTGTTTATAATAAGTTAAGATATTTTGTCTACAGAATTCATGCATAGAGAATGAATGTTATACAGCCCCGATCCAGGGTTAACAGCCAATCGCTGGTTTTAAGGGTCAGGAAGTTGTTTTTTTTCTGTTACTCATGTTTTTTTTGCCTTCCTCTGGATCATTTGGCTGGGTTTGGACTTTAAAAATGAAATAATAGTGTATACGTTTTATATAGCCTCGATCCAAGGTTAAAAAGCCGATTGCTGGTTTTCAGGATCAGGAAGGAATTTTTATCCTGTTTTATCACTGATCATTTGGCTTGGTCTTTAAAGTGTCAAATAAATCCATTATCATCTATGGCCAATTGGTGCCTCAAGTATATTATATTTGTACTTCTACCCCACCCCTATTACCTTCTCCCCCTGACAGTCCTTTTTGTTTACTCCCCCCTCCTACTGCACACAAGAGGGACATGTTTTACATTCTCAGGGAAATAGCTGACCTACCTACTCCACAAACCTTCACACCTGGTGACCTACATATACTCTCTTACAATGTCAAGGGTCTTAACACCCCAGAAAAGAGCTCCCACCTGATGAGAGAACTTCGACATCAGAAAACATCCGTGGCTTTCTTGCACGAAACTCCTCCCCGGCACGTCTGACTTCTAGGGATTACCCCATTGGATTCTTTAGCAATGACCAGCATACTAAAACCAAGGGACCTGCTATTTTGTATTCCAAACATGTATCGTTCTTGGAGACAGCCCAACAGGTTGACCCTGCAGGCCGATACATTTTAATCAAAGGTACCTGACCCATACCTACACTTTTGCTAAAATTTACCTCCTAATACGCAAAAACACTTTATGTTTGCCACTATCATGTCAAAACTCTGTACCTTCCAGGAGGGCCTTTTGGTCTTTGGAGGTGATTTTAATTTGGCCCTTGACCTGCTTCTTGACACCTCTACCAGGACCTCTTGAAACCCAATACGTGTCACACATCTGATTAAAAAACTATTACGGTGAGGTGCAGTTAGTTGATTGTTGGTGGGCTCACCCCCCTCGGATAAGGATTACAGCTTCTACTCAAGCCCGCATGAGAGGTACACTAGAATAGACTGCCTTTTCATTACCTACAACCACCTTACCCTACTCAAACAAGCAAGATATGGCCTGAACATTCCCCCTTCAGTTGATGCTCCAGTCACCGCTCACCCGCCCTACTCAGCAGTCCTGGAGACTTAATTAAGTGATCTTGACTGATTCTGTAAACACTGTCTCTACAAAAACCCCGTTGACTGACTATTTTTCAGACAATGATATCCCTGAGACCTATCCCCTCATGGTTTTGGGAGACGCATAATGTGTCGCCCGAGGACACTTTATTAAAAAGGCCAATTCCACCAAACTCAAAATGCTTTATGAACAAATAGCTACCCTTGAACTAGAAAATAAGCGATAGCTGAACCCTGATGATTTCCAGAGGCTTTTGAGTCTCAGTCTTAAGCTATCAAGATCTCGAAAGCGCCTAAGTGCCCGGGACCCGACTGTCTCCCCCTCCAATATTACAGGATATTCTAAGGATCCAGAAAAGGCATTTGCACTGGATTTTCCCCCTGGAAGTTCTAACACACATGAGCTTTGGCCCCTATACAGTGCTGTATTTACTGCAAAACATCCTAGGCGGATGCCTAGGGCGGCAAATTTTAGGGGGCGGCAGCGCCCCCAAGCACTGAAAAAAAAACGAAAAAAAAAATATAACCCAGCCCTTTAAAAAAAATAAATAAACACCGCTCTTGCAGGCAGAGACGGAGGTGAGAGGGGATCGGAAGAGCTCACCATCGCTCTGCCTGCCAGGCTGCACGGGGAGCCGTACAGGCAGCACATAGAAACCTCCGTGCTGCCTGTTCGACTTACCGTGCAGTGTGACACGGAAGTGCCGACAGTCACGTGACGGGCACGCAGACGTCTTACACGCGCCCGGTCACGTGACCTGTCGGCACAATCGCCGGGGAGGCGAACACGTAGCATGGAGGGACCATGCTGCCAGCCACTAGCCACCAGGGAAAGGTAAGTGCTGATGGGAGTCAGAGTATGTGTGATGGGTGACAGTGTGTGTGACTGATTGTGATGGGAGTCAGAGGGTGTGTGATGGGAGACAGTGTGTGTGACTGAGTGTGATGGGAGTCAGAGTGTGTGTGATGGGAGACAGTGTGTGTGACTGAGTGTGATGGGAGTCAGAGTGTGTGTGATGGGAGACAGTGTGTGTGATGGGAGTCAGTGTGTGTGACTGAGTGTGATGGGAGTAGGAGTGCGTGACTGAGTGTGATGGGAGAAGGAGTGTGTTTGTGATGGGAGTATGAGCTTGATGTGAGTCTGAATGTTATGTGTGATGTGGGGTCATAAAATGGAGGTGATGAGGCATGTCTTAGGTGTGTAACGTGGGTGTGCAGCTTTGGTAGGGGGGTGCCTGGATTTGGTCTGCCTAGGGCAGCACAAAATCAAGATACACCACTGCCCCTATAATATGGATTGTGTCTTGTCCCTGCACTCACGACCCTTGGCTAGAATTAGGATTAATGAGGCATTATCTGAGGTGTTTACCATTTCTAATGGTACCTGCCAGGGATGTCCCCTAACTCCAATGCTTTTTATCCTCTCCTTAGAGCCCTTCCTAGAAGCGATACGCCACAATCCTGACATTGAGTAGTCTCCTTATAGCTGGCACTCACCACAAAGTTATGGGCTTTGTGGACAACCTTCTTTTTCTACTCACTAACCCCAGGGTCTCCCTTCCTATTCTTATACATGAGTTTCAATAATATAGGGAATTGGCTAATCTTAAAAAATAACTACAAATGCAGAAAGAAAAGTCCTGTGCTCACTCCCATCACTGGGCAGCTGCAATGACTACAGTACACATCAGCCCCAATATATAGTAAAAACCAAAGAAAAACAAGTTACCTGAGCTCTCTCCTTTATCCCTATGTATTTTTAAAACAAATAGAGGTTTTTTAGTTACCTCCAATGGCCATGAGAGGATGAGCCCACCTGCCAACGTCAAGGCAGACCCCCCTAGGTGGGTCCTAACTCTAACCATTCACCTTGCTTCTTTGAGCCTCTGGCAAAAATCTCTAATGAGACAGAAAGGGGTATTTTTTATATACACCCATATACATTATTAACCCTTAATAGGGAACACATGGGATGGGCGGCTGCATTGTAACAAGGCTGAGTAATACAAAAAATGGATACAAATGCAGAAAGAAAAGTCCCGCGCACACTCCCATCACTGGGCGGCTGCAATGACTACAGTACACATCAGCCCCAATATATAGTAAAAACCAAAGAAAAACAAGTTACCTGCGCTCTCTCCTTTATCCCTATGTATTTTTAAAACAAATGGAGGTTTTTTAGTTACCTCCAATGGCCATGAGAGGATGAGCCCACCTGCATTGATGCCCATTGTCTAGCCAACATTGTCAGCAATTGGAGAGGTATGAGGGTTGAAATTTTAAATTGCATTTTTCTTTACATATTTTTATTCTATTTGAAATTTGGTTACATGGGCAAGTACTGTGGTTGCAATTTGGGTTCTCATAACCTTTATTTGCAAGTAACGTAATGTATAGGTTAAAACAAATGAATTCCCAGAATATCCACCCAAGTCCCAAAAAATGAAATAGGAAAAAGAAAATAGAAAGGGGGAAAGGAGCAGACGGGAAAAGCTGCTAGTTATATTAAAGGTGGTTCCCAGTCCATCCTTGTTAAAATCTTGAAAATATGGATAAATAATTGTGCACAATAAAGGAAAGTAACAATGAGTGGCAAAAAATGTAAATAAGAATTTAAAAATATAAAAATAAATGACAGAAAAGAGGGATTTTGAGAATTGTAATGAATAATAATACAAATACATGGTACACATAGAAATATGCAGAATTTCAAAGATTCACCTGCTCTATATTGTAATGAGCAGGCATTGACCAGGCACATGTTAGTCAGTGCTCGTCTAAACTTAAGTAATAGCACCACATGAAAATGAAAAGTCTTTGAAGTAGGTCTCAACATGGGTGAAGTGGCAAAACAGCTTGCACAAAGCTTGTACAAAGTGGGCAGAGTTATCATTATGTCTGCTTTGCTTCAAGCAGTGCCCATAAAAGTGCATTGACTGCCTAATGGCCAGTCCTTCCCATCTGTGGGCGCTATGGATCAGCAGCTCCGTCATCACACTGCTAATCCATGGTCCTTACTTAAAATATGACCCATATTAAACCCAAACCATTGTAGAGTTTAAAATAAATAAGGTTACGTGTAAAGAGTGGTTTTATTGCATTAAACACTGATTTTTTGTATCAAATTCACAACAATTCTCGGGGGTTTTATACACAAAAAAATCAATAGTGTCTTTAGCATCAGCCTCACATCTGAAGTTTTTTACATTGATTGATTTGAAAAAAAACATAAGCAACAGCAGTATGCTGATATCTTGTCAATGACATCACAAGATTCTATGATGCCATGTAGTTTTGATTCAAATCATCACAAGTTCTGAGAGCGGTTAAGTTACAGGCTGATATATTATCAGACGTGATACATATATTGCAAGATGCCTAAAAGCCAAAGCTACAGCGTTCACACATCCGAACCTGATATTGAACATCGTATGATGATGAAGAGGAGCAGGGAGAGCAATGAAGAAGGAAGGGGAAGAAAAGAGAAGAGGAAGAAGGAATGTGAAAGAAGAGATCAGGGCAGCTGGAAGACGGTATGTAAAAGAAGAAGAGAAGAGGAAGAACAAGAAGAAGAAAATGAGAAAAGATATAAAACTGAAGAGGAGAGTAGACCAGGTACAGGATTTAGGAAACCAAGAAGTTGGTGATCAGTGTAAATGTTCACTTGTTCAATGCCATAGATAGTCTAGATCTAAGATGGTAGGACTAAGACTTTAAGTAGCAGTTATATGTATTTGGTATATGATTTAGTAATATGATGTTTTTTATTCAATAAGGAGGAAGTAAACACCATGATGTCGCTGGAACATCTGGGAAACCGACACCACTTTCAGCAGCATGCTTCAACTTTCATTCTGAGCTTGGAAGGGGCAATTTTGGAAAAGTGAGTAAACTATAATTTAGTATGGTATACCGGTGCATTTTTTGTGGTGGAAACTGGGGTCTAGTTAGGGAATGACATTGAAGTATAGTTTGCATACCTCTTCACTGACACTATTTAGTGCATATATTCCTCTATGTCCATCTTTTTTTTGCATGTTCAGAATTTTCATTTCTATAAGCAGGGGCGGACTGACCATGAGGGCATTCAGGCACTGCCAGAAGAGGGCCCCGTCACTGACAAGGTTGTGCGATCGGGGTGGGGGTCACCAGGTCACATGACATAATCACGCAACATCACGTGACCTTGTGCAGCACTGTGTGAGCTAGTGTTCACATCAGACTTCATTTTCAAACGCTGTCACATGCGTGACAAGCAGACATGACACTTGTGACAGGGCTCAGTAATGCAGACAGATGTGAGTGCAGCTCACACAGACCTACGTGCATGACATGACATTGCGCGATGACTTCATTTGACCCTGCAACCCCTGCTATGATGGTGATGGAGCAGATCCTCAGTGCAAAGATGAGGTAAATCCTGAATGCTGACTGGGTAGTGGGGGTGTCAGATTAGGAATTGTGTGGGTCAGATTAGTAAGTGTGGGGGTCTGATTGGGAAGTCTGGGAGTCAGATTGGCATGTTAGGAGGCACATTGGGAAGTAGGGGGGATATTAGCAAATATAGGGTCAAACAGGGAAGAATGGGTCAGATTGAAAATATGGGGGTCATACCGGTAAGTAGAGGTCAAAATGGCAAATATGGGGATCATATTGGGAAGAAGGCATCAGACTGGAAAATTTGGGAGTCAGATTTGTAAGAAGGGGTCAGATTGGCACCTTTGGGGTGAGATTGGGTATTGAGCGGGTCACATTGGGTAGATGTGGGGCAGATTTGGAAGAAGGGGGCAGATTGTACTGTTTGGGGGTCAAATTACAAAAGGAGGGGGCAGATCTGAAAGTGTGGGGGTGTGATTGGAAAGATGGGGTGGGATTGTGAAGTGTGGGGGTGAGATTGGGAAGAAGGGGGCAGAATGGCACATTTGGGAGTCAGATTGGGAAGTGGGGGTCAGATTGGCAAATATGAAGGTCATATTGGGAAGAAGTGGTCAGATTGGGAAGAAGAGGGTCAATGGTAATGCCACATTGTGTAGTGTGTGGCTTATTTGGAAGAAGGGGGCATATTGGCAGATTTGGAGGGCAGATTTGGGTGGAGGGGGCTGATTTGGATGTTTGGGAGGATCGGTCAGATTGGCACATTTGGGGGGCAGATTGGTAAGTAGGGGTCATATTGGCAGGTCTGAAGTTTAGACAAAATTTGGGGGTCATACAGGGAAGAAGGGGCAGATTGGAAAGTTTGAATGCAGATTGGTAAGTAGGGGACATTTTGGCAAATCTGGGGGTCAGATTTGGAAGTGTAAGGGGATGCATTGGCAAGTCTGGAGAGGATACATTGACAAGTGTATACATTACTGATAATTTTGCGATTTAATGCCATGTTTATACATTACTGCTGATTTTGCGATGATATGCCAAGTTTATACAGTGTGCCATGTTTTACTAAGTGTATGCTCTACATATCATTTAGACTGAGGGTGTTTGTATGTGTGTGATACTACGTTGTGAAACCAGCAGCATTGTGTGAGAGTGCAGGACTGGAAGAGAGCTGGCTTACAAGAGAGAGAGAGAGAGAGAACAGGGCAAGGCAAGAGAGAGCTGGCTTGTATTAGAGTGGGAGAGAGTGAGAGGTTGGGAGTGAGATGGCTCGGAAGAGTGAGAGTGGAACAGAGTGCAAGACTGGGAGAGAGATGGTTTGGAGGAGTGAGAGTGGCATAGAGAGATGGCTTGGTTGAGTGAGAGTGGTAGAGAGTGCAGGGCCTTCCCCTCACATTCAACACTCTTTAGTCAGAGCTGCATAACTGTGTATGGGGTATGTGTGTTGGAGGGGGGGGGAAGGGGACAGCAATGTGTGTTTGTCATATGTGGCATGATAAGGAAATATGTATATACTTTCATTGGCATTATATAGAAATATTATGTATATATTTCTCATTGTCATGAAATAGAAAGATTTATGTATATTTTTATCATTGGTATGATATAGAAATATTATGTATAAATGTCTCATTATCATGATATAGAAAGATTATGTATCTATTTCTTACTGGCAAGATATAGAAAGACTATGGATATATTTCTCACTAACAAAATAAAGAAAGATAATGGATATAGTTATCATTGATATGATAGAGCGATATAGATTATCAATATACTTACTTTGTGGGTGCTAAAGTTGAATTTAAAATGTATGTTTTAAAATATGGTTCTATTTATCCACCTTTTCAGTGTGAAATAGAAATGTGAATAAATAGAACCATTTTTTTTTGGGGGGGGGGGGGGCTTGCCATGGGAAATACATGGGGCGGTACAAGGGGGCCCCATGCCCATCTATTGCCCTGGGGCCCCATGAGAGGTCAGTCTACCCCTCTGGATACATTTATGATAGCACTCCAGAACAATAAAACTCACAATATAGGGTATTTAATAAGTCTTTGTATCTATTTGGCAAATAAAATGCTTTAATATTCTTCTTTTTTTTGTTTTGTTTAATCTTTATTGGTTATTTTTATAAAAAGAACAAATTCATACTTCACAATATTACAATCACATACACAAGACTTCTATAATACAAATTATATTTCATATGTTTCACCAAAGCTGAGAGATAAGCGAGGATCTTTTTATAAGTCCAATTATTAGGAGTTGTATTTGGAGTGCCAAGGGAGAGGGAAGAAAAATTAAGAGAAGATAAAAAATAAAATACAGGATTAAGTGGAGGAGAAGAGTGAAAAGAGGCGTAGGCGGATTTATGGCTCCCATTGTTCCCACCCCCCATCCTTGCTTAAAAATTCAATGTTCCTTTTATATACAAAGCAAGTGAAGACATACTGTTCTTTCATACTCAACAGTCCACATTCACAACTCCTCATACATACTTCTGAACTAAGGGGAGTAGAGGGGAGTCAGGCCGCGGGATCCCACAGGAGTGGTCAAGATGAGATTTCCATATATAACAACTCACTGAGTCTATGGTATAGAACAAGTTTTTATCTCTGTATTTGATATTACATTCCCGGCAGACCATATTTTTTTCATATATGACAGCTGTATCCTCGTTTTGAATAAAAAATTGTCTCTCAGCTTTGGCCTGGAACTCTATTTGGGTTTTAATTTCTGGCCATGATGGGAGGTCTACCCTTTTCCAAAATCTCGCAATACATAATGTAAAAGTCAGTAGAATGTATATACATAAAGAGTGGATAAACCTATCTGAAGTGGAGAGTTCAAAATGAAAAAGAAATGTTTGAGACTTTAATTCAAATGTATATCCACAAATGATGGAGAGGAGAGATGATATTTTTCTCTTGTATTGATCTAATTTTCTGTATTTCCACCACATGTGGTAATGATTGCCTGGTTCAGTCAAACATCTCCAACACAAATTGTTTGAAGCCTCTAGGAATTTAGCTAATCTCATTGGGACTAGATACCATCGGTGTAAGAGTTTGAAGAATTGTTCATGAAGGTTGATACAGTGCACCGCCCCTCTAGTATTCGTCCAGGTTTTAAACCATACCTGTGTTGGGAAGGTCAAATTAATTTCATCCTCCCAGAGCAGGAAGGCCTTAGGTACTAAATTAGTTCACTAGATTCGAAGTATCTAAGAATTCTAGAGATAATTTTATTTGTAGCCCTAGACGTAATTATTTTTCCCCATGCATCTGGTTCTACTAAGGTGTTTGAAAGCAAGAAGGACTTAACTCTAAGATAATTAAAGAGTTCCCTAGATGGAAGACCAAATTTGCTACAAATAGCTGGAAAGGGGGAAATAGTTCCACCAATGTACAAATCTTCAATATATATTATTCCCTTAATAATCCATACCTTCAGGTCTAAGTTATTCACACATATAGAAACAATATCCAGTGCAGCTTTCTTAGATATTTCTTTGTTAATTTTCAAGGTTTTTTTAATACGAAAAATTTAGGTCATAAGGTCTTAAATTAATGATGATTTTAAAATCGATTTTTTTGTAGTATTTGGGTATTAACCAGCACAAGAGTGCGGGATCTGTGTTACTACAATTTACCCTTTCTAAATGGCATAAATAGTAATAAATTGGCCATACAGCCACTGAATATATTCCAGTTATTCCCAGTTCATAGCCACATTTTTAGCCACTTCAACAAAAATAATTGTCGCTCTTTGGCAGGGTGGATTTGATTTAAATCATGATTTACCTAACTATTCAGTGAGAATTGGTTGTAAAGAATCATTCATGTTGGTAGTTGTATTCTTTAATATTTTCAACCAGATGAAGATTTCATATTTAGAATAACCTGTCAGATTAGTAAAACAGCTACATCAGGACTGATTTAAGTTTAATAGGTTAATCACACATATTTGGAGCACTACTAAATAGACATGTGCATTCGTTTTCGGACTAATGCATTTTCGTCCGAAAATGGCATTTTCGTCCATTCGTCCGAAAAACGAATAACGAAAATGCTAAACTAACGAAAGCCGAATTAACCAATGATTAATAAACGAAAATCATTTGTCCATTCGTCGATTCATGCTATTGACATTCTATAAACCGAAATAGAGTCGGTTTATAGAATACCATTAGCATTACATACATTCCATAAACCGACATAATGAACGACTTTCGGTTTATGGAATGCATGTAATGCTATTGCTATTCTATAAACCGAAATAGAGTCCCGATTCATATGAATAGGTCAATTGACCTATTTGTATGAATGGGGACTCTATTTCGGTTTATAGAAAACCAATAGTATTACATGTATTCCATAAGCCAAAAATCTATAAACCGAACGACATTCGGGTTATAGACTTTCGGTTTATAGAATACATGTAATGCTATTGCTATTCTATAAACCGAAAGTCTTAAGAATTTCTTATGAATGGGGACTCTAGTTCGGTTTATAGAAAGCCAATAGCATTAGATGTATTCCATAACCCGAAATTCTATAGACCAAACAACGTGATAAATGCTCTGTATCTTTGAGTTCATCTTTATGTCTATAACTATTTCATTCAGTAATAGACTAATAAAAGGGTTGGGCAGGTTGTGGGTAGGGGTACTTAGCACTTGGGTCCTCTGGTGAACATGACTGATGATATTGATGGATGACAGTTTCAACCAGGCACATGTTCAAAAGTATGCCCAGGCCAGGGCAGTCTTTAATATTGATTGGAACCCTGGACCCTGCCACCACATGTATAATTGCAAAATGTATACCTTCGACTTATGCAACACTGCAATACAAGCCCTCAGTGTCTGTATTACATAAGTATACAATGATATTAGAGAGCACTTACATATGGTAAGCAGCAATTGACATTAAAATCCAGCTATTACAGTAATGATATGTGGCACTGATATTATAATTATGAAATGCATATTTAATTTTTGTTGAGATATGTTAAAGAAAATTAAACAAATGACAGAATGTTTCTTAATAAAGATGTATTAATTTAACAAATCATTTTTCTGAAGTACACATAGAAACATAGAATGTGTCAGCAGATAAGAACCATTTGGTCCATCTAGTCTGCCCAATTTTTTGGAATACTTTTATTAGTCCCCCGTTCCCGGTCTTATAACTAGGATAGCCTTGTGTCTATCCCATGCATGCTTAAACTCCTTCACTGTGTTTACCTCTACCACTTCTGTTGGAAGGCTATTCCATACATCCACTACCCTCTCAGTAGAGTAATACTTCCTGATATTACTTTTAAATCGTTGCCCCTCTAATTTAAGACTACGTCCTCTAGTTGAATAAAGAATGGTTACTCTCTCAAACTGTAAGACACAATAGAACTCAACCATTGCACTGCATGGTATTGTATCATTTGATAACATGTCAACATAGAATATATAGAGTGGTTACTCTCTCAAACTGTAACTTTTTTTTAGCACCACAGGTCCCTCCCACTATCTATCATCACACTCTGTCCAGCACTACTTACACCTCCCACCTCATTACCTTGCCCTTGGACTAGGTACTAATCCCTGGTGGTCTGGTGGGCTGCAGGGTTCTGTGCTTGCCGCAAACAGCACAAATGCCTTATCATGGGGTCACATGCTGCACAGGACATTAATGAATCAGAACATTGTGCTCGGACAATTTATCATTCACAGTTTTATAAAGCAGTGAAAAATAGCTTTAAACATATAAAAAGAAAACACATTTCTGGGTTTAGTCATGTTGTTAATATAAAATAGCAACAAGTGTTCTAATACATGTTAAAACATAACCTTTATTAGTTATTAACAATCTTAACTCCTTCACGACAATTCCCATACATGTATTGCCTCGCAATGCAATACATTGCCTTTAACATGGCACAGTCACTGCATTTAGAACCATCATTGTTTTCCTGTAAGGTTCATAATTGAGGCTATACAGGAAAGCAAAAAAAAAAATAATCTACCAAAGTGGCCAACTCTGGAGTTAGGCTGCCCAAATGGTAACCTCAGTCCTCCACATACACTTCTAAGGGGATTACTTCAGTTTATTTTGGAGCTATTTTGAGAGGACCTCGGGTATATCAGAAACAGCCAAATTCCTCCCAAAATGGCCCAAAGCATAAATGAAATAAAATAAGTAAAATAATGTATTATATATAGATAACAATAAAGTAAATGAATATAACATAATCTAAAATATACTGTTTTTAAATTTAGACATGCTGGTTCAAATATGTATCAGTAATAACTCATCATGTAAGAAGACACCCAACAATGTTGGTATTTATACCCCATTTCCCCTCCCTTTGTATAATCTCTCTTTCATGGGGAAATCGCAATATTGAGCAGCCAAATAGTTTATTTCTCTGCAATTCAGCTTTATGCCCCAATCTGGCCTGAATTTGGGCCATCTCACGGCATACTGAGTTGACTCTACTGTCTACTAAACATAACTATGTGTTCTATATCTCACTTTGGCCTCTTCTATTCCTTTTTGCCTATTTCAGGTGATGCTCACCTCCACCAGGAACTCCAGGAAAATTGTTGCAGTGAAGATCATCAGAAGGAGAATCAATCACGATAATTCCAGCAGCTTAATGAAAGAGAGGAGAATCCTAGCTGTGGCTAATGGGAGCCTCTTTCTTTGTCACATGCATGCTGCTTTTCAATCTGAGGTATGCAGTGGTTTATTCATAATATTCATAGCTAGGACACTAGTGATGAAAATGGTGGCATTACAGAAGAACATCTTGTTATTCAGGTTTATAGAATTATATTTGGCGGCTCATCTTACTTTTTATACAGTGTGAAGCCTTTTGAAAGGCCTGGTTAGTTTTTTTTTCTTTCGTAAATTTTTTTATTACAGTTTTACAATTCAACATTTATAACATATATATACATTTAAAAATATATCACACAACATAACATATACCAACATAACATAATACAAACCAAACCTAGCCAGAGTTTCTTTTCCCTCAATTTCCTCCAGATGAAGGAGGAATAAGTTAATAAGGTGAGAGGGTATGACTTTAGAGAGGCCTCTCCAATATATTCATCCCTCTTCTATATCTGTCCTAACATTTGGGGTTGTCATCTTTCCCTAGTTAGTAATCTATTTATTCATTTATATATTTCTCCTATACAGCCCATCCAGAATTGGCTATTCTCCATATTAAGCTGATAGGAAATCTTTTGATTTCAATCTCTTTCATGTGGAAGTTTCTATCTTCTTCCATGATCTCGCAATTAGGGCTTTAGCTGCTATTAAAATATGTGTAATAATATAAGTGTCATTTATACTGGTTTAAGGCAATCCTAGGTGCAAGAGTGCAGTTGTCGGTCCTTGTGGGTACTAAATACCACCTAACTATCAACTTATATTGGAGTTCCATAATGTTTAAACAATAAATGTTCTTTTTTATCTATGGGATGATGTTAAGCCAGTCGGCAGTCAGAATTGCCGATCCAGTATCTATTTCCCATTTATTTATTAGGTTAGCTATCTGCCTAACCATTGTCAGAACTTCTTGTTCAAAAATATCGCCCTGTATCAAATCTTTAAGGTTATTTACAGGATTCAATAATTCTTTCAAACCTCTTAATTCTTAATTAGATATTTAAATATATCCCCTGGGACTAATGTCTGAAATTATTTTATTTTCTTATCTAATAATTAATATATCTGAGAAACTATTTTCTATATTGTGATCCAAGAATCTAATATCGCAGCCTCTCCATATCTTTTTTACACCACATTAGTCCATATTCTGATTTAAGGTTCTACCAAAATCTGAGAATTGTTGCAGTGATATAGTTCTTTTTCCCAGGCCTATTAATAGAGGTCTTGAATTTTTGGGGTCTGTCCACAGTAGCATATATAAATCAGGTTCCCCTATTTATCTCCATGATTCCTCCCCCTCTTTATTAAACCATTTGGAGAGATGTTTAAAAAGGGCCGCATTGTGATAATTTTTTATATAACCTCATAAAAAATACTGTAGAAACCATCCTGGCCTGGTGCTTTATTATTCTTAACTTTATCAATTGCAATCTTTACTTCTATTTCTGAGATGGGTTTATTTAGATCTTGTATCTGGTCATCTACTGGCGCAGGTAATTTGCATTTTTCCAAATTCTCTTGAATTTGGTTTTCTTTCTTTCTTTTTTATTTTTTAATATCTGGATCTGGGATGAATATACATCTAGAGGGTTTTCTTTTTTCTATTAACCTTGAGAAAGATATATATCCGACAGGGATGCCCCTTCTATCTTTCTGGCCCGTGTGGCCATTTTAATTAGATGTCCTCTAAAGACACACTTAAATGTGCACCAGATCTTTTCATGTGGTATCTCAGGAGTCATGTTCTCTTTAAAGAAATATTCTGTCAATTCTTTGATGTATAGTCTATTTACTTCAGTTTCTAATCATCTATTGTTCAGTCTCCATAATGTATAGGGTTCACTATATTGTCCCTCCCCTATTTGCCAGACTAGAGCATTATGATCTGCCCATGGTATCTCTCGAATGTCCACTTTATCAATTATTTTTAATAGTTTTGGGTCTGATAGACACAGATCTATTCAGGAGAACGAGTTATGGACTCTTGACCAGTGCGAAAAATCATATGTATCTGGGTGAAAAGTCAGCCATACATCATGGACGCCATTTTTCTTTATGAACATACTAAAATTTTGGGCTTGTCTCATCACCCCCTGTAATAAAGTGGCATGCCTTGGTAGTTTTTGGTCTAAACTTGGCTCTATGACCATATTGAAATCCTCTGCCCAAATTATTGAGCACTTTTTCACCTTTTCCATTCTCTCTATTACTTGCTTTAATGTTTTCATTTGTGCATTGTTTGGGGCATATATATTAACCAAAGTAAATAATTGTTGTTATATTTAAGTATCCCTATGTTATATCTTGCTTCTGGGTCACCAGATATATGGTTTTAAATTGTAAGGCACTGGTTATCAGGATTGATACTTCCTTCTTCTTTTCATTCTCCAGGGAGGCTTAAGACACAATTCTGTATCCCCTAAATTTCATTTTTTTTCAATATTTGCTATTTTCCAGTGGGTCTGAGACATACATAATTTTTTTCTTTTTTGAGTAGATCAGTGAGAATTGCTCTTTAATAAGGGGAATTCAAACCCTGAATGTTTAAAGACAAAAATATAATCATTATCTAACTTGTTTCCCATCTCCACCCTTTCCCACCCCCCCCTCGATTGTATCATATCCCAGGAATACAAAAAAAAAATGTAATGTCATAAGATCAATTACAAAAACACACAACTAAGATTATCAACTGTCCCCCCCCCCACCCGTCTGAGGCCTTGGCAAATATGCCTCCGCCCTCCAGTGAGTAGAACTTATTGTACATACAGTGAAAAGGAAAGTTATAAAACCTTCCAGCAAGAGGGCATGTTGCGAGATACTTATTAAGCCTTCTAATACGGTTTAAAAATATTAAGCATTTTTCTAACTTCTATGGGCCCTAGAAAGGGCTATAGTGGAGGGTAAATTAGTAGGACCAGGGAAGAAAGCTCTATTAAGCTATTAAATCATTGTGAGAGGGGGAGAGGAAGAAGAAAAAAAGTGAAACTAAGTTACTCAATATAAGAATAATCAAAGCAAGAATACAAAATAACATTAAATAAAAAAACATAATATTTTATCATGATATCAATATATACACTTTAATTTACATCAAGTTTTAGTTTCAGATCAACAACTCAAAGTTAGATGTCAAATTAAATATCAAGTGCAATACTCCTTTAACTATTACAAGATTCCAATGTGCTGTTCTTCAGCATATGATATTTTTGCACTCCCCGTTGCCACTAAATCACAATAATACATGGAGTATAAATACTTGAACTTTTGGCAGCATTTAATCTACCCCAATATGTGATTCATGATCACAATAGCCTCCTCTGGCTACAATATGTCTGTCTACAATCTGGTACTAAAGCCATACTCTCTTGCTTACCATATAAACACCTCATCCATACCTCCCTTCCACTAATATGGCCTCTTCCCACACCATTAACTCTATTACCTATATACTGTTAACTTGGGGGCTGTGTATCATGATTCATGCTGCTGTTTCTGTCATGTAAAATTTCCCAATTTGACATTACAGTTCCATGCATTCTTCGTGTTAGAGCACCTGGCAGGAAGAAACCTTCTATTTCATTTGCAACCCACCGGCTACCTGGAGATGAGTCGAGTTGTGTAAGTAATGGGGGGAAAGGGGAGCATCTTTTTTGTGTTGTGTTTAACCTGTTTGCAATGGTAGGATGCACTATGCTGTCCACAAAATGAGTGTGCCTTTCTGACCGTAAGACATACTTTAAAAAGATTTCTCCCATTAGAGATTGGTTGGAGAGTAATCCAATAGTAATCTCAGTTTGGGACCAAACCACAGTGTCATTTTTCATTTGAGCTGTTCTTTTGTAATGTAAGATCCATTGTAAATATATGTGTATGAAGTGTGTATATATAATCCAGCATGAGCCTTATTGGCTCACAGATGAATATAGTAACTATTGAACTGAAGCCATTTCGTCCATTGCTGCATTCGTTTAGTTATTTCAATTCGTATGAATAGAAATTACATCTATGTTCAATACATAATATAAATATGGGGAATTCAGATGATAGAGCCAAATTCCCACCGAATTTCATCTGAAAACTAACGGTAATGTCACCTAAGCTCAATAGTATAAGGTTAGGGAATTTGGATGAAAGAGAAAAATTTCATCCACACCTTATACTATTGAACTAAGGCACAATTTTCATGAATTTTTGGATGACGTTCGGTCGTAAATCGATTCTTTCATCCAAATTCTTATGCTATTGAACTTTGGTGAATTTTTCAATTGTATGAAATAGCAGCATTGTGAAAAATATACATAACAAAATAAGTTACCACTAGGTTTGGCAAAACATTACGACAAAATTGTTGTATGAAACAAATTAAATACACCAGGTTTTCTGCTTTTTAAACATGTGTGCTTTTGAATTTTGGAATGGATACTGCAATACTACCCCAAAATGTGAGATAAGCAAACAAAATCAGTCTTTAAAAATTTGGAAACTTGGTTATGGTTTTTGCCCTCTAACACTCCAACAGCATGCCACACCAATGTATGTGTGATATTTCTGTAATAGTTCCTGTATATGTTTTAGAGTTTTTTCTATAGCAGCACCTGACCTGAGAAAGAAATCCTATGGCAGTGTTTGTGAAAAAAATACAGCAAAAAAAAAAACTTCCTCTACCTAACTTTGGCAAAATGTTGTGGTAAAACTGCTATATGAATAGCTACCTCAAATGAAATCACCCAGGTTGTCTGCTTTACCAAGAATATATGCTTTGGTGGGGGCATTTTGGAATAAGTCACTGCAATACTACCCAAAATGTTACAAATAAATCTGTGAAAATTCCAAGTTTGGAAACAACAGAATGCTATTTAGAATTTGTGCCCTCTAACTCCCCAAAAGCATGGGGGCATTGGCATTTGTGAAAACATTTTGAAAAAATAAACTACCCATTACTTTGGCAAAAATGTTCTGGCAAAATGGCTGCATGAAACATCTGAAAGTATTCCATATCAAATGCCATGTGCATTTAAAAAAGTTTATAGAATATTTGACACTAAAAACACAGCATAGCCTTGAAAATAGAAAACAAAACCTGCATCTTGGAAACATACGTTTAGATCTTCAGATATTTGCCATGTAAGTGCCAAAACATAATGAAAACATTAAACGCGTTTAGTCTTTATCTTGTCTCACCGTTCCTGCTCTATGTTTTTTATCAACTGTCGTGAAGGACCAATACAATATTGATACATGTTTTCACCTTATGAAGATCAAGCCTCTTTCTTTCGGGATGTTAAGCTGGCACTCCCTTCGTTTTTTCCTACCTGTGGTTATATGAAGTCAACCTATAGCTGGCATGACATCACCAGCATTGTTATACCACAAGAGCTGTTAGGACAGTATATAAAATTATGTTTTTTGGCCAGTTCTGGGCATATTACGTCAATACTATGGTGACTGGTGCAAGCTGCAGTTACAGTATGTACAGGAACATCTTCACTGGATTATCATGGAGCAAATACATTGTGGTGTACTGAGGTAGTCCTGAATATGCATCAATTTGGCCGAATTGGGGGGGGGATGGGGTGAATTCCGCTGAACTTCAGCTATTCTATGTGACCAATTATGGATCAAATTTGTCAATTTCATCCCCCACCCCCCTTGCCAAATTCGGAGTGAACATTTGTGCCTTTGTGGTATAGTGAAAACTTCAGAGTACTTGGCTGGATAATTCATAGGATTCCTTCTATTTCAGATCAAAGAAGCCCTTGTTTTGTGAAGAAATGATCGTTGGTTTAGCTACACATGGATTCCCTCATTATTTTCCCTGGTGCTGTTTTGAAGCTTAGTTGCATATTTTTTCAGATTAATGACATACTAGAAGAAAAACTTTTGGAGATCAATTGTCTTATTTATGGCAGAATATTATTAGAAAATTTGTGAGTGCATAAGATACACATATATATATAGTCATCATTGATGTGTTGTTTTTAAACTTTTCCCACATGTGATTCTGCGCTTCTCCAACTGTATACCGATTTTCTACCTAAGTACATTGAGGAGCAATAGGAGCAGGCACGTTCATTAGTGTGGGTATTATTACATTTGAAAATTGGAGTGCCATATTTTGACACTTTTTTGCTTGCTTCTTGCTTTTCATGTGCACAATTTCTTTACACAGACACTATAGCATATGTGTGAGCTGATTTGGAGTACGACGGGCGGTTATAATTGACTATTTTGCTAGTTTATGGCAGACAGTAGAGCACTGAATCATGTGTAAACATCCTGTTATTTGAGGGGTATTATTCGTGTTCGTCCAGTGCACGTGTATTGTTCTGCGTGGAATCATCTATAAGAATATTCATTTTGTCTTTATGCCTGCGGCCTGCAGCTCTGCTTCTGGCTTATTTTGCTTTATTTATTAATATTCGCAGAGTACTGTTGCATTAAAAATGTTTTCTTTTCCACTGAATGCTATTTATTATACACTTTAGTTTGATTTTTCTGCTTTTTTTTTTAACATTTTCTAGCTAATATGCATTCATAAATCTCTGCTGCTATGTTACCTCTTTTCTCGATTAGGTTTTATGCTGCAGAGATGGTTTGCGGCCTCCAGTTCCTGCACGCCCACGGGATCGTTCATCGGTCAGTAAAGTAGTGTTTTCTATAGGTCTCCTCTAGTTCTTTGTTAAGATCTATGCATGTTGCATGGTAGTGTCCCTACTCCTCACAACCTTCTTACATTGACATAATGTACTCTCAACCTACTCATCCAGAGATCTGAAACCGGAGAATATTGTCCTGGACAGCGAGGGACATGTGCGCATCATCGATTTCGGACTTGCTGAGGAAGGGATGTTCGACGGTGGAACAACAAGCGACATGGCAGGAACATTTAGATACATGGCTCCTGAGGTGAGAACTAAGTATAACATTTACAGCCGTAAACAATAATTAACTCTGGCATATTACAGCTAAGCTGTGTCTATACACTGATTGATAACACTATCTAGTGAGGGATTCCCAAACCATGTTACAGATGTACTTGTAGAAGGTGTAACTTGCAGTTCTTGATGATTACATATAATGCAGCCTCCTTCATCTGCAACTTCTCAACCTTATTATAGCCCTCTGCTGCCTTCTTTGTCACTCTCTCTTTGGTCTAGTGTCCTCCACCCATCCTGACATGGGTCTAGCTCACTCTTCTCCTGCTTTCGTTCTCATAGAAATATATTTATGAACAACAACAATTAACAGAGAATTGAAGATTGAAGATACCACATGATTTAGAGTTCTAATTTACAGTGTTTTATGATTATGCAATAATTATATTAATTCTTATATATTCTCTTTACCAGATCTTGCTAAAAAAACCTTATTCGACACCGGTTGATTGGTGGTCCTTTGGCATTATCCTGCACCAGTTGTCAACGGGCAGATATCCCTTTTTTAATGGATACCGGGTGCAGGAAGTCTTTAAATCAATAATTAAGGACAGGCCCAAATTCCCCAAGTGCATTGGTGGTGATGTCAAACACATCTTAAAAAAAGTGAGTATGAAAAGTATATAGTTAGAAGACCATTTAAACTGTATACCATCTATATTGTAAAAAGAGAAATCAGTAAGTTTTGGGCACCTTCTCAACTAAAATGTTGACACTCAAGTCAAGGGGTCGGTGTGGGCTCGCATTTGAAGCGCTCAGCTACACTCACCTTCTTAACATATACAAAGAAGGAAGGGTATAAGCAAAGAGGGAGATGGTGATGGCTGGTTGGTGCAGGCGTCAGCAGCAGACCCGATTGCCTATTGACCTCTCCTTTGCCTGCCTCATACCTTTGTGACCTCGGATTGCCTTATTACTACGTTTTGTATGTTGCCTCATCTTGTGACCCTGGATTGTCTTGTGGACTACTCTGTATCTGCAGTGTGCCCCTGCGTACTCAGTTCTGTTCCTGACCATTCAGCGTGCACTACTGTTGATCTCCTGTGAGTACTACAGTCTGTTATCCTGTGTACTTGCCTGCATTATGAACACCTATCCATTGGACCCCCATATTGGGGTATTACAGGATGCTTTTTGTTTTGCTTCTCTTCTCCTATTTTAGGTGCCCGACCATTTGTGCTCTGTCCTCAGTTTCCTTCAAGCTTGCTGTCTATGCAATCCTGTTACAGTTAATTCCTGTGTGTCTTTTAGTGTCTGTCCTTTGGATTCTGTTATTATTTTAGGCATGTTTTAGAGTTAGGGACTTGCCAGTTGGTGGTGGTACCTCGATGTGGTTGGAAAGCTTATCATCATCATTTGGTCAAGTAGAGTTGTAGGCTTGTCCCTGTATCCATGTTTGGTTGTATGTTCTTTTGTGTTCCTTCTATTTAGCCCTGGCCTCTCGTAGTTATATATGTCTGTGTGTGCTTTTAAGTTTTGTTATCATGTCCTTTGCCTGTGCCCTCTCTGTTGCTACGTTATTATTTTTAGCCCCATTGACCTGAATTGTTTATCCTTAATTTGGTATTTACTCTTCCCTGCTCATGTTTGCTTGCGTCCTGCTTCAGTCTCTCCTTGACCCTGTCTTAGTTTGGTTTCCGCTATCACTCACTGCTCTTCTCGCTTGTCCTGTCAGAGTTATTTTGTGCCTGCTTCAGTATGTCTGCCGGGTTTCTTTAGCTCCTAGTCTTAGCTTTACTGGATACAGAAGTTGATTCCACTGGGCCTTTGGTATGTGAAGGAACCTCTTGCTTGTCTATGGAAACAGATTAGAACCCTTAACTATGTGGATTGGGCTGCTTCAGTGCTGACATCAGCAGATCGCAGGTCCTGATATGTACAGCCAGAGGTGAGGGCTGTGTAGTGGCTATCTTGGACTAATTACCTAGATTGAGTTGACTGAGTTCTGGATGACAAGCTGACATGTCGCAAGTCTCTTCTGTTGTATTAAGATCCCCATCCTTCTTGATATGCTCTCTACTATAGGTAAACACCTTAGGGTGTAATGCACAGGCTTTATTTTCATAGCAGTTTGTATGCAACATATCGATATATTTGCAGGCACTATAATGCACCATTATACAGGAGTAATTTTCACATGGGTTTAATGCATTTGTTTACGCTGTATACATGTTTCTGTAGTATATTGTTTACGCTGTATACATGTTTCTGTAGTATATTGTTTACGCTGTATACATGATTCTGTAGTATATTGTTTACGCTGTATACATGATTCTGCAGTATATTGTTTACGTTGTATACATGTTTCTGCAGTATTCTCCAAATTCCAGTTTATTGATCCATCTCTTTTCCCACTACCTTTATTTTATTACACTCATTTAAACCATCTCCTCCCGCACTTTATTAATTTCTCTTTCTTTCTTTTCTCTTCGCCTCACCCTTTCTATTTCTTCTTCTCTTCTTTTCTTTTTTTTAAACTTTCTTATCACAACCTTTCCACATGGACGAGCTTTATGCCTGCAATTACAACTTTGCTGACGTTATTGCTGATAGTTGAACCATACTCTGTTACCCATATTACACTGATTGGTGTAAAGTTTTTATTTCTTTATGTATTTATCATTGAAAAAATATTAATAAACAAAGTTTAAACAGAAAAAAATGGCACAGGGCATCAATACCTTTCATCACTGGATTGGTTTAACTAATTGCAGATCCACACCTATTAGACAGGCATAAAACTTCATAGCCATTCCATATGTCATTAGGGTTCCTGTTTAAAACAGTTTTTAGTGTATTTAAATAGAAGAAATAATGTGGTTGTTCTTTTCAGCTTCTTAGGAAAGATCCAGACCACCGCCTTGGGGTGCAAGGGAACATCAGAGAGCACCCATTCTTTCAAGACATCAACTGGGTGGAATTGGAAGATGGAAAACTGGAACCTCCTTTTAAACCCAGTGTAGTAAGTACATGCTACTATATATGCTGCAAGATATTAAATAGCATTGTTTCTTTATTAGAATAATTAGTATCAGTGCTGAATTCATATATTCAAAAGCCCAATGGTATCATCCTCCTTTAGGGCTAGTACCTCATTATCCCAGGTTGCATCTCCAGGTACTTTGATCTATGCACATGTATTTTGCTGGTTCATGGAGCTGATAATCTACATCCCATCCCAAATCTCTCATGATCCTCTCTTTTTGGGAGCATTGTGGAGGATAATGGCCCTGAGTCCTCCAATGACAAATAATTATTGTAACGGGACGGCTACCCAAGGCGGTAGCACCTTCATCTGTTGTAGGAAATCATCTCCTTGGCCCTGATTAAAGTTCAGCATCCACCCAGCAAGTCTTTCTGGAACCTTGCTCTTTGTACCCAAATAGCAGACTGGACCACTAGCAGTTAGGTACAATAAGAATGAACAATACCGTACTTGCTCGATTATAAGACGAGGTTTTTTTCAGAGCAAATGCTCTGAAAAATCCCCCTCGTCTTATAATCGAGGTCTCTTATAATCTGACCTCTAATTGAGGTCAGATCATAAGACATGGATCCAGGTCCCCAGCAGAGCTGCAGGGGACCTGGATCCCCCTCTATAGCAGCAGGGGATGTCTGCGCAACGAGCGCAGACTCCCCTGCTTCCGCCCGGCACGACCGCCGGGGCTTCTGTGAAGAAGCCGGGTACTTCCGCTTTCGTCACAGAAGTCCCGGCGAGCGTGCCGGGCGGCAGCAGGGGAGGTCTGCGCTCATCGCGCAGACTTCCTCTGCTGCCCCACTAGCCACCAGGGTAAATCAGGCAGCTGGGGGTTGTCTGCACGATACGTGCAGACATCCTCCATGCTGCCCGACACGTCAGACTATTATGACGGACAGCTGTCCGTCATAATAGACTGCCGTGTCGGGCAGCATGGAGGATGTCTGCAAGTATCGTGTAGACATCCCCCGGCTGCCCCCACTAGCCACCAGGGATTGAAGTACAGGTAAGCTGGGGGGGACAGAGAGACAAGGGGAGGGATGGAGGGGGGCAACAGAGAGACAGGGGGAGGGAGGGAGGGAGGGGAGCAACAGAGAGACAGAGGGAGGGAGGGGGCAACAGAGAGACAGGGGGAGGGAGGGAGGGAGGGGGGCAACAGAGAGACAGGGGAAAGGAGGGAGGGGGCAGAGAGGAAGGGGAGAGAGACAGAGGAAGTGGGGCAGAGAGAAACATGTGGGGGGAAGAGACAGGTGAGGGGTGATTGGGGAGTGAGACAAAGCTGGGGGCAAGGGAAAGAGAGAGGCAGCATTGGCACATAAAAAGAAATAAACACAAGAAATGCATTTTTTTTATATAATATTTTATTAAAAAAGCAATTTACATGTGAATATATACAAGTTTAACTTTTTTCCTATAGGGTAGTCTTATATTCAGGCTTTTAGTATTTTTCCTAAAGGAATATCCAAAGTTTGGGGGGTCGTCTTATAATCAGGGTCGTCTTATAATCGAGCAAATACGGTATTTATTTGTCAAACAGCAAAGACTTATATACACACAGATATGACATCAACTAGGGGAGAGGCACAGGGAACTAATTATAACATGTAAGCATATAACAATAACATAAAACAGGTAATTTAATACAGGACAACGTTACATAAAATAAACATGTCATCTTTAGATCCAGACCTCCAGACTACAAGGGACAATAGATGGTTCAGAGGATAGTAAACATTTAGTGATTGGATATACACATTTCAACACTAACATTTAATGACATGTCTTAACCTGGGGGAAATACAATGAATAGAGCAAAGGCTTGGTTCCAAGGTCCACATCCTGGCTGACATCCTGAGTAAGCTTGTGTTGAAGACCACCTGTATTGAAGCAGTGTGTCACTGATGGCCCCAAAGTCTGTACCCCCAAATATAGCATATCCAAAGAAAGGGTCCGTAGTCCACAGGGAGGTGTTTGGACATCAGGACCCTCCAAGAACCCCAGTCACGCAGACTGTCATGATTCACTTTGTGACAATTATAATGTATTATTGTATATCCAGTGCATTTCTTGGATAAGTGCTGGAAACTGGGCCCACTGGATGGAAAGAAAAAAATTGATATATTAGAGAGTGATCCAGAAGTTGTGGAGATGTACATGAAAGGCATTGGAAAGTGGTATGTGACATTATGTCCCCCTTCCATTCAGTGACAAAGGCGGTGTCTGAAGGCCTGTTTGAGAGGTTCATTCCTCTCAAACTGCATAGTCCTTAACCAGCACCACTTTGGTTTGCTTACTCGAAGGCCTTGAAGTGTCTGTGGCCATTTTAAAGGTGCATTCATCTCAAACTGCATAGTCCTTAACCAGCACCAATTTGGTTTGATTACTCTTTGGAACTATTAATTTAATTTAATTTAGCAATGGGACAGTTTCTGATACAATTTGCCGTGAGAAAAACAAAACAGGCATAGCAACTGCGACCAGGCCTGCCACTCCAGGAGCCTGGGTGACCCCTGCTGCTGCCTCCTTAAAATCGACTAACTGCAGGTGACACTCATTGAGTTCGAACCCTACAAAACATGGAGTGTCAACTGGATGTGTGTGTATCCTTCCACCCTCAAATGATGACATTAGCATGCCACCTTGTGATCGCACACTAAGCACAGGAGGATGCCAGCATCATCAATCGGGATTGGATTAATGTGTGCTCATCCACTTTGACATTTGTCTTGCCTGAACAATCAGTCCCCTTCAGTTATGATGTCTCTTGGACTCTTTGCCAACAAATATGTAAATTATATGTATTTGCCTAGCTGAAAGTGAACACAAGTTTTGCAAATAAAAGTTTTACTGTAAAATGGATTACATACACACTTTCTTTTTCATTTTGTTATTATATGAAATTTGTATTTGCTTCTTTTCTGAAATCAGTTAATGTTCTCTCTTTTTTAGCCACCAGATGATGATGTCATGGGGTGCCTTACAAAGCCTGCATCCTGGAAGAAAGACATAAAATGCAAAGAAAAGGACCACCAATTAATCCCGGACTTTTCCTTTCAAGACCCAAATTGGTGTTTTGAATTTCCATAATTTAAAAAATATATAAAAACATAAAAATATAGATAAGTAGATAACTAGGATAAGTAGTTGCATTACATGCATCACATTAGACTAGATCTTAATGGCAGTGTAAGATACTTTTAAAGGAAATACATACATAACTGAACTTTTTCTGGGCTTGGAGAGAGAGGGTAACATATTGCACACCACTTGGTAGCTAGGCATCTTATTCATTAAAGGATTACTAAAATAAGGGATCATTCATTGAATGTCCTAACGGTTTCACAGCAATATCCTGTTTTTCTTCTTAAAGTGTTGATTTCTAGGTATTTGGTGAGGCTCAATATGTCTCCTTAACACATTTTTTTGAGGACATCTCTTATCTTTCTCTCTTACGAGTTCTTTTCTCGGTTCTAGACCTATTGCATCTAATTTTAAGCATAATGCAATTTGGTCTTCTAAACCTTTAGAAAGGTCATGATAAGTCAACGCATCCTTGAACTATCATGATCTTTCTAAGACCACATCCTTGACCACAAAATCTCTTTTTCCTGGCTCTATATTCTTGCGATAACCAATTTAGTAGCTAAAAACATCTGGTTAAACAATTCTATTCTTTCTTTGCTTTTGTTTTCTAAATTTAGGAGTAACATGGCAGTTTGTGGAATGCAAGGGAGACTTATTCCCAAGATTTCATTAATTACCTTAAAGACTTGTTTCCAAAAGTTTTTTACCTTTTCACATTTCCACCATATGTGGTACATCTTGCCCTGGTTTTTTTCACAGCTCCAACAGACATTTTGTATGTTGTGTATCTTTTGTGACTTTTGAGGAACCATATACCACATATTTATGATCTTAAACTGTATTTCATGCAGTGTGTCACCTTTGTTGTGTTAATCCAGGCTTGCGCCCAAGTGTCATCCATAATAATCATTCTAATCCTTCTTGCCCAGCTGTCTCTGACTTTGGGAACACCCTGTGCTTCAAGATCCTCCATCGCTTCCACACATTTATTTAGTATTCTATTTTTAGCTTTTATATCAAATAAAGAGTTCCATCTTGGACTATTACCATTAGATATCCATCCACAGTTATCTTTCAAGTAATGTTTCAGGCGTGTGTATGTACATTCATGCTTAGCCGCTATGCCATATTCGTTTACTAGTTGATTAAAGGATTTCGGATTGCAATCTTCTACTAGATAAAGAATCCTCCCAATTCCCCTTTCGGTCCATTCTCTAAGATCTATCTCCTGTATGTATGTAATTCTAATGCCTCTATGCTTCTATTGGGGCTATCTCCAGTATTTTTCTGGTGACAATAAATATATTTTTGCATTTTGCCCAAAAACTCATAAGATGTTTTATTATATCAGTAGCCATTTTTTCCGCTACTTTTTTTTTCTTTTCTGCTGAAAAACACAAATGCTGAAGACAAACAACCGTCTTTTACTTTCAATCAATCTTTTTCTAGATTGCTAGTAATTCATTCTAGAAGTCTCCTGTACATTTTCCGCGTCATCTCTCTATATTGTCTTGCATTGCTATTTGTAAACCTAGTTATTCAGTGGGCTGAGGCAAATCAGAGAAAAGATACAAAACCATCTTTTTATTTATTGTTTCTGAATAAGTTGTGACTTGAGGTATATTTGCATGGTATGTAAATCCATGATCCACTTCTCATCTCTATGGTATTTAGGGAGCGTTATCTTCTGGTTAGGATTCAGCTGACTTTCTTGGCTAAGAATCTCTGATCTCTATATTTATTTTCCTCTTAGGATCTTTTAAGGATGAATCTTGTGTTATTCCTCATTGGGCAAGTTAAGTGTACATAAGACTCTAGTGAATAAGATAGCAAGCAGTGCTGTAAAATTACAGGCTGTTCAGTTGCCAAATACTAGCTTTTTAATGTGAAACCCCTCTTGAACTATGTTCGCTCTAAGCGATTGTTGAGTGACAACTTCAGCACAGAAAAAGTTTAAAATGTTATCTATTTCCATATCCCATAAGGAAATCAGTAAAATAGTTAGAATTTTCCTAAATTAGAATTATTTGTTATAATATTAGGCTAACAACAGTATGGCCATATAATGTGACTAAATCCCCATTGTTTAACTTCAGTTAGATGTTTTAAACAGCAGTTTTTAAACCCATTGCTTGTGTTGTGTGGATATGCCCTGATTCCTATCTATATTGTGTATAATGACTACTTAAATCAGGCACCACAATAAAAGCGTCCCTCCACCACACACAGGTATCTCATTATAGGTGTCCAAAGAGGACTTTTAATAAAAGGAGAGTCTCAGACTGACTCAGGCCCCAGGTAAAAAGTAAGGTTAGGTTAGGTTAGGTTAGGGCCTCGCCTAAAGTGGGGTACTTTGACGTAGTGGCGAGCTAAGTAGGATATGGCCATATAAATTGTTTTTTGAATTGTGGTTGTCAGTGAAGGTGATTAAGGCAAGCAATCATCTGTATCTTGTTGCCTAATTGACAAGTGACCCACAAATAATCTACCATTAATAATGATAAACTTCAACAACTTGACTAACTTTCCAGTTCAGTCTGTTTATTTCTGTAGATGACTTGCAGTTCACTTGTTTTAATTGTGGATTGGTACTCTCATGGTTTATTTATATTAAGAGACTCCTTCTTTAAATCACCTTGATAATACTCATATCCGTTGTTAAAATAAAACTTTTTGAAGTTTTAGATTTATACTATTTGATTTATAATATAATCTCTGATGTTTTAGGTTTATTGTTAGTTATCGTGGATAACAATGTTTTTAAAACAGGAAGGGGTTATGGTGGGTGAATGGTAAAGGTCAATGAATGCAAAGGAGTTACAAAGAAGTGTGCTACACTCTTTTGTTAAATTAAATAATTTGTTTCATTTGCCATGATATGCAATGTGTGCAATAATAATAAACATTCACTTAAATGAGTCTATCAAAACAAAGAAATAAATAACATAACCCCTTCACGACAATGCCTTACATGGATGAGCTCCCAATGTAAGGGTTGCATTTAAAATAGCACATTCGCGGCATTTCCCCCCTGATTTGTGCTATTTTAATCCTTCCTGGAAGCTTCGTGAATGAATGTTATCAAGGAAAGTCAAAAATATGGATTTTATTCCGAAAAACTGACAATGTTTCTACCCGATGGGTCTTTCTCAAGCCAACTTTAGAAAGATCCATCGGGTCGAAACGTTGCCAGTTTTTCAGAGTAAAATCCATTTCACCTCGACAGTGCTGAGCCTCCTATTTTTATTTATAATTTGGAGGACTGGTATAGATTCTCTCTCGTGCACTGTACCATTCTGCTGCTGCCTTTACCACATTTATTGAGTGTCCTTTTTCAAAAAATACTATTTGTTTTTTTTTTTCCCTACAGTTGTCCTTTAGAATCTGCATAGACCATAAAAGTCCAGCTACTGTTCCAACACCTAAGCCTCTGTTGGGGGAATTTGGGCAATATGTAGATTCAAGTTTATATGTCTTTGGAATTGGCAGGGTGAAAGGTAAGTAGCCAATTAGAGTGAAACACATCAATAAACAATTTTTGATAATCAAATTATAATGCTAATATATATTCATAAACCGAAAACTTTTCTGTAAGATTAATATTAGTATACTCGTTAAAATCAAACTTATTGAGAGGTTAAAAGGTCACTATTTGATTTATAATATAATCTCTGATGTATTAGGTACATTGTTACTTATAGTGGATGACAATAGTTGTATATATTTCACTGACTAGCAGCACTGTTATCTAGTGCCTGATGGAACTGCTTTTTGCTGATAACTTGCTCCTGAATGTGTAGAGTTATGGAGGGTTCGCACATTAAATCCACCACCGTATCACCATGGCCATCTCAAAGACAAGTTAAGCTCATGAATGAAAGTGGCACTGTTATAAATATTATATGTACAGTAATTAATATGCCACACAGCAGTTTAAATGACAAGAGTATTAAACATATCCAGTCCCAGGGACACTCACTAAATTATATGATATTGCACTAATTGAGTGACTGTCACAACCCAATGTCATTGAGGAGCCTCGTGCTTGGCATGATGTGAGTTATGATTGCATTCCATGATGCAAAGCTCAGGACTAAATTGTAACACAGACTGGGCTGGTTTGCACCACAGACTGAAACCGGCAAAGACAGGGCCAGGCAGTCACCTGAGGCTGGGCAGGTGCTGCTCACTGGGTGGATACTCACACAGAATAGGTTGGTAGCTCTATATTTGATTTGGACACAAAGCTGTGTAGCACCCCACCCAGGGGGCCTTTGTGTGGACCCACCAATATTGGGGTACTTAGAAAATGGTGGTGGGCTAAGCACTTCAGCATAACACTGTATTAAATATGGTGGTTTAGAGTTATCCTCCCCCATTTCCTTGTTTCTATATTTATTTAAATAATCTGGAGTATCTGTCACATAAATGTCTGATAAAGGTCTTCATCTTATAACAAGTGCTGCCCAAATTTTACAAAGTCTATACAATCATAGAGAGCATTTCAGGTTTAATTAAACTAGGTTTTTTTTACATTTGCTTTACCTTAAACCTATTCTGTCTAACAAGTACATTTCTTACATAATAGGAGACCATGAGAAGAGATGGAAGCACCAAAGGTTCTTTCTAGCGGTTCCAAGAGGAGGCATGCTGTTAAATTAAGTCACATCCATAGCCCCCAGCAGACAAATTCCATTTGTATGCAGTAGGGGCACCATAGACCGCGTCTACAGTGCACACTTACAAATAAATCTTTTCTATTATGTTGTGAAATAAAAGGTTGAAAAAACTGAAAAGAAGTGATTATTTTATACAATATTGAAGATATGTCCATAATATATATATAATAATATTAAGCCACTGTACTTAAAGTTATTAAAGACAGCAGTCATTACCGTGTTTGTTGACAGATATTGTGTAATGAACTGAAAGTATTTAAAGTATATGTACACCATTCTGTCATCTGCATTATACACTAATCAAATTATTTTGGATTATACCCCTTGGCGACACAGGACTGACTAGGTCCGTAATGTGTGCCGAGGCGGTATTGACATAGGACGGACCTAGTAGCAGAGTTTTTCCGCTTTCAGTGCTCAAACGGCATTGTAAAGATGCTTCCGTGTGGAAGCATCATACAATACTAAAAAAAATGCCTGTCGCATTTCAATCGCTCCGGAGAGCGATAGAAATGCCGGTTTTAAAGTGCCTTTAAAACGCGGGCATTTCAAAAACGAGCATAGGAAGCAAATTTTTCGCATCCTATGCTCAGAACGTGTTTCTGATTGTCTCGCAAGTCGAGACAATCAGTAATACAAAAAAAAAATGCACGATCTTGGTCACTGAGTGACCAAGATGGCGCTGCCCTTCTAATGGCAAGAGCACAGTAGGCAATCAGTGACTGCCAGGCACACTGACATGCAGTGGGAATGCTCTGCTGAGCATCCCCACTGACTGGTCAGATCAATATTAACCCTGTATTGATCTGACCAGTTATGATCTGCCTCCCTCTCCTCACATTTTTTTTAGTGAGAGAGAGAGACAGATCAAAGTTATAAAAGTAAGTAAAAGTAAAAAAAAAAAACAATAAATACACAACACACGAATAATAAAACATAAAACAAAAAAATTATTAAAGCAATTCCCTGCGTTTAACCCCTTCCCTGCCACTGATCTTGCGTCAGCAGTGATCGTGCACATCATCGCATTTATTTTTGCTGTTTGTGCATTTTTTAGGGGTTAATTTTTTTTGTACTGTAATTTATTACAGTACTACAAAGGCTCTTCTAAGAGTTATTAACCCCTTCTTTGCCGTCGATCACTGCTTACGCAATGATATTGACGCCAAAGCAATTTTTATCTGTCTACATATTTTATTTTATTTTTTACACATGTAAAGTAAAAATATTTTAGTTTTTTTTTTAAAGCTGCCTGAGCACATAGTGATCAGTAACAGCGAATTAGTGGCAAAGGCAGTTTGGTGATTTCTCAATTAAGCTCACCATTCGCCCTGGTCAGATCAAAATTGGTCGGATCAATATTCACAAATATTGATCTGCCTCCCTCTCCTCACTTACATTTTTGTGACGGAAAGAGACAGATCAGTATTAGTGATATAAAATAACATTATAAAATTGGCAGGTTTTATGAAAGTCTTTCACTGTGTATTAAGCCCTTCCCTGCCATTCATCACTATATAAGCAGTAATCTTGCACAGCAACAGTATGTTTTGCTGTCTGCACTGTTTTATGGATTAATTTGTTTGTACTGTAATGTATTACAGTACTAGATAGGCTCTTCTAAGAGCTATTAACCCCTTCTTTGCTCGAGATCACTGCTTACGCACTGATTCTGAGGCCGCGGACTCAGGGTTCGATTTTGACCCTGTTCAGCTTTCTGATACATCATCTAGCGATGTATTACATTGGCTCACTTCAAAGAAATATCCCATATAGGACACGGACGAAGGTTGACTACATGTCAAAATTCCAAGTTGGAGATGCGCATCTCACAAATGTTGCCTTCTAGCCAAAAAACAAACCAACAAACCTATGCATGAGTGGTATCCCTGTACTCGGGAGATGTTGCTTAACACATATTGGGTTGTTGTTTGGCAATGACATATACCAGAATCTGTGAATTCATGCCTGAAGTAAAATGTATGTGGAAAAAAAACTCCCAAAAAAGTACTACCACAAACTTTTACAAAGGCTGGTGGTAGAATGAGTACCTATACAGTATTAAAATACCACAATTTTAAATACCCTAGGATGTCTAGTTTTCCAAAATATATGGTTTTATGGGGTAAAATACTTTGACAGTCTTCAAAAGTGGCCCAAATGGAACATGGGCGCAGGCTGACTACATGTCAAAATTCCATGTTGGAAATGCACCCCCCCTAAACGTGGTCTTTTAGCCCCCAAACAACCCAACAAACCTATGCATGGGTGGTATCCCTGTACTCAGAAGATGTTTCTGAACACATATTGGGGTGTTGTTTTGCACTGACACATAACAGGATCTGTGAATTCATGCTCGAAGTACAATGTATGTGGAAACAAAACATTAAAACATTACTAACCTAAAATTTGACAAAGGCTGGTGGTAGAATTAGTGCATGGAAAGTGTTAAAATACTATCATTTGAAATACCCTAGGGTGTCTAGTTTGCTAAAATGTATGGTTTTGTGGGGTAAAATACACATTCTGGCTTCACAAATGTCCCAAATGGAACATGGGTGCAGGTTTTCTAGATATCAGAATTCCAAGTTGAAAAACCAAAAAGCGCACCTCTCAAATGTGGCCTTTTAACCCACAAATAATCTAACTAACCTACACATGGGTGGTAACCCTGTACTCAGGAGATGTTGCTGAACACATATTAAGGTGTTGTTTGGCACTGACACATAATAGGATCTGTGAATTCATGCCCGAAGTACAATGAATGTGAAAAAAAATTACTATCCATAACATTGACATAGGCTGGTGGTAGAATTAGTGCATGGAAAGTGTTAAAATACTACCATTTGAAATACCCTAGGGTGTCTAGTTTTCAAAAATATATGGTTTTGTGGGGTAGAATACACTTTTTGGCTTCAAAAATGTCCCAAATTGGACATGGGCGAAGGTTTTCTGCACGTCAGAATTCCAAGTTGGAAAACCAAAAAGCGCACCTCTCAAATGTGGCCTTTTAACCCCCAAATAACCTAACCAACCTATACATGAGTGGTATCCCTGTACTCAGGAGATGTTGCTGAACACATATTGAGTTGTTGTTTGACACTGACATATAACAGGATCTGTGAATTCATGCCCAAAGTACAATGTATGTGAAAAAAAATTACTACCCAAAACATTGACATAGGCTGGTAGTATAATTAGTGTATGGAAAGTGTTAAAATACTACAATTTGAAATACCCTAGGGTGTCTAGTTTTAAAAGATATATGGCTTTGTGGGGTAGAATACACTTTCTGGCTTCAAAAATGTCCCAAATTGGACAATGGCACAAGTTTTCTGCATGTCAGAATTCCAAGTTGGAAAACCAAAATGTGCACCCCCTAAATGTGGCCTTTTAGCCCCAAAACAAACAAACAAACCTATGCATGGGTGGTATCCCTGTACTCAGGAGATGTTGCTGAACACATATTGAGGTGTTATTTGGAAATACACCTTCACATTTTAAGGTAATGTTTACCTAAATTGCTATCTATGTGAAAAATTAAAAAAATATATTTTTTATTGCAAACTTTGGCAAAGATTGGTGGTAAAATGGCTACATGAAATGTGTCAAAATACCCCAAGTTAAATGCCCTGAGTGGTCTAGTTTTCAAAAATATGTACATGTTGGGGGTCATTTATGGATTTAGTACAGAAATCTGTGTTACAATGTCAAAAGGATTTTAAAATAGCTTTGCACTACTTATAGTTCTGGCCCTGTAACATTAATAAAAAAGCACAAAAACATAAAACATGGGCTATTTCTGAACTCAGGACCTATATTAGAAACTATATAGTAGTGTTTTTTTGTTGTATCTTGTACATGAGTATACGATTTTTCAAATAAAAGTAATAAAAAAAATTTGAAAATTATTTTGCCATATTTTATTATTTTTTTTACATCAAATTATATGCTATTATCAAAATAATGGTATCAAAAGAAAGCCCTTCTTATAACGATAAAAACAATATATTGTTTGTGCGGGTACACTAAATGAGACAGAAATAAATTACAGCAAAACACAAACACCTCAGAAATGTTAAAACAGCCCATGTCACCAAGCGTCAGACAAGCCAAAAAAGTCATGTCACTAAGGGGTTAAATACTTTAAAGCTGTTGTTATTTCGTCCCAGCTTTCAACCAAATTCTAGTGATCTTAGTGGAAAGAACATAAAATACAAGTTGCAAACCTCATATATGTGAGTAAATGAAGAGATATACAGATATTGACATGTTAGTACATACATGTGTTTATATAACTATGTACTTTAATGTACAAGCCAAAAAAGTCATGTCACTAAGGGGATACACTAAAGCACACCATCACCATAACATACGCATGTAAATAAATGCAGGTACAAATAATACACAAGGATATGATATAAGTCACCTTACAGTTTCTGAAAACTTTGTGTTACCTGTAATGTTACTAGAGAAATCTTTGCAAGGGGCGGATATACTCACACACCTTAGTATCAGAGCATTTAATCCCTTGCTGACATTGGACTGACTAGGTCCGCCCTGTCTGGCAAAGCGTTGCCGACATTGGCTGACCTAGTCCATCCTGCGGTTAAATGAGCAATGTCTGCTATCACAGACCACAACAGAGTGATTCACAGCCACCATATTGGTGCTGCTGCCCTCTTGTGGGTAAAGCGTCGGAAGTGAAAATAAATTCACTTCCGTCTCTCTGATGTTGTTGCTAGACATCCCCTAGAGCCAGTCAGCAGCATTGCAATGTAAAAAAGCTGAAAATCTAGGGTTAGTGTTAGAATAATGTTTAGAGTCACAATTAAATTAGGGTTAGCATATTGGTTAGGATTAGTGTTGAGCGAACCCGAACCGCAAAGTTCGGGTTCATACCGAACACTATGATTTTTGGACCCCGGAACCGAACACGGACATACCACTGTATGTCTGGGTTGGAGTTCAGGGTTCGGCGATTAATAGCTGTCCAGTCACTAGTAAAATACCCCCCCCCCCCGCCCTTGTCCCCACCCATTGCCGTCGGGTGGGGACCCTAAAAAGAATGAGGGGGGGACCTAGTGTCACCCCCCGGTCCCCATCAATGGACGGCGGGTGGGGACCCTAATAAGAATGGGGGGACCTAGTGTTCCCCCCCGGTCCCCACCAATGGCCGGCAGGTGGAGACCCTAATAAGAATGGGGGGGGATCTAGTGTGCCGGCATGTGGGGACCCTATATAGAATGAGGGGTTGGACCTAGCACTATGCCGAACACTATGCCTGTGGGTGGGGACCCTAAAAAGAATGAGGGGGGGACCTAGTGTCACCCCCGGTCCCCACCCATGGCAGGCAGGCGGGGGACCCTAATAAGAACGTGGGGGGGGACCTAGTGTGCCGGCAGGTGGGGACCCTATAAATAATGAGGGGTTGGACCTAGTGTGTCCCCCCCGGTCCCCAACCATGGCCGGCGGGTGGGGACACTATAAAGAATGAGGGGGGGAACTAGTGTCCCCCCGGTACCCACCCATGACCAGCAGGTGGGGACCCTTAAAATAATGAGGGGGGACCCAGTGTCCCCCCCGGTCCCCACCCATGGCATGTGGGTGGGGACCCTAATAAGAATGAGGGGGGACCTAGTGTCCGCCCCGGTCCCCACACATGAACGGCAGGTGGGGATCACAAATAAAGTGACTAGGGGTGCCCAGCCCCTAGTCACTTACCCCCACGAATAAAAAAATTCCTATCTACCCCCTCACCCTAATAATAGTGAGGAGGTGGGCAATAAGCTAACCTGTAAAAAAAAAACAATTTTATACTTACCATTTGAGGTCTTCTTTCTTCATTCTTCTTTTTTCTTTCTTCAGCCCCAAAAAAGGCCAAATAAAAAACCATAAGACGCCAAAAGTTTGTGTCCCCATTGACTTCCATGGGCTTCGGGTTCGGGGTCAAGTTCGGGGTCAAGTTCGAGCACGGACCCGGAAATTTTTTCAAAGTTCGGCCGAACCTGCCGAACCTGAACATCCAGGTGTTCGCTCAACTCTAGTTAGGAATAAAATTAAATACAAATTGGAATAAATTAAGGGATAGCATAATCGTTAGAGTTAGGGTTCAATTTAGGGTCAGGGTTAAATTTAGGATTCAGGTTGGGGTCAAAAGGTTACAGTATGTGAAAACCCCTACAATTATTGGTTATTGCCCTATAACTCACAAAAAAACTGAAGAAAAACATTTAGAAACTATTTAGACGGGGCCTTTTTAATTGATTGTATTGGTGTAATCATTCTTTAGCTCAAAGTTAGAAAATGTTGGTTTTTTTTCATCATAATTTATGATTTTTGTGTAGTAAATTATAAGATATGATGAGTATAATGGTATCTAACGAAAGCCCTTCTTACGTGAGCGAAAAAGGGGGTGGGTGCACCAATTCCCAAGAACAGACAGCACTAAAATAGTCTGTTCTGTAGAATAGTATCGACTCGGGAGGGCAACTACATTTTTTGCTTGCTTACACAGAGGCATTGGGGGGAGGGACGGAGCATTCCGTACCTTTCAAAAAATAAAATGCTGTTCCCGATCGCGCGCCATATTCAGTAGTCGGCAGGTCAGGGGTAACGTGACCTTTTCAGCTCCTAGACTGCTAAGACGTGCGGGAGCGCCAGTGAGAGTCAGCAGCATGACAGACAATGTGCCAATACATGGTAAGGTATTTATACAGCCATACAAGAGAGCTATAAGGTAGGAAATGGGGTTAGTTGTCTAAATGTCTAAATGTGTACAAAATCTGCACCTATATACTTTAATTTAATTGATTCATGAAGACGCTTTAGTCATTTTAATTCACATACAGAGCTTTCTACAAGATAGCAGTCTCCCTTACACAATACCATTACATATTATATAAGTGCTGCTTTGATTTTAGCTCTTGATGATTATTGTTTATATATTAACTCCATGGATGCCATCTTGAAAGATGTAACTTTAAACCTCACCTGTGTTTGGATTCCCTTGCCTTGAACTGACTCAGGTAGCAATTTTTAATGGCCAAAATATGGCTCCTGGATGATGACCCTTTTTGGATAGTTATTTCCCTCACTTTGCTGTATTTATGTGACATTTGATTAAATCACCCGATTACCAGTGGTGTATCTTGGTTTTGTGCTGCTAGGCAGACAAATTTTGGGCACCCCCCCTACCCACGATGTACACCCACGACATGACCCATAACCCACGTTGCACACCATGGACATGCCCCATCACCCCATTTACAAGCCTCTATCACCTCATTACATACACATTACCAATATTATTTGCCCATAATATTCCCCAGCTAATTTGCCCAATAATATGCCATTATCATTTGCCATTAATATGCCCCAGCCAATGTGCCCAATAATATGCAAGTATTATTTGCCATTAATAAGTCACAGCCAATTTCCCCAATAATATGCCAGTATTTGCCATTTAATCAGCCCCTACCAAGTTGCGTAACATTATGCCAGTATAATTTGCCATTAATATTCCCAGCCAATTTGTCCAATAATATGCCAGTGTTATTCTGCCAATTACCGGTAGTATGCCCCAGCCAATTTGCCCATTATTAAGCCAGTATTATTTGCCATTTAATATGCCCCTGCCAATTTGCCCAATAATATGTTAGTGTTATTTGCCATTTATAAGCCCCAGCCAATTTGCCCAATAATATGCCAGTGTTATTTGCCATTTAATATGCCCCTGCTAATTTGCCCAATAATATGCCAGTTTTTTTTGCCATGTTATATCCCGCAGCCAATTTGCCTAATAATATGCCAGTGTTATTTGTCATTTAATGTGCCCCTGCCAATTTGCTCAATAATATGCCAGTGTTATTTGCCATTTAATGTGCCCCTGCTAATTTGCCCAATTATATGCCAGAGTTATTTGCCATTTGATATGCCTTGCCAATTTGCCCAATTTTATGCCAGTGTTATTTGCCATTTAATATGCCCAGCCAATTTGCCCAATTATATGCCAGTGTTATTTGTCATTTAACATGCCCAGCCAATTTGCCCAATTTTATGCCAGTGTTATTTGCCATTTAATATTCCCCATGCAATTTGCCCAATTATATGCCAGTGTTATTTGCCATTTAATATGCCCAGCCAATTTGCCCAATTATATGCCAGTGTTATTTGCCATTTAATGTGCCCAGCCAATTTGCCCAATTTTATGCCAGTGTTATTTGCCATTTAATGTGCCCAGCCAATTTGCCCAATTATATGCCAGTGTTATTTGCCATTTATTAAGCCCCAGCTAATTTGCCCATCACATTTCCCCCCATCTCCCCAGTACTTACCTTTTTCCCTGGTGGCTAGTGGCAGGCAGCATGGTCCCTCCATGCTGCCTGTTCGGCTCCCAGGCGATCGTGCCGACAGGTCACGTGACCCGACGCGAGTATGACGTCAGCGCGCCGGTCATGTGACTGTCGGCACTTCCGTGTCACACTTCAGGGGGAGCCGAACAGGCAGCACAGAGGTTTCTCTGTGCTGCCTGTTCGGCTCCCCGTGCAGCCTGGCAGGCAGAGCGATGGTGAGGGGGGATCTTCCGATCCCCTCTCAACTCCGTCTCTGCCTGTAAGCGGTCTTTTTTTTTTTTTTCAGTGCCCCCCAAAATTTGCCGCCCTAGGCATCCGCCTAGGATGCCTCGCGGTAAATACAGCACTGCCGATTACTAAGCACTATCCGTGAGTGCCAGTTCTCTGCTTCCTCTATATTGCTTGAGCAATTTTTAATGGTCAAAATATGTCTCCTAAGAGTTTTTGTGTGATCCTATCTGACTAATAAAATCCTCCCCCCAAATCTTTGCATCAGCCATTGTATACAAGTAATATGCAGGTAAGAGAACATACAAAATACACATTAGTGCAATACATATTACTCTCACAAGCACAGTAGATATTTGCAACCAAATAGAAGCCAAAAATGTGTGGATCATTCCAGTAATTATTTAATAGCTGTATAAGATAAGCAGCACTGACATGGATAAATAAATGTCCACAATTAATATTAATATTTAGAAGACAACGATATTTTATATTATATGTCTATGTCTTCCATCACTGGTAGGAACTTTCTGGATGGTTACCTGTGTTTTTCAGTATATGTGACAGCTTAATGCATAGCCTTACAGAACACAAAGAAACTTTACAATGCCACTTTCTGCAGAATTCAACTCCCAGCAAGCTCAGTTCCAGCTTAGCAGGTGTAGAGTGCCCCACCTGTACATATAATGGTGTGGAATGCCGTATAATAACACTACAATGCCTAAAAATCTTTTTGTGTAAGGCACATTGCACTTTCTGTAAAAAAATTATGTGAGACAGTATAACTGAGCATGCTTTTATTTAATATGATTTATATAATGTTTTGTGATGGATTCCTTAGGGACGATTATGTCTGGTACTGACTGAGCATAGAGGTGAATTGTAGTATTTTTTATTTGCCTGAATATTTACAAAAAAATAATTATTTAAGTAAACTTTATCCCAGCATATTGCACTGACTTAATCTATCATGAATAATGCAAATAATGAGCATTATTCCTGAGACATACAATGATATTATTATTATTCATTATTACATAGGGCAGCCACATACATTTTTATTATCATAATCGTTATTATATATTGATAAAAATTCTGCATATTTCAATATTTAAGTCAATGAAGGCGGTAGCATGGCTGGTATTTTTTTTTTTTTTTGTTGTATAAAAGGTGGAAACCCTACTCACAGCTGGTCTGGATAATGGCCCGCACTGTTAAGGTCCCCTCTGCTGATATCATAAGGTCAGAAGTGTAAAGGTCCCCTCTGCTGATGTCATTAGGTTAGTAGTGTTAAGGTCCCCTTTGCTGATATCATAAGGTCAGCAGTGTTAAGGTCCCTTCTGCTGATATTATAAGGTCAGCAGTGTTAAGGCCCCCTCTGCTGATATCATAAGGTCAGCAGTGGTAAGGTCCTCTCTGCTGATATCATAAGATCAGAAGTGTAAAGAACCCCTCTGCTGATGTCATTAGGTTAGTAGTGTTACGGTTCCCTCTGCTGATATCATAAGGTCAGCAGTGTTAAGGTCCCCTCTGCTGAAATCATAAGGTCAGCAGTGTTAAGGTCCCCTCTGCTGATTTCATAAGGTTAGTAATGTTAAGGTCCCCTCTGCTGATGCCATAAGGATGCCAGGTCTGCAAGTTGACCAGGAAATTAGGCCTGACCCCCGTTCATTGGCATCCACGGGGAGGGGAAAGGGGAGCACTTGCAAACCCCCACCCCCGAAAATTGGACCAGCAGCAAGGAAGGGAGTAGAAGTAGAAGAATGCAGCGAAAAACTTTTATTTAAGTCTATACTGCCTCAATACAATGTCAGAATGGTCTGGTCTTCTCTTTAAGTGCCGTTTTTACCATTGAACAACGGGGGTAGCTACCTTGAATGCACACACTCCAGGGTCCACTGAATCTGCTACTTGAGCCCTATTTTTCTGAATCCTTTTTTTATACCCTTTTTATGCCAAACCAACCAGAATGGGCAGAATTCTAAAATTAAAATGGAGTTCATTCTCCAGCTGTTGAGACTGCATTTACCATGACTCTCAGCTAGTATTTGAAGTATCATGGGAAAGAGAGCAATCAACAACCAGAGTGCCAAAGGTTAGGTATTATATGATTATGGATTGATAGTGCAGCTGTTGTGGAATGCACATGTTATGGTTCTCAGCAATCCATTTGGTTGGCTGAATATCATGAGAAACCTGTAATGCCAAAAGTTTCTATCACTGCTGCATTTTTATTTACTCTAAATGCCCTTTTTGTAATACTTCCCAATAGGAAAAGGGCCGGTGCAAGGATTTTCGTCTATACAGGCGAAGGTGCATTTTGGTGCCCCCTTCTTCTGACCTGCAACACCTCCATCACCACCAACCCCCCATACATTTTACAAATACAAAAGTATAATGTATAGTGTGGAAAATAAATACATCTAAATATTCAACTGGTATGCTCTAAATATGTCACACATTGACACCATAAGACACTTTGAAACCCTTGAACACAAAGACACCCTTGAAGTCACACACAGAGACACACTTACCCCTTAAACACACACCCTTACACAGACACAGTGACACACTTACACACATACACACCCTTACACAGACACAGTGACACACTTACCACACACACACCCTTACACAGACACAGTGACACACTAACACACACACACACACCCTTACGCAGACAAAGTGACACACTTACACACACACCCTTACACAGACACAGTGACACACTTACACACACACACATCCTTACACTGACACAGTGACACACTTACCACACACACACCCTTACACAGACACAGTGACACACTAACACACACACCCACCTTTACGCAGACACAGTGACACACTTACACACACACACCCTTACACAGACACAGTGACACACTTACACACGCACCCTTACACAGACAGTGACACACTTACACACACCCTTAGCACTTACACACACAGTAACACCAATACACTCATAACCTGAAACACACTATTTTGCTCCTCTAAATTCCAGTATTTAGCCATTAAATATGCCACTATTTTGCCCCTCAATATGCCATTTAATATGCCAGGATTTTGTCCCTCAATATGCCATTTAAAATGCCAGGATTTTGCCCCTCAATATGCCATTTAAAATGCCAGTATGTTGCCCCTCAATGTGCCAGGATTTTGCCCTCACTATGACATTTAATACGCCAGGATTTTGCCCCTCAATATGCCAGGATTTTGCCCCTCCAATATGCCATTTAATACGCCAGGATTTTGACCCTCAATATGCCAGGATTTCGACCCTCAATATGCCAGGATTTTGCCTCTCCAATATGCCATTTAATATGCCAGGATTTTGCCTCTCAATATGCCTGGATTTTCCCCCTCCAATATGTTATTTAATATTTGGATTTTTTCGTCCCCCCCCCCCCCTTGTGGCGCCATAAGGCTGCCGCCTGTGCTGCCTTACAGTAGCACCAGCCTGCAGAGCTGCACTACATTATTAACATTTGTTGACTCCAACTCCCATGATAATAAACAAATTACATTGCTAATTGCTAACTGTAGAAGGATCTGTGCGTGGGGGAGGGGCAGGGGGTGTTTGAAATTACAGTAGGTCTACAAATATTAACTGTTATTGTTGACTGCATCTACAATTATATTCAATCAGCCCTATTACTAGCTTCATTTTATTGGATTTGTAGTTACAAACTGGGATTGTTACACTACACACTAACTTTTTTTGTTGTTGACCGCAGCTCCCATGATATACAGCCAGCCCATTACTGGATGAATACCAAAGGAATTGTAGAGTGGGGCAATAGTGGTTAATTTTTATCACCCCAGGTATTGTAAACTTCCCATAATGCTCAGGTATATGCTGGCCTGTTAGCGACTACTACCATGGTTATATAATTTCCCTAATAATGGGTAACATTTGCCTCCCACCAAGCAAAACCTCTCCTGAGCAAACAAAGGTAAACAATGGGGAGGAGTTAGGAGGTATTGGGGATACTGGTGAGGATATTTTGCGCTAATAGTGTGAAATGCGATGAGCTGTCAAGAGATTTGCCTCCTCACGATATCAGTTTGACTGTTATTGATTCCATGTCTTTGTCTCAACACTCTTCATCAATAAATTTACACACGCCGTCAGTCCATTCCTGCTTTGATATTTTCCCGCTGCCATCTGTTTTTTTTTTTACAGCACAGCTCTAGTGTCTAATGTGACGTGTGTTTGTGGGACTGACTGTGTATGCGAGGTGTGTGTGTGTATGTAACTGGCTGTGTATGTGATGTGTGTGTGTATGTTAGGTGTATGTATGTATGTGTGTCTATGTGACTGTCTGTGTATGTGAGGTGTGTGTGTTTGTGGCTGGCTGGCTGGCTGTGTGTGTGTGTGTGTATGTGACTGGCTGTGTATGAGATGTGTGTGTGTTTGTGGCTGGTTGTAAGGATCGCAGGACTACCCCCCGTCACCCACCTGCAGGACCTGATGCCCGACGGGTCCCGCGATCGGGACATGGCATCGCTCGCGTCCCCAGCCGTCGGATTCCCCGCTCGGCGCGCGCCCGGCATTGGTTACTCGCGCGCGCGCGTCAGACCTCTGTGGCTTTTCTCTCCCGAGCGTCTCTATGGAAACGAGCGGCACGGCGCGTGTCTCACACGTCACGGGGGCGGGGCTATGGCCCTTTAAAACACCGGCGCGCCTTTTTCAAAATTGCTTGAGTATTCACCTTGCCTGTTCCTGTTTAGTGATTTTTTCCTGCTATTGTTGTTTGACCCAGATTGTTTTACTGACCTTCGCTTCTTCTGGACTCCTGACTCGGCTTGATTCTTTGGACCTCCCGCTTTCTGGCTCCCTGACCTTGGCTCTCCTCCTCGTTTTTTGTGATCTCTGGACTCCCTGACCCGGCTTGTTTACCGTTTATTCTATCTCTGCTCTACTACCTGGATTCCCCTGGACTACCCTTTTTTCTGACACTCGTGCCAGTTGTCACTGCTGCAGTCTCACTATCCTCCAGTACTGTGGTGTCTGGCAAGGGCTGTCACTGCTGCAATCGGGGCTCCACTTCTGAACCACGGTACGTTCATCACAAAATACTCAAGCCAATATATATATGGACCCCGCAGAAGTGATGGAAGCCGTCTCTGCCATATCCCGACAATTATCCACCCTCACCCAATCGGTGCAGGATCTGCAAGCAAGCCATTCGCATTTCCAGCATCAGCTCCATGACTTGCAAGCGTCACGCCTCTACCCCTCCACCGAAGGGCCGTCTCCCCCTTTGAACGTACCTCTTCCTGAGCCGGCTTCACTATCCGCCCCTGAACCTCGAATCCCTCTGCCAGAACGGTTCTCAGGTGATAGGAAAAAGTACCGTGCTTTCATGACTTAGTGCCAACTACTGTTCTCCTTACAGCCACGGACGTATGCCACCGACTACGTCAAAATACGAACCGTTATTTCTCTGCTTCAGGGGGAACCACAGACATGGGCACATCACCTCTTGCATTCACACCATCCAGTGTTGGACTCTTGGTTGACTTTCTGTCAGGAGATGGACGCCCTATTCGAAGACCCGCTCAGAATGGCTACAGCCCAATCCTCACTCCGCTCCCTGAGACAAGGCCGAAGACCCGTGGAGGAATACGTAACGGAATTCCGGAGTCTGGCTATCGACAGCACCTGGAATGAACCAGCACTGTTGGACCAATTCCGCCATGGTTTAGCTGACTCACTCAAGGATGAACTCGCACGTATTGGGATACCATCATCACTGGATGCCCTTATCCATTTAGTGGTACAGCTGGATCGACGACTAAGGGAGAGAAGATTGGAGCGTACATCCACTTTCACACCTCCACCCAGACGTTCAACTGCATTTTTTGAAACTCCCAGTTCCAGTACCACAGCCACCAACCCTCAGGAAGAGCCTATGCAAGTGGGCCTTGCCCGGGGCCCCCTTACTGAGGCTGAAAGAACCCGTCGTCGAGTGAATAATCTATGCCTGTACTGTGGTAAACCGGATCATCTTATACGTACCTGTCCTCGACTGCCTAGACCATCGGGAGGTAAGATACTCCAATTCCACCATTGTCCCAGTACAGTGCTTTCGCTTGGGTCCCCTCATCTATCCCTTTCCTTGTCTCTACAGTGGGCCACTAAGTCTGCTACACTTCAAGCTATCATCGACTCGGGAGCAAGTTGCTGTTTTCTTGACCACTCTACGGCCAAGCTCCTTCATATCCCTACCTTCAAGAAAAACAAACCGTTACATATACAGGTGGTAGACGGAACACCCCTCAACTCAGGCCCCGTTACTTTGGAGACCTTGCCACTACAAGTCACGTTAGACTCATCCCATACAGAGTCTCTTCGCTTCCAGGTTGTGAATTCGCCTCTCTACCCAGTTATCTTGGGGATTCCATGGCTACGACAACACAACCCCCACATAGATTGGGGAAAAGGTTCCCTCACGTTCACTTCCGAATTTTGTCAACACCATTGTTTGGTCACCCCATCTCCACTACTGACCACCGTAGACTCCTGCTCTCCTGACTCCGCTTCTGAAGTCCCAGATCCGTACGGTGATTACGCTGACGTGTTCGACAAGAAGGGTGCTGACATTTTACCACCAAGGCGTCCTTATGATTGTCCCATCGACCTTTTGCCTGGATCATCCATTCCTTTCGGGAGGATCTACCCGTTGTCTGAACCGGAATTAATCCACCTAAAGAATTATATTGAGGAAAACTTAAAGAAAGGCTTTATTCGACCATCTACCTCTCCGGCAGGTGCTGCCATATTCTTTATCGGGAAGAAGGATGGAGGCCTCAGACCGTGTATCGACTATCGGGAACTTAACGATATTACCGTAAAAAACTGTTACCCTCTACCCCTCATTACAGAACTTCTGGACCGAGTGAGGGGAGCTACCATCTTTACCAAGATAGACCTACGTGGGGCCTATAACTTGGTACGGATTCGCAAGGGGGACGAATGGAAAACTGCTTTTCGCACTCGATATGGGCACTTCGAATATCTGGTAATGCCTTTTGGGCTGTGTAATGCCCCTGCCACCTTCCAGCACTTCCTGAACGACGTTTTTCGAGACTTTTTAGACGTCTTTTTGGTAGTATATCTGGATGATCTTCTCATTTTTTCAAAGGACCTTCAAGAACATCGTCTCCATGTCCGCCAAGTTCTTTCTCGTCTTAGAACGCACCAATTATATGCCAAACTGGAGAAATGTTCCTTCGAGTGCACCAAGGTTGAATTTCTTGGTCACATCCTCACTCCAGGAAATATACAAATGGACCAAAGAAAAATCTCCGCAGTTTTGAATTGGCCGATACCTACCAGCAAAAAGGCTGTCCAGCGTTTTTTAGGATTTGCCAATTACTACCGCAAATTTATAAGGGGGTTTTCTCAGGTAGTCGCCCCAATCACGGAACTAACTCGACTGCATGTTTCTTTTTTCTGGTCTCCAGCCGCACAAAAAGCCTTCGACCTCCTGAAACAACGCTTCACCTCTGCCCCTGTTCTCATCCAGCCGGACGCATCACTCCCCTTTTTTGTGGAAGTAGACGCCTCCGAAACTGCCGTAGGAGCCGTGTTGTCCCAAAGACACGGAGAAAAGGCTCTGTTACACCCTGTGGCCTTTTATTCTCATCGCCTTACTCCTACTGAATCCCGCTATGATGTAGGGGACAGAGAACTGTTAGCAATCAAACATGCGTTGGAAGAATGGAGACATCTGTTGGAAGGATCAGCACACCCCGTCACTATTTACACGGATCACCGTAACCTAGAGTATCTGAAGAGGGCTAAACGCCTCCGTCCCCGACAAGCGAGATGGTCCCTCTTCTTCACCAGAGTCAACCTTCACATAACCTTCCGACCGGGATCACGCAATATCAAAGCCGACGCTCTATCACGCATCTACGATATACCCCCTAAAGAAGACACCACGCCTGATACGATCCTGCCGTCTTCTATCTTTCTGACCACACATACCGATCTGATGAAGGAAATTCGGAGTCATTCAAGAAACATTGGGCTTCCCAGCACCCAACTTCCTATCAGGTCCCGAGGGGGGTACCATTACTACCAAAATAGAATATACGTGCCCAAACCAGTCCGTGTTGCTGCTCTGCAAGCCCACCATGATTCCCTGTTATCTGGGCATGGCGGGATTACCAAGACTGTAGAACTCCTCCGCCGTCACTTTTGGTGGCCTTCTCTGAGAAAAGATGCCTCGGATTACGTTCGCACATGCGACACCTGTGCCAGAAACAAGGTCAACCGAACAAAGCCTGCTGGCTTATTGTGCCCTCTCCCGGTGCCCTCCAAACCATGGACTTCTATCTCGATGGATTTCATCGTTGACCTTCCTCCCTCTCAGAAACATGATACCATAATGGTGGTGGTAGACCGCTTTACCAAAATGGCCCATTTCATCCCATCGTGGGGATTCCTACTGCCGCCACTACAGCATCTTTGTTTCTGTCCTCAGTGTTTCGATTACATGGATTACCTCAGACCATCACCTCTGATCGAGGAGTTCAATTCACGTCTCATTTCTGGAAATCGTTTTGCCGTAACCTCCAAATCAACCCGGCTTTGTCCACCGCATTTCACCCACAAACCAACGGACAGACGGAACGCCTGAACCAGATCTTGGAACAGTATATCCGGTGCTATACTACCCACTTACAAGATGATTGGCTCACTCTGCTCCCAACGGCTGAATTCGCCTATAACAACCATTACCAATCATCCACCCGTATGTCCCCGTTTTTTGCATCTTATGGATACCACCCTGCTTCGGTTCCTGGGTTGATGGTAGATCCCTCTGTTCCTGAAGTTAATGACAGATTGTCTCGTATGTCCCGTCACCTGACTCTTCTACGCCAGAACCTCCTAAGGGCCCAGGCAACCCAAAAAACGTTATGCTGACCGTAAACGCACTCCTCCCCCCATCTATACTCCTGGAGACAAGGTATGGCTGTCGGTCTCACACATCCGTTTGGCATGTCCATCGAAGAAGTTGGGTCCCTGTTTCCTCAGCCCTTATACGGTTACGAAAGTGCTCAGTCCCGTAGCCGTGCGCCTTAAGCTCCCTTCCTCGCTACGGATCCACCCCGTGTTCCATGTTTTTCTCCTAAAACCCTACCTGGCTAACCCCTTCAAGGGTCGTGTTCCGGGTTCCTCCAGCTCCGGTGGTTGTGGATGGCAGCGAGGAGTATGTGGTTCAACAGATTCTAGACTCTCGTTGGCGCAGTGGGCACCTCGAATACCTCGTTCACTGGCGCGGTTACGGTCCCGAGGAACGGTCATGGGAACCGGTGTCGCACATCCACGCTCCGGCTTGCCTGCGCGCCTATCACCGAAGATACCCTACTCGCCCTTCGTTGGTTCGCGTCCGGAGTTCGCGCCTGGGGAGGGGGCTCTGTAAGGATCGCAGGACTACCCCCCGTCACCCACCTGCAGGACCTGATGCCCGACGGGTCCCGCGATCGGGACATGGCATCGCTCGCGTCCCCAGCCGTTGGATTCCCCGCTCGGCGCGCGCCCGGCATTGGTTACTCGCGCGCGCGCGTCAGACCTCTGTGGCTTTTCTCTCCCGAGCGTCTCTATGGAAACGAGCGACACGGCGCGTGTCTCACACGTCACGGGGGCGGGGCTATGGCCCTTTAAAACACCGGCGCCCCTTTTTCAAAATTGCTTGAGTATTCACCTTGCCTGTTCCTGTTTAGTGATTTTTTCCTGCTATTGTTGTTTGACCCGGATTGTTTTACTGACCTTCGCTTCTTCTGGACTCCTGACCCGGCTTGATTCTTTGGACCTCCCGCTTTCTGGCTCCCTGACCTTGGCTCTCCTCCTCGTTTTTTGTGATCTCTGGACTCCCTGACCCGGCTTGTTTACCGTTTATTCTATCTCTGCTCTACTACCTGGATTCCCCTGGACTACCCTTTTTTCTGACACTCGTGCCAGTTGTCACTGCTGCAGTCTCACTATCCTCCAGTACTGTGGTGTCTGGCAAGGGCTGTCACTGCTGCAATCGGGGCTCCACTTCTGAACCACGGTACGTTCATCACACTGGTTGTGTTTGTGAGGTGTGTGTGTTTGTTACTGGCTGTGTATGTGAGGTGTGTGAGTATATGTGTGTGTATCTATCTTTCAGGGGATAAGAACTTGCCATATTTGGCAACTCTTGATTCTCCAGACTATAACCATGACCCAATAAGTAAATTGAATACACCCTCCAAGAAAAGAGACAACAACAACAAGGATTGAATGTTTTAATAGCTTTTATTGTATTTTACTGGGTTCTGAAGGCACATGATCCAGAGGAAGGCGAAAAAACTTGCGTAGCAAGTAATAAAATTTCTTCCTGATCCTGAAAACCAGCAATCGACTGTATAACCCTGGATCGGCCTATTGACCTTGGATAATAATGGATTTATTTGACACTTTAAAGACTAAGCCAAATGATCCAGATGAAGAAAAAAACAAATCTGAGTAACAGGAAAAAAATTCCTTCCTTATCCTGAAAACCAGCATTTGGCTTTTTAATCTTGGATCGGGGCAACATAAGACTTCATAGCCCAGCCCAGAAACTCAGTATAAATAAAAGTTACTTACTGTGCCAATTTTGCCATATGTTTTTTTGGCCATGAGATCATCCTGGTTCCTCCTGGCTCCTGATGTGTCCACAGACTAACATAATAGTACAAGCCTATACTATATATACACTGAAGCTCTTGTGAGGCGTTGCCCAGCTCCTTAACAAACAATGGTGGTTGTGGTCAAAATACTGCCCATATAAGGAAAAGGGCAGGACTGGGCTAACATTGCAGCAAATGGATATTGATATTATTGCAGCTGTATGTTTCAAGATGTCTTTAAATTAAAGTCCAATGCCTAGATTGGAGTGCAAAAAATATAACAAAATATTTTCAAATAACATTAATATTAATTGTACTTTATGTACATATATGAAACAATGCTTAAATCAAGCAGTAAGTATTTTTTTTTCTGTGGCTGTATTTGTGAGGTGTATGTATTTGACTAGCTGTGTGTGTGTGTGCGTGTGTGTATGTATGTGACTGACTGTGTATGTGAGGTGTGTGTGCGAATGTGTTTATGGGTCCGGCTGTGTATGTGAGGTGTGTGTGTGCATGTGATAGGCTGTGTATGAGATGTGAGTGTGCATGTGATTCGCTGTGCATGAGAGATGTGTGAGTGTATGTGAGGTGTGTGTGTGTATGTGACTGGCTGTGTATGTGAGGATTGTGTATGTGGCTGGCTGTGTTTGTAAGGTGTGTGTGTATATGTGACTGGCTGTATATGTGAGGTGCATGTGTGTGTATTTGACTGGCTATGTATGTGAGGTGTGTATGTATGTGACTGGCTTTGTATGTGAGGTGTGTGTGTGCGTATGTGACTGGCTGTGTATGCGAGGCCCTTAGCAACACCTAAAAATTCTTATATTTCCATCGGTGGTTACTTTCCTGAGCGACCTATTCGCCAGTAAAAGGGAGCGCTGCCTGTAGACTGGCAAGAGCAATGAAAGTGATTTCTTTCACTTACGATGCTCTAGGGATACCCACTAGGGGATTACGTGTAACGAAAAAAAAAAAAATAATAAATTACAGTACTACAAATGTGCTTATATGAGCTATTAACCCCTTCCTTGCTCTACATATCAAAATTCCAAGTTGGAAAAATCAAAAAGCGCACTTCTCAAAAGTGGCTGGTGGTAGAATTAGTGCATGGAAAGTGTTTAAATACCACCATTTGAAATACCCTAGGGTGTCTACTTTAAAAAATATATAGTTTGATGGGGTAAAATACACTGTCCGGCTTCAAATATCTCCAAAAAGTGCACCTCTCAAATGTGGCCTTATAACCCCAATCAAGCTGACAAAGCATATTGAGGGGCAAAATCCTGACATATTAAATGGCATATTGGGGGGGAAAATCCTGGCATATTGAGGGGCAAAATCCTGGCATATTGAGGGGTAAAATCCTGGCATATTAAATGGCATATTGGGGGGCAAAATCCTGGCATATTGAGGGGCAAAATCCTGGCATATTAAATGGCATATCGGTGGCCAAATTCCTGGCATATTGAGTAGCAAAATCCTGGCATATTAAATGGCAAATTGAAGGGGCAAAATCCTGGCATATTAAATGGCATATTGGGGAGAAAAATCCTGGCATATTGAGTTGCAAAATCCTGGCACATTAAATCGCTAAAGAACGGCATAGTGAGGGGCAAAATCCTGGCATATTAAATGGCATATTGGGGGGCAATATCCTGGAACATTAAATGGCTAAAGAATGGTATATTGAGGGACAAAATCATGGCATATTAAATGGCATATTGGGGGGGGGGGGGGGGCAAAATCTGTGCATTTTAAATGGCATATTGGGGGCAAAATCCTGGCATATTGAATGGCGTACTGGAGGGCCAAAATCTTGACATATTAAATGGCATATTGAGTGGCAGAATACTGGCATATTAAATGGCATATTGTGGGCAAAATCCTGGCATATTTAGTTGCAAAATCCTGGCATATTAAATGCCATATTGAGGGGCAAAATAGTGTGTCTCCGGTTATGTGTGTATTGGTGTCACTGTGTGTGTAAGTGGTAATGGTGTGTGTGTGTCACTGTGTCTGTGTAAGGGTGTGTGTGTGACTGCAAGGGTCTTTGTGTTTAAATGTGTGTTAGGGTGTCAATGTGTGACAAATTTAGAGCATGCGAGTTGAATATTTAGATGTATTTATTTTCCACACTATACATTATACTTTTATATATATAAAATGTATGGAAGGTTTGTGGTGTGGGAGGCGTGGCAGGTCAGAGGAGGGGGGCACCAAAATGCACCTTCGCCTGTGTAGACTAAAATCGTTGCACTGGCCCTAACCAGATATGACGTAACGTCACATCCTGTGTCTGTGTTTCCCTCCTCCATGCAGGAGGGAAGACTGCACGGAGGAGATGGCCAGGGACACAGAGCAGAGACAGAGCAGCAAATAAGGTAAGTACTACTGGGGAATGGGGGGGAGGGTGGTATAAAACGAGCAAAAGCCTGGCTTATGGAGTTGCATAATAATCCTGGCATATTGAATGGCATAATAATCCTGGCATATTGAGGGGTTAAATACTGGCATATTGAGTGGCATAATAATCCTAGCATATTGAATGGCTGAATCCTGGCATATTGAGTGGCAAAATAATCTTGGCATATTGAGTGGCAAAATAATCCTGGCATATTGAATGGCTAAATCCTTGCATATTAAGGAGTTAAATACTGGCATATTTTAATTGGCAAAGTGATCCCGTGGCATGGTCTGTGGGGCAAAATAACATGTACTATGAGGAAAGTGACACTGGCTACTTCTGTGGGTCAAAGTGACACTGTGGCATGCCAACTTGTGTAGTTTCAATATGAGTGCAAGCCAAGTGCTGTGGGTGCAATATAGCTGCATGGCAAGTTCTGTGGGTACTATATGGTGCTGTGTTAAGTCCTTTAAGTGCAATGTGGGTACAGAGGAAGGGAATAAAAAATAGGAATGCAATTTTTCAATAACATTTTTATTAAATATAATATTTGATAATTCAAATAAGTATAAATGCAACTAGTTATAGAGAGATGTCTGTGTTTATAGATATGTATTGTTTTTGAATTGTACAATTGTCACCTTGGGGACTCCTGTGTCGCATAATTAATGGCAGTCCCATTTGTGGCATATTTATTTGGCCACATGTGTGGCATAATTAAGGGGCTCTTTTGTGTGGCATAATTAAGGGGCGCCTGTGTGTGTGGCATAATTAATTGGGCTCCAAGGTGAGGCATAGATAATGGGGCTCTTGTGTGTCCTAGTTATTGGGCTCCTGTATGTGACATAGTTATGGGCTCCTGTGTGTGGCATAGTTAAAGGGCTCCTGCCTGTGACATCATTTGTGGGGCTCATGTATGTGGCATATTTAATAGGCCATCTAACTGGCATTACTAAGGAATCTTTTTGGCAAGGTATTGGAGGAAATCCAGGGGGGTGGCACCATGAGTTACCGCACCGGGTGACACCAACACTAGTGATGCCTCTGTGGGGCCCCACTGGCTTGCTATACCCAGGGGCCTACAATGTTGTTAAGACAGCCCTGATGATAGTACCTACATAGGAGGGCAACTACATTTTTCGCTTGATTACACCATTGCAGAGAAACCACTCCATTAGTATATCAGACTAATCCCATCCATAAGGGCAGTCCAGACCTGAAATGCATGGCTAGTCTCCTCTGCATGAGGAACACAGCAAACCACCGGCATATGTTTTGGCATACAATGGCCTCGTCAGTGTGGTATGGATGATGATCCTCTAGGTGCAAGCAAGCCAGGGACCCATGGCCGTGGGCATACCCTGATAACTAAGGTGAGCAAAAGGGGGGTTGCACCAATTCCCTAAAACAGACAGCACTACAATAGTCTGTCCTGTAGACTTATACTCATACACACACACTTATAGTCATACTCGCACACACACACTTATAGTCATACTCGCATACACACACTTGTGCTCATACACACACATACACTCATACACTTATACTCATACTTGCACACACACCGATACTCATATACACACACACAATTATACTCATACTCATACACACACACACACTTTTTTTTTATTATTTCCAAAATTTTAGAACTACAGAAATTTTCGGAGATATAAAAAACAAATCATACAACTTAGTGACATAACTAACATTTCCCCATACATTACACTTTGTAGGGATATATCTATATATATATAACTGTTATCATGCACCACCGTATTTTATAATTGTTAATAAGTTCTCAGGAGTTGTCGTGCTCCTTCTTATATGGCTTGTTTTAAACAAAATATTCTAAACAGCCTTAAAATCTCGACTTTACAACTATTTAAATTCTAAGTTCTGTCCTCCAACTTCATCCAGCATCCACATCTGTAACTTGCGTTTCTCCATTCATACTCAAGCATTCACATTCCAGGTCATGTAATATGCCTCTAATGAATTCTTCTAGTTCCAATAATAGCCCTTCTCCATTCTGGCCTGAAATTCTATTTGTTCAATAATGTCCTCTGTGTAAATTTTACCTTTGGTTTTCTATGTCCTTGCCAGCACGATATTTGCAGCTATAAGTATTTGTATTACTAGTGTTCTATGATCTGTTCTGGTCTTACTTAAACCAATGTGAAAAAGCATCAAGGCTAGGTATAGGTCAACCATTATATTTAGGAGAACTGAAGCCATCTTCCCTGCCTGATTCCACAGGACTCTAACAAAATGACACTCCCACCACAAGTGGAGGAGTGTCCCTCCATTTTCCCCACATCTCCAGCATCGGTCATCCGCATTTTGGTAACATTTTTTTAGTAACTAATAATTCCACTAGATTGAATGAATGGACAATGGTTTTAGTTGTCCGAATAGCTTGGACCCAGTCCCTGTCTTCAAAAGTGGCTCCCATGTCACTCTGCCACCTTTTTATCGGGGGCAGGTCTCCAAATCTGGACTCCAAGCAAATTGCCTTATATGCTCTCATAAATGGAACCATTTTAATATTTACAATCAGTTGATCAATCGACAGGATATTAAGTTTCCTCCAATTCTCCAATTTTAAGTCTTGTATCTGTTTTTCAAGCAATTGCAACGGTAGGTAACTTTCAATCCTAAACCGTGGGAAATGTTTATTTTTTCATTTGTTTCTTACTAGACACAGATCTTCAGCTATGGTGCAGTTTATCTGTTTTTTACTTTTATCTTTCCAAAACAGGTTTTCAATAATACTGGAGCCCCTTTGCTCCATCGGGAATCCACTAATCTCTGGCTGGATCCAGATGCGTCCATTTGGCCATATGGGATAACTTTGCAGCATCATGTTGTGGTATCTCACCACACATGTATCCTATTTAGGTCCGGGGCTCTCAGCCAACCCTGTTCATACTTTCTGGCGATTACTGTAAAGGCCACTCTTGCCCTCTTGCCTTGCCAGATAAATGTATTAAACTTTACCTGGAACTGTTTAAGCAATCTGGGGTCTACTCTAAAAGGGATCGACCTTAACAAGAAATATAAACGAGGAAGAACATAATAGTTTAAAACATGAATTCTACCCAGCCAGGAAACATAGAGTGCCTTCCACTCATTTAGTTTGTTACAAAAATCCCACAGTAGAGGTTGGTAATTAAGAGCTAGGAGTTTTTTAGGATCACATGAAATCTGAATTCCCAAATAATTGATGCAATCTGCTTTCCATGTGAATCCATACATCATTTTTAAGCAGTCTAGTTCTTTCTGGTAAATGCAACATTCCAGAGCCTGACACTTCCCCATATTTAACTTGTAGTAAGAAATGTTTGAGAAGGAATCAATCTCCCTCATCAAGGACTCCAAAGAGATAATGGGATTTTCCAATGTAAGTATGATCTCCTCCGCGAAGAAGGAGATTTTAAATTCCTTCATACCAACTCTTATAAACTGAATTTTTCTATTGTACCTAATTCTCTGTGCTAGAGGTTCCAGAGAAAAAACATACAACATGGGGGCCAGTGGACAGCCCTGGCGTGTCCTGTTGTATATGTCAAACCACTCTGTTGTAATGCCAGAGCCAATTATCCTGGCACTTGGTTTTGTATAAAGTGCCCATATTGTGTTTCCTTGAGGTAGGTCCAGGTGACCCTGTCAAACGCCTTCTCGGCATCCAAATTCTTTCTGACATTATCTGCCGCACTTCTATTTGGGATGAAGCCTGACTGGTCTAGGTGAATCAGGCGCAAGGTTATTTTTTTCAACCTGCCAGCCAGAACTGCCGAGTAGATCTTAATATCTGAGTCAATCATGGAAATGGGCCTATAATTTTTGATTTCTGTTTTTTCCTTACCTTCCTTTAATATTGGGCTGATATTTGCCTTCAGAAGTTCTTTAGGCAATTCCCCGCTCCTCTTGATTTCCTCGAACAGTTCTAGTAGACCGGGAGCAATCTCGCTTCTGAACACCATGTATAAAACAATTTGTAAACCCGTCTAGGTCCGGGGATTTATTTTCCTTTAGGTTGGCCACTATATTTCTTATCTCTTTAATTGACAATGGAGCGTTTAACATCTCCTGCTCCTCTGTTGTTATTGTAGGGAGATTTAAATTCCTTAAGTATTCTTGAATGTTTCCCTTTTCCTCCTCTCTAGAACCCTGGGAAATTATGCAAATTAATTGTACAGGACATGTATGGGCGAGGGGGAGGCAAGAGATGACTGACGGGGGCTGGGGGAGGGGCTTCAGGGGGGAGTTGATAAAAGTCCTGGAGCCTCTCTCCCCAGCAGCCATTTTAATCTGTAAACGCACCTGGTAGCAATTTTTTGCAGCTCTGGTGTTTCATTCACGGCTCAGGCATGGAGATTGAGGCAATGCTCGCTGCCCTGAGGGCTGAGGCTCTTACAGATGGTGGCAGACGTTTGAGGCAGCAGTTTGCAGCGCTGCAGGCTGCTACGCCCGCGGTGGCATCGCCTCCCGCGGGTCCTCGTGGCGGGGCGCGGCGGGTGTCCCGCCCGCCCGCTCGACTGAGCCCGGATGCCGGCTCCATCCAGCCTCATCGGAGCAGGAGCGGAGCTGGGCGAAGGAGCGGCCTTCGCCCGTCGGCCGCGCGGCCCGCTGCGTCCGGCGGCGGGCCTGCTAGTGCAGCCACGCGACCGTCCCCGGTGGCTAGTGGGAGCGGGGATCGCAGGCCGCGCCCCTCCCCTCGGGGTTTGGAGCGCGACGGACGGAGGACATCCAGGGCTGTGACCAGGTCCGGTACAGCCCTGCTACCTTCCCCCCCGCGTCCGGATGCGGGGCCTAGCAGGAGGAGGAGCACGGATCGGCAGGCCAGGGTGGTGAGTAGGCCTCAGGGCCGAAAACGGGGGTCCCTGCGATTACCCTCCCGGGCGGGGGGCAGTGGGGAGGCTGTGGGCAGCTGCAGTGGGTCTTCTGGGGATGAGGATCCGGCCCTGGGTCTCTTACTGCCCCCTACCCCGTCCCCTACTCCTACCCCTGTGACTACTTACCAGGTTCCCTTGGCTGGGCTTCTCTCTCCTCCTGATCTGGCGTTGTACTCACCTGTCTCTCCTTCACAGGCTCCAGCTACTAGTGCTGTGCCACTCTACGTCCCCCATCCTGCTTCCCAGGTTGCGGGTGATTCAGCGGCCTCCCGGGCCTCCACGCCGGCTCTGGGCGCGGTTCAGGGAGACACTGGTGAGTCCACGGGGCAACCTTTGGCGGGGTTTTCTGGGGTGGGTGGGGGGGGGGCTACCGTTTCTCCTGCTAGTCAGCCTTGGGTGGATTTGTTGCAATGCTTGCGGGGGGCGATAGAGCAAGTGAGCCGGGTGGCTGGGCCTTCTGGTAGTGCGGCCCTGCAGGGCATCGATAGTACGATGGGCAGCGTGTGGGGTTCCACGGGGGGTTCACCGGGGGTGGTTTCTGGTTTACCGGGCACGGCGGGGGTCCCACAGTCCCCCTTATTACCGCCCCTTTTGTTGCTGCCGGCGGCCACTGCTGCGGCGCTCCCTGCGGTTCCCTTGTCAATGCCTAGTACATCGGCGGCACCGAGTACGTCCGCGTCAATGGTTGGGGCGGCTGATTTGACACACCCTGTTGCACCGATGGCGCATGGCGCCGCGTATTTATGTTGGTCGGGCCCCTTAGGCCTTCACCTTAAACCGGAGGTAAGGGAGCGTATTTGGAAGGGCGAGTATGTGGAAATTTATTCGCTCCTCCCCATGGAGGACGTTCCTCCTCCTGAGAAGGAGTTGAAGGATGCCGAGAAAGAAAAGGAGAAGTACCGTTATCGCAAAATCCCAAAGAATTATGGGAATTGGATTCGGGCTTTCTCCATCTTGGCCAGCGTCATTGGGGAGAAATCCCCTGAAAAATGTTGCTCCTTGTTTTGTTACCAGGATCAAATCTGGAATGCGTGTAGGATTTATGGGGGTCTCAGCTGGTGGCGCTATGATGAGCAATTCCGGCAACGGATTGCTTTACGGCCTACTTTGGGTTGGGATCAAATGGACGTGGGGCTGTGGCTGGCCATTATGACCCGGCCAGCCTCGCATCAGGGGGGTTTGACGTCCTTTCTCGGGGGGGTCGGGGGACTGGGTTCGCCCTCTCCCTCGGCCACGACCCAACGACGACCGGGAGGGTGCTGGCAATTTAATGAGGGTCAGTGCAAGTTTGGCGCCGGTTGTCGCTTCAAACATGAGTGTTCCGGTTGCGGGGGTAGCCACCCCGCCACCCGGTGCTTTAAGCGTCAGAGAGGTGGGGACAAGTCTGACGTGGGCGGAAAGGGGGATGACGCCGGTGGACGTCGGGGCAATGCGCCCATGGCTAAGCCGGTATAGGAATCGTAGGGCGGCGGACATTTTGTTGCACGGGTTTGAGTTTGGTTTCAGGATCCCCTTTCAGGAGCGGGAGGTTTGTTTGCGGTTGCGTAATTTACGTTCGGTGGCTGAGCACCCCGAGGTGGTGCGGGATAAGTTGGCTAAGGAAGTGGCTCTGGGCCGTATGGCGGGTCCTTTTGATTCGCCCCCGTTGGCCGGTTTACGGGTTTCTCCCCTGGGGGTGGTTCCCAAAAAGGAACCGGGAAAGTTCCGGCTGATCCAGCATCTGTCTTACCCCTATGGGGAGTCGGTTAACGATGGCATTGATGCAGAATTGTGCCGGGTGTCTTATGCGTCCTTTGATTCGGCGGTTCGGATGGTGAGGGCGGCAGGGGCTGGTGCGTTGATGGCCAAAACCGATGTGGAGTCGGCCTTCCGGCTTCTTCCGGTTCATCCAGACTGTCATCACCTCCTCGGGTGCCATTTTGAAGGGAAGTTTTACGTTGACTTGTGCCTTCCCATGGGTTGTTCTATTTCCTGTTTTTATTTTGAGTGCTTTAGCACCTTTTTGGATTGGGTAATCAGGGAGGAGTCCGGGTGCAACTCAGTGATGCACTACCTGGATGACTTCCTGCTGGTGGGTCCCTCGGGTTTGCAAGTCTGTGGCCATTTGCTGAGGACGGCCCAGGTGGTTCTGGCTTCGTTTGGGGTCCCATTGGCGGCAGACAAAACGGAGGGCCCGACTACCTGTATTTCATTCCTGGGCATTGAGATTGACTCCCTGGCCGGGGAATGCCGGCTTCCTCAGGATAAATTGTTGGGCCTTAGGGCGGACATTTCTAAGGCTTGCGGCTTGAGGAAAATTCAGCTCAGGGCGTTGCAATCTTTATTGGGGAAGCTCAACTTTGCCTGTAAAATTATGCCAATGGGCAGGGTGTTTAGCAGACGTCTGGCGGGGGCTACGGCGGGGGTGTGCCGGCCGCACCATTATGTCAGGCTCACTCGGCCCCTAAGGGATGATCTGGCGGTGTGGGATGATTTTTTGAGCAGGTACAATGGACGGTCGTTGTGGCAGGCTCCGGAGGTGTCCAACGCAGATCTCCATCTGTACACGGATGCCTCAGGATCCGTGGGCTACGGGGCGATTTTGGGGTCCCAGTGGTCTGCCGAGACTTGGCCCCCGTTCTGGGGTTCGGGGTGCCTGACAAAGAATTTAGCTTTTTTGGAGCTATTTCCTATTCTGGTGTCAGTGGTCCTTTGGGGAACTACGTTACGGGATCGCAGGGTGGTCTTCCACTGTGACAACATGGGAGTGGTGTTGGCGGTGAATAACCTGACGGCTTCTTCCCCGCCGGTAGTTCGGCTGTTGCGGCTTCTGGTCCTTAACTGCCTTGATTTTAATGTGACCTTTCGTGCTGTTCATATCCCTGGGGTGCATAACGTAATTGCGGATGCACTTTCTCGTTCGCAGTGGGCAACGTTCCGGGCGGCAGCACCATGGGCGGACCCGGAGGGTATCCCGTGCCCGTCGACGCTGTGGGACCTTGGGTTGGGCGAATAGCACAGTGGGTTAGCCAGTCTGTCGCTGGATCCACATGGAAGCGTTACGGTAAAGTTTGGGGGGAATGGTTGGATCTGGAGTCGGCTCGTGGGGGTTTTAGGGATGATGGGGCTCGCTTGGAAGGTTTACTGTGGTTGTTGTGGCATTGGGACGCGGCTGGCTTGTCGCCCGCGGCAGTAACGGCACGGATGTCAGGCCTCAGTTTCTGGTTCAGAGCTTCTGGGCTACGGGACGTGACTAAGGAGTTTCTAGTGCGTCAGGCGTTGAAGGGTTGGAGGAGGGGCGTTCATTCCGTGGATTACCGTAAACCGGTGTCCGGGGCTTTGTTGCTGGGCCTGTGCCACATACTGCCGGTGGTTTGCCACTCGCCTTTTGAGGTGGATCTGTTTCGGTTAGCCTTTTCCATGGCATTTTTTGGAGCTTTGCGTATTGGGGAATTGGTTAGCCAGGCAAAAACGAAGCCAGGGGGTATACTGGCGGCTGATATGGTGCGGGAACCTGGTCTGGTGAGGTTTTTGATCAGGCGCTCCAAGACGGATGTACTTGGGGTTGGAAAGTGGGTCTCCCTGCGGGAAGTCCCCGGTTCTATGGTATGCCCGGTGGCTTGTTTTGACCGGTACGGTTTGGTCCGACCGGCCGGTTCCAATTCATTGCTGGTGCACGCTGATGCGACTCCTTTGTCTAGATTCCAGTTTATCAGGGTCTTCCGGATGGCAGTCGAGGCCCTGGGCCTTCCAAGCCGGGAGTTCGGGGGTCACTCGTTCAGGATTGGCGCTGCGTCTGAGGCCGCACGGCTGGGTTATGCTGAGCGGGCTATCAGGCAGATTGGGCGGTGGGAATCCCGCAGGTTTCTATCTTATGTCCGTCCGGCTGGTCTGATCTCAGTTTCCTCTGCTTTAAATTCACAGATGTTGCGCCTAGGAGGGTGTGGCTTATAGGCCACTCGTACATATTCTGGGCACGGAGTCGGGCTGCCGTGCAACCTGGGGGAGAGTGCCTGGGCTTTCCGGGAGCCGTGGCGGACGTTCGGTGGTTCGGGTTCCGGGGCATGCGGTGGGTACGCTTGTTACCCGAGGTGGTTCAGTTGTCTCGGCGGTTGGGGCCCCCTGATATTTTACTTATTCATCTGGGGGGCAATGATCTGGGTTCGGTCCCTGTGTGGACCCTGGGGGATACCATAAAAAGGGACCTGGCGAGGCTGCTGGTGCTCTTTCCTGGTGTGTCGCTGGTGTGGTCAGAGGTGGTGCCACGTAATTATTGGAGGTGTGCGCTCAATCAGAGGGCGCTGGAACGGAGCCGGGTGAAATTGAATAAACGAGTGTCTCGTTTTGTGTTGAGTGTGGGGGGCGTGACTATACGCCATAGGGTTTTTGAGTCCGATGCGGCTCGGTATTTCAGGAGTGATGGAGTTCACTTAACTGAGGTGGGCCTTGATCTGTTTAACTTGGCGTTACAGGATGGTTTGGAACAGGCCATGGCGGTGGTGGTGGGTGGTCCCCGCTGATTTAAGGTGTTAAACGAGCGGGTCTGTGGCGGGGGTTGGCTGTCCTTGCCAGTAGGGGATATGTTTTGGAAAATGGAGTTGGAGTTATTACAAGGAAAATGGTGCTCGGGTCCTCCCCTTAACCTTAAAAGCAACATGGAAGTTGTTTGTAGTTGACGTGCCCACTGAGCTAAGTGAGTCGGCTAGTGGTAAGCATTGTGGGAGAGATGGGCCAGATGGAGTTATGGCATCTCAAGGGACGAGGAGGGGAGGCGAGCTTATGGATTCTGGATTTGGTTGGAAAAAGGTGGCCATATATAAATATATGGGTGGAAGTGGAAAATGGTTTTACTGGCAAGGGCTTAGTCAATTTGTCAGGCTGTATTCTGTTTTATACATAAAAGTATTAAAGGATGGTGGTGGTTTATACAGCCTGACATGTGTTTAATAAAGAAGTGCTGTGGCCTTGTTGTACCATCACAAGTCTCGTGTCCATTATTGGGGGGAACATGGGCTGGTATGGTTATGGGGGATTGTGGGGTTATGGTATGTCTCAGGAATCGGGCATCTATCCCCTCTGCATACATACAAGAACCCTGGGAAATTATGCAAATTAATTGTACAGGACATGTATGGGCGAGGGGGAGGCAAGAGATGACTGACGGGGGCTGGGGGAGGGGCTTCAGGGGGGAGTTGATAAAAGTCCTGGAGCCTCTCTCCCCAGCAGCCATTTTAATCTGTAAACGCACCTGGTAGCAATTTTCCCACCCTCCCTCCCTATGTTTATGTGTTTTCTATGTATTAACTTTCTTTTGTCGCAGCAGGCGGGGGTTGGCTGTCCTTGCCAGTAGGGGATATGTTTTGGAAAATGGAGTTGGAGTTATTACAAGGAAAATGGTGCTCGGGTCCTCCCCTTAACCTTAAAAGCAACATGGAAGTTGTTTGTAGTTGACGTGCCCACTGAGCTAAGTGAGTCGGCTAGTGGTAAGCATTGTGGGAGAGATGGGCCAGATGGAGTTATGGCATCTCAAGGGACGAGGAGGGGAGGCGAGCTTATGGATTCTGGATTTGGTTGGAAAAAGGTGGCCATATATAAATATATGGGTGGAAGTGGAAAATGGTTTTACTGGCAAGGGCTTAGTCAATTTGTCAGGCTGTATTCTGTTTTATACATAAAAGTATTAAAGGATGGTGGTGGTTTATACAGCCTGACATGTGTTTAATAAAGAAGTGCTGTGGCCTTGTTGTACCATCACAAGTCTCGTGTCCATTATTGGGGGGAACATGGGCTGGTATGGTTATGGGGGATTGTGGGGTTATGGTATGTCTCAGGAATCGGGCATCTATCCCCTCTGCATACATACAAGTTGCTTGTTGTTTACTATTTAGATTATAAAGATCATGGTAAAAGTCTACAAAGGATTCTCCTATGTCTTTCATGTCCAGTATGGTTCTACCCATATAGTTTATTTTATTTATATTGTGTCTAATTCTTTTTTTTTTTTAGCATATTTTACAGCATTTTGTCCGCTCTGTTCCTCCTTGTATACCATTTTTGTTTTAAATAGAGTACATTTTTATTAGTTATTTCCATATTTCTATTTTTGATTTGTTGTTTTTTTTTTTTTGTTTAAAATCTTTTTATTGAGATTTTCAGTAGAAATTATTTATAGAAAATTGTATACAAACAACATATTTTTATCATCATAAAAACAAAGTAAATCCACAGAATTTTAAAGTTTAGGAAATGTCATCTCCCAGCATATATAAAATAGTGAGGATCGAGTCCCTTCGTCTGAATTTGGTATGAAGCGTATAAAATAAAACATTCCATATGCCAGATGGTAGGTAGGAGTATATAGTCTTAGCAATAATGAGGGGCACTTGTCCTGTAACATGGAGGGACTAACCATTTCCAAAATATTTAAACAGTATTTAGTAACAGGAAAAACTAATACAACAAGAACCAGGTGCGGTTGCTATTAGTTAAAGCTGTTAAAGCTGTTCTATTTGGGCAAGACATAACTTTTAAAAGGGTTTTGTTGACGGCACATACCCATTTGCAGAACAAAGGAAAATAATAATATGTCTGTTACAGAAATTAAGACATCGTTTTGAGACAAAGGTCTCATAGCAGATTGGGAGGCAGACCAATTAGTGTTTGTTGAAATGAGTCTGACTCCAGATACATTGTCCATTGGGACCATTTGGAGAAGGATTCCAGTCCTTTACCTTGTGAGGTGAGAATTAGGTCCTCCATTTTCCTTGTCTGTTCCACCGAGGCGACCCACTCTGCACAGGTTGGTGCTTTCGTCTGCTTCCACAATCTGGGAATCAGCATCTTGGCCGCATTTAATAGGGGGGTTGTTAGTGAGTGTTTGTAGCTGTTAATGGACCTTGAAGTGTGGTGTAGTAGTGCTTAAAGGGGGTTGGGAAAAAATTCTGGATCATCTACTGCTCTAACAACAGATAGGACAAAGTCCCAAAAAGGTTTTATAATAGGGCAGGACCACCATATGTGTAAGTAATCCCCTCTTCCTCGCCTGCAGCGCCAACAAATATCAGGCGTTTTTGGATATTGTTTGTGTAATACAGAAGGTACCCTGTACCACCTAGTAAGGATTTTATAAGAGTTCTCTTGTGTCAGCGAATAGGGGGAGCATTTATGAGTCAGTGTTGATATTTTAGACCATTGGGTCTCATTTAAGGTAATTTGTGTGTCTCTTTCCCAGAGGCGTATAAAATAAGGTTTAGTGTCGGGTTGTGCATCCTTGAGCATATTATGTATGGTTGAGATGAGCCTTGAGGGGGGTTCTACAGTGTGGCAGAGAGCTTTGAATGGGGAAAGTGTGTCAGGTTATTGATGCGCTTTGAGTATTGAAGATGCATGATGCTGGATCTGTCGATATGTGTATAGTCGTAGTGGGTCAGATCTCTTGTTTGGAACCAGGTCTTTGTATGGTGTGAGCTTTTTGTTAGACATCATGTGACCGAGTCTGGGGTATAGCACTTCTGTAGGGAGAAGGTTTCTAATGGATCGGACATCATATCCAGGTGGGAATTGGCCGTTAAAGATCAGTGAGGTGAGGGGGGGAGGGTGTCTGTTTTAGTTTGTATTTATACGCGGCGTTCCTCCATACGGCTAGTGATGTAGGTACAATGGGATGGTCGGTTGAGTTAAGCACAGGTTGTCTGTGCGAAACCCAAGCCGCCATAGGAATCGGAACAGAAAGGGCTTCTTGTTCGATGGGTATCCAGAGTTTGGTCGCTGGTCTAGTCCAGTCAACCACTCTGGCCAAATGGACAGCTTTTTGATATAAAGAGACATCTGGTAGGGAGACACCCCCCAGATGTTTACGTCTAGCAAGATATTCGGATCCCACTCGAGGATTCAGTTTTCCCCAGACATATCGGGAAATAAGCTTTTTGATATCTTTGAGGCATGATTTGGGCAATTCTATGGGGAGGGCTTGGAGTATGTACAGAATCCTAGGGAGAATGTTCATTTTAGCTACCCTATGCGGCCAAACCAGGATATATGTTTTACCGACCATTTTGCTATATCTGAATGCAAGGAGTGTAGAAGGTGGAGGTAATTTAAATTTTTAATGGCTGTGGAGGCCCATTTGAATGGGAAACATGACTTCAACAGCATCTCATCCGAGGATGGTACCGATAAATTAAGAATTTCGGATTTATTTAGGTTAGCTTTAAAATAAGACAAGTGGGAGAAAGTTTCCATTTCTCGCATTATATTGGGTAAAGAAATGTGAGGATTGGAAACGATAAACAATAGGTCATCGGCAAAAGCCGAGATCTTATGAGTGTAGGCTCTTACACGGATACCCGTTATATCACGGCTTCGGTGAATAGCTTCTAAGAAAGGTTCCATAACTAACACAAAAAGCAGGGGCGACAGGGGGCATCCCTGCCTAGTGCCGTTCGACAGGGCCACCGGGCCAGATAGCGTACCATTAACTCTAATCCTGGTAGTGGGCTTGTGATAGAGTGTCTCTATCCATTTCATCATAGTACAGCCCAGACCATAGTGTTTGAGGGTAGCAAAAATATAAGCCCAGTTGACCCTGTCGAACGCCTTCTCAGCGTCTACTGATAAGAGAATTGTGGGAGCAGGGTGGGTCTGAGCGTGGTACATTAAGTTGAGGACTCTGGTAGTGCAATCTCTGGCCTCTCGACCCAGAATAAACCCCACCTGGTCCTGTTTAACAAGCGAGGGGAGGAACAGTCTGAGTCGACAGGCCAGGATTTTTGCGAACAGTTTAACGTCCGTGTTTAATAATGATATAGGCCTATAACTAGCACATAAGGATGGATCTTTCCCTTTCTTTGGGATAACAGTGATATGTGCCTCTTGGGCTTGTGGAGGGAGACTGTCACCCAAAGCTAGTGAATTAAACGTGTGTACAAAATGTGGAACTAAAACAATTGGAGAACACTTTGTAGTAAGTGTGTGTGAGGCCGTCTGGGCCTGGGCATTTGCCTGTAGGAGATTCTTTGAGTACCGCCAGAGTCTCCTCCAGGGTAATGAGTGCGTCAAGAGTAGCTCTTTCCGCCGAGGATATTCTGACATGGAGATGCTTATCTATATAGGCGTTGATCTCTTTTAAAAAATGAGGGGGTATAGGCTGTTGTGGGTCGTGTATATTGTAGAGGTCTCGGTAGTATGGTCGAAAAGCTTCTGCTATTCCCTCAGTGTGGTGTATTAGTTGATCATTAAGATCTTTGATTTTGGAAATAAAGGAGGCACTTTGTTTTAATTTAAGTGCTCTGGCCAAAAGTCTACCTGGTTTATTTCCCTGTTCATAAAATTTGCTCTTGGCGAGCACGAATGTTCGCTGAGATTTGTGATTACATAGAGTTGCTAGTTGTGATTTTAGGGCTAGGAGGGATTGGTATTCCACACTGGATAGCGAGAGCTTGTGTCTTGTTTCCAGGTGTGTCATTTGGGTTAATAGGTGCGATATGTCAGTGTTATGCATACGTTTGTCATAGGAGGCCTTACTAATAAGATGTTCCCTTATCACAGCTTTATGGGCTTCCCAAATCAGAGGGGGTGAACAGTCGGGGGTTTCATTATCTGTAAAGTAGTATCGAAGGGTGTCGTTTAAGTCTTTGACATGTAAGGGGTTTTTGAGAACATTCTCAATAATCCTCCAGTTTGGCACGCGTCGGGGGAGGGAAGGAATTTGAAGGGTCATGGAGATCGGGGCATGATCGCTCCATGTTATTGAGCCTATTTTTGATGACTGTATCAAGTCTAAATGTCGGTGTGATATAAATAGGTAGTCTATCCTGGAGTATCGAACGTGAGGGGGTGAGAAATATGTGTAGTCTTTCGAGTGGGGATGGAGAATTCTCCAGACATCAGCTATTTGTGTCTTGTGTAGGGCTTTTTTTACCTGTTTAATTTTACTGTAGTGCATGTGGGTCGTCCAGGTGGGGATCCATCACCATGTTCAGGTCTCCTCCTATGATTAATATCCCTTCAAGGTAATCTTCGAAATCTGAAAGAACAGAGCAAATAAAGCGATGTTGATCTGTGTTTGGGGAGTAGATACATCCAATGGTTACCAATTGGGAGCCTATGCAGCCCTTTACAAACAGAACCCTGCCCTCACTGTCGGATTTGGAGTCTTGGAAAACAAAAGGGAGGTGCTTGGAAATAATTATTGCGACCCCTTTAGTTTTCTTAAAGGGTGAATATGAATGATAGGAATGTTGGAAGGTTCTGTCTATTAACCTAGGGGGCTTAGATCGTCTGAAATGTGTTTCCTGTATAAGGGCTATGGAAGTTTTGGTGGATCTAAGTTCACCAAATAGTCGCGTTCTTTTAGCAGGTGCATTTAGGCCTTTCGCATTAATAGATGTGACTATCACGTTCTGCAAATTAGGCACAGCCATATATAACAGTTTGACTTTGTTGCTTATCGAGTAGAAAATACTGCAAGGAACTTAGAAAACAATGGAGAAACATATGAACAATTGGAAACTGTAACTCAGGTAAGTATAGAGGTAAGAGTAGTAATATTCTATGGGCTTTGCCCTTGGTAAGGGGAGTACAGGTGCCAAGGGTCTGATCCCAGGGTCCAAGTATAGAATCCTGGGAGCATTCCCTGTTTACAACGGCACAAGAACACACTGTGGGGGCAGTGTTAACAACCATGCTTGACCAATTTTCCTTTAACGGTTTCTCTCCCTGGCCGGAGAGCAAGAAAAGGGTGAGATGCAGTGAAGAAAAAATAGACTGAGCGTATGTAAGAGTTCAAAGAGATATGAATGGGGAAGAACGGTTAATTGTGCTACAGAATAATCAAACAGTAGTCCCAGTCTATGAGGTGATCAACATTGTGCTGGAACGTGCAGGTAAATGGAGCAGGTCAGTCTGTTTTCTGTCACTTCTGGAGCGGTTTATATAGACAACGAACAGTTTAAGGTATCCAAACTTTCACTCCAGTAAACTTGGCAGGTATAGTGTATAACTCAGTTCAATAGCTCGGCTGCAATTGGGGACTTCCATGCCTGCAAATGGACGGTGGGAACAAGTCAGCTAAGGTTTTCCGTATATCGGAGACCAGGGTATTTTGTTTGTAGTCGGGGATGATGTCCACGCAGGAGCCTTGGCTGGTGTGTTAGGTAGCCCTGTGTTGGCCTCAGGTGAGGGATCCGCAATGGGCTGTCTGGGGGGGCGCAGTCTCCTCTTCCTCTGGGGTCTCGGTTGCCATGGTTCATTTATCAACTGCGGTAGCGAATACTCAATCGGGTTAGACTTCAGCCAGGCAGTGAGGTCTGCTAGTAGGATGCCCAGGCTCGTACAGAAACCTGGGGCCTCTTCGGGTGTGTGTAACGAATAAATGTAGTTATCTCTTCGGACCCGAATGTTGAGGGGGAAACTGGAAGGATATGGCAGCTTTCTTCAATTCATCTGTAATTGGTTTCATCATTTTCCGGGCCTGCAGCGTTCCCCATGCAACATCCGGGAGTAGTATTAATTTAGACCCCTGGAAGGTGATAGGATGAACCTGCCTGTAGGATCTGCTCTTTAAGTGTATAGGAATGGAGACAGCATATGATGTCACGGGGGAATCGGCCTGTAGGATCTTAAGATTTTAGGGCCCGGTGGGCTCTGTCCAGAATAATATTTTCTTCTGGGCTCCTTTGACGGATAGTGTTAAAAAGTTCTTTAACACGGGCCATAACGTCCTCCAGGCCTTCTGCTTCTGCTAATCCCCTGATACGGATGTTAGACCTGCGGTTTCTATTTTCCATGTCCAGGATTTGTTGGGTTTAAATCTCTGTAACCCGTTTTTGATGTCTCAGGTCTCGGGCTAAGCTTCCCATGGCATCATGGAGGGTATTTTGGTCAGCCTCTACTGTGTCTAACCTGAGGGCTTGCTGTTTAATATCGCCTCGAAGGTCTGCAATTTTGGCCTTTATGGTCTCCTTGATGTTGTCCGCCAAAGAAGCAAAGTCTTTGCTTATGCGAGCGGTAAATAAGGAGAAGTCTGCTTTCGTTGACATATCTAGCAAGTGAGTATCTTCTCCTGACCCACAAGTCGTCTTCCTCCGCCGCGTTGTGATGTTCTGATGGCGGGAAATCATCAGTGTCTGGCTGGGACGCCATTTTGGGGATTAGGCCTTTGTCCTGATTCATCGACTCTAGGAAGGATTTAAGTGATGGCGAGTGTTGTTGGTCCGCTCCCTGGGGTTGCCCGACTTTAGTCGATCGTTTGGCAGAGTTTCTCCCCAATTTTTTTAAGTTTTGATGCTCGTTCTGTAGGGTGCTCTTGGCCACAGGGACGGAGCTCAGCTAGGACACGTCTGTGCGCATCGGTGGTCAGACACGCCCCCTGATTTGTTGTTTTAACTCTTTTACTTTTTCCACTAGCTTGATTTGTAAAGTTTGTTTGTGTATTTTTTCTAGTTTCTATAATTCTATATGTAATTGTTGGTAACAGATTCTGTTGCCCATGTTGATTGTGTTCTCATTCTGTTCCCGGGGGAATACGTGTGTCCTTAGGAGGACATGAGAAAGCTAATGCCTGGACGCCATCCTTTATCCCAAATTAGGAATCGGGCGGGGTCGAGGTGGGGCAATTTTTGATAATCTAAGTAGTGGCCGCATTGGGCTTGAGGATACGTCAGGGTGGTGGGCTGGTGAGGAAAACTAAATAAAATAAACGATGGACCTTTGCCAGTCATTGGTATGGAGGGTTAGCGACTTCCCCTCCCTAAAACTACCAAAGGGTGGTGGGAGCTTTGGTAAACTCCCTATGGTCATCAGTCGAAAGGACAACAAAAGAGCAGAGATGGCACATGGCCCCTTTCAGATGATTGGGGTATCAGGTATGCAATCTGGAATGAATGTTAGATATGATTGTAGCCCTTGGTATCGTGGAATCAATGTTAGATATGATTGTAGCCCCTGGTGTCGTAAAATAAGAAAGTGGGATCACTGGAATGGGGATTTAGTTTTGCTACATAAACGCTCAAGGCCTGAATTCACCATACAAGAGGAAAGCCCTAATCGATATGCTATAACACGACAACATAGATATTGCAATGATTCAAGAAACGCACTGGATAAAAAATTCACAAAAACTGCTTTTTAGTAAAAAATACCCTCACATATACTAAGCTTCATGTCACGTTAAAAAAAAAAAGCAGAGGTGTATCGATTATATTTAAGAAACACTTTAGCACTGGAAATAATCCACAAAGCTGTAGATAAAAATGGCAGATTTGTGATTCTGATTTGCAGAATAAACAATATATTATACACACTAGTTAATGTTTATGCACCTAATGGAATAAAATTCTCGGAGAAAGTCATGGCCCAGGTAGAGAAAAAAAAACAAGGGAAATTGGTGATGAGTGGCGATTTCAATATTGTAATAGATACAGAGAAAGATAATAAATTACACAAGGGGAAAAAAAGAAATAATAGACAAAGACAAACAGCAAAGAAATTTTGGGAATTTATGATTAAAAATCACTTAATTGACGTTTGGACAGTTTTGAATACCTCGAATAGGGACTACACATTTCATTCAATCCCCCACGATTCTTACTCAAGCATAGATATGTTCCTGGTCGCTAGAGACGTTTTTGATAGCAAAATTAAATGCGAAATAGGACTTGACTCATGGTCAGATCACTCATCGGTGAGCTTGATAATGGAGGAAGGGTCAGCTAAAACCAATTAAATTGGGAACTAAATGAATCGCTACTGATGAATGATAAGATTAAAAAACAAATAGCATTAGATGTCCAGAACTTATTTAAAGAAAAAGACAAAGATCAAATTTCTAGATCCACACTGTGGTGAACCCTGAAGGCAGTAATTAGGGTTAACCTGATTAGAATTGGTGATGGGGGAAAAAAAGGGGGGGAGGCTAACACACACACGTATACTTATACTCATACACACACTCTTATACTCATACTCACACATACACACACTTATACTCATATACACACCCTTATACTCATGCATACACATATTTATACTCACACACACACTCACACACTTGTACTCACACACACACACCCTTATACTCGTACGCATGCATACACATATTTATACTCATACTCACACACACTCATACATACGCACACCAATACACACACACAGCCACCTTCACCTCTCAATGCTAGTCTGCTCCGTCCGAGAGGAGCAGGCATCAGTGGGTAAAATACTGGTGCCACCAGTCATCTGCTTCTTCTCCCTATAATTGGGCGCAATGTGAAGAAGCGTTCAAGACGGAAAGCAAAAAGTTAATTGATTATCGGAAAAGAAGCAGATGACCGGCGGCGCCCATCTTTAAACCACTGTTGCCTGCTCCTCTCGGGCTCGGCGTGTCAGTTGTGGCACGCGTGCCCTAGGTTCACCACCGCTGCTCTAGGGTATTTAAAATGGTGTTTTTTTTATACCTTACATGCTTTTGGCCATCCCCCATTTATTTATGAGGGTTTGGGGGCCTTTTGGGTTGTCCCAGGCCCCATATCTTCAAGATTGGGGGAAAGGGAACTTTCCAAGCCACCGGCATCTATATTTGGTAGGAAATTCTTTATTAAAATTCAATATTAATGCATACTATGACTGGACTCCCTTAGATGCTGATAAAGAGTATATTTTACTGTACCATGTATAGAAAAGATTTTTTAAATTGAGCAAGAATACAATTCTCCACCATAATAGCTAAAATGTAACAGGTACATGGAAAGCTAAAAAAGGGCTAATGATAAAAGAAGAAAAGGGTTCCCGTTAGGGAGTTGCCGGCTCAACCTGAAGATATATTAGGAAAGTTCTCCAATAATACCTCAGGCTGTGTGGTGCTCCATCCGTGCTGTGATAGCAGCAAAATAATAGAAGTGAAGCAAGCAAATTTCCTACCGGCACGAAACGCGTAAGGCAGTTTTCCTGCTTCCCCACTACCGATGCCACTATATTCATCCTGTTTGTCACATTGGAATTTATCTACATGAATTTTTTTTCATCAATAAATCGACTTATTTTACCTCATTCGGACTGGTGAGTGCCTATGTCTATTTGCTTGCTTCACTTCTAATGATAAAAGAGCCTTCTAAAAAAAAAAATCATCCAAATGAAAGAAATAAAAAAAGATGCTGAGTATAATTTCCTGATAGCTGTGCGCATCATAAAAGAACAAAGAAATGGTTTAACATGTAGAAATATCTTTGCTACCTTTTTTTTCTAACACTTACTAATCCGTTTATTAGTTTCCTCCTGTTCAATTCTCCTTAGCCTCCCTTTACTCATTGGTCATCTAGATAATTCACAAATAAACGCAATAAAACAAAAACCAAGATGCTTCTCCAGTCTTTCTTGCCATGCAGAGTATACATTAAAGTACTGAGTACTCAGGGGGCAGCTTGGCAACCAGACTTCCGGTGGTCCACTGCACGGTTCATTCTATGGACCCATTCGGTAAAAGGTTGTCCCTCTTTCTGCTGCAGGTTGCGAAATTTAATGCGATGAGCCTCCGGCATGATGGCTGCCCCCTGAGTATGGTAGTTTCCACTGGTGCACTCCACGAATATTCTCTTTTGCAATTGCAATTAGTGACACTGATCCAAGATCTGAGTGATTACCTCCTGGATATGATTCGACCCATAGAGAGCCAGGCCTTTCGCTGCAACAGTGGACCTCTCGCTGCACCTCCACCATGTCGCTGGCCTCCGAAGGGGTGTTGCTGATCAAGTCACCTCCCATCAGTTCAGGAATCGGGACAGCCTTGGATTTGTAACTGGCAGGGCGTTCACAAGCTTTAAGCAGATCCTTTAGGTACTGCATCTGTGACTAGTCTTTCAGGTCCCGGTGGTGGTTTGGATGTCCCACAGCCAAGGGTATTATCCAACACCTTATTCCCTCTGGGTACCTCTGTCAATAGTACAGAACCATGTTCTGTGACCCCCACCGTATAATCCATTAATATAGACAAGACCAGTATAGAGGTTGTGAAAACAGAAGAACATTTATTGGACATTTCACATACTTATAAACAAATGTAGATCATATATTGATATAGCAATACAAAGATAATCGGATTAGGACTTGACAGAGTTAATCCATTTAACCCCTGGCACTGCTGGGCAGCTAACCAATCACACAGGGGGGACGAAATGGGTGACCAATGGGAGACCGGGGTGTGCTAGAATTCCTTGAAAAACATATACTCAGGGACCTTTAAACCTCTAGCCAATAGGAGAGACATGAACAGAAGTTAAAATCACAGGGCTTCCGTGACACCGAGAATACAGGAGTTTGAAACATCTAAGGACCCTAAATAAATCAATTTGTTTATTTTTATAGATGATGTCATCTTGACCCTGCACAAACCGCAAGACTCCAGGATAGAACTGAAGAAGAAGATGCAAATGTATTCAGATCTCTCAGGGTATAAGTTATAATTAGAGAAATAAGTGGCGCTACCCTTTAATATCCTGTTGAAAGATAAAGGGTATCTATCAGAAAATATGGGTTTATATGGGCTACCCAATATATTATTTATCTGGTGGTAAAGATTGAGGTAGATCATACTAAAACAGTGGAATTCAACTTTTTGCCACTTCTTACAACAACTAACAAACAACTTCTTGAATGGATACCAGTGGGCTTGTCTTGGTGGTTGAGGATTAATATTGTGAAGTCGTATATATTGCAGCAATGGTCATAGATGTTGCCGCTCACAATCCCTAAGCCATGGATAACCATGATGCAATCAGCTACGAATAATTTTATTTTGCAGTGAAAGTGACCACGGGTGGGATCCTGCCCGCTTTCTTTTAGGGCCACATAGGGAGTTGTGGGGCTTCCTAGCTTAGAGGTTTATTACCAGACTAATATGATTGCACAAGCAATAGCAACACAAAAAGTAGCTTTGAAGGAAGAAAGTGATTGAGCAAAATTCACTGAGGAGGCAAGAGTGAGATTTGTGGTTCTAGAGTTCAAAGACTAAACAAAGTATGTCATGGTCATGCACAATCATTAATGTCCTTAATCATTTAGTGTCCTGCTGGGATAAACTTAAGAAGAGGATGAAACTGGTTAATAACATATCTAAAGGTTGTTCAGAAAGACTTCTGACTAAGTAAATTAAAGATCTGGATCTGAGGGCATGGGTCAAACATGGCATGACTAAAGATGATAATTTATATATACAAGGAAGAATTAAACCTGTTACCCAGTGGTGGGATTCAGCCGGTTTGCACCTGTTCGTGTGAACCCGTTACAACAATTTAATAGGTTCACCAAACCGGTGAAAGCTGGAGGTCCCAAAAAACTAAAATCAGTAAAAAAAAAAAAACATGGGTACCCAGGGCAGCTGTCCAGGGCCCATTCATACCTGGGGGCGCATGGCAGCTGTCCCTTGGGCCCCTGCTGCCCGTGTGACTGTCTCACATGGACATGGTTCGCCACAGCCACCGGAAAATGACTGCAAAGCTACGGGCAACGATCAGCACGATCCAGGTACTTGGGAAGTTTGTTTCCAGAGAATAAAATGTTCATATCACTTTAATGAATAAACCGTTACAAGAAAATCCCATACATATCATGGGCCTCCCTGCTATAAAAGCACAGGTTATTTATATTAAATAAAAAATACATTCAAAAGCAATTTATTTTGTGTACAGTATATAAGTTGTCTTATCTATTAGGAGATACCATGTTAGTGCATTATTCTACTCCAAGTGCATCATCTATGATGTGGACTAAACACACCAGAGCACCTGTCAATCCAATAGTATGAAAACCCAAGCCAATTTTGTATTGGCAGCAAAGAATGAAATTAGAAAACTGTATAAAATAATATTAAAAAATAAACCCTATAATTTACTTCACATTGTTGACTACCAATCAGTGGACTACCTTAATCACTCACCCTGTCATCTCCACATCCAAGAAGATGACTAGTTGTAAATATAATATTATATAAAATATAAATCATATTACATATCATATGTCCAGTGTCCTTTACAGCAAGATCTCTCCATCATACTTCACTGACACCCACCTGTATGCCGACCTGAGACCCCAACCAGAGACACTGCTCACACAGACATACAAATCATAGCTCCAAATAAGGTAACGGATTCATGTTCAATGTAGAAAACTATCTACATTAAACTGTTCCATCATATAAGCTACCTCTGGACGTCCTCTGTCCCAACCACTTCATATCACAGGAGGTATCGGCAAGCACGTGTAAACATAAGCAATCTGATGATGCATGCACAACAACATATGTGGAATGAACAACTAGTCTAATCAATTTATGTGTGCAAATTGCTTTATATATGTATATAGATTATTTGGCAGTATGCTCTTACTGCTAAAATTCTATATGTGCCAACATCTCACCAGAACCGAAAACAGTAATTCGTGCAACCTTAGATTTTTCAATGACAACTTCTTCCCCTAGCGTGCAGAGGTAACACCTATAGTCATAGAGTGTATCTTCACGTGCAAGTGGCTACATTTTATCACTGCAAATGATTGTGAACTCCATATCCCACAATTCTCAGTCAGCCTTTCAAAGAGTCATGAGATATAAAGCTCAAAATATACCAATCTGGCCAGTTATTTGGCCATATTTGGTTTCTGGATTTCGTCCTACTCATTAGGGGACCGTATGAACCCAAAATCGCCTAAAAAAAAAACAGCTGAATTTACTTTGAGAATTGAAATGTAAATAATTTTTATAAATAGCTTCCTTAATGCCATGGAACTGCTGCTGCCAGTGGAAAATAAAATAACACGCATTTGCCCATCTTAAAGTCCTAATTTTGATGGAGGAGGGCATGCAAAATGCAGCCCGGCAGCATGTAGGAGGGATATACACATACATGATATATTCATAACTCTGCATTTTAATTTATTTTGTTTGTGCCAAAAAACATACCTAAGATTGTATTTTATTTTGGGGGCAGGGAATATGTTGTGTATCTTTTATATATATATTTTTTTATATAACCAATCTTTTCTATAGATTATTAGTTGAAACCTCTTGCATGGAAAGTATTCAATCAAATGGTGAAATGATACAATCATTGTCAATACAGTGGTATAGAAATATATCAGCACGTGTTCACTGTTTAGGTAGAATATTCATAAGAAAAAAAACTTTACCTAAGTTTTAACCCTTCCTTCTAATTTACTGGTGCGTCAGACATTTGTGGCTACCAAATCGAGAACTTAAGAACCATTAAAAAGTTCTAGTAAGTTGTTTTTATGATGTCATCACAATCTGGTTTAGCTTATGTACACAATCCGGATATTCTAGGTTACCCTGATATCATATCAGAATTCCGCCTGCCACTACTGAGTATTTTGAGGCGCTTCCCAACCTGGGGTATCACGTGGCATATTAAGCATCTAATTATCATTGACCTATTAAACATCTACTTATCAGCGGCAAATTAAGAAGTTATTTATCAGTGGCAAATTAAGCATCTAATTATCAGTGGCATATTAAGCATCTTATTATCGGTGGCAAATTAAGGAGCTAATTATCAGTGGCAAATTAAGGAGCTAATTATCAGTTTCAAATTAAGGAGCTAATTATTAGTGGCATATTATTTTTTAATGTGCTGACTCCTGTTTATGACAAAATGTATTTGTTCTTTTTATTGTGTGTGCCTGAGACTGGACGAGCTTTCTGAAAGTGTGAGTGACTATGCTATATTTGTTGTGCAGTTTGAGCAGGAGAATCCTAGCCACACAGTTGTTGTGCAGTTTTGGACCAGCAGAGTCGCCTTGAGAGTGGCAGAGCATCAGAGGCTGTGCCAGTCTTGCAGACTTATGGAGTAAAAGAAGAGGAGCTGGTTATTTTAGAAGAGAAGACTTGCTATTCTGGTAATGATATTTATTAATAATATTAATTGTATAAATACTTTTTAGCAGCAATTTCACTGAATAATATTTTTTTATTGTTTTTAATGTGTACTGCTGCTTGTTTATGACAAAAATTATTTGTTCTTTATTGTGTGTGCCTGAGACTGGGGGCACGTTGCTGACATGTTCAAGTGACATTTAACTGTCAGGATTAGTGAGGGCAAATGTTTGATCTAAGCAGTGTAAAACAAGTTAAACAGGGGTTGCTGCAATATTTATTTATTTGTAGGCCAGAGGGTTTCCTGTGTGATCATTTGGAATTTTGGACCTCTACTGAACACAATAACTGTGCTCCTCATCGATCACAGAAGTCACAATTGTGAATATGCCATTCCCATTTTATAAGACTACACACTTAATGGTAATAGTATTAGCAGTAGAGACAATAGTCATTGTTTGAAAATCTACAATTTTTTAGACTCTGCATCAACAATGCAGCGACCAAAGCTTTTATTACAGTATTTAATAATAAAAAAAAGATATTCCGAATGAATATCCCATGATGCTTGATTCGATATTGGCTATTTGAAAAATATGTTGTTTGCATTTTGCTCTGATGGAGCAACTGTAATGTCAGGGTGTACAATTCAGGAAATTGCGAACATACTAGACCCAGATACTTGGAATATTGAAGAAGTTGTTGTTCCTTGGCAAGCTGCCGAAGAAAAGTTGGTTAAAATAGAAGAATTCTTTCATTATGAAATAAACATCAATGATTTTCGAGACTATATCGAAAATGTTCTAAACCATCACCACAACCAGGAGATTCCAAGTATTCCAAATATTCTGAATACCGTTGCAGTTAGCTCTGCAGAGGCAGAAAGAGGATTTTCTACAATGAACAATATATATTCAGATAAAAGAAGAGATAATGTTGCTAATTTAATGACGATTAATATAATTGGCCTTCCACTGGACTCCTGTGACCACACTCCTTCAGTTCAAACGTGGCTAAGAATAAACCAGCAGATGACAACAGGGTGAAAAAGGGTCGTAATAAAGAACATGACGAAAATCAACTAGCGATTTGGAAGTATTTTAAGTAAGGTAAATAATGAATCATTTTTTTTTTTACTATGTGGTAGGATTTTACCAATTTGTTGTTCTCTCTTTCATTTTTTTATCACTGTATAAACTAGAGTATGTGTCTTTAAGAAGACACTGATCGATAACGCTTCTTTACTTTAGCGTCAGGCGTCAGTGCCTCTGCACACTGTGTTCATAGTACCTGGTGTCTTACTTTTCTCCCCTTCTATAGGAACCTCTACCTTTGGCCCCCAGCTTCAACTTTGGAGCAAGTCTATGAAGAATTCTTCAAGTATGTAAAAGGGAGGAAATAAACCGCATGATGAAAATCAGTTAACGATTTGGATGTTTTTAAAGTAAGGTAACTTATTTTACCCTACCTGCTTCGGTGCATTTTTAGTGTGTTCATAGTATTGTAAGGTGGAGCGTTATTTTGCTCTCTTTATACAGGAACCCTATCTTGTGCCCCAGAGATTCAACTGAGAACAAGCCTAAGAAGAATTCTAATAATAATTACCTGATTCTTGTTGATGACCTCAGACTTTCTCTATGCAAAAGACCTATTGCATTTTGATTGGATTAAAAATTGCAGAACTGTTGGATTAAGATTCTGCATTGTCCTGATGGGATAACTTCTGCATACTATTGTTCAATAACTTCAAAGACTCTCCAAAAGCAAGTCATTTTTATATTACTTTGTTTGACATTAGAGAAACAAATATTGTACCATGCTGCACATTACTGTAAGTTTTATTGCTGTGGAGTATAGCGCAGTGTGTGATAGGATCACAGACTCCACAGCAATAAAACTCACTGTAACATGCAGCATGTGATACACTCACACTGAACATTACTATGAATATATATATTTGTGTGTCTATATATATATATATGTTTGTGTGTGTGTAATTTTCTGTCAATGAAAAATGAATGTTGCCTGGCAGACATACATTTCTGGGGAAATGGCCCTCTGCAGAAACAACTTGGACACCCCGGCCTTAGAGTAAGATGCTCTCTGTTAAAACATGTCTATAGGAGGGGATGTGTCCTCACTGCCGATGCGGTAAGACATGAGTAGGAAGAGCTCTGTGGCGGCACCGGGCTAATCACCACACTCAAGACAAGACAAGCATTTTATCTTGCCCCAAAAATGGGTAAAAAACTGGATGCACAGGATGCACTGGATGAACAAAAGACTCACTATAAAATGGGGGTCTGCCTACTTCTTAAACCCAAGAACATATACAACCCAATTTCATGCTGCAGTGTCAAGCAAAAAAGAAGGTGTCTATTCTGCTACACAAAAATGTGACCTTTACTGAACTTAAACTAGTTAAAGACCCTAAAGGGAGATAAATAATCCTCAAATGCCTAAATAACCCTTTAAGGACAGAGCCTTTAAGACATTTTTGTCCATTCTTGACAATGGCTATTTTAATATAACATAAAAAACACTAATTTCATGAATTTTCATTGAAACATCTTCTTCTCATCGACAAAAGCGAACAAAAAAACCTGCTAAATAGATTCTACTATTTCTCCTGAGTACAGGGATTTCACCCATGCATAGGTTTGTTGGGTTGTTTGGGAGCTAAAAGGCCACATTTGGGAGGTACAGTTTTTGGTTTTCCAACTTGAAATTTTGACATGCAGACAGCCTGCACCCATGTTCCATTTGGGACATATTTTAAGCAAGCCAGTGTATTATACCCCATCAACCCATATATTTTTTAAAATTAGACAACCTAGGCTATTTTAAATGGTGGTATTTTAATACTTTCCATACACTAATTCTATCACCAGCCAAATCAAATTTTATATTAGTAATTTTTTAATGTTATTTTTCACAAACAAAGTACTTCAGACATGAATTCACAGATTGTGGTATGTTTCACTGCCAAATAACACCCCAATTTGTGTTCAGCAACATCTCCTGAGTACAGGGATACCACCCATGTATATGTTTGTTGGGTTGTTTATTTTAAATGGTGATATTTTAAAACTTTCCATGCACCAATTCTACCACCAGCCTTTGTCAAAGTTTGTGGTAGTAATTTTATTGTGTACTTTTCCCCACATACATACACACAAATTCACAGATTTTTGGTATGTGTCACTGCCAAACAATACCCCAATATGTGTACAGCAACGTCTCCTGAGCACAGGAAAACGACCCATGCATAGGTTTGTCAGCTTGTTTGGGAGTTACAAGGCCACATTTGGAAGGTGTGCTTTTTGATTTTCCATCTTGAAGTTTTGACATGTAGAGCAAGGAAAGGGTTAATAGCTCTTATAAGAGCCTTTGTAGTACTATACAAAAAAAATTAACCTCTAAAAATGCACAAGCAAGAAAAAATGTTCTGCTGTGCAGTGATCAGTGGCAGGGAAGAGATTAATATACAGGGAACACTATATAAAGGGTATGGATTTTATAAAAGCCCTTGGGTCTCACAATTTTGTAACATTTTATTTAATTTATTACAATTAAAAACTTTTATTTTACAGATCTGTCTCTCTCCCTCACTTAAACTCAAGTGAGGAGACGGAGGCAGATCCATATGCGTCAGAACAATATTTACCACTAGTGATCTGACCAGGTGATGAATGAAAAATGCAGCAAAAAATTTGCTGCTGTGTATGATCACTGCGTACACAGCGATCAATGGCAGGGAAGCGGATAAACACTTGAAATGTCTTTTATAAAAGCCCTTGGTTTCTAAAAGTTTATTCAATGTAAATTAATTTTATAACCCAAATTTTTTTTTTTACATTATCCAATCTGTCTTTCTCCCTCAATAAAACTATAGTGAGCAGAGGGAGGCAGATCAATACTTATCAAAGGCAATATGTAAAAATATTGCCTTAGACTGTATGATAAGTGCTGATATTTTGTTATATTTTTTGCACTCCAGTCTAGGCATTGGACTTTAATTTAGAGCCGTCTTGAAACATACATCTGCAATCATATCAATATCCATTTGCTGCAATGGTAGCCCAGCCCTGCCCTTTTCCTTATATGGGCAGTATTTTGACCACACCCACCATTGTTTGTTAAGGATCTGGGCAACGCATCACAATAGCTTCAGTGTATATATAGGACAGACTTGTACTACTATATTAGTCTGTGGACACATCATGAGCCAGGAGGAGCCAGGATGATTGGCACAGTAAGTAACTTTTTGCATAGCAAGACCACTTAATATTATAGTAGGATAGGGGGTTTGAGAACTGCCAACCTAGAGTGTATAGTAGATACAGGTGCAAAGCAATGGACTGCTAATATGCTCTCTCCTAAGGGGCATATATGTGGAAACAAAATCTAACAAGTAAGCAGACATGCACACTGATAATAGAAAATAAAGTATATTTATTTGTAAATGTAGTAATGTAACGACAAACACAGTAGGTATAGATCGGAGAAATGTAACAGTATGTATAGTGATACTGTAAAAATAGAGCAAAAAAAGAGAAAAACAGAAAAAAATATATAGGAAGCTACACAGAGCTATGTAGGCAAAGTGTATGAGCAGCACAGGAAAAAAGGTAGAAAAATAAAAATAAAAATAGTAAACAGTAAAATAGTGCAAAAAAGTCGGAAAAATTAACACGAACAGAGCAAAAAAACAAAGAAATGGAAATAATAAAAAAATATAGTAGGATGAAGTGGTAACAGAGGGCTCAAAAAAATAGCAGATGATGCAACATAAGTCTGATAGAAGGCCAACCACTGTAAGAAAAAACATATAATAACAAAAAAAAAGAGAATAATGTGGGACAATGTCCAAAGATAAACCTCCTGCAAACAATAAATCAAAGGACCTGCATCAAAGGTAGCAACAAGGAAAAAAAAAAAAAAAAAAACATGGAAAAAAAACACAATTGTGGGAAAAACAGAAAAAAATGTCCCAAAAACGGGGATATAACAAAAGTTTATAGCAGAAAAATAGTAACCACAATTGGAAAAATAATAATAATAGTAAGTGGGTAGTCCATCAGTCCACTACTATCGAAAAAACCTTATGGATGCAGGGGTAGTCCTGGGGTATAACCGCTGAGGCTTTGTTTGTACAGGCACGGGGCGACGCGCTCGGAGAGTGTCTCCTTCATGGCCCTTTTTTTCCATGTTTTTTTTTTTTTCCTTGTTGCTACCTTTGATGCAGGTCCTTTGATTTATTGTTTGCAGGAGGTTTATCTTTGGACATTGTCCCACATTATTCTCTTTTTTTTTGTTATTATATGTTTTTTCTTACAGTGGTTGGCCTTCTATCAGACTTATGTTGCATCATCTGCTATTTTTTTGAGCCCTCTGTTACCACTTCATCCTACTATATTTTTTTATTATTTCCATTTCTTTGTTTTTTTGCTCTGTTCGTGTTAATTTTTCCGACTTTTTTGCACTATTTTACTGTTTACTATTTTTATTTTTATTTTTCTACCTTTTTTCCTGTGCTGCTCATACACTTTGCCTACATAGCTCTGTGTAGCTTCCTATATATTTTTTTCTGTATTTCTCTTTTTTTGCTCTATTTTTACAGTATCACTATACATACTGTTACATTTCTCCGATCTATACCTACTGTGTTTGTCGTTACATTACTACATTTACAAATAAATATACTTTATTTTCTATTATCAGTGTGCATGTCTGCTTACTTGTTAGATTTTGTTACCACTTAATATTATCTCACATATATATTCTTATTCTTATTATAGCCACATTTACCACCCTAACTCCTCCCACAGTTTTTTTACTACATAGACAGTAATATACCGAAACATGCAGATTGTTCCCGATTGGTGTGCTATTACTTTGTGGAACGTTTCTCTGAATGGTTCAACGAAATATCATCGTTTTTGTGTCAAAATTGGTCGCATAGGAATGAATGGCGGAATGTTCAAAACTACAGTGGGAGCTGACAAAAGCTAGAGTGTGAGCTGAAAAATCACAACATGATTTCTAAACTGCCACCATTCATTTTTCACCCTCATTTTCAAGCCCACCTACACAAATCTTATATCAAAACGTTCAGCTATCCCTGCTGCCACTAAACATGTCCACGGCTAAGCCATAGTGCTGATAGTTTTCTCAATATGACCATTTGTTTGCAACTCACGCCGTCCATTGACATTCATTGAAACTCCACTCTAGCTACCTCAAATTTGAAGCGCAATATCTAAACTGCGACTGTGCCTTCATTTTTAATATTTCAGAGACATACCATGCACCAAAATGTAGGTCTGGACCTTGTGATTCTCACAGTATAAAGTTCTTCGCTGTAGGATTTATAGTTTTTAAAATACCACCATTTGAAGATGGCATCCGCACTCCAACCTTTCCACAGTTACTCCAGCCACTCCAACCACACAACAGTTACTCAAGCCACTCCACCCAGTTACTGCGCCCACTCCAGTTATAGACTACTGGTGGAGGCAAGAACACTTCACACAATTTCCACAGAAATCGTAGCTTTTCTAGTTTATACTGAGCTTCTAGGCGGGGCTACTTACTGAGTGAGTATTACTAATACGCAGGTCTTTTTTTTTTTTTCTAGATCAGCAGCCAGGATGATCAGGATAATATTGTGGTCAAGAATCACCACAGAGTGGGATGCCACAGTGGTTTTAGGATAGATGTGTATAGCATAAATTATAGTATAAGTTGTTTATAATAAGTTAAGATATTTTGTCTACAGAATTCATGCATAGAGAATGAATGTTATACAGCCCCGATCCAGGGTTAACAGCCAATCGCTGGTTTTAAGGGTCAGGAAGTTGTTTTTTTTCTGTTACTCATGTTTTTTTTGCCTTCCTCTGGATCATTTGGCTGGGTTTGGACTTTAAAAATGAAATAATAGTGTATACGTTTTATATAGCCTCGATCCAAGGTTAAAAAGCCGATTGCTGGTTTTCAGGATCAGGAAGGAATTTTTATCCTGTTTTATCACTGATCATTTGGCTTGGTCTTTAAAGTGTCAAATAAATCCATTATCATCTATGGCCAATTGGTGCCTCAAGTATATTATATTTGTACTTCTACCCCACCCCTATTACCTTCTCCCCCTGACAGTCCTTTTTGTTTACTCCCCCCTCCTACTGCACACAAGAGGGACATGTTTTACATTCTCAGGGAAATAGCTGACCTACCTACTCCACAAACCTTCACACCTGGTGACCTACATATACTCTCTTACAATGTCAAGGGTCTTAACACCCCAGAAAAGAGCTCCCACCTGATGAGAGAACTTCGACATCAGAAAACATCCGTGGCTTTCTTGCACGAAACTCCTCCCCGGCACGTCTGACTTCTAGGGATTACCCCATTGGATTCTTTAGCAATGACCAACATACTAAAACCAAGGGACCTGCTATTTTGTTTTCCAAACATGTATCGTTCTTGGAGACAGCCCAACAGGTTGACCCTGCAGGCCGATACATTTTAATCAAAGGTACCTGACCCATACCTACACTTTTGCTAAAATTTACCTCCTAATACGCAAAAATACATTATGTTTGCCACTATCATGTCAAAACTCTGTACCTTCCAGGAGGGCCTTTTGGTCTTTGGAGGTGATTTTAATTTGGCCCTTGACCCGCTTCTTGACACCTCTACCAGGACCTCTTGAAACCCAATACGTGTCACACATCTGATTAAAAAACTATTACGGTGAGGTGCAGTTAGTTGATTGTTGGTGGGCTCACCCCCCTCGGATAAGGATTACAGCTTCTACTCAAGCCCGCATGAGAGGTACACTAGAATAGACTGCCTTTTCATTACCTACAACCACCTTACCCTACTCAAACAAGCAAGATATGGCCTGAACATTCCCCCTTCAGTTGATGCTCCAGTCACCGCTCACCCGCCCTACTCAGCAGTCCTGGAGACTTAATTAAGTGATCTTGACTGATTGTGTAAACACTGTCTCTACAAAAACCCCGTTGACTGACTATTTATCAGACAATGATATCCCTGAGACCTATCCCCTCATGGTTTTGGGAGACGCATAATGTGTCGCCCGAGGACACTTTATTAAAAAGGCCAATTCCACCAAACTCAAAATGCTACATGAACAAATTGCTACCCTTGAACTAGAACATAAGCGATAGCTGAACCCTGATGATTTCCAGAGGCTTTTGAGTCTCAGTCTTAAGCTATCAAGATCTCGAAAGCGCCAAAGTGCCCGGGACCCGACTGTCTCCCCCTCCAATATTACAGGATATTCTAAGGATGCAGAAAAGGCATTTGCACTGGATTTTCCTCCTGGACGTTCTAACACACATGAGCTTTGGACCCTATACAGTGCTGTATTTACCGCAAAACATCCTAGGCGGATGCCTAGGGCGGCAAATTTTGGGGGGCGGCCCCCAAGCACTGGAAAAAAAAAACTAAAAAAAACTAAATAACCCGGCCCTTTAAAAAAAAAAAAAAAAGACCGCTCTTGCAGGCAGAGACGGAGGTGAGAGGGGATCGGAAGACCCCCCCTCACCATCGCTCTGCCTGCCAGGCTGCACGGGGAGCCGAACAGGCAGCACATAGAAACCTCCGTGCTGCCTGTTCGGCTTACCGTGCAGTGTGACACGGAAGTGCCGACAGTCACGTGACGGGCGCGCTGACGTCATACAGGGGAGGCGAACAGGCAGCATGGAGGGACCATGCTGCCTGCCACTAGCCACCAGGGAAAGGTAAGTGCTGATGGGAGTCAGAGTATGTGTGATGGGTGACAGTGTGTGTGACTGATTGTGATGGGAGTCAGAGGGTCTTTGATGGGAGACAGTGCGTGTGACTGGGTGTGATGGGAGTCAGAGTGTGTGTGATGGGAGACAGTGTGTGTGACTGAGTGTGATGGGAGTCAGAGTGTGTGTGATGGGAGACAGTGTGTGTGATGGGAGTCAGTGTGTGTGACTGAGTGTGATGGGAGTCAGAGTGTGTGTGATGGGAGACAGTGTGTGTGATGGGAGTAGGAGTGTGTGTGTGATGGGAGTATGAGCTTGATGTGAGTCTGAATGTTATGTGTGATGTGGGGGTCATGAAATGGAGGTGATGGGGCATGTCTTAGGTGTGTAACGTGGGTGTGCAGCTTTGGGCAGCACAAAATCAAGATACACCACTGCCCCTATAAGTTGGCTTGTGTCTTGTCCCTGCACTCACGACCCTCCCTTGGCTAGAATTAGGATTAATGAGGCATTATCTGAGGTGTTTACCATTTCTAATGGTACCTGCCAGGGATGTCCCCTAACTCCAATGCTTTTTATCCTCTCCTTAGAGCCCTTCCTAGAAGCGATACGCCACAATCCTGACATTGAGTAGTCTCCTTATAGCTGGCACTCACCACAAAGTTATGGGCTTTGTGGACAACCTTCTTTTTCTACTCACTAACCCCAGGGTCTCCCTTCCTATTCTTATACATGAGTTTCAATAATATAGGGAATTGGCTAATCTTAAAAAATAACTACAAATGCAGAAAGAAAAGTCCTGCGCTCACTCCCATCACTGGGCGGCTGCAATGACTACAGTACACATCAGCCCCAATATATAGTAAAAACCAAAGAAAAACAAGTTACCTGCGCTCTCTCCTTTATCCCTATGTATTTTTAAAACACATAGAGGTTTTTTAGTTACCTCCAATGGCCATGAGAGGATGAGCCCACCTGCCAACGTCAAGGCAGACCCCCCTAGGTGGGTCCTAACTCTAACCATTCACCTTGCTTCTTTGAGCCTCTGGCAAAAATCTCTAATGAGACAGAAAGGGGTATTTTTTATATACACCCATATACATTATTAACCCTTAATAGGGAACACATGGGATGGGCGGCTGCATTGTAACAAGGCTGAGTGATACAAAAAATGGATACAAATGCAGAAAGAAAAGTCCTGCGCTTACTCCCATCACTGGGCGGCTGCAATGACTACAGTACACATCAGCCCCAATATATAGTAAAAACCAAAGAAAAACAAGTTACCTGCGCTCTCTCCTTTATCCCTATGTATTTTTAAAACAAATGGAGGTTTTTTAGTTACCTCCAATGGCCATGAGAGGATGAGCCCACCTGCGTTGATGCCCATTGTCTAGCCAACATTGTCAGCAATTGGAGAGGTATGAGGGTTGAAATTTTAAATTGCATTTTTCTTTACATATTTTTATTCTATTTGAAATTTGGTTACATGGGCAAGTACTGTGGTTGCAATTTGGGTTCTCATAACCTTTATTTGCAAGTAACGTAATGTATAGGTTAAAACAAATGAAGTCCCAGAATATCCACCCAAGTCCCAAAAAATTAAATAGGAAAAAGAAAATAGAAAGGGGGAAAGGAGCAGACGGGAAAAGCTGCTAGTTATATTAAAGGTGGTTCCCAGTCCATCCTTGTTAAAATCTTGAAAATCTTGATAAATAATTGTGCACAATAAAGGAAAGTAACAATGAGTGGCAAAAAAAATAAATGACAGAAAAGAGGGATTTTGAGAATTGTAATGGATAATAATACAAATACATGGTACACATACAAATATGCAGAATTTCAAAGATTCACCTGCTCTATATTGTAATGAGCAGGCATTGACCAGGCACATGTTAGTCAGTGATCGTCTGAACTTAAGTAATAGCACCACATGAAAGTGAAAAGTCTTTGAAGTAGGTTTTAACATGGGTGAAGTGGCAAAACAGCTTGCACAAAGCTTGTACAAAGTGGGCAGAGTTATCATTATGTCTGCTTTGCTTCAAGCAGTGCCCATAAAAGTGCATTGACTGCCTAATGGCCAGTCCTTCCCATCTGTGGGCGCTATGGATCAGCAGCTCCGTCATCACACTGCTAATCCATGGTCCTTACTTAAAATATGACCCATATTAAACCCAAACCATTGTAGAGTTTAAAATAAATAAGGTTACGTGTAAAGAGTGGTTTTATTGCATTAAACACTGATTTTTTGTATCAAATTCACAACAATTCTCGGGGGTTTTATACACAAAAAAATCAATAGTGTCTTTAGCATCAGCCTCACATCTGAAGTTTTTTACATTGATTGATTTGAAAAAAAAACATAAGCAACAGCAGTATGCTGATATCTTGTCAATGACATCACAAGATTCTATGATGCCATGTAGTTTTGATTCAAATCATCACAAGTTCTGAGAGCGGTTAAGTTACAGGCTGATATATTATCAGACGTGATACATATATTGCAAGATGCCTAAAAGCCAAAGCTACAGCGTTCACACATCCGAACCTGATATGGAACATCGTATGATGATGAAGAGGAGCAGGGAGAGCAATGAAGAAGGAAGGGGAAGAAAAGAGAAGAGGAAGAAGGAATGTGAAAGAAGAGATCAGGGCAGCTGGAAGACGGTATGTAAAAGAAGAAGAGAAGAGGAAGAACAAGAAGAAGAAAATGAGAAAAGATATAAAACTGAAGAGGAGAGTAGACCAGGTACAGGATTTAGGAAACCAAGAAGTTGGTGATCAGTGTAAATGTTCACTTGTTCAATGCCATAGATAGTCTAGATCTAAGATGGTAGGACTAAGACTTTAAGTAGCAGTTATATGTATTTGGTATATGATTTAGTAATATGATGTTTTTTATTCAATAAGGAGGAAGTAAACACCATGATGTCGCTGGAACATCTGGGAAACCGACACCACTTTCAGCAGCATGCTTCAACTTTCATTCTGAGCTTGGAAGGGGCAATTTTGGAAAAGTGAGTAAACTATAATTTAGTATGGTATACCGGTGCATTTTTTGTGGTGGAAACTGGGGTCTAGTTAGGGAATGACATTGAAGTATAGTTTGCATACCTCTTCACTGACACTATTTAGTGCATATATTCCTCTATGTCCATCTTTTTTTTGCATGTTCAGAATTTTCATTTCTATAAGCAGGGGCGGACTGACCATGAGGGCATTCAGGCACTGCCAGAAGAGGGCCCCGTCACTGACAAGGTTGTGCGATCGGGGTGGGGGTCACCAGGTCACATGACATAATCACGCAACATCACGTGACCTTGTGCAGCACTGTGTGAGCTAGTGTTCACATCAGACTTCATTTTCAAACGCTGTCACATGCGTGACAAGCAGCTCACACAGACCTACGTGCATGACATGACATTGCGCGATGTCTTCATTTGACCCTGCAACCCCTGCTATGATGGTGATGGAGCAGATCCTCAGTGCAAAGATGAGGTAAATCCTGAATGCTGACTGGGTAGTGGGGGTGTCAGATTAGGAATTGTGTGGGTCAGATTAGTAAGTGTGGGGGTCTGATTGGGAAGTCTGGGAGTCAGATTGGCATGTTAGGAGGCACATTGGGAAGTAGGGGGGATATTAGCAAATATAGGGTCAAACAGGGAAGAATGGGTCAGATTGAAAATATGGGGGTCATACCGGTAAGTAGAGGTCAAAATGGCAAATATGGGGATCATATTGCGAAGAAGGCATCAGACTGGAAAATTTGGGAGTCAGATTTGTAAGAAGGGGTCAGATTGGCACCTTTGGGGTGAGATTGGGTATTGAGCGGGTCACATTGGGTAGATGTGGGGCAGATTTGGAAGAAGGGGGCAGATTGTACTGTTTGGGGGTCAAATTACAAAAGGAGGGGGCAGATCTGAAAGTGTGGGGGTGTGATTGGAAAGATGGGGTGGGATTGTGAAGTGTGGGGGTGAGATTGGGAAGAAGGGGGCAGAATGGCACATTTGGGAGTCAGATTGGGAAGTGGGGGTCAGATTGGCAAATATGAAGGTCATATTGGGAAGAAGTGGTCAGATTGGGAAGAAGAGGGTCAATGGTAATGCCTGAGGACACATTGTGTAGTGTGTGGCTTATTTGGAAGAAGGGGGCATATTGGCAGATTTGGGGGGCAGATTTGGGTGGAGGGGGCTGATTTGGATGTTTGGGAGGATCGGTCAGATTGGCACATTTGGGGGGCAGATTGGTAAGTAGGGGTCATATTGGCAGGTCTGAAGTTTAGACAAAATTTGGGGGTCATACAGGGAAGAAGGGGCAGATTGGAAAGTTTGAATGCAGATTGGTAAGTAGGGGACATATTGGCAAATCTGGGGGTCAGATTTGGAAGTGTAAGGGGATGCATTGGCAAGTCTGGAGAGGATACATTGACAAGTGTATACATTACTGATAATTTTGCGATTTAATGCCATGTTTATACATTACTGCTGATTTTGCGATGATATGCCAAGTTTATACAGTGTGCCATGTTTTACTAAGTGTATGCTCTACATATCATTTAGACTGAGGGTGTTTGTATGTGTGTGATAATACGTTGTGAAACCAGCAGCATTGTGTGAGAGTGCAGGACTGGAAGAGAGCTGGCTTACAAGAGAGAGAGAGAGAGAGAACAGGGCAAGGCAAGAGAGAGCTGGCTTGTATTAGAGTGGGAGAGAGTGAGAGGTTGGGAGTGAGATGGCTTGGAAGAGTGAGAGTGGAACAGAGTGCAAGACTGGGAGAGAGATGGTTTGGAGGAGTGAGAGTGGCATAGAGAGATGGCTTGGTTGAGTGAGAGTGGTAGAGAGTGCAGGGCCTTCCCCTCACATTCAACACTCTTTAGTCAGAGCTGCATAACTGTGTATGGGGTATGTGTGTTGGAGGGGGGGGAAGGGGACAGCAATGTGTGTTTGTCATATGTGGCATGATAAGGAAATATGTATATACTTTCATTGGCATTATATAGAAATATTATGTATATATTTCTCATTGTCATGAAATAGAAAGATTTATGTATATTTTTATCATTGGTATGATATAGAAATATTATGTATAAATGTCTCATTATCATGATATAGAAAGATTATGTATCTATTTCTTACTGGCAAGATATAGAAAGACTATGGATATATTTCTCACTAACAAAATAAAGAAAGATAATGGATATAGTTATCATTGATATGATAGAGCGATATAGATTATCAATATACTTACTTTGTGGGTGCTAAAGTTGAATTTAAAATGTATGTTTTAAAATATGGTTCTATTTATCCACCTTTTCAGTGTGAAATAGAAATGTGAATAAATAGAACCATTTTTTTTTGGGGGGGGGGGGGGGGCTTGCCATGGGAAATACATGGGGCAGTACAAGGGGGCCCCATGCCCATCTATTGCCCTGGGGCCCCATGAGAGGTCAGTCTACCCCTCTGGATACATTTATGATAGCACTCCAGAACAATAAAACTCACAATATAGGGTATTTAATAAGTCTTTGTATCTATTTGTGCAAATAAAATGCTTTAATATTCTTCTTTTTTTTGTTTTGTTTAATCTTTATTGGTTATTTTTATAAAAAGAACAAATTCATACTTCACAATATTACAATCACATACACAAGACTTCTATAATACAAATTATATTTCATATGTTTCACCAAAGCTGAGAGATAAGCGAGGATCTTTTTATAAGTCCAATTATTAGGAGTTGTATTTGGAGCGCCAAGGGAGAGGGAAGAAAAATTAAGAGAAGATACAAAATAAAATACAGGATTAAGTGGAGGAGAAGAGTGAAAAGAGGCGGAGACGGATTTATGGCTCCCATTGTTCCCACCCCCCATCCTTGCTTAAAAATTCAATGTTCCTTTTATATACAAAGCAAGTGAAGACATACTGTTCTTTCATACTCAACAGTCCACATTCACAACTCCTCATACATACTTCTGAACTAAGGGGAGTAGAGGGGAGTCAGGCCGCGGGATCCCACAGCAGTGGTCAAGATGAGATTTCCATATATAACAACTCACTGAGTCTATGGTATAGAACAAGTTTTTATCTCTGTATTTGATATTACATTCCCGGCAGACCATATTTTTTCATATATGACAGCTGTATCCTCGTTTTGAATAAAAAATTGTCTCTCAGCTTTGGCCTGGAACTCTATTTGGGTTTTAATTTCTGGCCATGATGGGAGGTCTACCCTTTTCCAAAATCTCGCAATACATAATGTAAAAGTCAGTAGAATGTATATACATAAAGAGTGGATAAACCTATCTGAAGTGGGGAGTTCAAAATGAAAAAGAAATGTTTGAGACTTTAATTCAAATGTATATCCACAAATGATGGAGAGGAGAGATGATATTTTTCTCTTGTATTGATCTAATTTTCTGTATTTCCACCACATGTGGTAATGATTGCCTGGTTCAGTCAAACATCTCCAACACAAATTGTTTGAAGCCTCTAGGAATTTAGCTAATCTCATTGGGACTAGATACCATCGGTGTAAGAGTTTGAAGAATTGTTCATGAAGGTTGATACAGTGCACCGCCCCTCTAGTATTCGTCCAGGTTTTAAACCATACCTGTGTTGGGAAGGTCAAATTAATTTCATCCTCCCAGAGCAGGAAGGCCTTAGGTTACTAAATTAGTTCACTAGATTCGAAGAATCTAAGAATTCTAGAGATAATTTTATTTGTAGCCCTAGACGTAATTATTTTTCCCCATGCATCTGGTTCTACTAAGGTGTTTGAAAGCAAGAAGGACTTAACTCTAAGATAATTAAAGAGTTCCCTAGATGGAAGACCAAATTTGCTACAAATAGCTGGAAAGGGGGAAATAGTTCCACCAATGTACAAATCTTCAATATATATTATTCCCTTAATAATCCATACCTTCAGGTCTAAGTTATTCACACATATAGAAACAATATCCAGTGCAGCTTTCTTAGATATTTCTTTGTTAATTTTCAAGGTTTTTTTAATACGAAAAATTTAGGTCATAAGGTCTTTAATTAATGATGATTTTAAAATCGATTTTTTTGTAGTATTTGGGTATTAACCAGCACAAGAGTGCGGGATCTGTGTTACTACAATTTACCCTTTCTAAATGGCATAAATAGTAATAAATTGGCCATACAGCCACTGAATATATTCCAGTTATTCCCAGTTCATAGCCACATTTTTAGCCACTTCAACAAAAATAATTGTCGCTCTTTGGCAGGGTGGATTTGATTTAAATCATGATTTACCTAACTATTCAGTGAGAATTGGTTGTAAAGAATCATTCATGTTGGTAGTTGTATTCTTTAATATTTTCAACCAGATGAAGATTTCATATTTAGAATAACCTGTCAGATTAGTAAAACAGCTACATCAGGACTGATTTAAGTTTAATAGGTTAATCACACATATTTGGAGCACTACTAAATAGACATGTGCATTCGTTTTCGGACTAATGCATTTTCGTCCGAAAATGGCATTTTCGTCCATTCGTCCGAAAAACGAATAACGAAAATGCTAAACTAACGAAAGCCGAATTAACCAATGATTAATAAACGAAAATCATTTGTCCATTCGTCGATTCATGCTATTGACATTCTATAAACCGAAATAGAGTCGGTTTATAGAATACCAATAGCATTACGTACATTCCATAAACCGACATAATGAACGACTTTCGGTTTATGGAATGCATGTAATGCTATTGCTATTCTATAAACCGAAATAGAGTCCCGATTCATATGAATAGGTCAATTGACCTATTTGTATGAATGGGGACTCTATTTCGGTTTATAGAAAACCAATAGTATTACATGTATTCCATAAGCCAAAAATCTATAAACCGAACGACATTCGGGTTATAGACTTTCGGTTTATAGAATACATGTAATGCTATTGCTATTCTATAAACCGAAAGTCTTAAGAATTTCTTATGAATGGGGACTCTAGATCGGTTTATAGAAAGCCAATAGCATTAGATGTATTCCATAACCCAAAATTCTATAAACCGAACAACGTGGTAAATGCTCTGTATCTTTGAGTTCATCTTTATGTCTATAACTATTTCATTCAGTAATAGACTAATAAAAGGGTTGGGCAGGTTGTGGGTAGGGGTACTTAGCACTTGGGTCCTCTGGTGAACATGACTGATGATATTGATGGATGACAGTTTCAACCAGGCACATGTTCAAAAGTATGCCCAGGCCAGGGCAGTCTTTAATATTGATTGGAACCCTGGACCCTGCCACCACATGTATAATTGCAAAATGTATACCTTCGACTTATGCAACACTGCAATACAAGCCCTCAGTGCCTGTATTACATAAGTATACAATGATATTAGAGAGCACTTACATATGGTAAGCAGCAATTGACATTAAAATCCAGCTATTACAGTAATGATATGTGGCACTGATATTATAATTATGAAATGCATATTTAATGTTTGTTGAGATATGTTAAAGAAAATTAAACAAATGACAGAATGTTTCTTAATAAAGATGTATTAATTTAACAAATCATTTTTCTGAAGTACACATAGAAACATAGAATGTGTCAGCAGATAAGAACCATTTGGTCCATCTAGTCTGCCCAATTTTTTGGAATACTTTTATTAGTCCCCCGTTCCCGGTCTTATAACTAGGATAGCCTTGTGTCTATCCCATGCATGCTTAAACTCCTTCACTGTGTTTACCTCTACCACTTCTGTTGGAAGGCTATTCCATACATCCACTACCCTCTCAGTAGAGTAATACTTCCTGATATTACTTTTAAATCGTTGCCCCTCTAATTTAAGACTACGTCCTCTAGTTGAATAAAGAATGGTTACTCTCTCAAACTGTAAGACACAATAGAACTCAACCATTGCACTGCATGGTATTGTATCATTTGATAACATGTCAACATAGAATATATAGAGTAGTTACTCTCTCAAACTGTAACTTTTTTTTAGCACCACAGGTCCCTCCCACTATCTATCATCACACTCTGTCCAGCACTACTTACACCTCCCACCTCATTACCTTGCCCTTGGACTAGGCACTAATCCCTGGTGGTCTGGTGGGCTGCAGGGTTCTGTGCTTGCCGCAAACAGCACAAATGCCTTATCATGGGGTCACATGCTGCACAGGACATTAATGAATCAGAACATTGTGCTCGGACAATTTATCATTCACAGTTTTATAAAGCAGTGAAAAATAGCTTTAAACATATAAAAAGAAAACACATTTCTGGGTTTAGTCATGTTGTTAATATAAAATAGCAACAAGTGTTCTAATACATGTTAAAACATAACCTTTATTAGTTATTAACAATCTTAACCCCTTCACGACAATTCCAAATACATTGCCTTTAACATAGCACAGTCACTGCATTTAGAACCATCATTGTTTTCCTGTAAGGTTCATAATTGAGGCTATACAGGAAAGCAAAAAAAAAAATAATCTACCAAAGTGGTCAACTCTGGAGTTAGGCTGCCCAAATGGTAACCTCAGTCCTCCACATACACTTCTAAGGGGATTACTTCAGTTTATTTTGGAGCTATTTTGAGAGGACCTCGGGTATATCAGAAACAGCCACATTCCTCCCAAAATGGCCCAAAGCATAAATGAAATAAAATAAGTAAAATAATGTATTATATATAGATAACAATAAAGTAAATGAATATAACATAATCTAAAATATACTGTTTTTAAATTTAGACATGCTGGTTCAAATATGTATCAGTAATAACTCATCATGTAAGAAGACACCCAACAATGTTGGTATTTATACCCCATTTCCCCTCCCTTTGTATAATCTCTCTTTCATGGGGAAATCGCAATATTGAGCAGCCAAATAGTTTATTTCTCTGCAATTCAGCTTTATGCCCCAATCTGGCCTGAATTTGGGCCATCTCACGGCATACTGAGTTGACTCTACTGTCTACTAAACATAACTATGTGTTCTATATCTCACTTTGGCCTCTTCTATTCCTTTTTGCCTATTTCAGGTGATGCTCGCCTCCACCAGGAACTCCAGGAAAATTGTTGCAGTGAAGATCATCAGAAGGAGAATCAATCACGATAATTCCAGCAGCTTAATGAAAGAGAGGAGAATCCTAGCTGTGGCTAATGGGAGCCTCTTTCTTTGTCACATGCATGCTGCTTTTCAATCTGAGGTATGCAGTGGTTTATTCATAATATTCATAGCTAGGACACTAGTGATGAAAATGGTGGCATTACAGAAGAACATCTTGTTATTCAGGTTTATAGAATTATATTTGGCGGCTCATCTTACTTTTTATACAGTGTGAAGCCTTTTGAAAGGCCTGGTTAGTTTTTTTTTCTTTCGTAAATTTTTTTATTACAGTTTTACAATTCAACATTTATAACATATATATACATTTAAAAATATATCACACAACATAACATATACCAACATAACATAATACAAACCAAACCTAGCCAGAGTTTCTTTTCCCTCAATTTCCTCCAGATGAAGGAGGAATAAGTTAATAAGGTGAGAGGGTATGACTTTAGAGAGGCCTCTCCAATATATTCATCCCTCTTCTATATCTGTCCTAACATTTGGGGTTGTCATCTTTCCCTAGTTAGTAATCTATTTATTCATTTATATATTTCTCCTATACAGCCCATCCAGAATTGGCTATTCTCCATATTAAGCTGATAGGAAATCTTTTGATTTCAATCTCTTTCATGTGGAAGTTTCTATCTTCTTCCATGATCTCGCAATTAGGGCTTTAGCTGCTATTAAAATATGTGTAATAATATAAGTGTCATTTATACTGGTTTAAGGCAATCCTAGGTGCAAGAGTGCAGTTGTCGGTCCTTGTGGGTACTAAATACCACCTAACTATCAACTTATATTGGAGTTCCATAATGTTTAAACAATAAATGTTCTTTTTTATCTAGGGGATGATGTTAAGCCAGTCGGCAGTCAGAATTGCCGATCCAGTATCTATTTCCCATTTATTTATTAGGTTAGCTATCTGCCTAACCATTGTCAGAACTTCTTGTTCAAAAATATCGCCCTGTATCAAATCTTTAAGGTTATTTACAGGATTCAATAATTCTTTCAAACCTCTTAATTCTTAATTAGATATTTAAATATATCCCCTGGGACTAATGTCTGAAATTATTTTATTTTCTTATCTAATAATTAATATATCTGAGAAACTATTTTCTATATTGTGATCCAAGAATCTAATATCGCAGCCTCTCCATATCTTTTTTACACCACATTAGTCCATATTCTGATTTAAGGTTCTACCAAAATCGGAGAATTGTTGCAGTGATATAGTTCTTTTTCCCAGGCCTATTAATAGAGGTCTTGAATTTTTGGGGTCTGTCCACAGTAGCATATATAAATCAGGTTCCCCTATTTATCTCCATGATTCCTCCCCCTCTTTATTAAACCATTTGGAGAGATGTTTAAAAAGGGCCGCATTGTGATAATTTTTTATATAACCTCATAAAAAATACTGTAGAAACCATCCTGGCCTGGTGCTTTATTATTCTTAACTTTATCAATTGCAATCTTTACTTCTATTTCTGAGATGGGTTTATTTAGATCTTGTATCTGGTCATCTACTGGCGCAGGTAATTTGCATTTTTCCAAATACTCTTGAATTTGGTTTTCTTTCTTTCTTTTTTATTTTTTAATATCTGGATCTGGGATGAATATACATCTAGAGGGTTTTCTTTTTTCTATTAACCTTGAGAAAGATATATATCCGACAGGGATGCCCCTTCTATCTTTCTTGCCCGTGTGGCCATTTTAATTAGATGTCCTCTAAAGACACACTTAAATGTGCACCAGATCTTTTCATGTGGTATCTCAGGAGTCATGTTCTCTTTAAAGAAATATTCTGTCAATTCTTTGATGTATAGTCTATTTACTTCAGTTTCTAATCATCTATTGTTCAGTCTCCATAATGTATAGGGTTCACTATATTGTCCCTCCCCTATTTGCCAGACTAGAGCATTATGATCTGCCCATGGTATCTCTCGAATGTCCACTTTATCAATTATTTTTAATAGTTTTGGGTCTGATAGACACAGATCTATTCAGGAGAACGAGTTATGGACTCTTGACCAGTGCGAAAAATCATATGTATCTGGGTGAAAAGTCAGCCATACATCATGGACGCCATTTTTCTTTATGAACATCCTAAAATTTTGGGCTTGTCTCATCACCCCCTGTAATAAAGTGGCATGCCTTGGTAGTTTTTTGTCTAAACTTGGCTCTATGACCATATTGAAATCCTCTGCCCAAATTATTGAGCACTTTTTCACCTTTTCCATTCTCTCTATTACTTGCGTTAATGTTTTCATTTGTGCATTGTTTGGGGCATATATATTAACCAAAGTAAATAATTGTTGTTATATTTAAGTATCCCTATGTTATATCTTGCTTCTGGGTCACCAGATATATGGTTTTAAATTGTAAGGCACTGGTTATCAGGATTGATACTTCCTTCTTCTTTTCATTCTCCAGGGAGGCTTAAGACACAATTCTGTATCCCCTAAATTTCATTTTTTTTTCAATATTTGCTATTTTCCAGTGGGTCTGAGACATACATAATTTTTTTCTTTTTTGAGTAGATCAGTGAGAATTGCTCTTTAATAAGGGGAATTCAAACCCTGAATGTTTAAAGACAAAAATATAATCATTATCTAACTTGTTTCCCATCTCCACCCTCTCCCACCCCCCACCCCCCCGATTGTATCATATCCCAGGAATACAAAAAAAAAATGTAATGTCATAAGATCAATTACAAAAACACACAACTAAGATTATCAACTGTCCCCCCCCCCACCCGTCTGAGGCCTTGGCAAATATGCCTCCGCCCTCCAGTGAGTAGAACTTATTGTACATACAGTGAAAAGGAAAGTTATAAAACCTTCCAGCAAGAGGGCATGTTGCGAGATACTTATTAAGCCTTCTAATACGGTTTAAAAATATTAAGCATTTTTCTAACTTCTATGGGCCCAGACTCTGCAAAACTAGAAAGGGCTATAGTGGAGGGTAAATTAGTAGGACCAGGGAAGAAAGCTCTATTAAGCTATTAAATCATTGTGAGAGGGGGAGAGGAAGAAGAAAAAAAGTGAAACTAAGTTACTCAATATAAGAATAATCAAAGCAAGAATACAAAATAACATTAAATAAAAAAACATAATATTTTATCATGATATCAATATATACACTTTAATTTACATCAAGTTTTAGTTTCAGGTCAACAACTCAAAGTTAGATGTCAAATTAAATATCAAGTGCAATACTCCTTTAACTATTACAAGATTCCAATGTGCTGTTCTTCAGCATATGATATTTTTGCACTCCCCGTTGCCACTAAATCACAATAATACATGGAGTATAAATACTTGAACTTTTGGCAGCATTTAATCTACCCCAATATGTGATTCATGATCACAATAGCCTCCTCTGGCTACAATATGTCTGTCTACAATCTGGTACTAAAGCCATACTCTCTTGCTTACCATATAAACACCTCATCCATACCTCCCTTCCACTAATATGGCCTCTTCCCACACCATTAACTCTATTACCTATATACTGTTAACTTGGGGGCTGTGTATCATGATTCATGCTGCTGTTTCTGTCATTAAAATTTCCCAATTTGACATTACAGTTCCATGCATTCTTCGTGTTAGAGCACCTGGCAGGAAGAAACCTTCTATTTAATTTGCAACCCACCGGCTACCTGGAGATGAGTCGAGTTGTGTAAGTAATGGGGGGAAAGGGGAGCATCTTTTTTGTGTTGTGTTTAACCTGTTTGCAATGGTAGGATGCACTATGCTGTCCACAAAATCAGTGTGCCTTTCTGACCGTAAGACATACTTTAAAAAGATTTCTCCCATTAGAGATTGGTTAGAGAGTAATCCAATAGTAATCTCAGTTTGGGACCAAACCACAGTGTCATTTTTCATTTGAGCTGCTCTTTTGTAATGTAAGATCCATTGTAAATATATGTGTATGAAGTGTGTATATATAATCCAGCATGAGCCTCATTGGCTCACAGATGAATATAGTAACTATTGAACTGAGGCCATTTTGTCCATTGCTGCATTTGTTTAGTTATTTCAATTCGTATGAATAGAAATTACATCTATGTTCAATACATAATATAAATATGGGGAATTCAGATGATAGAGCCAAATTCCCACCGAATTTCATCTGAAAACTAACGGTAATGTCACCTAAGCTCAATAGTATAAGGTTAGGGAATTTCATCCACACCTTATACTATTGAACTAAGGCACAATTTTCATGAATTTTTGGATGACGTTCGGTCGTAAATCGATTCTTTCATCCAAATTCTTATGCTATTGAACTTTGGTGAATTTTTCAATTGTATGAAATAGCAGCATTGTGAAAAATATACATAACAAAATAAGTTACCACTAGGTTTGGCAAAACATTACGACAAAATTGTTGAATGAAACAAATTAAATACACCAGGTTTTCTGCTTTTTAAACATGTGTGCTTTTGAATTTTGGAATGGATACTGCAATACTACCCCAAAATGTGAGATAAGCAAACAAAATCAGTCTTTAAAAATTTGGAAACTTGGTTATGGTTTTTGCCCTCTAACACTCCAACAGCATGCCACACCAATGTATGTGTGATATTTCTGTAATAGTTCCTGTATATGTTTTAGAGTTTTTTCTATAGCAGCACCTGACCTGAGAAAGAAATCCTATGGCAGTGTTTGTGAAAAAAATACAGCAAAAAAAAAAACTAAGTCTACCTAACTTTGGCAAAATGTTGTGGTAAAACTGCTATATGAATAGCTACCTCAAATGAAATCACCCAGGTTGTCTGCTTTACCAAGAATATATGCTTTGGTGGGGGCATTTTGGAATAAGTCACTGCAATACTACCCAAAATGTTACAAATAAATCTGTGAAAATTCCAAGTTTGGAAACAACAGAATGCTATTTAGAATTTGTGCCCTCTAACTCCCCAAAAGCATGGGGGCATTGGCATTTGTGAAAACATTTTGAAAAAATAAACTACCCATTACTTTGGCAAAAATGTTCTGGCAAAATGGCTGCATGAAACATCTGAAAGTATTCCATATCAAATGCCATGTGCATTTAAAAAAGTTTATAGAATATTTGACACTAAAAACACAGCATAGCCTTGAAAATAGAAAACAAAACCTGCATCTTGGAAACATACGTTTAGATCTTCAGATATTTGCCATGTAAGTGCCAAAACATAATGAAAACATTAAACGCGTTTAGTCTTTATCTTGTCTCACCGTTCCTGCTCTATGTTTTTTATCAACTGTCGTGAAGGACCAATACAATATTGATACATGTTTTCACCTTATGAAGATCAAGCCTCTTTCTTTCGGGATGTTAAGCTGGCACTCCCTTCGTTTTTTCCTACCTGTGGTTATATGAAGTCAACCTATAGCTGGCATGACATCACCAGCATTGTTATACCACAAGAGCTGTTAGGACAGTATATAAAATTATGTTTTTTGGCCAGTTCTGGGCATATTACGTCAATACTATGGTGACTGGTGCAAGCTGCAGTTACAGTATGTACAGGAACATCTTCACTGGATTATCATGGAGCAAATACATTGTGGTGTACTGAGGTAGTCCTGAATATGCATCAATTTGGCCGAATTGGGGGGGGGAGGGGTGAATTCCGCTGAACTTCAGCTATTCTATGTGACCAATTATGGATCAAATTTGTCAATTTCATCCCCCACCCCCCTTGCCAAATTCGGAGTGAACATTTGTGCCTTTGTGGTATAGTGAAAACTTCAGAGTACTTGGCTGGATAATTCATAGGATTCCTTCTATTTCAGATCAAAGAAGCCCTTGTTTTGTGAAGAAATGATCGTTGGTTTAGCTACACATGGATTCCCTCATTATTTTCCCTGGTGCTGTTTTGAAGCTTAGTTGCATATTTTTTCAGATTAATGACATACTAGAAGAAAAACTTTTGGAGATCAATTGTCTTATTTATGGCAGAATATTATTAGAAAATTTGTGAGTGCATAAGATACACATATATATATAGTCATCATTGATGTGTTGTTTTTAAACTTTTCCCACATGTGATTTTGCGCTTCTCCAACTGTATACCGATTTTCTACCTAAGTACATTGAGGAGCAATAGGAGCAGGCACGTTCATTAGTGTGGGTATTATTACATTTGAAAATTGGAGTGCCATATTTTGACACTTTTTTGCTTGCTTCTTGCTTTTCATGTGCACAATTTCTTTACACAGACACTATAGCATATGTGTGAGCTGATTTGGAGTACGACGGGCGGTTATAATTGACTATTTTGCTAGTTTATGGCAGACAGTAGAGCACTGAATCATGTGTAAACATCCTGTTATTTGAGGGGTATTATTCGTGTTCGTCCAGTGCACGTGTATTGTTCTGCGTGGAATCATCTATAAGAATATTAATTTTGTCTTTATGCCTGCGGCCTGCAGCTCTGCTTCTGGCTTATTTTGCTTTATTTATTAATATTCGCAGAGTACTGTTGCATTCAAAATGTTTTCTTTTCCACTGAATGCTATTTATTATACACTTTAGTTTGATTTTTCTGCTTTTTTTTTTAACATTTTCTAGCTAATATGCATTCATAAATCTCTGCTGCTATGTTACCTCTTTTCTCGATTAGGTTTTATGCTGCAGAGATGGTTTGCGGCCTCCAGTTCCTGCACGCCCACGGGATCGTTCATCGGTCAGTAAAGTAGTGTTTTCTATAGGTCTCCTCTAGTTCTTTGTTAAGATCTATGCATGTTGCATGGTAGTGTCCCTACTCCTCACAACCTTCTTACATTGACATAATGTACTCTCAACCTACTCATCCAGAGATCTGAAACCGGAGAATATTGTCCTGGACAGCGAGGGACATGTGCGCATCATCGATTTCGGACTTGCTGAGGAAGGGATGTTCGACGGTGGAACAACAAGCGACATGGCAGGAACATTTAGATACATGGCTCCTGAGGTGAGAACTAAGTATAACATTTACAGCCGTAAACAATAATTAACTCTGGCATATTACAGCTAAGCTGTGTCTATACACTGATTGATAACACTATCTAGTGAGGGATTCCCAAACCATGTTACAGATGTACTTGTAGAAGGTGTAACTTGCAGTTCTTGATGATTACATATAATGCAGCCTCCTTCATCTGCAACTTCTCAACCTTATTATAGCCCTCTGCTGCCTTCTTTGTCACTCTCTCTTTGGTCTAGTGTCCTCCACCCATCCTGACATGGGTCTAGCTCACTCTTCTCCTGCTTTCGTTCTCATAGAAATATATTTATGAACAACAACAATTAACAGAGAATTGAAGATTGAAGATACCACATGATTTAGAGTTCTAATTTACAGTGTTTAATGATTATGCAATAATTATATTAATTCTTATATATTCTCTTTACCAGATCTTGCTAAAAAAACCTTATTCGACACCGGTTGATTGGTGGTCCTTTGGCATTATCCTGCACCAGTTGTCAACGGGCAGATATCCCTTTTTTAATGGATACCGGGTGCAGGAAGTCTTTAAATCAATAATTAAGGACAGGCCCAAATTCCCCAAGTGCATTGGTGGTGATGTCAAACACATCTTAAAAAAAGTGAGTATGAAAAGTATATAGTTAGAAGACCATTTAAACTGTATACCATCTATATTGTAAAAAGAGAAATCAGTAAGTTTTGGGCACCTTCTCAACTAAAATGTTGACACTCAAGTCAAGGGGTCGGTGTGGGCTCGCATTTGAAGCGCTCAGCTACACTCACCTTCTTAACATATACAAAGAAGGAAGGGTATAAGCAAAGAGGGAGATGGTGATGGCTGGTTGGTGCAGGCGTCAGCAGCAGACCCGATTGCCTATTGACCTCTCCTTTGCCTGCCTCATACCTTTGTGACCTCGGATTGCCTTATTACTACGTTTTGTATGTTGCCTCATCTTGTGACCCTGGATTGTCTTGTGGACTACTCTGTATCTGCAGTGTGCCCCTGCGTTCTCAGTTCTGTTCCTGACCATTCAGCGTGCACTACTGTTGATCTCCTGTGAGTACTACAGTCTGTTATCCTGTGTACTTGCCTGCATTATGAACACCTATCCATTGGACCCCCATATTGGGGCATTACAGGATGCTTTTTGTTTTGCTTCTCTTCTCCTATTTTAGGTGCCCGACCATTTGTGCTCTGTCCTCAGTTTCCTTCAAGCTTGCTGTCTATGCAATCCTGTTACAGTTAATTCCTGTGTGTCTTTTAGTGTCTGTCCTTTGGATTCTGTTATTATTTTAGGCATGTTTTAGAGTTAGGGACTTGCCAGTTGGTGGTGGTACCTCGATGTGGTTGGAAAGCTTATCATCATCATTTGGTCAAGTAGAGTTGTAGGCTTGTCCCTGTATCCATGTTTGGTTGTATGTTCTTTTGTGTTCCTTCTATTTAGCCCTGGCCTCTCGTAGTTATATATGTCTGTGTGTGCTTTTAAGTTTTGTTATCATGTCCTTTGCCTGTGCCCTCTCTGTTGCTACGTTATTATTTTTAGCCCCATTGACCTGAATTGTTTATCCTTAATTTGGTATTTACTCTTCCCTGCTCATGTTTGCTTGCGTCCTGCTTCAGTCTCTCCTTGACCCTGTCTTAGTTTGGTTTCCGCTATCACTCACTGCTCTTCTCGCTTGTCCTGTCAGAGTTATTTTGTGCCTGCTTCAGTATGTCTGCCGGGTTTCTTTAGCTCCTAGTCTTAGCTTTACTGGATACAGAAGTTGATTCCACTGGGCCTTTGGTATGTGAAGGAACCTCTTGCTTGTCTATGGAAACAGATTAGAACCCTTAACTATGTGGATTGGGCTGCTTCAGTGCTGACATCAGCAGATCGCAGGTCCTGATATGTACAGCCAGAGGTGAGGGCTGTGTAGTGGCTATCTTGGACTAATTACCTAGATTGAGTTGACTGAGTTCTGGATGACAAGCTGACATGTCGCAAGTCTCTTCTGTTGTATTAAGATCCCCATCCTTCTTGATATGCTCTCTACTATAGGTAAACACCTTAGGGTGTAATGCACAGGCTTTATTTTCATAGCAGTTTGTATGCAACATATCGATATATTTGCAGGCACTATAATGCACCATTATACAGGAGTAATTTTCACATGGGTTTAATGCATTTGTTTACGCTGTATACATGTTTCTGTAGTATATTGTTTACGCTGTATACATGTTTCTGTAGTATATTGTTTACGCTGTATACATGATTCTGCAGTATATTGTTTACGTTGTATACATGTTTCTGCAGTATACTCCAAATCCCAGTTTATTGATCCATCTCTTTTCCCACTACCTTTATTTTATTACACTCATTTAAACCATCTCCTCCCGCACTTTATTAATTTCTCTTTCTTTATTTTCTCTTCGCCTCACCCTTTCTATTTCTTCTTCTCTTCTTTTCTTTTTTTTAAACTTTCTTATCACAACCTTTCCACATGGACGAGCTTTATGCCTGCAATTACAACTTTGCTGACGTTATTGCTGATAGTTGAACCGTACTCTGTTACCCATATTACACTGATTGGTGTAAAGTTTTTATTTCTTTATGTATTTATCATTGAAAATGGCACAGGGCATCAGTACCTTTCATCACTGGATTGGTTTAACTAATTGCAGATCCACACCTATTAGACAGGCATAAAACTTCATAGCCATTCCATATGTCATTAGGGGTCCTGTTTAAAACAGTTTTTAGTGTATTTAAATAGAAGAAATAATGTGGTTGTTCTTTTCAGCTTCTTAGGAAAGATCCAGACCACCGCCTTGGGGTGCAAGGGAACATCAGAGAGCACCCATTCTTTCAAGACATCAACTGGGTGGAATTGGAAGATGGAAAACTGGAACCTCCTTTTAAACCCAGTGTAGTAAGTACATGCTACTATATATGCTGCAAGATATTAAATAGCATTGTTTCTTTATTAGAATAATTAGTATCAGTGCTGAATTCATATATTCAAAAGCCCAATGGTATCATCCTCCTTTAGGGCTAGTACCTCATTATCCCAGGTTGCATCTCCAGGTACTTTGATCTATGCACATGTATTTTACTGGTTCATGGAACTGATAATCTACATCCCATCCCAAATCTCTCATGATCCTCTCTTTTTGGGAGCATTGTGGAGGATAATGGCCCTGAGTCCTCCAATGACAAATAATTATTGTAACGGGACGGCTACCCAAGGCGGTAGCACCTTCATCCGTTGTAGGAAATCATCTTCTTGGCCCTGATTAAAGTTCAGCATCCACCCAGCAAGTCTTTCTGGAACCTTGCTCTTTGTACCCAAATAGCAGACTGGACCACTAGCAGTTAGGTACAATAAGAATGAACAATATTTATTTGTCAAACAGCATAGACTTATATGCACACAGATATGACATCAACTAGGGGAGAGGCACAGGGAACTAATTATAACATGTAAGCATATAACAATAGAAAACCTAACATAAAACAGGTAATTTAATACAGGACAACGTTACATAAAATAAACATGTCATCTTTAGATCCAGACCTCCAGACTACAAGGGACAATAGATGGTTCAGAGGATAGTAAACATTTAGTGATTGGATATACACATTTCAACACTAACATTTAATGACATGTCTTAACCTGGGGGAAATACAATGAATAGAGCAAAGGCTTGGTTCCAAGGTCCACATCCTGGCTGACATCCTGAGTGAGCTTGTGTTGAAGACCACCTGTATTGAAGCAGTGTGTCACTGATGGCCCCAAAGTCTGTATCCCCAAATATAGCATATCCAAAGAAAGGGTCCGTAGTCCACAGGGAGGTGTTTGGACATCAGGACCCTCCAAGAACCCCAGTCACGCAGACTGTCATGATTCACTTGACAATTATAATGTATTATTGTATATCCAGTGCATTTCTTGGATAAGTGCTGGAAACTGGGCCCACTGGATGGAAAGAAAAAAAATTGATATATTAGAGAGTGATCCAGAAGTTGTGGAGATGTACATGAAAGGCATTGGAAAGTGGTACGTGACATTATGTCCCCCTTATCCATTCAGTGACAAAGGCGGTGTCTGAAGGCCTGTTTGAGAGGTTCATTCCTCTCAAACGGCATAGTCCTTAAACAGCACCACTTTGGTTTGCTTACTCGAAGGCCTTGAAGTGTCTGTGGCCATTTTAGAGGTGCATTCATCTCAAACTGCATAGTCCTTAACCAGCACCAATTTGGTTTGATTACTCTTTGGAACTATTCATTTAATTTAATTTAGCAATGGGACAGTTTCTGATACAATTTGCCGTGAGAAAAACAAAACAGGCATATCAACTGCGACCAGGCCTGCCACTCCAGGAGCCTGGGTGACCCCTGCTGCTGCCTCCTTAAAATCCACTAACTGCAGGTGACACTCATTGAGTTCGAACCCTACAAAACATGGAGTGTCAACTGGATGTGTGTGTATCCTTCCACCCTCAAATGATGATATTAGCATGCCACCTTGTGATCGCACACTAAGCACAGGAGGATGCCAGCATCATCAATCGGGATTAATGTGTGCTCATCCACTTTGACATTTGTCTTGCCTGAACAATCAGTCCCCTTCAGTTATGATGTCTCTTGGACTCTTTGCCAACAAATATGTAAATTATATGTATTTGCCTAGCTGAAAGTGAACACAAGTTTTGCAAATAAAAGTTTTACTGTAAAATGGATTACATACACACTTTCTTTTTCATTTTGTTATTATATGAAATTTGTATTTGCTTCTTTGCTGAAATCAGTTAATGTTCTCTCTTTTTTAGCCACCAGATGATGATGTCATGGGGTGCCTTACAAAGCCTGCATCCTGGAAGAAAGACATAAAATGCAAAGAAAAGGACCACCAATTAATCCCGGACTTTTCCTTTCAAGACCCAAATTGGTGTCTTGAATTTCAATAATTTTAAAAATATATAAAAACATAAAAATATAATAATTATAATAATAATAATTAATTATATTAATTATAAATATAGATAAGTAGATAACTAGGATAAGTAGTTGCATTACATGCATCACATTAGACTAGATCTTAATGGCAGTGTAAGATACTTTAAAAGGAAATACATACATAATTGAACTTTTTCTGGGCTTGGAGAGAGAGGGTAACATATTGCACACCACTTGGTAGCTAGGCATCTTATTCATTAAAGGATTACTAAAATAAGGGATCATTCATTGAATGTCCTAACGGTTTGACAGCAATATCCTGTTTTTCTTCTTAAAGTGTTGATTTCTAGGTATTTGGTGCGGCTCAGTATGTCTCCTTAACCCATTTTTTTGAGGACATCTCTTATCTTTCTCTCTTACGAGTTCTTTTCTCGGTTCTAGACCTATTGCATCTAATTTTAAGCATAATGCAATTTGGTCTTCTAAACCTTTAGAAAGGTCATGATAAGTCAACGCATCCTTGAACTATCATGATCTTTCTAAGACCACATCCTTGACCACAAAATCTCTTTTTCCTGGCTCTCTATTCTTGCGATAACCAATTTAGTAGCTAAAAACATCTGGTTAAACAATTCTATTCTTTCTTTGCTTTTGTTTTCTAAATTTAGGAGTAACATGGCAGTTTGTGGAATGCAAGGGAGACTTATTCCCAAGATTTCATTAATTACCTTAAAGACTTGTTTCCAACAGTTTATTACCTTTTCACATTTCCACCATATGTGGTACATCTTGCCCTGGTTTTTTTCACAGCTCCAACAGACATTTTGTATGTTGTGTATCTTTTGTGACTTTTGAGGAACCATATACCACATATTTATGATCTTAAACTGTATTTCATGCAGTGTGTCACCTTTGTTGTGTTAATCCAGGCTTGCGCCCAAGTGTCATCCATAATAAGCATTCTAATCCTTCTTGCCCAGCTGTCTCTGACTTTGGGAACACCCTGTGCTTCAAGATCCTACATCGCTTCCACACATTTATTCAGTATTCTATTTTTAGCTTTTAAATCAAATAAAGAGTTCCATCTTGGACTATTACCATTAGCTATCGATCCACAGTTGTCTTTCAAGTAATGTTTCAGGCGCGTGTATGTACATTCATGCTTAGCCGCTATGCCATATTCGTCTACTAGTTGATTAAAGGATTTCGTATTGCAATCTTCTACTAGATCAAGAATCCTCCCAATTCCCCTTTCGGTCCATTCTCTAAGATCTATCTCCTGTATGTATGTAATTCTAATGCCTCTATGCTTCTATTGGGGCTATCTCCAGTATTTTCCTGGTGACAATAAATTTATTTTTGCATTTTGCCCAAAAACCCATAAGATGTTTTATTATATCAGTAGCCATTTTTTCCGCTACTTTTTTTTTCTTTTCTGCTGAAAAACACAAATGCTGAAGACAAACAACCGTCTTTTACTTTCAATCAATCCTTTTCTAGATTGCTAGTAATTCATTCTAGAAGTCTCCTGTACATTTTCCGCGTCATCTCTCTATATTGTCATGCATTGCTATTTGTATACCTCGTTATTCAGTGGGCTGAGGCAAATCAGAGAAAAGATACAAAACCATCTTTTTATTTATTGTTTCTGAATAAGTTGTGACTTGAGGTATATTTGCATGTTATGTAAATCCATGATCCACTTCTCATCTCTATGGTATTTAGGGAGCGTTATCTTCTGGTTAGGATTCACCTGTCTTTCTTGGCTAAGAATCTCTGATCTCTATATTTATTTTCCTATTAGGATCTTTTAAGGATGAATCTTGTGTTATTCCTCATTGGGCAAGTTAAGTGTACATAAGACTCTAGTGAATAAGATACCAAGCAGTGCTGTAGAATTACAGGCTGTTCAGTTGCCAAATACTAGCTTTTTAATGTGAAACCCCTCTTGAACTATGTTCGCTCTAAGCGATTGTTGAATGACAACTTCAGCACAGAAAAAGTTTAAAATGTTATCTATTTCCATATCCCATAAGGAAATCAGTAAAATAGTTAGAATTTTCCTAAATTAGAATTATTTGTTATAATATTAGGCTAACAACAGTATGGCCATATAATGTGACTAAATCCCCATTGTTTAACTTCAGTTAGATGTTTTAAACAGCAGTGTTTAAACCCATTGCTTGTGTTGTGTGGATATGCCCTGATTCCCATCTATATTGTGTATAATGACTACATAAATCAGGCACCACAATAAAAGCGTCCCTTCACCACACACAGGTATCTCATTACAGGTGTCCAAAGAGGACTTTTAATAAAAGGAGAGTCTCAGACTGACTCAGGCCCCAGGTAAAAAGTAAGGTTAGGTTAGGTTAGGTTAGGGCCTCGCCTAAAGTGGGGTACTTTGACGTAGTGGCGAGCTAAGCAGGATATGGCCATATAAATTGTTTTTTGAATTGTGGTTGTCAGTGAAGGTGATTAAGGCAAGCAATCATCTGTATCTTGTTGCCTAATTGACAAGTGACCCACAAATAATCTACCATTAATAATGATAAACTTCAACAACTTGACTAACTTTCCAGTTCAGTCTGTTTATTTCTGTAGATGACTTGCAGTTCACTTGTTTTAATTGTGGATTGGTACTCTCATGGTTTATTTATATTAAGAGACTCCTTCTTTAAATCACCTTGATCATACTCATATCCGTTGTTTAAATACAACTTTTTGAAGTTTTTGATTTATACTATTTGATTTATAATATAATCTCTGATGTTTTAGGTTTATTGTTAGTTATCGTGGATAACAATGTTTTTAAAACAGGAAGGGGTTATGGTGGGTGAATGGTAAAGGTCAATGAATGCAAAGGAGTTACAAAGAAGTGTGCTACACTCTTTTGTTAAATTAAATAATTTGTTTCATTTGCCATGATAAGCAATGTGTGCAATAATAATAAACATTCACTTAATTGAGTCTATCAAAACAAAGAAATAAATAACATAACCCCTTCACGACAATGCCTTACATGGATGAGCTCCCAATGTAAGGGTTGCATTTAAAATAGCACATTCGCTGCATTTTCCCCCTGATTTGTGCTATTTTAATCCTTCCTGGAAGCTTCATGAATGAATGTTATCAAGCAAAGTCAAAAATATGGATTTTATTCCGAAAAACTGACAATGTTTCTACCCGATGGGTCTTTCTCAAGCCAACTTTAGAAAGATCCATCGGGTCGAAACGTTGCCAGTTTTTCAGAGTAAAATCCATTTCACCTCAACAGTGCTGAGCCTCCTATTTTTATTTATAATTTGGAGGACTGGTATAGATTCTCTCTCGTGCACTGTACCATTCTGCTGCTGCCTTTACCACATTTATTGAGTGTCCTTTTTCAAAAAATACTATTTGGTTTTTTTTTCCCTACAGTTGTCCTTTAAAATCTGCATAGACCATGAAAGTCCAGCTACTGTTCCAACACCTAAGCCTCTGTTGGGGGAATTTGGGCAATATGTAGATTCAAGTTTATATGTCTTTGGAATTGGCAGGGTGAAAGGTAAGTAGCCAATTAGAGTGAAACACATCAATAAACAATTTTTGATAATCAAATTATAATGCTAATATATATTCATAAACCGAAAACTTTTCTGTAAGATTAATATTAGTATACTCGTTAAAATCAAACTTATTGAGAGGTTAAAAGGTCACTATTTGATTTATAATATAATCTCTGATGTATTAGGTACATTGTTACTTATAGTGGATGACAATAGTTGTACATATTTCACTGACTAGCAGCACTGTTATCTAGTGCCTGATGGAACTGCTTTTTGCTGATAACTTGCTCCTGAATGTGTAGAGTTATGGAGGGTTCGCACATTAAATCCACCACCGTATCACCATGGCCATCTCAAAGACAAGTCAAGCTCTTGAATGAAAGTGGCACTGTTATAAATATTATATGTACAGTAATTAATATGCCACACAGCAGTTTAAATGACAAGAGTATTAAACATATCCAGTCCCAGGGACACTCACTAAATTATATGATATTGCACTAATTGAGCGACTGTCACAACCCAATGTCATTGAGGAGCCTCGTGCTTGGCATGATGTGAGTTATGATTGCATGCTAAGCTCAGGACTAAATTGTAACACAGACTGGGCTGGTTTGCACCACAGACTGAAACCGGCAAAGACAGGGCCAGGCAGTCACCTGAGGCTGGGCAGGTGCTGCTCACTGGGTGGATACTCACACAGAATAGGTTGGTAGCTCTATATTTGATTTGGACACAAAGCTGTGTAGCACCCCACCCAGGGGGCCTTTGTGTGGACCCACCAATATTGGGGTACTTAGAAAATGGTGGTGGGCTAAGCACTTCAGCATAAAACTGTATTAAATATGGTGGTTTAGAGTTATCCTCCCCCATTTCCTTGTTTCTATATTTATTTAAATAATCTGGAGTATCTGTCACATAAATGTCTGATAAAGGTCTTCATCTTATAACAAGTGCTGCCCAAATTTTACAAAGTCTATACAATCATAGAGAGCATTTCAGGTTTAATTAAACTAGGTTTTTTTTACATTTGTTTTACCTTAAACCTATTCTGTCTAACAAGTACATTTCTTACATAATAGGAGACCATGAGAAGAGATGGAAGCACCAAAGGTTCTTTCTAGCGGTTCCAAGAGGAGGCATGCTGTTAAATTAAGTCACATCCATAGCCCCCAGCAGACAAATTCCATTTGTATGCAGTAGGGGCACCATAGACCGCGTCTACAGTGCACACTTACAAATAAATCTTTTCTATTATGTTGTGAAATAAAAGGTTGAAAAAACTGAAAAGAAGTGATTATGTTATACAATATTGAAGATATGTCCATAATATATATATAATAATATTAAGCCACTGTACTTAAAGTTATTAAAGACAGCAGTCATTACCGTGTTTGTTGACAGATATTGTGTAATGAACTGAAAGTATTTAAAGTATATGTACACCATTCTGTCATCTGCATTATACACTAATCAAATTATTTTGGATTATACCCCGTAATGTGTGCCGAGGCGGTATTGACACAGGACGGACCTAGTCGGTCCTGTGTCAAAACGAGCACTGGAAGCAGAGTTTTTCCGCTTTCAGTGCTCAAGCGGCATTGTAACGATGCTTCCGTGTGGAAGCATCATACAATACTAAAAAAAATGCATGTCGGCATTTCAATAGCTCCGGAGAGCGATAGAAATGCCGGTTTTAAAGTGCCTTTAAAACGCTGGCATTTCAAAAACTAGCATAGGAAGCAAATTTTTCGCTTCCTTTGCTCAGAACGTGTTTCTGATTGTCTCGCAAGTCGAGGCAATCAGTAACACACAAAAAAAAATGCACGATCTTGGTCACAGTGACCAAGATGGCGCTGCCCTTCTAAGGGCAAGAGCACAGGAGGCAATCAGCAGGCACACTGACATGCAGTGGGAATGCTCTGCTGAGCATCCCCACTGACTGGTCAGATCAATATTAACCCTATATTGATCTGACCAGTTATGATCTGCCTCCCTCTCCTCACATTTTTTTTAGTGAGGGAGCGAGACAGATCAAAGTTATAAAAGTAAGTAAAAGTAAAAAAAAAAACAATAAATACACAACACACGAATAATAAAACATAAAAAAAAAAATTATTAAAGCAATTCTATGCGTTTAACCCCTTCCCTGCCACTGATCTTGCGTAAGCAGTGATCGTGCACATCAGCGCATTTATTTTTGCTGTTTGTGCATTTTTTAGGGGTTAATTTTTTTTGTACTGAAATTTATTACAGTACTACAAAGGCTCTTCTAAGAGTTATTAACCCCTTCTTTGCCGTCGATCACTGCTTACGCAATGATATTGACGCCAAAGCAATTTTTATCTGTCTACATATTTTATTTTATTTTTTACACATACCCGCTAGGGGATTACATGTAAAGTAAAAATATTTGAGTTTTTTTTTTAAAGCTGCCTGAGCGCATAGTGATCAGTAACAGCGAATTAGTGGCAAAGGCAGTTTGGTGATTTCTCAATTAAGCTCACCATTTGCCCTGGTCAGATCAAAATTGGTCGGATCAATATTCACAAATATTGATCTGCCTCCCTCTCCTCACTTACATTTTTGTGACGGAAAGAGAAAGATCAGTATTAGTGATATAAAATAACATTATAAAATTGGCAGGTTTTATGAAAGTCTTTCACTGTGTATTAACCCCTTCCCTGCCATTCATCACTGTATAAGCAGTAATCTAGCACAGCAACAGTATGTTTTGCTGTCTGCACTGTTTTCTGCATTAATTTCTTTGTACTGTAAAGTATTACAGTACTAGATAGGCTCTTCTAAGAGCTATTAACCCCTTCTTTGCTCGAGATCACTGCTTACGCACTGATTCTAGCCAAAAAACAAACCAACAAACCTATGCATGGGTGGTATCCCTGTACACATATTGGGTTGTTGTTTGGCAATGACATATACCAGAATCTGTGAATTCATGCCTGAACTAAAATGTATGTGGAAAAAAAACTCCCAAAAAAATACTACCACAAACTTTTACAAAGGCTGGTTGTAGAATTAGTACCTATGCAGTATTAAAATACCACCATTTTAAATACCCTAGGATGTCTAGTTTTCGAAAATATATGGTTTTATGGGGTAAAATACTTTGACAGTCTTCAAAAGTGGCCCAAATGGAACATGGGCGCAGGCTGACTACATGTCAAAATTCCAAGTTGGAAATGCACCCCCCCTAAACGTTGCCTTTTAGCCCCTAAACAACCCAACAAACCTATGCACTCAGAAGATGTTTCTGAACACATATTGGGGTGTTGTTTTGCACTGACACATAACAGGATCTGTGAATTCATGCTCGAAGTACAATGTATGTGGAAACAAAACATTAAAACATTACTAACCTAAAATTTGACAAAGGCTGGTGGTAGAATTAGTGCATGGAAAGTGTTAAAATACTATCATTTGAAATACCCTAGGGTGTCTAGTTTGCTAAAATGTATGCGCACCTCTCAAATGTGGCCTTTTAACCCCCAAATAATCTAACTAACCTACACATGGGTGGTAACCCTGTATTCAGGAGATGTTGCTGAACACATATTAAGGTGTTGTTTGGCACTGACACATAATAGGATCTGTGAATTCATGCCCGAAGTACAATGAATGTGAAAAAAAATTACTATCCATAACATTGACATAGGCTGGTGGTAGAATTAGTACATGGAAAGTGTTAAAATACTACCATTTGAAATACCCTAGGGTGTCTAGTTTTAAAAGATATATGGCTTTGTGGGGTAGAATACACTTTCTGGCTTCAACTATTTCCCAAATTGGACAATGGCACAAGTTTTCTGCATGTCAGAATTCCAAGTTGGAAAACCAAAATGTGCACCCCCTAAATGTGGCCTTTTAGCCCCAAAACAAACAAACAAACCTATGCATGGGTGGTATCCCTGTACTCAGGAGATGTTGCTGAACACATATTGAGGTGTTATTTGGAAATACACCTTCACATTTTAAGGTAATGTTTACCTAAATTGCAATCTATGTGAAAAATTAAAAAAAAAGATTTTTTCCTGCAAACTTTGGCAAAGATTGGTGGTAAAATGGCTACATGAAATGTGTCAAAATACCCCAAGTTAAATGCCCTGAGTGGTCTTGTTTTCAAAAATATGTACATGTTGGGGGTCATTTATGGATTTAGTACAGAAATCAGTGTTACAATGTCACTATCGCTGATTTTGAAAAAAAGGATTTTAAAATAGCTTTGCACTACTTATAGTTCTGGCCCTGTAACATGAATAAAAAAAGCACAAAAACATAAAACATGGGCTATTTCTGAACTCAGGACTTATATTAGAAACTATATAGTAGTGTTTTTTTGTTGTCTCTTGTACATGAGTATACGATTTTTCAAATAAAAGTAATAAAAAAAAATTTGGAAATTGTTTTGCCATATTTTATTATTTTTTTTACATCAAATTATATGCTATTATCAAAATAATGGTATCAAAAGAAAGCCCTTCTTATAACGATAAAAACGATATATTGTTTGTGCGGGTTCACTTAATGAGACAGAAATTAATTACAGCAAAACACAAACACCTCAGAAATGTTAAAACAGCCCATGTCACCAAGCGTCAGACAAGCCAAATAAGTCATGTCACTAAGGGGTTAAATACTTTAAAGCTGTTGTTATTTTGTCCCAGCTTTCAACCAAATTCTAGTGATCTTAGTGGAAAGAACATAAAATACAAGTTGCAAACCTCATATATGTGAGTAAATGAAGAGATATACAAATATTGACATGTTAGTACATACATGTGTTTATATAATTATGTGCTTTAATGTACAAGCCAAAAAAGTCATGTCACTAAGGGGATACACTAAAGCACACCATCACCATAACATACGCATGTAAATAAATGCAGGTACAAATAATACAAAAGGATATGATATGTCACCTTACAGTTTCTGAAAACTTTGTGTCACCTGTAATGTTACTACAGAAATCTTTGCAAGAGGCGGATATACTCACACACCTTAGTATCAGAGCATTTAATCCCTTGCTGAAATTGGACTGACTAGGTCCGCCCTGTCTGGCAAAGCGTTGCCGACATTGGCTGACCTAGTCCATCCTGCGGTTAAATGAGCAGTGTCTGCTATCACAGACCACAACAGAGTGATTCACAGGCACCATATTGGTGCTGCTGCCCTCTTGTGGGTAAAGCATCGGAAGTGAAAATAAATTCACTTCCGTCTCTCTGATGTTGTTGCTAGACATCCCCTAGAGCCAGTCAGCAGCATTGCAATGTAAAAAAGCTAAAAATCTAGGGTTAGTGTTAGAATAATGTTTAGAGTCACAATTAAATTAGGGTTAGCATATTGGTTAGGATTAGTGTTGAGCGAACCCGAACCGCAAAGTTCGGGTTCATACCGAACACTATGATTTTTGGACCCCGGAACCGAACACGGACATACCACTGTATGTCTGGGTTGGAGTTCAGGGTTCGGTGATTAATAGCTGTCCAGTCATTAGTAAAATACCCCCCCCCCCGCCCTTGTCTCCACCCATTGTGGGGACCCTAATAAGAATTGGGGGACCTAGTGTTTCCCCCCGGTCCCCACCAATGGCCGGCAGGTGGGGACCCTAATAAGAATGAGGGGGGGGGGCCTAGTGTGCCGGCATGTGGGGACCCTATATAGAATGAGGGGTTGGACCTAGCACTATGCCGAACACTATGCCTGTGGGTGGGAACCCTAAAAAGAATGAGGGGGGGACCTAGTGTCACCCCCCGGTCCCCACCCATGTCCGGCAGGCGGGACCCTAATAAGAATGAGGGGGGGGGACCTAGTGTGCCGGCAGGTGGGGACCCTATAAATAATGAGGGGTTGGACCTAGTGTGTCCCTCCCGGTCCCCAACCATGGCCGGCGGGTGGGGACCCTATAAAGAATGAGGGGGGGGACCTAGTGTGTCCCCCGGTCCCCACCCATGGCATGTGGGTGGGGACCCTAATAAGAATGAGGGGGGACCTAGTGTCCGCCCCGGTCTCCACCCATGGCCGGCAGGCGGGGACCCTAATAAGAATGAGGGGGGGGGGACCTAGTGTGCCGGCAGGTGGGGACCCTATAAATAATGAGGGGTTGGACCTAGTGTGTCCCTCCTGGTCCCCACCCATGGCCAGCGGGTGGGGACCATTAAAATAATGAGGGGGGACCCAGTGTCCCCCCCGGTCCCCACCCATGGCATGTGGGTGGGGACCCTAATAAGAATGAGGGGGGACCTAGTGTCCGCCCCGGTCCCCACACATGAACGGCAGGTGGGGATCACAAATAAAGTGACTAGGGGTGCCCAGCCCCTAGTCACTTACCCCCACGAATAAAAAAATTCCTATCTACCCCCTCACCCTAATAATAGTGAGGGGGTGGGCAATAAGCTAACCTGTAAAAAAAAAACTATTTTATACTTACCATTTGAGGTCTTCTTTCTTCATTCTTCTTTTTTCTTTCTTCAGCCCCAAAAAAGGCCAAATAAAAAACCATAAGACGGCAAAAGTTTGTGTCCCCATTGACTTCCATGGGCTTCGGGTTCGGGGTCAAGTTCGGGGTCAAGTTCGAGCACGGACCCGGAAATTTTTTCGAACCTGCCGAACCTGAACATCCAGGTGTTCGCTCAACTCTAGTTAGGAATAAAATTAAATACAAATTGGAATAAATTAAAGGATAGCATAACCGTTAGAGTTAGGGTTCAATTTAGGGTCAGGGTTAAATTTAGGATTCAGGTTGGGGTCAAAAGGTCACAGTATGTGAAAACCCCCTACGATTATTGGTTATTGCCCTATAACTCACAAAAAAACTGAAGAAAAACATTTAGAAACTATTTAGACTGGGCCTTTTTAATTGATTGTATTTGTGTAATCATTTTTTAGCTCTAAGTTAGAAAATGTTGTTTTTTTTTTCATCATAATTTATGATTTTTGTGTAGTAAATTATAAGATATGATGAGTATAATGGTATCTAACGAAAGCTCTTCTTACGTGAGCGAAAAAGGGGGTGGGTGCACCAATTCCCAAGAACAGACAGCACTAAAATAGTCTGTCCTGTAGGATAGTACCGACTCGGGAGGGCAACTACATTTTTTGCTGGCTTACACAGAGGCATTGGGGGGAGGGACGGAGCATTCCGTACCTTTCAAAAAATAAAATGCTGTTCCCGATCGCGCGCCATATTCAGTAGTCGGCAGGCCTTTTCAGCTCCTAGACTGCTAAGACGTGCGGGAGCGCCAGTGAGAGTCAGCAGCATGACAGACAATGTGCCAATACATGGTAAGGTATTTAAACAGCCATACAAGAGAGCTATAAGGTAGGAAATGGGGTTAGTTGTCTAAATGTCTAAATGTGTACAAAATCTGCACCTATATAATTTTATTTAATTGATTCATGAAGACACTTTAGTCATTTTAATTCACATACAGAGCTTTCTACAAGATAGCAGTCTCCCTTACACAATACCATTACATATTATATAAGTGCTGCTTTGATTTTAGCTCTTGATGATTATTGTTTATATATTAACTCCATGGATGCCATCTTGAAAGATGTAACTTAAAACCGCAGCTGTGTTTGGATTCCCTTGCCTTGAACTGACTCAGGTAGCAATTTTTAATGGCCAAAATATGGCTCCTGGATGATGACCCTTTTTAGATTCTTTTTTCCCCTCACTTTGCTGTATTTATGTGATATTTGATTAAATCACCCGATTACCAGTGGTGTATCTTGGTTTTGTGCTGCTAGGCAGACAAATTTTGGGCACCCCCCCTACCCACTATGTACACCCACGACATGACCCATAACCCATGTTGCACACCAAGGACATGCCCCATCACCCCATTTACATGCCTCTATCACCTCATTACATACACATTGCCATTATTATTTGCCCATAATATTCCCCAGCTAATTTGCCCAATAATATGCCAGTATCATTTGCCATTAATATGCCCCTGCCAATGTGTCCAATAATATGCAAGTATTATTTGCCATTAATAAGTCACAGCCAATTTCCCCAATACTATGCCAGTATTTGCCATTTAACCAGCCCCTACCAAGTTGCGTAACATTATGCCAGTATAATTTGCCATTAATATTCCCAGCCAATTTGTCCAATAATATGCCAATGTTATTCTGCCAATCACCGGTAGTATGCCCCAGCCAATTTGCCCATTATTAAGCCAGTATTATTTGCCATTTAAAATTCCCCTGCCAATTTGCCCAATAATATGTTAGTGTTATTTGCCATTAATAAGCCCCAGCCAATTTGCCCAATAATATGCCAGTGTTATTTGCCATGTAATATGCCCCTGCTAATTTGCCCAATCATATGCCAGTTTTTTTTGCCATGTTATATCCCGCAGCCAATTTGCCTAATAATATGCCAGTGTTATTTGTCATTTAATGTGCCCCTGCCAATTTGCCCAATAATATGCCAGTGTTATTTGCCATTTAGTGTGCCCCTGCCAATTTGCTCAATAATATGCCAGTGTTATTTGCCATTTAATGTGCCCCTGCTAATTTGCCCAATTATATGCCAGTGTTATTTGCCATTTAATATGCCCTGCCAATTTGCCCAATTTTATGCCAGTGTTATTTGTCATTTAATATGCCCAGCCAATTTGCCCAATTTTATGCCAGTGTTATTTGCCATTTAATATGCCCCTGGCAATTTGCCCAATTATATGCCAGTGTTATTTGCCATTTAATATGCCCAGCCAATTTGCCCAATTATATGCCAGTGTTATTTGCCATTTAATGTGCCCAGCCAATTTGCCCAATTTTATGCCATTGTTATTTGCCATTTAATGTGCCCAGCCAATTTGCCCAATTATATGCCAGTGTTATTTGCCATTTATTAAGCCCCAGCTAATTTGCCCAATACATCTCCCCCCATCTCCCCAGCACTTACCTATTTCCCTGGTGGCTAGTGGCAGGCAGCATGGTCCCTCCATGCTGCCTGTTCGGCTCCCAGGCTATCGTGCCGAAAGGTCACGTGACCCGACGTGCATATGACGTCACTGCACCGGTCACGTGACTGTCGGCACTTCCGTGTCACACTTCAGAGGGAGCCGAACAGGCAGCCCGGAGGTTTCTCTGCGCTGCCTGTTCGGCTCCCCGTGCAGCCTGGAAGGCAGAACGATGGTGAGGGGGGATCTTCTGATTCCCTCTCAACTCCGTCTCTGCCTGCAAGCGCGGTCTATTTTTTTTTTTCAGTGTCCCCCAAAATTTGCCGTCCTAGGCATCCGCCTAGGATGCCTCGTGGTAAATACAGCACTGCCGATTACTAAGCACTATCTGTGAGTGCCAGTTCTCTGCTTCCTCTATATTGCTTGAGCAATTTTTAATGGTCAAAATATGTCTCCTAAGAGTTTTTGTGTGATCCTATCTGACTAATAAAATCCTCCCCCCAAATCTTTGCATCAGCCATTGTATACAAGTAATATGCAGGTAAGAGAACATACAAAATACACATTAGTGCAATACATATTACTCTCACAAGCACAGTAGATATTTGCAACCAAATAGAAGCCAAAAATGTGTGGATCATTCCAGAAATTATTTAATAGCTGTATAAGATAAGCAGCACTGACATGGATAAATGTCCACAATTAATATTAATAATTAGAAGACAACGATATTTTATATTATATGTCTATGTCTTCCATCACTGGTAGGAACTTTTTGGATGGTTACCTGTGTTTTTCAGTAAATGTGACAGCTTAATGCATAGCCTTACAGAACACAAAGAAACTTTACAATGCCACTTTCTGCAGAATTCAACTCCCAGCAAGCTCAGTTCCAGCTTAGCAGGTGTAGAGTGCCCCACCTGTACATATAATGGTGTGGAATGCCGTATAATAACACTACAATGCCTAAAAATCTTTTTGTGTAAGGCACATTGCACTTTCTGTAAAAAAAATTATGTGAGACAGTATAACTGAGCATGCTTTTATTTAATATGATTTATATAATGTTTTGTGATGGATTCCTTAGGGACGATTATGTCTGGTACTGACTGAGCATAGAGGTGAATTATAGTATTTTTTATTTGCCTGAATATTTACAAAAAAATAATTATTTAAGTAAACTTTATCCCGGCATATTGCACTGACTTAATCTATCATGAATAATGCAAATAATGAGCATTATTCCTGAGACATACAATGATATTATTATTATTCATTATTACATAGGGCAGCCACATACATTTTTATTATCATAATCGTTATTATATATTGATACAAATTCTGCATATTTCAATATTTAAGTCAATGAAGGCGGTAGCATGGCTGGTATTTTTTTGTTGTTGTATAAAAGGTGGAAACCCTACTCACAGCTGGTCTGGATGATGGCCCGCACTGTCCGTGTCGATGCACGCAGAGCCCAGAAAGGGCTTGCCACGTTTGTCTGATCATGGTCTGCATCTTCTGGGGACATCTGCTACTGCAGAGTGAGAGACCCTCATTATTTGCTTTAGCAGAAGCGACCTAGTTAAGGCAGAGTTAAGGCCTCCTCTGCGGATATTATAAGGTCAGCAGTGTTAAGGCCCCCTCTGCTGATATCATAAGGTCAGCAGTTAAGTCCCCCTCTGCTGATATAATAAGGTCACTTTCACCCCCCCACTCTCATTATTTGCTTTAGCAGAAGCGACCTTGTTAAGGCAGAGTTAATGCCCCCTCTGCTGATATCATAAGGTCAGCAGTGTTAAGGTCCCCTCTGCTGATATCATAAGGTCAGTAGTGTTAAAGTCCCCTCTGCTGATATCATAAGGTCAGCAGTGTTAAGGTCCCTTCTGCTGATATTATAAGGTTAGCAGTGTTAAGGTCCCCTCTGCTGATATCATAAGGTCAGCAGTGGTAAGGTCCTCTCTGCTGATATCATAAGATCAGAAGTGTAAAGTCCCCCTCTGCTGATATAATAAGGTCACTTGCCCCCCCCCCCCCTCATTATTTGCTTTAGCAGAAGTGACCTTGTTAAGGCAGAGTTAATGCCCCCTCTGCTGATATCATAAGGTCAGAAGTGTAAAGGTCCCCTCTGCTGATGTCATTAGGTTAGTAGTGTTAAGGTCCCCTATGCTGATATCATAAGGTCAGCAGTGTTAAGGTCCCTTCTGCTGATATTATAAGGTCAGCAGTGTTAAGGTCCCCTCTGCTGATATCATAAGGTCAGCAGTGGTAAGGTCCTCTCTGCTGATATCATAAGATCAGAAGTGTAAAGAACCCCTCTGCTGATGTCATTAGGTTAGTAGTGTTACGGTCCCCTCTGCTGATATCATAAGGTCAGCAGTGTTAAGGTCCCCTCTGCTGAAATCATAAGGTCAGCAGTGTTAAGGTCCCCTCTGCTGATTTCATAAGGTTAGTAATGTTAAGGTCCCCTCTGCTGATGCCATAAGGATGCCAGGTCTGCAAGTTGACCAGGAAATTAGACCTGACCCCCGTTCATGGGCATCCACGGGGAGGGGAAAGGGAAGCACTTGCAACCCCCCACCCCCGAAAATTGGACCAGCAGCAAGGAAGGGAGTAGAAGTAGAAGAATGCAGCGAAAAACTTTTATTTATGTCTATACTGCCTCAATACAATGTCAGAATGGTTTGGTCTGCTCTTTAAGTGCCGTTTTTACCACTGAACAACGGGGGTAGCTACCTTGAATGCACTGCTACTTAAACCCTATTTTTCTGAATCCTTTTTTTATACCCTTTTTATGCCAAACCAACCAGAATGGGCAGAATTCTAAAATTAAAATGGAGTTCATTCTCCAGCTGTTGAGACTGCATTTACCATGACTCTCAGCTAGTATTTTAAGTATCATGGGAAAGAAAGCAATCAACAACCAGAGTTCCAAAGGTTAGGTATTATATGATTATGGATTGATAGTGCAGCTGTTGTGGAATGCACATCTTATGGTTCTCAGCAATCCATTTGGTTGGCTGAATATCATGAGAAACCTGTAATGCCAAAAGTTTCTATCACTGCTGCATTTGTATTTACTCTAAATGCCCTTTTTGTAATACTTCCCAATATTCGCTGTGCATCACAGAGCTGCAGGGCCGGTGCAAGGTCTATACAGGCGAAGGTGCATTTTGGTGACCCCTTCCTCTGACCTGCAACACCTCCATCACCACCAACCCCCCATACATTTTACAAATACAAAAGTATAATGTATAGTGTGGAAAATAAATACATCTAAATATTCAACTGGTATGCTCTAAATATGTCACACATTGACACCATAACACACTTTGAAACCCTTGAACAGAAAGACACCCTTGAAGTCACACACAGAGACACACTTACCACTTACACACACACCCTTACACAGACACAGTGACACACTTACACACACACACACTTACACAGACACAGTGACACACTTACCACACACACACCCTTACACAGACACAGTGACACACTAACACACACACACCCTTACGCAGACAAAGGGACACACTTACACACACACCCTTACACAGACACAGTGACACACTTACCACACACACACCCTTACACAGACACAGTGACACACTAACACACACACCCACCTTTACTCAGACACAGTGACACACTTACACACACACCCTTACACAGACACAGTGACACACTTACACACGCACCCTTACACAGACAGTGACACACTTACACACACACCCTTACACGGTACATTGACACACTTACACACACACCCTTACACAGAACGTGACACACTTACACACACCCTTAGCACTTACACACACAGTAACACCAATACACTCATAACCTGAAACACACTATTTTGCTCCTCTAAATTCCAGTATTTAGCCATTAAATATGCCAATATTTTGCCCCTCAATATGCCATTTAATATGCCAGGATTTTGTCCCTCAATATGCCATTTAAAATGCCAGGATTTTGCCCCTCAATATGCCATTTAATATGGCAGGATTTTGTCCCTCAATATGCCATTTAAAATGCCAGTATGTTGCCCCTCAATGTGCCAGGATTTTGCCCTCAATATGCCATTTAATACTCCAGGATTTTTTCCCCTCAATATGCCAGGATTTTGTCCCTCCAATATGCCATTTAATATGCCAGAATTTTGACCCTCAATATGCCAGGATTTCGACCCTCAATATTTGAGGATTTTGCCTCTCCAATATGTTATTTAATATTTGGATTTTTTCGTCCCCCCCCCCCCCTTGTGGCGCCATAAGGCTGCCGCCTGTGCTGCCTTACAGTAGCACCAGCCTGCAGAGCTGCACTACATTATTAACATTTGTTGACTCCAACTCCCATGATAATAAACAAATTACATTGCTAGTTGCTAACTGCAGAAGGAGCTGTGCGAGGGGGAGGGGCAGGGGGTGTTTGAAATTACAGTAAGTCTACAAATATTAACTGTTGTTGTTGACTGCATCTACAATTATATTCAATCAGCCCTATTACTAGCTTCATTTTATTGGATTTGTAGTTACAAACTGGGATTGTTACACTACACACTAACTGTTTTTGTTGTTGACCGCAGCTCCCATGATATACAGCCAGCCCATTACTGGATGAATACCAAAGGAATTGTAGAGTGGGGCAATAGTGGTTAATTTTTATCACCCCAGGTATTGTAAACTTCCCATAATGCTGAGGTATATGCTGGTCTGTTAGCGACTACTACCATGGTTATATAATTTCCCTAATAATGGGTAACATTTGCCTCCCACCAAGCAACCCCTCTCCTGAGCAAACAAAGGTAAACAATGGGGAGGAGTTAGGAGGTATTGGGGATACTGGTGAGGATATTTTGCGCTAATAGTGTGAAATGCGATGAGCTGTCAAGAGATCTGCCTCTTCACGATATCAGTTTGACTGTTATTGATTCCATGTCTTTGTCTCAACACTCTTCATCAATAAATTTACACACGCCGTCAGTCCATTCCTGCTTTGATATTTTGCCCTCAAAACCACCACCCCACCTCCCGGAAAAACTCTTGTGGACGCCCATGCGTCCAAGTGCTTTTATTCATGGGAAGCCTTTTCCCGCTGCCATCTGTTTTTTTTTTTTTACAGCACAGCTCTAGTGTCCAATGTGATTTGCTGTGTATGTGACGTGTGTTTGTGGGACTGGCTGTGTATGCGAGGTGTGTGTGTGTATGTAACTGGCTGTGTATGTGAGGTGTGTGTGTATGTTAGGTGAATGTATGTGTGTCTATGTGACTGTCTGTGTATGTGAGGTGTGTGTTTGTGGCTGGCTGGCTGTGTGTGTGTGTGTGTGTGTATGTGACTGGCTGTGTATGAGATGTGTGTGTGTTTGTGGCTGGCTGTGTTTGTGAGGTGTGTGTGTTTGTTACTGGCTGTGTATGTGAGGTGTGTGAGTATATGTGTGTGTATCTATCTTTCAGGGGATAAGAACTTGCCATATTTGGCAACTCTTGATTCTCCAGACTATAACCATGACCCAATAAGTAAATTGAATACACCCTCCAAGAAAAGAGACAACAACAACAAGGATTGAATGTTTTAATAGCTTTTATTGTATTTTACTGGGTTCTGAAGGCACATGATCCAGAGGAAGGCGAAAAAACTTGCGTAGCAAGTAATAAAATTCCTTCCTGATCCTGAAAACCAGTGATCGATTGTATAACCCTGGATCGGCCGATTGACCATGGATGATAATGGATTTATTTGACACTTTAAAGACCAAGCCAAATGATCCAGATGAAGAAAAAAACAAATCTGAGTAACAGGAAAAAAAATTCCTTCCTTATCCTGAAAACCAGCATTTGGCTTTTTAATCTTGGATCGGGGCTACATAAGACTTCATAGCCCAGCCCAGAAACTCAGTATAAATAAAAGTTACTTACTGTGCCAATCTTGCCATATGTTTTTTTGGCCATGAGATCATCCTGGTTCCTCCTGGCTCCTGATGTGTCCACAGACTAACATAATAGTACAAGCCTCTACTAAATATACACTGAAGCTCTTGTGAGGTGTTGCCCAGCTCCTTAACAAACAATGGTGGTTGTGGTCAAAATACTGCCATATAAGGAAAAGGGCAGGACTGGGCTAACATTGCAGCAAATGGATATTGATATTATTGCAGCTGTATGTTTCAAGATGTCTTTAAATTAAAGTCCAATGCCTAGATTGGAGTGCAAAAAATATAACAAAATATTTTCAAATAACATTCATATTAATTGTACTTTATGTACATATATGAAACAATGCTTAAATCAGGCAGTAAGTATTCTTTTTCTGTGGCTGTATATGTGAGGTGTATGTATTTGAATAGCTGTTTGTGTGTGTGCGTGTGTGTATGTATGTGACTGACTGTGTATGTGAGGTGTGTGTGCGAATGTGTTTATGGGTCCGGGTGTGTATGTGAGGTGTGTGTGTGCATGTGATAGGCTGTGTATGAGATGTGTGTGAACATGTGATTCGCTGTGCATGAGAGATGTGTGAGTGTATGTGAGGTGTGTGTGTGTATGTGACTGGCTGTGTATGTGAGGATTGTGTATGTGACTGGCTGTGTTTGTAAGGTGTGTGTGTATATGTGACTGGCTGTATATGTGAGGTGCATGTGTGTGTATTTGACTGGCTATGTATGTGAGGTGTGGATGTATGTGACTGGCTTTGTATGTGAGGTGTGTGTGTGCGTATGTGACTGGCTGTGTATGCAAGGCCCTTAGCAACACCTAAAAATTCTTATATTTCCATCGGTGGTTACTTTCCTGAGCGACCTATTCGCCAGTAAAAGGGAGCGCTGCCTGTAGACTGGCAAGAGCAATGAAAGTGATTTTTTTCACTTACGATGCTCTAGGGATACCCACTAGGGGATTACGTGTAATGAAAAAAAATGTGGAAGTTGTCTGCGTGCATGTTTAGAAATCAGTAACGGCTGATCAGCGGCAAAGGCAATTTGGTGATAGCTCAGGAGAGCATCGCCACTTGTTTGGTCAGATCAATATTTGTAAATATTGATCTGACCCGTGTAGATCTGCCTCCCTCTGCTCAATTGAGTTTTAATGAGTGAGAGATAGATCTGTATAATGTAAATTTTAAATTGTAATAAATTAAATAAAATGTAATAAAATTGTGAGACCCAAGGGCTTTTATAAAAGCCATACCTTATGTATAGTGTACCCTGTGTATTAACCCCTTGCCTACCACTGAACACTACACAGCAGCACATTTTTTTTCTTCTCTGTGCTTTTGTAGGGGTTCATTTTTTGGTACTGTAATAAATTACAGTACTACAAATGTGCTTATATGAGCAAAAATCACTAGCAAAATCCTGGCTTATGGAGTTGCATAATAATCCTGGCATATTGAATGGCATAATAATCCTGGCATATTGAGGGGTTAAATACTGGCATATTGAGTGGCATAATAATCCTAGCATATTGAATGGCTGAATCCTGGCATATTGAGTGGCAAAATAATCTTGGCATATTGAGTGGCAAAATAATCCTGGCATATTGAATGGCTAAATCCTTGCATATTAAGGGGTTAAATACTGGCATATTTTAATTGGCAAAGTGATCCCGTGGCATGGTCTGTGGGGCAAAATAACATGTACTATGAGGAAAGTGACACTGGCTACTTCTGTGGGTCAAAGTGACACTGTGGCATGCCAACTTGTGTAGTTTCAATATGAGTGCAAGCCAAGTGCTGTGGGTGCAATATAGCTGCATGGCAAGTTCTGTGGGTACTATATGGTACTGTGTTAAGTCCTTTAGGTGCAATGTGGGTATAGAGGAAGGGAATAAAAAATAGGAATGCAATTTTTCAATAACATTTTTATTAAATATAATATTTAATAATTCAAATAAGTATAAATGCAACTAGTTATAGAGAGATGTCTGTGTTTATAGATATGTATTGTTTTTGAATTGTACAATTGTCACCTGGGGGGGGCTCCTGTGTCGCATAATTAATGGCAGTCCCATGTGTGGCATATTTATTTGGCCACATGTGTGGCATAATTAAGGGGCTCTTTTGTGTGTCATAATTAAGGGGCGCCTGTGTGTGTGGCATAATTAATTGGGCTCCAAGGTGAGGCATAGATAATGGGGCTCTTGTGTGTCCTAGTTATTGGGCTCCTGTATGTGACATAGTTATGGGCTCCTGTGTGTGGCATAGTTAAAGGGCTTCTGCCTGTGACATAATTTGTGGGGCTCCTGTATGTGGCATATTTAATAGGCCATCTAACTGGCATTACTAAGGAATCTTTTTGGCATGGTATTGGAGGAAATCCAGGGGGGCCGCACCATGAGTTACCGAACCGGGTGACACCAACACTAGTGATGCCTCTGTGGGGCCCCACTGGCTTGCTATACCCAGGGGCCTACAATGTTGTTAAGACAGCCCTGATGATAGTACCTACATAGGAGGGCAACTACATTTTTCGCTTGATTACACCATTGCAGAGAAACCACTCCATTAGTATATCAGACTAATCCCATCCATTAGGGCAGTCCAGAACTGAAATGCATGGCTAGTATCCTCTGCATGAGGAACACAGCAAACCACCGGCATATGTTTTGGCCTACAATGGCCTTGTCAGTGTGGTATGGCTGATGATCCTCTAGGTGCAAGGAAGCCAGGGACCCATGGCCGTGGGCATACCCTGATAACTTGCACCAATTCCCTAAAACAGACAGCACTACAATAGTTTGTCCTGTAGACTTATACTCATACACACACTTGTGCTCATACACTTATACTCATACTTGCACACACACCGATACTCATATACACACACACAATTATACTCATACTCATACACACACACACACACACTTATATTCTTTTTCTTTTTTTTTTATTATTTCCAAAATTTTAGAACTACAGAAATTTTTGGAGATATAAAAAACAAATCATACAACTTATTGACATAAATAACATTTCCCCATACATTACACTTTGTAGGGATATATCTATATATATATAACTGTTATCATGCACCACCGTATTTTTTAATTGTTAATAAGTTCTCAGGAGTTGTCGTGCTCCTTCTTATTTGGCTTGTTTTTAATCAAAATATTATAAACAGCCTTAAAATCTCGACTTTACAACTATTTAAATACTAAGTTCTGTCCTCCAACTTCATCCAGCATCCACATCTGTAACTTACGTTTCTCCATTCATACTCAAGCATTCACATTGCAGGTCATGTAATATGCCTCTAATGAATTCTTCTAGTTCCAATAATAGCCCTTCTCCATTCTGGCCTGAAATTCTATTTGTTCAATAATGTCCTCTGTGTTAATTTTACCTTTGGTTTTCTATGTCCTTGCCAGCACGATATTTGCAGCTATAAGTATTTGTATTACTAGTGTTCTATGATCTGTTCTGATCTTACTTCAACCAATGTGAAAAAGCATCAAGGCTGGGTATAGGTCTACCATTATATTTAGGAGAACTGAAGCCATCTTCCCTGCCTGATTCCACAGGACTCTAACAAAATGACACTCCCACCACAAGTGGAGGAGTGTCCCTCCATTTTCCCCACATCTCCAGCATCGGTCATCCGCATTTTGGTAACATTTTTTTAGTAACTAATAATTCCACTAGATTTAATGAATGGACAATGGTTTTAGTTGTCCGAATAGCTTGGACCCAGTCCCCGTCTTCAAAAGTGGCTCCCATGTCACTCTGCCACCTTTTTATCGGGGGCAGGTCTCCAAATCTGGACTCCAAGCAAATTGCCTTAAATGCTCTCATAAATGGAACCATTTTATTATTTACAATCAGTTGATCAATCGACAGGATATTAAGTTTCCTCCAATTCTCCAATTTTAAGTCTTGTATCTGTTTTTTTAGCAATTGCAACGGTAGGTAACTTTCAATCCTAAACCGTGGGAAATGTTTATTTTTTCATTTTTTTCTTACTAGACACAGATCTTTAGCTATGGTGTAGTTTATCTGTTTTTTACTTTTCTCATTCCAAAACAGGTTTTCAATAATACTGGAGCCCCTTTGCTCCATCGGGATCTCTGGCTTGATCCAGATGCGTCCATTTGGCCATATGGGATAACTTTGCAGCATCATGTTGTGGTATCTCACCACACATGTATCCTATTTAGGTCCGGGGCTCTCAGCCCACCCTGTTCATACTTTCTGGCGATTACTGTAAAGGCCACTCTTGCCCTCTTGCCTTGCCAGATAAATGTATTAAACTTTACCTGGAACTGTTTAAGCAATCTGGGGTCTACTCTAAAAGGGATCGACCTTAACAAGAAATATAAACGAGGAAGAACATAATAGTTTAAAACATGAATTCTACCCAGCCAGGAAACATAGAGTGCCTCCCACTCATTTAGTTTGTTAGAAAAATCCCACAGTAGAGGTTGGTAATTAAGAGCTAGGAGTTTTTTTAGGATCACATGAAATCTGAATTCCCAAATAATTTATGCAATCTGCTTTCCATGTGAATCCATACATCATTTTTAAGCATTCTAGTTCTTTCTGGTAAATGCAACATTCCAGAGCCTGACACTTCCCCATATTTAACTTGTAGTAAGAAATGTTTGAGAAGGAATGAATCTCCCTCATCAAGGACTCCAAAGAGATAATGGGATTTTCCAATGTAAGTATGATCTCATTCGCGAAGAGGGAGATTTTAAATTCCTCCATACCAACTCTTATAAACTGAATTTTTCTATTGTACCTAATTCTCTGTGCTAGAGGTTCCAGAGAAAAAACATACAACATGGGGGCCAGTGGACAACCCTGGCGTGTCCTGTTGTATATATCAAACCACTCTGTTGTGATGCCAGAGCCAATTATCCTGGCACTTGGTTTTGTATAAAGTGCCCATATTGTGTTTAGATAGGAATCTCCAAATCCAAAGGCTGAGTTTCCTTGAGGTAGGTCCAGGCGACCCTGTCAAACGCCTTCTCGGCAACCAAATTCTTTCTGACATTATCTGCCGCACTTCTATTTGGGATGAAGCCTGACTGGTCTAGGTGAATCAGGCGCAAGGTTATTTTTTTCAACCTGCCAGCCAGAACTGCCGGATAGATCTTAATATCTGAGTCAATCATGGAAATGGGCCTATAATTTTTGATTTCTGTTTTTTCCTTACCTTCCTTTAATATTGGGCTGATATTTGCCTTCAGAAGTTTTTAGGCAATTCACCGCTCCTCTTGATTTCCTCGAACAGTTCTAGTAGACCGGGAGCAATCTCGCTTCTGAACACCATGTATAAAACAATTTGTAAACCCGTCTAGGTCCGGAGATTTATTTTCCTTTAGGTTGGCCACTATATTTCTTATCTCTTTAATTGAGAATGGAGCGTTTAACATCTCCTGCTCCTCTGTTGTTATTGTAGGGAGATTTAAATTCCTTAAGTATTCTTGAATTTTTCCCTTTTCCTCCTCTCTAGTTGCTTGTTGTTTACTATTTAGATTATAAAGATCATGGTAAAAGTCTACAAAGGATTCTCCTATTTCTTCCATGTCCAGTATGGTTCTACCCTTATAGTTTATTTTATTTATATTGTGTCTAATTCTTTTTTTTTTTTAGCATATTTTACAGCATTTTGTCCGCTCTGTTCCCCCTTGAATACCATTTTTGTTTTAAATATAGTACATTTTTATTAGTTATTTCCATATTTCTATTTTTGATTTGTTGTTTTTTTTTGTTTAAAATCTTTTTATTGAGATTTTCAGTAGAAATTATTTATAGAAAATTGTATACAAACAAAATATTTTTATTATCATAAAAACAAAGTAAATCCACAGAATTTTAAAGTTTAGGAAATGTCATCTCCCAGCATATATAAAATAGTGAGGATCGAGTCCCTTCGTCTGAATTTGGTATGAAGCGTATAAAATAAAACATTCCATATGCCAGATGGTAGGTAGGAGTATATAGTCTTAGCAATAACGAGGGGCACTTGTCCTGTAATATGGAGGGACTAACCATTTCCAAAATATTTAAACAGTATTTAGTAACAGAAAAAACTAATACCTCAGTTAAGGTAATTTGTGTGTCTCTCTCCCAGAGGCGTATAAAATAAGGTTTAGTGTCGGGTTGTGCATCCTTGAGCATATTATGTATGGTTGAGATGAGCCTTGAGGGGGGTTCTACAGTGTGGCAGAGAGCTTCGAATGGGGAAAGTGTGTCGGGGTATTGATGCGCTTTGAGTATTGAAGATGCATAATGCTGGATCTGTCGATATGTGTATAGTCGTAGTGGGTCAGATCTCTTTTTTGGAACCAGGTCTTTGTATGGTGTGAGCTTTTTGTTAGACATCATGTGACCGAGTCTGGGGTATAGCACTTCTGTAGGGAGAAGGTTTCTAATGGATCGGACATCATATCCAGGTGGGAATTGGCCGTTAAAGATCAGTGAGGTGAGGGGGGAGGGTGTCTGTTTTAGTTTGTATTTATCCGCGGCGTTCCTCCATACGGCTAGTGATGTAGGAACAATGGGATGGTCGGTTGAGTTAAGCACATGTTGTCTGTGCGAAACCCAAGCCGCCATAGGAATCGGAACAGAAAGGGCTACTTGTTCGATGGGTATCCAGAGTTTGGTCTAGTCCAGTCAACCACTCTGGCCAAATGGACAGCTTTTTGATATAAAGAGACATCTGGTAGGGAGACACCCCCCAGATGTTTACGTCTAGCAAAATATTCGTATCCCACTCGAGGATTCAGTTTTCCCCAGACATATCGGGAAATAAGCTTTTTGATATCTTTGAGGTATGATTTGGGCAATTCTATGGGGAGGGCTTGGAGTATGTACAGAATCCTAGGGAGAATGTTCATTTTAGCTACCCCTATGCGGCCAAACCAGAATATATGTTTTACCGACCATTTTGCTATATCTGAATGCAAGCAGTGTAGAAGGGGGAGGTAATTTAAATTAAAAAGTTGGGAGATGTCTCGTGGTATGTGAATCCCCAAATATTTAATGGCTGTGGAGGCCCATTTGAATGGGAAACATGACTTCAACAGCATCTCATCCGAGGATGGAACCGATAAATTAAGAATTTCGGATTTATTTAGGTTAGCTTTAAAATAAGACAAGTGGGAGAAAGTTTCCATTTCTCGCATTATATTGGGTAAAGAAATGTGAGGATTGGAAACGATAAACAATAGGTCATAGGCAAAAGCCGAGATCTTATGAGTGTAGGCTCTTACACGGATACCCGTTATATCACGGCTTCGGCGAATAGCTTCTAAGAAAGGTTCCATAACTAACACAAAAAGCAGGGGCGACAGGGTGCATCCCTGCCTAGTGCCGTTCGACAGGGCCACCGGGCCAGATAGCGTACCATTAACTCTAATCCTGGCAGTGGGCTTGTGATAGAGTGTCTCTATCCATTTCATCATAGTACAGCCCAGACCATAGTGTTTGAGGGTAGCAAAAAGAAAAGCCCAGTTGACCCTGTCGAACGCCTTCTCAGCGTCTACTGATAAGAGAATTGTGGGAACAGGGTGGGTCTGAGCGTGGTACATTAAGTTAAGGACTCTGGTAGTGCAATCTCTGGCCTCTCGACCCGGAATAAACCCCACCTGGTCCTGTTTAATAAGCGAGGGGAGGAACAGTCTGAGTCGACAGGCCAGGATTTTTGCAGTTTAACGTCCGTGTTTAATAATGATATAGGCCTATAACTAGCACATAAGGATGGATCTTTCCCTTTCTTTGGGATAACAGTGATATGTGCCTCTTGGGCTTGTGGAGGGAGACTGTCACCCAAAGCTAGTGAATTAAACGTGTGTACAAAATGTGGAACTAAAACAGGGGAGAACACTTTGTAGTAAGTGTGTGTGAGGCCGTCTGGGCCTGGGCATTTGCCTGTAGGAGATTCTTTCAGTACCGCCAGAGTCTCTTCCAGGGTAATGGGTGCGTCAAGAGTAGCTCTTTTCGCCGAGGATATTCTGACATGGAGATGCTTATCTATATAGACGTTGATCTCTTTTGAAAAATGAGGGGGTATAGGCTGTTGTGGGTCGTGTATATTGTAGAGGTCTGGGTAGTATGGTCGAAAAGCTTCTGCTATTCCCTCAGTGTGGTGTATTAGTTGATCATTAAGATCTTTGATTTTGGGAATAAAGGAGACACTTTGTTTTGATTTAAGTGCTCTGGCCAAAAGTCTACCTGGTTTATTTCCCTGTTCATAAAATTTGCTCTTGGCGAGCATGAATGTTCGCTGAGATTTGTGATTACATAGAGTTGCTAGTTGTGATTTTAGGGCTAGGAGGGATTGGTATTCCACACTGGATAGCGAGAGCTTGTGTCTTGTTTCCAGGTGTGTCATTTGGGTTAATAGGTGCGATATGTCAGTGTTATGCATACGTTTGTCATAGGAGGCCTTACTAATAAGATGTCCCCTTATCACAGCTTTATGGGCTTCCCAAATCAGAGGGGGTGAACAGTCGGGGGTTTCATTATCTGTAAAGTAGTATTGAAGGGTGTCGTTTAAGTCTTTGACATGTAAGGGGTTTTTGAGAACATTCTCATTAATCTTCCAGTTTGGCACGCGTCGGGGGAGGGAAGGAATTTGAAGGGTCATGGAGATCGGGGCATGATCGCTCCATGTTATTGAGCCTATTTTTGATGACTGTATCAAGTCTAAATGTCGGTGTGATATAAATAGGTAGTCTATCCTGGAGTATCGAACGTGAGGGGGTGAGAAATATGTGTAGTCTTTTGAGTGGGGATGGAGAATTCTCCAGACATCAGCTATTTGTGTCTTGTGTAGGGCTTTTTTTACCTGTTTAATTTTACTGTAGTGCATGTGGGTCGCCCCGGTGGAAGAGTCCAGGTGGGGATCCATCACCATGTTCAGGTCTCTTCCTATGATTAATATCCCTTCAAGGTAATCTTCGAAATCTGAAAGAACAGAGCAAATAAAGCGATGTTGATCTGTGTTTGGGGAGTAGATACATCCAATGGTTACCAATTGGGAGCCTATGCAGCCCTTTACAAACAGAACCCTGCCCTCACTGTCGGATTTGGAGTCTTGGAAAACAAAAGGGAGGTGCTTGGAAATAATTATTGCGACCCCTTTAGTTTTCTTAAAGGGTGAGTATGAATGATAGGAATGTTGGAAGGTTCTGTCTATTAACCTAGGGGGCTTAGATCGTCTGAAATGTGTTTCCTGTATAAGGGCTATGGAAGTTTTGGTGGATCTAAGTTCACCAAATAGTCGCGTTCTTTTAGCAGGTGCATTTCGGCCTTTCGCATTAATAGAGGTGACTATCACGTTCTGAAAATTAGGCACAGCCATATATAACAGTTTGACTTTGTTGCTTATCGAGTAGAAAATACCGCAAGGAACTTAGAAAACAATGGAGAAACATATGAACAATTGGAAACTGTAACTCAGGTAAGTATAGAGCTAAGAGTAGTAATATTCTATGGGCTTTGCCCTTGGTAAGGGGAGTACAGGTGCCAAGGGTCTGATCCCAGGGTCCAAGTATAGAATCCTGGGAGCATTCCCTATTTACAACGGCACAAGAACACACTGTGGGGGCAGTGTTAACAACCATGCTTGACCAATTTTCCTTTAACGGTTTCTCTCTCTGGCCGGAGAGCAAGAAAAGGGTGAGATGCAGTGAAGAAAAAATAGACTGAGCGTATGTAAGAGTTCAAAGAGATATGAATGGGGAAGAACGGTTAATTGTGCTACAGAATATTTAAACAGTAGTCCCAGTCTATGAGGTGATCAACATTGTGCTGGAACGTGCAGGTAAATGCAGCAGGTCAGTCTGTTTTCTGTCACTTCTGGAGCGGTTTATATAGACAACGAACAGTTTAAGGTATCCAAACTTTCACTCCAGTAAACTTGGCAGGTATAGTGCATAACTCGAACTCAATAGCTCGGCTGCAATTGGGGACTTCCATGCCTGCAAATGGACGGTGGGAACAAGTCAGCTAAGGTTTTCCGTATATCGGAGACCAAGGCGTTTTGTTTTTGGTCGGGGATGATGTCCAAGCAGGAGCCGTGGCTGGTGTGTTAGGTAGCCCTGTGTTGGCCTCAGGTGAGGGATCCGCAATGGGCTGTCTGGGGGGGCGCAGTCTCCTCTTCCTCTGGGGTCTCGGTTGCCATGGTTCATTTATCAACTGGGGTAGCGAATACTCAATCGGGTTAGACTTCTGCCAGGCAGTGAGATCTGGTAGTGGGATGCCCAGGCTCGTACAGTAACCTGGGGCCTCTTCGGGTGTGTGTAACGAATAAATGTTGTTATCTCTTCGGACCCGAATGTTGAGGGGGAAACCCCACTGGAAGGATATGGCAGCTTTCTTCAATTCATCTGTGCGTTCCCCATGCAACATCCGGGAGTAGTATTAATTTAGACCCCTGGAAGGTGATCGGATGAACCTGCCTGTATGATCTGCTCTTTAAGTGTATAGGAATGGAGACAGCATATGATGTCACAGGGGAATCGGCCTGTAGGATCTTTAGATTTTTGGGCCCGGTGGGCTCTGTCCAGAATAATATTTTCTTCCGGGCTCCTTTGACGGATAGTGTTAAAAAGTTCTTTAACGCGGGCCATAACGTCCTCCACGCCTTCTGCTTCTGCTAAGCCCCTGATACGGATGTTAGACCTGCTGTTTCTATTTTCCATGTCCAGGATTTGTTGGGTTTAAATCTCTAACCAGTTTTTGATGTCTCAGGTCTCGGGCTAAGCTTCCCATGGCATCATGGAGGGTATTTTGGTCAGCCTGTACTGTGTCTAACCTGAGTGCTTGCTGTTTAATATCGCCTCGAAGGTCTGCAATTTTGGCCTTTATGGTCATCTTGAAGTTGTCCGCCAAAGAAGCAAAGTCTTTGCTTATGCGAGCGGTAAATAAGGTGAAGTCTGCTTTCGTTGGCATATCTAGCAGGTGAGTATCTTCTCCTGACCCAGAAGAGTCGTCTTCCTCCGCCGCGTTGTGATGTTCTGATGGCTTGGAAATCATCAGTGTCTGGCTGGGACGTGCGCATCGGCGGTCAGACACGCCCCCTGATTTGTTGTTTTAACTCTTTTACTTTTTCCACTAGCTTGATTTGTAAAGTTTGTTTGTGTATTTTTTCTAGTTTATATCATTCTATATGTAATTGTTGGTAAAAGATTCTGTTGCCTGTGTTGATTGTGTTCTCATTCTGTTCCCGGGGGAATACGTGTGTCCTTAGGAGGACATAAGAAAGCTAAGCGTTGACTTGCCTGGATGCCACCCTTTATCCCAAATTAGGAATCGGGCGGGGTCGAGGTGGGGCAATTTTTGATAATCTAAGTAGTGGCCGCATTGGGCTTGAGGATACGTCAGGGTGGTGGGCTGGTGAGGAAAACTAAATAAAATAAACGATGGACCTTTGCCAGTCATTGGTATGGAGGGTTAGCGACTTCCCCTCCCTAAAACTACCAAAGGGTGGTGGGAGCTTTGGTAAACTCCCTATGGTCATCAGTCGAAAGGACAACAAAAGAGCAGAGATGGCACATGGCCCCTTTCAGATGATTGGGGTATCAGGTATGCAATCTGGAATGAATGTTAGATATGATTGTAGCCCTTGGTATCGTGGAATCAATGTTAGATATGATTGTAGCCCCTGGTGTCGTAAAATAAGAAAGTGGGATCACTGGAATGGGGATTAAGTTTTTCTACATAAACGCTCAAGGCCTGAATTCACCATACAAGAGGAAAGCCCTAATCAATATGCTATAACACGACAACATAGATATTGCAATGATTCAAGAAACGCACTGGATAAAAAATTCACAAAAACTGCTTTTTAGTAAAAAATACCCTCACATATACTAAGCTTCATGTCACGTTAAAAAAAAAAGCAGAGGTGTATCGATTATATTTAAGAAACACTTTAGCACTGGAAATAATCCACAAAGCTGTAGATAAAAATGGCAGATTTGTGATTCTGATTTGCAGAATAAACAATATATTATACACACTAGTTAATGTTTATGCACCTAATGGAATAAAACTCTCGGAGAAAGTCATGGCCCAGGTAGAGAAAAAAAAACAAGGGAAATTGGTGATGAGTGGCGATTTCAATATTGTAATAGATACAGAGAAAGATAAAAGAAATAATAGACAAACAGCAAAGACATTTTGGGAATGTATGATTAAAAATCACTTAATTGACGTTTGGACAGTTTTGAATACCTCGAATAGGGACTACACATTTCATTCAATCAACCACGATTCTTACTCAAGCATAGATATGTTCCTGGTCGCTAGAGACGTTTTTGATAGCAAAATTAAATGTGAAATAGGACTTGACTCATGGTCAGATCACTCATCGGTGAGCTTGATAATGGAGGAAGGGTCAGCTAAAACCAATTAAATTGGGAACTAAATGAATCGCTACTGATGAATGATAAGATTAAAAAACAAATAGCGTTAGATGTCCAGAACTTATTTAAAGAAAAAGACAAAGATCAAATTTCTAGATCCACACTGTGGTGAACCCTGAAGGCAGTAATTAGGGTTAACCTGATTAAAATTGGTGCTGGGGGAAAAAAAGGGGGGGAGGCTAACACACACACACGTATACTTATACTCATACACACACTCTTATACTCATACTCACACATACACACACTTATACTCATATACACACCCTTATACTCATACTCATGCATACACATATTTATACTCACACACACACTCACACACTTATACTCACACACACACACCCTTATACTCTTACGCATGCATACACATATTTATACTCATACTCACACACACTCATACATACACACACCAATACACACACACAGCCACCTTCACCTCTCAATGCTAGTCTGCTCTGTCCGAGAGGAGCAGGCATCAGTGGGTAAAATACTGGTGCCACCAGTCATCTGCTTCTTCTCCCTATAATTGGGCGCAATGTGAAGAAGCGTTCAAGACGGAAAGCAAAAAGTTAATTGATTATCGGAAAAGAAGCAGATGACCGGCGGCGCCCATCTTTAAACCACTGTTGCCTGCTCCTCTCTGGCTCGGCGTGTCAGTTGTGGCACGCGTGCCCTAGGTTCACCACCGCTGCTCTAGGGTATTTAAAATGGTGGTTTTTTTTATACCTTACATGCTTTTGGCCATCCCCCATTTATTTATGAGGGTTTGGGGGCCTTTTGGGTTGTCCCAGGCCCCATATCTTCAAGATTGGGGGAAAGGGAACTTTCCAAGCCACCGGCATCTATATTTGGTAGGAAATTCTTTATTAAAATTCAATATTAATGCATACTATGACTGGACTCCCTAAGATGCTGATAAAGAGTATATTTTACTGTACCATGTATAGAAAAGATTTTTTAAATTGAGCAAGAATACAATTCTCCACCATAATAGCTACAAAGTAACAGGTACATGGAAAGCTAAAAAAGGGCTAATGATAAAAGAGCCTTCTAAAAAAAAAAATCATCCAAATGAAAGAAATAAAAAAAGATGCTGAGTATAATTTCCTGATAGCTGTGCGCATCATAAAAGAACAAAGAAATGGTTTAACATGTAGAAATATCTTTGCTACCTTTTTTTTCTAACACTTACTAATCCTTTTATTAGTTTCCTCCTGTTCAATTCTCCTTAGCCTCCCTTTACTCATTGGTCATCTAGATAATTCACAAATAAACGCAATAAAACAAAAACCAAGATGCTTCTCCAGTCTTTCTTGCCATGCAGAGTATACATTAAAGTACTGAGTACTCAGGGGGCAGCTTGGCAACCAGACTTCCGGTGGTCCACTGCACGGTTCATTCTATGGACCCATTCGGTAAAAGGTTGTCCCTCTTTCTGCTGCAGGTTGCGAAATTTAATGCGATGAGCCTCCGGCATGATGGCTGCCCCCTGAGTATGGTAGTTTCCACTGGTGCACTCCACGAATATTCTCTTTTGCAATTGCAATTAGTGACACTGATCCAAGATCTGAGTGATTACCTCCTGGATATGATTCGACCCATAGAGAGCCAGGCCTTTCGCTGCAACACTGGACCTCTCGCTGCACCTCCACCATGTCGCTGGCCTCCGAAGGGGTGTTGCTGATCAAGTCACCTCCCATCAGTTCAGGAATCGGGACAGCCTTGGATTTGTAACTGGCAGGGCGTTCACAAGCTTTAAGCAGATCCTTTAGGTACTGCATCTGTGACTAGTCTTTCAGGTCCCGGTGGTGGTTTGGATGTCCCACAGCCAAGGGTATTATCCAACACCTTATTCCCTCTGGGTACCTCTGTCAATAGTACAGAACCATGTTCTGTGACCCCCACCGTATAATCCATTAATATAGACAAGACTGTATAGAGGTTGTGAAAACAGAAGAACATTTATTGGACATTTCACATACTTATAAACAAATGTAGATCATATATTGATAGAGCAATACAAAGATAATCGGATTAGGACTTGACAGAGTTAATCCATTTAACCCCTGGCACTGCTGGGCAGCTAACCAATCACACAGGGGGGACGAAATGGGTGACCAATGGGAGACTGGGGTGTGCTAGAATTCCTTGAAAAACATATACTCAGGGACCTTTAAACCTCTAGCCAATAGGAGAGACATGAACAGAAGTTAAAATCACAGGGCTTCCGTGACACCGAGAATACAGGAGTTTGAAACATCTAAGGACCCTAAATAAATCAATTTGTTTATTTTTATAGATGATGTCATCTTGACCCTGCACAAACCGCAAGACTCCAGGATAGAACTGAAGAAGAAGATGCAAATGTATTCAGATCTCTCAGGGTATAAGTTATAATTAGAGAAATAAGTGGCGCTACCCTTTAATATCCTGTTGAAAGATAAAGGGTATCTATCAGAAAATATGGGTTTATATGGGCTACCCAATATATTATTTATCTGGTGGTAAAGATTGAGGTAGATCATACTAAAACAGTGGAATTCAACTTTTTGCCACTTCTTACAACAACTAAAAAACAACTTCTTGAATGGAAACCAGTGGGCTTGTCTTGGTGGTTGAGGATTAATATTGTGAAGTCGTATATATTGCAGCAATGGTCATAGATGTTACCGCTCACAATCCCTAAGCCATGGATAACCATGATGCAATCAGCTACGAATAATTGTATTTTGCAGTGAAAGCGACCACGGGTGGGATCCTGCCCACTTTCTTTCAGGGCCACATAGGGAGTTGTGAGGCTTCCTAGCTTAGAGGTTTATTACCAGACTAATATGATTGCACAAGCAATAGCAACACAAAAAGTAGCTTTGAAGGAAGAAAGTGATTGAGCAAAATCCACTGAGGAGGCAAGAGTGAGATTTGTGGTTCTAGAGTTCAAAGACTAAACAAAGTATGTCATGGTCATGCACAATCATTAATGTCCTTAATCATTTAGTGTCCTGCTGGGATAAACTTAAGAAGAGGATGAAACTGGTTAATAACATATCTAAAGGTTGTTCAGAAAGACTTCTGACTAAGTAAATTAAAGATCTGGATCTGAGGGCATGGGTCAAACATGGCATGACTAAAGATGATAATTTATATATACAAGGAAGAATTAAACCTGTTACCCAGTGGTGGGATTCAGCCGGTTTGCACCTGTTCGTGTGAACCCGTTACAACAATTTAATAGGTTCACCAAACCGGTGAAAGCTGGAGGTCCCAAAAAACTAAAATCGGTAAAAAAAAAAAACATGGGTACCCAGGGCAGCTGTCCAGGGCCCATTCATACCTGGGGGCGCATGGCAGCTGTCCCGTGGGCCCCTGCTGCCCGTGTGACTGTCTCACATGGACATGGTTCGCCACAGCCACCGGAAAATGACTGCAAAGCTACGGGCAACGATCAGCACGATCCAGGTACTTGGGAAGTTTGTTTCCAGAGAATAAAATGTTCATATCACTTTAATGAATAAACCGTTACAAGAAAATCCCATACATATCATGGGCCTCCCTGCTATAAAAGCACAGGTTATTTATATTAAATAAAAAATACATTCAAAAGCAATTTATTTTGTGTACAGTATATAAGTTGTCTTATCTATTAGGAGATACCATGTTAGTGCATTATTCTACTCCAAGTGCATCATCTATGATGTGGACTAAACACACCAGAGCACCTGTCAATCCAATAGTATGAAAACCCAAGCCAATTTTGTATTGGCAGCAAAGAATGAAATTAGAAAACTGTATAAAATAATATTAAAAAATAAACCCTATAATTTACTTCACATTGTTGACTACCAATCAGTGGACTACCTTAATCACTCACCCTGTCATCTCCACATCCAAGAAGATGACTAGTTGTAAATATAATATTATATAAAATATAAATCATATTACATATCATATGTCCAGTGTCCTTTACAGCAAGATCTCTCCATCATACTTCACTGACACCCACCTGTATGCCGACCTGAGACCCCAACCAGAGACACTGCTCACACAGACATAAAAATCATAGCTCCAAATAAGGTAACGGATTCATGTTCAATGTAGAAAACTATCTACATTAAACTGTTCCATCATATAAGCTACCTCTGGACGTCCTCTGTCCCAACCACTTCATATCACAGGAGGTATCGGCAAGCACGTGTAAACGTAAGCAATCTGATGATGCATGCACAACAACATATGTGGAATGAACAACTAGTCTAATCAATTTATGTGTGCAAATTGCTTTATATATGTATATAGATTATTTGGCAGTATGCTCTTACTGCTAAAATTCTATATGTGCCAACATCTCGCCAGAACCGAAAACAGTAATTCGTGCAACCTTAGATTTTTCAATGACAACTTCTTCCCCTAGCGTGCAGAGGTAACACCTATAGTCATAGAGTGTATCTTCACGTGCAAGTGGCTACATTTTATCACTGCAAATGATTGTGAACTCCATATCCCACAATTCTCAGTCAGCCTTTCAAAGAGTCATGAGATATAAAGCTCAAAATATACCAATCTGGCCAGTTATTTGGCCATATTTGGTTTCTGGATTTCGTCCTACTCATTAGGGGACCGTATGAACCCAAAATCACCTAAAAAAAAAACAGCTGAATTTACTTTGAGAATTGAAATGTAAATAATTTTTATAAATAGCTTCCTTAATGCCATGGAACTGCTGCTGCCAGTGGAAAATAAAATAACACGCATTTGCCCATCTTAAAGTCCTAATTTTGATGGAGGAGGGCATGCAAAATGCAGCCCGGCAGCATGTAGGAGGGATATACACATACATGATATATTCATAACTCTGCATTTTAATTTATTTTGTTTGTGCCAAAAAACATACCTAAGATTGTATTTTATTTTGGGGGCAGGGAATATGTTGTGTATCTTTTATATATATATTTTTTTCTATAACCAATCTTTTCTATAGATTATTAGTTGAAACCTCTTGCATGGAAAGTATTCAATCAAATGGTGAAATGATACAATCATTGTCAATACAGTGGTATAGAAATATATCAGCACTTGTTCACTGTTTAAGTAGAATATTCATAAGAAAAAAAAACTTTACCTAAGTTTTAACCCTTCCTTCTAATTTACTGGTGCGCCAGACATTTGTGGCTACCAAATTGAGAACTTAAGAACCATTAAAAAGTTCTAGTAAGTTGTTTTTATGATGTCATCACAATCTGGTTTAGCTTATGTACACAATCCGGATATTCTAGGTTACCCTGATATCATATCAGAATTCCGCCTGCCACTACTGAGTATTTTGAGGCGCTTCCCAACCTGGGGTATCACGTGGCATATTAAGCATCTAATTATCATTGACCTATTAAACATCTACTTATCAGCGGCAAATTAAGAAGTTATTTATCAGTGGCAAATTAAGCATCTAATTATCAGTGGCATATTAAGCATCTTATTATCGGTGGCAAATTAAGGAGCTAATTATCAGTGGCAAATTAAGTAGCTAATTATCAGTTTCAAATTAAGGAGCTAATTATTAGTGGCATATTATTTTTTAATGTGCTGACTCCTGTTTATGACAAAATGTATTTGTTCTTTTTATTGTGTGTGCCTGAGACTGGACGAGCTTTCTGAAAGTGTGAGTGACTATGCTATATTTGTTGTGCAGTTTGAGCAGGAGAGTCCTAGCCACACAGTTGTTGTGCAGTTTTGGACCAGCAGAGTCGCCTTGAGAGTGGCAGAGCATCAGAGGCTGTGCCAGTCTTGCAGACTTATGGAGTAAAAGAAGAGGAGCTTGTTATTTTAGAAGAGAAGACTTGCTATTCTGGTAATGATATTTATTAATAATATTAATTGTATAAATACTTTTTAGCAGCAATTTCACTGAATAATATTTTTTTATTGTTTTTAATGTGTACTGCTGCTTGTTTATGACAAAAATTATTTGTTCTTTATTGTGTGTGCCTGAGACTGGGGGCACGTTGCTGACATGTTCAAGTGACATTTAACTGTCAGGATTAGTGAGGGCAAATGTTTGATCTAAGCAGTGTAAAACAAGTTAAACAGGGGTTGCTGCAATATTTATTTATTTGTAGGCCAGAGGGTTTCCTGTGTGATCATTTGGAATTTTGGACCTCTACTGAACACAATAACTGTGCTCCTCATCGATCACAGAAGTCACAATTGTGAATATGCCATTCCCATTTTATAAGACTACACACTTAATGGTAATAGTATTAGCAGTAGAGACAATAGTCATTGTTTGAAAATCTACAATTTTTTAGACTCTGCATCAACAATGCAGCGACCAAAGCTTTTATTACAGTATTTAATAATAAAAAAAAGATTTTCCGAATGAATATCCCATGATGCTTGATTCGATATTGGCTATTTGAAAAATATGTTGTTTGCATTTTGCTCTGATGGAGCAACTGTAATGTCAGGGTGTACAATTCAGGAAATTGCGAACATACTAGACCCAGATACTTGGAATATTGAAGAAGTTGTTGTTCCTTGGCAAGCTGCCGAAGAAAAGCTGGTTAAAATAGAAGAATTATTTAATTATGAAATAAACATCAATGATTTTCGACTATATCGAAAATGTTCTAAACCATCACCACAACCAGGAGATTCCAAGTATTCCAAATATTCTGAATACCGTTGCAGTTAGCTCTGCAGAGGCAGAAAGAGGATTTTCTACAATGAACAATATATATTCAGATAAAAGAAGAGATAATGTTGCTAATTTAATGACGATTAATATAATTGGCCTTCCACTGGACTCCTGTGACCACACTCCTTCAGTTCAAACGTGGCTAAGAATAAACCAGCAGATGACAACAGGGTGAAAAAGGGTCGTAATAAAGAACATGACGAAAATCAACTAGCGATTTGGAAGTATTTTAAGTAAGGTAAATAATGAATCATTTTTTTTTTTTACTATGTGGTAGGATTTTACCAATTTGTTGTTCTCTCTTTCATTTTTTTATCACTGTATAAACTAGAGTATGTGTCTTTAAGAAGACACTGATCGATAACGCTTCTTTACTTTAGCGTCAGGCGTCAGTGCCTCTGCACACTGTGTTCATAGTACCTGGTGTCTTACTTTTCTCCCCTTCTATAGGAACCTCTACCTTTGGCCCCCAGCTTCAACTTTGGAGCAAGTCTATGAAGAATTCTTCAAGTATGTAAAAGGGAGGAAATAAACCGCATGATGAAAATCAGTTAACGATTTGGATGTTTTTAAAGTAAGGTAACTTATTTTACCCTACCTGCTTCGGTGCATTTTTAGTGTGTTCATAGTATTGTAAGGTGGAGAGTTATTTTGCTCTCTTTATACAGGAACCCTATCTTGTGCCCCAGAGATTCAACTGAGAACAAGCCTAAGAAGAATTCTAATAATAATTACCTGATTCTTGTTGATGACCTCAGACTTTCTCTATGCAAAAGACCTATTGCATTTTGATTGGATTAAAAATTGCAGAACTGTTGGATTAAGATTCTGCATTGTCCTGATGGGATAACTTCTGCATACTATTGTTCAATAACTTCAAAGACTCTCCAAAAGCAAGTCATTTTTATATTACTTTGTTTGACATTAGAGAAAAAAATATTGTACCATGCTGCACATTACTGTAAGTTTTATTGCTGTGGAGTATAGCGCAGTGTGTGATAGGATCACAGACTCCACAGCAATAAAACTCACTGTAACATGCAGCATGTGATACACTCACACTGAACATTAGTATGAATATATATATTTGTGTGTCTATATATATATATATATATGTATATGTTTGTGTGTGTGTGTGTAATTTTCTGTCAATGAAAAATGAATGTTGCCTGGCAGACATACATTTCTGGGGAAATGGCCCTCTGCAGAAACAACTTGGACACCCCTGCCTTAGAGTAAGATGCTCTCTGTTAAAACATGTCTATCGGAGGGGATGTGTCCTCACTGCCGATGCGGTAAGACATGAGTAGGAAGAGCTCTGTGGCGGCACCGGGCTAATCACCACACTCAAGACAAGACAAGCATTTTATCTTGCCCCAAAAATGGGTAAAAAACTGGATGCACAGGATGCACTGGATGAACAAAAGACTCACTATAAAATGGGGGTCTGCCTACTTCTTAAACCCAAGAACATATACAACCCAATTTCATGCTGCAGTGTCAAGCAAAAAAGAAGGTGTCTATTCTGCTACACAAAAATGTGACCTTTACTGAACTTAAACTAGTTAAAGACCCTAAAGGGAGATAAATAATCCTCAAATGCCTAAATAACCCTTTAAGGACAGAGCCTTTAAGACATTTTTGTCCATTCTTGACAATGGCTATTTTAATATAACATAAAAAACACTAATTTCATGAAATTTCTTTGAAACATCTTCTTCTCATCCACAAAAGCGAACAAAAAAACCTGCTAAATAGATTCTACTATTTCTCCTGAGTACAGGGATTTCACCCATGCATAGGTTTGTTGGGTTGTTTGGGAGCTAAAAGGCCACATTTGGGAGGTACAGTTTTTGGTTTTCCAACTTGAAATTTTGACATGCAGACAGCCTGCACCCATGTTCCATTTGGGACATATTTTAAGCCAGCCAGCCCCATCAACCCATATATTTTTTAAAATTAGACAACCTAGGCTATTTTAAATGGTGGTATTTTAATACTTTCCATACACTAATTCTATCACCAGCCAAATCAAATTTTATATTAGTAATTTTTTAATGTTATTTTTCACAAACAAAGTACTTCAGACATGAATTCACAGATTGTGGTATGTTTCACTGCCAAATAACACCCCAATTTGTGTTCAGCAACATCTCCTGAGTACAGGGATACCACCCATGTATATGTTTGTTGGGTTGTTTATTTTAAATGGTGATATTTTAAAACTTTCCATGCACCAATTCTACCACCAGCCTTTGTCAAAGTTTGTGGTAGTAATTTTATTGTGTACTTTTTCCCACATACATACACACAAATTCACAGATTTTTGGTATGTGTCACTGCCAAACAATACCCCAATATGTGTACAGCAACGTCTCCTGAGCACAGGAATACGACCCATGCAAAGGTTTGTCAGCTTGTTTGGGAGTTACAAGGCCACATTTGGAAGGTGTGCTTTTTGATTTTCCATCTTGAAGTTTTGACATGTAGAGCAAGGAAAGGGTTAATAGCTCTTATAAGAGCCTTTGTAGTACTATACAAAAAAATTAACCCCTAAAAATGCACAAGCAAGAAAAAATGTTCTGCTGTGCAGTGATCAGTGGCAGGGAAGGGATTAATATACAGGGAACACTATATAAAGGGTATGGATTTTATAAAAGCCCTTGGGTCTCACAATTTTGTAACATTTTATTTAATTTATTACAATTAAAAACTTTTATTTTACAGATCTGTCTCTCTCCCTCACTTAAACTCAAGTGAGGAGACGGAGGCAGATCCATATGCGTCAGAACAATATTTACCACTAGTGATCTGACCAGGTGATGAATGAAAAATGCAGCAAAAAATTTGCTGCTGTGTATGATCACTGCGTACACAGCGATCAATGGCAGGGAAGCGGATAAACACTTGAAATGTCTTTTATAAAAGCCCTTGGTTTCTAAAAGTTTATTCAATGTAAATTAATTTTATAACCCAAATTTTTTTTTTTACATTATCCAATCTGTCTTTCTCCCTCAATAAAACTATAGTGAGCAGAGGGAGGCAGATCAATACTTATCAAAGGCAATATGTAAAAATATTGCCTTAGACTGTATGATAAGTGCTGATATTTTGTTATATTTTTTGCACTCCAGTCTAGGCATTGGACTTTAATTTAGAGCCGTCTTGAAACATACATCTGCAATCATATCAATATCCATTTGCTGCAATGGTAGCCCAGCCCTGCCCTTTTCCTTATATGGGCAGTATTTTGACCACACCCACCATTGTTTGTTAAGGAGCTGGGCAACGCATCACAATAGCTTCAGTGTATATATATAGGACAGACTTGTACTACTATGTTAGTCTGTGGACACATCATGAGCCAGGAGGAGCCAGGATGATTGGCACAGTAAGTAACTTTTTGCATAGCAAGACCACTTAATATTATCTCACATATATATTCTTATTCTTATTATAGCCACATTTACCACCCTAACTCCTCCCACAGTTTTTTTACTACATAGACAGTAATATACCGAAACATGCAGATTGTTCCCGATTGGTGTGCTATTACTTTGTGGAACGTTTCGCTGAATGGTTCAACGAAATATCATCATTTTTGTGTCAAAATTGGTCGCATAGGAATGAATGGTGGAATTTTCAAAACTACAGTGGGAGCTGACAAAAGCTAGAGTGTGAGCTGAAAAATCACAACATGATTTCTAAACTGCCACCATTCATTTTTCACCCTCATTTTCAAGCCCACCTACACAAATCTTATATCAAAACGTTCAGCTATCCCTGCTGCCACTAAACATGTCCATGGCTAAGCCATAGTGCTGATAGTTTTCTCAATATGACCATTTGTTTGCAACTCACGCCGTCCATTGACATTCATTGAAACTCCACTCTAGCTACCTCAAATTTGAAGGGCAATATCTAAACTGCGACTGTGCCTTCATTTTTAATATTTCAGAGACATACCATGCACCAAAAAGTAGGTCTGGGTCTTGTGATTCTCACAGTATAAAGTTCTTCGCTGTAGGATTTATAGTTTTTAAAATACCACCATTTGAAGATGGCATCCGCACTCCAACCTTTCCACAGTTACTCCAGCCACTCCAACCACACAACAGTTACTCAAGCCACTCCACCCAGTTACTGCGCCCACTCCAGTTATAGACTACTGGTGGAGGCAAGAACACTTCACACAATTTCCACAGAAATCGTAGCTTTTCTAGTTTATACTGAGCTTCTAGGCGGGGCTACTTACTGAGTGAGTATTACTAATACGCAGGTCTTTTTTTTTTTTTCTAGATCAGCAGCCAGGATGATCAGGATAATATTGTGGTCAAGAATCACCACAGAGTGGGATGCCACAGTGGTTTCAGGATAGATGTGTATAGCATAAATTATAGTATAAGTTGTTTATAATAAGTTAAGATATTTTGTCTACAGAATTCATGCATAGAGAATGAATGTTATACAGCCCCGATCCAGGGTTAACAGCCAATCGCTGGTTTTAAGGGTCAGGAAGTTGTTTTTTTTCTGTTACTCATGTTTTTTTTGCCTTCCTCTGGATCATTTGGCTGGGTTTGGACTTTAAAAATGAAATAATAGTGTATACGTTTTATATAGCCTCGATCCAAGGTTAAAAAGCCGATTGCTGGTTTTCAGGATCAGGAAGGAATTTTTATCCTGTTACTCAGGTTTTTTTTTCTTCCTCTGGATCATTTGGCTTGGTCTTTAAAGTGTCAAATAAATCCATTATCATCTATGGCCAATTGGTGCCTCAAGTATATTATATTTGTACTTCTACCCCACCCCTATTACCTTCTCCCCCTGACAGTCCTTTTTGTTTACTCCCCCCTCCTACTGCACACAAGAGGGACATGTTTTACATTCTCAGGGAAATAGCTGACCTACCTACTCCACAAACCTTCACACCTGGTGACCTACATATACTCTCTTACAATGTCAAGGGTCTTAACACCCCAGAAAAGAGCTCCCACCTGATGAGAGAACTTCGACATCAGAAAACATCCGTGGCTTTCTTGCACGAAACTCCTCACCGGCACGTCTGACTTCTAGGGATTACCCCATTGGATTCTTTAGCAATGACCAACATACTAAAACCAAGGGACCTGCTATTTTGTTTTCCAAACATGTATCGTTCTTGGAGACAGCCCAACAGGTTGACCCTGCAGGCCGATACATTTTAATCAAAGGTACCTGACCCATACCTACACTTTTGCTAAAATTTACCTCCTAATACGCAAAAACACTTTATGTTTGCCACTATCATGTCAAAACTCTGTACCTTCCAGGAGGGCCTTTTGGTCTTTGGAGGTGATTTTAATTTGGCCCTTGACCTGCTTCTTGACACCTCTACCAGGACCTCTTGAAACCCAATACGTGTCACACATCTGATTAAAAAACTATTACGGTGAGGTGCAGTTAGTTGATTGTTGGTGGGCTCACCCCCCTCGGATAAGGATTACAGCTTCTACTCAAGCCCGCATGAGGATTACACCAGAATAGACTGCCTTTTCATTACCTACAACCACCTTACCCTACTCAAACAAGCAAGATATGGCCTGAACATTCCCCCTTCAGTTGATGCTCCAGTCACCGCTCACCCGACCTACTCAGCAGTCCTGGAGACTTAATTAAGTGATCTTGACTGATTCTGTAAACACTGTCTCTACAAAAACCCCGTTGACTGACTATTTTTCAGACAATGATATCCCTGAGACCTATCCCCTCATGGTTTTGGGAGACGCATAATGTGTCGCCCGAGGACACTTTATTAAAAAGGCCAATTCCACCAAACTCAAAATGCTATATGAACAAATAGCTACCCTTGAACTAGAAAATAAGCGATAGCTGAACCCTGATGATTTCCAGAGGCTTTTGAGTTTCAGTCTTAAGCTATCAAGATCTCGAAAGCGCCTAAGTGCCCGGGACCCGACTGTCTCCCCCTCCAATATTACAGGATATTCTAAGGAACCAGAAAAGCCATTTGCACTGGATATTCCCCCTGGAAGTTCTAACACACATGAGCTTTGGCCCCTATACAGTGCTGTATTTACTGCAAAACACCCTAGGCGGATGCCTAGGGCGGCAAATTTTAGGGGGCGGCAGCGCCCCCAAGCACTGAAAAAAAAAAACGAAAAAAAAAATATAACCCAGCCCTTTAAAAAAAAAAAAAAAAACACCGCTCTTGCAGGCAGAGACGGAGGTGAGAGGGGATCGGAAGATCCCCCCTCACCATCGCTCTGCCTGCCAGGCTGCACGGGGAGCCGTACAGGCAGCACATAGAAACCTCCGTGCTGCCTGTTCGACTTACCGTGCAGTGTGACACGGAAGTGCCGACAGTCACGTGACGGGCACGCTGACGTCATACACGCGCCCGGTCACGTGACCTGTCGGCACAATCGCCGGGGAGGCGAACACGCAGCATGGAGGGACCATGCTGCCTGCCACTAGCCACCAGGGAAAGGTAAGTGCTGATGGGAGTCAGAGTATGTGTGATGGGTGACAGTGTGTGTGACTGATTGTGATGGGAGTCAGAGGGTGTGTGATGGGAGACAGTGTGTGTGACTGAGTGTGATGGGAGTCAGAGTGTGTGTGATGGGAGACAGTGTGTGTGACTGAGTGTGATGGGAGTCAGAGTGTGTGTGATGGGAGACAGTGTGTGTGATGGGAGTCAGTGTGTGTGACTGAGTGTGATGGGAGTAGGAGTGCGTGACTGAGTGTGATGGGAGAAGGAGTGTGTGTGTGATGGGAGTATGAGCTTGATGTGAGTCTGAATGTTATGTGTGATGTGGGGTCATAAAATGGAGGTGATGAGGCATGTCTTAGGTGTGTAACGTGGGTGTGCAGCTTTGATAGGGGGGTGCCCGGATTTTGTCTGCCTAGGGCAGCACAAAATCAAGATACACCACTGCCCCTATAAGTTGGCTTGTGTCTTGTCCCTGCACTCACGACCCTTGGCTAGAATTAGGATTAATGAGGCATTATCTGAGGTGTTTACCATTTCTAATGGTACCTGCCAGGGATGTCCCCTAACTCCAATGCTTTTTATCCTCTCCTTAGAGCCCTTCCTAGAAGCGATACGCCACAATCCTGACATTGAGTAGTCTCCTTATAGCTGGCACTCACCACAAAGTTATGGGCTTTGTGGACAACCTTCTTTTTCTACTCACTAACCCCAGGGTCTCCCTTCATATTCTTATACATGAGTTTCAATAATATAGGGAATTGGCTAATCTTAAAAAATAACTACAAATGCAGAAAGAAAAGTCCTGCGCTCACTCCCATCACTGGGCGGCTGCAATGACTACAGTACACATCAGCCCCAATATATAGTAAAAACCAAAGAAAAACAAGTTACCTGCGCTCTCTCCTTTATCCCTATGTATTTTTAAAACAAATAGAGGTTTTTTAGTTACCTCCAATGGCCATGAGAGGATGAGCCCACCTGCCAACGTCAAGGCAGACCCCCCTAGGTGGGTCCTAACTCTAACCATTCACCTTGCTTCTTTGAGCCTCTGGCAAAAATCTCTAATGAGACAGAAAGGGGTATTTTTTATATACACCCATATACATTATTAACCCTTAATAGGGAACACATGGGATGGGCGGCTGCATTGTAACAAGGCTGAGTAATACAAAAAATGGATACAAATGCAGAAAGAAAAGTCCCGCGCACACTCCCATCACTGGGCGGCTGCAATGACTACAGTACACATCAGCCCCAATATATAGTAAAAACCAAAGAAAAACAAGTTACCTGCGCTCTCTCCTTTATCCCTATGTATTTTTAAAACAAATGGAGATTTTTTAGTTACCTCCAATGGCCATGAGAGGATGAGCCCACCTGCGTTGATGCCCATTGTCTAGCCAACATTGTCAGCAATTGGAGAGGTATGAGGGTTGAAATTTTAAATTGCATTTTTCTTTACATATTTTTATTCTATTTGAAATTTGGTTACATGGGCAAGTACTGTGGTTGCAATTTGGGTTCTCATAACCTTTATTTGCAAGTAACGTAATGTATAGGTTAAAACAAATGAAGTCCCAGAATATCCACCCAAGTCCCAAAAAATGAAATAGGAAAAAGAAAATAGAAAGGGGGAAAGGAGCAGACGGGAAAAGCTGCTAGTTATATTAAAGGTGGTTCCCAGTCCATCCTTGTTAAAATCTTGAAAATATGGATAAATAATTGTGCACAATAAAGGAAAGTAACAATGAGTGGCAAAAAATGTAAATAAGAATTTAAAAATATAAAAATAAATGACAGAAAAGAGGGTTTTTGAGAATTGTAATGAATAATAATACAAATACATGGTACACATAGAAATATGCAGAATTTCAAAGATTCACATGCTCTATATTGTAATGAGCAGGCATTGACCAGGCACATGTTAGTCAGTGCTCGTCTGAACTTAAGTAATAGCACCACATGAAAATGAAAAGTCTTTGAAGTAGGTCTCAACATGGGTGAAGTGGCAAAACAGCTTGCACAAAGCTTGTACAAAGTGGGCAGAGTTATCATTATGTCTGCTTTGCTTCAAGCAGTGCCCATAAAAGTGCATTGACTGCCTAATGGCCAGTCCTTCCCATCTGTGGGCGCTATGGATCAGCAGCTCCGTCATCACACTGCTAATCCATGGTCCTTACTTAAAATATGACCCATATTAAAACCAAACCATTGTAGAGTTTAAAATAAATAAGGTTACGTGTAAAGAGTGGTTTTATTGCATTAAACACTGATTTTTTGTATCAAATTCACAACAATTCTCGGGGGTTTTATACACAAAAAAATCAATAGTGTCTTTAGCATCAGCCTCACATCTGAAGTTTTTTACATTGATTGATTTGAAAAAAAAACATAAGCAACAGCAGTATGCTGATATCTTGTCAATGACATCACAAGATTCTATGATGCCATGTAGTTTTGATTCAAATCATCACAAGTTCTGAGAGCGGTTAATTTACAGGCTGATATATTATCAGACGTGATACATATATTGCAAGATGCCTAAAAGCCAAAGCTACAGCGTTCACACATCCGAACCTGATATGGAACATCGTATGATGATGAAGAGGAGCAGGGAGAGCAATGAAGAAGGAAGGGGAAGAAAAGAGAAGAGGAAGAAGGAATGTGAAAGAAGAGATCAGGGCAGCTGGAAGACGGTATGTAAAAGAAGAAGAGAAGAGGAAGAACAAGAAGAAGAAAATGAGAAAAGATATAAAACTGAAGAGGAGAGTAGACCAGGTACAGGATTTAGGAAACCAAGAAGTTGGTGATCAGTGTAAATGTTCACTTGTTCAATGCCATAGATAGTCTAGATCTAAGATGGTAGGACTAAGACTTTAAGTAGCAGTTATATGTATTTGGTATATGATTTAGTAATATGATGTTTTTTATTCAATAAGGAGGAAGTAAACACCATGATGTCGCTGGAACATCTGGGAATCCGACACCACTTTCAGCAGCATGCTTCAACTTTCATTCTGAGCTTGGAAGGGGCAATTTTGGAAAAGTGAGTAAACTATAATTTAGTATGGTATACCGGTGCATTTTTTGTGGTGGAAACTGGGGTCTAGTTAGGGAATGACATTGAAGTATAGTTTGCATACCTCTTCACTGACACTATTTAGTGCATATATTCCTCTATGTCCATCTTTTTTTTGCATGTTCAGAATTTTCATTTGTATAAGCAGGGGCGGACTGACCATGAGGGCATTCAGGCACTGCCAGAAGAGGGCCCCGTCACTGACAAGGTTGTGCGATCGGGGTGGGGGTCACCAGGTCACATGACATAATCACGCAACATCACGTGACCTTGTGCAGCACTGTGTGAGCTAGTGTTCACATCAGACTTCATTTTCAAACGCTGTCACATGCGTGACAAGCAGACATGACACTTGTGACAGGGCTCAGTAATGCAGACAGATGTGAGTGCAGCTCACACAGACCCATGTGCATGACATGACATTGCGCGATGACTTCATTTGACCCTGCAACCCCTGCTATGATGGTGATGGAGCAGATCCTCAGTGCAAAGATGAGGTAAATCCTGAATGCTGACTGGGTAGTGGGGGTGTCAGATTAGGAATTGTGTGGGTCAGATTAGTAAGTGTGGGGGTCTGATTGGGAAGTCTGGGAGTCAGATTGGCATGTTAGGAGGCACATTGGGAAGTAGGGGGGATATTAGCAAATATAGGGTCAAACAGGGAAGAATAGGTCAGATTGAAAATATGGGGGTCATACCGGTAAGTAGAGGTCAAAATGGCAAATATGGGGATCATATTGGGAAGAAGGCATCAGACTGGAAAATTTGGGAGTCAGATTTGTAAGAAGGGGTCAGATTGGCACCTTTGGGGTGAGATTGGGTATTGAGCGGGTCACATTGGGTAGATGTGGGGCAGATTTGGAAGAAGGGGGCAGATTGTACTGTTTGGGGGTCAAATTACAAAAGGAGGGGGCAGATCTGAAAGTGTGGGGGTGTGATTGGAAAGATGGGGTGGGATTGTGAAGTGTGGGGGTGAGATTGGGAAGAAGGGGGCAGAATGGCACATTTGGGAGTCAGATTGGGAAGTGGGGGTCAGATTGGCAAATATGAAGGTCATATTGGGAAGAAGTGGTCAGATTGGGAAGAAGAGGGTCAATGGTAATGCCTGAGGACACATTGTGTAGTGTGTGGCTTATTTGGAAGAAGGGGGCATATTGGCATATTTGGGGGGCAGATTTGGGTGGAGGGGGCTGATTTGGATGTTTGGGAGGATCGGTCAGATTGGCACATTTGGGGGGCAGATTGGTAAGTAGGGGTCATATTGGCAGGTCTGAAGTTTAGACAAAATTTGGGGGTCATACAGGGAAGAAGGGGCAGATTGGAAAGTTTGAATGCAGATTGGTAAGTAGGGGACATATTGGCAAATCTGGGGGTCAGATTTGGAAGTGTAAGGGGATGCATTGGCAAGTCTGGAGAGGATACATTGACAAGTGTATACATTACTGATAATTTTGCGATTTAATGCCATGTTTATACATTACTGCTGATTTTGCGATGATATGCCAAGTTTATACAGTGTGCCATGTTTTACTAAGTGTATGCTCTACATATCATTTAGACTGAGGGTGTTTGTATGTGTGTGATACTACGTTGTGAAACCAGCAGCATTGTGTGAGAGTGCAGGACTGGAAGAGAGCTGGCTTACAAGAGAGAGAGAGAGAGAGAACAGGGCAAGGCAAGAGAGAGCTGGCTTGTATTAGAGTGGGAGAGAGTGAGAGGTTGGGAGTGAGATGGCTTGGAAGAGTGAGAGTGGAACAGAGTGCAAGACTGGGAGAGAGATGGTTTGGAGGAGTGAGAGTGGCATAGAGAGATGGCTTGGTTGAGTGAGAGTGGTAGAGAGTGCAGGGCCTTCCCCTCACATTCAACACTCTTTAGTCAGAGCTGCATAACTGTGTATGGGGTATGTGTGTTGGAGGGGGGGGAAGGGGACAGCAATGTGTGTTTGTCATATGTGGCATGATAAGGAAATATGTATATACTTTCATTGGCATTATATAGAAATATTATGTATATATTTCTCATTGTCATGAAATAGAAAGATTTATGTATATTTTTATCATTGGTATGATATATAAATATTATGTATAAATGTCTCATTATCATGATATAGAAAGATTATGTATCTATTTCTTACTGGCAAGATATAGAAAGACTATGGATATATTTCTCACTAACAAAATAAAGAAAGATAATGGATATAGTTATCATTGATATGATAGAGCGATATAGATTATCAATATACTTACTTTGTGGGTGCTAAAGTTGAATTTAAAATGTATGTTTTAAAATATGGTTCTATTTATCCACCTTTTCAGTGTGAAATAGAAATGTGAATAAATAGAACCATTTTTTTTTTGGGGGGGGGGGGGCTTGCCATGGGAAATACATGGGGCGGTACAAGGGGGCCCCATGCCCATCTATTGCCCTGGGGCCCCATGAGAGGTCAGTCTTCCCCTCTGGATACATTTATGATAGCACTCCAGAACAATAAAACTCACAATATAGGGTATTTAATAAGTCTTTGTATCTATTTGTGCAAATAAAATGCTTTAATATTCTTCTTTTTTTTGTTTTGTTTAATCTTTATTGGTTATTTTTATAAAAAGAACAAATTCATACTTCACAATATTACAATCACATACACAAGACTTCTATAATACAAATTATATTTCATATGTTTCACCAAAGCTGAGAGATAAGCGAGGATCTTTTTATAAGTCCAATTATTAGGAGTTGTATTTGGAGTGCCAAGGGAGAGGGAAGAAAAATTAAGAGAAGATAAAAAATAAAATACAGGATTAAGTGGAGGAGAAGAGTGAAAAGAGGCGGAGGCGGATTTATGGCTCCCATTGTTCCCACCCCCCATCCTTGCTTAAAAATTCAATGTTCCTTTTATATACAAAGCAAGTGAAGACATACTGTTCTTTCATACTCAACAGTCCACATTCACAACTCCTCATACATACTTCTGAACTAAGGGGAGTAGAGGGGAGTCAGGCCGCGGGATCCCACAGCAGTGGTCAAGATGAGATTTCCATATATAACAACTCACTGAGTCTATGGTATAGAACAAGTTTTTATCTCTGTATTTGATATTACATTCCCGGCAGACCATATTTTTTCATATATGACAGCTGTATCCTCGTTTTGAATAAAAAATTGTCTCTCAGCTTTGGCCTGGAACTCTATTTGGGTTTTAATTTCTGGCCATGATGGGAGGTCTACCCTTTTCCAAAATCTCGCAATACATAATGTAAAAGTCAGTAGAATGTATATACATAAAGAGTGGATAAACCTATCTGAAGTGGGGAGTTCAAAATGAAAAAGAAATGTTTGAGACTTTAATTCAAATGTATATCCACAAATGATGGAGAGGAGAGATGATATTTTTCTCTTGTATTGATCTAATTTTCTGTATTTCCACCACATGTGGTAATGATTGCCTGGTTCAGTCAAACATCTCCAACACAAATTGTTTGAAGCCTCTAGGAATTTAGCTAATCTCATTGGGACTAGATACCATCGGTGTAAGAGTTTGAAGAATTGTTCATGAAGGTTGATACAGTGCACCGCCCCTCTAGTATTCGTCCAGGTTTTAAACCATACCTGTGTTGGGAAGGTCAAATTAATTTCATCCTCCCAGAGCAGGAAGGCCTTAGGTTACTAAATTAGTTCACTAGATTCGAAGAATCTAAGAATTCTAGAGATAATTTTATTTGTAGCCCTAGACGTAATTATTTTTCCCCATGCATCTGGTTCTACTAAGGTGTTTGAAAGCAAGAAGGACTTAACTCTAAGATAATTAAAGAGTTCCCTAGATGGAAGACCAAATTTGCTACAAATAGCTGGAAAGGGGGAAATAGTTCCACCAATGTACAAATCTTCAATATATATTATTCCCTTAATAATCCATACCTTCAGGTCTAAGTTATTCACACATATAGAAACAATATCCAGTGCAGCTTTCTTAGATATTTCTTTGTTAATTTTCAAGGTTTTTTTAATACGAAAAATTTAGGTCATAAGGTCTTTAATTAATGATGATTTTAAAATCGATTTTTTTGTAGTATTTGGGTATTAACCAGCACAAGAGTGCGGGATCTGTGTTACTACAATTTACCCTTTCTAAATGGCATAAATAGTAATAAATTGGCCATACAGCCACTGAATATATTCCAGTTATTCCCAGTTCATAGCCACATTTTTAGCCACTTCAACAAAAATAATTGTCGCTCTTTGGCAGGGTGGATTTGATTTAAATCATGATTTACCTAACTATTCAGTGAGAATTGGTTGTAAAGAATCATTCATGTTGGTAGTTGTATTCTTTAATATTTTCAACCAGATGAAGATTTCATATTTAGAATAACCTGTCAGATTAGTAAAACAGCTACATCAGGACTGATTTAAGTTTAATAGGTTAATCACACATATTTGGAGCACTACTAAATAGACATGTGCATTCGTTTTCGGACTAATGCATTTTCGTCCGAAAATGGCATTTTCGTCCATTCGTCCGAAAAACGAATAACGAAAATGCTAAACTAACGAAAGCCGAATTAACCAATGATTAATAAACGAAAATCATTTGTCCATTCGTCGATTCATGCTATTGACATTCTATAAACCGAAATAGAGTCGGTTTATAGAATACCAATAGCATTACATACATTCCATAAACCGACATAATGAACGACTTTCGGTTTATGGAATGCATGTAATGCTATTGCTATTCTATAAACCGAAATAGAGTCCCGATTCATATGAATAGGTCAATTGACCTATTTGTATGAATGGGGACTCTATTTCGGTTTATAGAAAGCCAATAGTATTACATGTATTCCATAAGCCAAAAATCTATAAACCGAACGACATTCGGGTTATAGACTTTCGGTTTATAGAATACATGTAATGCTATTGCTATTCTATAAACCGAAAGTCTAAAGAATTTATTATGAATGGGGACTCTAGTTCGGTTTATAGAAAGCCAATAGCATTAGATGTATTCCATAACCCGAAATTCTATAAACCGAACAACGTGGTAAATGCTCTGTATCTTTGAGTTCATCTTTATGTCTATAACTATTTCATTCAGTAATAGACAAATAAAAGGGTTGGGCAGGTTGTGGGTAGGGGTACTTAGCACTTGGGTCCTCTGGTGAACATTACTGATGATATTGATGGATGACAGTTTCAACCAGGCACATGTTCAAAAGTATGCCAGGCCAGGGCAGTCTTTAATATTGATTGGAACCCTGGACCCTGCCACCACATGTATAATTGCAAAATGTATACCTTCAACTTATGCAACACTGCAATACAAGCCCTCAGTGCCTGTATTACGTAAGTATACAATGATATTAGAGAGCACTTACATATGGTAAGCAGCAATTGACATTAAAATCCAGCTATTACAGTAATGATATGTGGCACTGATATTATAATTATAAAATGCATATTTAATGTTTGTTGAGATATGTTAAAGAAAATGAAACAAATGACAGAATGTTTCTTAATAAAGATGTATTAATTTAACAAATCATTTTGCTGAAGTACACATAGAAACATAGAATGTGTCAGCAGATAAGAACCATTTGGTCCATCTAGTCTGCCCAATTTTTTGGAATACTTTTATTAGTCCCCCGTTCCCGGTCTTATAACTAGGATAGCCTTGTGTCTATCCCATGCATGCTTAAACTCCTTCACTTCTGGTGGAAGGCTATTCCATACATCCACTACCCTCTCAGTAGAGTAATACTTCCTGATATTACTTTTAAATCGTTGCCCCTCTAATTTAAGACTACGTCCTCTAGTTGAATAAAGAATGGTTACTCTCTCAAACTGTAAGACACAATAGAACTCAACCATTGCACTGCATGGTATTGTATCATTTGATAACATGTCAACATAGAATATATAGAGTGGTTACTCTCTCAAACTGTAACTTTTTTTTAGCACCACAGGTCCCTCCCACTATCTCTCATCACACTCCGTCCAGCACTACTTACACCTCCCACCTCATTACCTTGCCCTTGGACTAGGTACTAATCCCTGGTGGTCTGGTGGGCTGCAGGGTTCTGTGCTTGCCGCAAACAGCACAAATGCCTTATCATGGGGTCACATGCTGCACAGGACATTAATGAATCAGAACATTGTGCTCGGACAATGTATCATTCACAGTTTTATAAAGCAGTGAAAAATAGCTTTAAACATATAAAAAGAAAACACATTTCTGGGTTTAGTCATGTTGTTAATATAAAATAGCAACAAGTGTTCTAATACATGTTAAAACATAACCTTTATTAGTTATTAACAATCTTAACCCCTTCACGACAATTCCCATACATGTATTGGCCCGCAATGCAATACATTGCCTTTAACATGGCACAGTCACTGCATTTAGAACCATCATTGTTTTCCTGTAAGGTTTATAATTGAGGCTATACAGGAAAGCAAAAAATAAATAATCTACCAAAGTGGCCAACTCTGGAGTTAGGCTGCCGAAATGGTAACCTCAGTCCTCCACATACACTTCTAAGGGGATTACTTCAGTTTATTTTGGAGCTATTTTGAGAGGACCTCGGGTATATCAGAAACAGCCAAATTCCTCCCAAAATGGCCCAAGCATAAATGAAATAAAATAAGTAAAATAATGTATTATATATAGATAACAATAAAGTAAATGAATATAACATAATCTAAAATATACTGTTTTTAAATTTAGACATGCTGGTTCAAATATGTATCATTAATAACTCATCATGTAAGAAGACACCCAACAATGTTGGTATTTATACCCCATTTCCCCTCCCTTTGTATAATCTCTCTTTCATGGGGAAATCGCAATATTGAGCAGCCAAATAGTTTATTTCTCCGCAATTCAGCTTTATGCCCCAATCTGGCCTGAATTTGGGCCATCTCACGGCATACTGAGTTGACTCTACTGTCTACTAAACATAACTATGTGTTCTATATCTCACTTTGACCTCTTCTATTCCTTTTTGCCTATTTCAGGTGATGCTGGCCTCCACCAGAAACTCCAGGAAAATTGTTGCAGTGAAGATCATCAGAAGGAGAATCAATCACGATAATTCCAGCAGCTTAATGAAAGAGAGGAGAATCCTAGCTGTGGCTAATGGGAGCCTCTTTCTTTGTCACATGCATGCTGCTTTTCAATCTGAGGTATGCAGTGGTTTATTCATAATATTCATAGCTAGGACACTAGTGATGAAAAATGGTGGCATTATAGGAGAACATCTTGTTATTCAGGTTTATAGAATTATATTTGGCGGCACATCTTACTTTTATACAGTGTGAAGCCTTTTCTTTCGTAAATTTTTTTATTACAGTTTTACAATTCAACATTTATAACATATAACATTAATTTCAATAATATTATATCTTTGTATAAAACAGACAACATTTAAAATATATCACACAACATAACATACACCAACATAACATAATACAAACCAAACCTAGCCAGAGTTTCTTTTCCCTCAATTTCCACCAGATGAGGGAGGAATAAGTTAATAAGGTGAGAGGGTATGACTTTAGAGAGGCCTCTCCAATCTATTCATCCCTCTTCTATATCTGTCCTAACATTCGGGGTTGTCATCTTTCCCTAGTTAGTAATCTATTTATTCATTTATATATTTCTCCTATACAGCCCATCCAGAATTGGCGATTCTCCATATTAAGCTGATAGGAAATCTTTTGATTTCAATCTCTTTCATGTGGAAGTTTCTATCTTCTTCCATGATCTCGCAATTAGGGCTTTAGCTGCTATTAAAATATGTGTAATAATATAAGTGTCATTTATACTAGTTTTAGGCAATCCTAGGTGCAAGAGTGCAGTTGTCGGTCCTTGAGGGTACTAAATACCACCTATCTATCAACTTATATTGGAGTTCCATAATGTTTAAACAATAAATGTTCTTTTTTATCTATGGGATGATGTTAAGCCAGTCGGCAGGCAGAATTGCCGATCCAGTATCTATTTCCCATTTATTTATTAGGTTAGCTATCTGCCTAACCATTGTCAGAACTTCTTGTTCAAAAATATCGCCCTGTATCAAATCTTTAAGGTTATTTACAGGATTCAATAATTCTTTCAAACCTCTTAATTCTTAATTAGATATTTAAATATATCCCTTGGGACTAATGTCTGAAATTATTTTATTTTCTTATCTAATAATTAATATATCTGAGAAACTATTTTCTATATTGTGATCCAAGAATCTAATATCGCAGCCTCTCCATATCTTTTTACACCACATTAGTCCATATTCTGATTTAAGGTTCTCCCAAAATCTGAGAATTGTTGCAGTGATATAGTTCTTTTTCCCAGGCCTATTAATAGAGGTCTTGAATTTTTGGGGTCTGTCCACAGTAGCATATATAAATCAGGTACCCCTATTTATCTCCATGATTCCTCCCCCTCTTTATTAAACCATTTGGAGAGATGTTTAAAAAGGGCCGCATTGTGATAATTTTTTATATAACCTCATAAAAAATACTGTAGAAACCATCCTGGCCTGGTGCTTTATTATTCTTAACTTTATCAATTGCAATCTTTACTTCTATTTCTGAGATGGGTTTATTTAGATCTTGTATCTGGTCATCTACTAGCTCAGGTAATTTGCATTTTTCCAAATACTCTTGAATTTGGTTTTCTTTCTTTCTTTTTTTTTTTTGAATATCTGGATATGGGATGAATATACATCTAGAGGGTTTTCTTTTTTCTATTAACCTTGAGAAAGATATATATCCGACAGGGATGCCCCTTCTATCTTTCTAGCCCGTGTGGCCATTTTAATTAGATGTCCTCTAAAGACACACTTAAATGTGCACCAACTCTTTTTATGTGGTATCTCAGGGGTCATGTTCTCTTTAAAGAAATATTCTGTCAATTCTTTGATGTATAGTCTATTTTCTTCAGTTTCTAATCATCTATTGTTCAGTCTCCATAATGTATAGGGTTCACTATATTGTCCCTCCCCTATTTGCCAGACTAGAGCATTATGATCTGCCCATGGTATCTCTCGAATGTCCACTTTATCAATTCTTTTTAATAGATTTGGGTCTGATAGACACAGATCTATTCAGGAGTTATGGACTCTTGACCAGTGCGAAAAATCATATGTATCTGGGTGAAAAGTCAGCCATACATCATGGACGCCATTTTTCTTTATGAACATCCTAAAATTTTGGGCTTGTCTCATCACCCCCTGTAATAAAGTGGCATGCCTTGGTAGTTTTTTGTCTAAACTTGGCTCTATGACCATATTGAAATCCCCTGCCCAAATTATTGAGCACTTTTTCACCTTTTCCATTCTCTCTATTACTTGTGTTAATGTTTTCATTTGTGCATTGTTTGGGGCATATATATTAACCAAAGTAAATAATTGTTGTTATATTTAAGTATCCCTATGTTATATCTTGCTTCAGGGTCATTTTCCAGATATATGGTTTTAAATTGTAAGGCACTGGTTATCAGGATTGATACTTCCTTCTTCTTTTCATTCTCCAGGGAGGCTGAAGACACAATTCTGTATCCCCTAAATTTCATTTTTTTCAATATTTGCTTTTTTCCAGTGGGTCTGAGACATACATATTTTTTTTCTTTTTTGAGTAGATCAGTGAGAATTGCTCTTTAATAAGGGGAATTCAAACCCTGAATGTTTAAAGACAAAAATATAATCATTATCTAACTTGTTTCCCATCTCCACCCTCTCCCATCCCCCCCTCGATTGTATCATATCCCAGGAATACAAAAAAAAAAAAATGTAATGTCATAAGATCAATTACAAAAACACACAACTAGGATTATCAACTGTCCCCCCCCCCCCCCCCCCCCCGTCTGAGGCCTTGGCAAATATGCCTCCGCCCTTCAGTGAGTAGAACTTATTGTACATACAGTGAAAAGGAAAGTTATAAAACCTTCCAGCTTGAGGGCATGTTGCGAGATACTTATTAAGCCTTCTAATACGGTTTAAAAATATTAAGCATTTTTCTAACTTCTATGGGCCCAGACTCTGCAAAACTAGAAAGGGCTATAGTGGAGGGTAAAATAGTAGGACCAGGGAAGAAAGCTCTATTAAGCTATTAAATCATTGTGAGAGGGGGAGAGGAAGAAGAAAAAAAGTGAAACTAAGTTACTCAATATAAGAATAATCAAAGCAAGAATACAAAATAACATTAAATAAAAAAACATAATATTTTATCATGATATCAATATATACACTTTAATTTACATCAAGTTTTAGTTTCAGATCAAAAACTCAAAGTTAGATGTCAAATTAAATATGAAGTGCAATACTCCTTTAACTATTCCAAGATTCCAATGTGTTGTTCTTCAGCATATGATATTTTTGCACTCCCCATTGCCACTAAATCACAATAATACATGGAGTATAAATACTTGAACTTTTGGCGGCATTTAATCTACCCCAATATGTCATTCATGATCACAATAGCCTCCTCTGGCTACAATATGTCTGTCTACAATCTGGTACTAAAGCCATACTCTCTTGCTTACCATATAAACACCTCATCCATACCTCCCTTCCACTAATATGGCCTCTTCCCACACCATTAACTCTATTACCTATATACTGTTAACTTGGGGGCTGTGTATCATGATTCATGCTGCTGTTTCTGTCATGTAAAATTTCCCAATTTGACATTACAGTTCCATGCATTCTTCGTGCTAGAGCACCTGGCAGGAAGAAACCTTCTATTTCATTTGCAACCCACCGGCTACCTGGAGATGAGTCGAGTTGTGTAAGTAATGGGGGGCAACGGGGAGCATCTTTTTTGTGTTGTGTTTAACCTGTTTGCAATGGTAGGATGCACTATGCTGTCCACAAAACGAGTGTGCCTTGCTGACCGTAAGACATACTTTAAAAAGATTTCTCCCATTAGAGATGGGTTGGAGAGTAATCCAATAGTAATCTCAGTTTGGGACCAAACCCCAGTGTCATTTTTCAATTGAGCTGCTCTTTTGTAATGTAAGATCCATTGCAAATATATGTGCATGAAGTGTGTATATATAATCCAGCATGAGCCTTATTAGCTCACAGATGAATATAGTAACTATTGAACTGAGGCCATTTTGTCCATTGCTGCATTTGTTTAATTATTTCAATTCGTATGAATAGAAATTACATCTATGTTCAATACATAATATAAATATGGGGAATTCAGATGATAGAGCCAAATTCCCACCGAATTTCATCTGAAAACTAACGGTAATGTCACCTAAGCTCAATAGTATAGGGTTAGGGAATTTGGATGAAAGAGAAAAATTTCATCCACACCTTATACTATTGAACTAAGGCACAATTTTCATGAATTTTTGGATGATGTTTGGTCGTAAATCGATTCTTTCATCCAAATTCTTATGCTATTGAACTTTGGTGAATTTTTCAATTGTATGAAATAGCAGCATTGTGAAAAATATACATAAAAAAATAAGTTACCACTAGGTTTGGCAAAACATTACAACAAAATTGTTGTATGAAACAAATTAAATACACCAGGTTTTCTGCTTTTTAAACATGTGTGCTTTTGAATTTTGGAATGGATACTGCAATACTACCCCAAAATGTGAGATAAGCAAACAAAATCAGTCTTTAAAAATTTGGAAACTTGGTTATGGTTTTTGCCCTCTAACACTCCAACAGCATGCCACACCAATGTATGTGTGATATTTCTGTAATAGTTCCTGTATATGTTTTAGAGGTTTTTCTATAGCAGCACCTGACCTGAGAAAGAAATCCTATGGCAGTGTTTGTGAAAAAAATACAGCAAAAAAAAACTACCTTTACCTAACTTTGGCAAAATGTTGTGGCAAAACTGCTATATAAATAGCTACCTCAAATGAAATCACCCAGCTTGTCTGCTTTACCAAGAATATATGCTTTGGTGGGGGCATTTTGGAATAAGTCACTGCAATACTACCCAAAATGTTACAAATAAATCTGTGAAAATTCCAAGTTTGGAAACAACAGAATGCTATTTAGAATTTGTGCCCTCTAACTCCCCAAAAGCATGGGGGCATTGGCATTTGTGAAAACATTTTGAAAAAATAAACTACCCATTACTTTGGAAAAAATGTTCTGGCAAAATGGCTGCATGAAACATCTGAAAGTATTCCATATCAAATGCCATGTGCATGTAAAAAGTTTATAGAATATTTGACACTAAAAACACAGCATAGCCTTGAAAATAGAAAACAAAACCTGCATCTTGGAAACATACGTTTAGATCTTCAGATATTTGCCATGTAAGTGCCAAAACATAATGAAAACATTAAACGCGTTTAGTCTTTATCTTGTCTCACCGTTCCTGCTCTATGTTTTTTATCAACTGTCGTGAAGGACCAATACAATATTGATACATGTTTTCACCTTATGAAGATCAAGCCTCTTTCTTTCGGGATGTTAAGCTGGCACTCCCTTCGTTTTTTCCTACCTGTGGTTATATGAAGTCAACCTATAGCTGGCATGACATCACCAGCATTGTTATACCACAAGAGCTGTTAGGACAGTATATAAAATTATGTTTTTTGGCCAGTTCTGGGCATATTACGTCAATACTATGGTGACTGGTGCAAGCTGCAGTTACAGTATGTACAGGAACATCTTCACTGGATTATCATGGAGCAAATACATTGTGGTGTACTGAGGTAGTCCTGAATATGCATCAATTTGGCCGAATTGGGGGGGGAGGGGTGAATTCCGCTGAACTTCAGCTATTCTATGTGACCAATTATGGATCAAATTTGTCAATTTCATCCCCCACCCCCCTTGCCAAATTCGGAGTGAACATTTGTGCCTTTGTGGTATAGTGAAAACTTCAGAGTACTTGGCTGGATAATTCATAGGATTCCTTCTATTTCAGATCAAAGAAGCCCTTGTTTTGTGAAGAAATGATCGTTGGTTTAGCTACACATGGGTTCCCTCATTATTTTCCCTGGTGCTGTTTTGAAGCTTAGTTGCATATTTTTTCAGATTAATGACATACTAGAAGAAAAACTTTTGGAGATAAATTGTCTTATTTATGGCAGAATATTATTAGAAAATTTGTGAGTGCATAAGATACACATATATATATAATCATCATTGATGTGTTGTTTTTAAACTTTTCCCACATGTGATTCTGCGCTTCTCCAACTGTATACCTGTAAAGGAACCCATATATAATAAATGAGCCCTGTGCAGCTTACTCCCGAATAAACAGCCGAAATACGATGCAACGTGAATATAAAATCCCAGTTCCCCAAACATGAGCCGAGACTTCATGAAGGGGTAAAATCAGTGTGTCTTTAATCAGCTTTCAAATCATTATTTTTATGCTCTGCCAGAACTCCTCCCCACATCTGGAGAGATAAATGGATTACAGTATAATCCCAACCCAGCTTCCCCCAGCACACCAAATACAGTATCAACTCCCAATGAAAACTAACATTAGCATTATAATTACATTAAAATAGCCCTGACTGATAACCCTAATTAAGATCCCCTCCCTTGAACTCTTAAACCAATTACCCCTAATCCATAACTTGCCAGGATGTCTCAGGCTATAGCCCATTGTCCTATTGTCTCTGGGATACATCCTGAGACACCCTGGAGCCATCTCAAAACCAGCAGGCCATTAGTAATGCAAAAACTCACAAATGGAGCTAAATTTGTATATACAACAAGTGGACATAACAGAACTCTCGCTTTCGCCACATAGCTCCCCCTTAGTTCCATGGGACGGCATACCCGCCTAGACCCTAACGGGTTGGCTTGGGGATGTCCGCTGTTAAACTTTGTTTTTCCAGTTCTGTTTGCCGGGATAACCCATCTGCGTTGGCATTCTGCTTTCCTGGCCGGTACTGCATTGTGAAATTATAGGGTTGCAGTGCCAAGCTCCATCATTGCAGTCTGGGGTTATCTCCGGCTACTCTGTTGAGCCAGATGAGGGGGTTATGATCCGTCATAACCGTAAAAGATTGTCCATATAAATAAGGCTGTAATTTCTTCAGGGCCCAGACTAATGCCAAACACTCTTTCTCAACGGTGGCATAACTGACCTCTCTGGGTATAAGTTTTCGGCTCAGATATGCTACCGGATGCTCCAGGCCATCGTCCCCCACTTGACTTAACACGGCTCCCAGTCCGAACATTGAGGCATCTGTGTGAACGAGGAATCTTTTAGTGTGGTCAGGTGCCGCCAATACAGGGGTTTTACTTAACGCAAGCTTGAGTTTCTGGAAGGCCTCCTCACACTCCGGAGACCATACTACTTGCCTAGGTAACGACTTTTTGGTAAGATCGGTAAGGGGTTTGGCTGTGGCGCTATAATCTGACACAAATTTCCTATAATAGCCAGCTGTTCCCAGAAAGGCCATAACCTGTGTCTTGGTGCGTGGTTGGGGCCACTGCGTGATAGCCTCAATTTTAGCTGGCTCAGGCCTCTGCTTGCCTGACCCTACCCTATGGCCTAGGTATTGGACCTCGGCCATGCCTACATGACATTTTTCTGGTTTCAAGGTTAAACCTGCCTCTTGAATTCGCTTGAGTACTACAGAAATGTGCTCCAGGTGGGCCTCCCAAGTGCTGCTGTAAATAGCTATGTCATCTAGATAAGCACAGGCGAAGCCCTGAAATCCCTCTAAGAGCCGGTCTGCCATCCTTTGAAAAGTAGCTGGGGCATTCTTCATCCCAAATGGCATGACCTTAAATTGGTACAAGCCAAATGGGGTGACGAATGCAGACTTAGGAATAGCATCAGGCTCCAAGGGGATTTGCCAATACCCCTTGCACAGGTCAATAGTGGTAAAGTAATTACCCCCGGCCATACGGTCTAATAACTCATCTACCCTGGGCATGGGGTAGGCATCCGTGACCGTACGGTCATTAAGCCTGCGGTAATCCACACAAAACCGCGTGGTACCATCTTTCTTCGGTACTAATACCACTGGGGAGGCCCAAGGGCTCTGCGAGGGTTCTATAACACTTAGATCCAGCATCTCCTGAATCTCTTTTAACATGCTATCTCTAACTGCCTCAGGAATTCTGTATGGTTGCTGTCTCAAAGGTACTTGACCTGGGGTCTCCACCCGGTGGACTGCCAGCGTCGTGTAGCCCGGGAGAGAAGAAAACATATCCCGAAATTCCCGTAACAGCTGAGTAGCCTGTGCCCTTTCCTCTGGTTTCAACTCCGGTCCTAGTCCAACCTGCTCCACCCCGGTGGGTTCTTTGTGGAGCAAGTTGGGCAAGGGAATACCCTCACTATCTTCAAGTGCCGGAGCGCATACTGCAGAGACTTCCTCTGGCCTCTCAAAGTAGGGTTTCAACATATTAACATGAAAGGACCTGCAGATCCTTTCATTGTTACAATCTGTTACTATGTACGTAGTGTCGCTGACCCTGGCTAATACTTTGTAGGGCCCTTGCCAAGAGGCCTGTAACTCATCTGTTTTGGTCGGTTTGAGGACTAACACTTTTTGATCTATCTCTAGAATACGATCTCTAGCTCCCCTATCGTACCAGTGTTTCTGACGTTGTTGAGCCGCCTGCAGGTTTCCCCTTACCGATTGAGTAAGCGCCTGCAGTCGGTCTCTCAACTCTAAAACAAATGGTACTATCGGCGTGCCTGATTCTCCCATATCCCCTTCCCAGTGCTAGCGGACCAGGTCCAGGGGTCCTCGGACTCTCCTTCCATATAACAGTTCGAAAGGAGAGAATCTGGTGGATGCCTGAGGTACCTCCCGGTATGCGAACAGGAGGTGGGGAAGGAACTTTTCCCAGTTCCGCCAGGTCTCTGTGAACGTTATTAGCATCTGTTTTAGAGTGCCATTAAAACGTTCGCAGAGCCCGTTCGTCTGGGGATGATAGGGAGAACTCAGTATGGGTTTTACTCCGCAGCTCTGCCAGAGCTGCTGAGTAACTACCGCTGTGAATTGGGTCCCATGGTCGGATACTATTTCCCTAGGGAACCCAACTCGAGTAAATACTTTGATGAGAGCTTCAGCTACAGTTTCAACAGTGATATTAGGTAAGGCTATAGCTTCCGGGTAGCGTGTAGCATAGTCCACCACCGTAAGAATATATTTCTTACCCGATGGACTAGGGGTCCTACCAAATCTAAGGGGTCCTACCAAATCCACTGCCACTCTGAAAAAAGGTTCCTCTATTATGGGAAGAGGTCTTAATTTCGCTCGGGGGTGGTCACCCCTCTTTCCTACTTTTTGGCATACATCCCAGGTTCTCCAATAATTTTGTAAATCTTGGGTAGCACCTGGCCAAAAAAATGTCTGAGTCAACCTATCTCGGGTTTTCTTAATCCCTAGATGTCCTGCTAAGGGTATATCGTGGCTAATCCGTAATAACTCTGCCCTATATTTGCGGGGTACCACTAACTGTTTTTTCATCACCTGTCGGGTTCCTCCTCCCGCCCCCTCTGTTATCCGATATAGCAAACCTTTTTCCCACTCTAACCTTTCCTGTCCTACGTCTCCCTGGGGTTTATCTGCCTCCCTCCTGTACCCACTTAAAGTGCTATCCTCCCTCTGAGCCTGCCCAAAGTCGGTGGGAGTGCCCCAATACATGTTAGGACTAGAATCTACAGAAGCATTATTAGTGCCTACCAGGTCATCCGTGGAGTGTGAGGTGTCCATAGCTCGTGCCTGTTGTCTGGTTGTGACTGGGAGTGCTCCTGCTGTAGTCGGCTGTATAAATTGAGAAGTCAAGCACCCCAAATCGTTTCCCAGCAAAACCTCCGCCGTAAACTCTGGCATGATGCCCACCTCCACAGCCTTAGCCCCGGTGCCCCAGTCAACGTGTACCATGGCAGTGGGTAACTTGTGAATAGCCCCCCCCCGCCACCCTTACAGCCACGGAGCGTCCAGTATGTTGGGATGGTTTGACACGGTGTGGTTGTACCAGAGTTATCGTAGCTCCAGTGTCTCTCAGTCCTCTGGCTTCCTGCCCATTAATTCGCACGGTCTGTCGATGGTGGGCCCGATTGTCATCTGCTGCTTGAACTGGGTTGACCTCGTGTAGCATGGACCAATTCTCTGAATTAGTGTGGTCACCCCCTTGCGTAGAATAGTTGTAATCCTCTTGTACACAATGAGCAGCTGCTCTCGTTGGTGGGGCTGGTGCTCGCCCCCATCGATCAGTATTACGGTGTGGACAGTTAGGTTTTATGTGTCCCACCTGCTTACACCCAAAACACATCGGTGCAGTTTTCTGAACCCCAGTGGAAGTAGGTTGGTAGGTAGGTGCTGGAGCTTGAGCGTGATACCGCGGTCGAAATCCTGAAGCTCCACAGTTGTGATCTATCTGTCTGCTCTCATGAAATTCATCTGCTAGACGTGCTGCCTCTTCTACTGACAGCGGCTTTCTGTCTCTGACCCAATCCCTGGTATCTGTAGGAGTGTGGTCAAAAAACTGCTCCAATTATAACAATTGTAATGCATCCTCCAGTGTAGCCGCCTGGCATCCCTGCATCCAGTTACTGGCAGCGCTGTGCATGCGGAATGCCCACTCTGTGTAAGAGTCTTTGCCCTGCTTGCGGAGCGACCGGAATTTTCTCCTGTGTGCCTCCGGTGTAATGGGCTAACAAAATATCCTTCACTTTTTCATAATTTTGCATGTCCACATCAGGTACCGCTCTAAAGGCTTCTGCTGCTCTGCCTGATAGCTTGCTGCTCAATATTGCAGGCCAATTAGTTTTATCCACATTTTCTAATACACACTGTCTTTCAAAGTCCTGCAGATAATTATCAATATCCATTTCGCTTTCTATAAAAATTTTAAAAGCAGCATAATTTATCTTACGTGGACGCCCCACAGATGATCCTGGTAGTGACAGTATATCCATTTGTGGTGATCTTTCTCTGGTCTCCCGTGCTTCCCGGCGACTCTCTGCTTCCGAAGCTTGTGCCATGATTTGTACCACAATCTCTGGTGCAGTATTCGGTCCTACCAAGCTGAGTCTCCATCTCACATCTTTCTGAAACTCTGTTTCTTCTGCGTTCGCCATTTGTACCTCGCTGGTTCGGTCGCTCTCCAGTAATTCGGCTATTATCGTGGCTTTCGTCTTGTTGCTTGCCACTATGCCTCGAGCTTCCAGCAGTTCTTTAAGTGTTGTTCGTTTCAGCCGTTCGTATCTATGCGCCATTCACTTCCTTTTCGGTTAAATGAAATACATCCATTCGGGAGAAATCCCGCCGCTTGCCACCAGTGTAAAGGAACACATATATAATAAATGAGCCCTGTGCAGCTTACTCCCGAATAAACAGCCGAAATACGATGCAACGTGAATATAAAATCCCAGTTCCCCAAACATGAGCCGAGACTTCATGAAGGGGTAAAATCAGTGTGTCTTTAATCAGCTTTCAAATCATTATTTTTATGCTCTGCCAGAACTCCTCCCCACATCTGGAGAGATAAATGGATTACAGTATAATCCCAACCCAGCTTCCCCCAGCACACCAAATACAGTATCAACTCCCAATGAAAACAAACATTAGCATTATAATTACATTAAAATAGCCCTGATTGATAACCCTAATTAAGATCCCCTCCCTTGAACTCTTAAACCAATTACCCCTAATCCATAACTTGCCAGGATGTCTCAGGCTATAGCCCATTGTCCTATTGTCTCTGGGATACATCCTGAGACACCCTGGAGCCATCTCAAAACCAGCAGGCCATTAGTAATGCAAAAACTCACAAATGGAGCTAAATTTGTACATACAACAAGTGGACATAACAGAACTCTCGCTTTCGCCACAATACCGATTTTCTACCTAAGTACATTGAGGAGCAATAGGAGCAGGCACGTTCATAAGTGTGGGTATTATTACATTTGAAAATTGGAGTGCCATATTTTGACACTTTTTTGCTTGCTTCTTGCTTTTCATGTGCACAATTTCTTTACACAGACACTATAGCATATGTGTGAGCTGATTTGGAGTACGACGGGCGGTTATAATTGACTATTTTGCTAGTTTATGGCAGACAGTAGAGCACTGGATCATGTGTAAACATCCTGTTATTTGAGGGCTATTATTCGTGTTCGTCCAGTGCACGTGTATTGTTCTGCGTGGAATCATCTATAAGAATATTCATTTTGTCTTTATGCCTGCGGCCTGCAGCTCTGCTTCTGGCTTATTTTGCTTTATTTATTAATATTCGCAGAGTACTGTTGCATTCAAAATGTTTTCTTTTCCACTGAATGCTATTTATTATACACTTTAGTTTGATTTTTCTGCGTTTTGTTTTTAACATTTTCTAGCTAATATGCATTCATAAATCTCTGCTGCTATGTTACCTCTTTTCTCGATTAGGTTTTATGCTGCAGAGATGGTTTGCGGCCTCCAGTTCCTGCACGCCCACGGGATCGTTCATCGGTCAGTAAAGTAGTGTTTTCTATAGGTCTCCTCTAGTTCTTTGTTAAGATCTATGCATGTTGCATGGTAGTGTCCCTACTCCTCACAACCTTCTTACATTGACATAATGTACTCTCAACTTACTCATCCAGAGATCTGAAACCGGAGAATATTGTCCTGGACAGTGAGGGACATGTGCGCATCATCGATTTCGGACTTGCTGAGGAAGGGATGTTCGACGGTGGAACAACAAGCGACATGGCAGGAACATTTAGATACATGGCTCCTGAGGTGAGAACTAAGTATAACATTTACAGCCGTAATATGTATCATAACAATAATTAACTCTGGCATATTACAGCTAAGCTGTGTCTATACACTGATTGATAACACTATCTAGTGAGGGATTCCCAAACCATGTTACAGATGTACTTGTAGAAGGTGTAACTTGCAGTTCTTGATGATTACATATAATGCAGCCTCCTTCATCTGCAACTTCTCAACCCTATTATAGCCCTCTGCTGCCTTCTTTGTCACTCTCTCTTTGGTCTAGTGTCCTCCACCCATCCTGACATGGGTCTAGCTCACTCTTCTCCTGCTTTCGTTCTCATAGAAATATATTTATGAACAACAACAATTAACAGAGAATTGAAGATTGAAGATACCACATGATTTAGAGTTCTAATTTACAGTGTTTTATGATTATGCAATAATTATATTAATTCTTATATATTCTCTTTACCAGATCTTGCTAAAAAAACCTTATTCGACACCGGTTGATTGGTGGTCCTTTGGCATTATCCTGCACCAGTTGTCAACGGGCAGATATCCCTTTTTTAATGGATACCGGGTGCAGGAAGTCTTTAAATCAATAATTAAGGACAGGCCCAAATTCCCCAAGTGCATTGGTGGTGATGTCAAACACATCTTAAAAAAAGTGAGTATGAAAAGTATATAGTTAGAAGACCATTTAAACTGTATAACATCTATATTGTAAAAAGAGAAAGCTCGCATTTGAAGTACTCAGCTACACTCATCTTCTTAACATATACAAAGAAGGAAGTGTATAAGCAAAGAGGGAGATGTTGATGGCTGGTTGGTGCAGGCGTCAGCAGCAGAGCGGGGCTTTGGTCCATGATGTCGACGCCCCCTTCTCTGCCTCTAGTGAGTGGTGTGTGTTTGGAGGGTGTGGCCTGTGATTTCTTGTTTGATATCACTCTGAACAGCCCATATAAAAGCCCCAGACTGCTCTAACGCTGGTGCTCGGTTATTGATCGATCCTGCTACTGACCAGTTGTCCCTTACTGTGCTTTTGACCTCTCCTCTGCCTGCTCCATACACTGGTGACCTGGATTGTTTTGACCATGCTATTTTCCTATTTCCTACCATTGCTACCCAGACTGCCTACTGACGACTCCTTTGCCAGCCTCCTACCATTGTGACCAGAACTGCCTATAAACTACTCCTTGTCTACCTCATATCATTGTGACCCGATTGCCTATTGACCTCTCCTTTGCCTGCCTCATACTTTTGTGACCTCGGATTGCCTTATTACTACGTTTTGTATGTTGCCTCACCTTGTGACCCTGGATTGTCTTGTGGACTACTCTGTATCTGCAGTGTGCCCCTGCGTACTCAGTTCTGTTCCTGACCATTCAGCGTGCACTACTGTTGATCTCCTGTGAGTACTACAGTCTGTTATCCTGTGTACTTGCCTGCATTATGAACACCTATCCATTGGACCCCCATATTGGGGCATTACAGGATGCTTTTTGTTTTGCTTCTCTTCTCCTATTTTAGGTGCCCGACCATTTGTGCTCTGTCCTCAGTTTCCTTTAAGCTTGCTGTCTATGCAATCCTGTTACAGTTAATTCCTGTGTGTCTTTTAGTGTCTGTCCTTTGGATTCTGTTATTATTTTAGGCATGTTTTAGAGTTAGGGACTTGCCAGTTGGTGGTGGTACCTCGATGTGGTTGGAAAGCTTATCATCATCATTTGGTCAAGTAGAGTTGTAGGCTTGTCCCTGTATCCATGTTTGGTTGTATGTTCTCTTGTGTTCCTTCTATTTAGCCCTGGCCTCTCGTAGTTATATATGTCTGTGTGTGCTTTTAAGTTTTGTTATCATGTCCTTTGCCTGTGCCCTCTCTGTTGCTACGTTATTATTTTTAACCCCATTGACCTGAATTGTTTATCCTTAATTTGGTATTTACTCTTCCCTGCTCATGTTTGCTTGCGTCCTGCTTCAGTCTCTCCTTGACCCTGTCTTAGTTTGGTTTCCGCTATCACTCACTGCTCTTCTCGCTTGTCCTGTCAGAGTTATTTTGTGCCTGCTTCAGTATGTCTGCCGGGTTTCTTTAGCTCCTAGTCTTAGCTTTACTGGATACAGAAGTTGATTCCACTGGGCCTTTGGTATGTGAAGGAACCTCTTGCTTGTCTATGGAAACAGATTAGAACCCTTAACTATGTGGATTGGGCTGCTTCAGTGCTGACATCAGCAGATCGCAGGTCCTGATATGTACAGCCAGAGGTGAGGGCTGTGTAGTGGCTATCTTGGACTAATTACCTAGATTGAGTTGATTGAGTTCTGGATGACAAGCTGACATGTCGCAAGTCTCTTCTGTTGTATTAAGATCCCCATCCTTCTAGATATGCTCTCTACTATAGGTAAAAACCTTAAGGTGTAATGCACAGGCTTTATTTTCATAGCAGTTTGTATGCAACATATCGATATATTTGCAGGCACTATAATGCACCATTATACAGGAGTAATTTTCACATGGGTTTAATGCATTTGTTTACGCTGTATACATGTTTCTGTAGTATATTGTTTACGTTGTATACATGATTCTGCAGTATATTGTTTACGTTGTATACATGTTTCTGCAGTATACTCCAAATCCCAGTTTATTGATCCATCTCTTTTCCCACTACCTTTACTTTATTACACTCATTTAAACCATCTCCTCCCGCACTTTATTAATTTCTCTTTCTTTATTTTCTCTTCGCCTCACCCTATTTCTTCTTCTTTTCTTTTTTTTAAACTTTCTTATCACAACCTTTCCACATGGACGAGCTTTATGCCTGCAATTACAACTTTGCTGACGTTATTGCTGATGGTTGAACCGTACTCTGTTACCCATATTACACTGATTGGTGTAAAGTTTTTATTTCTTTATGTATTTATCATTGAAAAAATATTAATAAACAAAGTTTAAACAGAAAAAAATGGCACAGGGCATCAGTACCTTTCATCACTGGATTGGTTTAACTAATTGCAGATCCACACCTATTAGACAGGCATAAAACTTCATAGCCATCCCATATGTCATTAGGGGTCCTGTTTAAAACAGTTTTTAGTGTATTTAAATAGACGAAATAATGTGGTTGTTCTTTTCAGCTTCTTAGGAAAGATCCAGACCACCGCCTTGGGGTGCAAGGGAACATCAGAGAGCACCTATTCTTTCAAGACATCAACTGGGTGGAATTGGAAGATGAAAAACTGGAACCTCCTTTTAAACCCAGTGTAGTAAGTACATGCTACTATATATGCTGCAAGATATTAAATAGCATTGTTTCTTTATTAGAATAATTAGTATCAGTGCTGAATTCATATATTCAAAAGCCCAATGGTATCATCCTCCTTTAGGGCTAGTATCTCATTTTCCCAGGTTGTTATCTCCAGGTACTTTGATCTATGCACATGTATTTTACTGGTTCATGGAGCTGATAATCTACATCCCATCCCAAATCTCTCATGATCCTCTCTTTTTGGGAGCATTGTAGAGGATAAATGCCCTGAGTCCTCCAATGACAAATAATTATTGTAACGGGACAGCTACCCAAGGCGGTAGCACCTTCATCTGTTGTAGGAAATCATCTCCTTGGCCCTGATTAAAGTTCAGCATCCACCAAGCAAGTCTTTCTGGAACCTTGCTCTTTGTACCCAAATAGCAGACTGGACCACTAGCAGTTAGGTACAATAAGAATGAACAATATTTATTTGTCAAACAGCATAGACTTATATGCACACAGATATGACATCAACTAGGGGAGAGGCACAGGGAACTAATTATAACATGTAAGCATATAACAATAGAAAACCTAACATAAAACAGGTAATTTAATACATGACAACGTTACATAAAATAAACATGTCATCTTTAGATCCAGACCTCCAGACTACAAGGGACAATAGATGGTTCAGAGGATAGTAAACATTTAGTGATTGGATATACACATTTCAACACTAACATTTAATGACATGTCTTAACCTGGGGGAAATACAATGAATAGAGCAAAGGCTTGGTTCCAAGGTCCACATCCAGGCTGACATCCTAAGTGAGCTTGTGTTGAAGACCACCTGTATTGAAGCAGTGTGTCACTGATGGCCCCAATGTCTGTACCCCCAAATATAGCATATCCAAAGAAAGGGTCCGTAGTCCACAGGGAGGTGTTTGGACATCAGGACCCTCCAAGAACCCCAGTCAAGCAGACTGTCATGATTCACTTTGTGACAATTATAATGTATTATTGTATATCCAGTGCATTTCTTGGATAAGTGCTGGAAACTGGGCCCACTGGATGGAAAGAAAAAAATTGATATATTAGAGAGTGATCCAGAAGTTGTGGAGATGTACATGAAAGGTATTGGAAAGTGGTACGTGACATTATGTCCCCCTTATCCATTCAGTGACAAAGGCGGTGTCTGAAGGCCTGTTTGAGAGGTTCATTCCTCTCAAACTGCATAGTCCTTAACCAGCACCACTTTGGTTTGCTTACTCGAAGGCCATGAAGTGTCTGTGGCCATTTTAGAGTTGCATTCATCTCAAACTGCATAGTCCTTAACCAGCACCAATTTGGTTTGATTACTCTTTGGAACTATTCATTTAATTTAATTTAGCAATGGGACAGTTTCTAATACAATTTGCCGTGAGAAAAACAAAACAGGCATAGCAACTGCGACCAGGCCTGCCACTCCAGGAGCCTGGGTGACCCCTGCTGCTGCCTCCTTAAAATCGACTAACTGCAGGTGACACTCATTGAGTTCGAACCCTACAAAACATGGAGTGTCAACTGGATGTGTGTGTATCCTTCCACCCTCAAATGATGACATTAGCATGCCACCTTGTGATCGCACACTAAGCACAGGAGGATGCCAGCATCATCAATCGGGATTGGATTAATGTGTGCTCATCCACTTTGACATTTGTCTTGCCTGAACAATCAGTCCCCTTCAGTTATGATGTCTCTTGGACTCTTTGCCAACAAATATGTAAATTATATGTATTTGCCTAGCTGAAAGTGAACACAAGTTTTGCAAATACAAGTTTTACTGTAAAATGGATTACATACACACTTTCTTTTTCATTTTGTTATTATATGAAATTTGTATTTGCTTCTTTGCTGAAATCAGTTAATATTCTCTCTTTTTTAGCCACCAGATGATGATGTCATGGGGTGCCTTACAAAGCCTGCATCCTGGAAGAATGACATAAAATGCAAAGAAAAGGACCACCAATTAATCCCGGACTATTCCTTTCAAGACCCAAATTGGTGTCTTGAATTTCAATAATTTAAAAAATATATAAAAACATAAAAATATAGATAAGTAGATAACTAGGATAAGTAGTTGCATTACATGCATCACATTAGACTAGATCTTAATGGCAGTGTAAGATACTTTAAAAGGAAATACATACATAATTGAACTTTTTCTGGGCTTGGAGAGAGGGTAACATATTGCACACCACTTGGTAGCTAGGCATCTTATTCATTAAAGGATTACTAAAATAAGGGATCATTCATTGAATGTCCTAACGGTTTGACAGCAATATCCTGTTTTTCTTCTTAAAGTGTTGATTTCTAGGTATTTGGTGAGGCTCAATAAGTCTCCTTAGCCCATTTTTTTGAGGACATCTCTTATCTTTCTCTCTTACGAGTTCTTTTCTCGGTTCTAGACCTATTGCATCTAATTTTAAGCATAATGCAATTTGGTCTTCTAAACCTTTAGAAAGGTCATGATAAGTCAACGCATCCTTGAACTATCATGATCTTTCTAAGACCACATCCTTGACCACAAAATCTCTTTTTCCTGGCTCTATATTCTTGCGATAACCAATTTAGTAGCTAAAAACATCTGGTTAAACAATTCTATTCTTTCTTTGCTTTTGTTTTCTAAATTTAGGAGTAACATGGCAGTTTGTGGAATGCAAGGGAGACTTATTCCCAAGATTTCATTAATTACCTTAAAGACTTGTTTCCAACAGTTTTTTACCTTTTCACATTTCCACCATATGTGGTACATCTTGCCCTGGTTTTTTTCACAGCTCCAACAGACATTTTGTATGTTGTGTATCTTTTGTAACTTTTGAGGAACCATATACCACATATTTATGATCTTAAACTGTATTTCATGCAGTGTGTCACCTTTGTTGTGTTAATCCATGATTGCGCCCAAGTGTCATCCATAATAATCATTCTAATCCTTCTTGCCCAGCTGTCTCTGACTTTGGGAACACCCTGTGCTTCAAGATCCTCCATCGCTTACTCACATTTATTCGGTATTCTATTTTTAGCTTTTAAAACAAATAAAGAGTTCCATCTTGGACTATTACCATTAGATATCCATCCACAGTTATCTTTCAAGTAATGTTTCAGGCGTGTGTATGTACATTCATGCTTAGCCGCTATGCCATATTCGTTTACTAGTTGATTAAAGGATTTCGTATTGCAATCTTCTACTAGATCAAGAATCCTCCCAATTCCCCTTTCGGTCCATTCTCTAAGATCTATCTGCTGTATGTATTTAATTCTAATGCCTCTATGCTTCTATTGGGGCTATCTCCAGTATTTTCCTGGTGACAATAAATTTATTTTTGCATTTTGCCCAAAAACCCATAAGATGTTTTATTATATCAGTAGCCATTTTTTCCGCTACTTTTTTTTTCTTTTCTGCTGAAAAACACAAATGCTGAAGACAAACAACCGTCTTTTACTTTCAATCAATCCTTTTCTAGATTGCTAGTAATTCATTCTAGAAGTCTCCTGTACATTTTCCGCGTCATCTCTCTATATTGTCCTGCATTGCTATTTGTATACCTAGTTATTCAGTGGGCTGAGGCAAATCAGAGAAAAGATACAAAACCATCTTTTTATTTATTGTTTCTGAATAAGTTGTGACTTGAGGTATATTTGCATGGTATGTAAATCCATGATCCACTTCTCATCTCTATGGTATTTAGGGAGCGTTATCTTCTGGTTAGGATTCACCTGTCTTTCTTGGCTAAGAATCTCTGATCTCTATATTTATTTTCCTCTTAGGATCTTTTAAGGATGAATCTTGTGTTATTCCTCATTGGGAAAGTTAAGTGTACATAAGACTCTAGTGAATAAGATAGCAAGCAGTGCTATAGAATTACAGGCTGTTCAGTTGCCAAATACTAGATTTTTAATGCGAAACCCCTCTTGAACTATGTTCGCTCTAAGCAATTGTTGAGTGACAACTTCAGCACAGAAAAAGTTTAAAATGTTATCTATTTCCATATCCCATAAGGAAATCAGTAAAATAGTTAGAATTTTCCTAAATTATAATTATTTGTTATAATATTAGGCTAACAACAGTATGGCCATATAATGTGACTAAATCCCCATTGTTTAACTTCAGTTAGATGTTTTAAACAGCAGTTTTTAAACCCATTGCTTGTGTTGTGTGGATATGCCCTGATTCCCATCTATATTGTGTATAATGACTACATAAATCAGGCACCACAATAAAAGTGTCCCTCCACCACACACAGGTATCTCATTATAGGTGTCCAAAGAGGACTTTTAATAAAAGGAGAGTCTCAGACTGACTCCAGGCCCCAGGTAAAAAGTAAGGTTAGGTTAGGTTAGGGCCTCGCCTAAAGTGGGGTACTTTGACGTAGTGGCGAGCTAAGCAGGATATGGCCATATAAATTGTTTTTTGAATTGTGGTTGTCAGTGAAGGTGATTAAGGCAAGCAATCATCTGTATCTTGTTGCCTAATTGACAAGTGACCCACAAATAATCTACCATTAATAATGATAAACTTCAACAACTTGACTAACTTTCCAGTTCAGTCTTTTTATTTCTGTAGATGACTTGCAGTTCACTTGTTTTAATTGTGGATTGGTACTCTCATGGTTTATTTATATTAAGAGACTCCTTCTTTAAATCACCATGATAATACTCATATCCGTTGTTAAAATAAAACTTTTTGAAGTTTTTGATTTATACTATTTGATTTATAATATAATCTCTGATGTTTTAGGTTTATTGTTAGTTATCGTGGATAACAATGTTTTTAAAACAGGAAGGGGTTATGGTGGGTGAATGGTAAAGGTCAATGAATGCAAAGGAGTTACAAAGAAGTGTGCTACACTCTTTTGTTAAATTAAATAATTTGTTTCATTTGCCATGATAAGCAATGTGTGCAATAATAATAAACATTCACTTAATTGAGTCTATCAAAACAAAGAAATAAATAACATAACCCCTTCACGACAATGCCTTACATGGATGAGCTCCCAATGTAAGGGTTGCATTTAAAATAGCACATTCGCTGCATTTTCCCCCTGATTTGTGCTATTTTAATCCTTCCTGGAAGCTTCGTGAATGAATGTTATCAAGGAAAGTCAAAAATATGGATTTTATTCCGAAAAACTAACAATGTTTCTACCCGATGGGTCTTTCTCAAGCCAACTTTAGAAAGATCCATCGGGTCGAAACGTTGCCAGTTTTTCAGAGTAAAATCCATTTCACCTCGACAGTGCTGAGCCTCCTATTTTTATTTATAATTTGGAGGACTGGTATAGATTCTCTCTCGTGCACTGTACCATTCTGCTGCTGCTGCCTTTACCACATTTATTGAGTGTCCTTTTTCAAAAAATACTATTTGGTTTTTTTTTTCCCTACAGTTGTCCTTTAAAATCTGCATAGACCATAAAAGTCCAGCTACTGTTCCAACACCTAAGCCTCTGTTGGGTGAAATTGGGCAATATGTAGATTCAAGTTTATATGTCTTTGGAATTGGCAGGGTGAAAGGTAAGTAGCCAATTAGAGTGAAACACATCAATAAACAATTTTTGATAATCAAATTATAATGCTAATATATATTCATAAACTGGAAACGTTTCTGTAAGATTAATATTAGTATACTCGTTAAAATCAAACTTATTGAGAGGTTAAAAGGTCACTATTTGATTTATAATATAATCTCTGATGTATTAGGTACATTGTTACTTATAGTGGATGACAATAGTTGTATATATTTCACTGACTAGCAGCACTGTTATCTAGTGCCTGTTGGAAATGCTGGTTGCTGATAACTTGCTCCTGAATGTGTAGAGTTATGGAGGGTTCGCACATTAAATCCACCACCGTATCACCATGGCCATCTCAAAGACAAGTCAAGCTCTTGAATGAAAGTGGCACTGTTATAAATATTATATGTACAGTAATTAATATGCCACACAGCAGTTTAAATGACAAGAGTATTAAACATATCCAGTCCCAGGGACACTCCCTAAATTATATGATATTGCACTAGTTGAGTGACAGTCACAACCCAATGTCATTGAGGAGCCTCGTGCTAGGCATGATGTGAGTTATGATTGCATTCCATGATGCAAAGCTCAGGACTAAATTGTAACACAGACTGGGCTAGTTTGCACCACAGACTGAAACCGGCAAAGACAGGGCCAGGCAGTCACCTGAGGCTGGGCATGTGCAGCTCACTGGGTGGATACTCACACAGAACAGGTTGGTAGCTCTATATTTGATTTGGACACAAAGCTGCGTAGCACCCCACCCAGGGGGCCTTTGTGTGGACCCACCAATATGGGGGTACTTAGAAAACGGTGGTGGGCTAAGCACTTCAGCATAACACTGTATTAAATATGGTGGTTTAGAGTTATCCTCCCCCATTTCCTTGTTTCTATATTTATTTAAATAATCTGGAGTATCTGTCACATAAATGTCTGATAAAGGTCTTCATCTTATAACAAGTGCTGCCCGAATTTTACAAAGTCTATACAATCATAGAGAGCATTTCAGGTTTAATTAAACTAGTTTTTTTTTACATTTGTTTTACCTTAAACCTATTCTGTCTAACAAGTACATTTCTTACATAATAGGAGACCATGAGAAGAGATGGAAGCACCAAAGGTTCTTTCTAGCGGTTCCAAGAGGAGGCATGCTGTTAAATTAAGTCACATCCATAGCCCCCAGCAGACAAATTCCATTTGCATGCCGTAGGGGCACCATAGACCGCGTCTACAGTGCACACCTACAAATAAATCTTTTCTATTATGTTGTGAAATAAAAGGTTGAAAAAACTGAAAAGAAGTGATTATTTTATACAGTATTGAAGATATATCCATAGATAATATTAAGCCACTCTACTTAAAGTTATTAAAGACAGCAGTCATTACCGTGTTTGTTGACAGATATTGTGTAATGAACTGAAAGTATTTAAAGTATATGTACACCATTCTGTCATCTGCATTATACACTAATCAAATTATTTTGGATTATACCCCTTGGCGACACAGGACGGACTAGGTCCGTAATGTGTGCCGAGGCGGTATTGACACAGGACGGACCTAGTCGGTCCTGTGTCAAAACGAGCACTGGAAGCCGAGTTTTTCCGCTTTCAGTGCTCAAACGGCATTGTAACGATGCTTCCGTGTGGAAGCATCATACAATACAAAAAAAAATGCCTGTCGGCATTTCAATCGCTCCGGAGAGCGATAGAAATGCCGGTTTTAAAGTGCCTTTAAAACGCGGGCATTTCAAAAACGAGCATAGTAAGCAAATTTTTCGCTTCCTATGCTCAGAATGTGTTTCTGATTGTCTCGCAAGTCGAGGCAATCAGTAACACAAAAAAAAAAATGCACGATCTTGGTCACTGAGTGACCAAGATGGCGCTGCCCTTCTATGGGCAAGAGCACAGGAGGCAATCAGTGACTGCCAGGCACACTGACATGCAGTGGGAATGCTCTGCTGAGCATCCCCACTGACTGGTCAGATAAATATTAACCCTATATTGATCTGACCAGTTATGATCTGCCTCCCTCTCCTCACATTTTTTTTAGTGAGGGAGAGAGACAGATCAAAGTTATAAAAGTAAGTAAAAAAAAACAATAAATACACAACACACGAATAATAAAACATAAAAAAAAAAATTATTAAAGCAATTCCCTGCGTTTAACCCCTTCCCTGTCACTGATCTTGCGTAAGCAGGGGTTAATTTTTTTTGTACTGTAATTTATTACAGTACTACAAAGGCTCTTCTAAGAGTTATTAACCCCTTCTTTGCCGTCGATCACTGCTTACGCAATGATATTGACACCAAAGCAATTTTTATCTTTCTACATATTTTATTTTATTTTTTACACATGTAAAGTAAAAATATTTGAGTTTTTTTTTTAAAGCTGCCTGAGCGCATAGTGATCAGTAGCAGCGAATTAGTGGCAAAGGCAGTTTGGTGATTTCTCAATTAAGCTCACCATTCGCCCTGGTCAGATCAAAATTGGTCGGATCAATATTCACAAATATTGATCTGCCTCCCTCTCCTCACTTACATTTTTGTGACGGAAAGAGAAAGATCAGTATTAGTGATATAAGATAACATTATAAAATTGGCAGGTTTTATGAAAGTCTTTCACTGTGTATTAACCCCTTCCCTGCCATTCATCACTGTATAAGCAGTAATCTTGCACAGCAACAGTATGTTTTGCTGTCTGCACTGTTTTATGGATTAATTTCTTTGTACTGTAATGTATTACAGTACTATATAGGCTCTTCTAAGAGCTATTAACCCCTTCTTTGCTCGAGATCACTGCTTACGCACTGATTCTGAGGCCGCGGACTCAGGGTTTGATTTTGACCCTGTTCAGCTTTCTGATACATCATCTAGCGATGTATGACATTGGCTCGCTTCAAAGAAATATCCCATATAGGACACGGACGAAGGTTAACTACATGTCAAAATTCCAAGTTGGAATTTTGAGATGCGCATCTCACAAATGTTGCCTTCTAGCCAAAATACAAACCAACAAACCTATGCATGGGTGGTATCCCTGTACTCGGGAGATGTTGCTGAACACATATTGGGTTGTTGTTTGGCAATGACATATACCAGAATCTGTGAATTCATGCCTGAAGTAAAAAGTATGTGGAAAAAAAACTCCCAAAAAAGTACTACCACAAACTTTTACAAAGGCTGGTGGTAGAATTAGTACCAATACAGTATTAAAATACCACAATTTTAAATACCCTAGGATGTCTAGTTTTCCAAAATATATGGTTTTATGGTAAAATACTTTGACAGTCTTCAAAAGTGGCCCAAATGGAACATGGGCGCAGGCTGACTACATGTCAAAATTCCAAGTTGGAAATGCACCCCCCCTAAACGTGGCCTTTTAGCCCCCAAACAACCCAACAAACCTATGCATGGGTGGTATCCCTGTACTCAGAAGATGTTTCTGAACACATATTGGGGTGTTGTTTTGCACTGACACATAACAGGATCTGTGAATTCATGCTCGAAGTACAATGTATGTGGAAACAAAACATTAAAACATTACTAACCTAAAATTTGACAAAGGCTGGTGGTAGAATTAGTGCATGGAAAGTGTTAAAATACTATCATTTGAAATACCCTAGGGTGTCTAGTTTGCTAAAATGTATGGTTTTGTGGGGTAAAATACACTTTCTGGCTTCACAAATGTTCCAAATGGAACATGGGTGCAGGTTTTCTAGATATCAGAATTCCAAGTTGAAAAACCAAAAAGCGCACATCTCAAATGTGGCCTTTTAACCCCCAAATAATCTAACTAACCTAAACATGGGTGGTAACCCTGTACTCAGGAGATGTTGCTGAACACATGTTAAGGTGTTGTTTGGCACTGACACATAATAGGATCTGTAAATTCATGCACGAAGTACAATGAATGTGAAAAAAAATTACTATCCATAACATTGACATAGGCTGGTGGTAGAATTAGTGCATGGAAAGTGTTAAAATACTACCATTTGAAATACCCTAGGGTGTCTAGTTTTCAAAAATATATGGTTTTGTGGGGTAGAATACACTTTTTGGCTTCAAAAATGTCCCAAATTGGACATGGGCGAAGGTTTTCTGCACGTCAGAATTCCAAGTTGGAAAACCAAAAAGCGCACCTCTCAAATGTGGCCTTTTAACCCCCAAATAACCTAACCAACCTATACATGGGTGGTATCCCTGTACTCAGGAGATGTTGCTGAACACATATTGAGGTGTTGTTTGGCACGGACATATAACAGGATCTGTGAATTCATGCCCAAAGTACAATGTATGTGAAAAAAAATGACTACCCAAAACATTGACATAGGCTGGTGGTAGAATTAGTGCATGGAAAGTGTTAAAATACTACCATTTGAAATACCCTAGGGTGTCTAGTTTTAAAAGATATATGGCTTTGTGGGGTAGAATACACTTTCTGGCTTCAAAAATGTCCCAAATTGGACAATGGCACAGGTTTTCTGCATGTCAGAATTCCAAGTTGGAAAACCAAAATGTGAACCCCCTAAATGTGGCCTTTTAGCCCAAAAACAAACAAACAAACCTATGCATGGGTTGTATCCCTGTACTCAGGAGATGTTGCTGAACACATATTGAGGTGTTATTTGGAAATACACCTTCACATTTTAAGGTAATGTTTACCTAAATTGTAATCTATGTGACAAATTAAAAAAATATATTTTTTTCCTGCAAACTTTGGCAAAGATTGGTGGTAAAATGGCTACATGAAATGTGTCAAAATACCCCAAGTTAAATGCCCTGAGTGGTCTAGTTTTCAGAAATATGTACATGTTGGGGGTCATTTATGGATTTAGTACAGAAATCAGTGTTACAATGTCACTATCGCTGATTTTGAAAAAAAGGATTTTAAAATAGCTTTGCACTACTTATAGTTCTGGCCCTGTAACATGAATAAAAATGCACAAAAACATAAAACATGGTCTATTTCTGAACTCAGGACTTATATTAGAAACTATATAGTAGTGTTTTTTTGTTGTCTCTTGTACATGAGTATACGATTTTTCAAATAAAAGTCATAAAACAAATTTTGGAAATTGTTTTGCCATATTTTATTATTTTTTTTACATCAAATTATATGCTATTATCAAAATAATGGTATCAAAAGAAAGCCCTTCTTATAACGATAAAAACAATATATTGTTTGTGCGGGTACACTAAATGAGACAGAAATAAATTACAGCAAAACACAAACACCTCAGAAATGTTAAAACAGCCCATGTCACCAAGCGTCAGACAAGCCAAAAAAGTAATGTCACTAAGGGGTTAAATACTTTAAAGCTGTTGTTATTTCGTCCCAGCTTTCAACCAAATTCTAGTGATCTTAGTGGAAAGAACATAAAATACAAATTGCAAACCTCATATATGTGAGTAAATGAAGAGATATACAAATATTGACATGTTAGTACATACATGTGTTTATATAACTATGTACTTTAATGTACAAGCCAAAAAAGTCATGTCACTAAGGGGATACACTAAAGCACACCATCACCATAACATACGCATGTAAATAAATGCAGGTACATATAATACACAAGGATATGATATAAGTCACCTTACAGTTTTAATGTTACCTGTAATGTTACTAGAGAAATCTTTGCAAGGGGCGGATATACTCACACACCTTAGTATCAGAGCATTTAATCCCTTGCTGACATTGGACTGACTAGGTCCGCCCTGTCTGGCAAAGCGTTGCCGACATTGGCTGACCTAGTCCATCCTGCGGTTAAATGAGCAGTGTCTGCTATCACAGACCACAACAGAGTGATTCACAGGCACCATATTGGTGCTGCTGCCCTCTTGTGGGTAAAGCGTCGGAAGTGAAAATAAATTCACTTCCGTCTCTCTGATGTTGTTGCTAGACATCCCCTAGAGCCAGTCAGCAGCATTGCAATATAAAAAAGCTAAAAATCTAGGGTTAGTGTTAGAATAATGTTTAGAGTCACAATTAAATTAGGGTTAGCATATTGGTTAGGATTAGTGTTTAGCGAACCCAAACCGCAAAGTTCGGGTTCACACCGAACACTATGATTTTTGGACCCTGGAACCGAACACGGACATACCACTGTATGTCTGGGTTGGAGTTCAGGGTTCGCGATTAATAGCTGTCCAGTCACTAGTAAAATACCCCCCCCCCCCGCTCTTGTCTCCACCCATTGCCGTCGGGTGGGGACCCTAAAAAGAATGAGGTGGGGACCTAGTGTCACCCCCCGGTCCCCATCAATGGACGGCGGGTGGGGACCCTAATAAGAATGGGGGGACCTAGTGTTCCCCCCCGGTCCCCACCAATGGCCGGCAGGTGGGGACCCTAATAAGAATGAGGGGGGGGGACCTAGTGTGCCGGCATGTGGGGACCCTATATAGAATGAGGGGTTGGACCTAGCACTATGCCGAACACTATGCCTGTGGGTGGGGACCCTAAAAAGAATGAGGGGGGGACCCAGTGTCACCCCCCGGTCCCCACCCATGGCAGGCAGGCGGGGACCCTAATAAGAATGAGGGGGGGGGACCTAGTGTGCCGGCAGGTGGGGACCCTATAGATAATGATGGGTTGGACCTAGTCTGTCCCCCCCCGGTCCCCAACCATGGCCGGCGGGTGGGGACCCTATAAAGAATGAGGGGGGGACCTAGTGTCCCCCCGGTCCCCACCCATGGCCAGCGGGTGGGGACCCTTAAAATAATGAGGGGGGACCCAGTGTCCCCCCCGGTCCCCACCCATGGCATGTGGGTGGGGACCCTAATAAGAATGAGGGGGGACCTAGTGTCCGCCCCAGTCCCTACACATGAACGGCAGGTGGGGATCACAAATAAAGTGACTAGGGGTGCCCAGCCCCTAGTCACTTACCCCCACGAATAAAAAAATTCCTATCTACCCCCTCACCCTAATAATAGTGAGGGGGTGGGCAATAAGCTAACCTGTAAAAAAAAAAACTATTTTATACTTACCATTTGAGGTCTTCTTTCTTCATTCTTCTTTTTTCTTTCTTCAGCCCCAAAAAAGGCCAAATAAAAAACCATAAGACGCCAAAAGTTTGTGTCCCCATTGACTTCCATGGGCTTCGGGTTCGGGGTCAAGTTCGGGGTCAAGTTCGAGCACGGACCCATAAATTTTTTCGAAGTTCGGCTGAACCTGCCGCACCTGAACATCCAGGTGTTCGCTCAACTCTAGTTAGGAATAAAATTAAATACAAATTGGAATAAATTAAGGGATAGCATAACCGTTAGAGTTAGGGTTCAATTTAGGGTCAGGGTTAAATTTAGGATTCAGGTTGGGGTCAAAAGGTCACTTGCCCTATAACTCACAAAAAAACTGAAGAAAAACATTTAGAAACTATTTAGAGGGGGCCTTTTTAATTGATTGTATTTGTGTAATAATTTTTTAGCTCAAAGTTAGAAAAAGTTGTTTTATTTTCATCATAATTTAGGTTTTTTGTGTAGTAAATTATAAGATATGATGAGTATAATGGTATCTAACGAAAGCCCTTCTTACGTGAGCGAAAAAGGAGGTGGGTGCACCAATTCCCAAGAACAGACAGCACTAAAATAGTCTGTCCTGTAGGATAGTACCGACTCGGGAGGGCAATTCCATTTTTTGCTTGCTTACACAGAGGCATTGGGGGGAGGGACGGAGCATTCCGTACCTTTCAAAAAATAAAATGCTGTTCCCGATCGCGCGCCATATTCAGTGGTCGGCAGGTCAGGGGTAACGTGACCTTTTCAGCTCCTAGACTGCTAAGACGTGCGGGAGCGCCAGTGAGAGTCAGCAGCATGACAGACAATGTGCCAATACATGGTAAGCAGGGGAGGGCTGGCAGCCTTAGGCCTGGGGGGCAAATCCAGTCAAGTGGCCCATTGCACCATTGAATCGCCTCCCCATCCACGGCCATCTTTTCCTTGTTTTATAACGAATATTTCCAGGATTTTCCCCCACAATATGCCAGGATTTGCCATTTAATATGCTAGAATTTTCCCTTACAAAATGCCAGGATTATGCCCCTCAGTATGCCAGGATTATGCCCCTCAATATGCCAGGATTTAGACACCCAATATGCCAGGATTTTCCCCTTAATATGCCAAGATGATGCCCCCTCAATATGCCAGGATTTTCCCCTCAATATGCCAGGATTATGCCCCTCAATATGCCAGGATTTAGACACCCAATATCCCAAAATTTGGGCACCCCCCCTACCCACATTGCACACCTACGACATGACCCATAACCCACGTTGCACACCAGGACATGCCTCATCACCACATTTACATGCCTCCATCACCCCATTACATACACATTTCCAATATTATTTGCCATTAATATTTCCCAGCCAATTTGCCCAATAATATTCCAAAGTTATCTGCCATTTAATATGCCCCTGCTAATTTGCCCAATATGCCAGTGTTAATTGCCATTTAATATTCCCCAGCCATTTTGCCCAATATGCCAGTCTTATTCTGCCATTTAATATTCCCCAGACGATTTGTCCAATATGCCAGTGTTATTCTGCCATTTAATATGCCCCAGTAAATTTGCCCAATAATATGCCAGTGTTATTTGCCATGTAATATTCCCCAGCCAATTTGCCCAATAATATGCCAGTCTTATTAGCCATGTAATATTCCCCAATAATATGCCAGTCTTATTTGCCATGTAATATTCCCCAGCCAATTTGCCCAATAATATGCCAGTGTTATTTGCCATTTAATATGCCCCAGTAAATTTGCCCAATAATATTCCAGTGTTATTTGCCATGTAATATTCCCCAGCCAATTTGCCCAATAATATGCCAGTGTTATTTGCCATGTAATATTCCCCAGCCAATTTGCCAGTGTTATTTGCCATGTAGTATTCCCCAGCCAATTTGCCCAATAATATGCCAGTGTTATTAGCCATGTAATATTCCCCAGCCAATTTGCCCAATAATATGCCAGTGTTATTTGCCATGTAATATTCCCCAGCCAATTTGCCCAATAATATGCCAGTCTTATTTGCCATGTAATATTCCCCAGCCAATTTGCCCAATAATATGCCAGTGTTTTTTGCCACCCCCCACCCCCCCTTTCCCATCTCTTACCTTTTTCCCTGGTGGCTAGTGGCAGGACTTCCCTGGTGGCTAGTGGCAGGAGGACTTCCCTGGTGGCTAGTGGCAGGACTTGCCTGGTGGCTATTGGCAGGAGGACTTCCCTGGTGGCAGGCAGCATGGTCCCTCCATGCTGCCTGTTCGGCCTCCCGGCAGTTGTGCCGACAGGTCACGTGATCGGCGCGCATCTGAAGTCAGAGCGACGATCACGTGACTGTCGGCACTTCCGTGTCACATTGCACGGGGAGCCGAACAGGCAGCACGGAGGTTTCTCTGTGCTGCCTGTTCGGCTCCCCGTGCAGTTTTGCAGGCAGAGCGGAGGTGAGAGGGGATCTTCCGATCCCTTCTCACCTCCGTCTCTGTCTGCAAGCGCGTTTTTTTTTTTTTTTTTTAAACACTGGCCCAGCGGCCGTGTTTTACAAACATTAGGGCAGCCTGGGGGGCAATTGCCTCCCTGCCGCCCGGCCCAGCCCGCCCCTGATGGTAAGGTATTTATACAGCCATACAAGAGAGCTATAAGGTAGGAAATGGGGTTAGTTGTCTAAATGTCTAAATGTGTACAAAATCTGCACCTATATAATTTAATTTAATTGATTCATGAAGACACTTTAGTCATTTTAATTCACATACCGAGCTTTCTACAAGATAGCAGTCTCCCTTACACAATACCATTACATATTATATAAGTGCTGCTTTGATTTTAGCTCTTGATGATTATTGTTTATATATTAACTCCATGGATGCCATATTTAAAGATGTAACTTAAAACCTCAGCTGTGTTTGGATTCCCTTGCCTTGAACTGACTCAGGTAGCAATTTTTAATGGCCAAAATATGGCTCCTGGATGATGACCCTTTTTGGATTGTTTTTTTCCCTCACTTTGCTGTATTTATGTGATATTTGATTAAATCACCCGATTACCAGTGGTGTATCTTGGTTTTGTGCTGCTAGGCAGACAAATTTTGGGCACCCCCCCTACCCACGATGTACACCCACGACATGACCCATAACCCACGTTGCACACCAAGGACATGCCCCATCACCCCATGTACATGCCTCTATCACCTCATTACATACACATTGCCAATATTATTTGCCCATTATATTCCCCAGCTAATTTGCCCAATAATATGCCAGTATCATTTGCCATTAATATGCCCCAGCCAATGTGCCCAATAATATGCAAGTATTATTTGCCATTAATAAGTCACAGCCAATTTCCCCAATAATATGCCAGTATTTGCCATTTAATCAGCCCCTACCAAGTTGCGTAACATTATGCCAGTATAATTTGCCATTAATATTCCCAGCCAATTTGTCCAATAATATGCCAGTGTTATTCTGCCAATTACCGGTAGTATGCCCCAGCCAATTTGCCCATTATTAAGCCAGTATTATTTGCCATTTAATATGCCCCTGCCAATTTGCCCAATAATATGTTAGTGTTATTTGCCATTAATAAGCCCCAGGCAATTTGCCCAATAATATGCCAGTGTTATTTGCCATTTAATATGCCCCTGCTAATTTGCCCAATAATATGCCAGTTTTTTTTTGCCATGTTATATCCCGCAGCCAATTTGCCTAATAATATGCCAGTGTTATTTGTCATTTAATGTGCCCCTTGCCAATTTGCCCAATAATATGCCAGTGTTATTTGCCATTTAATGTGCCCCTGCCAATTTGCTCAATAATATGCCAGTGTTATTTGCCATTTAATGTGCCCCTGTTAATTTGCCCAATTATATGCCAGTGTTATTTGCCATTTAATATGCCCTGCCAATTTGCCCAATTTTATGCCAGTGTTATGTGCCATTTAATATGCCCAGCCAATTAGCCCAAATATATGCCAGTGTTATTTGTCATTTAATATGCCCAGCCAATTTGCCCAATTTTATGCCAGTGTTATTTGCCATTTAATATGCCCCTGGCAATTTGCCCAATTATATGCCAGTGTTATTTGCCATGTAATATGCCCCTGGCAATTTGCCCAATTATATGCCAGTGTTATTTGCCATTTAACATGCCCAGCCAATTTGCCCAATTATATGCCAGTGTTATTTGCCATTTAATGTGCCCAGCCAATTTGCCCAATTTTATGCCAGTGTTATTTGCCATTTAATGTGCCCAGCCAATTTGCCCAATTATATGCCAGTGTTATTTGCCATTTATTAAGCCCCAGCTAATTTGCCCAATACATCTCCCCCCATCTCCCCAGCACTTACCTTTTTCCCTGGTGGCTAGTGGCAGGCAGCATGGTCCCTCCATGCTGCCTTTTCGGCTCTCAGGCGATCGTGCCGACAGGTCACGTGACCCGACGCGCGTATGACGTCAGCGCACCGGTCACATGACTGTCGGCACTTCCGTGTCACACTTCAGGGGGAGCCGAACAGGCAGCACGGAGGTTTCTCTGTGCTGCCTGTTTGGCTCCCCGTGCAGCCTGGCAGGCAGAGCGATGGTGAGGGGGGATCTTCCGATCCCCTCTCAACTCCGTCTCTGCCTGCAAGCGCGGTCTTTTTTTTTTTTTTCAGTGACCCCCAAAATTTGCCGCCCTCGCGGTAAATACAGCACTGCCGATTACTAAGCACTATCCGTGAGTGCCAGTTCTCTGCTTCCTCTATATTGCTTGAGCAATTTTTAATGGTCAAAATATGTCTCCTAAGAGTTTTTGTGTAATCCTATCTGACTAATAAAATCCTCCCCCCAAATCTTTGCATCAGCCATTGTATACAAGTAATATGCAGGTAAGAGAACATACAAAATACACATTAGTGCAATACATAGATCAAATAAGGTGCTATTACTATTGGTGATTAATTACTCTCACAAGCACAGTAGATATTTGCAACCAAATAGAAGCCAAAAATGTGTGGATCATTCCAGTAATTATTTAATAGCTGTATAAGATAAGCAGCACTGACATGGATAAATAAATGTCCACAATTAATATTAATATTTAGAAGACACCGATATTTTATATTATATGTCTATGTCTTCCATCACTGGTAGGAACTTTTTGGATGGTTACCTGTGTTTTTCAGTAAATGTGACAGCTTAATGCATAGCCTTACAGAACACAAAGAAACTTTACAATGCCACTTTCTGCAGAATTCAACTCCCAGCAAGCTCAGTTCCAGCTTAGCAGGTGTAGAGTGCCCCACCTGTACATATAATGGTGTGGAATGCCGTATAATAACACTACAATGCCTAAAAATCTTTTTGTGTAAGGCACATTGCACTTTCTGTAAAAAAATTATGTGAGACAGTATAACTGAGCATGCTTTTATTTAATATGATTTATATAATGTTTTGTGATGGATTCCTTACGGACGATTATGTCTGGTACTGACTGAGCATAGAGGTGAATTGTAGTATTTCTTATTTGCCTGAATATTTACAAAAAAATAATTATTTAAGTAAACTTTATCCCGGCATATTGCACTTACTTAATCTATCATGAATAATGCAAATAATGAGCATTATTCCTGAGACATACAATGATATTATTATTATTATTCATTATTACATAGGGCAGCCACATACATTTTTATTATCATAATCGTTATTATATATTGATAAAAATTCTGCACATTTCAATATTTAAGTCAATGAAGGCGGTAGCATGGCTGGTATTTTTTTTTGTTGTATAAAAGGTGGAAACCCTACTCACAGCTGGTCTGGATGATGGCCCGCACTGTCCGTGTCGATGCACGCAGAGCCCAGAAAGGGCTTTCCCCGTTTGTCTGATCATGGTCTGCATCTTCTGGGGACATCTGCTACTGCAGAGTGAGAGACCCTCATTATTTGCTTTAGCAGAAGCGACCTAGTTAAGGCAGAGTTAAGGCCTCCTCTGCGGATATTATAAGGTCAGCAGTGTTAAGGCCCCCTCTGCTGATATCATAAGTTCAGCAGTTAAGTCCCCCTCTGCTGATATAATAAGGTCACTTGCCCCCCCCCCCCTCATTATTTGCTTTAGCACAAGCGACCTTGTTAAGGCAGAGTTAATCCCCCCTCTGCTGATATCATAAGGTCAGCAGTGTTAAGGTCCCCTCTGCTGATATCATAAGGTCAGAAGTGTAAAGGTCCCCTCTGCTGATGTCATTAGGTTAGTAGTGTTAAGGTCCCCTCTGCTGATATCATAAAGTCAGCAGTGTTAAGGTCCCTTCTGCTGATATTATAAGGTCAGCAGTGTTAAGGTCCCCTCTGCTGATATCATAAGGTCAGCAGTGGTAAGGTCCTCTCTGCTGATATCATAAGATCAGAAGTGTAAAGAACCCCTCTGCTGATGTCATTAGGTTAGTAGTGTTACGGTCCCCTCTGCTGATATCATAAGGTCAGCAGTGTTAAGGTCCCCTCTGCTGAAATCATAAGGTCAGCAGTGTTAAGGTCCCCTCTGCTGAAATCATAAGGTCAGCAGTGTTAAGGTCCCCTCTGCTGATTTCATAAGGTTAGTAATGTTAAGGTCCCCTCTGCTGATGCCATAAGGATGCCAGGTCTGCAAGTTGACCAGGAAATTAGACCTGACCCCCGTTCATGGGCATCCACGGGGAGTGGAAAGGGGAGCACTTGCAACCCCCCACCCCCGAAAATTGGACCAGCAGCAAGGAAGGGAGTAGAAGTAGAAGAATGCAGCGAAAAACTTTTATTTAAGTCTATACTGCCTCAATACAATGTCAAAATGGTTTGGTCTGCTCTTTAAGTGCCGTTTTTACCACTGAACAACGGGGGTAGCTACCTTGAATGCACACACTCCAGGGTCCACTGAATCTTCTACTTGAGCCCTATTTTTCTGAATCCTTTTTTTATACCCTTTTTATGCCAAACCAACCAGAATGGGCAGAATTCTAAAATTAAAATGGAGTTCATTCTCCAGCTGTTGAGACTGCATTTACCATGACTCTCAGCTAGTATTTTAAGTATCATGGGAAAGAGAGCAATCAACAACCAGAGTGCCAAAGGTTATGTATTATATGATTATGGATTGATAGTGCAGCTGTTGTGGAATGCACATCTTATGGTTCTCAGCAATCCATTTGATTGGCTGAATATCATGAGAAACCTGTAATGCCAAAAGTTTCTATCACTGCTGCATTTTTATTTACTCTAAATGCCCTTTTTGTAATACTTCCCAATATTCGCTGTGCATCACAGAGCTGCAGGGACGGTGCAAGGATTTTCGTCTATACAGGCGAAGGTGCATTTTGGTGACCCCTTCCTCTAACCTGCAACACCTCCATCACCACCAACCCCCCATACATTTTACAAATACAAAAGTATAATGTATAGTGTGGAAAATAAATACATCTAAATATTCAACTGGTATGCTCTAAATATGTCACACATTGACACCATAACACACTTTGAAACCCTTGAACACAAAGACACCCTTGAAGTCACACACAGAGACACACTTACCACTTACACACACACCCTTACACAGACACAGTGACACACTTACCACACACACACCCTTACACAGACACAGTGACACACTAACACACACACACACCCTTATGCAGACAAAGTGACACACTTACACACACACCCTTACACAGTACACAGTGACACACTTACACACACACACACACCCTTACACAGACACAGTGACACACTTACCACACACACACCCTTACACAGACACAGTGACACACTAACACACACACACACCCTTATGCAGACAAAGTGACACACTTACACACACACCCTTACACAGTACACAGTGACACACTTACACACACACACACCCTTACACAGACACAGTGACACACTAACACACACACCCACCTTTACGCAGACACAGTGACACACTTACACACACACACCCTTACACAGACACAGTGACACACTTACACACGCACCCTTACACAGACAGTGACACACTTACACACACACCCTTAGACGGTACATTGACACACTTACACACACACCCTTACACAGAAAGTGACACACTTACACACACCCTTAACACACACAGTAACACCAATACACTCATAACCTGAAACACACTATTTTGCACCTCTAAATGCCAGTATTTAGCCATTAACTATGCCAATATTTTGCCCCTCAATATGCCATTTAATATGCCAGGATTTTGTCCCTCAATATGCCATTTAAAATGCCAGGATTTTGCCCCTCAATATGCCATTTAATATGGCAGGATTTTGTCCCTCAATATGCCATTTAAAATGCCAGTATGTTGCCCCTCAATGTGCCAGGATTTTGCCCTCAATATGCCATTTAATACTCCAGGATTTTTTCCCTTCAATATGCCAGGATTTTGCCCCTCCAATATGCCATTTAATATGCCAGAATTTCGACCCTCAATATGCCAGGATTTCGACCCTCAATATTTGAGGATTTTGCCTCTCCAATATGCCGCCTGTGCTGCCTTACAGTAGCACCAGCCTGCAGAGCTGCACTACATTATTAACATTTGTTGACTCCAACTCCCATGATAATAAACAAATTACATTGCTAGTTGCTAACTGTAGAAGGAGCTGTGCGTGGGGAAGGGGCAGGGGGTGTTTGAAATTACAGTAAGTCTACAAATATTAACTGTTATTGTTGACTGCATCTACAATTATATTCAATCAGCCCTATTACTAGCTTCATTTTATTGGATTTGTAGTTACAAACTGGGACTGTTACACTACACACTAACTTTTTTTGTTGTTGACCGCAGCTCCCATGATATACAGCCAGCCCATTACTGGATGAATACCAAAGGAATTGTAGAGTGGGGCAATAGTGGTTAATTTTTATCACCCCAGGTATTGTAAACTTCCCATAATGCTCAGGTATATGCTGGTCTGTTAGCGACTACTACCATGGTTATATAATTTCCCTAATAATGGGTAACATTTGCCTCCCACCAAGCAACCCCTTCCTGAGCAAACAAAAGTAAACAATGGGGAGGAGTTAGGAGGTATTGGGGATACTGGTGAGGATATTTTGCGCTAATAGTGTGAAATGCGATGAGCTGTCAAGAGATCTGCCTCCTCACGATATCAGTTTGACTGTTATTGATTCCATGTCTTTGTCTCAACACTCTTCATCAATAAATTTACACACGCCGTCAGTCCATTCCTGCTTTGATATTTTGCCCTCAAAACCACCACCCCACCTCCCGGAAAAACTCTTGTGGACGGCCATGTGTCCAAGTGCTTTTATTCATGGGAAGCCTTTTCCCGCTGCCATCTGTTTTTTTTTTTTTTACAGCACAGCTCTAGTGTCTAATGTGATTTGCTGTGTATGTGACGTGTGTTTGTGGGACTGGCCGTGTATGCGAGGTGTGTGTGTGTATGTAACTGGCTGTGTAACTGAAACAATGCTTAAATCAGGCAGTAAGTATTTTTTTTATGTGGCTGTATTTGTGAGGTGTATGTATTTGACTAGCTGTGTGTGTGTGTGCATGTGTGTATGTATGTGAATGACTGTGTATGTGAGGTGTGTGTGCGAATGTGTTTATGGGTCCGGCAGTGTATGTGAGGTGTGTGTGTGCATGTGATAGGCTGTGTATGAGATGTGTGTGTGCATGTGATTCGCTGTGCATGAGAGATGTGTGAGTGTATGTGAGGTGTGTGTGTGTATGTGACTGGCTGTGTATGTGAGGATTGTGTATGTGACTGGCTGTGTTTGTAAGGTGTGTGTGTATATGTGACTGGCTGTATATGTGAGGTGCATGTGTGTGTATTTGACTGGCTATGTATGTGAGGTGTGTATGTATGTGACTGGCTTTGTATGTGAGGTGTGTGTGTGCGTATGTGACTGGCTGTGTATGCGAGGCCCTTAGCAACACCTAAAAATTCTTATATTTCCATCGGTGGTTACTTTCCTGAGCGACCTGTTCGCCAGTAAAAGGGAGCGCTGCCTGTAGACTGGCAAGAGCAATGAAAGTGATTTTTTTCACTTACGATGCTCTAGGGATACCCACTAGGGGATTACGTGTAACGAAAAAAAATGTGGAAGTTGTCTGCGTGCATGTTTAGAAATCAGTAACGGCTGATCAGCAGAAAAGGCATTTTGGTGATAGCTCAGGAGAGCATCGGCACTTGTTTGGTCAGATCAATATTTGTAAATATTGATCTGACCCGTGTAGATCTGCCTCCCTCTGCTCAATTGAGTTTTAATGAGTGAGAGATAGATCTGTATAATGTAAATTTTAAATTGTAATAAATTAAATAAAATGTAATAAAATTGTGAGACCCAAGGGCTTTTATAAAAGCCATACCTTATGTATAGTGTACCCTGTGTATTAACCCCTTGCCTACCACTGATCACTACACAGCAGCACATTTTTTTCTTCTCTGTGCTTTTGTAGGGGTTCATTTTTTGGTACTGTAATAAATTACAGTACTACAAATGTGCTTATATGAGCTATTAACCCCTTCCTTGCTCTACATATCAAAATTCCAAGTTGGAAAAATCAAAAAGCGCACTTCTCAAAAGTGGCTGATGGTAGATTTAGTGCATTGAAAGTGTTAAAATACCACCATTTGAAATACCCTAGGGTGTTTACTTTAAAAAATATATAGTTTGATGAGGTAAAATACACTGTCCGGCTTCAAATATCTCCCAGGAAAACCAAAAAGTGCACCTCTCAAATGTGGCCTTATAACCCCAAATCAAGCTGACAAAGCATATTGAGGGGCAAAATCCTGACATATTAAATGGCATATTGGGGGGCAAACTCCTGGCATATTGAGGGGCAAAATCCTGGCATATTGAGAGGTAAAATCCTGGCATATTAAATGGCATATTGGGGGGAAAAATCCTGGCATATTGAGGGGCAAAATCCTGGCATATTAAATGGCATATCGGTGGGCAAAATCCTGGCATATTGAGTAGCAAAATCCTGGCATATTAAATGGCATATTGGGGAGAAAAATCCTGGCATATTGAGTTGCAAAATCCTGGCACATTAAATTGCTAAAGAACGGCATAGTGAGGGGCAAAATTATGGCATATTAAAAGGCATATTGGGAGGCAAAATCCTGGTATATTAAATGGCATATTGGGGGGCAATATCCTGGAACATTAAATGGCTAAAGAATGTTATATTGAGGGACAAAATCATGGCATATTAAATGGCATATTGGGGGGGGGGGGGGAGACAAAATCTGTGCATTTTAAATGGCATATTGGGGGCAAAATCCTGGCATATTAAATGGCGTACTGGAGGGCCAAAATCTTGACATATTAAATGGCATATTGAGTGGCAGAATACTGGCATATTAAATGGCATATTGTGGGCAAAATCCTGGCATATTTAGTTGCAAAATCCTGGCATATTAAATGCCATATTGAGGGGCAAAATAGTGTGTCTCCGGTTATGTGTGTATTGGTGTCACTGTGTGTGTAAGTGGGAATGGTGTGTGTGTGTGTGTGTCACTATGTCTGTGTAAGGGTGTGTGTGTGACTGCAAGGGTCTTTGTGTTTAAATGTGTGTTAGGGTGTCAATGTGTGACAAATTTAGAGCATGCGAGTTGAATATTTAGATGTATTTATTTTCCACACTATACATTATACTTTTATATATATAAAATGTATGGAAGGTTGGTGGTGTGGGAGGCGTGGCAGGTCGGAGGAGGGGGGCACCAAAATGCACCTTCACCTGTGTAGACTAAAATCGTTGCACTGGCCCTGACCAGTTATGAAGTAACGTCACATCCTGTGTCTGTGTTTCCCTCCTCCATGCAGGAGGGAAGACTGCACGGAGGAGATGGCCAGGGACACAGAGCAGACACAGAGCAGCAAATAAGGTAAGTACTACTGGGGAATGGGGGGGAGGGTGGTATAAAACGAGCAAAATCCTGGCTTATGGAGTTGCATAATAATCCTGGCATATTGAATGGGATAATAATCCTGGCATATTGAGGGGTTAAATACTGGCATATTGAGTGGCATAATAATCCTAGCATATTGAATGGCTGAATCCTGGCATATTGAGTGGCAAAATAATCTTGGCATATTGAGTGGCAAAATAATCCTGGCATATTGAATGGCTAAATCCTTGCATATTAAGGGGTTAAATACTGGCATATTTTAATTGGCAAAGTGATCCCGTGGCATGGTCTGTGGGGCAAAATAACATGTACTATGAGGAAAGTGACACTGGCTACTTCTGTGGGTCAAAGTGACACTGTGGCATGCCAACTTGTGTAGTTTCAATATGAGTGCAAGCCAAGTGCTGTGGGTGCAATATAGCTGCATGGCAAGTTCTGTGGGTACTATATGGTGCTGTGTTAAGTCCTTTAGGTGCAATGTGGATACAGAGGAAGGGAATAAAAAATAGGAATGCAATTTTTCAATAACATTTTTATTAAATATAATATTTGATAATTCAAATAAGTATAAATGCAACTAGTTATAGAGAGATGTCTGTGTTTATAGATATGTATTGTTTTTGAATTGTACAATTGTCACCTTGGGGGGCTCCTGTGTCGCATAATTAATGGCAGTCCCATGTGTGGCATATTTATTTGGCCACATGTGTGGCATAATTAAGGGGATCTTTTGTGTGGCATAATTAAGGGGCGCCTGTGTGTGTGGCATAATTAATTGGGCTCCAAGGTGAGGCATAGATAATGGGGCTCTTGTGTGTCCTAGTTATTGGGTTCCTGTATGTGACATAGTTATGGGCTCCTGTGTGTGGCATAGTTAAAGGGCTCCTGCCTGTGACATCATTTGTGGGGCTCCTGTATGTGGCATATTTAATAGGCCATCTAACTGGCATTACTAAGGAATCTTTTTGGCATGGTATTGGAGGAAATCCAGGGGGGTGGCACCATGAGTTAGCGCACCGGGTGACACCAACACTAGTGATGCCTCTGTGGGGCCCCACTGGCTTGCTATACCCAGGGGCCTACAATGTTGTTAAGACAGCCCTGATGATAGTACCTACATAGGAGGGCAACTACATTTTTCGCTTGATTACACCATTGCAGAGAAACCACTCCATTAGTATATCAGACTAATCCCATCCATTAGGGCAGTCCAGAACTGAAATGCATGGCTAGTCTCCTCTGCATGAGGAACACAGCAAACCACCGGCATATGTTTTGGCCTACAATGGCCTCGTCAGTGTGGTATGGCTGATGATCCTCTAGGTGCAAGCAAGCCAGGGACCCATGGCCGTGGGCATACCCTGATAACTAAGGTGAGCAAAAGGGGGGTTGCACCAATTCCCTAAAACAGACAGCACTACAATAGTCTGTCCTGTAGACTTATACTCATACACACACACTTATAGTCATACTCGCACACACACACTTATAGTCATACTCGCATACACACACTTGTGCTCATACACACACATACACTCATACACTTATACTCATACTTGCACACACACACCGATACTCATATACACACACACAATTATACTCATACTCATACACACACACACACACACACACTTTTTTTTTTATTATTTCCAAAATTTTAGAACTACAGAAATTTTCGGAGATATAAAAAACAAATCATACAACTTAGTGACATAAATAACATTTCCCCATACATTACACTTTGTAGGGATATATCTATATATATATATAACTTTTATCATGCACCACCGTATTTTATAATTGTTAATAAGTTCTCAGGAGTTGTCGTGCTCCTTCTTATATGGCTTGTTTTAATCAAAATATTCTAAACAGCCTTAAAATCTCGACTTTACAACTATTTAAATACTAAGTTCTGTCCTCCAACTTCATCCAGCATCCACATCTGTAACTTACGTTTCTCCATTCATACTCAAGCATTCACATTCCAGGTCATGTAATATGCCTCTAATGAATTCTTGTAGTTCCAATAATAGCCCTTCTCCATTCTGGCCTGAAATTCTATTTGTTCAATAATGTCCTCTGTGTTAATTTTACCTTTGGTTTTCTATGTCCTTGCCAGCACGATATTTGCAGCTATAAGTATTTGTATTACTAGAGTTCTATGATCTGTTCTGATCTTACTTAAACCAATGTGAAAAAGCATCAAGGCTGGGTATAGGTCAACCATTATATTTAGGAGAACTGAAGCCATCTTCCCTGCCTGATTCCACAGGACTCTAACAAAATGACACTCCCACCACAAGTGGAGGAGTGTCCCTCCATTTTCCCCACATCTCCAGCATCGGTCATCCGCATTTTGGTAACATTTTTTTAGTAACTAATAATTCCACAAGATTTAATGAATGGACAATGGTTTTAGTTGTCCGACTAGCTTGGACCCAGTCCCTGTCTTCAAAAGTGGCTCCCATGTCACTCTGCCAGCTTTTTATCGGGGGCAGGTCTCCAAATCTGGACTCCAAGCAAATTGCCTTAAATGCTCTCATAAATGGAACCATTTTATTATTTACAATCAGTTGATCAATCGACAGGATATTAAGTTTCCTCCAATTCTCCAATTTTAAGTCTTGTATCTGTTTTTCTAGCAATTGCAACGGTAGGTAACTTTCAATCCTAAACCGTGGGAAATGTTTATTTTTTCATTTTTTTCTTACTAGACACAGATCTTCAGCTATGGTGCAGTTTATCTGTTTTTTGCTTTTCTCATTCCAAAACAGGTTTTCAATAATACTGGAGCCCCTTTGCTCCATCGGGATCCACTAATCTCTGGCTGGATCCAGATGCGTCCATTTGGCCATATGGGATAACTTTGCAGCATCATGTTGTGGTATCTCACCACACATGTATCCTATTTAGGTCCGGGGCTCTCAGCCCACCCTGTTCATACTTTCTGGCGATTACTGTAAAGGCCACTCTTGCCCTCTTGCCTTGCCAGATAAATGTATTAAACTTTACCTGGAACTGTTTAAGCAATCTGGGGTCTACTCTCAAAGGGATCGACCTTAACAAGAAATATAAACGAGGAAGAACATAATAGTTTAAAACATGAATTCTACCCAGCCAGGAAACATAGAGTGCCTTCCACTTATTTAGTTTGTTAGAAAAATCCCACAGTAGAGGTTGGTAATTAAGAGCTAGGAGTTTTTTAGGATCACATGAAATCTTAATTCCCAAATAATTTATACAATCTGCTTTCCATGTGAATCCATACATCATTTTTAAGCAGTCTAGTTCTTTCTGGTAAATGCAACATTCCAGAGCCTGACACTTCCCCATATTTAACTTGTAGTAAGAAATGTTTGAGAAGGAATCAATCTCCCTCATCAAGGACTCCAAAGAGATAATGGGATTTTCCAATGTAAGTATGATCTCATCCGCGAAGAAGGAGATTTTAAATTCCTCCATACCAACTCTTATAAACTGAATTTTTCTATTGTACCTAATTCTCTGTGCTAGAGGTTCCAGAGAAAAAACATACAACATGGGGGCCAGTGGACAGCCCTGGCGTGTCCTGTTGTATATATCAAACCACTCTGTTGTGATGCCAGAGCCAATTATCCTGGCACTTGGTTTTGTATAAAGTGCCCATATTGTGTTTCCTTGAGGTAGGTCCAGGTGACCCTGTCAAACGCCTTCTCGGCATCCAAATTCTTTCTGACATTATCTGCCGCACTTCTATTTGGGATGAAGCCTGACTGGTCTAGGTGAATCAGGCGCAAGGTTATTTTTTTCAACCTGCCAGCCAGAACTGCCGAGTAGATCTTAATATCTGAGTCAATCATGGAAATGGGCCTATAATTTTTGATTTCTGTTTTTTCTTTACCTTCCTTTAATATTGGGCTGATATTTGCCTTCAGAAGTTCTTTAGGCAATTCACCGCTCCTCTTGATTTCCTCGAACAGTTCTAGTAGACCGGGAGCAATCTCGCTTCTGAACACCATGTATAAAACAATTTGTAAACCCGTCTAGGTCCGGGGATTTATTTTCCTTTAGGTTGGCCACTATATTTCTTATCTCTTTAACCCCTTAAGGACAGAGCCTTTGAAACATTTTTGTCCTTTCTGGACAATGGCTATTTTAACATTTCTGTGCTGTTTGTGTTTAGCAGTAATTTTCTTCTTTGTCATTTGCTGTACCCACACATATTATATATTGTTTTTATCGGGACAAGAAGGGATTTCTATGGATGCCATCTTTTTGATCATATCTTATCATATTATTAAAAAAAAAAATAAAATATGGTAAAAAAAAAAAATACACAAATTTCTTTGTTTTTATTTGAAACAACTTCTCCTCATCGACAATAGCGAACGAAAAAACATGCTAAATAGATTCTACTATTTCTCCTGAGTACAGGGATACCACCCATGCATAGGTTTGTTGGGTTGTTTGGGGGCTAAAAGGCCAAATTTGTGAGGTGCAGTTTTTTGTTTTCCAACTTGAAATCTTTACATGCAGACAGCCTGCACCCATGTCCCATTTGGGACATATTTGAAGCCAGGTAGTGTATTTTACCCCATCAACCCATATATTTTTTAAAAGAAGACACCTTAGGCTATCTCAAATGGTGGTATTTTTACACTTTCCATGCACTAATTCTACCACCAGCCTTTGTCAAACTTTGTGGTAGTAATTTGTTTGTGTTTTTTTTTCACAAACCTTGTACTTCAGACATGAATTCACAGATTTTGGTATGTGTCACTGCCAAATAACACCCTAATAAGTGTTCAGCAACATCTCTTGAGTACAGGGATACCAGCCATGCATAGGTTTGTTGGGTTATTTGGGGGGTAAAAGGCCAAATTTGGTAGGTGCAGTTTTTGGTTTTCCAAATTAAAATTTTGACATGCAGACCGCCTGCACCCATGTCCCATTTGGGACATATTTGAAACCAGCCAGTGTATTTTACCCCATCAACCCATATACTTTTTAAAAGAAGACACCTTAGGCTATCTCAAATGGTGGTATTTTTACACTTTCCATGCACTAATTCTACCACCAGCCTTTGTCAAAGTTTGTGGTAGTAATTTTTTTGTGGTTTTTTTTCACAAACCTTGTACTTCAGACATGAATTCACAGATTTTGGTATGTGTCACTGCCAAATAACACCCCAATAAGTGTTCAGCAACATCTCTTGAGTACAGGGATACCACCCATGCATAGGTTTGTTGGGTTGTTTGGGGAGTAAAAGGCCAAATTTGGTAGGTGCAGTTTTTGGTTTTCCAAATTAAAATTTTTAAATGCAGACCGCCTGCACCCATGTCCCATTTGGGACATATTTGAAACCAGCCAGTGTATTTTACCCCATCAACCCATATATTTTTTAAAAGTAGACACCCTACGCTATTTCAAATGGTGGTATTTTAACACTTTCCATGCACTAATTCTACCACCAGCCTTTGTCAAAGTTTGTGGTAGTAATTTTTGTGTGGTTTTTTTTCACAAATATTGTATTTTAGACATAAATTCACAGATTTTGGTATGTGTCACTGCCAAACAATAACCCAATATGTGTTCAACAACATATCCTGAGTACAGGGATACCACCCATGCATAGGTTTGTTGGGTTGTTTGGGGGCTAAAGGGCCACATTGTGAAGGTGCGCATTTTCAACTTGGAATATTGACGTGTAGTCAGCCTGAGCCCATCTTTCATTTGGGACTTTTTTTTTAAGTAGGACAGTGTATTTTACCCCAAAAAGTATATATTTTGTAAAAGTAGACACCCTAGGCTATTTTAAATGGTGTTATTTTAACACTTTCCATGCACCAATTCTACCACCAGCCTTTGTCAAAGTTTGTGGTATTCATTTTATTGTGTATTTTTTCCCACATACATTGCACTTTAGACACAAATTCACATATTTCGGTATGTGTCACTGACAAACAATACCACAATATATGTTCAGCAACATCTCCCGAGCACAGGGATACCACCCATGCATAGCTTTGTCAGCTTTGTTAGGGGTTGAAAGGCTACATTTGAGAGGTGCGCTTTTTGATTTTCAAACTTGGAATTTGAACATGTAGAGCAAGGAAGGGGTTAATAGCTCTTATAAGAGCCTTTGTAGCACTGTACAAAAAAATTAACCCCTAAAAATGCACAGACAAGAAAAAATGTTCTGCTGTGCAGTGATCAGTGGCAGGGAAGGGGTTAATACACTACACTATACAAAAGGTATGGCTTTTATAAAAGCCCTTGGGACTCACAATTTATTAACATTTTATTTAATTTATTACAATTTAAAAATTATGTTATACAGATCTGTCTCTTACCCTCACTAAAACTCAAGTGAGGAGAGGGAGGCAGATCCATATGGGTCAGAACAATATTTACGAACCAGACGAATGGTGATGCTCATCTGAGAAATCACCAAACCACCTTTGCCACTGATCGGCTGTTACTGATCGCTATACACGCGTTCAGACAGCTTCAAAAGGAATACACGTAATCCCCTAGTGGGTATAATTAACCCCTAGTGAGTCTGACCAAAAAAATGCTGATAGCAAAAAAAAATCCTTCGGCGACTAGATTGCTCCATATGCGCTGCTTAGGCAGTGACCATATGCGCTGCTTAGGAAGTGATATACGGCAAGGAAGGGGTTAATAGCTCTTAAAAGAGCCTTTGATATACTGTAATAAATCAAAGTAAAAAAAAATAACCCCTAAAAAAATGCACAGACAGCAAAAAATGTGCTGCTGTGTAAGATCACTGCGTACACAGCGATCAATTGCAGGGAAGGGGTTAAATACTGGAAACGGCTTTTATAAAAGCCTTTGGGTCTCAATTCTATTAAATATATTATAATTAAAAACTTACATTATACAGCTCTGTCTCACACCCTCACTAAAACTCAAGTGAGAGGGAGGCAGATCTACACGGGTGTAAGGTCAGCAAAAGTACCTCCCGTCACCCCCCTACCGGATCTGTCACCAGGAGGTCCCCGCGATCGGGTACTCGCAGCTCCCGTGTCCCTCGCCGTCAGACCCCCCGCTTAGTGCGCGCGCGGCATTGGCAACTCACGCGCGCGTGCAACAATTCTGTAGCTTTCCTGTCCCAAGCGTCGCTATGGAAACGGACAGCATGGCGCACGTATCACGCGTCACGGGGGCGGGGCTGTAGCCCTTTAAAAGCAAGGCGCGCATTGTCACAAATTGCTTGAATATTACCAAGCTAGTTCCTGTGTTGTTCTCTGCATATTTTCCTGATTTGTTCCTGTTATCGACCCGGCTTCCCTATTTGGACTCTCCTGTTTTCCGGTTCCCGTTATTTGGCTTCATCCCTGGTTTATGCTGTCTTCTGGAAACCCGACCCCGGCCTGTTTTTTGACTCCTCTACCTTCTGGCTCCCCGACCCGGCTTTCTCCTGACGATTCTTCTGTTGACACTCGTGCCCGATATCACTACTGCAGTTCACCATACTCTCCAGTATTGTGGTGTCTGGCAAGGGCTGTCACTTCTGCAAATTGGGGCTCCACTTCAGAACTACGGTACGTTCCTCACAAAATATTCAAGCCCTTTCATGGACCCCGCAGAAGTGATGGAGGCCGTTACTGCATTATCAAGACAACTATCTACGCTGACTCAATCAGTCCAGGACTTACAAGCAAGCCAGTCTCATTTCCAACACCAACTTCATGACTTACAGACATCACGTCATTTTTCCTCCCCAGAGGGAATGCCTCCATCCTCTTCAGTGCCAATTCCCGAACCCCTTTTGATGTCAACTCCTGAACCCAAGATCCCTCTACCGGAGCGGTTCTCGGGCGACAGGAAGAAGTACCGTGCTTTTATGACGTCGTGCCGACTCCTGTTCTCTTTGCAACCCAAGACATACGCTTCGGATTATGTAAAGATTCGGACTGTCATCACACTACTTCAGGGGGAACCGCAGACTTGGGCACATCATCTTCTACATTCCCACCATCCGGCATTAGACACTTGGACTGCCTTCTGCCAAGAGATGGATGCTCTCTTCGATGATCCCCTTAGAACGGCTACTGCTCAATCTTCTCTCCGTTCCCTAAGACAAGGCCGAAGACCGGTTGAAGAATACGTGACAGAATTCCGAAGTTTGGCAATAGACAGTACATGGAATGAACCAGCATTACTGGACCAATTTCGTCAGGGGCTAGCTGAGTCCCTAAAAGATGAGCTCGCTCGTATAGGGATACCAGCGTCCCTTGATGCCCTTATACATTTAGTCGTACAACTGGATCGACGACTCCGGGAGAGAAGATTGGAGCGTGCTTCTTCATTTACATCCCCACAGGGTAAATCTGCAGCCTCCTTCGAACCTTCTAATTCAAGTCCTCCAGCCAGTAACTCCTCTGAAGAACCTATGCAAATTGGCATGGCCAGAGGCCCCCTCACCGAAGCTGAAAAGAACCATAGACGACTGAATAACTTATGCCTCTACTGTGGTAAACCCGGTCACCTCATTCGAACCTGTCCTCGACTACCTAGACCAGCGAGAGGTAAGGATACCCCCTTCCATACATGCCTCAGTTCTGTGCTGCTACAGGGGTCTCCTCATCTATCCTTTCCCTTGTTTTTACAGTGGAACACTAACAGTGCCACGATCCACGCCATTATCGACTCTGGAGCCAGTTGCTGTTTTCTTGACCGATCAACAGCAAAGTCGCTGCGCATCCCTATTTCCAAGAGAGAAAGGCCGTTGCATATACAAGTAGTTGACGGGTCTCCTCTCAACTCAGGACCAGTTATTTTTGAGACCCTCCCGCTGCAAATCACGATTGGCCCCTTTCATACTGAGACTCTTCGTTTCAATATTGTGACCTCTCCTCTCTATCCTGTTATTTTGGGAATCTCCTGGTTACGTCAACACAACCCTCACATTGATTGGGATAAGGGATCAGTCTCGTTTCACTCTGACCACTGTCAACACCAATGTTTGGTCAACCAATCTCCTCTATTAACCACCGTGGATTCCTGTACCATCAGCACCACCCCCGATATACCAGGTCCTTATGCCGATTACGCCGATGTATTTGACAAGAGGGGTGCTGACGTATTGCCCCCGAGACGCCCTTATGATTGTCCGATTGATTTGCTACCGGGTTCTTCAATCCCATTCGGGAGGATCTATCCATTGTCTGAACCCGAATTAAGACCTATATTGAAGAAAACCTGGAGAAAGGTTTCATCCGACCCTCTACCTCTCCAGCAGGTGCGGCCATCTTTTTCATTGGAAAGAAAGATGGAGGTCTCAGACCTTGTATAGACTATCGAGAACTCAACGATATCACGGTCAAAAATCGATATCCGCTCCCACTCATCCCAGAACTCCTAGATAGAGTGAGGGACGCTACGGTCTTTACCAAAATTGACCTACGCGGAGCTTACAATCTAGTCCGGATCCGTAAAGGGGACGAATGGAAGACAGCTTTTCGCTCCCGATACGGGCACTTCGAATATCTAGTAATGCCATTCGGACTATGTAACGCCCCGGCTACATTTCAACACTTCTTGAATGATGTTTTTCGGGATTTTTTGGATATGTTTTTGGTAGTATATTTGGATGACCTTCTCATTTTCTCCACAGACATCCAAACACACCGTCTCCATGTTCGTAAAGTTCTCTCTCGTCTCAGGACACATCGACTATATGCCAAGCTTGAAAAATGCTCGTTTGAATGTTCACAAGTTGAATTTTTGGGGCACGTTATCACTCCTGGAAAAATACAAATGGATCAGAGAAAGATTGCAGCAGTCCTGAATTGGCCCATACCTACTTGTAAAAAATCGGTACAACGGTTCATAGGATTCGCAAATTACTACCGTAAATTCATAAGGGGGTTCTCTCACGTTGTCGCCCCCATTACAGAACTGACTAGACAACACGTCTCGTTCAGTTGGTCCCCGCAAGCCCAAAAAGCCTTCGACCTCCTCAAATTACGCTTTACCTCCGCTCCGATCCTTATCCAACCGAACACTTCTGTTCCTTTCTTCGTGGAAGTGGATGCATCCGAGACCGCCATAGGGGCAGTGTTGTCACAAAGACATGGGGAGAAGGCTATCTTACATCCGGTAGCTTTCTACTCACACCGTCTAACCCCTACCGAATCACGTTATAATATCGGGGACAGAGAATTGTTAGCCATCAAACAAGCATTGGAAGAATGGAGACATCTGTTGGAAGGTACGGTGCATCCGATCACCATCTACACAGACCATCGTAACCTCGAATATCTAAAAAGAGCTAAACGTCTCCGACCTCGACAAGCGAGATGGTCCCTCTTTTTTACCCGATTTAATCTGCATATAACATTCCGACCAGGAACTCGCAACGCTAAAGCTGATGCTCTCTCACGGATCTATGATACCTCCCCTAAAGACAGCATAACGCCTGACACGATTCTTCCTTCACACGTCTTCTTGTCCACTCACACCGATCTGATGAAGGAAATACTTACCCATTCTACAGACACGGTTCTACCCTGCACCCCGGCTCCTATGCAGTCCCAAGGGGGATATCATCGTTACCAGGGTAAAATCTATGTACCTGAACCCGTCCGAGTCACAGCGATGCAATACGGCCATGACTCCGTGTTATCCGGACACGGCGGGATTACCAAAACAATTGAACTCCTTCGTCGTCACTTTTGGTGGCCTTCTATGAGGAAAGATATCATGTCTTATGTTCGCACCTGCGATGTATGTGCCAGGAACAAGTCATCTCGAACAAAGCCGGCTGGCCTATTATGCCCTCTTCCTGTGTCCTCTCACCCTTGGACCTCTATCTCTATGGACTTCATCGTAGACCTTCCTCCCTCACATAGACATGACACCATAATGGTGGTAGTCGACCGATGTACTAAGATGGCTCATTTCATCCCAGTTGTTGGAATACCTACCGCAGCTACTACTGCTTCCTTGTTTGTGACATCGATTTTTCGTTTACATGGCTTACCTCAGTCCATCATCTCTGACCGGGGAGTCCAGTTCACCTCCCGTTTTTGGAAGTCCTTCTGCAAAAACCTTCGAATTAGTCCGGCATTGTCCACTGCTTTCCATCCACAAACTAACGGGCAGACAGAACGACTGAACCAAATATTAGAACAATACCTCCGGTGCTACACTACTCACTTGCAGGATGATTGGCTCTCATTACTACCAACCGCAGAGTTCGCATACAATAACCATTATCAATCCTCAATCAAGATGTCCCCATTTTTTGCTCTATATGGTTTGCACCCTGTGTCTATCCCCGGCATGATTTCCGACCCTTCTGTTCCCGAAGTCAGAGACCGGTTGACTCGTATGTCACGTCAACTGTCCGTTCTCCGCCAGAATCTCAAGACAGCTCAGGCAACCCAAAAACGCTATGCCGACCATAGACGCACTCCTCCTCCGACTTACGCACCGGGCGACAAAGTATGGCTTTCATCCACTCACATCCGATTGGCCTGCCCTTCGAGAAAATTGGGTCCTCGCTTTCTCGGTCCTTACCCCATAGCGGAGGTCCTCAGTCCTGTTGCAGTACGCCTGAAACTCCCGACGTCGATGCGGATCCATCCGGTATTCCACGTCTCTCTTCTGAAACCGTACGTGGTTAACCCTTTCGCAGGACGGGTCTCGGCGCCTCCGGCCCCTGTTGTCGTGGATGGTAATGAGGAATACGTGGTTCAACGGATCCTGGACTCTCGTTGGCGCAGGGGACGTCTGGAGTACCTCATCCATTGGCGCGGGTACGGTCCTGAGGAGCGATCCTGGCAACCGGTGTCCCACATTCACGCACCGGCTTGTTTACGTGCTTACCATCGGCGGTACCCCTCTCGTCCTCCGCATGATCGCGCCCGGAGTTCGCGCCTGGGGAGGGGGCTCTGTAAGGTCAGCAAAAGTACCTCCCGTCACCCCCCTACCGGATCTGTCACCAGGAGGTCCCAGCGATCGGGTACTCGCAGCTCCCGTGTCCCTCGCCGTCAGACCCCCCGCTTAGTGCGCGCGCGGCATTGGCAACTCACGCGCGCGTGCAACAATTCTGTAGCTTTCCTGTCCCAAGCGTCGCTATGGAAACGGACAGCATGGCGCACGTATCACGCGTCACGGGGGCGGGGCTGTAGCCCTTTAAAAGCAAGGCGCGCATTGTCACAAATTGCTTGAATATTACCAAGCTAGTTCCTGTGTTGTTCTCTGCATATTTTCCTGATTTGTTCCTGTTATCGACCCGGCTTCCCTATTTGGACTCTCCTGTTTTCCGGTTCCCGTTATTTGGCTTCATCCCTGGTTTATGCTGTCTTCTGGAAACCCGACCCCGGCCTGTTTTTTGACTCCTCTACCTTCTGGCTCCCCGACCCGGCTTTCTCCTGACGATTCTTCTGTTGACACTCGTGCCCGATATCACTACTGCAGTTCACCATACTCTCCAGTATTGTGGTGTCTGGCAAGGGCTGTCACTTCTGCAAATTGGGGCTCCACTTCAGAACTACGGTACGTTCCTCACAACGGGTCAGATCAAATATTTACACATATTGATCTAACCAGACGAATGGTGATGCTCATCTGAGCAAACGCCAACCCGCCATTGTCACTTATCAGCTGTTACTGATCGCTATACATGCGCTCAGATAGCTAAAAAAAATTTTTTACGTTAAACGTAGTCCCCTAGCGGGTATAATTAACATGTGACGGGTGTAATAAAAAAGTTTTAAAAAAATTAAAAATGCTTCTGCAGCAAGATTGCTGCATTTGCGTCAGATCGCTGATTAGGCAGTGATCTACGGCAAGAAAGGGGTTAATCTCTCTTAAAAGAGGTTTTTTTATACTGTAATGAATTACAGTAAAAAAAAATAACCCCTAAAAAATGCACAGACAGCAAAAAATGTGCTGCTGTGTATGATCACTGCGTACACAGCGATCAATGGCAGGGAAGGGGTTAAATGGCTTTTATAAAAGCCCTTGGTGTTTAAAATTTTATTAAATATTTTTTTTATTATTTTATTTTATTTTTTTACTTGATCTGATCTGTCTCTCTCCCTTACTAAAAGTAGTAAGGTGAGGGAGGCAGATCAATACTTGTCAAAGGCAATATTTAGTAATATTGCCTTTGACAGTATGGTAAGTGCTCATCAGAGCACTTACCATACATGCCTGCACACAGATCACATAGATCTGCTGTGCCGGCATCGATTGGCTCCCCCTAGAGCATCGGAAGTGAAATACTTTCACTTCCGATGCTCTTGCCATTAGAAGGGAAGCGCTGCCTGTACAGGCAGCGTTCCCTTCTACTGAGCCGATGGGGTCGCTCAGGAGAGCGACCACCATCGGCTCTGGGGAGCAGCATGGTGTTGTTAAGTGCCTCGCTGGCGAGGCACTTTAACAACACCGGAGATGCTTAGAAAGCGAACGATCGTTCGCTTTCTAAGCACATGTGTGCAGCGGGCGCAGCCATTTTTAAATGGCTGCTACGATCACTCCTTGGAGTGATCGTAGCGTGCCCCTGCACATTTGGGGGGTGTTGCACAATGCCTCTACCTAGAGGCATTGTAGCAACACCGTTAAAGTAAAGAAAGCGACCGCTGGTCGCTTTCTTTACTCCATTTAGTGCATGACGTGCCAGGCACGTCAGCTGTCGGCAAGTCCACGATTTGCCGTGACGTGCCTGGCACGTCATCTGTCGTTAAGGGGTTAATTGAGAATGGAGCGTTTAACATCTCCTGCTCCTCTGTTGTTATTGTAGGGAGATTTAAATTCCTTAAGTATTCTTGAATTTTTCCCTTTTCCTCCTCTCTAGTTGCTTGTTGTTTACTATTTAGATTATAAAGATCATGGTAAAAGTCTACAAAGGATTCTCCTATGTCTTCCATGTCCAGTATGGTTCTACCCTTATAGTTTATTTTATTTAGATTGTGTCTAATTCTTTTTTTTTTTTAGCATATTTTACAGCATTTTGTCCGCTCTTTTCCCCCTTGAATACCATTTTTGTTTTAAATATAGTACATTTTTATTAGTTATTTCCATATTTCTATTTTTGATTTGTTGTTTTTTTTTTTGTTTAAAATCTTTTTATTGAGATTTTCAGTAGAAATTATTTATAGAAAATTGTATACAAACAACATATTTTTATCATCATAAAAACAAAGTAAATCCACAGAATTTTAAAGTATAGGAAATGTCATCTCCCAGCATATATAAAATAGTGAGGATTGAGTCCCTTCGTCTGAATTTGGTATGAAGCGTATAAAATAAAACATTCCATATGCCAGATAGGAGTATATAGTCTTAGCAATAATGAGGGGCACTTGTCCTGTAATATGGAGGGACTAACCATTTCCAAAATATTTAAACAGTATTTAGTAACAGGAAAAACTAATACAACAAGAACCAGGTGCGGTTGCAATTAGTTAAAGCTGTTAAAGCTGTTCTATTTTGGCAAGACATAACTTTTAAAAGGGTTTTGTTGACGGCACATACCCATTTGCAGAACAAAGGAAAATAATAATATGTCTGTTACAGAAATTAAGACATCGTTTTGAGACAAAGGTCTCATAGCAGATTGGGATGCAGACCAGTTAGTGTTTGTTAAAATGAGTCTGACTCCAGATCCATTGTCCATTGGAACCATTTGGAGAAGGATTCCAGTTCTTTACCTTGTGAGGTGAGAATTAGGTCCTCCATTTTCCTTGTCTGTTCCACCAAGGCGACCCACTCTGCACAGGTTGGTGCTTTCGTCTGCTTCCACAATCTGGGAATCGGCATCTTGGCCGCATTTAATAGGGGGGTTGTTAGTCAGTGTTTGTAGCTGTTAATGGACCTTGAAGTGTGGTGTAGTAGTGCTTGAAGGGGGTTGGGAAAAAATTCTGTATCATCTACTGCTCTAACAACAGATAGGACAAAGTCCCAAAAAGGTTTTATAATAGGGCAGGACCACCATATGTGTAAGTAATCCCCTCTTCCTCGCCTGCAGCGCCAACAAATATCAGGCGTTTTTGGATATTGTTTGTGTAATACAGAAGGTACCCTGTACCACCTAGTAAGGATTTTATAAGAGTTCTCTTGTGCCAGCGAATAGGGGGAACATTTATGAGTCAGTGTTGATATTTTAGACCATTGGTTCTCAGTTAAGGTAATTTGTGTGTCTCTCTCCCAGAGGCGTATAAAATAAGGTTTAGTGTCGGGTTGTGCATCCTTGAGCATATTATGTATGGTTGAGATGAGCCTTGAGGGGGGTTCTACAGTGTGGCAGAGAGCTTCGAATGGGGAAAGTGTATCGGGGTATTGATGCGCTTTGAGTATTGAAGATGCATGATGCTGGATCTGTCGATATGTGTATAGTCGTAGTGGGTCAGATCTCTTGTTTGGAACCAGGTCTTTGTATGGTGTGAGCATTTTTTGTTAGACATCATGTGACCGAGTCTGGGGTATAGCACTTCTGTAGGGAGAAGGTTTCTAATGGATCAGACATAATATCCAGGTGGGAATTGGCCGTTAAAGATCAGTGAGGTGAGGGGGGAGGGTGTCTGTTTTAGTTTGTATTTATCCGCGGCGTTCCTCCATACAGCTAGTGATGTAGGAACAATGGGATGGTCGGTTGAGTTAAGCACAGGTTGTCTGTGCGAAACCCAAGCCGCCATAGGAATCGGAACAGAAAGGGCTTCTTGTTCGATGGGTATCCAGAGTTTGGTCACTGGTCTAGTCCAGTCAACCACTCTGGCCAAATGGACAGCTTTTTGATATAAAGAGACATCTGGTAGGGAGACACTCCCCAGATGTTTACGTCTAGCAAGATATTCATATCCCACTCTAGGATTAAGTTTTCACCAGACATATCGGGAAATAAGCTTTTTGATAACTTTGAGGTATGATTTGGGCAATTCTATGGGGAGGACTTGGAGTATGTACAGAATCCTAGGGAGAATGTTCATTTTAGCTACCCCTATGCGGCCAAACCAGGATATATGTTTTACCGACCATTTTGCTATATCTGAATGCAAGGAGTGTAGAAGGGGGAGGTAATTTAAATTAAAAAGTTGGGAGATGTCTCGTGGTATGTGAATCCCCAAATATTTAATGGCTGTGGAGGCCCATTTGAATGGGAAACATGACTTCAACAGCATCTCATCCGAGGATGGTACCGATAAATTAAGAATTTCGGATTTATTTAGGTTAGCTTTAAAATAAGACAAGTTTACATTTCTCGCATTATATTGGGTAAAGAAATGTGAGGATTGGAAACGATAAACAATAGGTCATCGGCAAAAGCCGAGATCTTATGAGTGTAGGCTCTTACACGGATACCCGTTATATCACGGCTTCGGCGAATAGCTTCTAAGAAAGGTTCCATAACTAACACAAAAAGCAGGGACGACAGGGGGCATCCCTGCCTAGTGCCGTTCGACAGGGCCACCGGGCCAGATAGCGTACCATTAACTCTAATCCTGGCAGTTGGCTTGTGATAGAGTGTCTCTATCCATTTCATCATAGTACAGCCCAGACCATAGTGTTTGAGGGTAGCAAAAAGAAAAGCCCAGTTGACCCTGTCGAACGCCTTCTCAGCGTCTACTGATAAGAGAATTGTGGGAGCAGGGTGGGTCTGAGCGTGGTACATTAAGTTGAGGACTCTGGTAGTGCAATCTCTGGCCTCTCGACCCAGAATAAACCCCACCTGGTCCTGTTTAACAAGCGAGGGGAGGAACAGTCTGAGTCGACAGGCCAGGATTTTTGCGAACAGTTTAACGTCCGTGTTTAATAATGATATAGGCCTATAACTAGCACATAAGGATGGATCTTTCCCTTTCTTTGGGATAACAGTGATATGTGCCTCATGGGCTTTTGGAGGGAGACTGTCACCCAAAGCTAGTGAATTAAACGTGTGTACAAAATGTGGAACTAAAACAGGGGAGAACACTTTGTAGTAAGTGTGTGTGAGGCCGTCTGGGCCTGGGCATTTGCCTGTAGGAGATTCTTTGAGTACCGCCAGAGTCTCCTCCAGGGTAATGGGTGCGTCAAGAGTAGCTCTTTCCGCCGAGGATATTCTGACATGGAGATGCTTATCTATATAGGCGTTGATCTCTTTTAAAAAATGAGGGGGTATAGGCTGTTGTGGGTCGTGTATATTGTAGAGGTCTCGGTAGTATGGTCGAAAAGCTTCTGCTATTCCCTCAGTGTGGTGTATTAGTTGATCATTAAGATCTTTGATTTTGGGAATAAAGGAGGCACTTTGTTTTGATTTAAGTGCTCTGGCCAAAAGTCTACCTGCTTTATTTCCCTGTTCATAAAATTTGCTCTTGGCGAGCATGAATGTTCGCTGAGATTTGTGATTACATAGAGTTGCTAGTTGTGATTTTAGGGCTAGGAGGGATTGGTATTCCACACTGGATAGCGAGAGCTTGTGTCTTGTTTCCAGGTGTGTCATTTGGGTTAATAGGTGCGATATGTCAGTGTTATGCATACGTTTGTCATAGGAGGCCTTACTAATAAGATGTCCCCTTATCACAGCTTTATGGGCTTCCCAAATCAGAGGGGGTGAACAGTCGGGGGTTTCATTATCTGTAAAGTAGTATTGAAGGGTGTCGTTTAAGTCTTTGACATGTCAGGGGTTTTTGAGAACATTCTCATTAATCCTCGAGTTTGGCACGCGTCGGGGGAGGGAAGGAATTTGAAGGGTCATGGAGATCGGGGCATGATCGCTCCATGTTATTGAGCCTATTTTTGATGACTGTATCAAGTCTAAATGTCGGTGTGATAAAATAGGTAGTCTATCCTGGAGTATCGAACGTGAGGGGGTGAGAAATATGTGTAGTCTTTCGAGTGGTGATGGAGAATTCTCCAGACATCAGCTATTTGTGTCTTGTGTAGCGCTTTTTTTACCTGTTTAATTTTACTGTAGTGCATGTGGGTCGCCCCGGTGGAAGAGTCCAGGTGGAGATCCATCACCATGTTCAGGTCTCCTCCTATGATTAATATCCCTTCAAGGTAATCTTCGAAATCTGAAAGAACAGAGCAAATAAAGTGATGTTGATCTGTGTTTGGGGAGTAGATACATCCAATGGCTACCAATTGGGAGCCTATACAGCCCTTTACAAACAGAACCCTGCCCTCACTGTCGGATTTGGAGTCTTGGAAAACAAAAGGGAGGTGCTTGGAAATAATTATTGCGACCCCTTTAGTTTTCTTAAAGGGTGAGTATGAATGATAGGAATGTTGGAAGGTTCTGTCTATTAACCTAGGGGGCTTAGATCGTCTGAAATGTGTTTCCTGTATAAGGGCTATGGAAGTTTTGGTGGATCTAAGTTCACCAAATAGTCGCGTTCTTTTAGCAGGTGCATTTAGGCCTTTCGCATTAATAGAGGTGACTATCACGTTCTGCAAATTAGGCACAGCCATATATAACAGTTTGACTTTGTTGCTTATCGAGTAGAAAATACCGCAAGGAACTTAGAAAACAATGGAGAAACATATGAACAATTGGAAACTGTAACTCAGGTAAGTATAGAGGTAAGAGTAGTAATATTCTATGGGCTTTGCTCTTGGGAAGGGGAGTACAGGTGCCAAGGGTCTGATCCCAGGGTCCAAGTATAGAATCCTGGGAGCATTCCCTATTTACAACGGCACAAGAACACACTGTGGGGGCAGTGTTAACAACCATGCTTGACCAATTTTCCTTTAACGGTTTCTCTCCCTGGTCGGAGAGCAAGAAAAGGGTGAGATGCAGTGAAAAAAAATTGACTGAGCGAATGTAAGAGTTCAAAGAGATATGAATGGGGAAGAACGGTTAATTGTGCTACAGAATAATCAAACAGTAGTCCCAGTCTATGAGGTGATCAACATTGTGCTGGAACGTGCAGGTAAATGGAGCAGGTCAGTCTGTTTTCAGTCACTTCTGGAGCGGTTTATATAGACAACGAACAGTTTAAGGTATCCAAACTTTCACTCCAGTAAACTTGGCAGGTATAGTGCATAACTCAGTTCAATAGCTCGGCTGCAATTGGGGACTTCTATGCCTGCAAATGGACGGTGGGAACAAGTCAGCTAAGGTTTTCCGTATATCGGAGAGGGGGGCGTTTTGTTTGTGGTCGGGGATGATATCCACGCAGGAGCCGTGGCTGGTGTGTTAGGTAGCCCTGTGTTGGCCTCAGGTGAGGGATCCACAATGGGCTGTCTGGGGGGGCGCAGTCTCCTCTTCCTCTGGGGTCTCGGTTGCCATGGTTCATTTATCAACTGCGGTAGCGAATACTCAATCGGGTTAGACTTCTGCCAGGCAGTGAGGTCTGCTAGTGGGATGCCCAGGCTCGTACAGAAACCTGGGGCCTCTTCGGGTGTGTGTAACGAATAAATGTTGTTATCTCTTCGGACCCGAATGTTGAGGGGGAAACCCCACTGGAAGGATATGGCAGCTTTCTTCAATTCATCTGTAATTGGTTTCATCATTTTCAGGGCCTGCAGCGTTCCCCATGCAACATCCGGGAGTAGTATTAATTTAGACCCCTGGAAGGTGATAGGATGAACCTCCCTGTAGGATCTGCTCTTTAAGTGTATAGGAATGGAGACAGCATATGATGTCACGGGGGAATCGGCCTGTAGGATCATTAGATTTTAGGGCCCAGTGGGCTCTGTCCAGAATAATATTTTCTTCTGGGCTCCTTTGACGGATAGTGTTAAAAAGTTCTTTAACGCGGGCCATAACGTCCTCCACGCCTTCTGCTTCTGCTAATCCCCTGATACGGATGTTAGACCTGCGGTTTCTATTTTCCATGTCCAGGATTTGTTGGGTTTAAATATCTGTAACCCGTTTTTGATGTCTCAGGTCTCGGCTAAGCTTCCCATGGCATCATGGAGGGTATTTTGGTCAACCTCTACTGTGTCTAACCTGAGGGCTTGCTGTTTAATATCGCCTCGAGGGTCTGCAATTTTGGCCTTTATGGTCTCCTTGATGTTGTCCACCAAAGAAGCAAAGTCTTTGCTTATGCGAGCGGTAAATAAGGAGAAGTCTGCTTTTTTTGGCATATCTAGCTAAGTGAGTATCTTCTCCTGACCCACAAGAGTCGTCTTCCTCTGCCGCGTTGTGATGTTCTGATGGCGGGAAATCATCAGTGTCTGGCTGGGACGCCATTTTGGGGATTAGGCCTTTGTCCTGCTTCATCGACGCTAGGAAGGATTTAAGTGATGGCGGGTGTTGTTGGTCCGCTCCCTGGGGTTGCCCGACTTTAGTCGATTGTTTGGCAGAGTTTTTCCCCATTTTTTTTACGTTTTGATGCTCGTTCTGTAGGGTGCTCTTGGCCACAGGGACGGAGCTCAGCTAGGACACGTCTGTGCGCATCGGCGGTCAGACACGCCCCCTGATTTGTTGTTTTAACTCTTTTACTTTTTCCACTAGCTTGATTTGTAAAGTTTGTTTGTGTATTTTTTCTAGTTTCTATAATTCTTTATGTAATTGTTGGTAACAGATTCTGTTGCCCGTGTTGATTGTGTTCTCATTCTGTTCCCGGGGGAATACGTGTGTCCTTAGGAGGACATGAGAAAGCTAAGCGTTGACTTGCCTAGACGCCAACCTTTATCCCAAATTAGGAATCGGGCGGGGTCGAGGTGGGGCAATTTTTGATAATCTAAGTAGTGGCCGCATTGGGCTTGAGGATACGTCAGGGTGGTGGGCTGGTGAGGAAAACTAAATAAAATAAACGATGGAGCTTTGCCAGTCATTGGTATGGAGGGTTAGCGACTTCCCCTCCCTAAAACTACCAAAGGGTGGTGGGAGCTTTGGTAAACTCCCTATGGTCATCAGTCGAAAGGACAACAAAAGAGCAGAGATGGCACATGGCCCCTTTCAGATGATTGGGGTATCAGGTATGCAATCTGGAATGAATGTTAGATATGATTGTAGCCCTTGGTATCGTGGAATCAATGTTAGATATGATTGTAGCCCCTGGTGTCGTAAAATAAGAAAGTGGGATCACTGGAATGGGGATTAAGTTTTGCTACATAAACGCTCAAGGCCTGAATTCACCATACAAGAGGAAAGCCCTAATCGATATGCTATAACACGACAACATAGATATTGCAATGATTCAAGAAACGCACTGGATAAAAAATTCACAAAAACTGCTTTTTAGTAAAAAATACCCTCACATATACTAAGCTTCATGTCACGTTAAAAAAAAAAGCAGAGGTGTATCGATTATATTTAAGAAACACTTTAGCACTGGAAATAATCCACAAAGCTGTAGATAAAAATGGCAGATTTGTGATTCTGATTTGTAGAATAAACAATATATTATACACACTAGTTAATGTTTATGCACCTAATGGAATAAAATTCTCGGAGAAAGTCATGGCCCAGGTAGAGAAAAAAAAAAACAAGGGAAAATGGTGATGAGTGGCGTTTTCAAATTTGTAATAGATACAGAGAAAGATAATAAATTACACAAGGGGAAACAAAGAAATAATAGACAAAGACAAACAGCAAAGAAATTTTGGGAATTTATGATTAATAATCACTTAATTGACGTTTGGACAGTTTTGAATACCTCGAATAGGGACTACACATTTCATTCAATCCCCCACGATTCTTACTCAAGCATAGATATGTTCCTGGTCGCTAGAGACGTTTTTGATAGCAAAATTAAATGCGAAATAGGACTTGACTCATGGTCAGATCACTCATCGGTGAGCTTGATAATGGAGGAAGGGTCAGCTAAAACCAATTAAATTGGGAACTAAATGAATCGCTACTGATGAATGATAAGATTAAAAAACAAATAGCGTTAGATGTCCAGAACTTATTTAAAGAAAAAGACAAAGATCAAATTTCTAGATCCACACTGTGGTGAACCCTGAAGGCAGTAATTAGGGTTAACCTGATTAAAATTGGTGCTGGGGGAAAAAAAGGGAGGGAGGCTAACACACACACGTATACGTATACTCATACACACACTCTTATACTCATACTCACACATACACACACTTATACTCATATACACACCCTTATACTCATACTCATGCATACACATATTTATACTCACACACACACTCACACACTTATACTCACACACACACACTCTTATACTCGTACGCATGCATACACATATTTATACTCATACTCACACACACTCATACATACACACACCAATACACACACACAGCCACCTTCACCTCGCAATGCTAGTCTGCTCCGTCCGAGAGGAACAGGCATCAGTGGGTAAAATACTGGTGCCACCAGTCATCTGCTTCTTCTCCCTATAATTGGGCGCAATGTGAAGAAGCGTTCAAGACGGAAAGCAAAAAGTTAATTGATTATCGGAAAAGAAGCAGATGACCGGCGGCGCCCATCTTTAAACCACTGTTGCCTGCTCCTCTCGGGCTCGGCGTGTCAGTTGTGGCACGCGTGCCCTAGGTTCACCACCGCTGCTCTAGGGTATTTAAAATTGTGGTTTTTTTACACCTTACATGCTTTTGGCCATCCCCCATTTATTTATGTGGGTTTGGGGGCCTTTTGGGTTGTCCCAGGCCCCATATCTTCAAGATTGGGGGAAAGTGAACTTTCCAAGTCACCGGCATCTATATTTGGTAGGAAATTCTTTATTAAAATTCAATATTAATGCATACTATGACTGGACTCCCTAAGATGCTGATAAAGAGTATATTTTACTGTACCATGTATAGAAAAGATTTTTTAAATTGAGCAAGAATACAATTCTCCACCATAATAGCTACAATGTAACAGGTACATGGAAAACTAAAAAATGGCTAATGATAAAAGAGCCTTCTAAAAAAAAAAATCATCCAAATGAAAGAAATAAAAAAAGATGCTGAGTATAATTTCCTGATAGCTGTGCACATCATAAAAGAACAAAGAAATGGTTTAACATGTAGAAATATCTTTGCTACCTTTTTTTTCTAACACTTACTAATCCGTTTATTAGTTTCCTCCTGTTCAATTTTCCTTAGCCTCCCTTTACTCATTGGTCATCTAGATAATTCACAAATAAACGCAATAAAACAAAAACCATGCAGAGTATACATTAAAGAACTGAGTACTCAGGGGGCAGCTTGGCAACCAGACTTCCGGTGGTCCACTGCACGGTTCATTCTATGGACCCATTCGGTAAAAGGTTGTCCCTCTTTCTGCTGCAGGTTGCGAAATTTAATGCGATGAGCCTCCGGCATGATGGCTGCCCCCTATGGTAGTTTCCACTGGTGCACTCCACGAATATTCTCTTTTGCAATTGCAATTAGTGACACTGATCCAAGATCTGAGTGATTACTTCCTGGATATGATTCGACCCATAGAGAGCCAGGCCTTTCGCTGCAACACTGGACCTCTCGCTGCACCTCCACCATGTCGCTGGCCTCCGAAGGGGTGTTGCTGATCAAGTCACCTCCCATCAGTTCAGCAATCGGGACAGCCTTGGATTTGTAACTGGCAGGGCGTTCACAAGCTTTAAGCAGATCCTTTAGGTACTGCATCTGTGACTAGTCTTTCAGGTCCCGGTGGTGGTTTGGATGTCCCACAGCCAAGGGTATTATCCAACTCCTTATTCCCTCTGGGTACCTCTGTCAATAGTACAGAACCATGTTCTGTGACCCCCACCGTATAATCCATTAATATAGACAAGACCAGTATAGAGGTTGTGAAAACAGAAGAACATTTATTGGACATTTCACATACTTATAAACAAATGTAGATCATATATTGATAGAGCAATACAAAGATAATCGGATTAGGACTTGACAGAGTTAATCCATTTAACCCCTGGCACTGCTGGGCAGCTAACCAATCACACAGGGGGGACGAAATGGGTGACCAATGGGAGACCGGGGTGTGCTAGAATTCCTTGAAAAACATATACTCAGGGACCTTTAAACCTCTAGCCAATAGGAGAGACATGAACAGAAGTTAAAATCACAGGGCTTCCGTGACAACGAGAATACAGGAGTTTGAAACATCTAAGGACCCTCAATAAATCAATTTGTTGATTTTTATAGATGATGTCATCTTGACCCTGCACAAACCGCAAGACTCCAGGATAGAACTGAAGAAGAAGATGCAAATGTATTCAGATCTCTCAGGGTATAAGTTATAATTAGAGAAATAAGTGGCGCTACCCTTTAATATCCTGTTGAAAGATAAAGGGTATCTATCAGAAAATATGGGTTTATATGGGCTACCCAATATATTATTTATCTGGTGGTAAAGATTGAGGTAGATCATACTAAAACAGTGGAATTAAACTTTTTGCCACTTCTTACAACAACTAATAAACAACTTCTTGAATGGAAACCAGTGGGCTTGTCTTGGTGGTTGAGGATTAATATTGTGAAGTCGTATATATTGCAGCAATGGTCATAGATGTTACCGCTCACAATCCCTAAGCCATGGATAACCATGATGCAATCAGCTACGAATAATTTTATTTTGCAGTAAAAGCGACCACGGGTGGGATCCTGCCTGCTTTCTTTCAGGGCCACATAGGGAGTTGTGGGGCTTCCTAGCTTAGAGGTTTATTACCAGACTAATATGATTGCACAAGCAATAGCAACACAAAAAGTAGCTTTGAAGGAAGAAAGTGATTGAGCAAAATTCACTGAGGAGGCAAGAGTGAGATTTGTGGTTCTAGAGTTCAAAGACTAAACAAAGTATGTCATGGTCATCTACAATCATTAATGTCCTTAATCATTTAGTGTCCTGCTGGGATAAACTTAAGAAGAGGATGAAACTGGTTAATAACATATCTAAAGGTTGTTCAGAAAGACTTCTGACTAAGTAAATTAAAGATCTGGATCTGAGGGCATGGGTCAAACATGGCATGACTAAAGATGATAATTTATAAATACAAGGAAGAATTAAACCTGTTACCCAGTGGTGGGATTCAGCCGGTTTGCACCTGTTCGTGTGAACCCGGTACAACAATTTAATAGGTTCACCAAACCGGTGCAAGCTGGAGGTCCCAAAAAACTAAAATCGGTAAAAAAAAAAAACATGGGTACCCAGGGCAGCTGTCCAGGGCCCATTCATACCTGGGGGCGCATGGCAGCTGTCCCGTGGGCCCCTGCTGTCTCACATGGACATGGTTCGCTACAGCCACCGGAAAATGACTGCAAAGCTACGGGCAACGATCAGCACGATCCAGGTACTTGGGAAGTTTGTTTCCAGAGAATAAAATGTTCATATCACTTTAATGAATAAACCGTTACAAGAAAATCCCATACATATCATGGGCCTCCCAGCTATAAAAGCACAGATTATTTATATTAAATAAAAAATACATTCAAAAGCAATTTATTTTGTGTACAGTATATAATTTGTCTTATCTATTAGGAGATACCATGTTAGTGCATTATTCTACTCCAAGTGCATCCTCTATGATGTGGACTAAACACACCAGAGCACCTGTCAATCCAATAGTATGAAAACCCAAGCCAATTTTGTATTGGCAGCAAAGAATGAAATTAGAAAACTGTATAAAATAATATTAAAAAATAAACCCTATAGTTTACTTCACATTGTTGACTACCAATCAGTGGACTACCTTAATCACTCAACCTGTCATCTCCACATCCAAGAAGATGACTAGTTGTAAATATAATATTATATAAAATATAAATCATATTACATATCATATGTCCAGTGTCCTTTACAGCAAGATCTCTCCATCATACTTCACTGACACCCACCTCTATGCCGACCGGAGACCCCAACCAGAGACACTGCTCACACAGACATACAAATCATAGCTCCCAATAAGGTAGCGGACTCATGTTCAATGTAGAAAACTATCTACATTAAACTGTTCCATCATATAAGCTACCTCTGGACGTCCTCTGTCCCAACCACTTCATATTACAGGAAGTATCGGCAAGCACGTGTAAACGTAAGCAATCTGATGATGCATGCACAACAACATATGTGGAATGAACAACTAGTCTAATCAATTTATGTGTGCAAATTGCTTTATATATGTATATAGATTATTTGGCAGTATGCTCTTACTGCTAAAATTCTATATGTGCCAACATCTCGCCAGAACCGAAAACAGTAATTCGTGCAACCTTAGATTTTTCAATGACAACTTCTTCCCCTAGCGGGCAGAGGTAACACCTATAGTCATAGAGTGTATCTTCACGTTCAAGTGGCAACATTTTATCGCTGCAAATGATTGTGAACTCCATATCCCACAATTCTCAGTCAGCCTTTCAAAGAGTCATGAGATATAAAGCTCAAAATATACCAATCTGGCCAGTTATTTGGCCATATTTGGTTTCTGGATTTCGTCCTACTCATTAGGGGACCGTATGAACCCAAAATCGCCTAAAAAAACCCAGCTGAATTTACTTTGAGAATTGAAATGTAAATAATTTTTATAAATAGCTACCTTAATGCCATGGAAGTGCTGCTGCCAGTGGAAAATAAAATAAAAATTTGCCCATCTTAAAGTCCTAATTTTGATGGAGGAGGGCATGCAAAATGCAGCCCGGCAGCATGTAGGAGGGATATACACATACATGATATATTCTTAACTCTGCATTTTAATTTATTTTGTTAGTGCCAAAAAACATACCTAAGATTGTATTTTATTTTGGGGGCAGGGAATATGTTGTGTGTCTTTTGTATATATATTTTTTTATATAACCAATCTTTTCTATAGATTATTAGTTGAAACCTCTTGCATGGAAAGTATTCAATCAAATGGTGAAATAATACAATCATTGTCAATACAGTGGTATAGAAATATATCAGCACGTGTTCACTGTTTAAGTAGAATATTCATAATAAAAAAAAACTTTACCTAAGTTTTAACCCTTCCTTCTAATTTACTGATGCGTCAGACATTTGTGGCTACCAAATCGAGAACTTAAGAACCATTTAAAAGTTCTAGTAAGTTGTTTTTATGATGTCATCACAATCTGGTTTAGCTTATGTACACAATCCGGATATTCTAGGTTACCCTGATATCATATCAGAATTCTGCCTGCCACTACTGAGTATTTTGAGGCGCTTCCCAACCTGGGGTATCACGTGGCATATTAAGTATCTAATTATCATTGACCTATTAAACATCTACTTATCAGCGGCAAATTAAGAAGTTATTTATCAGTGGCAAATTAAGCATCTAATTATCAGTGGCATATTAAGCATCTTATTATCGGTGGCAAATTAAGGAGCTAATTATCAGTGGCAAATTAAGGAGCTAATTATCAGTTTCAAATTAAGGAGCTAATTATTAGTGGCATATTATTTTTTAATGTGCTGACTCTTGTTTATGACAAAATGTATTTGTTCTTTTTATTGTGTGTGCCTGAGACTGGACGAGCATTCTGAAAGTGTGAGTGACTATGCTATATTTGTTGTGCAGTTTGAGCAGGAGAGTCCTAGCCACACAGTTGTTGTGCAGTTTGGATCAGCAGAGTCACCTTCAGACTGGCAGAGCATCAGAGGCTGTGCCAGTCTTGCAGACTTATGGAGTAAAAGAAGAGGAGCTGGTTATTTTAGAAGAGAAGACTTGCTATTCTGGTAATGATATTTATTAATAATATTAATTGTATAAATACTTTTTAGCAGCAATTTCACTGAATAATATTTTTTTATTGGTTTTAATGTGTACTGCTGCTTGTTTATGACAAAAATTATTTGTTCTTTATTGTGTGTGCCTGAGACTGGGGGCACGTTGCTGACATGTTCAAGTGACATTTAACTGTCAGGATTAGTGAGGGCAAATTTTTGATCTAAGCAGTGTAAAACAAGTTTAACAGGGGTTGCTGCAATATTTATTTATTTGTAGGCCAGAGGGTTTCCTGTGTGATCATTTGGAATTTTGGACCTCTACTGAACACAATAACTGTGCTCCTCATCGATCACAGAAGTCACAATTGTGAATATGCCATTCCCATTTTATAAGACTACACACTTAATGGTAATAGTATTAGCAGTAGAGACAATAGTCATTGTTTGAAAATCTAAAATTTTTTAGACTCTGCATCAACAATGCAGCGACCAAAGCTTTTATTACAGTATTTAATAATAAAAAAAAAGATATCTGATATTCCGAATGAATATCCCATGGATTTGATATTGGTTATTTGAAAAATATTTTGTTTGCATTTTGCTCTGATGGAGCAACTTTAATGTCAGGGTGTACAATTCAGGAAATTGCGAACATACTAGACCCAGATACTTGGAATATTGAAGAAGTTGTTGTTCCTTGGAAAGCTGCCGAAGAAAAGCTGCTTAAAATAGAAGAATTCTTTCATTATGAAATAAACATCAATGATTTTCGAGACTATATCGAAAATGTTCTAAACCATCACCACAACCAGGAGATTCCAAGTATTCCAAATATTCTGAATACCGTTGCAGTTAGCTCTGCAGAGGCAGAAAGAGGATTTTCTACAATGAACAATATATATTCAGATAAAAGAAGAGATAATGTTGCTAATTTAATGACGATTAATATAATTGGCCTTCCACTGGACTCCTGTGACCACACTCCTTCAGTTCAAACGTGGCTAAGAATAAACCAGCAGATGACAACAGGGTGAAAAAGGGTCGTAATAAAGAAAATGACGAAAATCAACTAGCGATTTGGAAGTATTTTAAGTAAGGTAAATAATGAATCATTTTTTTTTACTATGTGGTAGGATTTTACCAATTTGTTGTTCTCTCTTTCATTTTTTATCACTGTATAAACTAGAGTATGTGTCTTTAAGAAGACACTGATCGATAACGCTACTTTACTTTAGCGACAGGCGTCAGTGCCTCTGCACACTGTGTTCATAGTACCAGGTGTCTTACTTTTCTCCCCATCTATAGGAACCTCTACCTTTGGGCCCCAGCTTCAACTTTGGAGCAAGTCTATGAAGAATTCTTCAAGTATGTAAAAGGGAGGAAATAAACCGCATGATGAAAATCAGTTAAAGATTTGGATGTTTTTAAAGTAAGGTAACTTATTTTACCCTACCTGCTTCGGTGCATTTTTAGTGTGTTCATAGTATTGTAAGGTGGAGCGTTATTTTGCTCTCTTTATACAGGAACCCTATCTTGTGCCCCAGAGATTCAACTGAGAACAAGCCTAAGAAGAATTCTAATAATAATTACCTGATTCTTGTTGATGACCTCAGACTTTCTCGATGCAAAAGACCTATTGCATTTTGATTGGATTAAAAACTGAAACTGTTGGATTAAGATTCTGCATTGTCCTGATGGGATAACTTCTGCATACTATTGTTCAATAACTTCAAAGACTCTCCAAAAGCAAGTCATTTTTATATTACTTTGTTTGACATTAGAGAAAAAAATATTGTACCATGCTGCACATTACTGTAAGTTGTATTGCTGTGGAGTATAGCGCAGTGTGTGATAGGATCACAAACTCCACAGCAATAAAACTCACTGTAACATGCAGCATGTGAGTTTTCTGGCTTACACTGAGTGTGATACACTCACAATGAACATTACTATGAATATATATTTGTGTGTCTATATATATATATATATATATATATATATATATATTTATATATTTATATACACTGCACACTACTGTGAATTTATATATATATATATATATATATATATATGTATATGTTTGTGTGTGTGTGTGTGTGTGTGTGTGTGTGTGTGTAATTTTCTGTCAATGAAAAATGAGTGTTGCCTGGCAGACATACATTTCTGGGGAAATGGCCCTCTGCAGAAAAAACTTGGACACCCCTGCCTTAGAGTAAGAGGCTCTCTGTTAAAACATGTCTATCGGAGGGGATGTGTCCTCACTGCCGATGCGGTAAGACATGAGTAGGAAGAGCTCTGTGGCGGCACCGGGCTAAACACCACACTCAGACGAGCCAAGCATTTTATCTTGCCCCAAAAATGGGTAAAAAACTGGATGCACAGGATGAACAAAAGACTCACTATAAAATGGGGGTCTGCCTACTTCTTAAACCCAAGAACATATACAACCCAATTTCATGCTGCAGTGTCAAGCAAAAAAGAAGGTGTCTATTCTGCTACACAAAAATGTGACCTTTACTGAACTTAAACTAGTTAAAGACCCTAAAGGGAGATAAATAATCCTCAAATGCCTAAATAACCCTTTAAGGACAGAGCCTTTAAGACATTTTTGTCCATTCTTGTCAATGGCTATTTTAATATTTCTGTGCTGTTTATGTTTAGCTGTATATCCTATAATATTATATAAAAAATAAATAAAATATGTTTAAAAAAACAACATAAAAAACACAAATTTCATGAATTTTCTTTGAAACATCTTCTTCTCATCGACAAAAGCGAACAAAAAAAAAAACCTGCTAAATAGATTCTACTATTTCTCCTGAGTACAGGGATTTCACCCATGCATAGGTTTGTTGGGTTGTTTGGGGGCTAAAAGGCCACATTTGGGAGGTACAGTTTTTGGTTTTCCAACTTGAAATTTTGACATGCAGACAGCCTGCACCCATGTTCCATTTGGGACATATTTTAAGCCAGCCAGTGTATTTTACCCCATCAACCCATATATTTTTTAAAATTAGACAACCTAGGCTATTTTAAATGGTGGTATTTTAACACTTTCCATACACTAATTCTATCACCAGCCAAATCAAATTTTATATTAGTTATTTTTTAATATTATTTTTCACAAACATAGTACTTCAGACATGAATTCACATATTGTGGTATGTTTCACTGCCAAATAACACCCCAATATGTGTTCAGCAACATCTCCTGAGTACAGGGATACCACCCATGTATATGTTTGTTCGGTTGTTTATTTTAAATGGTGATATTTTAAAACTTTCCATGCACCAATTCTACCACCAGCCTTTGTCAAAGTTTGTGGTAGTAATTTTATTGTGTACTTTTTCCCACATGCATACACACAAATTCACAGATTTTTGGTATGTGTCACTGCCAAACAATACCCCAATATGTGTACAGCAACGTCTCTTGAGCACAGGAATACGACCCATGCATAGGTTTGTCAGCTTGTTTAGGAGTTACAAGGCCACATTTGGAAGGTGTGCTTTTTGATTTTCCATCTTGAAGTTTTGACATGTAGAGCAAGGAAGGGGTTAATAGCTCTTATAAGAGCCTTTGTAGTACTATACTAAAAAATTAACCCCTACAAATGCACAAGCAAGAAAAAATGTTCTGCTGTGCAGTGATCAGTGGCAGGGAAGGGATTAATATACAGGGAACACTATATAAAGGGTATGGATTTAATAAAAGCCCTTGGGTCTCACAATTTTGTAACATTTTATTTAATTTATTACAATTAAAAACTTTTATTTTACAGATCTGTCTCTCTCCCTCACTTAAACTCAAGTAAGGAGACGGAGGCAGATCCATATGCGTCAGAACAATATTTACCACTACTGATCTGACCAGGTGATGAATGAAAAATACAGCAAAAAATTTGCTGCTGTGTATGATCACTGCGTACACAGCGCTCAATGGCAGGGAAGCGGATAAACACTTGAAATGTCTTTTATAAAAGCCCTTGGTTTCTAAAAGTTTATTCAATGTAAATTAATTTTATAACCAAAAATTTTTTTTTTACATTATCCAATCTTTCTCCCTCAATAAAACTATAGTGAGCAGAGGGAGGCAGATCATTACTTATCAAAGGCAATATGTAAAAATATTGCCTTAGACTGTATGATAAGTGCTGATATTTTGTTATATTTTTTGCACTCCAGTCTAGGCATTGGACTTTAATTTAGAGCCGTCTTGAAACATACATCTGCAATCTAAACAAAGAGAACATTAAAAGAACAAATTTTATTTCCAATATATAATAAAAGGTGAAAAATCACCATAAATAATTGCAAAGTAGGGGGACAGTGAAAGGGTAAACCGGCAAGAGGTTATACCAAATATGTACCCAAATCAATTCTAATAAAAACAACAAAGGATATATTAAATCATATATCACAAGGGAACCAAAAAACACACACATACAAAAAGAAAAAATAATAATGGTATAGCCCTATATTCTAACCTGTCTATACACAAGATACAGCCTGGGAGATATATATATATAATTCCAAAGTAGTCCAACATAAGGTAGAGAATGAAAAGAAAAATAATAGTAGGGGTGGAGTAAAATGGAAGTCCCTAATCTCAAAATCAAGTAATTCCTATCTAATGATAATACGCTTAAATAGCGAGGATAGCAGGAGATGAGAGAAAGACCAGCACAAGCTGCAAACTGGCGACAGGTAAGTAATCAGAGAGGATATTGAAAGGGCTAGATGTCAGCAAACAAAATAACAAACGAAAGAAGAGAAGCCCGACGCGCGTTTCGCCGTGGCGGCTTCGTCAGGAGCATAAGCAGAACTAAACAGAGAGGAGGTTTAAATAGTGGCGCTGCAAAGTTAGTTAAAGTAAAGTGGCCAATGGAAGATCAGTAGGTGTGTCGGGATAGCCAATCGGAAATCAGTGGGTGTATCCCAGCTGTTAATTGGCTATAGACCGGAGGTGTGTCTAGCCGTCACAGAGAGGGAGGGAAGGGGTGGGAGGGGCTACACGGAAATACATTAACAGAAGAAATAGTCATTCACAGGTGAAGAGAGGGGGGTCATAGATACAGATATAAATATAGTTGTAAAAGGAATACAAAAGACAGGTATTCAGATACTAATATGGAGGGGATACATTAAATAAACAAACGGATCAGAAATAAAGATACATATATACATATATACATATCTCTGTCCTTCATAATGGGTATAGATGTAAAGTGAGTCTACCTAACAGGATGGTGCCAGAGGTGGACCCCGAGTGTTATATATTCTATACTAGGGACAGTAGTGGGTCGTTAGTTACAGAATATAAACCAAAGGAGAATATACCTATTCTCATATATATATGTTGTGTGATATATATGGTGCCTCTGTACAGACTACACTAAAGTGCTGATATGGGAAAGGTGGCATATTTTTCTAGGCTTAAAGGCTGAACTTAAATATATCATTTATTTCAGAACATATGTCACTTATTTTAATGTACATAAAAGTTAGCCTTATAGATGGTATTACCTTTTATATAAAAGGGGTATAATTAAAGCCCTCGTTAAGTCCTCTGGGACTCAGCGTCTGTAGCCTATAGATCCACTTAGATTCGAGCTGTAACAGGGATCTATTCCTGTTACCTCTTCGTGGTGTCACCCTTTGGTGATACATCTGCAATCATATCAATATCCATTTGCTGCAATGTTAGCCCAGCCCTGCCCTTTTCCTTATATGGGCAGTATTTTGACCACACCCACCATTGTTTGTTAAGGAGCTGGGCAACGCATCACAATAGCTTCAGTGTATATATAGGATAGACTTGTACTACTATGTTAGTCTGTGGACACATCATGAGCCAGGAGGAGTCAGGATGATTGGCACAGTAAGTAACTTTTATTAAGTGTTTTTGCATAGCAAGACCACTTAATATTATCTCAATTCTTATTCTTATTATAGCCAAATTTACCAACCTAACTCCTCCCACAGTTTTTTTTACTACATAGACAGTAATATACCGAAACATGCAGATTGTTCCCGATTGGTGTGCTATTACTTTGTGGAACGTTTCGCTGAATGGTTCGACGAAATATATTTTTGTGGCAAAATTGGTCGCATAGGAATGAATGGCGGAATGTTCAAAACTACAGTGGGAGCTGACAAAAGCTAGAGTGTGAGCTGAAAAATCACGACTTGATTTCTAAACTGCCACCACTCATTTTTCACCCTCATTTTCAAGCCCACCTACACAAATCTTATATCAAAACGTTCAGCTATCCCTGCTGCCACTAAACATGTCCACGGCTAAGCCATAGTGCTGATAGTTTTCTCAATATGACCATTTGTTTGCAACTCACGCCGTCCATTGACATTCATTGAAACTCCACTCTAGCTACCTCAAATTTGAAGGGCAATATCTAAACTGCGACTGTGCCTTCATTTTTAATATTTCAGAGACATACCATGCACCAAAATGTAGGTCTGGGTCTTGTGATTCTCACAGTATAAAGTTCTTCGCTGTAGGATTTATAGTTTTTAAAATACCACCATTTGAAGATGGCATCCGCACTCCAACCTTTCCACAGTTACTCCAGCCACTCCAAACACACAACAGTTACTCAAGCCACTCCACCCAGTTACTCCGCCCACTCCAGTTATAGACTACTGGTGGAGGCAAGAACACTTCACACAATTTCCCCAGAAATCGTAGCTTTTCTAGTTTATACTGAGCTTCTAGGCGGGGCTACTTACTGAGTGAGTATTACTAATACGCAGGTCTTTTTTTTTTTTTCTAGATCAGCAGCCAGGATGATCAGGATAATCTTGTGGTCAAGAATCACCACAGAGTGGGATGCCACAATGGTTTCAGGATAGATGTGTATAGCATAAATTATAGTATAAGTTGTTTATTATAAGTTAAGATATTTTGTCTACAGAATTCATGCATAGAGAATGAATGTTATACAGCCCCGATCCAGGGTTAACAGCCAATCACTGGTTTTAAGGGTCAGGAAGTTGTTTTTTTTCTGTTATGTTTTTTTTTGCCTTCCTCTGGATCATTTGGGTTTGGGCTTTAAAAATGAAATAATAGTGTATACGTTTTATATAGTCTCGATCCAAGGTTAAAAAGCCGATTGCTGGTTTTCAGGATCAGGAAGGAATTTTTATCCTGTTACTCAGGTTTTTTTTTCTTCCTCTGGATCATTTGACTTGGTCTTTAAAGTGTCAAATAAATCCATTATCATCTATGGCCAATTGGTGCCTCAAGTATATTATATTTGTACTTCTACCCCACCCCTATTACCTTCTCCCCCTGACAGTCCTTTTTGTTTACTCCCCCCTCCTACTGCACACAAGAGGGACATGTTTTACATTCTCAGGGAAATAGCTGACCTACCTACTCCACAAACCTTCACACCTGGTGACCTACATATACTCTCTTACAATGTCAAGGGTCTTAACACCCCAGAAAAGAGCTCCCACCTGATGAGAGAACTTCGACATCAGAAAACATCCGTGGCTTTCTTGCACGAAACTCATTTTTGTGGTTCATCCCCGGCACGTCTGACTTCTAGGGATTACCCCATTGTATTCTTTAGCAATGACCAACATACTAAAACCAAGGGACCTGCTATTTTGTTTTCCAAACATGTATCGTTCTTGGAGACAGCCCAACAGGTTGACCCTGCAGGCCGATACATTTTAATCAAAGGTACCTGACCCATACCTACACTTTTGCTAAAATTTACCTCCTAATACGCAAAAACACATTATGTTTGCCACTATCATGTCAAAACTCTGTACCTTCCAGGAGGGCCTTTTGGTCTTTGGAGGTGATTTTAATTTGGCCCTTGACCCGCTTCTTGACACCTCTACCAGGACCTCTTGAAACCCAATACGTGTCACACATCTGATTAAAAAACTATTACGGGAGGTGCAGTTAGTTGATTGTTGGTGGGCTCACCCACCTCGGATAAGGATTACAGCTTCTACTCAAGCCCGCATGAGAGGTACACTAGAATAGACTGCCTTTTCATTACCTACAACCACCTTACCCTACTCAAACAAGCAAGAGATGGCCTGAACATTCCCCCTTCAGTTGATGCTCCAGTCACCGCTCACCCGCCCTACTCAGCAGTCCTGGAGACTTAATTAAGTGATCTTGACTGATTCTGTAAACACTGTCTCTACAAAAACCCCGTTGACTGACTATTTTTCAGACAATGATATCCCTGAGACCTATCCCCTCATGGTTTTGGGAGACGCATAATGTGTCGCCCGAGGACACTTTATTAAAAAGGCCAATTCCACCAAACTCAAAATGCTATATGAACAAATAGCTACCCTTGAACTAGAACATAAGCGATAGCTGAACCCTGATGATTTCCAGAGGCTTTTGAGTCTCAGTCTTAAGCTATCAAAATCTCGAAAGCGCCTAAGTGCCCGGGACCCGACTGTCTCCCCCTCCAATATTTCAGGATATTCTACGGATGCAGAAAAGGCATTTGCACTGGATTTTCCTCCTGGAAGTTCTAACACACATGAGCTTTGGCCCCTATACAGTGTTGTATTTACCGCAAAACATCCTAGGCGGATGCCTAGGGCGGCAAATTTTGGGGGGCGGCAGTGGGGGGCCCCCAAGCACTGGAAAAAAAAAACGACAAAATGAAAAATTACCGGGCACTTTAAAAAAAAAAAAAAAAAACGCTCTTGCAGGCAGAGACGGAGGTGAGAGGGGATCGGAAGATCCCCCCTCACCATCGCTCTGCCTGCCAGGCTGCACGGGGAGCCGAACCGGCAGCACATAGAAACCTCCGTGCTGCCTGTTCGGCTTACCGTGCAGTGTGACACGGAAGTGCCGAAAGTCCGGTGACGGGCGCGCTGACGTCATATACGCGCCCGGTCACGTGACATGGCGGCACAATCGCCGGGGAGGCGAACACGCAGCATGGAGGGACCATGCTGCCTGCCACTAGCCACCAGGGAAAGGTAAGTGCTGATGGGAGTCAGAGTATGTGTGATGGGTGACAGTGTGTGTGACTGAGAGAGAACAGGGCAAGGCAAGAGAGAGCTGGCTTGTATTAGAGTGGGAGAGAGTGAGAGGTTGGGAGTGAGATGGCTTGGAAGAGTGAGAGTGGAACAGAGTGCAAGACTGGGAGAGAGATGGTTTGGAGGAGTGAGAGTGGCATAGAGAGATGGCTTGGTTGAGTGAGAGTGGGAGAGAGTGCAGGGCCTTCCCCTCACATTCAACACTCTTTAGTCAGAGCCGCAAAACTGTGTATGGGGTATGTGTGTTGGAGGGGGAGAAGGGGACAGCAATGTGTGTTTGTCATATGGGGCATGATAGAGAAATAAGTATATACTTTCATTGGCATTATATAGAAATATTATGTATATATTTCTCATTGTCATGAAATAGAAAGATTTATGTATATTTTTATCATTGGTATGATATAGAAATATTATGTATATATGTCTCATTATCATGATATAGAAAGATTATGTATCTATTTCTTACTGGCAAGATATAGAAAGACTATGGATATATTTCTCACAAAATAAAGAAAGATAATGGATATAGTTATCATTGATATGATAGAGCGATATAGATTATCGATATACTTACTTTGTGGGTGCTAAAGTTGAATTTAAAATGTATGTTTTAAAATATGGTTCTATTTATCCACCTTTTCAGTGTGAAATAGAAATGTGAATAAATAGAAACATTTATTTGGGGGGGGGGGGGGGGCTTGCCATGGGAAATACATGGGGCGGTACAAGGGGGCGGTAATCTTTATTGGTTATTTTTATAAAAAGAACAAATTCATACTTCACAATATTACAATCACATACACAAGACTTCTAAACAATTCCGTCTATAATACTAATTATAGTTCATATGTTTCACCAAAGCTGAGAGATAAGCGAGGACCTTTTTATAAGTCCAATTATTAGGAGTTGTATTTGGAGCGCCAAGGGAGAGGGAAGAAAAATTAAGAGAAAATAAAAAATAAAATACAGGATTAAGTGGAGTAGAAGAGTGAAAAGAGGCGGAGAGAGGGGGAAATAAAAAAAACGGATTTATGGCTCCCATTGTTCCCACCCCCCATCCTTGCTTAAAAATTCAATGGTCCTTTTATATACAAAGCAAGTCAAGATATACTGTTCTTTCATACTCAACAGTCCACATTCACAACTCCTCATACATACTTCTGAACTAAGGGGAGTAGAGGGGAGTCAGGCCGCGGTATCCCACAGCAGTGGTCAAGATGAGATTTCCATATATAACTAGGTGTTACAAACAACTCACTGAGTCTATGGTATAGAACAAGTTTTTATCTCTGTATTTGATATTACATTCCCGGCAGACCATATTTTTTCATATATGACAGCTGTATCCTTGATGGATGACATTTTCAACCAGGCACATGTTCAAAAGTATGCCCATGCCAGGGCAGTCTTTAATATTGATTGGAACCCTGGACCCTGCCACCACATGTATAATTGCAAAATGTATACCTTCGACTTATGCAACACTGCAATACAAGCACTCAGTGCCTGTATTACATAAGAATACAATGATATTAGAGAGCACTTACATATGGTAAGCAGCAATTGACATTAAAATCCAGCTATTACAGTAATGATATGTGGCACTGATATTATAATTATGAAATGCATATTTAATGTTTGTTGAGATATGTTAAAGAAAATGAAACAAATGACAGAATGTTTCTTAATAAAGATGCATTAATTTAACAAATCATTTTTCTGAAGTACACATAGAAACATAGAATGTGTCAGCAGATAAGAACCATTTGGTCCATCTAGTCTGCCCAATTTTTTGGAATACTTTTATTAGTCCCCCGTTCCCGGTCTTATAACTAGGATAGCCTTGTGTCTATCCCATGCATGCTTAAACTCCTTCACTGTGTTTACCTCTACCACTTCTGGTGGAAGGCTATTCCATACATCCACTACCCTCTCAGTAGAGTAATACTTCCTGATATTACTTTTAAATCGTTGCCCCTCTAATTTAAGACTACGTCCTCTAGTTGAATAAAGAATGGTTACTCTCTCAAACTGTAAGACACAATAGAACTCAACCATTGCACTGCATGGTATTGTATCATTTGATAACATGTCAACATAGAATATGTATATAGTGGTTACTCTCTCAAACTGTAACTTTTTTTTAGCACCACAGGTCCCTCCCACTATCTCTCATCACACTCCGTCCAGCACTACTTACACCTCCCACCTCATTACCTTGCCCTTGGACTAGGTACTAATCCCTGGTGGGCTGGTGGGCTGACAATGTATCATTCACAGTTTTATAAAGCAGTGAAAAATAGCTTTAAACATATAAAAAGAAAACACATTTCTGGGTTTAGTCATGTAGTTAATATAAAATAGCAACACGTGTTCTAATACATGTTAAAACATAACATTTATTAGTTATTCACAATCTTAACCCCTTCACGACAATTCCCATACATGTATTGACTCGCAATGCAATACATTGCCTTAAAAATGGCACAGTCACTGCATTTAGAACCATCATTGTTTTCCTGTAAGGTTCATAATTGAGGCTATACAGGAAAGCAAAAAAAAAAAATCTACCAAAGTGGCCAACTCTGGAGTTAGGCTGCCGAAATGGTAACCTCAGTCCTCCACATACACTTCTAAGGGGATTACTTCAGTTTATTTTGGAGCTATTTTGAGAGGACCTCGGGTATACCAGAAACAGCCAAATTCCTCCCAAAATGGCCCAAGCATAAATTAAATAAAATAAGTAAAATAATGTATTATATATAGATAACAATAAAGTAAATGAATATAACATAATCTAAAATATACTGTTTTTAAATTTAGACATGCTGGTTCAAATATGTATCAGTAATAACTCATCATGTAAGAAGACACCCAACAATGTTGGTATTTATACCCCATTTCCCCTCCCTTTGTATAATCTCTATTTCATGGGGAAATCGCAATATTGAGCAGCCAAATAGTTTATTTCTCCGCAATTCAGCTTTATGCCCCAATCTGGCCTGAATTTGGGCCATCTCATGGCATACTGAGTTGACTCTACTGTCTACTAAACATAACTATGTGTTCTATATCTCACTTTGGCCTCTTCTATTCCTTTTTGCCTATTTCAGGTGATGCTGGCCTCCACCAGGAACTCCAGGAAAATTGTTGCAGTGAAGATCATCAGAAGGAGAATCAATCACGATAATTCCAGCAGCTTAATGAAAGAGAGAAGAATCCTAGCTGTGGCTAATGGGAGCCTCTTTCTTTGTCACATGCATGCTGCTTTTCAATCTGAGGTATGCAGTGGTTTATTCATAATATTCATAGCTAGGACACTAGTGATGAAAAATGGTGGCATTACAGGAGAACATCTTGTTATTCAGGTTTATAGAATTATATTTGGCGGCACATCTTACTTTTGTACAGGCCTGGTTAGTTTTTTTTTCTTTCGTAAATTTTTTTATTACAGTTTTACAATTCAACATTTAAAACATATAACATTAATTTCAATAATATTATATCTTTGTATAAAACAGACAAAATGTAAAATATATCACACAACATAACATACACCAACATAACATAATACAAACCAAACCTAGCCAGAGTTTCTTTTCCCTCAATTTCCTCCAGATGAGGGAGGAATAAGTTAATAAGGTGAGAGGTTATGACTTTAGAGAGGCCTCTCCAATCTATTCATCCCTCTTCTATATCTGTCCTAACATTCGGGGTTGTCATCTTTCCTTAGTTAGTAATCTATTTATTCATTTATATATTTCTCCTATACAGCCCATCTAGAATTGGCTATTCTCCATATTAAACTGATAGGAAATCTTTTGATTTCAATCTCTTTCATGTGGAAGTTTCTATCTTCTTCCATGATCTCGCAATTAGGGCTTTAGCTGCTATTAAAATATGTGTAATAATATAAGTGTCATTTATACTGGTTTTAGGCAATCCTAGGTGCAAGAGTGCAGTTGTCGGTCCTTGTGGGTACTAAATACCACCTAACTATCAACTTATATTGGAGTTCCATAATGTTTAAACAATAAATGTTCTTTTTTATCTATGGGATGATGTTAAGCCAGTCGGCAGGCAGAATTGCCGATCCAGTATCTATTTCCCATTTATTTATTAGGTTAGCTATCTGCCTAACCATTGTCAGAACTTCTTGTTCAAAAATATCGCCCTGTATCAAATCTTTAAGGTTATTTACAGGATTCAATAATTCTTTCAAACCTCTTAATTCATAATTAGATATTTAAATATATCCCTTGGGACTAATGTCTGAAATTATTTTATTTTCTTATCTAATAATTAATATATCTGAGAAACTATTTTCTATATTGTGATCCAAGAATCTAATATCGCAGCCTCTCTATATCTTTTTACACCACATTAGTCCATATTCTGATTTAAGGTTCTCCCAAAATCTGAGAATTGTTGCAGTGATATAGTTCTTTTTCCCAGGCCTATTAATAGAGGTCTTGAATTTTTGGGGTCTGTCCACAGTAGCATATATAAATCAGGTACACCTATTTATCTCCATGATTCCTCCCCCTCTTTATTAAACCATTTGGAAAGATGTTTAAAAAGGGCCGCATTGTGTTAACTTTTTATATAACCTCATAAAAAATATTGTAGAAACCATCCTGGCCTGGTGCTTTATTATTCTTAACTTTATCAATTGCAATCTTTACTTCTATTTCTGAAATGGGTTTATTTAGATCTTGTATCTGGTCATCTACTGGTGCAGGTAATTTGCATTTTTCCAAATACTCTTGAATTTGGTTTTCTTTCTTTATTTTTTATTTTTTAATATCTGGATATGGGATGAATATACATCTAGAGGGTTTTCTTTTTTCTATTAACCTTGAGAAAGATATATATCCGACAGGGGTGCCCCTTCTATCTTTCTGGCCCGTGTGGCCATTTTAATTAGATGTCCTCTAAAGACACACTTAAATGTGCACCAGATCTTTTCATGTGGTATCTCAGGGGTCATGTTCTCTTTAAAAGAAATATTCTGTCAATTCTTTGATGTATAGTCTATTTTCTTCAGTTTCTAATCATCTATTGTTCAGTCTCGATAATGTATAGGGTTCACTATATTGTCCCTCCCCTATTTGCCAGACTAGAGCATTATGATCTGCCCATGGTATCTCTCGAATGTCCACTTTATCAATTATTTTTAATAGATTTGGGTCTGATAGACACAGATCTATTCAGGAGAATGAGTTATGGACTCTTGACCAGTGCGAAAAATCATATGTATCTGGGTGAAAAGTCAGCCATACATCATGGACGCCATTTTTCTTTATGAACATCCTAAAATTTTGGGCTTGTCTCATCACCCCCTGTAATAAAGTGGCATGCCTTGGTAGTTTTTTGTCTAAACTTGGCTCTATGACCATATTGAAATCCCCTGCCCAAATTATTGAGCACTTTTTCACCTTTTCCATTCTCTCTATTACTTGCGTTAATGTTTTCATTTGTGCATTGTTTGGGGAATATATATTAACCAAAGTAAATAATTGTTGTTATATTTAAGTATCCCTATGTTATATCTTGCTTCAGGGTCATTTTCCAGATATATGGTTTTAAATTGTAAGGCACTGGTTATCAGGATTGATACTTCCTTCTTCTTTTCCTTCTCCAGGGAGGCTGAAGACACAATTCTGTATCCCCTAAATTTCATTTTTTTCAATATTTGCTATTTTCCAGTGGGTCTGAGACATACATAATTTTTTTTCTTTTTTGAGTAGATCAGTGAGAATTGCTCTTTAATAAGGGGAATTCAAACCCTGAATGTTTAAAGACAAAAATATAATCATTATCTAACTTGTTTCCCATCTCCACCCTCTCCCATCCCCCCCTTGATTGTATCATATCCCAGGAATACAAAAAAAAAAATGTAATGTCATAAGATCAATTACAAAAACACACAACTAAGATTATCAACTGTCCCCCCCCCCTCCCTCCTCCCCATCTGAGGCCTTGGCAAATATGCCTCCGCCCTCCAGTGAGTAGAACTTATTGTACATAAAGTGAAAAGGAAAGTTATAAAACCTTCCAGCAAGAGGGCGAGGGCTGTTGCGAGATACTTATTAAGCCTTCTAATACGGTTTAAAAATATTAAGCATTTTTATAACTTCTATGGGCCCAGACTCTGCAAAACTAGAAAGGGCTATAGTGGAGGGTAAATTAGTAGGACCAGGGAAGAAAGCTCTATTAAGCTATTAAATCATTGTGAGAGGGGGAGAGGAAGAAGAAAAAAAGTGAAACTAAGTTACTCAATATAAGAATAATCAAAGCAAGAATACAAAATAACATTAAATAAAAAAACATAATATTTTATCATGATATCAATATATACACTTTAATTTACATCAAGTTTTAGTTTCAGATCAACAACTCAAAGTTAGATGTCAAATTAAATATCAAGTGCAATACTCCTTTAACTATTACAAGATTCCAATGTGCTGTTCTTCAGCATATGATATTTTTGCACTCCCCGTTGCCACTAAATCACAATAATACATGGAGTATAAATACTTGAACTTTTGGCAGCATTTAATCTACCCCAATATGTGATTCATGATCACAATAGCCTCCTCTGGCTACAATATGTCTGTCTACAATCTGGTACTAAAGCCATACTCTCTTGCTTACCATATAAACACCTCATCCATACCTCCCTTCCACTAATATGGCCTCTTCCCACACCATTAACTCTATTACCTATATACTGTTAACTTGGGGGCTATGTATCATGATTCATGCTGCTGTTTGTGTCATGTAAAATTTCCCAATTTGACATTACAGTTCCATGCATTCTTCGTGTTAGAGCACCTGGCAGGAAGAAACCTTCTATTTCATTTGCAACCCACCGGCTACCTGGAGATGAGTCGAGTTGTGTAAGTAATGGGGGGAAAGGGGAGCATCTTTTTTGTGTTGTGTTTAACCTGTTTGCAATGGTAGGATGCACTATGCTGTCCACAAAATCAGTGTGCCTTGCTGACCGTAAGACATACTTTAAAAAGAGTTCTCCCATTAGAGATTGGTTGGAGAGTAATCCAATAGTAATCTCAGTTTGGGACCAAACCCCAGTGTCATTTTTCAATTGAGCTGCTCTTTTGTAATGTAAGATCCATTGCAAATATATGTGCATGAAGTGTGTATATATAATCCAGCATGAGCCTTATTGGCTCACAGATGAATATAGTAACTATTGAACTGAGGCCATTTCGTCCATTGCTGCATTTGTTTAGTTATTTCAATTTGTATGAATAGAAATTTCATCTATGCTCAATACATAATATAAATATGGGGAATTCAGATGATAGAGCCAAATTCCCACCGAATTTCATCTGAAAACTAACGGTAATGTCACCTAAGCTCAATAGTATAAGGTTAGGGAATTTGGATGAAAGAGAAAAATTTCATCCACACCTTATACTATTGAACTAAGGCACAATTTTCATGAATTTTTGGATGATGTTTGGTCATAAATCGATTCTTTCATCCAAATTCTTATGCTATTGAACTTTGGTGAATTTTTCAATTGTATGAAATAGCAGCATTGTGAAAAATATACATAAAAATTAAGTTACCACTAGGTTTGGCAAAACATTACGACAAAATTATTGTATGAAACAAATTAAATACACCAGGTTTTCTGCTTTTTAAACATGTGTGCTTTTGAATTTTGCAATGGATACTGCAATACTACCCCAAAATGTGAGATAAGCAAACAAAATCAGTCTTTAAAAATTTGGAAACTTGGTTATGGTTTTTGCCCTCTAACACTCCAACAGCATGCCACACCAATGTATGTGTGATACTTCTGTAATAGTTCCTGTAAATGTTTTAGAGGTTTTTCTATAGCAGCACCTGACCTGAGAAAGAAATCCTATGGCAGTGTTTGTGAAAAAAATACAGCAAAAAAAAAAACTACCTCTACCTAACTTTGGCAAAATGTTGTGGCAAAACTGCTATATGAATAGCTACCTCAAATGAAATCACCCAGGTTGTCTGCTTTACCAAGAATATATGCTTTGGTGGGGGCATTTTGGAATAAGTCACTGCAATACTACCCAAAATGTTACAAATAAATCTGTGAAAATTCCAAGTTTGGAAACAACAGAATGCTATTTAGAATTTGTGCCCTCTAACTCCCCAAAAGCATGGGGGCATTGGCATTTGTGAAAACATTTTGAAAAAATAAACTACCCATTACTTTGGCAAAAATGTTCTGGCAAAATGGCTGCATGAAACATCTGAAAGTATTCCATATCAAATGCCATGTGCATTTAAAAAAGTTTATAGAATATTTGACACTAAAAACACAGCATAGCCTTGAAAATAGAAAACAAAACCTGCATCTTGGAAACATACGTTTAGATCTTCAGATATTTGCCATGTAAGTGCCAAAACATTAAACGCGTTTAGTCTTTATCTTGTCTCACCGTTCCTGCTCTATGTTTTTTATCAACTGTCGTGAAGGACCAATACAATATTGATACATGTTTTCACCTTATGAAGATCAAGCCTCTTTCTTTCGGGATGTTAAGCTGGCACTCCCTTCGTTTTTTCCTACCTGTGGTTATATGAAGTCAACCTATAGCTGGCATGACATCACCAGCATTGTTATACCACAAGAGCTGTTAGGACAGTATATAAAATTATGTTTTTTGGCCAGTTCTGGGCATATTACGTCAATACTATGGTGACTGGTGCAAGCTGCAGTTACAGTATGTACAGGAACATCTTCACTGGATTATCATGGAGCAAATACATTGTGGTGTACTGAGGTAGTCCTGAATATGCATCAATTGGGCCGAATTGGGGGGGGAGGGGTGAATTCCGCTGAACTTCAGCTATTCTATGTGACCAATTATGGATCAAATTTGTCAATTTCATCCCCCACCCCTCTTGCCAAATTCGGAGTGAACATTTGTGCCTTTGTGGTATAGTGAAAACTTCAGAGTACTTGGCTGGATAATTCATAGGATTCCTTCTATTTCTGATCAAAGAAGCCCTTGTTTTGTGAAGAAATGATAGTTGGTTTAGCTACACATGGGTTCCCTCATTATTTTCCCTGGTGCTGTTTTGAAGCTTAGTTGCATATTTTTTCAGATTAATGACATGCTAGAAGAAAAACTTTTGGAGATCAATTGTCTTATTTATGGCAGAATATTATTCGAAAATTTGTGAGTGCATAAGATACACATATATATATATAGTCATCATTGATGTGTTGTTTTTAAACTTTTCCCACATGTGATTCTGCGCTTCTCCAACTGTATACCGATTTTCTACCTAAGTACATTGAGGAGCAATAGGAGCAGGCACGTTCATTAGTGTGGGTATTATTACATTTGAAAATTGGAGTGCCATATTTTGACACTTTTTTGCTTGCTTCTTGCTTTTCATGTGCACAATTTCTTTACACAGACACTATAGCATATGTGTGAGCTGATTTGGAGTACGACGGGCAGATATAATTGACTATTTTGCTAGTTTATGGCAGACAGTAGAGCACTGGATCATGTGTAAACATCCTGTTATTTGAGGTGTATTATTCGTGTTCGTCCAGTGCACGTGTATTGTTCTGCGTGGAATCATCTATAAGAATATTCATTTTGTCTTTATGCCTGCGGCCTGCAGCTCTGCTTCTGGCTTATTTTGCTTTATTTATTAATATTCGCAGAGTACTGTTGCATTCAAAATGTTTTCTTTTCCACTGAATGCTATTTATTATACACTTTAGTTTGATTTTTCTGCGTTTTTTTTTTAACATTTTCTAGCTAATATGCATTCATAAATCTCTGCTGCTATGTTACCTCTTTTCTCGATTAGGTTTTATGCTGCAGAGATGGTTTGCAGCCTCCAGTTCCTGCACGCCCACGGGATCGTTCATCGGTCAGTAAAGTAGTGTTTTCTATAGGTCTCCTCTAGTTCTTTGTTATGATCTATGCATGTTGCATGGTAGTGTCCCTACTCCTCACAACCTTCTTACATTGACATAATGTACTCTCAACCTAATCATCCAGAGATCTGAAACCGGAGAATATTGTCCTGGACAGCGAGGGACATGTGCGCATCATCGATTTCGGACTTGCTGAGGAAGGGATGTTCGACGGTGGAACAACAAGCGACATGGCAGGAACATTTAGATACATGGCTCCTGAGGTGAGAACTAAGTATAACATTTACAGCCGTAATATGTATCATAACAATAATTAACTCTGGCATATTACAGCTAAGCTGTGTCTATACACTGATTGATAACTCTATCTAGTGAGGGATTCCCAAACCATGTTACAGATGTACTTGTAGAAGGTGTAACTTGCAGTTCTTGATGATTACATATAATGCAGCCTCCTTCATCTGCAACTTCTCAACCTTATTATAGCCCTCTGCTGCCTTCTTTGTCACTCTCTCTTTGGTCTAGTGTCCTCCACCCATCCTGACATGGGTCTAGCTCATTCTTCTCCTGCTTTCGTTCTCATAGAAATATATTTATGAACAACAACAATTAACAGAGAATTGAAGATTGAAGATACCACATGATTTAGAGTTCTAATTTACAGTGTTTTATGATTATGCAATAATTATATTAATTCTTATATATTCTCTTTACCAGATCTTGCTAAAAAAACCTTATTCTACACCGGTTGATTGGTGGTCCTTTGGCATTATCCTGCACCAGTTGTCAACAGGCAGATATCCCTTTTTTAATGGATACCGGGTGCAGGAAGTCTTTAAATCAATAATTAAGGACAGGCCCAAATTCCCCAAGTGAATTGGTGGTGATGTCAAACACATCTTAAAAAAAGTGAGTATGAAAAGTATATAGTTAGAAGACCATTTAAACTGTATACCATCTATATTGTAAAAAGAGAAATCAGTAAGTTTTGGGCACCTTCTCAACTAAAATGTTGACACTCAAGTCAAGGGGTCAGTGTGGGCTCGCATTTGAAGTGCTCAGCTACACTCACCTTCTTAACATATACAAAGAAGGAAGGGTATAAGCAAAGAGGGAGATGGTGATGGCTGGTTGGTGCAGGCGTCAGCAGCAGAGCGGGGCTTTGGTCCATGATGTCGACGCACCCTTCTCTGCCTCTAGTGAGTGGTGTGTGTTTGGAGGGTGTGGCCTGTGATTTCTTGTTTGATATCACTCTGAACAGCCCATATAAAAGCCCCAGACTGCTCTAATGCTGGTGCTCGGTTATTGATCCATCCTGCTACTGACCAGTTGTCCCTTACTGTGCTTTTGACCTCTCCTCTGCCTTCTCCATACCCTGGTGACCTGGATTGTTTTGACCATGCTATTTTCCTATTTCCTATCATTGTGACCCGGACTGCCTATTGACCACTCCTTTGCCAGCCTCCTACCATTGCTACCCAGACTGCCTACTGACCACTCCTTTGCCAGCCTCCTACCATTGTGACCAGAACTGCCTATAAACTACTCCTTGTCTACCTCATATCATTGTGACCCGATTGCCTATTGCCCTCTCCTTTGCCTGCCTCATACCTTTGTGACCTCGGATTGCCTTATTACTACGTTTTGTATGTTGCCTCACCTTGTGACCCTGGATTGTCTTGTGGACTACTCTGTATCTGCAGTGTGCCCCTGCGTACTTAGTTCTGTTCCTGACCATTCAGCGTGCACTACTGTTGATCTCCTGTGAGTACTACAGTCTGTTATCCTGTGTACTTGCCTGCATTATGAACACCTATCCATTGGACCCCCATATTGGGGCATTACAGGATGCTTTTTATTTTGTTTCCCTTCTCCTATTTTAGGTGCCCGACCATTTGTGCTCTGTCCTCAGTTTCCTTCAAGCTTGCTGTCTATGCAATCCTGTTACAGTTAATTCCTGTGTGTCTTTTAGTGTCTGTCCTTTGGATTCTGTTATTATTTTAGGCATGTTTTAGAGTTAGGGACTTGCCAGTTGGTGGTGGTACCTCGATGTGGTTGGAAAGCTTATCATCATCATTTGGTCAAGTAGAGTTGTAGGCTTGTCCCTGTATCCATGTTTGGTTGTATGTTCTCTTGTGTTCCTTCTATTTAGCCCTGGCCTCTCGTAGTTATATATGTCTGTGTGTGCTTTTAAGTTTTGTTATCATGTCCTTTGCCTGTGCCCTCTCTGTTGCTACGTTATTATTTTTAGCCCCATTGACCTGAATTGTTTATCCTTAATTTGGTATTTACTCTTCCCTGCTCATGTTTGCTTGCGTCCTGCTTCAGTCTCTCCTTGACCCTGTCTTAGTTTGGTTTCCGCTATCACTCACTGCTCTTCTCGCTTGTCCTGTCAGAGTTATTTTGTGCCTGCTTTAGTATGTCTGCCGGGTTTCTTTAGCTCCTAGTCTTAGCTTTACTGGATACAGAAGTTGATTCCACTGGGCCTTTGGTATGTGAAGGAACCTCTTGCTTGTCTATGGAAACAGATTAGAACCCTTAACTATGTGGATTGGGCTGCTTCAGTGCTGACATCAGCAGATCGCAGGTCCTGATATGTACAGCCAGAGGTGAGGGCTGTGTAGTGGCTATCTTGGACTAATTACCTAGATTGAGTTGATTGAGTTCTGGATGACAAGCTGACATGTCGCAAGTCTCTTCTGTTGTATTAAGATCCCCATCCTTCTTGATATGCTCTCTACTATAGGTAAACACCTTAGGGTGTAATGCACAGGCTTTATTTTCATAGCAGTTTGAATGCAACATATCGATATATTTGCAGGCACTATAATGCACCATTATACAGGAGTAATTTTCACATGGGTTTAATGCATTTGTTTACGCTGTATACATGTTTCTGTAGTATATTGTTTACGCTGTATACATGATTCTGCAGTATATTGTTTACGTTGTATACATGTTTCTGCAGTATACTCCAAATTCCAGTTTATTGATCCATCTCTTTTCCCACTACCTTTATTTTATTACACTCATTTAAACCATACCCTCCAGCACTTTATTAATTTCTCTTTCTTTCTTTTCTCTTCGCCTCACCCTTTCTATTTCTTCTTCTCTTCTTTTCTTTTTTTTAAACTTTCTTATCACAACCTTTCCACATGGACGAGCTTTATGCCTGCAATTACAACTTTGCTGACGTTATTGCTGATAGTTGAGCCATACTCTGTTACCCATATTACACTGATTGGTGTAAAGTTTTTATTTCTTTATGTATTTATCATTGAAAAAATATTAATAAACAAAGTTTAAACAGAACAAAAATGGCACAGGGCATCAATACCTTTCATCACTGGATTGGTTTAACTAATTGCAGATCCACACCTATTAGACAGGCATAAAACTTCATAGCCATTCCATATGTCATTAGGGTTCCTGTTTAAAACAGTTTTTAGTGTATTTAAATAGAAGAAATAATGTGGTTGTTCTTTTCAGCTTCTTAGGAAAGATCCAGACCACCGCCTTGGGGTGCAAGGGAACATCAGAGAGCACCCATTCTTTCAAGACATCAACTGGGTGGAATTGGAAGATGGAAAACTGGAACCTCCTTTTAAACCCAGTGTAGTAAGTACATGCTACTATATATGCTGCAAGATATTAAATAGCATTGTTTCTTTATTAGAATAATTAGTATCAGTGCTGAATTCATATATTCAAAAGCCCAATGGTATCATCCTCCTTTAGGGCTAGTACCTCATTATCCCAGGTTGAATCTCCAGGTACTTTGATCTATGCACATGTATTTTTCTGGTTCATGGAGCTGATAATCTACATCCCATCCCAAATCTCTCATGATCCTCTCTTTTTGGGAGCATTGTGGAGGATAATGGCCCTGAGTCCTCCAATGACAAATAATTATTGTAACGGGACGGCTACCCAAGGCGGTAGCACCTTCATCTGTTGTAGGAAATCATCTCCTTGGCCCTGATTAAAGTTCAGCATCCACCCAGCAAGTCTTTCTGGAACCTTGCTCTTTGTACCCAAATAGCAGACTGGACCACTAGCAGTTAGGTACAATAAGAATGAACAATACCGTATTTGCTCGATTATAAGACGAGGTTTTTTTTCAGAGCAAAAGGTCAGATCATAAGACATGGATCCAGGTCCCCAGCAGAGCTGCAGGGGACCTGGATCCCCCTCTCTAGCAGCAGGGGATGTCTGCGCAACGAGCGCAGACTCCCCAGCTTCCGCCCGGCACGACCGCCGGGGCTTCTTTGAAGAAGCCGGGTCCTTCCGCTTTCGTCACAGAAGTCCCGGCGAGCGTGCCGGGCGGCAGCAGGGGAGGTCTGCGCTCATCGCGCAGACTTCCTCTGCTGCCCCACTAGCCACCAGGGTAAATCGGGCAGCTGGGGGTTGTCTACACGATACGTGCAGACATCCTCCATGCTGCCCGACACGGCAGACTATTATGACGGACAGCTGTCCGTCATAATAGACTGCCGTGTCGGGCAGCATGGAGGATGTCTGCAAGTATCGTGTAGACATCCCCCGGCTGCCCCCACTAGCCACCAGGGATTGAAGTACAGGTAAGGGGGGGACGACAGAGAGACCGGGGGAGGGATGGAGGGGGGCAACAGAGAGACAGGGGGAGGGAGGGAGGGGGGCAACAGAGAGACAGGGGGAGGGAGGGAGGGGGGCAACAGAGAGACAGGGGGAGGGAGGGAGGGGGGCAACAGAGAGACAGGGGGAGGGAGGGAGGGGGGCAGAGAGGAAGGGGGGGAGAGACAGAGGAAGGGGGGCAGAGAGAAACATGTGGGGGGAAGAGACAGGTGAGGGGTGAGTGGAGAGTGAGACAAAGCTGGGGGCAAGGGAAAGAGAGAGGCAGCATTGGCACATAAAAAGAAATAAACACAAGAAATGCATTTTTTTTATATAATATTTTATTAAAAAAGCAATTTACATGTGAAGTAATATACAAGTTTAACTTTTTTCCTATAGGGTAGTCTTATATTCAGGCTTTTAGTATTTTTCCTAAAGGAATATCCAAAGTTTGGGGGGTCGTCTTATAATCAGGGTCGTCTTATAATCGAGCAAATACGGTATTTATTTGTCAAACAGCAAAGACTTATATGCACACAGATATGACATCAACTAGGGGAGAGGCACAGGGAACTAATTATAACATGTAAGCATATAACAATAACATAAAACAGCTAATTTAATACAGGACAACGTTACATAAAATAAACATGTCATCTTTAGATCCAGACCTCCAGACTACAAGGGACAATAGATGGTTCAGAGGATAGTAAACATTTAGTGATTGGATATACACATTTCAACACTAACATTTAATGACATGTCTTAACCTGGGGGAAATACAATGAATAGAGCAAAGGCTTGGTTCCAAGGTCTGGCTGACATCCTGAGTGAGCTTGTGTTGAAGACCACCTGTATTGAAGCAGTGTGTCACTGATGGCCCCAAAGTCTGTACCCCCAAATATAGCATATCCAAAGAAAGGGTCCGTAGTCCACAGGGAGGTGTTTGGACATCAGGACCCTCCAAGAACCCCAGTCACGCAGACTGTCATGCTTCACTTTGTGACAATTATAATGTATTATTGTATATCCAGTGCATTTCTTGGATAAGTGCTGGAAACTGGGCCCACTGGATGGAAAGAAAAAAATTGATATATTAGAGAGTGATCCAGAAGTTGTGGAGATGTACATGAAAGGCATTGGAAAGTGGTACGTGACATTATGTCCCCCTTATCCATTCAGTGACAAAGGCGGTGTCTGAAGGCCTGTTTGAGAGGTTCATTCCTCTCAAACTGCATAGTCCTTAACCAGCACCACTTTGGTTTGCTTACTCGAAGGCCTTGAAGTGTCTGTGGCCATTTTAGAGGTGCATTCATCTCAAACTGCATAGTCCTTAACCAGCACCAATTTGGTTTGATTACTCTTTGGAACTATTCATTTAATTTAATTTATCAATGGGACAGTTTCTGATACAATTTGCCGTGAGAAAAACAAAACAGGCATTGCAACTGCGACCAGGCCTGCCACTCCAGGAGCCTGGGTGACCCCTGCTGCTGCCTCCTTAAAATCCACTAACTGCGGGTGACACTCATTGAGTTCGAACCCTACAAAACATGGAGTGTCAACTGGATGTGTGTGTATCCTTCCACCCTCAAATGATGACATTAGCATGCCACCTTGTGATCGCACACTAAGCACAGGAGGATGCCAGCATCATCAATTGGGATTGGATTAATGTGTGCTCATCCACTTTGACATTTGTCTTGCCTGAACAATCAGTCCCCTTCAGTTATGATGTCTCTTGGACTCTTTGCCAAAAAATATGTAAATTATATGTATTTGCCTAGCTGAAAGTGAACACAAGTTTTGCAAATAAAAGTTTTACTGTAAAATGGATTTCATACACACTTTCTTTTTCATTTTGTTATTATATGAAATTTGTATTTGCTTCTTTGCTGAAATTAGTTAATGTTCTCTCTTTTTTAGCCACCAGATGATGATGTCATGGGGTGCCTTACAAAGCCTGCATCCTGGAAGAAAGACATAAAGTGCAAAGAAAAGGACCACCAATTAATCCCGGACTTTTCCTTTCAAGACCCAAATTGGTGTCTTGAATTTCAATAATTTAAAAAATATATAAAAACATAAAAATATAGATAAGTAGATAACTAGGATAAGTAGTTGCATTACATGCATCACATTAGACTAGATCTTAATGGCAGTGTAAGATACTTTAAAAGGAAATACATACATAATTGAACTTTTTCTGGGCTTGGAAAGAGAGGGTAACATATTGCACACCACTTGGTAGCTAGGCATCTTATTCATTAAAGGATTACTAAAATAAGGGATCATTCATTGAATGTCCTAACGGTTTGACAGCAATATCCTGTTTTTCTTCTTAAAGTGTTGATTTCTAGGTATTTGGTGAGGCTCAATATGTCTCCTTAACCCATTTTTTTGAGGACATCTCTTATCTTTCTCTCTTACGAGTTCTTTTCTCGGTTCTAGACCTATTGCATCTAATTTTAAGCACAATGCAATTTGGTCTTCTAAACCTTTAGAAAGGTCATGATAAGTCAACGCATCCTTGAACTATCATGATCTTTCTAAGACCACATCCTTGACCACAAAATCTCTTTTTCCTGGCTCTATATTCTTGCGATAACCAATTTAGTAGCTAAAAACATCTGGTTAAACAATTATATTCTTTCTTTGCTTTTGTTTTCTAAATTTAGGAGTAACATGGCAGTTTGTGGAATGCAAGGGAGACTTATTCCCAAGATTTCATTAATTACCTTAAAGACTTGTTTCCAACAGTTTTTTTTACCTTTTCACATTTCCACCATATGTGGTACATCTTGCCCTGGTTTTTTTCACAGCTCCAACAGACATTTTGTATGTTGTTTATCTTTTTTAACTTTTGAGGAACCATATACCACATATTTATGATCTTAAACTGTATTTCATGCAGTGTGTCACCTTTGTTGTGTTAATCCAGGCTTGCGCCCAAGTGTCATCCATAATAATCATTCTAATCCTTCTTGCCCAGCTGTCTCTGACTTTGGGAACTCCCTGTGCTTCAAGATCCTCCATCGCTTCCACACATTTTCCACACATTTATTCAGTATTCTATTTTTAGCTTTTAAAACAAATAAAGAGTTCCATCTTGGACTATTACCATTAGCTATCGATCCACAGTTATCTTTCAAGTAATGTTTCAGGCTCGTGTATGTACATTCATGCTTAGCCCCTATGCCATATTCGTCTACTAGTTGATTAAAGGATTTCGTATTGCTATCTTCTACTAGATCAAGAATCCTCCCAATTCCCCTTGCGGTCCATTCTCTAAGACAGGGGTCCTCAAACTTTTTAAACAGGGGGCCAGTTCACTGTCCCTCAGACCGTTGGAGGGCCGGACTATAGTAAAAACAAAAACTATGAACAAATTCCTATGCACACTGCATATATCTTATTTTGAAGTGAAGAAACAAAACGGGAACAAATACAATATTTAAAATGAAGTAAAGTTAAATCAACAAACTTACCAGTATTTCAATGGGAATAGTGTGCCAGTCAGATGCCCAGGGATATTATGCCAGTCAGAGTCCAGTAATATTATGCCATTCAGAGCCCAGTAATATTATGCCAGTCAGAGCCCAGTAATATTGTGCCAGTCAGATGCCCAGGAATATTATGCCAGTCAGATGCCCAGGAATATTATGCCAGTCAGATGCCCAGGAATATTATGCCAGTCAGAGCCCAGGAATATTATGCCAGTCAGATGCCCAGGAATATTATGCCATTCAGATGCCCAGGAATATTATGCCATTCAGATGCCCAGGAATAGTGTGCCATTCAGATGCCCAGGAATATTATGCCATTCAGATTCCCAGGAATATTATGCCATTCAGATGTCCAGGAATAGAGTGCCATTCAGAGCCCAGGAATATTATGCCAGTCAGATGCCCAGGAATATTATGCCAGTCAGAGCCCAAGAAAATTATGCCAGTCAGAGCCCAAGAAAATTATGCCAGTCAGATGCCCAGGAATAGTGTGCCAGTCAGATGCCCAGGAATAGTGTGCCAGTCAGATGCCTAGGAATATTATGCCATTCAGATGCCCAGGAATAGTGTGCCAGTCAGAGCCCAGGAATAGTGTGCCAGTCAGATGCCCAGGAATATTATGCCAGTCAGATGCTCAGGAATAGTGTGCCTGTCAGATGCCCAGGAATATTATGCCATTCAGATGCCCAGAAATATTATGCCATTCAGATGCCCAGAAATATTATGCCATTCAGATGCCCAGGAATAGTGTGCCAGTCAGATGCCCAGGAATAGTGTGCCTGTCAGATGCCCAGGAATATTATGCCATTCAGATGCCCAGGAATATTATGCCATTCAGATGCCCAGGAATAGTGTGCCAGTCAGATGCCCAGGAATAGTGTGCCAGTCAGATGCCCAGGAATATTGTGCCAGTCAGATGCCCAGGAATAGTGTGCCTGTCAGATGCCCAGGAATATTATGCCATTCAGATGCCCAGGTATAGTGTGCCAGTCAGATGCCAAGGAATATTATGCCATTCAGATGCCCAGGAATAGAGTGCCAGTAAGAGCCCAGGAATATTATGCCAGTCAGATGCCCAGGAATAGTGTGCCTCTCAGATGCCCAGGAATATTATGCCATTCATATGTCCAGGAATATTATGCCATTCAGATGCCCAGGAATAGTGTGCCAGTCAGATGCCCAGTAATAGTATGCCAGTCAGATGACCAGGAATATTATGCCAGTAAGAGCCCAGGAATATTATCCCAGTCAGATGCCCAGGAATAGAGTGCCAGTAAGAGCCCAGTAATATTATGCCAGTCAGATGCCCAGGATTATTATGCCAGTCACAGCCCAAGAAAATTATGCCAGTCAGATGCCCAGGAATATTATCCCAGTCAGATGCCCAGGAATATTATGCCATTCATATGTCCAGGAATATTATGCCATTCAGATGCCCAGGAATAGTGTGCCAGTCAGATGCCCAGTAATAGTATGCCAGTCAGATGACCAGGAATATTATGCCAGTAAGAGCCCAGGAATATTATCCCAGTCAGATGCCCAGGAATATTATGCCATTCATATGTCCAGGAATATTATGCCATTCAGATGCCCAGGAATATTATGCCATTCATATGTCCAGGAATATTATGCCATTCAGATGCCCAGGAATATTATCCCAGTCATATGCCCAGGAATATTATGCCATTCATATGTCCAGGAATATTATGCCATTCAGATGCCCAGGAATAGTGTGCCAGTCAGATGCCCAGTAATAGTATGCCAGTCAGATGACCAGGAATATTATGCCAGTAAGAGCCCAGGAATATTATCCCAGTCAGATGCCCAGGAATATTATGCCATTCATATGTCCAGGAATATTATGCCATTCAGATGCCCAGGAATATTATGCCAGTCAGATGACCAGGAATATTATGCCAGTAAGAGCCCAGGAATATTATCCCAGTCAGATGCCCAGGAATATTATGCCAGTCAGAGCCCAGGAATATTATCCCAGTCAGATGCCCAGGAATAGAGTGCCAGTAAGAGCCCAGTAATATTATGCCAGTCAGATGCCCAGGATTATTATGCCAGTCACAGCCCAAGAAAATTATGCCAGTCAGATGCCCAGGAATAGTACAGTGCTCGTTATACCTCCCTCCTCCCCCTCCTTCCCCATCACTTACCTCCAGCTGCTGTGTCCCCGGGCCGGACGTCTCGCGCAGTGTTCCCTGCTCCCTGCACGGAGGAGGGAAACAGTTACCGGGTCCGGATGTGACGAAACGTCACATCCGGTCGCGGTGATTTTTTTTTTTTTTTTTTCGTTTTCCTGCAGCCGCATCTTCTGCGGCTGCAAGGAAAAAAAAAGGTAATCAGCGGGGAGTGGGGGGTGCCGGCAGCACCCCCCGCGGGCCGGACAAATGTGCTCGGCGGGCCGCATGTGGCCCGCGGGCAGTAGTTTGAGGACCCCTGCTCTAAGATCTATCTCCTGTATGTATGTAATTCTAATGCCTCTATGCTTCTATTAGGGCTATCTCCAGTATTTTCCTGGTGACAATAAATTTATTTTTGCAGTAGCCATTTTTTCCGCTACTTTTTTTTTTCTTTTCTGCTGAAAAACACAAATGCTGAAGACAAACAACCGTCTTTTACTTTCAATCAATCCTTTTCTAGATTGCTAGTAATTCATTCTAGAAGTCTCCTGTACATTTTCTCGTCATCTCTCTATATTGTCCTGCATTGCTATTTGTATACCTAGTTATTCAGTGGGCTGAGGCAAATCAGAGAAAAGATACAAAACCATCTTTTTATTTATTGTTTCTGAATAAGTTGTGACTTGAGGTATATTTGCATGGTATGTAAATCCATGATCCACTTCTCATCTCTATGGTATTTAGGGAGCGTTATCTTCTGGTTTGGATTCAGCTGTCTTTCTTGGCTAAGATCAGAGATCTCTATATTTATTTTCCTCTTAGGATCTTTTAAGGATGAATCTTGTGTTATTCCTCATTGGGCAAGTTAAGTGTACATAAGACTCTAGTGAATAAGATAGCAAGCAGTGCTGTAGAATTACAGGCTGTTCAGTTGCCAAATACTAGCTTTTTAATGTGAAACCCCTCTTGAACTATGTTCGCTCTAAGCGATTGTTGAGTGACAACTTCAGCACAGAAAAAGTTTAAAATGTTATCTATTTCCATATCCCATAAGGAAATCAGTAAGATAGTTAGAATTTTCCTAAATTAGAATTATTTGTTATAATATTAGGCTAACAACAGTATGGCCATATAATGTGACTAAATCCCCATTGTTTAACTTCAGTTAGATGTTTTAAACAGCAGTTTTTAAACCCATTGCTTGTGTTGTGTGTTGATATGCCATGATTCCCATCTATATTGTGTATAATGACTACTTAAATCAGGCACCACAATAAAAGCGTCCCTCCACCACACACAGGTATCTCATTATAGGTGTCCAAAGTGGACTTTTAATAAAAGAAGAGTCTCAGACTGACTCAGGCACCAGGTAAAAAGTAAGGTTAGGTTAGGTTAGGGCCTCGCCTAAAGTGGGGTACTTTGACGTAGTGGCGAGCTAAGCAGGATATGGCCATATAAATTGTTTTTTGAATTGTGGTTGTCAGTGAAGGTGATTAAGGCAAGCAATCATCTGTATCTTGTTGCCTAATTGACAAGTGACCCACAAATAATCTACCATTAATAATGATAAACTTCAACAACTTGACTAACTTTCCAGTTCAGTCTGTTTATTTCTGTAGATGACTTGCAGTTCACTTGTTTTAATTGTGGATTGGTACTCTCATGGTTTATTTATATTAAGAGACTCCTTCTTTAAATCACCTTGATAATACTCATATCCGTTGTTAAAATAAAACTTTTTGAAGTTTTTGATTTATACTATTTGATTTATAATATAATCTCTGATGTTTTAGGTTTATTGTTAGTTATCGTGGATAACAATGTTTTTAAAACAGGAAGGGGTTATGGTGGGTGAATGGTAAAGGTCAATGAATGCAAAGGAGTTACAAAGAAGTGTGCTACACTCTTTTGTTAAATTAAATAATTAGTTTCATTTGCCATGATAAGCAATGTGTGCAATAATAATAAACATTCACTTAAATGAGTCTATCAAAACAAAGAAATAAATAACATAACCCCTTCACGACAATGCCTTACATGGATGAGCTCCCAATGTAAGGGTTGCATTTAAAATAGCACATTCGCTGCATTTTCCCCCTGTTTTGTGCTATTTTAATCCTTCCTGGAAGCTTCATGAATGAATGTTATCAAGGAAAGTCAAAAATATGGATTTTATTCCATAAAACTGACAATGTTTCTACCCGATGGGTCTTTCTCAAGCCAACTTTAGAAAGATCCATCGGGTCGAAACGTTGCCAGTTTTTCAGAGTAAAATCCATTTCACCTCGACAGTGCTGAGCCTCCTATTTTTATTTATAATTTGGAGGACTGGTATAGATTCTCTCTCGTGCACTGTACCATTCTGCTGCTGCCTTTACCACATTTATTGAGTGTCCTTTTTCAAAAAATACTATTTTTTTTTTTTTCCTACAGTTTTCCTTTAAAATCTGCATAGACCATAAAAGTCCAGCTACTGTTCCAACACCTAAGCCTCTGTTGGGGGAATTTGGGCAATATGTAGATTCAAGTTTATATGTCTTTGGAATTGGCAGGGTGAAAGGTAAGTAGCCAATTAGAGTGAAACACATCAATAAACAATTTTTGATAATCAAATTATAATGCTAATATATATTCATAAACTGGAAACGTTTCTGTAAGATTAATATTAGTATACTCGTTAAAATCAAACTTATTGAGAGGTTAAAAGGTCACTATTTGATTTACAATATAATCTCTGATGTATTAGGTACATTGTTACTTATAGTGGATGACAATAGTTGTATATATTTCACTGACTAGCAGCACTGTTATCTAGTGCCTGATGGAACTGCTGGTTGCTGATAACTTGCTCCTGAATGTGTAGAGTTATGGAGGGTTCGCACATTAAATCCACCACCGTATCACCATGGCCATCTCAAAGACAAGTCAAGCTCTTGAATGAAAGTGGCACTGTTATAAATATTATATGTACAGTAATTAATATGCCACACAGCAGTTTAAATGACAAGAGTATTAAACATATCCAGTTCCAGGGACACTCCCTAAATTATATGATATTGCACTAGTTGAGTGACTGTCACAACCCAATGTCATTGAGGAGCCTCGTGCTAGGCATGATGTGAGTTATGATTGCATTCCATGATGCAAAGCTCAGGACTAAATTGTAACACAGACTGGGCTGGTTTGCACCACAGACTGAAACCGGCAAAGACAGGGCCAGGCAGTCACCTGAGGCTGGGCAGGTGCTGCTCACTGGGTGCATACTCACACAGAATAGGTTGGTAGTGTCACCTACCTTGCTTCTCCTCCTGATCCGCCGCCATCGCGGATCAGGAGGACGCCATCCCGTCGGCTGGGGCTCAGAGTGATAGCCCCAGCATCCCTTGATACTGAGACGCGCGTCCAGCAAGACGCGCGCTCAGTGACGTCACGCACCCGTTCGCGCATGCGCGAATGGGTGTTTCATGAATATTCATGAGCCCAGTTAAAGGGCTATTTATTAAATTAACCCCTCCCTTGCCAATTGATCAGAGGTGTGTCCTGATCAATTGGTAGTGTATTTAAACAGCCTTGTGTACCTCACTAGCGTTTTGACTCCTGATTGACTCCGTTTATCTGTTGCTGACCCGGTTCGTCCCTGTATTCTCCGCATTTCTCCATCCGTTTGTTCCTGTATTCCTGATTATTCTGTGTATGACCCTGCTGTTCCTGACTATTCTCCGTCCGCCGTCTGCCTCGATTTCTGCTAGTGACCTGTTTATCCGTATCTCTCCTGTCCGTGACCCGGCCAGTCTCCTGACTCTCCGTTTGCCTGTATTCCTGTACGATCCTATACGGGCTCCACTTGCTGAGTATCCGGTAGTAAGTGTTCCAGCAAAATCCTTGGTGACATACCACCGGCGGCTCAACCAAGGGTGTGTAGTCATTAAGGTGAAGACCAATACTTGCTACCTACGGTACTTAGTGAGTGTCCCTATAGCCTCATCTACACTTGTGGTCCATCTCCTGAACAAGACCGTTACATTTATCACAGGCCTTTAAAATATGGATCCCGTAGATATGGCGAGGATTTCGTCCAGACAGGACACGCATGATCAAGTCCTGATGACCCATGCTACGCATCTCCAGTCTCTTGAGAGGAAAGTGGAGGAAGTTGCAGATTTGCTACGTCAAATGACTGGTCCGTCTACATCCTCCAGAACCATGGCCGAGACCGCTACTCATTCCGCTTCTTTGGTGAAAGCACCAAAAATGCCACTTCCTGAGAAGTATTCTGGTGAACCTCAATTATGTCGGGGTTTTCTAAATCAATGTTCTTTACATTTTCGGACACAACCACAGACCTTCTCTTCACACTTCAACAGAGTTTCCTTTATTATCAACCTGTTAAAGGGAGAAGCTCTTGCCTGGGCCACCCCACTTATGGAACAGAACTCTATACTTCTGGAAGATGCAGATGAATTTACAGCTGCTTTTCGGTCGGTATTTGACGCCCCTGGTCGACGTGAAGCTGCAGAATCAAATCTGATGGAACTTCTCCAAGGGAAAAGAACTGTAGCTCAATATGCAGTGGAGTTCCGCACCTTGGCCTAGGAGACCGACTGGAATGCTAGCGCTTTACGGGCTGCATTTCGCAGAGGTTTAAATGAATCCATCAAAGATGCTCTCACATATAGAGATATACCACACAATCTAGAAAACTTGATTGCCTTATGCCTAAGATTAGAAGCTAGAGATCAAGAAAGAAGATTGGAGAAAGATAGAGACAGAGAGAGAAAACCTTTTCGTCCATTTCGTTCACCTTACTCCAAACCCACAACCGAAAGTAACGTTCCCGGTGCAGAACCTATGGAGATAGGCCCAGTCCTTCGTTTAACTCCAGAAGAAAAACAACGCCGACGATCCCTAGGGTTGTGTATGTATTGTAGCCAAAAAGGTCACTTGGTAGCTCTCTGTCCCAAAAAATCGGGAAATGCTTAAGCTTGGTGGAGTCAGGAGGTTCTCCACTGAGAGTTTCTATGATCATGCCTCCAGACAACCAAAGAATGTATGTACCCATTACTCTCCAGTAGAGAGGCCACCAAATGGCCACACAAGCCTTCATAGATTCAGGGGCCGCTGGGAATTTTATTGATGAGACATGGGCTCTTCGTCAGGGGATCCATCTAAATAACAAAACCCAAAAGACAGCTGTCGCCACATTAGATGGGACTCCGCTGGGCACAGGAATTATTTCTTTACAGACTGAACCTCTGGGAGTTGTAGTAGGAATATGTCATATTGAAGAATTACATTTTGATATATTGCAGAGTCCTCACATACCTATCATTTTAGGGATGCCATGGTTACAACTCCATAATCCTTGTATTGATTGGGAAAACAAACAAATTACTTCTTGGAGCAAACGGTGTAAAACATCCTGTTGTATAACCATCCATAAAGTCAATCTTGTTCTTGATTTACCTACCGAAGATCCCCGGAAAATTGTACCATCTCCATATTGGGATTTCTTAGATGTATTTTCTAAAAAGAAAGCAGAGTCCTTGCCTCCACATCGGGCATATGACTGTGCTATTGAATTATTATGTGGATCCAGTCCTCCCACAGGTCATACTTACCCTTTATCAAGTCCAGAAAATCAGGCTTTAGCCCAATACATTGAAGAAAATCTAAATAAAGGATTTATCAGACCCTCAGCATCCCCAGCAGGAGCAGGTTTTTTCTTTGTGGCTAAAAAAGAGGGATCCCTCCGTCCCTGTATTGATTACAGGGGACTTAACAAGATCACAGTCAAGAACAAATACCCTCTACCGCTCATCACTGAACTGTATGATCAATTAAGAGATGCCACGATTTTCTCTAAATTAGATCTTCGGGGGGCTTATAACTTGATCCGCATAAAGGAAGGGGATGAATGGAAGACGGCATTTAATACCCGATACGGCCACTATGAGTACCTGGTAATGCCGTTTGGGTTGTGTAATGCGCCAGCTGTATTCCAAACTTTCATGAATGATATTTTTAGGGACTTACTTCTGTCCCACGTAATGATTTATTTGGATGACATTTTAATATATTCCAAAAACCTTGAAGAACATCGCAGTCATGTCAGACAAGTGTTGCAACGTCTTAGGGATCACTCCCTTTTCGCCAAGGCAGAGAAATGCGAATTTGAATCCAACCGAATTAAATTTTTAGGCTACATTATCTCTGCTGGTCAATTAGAGATGGATCCAGACAAGCTTTCAGCTATTAATGATTGGAAGGAACCCACTGACCTCAAAGGGGTACAAAGATTCGTAGGTTTTGCCAATTACTACAGACGATTTATCCATAACTTCTCTCGTGTCATAGCCCCCATCATTGCACTAACCAAAAAGGGAGCCAACCCCAAACATTGGACACCCGAAGCTACTGCCGCCTTCAAAAAATTGAAATTGGCTTTTACCTCCGCACCCATACTTAAACGACCAGAAACCAACCAACCGTTTGTATTGGAAGTCGATGCTTCGGAAATTGCAGCAGGAGCTATATTGTCACAAAGAGATCAGAAAACCAATAAACTCCACCCTTGTTCCTATTTTTCAAGGTAATTTTCTTCCGCAGAGAGGAACTATGATGTAGGTAATCGGGAATTGTTAGCCATTAAATTAGCTTTGGAGGAATGGCGTCACTTACTAGAAGGTACAGAAATCCCCATCACCATCCTCACTGATCATAAGAATTTGCTTTATATTGAAAAGGCCAAAAGACTAAACCCACGTCAAGCTAGATGGGCTCTATTTTTTACTCGTTTTAACTTCATAATTTCTTTCCGTCCTGGTTCAAAAAATACTAAGGCAGATGCCTTATCCAGACAATTTGAGACTCCGTTAACCGAGCATCCTGTAGAAACCATCATACCCTCGTCCAAGATGGTAGCTACTGTACAAAGTTCCTTAATATGGTGGATATCCAAGTCACAAGGAAATAAACCAAAGAACTGTCAATCACCTCCTGGCAGATTATTCGTTCCGCTCCACTTCAGAAAAAGAGTACTATCCTGGGGTCATAAATCCCCTGTGGCAGGTCATAGGGGCAAACAGAATGTACGATTCTTACTTCAGAGATATTTTTGGTGGCCCTCTATGTTGAATGATATTTCTCTTTTCATCCACTCATGTCCTGTTTGTGCTCGTTACAAAATTCCTCGTACTCGTCCTTCTGGATTACTACACCCTTTACCTGTACCCAACAGACCGTGGACTAATATAGCCATGGACTTTATTACCGATTTACCTATATCTCATGGGTACACTACTGTCCTGGTCATCGTCGACTTATTTAGCAAACAGGCTCATTTTATCGCACTCCCCAAGTTACCCAACTCCAGCACGCTTGCTAAAATTTTTCTTAAAGAAATCATTCGTCTGCACGGAGTCCCGCAATCGATTGTCTCTGACAGAGGTCCTCAGTTCATCTCAAAATTTTGGAGGGCGTTATGCAAACTTCTACATATCGAACTTCATTTTTCTTCTTCTCACCAGCCTCAATCCAACGGTCAGGCTGAACGAACAAATCAAGCTCTTAAACAATATCTGAGAATGTATGTGTCTGCCGACCAATCTGACTGGTCTGACCTTTTATACCTAGCCGAGTGGTCCTATAACAGCTCTTACCATGAATCTCTCCGGATGTCTCCTTTCAAGGCCGTTCATGGATATGAACCTACTTTATGGCCTCAGGATCGCATTCTCACTGAGGTTCCTGCCGCTGACCTCCAAGTTTTATCTATCCGAGACCATTGGTCTCACCTGGCCAATATTTTACGTCAAGCCAAGGTCAAACAGAAGAAAGCTGCAGATAAATACAGGTCGGTAGGTCCTGTCCTTACACCTGGTTCACTGGTCTGGCTGTCTACAAAACATCTCCGCCTTCGTCAGCCTGCCAAAACATTGGGGCCAAAGTATATAGGACCCTATAAGATTCAATCTCAACTCAACGATGTTTCTTTCTCTTTGTGTCTTCCCAAATCGTTACGCGTTAACAACTCTTTCCATGTGTCCTTATTGAAACCTGCCATTGCTAACAAATACTCTCAAATGCTCAAAGTTCCCGAATCCGTTTTATTCCAGGGTGATGAAGAATACGAAGTCCAGTCTATCTTGGATTCTCGGTTCCAGCAGGGCTCCTTGCAATATCTAATGAGATGGAAGGGTTATGGTCCTGAGGAGAATTCCTGGGTACCGGCTAGGGATGTTCATGCTGCTGTGAAACTCCGATCTTTTCACTCCATGTTTCCTCTCAAGCCAGGTCTTGGTAGCCAGTATGTCTCCCGTCGGGGGAGGGGTAGTGTCACCTACCTTGCTTCTCCTCCTGATCCGCCACCATCGCGGATCAGGAGGACACCATCCCGTCGGCTGGGGCTCAGAGTGAGAGCCCCAGCATCCCTTGATACTGAGACGCGCGTCCAGCAAGACGCGCGCTCAGTGACGTCACGCACCCGTTCGCGCATGTTTCATGAATATTCATGAGCCCAGTTAAAGGGCTATTTATTAAATTAACCCCTCCCTTGCCAATTGATCAGAGGTGTGTCCTGATCAATTGGTAGTGTATTTAAACAGTCATTTCACAGGTTACCTTTGCCTGTGATAGTGCCTTGTGTACCTCACTAGCGTTTTGACTCCTGATTGACTCCGTTTATCTGTTGCTGACCCGGTTCGTCCCTGTATACTCCGCATTTCTCCATCCGTTTGTTCCTGTATTCCTGATTATTCTGTGTATGACCCTGCCGTTCCTGACTATTCTCCGTCCGCCGCCTGCCTCGATTTCTGCTAGTGACCTGTTTATCCGTATCTCTCCTGTCCGTGACCCGGCCAGTCTCCTGACTCTCCTTTTGCCTGTATTCCTGTACGATCCTATACGGGCTCCACTTGCTGAGTATCCGGTAGTAAGTGTTCCAGCAAAATCCTTGGTGACATACCACCGGCGGCTCAACCAAGGGTGTGTAGTCATTAAGGTGAAGACCAATACTTGCTTCCTTACGGTACTTAGTGAGTGTCCCTATAGCCTCATCTACACTTGTGGTCCATCTCCTGAACAAGACCGTTACAGGTAGCTCTATATTTGATTTGGACACAAAGCTGTGTAGCACCCCACCCAGGGGGCCTTTGTGTGGACCCACCAATATTGGGGTACTTAGAAAACGGTGGTGGGCTAAGCACTTCAGCATAACAATGTATTAAATATGGTGGTTTAGAGTTATCCTCCCCCATTTCCTTGTTTCTATATTTATTTAAATAATCTGGAGTATCTGTCACATAAATGTCTGATAAAGGTCTTCATCTTATAACAAGTGCTGCCCAAATTTTACAAAGTCTATACAATCATAGAGAGCATTTCAGGTTTAATTAAACTAATTTTTTGTTTACATTTGTTTTACCTTAAACCTATTCTGTCTAACAAGTACATTTCTTACATAATAGGAGACCATGAGAAGAGATGGAAGCACCAAAGGTTCTTTCTAGCGGTTCCAAGAGGAGGCATGCTGTTAAATTAAGTCACATCCATAGCCCCCAGCAGACAAATTCCATTTGTATGCCGTAGGGGCACCATAGACCGCGTCTACAGTGCACAACTACAAATAAATCTTTTCTATTATGTTGTGAAATAAAAGGTTGAAAAAACTGAAAAGAAGTGATTATTTTATACAATATTGAAGATATATCCATAGATAATATTAAGCCACTCTACTTAAAGTTATTAAAGACAGCAGTCATTACCGTGTTTGTTGACAGATATTGTGTAATGAACTGAAAGTATTTAAAGTATATGTACACCATTCTGTCATCTGCATTATACACTAATCAAATTATTTTGGATTATACCCCTTGGCGACACAGGACGGACTAGGTCCGTAATGTGTGCCGAGGCGGTATTGACACAGGACGGACCTAGTCGGTCCTGTGTCAAAACGAGCACTGGAAGCAGAGTTTTTCCGCTTTCAGTGCTCAAACGGCATTGTAACGATGCTTCCGTGTGGAAGCATCATACAATACTAAAAAAAATGCCTATCGGCATTTCAATCGCTCCGGAGAGCGATAGAAATGCCGGTTTTAAAGTGCCTTTAAAACGCGGGCATTACAAAAACGAGCATAGGAAGCTAATTTTTCGCTTCCTATGCTCAGAACATGTTTCTGATTGTCTCGCAAGTCGAGGCAATCAGTAACACAAAAAAAAAAATGCACGAGTGACCAAGATGAGGCTGCCCTGCACAGAAGGTAATCAATGACTGCCAGGCACACTGACATGCAGTGGGAATGCTCTGCTGAGCATCCCCACTGACTGGTCAGATCAATATTAACCCTATATTGATCTGACCAGTTATGATCTGCCTCCCTCTCCTCACATTTTTTTTAGTGAGGGAGAGAGACAGATCAAAGTTATAAAAGTAAGTAAAAGTAAAAAAAAAACAATAAATACACAACACACGAATAATAAAACATAAAAAAAAAATTATTAACGCAATTCCCTTCGTTTAACCCCTTCCCTGCCACTGATCTTGCGTAAGCAGTGATCATGCACATCAGCGCATTTATTTTTGCTGTTTGTGCATTTTTTAGGGGTTAATTTTTTTTGTACTGTCATTTATTACAGTACTACAAAGGCTCTTCTAAGAGTTATTAACCCCTTCTTTGCCGTCGATCACTGCTTACGCAATGAAATTGACGCCAAAGCAATTTTTATCTGTCTACATATTTTATTTTATTTTTTACACATACCCGCTAGGGGATTACATGTAAAGTAAAAATATTTAAGGTTTTTTTTTAAAGCTGCCTGAGCGCATAGTGATCAGTAACAGCGAATTAGGGGCAAAGGCAGTTTGGTGATTTCTCAATTAAGCTCACCATTCGCCCTGGTCAGATCAAAATTGGTCGGATCAATATTCACAAATATTGAACTGCCTCCCTCTCCTCACTTACATTTTTGTGACGGAAAGAGACAGATCAGTATTAGTGATATAAAATAACATTATGAAATTGGCAGGTTTTATGAAAGTCTTTCACTGTGTATTAACCCCTTCCCTGCCATTCATCACTGAATAAGCAGTAATCTTGCACAACAACAGTATGTTTTGCTGTCTGCACTGTTTTATGGATTAATTTCTTTGTACTGTAATGTATTACAGTACTAGATAGGCTCTTCTAAGAGCTATTAACCCCTTCTTTGATCAAGATCACTGCTTACGCACTGATTCTGAGGCCGCGGACTCAGGGTTCGATTTTGACCCTGTTCAGCTTTCTGATACATCATCTAGCGATGTATTACATTGGCTCGCTTCAAAGAAATATCCCATATAGGACACGGACGAAGGTGGACTACATGTCAAAATTCCAAGTTGGAATTTTGAGATGCGCATCTCACAAATGTTGCCTTCTAGCCAAAAAACAAACCAACAAACCTATGCATGGGTGGTATCCCTGTACTCGGGAGATGTTGCTGAACACATATTGGGTTGTTGTTTGGCAATGACATATACCAGAATCTGTGAATTCATGCCTGAAGTAAAATGTATGAGGAAAAAAAACTCACAAAAAAGTACTACCACAAACTTTTACAAAGGCTGGTGGTAGAATTAGTACCTATACAGTATTAAAATACCACAATTTTAAATACCCTAGGATGTCTAGTTTTCCAAAATATATGGTTTTATGGGGTAAAATACTTTGACAGTCTTCAAAAGTGGCCCAAATGGAACATGGGCGCAGGCTGACTACATGTCAAAATTCCAAGTTGGAAATGCACCCCCCCTAAACGTGGCCTTTTAGCCCCCAAACAACCCAACAAACCTATGCATGGGTGGTATCCCTGTACTCAGAAGATGATTCTGAACACATATTGGGGTGTTGTTTTGCACTGACACATAACAGGATCTGTGAATTCATGCTCGAAGTACAATGTATGTGGAAACAAAACATTAAAACATTACTAACCTAAAATTTGACAAAGGCTGGTGGTAGAATCAGTGCATGGAAAGTGTTAAAATACTATCATTTGAAATACCCTAGGGTGTCTAGTTTGCTAAAATGTATGGTTTTGTGGGGTAAAATACACATTCTGGCTTCACAAATGTCCCAAATGGAACATGGGTGCAGGTTTTCTAGATATCAGAATTCCAAGTTGACAAACCAAAAAGCGCACCTCTCAAATGTGGCCTTTTAACCCCCAAATAATCTAACTAACCTATACATGGGTGGTATCCCTGTACTAAGGAGATGTTGCTGAACACATATTGAGGTGATTTTTGGCACTGACATATAACAGGATCTGTGAATTCATGCCCAAAATACAATGTATGTGAAAAAAAATTACTACCCAAAACATTGACATAGGCTGGTAGTATAATTAGTGCATGGAAAGTGTTAAAATACTACTATTTGAAATACCCTAGGGTGTCTAGTTTTAAAAGATATATGGCTCTGTGGGGTAGAATACACTTTCTGGCTTCAAAAATGTCCCAAATTGGACAATGGCACAAGTTTTCTGCATGTCAGAATTCCAAGTTGGAAAACCAAAATGTGCACCCACTAAATGTGGCCTTTTAGCCCCAAAACAAACAAACAAACCTATGCATGGGTGGTATCCCTGTACTCAGGAGATGTTGCTGAACACATATTGAGGTGTTATTTGGAAATACACCTTCACATTTTAAGGTAATGTTTACCCAAATTGCAATCTATGTGAAAAATTAAAAAAAAAGATTTTTTCCTGCAAACTTTGGCAAAGATTGGTGGTAAAATGGCTACATGAAATGTGTCAAAATACCCCAAGTTAAATGCCCTGAGTGGTCTAGTTTTCAAAAATATGTACATGTTGGGGGTCATTTATGGATTTAGTACAGAAATCAGTGTTACAATGTCACTATCGCTGATTTTGAAAAAAAGGATTTTAAAATAGCTTTGCACTACTTATAGTTCTGGCCCTGTAACATGAATAAAAAAGCACAAAAACATAAAACATGGGCTATTTCTGAACTCAGGACTTATATTAGAAACTATATAGTAGTGTTTTTTTGTTGTCTCTTGTACATGAGTATACGATTTTTCAAATAAAAGTCATAAAAAAATTTTTGGAAATTGTTTTGCCATATTTTATTATTTTTTTTACATCAAATTATATGCTATTATCAAAATAATGGTATCAAAAGAAAGCCCTTCTTATAACGATAAAAACGATATATTGTTTGCGCGGGTACACTAAATGAGACAGAAATAAATTACAGCAAAACACAAACACCTCAGAAATGTTAAAACAGCCCATGTCACCAAGCGTCAGACAAGCCAAAAAAGTCATGTCACTAAGTCTTCAAAAGTGGCCCAAATGGAACATGGGCGCAGGCTGACTACATGTCAAAATTCCAAGTTGGAAATGCACCCCCCCTAAACGTGGCCTTTTAGCCCCCAAACAACCCAACAAACCTATGCATGGGTGGTATCCCTGTACTCAGAAGATGATTCTGAACACATATTGGGGTGTTGTTTTGCACTGACACATAACAGGATCTGTGAATTCATGCTCGAAGTACAATGTATGTGGAAACAAAACATTAAAACATTACTAACCTAAAATTTGACAAAGGCTGGTGGTAGAATCAGTGCATGGAAAGTGTTAAAATACTATCATTTGAAATACCCTAGGGTGTCTAGTTTGCTAAAATGTATGGTTTTGTGGGGTAAAATACACATTCTGGCTTCACAAATGTCCCAAATGGAACATGGGTGCAGGTTTTCTAGATATCAGAATTCCAAGTTGACAAACCAAAAAGCGCACCTCTCAAATGTGGCCTTTTAACCCCCAAATAATCTAACTAACCTATACATGGGTGGTATCCCTGTACTAAGGAGATGTTGCTGAACACATATTGAGGTGATTTTTGGCACTGACATATAACAGGATCTGTGAATTCATGCCCAAAATACAATGTATGTGAAAAAAAATTACTACCCAAAACATTGACATAGGCTGGTAGTATAATTAGTGCATGGAAAGTGTTAAAATACTACTATTTGAAATACCCTAGGGTGTCTAGTTTTAAAAGATATATGGCTCTGTGGGGTAGAATACACTTTCTGGCTTCAAAAATATCCCAAATTGGACAATGGCACAAGTTTTCTGCATGTCAGAATTCCAAGTTGGAAAACCAAAATGTGCACCCACTAAATGTGGCCTTTTAGCCCCAAAACAAACAAACAAACCTATGCATGGGTGGTATCCCTGTACTCAGGAGATGTTGCTGAACACATATTGAGGTGTTATTTGGAAATACACCTTCACATTTTAAGGTAATGTTTACCCAAATTGCAATCTATGTGAAAAATTAAAAAAAAAGATTTTTTCCTGCAAACTTTGGCAAAGATTGGTGGTAAAATGGCTACATGAAATGTGTCAAAATACCCCAAGTTAAATGCCCTGAGTGGTCTAGTTTTCAAAAATATGTACATGTTGGGGGTCATTTATGGATTTAGTACAGAAATCAGTGTTACAATGTCACTATCGCTGATTTTGAAAAAAAGGATTTTAAAATAGCTTTGCACTACTTATAGTTCTGGCCCTGTAACATGAATAAAAAAGCACAAAAACATAAAACATGGGCTATTTCTGAACTCAGGACTTATATTAGAAACTATATAGTAGTGTTTTTTTGTTGTCTCTTGTACATGAGTATACGATTTTTCAAATAAAAGTCATAAAAAAATTTTTGGAAATTGTTTTGCCATATTTTATTATTTTTTTTACATCAAATTATATGCTATTATCAAAATAATGGTATCAAAAGAAAGCCCTTCTTATAACGATAAAAACGATATATTGTTTGCGCGGGTACACTAAATGAGACAGAAATAAATTACAGCAAAACACAAACACCTCAGAAATGTTAAAACAGCCCATGTCACCAAGCGTCAGACAAGCCAAAAAAGTCATGTCACTAAGGCGTTAAATACTTTAAAGCTGTTGTTATTTCGTCCCAGCTTTCAACCAAATTCTAGTGATCTTAGTGGAAAGAACATAAAATACAAGTTGCAAACCTCATATATGTGAGTAAATGAAGAGATAAACAAATATTGACATGTTAGTACATAAATGTGTTTATATAATTATGTGCTTTAATGTACAAGCCAAAAAAGTCATGTCACTAAGGGGATACACTAAAGCACACCATCACCATAACATACGCATGTAAATAAATGCAGGTACAAATAATACACAAGGATATGATATGTCACCTTACAGTTTCTGAAAACATTGTGTCACCTGTAATGTTACTAGAGAAATCTTTGCAAGGGGCGGATATACTCACACACCTTAGTATCAGAGCATTTAATCCCTTGCTGACATTGGACTGACTAGGTCCGCCATGTCTGGCAAAGCATTGCCGACATTGGCTGACCTAGTCCATCCTGCGGTTAAATGAGCAGTGTCTGCTATCACAGACCACAACAGAGTGATTCACAGGCACCATATTGGTGCTGCTGCCCTCTTGTGGGTAAAGCGTCGGAAGTGAAAATAAATTCACTTCCGTCTCTCTGATGTTGTTGCTAGACATCCCCTAGAGCTAGTCAGCAGCATTGCAATGTAAAAAAGCTAAAAATCTAGGGTTAGTGTTAGAATAATGTTTAGAGTCACAATTAAATTAGGTTTAGCATATTGGTTAGGATTAGTGTTGAGCGAACCCGAACCGCAAAGTTCGGGTTCATACCGAACACTATGATTTTTGGACCCCGGAACCAAAGACGGACATACCACTGTATGTCTGGGTTGGAGTTCAGGGTTCGGTGATTAATAGCTGTCCAGTCACTAGTAAAATACCCCCCCCCGCCCTTGTCCCCACCCATTGCCGGCTGGTGGGGACCCTAAAAAGAATGAGGGGGGGACCTAGTGTCACCCCCCGGTCCCCATCAATGGACGGCGGGTGGGGACCCTAATAAGAATGGGGGGACCTAGTGTTCCCCCCCGGTCCCCACCAATGGCCGGCAGGTGGGGACCCTAATAAGAATGAGGGGGGGGGACCTAGTGTGCCGGCATGTGGGGACCCTATATAGAATGAGGGGTTGGACCTAGCACTATGCCGAACACTATGCCTGTGGGTGGGAACCCTAAAAAGAATGAGGGGAGGACCTAGTGTCACCCCCCGGTCCCCACCCATGGCCGGCAGGCGGGGACCCTAATAAGAATGAGGGGGGGGACCTAGTGTGCCGGCAGGTGGGGACCCTATAAATAATGAGGGGTTGGACCTAGTGTGTCCCCCCCGGTCCCCAACCATGGCCGGCGGGTGGGGACCCTATAAAGAATGAGGGGGGGGACCTAGTGTCCCCCCGGTCCCCACCCATGGCCAGCGGGTGGGGACCCTTAAAATATTGAGGCGGGACCCAGTGTCCCCCCCGGTCCCCACCCATGGCATGTGGGTGGGGACCCTAATAAGAATGAGGGGGGACCTAGTGTCCGCCCCGGTCCCCACACATGAACGGCAGGTGGGGATCACAAATAAAGTGACTAGGGGTGCCCAGCCCCTAGTCACTTACCCCCACGAATAAAAAAATTCCTATCTACCCCCTCACCCTAATAATAGTGAGGGGGTGGGCAATAAGCTAACCTGTAAAAAAAAAACTATTTTATACTTACCATTAGAGGTCTTCTTTCTTCATTCTTCTTTTTTCTTTCTTCAGCCCCAAAAAAGGCCAAATAAAAAACCATAAGACGCCAAAAGTTTGTGTCCCCATTGACTTCCATGGGCTTCGGGTTCGGGGTCAAGTTCGGGGTCAAGTTCGGGGTCAAGTTCGAGCACGGACCCGGAAATTTTTTCGAACCTGACGAACCTGAACATTGTCAGAGGTATTGAAAAGTAATCTTGGGACTGGTCCATATGAATAAAGCAGAAGAAAAGGATAACAAGATGGATGCCAGCAGCCTCCATTTTGTGTCAGTTTTTGGACATCCTTCTGTGTGTTCAAATCTTATTCTGTGTCCCTGAAGCTAAAAGAAAGTCCTCCACATTCCTAACTCTGTTATCTAGTATCACTGGAACAGATAAGGTGGGCATTGTTAGTCGTTTATGACTCTCATTGTATTTCTGAAGACACAGCTGTGTCTATATACATACTAGAGGAGAAGATGGGCTTCTCTGCAACTTGCTAGCCCACCCAAACTGGCAGAAACTGACAGACACACTGAGATTATTGGGATTTTTGATTTGTAGAATCTAATAAGGGTTATTATAAATACACCTAGTTGATTCAAATCACCCATTAAAATATATAATTATATCACACCTTCACTAATTAAAATGTAAAGTATAATTAATCCTACATATTAATTAGAATATTGTTTTTATTGTTTTATTAGTGTGGTATATATTTTATTATACATTTTTATTTAATGTGCAATGATAAGAATAAGAATATGATACATATTTACTCTAATTTCAAACTGTATTAACACTTTTAGACATTTAAACATATATTGTCTTATATTATACTCACAATCCAGGTGTAGCTATAAACTATGACATCATCTCATTTAAATTAAATACACCCATCCATTCAATTGGCTAGAAGTTACAGAAACAGGGTGTGAATCTGAGATAAGTTTGGTTGATAAATTGATACTGGAGGTGTAGAGACCTGAGATACCTGAAAAGACCTGAAGAGAGCTGCCACTAGTGGGATGAGAGATGGGAATGTTTTAGAAAAGGGCTGAGTCTCTCTCCTTCTGGGGAGAACTCAGGAATATGAGGCTTTTAATAGCACATGTTCACTATAACAATAGAAATCTCCATACCCATAGTATTGAGCTAAGTCCCAGGAGTAACTCCCATCACTCAATTCTTCAATGGAAGGAGTCTCAACTGCAAACCAACCTCTGCCGGTAATGTATAAATGTGGTAATTTGTTTCTAGCATAATCTCAATTTTTATGGATGTCATTAGCATATATATTTGGGTAAATTAAACTTAAATCCCACACTTTCTGGGATCTATATGTTTTAGCCTGGTGTTTATCTGTCATCCTTTCTACAAAAGTGCCATAAGTTCTTATAGTCTAGCTATTTACCCAAATATGTAATATCTAATCTCCACAGATTATCTAAGATTCTCATTCTTAAGGTCTAAGCTAGAATACATACATTATCATTTACCGAGCAGATTAAGAAATAGCCACCTTGAGTAGTGATATGATTTAGTAATATTACCTTACCTAAGCAGAGTATATGTTGGTAATTTGTAGGTAATTATGGTGTACTATCATTAACCATTTTAAATACTAATCATTGTAGGTTGTATCTAAATAAAATGCATGGCCATTTTACGGTCAGAAACGTATTGTATAATAAAGTATTCTACATGTATGTTGATATAGGTACAGAGCTGCATAATTCATGTTTTGTCCTACTTACTTATGTTATAAGTCCTACATGTGAATTATGATTAACAGCTATTGATACTGTATTTTGTTGTTATGCTATTTTGCTTACCGTTTGATCTTTATTCTATATCCAATAAATTCATTATTATTTTATTAATAATTGTTGCATTGTATTTACTTTTGTAAAAACGTCATCCAAACTCTCACATACATAACAAATTCTGATATGGGTATGATTCATAATTAATAACTCATATTCATATTTTTATGGTTATTAATAATCTGACATTTTATGGAGGCACTGCTGAGATGTATTTAAGATTTGATGCGTTTTTACAAACTGTAAATTAATTGTAATCCAGAGTACACTGTTTAACTTCATTCTATGGGCTCATAGTACTGAATCAGGTATTGGAATTACATTGCTATATATTGTTGTAATAGGATCAATATGAGTAGCCATTTAGTAACTCACTGAGAAATAATTCTGTAACAGAGAATCCCAGTAAAATATACAGTATCTTAAACCTGCAAAAAGACTTAAATCGTCAGTCAGATATCAAGAAATGGATTAAAGAAATCCACATTCAGACAGAGAACTTTAATGATGATACTCTGTTTAAAAGTTTTATGACGTGCATGTGTGAGGAAAAAGATGTTAAAAGAAATGTATTCTTAAATGTGATATGCTTATTGACAACACAGCTAGAAGGGAAATGTAGTCACATAACTGTGTTACAGGCTAATTTGGCACCCTGTCCAAAATGTTTGTGTTAACAGCAGATTGACTCTCAAAATTCATAATAAGAATTTGCTTTAAAAAGTACAGAGACCTGTACAGCTCTCTCCAAATGAAAAAAAGACATGCCAAAAGCCCCCAAATAATGTGTCCCATGTTCAGGAAAAATCACTGATCTGGCACTGAAGGGGTTAAACCCACCAGAGTCACAGATAATCCCCTGCAAGAGAGCATTAATATGCAAATGCAGGCAATAAAGAACCAAATAAAGCTAATGCATTAATTTGTATTGGTTCAGAAAAACATAGGTGACCCAAACCCTCTTAAAGCTAATATATCCCAAGCTCATGCAGGCAAGCCCCAAAGGGTTAACATCAGGATATCTGATGAAGAAGCCATCAGCATGAGATCAGGAGATTCTGATAATGACAGTTTCTCTAATAGTGTACAAACTGAGGTCAGTGAGGACAGGTACTACTTGCCCCAGAGGGCTATCTTATCCCTGGCAGGTAGACATACCTATAAGTGGCACTCCCAATACAGTGTATTCATCACAAGGAGTTGCAAGCAAATACCCACACACAAGTCTAACACACAGGGTATTATTCTCTATTCCCAGGTTCCCAAATTTAACTTGGAAGGGTTAAATAATATAATTAACCATATTGAGTTGTAATCTCTGAATCTGTACTCAGACTCAGATAACATTAAATTACTAACATGGGTCTTTGATAGTAAGTACCATAATTTCTTTAGATCTATGATAATCCAGGAGGTCACATTAGAATTTGGCCCACATAGGATTCGGCCTAAAAAGCAGATGGTGTAGAGCACAATGTAGACCCCATCTGGGATTTAAACCCCAGAAAGTGAGCTATGCTCAAGAAGCCAAGTCTCCTAAGCTGGCAAAGCAGAAAGAGTTAAACTCACCCCTGTTAAGTACCAGTATCTTAATCTTAAAGGCATCCTCAGATATAGCAGCCAAAGGCCTATCATGCCTTGGCTGAATCAGGCCACTGAATCTAATAACTCCCATAAAGCTAAGCCCTATACCTACTATAAGGATAGAGAGGGGCCATAAGTCTGATCTGCCTAGAGGGTACAGAGACACTGATCCTGATAATTCCCCCGCAGACTCAGCTACCCACATCCATTAAGGATAAATATGGAAGGGGCCATAAGTCTGGTCTGCCTAGAGGGTACAGAGACACTGATCCTGATAATTCCCCACAGACTCAGCCACCCACATCCCCATAAGGGTAATCACGGGAGGGGCCACAGGTCTGATATGCCTAGGGGGGACAGAGCTACTGACTCTTATAGCTCCCATCAAGCTCAGCCATCTATCTCCAATACTTGGAGGCATAGCCATAAACCTAGAAATTAAATATATACTCAGGTGAATAACCTGGATGATCTAATGGTAGTCTTACAAAAGCAGGTAAGTAAACTAGCTAAAAGCGTGGCTGGATAAATAAATAACCCTGAAACACCCAGCATGACCCAATAAAACTCAGCAATAGAGGTTAAACACTAGGTAATCAAGTTGTTAAACTGCATCCTGTAATGTCTATTGTAACCAAAGTTTTATTTTACAGTGTTAAGACCATAAGCCTATTGCTAAAATGTTGTTAAATGTTTAAACCATCGCTTCTTACTAGATGGTGAATTTGTGTATCTAACTTCTCATCTATTTTTCAGACTATCCAGGACTAAGATAGTTCACTTCCTAACGTGTGCGTTTACCTAGTGATTGAATCTTTCGGATTCAGCCTTGAAAGGGTTAGTCACAAATTGTCAGCGAGATGCTGCAATCAACAAGCCCCTGAGAAGGGGGGCCAGTGGTTAATGCCTGTCAGTTTCTTTACGAAGGGTCACGAAGCTGCAGAAAGGTCAAAGAGTGAAAATGTACTCACATATAGTGAACTCATCTCCATAAAGATAGCCTGATGATAGAAGAAGCCAACACACTTTAACTACCTACCTAAAGCAAGATCATTTAATTAAACATAATTTAATTAAAATTAATATGATATAATTAAATTGGTCTTCATTCACAGTATTTTTATGAATGGTAAGCAGACCTTCGTTTCATGTTTCGTATTATTAATCCTTCGGTTTAAGTTTCGTGTTAATTGTAAGACACTTGTTTCGTATGACTATGATACAACTAAGACCTTCGTTTTAACTGCCGCATAAACTGTTTATCCGAAAGCGAACACGACCTTCGGTTTATCTTTCGTATTAACTTTCCATGAACCGGTCTCCCAGCAACGATATAAACAAACTGGGATTCATTTACACAGAGACTTTCGTTTTACTCTGTCGGATTAACCTCATGCGAACGGACATCGCAGATACTGCTTTTTGAATGGGAGGCAGTTATACAAGGTGACTTATGTACGGACCACATGGGTCGTGTGGATGTCACACACGTTTTTATGCTTATTGAAGACTAGTATATAAAGGAGATTTCCTCCAGACCTAAACATCCCCTGAGGAAGTCCCGTCTCTGGACGAAACGCGTTGGGTGATTTTTTGAACCAAACGAGCCACCGTACCAGCTGAGGTCTGTGTGTTTTTCAAACACACCCGGAAGTCTGAGAACAGCCCCGAGGCGCACGGAGAGCTGTTGCTCACAAGAGACTGGTTACTTGTGGTGTTTGGAATCTAATTGGAGTGTGGATTAACCCCTCGAAGGACTTTTAAATCTTTTTATTGTGTGCTTTTACATTTGGAAATAAAAATCCTTTTCTACTACATCTGAGAGTCAGTGGACAGCTCTACAACACGGTGGAAGTGATCCCTTGCAGAGGGGCAAGTATTACACTGCACATGCTGTTTATACATGCTCCTAGTATATTAGGGGCTGCAATTGTGAGTTTTTTTCTTGCAGCTGCTTCTTGAACCTGCTTGCTGTTATCAGTACATATTGCACTATTTGTATGCACTTTGTGTTTTGCAGGTGCTCATTTATCAGACTACCGCGCCAAATTAAGTATATTTATATTGTTTTAATAGACTTATTTGTTTTTTGCATGATTTTTGATGCACAAATTCATTGAATAGCACCAGCACTTTATTAGCATTTTTCACAGGTTGTTTCACTATTTCCTATTACCATTTTATACAGATTGTTGTCAAGTGTCTATGTACTGTGCGCTAGATTGTACACTTTTTTTGCACTTTTTTATACAAGAGAGCTATAAGGTAGGAAATGGGGTTAGTTGTCTAAATGTCTAAATGTGTACAAAATCTGCATCTATATAATTTAATTTAATTGATTCATGAAGACACTTTAGTAATTTTAATTCACATACAGAGCTTTCTACAAGATAGCAGTCTCCCTTACACAATACCATTACATATTATATAAGTGCTGCTTTGATTTTAGCTCTTGATGATTATTGTTTATATATTAACTCCATGGATGCCATCTTGAAAGATGTAACTTAAAACCTCTGTGTTTGGATTCCCTTGCCTTGAACTGACTCAGGTAGCAATTTTTAATGGCCAAAATATGGCTCCTGGATGATGACCCTTTTTGGATTGTTTTTTTCCCTCACCTTGCTGTATTTATGTGACATTTGATTAAATCACCCGATTACCAGTGGTGTATCTTGGTTTTGTGCTGCTAGGCAGACAAATTTTGGGCACCCCCCCTACCCACGATGTACACCCACGACATGACCCATAACCCACGTTGCACACCAAGGACATGCCCCATCACCCCATTTACATGCCTCTATCACCTCATTACATACACATTGCCAATATTATTTGCCCATAATATTCCCCAGCTAATTTGCCCAATAATATGCCAGTATCATTTGCCATTAATATGCCCCAGCCAATGTGCCCATTAATATGCAAGTATTATTTGCCATTAATAAGTCACAGCCAATTACCCCAATAATATGCCAGTATTTGTCATTTAATCAGCCCCTACCAAGTTGCATAACATTATGCCAGTATAATTTGCCATTAATATTCCCAGCCAATTTGTCCAATAATATGCCAGTGTTATTCTGCCAATTACCGGTAGTATGCCCCAGCCAATTTGCCCATTATTAAGCCAGTATTATTTGCCATTTAATATTCCCCTGCCAATTTGCCCAATAATATGTTAGTGTTATTTGCCATTAATAAGCCCCAGCCAATTTGCCCAATAATATGCCAGTGTTATTTGCCATTTAATATGCCCCTGCTAATTTGCCCAATAATATGCCAATTTTTTTGCCATGTTATATCCCGCAGCCAATTTGCCTAATAATATGCCAGTGTTATTTGCCATTTAATGTGCCCCTGCTAATTTGCCCAATTATATGCCAGTGTTATTTGCCATTTAATATGCCCTGCCAATTTGCCCAATTTTATGCCATTGTTATTTGCCATTTAATATGCCCAGCCAATTTGCCCAATTATATGCCAGTGTTATTTGTCATTTAATATGCCCAGCCAATTTGTCCAATTTTATGCCAGTGTTATTTGCCATTTAATATGCCCCTGGCAATTTGCCCAATTATATGCCAGTGTTATTTGCAATTTAATATGCCCAGCCAATTTGCCCAATTATATGCCAGTGTTATTTGCCATTTATTCATTCCCATTCCCTGGTGGCTAGTGGCAGGCAGCATGGTCCCTCCATGCTGCCTGTTCTGCTCCCAGAGGATCGTGCCGACAGGTCACGTGACCCGACGCGCGTATGACGTCAGCGCGCCGGTCACGTGACTGTCGGCACTTCCGTGTCACACTTCAGGGGGAGCCGAACAGGCAGCACGGAGGTTTCTCTGTGCTGCCTGTTCGGCTCCCCGTGCAGCCTGGCAGGCAGAGCGATGGTGAGGGGGGATCTTCCGATCCCCTCTCAACTCCGTCTCTGCCTGCAAGCGCGGTCTTTTTTTTTTTTTTTTTTTAAATGGCCGGCTTTTTAAAAAAAAATTTTTTTTTTCAGTGCCCCCCAAAATTGCCCCCTAGGATGCCTCGCAGTAAATACAGCACTGCCGATTACTAAGCACTATCCGTGAGTGCCAGTTCTCTGCTTCCTCTATATTGCTTGAGCAATTTTTAATGGTCAAAATATGTCTCCTAAGAGTTTTTGTGTGATCCTATCTGACTAATAAAATCCTCCCCCCAAATCTTTGCATCAGCAATTGTATACAAGTAATATGCAGGTAAGAGAACATACAAAATACACATTAGTGCAATACATAGATCAAATAAGGTGCTATTACTAGTGGTGATTAATTACTCTCACAAGCACAGTAGATATTTGCAACCAAATAGAAGCCAAAAATGTGTGGATCATTCCAGTAATTATTTAATAGCTGTATAAGATAAGCAGCACTGACATGGATAAATAAATGTCCACAATTAATATTAATAATTAGAAGACACCGATATTTTATATTATATGTCTATGTCTTCCATCACTGGTAGGAACTTTTTGGATGGTTACCTGTGTTTTTCAGTAAATGTGACAGCTTAATGCATAGCCTTACAGAACACAAAGAAACTTTACAATGCCACTTTCTGCAGAATTCAACTCCCAGCAAGCTCAGTTCCAGCTTAGCAGGTGTAGAGTGCCCCACCTGTACATATAATGGTGTGGAATGCCGTATAATAACACTACAATGCCTAAAAATCTTTTTGTGTAAGGCACATTGCACTTTCTGTAAAAAAATTATGTGAGACAGTATAACTGAGCATGCTTTTATTTAATATGATTTATATAATGTTTTGTGATGGATTCCTTAGGGACGATTATGTCTGGTACTGACTGAGCATAGAGGTGAATTGTAGTATTTTTTATTTGCCTGAATATTTACAAAAAAATTATTATTTAAGTAAACTTTATCCCGGCATATTGCACTGACTTAATCTATCATGAATAATGCAAATAATGAGCATTATTCCTGAGACATACAATGATATTATTATTATTCATTATTACATAGGGCAGCCACATACATTTTTATTATCATAATCGTTATTATATATTGATAAAAATTCTGCATATTTCAATATTTAAGTCAATGAAGGCGGTAGCATGGCTGGTATTTTTTTGTTGTTGTATAAAAGGTGGAAACCCTACTCACAGCTGGTCTGGATGATGGCCCGCACTGTCCGTGTCGATGCATGCAGAGCCCAGAAATGGCTTGCCCCGTTTGTCTGATCATGGTCTGCATCTTCTGGGGACATCTGCTACTGCAGAGTGAGAGACCCTCATTATGTGCTTTAGCAGAAGCGACCTAGTTAAGGCAGAGTTAAGGCCTCCTCTGCGGATATTATAAGGTCAGCAGTGTTAAGGCCCCCTCTGCTGATATCATAAGGTCAGCAGTTAAGTCCCCCTCTGCTGATATAATAAGGTCACTTGCCCCCCCCCTCATTATTTGCTTTAGCAGAAGCGACCTTGTTAAGGCAGAGTTAATGCCCCCTCTGCTGATATCATAAGGTCAGCAGTGTTAAGGTCCCCTCTGCTGATATCATAAGGTCAGAAGTGTAAAGGTCCCCTCTGCTGATGTCATTAGGTTAGTAGTGTTAAGGTCCCCTCTGCTGATATCATAAGGTCAGCAGTGTTAAGGTCCCTTCTGCTGATATTATAAGGTCAGCAGTGTTAAGGTCACCTCTGCTGATATCATAAGGTCAGCAGTGGTAAGTTCCTCTCTGCTGATATCATAAGATCAGAAGTGTAAAGAACCCCTCTGCTGACACACCCTTACACAGACACAGTGACACACTTACCACACACACACCCTTACACAGACACAGTGACACACTAACACACACACACACCCTTACGCAGACAAAGTGACACACTTACACACACACCCTTACACAGACACAGTGACACACTTACACACACACACCCTTACACAGACACAGTGACACACTTACCACACACACACCCTTACACAGACACAGTGACACACTAACACACACACCCACCATTACGCAGATACAGTGACACACTTACACACACACCCTTACACAGACACAGTGACACACTTACACACGCACCCTTACACAGACAGTGACACACTTACACACACACCCTTACACGGTACATTGACACACTTACACACACACCCTTACACAGAAAGTGACACACTTACACACACCCTTAGCACTTACACACACAGTAACACCAATACACTCATAACCTGAAACACACCATTTTGCTCCTCTAAATTCCAGTATTTCGCCATTAAATATGTCAATATTTTGCCCCTCAATATGCCATTTAATATGCCAGGATTTTGTCCCTCAATATGCCATTTAAAATGCCAGGATTTTGCCCCTCAATATGCCATTTAATATGGCAGGATTTTGTCCCTCAATATGCCATTTAAAATGCCAGTATGTTGCCCCTTAATGTGCCAGGATTTTGCCCCTCCAATATGCCATTTAATACGCCAGGATTTTGCCCCTCAATATGCCAGGATTTTGCCCCTCCAATATGCCATTTAATATGCCAGGATTTTGCCTCTCAATATGCCAGGATTTTCCCCCTCCAATATGTTATTTAATGTTTGGATTTTTTCGCCCCCCCCCTTGTGGCGCCATAAGGCTGCCGCCTGTGCTGCCTTACAGTAGCACCAGCCTGCAGAGCTGCACTACATTATTAACATTTGTTGACTCCAACTCCCATGATAATAAACAAATTACATTGCTAGTTGCTAACTGTAGAAGGAGCTGTGCGTGGGGGAGGGGCAGGGGGTGTTTGAAATTACAGTAAGGCTACAAATATTAACTGTTATTGTTGACTGCATCTACAATTATATTCAATCAGCCCTATTACTAGCTTCATTTTATTGGATTTGTAGTTACAAACTGGGATTGTTACACTACACACTAACTTTTTTTGTTGTTGACCGCAGCTCCCATGATATACAGCCAGCCCATTACTGGATGAATACCAAAGGAATTGTAGAGTGGGGCAATAGTGGTTAATTTTTATCACCCCAGGTATTGTAAACTTCCCATAATGCTCAGGTATATGCTGGTCTGTTAGCGACTACTACCATGGTTATATAATTTCCATAATAATGGGTAACATTTGCCTCCCACCAAGCAACCCCTCTCCTGAGCAAACAAAGGTAAACAATGGGGAGGAGTTAGGAGGTATTGGGGAAACTGGTGAGGATATTTTGCGCTAATAGTGTGAAATGCGATGAGATGTCAAGAGATCTGCCTCTTCACGATATCAGTTTGACTGTTATTGATTCCATGTCTTTGTCTCAACACTCTTCATCAATAAATTTACACACGCCGTGAGTCCATTCCTGCTTTGATATTTTACCCTCAAAACCACCACCCCACCTCCCGGAAAAACTCTTGTGGACGCCCATGCGTCCAAGTGCTTTTATTCATGGGAAGCCTTTTCCCGCTGCCATCTGTTTTTTTTTTTTACAGCACAGCTCTAGTGTCCAATGTGATTTGCTGTGTATGTGACGTGTGTTTGTGGGACTGGCCGTGTATGCGAGGTGTGTGTGTGTATGTAACTGGCTGTGTATGTGAGGTGTGTGTGTATGTTAGGTGAATGTATGTGTGTCTATGTGACTGTCTGTGTATGTGAGGTGTGTGTGTTTGTGGCTGGCTGGCTGTGTGTGTGTGTGTATGTGACTGGCTGTGTATGAGATGTGTGTGTGTTTGTGGCTGGCTGTGTTTGTGAGGTGTGTGTGTTTGTTACTGGCTGTGTATGTGAGGTGTGTGAGTATATGTGTGTGTATCTATCTTTCAGGGGATAAGAACTTGCTATACTTGGCAACTCTTGATTCTCCAGACTATAACCATGACCCAATAAGTAAATTGAATACACCCTCCAAGAAAAGAGACAACAACAACAAGGATTGAAAGTTTTAATAGCTTTTATTGTATTTTACTGGGTTCTGAAGGCACATGATCCAGAGGAAGGCGAAAAAACTTGCGTAGCAAGTAATAAAATTCCTTCCTGATCCTGAAAACCAGCGATCGATTGTATAACCCTGGATCGGCCTATTGACCATGGATGATAATGGATTTATTTGACACTTTAAAGACCAAGCCAAATGATCCAGATGAAGAAAAAAACAAATCTGAGTAACAGGAAAAAAAATTCCTTCCTTATCCTGAAAACCAGCATTTGGCTTTTTAATCTTGGATCGGGGCTACATAAGACTTCATAGCCCAGCCCAGAAACTCAGTATAAATAAAAGTTACTTACTGTGCCAATTTTGCCATATGTTTTTTTGGCCATGAGATCATCCTGGTTCCTCCTGGCTCCTGATGTGTCCACAGACTAACATAATAGTACAAGCCTCTACTAAATATACACTGAAGCTCTTGTGAGGCGTTGCCCAGCTCCTTAACAAACAATGGTGGTTGTGGTCAAAATACTGCCCATATAAGGAAAAGGGCAGGACTGGGCTAACATTGCAGCAAATGGATATTGATATTATTGCAGCTGTATGTTTCAAGATGTCTTTAAATTAAAGTCCAATGCCTAGATTGGAGTGCAAAAAATATAACAAAATATTTTCAAATAACATTAATATTAATTGTACTTTATGTACATATATGAAACAATGCTTAAATCAGGCAGTAAGTATTTTTTTTCTGTGGCTGTATTTGTGAGGTGTATGTATTTGAATAGCTGTGTGTGTGTGTGTGTGCGTGTGTGTATGTATGTATGTGACTGACTGTGTATGTGAGGTGTGTGTGCGGATGTGTTTATGGGTCCGGCTGTGTATGTGAGGTGTGTGTGTGCATGTGATAGGCTGTGTATGAGATGTGTGTGTGCATGTGATTCGCTGTGCATGAGAGATGTGTGAGTGTATGTGAGGTGAGTGTGTGTATGTGACTGGCTGTGTATGTGAGGATTGTGTATGTGGCTGGCTGTGTTTGTAAGGTGTGTGTGTATATGTGACTGGCTGTATATGTGAGGTGCATGTGTGTGTATTTGACTGGCTATGTATGTGAGGTGTGTATGTATGTGACTGGCTTTGTATGTGAGGTGTGTGTGTGCGTATGTGACTGGCTGTGTATGCAAGGCCCTTAGCAACACCTAAAAATTCTTATATTTCCATCGGTGGTTACTTTCCTGAGCGACCTATTCGCAAGTAAATGGGAGCGCTGCCTGTAGACTGGCAAGAGCAATGAAAGTGATTTTTTTCACTTACGATGCTCTAGGGATACCCACTAGGGGATTACGTGTAACGAAAAAAAATGTGGAAGTTGTCTGCGTGCATGTTTAGAAATCAGTAACGGCTGATCAGCGGCAAAGGCAATTTGGTGATATCTCATGAGAGCATCGCCACTTGTTTGGTCAGATCAATATTTGTAAATATTGATCTGACCCGTGTAGATCTGCCTCCCTCTGCTCAATTGAGTTTTAATGAGTGAGAGATAGATCTGTATAATGTAAATTTTAAATTGTAATAAATTAAATAAAATGTAATAAAATTGTGAGACCCAAGGGCTTTTATAAAAGCCATACCTTATGTATAGTGTACCCTGTGTATTAACCCCTTGCCTACCACTGATCACTACACAGCAGCACATTTTTTTCTTCTCTGTGCTTTTGTAGGGGTTCATTTTTTGGTACTGTAATACTACAAATGTGCTTATATGAGCTATTAACCCCTTCCTTGCTCTACATATCAAAATTCCAAGTTGGAAAAATCAAAAAGCGCACTTCTCAAAAGTGGCTGGTGGTAGAATTAGTGCAAAAATAATACCACCATTTGAAATACCCTAGGGTGTCTACTTTAAAAAATATATAGTTTGATGGGGTAAAATACACTGTCCGGCTTCAAATATCTACCAGGAAAACCAAAAAGTGCACCTCTCAAATGTGGCCTTATAACCCCAAATCAAGCTGACAAAGCATATTGAGGGGCAAAATCCTGACATATTAAATGGCATATTGAGGGGCAAACTCCTAGCATAATGGGGGGCAAAATCCTGGCATATTGAGGGGCAAAATCCTGGCATATTAAATGGCATATCGGTGGGCAAAATCCTGGCATATTGAGTAGCAAAATCCTGGCATATTAAATGGCAAATTGAAGGGGCAAAATCCTGGCATATTGAGTTGCAAAATCCTGGCATATTAAATGGCATATTGGGGAGAAAAATCCTGGCATATTGAGTTGCAAAATCCTGGCACATTAAATGGCTAAAGAACGGCATAGTGAGGGGCAAAATCATGGCATATTAAAATGCATATTGGGAGGCAAAATCCTGGTATATTAAATGGCATATTGGGGGGCAATATCCTAGAACATTAAATGGCTAAAGAATGGTATATTGAGGGACAAAATCATGGCATATTAAATGGCATATTGGGGGGGGACACAAAATCTGTGCATTTGAAATGGCATATTGGGGGCAAAATCCTTGCATATTAAATGGCGTACTGGAGGGCCAAAATCTTGACATATTAAATGGCATATTGAGTGACAGAATACTGGCATATTAAATGGCATATTGTGGGCAAAATCCTGGCATATTTAGTTGCAAAATCCTGGCATATTAAATGCCATATTGAGGGGCAAAATAGTGTGTCTCCGGTTATGTGTGTATTGGTGTCACTGTGTGTGTAAGTGGTAATGGTGTGTGTGTGTGTGTGTCACTGTGTCTGTGTAAGGGTGTGTGTGTGACTGCAAGGGAGGAGATGGCCAGGGACACAGAGCAGAGACAGAGCAGCAAATAAGGTAAGTACTACTGGGGAATGGGGGGGAGGGTGGTATAAAACGAGCAAAATCCTGGCTTATGGAGTTGCATAATAATCCTGGCATATTGAATGGCATAATAATCCTGGCATATTGAGGGGTTAAATACTGGCATATTGAGTGGCATAATAATCCTAGCATATTGAATGGCTGAATCCTGGCATATTGAGTGGCAAAATAATCTTGGCATATTGAGTGGCAAAATAATCCTGGCATATTGAATGGCTAAATCCTTGCATATTAAGGGGTTAAATACTGGCATATTTTAATTGGCAAAGTGATCCCGTGGCATGGTCTGTGGGAAAAAATAACATGTACTATGAGGAAAGTGACACTGGCTACTTCTGTGGGTCAAAGTGACACTGTGGCATGCCAACTTGTGTAGTTTCAATATGAGTGCAAGCCAAGTGCTGTGGGTGCAATACAGCTGCATGGCAAGTTCTGCGGGTACTATATGGTGCTGTGTTAAGTCCTTTAGGTGCAATGTGGGTATAGAGGAAGGGAATAAAAAATAAGAATGCAATTTTTCAATAACATTTTTATTAACTATAATATTTAATAATTCAAATAAGTATAAATGCAACTAGTTATAGAGAGATGTCTGTGTTTATAGATATGTATTGTTTTTGAATTGTACAATTGTCACCTGGGGGGGCTCCTGTGTCGCATAATTAATGGCAGTCCCATGTGTGGCATATTTATTTGGCCACATGTGTGGCATAATTAAGGGGCTCTTTTGTGTGGCATAATTAAGGGGCGCCTGTGTGTGTGGCATAATTAATTGGGCTCCGAGGTGAGGCATAGATAATGGGGCTCTTGTGTGTCCTAGTTATTGGGCTCCTGTATGTGACATAGTTATGGGCTCCTGTGTGTGGCATAGTTAAAGGGCTCCTGCCTGTGACATAATTTGTGGGGCTCCTGTATGTGGCATATTTAATAGGCCATCTAACTGGCATTACTAAGGAATCTTTTTGGCATGGTATTGGAGGAAATCCAGGGGGGTGGCACCATGAGTTACCGCACCGGGTGACACCAACACTAGTGATGCCTCTGTGGGGCCCCACTGGCTTGCTATACCCAGGGGCCTACAATGTTGTTAAGACAGCCCTGATGATAGTACCTAAATAGGAGGGCAACTACATTTTTCGCTTGATTACACCATTGCAGAGAAACCACTCCATTAGTATATCAGACTAATCCCATCCATTAGGGCAGTCCAGAACTGAAATGCATGGCTACTCTCCTCTGCATGAGGAACACAGCAAACCACCGGCATATGTTTTGGCCTACAATGGCCTCGTCAGTGTGGTATGGCTGATGATCCTCTAGGTGCAAACAAGCCAGGGACCCATGGCCGTGGGCATACCCTGATAACTAAGGTGAGCAAAAGGGGGGTTGCACCAATTCGTTAAAACAGACAGCACTACAATAGTCTGTCCTGTAGACATACTCATACACACACACTTATAATCATACTCGCACACACACACTTACGGTATAGTCATACTCGCATACACATACTTGTGCTCATACACTTATACTCATACTTGCACACACACCGATACTCATATACACACACACAATTATACTCATACTCATACACACACACACACACACACACATATTCTTTTTCTTTTTTTTTCATTATTTCCAAAATTTTAGAACTACAGAAATTTTCGGAGATATAAAAAACAAATCATACAACTTAGTGACATAAATAACATTTCCCCATACATTACACTTTGTAGGGATATATCTATATATATATAACTGTTATCATGCACCACCGTATTTTATAATTGTTAATAAGTTCTCAGGAGTTGTCGTGCTCCTTCTTATTTGGCTTGTTTTTAATCAAAATATTCTAAACAGCCTTAAAATCTCGACTTTACAACTATTTAAATACTAAGTTCTGTCCTCCAACTTCATCCAGCATCCACATCTGTAACTTACGTTTCTCCATTCATACTCAAGCATTCACATTCCAGGTCATGTAATATGCCTCTAATGAATTCTTGTAGTTCCAATAATAGCCCTTCTCCATTCTGGCCTGAAATTCTATTTGTTCAATAATGTCCTCTGTGTTAATTTTACCTTTGGTTTTCTATGTCCTTGCCAGCACGATATTTGCAGCTATAAGTATTTGTATTACTAGCGTTCTATGATCTGTTCTGATCTTACTTCAACCAATGTGAAAAAGCATCAAGGCTGGGTAAAGGTCAACCATTATATTTAGGAGAACTGAAGCCATCTTCCCTGCCTGATTCCACAGGACTCTAACAAAATGACACTCCCACCACAAGTGGAAGAGTGTCCCTCCATTTTCCCCACATCTCCAGCATCGGTCATCCGCATTTTGGTAACATTTTTTTTAGTAACTAATAATTCCACTAGATTTAATGAATGGACAATGGTTTTAGTTGTCCGAATAACTTGGACCCAGTCCCCGTCTTCAAAAGTGGCTCCCATGTCACTCTGCCACCTTTTTATCGGGGGCAGGTCTCCAAATCTGGACTCCAATCAAATTGCCTTAAATGCTCTCATAAATGGAACCATTTTATTATTTACAATCAGTTGATCAATCGACAGGATATTAAGTTTCCTCCAATTCTCCAATTTTAAGTCTTGTATCTGTTTTTTTAGCAATTGCAACGGTAGGTAACTTTCAATCCTAAACCGTGGGAAATGTTTATTTTTTCATTTTTTTCTTACTAGACACAGATCTTTAGCTATGGTGTAGTTTATCTGTTTTTTACTTTTCTCATTCCAAAACAGGTTTTCAATAATACTGGAGCCCCTTTGCTCCATCGGGATCCACTAATCTCTGGCTGGATCCAGATGCGTCCATTTGGCCATATGGGATAACCTTGAAGCATCATGTTGTGGTATCTCACCACACATGTATCCTATTTAGGTCCGGGGCTCTCAGCCCACCCTGTTCATACTTTCTGGCGATTACTGTAAAGGCCACTCTTGCCCTCTTGCCTTGCCAGATAAATGTATTAAACTTTACCTGGAACTGTTTAAGCAATCTGGGGTCTACTCTAAAAGGGATCGACCTTAACAAGAAATATAAACGAGGAAGAACATAATAGTTTAAAACATGAATTCTACCCAGCCAGGAAACATAGAGTGCCTCCCACTCATTTAGTTTGTTAGAAAAATCCCACAGTAGAGGTTGGTAATTAAGAGCTAGGAGTTTTTTAGGATCACATGAAATCTGAATTCTCAAATAATTTATGCAATCTGCTTTCCATGTGAATCCATACATCATTTTTAAGCACTCTAGTTCTTTCTGGTAAATGCAACATTCCAGAGCCTGACACTTCCCCATATTTAACTTGTAGTAAGAAATGTTTGAGAAGGAATCAATCTCCCTCATCAAGGACTCCAAAGAGATAATGGGATTTTCCAATGTAAGTATGATCTCATTCGCGAAGAGGGAGATTTTAAATTCCTCCATACCAACTCTTATAAACTGAATTTTTCTATTGTACCTAATTCTCTGTGCTAGAGGTTCCAGAGAAAAAACATACAACATGGGGGCCAGTGGACAGCCCTGGCGTGTCCTGTTGTATATATCAAACCACTCTGTTGTGATGCCAGAGCCAATTATCCTGGCACTTGGTTTTGTATAAAGTGCCCATATTGTGTTTAGATAGGAATCTCCAAATCCAAAGGCTGAGTTTCCTTGAGGTAGGTCCAGGTGACCCTGTCAAACGCCTTCTCGGCATCCAAATTCTTTCTGACATTATCTGCCGCACTTCTATTTGGGATGAAGCCTGACTGGTCTAGGTGAATCAGGCGCAAGGCTATTTTTTTCAACCTGCCAGCCAGAACTGCAGAGTAGATCTTAATATCTGAGTCAATCATGGAAATGGGCCTATAATTTTTGATTTCTGTTTTTTCCTTACCTTCCTTTAATATTGGGCTGATATTTGCCTTCAGAAGTTCTTTAGGCAATTCACCGCTCCTCTTGATTTCCTCGAACAGTTCTAGTAGACCGGGAGCAATCTCGCTTCTGAACACTATGTATAAAACAATTTGTAAACCCGTCTAGGTCCGGGGATTTATTTTCCTTTAGGTTGGCCACTATATTTCTTATCTCTTTAATTGAGAATGGAGCGTTTAACATCTCCTGCTCCTCTGTTGTTATTGTAGGGAAATTTAAATTCCTTAAGTATTCTTGAATTTTTCCCTTTTCCTCCTCTCTAGTTGCTTGTTGTTTACTATTTAGATTATAAAGATCATGGTAAAAGTCTACAAAGGATTCTCCTATTTCTTCCATGTCCAGTATGGTTCTACCCTTAGTTTATTTTATTTATATTGTGTCTAATTCTTTTTTTTTTTTAGCATATTTTACAGCATTTTGTCCGCTCTGTTCCCCCTTGAATACCATTTTTGTTTTAAATATAGTACATTTTTATTAGTTATTTCCATATTTCTATTTTTGATTTGTTGTTTTTTTTTGTTTAAAATCTTTTTATTGAGATTTTCAGTAGAAATTATTTATAGAAAATTGTATACAAACAAAATATTTTTATCATCATAAAAACAAAGTAAATCCACAGAATTTTAAAGTTTAGGAAATGTCATCTCCAAGCATATATAAAATAGTGAGGATCGAGTCCCTTCGTCTGAATTTGGTATGAAGCGTATAAAATAAAACATTCCATATGCCAGATGGTAGGTAGGAGTATATTGTCTTAGCAATAATGAGGGGCACTTGTCCTGTAATATGTAGGGACTATCCATTTTCAAAATATTTAAACAGTATTTAGTAACAGGAAAAACTAATACAACAAGAACAAGGTGCGGTTGCTATTAGTTAAAGCTGTTAAAGCTGTTCTATTTGGGCAAGACATAACTTTTAAAAGGGTTTTGTTGACGGCACATACCCATTTGCAGAACAAAGGAAAATAATAATATGTCTGTTACAGAAATTAAGACATCGTTTTGAGACAAAGGTCTCATAGCAGATTGGGAGGCAGACCAGTTAGTGTTTGTTGAAATGAGTCTGACTCCAGATACATTGTCCATTGGGACCATTTGGAGCAGGATTCCAGTCCTTTACCTTGTGAGGTGAGAATTAGGTCCTCCATTTTCCTTGTCTGTTCCACCGAGGCGACCCACTCTGCACAGGTTGGTGCTTTCGTCTGCTTCCACAATCTGGGAATCAGCATCTTGGTCGCATTTAATAGGGGGGTTGTTAGTGAGTGTTTGTAGCTGTTAATGGACCTTGAAGTGTGGTGTAGTAGTGCTTGAAGGGGGTTGGGAAAAAATTCTGTATCATCTACTGCTCTAACAACAGATAGGACAAAGTCCCAAAAAGGTTTTATAATAGGGCAGGACCACCATATGTGTAAGTAATCCCCTCTTCCTCGCCTGCAGCGCCAACAAATATCATGCGTTTTTGGATATTGTTTGTGTAATACAGAAGGTACCCTGTACCACCTAGTAAGGATTTTATAAGAGTTCTCTTGTGCCAGCGAATAGGGGGAGCATTTATGAGTCAGTGTTGATATTTTAGACCATTGGGTCTCAGTTAAGGTAATTTGTGTGTCTCTCTCCCAGAGGCGTATAAAATAAGGTTTAGTGTCGGGTTGTGCATCCTTGAGCATATTATGTATGGTTGAGATGAGCCTTGAGGGGGGTTCTACAGTGTGGCAGAGAGCTTCGAATGGGGAAAGTGTGTCGGGGTATTGATGCGCTTTGAGTATTGAAGATGCATAATGCTGGATCTGTTGATATGTGTATAGTCGTAGTGGGTCAGATCTCTTGTTTGGAACCAGGTCTTTGTATGGTGTGAGCTTTTTGTTAGACATCATGTGACCGAGTCTGGGGTATAGCACTTCTGTAGGGAGAAGGTTTCTAATGGATCGGACATCATATCTTATAATCTTATCTTATAATTGGCCGTTAAAGATCAGTGAGGTGAGGGGGGAGGGTGTCTGTTTTAGTTTGTATTTATCCGCGGCGTTCCTCCATACGGCTAGTGATGTAGGAACAATGGGATGGTCGGTTGAGTTAAGCACAGGTTGTCTGTGCGAAACCCAAGCCGCCATAGGAATCGGAACAGCAAGGGCTACTTGTTCGATGGGTATCCAGAGTTTGGACACTGGTCTAGTCCAGTCAACCACTCTGGCCAAATGGACAGCTTTTTGATATAAAGAGACATCTGGTAGGGAGACACCCCCCAGATGTTTACGTCTAGCAAGATATTCGTATCCCACTCGAGGATTCAGTTTTCCCCAGACATATCTGGAAATAAGCTTTTTGATATCTTTGAGGTATGATTTGGGCAATTCTATGGGGAGGGCTTGGAGTATGTACAGAATCCTAGGGAGAATGTTCATTTTAGCTACCCCTATGCGGCCAAACCAGGATATATGTTTTACCGACCATTTTGCTATATCTGAATGCAAGGAGTGTACAAGGGGGAGGTAATTTAAATTAAAAAGTTGGGAGATGTCTCGTGGTATGTGAATCCCCAAATATTTAATGGCTGTGGAGGCCCATTTGAATGGGAAACATGACTTCAACAGCATCTCATCCGAGGATGGTACCGATAAATTAAGAATTTCGGATTTATTTAGGTTAGCTTTAAAATAAGACAAGTGGGAGAAAGTTTCCATTTCTCGCATTATATTGGATAAAGAAATGTGAGGATTGGAAACGATAAACAATAGGTCATCGGCAAAAGCCTAGATCTTATGAGTGTAGGCTCTTACACGGATACCCGTTATATCACGGCTTCGGCGAATAGCTTCTAAGAAAGGTTCCATAACTAACACAAAAAGCAGGGGCGACAGGGGGCATCCCTGCCTAGTGCCGTTCGACAGGGCCACCGGGCCAGATAGCGTACCATTAACTCTAATCCTGGCAGTGGGCTTGTGATAGAGTGTCTCTATCCATTTCATCATAGTACAGCCCAGACCATAGTGTTTGAGGGTAGCAAAAAGAAAAGCCCAGTTGACCCTGTCGAACGCCTTCTCAGCGTCTACTGATAAGAGAATTGTGGGAGCAGGGTGGGTCTGAGCGTGGTACATTAAGTTGAGGACTTTGGTAGTGCAATCTCTGGCCTCTCGACCCGGAATAAACCCCACCTGGTCCTGTTTAACAAGCGAGGGGAGGAACAGTCTGAGAAGACAGGCCAGGATTTTTGCGAACAGTTTAACGTCCGTGTTTAATAATGATATTGGCCTATAACTAGCACATAAGGATGGATCTTTCCCTTTCTTTGGGATAACAGTGATATGTGCCTCTTGGGCTTGTGGAGGGAGACTGTCACCCAAAGCTAGTGAATTAAACGTGTGTACAAAATGTGGAACTAAAACAGGGGAGAACACTTTGTAGTAAGTGTGTGTGAGGCTGTCTGGGCCTGGGCATTTGCCTGTAGGAGATTCTTTGAGTACCGCCAGAGTCTCCTCCAGGGTAATGGGTGCGTCAAGAGTAGCTCTTTCCGCCGAGGATATTCTGACATGGAGATGCTTATCTATATAGGCGTTGATCTCTTTTGAAAAATGAGGGGGTATAGGCTGTTGTGGGTCGTGTATATTGTAGAGGTCTGGGTAGTATGGTCGAAAAGCTTCTGCTATTCCTTCAGTGTGGTGTATTAGTTGATCATTAAGATCTTTGATTTTGGGAATAAAGGAGGCACTTTGTTTTGATTTAAGTGCTCTGGCCAAAAGTCTACCTGGTTTATTTCCCTGTTCATAAAATTTGCTCTTGGCGAGCATGAATGTTCGCTGAGATTTGTGATTACATAGAGTTGCTAGTTGTGATTTTAGGGCTAGGAGGGATTGGTATTCCACACTGGATAGCGAGAGCTTGTGTCTTGTTTCCAGGTGTGTCATTTGGGTTAATAGGTGCGATATGTCAGTGTTATGCATACGTTTGTCAGAGGAGGCCTTACTAATAAGATGTCCCCTTATCACAGCTTTATGGGCTTCCCAAATCAGAGGGGGTGAACAGTCGGGGGTTTCATTATCTGTAAAGTAGTATTGAAGGGTGTCGTTTAAGTCTTTGACATGTAAGGGGTTTTTGAGAACATTCTCATTAATCCTCCAGTTTGGCACGCGTCGGGGGAGGGAAAGAATTTGAAGGGTCATGGAGATCGGGGCATGATTGCTCCATGTTATTGAGCCTATTTTTGATGACTGTATCAAGTCTAAATGTCGGTGTGATATAAATAGGTAGTCTATCCTGGAGTATCGAACGTGAGGGGGTGAGAAATATGTGTAGTCTTTCGAGTGGGGATGGAGAATTCTCCAGACATAAGCTATTTGTGTCTTGTGTAGGGCTTTTTTTACCTGTTTAATTTTACTGTAGTGCATGTGGGTCGCCCCGGTGGAAGAGTCCAGGTGGGGATCCATCACCATGTTCAGGTCTCCTCCTATGATTAATATCCCTTCAAGGTAATGTTCGAAAGCTGAAAGAACAGAGCAAATAAAGCGATGTTGATCTGTGTTTGGGGAGTAGATACATCCAATGGTTACCAATTGGGAGCCTATGCAGCCCTTTACAAACAGAACCCTGCCCTCACTGTCGGATTTGGAGTCTTGGAAAACAAAAGGGAGGTGCTTGGAAATAATTATTGCGACCCCTTTAGTTTTCTTAAAGGGTGAGTATGAATGATAGGAATGTTGGAAGGTTCTGTCTATTAAGAAATAATAGACAAAGACAAACAGCAAAGAAATTTTGGGAATTTATGATTAATAATCACTTAATTGACGTTTGGACAGTTTTCAGTCTGAAATGTGTTTCCTGTATAAGGGCTATGGAAGTTTTGGTGGATCTAAGTTCACCAAATAGTCGCGTTCTTTTAGCAGGTGCATTTAGGCCTTTCGCATTAATAGAGGTGACTATCATGTTCTGCAAATTAGGCACAGCCATATATAACAGTTTGACTTTGTTGCTTATCGAGTAGAAAATACCGCAAGGAACTTAGAAAACAATGGAGAAACATATGAACAATTGGAAACTGTAATTCAGGTAAGTATAGAGCTAAGAGTAGTAATATTCTATGGGCTTTGCCCTTGGTAAGGGGAGTACAGGTGCCAAGGGTCTGATCCCAGGGTCCAAGTATAGAATCCTGGGAGCATTCCCTATTTACAACGGCACAAGAACACACTGTGGGGGCAGTGTTAACAACCATGCTTGACCAATTTTCCTTTAACGGTTTCTCTCCCTGGCCGGAGAGCAAGAAAAGGGTGAGATGCAGTGAAGAAAAAATAGACTGAGCGTATGTAAGAGTTCAAAGAGATATGAATGGGGAAGAACGGTTAATTGTGCTACAGAATAATCAAACAGTAGTCCCAGTCTATGAGGTGATCAACATTGTGCTGGAACGTGCAGGTAAATGCAGCAGGTCAGTCTGTTTTCTGTCACTTCTGGAGCGGTTTATATAGACAACGAACAGTTTAAGGTATCCAAACTTTCACTCCAGTAAACTTGGCAGGTATAGTGCATAACTCAGTTCAATAGCTCGGCTGCAATTGGGGACTTCCATGCCTGCAAATGGACGGTGGGAACAAGTCAGTTAAGGTTTTCCGAATTTCGGAGACCAGGGAGTTTTGTTTGTGGTCGGGGATGATGTCCACGCAGGAGCCGTGGCTGGTGTGTTAGGTAGCCCTGTGTTGGCCTCAGGTGAGGGATCCGCAATGGGCTGTCTGGGGGGGCGCAGTCTCCTCTTCCTCTGGGGTCTCGGTTGCCATGGTTCATTTATCAACTGCGGTAGCGAATACTCAATCGGGTTAGACTTCTGCCAGGCAGTGAGATCTGGTAGTGGGATGCCCAGGCTCGTACAGAAACCTGGGGCCTCTTCGGGTGTGTGTAACGAATAAATGTTGTTATCTCTTCGGACCCGAATGTTGAGGGGGAAATCCCACTGGAAGGATATGGCATCTTTCTTCAATTCATCTGTAATTGGTTTCATCATTTTCCGGGCCTGCAGCGTTCCCCATGCAACATCCGGGAGTAGTATTAATTTAGACCCCTGGAAGGTGATAGGATGAACCTGCCTGTAGGATCTGCTCTTTAAGTGTATAGGAATGGAGACAGCATATGATGTCACGGGGGAATAGGCCTGTAGGATCTTTAGATTTTAGGGCCCGGTGGGCTCTGTCCAGAATAATATTTTCTTCTGGGCTCCTTTGACGGATAGTGTTAAAAAGTTCTTTAACGCGGGCCATAACGTCCTCCACGCCTTCTGCTTCTGCTAATCCCCTGATACGGATGTTAGACCTGCGGTTTCTATTTTCCATGTCCAGGATTTGTTGGGTTTAAATCTCTGTAACCCGTTTTTGATGTCTCAGGTCTCGGGCTAAGCTTCCCATGGCATCATGGAGGATATTTTGGTCAGCCTCTACTGTGTCTAACCTGAGGGCTTGCTGTTTAATATCGCCTCGAAGGTCTGCAATTTTGGCCTTTATGGTCTCCTTGATGTAGTCCGCCAAAGAAGCAAAGTCTTTGCTTATGCGAGCGGTAAATAAGGAGAAGTCTGCTTTCGTTGGCATATCTAACAGGTGAGTATCTTCTCCTGACCCAGAAGAGTCGTCTTCCTCCGCCGCGTTGTGATGTTCTGATGGCGGGAAATCATCAGTGTCTGGCTGGGACGCCATTTTGGGGATTAGGCCTTTGTCCTGCTTCATCGACGCTAGGAAGGATTTAAGTGATGGCGGGTGTTGTTGGTCCGCTCCCTCGGGTTGCCCGACTTTAGTCGATCGTTTGGAAGAGTTTTTCCCCATTTTTTTAAAGTTTTGATGCTCGTTCTGTAGGGTGCTCTTGGCCACAGGGACGGAGCTCAGCTAGGACACGTCTGTGCGCATCAGCGGTCAGACACGCCCCCTGATTTGTTGTTTTAACTCTTTTACTTTTTCCACTAGCTTGATTTGTAAAGTTTGTTTGTGTATTTTTTCTAGTTTCTATAATTTTATATGTAATTGTTGGTAACAGATTCTGTTGCCCGTGTTGATTGCGTTCTCATTCTGTTCCCGGGGGAATACGTGTGTCCTTAGGAGGACATGAGAAAGCTAAGCGTTGACTTGCCTGGACGCCACCCTTTATCCCAAATTAGGAATCGGGCGGGGTCGAGGTGGGGCAATTTTTGATAATCTAAGTAGTGGCCACATTGGGCTTGAGGATACGTCAGGGTGGTGGGCTGGTGAGGAAAACTAAATAAAATAAACGATGGACCTTTGCCAGTCATTGGTATGGAGGGTTAGCGACTTCCCCTCCCTAAAACTACCAAAGGGTGGTGGGAGCTTTGATAAACTCCCTATGGTCATCAGTCGAAAGGACAACAAAAGAGCAGAGATGGCACATGGCCCCTTTCAGATGATTGGGGTATCAGGTATGCAATCTGGAATGAATGTTAGATATGATTGTAGCCCTTGGCATCGTGGAATCAATGTTAGATATGATTGTAGTCCCTGGTGTCGTAAAATAAGAAAGTGGGATCACTGGAATGGGGATTAAGTTTTGCTACATAAACGCTCAAGGCCTGAATTCACCATACAAGAGGAAAGCCCTAATCGATATGCTATAACACGACAATATAGATATTGCAATGATTCAAGAAACGCACTGGATAAAAAATTCACAAAAACTGCTTTTTAGTAAAAAATACCCTCACATATACTAAGCTTCATGTCACGTTAAAAAAAAAAGCAGAGGTGCTTTTATTTAAGAAACACTTTAGCACTGGAAATAATCCACAAAGCTGTAGATAAAAATGGCAGATTTGTGATTCTGATTTGCAGAATAAACAATATATTATACACACTAGTTAATGTTTATGCACCTAATGGAATAAAATTCTCGGAGAAAGTCATGGCCCAGGTAGAGAAAAAAAAACAAGGGAAAATGGTGATGAGTGGCGATTTCAATATTGTAATAGATACAAAGAAAGATAATAAATTACACAAGGGGAAAAAAAGAAATAATAGACAAAGACAAACAGCAAAGAAATTTTGGGAATTTATGATTAAAAATCACTTAATTGACGTTTGGACAGTTTTGAATACCTCGAATAGGGACTACACATTTCATTCAATCCCCCACGATTCTTACTCAAGCATAGATATGTTCCTGGTCGCTAGAGACGTTTTTGATAGCAAAATTAAATGCGAAATAGGACTTGACTCATGGTCAGATCACTCATCGGTGAGCTTGATAATGGAGGAAGGGTCAGCTCAAACCAATTAAATTGGGAACTAAATGAATCGCTACTGATGAATGATAAGATTAAAAAACAAATAGCGTTAGATGTCCAGAAGTTATTTAAAGAAAAAGACAAAGATCAAATTTCTAGATCCACACTGTGGTGAACCCTGAAGGCAGTAATTAGGGTTAACCTGATTAAAATTGGTGCTGGGTGAAAAAAAGGGGGGGAGGCTAACACACACACGTTTACTTATACTCATACACACACTCTTATACTCATACTCACACATACACACACTTATACTCATATACACACCCTTATACTCATACTCATGCATACACATATTTATACTCACACACACACTCACACACTTATACTCACACACACACACCCTTATACTCATACGCATGCATACACATATTTATACTCATACTCACACACACTCATTCATACACACACCAATACACACACACAGCCACCTTCACCTCTCAATGCTAGTCTGCTCTGTCCGAGAGGAGCAGGGATCAGTGGGTAAAATACTGGTGCCACCAGTCATCTGCTTCTTCTCCCTATAGTTGGGCGCAATATGAAGAAGCGTTCAAGACGGAAAGCAAAAAGTTAATTGATTATCGGAAAAGAAGCAGATGACCGGCAGCGCCCATCTTTAAACCACTGTTGCCTGCTCCTCTCGGGCTCGGCGTGTCAGTTGTGGCACGCGTGCCCTAGGTTCACCACCGCTGCTCTAGGGTATTTAAAATGGTGTTTTTTTTATACCTTACATGCTTTTGGCCATCCCCCATTTATTTATGAGGGTTTGGGGGCCTTTTGGGTTGTCCCAGGCCCCATATCTTCAAGATTGGGGGAAAGGGAACTTTCCAAGCCACCGGCATCTATATTTGGTAGGAAATTCTTTATTAAAATTCAATATTAATGCATACTATGACTGGACTCCCTAAGATGCTGATAAAGAGTATATTTTACTGTACCATGTATAGAAAAGATTTTTTAAATTGAGCAAGAATACAATTCTCCACCATAATAGCTACAATGTAACAGGTACATGGAAAGCTAAAAAAGGGCTAATGATAAAAGAGCCTTCTAAAAAAAAAAATCATCCAAATGAAAGAAATAAAAAAAGATGCTGAGTATAATTTCCTGATAGCTGTGCGCATCATAAAAGAACAAAGAAATGGTTTAACATGTAGAAATATCTTTGCTACCTTTTTTTTCTGACACTTACTAATCCGTTTATTAGTTTCCTCCTGTTCAATTCTCCTTAGCCTCCCTTTACTCATTGGTCATCTAGATAATTCACAAATAAACGCAATAAAACAAAAACCAAGATGCTTCTCCAGTCTTTCTTGCCATGCAGAGTATACATTAAAGTACTGAGTACTCAGGGGGCAGCTTGGCAACCAGACTTCCGGTGGTCCACTGCACGGTTCATTCTATGGACCCATTCGGTAAAAGGTTGTCCCTCTTTCTGCTGCAGGTTGCGAAATTTAATGCGATGAGCCTCCGGCATGATGGCTGCCCCCTGAGTATGGTAGTTTCCACTGGTGCACTCCACGAATATTCTCTTTTGCAATTGCAATTAGTGACACTGATCCAAGATCTGAGTGATTACCTCCTGGATATGATTCGACCCATAGAGAGCCAGGCCTTTCGCTGCAACACTGGACCTCTCGCTGCACCTCCACCATGTCGCTGGCCTCCGAAGGGGTGTTGCTGATCAAGTCACCTCCCATCAGTTCAGCAATCGGGACAGCCTTGGATTTGTAACTGGCAGGGCGTTCACAAGCTTTAAGCAGATCCTTTAGGTACTGCATCTGTGACTAGTCTTTCAGGTCCCGGTGGTGGTTTGGATGTCCCACAGCCAAGGGTATTATACAACTCCTTATTCCCTCTGGGTACCTCTGTCAATAGTACAGAACCATGTTCTGTGACCCCCACCGTATAATCCATTAATATAGACAAGACCAGTATAGAGGTTGTGAAAACAGAAGAACATTTATTGGACATTTCACATACTTATAAACAAATGTAGATCATATATTGATAGAGCAATACAAAGATAATCGGATTAGGACTTGACAGAGTTAATCCATTTAACCCCTGGCACTGCTGGGCAGCTAACCAATCACACAGGGGGGACGAAATGGGCGACCAATGGGAGACCGGGGTGTGCTAGAATTCCTTGAAAAACATATACTCAGGGACCTTTAAACCTCTAGCCAATAGGAGAGTCGCCTACGGACAGAAATCAGGAGTAGCGACCAATGGGAAGGCTGCCTACATCTAAAGTGACCAATCAGAGTAGCGCCAACTTAACCAGGGTGGGCAAAGAGAGTCAGAAACTGCCGGGCTTTACCTTTATTGTACAAGTCACTTATTGTGCTCTCTGAGCTGGGTACACATTGGGGAAGTGGAGGTCCTTGTTGGCGGGTGGTATTCACCTGTTTTCGGTCATATTTCAGTACCGTTTCGGATCCCGGGGACTAATCAGCGGAGGAGCTACTATTCCCTTTAAATGACTGGCCGATCTCTAGACAAGCTACATTTCTCTCCGGTCAGCAGTTAGTTTGAACTGACTAATGACACTCCTGTCAACTCTCCGCTAAGCCCAGCAAAGAGATGCAGGATAAGCAGTTAGCATGCCGGGGTCATGAGGTGGAGCGAGGCACCAGAAAGTGGAGTCATATAGGCTCTTTGGGGAATGGTATAAACTACAGTGCACACCAAACAATCATAACATGAACAGAAGTTAAAATCACAGCGCTTCCGTGACAACTAGAATACAGGAGTTTGAAACATCTAAGGACCCTAAATAAATCAATTTGTTGATTTTTATAGATGATGTCATCTTGACCCTGCACAAACCGCAAGACTCCAGGATAGAACTGAAGAAGAAGATGCAAATGTATTCAGATCTCTCAGGGTATAAGTTATAATTAGAGAAATAAGTGGCGCTACCCTTTAATATCCTGTTGAAAGATAAAGGGTATCTATCAGAAAATATGGGTTTATATGGGCTACCCAATATATTATTTATCTGGTGGTAAAGATTGAGGTAGATCATACTAAAACAGTGGAATTAAACTTTTTGCCACTTCTTACAACAACTAATAAACAACTTCTTGAATGGAAACCAGTGGGTTTGTCTTGGTGGTTGAGGATTAATATTGTGAAGTCGTATATATTGCAGCAATGGTCATAGATGTTACCGCTCACAATCCCTAAGCCATGGATAACCATGATGCAATCAGCTACGAATAATTTTATTTTGCAGTGAAAGCGACCACGGGTGGGATCCTGCCCGCTTTCTCTCAGGGCCACATAGGGAGTTGTGGGGCTTCCTAGCTTAGAGGTTTATTACCAGACTAATATGATTGCACAAGCAATAGCAACACAAAAAGTAGCTTTGAAGGAAGAAAGTGATTGAGCAAAATTCACTGAGGAGGCAAGAGCGAGATTTGTGGTTCTAGAGTTCAAAGACTAAACAAAGTATGTCATGGTCATGCACAATCATTAATGTCCTTAATCATTTAGTGTCCTGCTGGGATAAACTTAAGAAGAGGATGAAACTGGTTAATAACATATCTAAAGGTTGTTCAGAAAGACTTCTGACTAAGTAAATTAAAGATCTGGATCTGAGGGCATGGGTCAAACATGGCATGACTAAAGATGATAATTTATATATACAAGGAAGAATTAAACCTGTTACCCAGTGGTGGGATTGAGCCGGTTTGCACCTGTTCGTGTGAACCCGTTACAACAATTTAGTAGGTTCACCAAACCGGTGCAAGCTGGAGGTCCCAAAAAACAAAAATCGGTAAAAAAAACAAAAACATGGGTACCCAGGGCAGCTGTCCAGGGCCCATTCATACCTGGGGGCGCATGGCAGCTGTCCCGTGGGCCCCTGCTGCCCGTGTGACTGTCTCACATGGACATGGTTCGCCACAGCCACCGGAAAATGAATGCAAAGCTACGGGCAACGATCAGCACGATCCAGGTACTTAGGAGAATAAAATGTTCATATCACTTTAATGAATAAACCGTTACAAGAAAATCCCATACATATCATGGGCCTCCCAGCCATAAAAGCACATGTTATTTATATTAAATAAAAAATACATTCAAAAGCAATTTATTTTGTGTACAGTATATTGTTTGTCTTATCTATTAGGAGATACCATGTTAGTGCATTATTCTACTCCAAGTGCATCCTCTATGATGTGGACTAAACACACCAGAGCATCTGTCAATCCAATAGTATGAAAACCCAAGCCAATTTTGTATTGGCAGCAAAGAATGAAATTAGAAAACTGTATAAAATAATATTAAAAAATAAACCCTATAGTTTACTTCACATTGTTGACTACCAATCAGTGGACTACCTTAATCACTCACCCTGTCATCTCCACATCCAAGAAGATGACTAGTTGTAAATATAATATTATATAAAATATAAATCATATTACATATCATATGTCCAGTGTCCTTTACAGCAAGATCTCTCCATCATACTTCACTGACACCCACCTCTATGCCGACCTGAGACCCCAACCAGAGACACTGCTCACACAGACATACAAATCATAGCTCCCAATAAGGTAGTGGACTCATGTTCAATGTAGAAAACTATCTACATTAAACTGTTCCATCATATAAGCAACCTCTGGACGTCCTCTGTCCCAACCACTTCATATCACAGGAGGTATCGGCAAGCACGTGTAAACGTAAGCAATCTGATGATGCATGCACAACAACATATGTGGAATGAACAACTAGTCTAATCAATTTATGTGTGCAAATTGCTTTATATATGTATATAGATTATTTGGCAGTATGCTCTTACTGCTAAAATTCTATATGTGCCAACATCTCGCCAGAACCGAAAACAGTAATTCGTGCAACCTTAGATTTTTCAATGACAACTTCTTCCCCTAGCGTGCAGAGGTAACACCTATAGTCATAGAGTGTATCTTCACGTGAAAGTGGCTACATTTTCTCACTGCAAATGATTGTGAACTCCATATCCCACAATTCTCAGTCAGCCTTTCAAAGAGTCATGAGATATAAAGCTCAAAATATACCTATCTGGCCAGTTATTTGGCCATATTTGGTTTCTGGATTTCGTCCTACTCATTAGGGGACCGTATGAACCCAAAATCGCCTAAAAAAAAAAGCTGAATTTACTTTGAGAATTGAAATGTAAATAATTTTTATAAATAGCTACCTTAATGCCATGGAAGTGCTGCTGCCAGTGGAAAATAAAATAACACGCATTTGCACATCTTAAAGTCCTAATTTTGATGGAGGAGGGCATGCAAAATGCAGCCCGGCAGCATGTAGGAGGGATATACACATACATGATATATTCATAACTCTGCATTTTAATTTATTTTGTTTGTGCCAAAAAACATACTTAAGATTGTATTTTATTTTGGGGGCAGGGAATATGTTGTGTGTCTTTTATATATATATTTTTTTATATAACCAATCTTTTCTATAGATTATTAGTTGAAACCTCTTGCATGGAAAGTATTCAATCAAATGGTGAAATGATACAATCATTGTCAATACAGTGGTATAGAAATATATCAGCACGTGTTCACTGTTTAGGTAGAATATTCATAAGAAAAAAAACTTTACCTAAGTTTTAACCCTTCCTTCTAATTTACTGGTGCGTCAGACATTTGTGGCTACCAAATCGAGAACTTAAGAACCATTAAAAAGTTCTACTAAGTTGTTTTTATGATGTCATCACAATCTGGTTTAGCTTATGTACACAATCCGATTATTCTAGGTTACCCTGATATCATATCAGAATTCCGCCTGCCACTACTGAGTATTTTGAGGCGCTTCCCAACCTGGGGTATCACGTGGCATATTAAGCATCTAATTATCATTGACCTATTAAACATCTACTTATCAGCGGCAAATTAAGAAGTTAATTATCAGTGGCAAATTAAGCATCTAATTATCAGTGGCATATTAAGCATCTTATTATCGGTGGCAAATTAAGGAGCTAATTATCAGTGGCAAATTAAGGAGCTAATTATCAGTTTCAAATTAAGGATCTAATTATTAGTGGCATATTACTTTTTAATGTGCTGACTCTTGTTTATGACAAAATGTATTTGTTCTTTTTATTGTGTGTGCCTGAGACTGGACGAGCATTCTGAAAGTGTGAGTGACTATGCTATATTTGTTGTGCAGTTTGAGCAGGAGAGTCCTAGCCACACAGTTGTTGTGCAGTTTGAACCAGCAGAGTCGCCTTGAGAGTGGCAGAGCATCAGAGGCTGTGCCAGTCTTGCAGACTTATGGAGTAAAAGAAGAGGAGCTGGTTATTTTAGAAGAGAAGACTTGCTATTCTGGTAATGATATTTATTAATAATATTAATTGTATAAATACTTTTTAGCAGCAATTTCACTGAATAATATTTTTTTATTGTTTTTAATGTGTACTGTTGCTTGTTTATGACAAACATTATTTGTTCTTTATTGTGTGTGCCTGAGACTGGGGGCACGTTGCTGACATGTTCAAGTGACATTTAACTGTCAGGATTAGTGAGGGCAAATGTTTGATCTAAGCAGTGTAAAACAAGTTAAACAGGGGCTGCTGCAATATTTATTTATTTGTAGGCCAGAGGGTTTCCTGTGTGATCATTTGGAATTTTGGACCTCTACTGAACACAATAACTGTGCTCCTCATCAATCACAGAAGTCACAATTGTGAATATTCCATTCCCATTTTATTAGACTACACACTTAATGGTAATAGTATTAGCAGTAGAGACAATAGTCATTGTTTGAAAATCTACAATTTTTTAGACTCTGCATCAACAATGCAGCGACCAAAGCTTTTATTACAGTATTTAATAATAAAAAAAAGATATCTGATATTCCGAATGAATATCCCATGATGCTGGATTCGATATTGAAAAATATTTTGTTTGCATTTTGCTCTGATGGAGCAACTGTAATGTCAGGGTGTACAATTCAGGAAATTGCGAACATACTAGACCCAGATACTTGGAATATTGAAGAAGTTGTTGTTCCTTGGCAAGCTGCCGAAGAAAAGCTGGTTAAAATAGAAGAATTCTTTCATTATGAAATAAACATCAATGATTTTCGAGACTATATCGAAAATGTTCTAAACCATCACCACAACCAGGAGATTCCAAGTATTCCAAATATTCTGAATACCGTTGCAGTTAGCTCTGCAGAGGCAGAAAGAGGATTTTCTACAATGAACAATATATATTCAGATAAAAGAAGAGATAATGTTGCTAATTTAATGACGATGAATATAATTGGCCTTCCACTGGACTCCTGTGACCACACTCCTTCACTTCAAACGTGGCTAAGAATAAACCAGCAGATGACAACAGGGTGAAAAAGGGTCGTAATAAAGAACATGACGAAAATCAACTAGCGATTTGGAAGTATTTTAAGTAAGATAAATAATGAATAATTTTTTTTTACTATGTGGTAGGATTTTACCAATTTGTTGTTCTCTCTTTCATTTTTTATCACTGTATAAACTAGAGTATGTGTCTTTAAGAAGACACTGATCGATAACGCTACTTTACTTTAGCGTCAGGCGTCAGTGCCTCTGCACACTGTGTTCATAGTACCTGGTGTCTTACTTTTCTCCCCTTCTATAGGAACCTCTACCTTTGGCCCCCAGCTTCAACTTTGGAGCAAGTCTATGAAGAATTCTTCAAGTATGTAAAAGGGAGGAAATAAACCGCATGATGAAAATCAGTTAACGATTTGGATGTTTTTAAAGTAAGGTAACTTATTTTACCCTACCTGCTTCGGTGCATTTTTAGTGTGTTCATAGTATTGTAAGGTGGAGCGTTATTTTGCTCTCTTTATACAGGAACCCTATCTTGTGCCCCAGAGATTCAACTGAGAACAAGCCTAAGAAGAATTCTAATAATAATTACCTGATTCTTGTTGATGACCTCAGACTTTCTCTATGCAAAAGACCTATTGCATTTTGATTGGATTAAAAATTGCAGAACTATTGGATTAAGATTCTGCATTGTCCTGATGGGATAACTTCTGCATACTATTGTTCAATAACTTCAAAGACTCTCCAAAAGCAAGTCATTTTTATATTACTTTGTTTGACATTAGAGAAAAAAATATTATACCATGCTGCACATTACTGTAAGTTTTATTGCTGTGGAGTATAGCGCAGTGTGTGATAGGATCACAAACTCCACAGCAATAAAATTCACTGTAACATGCAGCATGTGAGTTTTCTGGCTTACACTGAGTGTGATACACTCACACTGAACATTACTATGAATATATATATTTGTGTATATATATATATATATATATATATATATATACACTGCACACTACTGTGAATTTATATATATTTTACCCCATCAACCCATATATTTTTTAAAATTAGACAACCTAGGCTATTTTAAATGGTGGTATTTTAACACTTTCCATACACTAATTCTATCACCAGCCAAATCAAATTTTATATTAGTAATTTTTTAATGTTATTTTTCACGAACATAGTACTTCAGACATGAATTCACAGATTGTGGTATGTTTCACTGCCAAATAACACCCCAATATGTGTTCAGCAACATCTCCTGAGTACAGGGATACCACCCATGTATATGTTTGTTGGGTTGTTTGGGGGCTAAAAGGCCACATTTGGAAGGTGTGCATTTCTAACTCAGAATTTTTACATATAGTCAGCCTGTGCTTATGTTTAATTTGGGACTTTTTTTGAAGCCAGGCAGTGTATTTTACCCAAAAAAGCCTATATTTAGTAAAATTAGACACCCTAGGCTATTTTAAATGGTGATATTTTAAAACTTTCCATGCACCAATTCTACCACCAGCCTTTGTCAAAGTTTGTGGTAGTAATTTTATTGTGTACTTTTTCCCACATACATACACACAAATTCACAGATTTTGGTATGTGTCACTGCCAAACAATACCCCAATATGTGTACAGCAACGTCTCCTGAGCACAGGAATACGACCCATGCATAGGTTTGTCAGCTTGTTTGGGAGTTACAAGGCCACATTTGAAAGGTGTGCTTTTTGATTTTCATCTTGAATCTTTGACATGTAGAGCAAGGAAGGGGTTAATAGCTCTTATAAGAGCCTTTGTAGTACTATACAAAAAAATTAACCCCTACAAATGCACAAGCAAGAAAAAAAATTCTGCTGTGCAGTGATCAGTGGCAGGGAAGGGATTAATATACAGGGAACACTATATAAAGGGTATGGATTTTATAAAAGCCCTTGGCTCTCACAATTTTGTAACATTTTATTTAATTTATTACAATTAAAAACTTTTATTTTACAGATCTGTCTCTCTCCCTCACTTAAACTCAAGTGAGGAGACGGAGGCAGATCCATATGCGTTAGAACAATATTTACCACTACTGATCTGACCAGGTGATGAATGAAAAATGCAGCAAAAAATTTGCTGCTGTGTATGATCACTGCATACACAGCGATCAATGGCAGGGAAGCGGATAAACACTTGAAATGTCTTTTATAAAAGCCCTTGGTTTCTAAAAGTTTATTCAATGTAAATTAATTTTATACACAACATTTTTTTTTTTACATTATCCGATCTGTCTTTCTCCCTCAATAAAACTATAGCGAGCAGAGGGAGGCAGATCAATACTTATCAAAGGCAATATGTAAAAATATTGCCTTAAACTGTATGATAAGTGCTGATATTTTGTTATATTTTTTGCACTCCAGTCTAGGCATTGGACTTTAATTTAGAGCAATTTTGAAACATACATCTGCAATCATATCAATATCCATTTGCTGCAATGTTAGCCCAGCCCTGCCCTTTTCCTTATATGGGCAGTATTTTGACCACACCCACCATTGTTTGTTAAGGACAACACATCACAATAGCTTCAGTGTATATATAGGATAGACTTGTACTACTATGTTAGTCTGTGGGCACATCATGAGCCAGGAGGAGCCAGGATGATTGGCCCAGTAAGTAACTTTTATTAAGTGTTTTTGCATAGCAAGACCACTTAATATTATCTCACATATATATTCTTATTCTTATTCTTATTATAGCCAAATGTACCACTCTAACTCCTCCAACAGTTTTTTTTACTACATAGACAGTATATATCGAAACGTGCGGATTGTTACCGATTGGTGTGCTATTACTTTGTGGAACGTTTCGCTGAATGGTTCGACGAAATATCATCGTTTTTGTGGCAAAATTGGTCCCATAGGAATGAATGGCGGAATGTTCAAAACTATAGTGGGAGCTGACAAAAGCTAGAGTGTGAGCTGAAAAATCAGGACATGATTTCTAAACTGCCACCACTCATTTTTCACCCTCATTTTCAAGCCCACCTACACAAATCTTATATCAAAACGTTCAGCTATCCCTGCTGCCACTAAACATGTCCACGGCTAAGCCATAGTGCTGATAGTTTTCTCAATATGACCATTTGTTTGCAACTCACGCCGTCCATTGACATTCATTGAAACTCCACTCTAGCTACCTCAAATTTGAAGGGCAATATCTAAACTGTGACTGTGCCTTCATTTTTAATATTACAGAGACATACCATGCATCAAAATGTAGGTCTGGGTCTTGTGATTCTCACAGTATAAAGTTCTTCGCTGTAGGATTTATAGTTTTTAAAATACGACCATTTGAAGATGGCATCCAGCCACTCCAACCACACAACAGTTACTCAAGCCACTCCACCCAGTTACTTGCCCACTCCAGTTATAGACTACTGGTGGAGGCAAGAACACTTCACACAATTTCCCCAGAAATCGTAGCTTTTCTAGTTTATACTGAGTTTCTGGGCTAGGCTATTTACTGAGTGAGTATTACTAATACGCAGGTCTTTTTTTTTTTTTCTAGATCAGCAGCCAGGATGATCAGGATAATCTTGTGGTCAAGAAGCACCACAGAGTGGGATGCCACAATGGTTGCAGGATAGATGTGTATAGCATAAATTATAGTATAAGTTGTTTATTATAAGTTAAGATATTTTGTCTACAGAATTCATGCATAGAGAATGAATGTTATACAGCCCCGATCCAGGGTTAACAGCCAATCGCTGGTTTTAAGGGTCAGGAAGTTGTTTTTTTTCTGTTACTCATGTTTTTTTGCCTTCCTCTGGATCATTTGGCTGGGTTTGGGCTTTAAAAATGAAATAATAGTGTATACGTTTTATATAGCCTCGATTCAAGGTTAAAAAGCTGATTGCTGGTTTTCAGGATCAGGAAGGAATTTTTATCCTGTTACTCAGGTTTTTTTTTCTTCCTCTGGATCATTTGGCTTGGTCTTTAAAGTGTCAAATAAATCCATTATCATCTATGGCCAATTGGTGCCTCAAGTATATTATATTTGTACTTCTACCCCACCCCTATTACCTTCTCCCCCTGACAGTCCTTTTTGTTTACTCCCCCCTCCTACTGCACACAAGAGGGACATGTTTTACATTCTCAGGGAAATAGCTGACCTACCTACTCCACAAACCTTCACACCTGGTGACCTACATATACTCTCTTACAATGTCAAGGGTCTTAACACCCCAGAAAAGAGCTCCCACCTGATGAGAGAACTTCGGCAATAGAAAACATCCGTGGCTTTCTTGCAGGAAACTAATTTTTGTGGTTCATCCCAGGCACGTCTGACTTATAGGGATTATCCCATTGGATTCTTTAGCAATGACCAACATACTAAAACCAAGGGACCTGCTATTTTGTTTTCCAAACATGTATCGTTCATGGAGACAGCCCAACAGGTTGACCCTGCAGGCCGATACATTTTAATCAAAGGTACCTGACCCATACCTACACTTTTGCTAAAATTTACCTCCTAATACGCAAAAACACATTATGTTTGCCACTATCATGTCAAAACTCTGTACCTTCCAGGAGGGCCTTTTGGTCTTTGGAGGTGATTTTAATGTGGCCCTTGACCCGCTTCTTGACACCTCTACCAGGACCTCTTGAAACCCAATACGTGTCACACATCTGATTAAAAAACTATTACGGGAGGTGCAGTTAGTTGATTGTTGGCGGGCTCACCCCCCTCGGATAAGGATTACAGCTTCTACTCAAGCCCGCATGAGAGGTACACTAGAATAGACTGCCTTTTCATTACCTACAACCACCTTACCCTACTCAAACAATCAAGATATGGCCTGAACATTCCCCCTTCAGTTGATGCTCCAGTCACCGCTCACCCGCCCTACTCAGCAGTCCTGGAGACTTAATTAAGTGATCTTGACTGATTCTGTAAACACTGTCTCTACAAAAACCCCGATGACTGACTATTTTTCAGACGATGATATCCCTGAGACCTATCCCCTCATGGTTTTGGGAGACGCATAATGTGTCGCCCGAGGACAATTTATTAAAAAGGTCAATTCCACCAAACTCAAAATGCTATATGAACAAATAGCTACCCTTGAACTAGCACATAAGCCATAGCTGAACCCTGATGATTTCCAGAGGATTTTGAGTCTCAGTCTTAAGCTATCAAGATCTCGAAAGTGCCCAGGACCCGACTGTCTCCCCCTCCAATATTACAGGATATTCTACGGATGCAGAAAAGGCATTTGCACTGGATTTTCCTCCTAGAAGTTCTAACACACATGAGCTTCGGCCCCTATACAGTGCTGTATTTACCGCGAGGTATCCTAGGCGGATGCCTAGGGCGGCAAATTTTGGGGGGCGGCAGGCACTGAAAAAAAAAATGTAAAAAAACAAAAAACCCGGCCCTTTAAAACAAACAAAAAAAAAAAAAAACGCTCTTGCAGGCAGAGACGGAGGTGAGAGGGGAAAGGAAGATCCCCCCTCACCATCGCTCTGCCTGCCAGGCTGCACGGGGAGCCGAACAGGCAGCACATAGAAACCTCTGTGCTGCCTGTTCGGCTCCCCATGCAGTGTGACACGGAAGTGCCGACAGTCACGTGACGGGCGTGCTGACATCATACACGTGCCCGGTCACGTGACCTGTCGGCACAATCGCCGGGGAGGTGAACACGCAGCATGGAGGGACCATGCTGCCTGCCACTAGCCACCAGGGAAAGGTAAGTGCTGATGGGAGTCAGAGTATGTGTGATGGGTGACAGTGAGTGTGACTGAGTGTGATGGGAGTCAGAGTGTGTGTGATGGGAGACAGTGTGTGTGACTGAGTGTGATGGGAGTCAGAGTGTGTGTGAAGGGAGACAGTGTGTGTGACTGAGTGTGATGGGAGTCAGAGTGTGTGTGATGGGAGATAGTGTGTGTGATGGGAGTCAGTGTGTGTGACTGAGTGTGATGGGAGTAGGAGTGTGTGTGTGATGGGAGTATGAGCTTGATGTGAGTCTGAATGTTATGTGTGATCATGAAATGGAGGTGATGGGGCATGTCTTAGGTGTGTAACGTGGGTGTGCAGCTTTGGTAGGGGGGTGCCCGGATTTTGTCTGCCTAGGGCAGCACAAACTCAAGATACACCACTGCCCCTATAAGTTGGCTTTTGTCTTGTCCCTGCACTCACGACCCTTGGCTAGAATTAGGATTAATGAGGCATTATCTGAGGTGTTTACCATTTCTAATGGTACCCGCCAGGGATGTCCCCTAACTCCAATGCTTTTTATCCTCTCCTTAGAGCCCTTCCTAGAAGCGATACGCCAAAATCCTGACATTGAGTAGTCTCCTTATAGCTGGCACTCATCACAAAGTTATGGGCTTTGTGGACAACCTTCTTTTTCTACTCACTAACCCCAGGGTCTCCCTTCCTGTTCTTATACATGAGTTTCAATAATATAGGGAATTGGCTAATCTTAAAAAATAACTACAAATGCAGAAAGAAAAGTCCTGCGCTCACTCCCATCACTGGGCGGCTGCAATGACTACAGTACACATCAGCCCCAATATATAGTAAAAACCAAATAAAAACAAGTTACCTGCGCTCTCTCCTTTATCCCTATGTATTTTTAAAACAAATGGCGGTTTTTTAGTTACCTCCAATGGCCATGAGAGGATGAGCCCACCTGCGTTGATGCCCCTTGTCTAGCCAACATTGTCAGCAATTGGAGAGGTATGAGGGTTGAAATTTTAAATTGCATTTTTCTTTACATATTTTTATTCTATTTGAAATTTGGTTACATGGGCAAGTACTGTGGTTGCAATTTGGGTTCTCATAACCTTTATTTGCAAGTAACGTAATGTATAGGTTAAAACAAATAAAGTCCCAGAATATCCACCCAAGTTCCAAAAAATGAAATAGGAAAAAGAAAATAGAAAGGGGGAATGAGCAGCTGCTAGTTATATTAAAGGTGGTTACCAGTCCATCCTTGTTAAAATCTTGAAAATATGGATAAATAATTGTGCACAATAAAGGAAAGTAACAATGAGTGGCAAAAAATGTAAATAAGAATTTAAAAATATAAAAATAAATGACAGAAAAGAGGGATTTTGAGAATTGTAATGGATAATAATACAAATACATGGTACACATACAAATATGCAGAATTTCAAAGATTCACCTGCTCTATATTGTAATGAGCAGGCATTGACCAGGCACATGTTAGTCAGTGCTCGTCTGAACTTAAGTAATAGCACCACATGAAAGTAAAAAGTGGTTAAAGTAGGTCTCAACATGGGTGAAGTGGCAAAACAGCTTGCACAAAGCTTGTACAAAGTAGGCAGAGTTATCATTATGTCTGCTTTGCTTCAAGCAGTGCCCATAAAAGTGCATTGACTGCCTAATGGCCAGTCCTTCCCATCTGTGGGCGCTATGGATCAGCAGCTCCGTCATCACACTGCTAATCCATGGTCCTTACTTAAAATATGACCCATATTAAACCCAAACCATTGTAGAGTTTAAAATAAATAAGGTTACGTGTAAAGAGTGGTTTTATTGCATTAAACACTGATTTTTTGTATCAAATTCACAACAATTCTCGGGGGTTTTATACACAAAAAAATCAATAGTGTCTTTAGCATCAGCCTCACATCTGAAGTTTTTTACATTGATTGATTTGAAAAAAAACATAAGCAACAGCAGTATGCTGATATCTTGTCAATGACATCACAAGATTCTATGATGCCATGTAGTTTTGATTCAAATCATCACAAGTTCTGAGAGCGGTTAAGTTACAGGCTGATATATTATCAGACGTGATACATATATTGCAAGATGCCTAAAAGCCAAAGCTACAGCGTTCACACATCCGAACCTGATATTGAACATCGTATGATGATGAAGAGGAGCAGGGAGAGCAATGAAGAAGGAAGGGGAAGAAAAGAGAAGAGGAAGAAGGAATGTGAAAGAAGAGATCAGGGCAGCTGGAAGACGGTATGTAAAAGAAGAAGAGAAGAGGAAGAACAAGAAGAAGAAAATGAGAAAAGATATAAAACTGAAGAGGAGAGTAGACCAGGTACAGGATTTAGGAAACCAAGAAGTTGGTGATCAGTGTAAATGTTCACTTGTTCAATGCCATAGATAGTCTAGATCTAAGATGGTAGGACTAAGACTTTAAGTAGCAGTTATATGTATTTGGTATATGATTTAGTAATATGATGTTTTTTATTCAATAAGGAGGAAGTAAACACCATGATGTCGCTGGAACATCTGGGAAACCGACACCACTTTCAGCAGCATGCTTCAACTTTCATTCTGAGCTTGGAAGGGGCAATTTTGGAAAAGTGAGTAAACTATAATTTAGTATGGTATACCGGTGCATTTTTTGTGGTGGAAACGGGGGTCTAGTTAGGGAATGACATTGAAGTATAGTTTGCATACCTCTTAACTGACACTATTTAGTGCATATATTCCTCTATGTCCATCTTTTTTTTGTATATTCAGAATTTTCATTTGTATAAGCAGGGGCGGACTGACCATGAGGGCATTCAGGCACTGCCAGAAGAGGGCCCCGTCACTGACATGGTTGTGCGATCGGGGTGGTCACATGACATAATCACGCAACATCACGTGACCTTGTGCAGCACTGTGTGAGCTAGTGTTCACATCAGATTTCATTTTCAAACACTGTCACATGCGTGACAAGCAGACACGACACTTGTGACAGGGCTCAGTAATGCAGACAGATGTGAGTGCAGCTCACACAGACCTACGTGCATGACATGACATTGCGCGATGACTTCATTTGACCCTGCAACCCCTGCAATGATGGTGATGCAGCAGATCCTCAGTGCAAAGATGATGTAAATCCTGAATGCTGACTCGGTAGTGGGGGTGTCAGATTAGGAATTGTGGGGGTCAGATTAGTAAGTGTGGGGGTCTGATTGGGAAGTCTGGGAGTCAGATTGGCATGTTAGGGGGCAGATTGGGAAGAAGGGGGGAGATTAGCAAATATAGGGTCAAACAGGGAAGAATGGGTCAGATTGAAAATATGGGGGTCATACCGGTAAGTAGAGGTCAAAATGGCAAATATGGGGATCATATTGGGAAGAAGGCATCAGACTGGAAAATTTGGGAGTCAGATTTGTAAGAAGGGGTCAGATTGGCACCTTTGGGGTGAGATTGGGTATTGAGCGGGTCACATTGGGTAGATGTGGGGCAGATTTGGAAGAAGGGGGCAGATTGTACTGTTAAGGGGTCAAATTACAAAAGGAGGGGGCAGATTGTAAAGATGGGGTGTGATTGTAAAGTGTGGGGGTGAGATTGGGAAGAAGGGGGTCAGATTGGCAAATATGAAGGTCATATTGGGAAGAAGTGGTCAGATTGGGAAGAAGAGGGTCAATGGTAAGCCTGAGGACACATTGTGTAGTGTGTGGCTTATTTGGAAGAAGGGGGCATATTGGCATATTTGGGGGGCAGATTTGGGTGCAGGGGGCTGATTTGGATGTTTGGGAGGATCGGTCAGATTGGCTCATTTGGGTGGCAGATTGGTAAGTAGGGGTCATATTGGCAGGTCTGACGTTTAGACAAAATTTGGGGGTCATACAGGGAAGAAGGGGCAGATTGGAAAGTTTGAGGGCAGATTAACAAGTGTGGGTGTCAGTTTTTGATTAACGTGGCAAAATGGGAAGTGGGGGTCTGATTGGTAAATATGGTGGTCATACTGGGAAGAATGGGTCAGATTGGTAAGTAGGGGACATATTGGCAAATCTGGGGGTCAGATTTGGAAGTGTAAGGGGATGCATTGGCAAGTCTGGAGAGGATACATTGACAAGTGTATACATTACTGATAATTTTGCAATTTAATGCCATGTTTATACATTACTGCTGATTTTGCCATGATATGCCAAGTTTATACAGTGTGCCATATTTTACCAAGAGTATGCTCTACATCTCATTTAGACTGAGTGTGTTTGTATGTGTGTGATACTACGTTGTGAAACCAGCAGCATTGTGTGAGAGTGCAGGACTGGAAGAGAGCTGGCTTACAAGAGAGAGAGAACGGCCAGGCAAGAGAGAGCTGGCTTGTATTAGAATGGGAGAGAGTGAGAGGTTGGGAGTGAGATGGCTTGGAAGAGTAAGAGTGGAACAGAGTACAAGACTGGGAGAGAGATGGTTTGGAGGAGTGAGAGTGGCATAGAGAGAAGGCTTGGTTGAGTGAGAGTGGGAAAGAGTGCAGGGCCTTCCCCTCACATTCAACACTCTTTAGTCAGAGCCGCATAACTGTGTATGGGGTATGTGTGTTGGAGGGGGAGAAGGGGACAGCAATGTGTGTTTGTCATATGTGGCATGATAGATAAATATGTATATACTTTCATTAGCATTATATAGAAATATTATGTATATATTTCTCATTGTCATGAAATAGAAAGATTTATGTATATTTTTATCATTAGTATGATATAGAAATATTATGTATATATGTCTCATTATCATGATATAGAAAGATTATGTATCTATTTCTCACTGGCAAGATATAGAAAGACTATGGATATATTTCTCACTGACAAAATAAAGAAAGATAATGGATATAGTTATCATTGATATGATAGAGCGATATAGATTATCGATATACTTACTTTGTGGGTGCTAAAGTTGAATTTAAAATGTATGTTTTAAAATATGGTTCTATTTATCCACCTTTTCAGTGTGAAATAGAAATGTGAATAAATAGAACCATTTATTAGGGGGGGAGTTGCCATGGGAGATACATGGGGCGGTACAATGGGGCCCCATGCCCATCTATTGCCCTGGGGCCCCATGAGAGGTCAGTCTACCCCTCTGGATACATTTATGATAGCGCTCCAGAAAAATAAAACTCACAATATAGGGTATTTAATAGGTCTTTGTATCTATTTGTGCAAATAAAATGCTTAATTATTCTTCTTTTTTTGTTTTGTTTAATATTTATTGGTTATTTTTATAAAAAGAACAAATTCATACTTCACAATATTACAATCACATACACAAGACTTCTAAACAATTCCGTCTATAATACAAATTATATTTCATATGTTTCACCAAAGCTGAGAGATAAGCGAGGATCTTTTTCTAAGTCCAATTATTAGGAGTTGTATTTGGAGCGCCAAGGGAGAGGGAAGAAAAATTAAGAGAAAATAAAAAATAAAATACAGGATTAAGTGGAGGAGAAGAGTGAAAAGAGGCGAAGAGAGGGGGAAATAAAAAAAACGGATATATGGCTCCCATTGTTCCCACCCCCCATCCTTGCTTCAAAATTCAATGGTCCTTTTATATACAAAGCAAGTCAAGATATACTGTTCTTTCATACTCAACAGTCCACATTCACAACTCCTCATACATACTTCTGAACTAAGGGGAGTAGAGGGGAGTCAGGCCGCGGGATCCCACAGCAGTGGTCAAGATGAGATTTCCATATATAACTAGGTGTTAGAATCAACTCACTGAGTCTATGGTATAGAACAAGTTTTTATCTCTGAATTTGATATTACATTCCCGGCAGACCATATTTTTTCATATATGACAGCTGTATCCTCGTTTTGAATAAAAAATTGTCTCTCAGCTTTGGCCTGGAACTCTATTTGGGTTTTAATCCCTGGCCATGATGGGGGGTCTACCCTTTTCCAAAATCTCGCAATACATAATGTAAAAGCCAGTAGAATGTATATACATAAAGAGTGGATAAACCTATCTGAAGTGGGGAGTTCAAAATGAAAAAGAAATGTTTGAGACTTTAATTCAAATGTATATCCACAAATGATGGAGAGGAGAGATGATATTTTTCTCTTGTATTGATCTAATTTTCTGTATTTCCACCACATGTGGTAATGATTGCCTGGTTCAGTCAAACATCTCCAACACAAATTGTTTGAAGCCTCTAGGAATTTAGATAATCTCATTGGGACTAGATACCATCGGTGTAAGAGTTTGAAGAATTGTTCATGAAGGTTGACACAGTGCACCGCCCCTCTAGTATTCTTCCAGGTTTTAAACCATACCTGTGTTGGGAAGGTCAAATTAATTTCATCCTCCCAGAGCAGGAAGGCCTTAGGTTACTAAATTAGTTCACTAGATTCGAAGAATCTAAGAATTCTAGAGATCATTTTATTTGTAGTCCTAGACGTAATTATTTTTCCCCATGCATCTGGTTCTACTAAGGTGTTTGAAAGCAAGAAGGACTTAACTCTAAGATAATTAAAGAGTTCCCTAGATGGAAGACCAAATTTGTAACAAATAGCTGGAAAGGGGGAAATAGTTCCACCAATGTACAAATCTTCAATATATATTATTCCCTTATTAATCCATACCTTCAGGTCTACGTTATTCACACATATAGAAACAATATCCAGTGCAGCTTTCTTAGATACTTCATTGTTAATTTTCAAGGTTTTTTTAATACGAAAAATTTAGGTCATAAGGTCTATAATTAATGATGATTTTAAAATCAATTTTTTTGTAGTATTTGGGTATTAACCAGCACAAGAGTGCGGGATCTGTGTTACTACAATTTACCCTTTCTAAATGGCATAAATAGTAATAAATTGGCCATACAGCCACTGAATATATTCCAGTTATTCCTAGTTCATAACCACATTTTTAGCCACTTCAACAAAAATAATTGTCGCTCTTTGGCAGGGTGGATTTGATTTAAATCATGATTTACCTAACTATTCAGTGAGAATTGGTTGTAAAGAATCATTCATGTTGGTAGTTGTATTCTTTAATATTTTCAACCAGATGAAGATTTCATATTTAGAATAACCTGTCAGATTAGTAAAACAGCGACATCAGGACTGATTTAAGTTTAATAGGTTAATCACACATATTTGGAGCACTACTAAATAGAAATGTGCATTCGTTTTCGGACGAATGCATTTTCGTCCGAAAATGGCATTTTCGTCCATCTGTCCGAAAAACGAATAACGAAAATGCTAAACTAACGAAAGCCAAATTAACCAATGATTAATAAACGAAAATCATTTGTCCATTAGTCCATTCGTGCTATTGACATTCTATAAACCGAAATAGAGTCGGTTTATAGAATACCAATAGCATTACATACATTCCATAAACCAACATAATGAACGACTTTCGGTTTATGGAATGCATGTAATGCTATTGCTATTCTATAAACCGAAATAGAGTCCCCATCCATATGAATAGGTCAATTGACCTATTCGTATGAATGGGGACTCTATTTCGGTTTATAGAAAGCCAATAGTATTACATGTATTCCATAAGCCAAAAATCTATAAACCGAACGACATTCGGTTTATAGACTTTCGGTTTATAGAATACATGTAATGCTATTGCTATTCTATAAACCGAAAGTCTAAAGAATTTCATATGAATGGGGACTCTAGTTCGGTTTATAGAAAGCCAATAGCATTAGATGTATTCCATAACCCGAAATTCTATAAACCGAACAACGTGGTAAATGCTCTGTATCTTTGAGTTCATCTTTATGTCTATAACTATTTCATTCAGTAATAGACTAATAAAAGGGTTGGGCAGGTTGTGGGTAGGGGTACTTAGCACTTGGGTCCTCTGGTGAACATGACTGATGATATTGATGGATGACAGTTTCAACCAGGCACATGTTCAAAAGTATGCCCAGGCCAGGGCAGTCTTTAATATTGATTGGAACCCTGGACCCTGCCACCACATGTATAATTGCAAAATGTATACCTTTGATTTATGCAACACTGCAATACAAGCACTCAGTGCCTGTATTACATAAGTATACAATGATATTAGAGAGCACTTACATATGGTAAGCAGCAATTGACATTAAAATCCAGCTATTACAGTAATGATATGTGGCACTGATATTATAATTATGGAATGCATATTTAATGTTTGTTGAGATATGTTAAAGAAAATGAAACAAATGACAGAATGTTTCTTAATAAAGATGTATTAATTTAACAAATCATTTTGCTGAAGTACACATAGAAACATAGAATGTGTCGGCAGATAAGAACCATTTGGTCCATCTAGTCTGCCCAATTTTTTGGAATACTTTTATTAGTCCCCCGGTCCCGGTCTTATAACTAGGATAGCATTGTATCTATCCCATGCATGCTTAAACTCCTTCACTGTGTTTACCTCTACCACTTCTGGTGGAAGGCTATTCCATACATCCACTACCCTCTCAGTAGAGTAATACTTCCTGATATTACTTTTAAATCGTTGCCCCTCTAATTTAAGACTACGTCCTCTAGTTGAATAAAGAATGGTTACTCTCTCAAACTGTAAGACACAATAGAACTCAACCATTGCACTGCATGGTATTGTATCATTTGATAACATGTCAACATAGAATATATAGAGTGGTTACTCTCTCAAACTGTAACTTTTTTTTTAGCACCACAGGTCCCTCCCACTATCTCTCATCACACTCCGTCCAGCACTACTTACACCTCCCACCTCATTACCTTGCCCTTGGACTAGGTACTAATCCCTGGTGGTCTGGTGGGCTGCAGGGTTCTGTGCTTGCCGCAAACAGCACAAATGCCTTATCATGGGGTCACATGCTGCACAGGACATTAATGAATCAGAACATTGTGCTCGGACAATGTATCATTCACAGTTTTATAAAGCAGTGAAAAATAGCTTTAAACATATAAAAAGAAGACACATTTCTGGGTTTAGTCATGTTGTTAATATAAAATAGCAACAAGTGTTCTAAAACATGTTAAAACATAACCTTTATTAGTTATTAACAATCTTAACCCCTTCATGACAATTCCCATACATGTATTGCCTCGCAATGCAATACATTGCCTTTAAAATGGCACAGTCACTGCATTTAGAACCATCATTGTTTTCCTGTAAGGTTCATAATTGAGGTTATACAGAAAAGCAAAAAAAAAAAAATCTACCAAAGTGGCCAACTCTGGAGTTAGGCTGCCGAAATGGTAACCTCAGTCCTCCACATACACTTCTAAGGGGATTACTTCAGTTTATTTTGAAGCTATTTTGAGAGGACCTCGGGTATATCAGAAACAGCCAAATTCCTCCCAAAATGGCCCAAGCATAAATTAAATAAAATAAGTAAAATAATGTATAATATATAGATAACAATAAAGTAAATGAATATAAAATAACAAATATGTATCAGTAATAACTCATTATGTAAGAAGACACCCAACAATGTTGGTATTTCTACCCCATTTAGCTCCCTTTGTATAATCTCTCTTTCATGGGGAAATCGCAATATTGAGCAGCCAAATAGTTTATTTCTCAGCAATTCAGCTTTATGCCCCAATCTGGCCTGAATTTGGGCCATCTCACGGCATACTGAGTTGACTCTACTGTCTACTAAACATAACTATGTGTTCTATATCTCACTTTGGCCTCTTCTATTCCTTTTTGCCTATTTCAGGTGATGCTGGCCTCCACCAGGAACTCCAGGAGAATTGTTGCAGTGAAGATCATCAGAAGGAGAATCAATCACAATAATTCCAGCAGCTTAATGAAAGAGAGAAGAATCCTAGCTGTGGCTAATGGGAGCCACTTTCTTTGTCACATGCATGCTGCTTTTCAATCTGAAGTATGCAGGGGTTTATCCATAATATTCATAGCTAGGACACTAGTGATGAAAAATGGTGGCATTATAGGAGAACATCTTGTTATTCAGCTTTATAGAATTATATTTGGCGGCACATCTTACTTTTGTACAGTGTGAAGCCTTTTGAAAGGCCTGGTTAGTTTTTTTTTTTCTTTCGTAAATTTTTTTATTACAGTTTTACAATTCAACATTTATAACATATAACATTAATTTCAATAATATTATATCTTTGTATAAAACAGACAACATTTAAAATATATCACACAACATAACATATACCAACATAACATAATACAAACCAAACCTAGCCAGAGTTTCTTTTCCCTCAATTTCCTCCAGATGAGGGAGGAATAAGTTAATAAGGTGAGAGGGTATGACTTTAGAGAGGCCTCTCCAATCTATTCATCCCTCTTCTATATCTGTCCTAACATTCGGGGTTGTCATCTTTCCCTAGTTAGTAATCTATTTATTCATTTATATATTTCTCCTATAGAGCCCTTTCAGAATTGACTATTCTCCATATTAAACTGATAGGAAATTTTTTGATTTCAATCTCTCCCATGTGGAAGTTTCTATCTTCTTCCATGATCTCGCAATTAGGGCTTCAGCTGCTATTAAAATATGTGTAATAATATAAGTGTCATTTATACTGGTTTTAGGCAATCCTAGGTGCAAGAGTGCGGTTGTCGGTCCTTGTGGGTACTAAATACCAACTAACTATCAACTTATATTGGAGTTCCATAATGTTTAAACAATAAATGTTCTTTTTTATCTATTGGATGGTGTTAAGCCAGTCGGCAGGCAGAATTGCCGATCCAGTATCTATTTCCCATTTATTTATGAGGTTAGCTATCTGCCTAACCATTGTCAGATCTTCTTGTTCAAAAATATCTCCCTGTATCAAATCTTTAAGGTTATTTCCAGGATTCAATAATTCTTTCAAACCTCTTAATTCTTAATTAGATATTTAAATATATCCCTTGGGGGTATTTCAAATTCAGAGACTAATGTCTGAAATTATTTTATTTTCTTATCTAATAATTAATATATCTGAGAAACTATTTTCTATAATGTGATCCAAGAGTCTAATATCGCAGCCTCTCCATATCTTTTTACACCACATTAGTCCATATTCTGATTTAAGGTTCTCCCAAAATCTGAGAATTGTTGCAGTGATTTAGTTCTTTTTCCCAGGCCTATTAATAGAGGTCTTGAATTTTTGGGGTCTGTCCACAGTAGCATAGATAAATCAGGTACTCCTATTTATCTCCATGATTCCTCCCCCTCTTTATTAAACCATTTGGAGAGATGTTTAAAAAGGGCCGCATTGTGATAATTTTTTATATAACCTCATAAAAAATACTGTAGAAACCATCCTGGCCTGGTGCTTTATTATTCTTAACTTTATCAATTGCAATCTTTACTTCTATTTCTGAGATGGGTTTATTTAGATCTTGTATCTGGTCATCTACTGGCGCAGGTAATTTGCATTTTTCCAAATACTCTTGAATTTGGTTTTCTTTATTTATTTCATTTTTTAATATCTGGATCTGGGATGAATATACATCTAGAGGGTTTTCTTTTTTCTATTAACCTTGAGAAAGATATATATCCGACAGGGATGCCCCTTCTATCTTTCTGGCCCGTGTGGCCATTTTAATTAGATGTCCTCTAAAGACACACTTAAATGTGCACCAGATCTTTTCATGTGTTATCTCAGGGGGTCATGTTCTCTTTAAAGAAATATTCTGTCAATTCTTTGATGTATAGTCTATTTTCTTCAGTTTCTAATCATCTATTGTTCAGTCTCCATAATGTATAGGGTTCACTATATTGTCCCTCCCCTATTTGCCAGACTAGGGCATTATGATCTGCCCATGGTATCTCTCGAATGTCCACTTTATCAATTCTTTTTAATAGATTTGGGTCTGATAGACACAGATCTATTCAGGAGAACGAGTTATGGACTCTTGACCAGTGCGAAAAATCATATGTATCTGGGTGAAAAGTCAGCCATACATCATGGACACCATTTTTCTTTATGAACATCCTAAAATTTTGGGCTTGTCTCATCACCCCCTGTGATAAAGTGGCGTGCCTTGGTAGTTTTTTGTCTAAACTTGGCTCTATGACCATATTGAAATCCCACGCCCAAATTATTGAACACTTTTTCACCTTTTCCATTCTCTCCATTACTTGCCTTAATGTTTTCATTTGTGCATTGTTTGGGGCATATATATTAACCAAAGTAAATAATTGTTGTTATATTTAAGTATCCCTATGTTATATCTTGCTTCAGGGTCATTTTCCACATATATGGTTTTAAATTGTAAGGCACTGGTTATCAGGATTGATACTTCCTTCTTCTTTTCAATCTCCAGGGAGGCTGAAGACACAATTCTGTATCCCCTAAATTTCATTTTTTCAATATTTGCTATTTTCCAGTGGGTCTGAGACATACATAATTTTTTTCTTTTTTGAGTAGATCAGTGAGAATTGCTCTTTAATAAGGGCAATTCAAACCCTGAATGTTTAAGGACAAAAATGTAATCATTATCTATATTGTTTACCATCTCCACCCTCTCCCATCCCCCCCCCCCCCCCCCCCCCTCGATTGTATCAGATCCCAGGAATACAAAAAGAAAATTTAATGTCATAAGATCAATTACAAAAACACACAACTAAGATTATCAAACACCCCCCCCCCCCCCCCCCATCTGAGGCCTTGGCAAATATGCCTCCGCCCTCCAGTGAGTAGAACTTATTGTACATAAAGTGAAAAGGAAAGTTATAAAACCTCCCAGCGAGAGGGCATGTCGCGAGATACTTATTAAGCGTTCTAATACGGTTTAAAAATATTAAGCATTTTTCTAACTTCTATTGGCCCAGACTCTGCAAAACTAGAAAGGGCTATAAAGGGAGGGTAAAATAGTAGGACCAGGGAAGAAAGCTCTATTAAGCTATTAAATCATTGTGAGAGGGGGAGAGGAAGAAGAAAAAAAGTGAAACTAAGTTACTCAATATAAGAATAATCAAAGCAAGAATACAAAATAACATTAAATAAAAAAACATAATATTTTATCATGATATCAATATATACACTTTAATTTATATCAAGTTTTAGTTTTAGATCAACAACTCAAAGTTAGATGTCAAATTTAATATGAAGTGCAATACTCCTTTAACTATTCCAAGATTCCAATGTGCTGTTCTTCAGCATATGATATTTTTGCACTCCCTGTTGCCACTAAATCACAATAATACATGGAGTATAAATACTTGAACTTTTGGCAGCATTTAATCTACCCCAATATGTGATTCATGATCACAATAGCCTCCTCTGGCTACAATATGTCTGTCTACAATCTGGTACTAAAGCCATACTCTCTAGCTTACCATATAAACACCTCATCTATACCTCCCTTCCACTAATATGGCCTCTTCCCACACCATTAACTCTATTACCTATATACTGTTAACTTGGGGGCTGTGTATCATGATTCATGCTGCTGTTTGTGTCATGTAAAATATCCCAATTTGACATTACAGTTCCATCCATTCTTCGTGTTAGAGCACCTGGCAGGAAGAAACCTTCTATTTCATTTGCAACCCACCGGCTACCTGGAGATGAGTCGAGTTGTGTAAGTAATGGGGGGAAAGGGGAGCATCTTTTTGTGTTGTGTTTGACCTGTTTGCAATGGTAGGATGCACTATGCTGTCCACAAAATCAGTGTGCCTTGCTGACATACTTTAAAAAGATTGCCCCCACTAGAGATTGGTTGGAGAGCAATCCAATAGTAATCTCAGTTTGGGACCAAACCCCAGTGTCATTTTTCAATTGAGCTGCTCTTTTGTAATGTAAGATCCATTGCAAATATATGTGTATGAAGTGTGTATATATAATCCAGCATGAGCCTTATTAGCTCACAGATGAATATAGTAACTATTGAACTGAGGCCATTTCGTCCATTGCTGCATTTGTTTAGTTATTTCAATTCGTATGAATAGAAATTTCATCTATGTTCAATACATAATATAAATATGGGGAATTCAGATGATAGAGCCAAATTCCGACTGAATTTCATCCGAAAAATAACGGTTATGTCACCTAAGCTCAATAGTATAAGGTTAGGGAATTTGGATGAAAGAGAAACATTTCATCCACACCTTATACTATTGAACTAAGGCACAATTTTCATTAATTTTTGGATGACGTTCGGTCGTAAATCGATTCTTTCATCCAAATTCTTATGCTATTGAACTTTGGTGAATTTTTCAATTGTATGAAATAGCAGCATTGTGAAAAATATACATACAAAAATAAGTTACCCCTAGGTTTGGCAAAACATTACGACAAAATTGTTGTATAAAACAAATTAAATACACCAGATTTTCTGCTTTTTAAACTTAAGTGCTTTTGAATTTTGGAATGGATCCTGCAATACTACCCCAAAATGTGAGATAAGCCAACAAAATCAGTCTTTAAAAATTCCAAGTTTGGAAACTTGGTTATGGTTTTTGCCCTCTAACACTCCAACAGCATGGCACACCAATGTATGTGTGATATTTCTGTAATAGTTCCTGGATATGTTATAGAGTTTTTTCTGTAGCAGCACCTGACCCGAGAAAGAAATCCTATGGCAGTGTTTGTGAAAAACAAAAAACTACCTCTACCTAACTTTGGCAAAATGTTGTGGCAAAACGGCTGTATAAATAGCTACCTCAAATGAAATCACCCAGGTTATCTTCTTTACCAAAAATATATGCTTTTGTGGGGAAATTTTGGAATAAGTCACTGCAATACTACCCAAAATGTTACAAATAAATCTGTGAAAATTCCAAGTTTGGAAACAACAGAATGCTAGTTAGAATTTGTGCCTTCTAACTTCACAAAAGAATGGGGGCATTGGCATTTGTGAAAAATTTTTGAAAAAATAAACTACCCATAACTTTGGCAAAAATGTTCTGGCAAAATGGCTGCATGAAACATTTGAAAGTATTCCATATCAAATACCCTGTGCTTTTAAAAAATATGTGCTTTTCAAATAGTTTATAGAATATTTGACACTAAAAACACAGCATAGCTCTGAAAACCCCCCAAAAACCTGCATCTTGGAAACATACATTTACATCTTCAGATATTTGCCATGTAAGTGCCAAAACTTAATGAAATCATTAAACGCGTTTAGTCTTTTTCTTGTCTCACCGTCCCTGCTCTATGTTTTTTATCGCTGTCGTGAAGGACCAATAAAATATTGATTCATGTTTTCACCTTACGAAGATCAAGCCTCTTTCTTTCGGGATGTTAAGCTGGCACTCCCTTTGTTTTTTCCTACCTGTGGTTATATGAAGTCAACCTTTAGCTAGCATGACATCCCCAGCATTGTTATACCACGAGAGCTGTAAGGACAGGATATAAAATTATGTTTTTTGGCCAGTTCTGGGCATATTACGTGGATACTATGGTGACTGGTGCAAGCTGCAGTTACAGTATGTACAGGAACATCTTTACTGGATTATCATGGAGCAAATACATTGTGGTGTACTGAGGTAGTCCTGAATATGCATCAATTTGTCCAAATTGTAGGGATGTGGTGAATTCTGCTGAAATTCAGCTATTCTATGTAGCCAATTATGGATCAAATTTGAAAATCCCCCCCCCCCCCCCCCCCTTGCCAAATTCGGAGTGAACATTTGTGCCTTTGTGGTTCAGTGAAAACTTCAGAGTACTTGGCTGGATAATTCATAGGATTCCTTTTATTTCAGGTCAAAGAAGCTCTTGTATTGTGAAGAAAAGATCGTTGGTTTAGCTACACATGGGTTCCCCCATTATTTTTCCTGGTTCTGTTTTGAAGCTTAGTTGCATAATCTTTCAGATTAATGGTATACTAGAAGAAAAACTTTTGGAGATCAATTGTCTTAATTTAAGGCAGAATATTATTAGAAAATTTGTGAGTGCATAAGATACACATACAGTATATATTGTCATCATTGATGTGTTGTTTTTAAACTTTTCCCACATGTGATTCTGCGCTTCTCCAACTGTATACAGATTTTCTACCTAAGTACATTGAGGAGCAATAGGAGCAGCCACGTTCATTAGTGTGGGTATTATTACATTTGAAAATTGGAGTGCCATGTTGTGACACTTTTTTGCTTGCTTCTTGCTTGTCATGTGCACGATTTATTTACACAGACACAATAGCATATGTGTGAGCTGATTTAAAGTACGACGGGCGGTTCTAATTGACTATTTTGCTAGTTGATGGCAGACAGTAGAGCACTCAATCGTGTGTAAACATCCTGTTGCTTGAGGGGTATTATTCGTGTTCGTCCAGTGCACGTGTATTGTTCTGCGTGGAATCATCTATAAGAATATTCATTTTGTCTTTATGCCTGCGGCCTGCAGCTCTGCTTCTGGCTTATTTTGCTTTATTTATTAATATTCGCAGAGAACTGTTGCATTAAAAATGTGTTCTTTTCCACTGAATGCTTTTTATTATACACTTTAGTTTGATTTTTCTGCACTTTTTTTAACATTTTCTAGCTAATGTGCATTCATAAATCTCTGCTGCTATGTTACCTCTTTTCTCGATTAGGTTTTATGCTGCAGAGATGGTTTGCAGCCTCCAGTTCCTGCACGCCCACGGGATCGTTCATCGGTCAGTAAAGTAATGTTTTCTATCAGTCTCCTCTAGTTCTTTGTTCAGATTCATGCATGTTGCATGGTAGTGTCCCTACTCCTCACAACCTTCTTACATTGACATAATGTACTCTCAACCTACTCATCCAGAGATCTGAAACCGGAGAATATCGTCCTGGACAGCGAGGGACATGCGCGCATCATCGATTTCAGACTTGCTGAGGAAGGGATGTTCGACGGTGGAACAACAAGCGACATGGCAGGAACATTTAGATACATGGCTCCTGAGGTGAGAACTAAGTATAACATTTACAGCCGTAATATGTATCATAACAATAATTAACTCTGGCATATTACAGCTAAGCTGTGTCTATACACTGATTGATAACACTATCTAGTGAGGGATTCCCAAACCATGTTACAGATGTACTTGTAGAAGGTGTAACTTGCAGTTCTTGATGATTACATATAATGCAGCCTCCTTCATCTGCAACTTCTCAACCTTATTATAGCCCTATGCTGCCTTCTTTGTCACTCTCTCTTTGGTCTAGTGTGCTCCACCCATCCTGACATGGGTCTAGCTCACTCTTCTCTTGCTTTCATTGTCATAGAAATATATTTATGAACAACAACAATTAACAGAGAATTGAAGATACCACATGATTTAGAGTTCTAATTTACAGTGTTTTATGATTATGCAGTAATTATATTATTTCTTATACATTCTCTTTACCAGATCTTGCTAAAAAAAAAACCTTATTCGACACCGGTTGATTGGTGGTCCTTTGGCATTATCCTGCACCAGTTGTCAACGGGCAGGTATCCCTTTTTTAATGGATACCGGGTGCAGGAAGTCTTTAAATCAATAACTAAGGACAGGCCCAAATTCCCCAAGTGCATAGGTGGTGATGTCAAACACATCTTAAAAAAAGTGAGTATGAAAAGTATATAGTTAGAAGACCATTTAAACTGTATACCATCTATATTGTAAAAACGGAAATCAGTACGTTTTGGGCACCTTCTCAACTAAAATGTTGACGCTTAAGTCAAGGGGTCGGTGTGTGCTCGCATTTGAAGTGCTCAGCTACACTCACCTTCTTAACATATACAAAGAAGGAAGGGTATGGGCAAAGCAAATGTCTTTTAAGGTAAATTGAAAACCGGTTTATAAGTATAAGGCTGAAATAGCTGATTTGGAGACAAAAAATCTCCACCTCTCCTTCTTTTCCAACTCTTCTATTAATGCCTCATTTTTTGCAACATGATTGTCGATTCACTACAGTTAGATCACAATAGATCCAATGTATGCTCTCAATACAATATATGATAGGTTCAATGTATGCTCTCAATACAATATATGAAAGGTTCAATGTATGTATTACTGAGCACTCAAAGTAGTTTAAAATAAAAGATAATTTAACAACATGTGATAATTCTTTATCAAACAGGTTCACACTGCAATGTTTTGACCTACAGAGGATTGTCATGTCTGGCCAACAGCGTTCAAACATTTGTAGGGCAAAAAGCAAAAGGTGATAGGGAGAGGCAGAATTACTGCCATAAAAAGTGTATACAATAATAAACACAGCATGTTTACCCCCAAATAACATTGTATAAAACAAGGAGTACTAAGTATTCTTGATCCATTACACCATATTCAAATGTAATACACAAGTACAAAGTGTTATCTAATAGAAAGAAATAATGTTACGCATTTTGTTACCAAGGAAATGCTAATAGGCACACCATTCAGCTGAATAAACTGCATTGCTTTCTATTAAAACTGTAATATTATTTAAAACAATCCTAACAATACAGGGAGTGCAGAATTATTAGGCAAATGAGTATTTTGACCACATCATCCTCTTTATGCATGTTGTCTTACTCCAAGCTGTATAGGCTCGAAAGCCTACTACCAATTAAGCATATTAGGTGATGTGCATCTCTGTAATGAGAAGGGGTGTGGTCTAATGACATCAACACCCTATATCAGGTGTGCATAATTATTAGGCAACTTCCTTTCCTTTGGCAAAATGGGTCAAAAGAAGGACTTGACAGGCTCAGAAAAGTCAAAAATAGTGAGATATCTTGCAGAGGGATGCAGCACTCTTAAAATTGCAAAGCTTCTGAAGCGTGATCATCGAACAATCAAGCGTTTCATTCAAAATAGTCAACAGGGTCGCAAGAAGCGTGTGGAAAAACCAAGGCGCAAAATAACTGCCCATGAACTGAGAAAAGTCAAGCGTGCAGCTGCCACGATGCCACTTGCCACCAGTTTGGCCATATTTCAGAGCTGCAACATCACTGGAGTGCCCAAAAGCACAAGGTGTGCAATACTCAGAGACATGGCCAAGGTAAGAAAGGCTGAAAGACGACCACCACTGAACAAGACACACAAGCTGAAACGTCAAGACTGGGCCAAGAAATATCTCAAGACTGATTTTTCTAAGGTTTTATGGACTGATGAAATGAGAGTGAGTCTTAATGGGCCAGATGGATGGGCCCGTGGCTGGATTGGTAAAGGGCAGAGAGCTCCAGTCCGACTCAGACGCCAGCAAGGTGGAGGTGGAGTACTGGTTTGGGCTGGTATCATCAAAGATGAGCTTGTGGGGCCTTTTCGGGTTGAGGATGGAGTCAAGCTCAACTCCCAGTCCTACTGCCAGTTCCTGGAAGACACCTTCTTCAAGCAGTGGTACAGGAAGAAGTCTGCATCCTTCAAGAAAAACATGATTTTCATGCAGGACAATGCTCCATCACACGCGTCCAAGTACTCCACAGCGTGGCTGGCAAGAAAGGGTATAAAAGAAGAAAATCTAATGACATGGCCTCCTTGTTCACCTGATCTGAACCCCATTGAGAACCTGTGGTCCATCATCAAATGTGAGATTTACAAGGAGGGAAAACAGTACACCTCTCTGAACAGTGTCTGGGAGGCTGTGGTTGCTGCTGCACGCAATGTTGATGGTGAACAGATCAAAACACTGACAGAATCCATGGATGGCAGGCTTTTGAGTGTCTTTGCAAAGAAAGGTGGCTATATTGGTCACTGATTTGTTTTTGTTTTGTTTTTGAATGTCAGAAATGTATATTTGTGAATGTTGAGATGTTATATTGGTTTCACTGGTAAAAATAAATAATTGAAATGGGTATATATTTGTTTTTTGTTAAGTTGCCTAATAATTATGCACAGTAATAGTCACCTGCACACACAGATATCCCCCTAAAATAGCTAAAACTAAAAACAAACTAAAAACTACTTCCAAAAATATTCAGCTTTGATATTAATGAGTTTTTTGGGTTCGTTGAGAACATGGTTGTTGTTCAATAATAAAATTAATCCTCAAAAATACAACTTGCCTAATAATTCTGCACTCCCTGTATATAATTATCAATAATATGAAAATGGCCAACACTGATGTTATGGGAACAGCTATCATCTTCCAAAAATATTCAAAATATTCCTCATAAACCAACCCAGGTTATGTGTGTATAGATTTTCATATCCCTATCAGAACCATAGTCCCCAAAACCCGGTGTGAAAATTACCCAGGGCCGAAATTCTTCACCACGCAACATGCCACAACTCTTGCCATACACCCTTACTTCCCACAGTGCTGACTTTCCCCTTAAACTTCTTGCCAGTGCCATATTTGATCACATACACCTTGTCAGTGACATATTTTCCTCCAACCATCTGTTCAGTACTATATTATCCATCAAACAGCATGTATGTGCCATATTCATGGCATCCGTCGCGCTCCTTGCCATCCGCGTCTTCACTCCCCATGTCCTCACAGGGAGAGGGAGATGGTGATGGCTGGTTGGTGCAGACGTCAGCAGCAGAGCGGGGCTTCGGTCCATGATGTCGACGCACCCTTCTCTGCCTCTAGTGAGTGGTGTGTGTTTGGAGGGTGTGGCCTGTGATTTCTTGTTTGATATCACGCTGAACAGCCCATTTAAAAGCCCCAGACTGCTCTAACGCCGATGCTCAGTTATTGATCCATCCTGCTACTGACCAGTTGTCCCTTACTGTGCTTTTGACATCTCACCTGCCTGCTCCATACCCTTGTGACCTGGATTGTTTTGACCATGCTATTTGCCTATTTCCTATCATTGTGACCCGGACTGCCTATTGACCACTCCTTTGCTAGCCTCCTACCATTGCTACCCAGACTGCCTACTGACCACTCCTTTGCCAGCCTCCTACCATTGTGAGCAGAACTGCCTATAGACTACTCCTTGTCTACCTCATATCATTGTGACCAGATTACCTATTGACTTCTCCTTTGCCTGCCTCATACCTTTGTGACCTCGGATTGCCTTATTACTACGTTTTGTATGTTGCCTCACCTTGTGACCCTGGATTGTCTTGTGGACTACTCTGTATCTGCAGTCTGCCACTGCGTACTCAGTTCTGTTCCTGACTATTCAGCGTGCACTACTGTTGATCTCCTGTGAGTACTACAGTCTGTTTATTGTTATCATGTGTACTTGCCTGCATTATGAACTCCTATCCATTGGACCCCCACATTGGGGCATTACAGGATGCTTTTTGTTTTGCTTCTCTTCTCCTATTTTAGGTGCCCGACCATTTGTGCTCTGTCCTCAGTTTCCTTTAAGCTTGCTGTCTATGCAATCCTGTTACAGTTAATTCCTGTGTGTCTTTTAGTGTCTGTCCTTTGGATTTTGTTATTATTTTAGGCATGTTTTAGCGTTAGGGACTTGCCAGTTGGTGGTGGTACCTCGATGTGGTTGGAAAGCTTATCATCATCATTTGGTCAAGTAGAGTTGTAGGCTTGTCCCTGTATCCATGTTTGGTTGTATGTTCTCTTGTGTTCCTTCTATTTAGCTCTGGCCTCTACATGTAGTCTCGTAGTTATATATGTCTGTGTGTGCTTTTAAGTTTTGTTATCATGTCCTTTGCCTGTGCCCTCTCTGTTGCTACGTTATTATTTTTAACCCCATTGGCCTGAATTGTTTACCCTTAATTTGGTATTTACTCTTCCCTGCTCATGTTTGCTTGCGTCCTGCTTCAGTCTCTCTTTGACCCTGTCTTAGTTTGGTTTCCGCTATCACTCACTGCTCTGCTCGCTTGTCCTGTCAGAGTTATTTTGTGCCTGCTTTAGTATGTCTGCCGGGTTTCTTTAGCTCCTAGTCTTAGCTTTACTGGATACAGAAGTTGATTCCACTGGGCCTTTGGTATGTGAAGGAACCTCTTGCTTGTATATGGAAACAGATTAGAGCCCTTAACTATGTGGATTGGGCTGCTTCAGTGCTGACATCAGCAGATCGCAGGTCCTGATATGCACAGCCAGAGGTGAGGGCCGTGTAGTGGCTATCTTGGACTAATTACCTAGATTGAGTTGATTGAGTTCTGGATGCCAAGCTGACATGTCACGAGTCACCTCTATTGTACTAAGATCCCCATCCTTCTAGATATGCTCTCTACTGTAGGTAAACACCTTAGGGTGTAATGCACAGGCTTTATTTTCATAGCAGTTTGTATGCAACATATCGATATATTTGCAGGCACTATAATGCACCATTATACAGGAGTAATTTTCACATGGGTTTAATGCATTTGTTTACGCTGTATACATGTTTCTGTAGTATATTGTTTACGCTGCATACATGATTCTGCAGTATATTGTTTACGTTGTATACATGTTTCTGCAGTATACTCTAAATACCAGTTTATAGATCCATCTCTTTTCCCGCTACCTTTATTTTATTACACTCATTTAAACCATCTCCTCCCGCACTTTATTAATTTCTCTTTCTTTCTTTTCTCTTCGCCTCACCCTTTCTATTTCTTCTTCTCTTCTTTTCTTTTTTTTAACTTTCTTATCACAACCTTTCCACATGGACGAGCTTTATGCCTGCAATTACAACTTTGCTGAAGTTATTGCTGATAGTTGTACCGTACTCTGTTACCCATATTACACTGATTGGTGTAAAGATTTGTATTTCTTTATGCATTTATCATTGAAAAAATATTGATAAACAAATTTTAAATAGAAAAAAAATAGCACAGGCCATCAGTACCTTTCATCACTGGATTGGTTTAACTAATTGCTGATCCACACCTATTAGACAGGCATAACACTTCATAGCCATTCCATTTGTCGTTAGGGGTCCTGTTTAAATCAGTTTTTAGTGTATTTAAATAGAAGAAATAATGTGGTTGTTCTTTTCAGCTTCTTAGGAAAGATCCAGACCACCGCCTTGGGGTGCAAGGTAACATCAGAGAGCACCCATTCTTTCAAGACATCAACTGGGTGAAATTGGAAGATGGAAAACTGGAACCTCCTTTCAAACCCAGTGTAGTAAGTACATGCTACTATATATGCTGCAAGATATTAAATAGCATTGTTTCTTTATTAGAATAATTAGTAGCAGTGCTGAATCATATATTCAAAAGCCCAGTGGTATCATCCTCCTTTAGGGCTAGTACCTCATTATCCCAAGTTGCATCTCCAGGTGCTTTGATCTATGCACATGTATTTTACTGGTTTGTGGAGCTGATAATCTACATACCATCCCAAATCTCTCACGATCCTCTTTTTTTGGGAGCGTTGTGGAGGATAATGGCCCTGAGTCCTCCAATGACTAATAATTATTGTAACGGGACGGCTACCCAAGGCCGGTAGCACCTTCATCCATTGTAGGAAATCACCTCCTTGGCCCTGATTAAAGTTCAGCATCCACCCAGCAAATCTTTCTGGAACCTTGCTCTTTGTACCCAAATAGCAGACAGGAGTTAGGTACAACAAGAATGAACAATATTTATTTGTCAAACAGCATTGACTTATATGCACACAGATATGACATCAACTAGGGGAGAGGCACAGGGAACTAATTATAACATGTAAGCATAAAACAATAGAAAACCTAACTTAAAAAAGGTAATTCAATACAGGACAACGTTACATAAAACAAAGATGCCATCTTTAGATCCAAACCTCCAGACTACAAGGAACAATGGATGGTCCACAGGATAGTAAAAATTTAGTGATGGGATATATACATTTCAGCACTAACATATAATGACATATCTTAACCTGGGGGAAACACAATGAATAGAGCAAAGGCTTGGATCCCAAGGTCCACATCCTGGCTGACATCCTGATTGAGCTTGTGTTGAAGACCAGCTGTATTAAAGCAGTGTGTCACTGATGGGCCAAAAGTATGTACCCCCAAATATAGCATATCCAAAGAAAGGGTCCGTAGTCCACAGGGAGGTGTTTGGGCATCAGGGCCCTCCAAGAACCCCAGTCACGCAGACTTTCATGATTCACTTTGTGACAATTATAATGTTTTATTGTATATCCAGTGCATTTCTTGGATAAGTGCTGGAAACTTGGCCCACTGGATGGAAAGAATTTTTTTTATATATTAGAGAGTAATCTCAGAAGTTGTGGAGGCATTGGAAAGTGGTACGTGACATTATGTCTCCCTTATCCATTCAGTGACAAAGGCAGTGTCTGAAGGCCTGTTTGAGAGGTGCATTCCTCTCAAACTGCATAGTCCTTAACCAGCATTTAATTAAATTTAATTTAGCAATGGGACAGTTTCTGATACAATTTGCCGTGAGAAAAACAAAACAGGCATAGCAACTGCGACCAGGCCTGCCACTCCAGGAGGCTGGGTGACCCCTGCTGCTGCCTCCTTGAGTTCAAACCCTACAAAACATGGAGTGTCAACTGGATAAGTGTGTATCCTTCAACCCTCAAGTGATGACATTGGCATGCCACCTTGTAATCGCACACTAAGCACTGGAGGATGCCAGCATCATCAATTGGGATTGGATTAATGTGTGCTCATCCACTTTGACATTTGTCTTGCCTGAACAATCAGTCCCCTTCAGTTATGATATCTCTTGGACTCTTTGCTAGCAAATATGTAAATTATATGTATATGCCTAGCTGAAAGTGAACACAAGTTTTGAAAATAAAAGTTTTACTGTAAAATGGATTACATACACACTTTCTTTTTCATTTTGTTATTATATGAAATTTGTATTTGCTTTTTTGCTGAAATTAGTTAATGTTCTCTCTTTTTTTAGCCACCAGATGATGATGTCATGGGGTGCCTTATAAAGCCTGCATCCTGGAAAAAAGACTTACAATGCGAAGAAAAGGACCACCAATATCTCCCGGACTTTTCCTTTAAAGACCCAAACTGGTGTCTTGAATTTCAATAATTTAAAAAATATACAAAAATGCCAAAAAAATATAAAAACATAAAAAGATATTTAGAAAAATATAGATAAGTAGATAACTAGGATAAGTAGTTGCATTACATGCATCACAGTAGACTAGATCTTAATGGCAGTGTAAGATACTTTAAAAGGAAATACATTCATAATTGAACTTTTTCTGGTCTTGGAGAGAGAGGGTAACATGTTGCACACCACTTGGCAGCTAGGCATCTTATTCATTAAAGGATAACTAAATAAGGGATCATTCATTGAATGTCATAACGGTTTGACAGCAATATCCTGTTTTTCTTCTTAAAGTGTTGATTTCTAGGTATTAGGTCAGGCTCAATATGTCTCCTTAACCCATTTTTTGAGGACATCTCTTATTTTTCTCTCTTACGAGTTCTTGTCTCCGTTCTAGACCTATTGCATCTAATTTTAAGCATAATGCAATTTGGTCTTCTAAACCCTTAGAAAGGTCATGATAAGTCAACGCATCCTTGACCTATCATGATCTTTCTAGGACCACATCCTTGACCACAAAATCTCTTTTTCCTGGCTCCATCTTCTTGCGATAACCAATTTAGTAGCTAAAAACAGCTGGATAAACAATTCTATTCTTTCTTTGCTAATTTGTTTTCTAAATTTAAGTGTAACATGGCAGCTTGTGGAATGCAAGGGAGACTTATTCCCAAGATTTAATTAATTACCTTAAAGACTTGTTTCCAACAGTTTTTTGCCTTTTCACATTTCCACCATATGTGGTACATCTTGCCCTGGTTTTTTTCACAACTTAAACAGACCTTTTCTATGCTGTGTATCTTTTGTAACTTTTGAGGAACCATATACCACATATTTATGATCTTAAACTGTATTTCGTGCAGTGTGTCACCTTTGTTGTGTTAATCCAGGCTTGCGCCCAAGTGTCATCCATAATAATCATTCTAATCCTTCTTGCCCAGCTGTCTCTGACTTTGGGCACACCCTGTGCTTCAAGATCCTCCATCGCTTCCACACATTTATTCAGTATTCTATTTTTAGCTTTTAAATCAAATAAAGAGTTCCATCTTGGGCTATTACCATCAGCTATCCATCCACAGTTATTTGTCAAGTAATGTTTCAGGCGCATGTATATATATTCATGCTTAGGCGCTATGCCATATTCGTCTACTAGTTGATTAAAGGATTTCATATTGCTATCTTCTACTAGATCAAGAATCCTCCCAATTCCCCTTTCGGTCCATTCTCTAAGATCTATCTCCTGTATGTATTTAATTCTAATGCCTCTATGCTTCTATTAGGGCTATCTCCAGTATTTTCCTGGTGACAATAAATTTATTTTTGCATTTTGCCCAAAAACCCATAAGATGTTTTATTATATCAGTAGCCATTTATTCCGCTACTTTTTTCTTTCCTGCTGAAGAACACAAATGCTGAAGACAAATCTGGTTAATAACAAGATCTCTTTGTGACAGAACTGCATCTTCTGTTTCTTTGCCTCAACTACTACACATTCCAAAACACATCACCAGGTATTCATAATGCCCGAAACATGTATTAAAAGCTGTATTCTGGATGCTTTGTCCTCTGACATGCTTCTCTCTATGTTTCTATGTTTTTTTAACATCTGTTTTCAGGATAATACATAAGCCAACACTTTAAACGTAATGGAATATTGTGCCATAGTTCCATTGAAATCCACCATCGTGTTGTTCATTTTGGCATGAAAGGACTGCTACTATGAAACCTGGGTACTCATTACTTGTTCCTGTCATAAGTTCGACGCTCGTGAAGAGATTGTAGTTGGACTAAGCCCAGGATGTAGGTTTCCACCTATAACATTATATTTCCTGCAGATTGCACACTTGGGTTTGAGTAATAGCAGGACGTATCTGATCTATCGAAAGTCAGAAAACACTGATCTTTTGTGTGAAACACTTTCTGGTCTTGTTTAACAATTTGATTGTGATTAGACTGATAATTTTGGTGCACATCCATCTAATTGAATTTTGGCATACTCATGCTATTGGCTGTTTCATTGCAGGAACTGATCTGAGCCTATTTGTCAAGTTTGCAAGTCCAGTCACAATTTACCGTATTTGCTCGAATATAAGACAAGGTTTTTTTCAGAGCAAATGCTCTGAAAAATCCCCCTCGTCTTACATTCGAGGTCGTCTTATAATCTGACCTCAAATTGAGGTCAGACTATAAGACTGGGATCCAGGTCCCCAGCAGAGCTGCAGGGGACCTGGATCCCCCTCTCTAGCAGCAGGGGATGTCTGCGCAACGAGCGCAGACTCCCCTGCATCCGCCCGGCACGACCGCCGGGGCTTCAGTGAAGAAGCCGGGAACTTCCGCTTTCGTCACAGAAGTCCCGGCGAGCGTGCCGGGCGGCAGCAGGGGAGGTCTGCGCTCATCGCGCAGACTTCCTCTGCTGCCCCACTAGACACCAGGGAAAAGCGGGCAGCTGGGGGATGTCTGCACTATACGTGCAGATATCCTCCATGCTGCCCGACACCTCCGTCTATTATGACGGACCAGCTGTCCGTCATAATAGACGGAGGTGTCGGGCAGCATGGAGGATATCTGCACGTATAGTGCAGACATCCCCCAGCTGCCCCCACTAGCCACCAGGGAAAGGGGGGAGATGGATAGAGAGAGACAGGGGGGGGATAGAGAGAGAGGGGGGGGGGAATAGAGAGAGAGAGGGGGGGGGTAGAGAGAGAGAGGGGGGGGAATAGAGAGAGGGGGGGGATAGAGAGAGAGAGGGGGGGGAGAGAGAGAGAGAGGGGGGAGAGAGAGGGGGGGGGATAGAGAGAGAGAGAGGGGGGGATAGAGAGAGAGAGGGGGGGGAGAGAGATAGAGAGGGGATAGAGAGAGAGAGACTAGGGGAGGGAGGGGGGAGATAGAGAGAGAGACTACACTGGAGGGGGGAGGGAGAGAGGCCGCAAGGAAATAAAAACAAGAAATACATTTGTATAATATCAATTTTTTATTACATATTAAAAAGCAATTTACATATATACAAGTTAAACTTTTTTTTTCCTATAGGGTAGTCTTATATTCAGGCTTTTAGTTTTTTTCCTAAAGGAATATACAAAGTTTGGGGGGTCGTCTTATAATCAGGGTCGTCTTATAATCGAGCAAATACGGTATGTGAATTCCAGTTCTTTCCTCCTAAGCTAATACTGTTGGATGTCAATGACTCTTTAATCAGGGAACTATGCAATTAACGACGTTGTTTTCCACGCTCTCTATCTTTTAATCTTGTGAGCGTCTGTGTTGGCAGCACCTTGTTCAATTGTTTGTGTGATCAAACTCCATATTTTCCTGTTGGTGGTCATAAGACATCCAATCGGATCTGCACTAAATATTACTGGAAGAAGAAACCGTCTTTTACTTTCAATCAATACTTTTCTAGCTTGCTAGTAATTAGTGCTAGAAGTCTCATGTACATTTTCCGCGTCATCTCTCTATATTGTCCTGCATTGCTATTTGTATAACTAGTTATTCTGTGGGCTGAGGTAAATCAGAGAAAAGATACAAAACCATCATTTTATTTATTGTTTCTGAATAAGTTGTGACTAGAGACATACTTGCATGGTAAGTAAAACCATGATCCACTTCTAATCTCTATGGTATTTAGGGAGCGTTATCTTCTGGTTAGGATTCAGCTGACTTTCTATATTTATTTTCCTCTTAGGATCATCGGGCAAGTTAAGTGTACATAAGACTCTAGTGAATAAGATAGCAAGCAGTGCTATAGAATTACAGGCTGTTCAGTTGCCAAATACTAGCTTTTTAATACGAAATCCCTCTTGAACTATGTTTGCTCTAAGCGATTGTTGAGTGACAGCTTCAGCACTGAAAAAGTTTTAAGTGTTATCTATTTCCATATCTCATAAGGAAATCAGTAAAAGGGTTAGAATTTTCCTAAATTAGAATTATTTGTTATAATATTAGGCTAATAACAGTATGGCCATATAATGTGACTAAATCCCCATTGTTTAACTTCAGTTAGATGTTTTAAACAGCAGTTTTTAAACCCATTGCTTGTGTTGTGTGGATATGCCCTGATTCCCATCTATATTGTGTATAATGACTACTTAAATCAGACACCACAAGAAAATTGCCCCTCGACCACACACAGGTATCTCATTATAGGTGTCCAAAGAAGACTTTTAATTAAAGGAGAGTCTCAGACTGACTCAAGTCCCAGGTAAAAAGTAAGGTTAGGTTAGGTTAGGGCCTCGCCTAAAGTGGGGTACTTTGACGTAGTTGCGAGCTAAGCAGGATATGGCCATATAAATTGTTTTTAGAATTGTGGTTGTCAGTGAAGGTGATTAGGAAACAAATTTGGCAAGCAATCCTCTGTATCTTATTGCCTAATTGACAAGTGACCCACAAAAAAACTACCATTAATAATGATAAACTTCTCCAACTTGACTAACTTTCCAGTTCAGTCTGTTTTTTTCTGTAGATAACTTGGAGTTCACTTGTTTTAATTGTGGATTGGTACTCTCATGGTTTATTTATATTAAGAGACTCCTTCTTTAAATCACCATGATAATACTCATATCCGTTGTTAAAATAAAACTTTTTGAAGTTTTTGATTTATACTATTTGATTTATAATATAATCTCTGATGTTTTAGGTTTATTGTTAGTTATCGTGGATAACAATGTTTTTAAAACAGGAAGGGGTTATGGTGGGTGAATGGTAAAGGTCAATGAATGCAAAGGAGTTACAAAGAAGTGTGCTACACACTCTTTTGTTAAATAACATAATTTGTTTCATTTGCCATGATAAGCGATGTGTGCAATAATAATAAACATTCACTTAAATGAGTCTATCAAAACAAAGAAATAAATAACATAACCCCTTCACGACAATGCCTTACATGGATGAGCTCCCAATGTAAGGGTTGCATTTAAAATAGCACAATCACGGCATTTTCACCCCAATTCGTGCTATTTTCGGCTTTCCTGGAAGCTTCAAGAGTGAATGCTATCAAGGAAAGCAAAAAATATGGATTTTATTCTGAAAAACTGACAAAGTTTCTACCCGATGGGTCCTTCTCAAGCCAACTTGAGAAAGACCCATCGGGTCGAAACGTTACAAGTTTTTCAGAATAAAATCCATTTCACTTCGACAGTGCTGAACCACCTATTTGTATTTATAATTTGAAGGACTGGTGGAGACTCTCGCTCGGGCACTATACCATTCTGCTGCTGCCTTTACCACATTTATTGAGTGTCCTTTTTCAAAAAATACTATTTGTTTTGTTTTTTTCACTACAGTTAAAATCAGCATAGGCCATTAAAGCCCAGCTAGTTACAACACCTAAGCCTCTGCTGGGGGAATTTGAGCAATATGTGGATTAAAGTTTATATGTCTTTTGAATTTGCAGTGTGAAAAGTAAGTAGCCAATTAGAGTGCAACACATCAAAACACAATATTTGATGATCAAATTATAGTGCTAATATATATTCATAAACTGGAAACGTTTCTGTAAGATTAATATTAGTATACTTGTTAAAATCAAACTTATTGAGAGGTTAAAAGGTCACTATTTGATTTATAATATAATCTCTGATGTGTTAGGTGTATTGTTACTTATAGTGGATAAAAATAGTTGTATATATTTCAGTGTCTAGCAGCACTGTTATCTAGTGCCTGATGGAATTGCTGGTTACTGATAACTTGCTCCTGAATGTGTAGAGTTATGGAGGGTTCGCACATTACATCCCCCACCGTATCACCATGGCCATCTCAAAGACAAGTCAAGCTCTTGAATGAAACTAACACTTTCATAAATATTATATGTACAGTAATTAATATGCCACACAGCAGTCTAAATGACAAGAGTATTAAACATATCCAGTCCCTGGGAAACTCCATAAATGATATGATATTGCACTAGTTGAGTGACGGTCACAACCCAATGTCATGGAGGACCCTCGTGCTAGGTATGATGTGAGGTCTGATTGCATTCCATGATGCAAAGCTCAGGACTAAATTGTAACAAAGGCTGGGCTGGTTTGCACCACAGACTGAAACCGGCAAAGACAGAGCCAGGCAGTCACCTGAGGCTGGGCAGGTGCTGCTCACTGGGTGGACACTCACACAGAATAGGTTGGTAGCTCTATGTTTGACTTAGACACAAAGATTCTGGGTGTAGCACCTCACCCAGGGGGCCTTTGTGTCCAAGTCAAATAATTTGAGATCCTGAGTGAGGATCCACCAATATTGGGGTACTTAGAAACGGGGGTGGGATAAGCACTACAGCATAACACTGTATTAAATATGGTGGTTTAGAGATGAGCTTGTGGGGCCTTTTCGGGTTGAGGATGGAGTCAAGCTCAACTCCCAGTCCTACTGCCAGTTCCTGGAAGACACCTTCTTCAAGCAGTGGTACAGGAAGAAGTCTGCATCCTTCAAGAAAAACATGATTTTCATGCAGGACAATGCTCCATCACACGCGTCCAAGTACTCCACAGCGTGGCTGGCAAGAAAGGGTATAAAAGAAGAAAATCTAATGACATGGCCTCCTTGTTCACCTGATCTGAACCCCATTAAGAACCTGTGGTCCATCATCAAATGTGAGATTTACGAGGAGGGAAAACAGTACACCTCTCTGAACAGTGTCTGGGAGGCTGTGGTTGCTGCTGCACGCAATGTTGATGGTGAACAGATCAAAACACTGACAGAATCCATGGATGGCAGGCTTTTGAGTGTCCTTGCAAAGAAAGGTGGCTATATTGGTCACTGATTTGTTTTTGTTTTGTTTTTGAATGTCAGAAATATATTTGTAAATGTTGAGATGTTATATTGGTTTCACTGGTAAAAATAAATAATTGAAATGGGTATATATTTGTTTTTTGTTAAGTTGCCTAATAATTATGCACAGTAATAGTAACCTGCACACACAGATATCCCCCTAAAATAGCTAAAACTAAAAACAAACTAAAAACTACTTCCAAAAATATTCAGCTTTGATAATAATGAGTTTTTTGGGTTCATTGAGAACATGGTTGTTGTTCAATAATAAAATTAATCCTCAAAAATACAACTTGCCTAATAATTCTGCACTCCCTGTATGATGGTGTGGAATGCCTTATAATAACACTACAATGCCTAAAAAACTGTAAAAAAATATTTGAGACAGTATGACTGAGCATGCTTTTATTTATTATGATTTATATAATGTTATGTGATGGATTCCTTAGGGACGATTACATCTGGTACTGACTGAGCATAGAGGTGAATTGTAGTATTTTTTATTTGCCTGAATATTTATAAAAAATAATTATTTAAGTTAATTTTATCCCGGCATATTGCACTGACTTAATCTATTATGAATAATGCAAATAGAGGGGCGTGGCCGACCGTCTAAGGAGATGGACGTGTGAAGAAGGAGCTCCTCCATACATTCGGCTAAAAACGGTGCTTTACAGGATCTAAAGACACCATGGACAGAAACAAAAGGCAGATGGCAGAGCCTAAAACACCCGGAGGTGGATCACAGACATCGGCATCGACGCTGCGGGAATATTTCCGTACACCAGCCGTCATGGGGCCGCAATCCCCGGAGAGCCACGAGGCCTCATCCCCAGCAGATTCTCGCGACTCTGAGAATCCTGAAGCTGACATAGATCCCGCTACAATTCTTTCTGAGGAACCGACCTGCTCACGGGAGGTACGCCAGCTTTTCTCCTCAGCGCCGCGGCGTGAGGATTTTAGCACCCTCCTCACCGAAATTAAACAAACTGTGGCCGACGCGATCAAAGCAGACCTGACCAAAGTAGAACAGAGAGTGGCACAGCAGGAGGAGGAATCAGCAGTGCAAATAAAAAAAATCGCACAAGTTGCAAGAATCACAGCCCAACATGCTACATACCTGGCTGATCATCGCCGCAGACTAGAAGATCTAGATAATAGAGGAAGGAGGAACACCATCAGGCTGAGAGGCGTCCCGGAGCATGACTCGAAGAGAATCCGAAGAGGTGAGGGTTTTGGCTACCACCATTATGAATGAACTCTTGGGGCACCCACGTGACTCAGTTATACCACTAGACAGAGCTCACCGAGCCTTGAGACCATGGGGCCCCCCCTCTGCAACCCCAAGAGACATAATTTGCTGTGTGAGCGATTACTCTCTGAAAGAACGGATCATTCCTTTCGGAATTGACCCTACAGGCCCGCAGGGCCCTGAGACCAGTCACTTTGGTGTTACAACAACGAGGTCTCCAGTACCGTTGGGGACACCCTTTTTGCCTTACGGTCCGTCACGAAGATGGACCAATTTCACTCAGATATCACCATGATCTTCCCGAGTTCCTGACAGACCTGGGGATTCCTGAGATGCGTATCTTGGATTGGAGCCTTCCGGGGGTGAGACAAGGGCTGACGGCCCCAGCAAGAGCAGCCCGGCAACGACTCAGACGGGGAGACCTGAGAAGGGCACCATCTGTAACTCCCACCTCAACTAGACCGAGAGAGGCACCTGACATGATGGATATCCGAAGAGCGGAGGAATGAGTATACAATTTTTTTCTTCTCTACCCTTTTCATTTGGCTGCTGGGCTCCCATTACAATATGGGACTAATTGATCCCCGAGATATAGACTCGCTGTAAAGATTTAACTTTTACTTACTGTAAATATGTTTATAAACACTTCTCCACCCATGGACAAATATTGTATATATGTATGCAGACTCACCGGAATACCTGCAGACCCAACATCAAAGCCATAGCCACATGGCATTCTCAGGTAACATTTATGTACCACACTACTTGTTGTCTACAGTACTAAAAGGCAGATTTGTCGGGTGACATTGCTAGGGCCACTTGCCCACGTTTTATCCCAAACGTCAATACAATTATCAGCAGCTCTGCCGATTTGTTTGTTTATTAATATTAAGCCTCCAGGATGGCTTTTAGCCAAAGAGACGGGGGAACCTAAGCAAAATTTGCCTTGCCGAAAGTTAAGAGGTTATATCGTATATTGCCCCATGTGTTTATATATTAATATGTGCGCCATATGATACAAAGTTTTAGTTTGTATTATGTTAGCCGATAAGTGGAGGAACGACATTTGTTCTCCTCAATTTAGTTTCCCCGCGTGATTGTAGGTTTGCCAGATTTTGTGACAATTATACAGTGACGGGGGACGGCCCATCTTGGGCGGATGCTACTCACCCCCACACCACAGGTGTCCATTTTGTGTACTGGTAGAGTTTAGGAGATACCCCCGCAGGTCGAGGGTCCCACCATTTCTTTGCCCACAGGTGTTCGAAAAGTTTTTTTTTGTTTGTTTTTTAATATATATTTGTTGTGTTATCCCTGTTTAGTCTTCCCCTCCCCACCACCACCCGCCCTTGATTATTTATTTTGTTTTTAGTTACTTTTCTTTCCCTTTTTTCCCAAACCGGGTTATTATACAATCTTAGATCTGCCAGTATTATTCTCTGTTGCACATCAGAACGTAAACTTATACCAACATGTATATTGTCTCCCATAATGTTAAGGGGCTTAATGTCCCGGAAAAAAGGTGATTTTTGTTGAAAGACCTAAAAGGTAAAAAGGCATCGGTGGAGTTTCTACAAGAAACACACTTTAAGGGTCCTGCGGCCCCCACTTTGACCAATTGTGATTTTCCTGTTGGATTTTATAGTAACAACCCATTGACTAAATCCAAAGGAGTAGCAATACTTATTTCTAAATATCTCCCCTTCAAAAACCTCTCCTATCTTGCGGATCCTGAGGACAGATATCTGTTCGTCAAGGGTGAAATGGCGGGGCACCTGTACACATTCGCTAACGTTTACCTCCCCAACACAAAACAGAACGTTTGGTTTTCTAAGACAATGTCTCTTTTAGCGACCTTCCAGGAAGGTATGCTGATTCTGGGCGGTGATCTCAATATCGCCCTTGACCCTGCGGTAGATACATCCAACGGCCACACTCAAACACCAGCACGTCACACGTAAACTTAGGAAATCCCTCCAAGATTTACAACTAGTAGACTGCTGGAGAGTGCTCCATCCCACTGACAGGGACTACAGCTACTATTCTATCCCTCACCGCCGGTACACGCGGATAGATTATATTTTCACCACACACTATCATCTACCTCATATGACTAAGGCCGATTATGGGCTAATCACATGGTCTGATCATGCTCCTCTGGAAATCTCCTTCACTATTCCTTGGTTGAAACCACCCCAACGCACCTGGCGTATGAATGAATCTATGCTAGCTGACCCAGAGGTCGCAGCCTCCACAGAAACCCTATTACAGGAATATTTTATAGAAAACGTGACTCCCGAGGTCACTTTCCCTACAATATGGGAAGCCCACAAATGTGTCTTGAGAGGCCATTTAATCTGATTGACCACAAAACAAAAGAAGGAACGCTCAGCGGCCTTAGCGCAATCTGTACACAAATAGGAGTATTTGAAAGAGCACACAAATGCACACTGGCCGACACTGACTTCCAAAAACTTTTGTTATTGAGCAAAGATTTGGCGGACATTTTACACAAACAGGCACACAGAACACGGGGACAAACCTGGCAAATATTTAGCTAGGGCCCTAAGGAAAAGACGTCAACAGACATATATCCTTAAAATTAGAGACTCCAATGGTACCCTGAAAATAATGCTGGGAGGAATTGCAGCAGAATTTGTGTCTTTTTATACCCGATTGTACAACCAATCACCTCCACTGACTGACCCGGGGGCACTTTCTATATTTCAAACTAAAATTCGAACATACCTTAGTAAACATGTCACTCGTACTCTGACCAAAGAAGATTCAGATTCCTTGGAATCCAAAATAACCGCGGGGGAGCTGGCTTGGGTTGTTAAATGTACCAAGATGGGCAAAAGCCCTGGACCTGATGGAATACCCCTTAGCTACTATAAAAAAATTTGCCACATTACTTAGCCCACATATGATTACCATGTTTAACTCTGTTCTGCAAGGTACCCCGTTTCATCCCCACACGTTAGCAGCTACTATCGCAATTATACCAAAAGAAGGTAGAGACCCTGAGCTCTGTGAAAACTACCTTCCTATTGCCCTACTTAATGTAAACTTAAAATTATTTTCTAAAGTCCTGGCCTCACGCATCCAAGTGTTTCTTCCCAGCTTGGTCCACCCAGACCAGTCGGGTTTTGTACCGGGACGGGAGTCCAGGGACAGCACCATCCGAGCTCTTAACTTGATCCAATTAGACAAACCACATCTACAGAAACGGTCCTGTTATCAACGGATGCCGAAAAGGCCTTTGACCGTCTAAACTGGACGTATATGATGGAAGTCCTTAAATCAATGGAATTTGGCCCACACATGATAACCTGGGTGACCTCCTTGTACTCTCGTCCCTGTGCTTGAGTTCGGATTAATGGAGCTTTGTCCAACCCCTTTCCTATCTCGAATGGGACCAGGAAGGGATGTCCCAGGAAGCATCATACAAACTCCTAACACATTGGTACCGCACCCCTAGCAAATTGCATGCGATGTTCCCTGACCAACCAGATACCTGTTGGAGATGTAACTCTGCCACAGGTACGGTCCTCCATATTTGGTGGGAATGCCCCCTCATCCGTCCATTCTGGATTAAAATCCGAGACACGTTGGCTAAGTTTACAGACTCACCCCCACCATTTCACCCTGTGAATTACCTGCTCCACCATACAGCCCAGCCAATATCGATCTATAAGAAGTCGATTATTCGACACTTATTAAATGAGGCCAAGGTCTTGATCCCTGGCCATTGGGCCACTACCACCCCCCCCCCCCCCCCCTACATTCGAGGAGTGAATAAAGAAAGTAGAGGGTATCAGATCACTGGAAAGTTTGATCTCGCACTCTACAATCCAAATATATATATATATACACACAATATACCCAGAGGTGGTTTTATTGGATGGAATTTATTGAAGGTCTGAAGATCTGAACATCCCCTAGGTCCTTCCCCCTAGATATGTATTTTGTCAGTTTGTTCTTGTTTTCATCAGAGGTTACAGACACCGAGCACGATCTGTGCTACTCTTATTTTTGATGTGAACACTTCCCAGAGACAATTTTTTTTTCTCCCCCCCATTTAAATATACTGTATTGTGTTGCATTTTTGCTGGGAGTATTGGAAACATTATATTATATGTCTGTTTTGAAAAGCTGTGACAGTAGAAGAGATATTAGTGACCACTCTGCTGTGTCAGTGGTGAATTGTCTTATTACACGGAAGCCGCCCCCCGAATTTCCTTTTTTTTTTCTGTATACCCTTTCCCCCACCCTATACCTCCATATTTATGTTTTTTCTGAAAAATCTATAAAAATCGATTTACTAAAAAAAAATAAAAGAATAATGCAAATAATGAGCATTATTCCTGACACAGACAGTGATCCAGATAATAATATTATTGTTATTCATTATTACATAGGGCAGCCACATACATTTTTATTAGCATAATCGTTATTATATATTGATAAAAATTCAGCATATTCCACAGGCTGCATTATGTTATGTTATGCATTTGCCTGAGCAAGGTTGGAGTTGTGGTCCAGAGCACATGTTAACTATCCACTTTAATAGGCAGATGGAGAGGTGGAAAGAGGGAGAGGGAAAGATATCTTACAAATAGTGCGCTCTCGTGTATTATTTTTTTTTGATGGCGTCGCCCCTTCAGAGGTTTTAGTATTGTGTACTAATAGTGATTTCCTGCCAATCAGACCCCACATTATTGAATACTGAATGCTAAAATGACAATTAAACTTCTAACCTTAGTTTTCTTAAATAAAAATATGTTCTGCGTTTCCCAATTATACCCAACATTTATCTTAATAGATACAGGTTTATTTTCACAGCTAGGGTTGGCACCTAGCCGGTATTTTATGGCAGGCTGGTAAAAAAAAAAAACTGGCTTGAGGCCAATGTTAAGTCAATGGAGGCGGTAGCATGGCCGGTATTTTTTTTTGTATACAAGGTGGCAACCCTATTCACAGTTGGTCTGGATGATGGCCCGCACTGTCCGTGTTGAGCCACTCACAGAAAGGGCTTGCCCCGTTTTGTCTGATCATGGTCTGCATCTTCTGGGGACCTATGCTAGTGCAGAGGGAGAGACCCTCATTATTTGCTTTAGTGGACTAGGGCCCCCTCTGCTGATATTATAAGGTCAGCAGTGTTAAGGCCCCCTGTGCTGATATCATAAGGTCAGCAGTAAAGGTCCCCTCTGCTGATTTCATAAGGTTAGTAATGTTAAGGTCCCCTCTGCTGATGCCATAAGGATGCCAGGTCTGCAAGATGACAAGCAAATTATACCTGATGCCAGTGCATGGGTGTCCACAGGGGGGGGGGGGGGGGGGGGGGCAAAGGGGAGCACTCCCCCCCCCCCCCCCCCCCCAAAAAAAAATTTGGACTAGCAGCAAGGAAGGGAGTAGAAGTAGAAGATAGCAGCGAAAAACTTTTATTTAAGTCTATACTCCCTCCTGTCAGAATGGTTTGGTCTGCTCTCTAAGGGCCGTTTTTACCACTGAACAATGGGGGTAGCTGCCCTGAGTGCACACACTCCAGGGTCCACTGAATCTGCTACTTGAGCCCTATAGTTTCTGAATCACTTTTTATACCCTTTTTATGCCAAACCAAGAGAATGGGCAGAATTCTAAAATTAAAATGGAGTTCATTCTCCAGCTGTTGATACTGCATTTACCATGACTCTCAGCCAGTGTTTTAAGTATCATGGGAAAGAGAACAATCAACATCCAGAGTGCCAAAGGTTAGGTATTAAATGATTATGGATTGATCCTGCAACCAGAGTGCCAAAGGTTAGGAATTATATGATTATGGATTGATACTGCAACCAGAGTGCCAAAGGTTAGGAATTATATGATTATGGATTGATAGTGCAGCTGTTGTGGAATGCACATCTTATGGTTCTCAGCAATCCATTTGGTTGGCAAACCTGTAATGCCAAAAGTTTCTATCACTGCTGCTTAACTACCAAGTGATCAAGGTCTTGATCCCTGGCCATTGGGCCACTACCACCCCCCCCCCCCCCCCCCCTACATTCGAGGAGTGAATAAAGAAAGTAGAGGGTATCAGATCACTGGAAAGTTTGATCTCGCACTCTACAATCCAAATATATATATATATACACACAATATACCCAGAGGTGGTTTTATTGGATGGAATTTATTGAAGGTCTGAAGATCTGAACATCCCCTAGGTCCTTCCCCCTAGATATGTATTTTGTCAGTTTGTTCTTGTTTTCATCAGAGGTTACAGACACCGAGCACGATCTGTGCTACTCTTATTTTTGATGTGAACACTTCCCAGAGACAATTTTTTTTTCTCCCCCCCATTTAAATATACTGTATTGTGTTGCATTTTTGCTGGGAGTATTGGAAACATTATATTATATGTCTGTTTTGAAAAGCTGTGACAGTAGAAGAGATATTAGTGACCACTCTGCTGTGTCAGTGGTGAATTGTCTTATTACACGGAAGCCGCCCCCCGAATTTCCTTTTTTTTTTCTGTATACCCTTTCCCCCACCCTATACCTCCATATTTATGTTTTTTCTGAAAAATCTATAAAAATCGATTTACTAAAAAAAAATAAAAGAATAATGCAAATAATGAGCATTATTCCTGACACAGACAGTGATCCAGATAATAATATTATTGTTATTCATTATTACATAGGGCAGCCACATACATTTTTATTAGCATAATCGTTATTATATATTGATAAAAATTCAGCATATTCCACAGGCTGCATTATGTTATGTTATGCATTTGCCTGAGCAAGGTTGGAGTTGTGGTCCAGAGCACATGTTAACTATCCACTTTAATAGGCAGATGGAGAGGTGGAAAGAGGGAGAGGGAAAGATATCTTACAAATAGTGCGCTCTCGTGTATTATTTTTTTTTGATGGCGTCGCCCCTTCAGAGGTTTTAGTATTGTGTACTAATAGTGATTTCCTGCCAATCAGACCCCACATTATTGAATACTGAATGCTAAAATGACAATTAAACTTCTAACCTTAGTTTTCTTAAATAAAAATATGTTCTGCGTTTCCCAATTATACCCAACATTTATCTTAATAGATACAGGTTTATTTTCACAGCTAGGGTTGGCACCTAGCCGGTATTTTATGGCAGGCTGGTAAAAAAAAAAAACTGGCTTGAGGCCAATGTTAAGTCAATGGAGGCGGTAGCATGGCCGGTATTTTTTTTTGTATACAAGGTGGCAACCCTATTCACAGTTGGTCTGGATGATGGCCCGCACTGTCCGTGTTGAGCCACTCACAGAAAGGGCTTGCCCCGTTTTGTCTGATCATGGTCTGCATCTTCTGGGGACCTATGCTAGTGCAGAGGGAGAGACCCTCATTATTTGCTTTAGTGGACTAGGGCCCCCTCTGCTGATATTATAAGGTCAGCAGTGTTAAGGCCCCCTGTGCTGATATCATAAGGTCAGCAGTAAAGGTCCCCTCTGCTGATTTCATAAGGTTAGTAATGTTAAGGTCCCCTCTGCTGATGCCATAAGGATGCCAGGTCTGCAAGATGACAAGCAAATTATACCTGATGCCAGTGCATGGGTGTCCACAGGGGGGGGGGGGGGGGGGGGGGCAAAGGGGAGCACTCCCCCCCCCCCCAAAAAAAAATTTGGACTAGCAGCAAGGAAGGGAGTAGAAGTAGAAGATAGCAGCGAAAAACTTTTATTTAAGTCTATACTCCCTCCTGTCAGAATGGTTTGGTCTGCTCTCTAAGGGCCGTTTTTACCACTGAACAATGGGGGTAGCTGCCCTGAGTGCACACACTCCAGGGTCCACTGAATCTGCTACTTGAGCCCTATAGTTTCTGAATCACTTTTTATACCCTTTTTATGCCAAACCAAGAGAATGGGCAGAATTCTAAAATTAAAATGGAGTTCATTCTCCAGCTGTTGATACTGCATTTACCATGACTCTCAGCCAGTGTTTTAAGTATCATGGGAAAGAGAACAATCAACATCCAGAGTGCCAAAGGTTAGGTATTAAATGATTATGGATTGATCCTGCAACCAGAGTGCCAAAGGTTAGGAATTATATGATTATGGATTGATACTGCAACCAGAGTGCCAAAGGTTAGGAATTATATGATTATGGATTGATAGTGCAGCTGTTGTGGAATGCACATCTTATGGTTCTCAGCAATCCATTTGGTTGGCAAACCTGTAATGCCAAAAGTTTCTATCACTGCTGCTTAACTACCAAGTGTGCATTTTTATTTCCTCTAAATGCCCTATTTGTAATATTTCTCGGTATTCGCTGTGCATCACAGAGCAATAAATACATGTATTTTGATCTATGAAATCGCAAGTTTCGTAGGTACTATTATTGGGGACCTTTTCCCTATCCGAACTAATCAAAGTAAATGACGCTATCGTCTTATCTTCCAATCGGCTGAGGCATATCGTCACAGCAGAAAATGTCTGGCGTTGCAGTTTGCCAACCGGTAGCGTGTAAAGCTGGCGGTCGGAAGAGCTTATGCTTCTGGGTAAGTGACGTCTGCCGGCTAGCGGGAGTGACGTGGATTCACGATGGCTGAAGATCCTGGTGGGTCTGAGCAGCTTTCTCTTCCATTCTTCCACCTGCCCTGCGGTCTGCAGTCATGACCCGTAGCGGTATCCCTTTAACCAGAGTCCGCCGCGCCAACTCTCTCCCGGATCAGCCGCTGTTACCATGCCCAGAAAAGGGAACAGGAAACGGCTGAAGCACCGGGCCAACGACCTTAGCTCCCAGAGAGGTGAGAGGAGCATGGCAGAAGGGGCGTGGGTAACAGCTGTTTAGTTCAGATAATTCCCCTTGTTGTCTGGAACTTGAGATATGAAGTATGTGAACAATAATTAATACATCATACTGCTAGAATAAGTCGTGTAGCTATGATATCATATTTGTAACTATTCAAAAGTTAGAAATTAGCCTCTTATTTAGTTCGAAGGCATATATGTTTTTTGTTTTTTTTCTGTAGGTTAAGGGATAGTTTTATATATTAAAATATTCAGGTTGGCTGCACCAGTTTGAAAAATTATGCCAAGTTTAAAAACAAGATTTCCTGTTCAATATCCTAGTAGCACTTTCAAATACTTGAGACATTTTGTCATTATTTGTATGTATACATCCCCTTTAGTAAAAATGGTTTAAGTATATATGAGATGAAATAGATATTAGTCTTTTTAGTGACTGAAGTTTAGCATTTGCATCCTGTGCGGCAAAATGGAATTTTGCATATGAAATACCTGTTTCATGCATGACATCCATAAAACAAATATAGTATAGTGCGACCTAAAATGACACGTAATGCAATATATATATAAAGAGGTCAATTGTCAAACAAGCCCACAGTTTACTCCATTTTCAATCGATGATCTTGCGTTACGGAGGATTTTCGTAATATGAAAGTTGTGTGTACATTCCCTTTGTTATACTGTATGATTTACCATATCATTTTTTGTTTTCTTCCGCAGTCACTGTGGCAGATTATGCCAATTCTGACCCAGCTGTTGTTAAGTCTGGACGGGTGAAAAAAGCAGTGGCCAATGCTCTTCAGAAAGAAGGTAAAATGGCTAGGCGTACTAACCAGGTGCCTGCACAGTGTATATTACTGGTCTGGTATTGTTATTCCAATTGAATCAACAAGCTTAAAGTGTATGTGTGTGTATATATAAAGCTTAGTGATTAAACTGGAAAAAAAAATCATAACATTTTCTTTTTTTTTTTCTTCAAAGACTGTATATTTCAATGGCATCCCCCAACTGTTTACAGTTCTATAGAGGGTGTAATGCCAACATTTACAATTACTATTCGCATCCTTATATCACTTTAAAAATGTGTCCTGTAATAGTTTTTTTTTTGCATCTTACATTGTTCTACCATGTTGCATTTTGAAACTACCACTGGTTTACAGGGGAGATCCCAAGAATTGGGAGACTTACTTTCTGAAATTATCCTGTTGGGCACAAAGCATCTGAACAGGCTATGCCCATAAGCAGAAAGGGGCAGTTCCAAACATATTTGGCAGTGTCCAAATATGTATCTGTATGAACTGAAACAGATCTGTTTTATAAACTTTCCTCAACACTTCTGGTTTCCTATAAACTGAATATACAATTTAAGTTACTGCTGTTGCTATAGCAACAGTTTTATCTATCCAAGCCCTCCTTGTATTCCATCACATCACATGGAGTTGTCTGAAACCACACCTCTGTGCATTTTAAGAACTTGAAACAGCTGAGTTCAATAGAGAGAATCTGATTCCAGGCTAAGAACACTTTCTTAGAGTAGAGCATGAAAACTGCTACAGAGGAAGGCTTCCTGTCAACCCCCTCTCATTGCCGTCACTGAATGTAGTGGTCCCTGTGAAATAATTTTCAAAGTAAAATTAAAGGAGAATTGTGAATATTTTTAATGTGTTTGTTATAGATGTACAACATACAGAAAATACACTATGGGAGTTGCCCCTTTAATCAGTGATATCTTCTGAAGAAACCAGTGACCATATAAAAAGTAAATGTCAGAGAACAGTGCCAGTTTATGGTAAGTTTTAAAATTGTATTTATTTATTTATTTATTTTTTTACGAATCAGTGAAAGCGCTCTGTGGTCTAGAGGCCTCTTGTGTTCCCACTAATGATGGAGACTCTGTGCTGTCTGAGAATGGACAACTATGTGAAAGCAGTGAGGAGGATTTTGAAAATCGGAATGAAAGCCACACTTCTAAGAAAAAGAAAACAAAAAGGCACAAAGGTAAGGACATGCAAGTAATTAACACTTACATCACTCCTTTCCTTTACTGAACTAATTAAAGGGGGAAAAAGTGTGAATTAATTACCAAAAAATATGTTCCAGTTGTGTTGGCAGAATTGCAAGTAAATGCTTACATCAAAAGAAAAAAATATTTTTTAAATGTGTCTGTGGTGTCTCCTGTTTATGACATTAGGTTGTGGCTTGATATTTAAAACGGCTTTAAAGGGAAATGGTGTAATTTGCATATCATGCCACGGGTGATGTTATAAACAGGAGACACATTTAACCCCTTCGCGACACAGGACGGACTAGGTCCGTCCTGTGTGGCGAAGCGTTAGTGACACAGGACGGACCTAGTCCGTCCTGTGTCAAAACGAGCACTGAAAGCGGAGTTTTTCCGCTTTCAGTGCTCTGATGGTATTGTAACGATGCTTCCGTGTGGAAGCATCGTACAATACTAAAAAAAATGCCCGTCGTCATTTCGATCGCTCCGGAGAGCGATCGAAATGCCGGTTTTAAAGGCACAGAGCCTTTAAAACGCGGGCATTAAAAAATGAGCATAGGAAGCGAATTTTTCGCTTCCTATGCTCAGAAAGTGTTCCTGATTGCCTCGCAAGTCGAGGCAATCAGAAACACAAAAAAAAATGCACGATCTTGGTCACTAAGTGACCAAGATGGCGCTGCCCTTCTAAGGGCAAGAGCACAGGAGGCAGGAAGTACCTGTTTCCTGTGCTCTCTGGCTGTCACACGATTGCCTCTTCACAGAGGCAATCAGTGACTGCCAGGCACACTGACAGGCAGTGGGGATGTTCTGCTGAACATCCCCACTGACTGGTCAGATCAATATTAACCCTATATTGATCTGACCAGTTATGATCTGCCTCCCTCTCCTCACATTTTTTTAGTGAGGGAGAGAGACAGATCAAAGTTCTAAAAGTAAAAAAAAACAATAAACACACAACACACAAATATTAAAACAATAAAAAAAAATGTATTAAAGCAATTCCCTGCGTTTAACCCCTTCCCTGCCACTGATCTTGCATAAGCAGTGATCGTGCACATCAGCGCATTTATTTTTGCCGTTTGTGCATTTTTTAGGGGTTAATTTTTTTTGTACTGTAATTTATTACAGTACTAAAAAAGCTCTTCTAAGAGTTATTAACCCCTTCTTTGCCGTCGATCAATGCTTACGCAATGATATTGACGCCAAAGCAATTTTTATCTGTCTGCATATTTTTATTTTATTTTTTTTACACATACCCGCTAGGGGATTACATGTAAAGTAAAAATATTTGAGTTTTTTTTTTTTAAGCTGCCTGAGCGCATAGCGATCAGTAACAGCGAATTAGTGGCAAAGGCGGTTTGGTGATTTCTCAATTAAGCTCACCATTCGCCCTGGTCAGATCAAAATTGGTCGGATCAATATTCACAAATATTGATCTGCCTCCCTCTCCTCACTTACATTTTTGTGACGGAAAGAGACAGATCAGTATTAGTGATATAAAATAACATTTTATAAAATTGTCAGGTTTTATGAAAGTCTTTCACTGTGTATTAACCCCTTCCCTGCCATTCATCACTGTGTAAGCAGTAATCTTGCACAGCAACAGTATGTTTTTCTGTCTGCACTGTTTTATGGATTAATTTCTTTGTACTGTAATGTATTACAGTACTAGATAGGCTCTTCTAAGAGCTATTAACCCCTTCTTTGCTCGAGATCACTGCTTACGCACTGATTCTGAGGCCGCGGACTCAGGGTTCGATTTTGACCCTATTCAGCTTTCTGATACATCATCTAGCGATGTATCGGTGGCTGCTGAGCCCTTGCCACAAGTAGTGATGGGGGTCTACCGATAAAAAAATATATGGTTTGGTGGGGGTAAATTACATTGGCTGGCTTCAAAGATATATCCCATAAAGGACACGTACGCAGGTTGACTACATGTCAAAATTCCAAGTTGGAATTTTGAGATGCACATCTCACAAATGTTGCCTTCTAGCCAAAAACAAACCAACAAACCTATGCATGGGTGCTATCCCTGTACTCGGGAGATGTTGCTGAACACATATTGGGTTGTTGTTTGGCAGTGACATATACCAGAATCTGTGAATTCATGCCTGAAGTACAATGCATGTGGAAAAAAACCTCCCAAAAAAGTACTACCACAAACTTTTACAAAGGCTGGTGGTAGAATTAGTACCTATACAGTATTAAAATACCACCATTTGAAATGCCTTAGGATGTCTATTTTCCAAAAATATATGGTTTGATGGGGTAAAATTCATTGGACGGCTTCAAAAATGTTCCAAATGGAACATGGGCGCAGGCTGACTACATGTCAAAATTCCAGGTTGGAATTGCGCACCCCCTAAATGTGGAATTTTAGACCCAATACAAACCAACAAACCTATGCATGGGTGGTATCCCTGTACTCAGGAGATGTTGCTGAACACATATTGAGGTGTTATTTGGAAATATCCCTTCACATTTTAAGGTAATGTTTACCTAAATTGCAATATATGTGAAAAATTAAAAAAAAATATTTTTTGCTGCAAACTTTGGCATAGATTGGTGGTAAAATGGCTACATGAAATGTGTCAAAATACCCCAAGTTAAATGCCCTGAGTTGTCTAGTTTTCAAAAATATGTACATGTTGGGGGTCATTCATGGATTTAGTACAGAAATCAGTGTTACAATGTCACTATCGCTAATTTTGAAAGAAAGGATTTTAAAATAGCTTTGCACCACTTTTAGTTCTGGCCCTGTAACATGAATAAAAAAAGCACAAAAACATAAAAACATGGGCTATTTCTGAACTCAGGACATATATTAGAAACTTTTTAGCAGTGTTTTTTTGTTGTCTCTTGTACATGAGTATACGATTTTTCAAATAAAAGTCATAAAAAAAGTATTTTTTCAATTTTGTTGCCATATTTTATTATTTTTTTTACATCAAATTATATGCTATTATCAAAATAATGGTATCAAAAGAAAGCCCTTCTTATAACGATAAAAACAATATATAGTTTGTGCGGGTACACTAAATGAGACAGAAATAAATTACAGCAAAACACAAACACCTCAGAAATGTTAAAACAGCCCATGTCACCAAGCGTCGGACAAATCCAAAAAAGTCATGTCACTAAGGGGTTAAAGCAATGTTCTTCTAATGTAAGCATTTGCTTCCAATTCTGCCAACACAATGTACACAGAGCATTATATTTTATTTTGTTCTTGTCTACATTCACAGTACAAGATATGTTCAGATGACAGTCCCTCTAATTCAAAACTGTTTTCTGTTTAAGGGGGATGCTTCCTGTATGGTTTTAAACTAAAAAACAATATTGTTCACGTTTACAAAGTGGGAATGTATGTATTTTAAAAAAAAAATGCTAGTGTAAAATAAACCAGTTTGTCAAAATAAACTTGACAATCCATAGCTTATACACCAAATGTGGGTACCAGCTATATATCTTGAGAACTAACTCATAATTGGGATTAGGCATTTATGAACTTTTTCTTGCAGAAGTCATCATTAACCAGTTTTCCATAATTATTAACCATGTTAATGATTAAAACATTAACAGAAATAGAGATTTTCATTAGTTTAAAACAAACTCTACTAACTATAATTTTCTTTGTCCTCTGTAGAAAATGGTGTTTTGGAGAGTACAGGAGATGACTATCCAATTGACATCTGGCTTGTCCTGGCCTCCTATATCAGGCCTGAAGATATTGTGAAATTTGCACTTATTTGTAAGAATGCTTGGATCGTTACTTGCACTGCTGTCTTTTGGATGAGATTGTACAAAAGGTGTGATATGTAGTGTAGAATACTTGAATACGTGACCCTTTTTATCAATTTTCTAACCATATTTGAGACCTTTTCTTTGTTTTTCCCACTGGAGAGCTGAGTGAGAGGATCAGTAGAAGCTGTAAACTTGAATTTTCTTCTTTTCTTAGTAAATTAAACATTTCAAATACAAATATTACATCTAAATGAATAAATGCATACTTTATAATTATTGGACTTTAATATTAGACATGTACATCATTTTTGGGTTGGAGTGGTCTTTTTTTTTATGATTTTGCCTTGATTACTACAATTGTGAAATGAATCACACATTTAAATTTTTAAAAATATGCATGCATTCAGATGAGTGCTCTCGGTGTTAATTTACATTCAAAAATCTTATTGAATTCTACCAGCATCAGCTTTGGCCGTCTGAGTTTAAATATACAATGTTTATTTTTTTGCTTGGAGCAATGCTTGTAAGTTCTGTGGGTTATATGTTGGCCTGAGATAATTGCATTAGCAGCTCCATAATCTGCATGTATGTAACCGCCATGTGCCCATCAATTTGCAAATGACCCACAGCGGTAAAGAGGCTACAACATGTAGAATGCCAAAGCTTGGCCATCACTGACCTATGTGAAATGCTATGCAGCTATATTGGAAGTGTTCCTGGCAGATTCTTGCATTTCTCATCATGATCATCTATATATCAAGATTATTCATCTGAGCAGCAGGAGCAAAAGACCATCACTGATCTACTTCATATGGTTTGAGCACTTTCAGCAAATCGAGCTGGAGCTGCAGTTTTTTATTTTTTTAATGCTATTCCATAGTTACCATGGAAGCTGGGGGGAGGGGGTAAAGAGTTGTCATAAGCTGGCATCAATTTATAGATAACCATTTGTGTTAGCCAAATTGCTAGTACATGTTGTTGTATTTTATTTATATTTTTAGTCTGTGTTTTCTCACTTTGATGAAAGGTAGGGCATTATGTTGATCATTAGCATTTTATGTAAACATATTCTCAATGTTTTGTGTGGCAGTGATTAGTTTTGTTGCCTTCCAGACATTACCGTGTGAATACCTACCTTCCTGTCCGTCTACTCCCAGAATACATGTATAGACTGCGTTCTCTACGTGCCGGTGTTATCCGCTCCTTGTATCACATGGATGAGCCATTTTGTTCAAGAGTGACGAGAAATCCTCCAATCCCGGAGTCCACTCCAAGCACCCTGGCAAATTCAACCGTAAGTTACTTAATGGAATACAAATAATAAAGGCTTAAAATGGGTTGAAAAAAGTTGAACAGGAATGTAGAGCTGTTTGATCTAAAGTCTATTATTATTTTGGACAAACTGCTACATTTATAGCAACTGGTGGAAGCATGGGTTTCCACATAGTGTGTAAATTGACATCCTTTTTTCCTTCAAGCAGTTTGTGAGTGTACAAGTTTTTATGGGGGAACATTTGTCAATTTATTTGTTATATGTAAGAGAAAACAAACAAAAACACTGCACTTGGACAGTATACAAAGCCTAGAAACTGACGGGCATATTTTGTTTCAAGTTGGTTATTCAGAGTGTGCACACTCAATTTAGAGGCTGTTTGTCACGTTCTAAAGAATGCACATATGTCAAAAATAATCTATACATTGTTTGCAGAATTGCAAGCAAATGCACAAATTGAGAGATGTTTTAAATGACTCTCCTGTTTGACGTCAGCTTGTTAATTGATGTGCAGATTAATAGCTTTCAATGGGACGTGTAATTTACATATTAACCCCATTGCGGCCGTGGACTTACCAAGTAAGTCACACTAAGCCTGGTACATCCTATGGGGAAAGCCGCATAGGCATTTGATGCTATTGATATGATGCATTGACCATCAAGGCATCATGCCAAAATCCCCACCATCACCCCACACAATTATCGCGATTATGGAAAGCAGCATGCTCCTCCAATATGGTTGCTGCCCTGTATCCGGCAAGAGTGACAGAAGTGATCGGACATCTCTTCTGTTGATTGACTGCCCCTAGAGATGGTCAGAAACATTGCATTGAAAAGAAAGAAAAAGACCAAACTAACCCTACATCTTTGAATCCTAGATCTAGGTTTAGGATTAGTGTTCCCCTAAGGGTTACAGAGGGCTTAGGATTATCATTTTGGTTAGATTTAGGGTCACAGTTTGGGTGGCGATTGGTGTCAAAAGGGCACTGTAAGAAAACAAAATGGTTAGGAAACTATTTTTTTTAGATGGGTTTGTTTTTTTACCAACTGTAACTGTAAAATATTTTTCAATTTAAAGTTAGAAAAAGGTTGTTTTTTGGGGGTTTTTTTTTGTGTATATGCACACACATTAGGAGTCCCTGTACATCTCTTTAGATTACTGATAACTTGCTGCTCATGCCTAATGGGTTAAGACCAATGCTTTCCCAGTTTGCATAAATGGAGGAAGTACTGAGCATGTGTAAGTCTCCTGTAAGACCAGAGCAGAACAGAATTCAATTAGCTTACTTTCAAGGGACTAAGGAAAGCATGTGTTTTGGTTTGCATGTAGAAGTATAATTTAATAAAAATCTGTAACATTTTGAATTTGGACACAAAAATTAAATGTTCATATTTTTTTTTTCCAGTGTCTTCTTTTCTGGTGCAGAAAGGTAACTGGAACCAAGTCTGAAACACTGTGGGAGTTTAATTTTAAATTTAAGAAGCAGGTAAGATTGTTACTCCTTTTGTGGTGGGGGGGGGGGGGGGGGGGGGCTTGGAAAAATAAATGGGTTACTACAGTTGTATAGCACTGACATTTCAATGGTTAATTGTATTATTCTGTCTTCCTGTACAATGGGATTAAACATGAAATATGGGAATAGACCAATACTACAAACCATTGAGGAAAAAAATAAGTACATTTACAATAGGTTGAACTTCAGCCATTCTTGAATATCCAAATAGAAGATTTAGTGCCAGGTCTGCAAACAAAATACCGCAGTCATTAAAATTACTGGATGAATTTACAAAACAATGGAAATACCGAAAAATATATTATCAACTAGAGCCAGCTTTTGTCTTTTTAAAACAGATTTATTCTGGCTTGTAATGCCTCACATAGTATGTTCATTGAATGTTTGTTTGACTGGTGTATGTTATGAAACTTAATGTATTGAATATTCAAAAGACGGTAAAGCCTAATGATGATTGATGGTGTATCTGTGCTTCCAAAGAATCTATTTCTTTTCTACAGCATCTGAAGTTCAAGAACCATTGTCTTAATGGGCTACAGCCACCTTTTGAGTATAAAGAAGTCCATTTCAATCCAGACCACGACTGTTGCCTTCTTCAAGTGTCTACACTCAATTTTATTTTCATACCTGTTGTCATGGGCATGACCCTAACTTATGTGAGTATAAGTAATATAGTGCTGAGATTTTTTTTCCTTCCTCTTTTTACCATCCTATAAAATGTGCATTTTTATATACATACATTTTTTTTTTCACTTCTAGTTCACGATAAACGTTAGTACGGATATGCGACACCATCGTGTGAGGTTGATCTTTCATGACTCTCCAGTGCGGAATGGGAAAAAGCCACGTGGAGATCAAGGAGTACAGATCATCTTGGATCCTGTGCACAGTGTCGGTTTATTAGATTGGTGGCATCCAAGATATCCATTCTCTGTTAAGGCCTAGCTTATGTGTGAAAATGAGCACCTTTTTATGCTGCCCCACCTTGAACCAAATCAAATGTAATGGCAGCGAAATATGTTCTATGGGTTCCAGGATCAGTCCTCCACATACAGTCAAATGTGAGAGACCTGGTTATTATTTAGTGCCAAAGAGCAAGACAAGCATGAAATTCACATCAACACCTTAAGGGTCAATAACTGTCCAAGCTGTTCTAACATATCAACAGAAAAACTACCAGTAAAAAAACAATCTTCATATGTGCATTTGCGTAGATTAAAACTTGTTAAGTGTAAATGACAACTGTAGCAAAACATGCTATTTTATTTAATTGAAAGCTTTCATTAAGTGTGGATTGTTATATAGAAGCTTTGCTCCGACTAGCTCTCTAACATGGAACAGACATCAGTTTAAAATATTAGGTCAGATCTGATACAAGGTGCATGAAGGCAGAGACTTAAGATTTTAAACCTGTCCGCCCCCTGATAGACATATGGAGCAAAGAGGTAAGATACTTTTTATATTTGTATTATACATTTTATAGAATTTCTTTATAAACCTGCTACACTTAATGCAATCCTTAATTAAAACATAAGCTTTGATTTGCTGCAGTTGTCTTTTAAGATGGAAGATGGTTGTTTTATTTGCTTTTTTTTGTAATGATCTGACTCAAGATTTAGGCAGGACACACTGCAGTGTGCTTCTCCACCTCTGTCTTGCATGTGGCAGAATGCAATGTTGGACAATCGGAAGCTTTATCAGAAACAGATTTCATGCTGGCCTTAAATACTAAAGTGTGATATCTGCATGGAATGGTGCTCCTTACAACCAGTGTTTAAAATGTTTATAACAAAATATATGAATTATGTAAAGTGAACTAATGTGACTTCAAATTTTTCCAGGGAGTGTGGACTTGTTTAAATTCTAAAAAAATTATAGACAGTTTTTTTTGTTTTCTTCGTTCACTGGAAAATCTTACCCTTCCAGCGATGCAGTGGTCCATTTTTATTTAATTTTTTCTATTTAATTTTTCAACTAACTGGGTGAAGTAATCCATATGGAAGGGTCCACTTGCACTGGTCCATCTAGCCGTTACAAATCTATAATTTATAACTCAAATCATTCCTTCTTGGGAAAAACTGTGCGCAAGAATTTGAATGCTGGACAATTTTAAGTACCATTATCACAATGAGCCTATAAAATAAATATTATAGCTACTTAGTTGCAGTGTTTTCATCATCTAAACCACATGATTTTAATTTATTTCTCTAGAATTTTTCTTTTCTCTTGAAAAACAAAATGTCTGTATTAAAGAGAAACTGATGAAGTGTTCTTTTCAAGCTTATTTACATGAACATGTTGTGTGTTCTCCATATTTGCCATCAAACAATACAGGTCCCATAATATGAATGTAAAACAGGTTTGTTGTGTGCGATTGGGTAGATTAAAATTGTAAGTGAAATTTTCTTATAAGTTTAAATTGAATAAAACATCAATCCTGTTTAATAATTTAAAAATTAATCCTGTCACCCCCCCCCCCCCCTTCTCTTTTTTAATAAACAAATGACATTTGCTTTAGCAAAATTAGACCTGAGCTGAAAGGTAAATAATGACTTCCGTATTGTCTCCAGTCCACTCACCCATCATTTTAGGAGTATGCTTTGATGCCAGGCAGAATATTTCAAAGCTCTTTCAGGGGGTTTCAATCTCCCTCTTGAAACAAATCTAAATGCCACACATGTTGTGTACAAAGGTTTCTGTCTGCTTCCCAAGAACATCAAAACTGTTTTTGAAAACTGGAGTAGCATCGGATGTTAGAGGTCCATGTTAAAAGATTAATTTTTGAAGTAGTTGAAGCTGAATTAGTGTGTGGTTAAACTTGCTGTATAGCAGTGCTTGACAAATTAAAGGAGCAAGCCAATGGCTTCTAACTTATTGATTGTTTTACGTTGAACTCTATGAAAGTACCATTATCAGGCTCCTAAAAACATAGGCTGGCTTCCTAATTGGTCTGTCTGACCCCTAAAGTCTACAAATATTTGTCACACCCTGCTGTAAAATGCAACAATCTCTTTTCTTTATCAAACAGATCTTTGTCCAGTCAAGATGGCTCTTAACAAAAAGTTTTTTTTTTTTTACATTTTTCCGTGTTTAAACATTGATTTATTTAAATTTTGATGCAATTTGCATTCATGGGGTGCTTGTGAAATCAATTAACTGTTCTATCAAAGATTCAAAGTGTTAAGGTATTTGGCTATGGAAGTTCAGAAATAAGACAATCCTGTTCATGCTCTGTATTAAAATGATACATACAATAGAATTTTTTAAGATTTTTATACCCAGCCACATTAGTTGTAGTTCAATTTTCAGATTGACCTATCCATGCAATATGTATGCATATATACTCAAGTACCAGACAGTAGATCTGACATCTGAGTTAGGGATGCTTATGATCTAGAGTTAAATCCATGTAATTCAAAGACTGGTGCTGCAGTTCTTTAGGCTTTGATTTGAAATGTAAAGTCTGTAAACTGACATCTACAGCTTTCTTTGGTTTTGGTTTTCCACCAGTAGGATTGTATGCTTACAGATGGTTTACATTAAAAGAAGGTATTTAATAAATGGCTTCTACTTTTGTCTTTCATACAATATAAAGTACTCTTATTTAACACACATACAGGGCTTGATGAATGGCTCCTAAAAATACCTACCAATGTCTCCTAGCTTTTAGAGATTTACACCTATAAAAACCATTTCCCTATATCTTGAATTAATGTAGTCGGTTCCTAAAAGCCTTGTGAAGTCCCACCTATAAAATGCACTTCTACCCCCCCAATCATTTAAGTCGGTTTATCATTTATTGGGCTTGCCATTTAAAAAGTGTGTGGCATTTTTTAGGATATGGGTGATATTCTTGTAAAGCTATAGGAATCAATACATTGGAAGGGCAGGTGGAGAAAGTTAGGGTTTGCTCAAGTTCAATGGAACAAACCGTCTGTGGGCTTTTATATAATTTGCAAGTAGTAAACAAGGAGAACTAGATGTCTTAATAGACTAGTCTTATCTCACATTATAATGTGCAAGATATCATGCACTTCCAGTTTCCCTGTCTGTAGTAATTCGTTCTTGGTTTTCTATTTTTTTTTTTCTAGTACACTTAGTTTTGTGAAGTGTGCCTTTTAGTTGGTGGTTAATAATTAACTTTTTTTAATTGTATTTCTTTGTTTACCAAAGCAAATTAAACTAGATGATTTGATCCAAGATATGATAGATCAAATATTAGCAGAACAGGGTTAAATCTACAAAATGAAATCTGTATGCTGTTTGACAGTAAGCAACTCATAATAATTAACATGTTCATTTTGGGAATTGTGCTATAGCTTTTAAAGATTATCCTTGAAAATGTGTTCACTAAAAGATCCATGCTTTGCTATGAAGACGGAGCACTGGATGATAAGCTTGCAAAAAGTATTCTATCCATTTCTGACCATCATTGGCCTCCCATGTAAGTATTTTTTAATTGTTATTTTAAATGGAAGAAAATACAAATGGTAATGTTCTTAAAAACATCCTTCTTTTTGTATTAAAATCAAAGAAATGTGTGGGGTAATAACGAAATGTATAAAAGGTGATTCTGATGCAATAGGAAAATGTGGATTAATTATGCCATATGAAGACTGTGCAATAAAACAAGTTATGCATATTAGTGGTGTAACTACACATATTGCATTGTTGTCTTCTGGCGGTCAACTATAAGGTACAATAAACTCTGTATACTATGCTGTACAGCTCTCTATCTTTTGCTCTTTCACTTATAAGCCCTAGTAGAATAGAGCAATGGGAAGGAGAGTATAAGAAAGATCCTTTGCTTGCTTAAGCTAGACCACTAGGATTGACATCTGAACTCTCCAGCTTTATTACCATACTGGTAAGAATTACACGATGATGATGTGTGAGTTGACAGGTTATTACCAATGAAATGGGGTAATGCAATTCTTGTGGTAGATGCAGTAGAAGGAACTGGGTTTTTTTTTTTTTTAAAAACAGTTATAAGGAATAAAGCCAGTAGAGGAGTTTGGGAGAAAAGAGGATGTGGTTTAAGGGGTAGGTGGTGCAATGTGAACATATTTGACATGCCTTTTTATGAAAGGTTAATTAAGACAGGAAATATGTCTGTCTAAATTTAAAATTAAAATATTCGTACTTTTTCCTGATAAGTGATGATATTCTTGAAAACATAGGCTAAGTGTGATAGCAAAAAGGATTATATAAATGTTAAAAGTACATATCTTTAGTGTTTTAAAGGACCATTCCAACATGAAAAACGGAATCAATTAATGCATATTATGCCCACACTTTTTAAAAATGATGCATTAGCTAAATACCTTTTTTGTTTTGTTTACTTTTCAATGCTTTCCTTTAAAATGTAGCTGCTGCCGATCCCAGGGATTGTCATCATGAATTAAAAATGGTCCATCTCCAGCATCTCATAGGAACCAACTTTATTTTTATTTTTAAAAAATTCAATGATGGAATTAAGATCTCCTAGTGTACTTTACATTCTTTAATTTCTTGCTTAAAGCAGCACCAAAAACTTGGCAAGTAAAACAATACAAAGTTCACAACCTGTTGCTTGCTAAGCTCGAGCATGGGTCCCTAGACCTGACTGTTATAATAGTAATAAGAAAAGGATTGTCCTCAAAGTATTGATAAGGCATTGGATCTTTGTATAAAATGTAACCTTTTACTTCAAAGAGTAAAATACACGGAAAGCCATCATGAAGGCAGTGCGATCGCCTGATGAGTTTTGTCTAAGACAGACTTAGTCTTAGACATGTATTAAGCAGTACCAAATAAAGTTTACATGAACACTAGAATAGAAATATTTATCTAAAAAATAAATATACAAATATTTGTACACATCTGAGTGACTGACTGTATTCTGAGAAAAATATCATAGGCGGTGTGGTATTTAAAAATGTGCTTTTAAAAATTGCATAACTTTTTTTCTTCTCATAAATGGAAAGTTGAACTCTGGTGGATATGCAATATATAATGTTGTGGTCATCTTGTGTTTCCATAGCCATTTCACTTTATTGCACAAGTCAAATGAAGGTTGATTTAATGTAATGTAAAATAACTCTCCGTGTTATCACTAGTAAGTTCAGCAGATACATGTGTATATCGTAGGCAAAATGGGTTTCCACTGAATAAAAGAGAGGGGCCCATGAAAATAAGATGGGAAATGGCTCTTCTGTTCCTTAGTATGCCGTGAAGGATCAGAATTACTCAATCTCATTCTGGCAACAAATCTTAGTTGATATGCTCCCCATCCTTCTCCCTAATAAGAGAACAATATCCTAATATGAACTAGATTGTTCATCGGTCACTAGCCTGTGTGCAGATTGACAGTAAAAGAGAATAGTTCTGTACCAAATTGTATTCAGATCCCCTGTCTACTCTAGCAGACCATAAGGTAAAATATTCTCCGCTGGGACATTTAAGTGGTGGCAGCGGAGTAGAAAATGTTGGCGTAGGTTTCAAGTTTGTAGATTTGGGGTAGATGATTGGAGGAAAAGAAGCATCCGCTACATTACAAAAAAAATAGACAGTTAGCCTTATATATGGAGGTAGGGTTGGGGTCAAAAAGTAACTAGGAGAAAATGGTTTAGAATGAAAAGGTTATTTTCAGTTATTGCTCCATAACTTGCCTTAACAGAAAAACATGTAAACATTGGATATTTCTAAACACAGGACAAAGAATCTATTTAGCAGATATTTTTGTTGGAGTTTGTAGATGTATAAATTCTTTTTCATGTGAAAGTTAGAAAGAAGTGTGCTTTTTTTGTTGATAAATTGTTAAATTTATAGAAAATTGTGATATTTTGAAAAGAATGGTATTAAAAGAAAGCCCTTCTTATGCTGATAAAATGAATATATAATGTGGATCGGTACAGCAAATGAGAGAGGAAAATTACAGCTAAACACAAACACCTCGGAAATGTAAAAAAAGCCTCTGTCACAAAGGATAAGTCACAGCAAATATAGTATGGTCACCAAGGGTTCAATGCTAAATAACCAAATATTGTATGGGTTATGAGCTACAGCATAACACTATACATAGTAAAGTTGTTTCTGCGATAGTGTGGTCCACCCATGGTCCCATTGCAACAAATTTAATGAGATTTGTCTGAATCGCATTGCAGTCTCACTTGTATTGAATGTGATTTTGGGAATATATATATATATAGAGAGAGAGAGAGATTGGGATTTAGGTGTATTATTTACCATTACAATAAATAGCAAAATGTAATGCATTCCAACACACGCATGCATTTCTAAACATGCTGCCCTCTTCATAAAAAAACTTGGACACCATTCATATAGTGGGGAAAAATAAAGAGGTGAATCAGAGCTTTAACTGACTTTAAGTAAAATTCTATGTCAGATGTCCTATGTTAGAAAAACTGGTTTGAAAATGAAGTCAGGGGTACAGGAGACACCACTCAATACCCAATAAGCAATGCAAAACAACATATACTCCACTCCTTTGGGTGATCTTTATTGCACACAGTGACCACGTTTAAACCACAAGGTCTTTATCAAGTCACAACTTGAAAACCGCATGTGATTACTGATTTACTGTGTAAAGAATGCATTTCTGGACATATGGAACTTTTACACGCTCCCCTAATTAATTCATTCATTTCCTTATTAAGACATATTTAATTTACATTCTGCAGTTTATTTGCTTGGAATGAGCCTTTAATGGTCATACACTTTGTGCCCTACTTTGCAGCAAACACAATAACGTTCCTGATCTTCTGGAGAAGAAACTGTGGACTTTCCCCATCCTGCCGCTACTACATGATGGCAATATCTGTGGCGGACAGCCTGGTCCTCATCCAGATTGTAGTACTTGAGATGGTCCTTCAATATTATACTCCGGAGCCATTCTGGTGCAAGGTCCCATGGTGTATGATTCGTGACATATTAAGCTACGGTGCTTACAATGCTTCTGTCTGGCTTGTGGTGTGTTTTACAATTGAACGCTTCGTGGCAATTAAAACTCATCAATTGAAGCCCAGGATATGTACTAAGAAATGTTCTTTATGTGTCATAGCTTCTGTCTTTATCTGCAGCCATTTATTTGCAGTACCATACTTTTGGGCCAATGAATCCAAACAAATAAATGGAACCAATAAATTTAGTTGTGTTTACAACACTCGCCTGCCAAGTTTCTATGTTGAAGGACTGGTATGGTTTCAAACTACTCTTGTGTACATTATACCATACATTATTATATTTACCCTCAACGGGCTGATTTTAAAGCACATTTGTGACAGCAACAAAGTCCACTCCGAAACACTACAAAACCGCCAAAGTTTTTCATCATTTGCACAGTCGAAAAAACGGAAGTTAAAATCTGTGGTTCTCTTGGTTACGGTTTCAATGACTTTTGCTTACCTCTGTACAACACGATTTGTTACCCAAATCATGATCAAGACTCTATATTATGATATAAACAGAAAAGACTATACTGAGGATATTAATATTGCTGCAGACATTGGGACAATGCTTGACCTTACTAATGCTGCTGTAAACATGTATCTGTATGCATGTACACAATACAGATTTCGAAAGGAACTACTGAATGTTACAAAATCAGTTGTTAACCCACGCAAAATGTGCAAGGAGAGCGATGATAAACCTGTTGTTTTTTCCATCTCTCCCAGAAAATACAAAGGATAAGTCGGCCAAAAAGCAAGAACATCCTACAATAAATTTGATGTTCAGGTGAAGTAAGGAGCACACATATTGCTACACTTGGAACCCTTTGTCCCACCACTAGCCAGGCTTAGTAATAATCAGGATGATGAGAGCAACTACAATGACTCGATGAGTGAAAAGTAAATAGAAGGATTGGTAATATTGCATTTTTGCAAAAGTTACTTTTTATAGTTGAAATTTTTCTAAATATGCGTGAGACTGAGATGTGGGGTGCCCACTTTTTAGAGTTTGCCCACCAATGCCTTAAAGTGGCGCAGCTTACATTACATATCTGGTAATAACCAATAAAAATATAATCTTTTGCAATTGTCTGTTATCACTTCTTTAACCATTGTAATGAATATACATCATAAAAAGCTGCGTGATCTTAGTAATATAAATTTTGTATGCTTTTTTTTTTTTATCTGTCCAAACAAACGTAATTTTAAAATAGCTAAATGAAATATAATAAAATAAGATAAGATGTTAACATACCTTTTTATATTTTGACAAGAATAATATGCTTCTATTACAACTAAAAACGTGAGTGAAAGTTAATCTTTATTTTTCATTTATAAAACAAATGTTTGCGGAGAGAGCGGAAAGAATAAAGATAGGGAAACATACACCTCATAGTTTAATATGCTTTCAGTGCTGTAACAATCACGGTCCACCTGCCCCTGCCCCCAATCTACCGCTAACTGAAGCTAACCAACAGCCCTGGTCGAGATAATCAATCATGATTGAGCTCTTCAATGCTCCCCCTCACTGACAGTGTGCCTAAAACAATGTCACTCAGGGGTATACCAAACATATTTGCAACCCGGTGTGGGGAGGGAACAGACAAGCAGGAACATCGGGAGAAACTGGATACATGGAGGGCTAGCCTGGTTGAGCCTCACGTAGCCTTGAAACATCCCAGTATCCCAGCTCCTCGCAGCTATACATTGTGCCAGGACAAATTGGGGAGTTTACCCCACTAAGCAAACTCATCAGGTTTGTCCATGCACCTCATCTCACCAGCAACTCAACTTTTAGTGAATAGTCCCCATGGGCTTTCATAGCTTCCCTAAGTACATAACCTTTGGTCTCTATCCATTTCTCATTTGGCTGCCTCTCTAACCATCACTATGGTGGTGGACCATCTTTCCATCACCACCCGTGGTGGACCATCTTTCCACATAAGTAGACAACTGACCTCCTGCATGCTGTATCAGTGTGTCCTGGTGACCTGCATAGCGAGCCATGCTTTTTTTCTCTTTATCAAATTTTTTGTTTTTCTTGGCCTCTTTTCTTTTAGGGTGCTGTCCATTTTACAGGTTATGGCAAGGTTCTCCAAACTTTTCAGTAGGAGGGCCACATTGTATATTTTGCACATTTTCGCAGACCAAAGAAAAAACATTATTATACTTCAAGTGTTTTACATATGGATATTTAAATCCATTTCTTGTTTTTAATTCCTTTCTTTGCTCCAAGGACTTACCCCAGTACCCAAATTGCACTCACAGGACTCAGCCCCAGCACCCAGATATGCACATTAATATGTCACAGCCAGTATGCCCATTACTATGCCACTCTTTGCCCATCAATATGCCACAACCAGTATGCCCATTAATATGCCACAGTCAGTATGCCAATTAATGTGCCACTCTATCCCCATTAATATGCCATAGCCAGAATGGCCATTAATATGCTACAGCTAGTATGTCATTAATATGCCTCTCTATGTCCATTAATATTCCACAGTCAGTATTCCCATTAATATACCAGTCCGTATGCTCATAAATATGCCACTCTATGCCCATCAGTATGCCAATTAATATGCCACTCTATGCCCAATAATATGCCACAGACAGTAAGCCCAATAATATGCCATAATGACCAATAGTATTCCAAACACAGAATGCGCAATAATATGCCACTATGCCCAATAATATGCCATAGTCAGTATGCACATTAATATGCCACAGCAAGTATGCACATTAATATGCCACAGCAAGTATGCCCATTAATATGCCACAGCTAGTATGCCCATTAATATGCCACAGCTACAATGTCATTAATGTCTCTTTATGTCCATTAATATGCCACAGTCAGTATTCCCATTAATATGCCACAGTCAGTATGCCCATTAATATGCCACAGCAAGTATGCCCATTAATATGCCACTCTATGTCCATTAATACCAGCATCCCTGCCAGACCCCTGGGTTATGGTTCATGAATAGTGAGGATGGAAACCTGCCAGACCTTCATAAATATAGGAATATGAAAACTGGGGGTTTAAGGCACTATGGTACTGGGGCACTGTAAGAATGTGGAAGATGTGTGACTATGGAAGAGGGGAATATATGCCATTGTGTGGAAATGCTGAGGGATATGGTACAATTATATATCAATGTATAGAAAAAGGGGAATATATTGGGAACTTTTGATTTGCCATAGTGGTAGGGTCATGGCAATTTTTGAACTGGGCACAGGGCTTCCTAGTTATGCCCCTTTATAATGTGACTGACTGGTCATTACAAATACATCAAGTATTCAGTGTGACGATACTGAACCCTAGAGCAGGGGTCAAGTCAGTGACTATATCTCCCCCAGGATGCTGGTCTCAGTAGGGGGACTTTGCATAGTGAGGCTGAATGGGCAGTAGCTGTTAACATACTGTGACCTAAGCCACAGAGTCCTCTACTCACTGGAGAGGGAGGCAGGTATCGAACCCTCTGCCTCCAAGTGCAGCCTTTACAAAGACTGCCAAGTAATAAGCTCAGTGCTGACAGATCTGAAGACTCTGCCGCAGGAATGCACACACACCAGTATAGGAGTCGAACAGGAATGAATATTTATTTGAAAACAGCACAAATATTTATACACAGACAATCTGACATCAATTAAGGGGAAAGCACAGGGGAAAATTAGTTTCTCTGTTGTTTGAGGTAAGCCTCAAACAATAGAGAGATTAATTTGAAATAGGTAATTACCATATTTGCTTGATTATAAGACGACCCTGATTATAAGACAACCCCCCAAAATTTGTATATTCCTTTAGGAAAAAAACTAAAAGCCTGAATATAAGACTACCCTATAGGAAAACAAGTTTAACTTGTATATATGTAAATTGCTTTTTAATATTTAATAAAAAATGTATATTATACAAATGCATTTCTTGTTTTTATTTCCTTTTTATGTGCCAGTGCGGTCTCTTTCCCCCCCCCCCCCAGCTGTCTCTCTCCACCCCAGCATTGTCTCTCTCTCCCCCCCCCCAAACTTATTCTCTCTCAAGTTCTGGTACTTCCAGAGTACACTCAGATAAAGTAAATTCCTAATTAAAGGACATCACTTTACAAAAGGACATTGAATGACATAAAGACAATGGGTAAGGTAATATAATGACAGGAGTTTGCAGGATAGGATACAACTTGGGTGAAACATAATGAATGGGACAAACGGTTTGGCCCTCTCAGGGTACACATCCTGGCTGACATCCTGAATGAGCCTGTGTTTGAAGTCAAGCTGAAAACTGGGTTCTGCTGGTGCCCTCAAAGTTTGTACCCCCAAACCACGTATATCCACAGAGAGGATCCATAGTCTATTGGGAGGAGGCCACGCATTATTTTTCAGACAGTTTCTATTGACAGAGCGTCTGAGAGCAGGAGATTAGAGCAGGCCTGGGGGATGCTGGGAAAACCTTCCAGCCCAGTGATTGATGGGAGAAGTAGCAACTGAGCATGCCTTAAGGCATACATATGTAAGGGTGTAGTACCCGAAAACGGCCACTAGTGTCCACTCTTTCAAAGCTAAGTTTAATCTCTTTTTTACAGAGAACTAAAAAAAACGGAAAATGACAGTCTGCTCTAAACTAAGCTGCCTACAAGTTGCACCAAAGTTAAAAGGGTGACTAGACTGTCCATTTAAGACCCAGCTGTCATGGGTCAAAGCATCAGGCTAACCATCATGTTATTTTAAAACTTTATTTTTTGTTTAACCCTCTGTGTGCCAAGTTCTATATTTTTTGTACATGTTTGTACATGTGGGTGTTTTTCAGGCCCATCCACTACTCTGGCACCTGCTTGCATACTATATTTATTTACTTTCCCTGGTTTGCCTACCTCTATTTTTGAAAGGCCACACTGACTAAAATTGCCTATCCTTTTTCTATCCATATTAAAATGTAATAGTTACATATAAATGTATGTGTTTATGAAACTTTTAACCCCTTAGTCAAGACCTTTTGACCTTGACTTTCCCTTGGTGACAAGGGCTGTTTTTACATTTCTGGGGTGGTTGTGTTTAGCAATAATTTTCTTCTTTCTCACATACTGTACCCATACAAATTATATGTAGTTTTTATCTTCATAAGAAGGGCTTTCATTAGATATAATTATCTTCATCATATCTTATAATTTACTACAAAAAAATCATAACATGATGAAAAAATAAAAAAACACTAACTTCTAACTTTGACCAAAAAAAATATATACACAAATACAATCATTAAAAAGACCCTGTTTAAATAGTTTCTAAATAGTGTTTTTTTTCCTACATTGACATTTTGACCCCAACCCGAACCAAAAATGTAACCCTAACCCTAAATTTAATCCCAACTCTAACCATTATGCTAACCCTAATTTAATTTAATTGTAACCTTATCCCAACGCTAATTTAATTGTAACCCTAAAGCCTATTATAACCCTAACCCTAGATTTTAGCTAATTAAGTCTTTTTTTTTTATTGCAATGTTGCTGAATGCCTCTAGGGGCAGTCAAGCAACAGATTCAGAGTGTCGAAAGGGAAATTTTACCCCTTCCATCCATAAACTCCACCCCTTCCTCTTTAGGCTCCATGGTTTCCATCAGGACCGCTAGAGGGTGACAGGTAATACACCTGCCAAAGGCCGATGTCCCTTAAATAAAAGTGTAAATAAAAAGCTTGCCATCAGAGGCACTGGCTGGGGAAATCAAAAGATCTCCCCTCACCAGTCTCTCTGTGGCGAGCAGGCAGCTTGATGTCTGTGCGCTGTCCAGGTGCACAGACATCCGCCATGCATAGTTGCCAACATCTGCCATGTTTCCAGGGATACATATTTGTTCTGCATGCAAAATGCAGCCTGAAAATCTGTAGGATGCATATACACACAGACACAATCCAGTTATTAATCATTGTAGGTCCTATGAGATCTCCCCCCTGATTAATTAATTGGACTCTGTCTGTGCATATTTCCATCCGACAGCAGGATGGACTTTCTGCAGCATGTAGAACAAATATGTGTCCCTGTAAAAATGGGCGATGTTGGCAACTATGGCATGCCTGTCATTCTTCCTGTGCGTGTTCTGTGGTCAGAATGTTGCTGATGGGGCATGTCCTTGGTGTGCATTGTATGTGCTGGGGTAAGTCCTGGATGTGCATTGTTGGTTATGGGGCATGTCCTGGTTGTGCAGTGTGAGTGCTGGGGCATATTTCTCCCCAAACAATTTCCCAGTGCCATTTGTGTCCCCATACAGCTTTCCAGTGCCATCTGTGAGTGAGATGGTACAGCATAGAATGGGGCAATGTAACATGGAATGGGATGGTACAGCATGAATGGAACAGTAATGATATTTGACAGCATATAATGGTACAGTACAGCATAGAATTGAACAGCATAGCATGGAATGGAACAGTATTGCATGGAATGGGATGGTACAGCATAGAAGGGGATTGTACTTCATGGAATGAAATGATATAGCAAGGAATGGGATAATATAGCAAGGAATGAGAGTATATAGCAAGGAATGGGCTGGTATAGCATAGAATGGGACATAAAAGTATAAAATGTGACATTCTATTTTGGAATGAGATAGTATAGCATGGCGTGGGATGGTACATCATAGATTGGAATGAGATAATACAACATGGAATGAGATGGTACAGCACAGAATGGGACAGTTTAGCATGGAATTGGCTGGTACAACATAGAATGGAACGGGATGGTACAACATGGAATGAGATTTTACAGCATAGAATGGGATGGTACAACATAGAATGGAATGGGATTGTAGAGCATAAAATGGGATAGTATAGCACCAAATAAGATGGGACAGTGTCGAATGTGACAATATAGCATGGAATAGGGTGGTACAGCAAAGAAAGTGATGGTTCAGCACAGAATAGGACAGTATAGCATGGAATGGGACAGTGAAGCATTGCTTGTGATTCTTTTTGAGTCTGTGTCTGTTTAGTATGTCTATATAATGCTGCCTGAATGGGGTTTAATATCAGCACAAAAACTGTGTGGCGGGAGCTTCATGGAAAGGCATTCCATGGCTGAACATCTGCATGCAAGCTTCACATCACCAAGTACAATGCCAAGCATTGGATCGAGTGGTGTAAAGAAAACCACCACTGGACTCTGGAGCAGTGGTGAGACTGGGTTTGGCCAATGCCAGGAGAATATTACCTGCCTGACTGCATTGTGCCAACTGTAAACTTTGATGGAGAAGGGATATTGGTATGTGGCTATTTTTCATGAATGGGATAGGCCCCTTAATTCCAGTGAAGAGAAATCTCAATGCTTCAGCATACAAGACATTTTGGATAATGCTATGCTTCCAACTTTATGGGAACAGTTTGGGGAGGGGCTTTTTGTATTCCAGCATGACTGTGCCTCAGTGCACAAACCAAGGTCAATGCAGACATGGTTGGATGAGTTTGCTGTGGAAGAACATAACAGGCCCGCACAGAGCCCTGACCTCAACCTTATCAAATACCTTTGGGACGAACTGGAACAGAGATTGTGTGCCAGGCCTTTTTGTTCCAGCATCATGGCCTGACCTTATAAACGCTCTACTTTATGGATGGGGGGGAATTCCAACATCACTCCAAAATCTTGTGGAAAACCTTCCCAGAAGAATGGAAGCTGTTATAGCTACAAAGGGAGGACCAACTAATGTCTATGTATTTAGAATCCAATGTCAAGGTCCCTGTTGGTGTAATGGTCAGCTGTCATAGTACTTTTGTCCATCCAGAGTATTTTGATAGAACTAGAATACTTACAATATTAATGAGAACATATACCCTCCAAAACACAGTATTGTTAATGATTACAGATTTTGTGACCCTCTAATGCAGTAAAATGTTTCCTTGAGCTGGTCACAGATTTTGGACTGAAAGGGTTATTCCTGCCCACACTTTGTATTTGTTATTCCTTGTGTTTACCAAGTAGCATTAATGATGCCCTTAATATGTTCAATTATGAATATTTTTGTTATATACTCAAGCATGAAACAAATTACTCCACCTCCTCCTTCAGCATTGCAAATTCTGACTGTACCACTGTCAGAATTTCACAACATATCTTTCTCCACTAAAAATATTTGCATAATAAGCTGATTAAGATATGATTTATTCTGTCAGTAAAAAATATTATTTAGCCCTTTTTGCTCCATACAGCTCTATCTGGGGGTGGACATTTTGCTGAAGATGTCTGCCCCCTGTTAGATCTTTACAAGCTGGGAAGGTGCATTAGGATGCTTTATTTATATTCTTTCATTAAAGCATTTCTTTTTAAAATGCGTACACTTGATGTAATCTTTCAATGAAACACACCTTATTTTTTTCTGACAGTTGTCCTTTAAGCACTGTTGTACTGCAAGTTTACAGTGCTTTATGTTGGTAAGTGATTTTATTATTGTGATATTAAATGGCTTGGGAGAGGGCTTGCTGGTGCTTCTTGGCATGCGCGGTAGCGACAGATCAAATGGGCATGAGCAAACAGATCAAATGGGCATGTGTCAAACACCAGTGAATGAACTGAGAGAAAGAGGTCTCGAATTGAGACTATGCAGGACAGTTGTGGCATATGCCAGTGACCAAGTATCTTGATAAGCTTTTATAACTCTATTTGTTTGTGAGAATCATTTGACAACAGTACTTTACTATTGGACCATTGGTTTTCTCCCAACCTATTGTGTCTGTTCTTATTAATTTATTTTATAGTCTTCTATAAATTCCTTTATGCAGTAATACCTTGGTGATAACCCATAGACATACATAGCTAAAGCACCAAATATGTGGCTACCGTGGCGCTACAACAAATATCTTAGAAGTATAAGTATAGCTGCTCACAGTAAAAGAAAAATGCAACTTCATACACAATTCTTAAAAACAAAAGGCAAAAATCAAGAAAACGTTAAAGTGGATAAATAATATAGATGAAGTAGATAAATAATAATAATATAGATAAATAAATTATACTTACAAAGCGGCGATTGTCTTAATGGTTGAGATTCTTCTTATACAGAGGCAGGTCTCAATTGGACGAATGGTGTGCGTGAAAAAATATAAAAATATATTGTTTTGTATTATCAAAAGCATCTAAATAAATAATATAAAGAACCGTGCCATAATATATAGCTCAATATATATTTTAACATAAAGCCAAGTAAAAGAAATATATTAACAGTCAAAAAAGAAAAAATATATATAATTTCACATTAATGTACACACAAATAAGACTGCATAAAAATGTAGATGCAATTTATGAAAGTGTATATTTATTTGGTAAATAGTACCGGTGCGATAGTTGTAACCAGCTATCTCAAAAAATGTAAAATAGCTTGCAGCTGTTGCAGCCTAGATAGACTGAACTATCGCTTTTTATAGATGCATTAAGAATAAAACAAACAAATACAGAAAATTATTATAAAAAAAATACAAATGCTGCAATAAAACCAATATCTTAATTGACGGAGCTTACACTCATAGACGATGGGACCTGCATACAGGATCCCACAGAAAGCTTTGGGCATTTTAATCGCCCTACACGGAGGTTAGATTCCCAGGTGTTAGGACTTGCTTGCAGTTGGGACCTCCCGGATCTCACAGTGTACGGCTGCAGCCTGCTTTTAGCTTGTCCTGTCGCCGCTTTGTACGGGATCCTTCGACTTTATCGACTGAGATGAATCCGAACAGTGACCATAAACAGTATGGTTATATCGATATCTCCGTGGATGTAAAATAAAAGCACTACGTGTTTTGCCTGACAGGCTTCATCAAGGTGCATATAGAAAATGCGAGCTCAATCTCTTTTGAACCTTACCCAGAGACGTTCTCGTGTAATAACAATTAATCGTCCTACACGGAGGTTAGATTCCCAGGTGTTAGGACTTGCTTGCAGTTGGGACCTCCCGGATCTCACAGTGTACGGCTGCAGCCTGCTTTTAGCCGAAGAAGCATATAATTGTCTGTTATTGTTTAATTTATAGTCATAACAGACAATTATATGCTTCTTCAGGAAGTCATGATGAAGGGTATTTTCCTGCAACCCAAGGGTTAATTATTAATTAGTCCAATTGTTATTACACGTGCAAGCCTTCATAATTTGTATCTGTATTAGTATCTCACCGGTACCGTTTAACAAATAAATATACACTTTTATAAAAGGCATCTACATTTTTATGCAGTCTTATTTGTGTATACATTAGTGTGAAGTTATATATATTTTTTCTTTTTTGATTGTTAATATATTTCTTTTACTTGGCTTTATGTTATAATATATCATTGAGCTATATATTATGGCACGGTTCTTTATATTATTTATTTAGATGCTTTTGATAATACAAAACTATATATTTTTATATTTTTTCACGCACACCATTCGTCCAATTGAGACCTACCTCTGTATATGAAGAATCTCAACCAGAAGACAATCGCCTCTTTATAAGTATCATTTATTTATATTATTATTATTATTTATCTACTTCATCTATATTATTTATCCACTTTATAGCGCTCCAGTTTTCTTGATTTATACATAGCTAAAGCATCTTATATTCCAAGGAAAAACAATTTATAGATTGTATTCATAGCAAAATATGTTTTATTTGTAGACAGAATGTACAAACAATAAATCTAGGGTATGTAGATATTTCTGGGTGTTATATTATTGGTGTCAGCTACCTGAAACACCAAAATATGGCTTCTTGGCACAAATATTAACCCCTTTGTGACACAAGCACCAAAACGTAATGATTTGTTCCTGGCCACCGATCACAAGGTGGTCGGTAGCCAGGAACACTATGGCAGAGACCCGATCAGGGCCTTAATAGACCCTTTGGGTCCCTGCCAAAAAAACGCAAGACCTCCGGACGTCACATGTGACGTCACAGAGGCGTGCCCGAACCCGGAACCACGGTGCGATTTAGAGAAATGTAGCCGGTGCCCGCTTTGAGCACCAGCTAAATTTCCCCTGTCTGACTGAGGCCACGCAAAGTGGCCTCATCTGACAGATGGGATCCCGCTGCAAGTGCCTGCAGCGGGATCCGAGCACAGCTCAACGCAGGGAGCCGCGATGAGCTGTTTAACACAGGACATACTATGCCGTCCTAACGTAAGCAAGTAAAAATAAATAATGGTGGGAGTGCTATTGGGGTCAGGATCTCTCCCCCTTTTTAAAAAAAAAATTGTGTCTTTATATAAACTATTGGTCAATAAAAATGTGAGTAACTGGCAAGAACTGAAAGAAGCAGGTAAATAAACACTTATACACTTCTATACATGTGTAACTATTTAATAATCTAAGTTTTAATTAATTAATAAACCTTCAGGCATCTTCCCTGTTATCAATTTGAAATATGGTTTTATATTTCGTGTCTGGCGTTCCCTTATTAATCCTCTGAACATATGTTTGTGTGGATTGTTTATGATGAATAGTTCGTCTCCTTTGCCACTGACGTATAGAATTCTGGGCCTCCACACTGAGTTGTCTTGATACCGTGTTAAAAGTGCTGATGTGATACAGAGCTCCAAACATTGTAGTCAAGTAGTAACCACCTAGGATAAAAAAAAAAGAGACAATAAGGGTTTACTACAATGCTAATGCTAAGTGTATTTATTAAAGGGACATGAAAATATTGAATAAAAATGTATATTATGTAGATGACAGCTTTTATAAAATTATAACTTATTAAATATTTTTTTCCACTGATCTGTGTTTAGATCCCCTATCAAATCCATTTAACTCTTATCTCATTACACAGCTATAAACAATAGACCATGAAGATGTAATTAGCAAAATGTAATTGCCATATCTCCCACTATTGGACAGTTCTGAATTAGACGCACCTACTCTGTCATTTTCGGTTAGTTTGTAAAGTTACAGGAAAAGGTGCAGTTGTGATATTATAAAACCACCGCTTAATATACACACAGCATGATGCTAATGGAAATGTCCCGACCAAGATATATATATAATGCCTTTACTCTTAATTAAAAACCTATACCCAACTTAATTTCTTATATTACTTCTACATCCTATTTCACCAAATGCCTATTTTCTGGCTTTTTCTCTTTTTTCTTAATAGATCCACACCATTCATTCACATTAACCAATATTCTGTGATATCCGCTTTGCTCTTGCCATTATTTCCCATTTCTTCGGTTTCTTGGCTTGGGTGGTCATTTCCCTTCCATACCCTTCTCTCACTGGATCTATTTTTAAAGTTTGTCTACAGCATGTCCAAGCGAGCAAATATTTTCTCACCTTCTCCCTGAAGCTGGGAAGGATCCGCAAGTTCCATCATATATTCTACATCCAACTGCACAGGTGTAAGATCACAGCCAGTCAAAACATGGATCAGAACAGGAAGAAAGTCATCAGCACCATAGACATCTGTAATATTAAAAATAAATAAAAACAAAGGTTTAGATTCCTGTATTTCTTTACTATAGTTTTTAAGGCATAGACAATATATGAAAATGATGTAATATGCTATGTAGAAAGATAATGTTTCATGTACAATCTTATGAAATAAGCAGATTTCTGTTGCATGCAAGTTATATGGCGTTTGCAACTGACTTTTTTTTTTTTAAACGTTGTGAAATTGATTATTTTTCACAATGCAGGATGTCAGTATTTCTTGGCATGAAACCACTTTCAGGACAAATAATACATACTAAGATCCTGGATACCCATAGTGCTCCAGTTGTGAGTACGTAAGTTCCACATAACTAATTTAGGAATATCTTCTGGATCATCTTTCTGGGTAAAATGTGGACTTCAATATTAGAAAATTGGGCAGCAATGTTTTTAAGATTTAAACTGGTCTTTCTTCCCAAACAAATTGGAATGGTCATCTCTATTAATTCCAGTCAGGGGAAGGTTGGCAACTTTTGGCCAGGGGAATGGGCAAATATAATTTTGTGCCCATGGTGTACCTTTATCAGCCTACCCATTATTATCAGAGATAGCCACAGATAGACAGGCAGTCAGATATGCTGACAGATAAGGTACACTGGAACATTTAGTGAAAACTGATAACACCTTTTTAGTCTTGAGCTGAGGCATCACTGATTTTAATGGACTTGCTCTGAGATAAACCCAGAGGGAGCTATTGTTTAAAAGTGAGTTGGAGATGAGCTGAGGTGAAATAATCATGTTATTGGGCACATTTTATATCTGGTGAGCTTCTTCTGCTGAAAGACAGCTGTATCTGACTTTTAGTGAATAGCTACCAGAGGGAATATTGGAGTGTTCCTCCTTTACTAAGCCCCTTGGCAATCTTACAATGCCACAGGGTTAGACTATAGGTTCTTATGGTAAATTAATCTCTTTCTTATATATACAAAATGCTTTCTCAGCATATTTAAGTGCAGCATGAGTTGGGTTTCGATTTGAATAATAATACTTTTAAGAACCTTTCTTTCCACTTGATGCCTCCATCGACTCATATATGATTTTGCAGACTTTGAGTAAGTGTGTGGTCATTTTCTCTGGAGAGTAAGCCATATGCATCAATGTCAATTTCTGCTGGATCCTCTCCATAGTGACAGGTCCAGGCAAGCCAGCACGTGGTTTTTGTTCAGTTAGATCTCCAGTCTTTATCTTTTTCTGGTTATCTAGCAGTCTGGCCAAAGATTCATCTTTTGTATGGAATGCCAGCAGATGGGAGTAAATGGCATTTCGAACTGGCTTCAACATGCACTTGTACAGAGAAGCCTCAATAATCGAACCTGAAAAGAAAGGGGTAAACAAATATTATTAAAATATTTGAATTTAAAGATTCAAGACCATTTGTCATACAGTTGTATTTAACCATCATTACTATCAGTTACTAATTTTCTCTTTACCGTTACACTGATTTTCATGGTCTATGTTCTTAGTATATGTGAACAATAAACGGATAAAATACACTGCGCCTTTATGTGATGGACAGAGCAGCACCGAATCAAACTAGTGTTTCACTACTAGTAAAATTGTGTAAAAATATAGAAATAGAAAATCCATGTGATTATCCTAAACATAAAACAACATAAAATATAATATAGTGTAGTATTTTGTGAAAGGATTGATTGAATTAAACTGTAAAGCTGTATTAGCTCTATAGTTTTATACAATCAGTTTAAACACATTTTTTTAGAACAGGGGGAAAAGGAGCAATATCACTACTTCCTTACTCTTCCAGCACAACATTTTATTTTAGAATTAGTTGCAATAAGCAGTTACTGGCATGCTGCAAGATGTTCTGTCTGCTCAGCACCATTACATAAACAATTATACATACAATTTATTTATATATATAATCATATAACCCTTTATGAGTTAGAGCAATAAAATCTTGGCCTGCAGGTCTTCTCAGTCCTATTTTAGTAAAGTCGATGACTAAAGGGAGATGGCCCTTAGCCCTAGATAATGTTTTTTTTCAAATTAGCACTAAAGGTATATTTTTTATTTTTACTTTTAGCACGAGAGGCTGTTTGCATAATCTATATGTGTTCAAAGGGAAACCAATGAATCCTATCAGAGCCTCTCCTTGATTAATTAATTGATTCCACCATATATGCATTCTGCAGGGGAGCATGTAAAGGTTGTATGTCCCTATCCAAAAAGCTGATCTAGTGACCCTTAGCTGATGGCATGTTCTGTATAGGCCCTGTGCAATATATGTATGTGCACAATGAGGTATAGTTATACTTTATGTCATTTTTGAAACATTTTAAGGGAGCCATTGTGGGAACATTACATTTTTATAATTATTTAAAGTTAATACTCATGAGAAAAATGAGGGAGTGGAGCTCTAAAGAGTTAACTCTCTGAGTAAATCCAGCAGCAAAGGAAACTTATTTTATACTACCGAAGTTTCTTTCCATGTGTATAGGAAGCTTTTAAGATTGATTCCAACACTTGAAGAGATATCGGGGTACTCTCCACTGCAAGAATTAGAATCTTGCATACCACAATTAAACCTGAGGAGTTGGATATACAAAGGAATGACGAGCATACAAAAAATCAGGGAGCAACCACACCGTACAGGATTTATGGAAACAAAAGATAAATTTCACATACAAAATTCAGACTTCTACAAATATTTACAAATTAGAGACATTTGTAGAAGAGAGAAAGTGTGCCACAGGGAAATACCCAATATACAAAAGAAACTGTGGGACCTATGTATAGGAGGGGTAGAAAAAAAGAAGGGTATATCAGTTGTATATAATTGGTTAGTATTAAAAGACCCTAAGATTAAAATAAAAGGTATGCAGCAACAGGAACAGGATTTAGGGGTCACAATTACCGCAGAGGAATGGATAAGAGCATTGGGAAACTTAAAATCATATTCGCATTGTACAAATCATATAAAGACACCAAAAAAAAATAATATATAGATGGTATATGGTCCCAGTAACACTTAATAAAATGTACAAATCCTCCTCTGTGGATTGTTGGAGAGGATGTGGAATGAAGAGTTCACTGAAGCACGAAGTGCCCGAAGGCAATGGAATACTAGGGAAAAAATCCTCCAGTTGATAAGAAAAATAACGGGAGTCAACGAGAAACAAAATAGAAGAAATAGTATTTTTTCATATTTTCCCCAGAATTAATGTCAAAGTATATAGGAAGACAACAAAAAGGGTTGAGAACAAGGCCGTTGAAATTGAATGGGAGGATAAAGAGTACAGGTGCAAACTATGTTCTGCTAATATGCTCTCTCCTAAAGGGCATGTATATGAAAATACATAATATATAGAAAGAAGCAGACATGCACACTGGTGTATAAGTCAAAAAAACTTTAATGTTTATTAGGTAAATGTATCGACAGATGGGTAAGCGTAAACAGTATATATCTCAAAATAGGGGACACATAGTACAAAACAGCGTAAATATATAAATGTGATAGAAGCTGTAAATGTGGGAAAAGACGACCATAAAAAATTGCGACCAAAACAATGGAGAAAATATATGGAAAAGTAAGGCAGTGTTAAAAATGAACCGCAGATGGAAAATACATCAAAAAGATAAAGAAAAAATAATAAGGCATGAAAAATAATATACCGAGCGTACAGAGAGAGCAAAAAAACAGGGGAGGGGACACAAGGTCCTTATTATTTTTTCTTTATCTTTTTGATGTATTTTCCATCTGCGGTTCATTGTTAACATACATTTACGATACATTTACCTAATAAACATTAAAGTTTTTTTGACTTATACACCAGTGTGCATGTCTGCTTCTTTCTATATATAAAGTATATAGGAAGATTGGTGAAACATATATAACTTGAAAGATTACAATAAAACATGCAACACTTGCAAAGGAAGTAGAGAGGGAAAGGAGTGGATGTGGGGAGAGCGGAGAGAAGAGAGAGAAATCTATCCAATTTTTTAATTTATTTATGTTGTGTTGGTAGTTTATTTTTTTCTGTATACTCTGTCTGGAATGGGACTAGAGTGAATGTCCAGTGTCATTTGTAAAGAAAATGTTTAATAAAGAAGTAAATTTGAATTAAAAAAAAAAGAGGTAACTCTCTTGGGTTGCTACTGACCGGTTTATAATTTCAGCTTTGGCTGAGCATACAAAGAACAAGGTGTATGTTACAGCTCTACAACTGCAAATGAAACCACACACTGCGTCTATATACAGAGTTATAAACAGCACATTGCAGGAAATGAACTGTTCTTCATAGAATGTGTCGGCAGATGAGAACCATTCAGTCCATCTACTCTGCCCAATTTTCTAAATACTTTTATTAGTCCCTGGCCCTATCTTATATCCAGGATACCCTGTTGCCTATCCCACGCATGCTTAAACTTCACTGTTTACCTCTACCATTTCTGCTGGAAGGCTATTCCATACATCCACTACCCTCTCAGTAAAGTAATCTTTCCTGATATTACTTTTAAATCTTTGCCCCTCTAATGTAAGACCATGTCCTCTGGTCCTATGATAGTTTTTCTTCTTTTAAATATACTCTCCTCCTTTACTGTGTTGATTCTCTTCATGTATTTAAATTTTTCTATCGTATCTCCCCTGTTAACGTCTTTCCCCCAAGCTATACGTGTTTAACCTTTCCTGGTAAGTTTCATCCTTCAAACAATTAAACTAATTTAGTAGCCCTTTCCTGAACTTTCCCCAAAGTATCAATATCCTTATCCTTATATATTAAATGTATATTATATGAGTCCATATATCTCATACTATCATCTCTATTTGGACTTTAAGTCAAGCACCTACATAGTGTTATACAATCTATTAGACCACAACAAGGTATTGTGTGTGGAGAGGCAAATATAAAGCAAAACCTTGTTATAATCTATAGGCTAGCAACTAAAAGGTAGGTGCATTGCTGTAAACGGAAACCTCACTGTGGATTGTTAAACCACAGTCCCATACTGTTTCTGAGAACAACAGTGTACTAAATAGCAAGTAACACATAGTAAATTTAACCAATGCAGTGAGTGGATAAAATGGCTGTGACACTACCAACTGCTTGGTGAAAAATGAATTCATATATGCAGGTAAAACAAGAGCTATGGAAAAGAAATCTGAACTTAAATAAATATTTCATGTATCTCCTCCTCCTTGCCCGACTTATAATAGGCAGCTGGTCCTAACAGAAACACCAGAATCCAGTCACGCTCTAGTATATATTGGGCCTGTGGCCAAGCCACATTCTAATTCCATCATTTTGAAGTTCTCCATATATGCATATGCATATTTGCATATTTCCTTAATAAATAATAATGCCTAATAACAATGGTGTGTAAGTAAACCATTTAACTAGGAAATGTATTAGGAGACAATGGGTGAGGTGTAGGTGAGAAGTTAGTGGGAGAATCTATCAGGCATTCCAAATAAAATATGCACTTCATTTAAACTCCAAGTGTACGTTTATTTAGTTAGAAATACTCCATGAGAGCTGAGTAAGTCCTCAAAAGTTTAATTTAATTGTATTTGGAATGTTTGATATTGAGTGATGCTGTCAGATGCGTAGTTCGTTGTACTAATTTCTCCAGTTGGTGGCTGAGTCACTACATATTTTTGGAACTCTTTTCCCTCAAGTCCCACAAGTCTATTTTGATTTAGAGAATCTATCAGGACTTGTCACTGCTCAGAAAAGATCATGATGACCAAAGGAGAATCCATTCAATTTGAGTCTCAGTGTCTCTGGAAGAAACCTAGAGAGTTCCCATGTGTGAGAAAATGTTTTATGAGAAGGGAGCTATAAGTAACACGCTTGAACAGTCAATCAGGAAAATGGAACAAAAAAAATGGCGGGAACCTAGATAAACTGGAACAGCGCAAATAATGCACTTGGTTCACAAAATAAATCAAGGCCACTAGGCCGCTATAATTTCTAATGATCAACTAAATAAGTACAGTAACAGTCACTTTACTGATGTTTCAACCCAATACAGATGAATTAATCTAGATAAATCAGATTTTCTTTCATGCCCATTCTCTCCAGAATATATAGGTCATGGCTCTACCTTTTTAGGGAAGTCAATACCAGGGGCGGATCGAGCCCGAGTGACAGGCGTGCTGCCAGCCCGGAGCACGCCTGTCACTCGGAGGCACAATGTCTCTCGGGTATTTCCGGAGGTTTGTGTGCTGAGAACAGCCAGCACACAAACCCCCGGAAATACCCGAGAGACGTCGTTAAATCCGAAAAACGACACCTCGTTGAATTCGGCAACAGAGTCACTCACTCTGTTGCAAATTCAACAAGCACGAAAAGTATAGGAAAATTCGTATACTTTTCATGCTTGTTGAATTGGCAACAAAGTGAGTGACTCTGTTGCCGAATTCAACGCAGCGTCATCTTTCGGATGTATTTCTGGGGTTTCTGTGCTCTCTGATCGGAGCACACAAACCCCATAAATACATAGCGAAGGTGCACACCTAGCACATATTGAGCATCCGCCACTGGTCAATACCCGAGCCTGTCTATCAAACGCCTATATACAGACAGTGTGGTTCTTGACAATGAACTAAGCAGTCATATGGAAAGCACTAGGCGCCCCCTCAGAAAGTGTGTAGGCGCATGTATATTAATGGAAACATGTTTCTCACTGAGTCACTGAGCATCAGAAGAAGATGTAAGAAAAGTTCCCTGACAACAATTATGTGAGAAAATACTGCAGGGAATGTAAAATAGATTGCTGATTCTCATAGATACTTTTATTTATTTATATATATATATATATATATATATATATATATATATATATATATATATATATATATATAAATAAAAGTATGCTTTTGTGACAAATAATGTATTTTTTACATTTTTGCTTCCTTTTCCCCTTATAAGGTAGGCACGTAATGTAAAAGAAAGAGGAAGAAGAAAATGCTAAAATGTATTTGAAGCAATATTACCGTATTTGCTCGATTATAAGACGACCCTGATTATAAGACGACCCCCCAAACTTTGGATATTCATTTAGGAAAAATACTAAAAGCCTGAATATAAGACTACCCTATAGGAAAAAAGTTTAACTTGTATATATTCACATGTAAATTGCTTTTTTAATAAAATATTATATTTAAAAAAATGCATTTCTTGTGTTTATTTCTTTTTATGTGCCAATGCTGCCTCTCTCTTTCCCTTGCCCCCAGCTTTGTCTCACTCCCCACTCCCCCCTAAGCTGTCTCTTCCCCCCACATGTTTCTCTCTGCCCCCCTTCCTCTGTCTCTCCCCCCCCTTCCTGCTCTGTCTCCCCTGTCTCTCTGCCCCCCTCCCCCTGTCTCTCTGCCCCCCTCCCTCCCCCTGTCTCTCTGCCCCCCTCCCTCCCCCTGTCTCTCTGCCCCCCTCCCTCCCCCTGTCTCTCTGTTGCCCCCTCCCTCCCTCCCCCCCGTCTCTCTGTTGCCCCCCTCCCTCCCCCTGTCTCTCTGCCCCCCCCCCTTAACCTGTACTTCAATCCCTGGTGGCTAGTGGGGGCAGCCGGGGGATGTCTGCACGATACTTGCAGACATCCTCCATGCTGCCCGACACGGCAGACTATTATGACGGACAGCTGTCCGTCATAATAGTCTGCCGTTTCGGGCAGCATGGAGGATGTCTGCACGTATCGTGCAGACAACCCCCAGCTGCCCGATTTACCCTGGTGGCTAGTGGGGCAGCAGAGGATGTCTGCGCGATGAGCGCAGACCTCCCCTGCTGCCGCCCGGCACGCTCGTTGGGACTTCTGTGACGAAAGCGGAAGTACCCGGCTTCTTCACAGAAGCCCCGGCGGTCGTGCTGGGGACCTGGATCCATGTCTTATAATCTGACCTCAATTTTGCTCTGAAAAAAACCACATCTTATAATCGAGCAAATACGGTAATATGTATTGATACCATCTGTCAGCACTACACTTAGACTATTTTGTTGAGGTCTTGAGTTGACCTACCCAGTGGCGTCCCGAGGGGGGGGCGGCCCGGTGCGGGTGACACCTCCAGCGGGGGTGACACCCGTGCTGCCGGCACCCCCCCGCATCGCGCTGCTTAACTTTTTTTCTGGCAGCCGCATCCACTGGACGCGGCCGCCGGAAAAAATAAAGAATTTTTTTTTTTTTTTAAATCACAGCAACCGGATGTGACGTTTCCCTCCTCCGTGCAAGAGGGAAGACTGCACGGAGGAGGCGTCCGTCCGGGAGCAGAGAGCAGCCTTTAGGTAAGTGATGGGGGAGGAGATTGGTTTAAAACGAGCAGGGCTCTGACTGGCACTATTTTACTGGGCTCTGGCTGGCACAATATTACAGGCATCTGGCTGGCACTATATTACTGGGCTCTGGCTGGCACTATATTACTGGGCTCTGACTGGCACAATATTACTGGGCATCTGGCTGGCACTATATTACTGGTCTCTGGCTGGCACTATATTACTGGGCATCTGGCTGGCACTATATTACTGGGTTCTGGCTGGCACTATATTACTGGTGTCTGACTGGCACAATATTCCTGGGCTCTTACTGGCACAATATTACTGGGCTCTGACTGGCACAATATTACTGGGCTCTGAGTGGCACACTATTACTGGGCTCTGACTGGCACTATATTCCTGGTATCTGACTGGCACAAAATTACTGGGCTCTGAGTGGCACAATATTTTTGGGCTCTGACTGGCACAATATTCCAGGTATCTGACTGGCACAATATTCCTGGTATCTGACTGGCACAACATTGCTGGGCTCTGAGTGGGACAATACTATTGGGCTCTGAATGGCACAATATTCCTGGTATCTGACTGGCACACTTTTACTGGGCTCTGAGTGCACAATATTCCTGGGCTCTTGAGTGGCACAATATTCCTGGTATTTGACTGGCACACTATTACTGGGCTCTGAGTGGCACAATATTACTGGGCTCTGAGTGGGACAATACTACTGGGATCTGAATGGCACAATATTACTGGTATCTATAATTGTAAGATTGTCACCTCGTGGGGCTCCTGTGTGTTGTATAATTAATGGCGGTTTCATGTGTGCATAATTATGGGGCACTTGTGTGTGGCATATTTATTGGGCCCCATGTGTGGCATAATTAAGGGACTCTTTTGTGTGGCATAATTAAGGGACTCTTTTGTGTGGCGTAATTAAGGGACTCTTTTGTGTGGCATAATTATGGGGCACCTGTGTGTGTGTGGCATAATTATGGGGCACCTGTGTGTGTGGCATAATTAATTGGGCAGAGGTGAGGCATAAATAGTGGGGCTTTGGTGTGGCATAATTTATGGGGCTCTGGTGTGGCATCATTTATGGGGCTCTGGTGCTGCATAAGTTATGGGGCCCTGGTGTAGTATAAGTTATGGGGCTCCTGTGTGTGGCATAGTTATGGGCTCCTGTGTGTGGCATAGTTAATAGGCCATCTAACTGGCATTACTAAGGAATCTGTTTGGCATTGTATGGAGGAAATCCAGGGGGGTGACACCATGAGTTTCCGCACCGGGTGACACCAACCCTAGTGACGCCCCTGGACCTACCATGTAGCCGGTATTTTCCAGGCAGATCAGTAATAAACTAGCTTGAGACCCGGTCTAGCCCAGTACATTGTGCTGCCTGAGTACGACATTGAAATGATTCCCCTCTCCGCACACATATGCACAGTATAAGACATACAGTCATGCTCACATACATAATAAAAGACAGCAGTTTTTTAAGGCATACTGTGTAGTGGAAGGGGATATCTAGAGCTGTGGAAAGGTTATGCGAGGAAGGTGTGCAAACTGGAGAGGAAATCATGGACCAATGAGAGTTGGGGGGTGCACAAACCTAAATACACAAGTGGTAGTACTAACATATTTGCATCACACCAATCAAGTTGAAAATTGAAATTATGGTTATTATTAAACTATTCTTGTTTATAAGTTATCACTGCTTATGTATAGGGGAAACTAAGCAGCAGAAGATACTGGAATCTGTCCAATGGGAAATGGCCTCTTTTTGGTATGGGGCCTATTTGGAGGTCAGTAAGGGAGAACCTTGAGAGACCATGCCAAAATTCAGACACTGGACTGATTAAATTACCTTGTGCTTGGTTTCACCTCTACTTTATCAGGGTGGAAAGATAATTAAAACAATAAATAAACCAGTACTAAATAACTTATTTTTAAGATTTTGGCATTACTTCTTCTTTAAAGAAAATAGGCAAACTAATTGTTAATTTCCTCTTCAAGAAAAACATGTCTAATTAAATGTTATTTTTAAGAATTTGTCATGACTTCCTCTTTAAGACCTAAACTTGGCTTCAGTATCATGTGTACTGCTTTTGTTTAAGATGCATTTTTCATACCAATTTTGCTCTCATCAATCTCCTGATGCTCCAGAATTTCCCAGATCTCATTGCTCTCAAGCAAGTAGGCCTTGAGGCTGGTGAGCAGTTGACGTATACTCTGTAGCATATCTATACTTGATTGGTTATGGCCAGATCCTTTATGCATATTGCATACGAATGTTTGAACTGTGCCACCAAAGTAAGTTTCTGGATCTTCTGCAAGTTGTTGTATCCTGTTTATAAGATGTTTCTCTGGTGAGACAAGTCCCGTTAGAGCAGTGCTGACAGCAAGTAGGCTATGTCTGACAATGTCTCCTAGCCCATGTGAGTGTTTGATTCTAGAGTGTGAAGTGTGGCAGTCTCCATCTTCCTCAATACTGCTGATGGAGACAGAATCCAGCTCTGGAAGCGGAGGGAGAAGAAATCTGTCTGAGGAATTGAGGGATGTTTCTGAGCTGGATTTCTGTAATGTACACTCTGCTGGTTGATCGACTTCAATCCAAGATACTAGAGAATGTCTCTTTTCATGCTGTTTATTTTGGGATATTTTATTGCTATCCCGAATATCTATTTGCAGTTGCGTATGGCTTTGGGACACTCTGGTGCCCAAGTTTACTTGCCTTTTAGATATCCTCTGTTTTCTCATCTTAGGGATATTTGAACTGTATGTGTCTACCTTTGTTTCTGGATCCTTAATGTCACAATACACTTTTGTAGTCTCTTCATCAGGCTCTGGCATGTTTTGATCTTCATCTTTATTCACTTTTTCACTGCAGTCATGCTGTTCTTCTGTGTTATTAAAATAATATTTTTCCAAACCTGTGGAAACATTGGAAGTTATAACACAAGCAAGTATTTAATAATGGAGATGCAATAAATCTTGAGGAAGTATTGGCAAAATGTAAAACCTATTGATACCTTGCCCCTGTTTTGCTGACTCTCTCACTATTTAAAATTTTCTAGCATGTCTTCTTTAGAAGATATCACCAATATACTAGGTTAAGAATCAAGCACTTCTCCAGTTTGTGCATGTGGGAGTGGTCTTTCAGTGACATTTGTTGGCATTAAAGGGACACTCCCACCACAAAATGGTGGGATTGTTGATTTCAGATTTTCTTTTGTTTTTGTTATGTAAGTTTATTTTGTGAAATACTTTACTAAACAAGTGTGACTGGGTGCCACCATTTTGTGAGATATTGTTTTTTGGGTGCCACCCCCCAGTGACTTTACAGCACTGGTATCTTATTTTGGGGCTGGGGACACAGAATGCAGTCTATAAGTCTTATGCATTTAATGGGAGGGTAATGTAACTATTACATCACAAGGGAACAGAGTTATGATCCTGTTTGATCAGGTCAATCTCTTTGTGTCGGAAAGTAGTAAAAAAAAACTTGTACACAGCCACCCAGTCCTGCCCACTATGATACACAGGAGCCAGTAATAGTGCAGGGGTGCATCTTATCACATCATCATGCAGGTTCTGGCAACAGTTGTAAAGTGACGCTTGCGGGAAGATTTGCATCATGGGTAAAATTCTCAAAATGGATGCTGGAGATAAACATCTCTTTTTATTTTTACTTTTATATGCAATTAATTCAAACATAGATTTAAAAAAAAAAGTGGCATATGTCTTCTATATGTGTTTGGTTTAAATGCACAGGTAATCTAGTTACATCTTATGTAAGTGACAGTGTCCCTTTAAGATTTGGCATACCTTCAGTATCCTGCTTGATTTCAGGTACCGGTCCAAAACACCATGGTACACTTCTCCTCTTCATCTTTAAATGACTCCCTGAAAACGGTGTAAGCCATTTATCGCCATGTTCATGCAAAAAGAGGGGATTAATGATACAGAGAGCTCCATTTTCTGATGTCACATGTATAGAACAATATGGCTGTCTGTGTTTATTGTTTGTTGACAGATCCAGTTTCATCCTCTAAAAGTGTTAACTTTGAAGACAATTCATACAGAGCACCTGACTTCCTGTAATTAAATAAAGATTGCATTAAGTCAGTATTTTATTTAACTGTATTTAAAAATGGTAACAGTCACACCTATCCAAAAAGAACAACAACAACAAAAAAAACAAGAGTGTTTATTCACTAAATTGTTAATTGGGCAAATTGGCAACTGTAACCCAGTAATATTTTGACAAACATTTATTACCCTGACTGAATGCCATTTTGGCCAGATATAGTTTCTACTCTTTTAGCATAATTCATAAAATAGATACACTCAGAAAAATAACAGAGTTTCTCTACTGACAAGTGAATCGTGCTAAATTGACAAATGAGTTACAAAACTTAGGAGTTCGAAAAACCTCAGCTGTTTTGGTGTTAGTTTGGAACTCTGGACCAATGGCTAGTGGCACATGATTTTTAAATGTTATTAATGTAACAAAAGTTAAAAGAATCCTTGAACGTCACTCAAAAGTGGATTTGTTGTCTTTAAGATTTTTGTTTCTTCCTATTTACCTTTATAAGCAGAATGGCAAGGACACTGTTAAAAAAAAACAAAAAAAAAAAAACACTGTGGAAGTAATAGGAAATGAGAGATAAGAAAAGGGGAAGAATACATTTTTATTTGCTTCTATCCTGTTTTAAGTTCTCCCTGTTAATCTGTATTATCTCATTCTGACACAATATCAATTTCCTTTTTACATGTTTTATTATTATTATTAACTTGTATATAAATGCCCCATCTATATTTTTCACTATTTATGTATTTGTTTTTTCTGGTTGTGTTTTTTACTTCAATATTATTCATGAGCTTTTTAAATCAAATTTAGATGAGGATTAAGCAAAGATATTTTCAAGAGCTGCAATCTTTTGCATTTATTTTCATCCAAAAAAGACCTGCTCTTTTCCCTACCTTTATGAGATTAACATAATAGAAGTCAGAAATTTTGGTTATGTGATTTAACCTAAACAGACAACAACAGTGCTCTTTTACCTTCTGGCATAAGGTTCAGTGAATTGGTCCCTCTTTATGTGGAGTTAGTGTGTGCCCATTGGACACTAGGTAAGGCTAGGTGTTTAACTTATTGTCGAGGCCACCATCAGGGGGTGACATGCTTCCTTGCTGCCTCTCTCACACCACGCTCCCACTGATCTGACATCAGAAAGCCAGGGGTCACCTGACCTTCCGGTGCTCAGACCAGTGCGCGGGGAGTACGAGAGAGGCAGCATGAAAAGAGTACTGGGGAAGGGGGGAGTAGATTGGAAAACTGACTGTGGCATATTAACAGGGAAAGAGTGGCACAGAGATAGAGGGACGAGGCAGAAGGGCCCAGATTTTTGTTTCTGTAGGGGTCCCTGAAATTGTCTAAAAGACATGTTTATGGGCAGGGCCGGACTGGCCTACCGGGGAAAATCCCGGCGGGCCGCCTGCCCAGGGGCCGCCTTGGCCACTTAAAGCAAACTGCCGGCTGCCACCACTTTAAGTAGTTCGGCTGCTGCAACATCCGGCAGCAGGGGGTGAATTTTTTTAAAGGGGCGACGGCCGCCAAACTTCTGAAAGTGGCGGCTGCCGCCGAATTGCTTAAAGTGGCAGTATGCTACTTTAATAAGTTCTCCGGCCACTGCCGCTTTAAGAAATTCGCCTGCTGCCGCCGGATGTTGTGGCAGCAGTTCTGGCGCAGGATGGGGAGCGGAAGAAGAGAACGCAGGGTAAGTGAGAGACACTACATGGGGAAGGGGGGGGGGAGACACTACAGGGGGATGGGGGGAGACACTACTGGGGGAAGGGGGGAGAGAGAGACACTACAGGGGGAAGGGAAGAGAGAGAGACTACAGGGGGGAGGGGAGAGAGAGACACTACAGGGGGAAGGGGAGAGAGAGACACTACAGGGGGAAGGGGAGAGAGAGACACTACAGGGGGAAGGGGAGAGAGAGACACTACAGGGGGAAGGGGGGAGATAGACACTACAGGGGGTAGGGATGGAGAGAAAGACATTACAGGGGGAGTGTGAGAGAGACACTACAGGGGGTGGGGATGGAGAGAGAGACACTACAGAAATGAGAGAGAGACGCTACAGAAATGAGAGAGAGAGACGCTACAGAAAGGAGAGAGAGAGAGACTACAGAAATGAAAGAAAGACGCTACAGAAAGGAGAGAGAGAGACGCTACAAAAAGGAGAGAGAGAGACACTGCAGAAAGGGGAGATAGAGAGAGACGCTACAGAAAGGAGGGAGAGAGAGAGACGCTACAGAAAGGAGAGATACAGAGAGAGAGAGAGAGAGGCTACAGAAAGAAGAGAGAGAGACGCTACAGAAAGGAGAGAGAGAGATGCTACAGGAAGGAGAGAGAGACGCTACAGAAATATGTACACAAGGATATGTCTCACACACTGCCCTTATATATGCCTCTGCACAGGGAAATTCACATAACTTTGTGTACATACTGGAGGTATTTATTGCCCTATGCAGGCTTATATATCAGTCTTGTCTATAAATAATGTGCTTTTAAAATGCATGGTTTCCCCTTTTATGAACAAAAAAAATTATAATATGCTATGGGGCTTCTTTAAAAATGTTATGCTATGGGGCTGGTATACAATTTTTTTTCAGGGCTGTTTTTTGTTCCCAGTCCGGCCCTGTTTGTAGGTGCTGCTCTTGAAAATTTGTGAGAATTTCAATATGGGCGTTGAGACTTTACATCATTGTTGTTTTCCTTAAGTCTGGATGCAGGGCCTATGCTAATGTATGTGAAAAGCTTACTTGCAGCATTTAATCCAAATAGAAAGCAGTGGATTTTACATACCCTATATATGGATAGTTTATTTTAATGAATGGGATAAAAAAAACATGAAAGAAAATGCAAAACCTCTTAAAGTGTACTTAAAAAAAAGACATTGCATCCCTTTACAGGAAATAAAAAATATATATATATATATATATCGTGCTCTCCAAACTGCTAGCAGATCACATAAAATGAGTTGGTACGATTTACCACTATACCTTGATATACAGGAAAAAATCCTCCCACAGAAAATTGTCATTAAACTGGTATTTGGTCTGTTTTACTATAATACTGCATACCTCTGTTATTTTATTTTGTTTTTATTTCCAGCTACTTTCCCACATTGCAAGGTCAAAAATATAATAACGTATGTTTTACATAAAAAATAACATGGCCATCCCAACCGAATTTGTACATTTTGCTGGCATCTACAATATTATATACCGTATATATAAATAATCATTCACTTTTTAAGGCATCATCACAATCTGGTCCATAAAGTCCCTTTTTGGAACATGGAATATCCTGCTTATGTATCATTAGCAACTCCACAGAGAAGTGCTGACATTAAACGTATTTTCTGTATAGTCTACAGTTTTTTTTATGTACCTGAAATGCACTTATTTTTACATAACAACAAATTACAGTTCCACTGTAGTTTTAGTTTGTGAATAATTGCAATGGGACTTTGAAATTCAGTGACATCAATGAGACTGAGTACACAGAAGGCAGTTTTTCTCCATATGCAGCAGTTTTAATGCTCCCTGCTTAGAAAATTCTAACATTAGTTAATACTATGGAATCCGATTCTTTCTGTTAAAGGGACACTAAACTAATATAGAAGCACAAGTGAAATTGTAGTTGTCCCTAGTATGAGTATATACTGGTGTGTACTTTTGATAGTACATGCCAGTTTATCCTCTGACCGACAGCTGCCATGCTTCCATAGGAAGCATGCAGCCATCTGGTCAGCGACTGTCCTCTCTCTGCTAGCGCAGAGAGAGACCCTCATTTTTGCATGGGATCAGCAGGGAGGTCCCCCCTGCTGATCCCATGCAAAAACGAGGGTCTCTCTCTGTGCTAGCAGCGAGAGACCCTCACATTCGGATATCAGAGAGGGGCTGTGCGCATGCTGACGTTTGTTATCACGCGACAACCAGGGACCGCTGTGTCTCGCATGTACGTTTTGTGTCTGTATTTAACATGCAGCACTTATTTTTAAATTTCATTTCAGAAGCCCTTTTAAGAACTAGATTACTGTGAAATATTAATACAACTTTTTTGTTTAAATTACTGTTTTCCACTGCTAATATTACTATCAGGACTGTAAATCAGATTAGGTGATTGAGAGACAGTACTAAATGCTTGAGTTCTGCATTCTGCAGAATGAAAATATTTTCACAATTACAAAGGGATGTTTCTTAAGACTGATCATGACTACCGGCATTAAAATATAGGGGAGAAAAGGCAAATTTAAATAAAATTGATTTTAATTCCCAAAAAATGGAATCTGGCCTTGTTGAACGTTGAATCTGCTTTTGGTTCACTCATAGGAACACTCTTAACCATAATCATCTTAAGCTATATGAGGCTGGGCGGAAGAGCTAAACTTTTATTTTTATTGTGTCATTGAGATCTCTTTATCTCCATTATTCATTGATAAATAATTCAAAGGAAGAGGAAGAAAATTGGAAATATCTTTGAGGAAGGAATAAATAAAAAACATGACATCATTTTGTAAAGTTACTAGAATATGATTGTATGATCTCAAGTTGAAGGGTGCAGTAGTTTTTGGAGGTTCTATTTTACCTATAACGTATTAGATACCCGGAATAAACTTCCAGGGGAATTGGTTATGGCAAACTCTATTAAGGGTTAATAAAGCTATGAAAATATAAGGTCATGTTTACAATCCAGATATCACAAGCTTTTCCTGATATAACTGACTTAAAGCACAATAGTGAGGTATCACACAACAGGTAAGGAAATCCTGAAGAAGTGTAATTGTTTAGGTAAGTAGGGGAATGAGCATATTTGTAAAGAGCTTTATTCTATGTGTTCTAAAAGAGTGGAATAGTAGAATAGTACTCCATTTTTCGAGTCCCCGAAATACTCTTCATAAACAACCGGCATGATTTCACTAAGTGCCAAGTATACTGTGTAATCTATTTGGAAAAGCAGAATTATAACTGCATGTTTATAGAGCAACCCAGCAATCACACCCCAATTCATACATATGCAGTTCAAACAATGGAAATAGACAATCTGCTTGAGATCATCTTATTTCAAAAAGTTTTCGGATGGTCAGTAAGAAAGTATTCATCTTAAATGAATACATATTATTGTGAGGAATAAAACAAAATACATTCTGTGCTACTAAACATGTAGGTTTAAAATTATACATTAAAAAACAGTATAACAAACTGGACAACAAAAGTAAGACATGTTACTCAAAGTATGTTATTGTTGAAAGATATGAACATCTAAAATGGGTAAGCAACGTGCGGCCCTCCAGATGTTACAGGACTACATTTCCCATACTCTTTTGAAAGAGCATTATGGGTGATGTAGTTCATCAGCAGCTGGAGAGCCACCAGATTCTACTTCTGGTCTAAAAGATCCCTGTGCTAAGAAACCTAAATAAGATGCACTTTAGCCCAATAATTGAAACTAACAACAGGAAAGGATGCCATTCTTGTACAGTAATAACAGATTTCCCTTTGTCATTAGCAGGGATTTATCACTAATTAACGCACAATCTAATATCTTTCAGCTTCATTACAACAAAACAATGAAGACTTACTGTTGCTCTGTGTGATCACGTATCCTAATGCTGCGAAGTACAAGATACATTGTACTTATTAACTTTAAAAGGGGAACATAACATTCTGACAATTTTTTTGAGCAAGACTTCCTTCGAACCTTTAGCAGGAAAGGGTCAGGTCTTGCATGACCTCCACTCCCATGCCCCTCTCATCATTTCCTCTATCTAAAAAATTAATATTCAGTGTTTTGTAAAAAAAAATCTGGGTATTTTTTTAATTTTCTGTAAATATTCGTTTAGAAACATGTTTCTTTCTTCATGGATGTGAAAAGCTATGTTTAGACGAAAACCCTTTTTTTGTCAATGTCCTTATTTGTAGAAATTCCACGTCACTGATATTACAATGATATACGTATATATTGAATCAAGATCTTGAGAGAAGTCCCAGTGGGGACTGAAACACCAATACTTGCATTAAAGTTTAAAAAATATACAAAACATAACAAAATGCAATCCACTTGAATAAGTTGTACACCAGTATGAAAAATAATGAACTCCCTGTCGATATTCATCTATCCCAATATATACTTCTCCAAAGTGCCAACATCCACTTGCCGGAAGCACAAGTACATACAGGGAGAAATAAAATATTAAAGTGTAATACAGTACAGGCACCAATAGCACCAGTGCTGTGGAAATATATTGTGTCTGTACTGTATTAACAAGCACATTTTATTTCTCACTGTATGTACTTGCACTCAAAGTAGCTATTTGGTATATGTATATGTACATATTTACACACACATAAATATTTCATATGAGACCAATAAAATAAATAATGATTATTTCACCAGTTACATTTGTTATACCTTTTAAGTACTATATCAAGCACAGCATAAATTGCTGGTGCTATATAAAACTGTTAATCATATTTTATACTTTAAAGCAACATGTTAATTATATAATACAAAATGTATCCTTATTTTAATTATATTGTAGCCCAATTTGTATCTAGAAAGTCAAATTTGTTGCATCTTACCTTGATAGGATATATATTAGACGTTAAGGGGAGGAGTATCTGAAGCAAATGAACAGCTTACTGGAAATGACAAATTACTCTTACATTTCCTTTGTTACATGCTGTGGGGTTGAGGTCTGTAAAATGATCAAAGGCTTAATTTTAACCATTCACTTGCACATGAGATTAGGAGCTGTTAATCAAATAGTGAAGTCACTCAATCTGGATCAAGTAATAAACAAAACTATTATTTCAACTATTACTACGGTACTTTTAGGATGATACTTTTTCAAATGTTTTTATATTTAGCATATGAAATAAAACATGACCGCACTTTCAAGAGCAAAAATGTACAGGAAACAAATAGGTCTATGATATTTTTAATAATGTTACAGGGACTCTGTCAACTAAACATTACATTTTGCTTGATATGCAAATTAACTACTTTCATTGGGAAATGTTTGCATATTAAAGGGACAGTCTAATCCCCAAACTCCCTTTGGTACAAGATGAGGATTAGTGCACAGGCTTTTTTCCCCAGTGTGATTTGATGCAGGAATTCTGCATAAATAAAATTTTTAATATTTTTGACTCAAGCCCTCCCAAGTGATAACTCTGCATGCATGCTACAGGAGCTACAGCACTGATTATATAGACACTGAGCATATAAAGTTTTGTTTCATTTAGTCACTTCCTGTGCTGCTGGAATTAAATACATGGTGTTGAATCTAAGTGACCTTGGTCGTAGGAATCTCTTGTGCAACACATTGTCTGATGACATCATTAGAGAGACAGGAAATTCCATTAATTTGAGTGAATTTACTCTCACTGGTTCCTGCAGCAAAATTAAAAAAGGAATTTGGCTTTCCACATTTCTTGCAAACTTATGTAATTTCACAATTTCATTTAGCTCTAGTATTTTATATACTAAGCAATGCAAAACATGTATTTTAAAGTACTTTGATAGTGCATTAATATGGATTAACATTTGGAAGATACATTTTGGGCATCAGACAGTCCCTTTAAGCCACAAAATTATGTCATAAACAGAAGACACTGCACATACATTTAAAACACATTTTTATCTTATCCATTCTGCAAACACAATGTATAGATTATTCTGATAATATTTTATTCTGCAGATTCAGAGCATAAACAATGTTAAGGTTTGTTTTGTTCAATTTAATTGTTTATGCGGAGGGCTCAGCGCTGTGTTTACAATCTAGCAAACACGCTTTCTTTGGCACCTGTTCTGTGCTTTTGCATCCTATTTCATGGAGAGCTGGAGTTCTTGCAGTACATGCAGTAAGTGATAGAAAACACCACAGAGAGGTATCATATAATGTAATAGATGAGGACTGGATGGAGGGAGTTGCATGTATTTGGATGTAGTAGTAGGCACCAGCATTGCTCATGGTGGATATTTACTGGACTTTGTGACAGACAATTTAATGATGGGGCATCGTTCAGAAATTATTTGGACTTTTTCTGAAAGTAAACAGTGACTCTGCAACATCTAGGACGTTCCACACACCCTTTCATTCCAAGCACTTGAAACAGAGAGAGTCTGATACCAAAAGAACAGCTAATGACAGCACTTTTTCAACATGTAGCATGAAAACCATTGTACTGGAAGGAAGCCAGCCTTCCTCCCCTACATTCCCTCTCTGAATTTAAGCCTCTGTAAAATTATTCTCAATCTGAAACTATACCCAAAAAAGCTATAATTTGTGTCAAAGTGAGTAAGTTAATTCTACATATAAAAAAAAAAAAAAAAAAAAAAAAACATACATCCCTGGTTGTCAGCCTTCATTAACAGTACGTGGATAAAAAACGGTGTGTGTAAACAAAACATGCAAAAATTACAATGATACTTGCTGAGCAACTTGAACGCAGCTCCCTATTACACTCTCCCAAGTGCCAAAATATACAGCTAAAACCATACAAATAACTGCAGGAACTCAACGCGTATCACTGGAACAGCTGTCACAGCTTCATCAGGAGAAAATCATACTGATGAAGCTGTGACAGCTGTTCCAGCGAAACGCGTTGAGTTCCTGCAGTTGTTTGTTTCCAGTGTATCCTCCAGCAGTAGCCATTTCTTTCATCTACTGAATTGGGCTCCGTTTTACACCTTGGACTATATCTACATGCGCATTTGAGACCAACTGCTTGTAAGTGGAATCCCAGTGGGGCCAAGGGTTGTGTCTATCTGGCCCTGCACATGTGTGTTTTTTTTTTTTTTAACTTTTTTGCAGCTTAAACCAAGTTTTATCCCCAGCCCTATAGTTCTGTTTGTGAGTGTAATACCTTACCTATTATTTTGGGTCTATACTGTATCACACTATTAGTGTTTTTGCATTTATATTTTAAGGTTCGTGCCTCTACGTCTATTTCCTGAAAAATTATCTCAACATTCAGTCTATTAGCGGCAAGGATGGCCATCTCTCTTTTCTTTTAATGAGGCATGAAACACTATTGTATACCCCCAAAAAATGCATCCTATGTATGTCCTGACTCCGCCAGTGTGTCTCTTGTAACAAACACAGGTTGTATCTATCTCCCTTCAACAGATTTGTCAACCTGGATATTTTGTGGGGGTGAATTTAGCCCCTGGATATTTAATGACAGAAACGTAACCATATCCCCAGTATTTGGGTTCAGCTACCTTCGTCTCTCCTCTCATAGCCTTCCCACCATAGACTAAATAACGGTCATGCACACGAACACTTAGACATACAAAAAACATATAAGATAGAATTGCAGTAGAAGAAACCCCTACCCCTTTCCACTGCATTAGTGTATGTCCCTTGACACGAATCTATAAAACGGCCCATCCCTTCTTCTTTTATAAATCTCCTAAAAACATTAAGTGATGTTGAACTCCATTTTTCAAAAACAGAATATAGCTCATTGATACATAATTTTAATGGCTTTATTAAACATAAATATTTAAGAAATTATGAGACAAAGTGTATTTTGTGTATTAAAAAGAATCTATATTAAATGGAACCAACATGTAATATATACTTCAATAAATAATTGAGTCATACTGTTATATTTTTCAATGTTGTGCCAGTGTTTTTCCAGATAAAATAAATTGTAAGCATGACGAGCACTATTTCTGGCATTACAAGAACACACACAATATCGGCTGCATAATTCATAATTTTAAACATATATGTGACTGTGTATATGTGCGACGGTGCATGTGAGACACTGTGTGTATGTGTAGCTGCATGTGTATGTGACTGAATGTGTTACTGTGTGTATTCGTTGTGGAGGGCAGGATCAGCAAGTGTATTGCATCAGTAGTGAGGATATATGTCTCACTGTTGGTACCTATATGTTTTAAACGTTCTTATAGAAAACTCTAAATAATTTCTGTATTTATATATATATATGTACATGTTTTTATTCACATTAACCCCTTAGTGACAAGACATTTTCACCTTGACTTTCCCTTGGTGACAATGGCTGTTTTGACATCTCTGGGGTGTTTGTGTTTAGCTGCAATTGTCTTATTTCTCACATACTGTACCCACAAAAATTATATGTTGTTTTTATCGTCATTAGATACCATTATGTTCATCATACCTTATAATTTACTACAAAAAAAAAATCATAAAATATGATGAAAACTTTTTCTAACTTTCACCTAAAATATAATTTACACAAATACAATCATTAAAAAAGACCCCATCTAAATAGTTTATAAATGTTGTCCCGAGTTCAGAAATATGCATGTTTCCATATTTTTCTGGGGCATTGTTTGTTATGGGGCAAAAACCAAAAATATATATATTTTTTTCTATATTGACATTTTGACCCCAACCCGAACCCCGAAATTTAACCTTAACACTAAATTTAACCCCAACTCAAACCCTTATGCCATCCCTTAATATATTTTAATTTAATTTTAACCCTATCCATTATGTAAAAAATTATTTAATTTTAACCCTATAGGCTAATCTAAGTATATAACCAGTTTTTTTAATTAAATATTTATTTTAATTTTTTACATTGCTATGCTACTTAACTACCACTAGGGGCAGTCAAGTAGCATATTCAGAGCTTCGATGTCGAGGCAATAGATTAGGACCGTTAAAGTGGTTTTCGCGATTGTTGATCGCGAAAACCGCTTGATTCACCGCAGGACGTGCCTGACACGTCCATTGTCGCGAAGGTGTTAATAGTTGTGCATAACTTTATACATATGACATTACAGTGCAGGTGTTGTACAGTAAATTCAATAACATGCAGAAATAACAAGAGGCATGCATACATTAGTACCCCATATAGCTTACAATACGTAAAAAGGAGAGGTGAAAATAATCACAATTTTAATTAGTGCTACATTTCAGGATATATTCGACGAGTGGGAGTTATCAAAGTAATAAGAGAATAATGTAGTAGTAGGGAGCTTGAAAACAGTTTCTGTGGTGAAAGATCAAATAATATTATACATGCTGGACAATAAATGAAATTAAGAAGGTAAAGTGTTGCAGAAATCCAAAAGGGGACACATTTACAATGAATTCTAGGTGGGTTGCTGGGAGACAGAGATGTTAAAAAATCACACATAATTGTCTTACCTCTGCTCAGCTATAAAGATTTGCTGAATATTGGTAGAGAGAGTGTGCATAGTTCTTTGTTTGTTCTTCCTCAGTGATTTTGTAAAACAATAAAACTATTGTTGAATTGTACTTTGTGTAAAGTCTCTTGGAGACCAGGGTAATAAATAATTGAATGCAAACAGTGACACCATCACTGGGAAGCCATATAATCTTGCTTAAACAACTGTAGGTTTACGCTTTCCTAAATATAAAATAAACAGGGTGAACCTAGTTGTGACAGAGAGCAGGCGTTTCTTCCATCGAGCTAGGTGTAAAACAGGCGAAAACTGGTTTAAATGTCATGGCCACACCAGACAAGTTGGCAAAAACACCAATCCTAAAGTCTCCAGAGAGCACGGGCTGCAGGAATAAAAAATAAAATAAAAAAAAAACGGATGGCCACAACAAGTGTTCACATAGGCATGCTCCTAAAAAGGTCACAAAAACTTACCTCGAGTTTGGTGAGGGTGACACAAAATGATTCGGACATTTCTTCAGATGAATCAGTCACCCCACAAAAGACTGAGCAACCTAAATTGGCACCAGACACCACTGCGGATAGAACACCCAATGACCAGAGAAGAGATCAGAAAACTGTTTACGGACTTGCAAAGTGATATGAAAGAGCAAATGGCAGCAGTCCGCACAAAGGTTTCGACACAGAACATCAAAGTTCACATCCTCAGAGATATCACAAAAAGCCCAAGCACACCAAGCTGATTCATACACAGAATGCACCAGCAGGTGTTATTATTACATACCAAAGCATGTCAAGCCAACTAATGTGGCTGGGGTTTCGGAGTCAGTCTGGTCTACAATGCTACACACCTACCTGATGGGCTGCTGAAACACCTTCTGCCCAACTAAAATCCTGTTGAACAGACGATGATAGACTGCTTTAGGGTCAGGTAGGCCCTGCAAACTGCATCACGGGACATTGTCATTAAGATGCACAGTGTAACAGATAAAATGGATATCTTAGCCGTCAAGTGGAATACCCAGCATATTCTTTATGAGGAAAGCACTCTGCTCTGCGACTAGAGAGGACAAACAACTATCTATTGAAGATCCATGTGATCCAAATGCAAGAAGCTTGACAAACAAAATGGGTGAGCTGGAGATACTGGTAAGTGCTGAACAGTATGATTTAATCGGAATCACAGAAACGTGGTGGGATGAGACCCACGACTGGTCAGTTAATTTACAAGGTTACTCACTTTTTAGAAAGGACAGAGTAAATAGAAAAGGGGGAGGGATTTGTCTGTATGTAAATCCTAAATTAAATCCCAGTATTAAAGAAGGTGTACATGATATAACTGGAACTGATGTGGAGACACTGTGGGTGGAGATTAGCTTAGACGCTAAAAAGAATCGCACATTACTTGTAGGTGTATGCTACAAGCCACCAAATATTAGCATTGATGGAGAAGATCAGCTTTTATTACAAATTGAAAAGGCTGCAAATATGAATGAAGTTCTAATCATGGGAGATTTTAATTACCCAGATATAGATTGGAAGTGTGGCACAACTAGTTCAGCTAGGGGCAGCAAGTTTCTGGACCTGCTTAATAACAAATTTATGGCACAATTAGTAGACACCCCAACTAGAATGGATGCCTGTCTGGATTTGGTAATAACAAACAATGAGGAGCTTATCTCAAACATCCAAATAAGAGAACACTTGGGGAATAGTGACCATAATATGGTCTCAATTGAGATTAATGCAAAAAAGCAAATTGGTAAATACGCCACCAAAACACTTAATTTTAGAAGGGCTAACTTTGATGGACTAAGGGCATCGATTGAACATTTAGACTGGGAACGATTGTTTTCTGGACTAAACACAGAAGACAAGTGGAATGCCTTTAAGCACACATTACAAAAGTACACATCCCAATATATACCTTTGGGAAACAAATGCAAAAGACACAAATCGAAACCAATGTGGCTTACAGGTAACGTGAAACAGGAAGTACAAAACAAGAAATTGGCATTCAAACATTATAAAAACACGGGATCAGCATTATCATTTATAGAGTACAAAGAGGCCAACAAAGCCTGCAAAAAGGCAATTAAAATGGCTAAATTGGAAAATGAGAAAAGGGTTGCCAAGGAGAGTAAAACTAACCCCAAAATGTTTTATAAATATATAAATGGAAAAAAGCTAAAGAGGGAAAATGTTGGGCCCTTGTTATCCCAAATGGGAAATTTGGTAAGTGAGGACAGAGAGAAAGCAGACATTTTAAATACTTTTTTTTCTTCTGTTTATATTAAGGAAGAGCAGATGGACGAGCCCCTGCTACAGGAAGTTATGGGACATTCGCCGCAAACATGGGATTGGCTGACACAGGAAAAAGTGCTTAAGCAATTACACTCTGTTAAGATAGACAAGGCCCCAGGACCAGATGGTATACACCCAAGGGTACTTAGAGAGTTAAGCATAATTCTGGCCAGACCACTATTCATGATCTTTAGGGATTCATTCAGTTCAGGTACAGTGCCAACAGACTGGCGAAAGGCGGATGTCATTCCAATATTTAAAAAGGGATCAAAATCTCTGCCAGGTAATTATAGGCCAGTGAGCTTGACATCTGTAGTGGGGAAACTATTTGAAGGATTGCTAAAGGTATACACTCAAGAATACATCTTGAACCAGAATATAATTAGTAAAAGTCAACATGGTTTTGTGAAAGACAGGTCTTGTCAAACAAACTTAATAACATTCTATGAAGAAGTCAGTAAAAATATAGATCTAGGTGTGGCAGTTGATGTGATCTATTTGGATTTTGCGAAAGCATTTGATACAGTTCCACACAAAAGGTTACTCTACAAATTGAGAGAAATAGGTTTGGGGGCAAATGTGTGTATGTGGATTGAAAATTGGCTAAAAGATAGAACACAAAGGGTTGTTGTAAATGGAAAATTCTCAAATTGGACAAGGGTATTAAGCGGAGTACCTCAGGGGTCTGTTTTGGGCCCTCTTCTTTTTAATTTGTTTATTAATGATCTGCCACATTGTGCTGAGAGCCATGTCTCCGTGTTTGCGGACGACACTAAATTAGGTAAGACAATAAAGACTAATCTTGATGTTTTTTCTTTACAGGAAGATTTGGACAGAGTGGGGGACTGGGCAGTAAAGTGGCAAATGAGGTTCAATATAGACAAATGTAAAGTTATGCATTATGGGAAAAATAATAACAAAGCAACATATACGTTAAATGGTTTTTCCCTGGGAAAAACTACTAATGAAAAGGATTTAGGAATAATTATAGACAACAAACTTGGCAACAGTGCCCAATGCCAGTCAGCAGCTGCAAGGGCCAATAAGATATTGGCATGTATAAAACGAGGTATAGATTCACGGGAGGAGGATATCATCTTGCCTCTTTACAAATCAATGGTAAGACCTCACCTTGAATATGCAGTACAGTTCTGGGCACCAGTCCTTAAAAAGGATATTAAGGAACTAGAAAAAGTGCAAAGGAGAGCTACAAAATTAATATGGGGTTTGGAGGATCTTAGTTATGAAGAGAGACTTAAAAAATTGAATTTATATACGTTAGAAAAAAGGCGTCTCAGAGGGGATATGATAACATTATATAAATATTTGCAGGGCCAATATAAAGAGCTCTCCAGTGACCTGTTCATTAACAGAAAGGTACAAAGAACAAGAGGTCACCCCCTCAGACTGGAAGAGCAAAGATTTCATAGACAGCAAAGGAAGGGATTCTTTACGGTTAGGACAATAAAGTTATGGAACTCACTGCCAAGAGAGGTAGTGCTAGCAAACACAATAGATGCATTTAAAAATGGTTTGGATGTTTTTTTAGGAAAGCAGAACATACAGGGCTATTAATAATAGAATAAGCATTAATAAAAGAGCTTATTGATCCAAGGAGAAATCTGATTGCCTCTTGGAGTCAAGAAGGAATGTTTTCCCCCAGGAGGCAAAATTCGAAATAGCTTCCTTAGGGGTTTTTTGCCTTCTTTTGGATCAAAAGCTGTAATGATAGGTAGAAGGGTTGAACTTGATGGACTTGTGTCTTTTTTCAACCTAAATTACTATGTTACTATGTTACTGATTCATTCTTAAATGAGCTAGGGATTTCACCTATACTAGTGATGGCGAACGTTTTTGAGCCCGAGTGCCCAATTTTTGTCCGAAACCGATTTGCAGACCTCAAAGTGCCAACTCAGCATACACGTACACACATACTCATACTCCTGCTCACACACACACACCACACACAACCAGGTTCACCTCTCACTGCTGCTTCATCCAAGAGGAGCAGTCATCAGTGGGTAAAAGACAGGTGCCGCCGGTCACCTGCTCCTTCTCCCGATAATTGTGCGCATGCGTGCTATGTGGAGAAGCGTTCAAGTCAGAAAGCAAACAGTTAATTGCTTTCCGACTTGAACGCTTCTACAGATAGCGTGCATGCGCCCAATTATCAGGAGAAGAAGTAGATGACCGGCAGCGCCCGTCTTTTACCCACTGATGCCTGCTCCTCTCGCATCTGTTATTTTATAATCCAATATTATTTAAGTTAATATTTTTCAGTGTTTTTAACTAAAATAACAACAGACTTGGTTATTATATAATTTTTCTATTACTGCATTTTATACATTAAACAAGATGGACATCAGAGTAGGAGATGAACTTAGAGACACTACGGCCACCATATGTTCTTTAATACATTCAAAAGCATTGTTAATGTGTTGCTTTTTCCCCCCTCATGAAAATCCATTATGATTTCAATGATTGATCTTATTAATTGGATGTAGAGTGAACTAATTTACAATTTGGTACCAGCTGTGATATTGAAAGCAAGGCTGACTTTGGCTGGAATCTAGCATTCTCAGTAAGTGACAGCTGGCTCTTCTGCTGGCAGAATAACAGCCATCACAAGAAGATGTTTTCGTGTATATTGTATGGAAGTGCAGGGATGGTTATCTGATAAGCAAATTAAGCAGCAGCATTGGGCCCCACTTGCTTAATACTCACATACCTGAGGGGAGATAGTTATGAAGAAATGGCTGACACATGGGTCCCAATGTGTTTTTATTCACTTAATGCCCCCCGGAAAAATTTGGAACACCACTGGGAGGGGATTCTGTAATGTGCATGTGTTTTTATTCCATTTATAGCTGGAGGAGTGAAGAGAACTTTATTCATTCCAAAGCACTGTGAAGGTCAGGGCTGCAGTTGTGATATTAATTTATATTGGTCTGATTAGCAGGTTAAGTCAGATAGTTTCAAAAGAACAATTTGCAGCCATTCCTTTGACTCACACTTTCTGTATTGCTACCATTTTCTTGCTACTACTTCTGATTTTAAGCATGTTCCCAATAAGCACACAAGGCTCATATTCTATAATGACATACATTGTTGCACAGGGCATCCAAGTTTTATCTCAAGTGGGCTGCATGATCAGAAATGCATGTGTGTATCAGGCTGCTTTTTTTTTTTTTTAACGTAATGGTGAAGAAAAGAGAGATTTAGGCTTGCATCTGATGCTCAGAATTGCATAGTATCAGGAAAAAGGAAAATGTATGACATAATGCGACTTTAAAGGAAAGATATCTTTTTATGCAGCAGATTAAATGTACTTGCACTTCCCTGTCTAACTGCAAACTCTTTCACACTGTTAGATTAGAAATAGAGGTGCTGCCATCTAGTGGAAGTCTGTGCACACAATAGACACATAATGTTGTCTGTATATAATCTCCTATGCAAACACTGAAACAATGTAGTTAGCTCCCACAGCTAGAGGATAAGATGGCTGAACATCATAGAAAATGTGCCCATGATTCCTCCTCACTCACTTGCTTACCTGAGAGTGAGGTTGTAGCAGGGGCGTCACTAGGGTTGGTGTCACCCGGTGCGGAAACTCATGGTGTCACCCCCCTGGATTTCCTCCATACAATGCCAAACAGATTCCTTAGTAATGCCAGTTAGATGGCCTATTAACTATGCCACACACAGGAGCCCCATAACTATGCCACACACAGGAGCCCCATAACTTATGCAACACCAGAGCCCCATAACTTATGCAGCACCAGAGCCCCATAACTTATGCAGCACCAGAGCCCCATAAATTATGCCACACCAGAGCCCCATAAATAATGCCACACCAGAGCCCCATAAATAATGCCACACCAGAGCCCCACTATTTATGCCTCACCTCTGCCCAATTAATTATGCCACACACACAGGTGCCCCATAATTATGCCACACACACACAGGTGCCCCATAATTATGCCACACAAAAGAGTTCCTTAATTACGCCACACAAAAGAGTCCCTTAATTATGCCACACATCGGGCCCAATAAATATGCCACACACAAGTGCCCCATAATTATGCACACATGGGACCGCCATTAATTATGCAACACACAGGAGCCCCACGAGGTGACAATCTTACAATTATAGATACCAGTAATATTGTGCCATTCAGATCCCAGTAGTATTGTCCCACTCAGAGCCCAGTAATATTGTGCCACTCAGAGCCCAGTAATAGTGTGCCAGTCAGATACCAGGAATATTGTGCCATTCAGAGCCCAGTAGTATTGTCCCATTCAGAGCCCAGTAATATTGTGCCACTTAGAGCCCAGTAATAGTGTGCCAGTCAGATACCAGGAATATTGTGCCATTCAGAGCCCAGTAGTATTGTCCCACTCAGAGCCCAGTAATATTGTGCCACTCAGAGCCCAGTAATAGTGTGCCAGTCAGATACCAGGAATATTGTGCCATTCAGAGCCCAGTAGTATTGTCCCACTCAGAGCCCAGTAATATTGTGCCAGTCAGATACCAGGAATATTGTGCCATTCAGAGCCCAGTAATATTGTACCAGTCAGATGCCAGTAATATTGTGCAAGTCAGAGCCCAAAAATATTGTGCCACTCAGAGCCCAGTAATTTTGTATCAGTCAGATACCAGTAATATAGTGCCAGTCAGAGCCCAGTAATAGTGTGCCAGTCAGAGCCCAGGAATATAGTGCCACTCAGAGCCCAGGAATATTATGCCAGTCAGAGCCCAGTAATATAGTGCCAGCCAGAGTCCAGTAATATAGTGCCAGCCAGAGCCCAGTAATAAACTGCTCGTTTCAAACCACCCTCCTTACATCACACATTTCCCATTGAAAAACAAGTTTTTTTTATTCTCTATATGCACAGTAAAAAAAAAATGTTTAGGTGATACAATCACTTGAACCTAATTAAAAAGGCTAAAACTGAATTGCCAACTCCGCCAAACATGAGAAATAACATGCCAGCTTTGCAACTCACGCCAAGCAAGCTTTCTGATTTATTCCATAACAAGATATTCCACTGAATAAAGAACACATTTGGGTCTGTTCAATACAAAGTTAAGCATGGCAAAATGACAGATGAACTGCAAAAATCAGCCATTAATAATGGAGTTAGCAAGATAGGTAAGGGGAATTTTTCCAACTCAGATATTAATGCCTGATTTTTGCATTTCATTTGCAGTTAGCTAATAAGTGAATTCAACTATTATATTAGGCCTTATTATAAAGCACTTAACATGGGAGTTATTTTCTCAATAGCTTGTTTGCAGTCATTGGTGTTGCTTTTGTTTATTTATTTTCTATGCTCTTACATCTCAACTGATTTGGTTTTTTTTCAACATAGTCTTCTGCAGGCATTAGATTATTAAACAAAGATTAATCCTTCAAAATTTAAGTTTTCCATATTGAAAGTATGATTATATTTTGTCAGATGTGCTGTAACACAACCTAGATTTTAAACTTTAAATTGTGCTGTGCTCCCTCTTCTATGTCAGAGCTGCCATTTTGTGTATTTCCTCCAAGGTCCTGGCTGCCCTCCCTCTTCGCCCTTTCCTTGTTCAGTTGTTCCCACTTAGGTGACCACATGTCCTGGAATTCCCGGGACAATCCCGCAATGGGATTTTATATCCCGTGTGTTGGCCAGCCTCAATCCGGGAGAATGCAAAGTGCCGGACTGAGAGCTCTGCGAGAAGGAGGACTCAGCCAATCAGTTGAGCCCTCAACTCTCCTGATTGGCTTAGTCCCTTCTTCACAGAGCTCAGTGTAACTGACTGCAGTCTGCCTACACCATGTAGGAACACAGACTGTGTGTGTGTGTGTCTGAAACGGCCTATCTAATTATAAGAGGGTTAAATTGTCTAAAGCTGTCCAAGCTCGTGATACGAGGAGTTACATTTCCTGAAACTGCCTAATCTAGTGATAACTGGGAATTGTCTGAAAATTATCCTGTCTGATATTGACTGTATGCATATTATAAATATATTAGTCAATCTGAAATATACATGGCTCCCAACACTTCCTAATAATTTATATAATATAGAATCTGGCCCTGAATGGCAGATGAGATAACCCTAGTTCCCTCCTACTTCAAGGTCATTCTTCCTAACTGTTCACATTAGCATTGACATTTATTTATACATTATGGTCATCCTTCCTGATTAATCCCATTTGCATTCCCATTCTCTTCAGCATTCTTAGAAATCTCATTTACAAATGTATTCCTCCCACCTTATATTATTGACAGACTCACCAGACAGGAGCTCTGTAAAATCCTTTCTCCCAAGTATTTGTATCTTGGAAAAAAGATTATGAGAATATTTTGCGTGGTACTTTGTAGAAGCACCATTCAAAAACAATATAAAACCATTAAAATGTTTTTTCATATAAAAAAAATCATTTTGAGGCGTTTGGTTCCTTTTTTAAGAAAAACAAATTATGATTTGTATCAGGAAACAAAGAAAAAAAATCATTGTAAACAACACAATCTTTCAATAACCCATTTTACAATTTTTTTTGTATAATTTCTGTTAAAACAACAAGTATAGGTGTTTCACATAACAGGGACTATGTATGAAGTTCATGCGGAAACCAATGCAACATCCCTGCTTATTACTCCACTTTTAGAACTTTACCACATAATTGTAGCTCCCCCACAAATTTGTAAACAGTTTTCTGTCAGGTCTCAACCTAAACATTGAAAGTATGATCTAAATTATCATTATAGTGGTAAGAAAAGCCATAGGAATGAAGTACAGAAAAGAAAAGAATCTTGTCTTCCAAATACCGTATTTGCTCGATTATAAGACGACCCCCCAAACTTTGGATATTCCTTTAGGAAAAAAACTAAAAGCCTGAATATAAGACTACCCTATAGGAAAAAAGTTAAACTTGTATATATTCACATGTAAATTGCTTTTTTAATAAAAAATTATATCAAAAAAATGCATTTGTTTTTATTTCCTTTTATGTGCCAATTCTGCCTCTCTTTCCCTTGCCCCCAGCTTTGTCTCTCTCCCCCTCCCTTTGATTCCCCCCTCTCCTCTGTCTCCCCCCCCCCTTGTTTCTCACTGCCCCCCCTCCCTCTGTCTCTTCCCCCCCTTGTAGCTCTCTTCCCCCCTCCCTTCCCTTGTTGCTCTGCCCCCCTCCCCCTGTCTCTCTGCCCCCCCCTCCCCCTGTTTCTCTGCCCCCTCCCTCCCCCTCACCTTGAAGTCGATCCCTGGTGGCTAGTGGGGGCAGCCGGGGGATGTCTGCACGATACGTGCAGACATCCTCCATGCTGCCCGACACGGCACTCTATTATGACAGACAGCTGGTCCGTCATAATAGTCTGCCGTGTCGGGCAGCATGGAGGATGTCTGCACGTATCGTGCAGACATCCCCCAGCTGCCCGATTTACCCTGGTGGCTAGTGGGGCAGCAGAGGAGGTCTGCGCGATGAGCGCAGACTCCCCTGCTGCCGCCCGGCACGCTCGCCGGGACTTCTGTGACGAAAGCGTAAGTACCCGGCTTCTTCACAGAAGCCCCGGCGGTCGTGCCGGGCGGAAGCAGGGGAGTCTGCGCTCATCGCGCAGACATCCCCTGCTGTTAGAGAGGGGGATCCATGTCTTATAATCTGACCTTAATTTGAGGTCAGATTATAAGAAGACCTCGATTATAAGACGAGGGGTAGTTTTCAGAAATTTTTTTCTGAAAAAAACCTTGTCTTATAATCGAGCAAATACGGTAGTTATAGCTGACAAGCTATAATGTTATGGAGGAACTACAAGAAATAAGCTTCTGCCTGCTCTTTTTTTAGTCTTTTTTGATGGCTTTACTGGCAAACTTCCTCACCATTAATTTCTTCTAAAACAACTTTCATTCTTAAATTTAAGTTTTACTTTTGTCAAACAGCAGATTTATATATGTATATATATGTAAAACTTACAAAATATGTCTATTATTCTCCTTTAATGCTCCAGAAAGTCTCCATTTAACATTAATGCTTTGGAAAGTCATTACTAAATTGTAGTTTTGTTAGACTGTAAAACAGTACAAACAGCACCCTCTTTGAGTTTTTGTTGAAATATATCAGATTTCTACCACAATTGTGCAACACTGCAGAATATGATGGCACGGTATAAGTACATTAAATTACTGTGTTTTATGGTAGTGACTAATATTTACATTTAGCCATATTCAAATTGGCTGGAAAAAAATCTTTTTTTAAAAAAACAGTCCTGCTATTAAATTTGCCAATTATCAATTTTTTTGGGTACCTGTATTATGTTCTTTCTTTAAAAGTGAGGCTTCCCGCAGTAGTACAAAAAATGAACAGAAAGACCAAGTATTCTATCTACATAACTGAACTTTTTTCAGTGTATTTTTTTACACAAAGATAGTTTATATTGAACCATTACTTACCCACTCGGAACTTTGCATTTTTCAATACAGCCAAACAAACAGGCAGGTAAAAGCTTAACGTATTTGCAGCTGTATCTTAGGAGTGTCAACACAACATGAAGACAAGTTTCAACTATCTCTCATGGAACATAAAGTTCTGACAGGTTGTGAAATGGTGGGTTGGAACGTATTCTCAGACCTTTACAAAGTGACTTGTGAAGTAACAAAGTGACTAGTGACATTTAATGGCAATATAAACAATAACAAATATGTCATTTTAAATCCACTGTAATAAAACAAAAAAACATAGCATTGAAGTCGATACCAAGTAATCAGCCAATCAAATAAGCATAATAAAGTTAGGAGAACCTGTATTAGGAAAACTAAGGTATAACACAGTGTTATAAGGAAAGCTATGGAGATAATTAGGTAACAGGTTACTTGCTTGTAGTTGGACTTAAAGTAATAGTCAACTCAACTAGTTTAAAAGGCTGCATGAAGCAACCTGTTAATTTGGATTGTTGAGCACATAACCCTTGGTACTATAGGGTATTCTACTAACAGGCCTCCCCTGTTTCAATGATACGAGCACTACAGCCTAAGTAGGCAGCCACTGGCATAAATGCTGGCCACCTGTAGGGTTCAGTGCCGAACAATGCCATCATAGAGAATGCCCTGAGATGCATCCATGCATGCTTCTAACACATTGTTGGTTAACACTGGCCCTGCAGATGTTTGGGAACACCATATACCATAATGCAGACTAAGCAACATGGGATATATAGTTACCAAACATCTGCAGGGCCAGGGTTAGCCATTATTATACTTATGCATCTAGATGCTAGCACACCAAGGGCAGTGCACTCACCACACCAAGGGCAGTGCACTCATATTAACCTGCTCTTCTAACAATTCATTGCTTTAACCAGTGAAGTAGGAAAAAGCAAGGAAGTAAGATATTACATGTAGGTGAAATTTCGCCCCGATCCCTTGGATGAGCTCAGCAAAATAATTAAAAAAAAAAAATGATAAAAGGTTTTTGCTTTAATGTTCCTTTAAGATGATCTCAGCTTTAAATGGCCTAGCCATGATTATATGATCTGTGCAAAAGTATGGATAACAGTAAAACCTGCACTTCTTTAGTCCTTCAGCAATACTTTACGAGAGTCCTATTGCAGGGCATGCAAAATTGAAACAAATTAAATGGTCATATTCATTAACATGATTGTTTGCAAGAGGTATTTTTTTTTCTGGACTAATTCATTGTAAATTATTTCTATTCAAAAAGAGTTATTTTCAAAAACATAATAATGCTGCCTGCAATGTTAAAATCAACTAGATCTTCCATGATTAATCAGGGACAGGTCAGAAAGCAGTTGTTACTCGGTTGTTTTTTCATCCTTCCTTTCATCAAGTGTTGATTTTTCTCCTTTCGGCCCTGGCTTGCTTTCACCTTTCTGTGATGCTGCATCTATTGCTGCATGTTCTTTCTTAACCAATTCTTCCAACTCAGCCTGTATGTAATATCATTAAAACATAATTTAACATTAATTAACAGGTCAAGATCAAAGTAAGGCCTACCTTGTGCTGCCAGGTGTCCAGACCTGTATTTGAAATGTCTGCCTAGGATAAAAAAGATGGCTGTACTGGACATTTGCATTGCTTTCTACTGAAGGTTGCAGTGATGTTTTTGTGGTGTTATCATAATGGGGTTTACGCATAAAAACTCCCACACCACAAAGTGTCAGGAGACATACATAAAAGAGTAGTCAGGTATAATGGCAAATGTGCCTTATTTTTTAAATCCAGACACTTACAGGGTTCGGCGGATATAGATTGTCTGCGCTGGCACACTAAACGCCAGCACAACCAGGACGTACTTTTCTGGTGAAGGCAGCTGACACACAGATAGCGCCACCATTTGGAGCTGTGTGTGTGCTGTGTTTTACATGACCCCCATTGTTTTTAATTATATCACATTAACACAACTGTGAAAGCTATAAGCATAATAAAACATACATTAATTAACTTTCCTGTGAAATATGTTTACCAACAGGCACAGTTAGAAATTCACTTAAGATAGAATTCTATCAACTATTATTATTATATTATTATTCTCTGCTATCTATATTACATGCACTATGGTGGTTCTCATTTAGAACCTTCTCTGTGTGTCCATGTTCACGATTATAAATATAGTTCCATCAGCAAAGTCATTTATTTATTAATTTATTTATTTTGAGAACACATACACATTATTTTGAGAACAATTCTGGATTTGTTCTGTTGAAAAAACGTCTATTATTGAGAGCTGTGTAGTGTCTCTGTTATGCCCTGGGTGAACGTGTAGTAACATATAACTTGTTGTTTTTGTAATATTGTGTGTCCATTTGTACAACTGAATACCACAAAAATAAATGAATGAATAATAATTATAATAAAACAAAAAAGTTTGATAAGGGCATACCTTCCATCCCAGAAATTCAGCTAATGCAAGGCAGCCATCATCACAGTTTCCAAGCCAAGCTACATCTCTAAACAGAAAGATGCCATTAGTACTAAAACTGTTTTATGCTATAATTGTTATGACCAGATTTTTCCTAAATACCAAAAATGATATTCAAAACACCAGCAAATTGTAAATGAACCTACCTGTATGCCTTATCTGAATCGAAATCCATGCCTCCTCCCAAGCCAAGAAGGCTAAAGAATGAGTCTCCCTGGAGTGACGTAAAACATGCAAAATGGAGGGGAAAAGGCCAGTGAACTACAATAGCAGAGACGACGAACGCATTTCAAGTAATTCTCTTATGTACTTACCTCTCCAGTCTTTTCCTTGTTTATTAGAAGTCGTGGTGTCCTGCTGGGAACCCTGTCACGAGACAATGATTTTTATGCCTTGCAAACAAAAGGTGAGCCACAATCATATCTAGAAGAAGAGGCTACCAACAGAGACTACCAACATGGGATGTCTTACTTGCTTACGAGGGATGCAAATGGCTGCACCTGTAGGGAAGTTCCCATCACAATAAGGAGGTCAACCTTAGAAAAATCCTTAAGAGGAGAAAGAAAACCTAGGTCAGATATATTTGGACAAGGTAAGCTTGACAGGATATTAAAACTTGTGCAAAGCATAAAATAAATAGGACTCTAGTACTAATACTATATACTCTATATGCAACAATAATAAAATATTACACAATATTATGTAGAATAAGAACTGCATTCAAGATTATTAATGTACATACATCATTGTAATATGAATTTGATCTATATGTAAAATATATATTCTTTGTAGTTTAGTCATTCCTTTTCTGATTCTTCATGCCACCAGTTCCCACTTTTTTTCTTTAGTTCCTTGTTTCCTTTCTGTTTAAAGTGCTAGCAACCTAAGCTCTCCTCTCTTTCCCTTCCGCCTCATCTTCCCAGCATGCATTTTATCTGCAACAAGAAACCAAGCTCTAAAATGCCATGCTGTCCTTCTTATTCATAAAAATGTATCACGAGCAGCACCACCCACTACAATTTTATTTTAGGGTGTGAAAAGCTTACATAAAATGTAAGACTTTTTTTTTTTTTTTTACAAGTACATTTGCGATTTAAAAATGTTTGCCGGTTTTTATACTGCTGCCCAAAATACACAGATAATGAGGTTGAAAAATAAAACTTTATTAAAATCTTAGCCAGATGTGCATCAAGAAAACTCTTGAATTAATATAATCATGCCTGTCTCTCCTCCCGGTCAACTATTTCTTTTTTTTTTTATTTTATTATCCACAAAATATCCTAAAATTAACATTTCATTTGGAAAGTAGTCTATAAATGTTATATGTAGAAGTATACTTGTCAGCTCCTCTTACATATAAGTACATATAGTGACTTTAAATAAGTCACAGAAAATGGATTACCTTATTTCTAGCATTATTAAATCCAGTTTGTTAACAGTTAATTCCATTCGGGTTAGGGTGTTTTTCTGAAGTCCCAATTAAACATATTTTGTAAACTGTTGCCACAACAATTGAAGTTTCCTTTTCATAAAAAGGACATCCAGCTCATCAAAAATACTCAAATCTGATTTAAATTCTTTATAAAGGGGATCGCTCCAATCCTTAAAAAGACCAGCATTATTGCCAGTGGTATATCTTGGTTTTGTGCTACCCTAGGCAGACATAATTCGGGCACCCCCGCTGCACACCCACAACATGCCCCCTAAATGCCCCATCACCCACATTGCACATACACTAAATGCCCCATCACCCCTATTACATGCCACCCAACACCCCAATTAACTGGCAAGAGCTAAAGTTTGCTGAACGGTAGGTGAGATAGAGAAAATGTTTCAACAGAAGTGTAGTTTAACACCCTCTGGCAAAGTGCCGCCTTAGGCGAGTGCCTTGTTTGCCTTGTGGAAGATACACTACTGATTATTGCTACATGATATAATTAAGCCATGTTCTCTACATCTTTTCTAAAAAGCTCTGTCGTTAACAAAGCTACATCGCCTGGCTTATTACACTGAACAATAAAAATAAATAAATAAACCCGATGAACATTTTATGTTCCTGCTTTGGTCTGCAGGTATCCATGGCTGTTAATACATTTTAAAACTATATCTCCGAAACACATAAATTCTTAAACATCTTTGCCAGTAATATATTAGAATGTTTTTAGATGTTCGTTATAAATTCAGGTCACAAAGTAGCCATCATAATTAAACCACAATTTTATAAAAGGTGTTTAAATTTCCATTTGGCTACATCAGTTTATATATAAAATACCTGCAGTGTGTAATAACATGATTGAATCGTTCACTTACAGACTTAATAGCAGAGAAGAACCGGGATGGCAGACTTTCCCCAAAGAACACAATATCTGCAAGGAAATTCTCAGCATCATGCAAACATTATCAACTAACTCCATATTCAGTAGGCTAATTAAAATAACCATTTAATCCGTTTGCATTTCCTGAAAAGGAAATCAGAACCTAATCTGTGTTACAAATTTGTAATCCAAACGCAATCACATATTTATTCAACAAATTTATCAGAACATTTCTAGTTAGATTGTGAAGGAGGAATATTTACAAAAATAGAATCATACAGAATATACTGCGGTTACCATTTTGTCTTGAATACGCTGCAGTGTATTAAAAGTGATTGTATATAGGATTTCATGAGTCAAATCAGATTCCCATATACGTGTCTAATATGAAGTTTTTAGAAAATAATGTGTATCTAATAGTTGACACTATGTCCACACCAAATAATATGGATTATTTCTAAAAGGTCAATGCTGGGGCGAAGTTCTAAAACTTAAGAAGAAGCCCTGAAGGGCCAATGGGATGTACCTGCCGATTGCTCCACTCTTGTCTAGGGTTGCCACCTTTTCTTCAGAAAAATACCAGCCTTGCTACTGTCTCCATAGACTTAACATTGGCCTGATGCCAATTTTTTATCGGCTGGGTGACACCCTACACTTGAGTGAACTTGCGCAGGAGTCTTACAGAAATACTACAAGAAACAAGAGAGAAACACACTGCGCCCAATTGTGGTGGAAACAGCTGCAGCCAATTCTACCAGTGTCTCACTCCTGGCAATAAACAAATCAAAACAACACACAAGTGAAAAAGTGCGCTGTGACCCAACACTTCAAAACACACAACTCAGGAAAAATAAATAATAAATTGTTACCCTGAAAGTAAATCAGCCTTAAAGTAAATCCGCTCAATATTCAATCCGAAGGGAAAAAAAACAAAACAGAACAGAAATAATATAGTGTAGTATATTACATAAAAGTGCTGATAACAAATAATAGGTGAGAACACACTCACATCTTCCTGAGCAGAGATCTGCTCAGTCTGTACAGCATCCAGGGAGCCCACCAAGGGGTTAAAGATCCAACTGGTTCACAGAGAAATCCTAGGCAGCTTATTCGGGGTAGCAGACCCAGAAGGTTCTCCCAGCGGTAGTATAAGAGAGGGTAAGGAGGAGACTATTTAGCTTCAACGATTTTAATAACAATAAAAACATATAAAGAATCTTACATTCAAAGATCCACTTGAACAGTACATATATAGAGTCCCAGTAGCAGTCTCCTCTTGTCCACAACGCGTTTCGCCCCCAAAGTAGGGCTTTTTCCCTTCGGATTGAATATTGAGCTGATTTCTTTAAGGCTGATTTACTTTAAGGGTAACAATTTATTATTTATTTTTCCTGAGTTGTGTGTTTTGAAGTGTTGGGTCACAGCGCACTTTTTCACTTGTGTGTTGTTTACAGAAATATTACCATATGTCTAAAGCATACATAGTGCTAGGGTTGCCACCTTGTCTTCCAAAAAATAACAGCCTTGATATTGCCCCATAGATTTAACATTGGCTTCAAGCCAATATTTCACCGGCTGGCTGGTAAGATACTAACTCAATGGCAACTACTTAGTGCCAGTCAGTCTAAGGGCACTTTAAACAGTATATGGTAATTTTGTAAATTCTGAGCATAATTAACTATTATAAACTTACCTGGCTTTACTAAATTGTTACATTTATCACATTTTGGAATCAAATCGGAAAATATCTTTTCTGGAAGATAAAAGGAGATTATTGTAAAAATCTACTCATGTAATGTACTGACAAGACAAATAATAATACTGAACTCTGTGGCAAGTGTTTTAAAATTACCATATTTCCTTGAGTCCAAGACGCCATTGATTCTAAGACTTAGACTCCTTTTTCAGGGGTGCATCTTAGAAAAAAAGCCTAATGGTGAATTTAGACAAATCTCGGAGGCCGAGACAAAAATCTCTGATTCCGAGATGAAAATTGCGTCTTACATTCAGCAGCCAAATGTAAGACACCATCAAATCTAAGGCGCACGCCTTTTCCAGAGCTGTCAAAAACGGTATTAGACTTTACATTACAAAGAGAATGGAATTAGGATTATTGTATAAAAAAAGGTGATAGCAATAAATACATATATATATATATATATATATATGTATGTGTGTATGCATGTACTTTTAACTTATCAGAAGATGGACTGATTGTATCACACAGCTATATATATATATAGTATTTGCTCGAATATAAGACGACCCTAATTATAAGACAACCCCCCCAAACTTTGGATATTCCTTTAGGAAAAAAACTAAAAGCCTGAATATAAGACTATAGGAAAAAAGTTTAACTTGTGTATATATATTCACAAGTAAATTGATTTTTCATATGTAATATAAATTATCATATCAAAAAATGCATTTCTTGTTTTTATTTCCTTTAATGTGCCAATGCTGCCCCTATACCCCAGACTTGCCCAATGCTCCCCCCCCCCCATACTTGCCCAATGCTGGCTCTCCCCACCATCTCCCCAATGCTGCCTCTATGTTTTATAAATTGGCACTCATAAGTCCTAGTAATTAATTTGAAAAGCATTTTACGCACCATAAAGTGACCTTTAATTTAAGAAAAACTCTTTTAAAAAAACTTATTTTTTTTTTGAATGTTTATTCAGACATAACTCTAGGATTGATTTACACTTACGAAGATTAGATATTTAAGCTTGTGATATACTGAATGGGTAAAATTAATGCCTATGTGGAGTATACCTTTCATCCAGGATAGGGGATACTCTGCCTTACAAAGTGTCCCAACACAGTGGGATGTGTGAAACGTTCCATGAGCCTCCACTAGATCATCGGAGGACAGGCCAGCAACCCTCTCCAGTGTGTCAATGTTCTAAAAATAAAAAACCACACAAAACAAACACAATCCATTAATGCCAAGGTGAAAACTAAATCAAAAGATTTAGACTACTGTAAGAAGTAGTATTTGTTATTGAAACTTGACCATAAAATTAAAAAGAAATTATTCATGCATCGACGTCATCTTCATTTTCTAAAATTGAGACCTGGTTTTACCTGAGAGTAGCAGCGTAGCAACAGACCCTTTTCCTTGAGCAATCGAATGAAGTAGTGACAGACTGTTGGCTAAAAAGCAAAAGATACCATTACACAGGAAGTATGTCACACAATGAAATAAAATTACAAAATACAGATAGAAAGTTTGCTGAGGAGGAAAAGCGATTCAGAAGTGTGGAAGAGAAAGGAGAAATGAAAACAGAAAGAACAGATGATGAACAATATCATTGTAAGAAACTGTACATAGCGTTACAACCACCATTAATCAGTGTGCAACCTTATGTGCTAAAACACTGCAGAATACCCCAATATCTATGTAAAAACAAACCCTTACATTTAAAAGGAAGGGACATTTGAAAGCACAATAATCCCATAAAATCCATTAAAAGGAAGGAAAGCTGATAGTCTTTAAGAAGACTCATTGAGTCCTGGTAATAAAATAACAAATGATAAAAAGGGGGGAAAGTGCTCAATCAATAAAAAACAATATAAAAATTCATACAAGTAGTAATAATATGTATTCAATCATATAATGTATGGCGGAAAATGGCTGAGTAACCCAAGCACCTCTGGCAATGTATATTTATAAATGAAAAACTGTCAAAGTCAGGTAAAGAGTATGACATGACTAGAAATACTTTACACAGTGATACGTGCATCAGTTAAAGCTAATAGATTGCCTTTTAGTTATAGAAGAAAAGAAACAATGCTGAATTAAAACAAGAGAGAGGTTAATTGTAATAACATAAGACACTTCCGATCATTCAAACCAACATGTATTGTACCACTCCCAGTATGCCGTTTAACAATCACTTTATTTAATATCATACAAATACAATGCATGGACTCACAAAATGCTTACCTTGAATTGTCCAGGGTACAACTCACGAGCAAGAGCAAAAAATGGCTCGGGATTTTGCTACAATTGGAATAAAATAATAGATTATATGTTAGTGATATTTACTCACTAATCCTGAGCGGAAAAATCCATGAGGTTTGAACTTTCCCAAATACAATGATGCCCAACAACAGAAACAAACTATTTTTTGGTTTCCAACATTAGCTAATTCTGAACAGCAAAACAATTTGAAAACAATAATGCACAATGCCACACAGAATAAAAACACAGAAAAGATAACAATCAACCCAGCTTGATTTAAAGATGGCAAAAGCTAATAAAGAGCAATATACAAAATGTATAATTTCTTTATTTTGTTTACTTGGTAATTAGAGCTGCCCTAAATAGGATTGCCACACAGCTGGTATTTTACTGGCAGGTTGGCAAATAATGGCTTTCTTTCAATGTTAAGTATATGGATAATCAATAGCATAGCCAGCATTATTGAAGAAAAGGTGGCAACTTTAAAAGATAGAGTTTAACACTATAAGAAATATTTTAATTTCACAAATTCTGACATGATCTTCTTACATTTCATGTTGGTGTTATAGAGAGTATTAGTAATCTTTTCTGCACACATTATCAACTTCTTCCTAAATATCCACATCTCTAAGGGTTAAGACTATATCACATAGTTTTATGACCTCCAGTTTGTACAAAACAAAAGCAGTTTAATCAATTTTACCTGCCTTAACCAAATCAAGTTTTTATTCTAACCTTGAAGAATCCAATTTCAAAGATGGCCTCTGGATACGGCAAATTGTATTTCTGCAGATTAGCATAAAGTCCACTGCCTGGAGAACGGAAATCAGGAATTCCTGCAGCTAGAGAGGAATTTTAGACTGTGTTGAAATGGATAAGGAGGGGGATAAGTTACAGGGAACAACCAAAATACATTACACTGCAGCATTATATGGGTTACAAATGTGGTTCTCAAATAAAGATTAAACGGATAACCCAGTTATGATTTTATGTTTAAATTGGGGAATCCTTAAATTATGCACTGTTGCAAAGTTTTTAATGCTTTATTTTTTTTTTATTTTGGAGAACCACTTGGTCATATGAAAAATTAGACACAGGATTTAACATTATATTTGAGGAATGTTTTTCCAAAGTTGTAACAGGGGAAACCAATGTATCATACTCTCTGATAACAATAACGCTATTAATGTTTAATTACAAAATCATTTGGGGTTGGGGGAGTTTAAAGAAGTGGCTCTAGTTTAGAACTCCTAATACTTACAAGTAGATATGCCAGCTCCTACCATGCACACCACATTTTTACCTATGGACAATAAATGACAAATTTCAGTGGAAACCCCGGAGAAGAGACATAAGAAAAGGACAGATTAAAATAAAATACAAATTTTGACTCACATTTCTCACTAAGCATGAACCTGCTCACACCTTCCAGACTCAGCTCATCCAGGACTTTCTCTGGGCTGCTGATCCCCAGCGTCCGTGAAAAAAGAGTGCGCAGGAAGTCCACTGTAAATGAAAAACACTATTTGACTAATAATAACTACATCCCCAATCTATTTCTCAGCCAGTGTCCAAAAAGTTTGGAACTCTACTGAGTATATATGACTTACTTTCTGATGTACTGCTGCTTTCGTCACTGGAATCTGAGTCCTATAAAATGGATAAATTAATGATATACTTCAGAACGCGTGTTAATTAAAGTATTTATCTAGTGCCAAATGCTATTGTGGCAATCCATAGCTGGCAAGTGACAAATATTTATACTGATAAATGCTTTGCCCATAAACAAATGAAACAAGAAAAGATAGGCGCAAGTGGCAGAGATACTATTTACATAAATAAATAAAGCCAGTCATTGCAATGTACCAAAGAACGCAGGTGTGGGACAAAAGTAAAAAAAAAAAAATCTTAGATAAAATAAAATTATTTTTTTCCCCTATCATTTACCCTTCCCAAAAGATTAGCTTTTTATATAAACGAAAACTCAACTTTTTTAACCCTTGTTTAGAAGACTGCACTAGCATTGAGAATCTGTCGGTGACAGCATCATAAGTACCAGTCAAAAAATCCCAACTAGTAGGACAATTTGCAGTAAAGGTTTAATATCTCAGATGTGATATCATTGAAAACAAAAACAAATGTAAAATAATTTTACACAGTTTAAGGGCCATTCATTTAAATAGAGAAAATGTATTTGCTTTGATTTAAAAACAGTAATTACTGACAGCAAATATGTTTTCCAAAAGATACTAGTGACATTGCAAAGACAAACATCTTAAAACCATAGCTGTCATGCAAAGGTGAATGTAAAATGCCTTTGCATGGCAGCTATTGTTTTAAGTTGTCTTTTAATTTTTGATAATTTTTCTCCTTTGCGACTCATTTTTTATTTATATTTAATTTTCTTCTCTGGCCCTTATTTTTAAAAATTGAATATTCTCTCACCAGACAACATTTTTATCCACTATATTTTTTTGTTTTTTTGTTTGTTCTGTATCTTTATTCACTACTTTGTAGCGCAGCTCCCTCTCTCTTTTTGGTCACCCTGTTGGTAGGCTTATATCCCTGGTATATACCTGCACTTTTGTCTTATTTTATCCATGCGGTATGTGTGCTATGACCAAGTCCATCTCATGTTTTTCACATCTCTATTTGCAGCCTCCAGTGAACCACAAATCCTTCTGGTTCACACCAAGTCTAGTTATGACCACTTCCCCTTCTTGCATATTTATCACATATACAATAGATGTTTCAACTTTTTATATAAAATAGAGAGTAAATCTAATTGTTATTAAAAGATTATTTAGAAAACCTAAATCATATTCAGCATAAGCATGTAGGTAAAAAAAATATATATTAATACCTGACACACACACAATTTTATATATATATATATATATATATATATATATACACATACACTCTCACAAATCAAAGCACTCACAGGTATTTCTCTTGTCCCTTTCGTGAGCTTCAGACTCCTCTGTACAGGTATCAGCTACTTGGAGCTCAATGCTTGTAAAGTATTGTGGATATCCTGAAGCTCATATCCCATTATCCAAGATAACCGATGATATGTCTGTCTGTCTCTCCCACCCCTTTTTGTCGGTCATTCTCCCTCATTTCCAACTTTGTCCCGTATAGTCTGCATCTCTCCTTATGTCTGTCTCTCTTTTCCATCTCTGCTTCATTCTGTTGATCACCACGTCTCCCGAAGCCAATGCATACCCAACACAGCGACCTGTCACACAGGCTTAGCCAATTCTGCCCCCCAGACTTTTCCCTACGCTGCTCCCCCAGACTTTGCCCCTGCTTCTCAAACCCCAAAGCCCCCCCCCCCCCCCCCGAGTTAACCATGCATTCCTGGATACCCCTTGCAAGCAGCCGGTGGATGTCTGCGTGATAAACCCTTCTGGTTCTGCAAACATTTTTGCTTTCTCCCCCGTCATTTACCAAGCTTTCGATTCCTCCACTCTCTCTTCCCTTCGCACCTCCTCCCCTTCCCGGTTGTTGTGAATGTGATGTGAGTCTGTGTGTGTGTGTGACTGAGTGTGATGGGAGTCAGAGTGTGTGTAAGTGTGATGGGAGTCAGAGTGTGTATGACTGAGTGTGATGTGAGTATGAGTGTGATGGGAGTCAGTGTGTGTGTGAGACTGAGTGTGATGGGAGTCTGAGTGTGTGAGACTGAGTGTGATAGGAGTCTGGGTGTGATGGAAAGTCTGGGTGTGTTTGACTGAATGTGATGTGAGTATGAGTGTGTGAGACTGAGTGTGATGGGAGTCAGTGTGTGTGTGAGACTGAGTGTATGGGAGTCAGTGTGTGTGAGATTGAGTGTGATGGGAGTACGTGTGTGTATGAGACTGAGTGTGATGGGAGTCTGTGTGTGTGAGACTGAGTGTAATGGGAGTCCGTGTGTGTGTGAGACTGAGTGTGATGGGAGTCCGTGTGTGAGAGACTGAGTGTGATGAGAGTCCGTGTGTGTGAGACAGAGTGTGATGGAAAGTTTGTGTGGATGACTGAGTGTGATGGGAGTATGAGCATGATGTGTCCCCCGCGGGGGACCTGGATCCCAGTCTTATAGACAGACCTCGATTTGGGATACACTGTACATTTAATTATATTCAATATAATATTTTATAATAGGATCTGCCCATGTTTTTGAAATTCACGAATGCATTTATCCCAATATGATAATGTCATGGTTAGCTTTGCTTGATCATATGCTAAGCAGGTAAATTAACAAGTTACCTCCGAATCTTCTGACTTTTTTGTCAGGTCCTCAGTTTCTTTTGCTTCTGTTGAATAATGTTAAAGAGGAATCTTCATTAGAAACCAGCATTCGATTGTAACATAACATAGGCTTACACTTTTTTCTCTAATAAAGTAATAAAAACATTTTAATAACTTCTGTTAATTTCTAGTGTTTTATTTTTTTATGTGTATTTTCATATCATGTACCCGAACACACACTTTACTAATGGCAAAATGGCAGAGGTGTTTTTATCCTCCAGCGGTCAGTAAATGTTATTTTATATAGAAATGCTTTTCTGAAATAAGGTACATTATTGAGCCATCTTGACACCATATAGCTCTACTAGGAGGCAGACATTTTGTTTAGAATCTTTGGTCAGATGGATCAGATCTTTGTTCATCTGAACCAAGGTGAGTGAAGATCTGAACCAAGATTCTAAGCAACATGTCTGGCCCCTGAGAGAACGATATGGAGAAAAGAAGGCTATATAAGGCACTTAATTTGTATTCTTTCATTAAAGAATTTCTTTATAAATCATATAAACTTGATACAATGTTTCAATTAGACATAAGTACATTTTTTGCTACAGTTGTCCTTTAAAGGGATAGTTTCAAACACAGTGCCTGAAAAAAAAAAAATAATATGTGCCGCACCATGTATATAAGAAAAAGAATGCACAATTACAAATCTACATTTATTTAACAGATACCAAACATGTAAAACATATAAAATATAAGAAACATTTTGTGGAGACGGTACTGCATTTTTGAATCAACCCCGGTCCGTGGAAAAGCAAACCTACTGACAGTAAGTATTTGAGATGTCACATATCTTGCATTTTAGTATAAAGTAGATTTATTTTATTACAGTGTGGATTTTAAATGTATATATTGAGCATTTGTCAGTCTTATGAATAAGAAGAGCATGGCATACTTCATCAGTGGATCTGCTTCTTTTTTCTTTCATATATTCTGGATATAATCCACTTCTATCACTAATGTGAGAATGACCACTGGAAAAACTACTGCATTGTGCATAGAGTTTTTGGATTATAAGTAATTTTTATAAACAGTGACATTTATATATTAATAAAGCGAGGGTGCACTAATAACCTTATTATAATGATATATGTACTAGCTTTCAAACTTATTCCCAATATGTGGTACATTTAAGTCAAAATAAGCATTCAACTAAACCAATATATTATAACAAGTATATTATGGAGCCCAGAAACTTCCCGCATGTCTATATAGCCATTTCTCCTGAGGAAGCTGGGACTGCACTTGTTGAAACGCATAGACAAGGCTTCTACTGTCTGCATGCCACAGAGGACTATTCTATAGGCCGTTTTTTTTTTTTTGCTGTTTTAGCCCAAGTTGCTGCAAAAAAAGGAGGACGTTTTTTATATCACTACTGTGCTGCCCTATATGCCTTTTTTTTTTCTTTTTCACAGAGACACTTTCTCCAGATATCTTGGACCACCTTTATTTTGATGCCTGACACTCACCTGGGTTTGTGAGTGTGATATTATATATTATTAAAACACTATTTGTACTGTACTTATTACACTATGATTTTTTTATGTTAATATTGTTTCATGTGTAAATCCAGCGCTGCCCCACTTCCCTATCTAATTTTAGAATTGGGTAGCAAAAACATTTAGGAGCCAGATGATGGCACATCAGTCACGCAAACATAGACGCACAATCACATTAGCCATTCACATACACACCGTCACAGCCATTCACATACACACCGTCACAGCCAGTCACACACACATACCGTCACAGCCAGTCACACACACATACCGTCACAGCCAGTCACACAAACACACCGTCACATCCACAGCCAGTTACACAAACACACCGTCACATCCACAGCCAGTCACACAAACACACCATCACATTCACACACACCTCACATCCACAGACAGTCACACGAACACACCATCACATACACACACACCTCACATCCACAGCCAGTCACACAAACACACCGTCACATACACACACACCTCACATCCACAGCCAGTCACATACACCAGGGCTTGACAAAGTTAACTGACTTTTAGGAGCCAGCAAAAAAATTATGGAGCCAGACAACAGCACATACACACAATCACGCGCAGTCACATACACACACACACATACATACACAATCAGTAAGTAACACATACATACACATAGTCAGTCAGTCACACATACATACACATGAGTGAGTGTGAGTCAGTCATACATACACATGAGTCTGAGTCAGTCAGTCATATATACACATGAGTGAGAGTCAGTCAGTCATACATACACATGAGTGTGAGTCAGTCAGTCATATATACACATGAGTGAGTGTGAGTCAGTCAGTCATACATTCACATGAGTGTGAGTCAGTCAGTAACACATACATACACATGAGTGAGTGTGTGTGAGTCAGTCACACATACTTACACATGAGTGAGTGTGTGTCTCAGTCAGTCACACATACATACACATGAGTGAGTGTGAGTCAGTCACACATACATACACATGAGTGAGTGTGAGTCAGTCAGTAACACATACATACACATGAGTGTGTGTAAGTCAGTCACACATACTTACACATGAGTGAGTGTGTGTGAGTCAGTCACACATACATACACAAGTGAGTGTGTGTGTCAGTCACACATACTTACACATGAGTGTGTGTGTGTGTGAGTGAGTCAGTCACACATACATACACGTGTGTGTGTGAGTCAATCACACATACATACACGAGTGAGTGTGAGTCAGTCATAGATACACATGAGTGAGTGTGAGTCAGTCATACATACACGAGTGAGTGTGAGTCAGTCAGTCATACATACACATGAGTGTGAGTCAATCAGTCATACATACACATGAGTGTGAGTCAATCAGTCATACATACACATGAGTGTGAGTCAATCAGTCATACATACACATGAGTCAGTCAGTAACACATACATACACATGAGTGAGTGTGAGTCAGTCAGTAACACATACATACACATGAGTGAATGTGAGTCTCAGTCAGTAACACATACATACACATGAGTGAGTGTGAGTCTCAGTCAGTAACACATACATACACATGAGTGAGTGTGAGTCAGTCAGTAACACATACATACACATGAGTGCGTGTGAGTCAGTCACACATACATACACATGAGTGAGTGTGTGTGAGTCAGTCACACATACATACACATGAGTGAGTGTGAGTCAGTCAGTCACACATACATACACGTGAGTGTGAGTCAGTCAGTCACACATACATACACATATATAGTCAGTCAGTCACACAAACATACACAGTCAGTCAGTTACACATACATTCACAGTCAGTCAGTCACACATACACACACATATACAGTCAGTTAGTCACATACACACAGCATACATTCAGTCACATAGGGTCGATCCTAGGGTCACGGGCGCCTAGGTGCAGGTTTTCTTTTGGCGCCCAAAGGTGGGCGTGGTTATATTATGAACTCCTCCCCTTTAGACATGTCTGTTCCAGACACGCCCATTTCATTATTGGGAAGAGGGGAGGAGAGCACAAACTTTATTTAGGCATATTTAGGGGCATAATCCTGGAATTTTAATTGGTATAATCCTGACATATTAATTGGCATAATCTTGACATTTTAATTGGCATAACCCTGGCATATTAATTGGCATAACCCTGGCACATTAATTGGCATAATCCTGGCACATTAATTGGCATAATCCTGGCCTATTAATTGGCATAATCCCGACATATTAATTGGCATAACCCTGGCATATTAATTGACATAACCCTGGCATATTAACTGGCAAAATCCTGGCATATTAACTGGCTAAATCCTGGCATATTAATTGGCATATTGAGGGGCAAAATCCTGGCATGTTGAAGGGCTAAATCCTGGCATGTTAAAGGGCTAAATCCTGGTATATTAAATGGCTAAATCCTGGCATATTGAGGGGCAAAATACTGGCATTTTAAATGGCACATTGAGGGGCAAAATACTGGCATATTAATTGGCATATTGAGGAGAAAAATCCTGGCATATTAAATGGGAAAAGAATGGCACATCGAGGGGCAAAATCCTGGCATATTAAATGGAAAAAGAATGGCATATTAAATGGCAAAATAATAGCATATTGAGGGGCAAAATACTGGCATATTAAATGGCACATTGAGGGGCAAAATACTGGCATATAAAATGGGAAAAGAATGGCACATCGAGGGGCAAAATCCTGGCATATTAAATGGAAAAAGAATGGCATATTAAATGGCAAAATAATAGCATATTGAGGGGCAAAATACTGGCATATTAAATGGCACATTGAGGGGCAAAATACTGGCATATAAAATGGCATATTGAGGGGCAAATTACCGGCATATTAAATGGCATTTTGAGTGGAAAAATACTGGCATATTATATGACATATTGAGGAGAAAAATACTGGCATTTTAAATGGGAAAAGAATGGCACATTGAGGGGCAAAAGAATGGCATATTAAATGGCAAAAGAATGGCATATTAAATGGCAAAAGAATGACATATTGAGGGCAAAATACTGACTTATTGAGTGGCAAAATATTACTGACATATTGACCAACTGCTCCCAACCACCCTCCATATTACAGTAGACTGGCATAACATGCTTGTAAGGGTAGGTGGCGCGAGTGGGAGATATTGTCGGGGGGAGGGTCCCAGAAAATGTGTTCTGTAAGGGGCCCTGAAATTCCTAGTGGCGGCCCTGCTCACGTGTCTCTCTCTCCCCATGCCCTCGTGTCCTTCTCTCTCTTTCCCCATACCCACATGTCTTTATCTCTCTTTCCCAAATACCCACGTCTTTCTCTCTCTTTCCCCATACCCTCATGTCTGTCTGTCTCTCTCTTTCCCCACTCATACCCAATGTCTGTCTCTCTCTCTACCAATACCCAATGTCTGTCTCTCTCTCCACTCATACCCACTGTCTGTCTCGCTTTCTCTCCACTCATACCCAATGTCTGTCTCTCTCTCTCTACACTCATACCCAATGTGTGTCTCTCTCTCCACTCATACCCAATGTCTGTCTCTCTCTCCACTCATACCTAATGTCTGTCTCTCTTTTCCACTCCTGCCCCCATGTCTGTCTCTCTCTCTGTCTCCACTCCTGCCCCATGTCTATCTCTCTTTCTGTCTCCACTCCTGCCCCATATCAGGCACTTTTCAGTGCTTTATTTTTTTCTTAAATCTACGCATTCAGCGTAGATAACTCTTGTGAGTCTGTTTTATACATCGGCGCACACACCGATTGCACCAGTGTGCGCCGTGTTTATACATGCCCCCCAATGTGTATATGTGATTATGTATGCATGCACATACATAATTAAATACAGTCACATAATCACACAGTCATATACAAGTATGCCCAGTTACATAGACACACATATATAGTCACACACACACATATAATCCCACATGCAGTCAGTCACATACACACAGAAACACACATATACAATCACATACACATACATACACACAAATATACAGTCACACATGCAGTTAGTCACATACACATACATACACACAGAAACACACACACATACAGTCAAACATGCAGTCAGTCACATACATACATACACACACACCAGCAGTCTTTTTAATTTTAGGGGGGGGGGGGGGGAGTTTTCTTCAGTTCCTTCTGTGGATGACATACACAGAATGACACTCATACAGATATAAACACACATACAGGTACATGGGGGCACACACTGACACACATGCAGACAAACAGATACACATACAGACACACATGCAGATACATGAGTATCTGTATGTATCTGAATGTTCGTCATTAACATGTGTATCTCTTTGTCTGCATGGGTATCTGTTTGTATGTGTATATGAATGTTTATCATTCAGATACACATGACAAAAATTCAGATACACATGTTAATGACAAACATTCAGGTACACATACAGACACACAAGTTACACACACACACAAACTGTTAAAAAAAAATTGTCCCCCTCCTACCTATTAGGTACACCTACCTATTAGGTACATCTATTGAGTAGTGCCGGCACTGGAGGGAGAACCCCCCACCCTCCCCTCAACAGGTTGTTTTTTTTAAAGCTAATCTGCGCAACAGCGCTTCGTTTTTTGTTATTTTTAATACGGTGGGCCCCCCTCTGGCCCGGGCCCTCAAGCAGTGCCGGAACAATGTCAGACTTAAGCTTTTTTTTTTTTTTTAAATCTATCAATGTGTCCCCCCCCCCTCCCTGCTGCTATACATCACTGCAGGGAAGGGGGGCATTTTCAGTCCACAATGGTCTGTGCCTGCATTTGTTGCTTCCAGGGCTGCACTCAGGCACTACAGAAGGAAGTCAGTGCATCCGGTGCACACAATCTACTCCCTCGCGCGCCAGAGGATTAAAATGTAAAAGTAAAAAAGATCCCAATGATGAGTGCGCCATGCGGGTGCATGATACCCGGGTACCAGGTCTGTTTTCCTAGTCGCCATGGCAACCTGGCGCCAGGGGTTTGTTGAGCCCTTCCATACACGCACATCTCACATCCACAGCCAGTCACATACACACACCTCACATCCACAGCCAGTCACATACACACACCTCACATCCATAGCTGACTTTTGCCCCTCACACTGCGCTGGAAAAAATAGATGGTAGCAGCAAGGGGCTCCCTATGACTAACAGCACCCAGATGCCACGTCTAAGTTACTGGTCACCATGGGGTTTGCGAGCCCTGGTTAATGCTCTATCGTATCCTTCCTGGTTTGTATTGCTCCACTCTATAAGCATTAATAGGTTTTGTACAAAGGCTGATATAAAAAAAAGAAGAAACAGCGTATTTTTTTAAGGTCAGATGGTTACAGAACTTGCTAGAACTTTAGAAGAAAACAAATTATTAAAATCAATAGTAATACACTTCTGTTTCTATCACATGGAAGCTCAGGAATGCATCACCTAAACATTGTTTATACTGTGAATGTAGGGAATAAAAGATTGTAGAAAAGTATCTATACATTGTGCTCCTAGAATTGCAAGTAAATGAATAAATTAGAAGAAAAATTTGTTTTGTGTCTGAGGAGTCTCCTTATGACATCATCTGTGGCTTGATATGCAAATTACACGTTTCCCAGTTCATTTGCATGTCAAGCCACTGGTGGTGTCATAAGCAGGAGACTCCACAGACACATTTAAAACACATTTTTCTCCTAATTTAGGCATTTGCATTTCAATCATTTTTTATTCTCTACATGCACATAAAATCAATGTTTAGGTGATACCGTTACTTTAACTTTACAGCCAATCTGAAGTACCAGTTAATTGCACTAATGTTGTATAATAAGTATTAGTATTGTAATATTGGAAACAATATATTCACACAGACACTGTATATCAGGTTATCATTTTCTGTTTATAAACATGCACTTTAATAGTAATACATACATATGCATACAATGTTAAAAGCTTTATATGCTTGTGGTGCTATCATGGTAACATGCCCTCCATGCAATGTGTCATTTTCCAATAATGATAGAGAGGTAGACATTAGCAAATGGGGAAAACGCTTCATAAATGTAAACACAGTGTTATGATGACTACCAGCTAATACCTGCAGCCATGGAACCTGCTAGCACTTCCGGGTCTGAGAGACAGCTGAAGAACGTGTGATCAGACGAGATTCGGCTGTTCTAGCTTCGCATTGGTTGAGAGAACGACGCGTTTGATTGGTTAACCAGAAGTTCAGTGGCAGGAAAGGCACGTAATTAATTTTCCGTAATAAAAAAAATATTGTCAGTGTATAGTAACACTGATGTGCAATTTGAAGTGTTATGAATTGTGTTACAGCTTGCTTTTTTGCACGAGCAATTTCTATGAAAATTACAGTTCCCATACAGCTTGCACTGCCTCTGTCCGATCAGTGTAGCTTTGTTTATTATTTAAACTATGATGAGTGTGTTTTTTTGTTGCAGTTGAGGAAGGTGCAACATAGTTCAAATAATAAACAAAAAATACATTGATTTTTATTGAGGGACACTGGCACCTTTTTGTATACTGTTGGTCTGTAAACAATGAAATAAAGACCAGTCTGCAATCTTCGTTGTAGCACTTTTTTCATAAGCTTTCCTTGAATAATTTGTTGTGTATTAAAAATGTGAATAAAAAAACATAATGTAGATACCCCTTGCCTTCCAACATCCTGAAACATGATGGGGCAAAGCCAAAATGGGGCAGGGTTAGGTTTGATGCGCAGCAACACTGACCCCCTGCTGGTAATACTGGTGACATCCCTACCAAAGTCAATTCCATCTCTCCCTCAGTAAAAAATACACCTATCCAAACTTTAATTGGAAGGTGATCTGTTCAGTCGCACAACCAAAAGACTCATTGTAGGATAGAATGGTCAGTAGACAACAACAAAAAACGGTGACACTCCGGTATAACATCAAAATAAATTGATTTAATCTGCAAAATATATTTGGAAACAGTGAGCTGTAAAAGGGACAATAACACACTTGATATGGGGAGTGAAAAACACTCATTTATGGTGGAAATGCTTTTGATTATCATTTATGGTGGAAGTGCTTTTGGTTATCTTATGATGGAATTACTTTTGGTTATCATTTATGGTGGAAGTGATTTTGGTTTTCTTATGGTGGAAGTATTTGCATTATTTTTTATTACCGTCGTACATTTTAAATCATATAAGTCTCTGTTTATATGGTAAACGTCTGATGGATATATATCTGTTAGCCTTTTAATAAAAAGAAGTATGTTTTTAATTTTTGATTTGATTCGAGTTCGTGCATTTTATATGATCAGTATTGTTGGAAATAGAAAGCTCTCCTAGTAGACTGATCGTATACCATAAGCTAACGAAAATCACTTCCACCATAAATGATAACCAAAAGCACTTCCACCTTAAGATAACCAAAATCACTTCCACCATAAATGATAACCAAAAGCACTTCCACCATAAATGATAACCAAAAGCACTTCCACCATAAATGATAATCAAAAGCACTTCCACCATAAGATAACCAAAAGCACTTCCACCATAAATGATAATCAAAAGCATTTCCACCATAAATGAGTGTTTATTCCACTCATGGTGGAAGTGCTTTTGGTTATCTTATGGTGGAAGTGCTTTTGGTTATCTTATGGTGGAAGTGCTTTTGGTTATCTTATGGTGGAAGTGATTTTGGTTATCTTATGGTGTAAGTGCTTTTGGTTATCATTTATGGTGGAAGTGATTTTGGTTAGCTTATGGTATACGATCAGTCTACGAGGAGAGCTTTTTATATCCAACAATACTGATCATATAAAATGCACAAACTCAAATCAAATCAAAAATTAAAAACATACTTCTTTTTATTAAAAGGCTAACAGATATATATCCATCAGACGTTTACCATATAAACAGAGACTTATATTATTTAAAATGTACGACGGTAATAAAAAATAATAAAAATGATACAGATGAACATCTACAACCCCTTGTCACAAATCTACAAGGTTACATAAGAAATACCAAACATCTCTTATCCCAAATGAATGATGTCACTTGGAAATCCAATTATTCTTGGGGCACTGTGGATGTTTCTTCTCTGTACTCCAGTATTCCCCACAAAGCAGGTATTGAGGCTAATAGATTTCTTCTCTATAACTATTCAGATCATTTACAGGATTTTTAATTGGATTGTATGGAGTTCCTTTTATGTCACAACTTTTTCACTTTTGATGGGCAATACTAACTCCAAAGGCGCGGCATCGCCATGGGCGCTAAATTTGCACCCATCTATGCTAACCTATTTATGGGTAGGTGGGAATGGTGTCACGTCTTTGAAGATAGCAACCCATACAGAGACCTCATACAATGGTATGGGAGGTACATTGATGATCTCCTGTTCATTTGGTCTGGAACAGCCGAGCAGTTTACAAAATTCATAGAACACATGAATCATAACAACTTGAATCTAACTCTTACCTTTGAACATCAACCATACAAAATTTGCTTCTTAGACATCACTCTCATGGGCAACAATCACAACGGCCAAATAGTGACGGACACATAAAGGAAACCCACAGCTGCAACACCCTTCTTTTTGGTGGTTACCACCCAGACCATACGTTCCAGGGTATCCCCATTGGTGAATTTATTAATGTAATGTAGAAACTGCTCGACTGAGTCAGACTTTGAACGCCAATCCCTTCAACTCAGAGAGAGACTCCATATGAGAAATGACTCACACAATCATATAGAGAAGGGTTATCAAGTAGCCAAAAACAAAGATAGCAAAGAACTGCTCAAGGACCAGAATAAACATACTAAAAGAGCAAAAGAAAAAAAGTTTAAACAAAGTCCTAATTTTAGTACCAAATACATCAAACAATACAAACAAATAACCAGAATTATCAAAAGACACTTACCTGTTTTGCAACTTTATCCATTTTACAACAGTATTCTGGAGGAGGGGGTACAATTCACAGCCCGCAAAACTAGGTCACTTAGATCCTGGCTGTCACCAAGCCACTATCAAGGCACACAAACAAGGGATCCAGGATCTGATGGCATTTTGCTTAAATGTACAGGTATGTACAGATGCAGAGGCAAGTGCCTCTGTTGTCACTACGTATACCAGAAAAATCAGTATACGTCCACTGTTACAGGGAAAACCTTTACACTGAAACAATTTATTAACTGCAACATGACATTTGTGGTTACCTTCTTCAAATGCAGAAAACAGTACGTGGGACGTACCATCCGACCCCTCAAGGAGAGAATGAGAGAGCATCTCAACAGCATCATAGTCAACAATTCAAAATCTACAATAAACACACATTTTCAGATGTGTAATGGAGGTAACAAAAAATATTTATCTTTCCAGGGCACTGAAAAAATCATTAGCCCTAAAAGCGGGGGCAACAAGCAAAATATTCTCAATAAAAGGGAAATGTATTGGATTTTCCAATTACAGCCAAAAGGCATTAACCTAGAATGGGATCTCAACCACATTTTCAGACTCTACAGATCCTGTGATTTACCACTCATTCTCTTCTTGATACAATACTAACATTCCCCTATCCTTTACCGCTTACATATTTTTAGAGATATCTAGGATCATCTGGTAATATTATAAATCTAGAAAAGAGAATCCTTTAATTTAATCTCATTCTAATTCACTTCAAACCTATTCAGTTAATATGTTTGTCACTTGTATGGTATCACTATATTCTCTATAACATTCAAACCCTGAAACAATTGTCTTAGAGATTTTCCCATAGAGAATAAAGCTAACACATGTTTACCTTACTCTCCCTTACCATATTTCCCTGGTTTCCCTCCCCCCCCCCTTCCCCCCACTATCTTAAAATCAGTTCTTAGTTCCAATATATGTATATTTAATAAGTCTCTCTCCATAACAGAATGTATGAAAAATCCTAACAAATATCTGTATAGGACTAGGGTTGCCACCTTTTCTTCCCAAAAATACCGGCCTTGGTACTGTCTCTATAGACTTAACATTGGCCTGATGCCAATTTTTTACCGGCCTGCCGGTAAAATACCGGCCAGGTGGCGACCCTATATAGGACATATGCACTTTAAGTGTCCTAACCGTTACCAGAATGTTCCATGTCTGTATGTTCGTATCACTTATTCGATGATATGATTATTAGGCCTATTGCCTGGTCTGGAGTCCGTTTACTTTATTGCCGTTTTCATATTCCTCAAACCTACAACTTTCTCTTCTTTCCAAGTGCCTCATCCACAGAAACTTCAAACATTTCTAAAAACACTGGATAATATTTAGCCCTTAATATAGATTTCAAATGCAGAACATACACCTGTTATACAACATATTATAGCTACATTCCATGAAAAATAGCTATAGTTTGAGAAAAGATAGTCTATATCTATACAAAGTATAGGTGATGATTTTCAAATTTCGTTATTGGGCCTATTTGTTATTTTTTTTAAACAGACTTTGGGATACATATGTTTATCTCTGAAATTAGTTTTACTTTCTCCATTTCTATATATAAGTCATTTACTCACCTGTTTTCTTTCCATATTGAACAGTCCATAAATATACTATTAATCACAGAGATGGTCTGTAGAAACATTACATCCATATTACATTTGTAGCAAGAGGAGTACACTGCAATTCTATCTGGGAAAGAGTGGCATATTTCTGAGTAGTGTTTAGCTAAGGTTTAAATCTTCTTATTTGTAATCTGATTAAAGCTATTTACACTTAAAGGGACAGTCTAGTCACCCTTTTAACTTTGGTGCAAATTGTAGGCAACACAGGGTAGACTAGGCTGTCACTGGTTGTTTTTTTCTTTCTTTTGATGTATGTAAAAAGGATATTATACTTATCTTTGCAAGTGCACCACCAAGTGTCCGTCCTCGGTACTGCAATGGTGCGGCCACACTGAAAAAGTTAGCAGCAGAGAAAACAATCATCCATTAACAGATATATAGAGAATCACCCATTGGATCCTTGTTTAACTCCAAAATATACTATAGATATCGGATTGACTAGATGGAGACATCACTCAAAACAACGAACAAAAACAAAACGTTTTTAAAAAAAAAAGGGTATAAGCAACAAAAAAATATATATATTATTACCGTATTTGCTCGAACATAAGACAAGGTTTTTTCAGAGCAAATGCTCTGAAAATTCCCCTATTCTTATATTTGAGGTTCGTTTCATAATCAGACTTCAAATCGAGGTCTCACTATAAGACTGCGATACAGGTTCACCACAGAGCTGCAGGGCAGAGGCAACTCTCTAATTAGGTAAGTTAGGTGGTTGCCTAAGGCCTCGCTATCGGGGGCCTCACGGCTGCCTAACTGACCTAATTGCCTTTGATCTGACATGGGAGCTTAAAGCAGCCATTAAGTTCCCTGTCATACTAACGTCAGCAGGTTAAGAGCGATTCTTTTTTTTGCCATTCTCGTTGTGCGCAATCGTGAGGCTCCGCCCCCACTGTCAGCATCCGACGCACTTATGAATAAGCAACGGGCAGCAGAGAAGCCATCACAACGTAGTGCGAATGCTCTGAAAAAGACCCCTCGTCTTATATTGAAGGTTGTCTTATAGTCTGACCTCAAATCGAGGTCTGACTATAAGACTGAGATCCAAGTCCCCCGCAGAGCTGCAGGGGAACTGGATCCACCTCGCTAACAGCCGGTCGATGTCTGCGCAATGCGCGCAGACATCCTCTGCTGCTGCCCGGCACGTCTGTCGGGACCTTCCGGCTTCATCATAGAAGTCCCGCCGGGCAGCAGCAGAGGATATCTGCGCGTATCGTGCAGACATCCTCCGGCTGCCCCCACTACCCACCAGGAAGATTGGGGCAGCTGGTTAGTGCAGACATCCTCCAATCTGCCCGACACTTCCGTCTATTATGACGGAAGCCGGTAGGTCACATAAAGCTGAATTTTAGCTCCCCTTTCTCCTCTTGTTTGTATATAGACACAGCTGTGTCTGCATACATACAATGAAATGTGGCTATAGTCATAAACGTTCCACTAACAATGGCCACCTTATCTGTTCCGGTCTGTACTATGAACAAATCTACCTAATTATCAGTACCAGATTTAGGAATGTGGAAAACTTTCTTTTATCCTCAGAGACACAGAATAAGTTGTGAACAGACAGAAGGATGTCCAAAAACTGATACAAAATGGAGGTTGCTGGCATCCATATTGTTATCCTTGGCTTCTGCTTTATTCATATGTACCAGTCTCAAGATTACTGTTCAATACCTCTGACATCCCAGATAACCACCGATATCCCTTTGTCGCTCTCTCGATCATCTCCACTCTCGGTCTGTCTATTTTTCCCACATCATCTCCACTCTCGGTCTGTTTCTCATTCCCACATCATCTCCACTCTCGGTCTATCTCTCATTCCCACATCATCTCCACTCTCGGTCTGTCTCTCTCTCGATCATCTCCACTCTTGAGCTGTCTCTCATTCCCACATCATCTCCCCTCTCGGTCTATCTCTCATTCCCACATCATCTTCCCTCTCGGTTTGTCTCACTCTCCCACATCATCTCCCTGCTCGGTCTATCTAACTTTCCCACATCATCTCCCCTCTCGGTCGGTCTCTCTTTCCCACATCATCTTTCCTCTCGGTAGGATTTCCTTTCCCATATCTCCTCTCTCCCCTTTTGGTCTGTCTCTCTCCCCCCTTGCATCTCTGTTAAAATCTGCAGAGAGACTAACAGGCAGCTGTAGGTGAGATCATTGCCTGCCTGTCTCAGACCTCTCAGTGCTGCCGCGCATAGTGTCATCAGTATGTGCCCCTGTCCGAGACCTGTCAGCTTTGTCGCGCATAGTGACATTAGTATGTGCGCCTGTCTCAGACCTGTTAGTGCTGCCATGCATAGTGTCATCATCACTAAGTGCGTCTGTCTCAGACCTGTCAGTGCTGCTGCGCATAATGAAGACTCCGAGTTATCACTATGTTCAGGAAGTGTTAGGTAGCACTGACAGGTCTGAGAGAGGCAGACAATGTTCTCTCTGCAGCTTTCACACAAACACAGTTTCTCACACACACAGTCTCTCTCGCACATACACAAAATGTATCTCTCTCATACACAGTCTCTCTAACACACACACACACAGAGACAGTCTCTTTCTCTCTCTCTCACACACACACACACACACACAGACAGACAGACAGAGAAACCAAAAGTGTGGACAGGGGGCCATATGGGCAACAGTATAATAATCTGCTCACCGCTACAAACAAATGCTGGTCTTTCCATTGCTGGTATGCTAGTTATACCAGCACTGGCTCTTAACTCTTCATTACCAGCTGTGCCGGTAAAATACCAGCCGGATGGCAACACTAATCGCAGCAGGAGCTGGGCAGATGTTAGCACAATGGGAGAGTGAGCTCAGATATTCTTTCTAAATGGCAGCAATTAGAATGCAGATCTCCCCTTCACTCAAAATTTCCACCAGGAGCTGCAGCACTAGCTGCCTTGCGTGTAGGAGGGGTTTAGGACCCTGCAGCCTCCTGCTCGGAGCTGTGCTAGTGGTGATGTCATATATGGAAGGGTACTCATGGGATGAGGGAGCTTGAGAGACAAAATATGCGATCTGGGGAGAAAATCAAAGCGGAGAACAGTTCTGCAAACTACAGAAGAAAGGCACTTTTTTTAACAACAAGAATAAGGTAATTTGACGTGGACATTTATATGTACTACACACTGATAAAAGTACTTAAATATGTGCAAAAAAAGTCTGTGTAACAGCACCATTAATTGAAAGATTGTATCAAGTATAGACTAGAAATACTTAAATGAAATAATACATATATATTTCCACAACATGTAAATGTCGTTTGAATATGAAACTAATTTTTTCTCACCATTCTCTTTGACATAGTTTCCAGATGATTGTTCCTAGCAACATGCAATCACAAGTATCTTATGTACTTTTAGTTTTTACATCCATACTCATCTGCAACTCACCTTTTAGTATCTAGTCTACAATGTTTCTATGTCAGACCAGAGTGCAAAGCAATTTCTATGCACTAAATGGTTAATTTTATACAGCGCCAATAGTGTATGGAGTACAGAGCTTAAATGTGAGTTACAAATAGATTCCGACTGATACATAAGGCAGAGGGCAAACAGGAAATTTATAAAGTGAGTGAAGAGGCGGGGAGGGGGGGTAATGTTTCAGAGGTTTGTATAATATAGGTGGGTGATTTAAAAGCCAGCACTATCCAACCACATAGATTGGAGGATTCAGGTAAGTGTTGTGAACTATAAAAGGCTAATGTACTGCTAGCAGCTGTGCAAAGAGAGGGGGGTTTGTAAGTGGTTGACAGTAGTCCAGTTACATTAAAGTGCATCTATTTTTTAAAGTTAGTTAATATTAAATTAACCCTACTACTAATGCCTCTTTAGCTTATTAACAGGACTGTCTGGTGCCCAAAATGCGTACTCCAAATGTTAATACATAGCAAAGTACTTTCAAAATACTTTATAATGCATATTTTTCATTTTGCATTTTTTAAAATATATTAAAAAAAAGTTATAGTGAGAAGTAATTGCATATATGCAAGCTTTTTGGAATATTCAAGAATGCCCACCACTCATGGACTCTGGTAAAGAATTTGTACTTTTTTTCCCAGCATCAACCAATAAGAATCCTGCCCATTAATTTCAATGGGATTTCCTGTTTTAGTGATGCCATGCAGCGTTATACTGGCAGGGATCCCACGCTACAAAACCTTGAACAATTAGTTGAATGTCATAGCTCCGCAATCTATATTACACAAAATGTGCATTGTTAACTCCATGTGCAGTAGAAGATATATGAGATTAACTCCAGTAACCTGTGAAGCACACAATACCATATATTTAGCTCCAATAACCTGTTCAACACAAGACAAAAGGCTAGAACAAAAATGTATACCAATGGTATGTGAAACAGACAAGGTTGTTTTATACACTCAGCTCGTGGGATCAGTTATAATAGATGCATACAAAAAAGGTATATATATATTTGCTAGTAGAGATGCAATTACAATCTTCTTCTGCCTTTGACTTTCACCCCTAATCTTTTATTGATCATCATGTGTACATCCCACTCAAGCCTGGAGCATCAAATCTCATCATTTGGTTCCCATCTCTCAATTATTTAGTGTCACTCTTCCTCGCAATAGTACAGTAATGGCGAATACTTAACATTCCAATTATTGTGTGGTGCTCAACTGACCATCATTGAATTAAATCAGTATTGTCGCCAACAGTACAGCTGGTAATTTGCTCCATTCAATGTACAGCAAATCTCTGTCATCTGTGAAGTGGTTAGCTCCTAAATCTCCTTCAAAATGGCCAGTCGATTAGCACACTGCGGACATTAGCTGAACCAGTACACTGTTTTTTTTGTTTAACCCCGTGTTTTATTCACGTGGCCTAGATCATCCAGACTCCCTTCAACCTCCATGTATCTCCTGGGCTGCAAATAGATGTTGACATTATGAATTATGCTCTATATTTCCTTATTGCTGATCCAAATCAAGAATGATGCCTTTTTATTTTTACAAATATTTTTTAAAAACTAATTTCCTGTCTACACTGAACATGACGTGCCAAGGAAGTGAGTGGCTTCGTCAGGGGGTGAGTCGAAGCCACTAAGGCGGCGAAACGCGCGTCGGGTTAGGGTCCTATTGTCCTCCTGTCTCCTGTGTCTTATATTTAGTTCTTACCGCTTGTTTTACTGGCGTTTGTGGTGCCAGCCCTAGCCTTTAATTAGTTAATTAAAACAAATGTATTACCTTTATCTCTGGGCAGACCTGGCTGCACCATTAACCAAGACTTCATTTCATTTCATTTCCTTTCCCATATCTCCTCTCTCCCCTTTTGGTCTGTCTCTCTCCCCCCTTGCATCTCTGTTAAAATCTGCAGAGAGACTAACAGGCAGCTGTAGGTGAGATCATTGCCTGCCTGTCTCAGACCTCTCAGTGCTGCCGCGCATAGTGTCATCAGTATGTGCCCCTGTCCGAGACCTGTCAGCTTTGTCGCGCATAGTGACATTAGTATGTGCGCCTGTCTCAGACCTGTTAGTGCTGCCATGCATAGTGTCATCATCACTAAGTGCGTCTGTCTCAGACCTGTCAGTGCTGCTGCGCATAATGAAGACTCCGAGTTATCACTATGTTCAGGAAGTGTTAGGTAGCACTGACAGGTCTGAGAGAGGCAGACAATGTTCTCTCTGCAGCTTTCACACAAACACAGTTTCTCACACACACAGTCTCTCTCGCACATACACAAAATGTATCTCTCTCATACACAGTCTCTCTAACACACACACACACAGAGACAGTCTCTTTCTCTCTCTCTCACACACACACACACACACACAGACAGACAGACAGAGAAACCAAAAGTGTGGACAGGGGGCCATATGGGCAACAGTATAATAATCTGCTCACCGCTACAAACAAATGCTGGTCTTTCCATTGCTGGTATGCTAGTTATACCAGCACTGGCTCTTAACTCTTCATTACCAGCTGTGCCGGTAAAATACCAGCCGGATGGCAACACTAATCGCAGCAGGAGCTGGGCAGATGTTAGCACAATGGGAGAGTGAGCTCAGATATTCTTTCTAAATGGCAGCAATTAGAATGCAGATCTCCCCTTCACTCAAAATTTCCACCAGGAGCTGCAGCACTAGCTGCCTTGCGTGTAGGAGGGGTTTAGGACCCTGCAGCCTCCTGCTCGGAGCTGTGCTAGTGGTGATGTCATATATGGAAGGGTACTCATGGGATGAGGGAGCTTGAGAGACAAAATATGCGATCTGGGGAGAAAATCAAAGCGGAGAACAGTTCTGCAAACTACAGAAGAAAGGCACTTTTTTTAACAACAAGAATAAGGTAATTTGACGTGGACATTTATATGTACTACACACTGATAAAAGTACTTAAATATGTGCAAAAAAAGTCTGTGTAACAGCACCATTAATTGAAAGATTGTATCAAGTATAGACTAGAAATACTTAAATGAAATAATACATATATATTTCCACAACATGTAAATGTCGTTTGAATATGAAACTAATTTTTTCTCACCATTCTCTTTGACATAGTTTCCAGATGATTGTTCCTAGCAACATGCAATCACAAGTATCTTATGTACTTTTAGTTTTTACATCCATACTCATCTGCAACTCACCTTTTAGTATCTAGTCTACAATGTTTCTATGTCAGACCAGAGTGCAAAGCAATTTCTATGCACTAAATGGTTAATTTTATACAGCGCCAATAGTGTATGGAGTACAGAGCTTAAATGTGAGTTACAAATAGATTCCGACTGATACATAAGGCAGAGGGCAAACAGGAAATTTATAAAGTGAGTGAAGAGGCGGGGAGGGGGGGTAATGTTTCAGAGGTTTGTATAATATAGGTGGGTGATTTAAAAGCCAGCACTATCCAACCACATAGATTGGAGGATTCAGGTAAGTGTTGTGAACTATAAAAGGCTAATGTACTGCTAGCAGCTGTGCAAAGAGAGGGGGGTTTGTAAGTGGTTGACAGTAGTCCAGTTACATTAAAGTGCATCTATTTTTTAAAGTTAGTTAATATTAAATTAACCCTACTACTAATGCCTCTTTAGCTTATTAACAGGACTGTCTGGTGCCCAAAATGCGTACTCCAAATGTTAATACATAGCAAAGTACTTTCAAAATACTTTATAATGCATATTTTTCATTTTGCATTTTTTAAAATATATTAAAAAAAAGTTATAGTGAGAAGTAATTGCATATATGCAAGCTTTTTGGAATATTCAAGAATGCCCACCACTCATGGACTCTGGTAAAGAATTTGTACTTTTTTTCCCAGCATCAACCAATAAGAATCCTGCCCATTAATTTCAATGGGATTTCCTGTTTTAGTGATGCCATGCAGCGTTATACTGGCAGGGATCCCACGCTACAAAACCTTGAACAATTAGTTGAATGTCATAGCTCCGCAATCTATATTACACAAAATGTGCATTGTTAACTCCATGTGCAGTAGAAGATATATGAGATTAACTCCAGTAACCTGTGAAGCACACAATACCATATATTTAGCTCCAATAACCTGTTCAACACAAGACAAAAGGCTAGAACAAAAATGTATACCAATGGTATGTGAAACAGACAAGGTTGTTTTATACACTCAGCTCGTGGGATCAGTTATAATAGATGCATACAAAAAAGGTATATATATATTTGCTAGTAGAGATGCAATTACAATCTTCTTCTGCCTTTGACTTTCACCCCTAATCTTTTATTGATCATCATGTGTACATCCCACTCAAGCCTGGAGCATCAAATCTCATCATTTGGTTCCCATCTCTCAATTATTTAGTGTCACTCTTCCTCGCAATAGTACAGTAATGGCGAATACTTAACATTCCAATTATTGTGTGGTGCTCAACTGACCATCATTGAATTAAATCAGTATTGTCGCCAACAGTACAGCTGGTAATTTGCTCCATTCAATGTACAGCAAATCTCTGTCATCTGTGAAGTGGTTAGCTCCTAAATCTCCTTCAAAATGGCCAGTCGATTAGCACACTGCGGACATTAGCTGAACCAGTACACTGTTTTTTTTGTTTAACCGCGTGTTTTATTCACGTGGCCTAGATCATCCAGACTCCCTTCAACCTCCATGTATCTCCTGGGCTGCAAATAGATGTTGACATTATGAATTATGCTCTATATTTCCTTATTGCTGATCCAAATCAAGAATGATGCCTTTTTATTTTTACAAATATTTTTTAAAAACTAATTTCCTGTCTACACTGAACATGACGTGCCAAGGAAGTGAGTGGCTTCGTCAGGGGGTGAGTCGAAGCCACTAAGGCGGCGAAACGCGCGTCGGGTTAGGGTCCTATTGTCCTCCTGTCTCCTGTGTCTTATATTTAGTTCTTACCGCTTGTTTTACTGGCGTTTGTGGTGCCAGCCCTAGCCTTTAATTAGTTAATTAAAACAAATGTATTACCTTTATCTCTGGGCAGACCTGGCTGCACCATTAACCAAGACTTCATTTCATTTGCAGCTATATGAACTTCTAGTAATATACACAGAAATTTGTACTACTGTGGAATACACACTAACACAGCAAACTACTTCATTCTGTCCTTGCTTGTTTCAGGCACTTTACATACTGCACCTCCAGGGTCAGTTATTTCATAATAGATTTAACATTTAAAGAAACAGTGGGCTATTTTTTCCTAAACTGGGGTGTAATTATTTCATTACCTTATCTACATACTATGTATATTACCTTTACACAGTGCTAATATTACAGGCAGTAGTACTTTAGGACCTTTATTCAGTGATCATTTTCTCTTTATTACTATTACTGTAATAATTTAAAAAAAAAATTTCAGTTATATAAACTATCAATAAGGGTATGCAAGTCTGATTTTATTTTTCACGTTTTCTCACTTGTTTGTCTTTATGTACACCGCTTTCTATTTTACTAGTTTTTATTTAATCTAAATAAAAGTTATGTTTTAATTCCCAGACGCCACTTACGTTTTATTATTTAGGGTTACCCCCTAGAGGTAGTCTTCCTTTACAGCAAATTGGCTATTTTGTGAGACTTATAATTTTTGTATAATAATTGATCACGCTTTAGAGAGAGAGAGACCATGTAAATTTGCCCAGTCTGATTTCCGCTGGAAAACTAGAAAAAGTTCAATCTATTTTCTTTTCTTGGAAATTTTTCATAAATTAAATTGCTAGAAAAGGAAAAAAATACAACAATCTTAATATTTATAATTCAATTTTACTGACAAATTAAAAATGGTATAAAAAAATATTTACAGGTTTATAAAAGAAAATAACATTGAAAAAGCTGTATAAAAATGCATGCAAAATGAATTCTAATAAAAATGTGTTTAACAAATATTTTGTAATTTTACAGTGTGATAGTATCGCTCGTCCAAACATATGTCCAATGTACATTTCATTGGTTGAAAAAGCACACGTCATTGTTTTGAAGCAAAGAAAAAAAATAAATAGGTAAACAAATGTCATACAATGTTAAATAAATTGTCATTTAAAGCTTTGTTAATGATAAGCTTATACAATTGGATAATTACAATAATTGAAAGCAGTACACAGTACTGTATTATCAACCTTTTCCTTTGCAATTTCCTTAAAAACAAAACATTACATACCTCACACTTATAACACAATCAATACTATATGTAGTGATATATAAAAATACATGGTTCATTCACTAAGCAGTGAATTGTGGAGAACTTAAAATAGGACAACTAAACTTTTTTTTACAACACTGAGTCAATAATTTACTTAAGTGAACTTATTTATTTGGGGGCAGCACAACAACTTATCCATGCTAGGGACTCTGAATGCTACATCCGAATTGAATTGCTCACAATTGTGTCGGAAATTCATAAGACTGCGTATGCGTCTGCGTAATATAGGCTTCTTATACAGCAGCATCATGGGAAACATAGTTCCCTTTGATTCTGCGTGTTTTAAAAGCCGAGATCGCGCATGTACATGCACATTTCAGGCATCTTACAGAATTGCATTCCTGACACAGGCTGTGTCAGAAAATGCAACTCGGATGCCACATTCGGCCCCTTGGTTCATTTGTGTCAACAATCCAACTGAGCCAAGGGGTCAGGAATAAAAGTAGGAGGGGCTGGGGACTTTATTAATCAAAATAAAGTATGAAGTAAGTCGTCGTCGTCATCCCCCAAAGAAATTTTGAGTGTTTAAAACAGTTTAAAAAAAACGTTTAGTTGTCCTTTAAAAAGGGACTCTGTCCTCATTGCAGCATTAGAAGTACATCTGAAAACACCCATCTTCCATGGTAATAAAAGTGCAAAATAATAAGCCATACAAAGAGTTTACGCACAGACCACCACCGAAGCAGCCATATTTCTGTGCTGGCATGCAATGTCAGTTGCTACGGACCCAACAATCAAATGCATCATATGAAGTGTAAACCATGGAGGTGGAATATCTCCAAGATATGTGCTCCTCAGAACTGAGTGGTCTGAAGAATATCAGCATTATGAAATGCACAGTCCAACTTAAAGAACACTTTATAAGCGATGTACTTATCAACACTAGTTCATTCACTCATCAGAAAAAAATATATACACATGCAAAACTTGACAACTGAGGGAAAAAAACATTATTTGCAGAGATCTCACTGATGCACATATGGAGGGTTATCTTGAAATCTCCAGGAACTACCAGTGTTCACAATTATTCCGGAGTTAGTGTCAAATACTAAGTTTAGTGACCCATTTGTCACCTCACAAAATCCCCAATAACTGAAGCTCTACTCTGTATTGTAGCACCACCTGGTGGACTACCAAAGAGTAACACTATTCGAACTACAATACAGAGTATTGTGATAGCACCACAGAGATTTTTTCTCAGCAATTGGCATTGACCACTAGAGTTTGACACAGTAATGCTGGAATAATTGTGGACACTGGTAGCTCCTGGAGAACCTTCCATATGTGTATGCGTGAGAGCTCTACAAAATATTTTTTTCTGTAGTTAGTAAGGTCTGTATACATCTATTTATGTGTATATATATATACATATATATATACATATATATACACACACACACACACACACACACACTTTGCTGATGACTGAATGCACTAATGTTGATAAGTACATTGCTAGCACAACAGATATGCAGGATTGGAGTGTTCTTTTTGTGTTTTGCGCAGTAAGTTGATTTTCTGTACAATTTAATAATGATGCTATTCGTCAGACCTCTCTGTTCGGGACCGAACATATTCAGTTGATGGTGAATCTTGTAGACACTTCACCTCCATGGTTTATGCATCGGTTGTGGAGATCAGTTGTTAGCAGTCCTGGTAGTGTTTCATGCGCCATTTCACCCATTTGTGGGGCTTTGTGTCGAAAATGTGCATATTATGCCACAGATTGCCATTGGGAACCGCAGGTATGCAAATTTATGGTGTCATCTTGTTAATATTTGTGAATAAAATATATTACATTACATGTACAGTTGTAAAAATCAGATTCTTTCAATTCTGTATTTTCTTTATTGCCTGAATAGATGTTTTCTGTTGTTTGCTGACAGAGTCCCTTTAAGGCCTATGATTGAGAAGTCTCTAGTGGCTTGAAACTCATAAGGCTTGCTATGTCTTGGTTTTCTCCCCATTTTGCGTTAAAAAGTTTTAAATAAAGTTTATTTGTACCTGGGCCAATCAGTGCGTGAGTCTATAAGTCTATACACCAATGGTGTACCATTTCAAAAGAAAGAAAAAAGGCTAAAATATTAGAATTGGAAAGATTCAAGTTTTGCAACTTGGCTGTCAATTTGCCTCATTGTCAGTGAACTAGTGAATAATGCACTATGACTGCTAAATAGCACATAAATACTAAGGAATATCAATATGATTTGTTCCACTTGTACCAAGGACTTTGTTGAAAAGTGGTTATGGATGTACATAGATAGACTTTTCTACCTACAAGGAATACATTTCATTGCAAATACTTTAAGATTATTTGGCATTACTACTGTTTGCTTAATGCTGTACCATTGTTAGACAAAGCTGTAATACTGCACACATTTGGCTGATTATAGGTTTCCTTCATCAATGCTTTGCAGCATGAGCCTCTGCTTCTGGATCCCATGGTTCCTGTTGCCTCTATTCACACCTGATGTACCTTGAAATGCAGAAGACACTTGCATTGCTTCTTCTCCAAATAAACTGATTTTAGCATCCATTTCAATAGCTTTGGCTAAACTGAAAGCGTAAGATTCCAAGGATGGACCAGAGGCACTGGTTTCAGCAGTTGGTTCTGGGTGAATATCTGTGGAATTGAAACACAGACGTTTCCATTATAGAAGCATTTTAATGTTTACTGTTTTTAGTGATTTTTTTGCTCATTCCTTTTTACATGATTATCAGATTTCATACATAACACTAAATTTCTTTACTCTTTTTTTTATTTAAGATCTTTTTAATAATGTAATCAATAGATAATTATATCAAGGTTCTGGCTTCATTTATTTAAAGGCATAGCTTTCTGAAATGTTTTTCTTATATGTTTAAGGTTGTTCTTCTCGAAATGAAAATTCTACCCTGGCATCTAACTTCAACTAATATGTTACACACATTGTGCTGGATGAACGCTAAGATTCTAAGAACCTGTATGGTTTTCGAAACACATACGCAAAATATCATGATTTAATTAACCTCTATGGGACCGGACAAAATTGCATACCCTTCGTGTCAATGGCTCACGTTTTAACACGTGTTTGTTTGTAATTTTCCTCTTTCTCAGTAAATGTACCCACACGTTACATACTGTATTTTTCAGAATAAGAAGGGATTTCTTTAGATACCATAAGATTTTAATATTTGTCCTGAGTTTAGAAATATCCAATGTTTGCATTATTTTCTGTTTTGTTTTCTTGCAAGTTACAGGACAATAACTGAAAGTAGGGAGGGATTAAACATAGGTTTAAGTGTGGACGTAGGTGCAGGGTCAGGTAATGCACACTCACAACAATGGATGTACGCATTCAAACTTAAAATGTGGAAGAGGCGGGGGAAGCATCCTGGCCACGCTACACTTATTGCGTATCTACTATACCTATTTGTTAGGGGTTCTAAAAGGTATTCATACAATGTATTTCTATTCTACTGTTCCCTCCCTAACACCTCCATAACCACCCTCCTTCTTTTTTCTGTACCATACCCCATCCCATCCCCCATTTATATGTTTGGATGTATTTGTATAAACAACAAAAGTTAAAAATCTTCAATAAAAATTGAATGAAACATAACTGAAGTAGCACATTGCCTTTTACTAACAATTTTCTCCTACAGTGATCTTTCGACCCTAACCCTAGTTCCAATTTTAACCTGAATGCTACATCGAAGGCTAGCTTAACTTTTCCTTTTTTACTGTACTGTTGCCGCCTGCCTCTGGAGGCAGTCTAGCAGCAACAGAGTGACTGAAGTGATCACTGATCATTTCTGAAGCTCTTGCCCACTGTACTAAACAGAGAGACGACCGAACCTGACAGACATCTGTTAGACAATAGCATTGAGCCCCTACTCCAATTAGACTGGCACATGCTGTCTGTTTCCACGTGAGCTTTGACTCAGCAGAGTAATACAATACATATAGGTAAAATAAAACTCTGTTTGTGATAAGTGACATATTATACATTTACCATAAGTAGAGTTTATAAAATATGGGAGAAAGTGTTTGAGATTTTGCCCTTCTTACAAAGACCCTTAAGCATTTATGATCCATTATGATGGCTTACCACATTTTTGCTCCACTTCATCCTCAAATGTCACTGAACTTTTCCTTCTAGAATAGATAGACCTTGTCTGTTGGGTACCATCTGAGCTGTAGTCTTCAAGCAACATAACCTCTGTACCTAGAAAGAAAAGGAAAATAAATAAATAAATGCATATACAAATTATACTTAACTGAGAAGGCATTGGAAGAGAGGCATTTAAAGTGCTTAACAATGGAACAAAATAACATTAATACAGGGCTATATTTTTTTTATACTGTTTATAATATATAAATAAAAGGTCATGTTTTATATTAAGTGGCTGTAGCAATCTACTTATGAACAATTAGGGCTATCAGATTTTTTTCAGGTCACATAACTTTTACATGCTCATGGCATAACGTAGAATGCAAGTTTGTCCAGAGGAACAAATGTGTTAATCTAGAAAGAAACCCTATAGGAATTACCTTTATTAAATTAATTTTTCTCAGAAAGCATGACTTATACATTCTACAGAGCAGCACATACATATGTACTCTTGGACATAACAGTAGGTGGAGCCAAGGAAAGCTCTCTGCAGGTTAATTATAACCCAAAAATCTGTAATTGAAAAGCATAGCAGCTTTGGGCACATGTAACAAAACATTGGGATAAATGTCCCTTTAATTCATCTAAACTTTATAGTACTACATCTTTGGTAAATTGCTAAAGAGTGCATTTGAAAACAGAGTTTATGCAACTTGAAGAAAAGTAATCTTGGCAAGGATTGGATCTTACTCACACCATTCAATGTATTTTGCTACTTATAAATTATTTATACTAATAAATAAAAGTCAGCTGCAGAAGTGTATTACTTTCAAACTAACACCTTATAGATCAGGGCTGTTCAACATGCGGCCCGCGGGCTAAATGCGGCCCGTCTGACACAGAGGTGAGGCCCGCATGATAATGGATGCGGTAATCGCACCTCCGTTTAGTGCCAACATTCGCTTAATATGGGAGAGCACAGCGTGAGGGCTGCATGCTCAGCCACCATGCTCCCTGATATGGCCAGAGCGCCTGGTGTCAGGTGAAATCCAGGCGCTCAGAAGATGATGACTTTCCGATTGGAGGCGAAAGACGACCTTGACAATGGCACATTATTTTGGTAAAAAAAAGAAAATAAATTTGTGTAATTGTATCTGTGCATGTGTGGAAGGGAGTCTGCCTGGAAGGTAGTTTGTGTGCATGTGGGGCAGGGAGTGTGTGTGTGTGTAGGTACCTGTGTAAGGGAGTGTGTGTGTGGGTGGCAGGGAGAGTGTGTGTGTGTGTGTGTAGGTACCTGTGTAAGGGAGTGTGTGTGTGGGTGGCAGGGAGAGTGTGTGTGTGTGTGTAGGTACCTGTGTAAGGGAGTGTGTGTGGGTGGCAGGGAGTGTGTGTGTGTAGGTACCTGTGTAAGGGAGTGTGTGTGTGTGTGTGTGTGTGTGGGGGGGGGGGGGGTACCTGTGTAAGGGAGTGTGTGTGTGTGTGTGTGTACCTGTGTAAGAGAGTGTGTGTGTGTGTAGGTACCTGTGTAAGGGAGTGTGTGTGTGTGTGTAGGTACCTGTGTAAGGGAGTGTGTGTGTGGGGGTACCTGTGTAAGGGAGTGTGTGTGTGTGTGTGTGGGTACCTGTGTAAGGGAGTGTGTGTGTGTGTGTGGGGGGGGTACCTGTGTAAGGGGGAGTGTGTGTGTGTGTACCTGTGTAAGAGAGTGTGTGTGTGTGTGTGGGTACCTGTGTAAGAGAGTGTGTGTGTGTGTGGGGGTACCTGTGTAAGGGAGTGTGTGTGTGTGTGTGTGGGGGTACCTGTGTAAGGGAGTGTGTGAGTGTGTGTGTGTGTACCTGTGTAAGGGAGTGTGTGTGTGTGTGTGTGTGGGTACCTGTGTAAGGGAGTGTGTGTGTGTGTGTGTGTGTGTGGGTACCTGTGTAAGGGAGTGTGTGTGTGTGGGTACCTGTAGAAGGGAGTGTGAGTGTGTGTGTGGGTACCTGTAGAAGGGAGTGTGTGTGTGGGTGGGTACCTGTGTAAGGGAGTGTGTGTGTGGGTGGGTACCTGTGTAAGGGAGTGTGTGTGTGGGTGGGTACCTGTGTAAGGGAGTGTGTGGGTACCTGTAGAAGGGAGTGTGAGTGTGTGTGTGTGGGTACCTGTAGAAGGGAGTGTGTGTGTGGGTGGGTACCTGTAGAAGGGAGTGTGTGTGTGTGTGTGTGTGGGTGGGTACCTGTAGAAGGGAGTGTGTGTGTGTGTGGGTAAGTGCGTGTGTGTGTGGAAGGGTGTCCCTGGGTGTTTAAGTGTGTCTGGATGTTTATGCATGTGTATTTTTATATATAAGGGTGTCTGTGTATAAGGGTGTCGAGGTGTGCTTCTGTGTGTAAGTAGCTGTGTTTGTATGCGTGACTGTGTTTGTATTTGTGGCAGTGAATGTATATGTGGAAGTGTGATTGTAGGTGTAATTAATGTGAGTTTTGCTGCGTGTCTTATTTTGTATTGTGATACAGTAATGTGCAGTGTGAGTGTGCATTTTATTGCTGTGGAGTCTGTGATACACTCACACACTGCACATTAATGTACATTTTATACATGAATAATGAATATGATATTATATATAGTTTTCTCTCAATGAAAAATGAATGTGGCCCACCCACACATACATACATTTCTTGTGAAGTGGCCCACTGAAAAAAAAAACTTGGACAACCCTGTTATAGATGAAGGAAATGCAGCCTCTGTTCATAACAAAAATGCTAATTTAAAAATCAACAATATATCATGATAAAGCAGCAACAAACAGAAAACAAAAAAGTATTTGCTAATGTTTTGGGATAAGTCAAAATATTACCCACAATTGTACAATTAGGGGTAAGTGTTTGCTCTCATGTATGAGAATAAAGCCTTCAAAAACGTTTAGCAATCACAAATGCACACTATTCTTTCCTCCACTGTTCCCACCCATATGAAAATAAATCCAATTGTTGAAGCTTTATGGCATAAGTGTATACTTAATAATCTTACTTATGTGAAATGGATTAATAGGCACCTGGAAGAGAGCTGGAGTTGAAGCCTGAATCAGCCACTGTGGGTAAGGAAACATTGATAGTTTACCCACTGATCTACCTGCCTCATCACGTTACACATTGATATCTGTATATAAAAGTCCCCCTTCTAACCGTAACTCAGTCAGGAAAAAAAGTTAAATACCTGAATCATTTGAGCAGCTGAAGCCAGTGTTTGTTGTAGTGCTCTGATGGTCAGACTCCTTACCAACCGCCATAAGAGCCGTGAGATGAGGAGGTAATCCAAGATCTAATGAAAAAGAGATAAATATAAATATATATAAAAACACCTGTACATTTTGTTTAATGCAGGGCTTCCCAAATACTTGTCAAGCACAAAGATAGATACCCATCTGCATTTATCAAGTAGAGAATTCACTGCTAAAGGCTACTATTCAAATGATGCTCAGCCATTTTCCAGGCCTAGTATCATAAGAAAAATAGATGTAGATTTGCGTTTTCAAAACAAGATATGCTTTTTTCTCGTGCATATACTTAAAAGAAGATAATTATATGGGAAGGAGATCTCAGGATCGTGCTTCTCCTGTTCAAAAGAAAACTGATATTTAAGCCACTTTACCTGTTATTCTGTTAGAAATGCTAAACATTCGTGATGTTCTTGGTTGATGAAATGGATCTCTGTACCGATTTCCAAAGCACATGCTTAGTAGTTCTTTCCTTACAGTTTTATTCCACAGTCCGTATATTAGTGGGTGACAAATCGCACTTGTAAATGACAGCCAGGTAGCTAAGGTCTCCAGCATTGGAGAAACACTGTTTTTCCCCCTTAGGGCCTCAGTGCTTATAACAATCATGTATGGACCCCAGGTAAGAACAAAGGCACCAATAACAACCAATATGGTTATGAAGGCTTTGCATTGATTTGCCGAATAAATAATACTGGAGAAAGCATTCTTTTTGCTTCCGGAAGAGGATGTTGAAGTACTGGAATTTTTCCTCCCATTCTTCTGGGGAGTATCTTGAACAATTATAACAGTTCCACAATGGATTTTGCGTGCTTTGATCCTAGCCACACGGAATATAAAACCATAACAAATCATCATAATGAGGAATGGTAATAAGGCACACCATATTTGCCAAAAGGCAGTGTATCCTGCATCTTTGTGCCAAGCAGCTACGCACATCCATTTGAAGTGATCAAACTCTAATGAAGACCATCCGAAGAGAGGGGGGAGACATCCTATGAGGGAATGTAGCCAGACATATGCCACAGCAAGAACTGCTCTGTTTCCAGTAATCTTCATAGGATAAACCATTGGATAAAGAACAGCATAGTACCTACAAAAATTTAAAATGACTAAAATTAGTATCACACAAACAAAAATTACATGGTTTAAAACAAATGTAAAAAACATCAACATTTGCTAATAATTTGTCAATAAAGAATGTATTCCTACCAGTTGGAGGCACAGTAGATATTGATCTTCATTAATCAAAAAACGTGTTTCAAATGAGCAAATTTTTGCTAACTTTAAAAGGGACATGACAAAAACTGACCAGCCTACAAAATGTAAAAGACTGTCAAATTAATATTCTGCATTGCATGCAGGGTTTGCTTTAAATTAGGAATAAATATTTTAATTTAATAATTTAATTACAATTCTGAGCAATACAATGGAGGCGGAAGTATGTAAGCATTGGGAACTTTATTACAAGACCAGAGGCTAATATTATGCTTATCTCTCTCTTTAGTGTTCATGTGTTTGATAAAATCATGACTTTTCCCATCATGATTATAGAAGGGTCGTCCAATTATTTCCGCAGAAGAGATAATTTGGACATCCTGCATGCAATGTTATTGGAGGGTGCATAAACATTGTATTGTATCAATCATCTCCATAAGAGCCTTAGAGGGTGCCCAATATCTTCATTTAATAACTACAGGAGTAGTGGCCTGTATTTGGCATTACAGCAACAGGTATCCAAGGGATAATTAAGCACAATTCAGACAGGTCTACCAAGCAAAATGCTCATTAACCCCTCGATGGCTGAACCAATACATGTACAGGCATAACAACTACACAGTCGTGACAGAGTCAAAAGTAATTAAAAAGTAAAACTTACCGATCAATCGCAATAATCCCTAATGTAAGCATGCTGGCAGAGCTGATCAGCATATAAAGCAGTGCAGAAAAATTGCACCAAACAACTCCAAAAATCCATTCTCGTAGTATTGAGCTTACAACCACAAATGGGAGAACAAACATAGACAGGAGGAGGTTTGAAAGGGTCAAACTAAAGACAAACTTGTTGCTGAGGGACAGGAGGTATGATTTCTTGTACAAAGTAACCACGATGATTAAGTTCCCCAGACATATTAGAATATTAATAATAATAATCGCAATAGATTCTGCCACTATAATAGCTCCATTTTCAGGGGCGATGTCCGATCCCAACACATTTCCATCAGAAGTGTTAATGCTCATTGTAAATCACAATAGTATTCGACTTGAAACATGCTTGGGAACCAGTAGCGTAACAACAGGATGGGCCGACGGTGAAGCTGCCCCGGGTGCAGGAATCGGGAAGGAGGGGGCACCGCTTAGACGCGGCAAAATACCTTGTAGCAGCACTTGTGTGACTTGATATGAACATCAAGCCACGCACAGGTTTAGAGACAGCCCCCGATCTTCGCGAAGCGGCTGTAGTGGATCTCTCGAGCTCCCGTCTGCATCATCCGACTGTGAGGGGCAGAGCTTAGCGTGAGGACGTGATTCTGCGTCAAGACCTCACGCCAAGCTCCGCCCTCAACGTCGAGTGACACAGCCCTCCTTTGGCGCCGAAAATGTACTCGAGTTAAAATGATAAAGTATCTGAAGCTGCCTTTCGAGACAGACTGAAAAATAAGTGCCACTTACATTTTTATCTATTTTTAGCGTGTATGTGGCCTGGAAGTGGCAATACACATACGATTCGTCTTTGTGGCCAGGCCTGGTTGTGCAGACTGCACGGTACTTACAATATTGATAAAATCAATCACATCATTCCCTTTGGACAAGGCTAAGGAGCCAGAGAGGTTAAATGCTGCAATATGCTGGTTAAGTGCTGACATAAGTTCTGCTACATACATTATTTAATGTATAGATGTAGACTACTTTCCCTGTAAGGATCCTCATAGTCTACTCTTCATCTATTCTCCTGTGGCATAGATGGCAGCAGTGCACTCCTTTGGCAATAATTTCCATGACCAATAATTCTATTATTGGATAAAGAACAGCATAGTACCTACAAAAATTTAAAATGACTAAAATTAGTATCACACAAACAAAAATTACATGGTTTAAAACAAATGTAAGAAACAGACAAATATCCACTGAAAAACACATCAACATTTGCTAATAATTTGGCAATAAAGAATGTATTCCTACCAGTGGGAGGCACAGTAGATATTGATCTTCATTAATCAAAAAACGTATTTCAAATTAGCACATTTTTGCTAAATTTAAAAGGGACATGACAAAAGCTGACCAGCCTACAAAATATAAAAGACCGTTAAATTAATATTCTGCATTGCATGCAGGGTTTGCTTTAAATTAGGAAAAAATATTTAACTTTTATAATTTAATTACAATTCTGAGCAATACAATGGAGTCGGAAGTATGTAAGCATTGGGAACTTTATTACAAGACCGGAGTCTAATATTATGCTTATCTCTCAATTTAGTGTTCATGTGTCTTTAATAAAATCATGACTTTTCCCATGATTATAGTAGGGTCTTCCAATTATTTCCGCAGTAGAGATAATTTGGACATACTGCATGCAATGTTATTGGAGGGTGCATAAAACTATCATATATATTCTTTAACCCTACTACGTACTTCCTGTGTCCTTATGCATTTGGTGACACAGAAAGTAAGTCCTGAGTTAAAACGAGCAGTGGAAGCGATCATTGAACGAACACTTCTTGAACAGCATCAAGCAACACCAAAAATTTGCGTGATCACTCCACGGAACAATGGTTGAACCAAACTGGCAGACAGTATGCCCCTCCACTATAGTGCTGCCCTGTAGCTGGCAGAGGTGATCATATATCACTTTTGTTGCTAGACTGTCTCTAGAGGCAGTCTGTAACATTGCAGGCAAAAAATAAATTAATCCAAACTAACAGTAGATCTAGCATTTTGGTTACAAATGAGTTAGATAGGCTGATGATTAGGTTTGTGGCCAAAAGGTCATTGCTGAAAAACTTAACCTGGTATTTCTAAAGTCAGGACAAATATTAGAAATATAATAATTGTATAAAAGATTCTTTCAGGTCAACATTAGAAACATTTTTTAAACCTTTTCATCATATTTTATAATAAAATATTTATAAATTATTTTATAGTAAATTATGTTATAAAAATAATGGTTTCATAAGAAACCCCTTCTTATGCTGATAAAAAACAATATATACTAGAAAAGTTACAATTTCTGGGGAAATTGTGTGAAGTGTTCTTGCCTCCACCTGTAGTCTACAACTGGAGTGGGCGGAGTAACTGTTATCATTTACATAGCACATTTAATTGCAACGTTGTTGCACAGTTACATTAAACCATACATTTATAAAAACATTAGCAGGTGTTCAAAAGGCCCTGTCTATGACATCACTTGCTGCTGCAGCTTGACACAGGTCAGAGTATTTTGGCGGTTGCCATATTCAAACGGTCGTATTTTAAAAACTATCAATCCTACAGCGAAGAGCTTTATATTGTGAGAATCACAAGACCCAGACCTACATTTTGATGCATAGTATGTCTCTGAAGTATTAAAAATGAAGGCACAGCCGCAGTTTAGAAATTTCACTTCAAATTTGAGCTTTGCAGAGTGAAGTTTCAATGAATGTCAATGGACGGCGTTGGTTGCAAACAAATGGTCATATTGTGAAAACTATCAGGACTACGGCTTAGCCGTTTACATGTTTAGTGGCACCAGGGATAGCTGAACGTTTTGATATAAGATTTGTGTAGGTGGGCTTGAAAATGAGGGAGTGGTGGCAGTTTAGAAATCATGTCCTGATTTTTCAGCTTTTGGCAGCTCCCACTCTAGCTTTGCCATTCATTCCTATGGGACAAATTGCGCCACAAAAACGACGATATTCCGTGAACCATTCGGCGAAACGTTCCACAAAGTAATAGCAATCCGATCGGGAACAATCTGCACGTTTTGGTAAATTTTTGTCTATGTAGTGTAAAAACTGTGGGAGGAGTTAGGGTGGCAAATTTTGCTATAATAATAATAATAATAATATATATGTGAGATAACATTAAGTGGTCTTGCTATGCAAGAACACTTAAATATGTGTGTGTATATTACACGAGAAAGCCGAAAATTACAGCTAAGCACAAACAATGCATCCATTGTAGGAGTGATAGAGTCAAGGAATTTTTAACAATATAATTTCTTTGTTTCAAAAACATGTTGAAAATACATTTATATCTAACACAGCCCCTTTAAAAGTGTAAAAGAGTCTCTCTGAGGGGGAACCAGACAAAAATGTTTTTTTTTTTTAGAAAAAAATATTTTTATATAATAATAAGACTTTTTTAAAATTCATGTGTATATAAAAATGGTTTAGAGATATTTTCTTTATATTTTGCTTAAATATACCTAGTATAAATGAATAATAGACAAAATTCCACTGGTGAGGTGATAAGGTGACCTTATAATGAGTTAACTCAGGTCAAGGTCTCTGCCTAGGTCTGTACCTGGCCATGTACCGGCCATTAAACTGCGGTAATCAATTGATCACCGCAATCACATGACTATTAGATGGCAAAGTCAATGTCTTTATGCAAGTGAACCCTTCCTGTGCTTTGCTGATCACATTTTCTTACTGTGATTAGTTTCCTTCCTAGTTTATAAAAACACAGAATGTGTCGTCTGAGAACCATTTGGCCCCAGGGCCGGCCTTAGGGGTGTGCGACCTGTGCGAGCGCACAGGGCGCAACACCCCAGGGGGCGTCAGCCTTCCCGGTAAAAAAAAAAAAAAAGTTTAAAAAAAAAAGCCGGTAGAGGCACTGGCTGGGGGAGATCAAAAGATCCCCCCTCACCAGCCCTCTGCTCGGCATTCTCTGCTTCGTCCGGGGAGGGGGCGGAGCTAACCGGCACAGCGTGTAGCTCCGCCCCCACTCCGGGAAGCAGAGCAGAGTCTGCTTCACGGGGAGCCCCGGGCAGCATGAGATAGTGCTGCTCGGCTCCCCATGCCTGCATTAAGCATGGGGAGCCCGAGCAGCACCTTCTCTTGCTGCCCATGGCTCCCAGTAATGCAGACTGTGCTCTGCTTCCCGGGGTGGGGGCGGAGCTACACCGCTGTGACGGTTAGCTCCGCCCCCTCCCTGGATCCACCTTTTCAGGCAAAGGTAAGGGGGGGGGGGGAGAGAACAGGGTTTAGGGGGGACAGACAGAACAGGGGTTAGGGGGGAGAGAGACAGACAGAACAGGGGGAGGGGAGAGAGAGACAGACAGAACAGGGGGAGGGGAGAGAGAGACAGACATAACAGGGGTTAGGGGGGAGAGAGACAGACAGAAAAGGGGTCAGGGGGGAGAGACAGAACCGGGGGAGGGGAGAGAGAGACAGAACAGGGGGAGGCGAGAGAGAGACAGACATAACAGGGGTTAGGGGGGAGAGAGACAGACAGAACAGGGGTTAGGGGGGAGAGACAGAACAGGGGGAGGGGAGAGAGAGACAGACAGAACAGGGGTTAGGGGAGAGAGAGAGACAGAACAGGGGACGGGGGGGGAGAGAGACAGAACAGGGGACGGGGGGGGGGAGAGAGACAGAACAGGGGACAGGGGGGGAGAGAGACAGAACAGGGGACGGGGGGGGAGAGAGGAGAGAGACAGAACAGGGGACGGGGGGGGAGAGAGACAGAACAGGGGACGGGGGGAAAGAGACAAAACAGAGAGAGAGAGACAGACATGGCAAGGAAGAGGAAAGGGACAAACATGGGAAGGGAGAGATACACAAACATAGGGGGGTGAAAGAGACGGGGGGGGGGGGCGCCACGTGGGAAGCCCGCACAGGGCGCCGGAACACTTAAGGCCGGCCCTGTTTGGCCCATCTAGACTGCCTTATTTTCTAAATAATTTTATTAGTCCCTGACTCTATTTTATATCTAGGATACCCTTGAGATTATCCCACGCATGCTTAAACTCCTCCACTGTGTTCACCTCTACCACTTCGCTGGAAGTCTATTCCATACATCCTCTACCCTCTCAGTAAAGTAATACTAATAGACTCTCCTCCTTTACTATGTTAATTCCCTTTATGTCTTTAAATGTTTCTATCATATCCCCCCTGTTAGATCTTTCCTCCAATTTATACATGTTAAGATGCTTGTGAAGAACTGTGGATTACAGCTTCTTTTGTCCAGCCTCAGAGTGCTCAAAATTGGATTAAATGTTAAATTAATCCTGTTATGTCTCAACTGTGTTTCCCACTGTATGCAAAACGAATCCGTTTACTGTTCTATTGGCTAATCTCTGTTATCAGATGCCTGACTTTATATATTCCCCATGTTATGCTTTAATAAATGTTCTTAGTTTTCTGCTGTACCTGAGACCTATGACTGTGTGATTATTGGGACAAAGAGGGGAGAACAGTGACTTTTATTTGGGACTCGCTGGCTTGCATTATGGGCTAAAGGAGGTGCCCACCCATCCTAGGATATGTCTCCTCACACTGGTGGCAGCTTCAGGATCCTCCTTGGAACTAAACCTAACCGGATCGCAGCAGCGGTGCCCAGGATTATACAATGGCACAGAATTACAAGGCGTTGAGTGTGGCTGCCCTACAGGACTTGTTGGTCTACAAGGGACAAGATCCCACTGAATTAAAAAAGATTGAAATGATTGCCACATTGGTGTACCTAGATCAAGGGGAAGAGGGACCAAGCAGTCCAGTGGTCCGGAATGCCCCCTTGAGTTCCGGGCACAGTCTCCTCACACTGTGAGGAGGAGCAGGACTTTGTCACCCTGAGGGTCCGGAGTCGCCTGGCAGCATATGGAGCAGACCCTCCATTTGAGGTGATCGACCGAGTAATGCAGGCAGTGGAAAGAGAAATGACCAGTGAGCTGTGAAAGCCTTGTGAGCCTTACCGCAGATAGGGGCAGCAACCATGGGGACCTCGGGTTTGTTCGGAGCACAGCGTACAGCAGCCTCAAGTTAATGCACCAAACATTGAAGCCTTCAACTATGCCACTGGAGACATTGATGGATTTTTACAAGACTTTGAAAGATAGTGCCAGTTGCATCAAATAGCTTCAAGGGAAATGGCCCCTATCCTGGTGGGCAAACTCTCCGGAAGGGTCACGGAAGCTTACCGTGCCATCCACGACGAGTGGACCAGAGAGGTAAAAAAGGGACTGTTGGCACGATATGCCATAACCCCAGACACTTCCCGCCGGAAGTTCCGTGAAACATGATTGGGACCCCGAGATACCCATCGGAATGGGCTCACAGATTGACCCGGGCAGCGAGAAACTGGATGCAGGGCTGTGCGCCTGTAATTGCAGAGGAGATGCTACAACACGTCCTCATGGAGCAGTTCTTCCTTCATGTAGCCAACAATGCCAGAGACTGGGTCCGGGACTGAGACCCCAAAACCATTGAGGAGGCAGCACAATTGGCCGATAAGTATGTGGACATAAGACGCCCCGCTACCTGCTCCATGCTCTCCTACGCTCCCAGGCCAGGAGCACCCAATTTAACCCCTACACCCGATGCCCCAGCACCCATTCCCTTCCCCCGTTCCCCACCATCCTCCACCTCCATTCAGGACCATGGGGAGCTTCAACTATGAACAGTCCGAGTACATCAGGAGAAATTGTCCACAGCTGCGACCATGGGTGCCAGCATCACTGCAGTCTCCACGGGCACCTCAAACCCCTGCTTCCTTTTTGCCCCGACTGGCTCATTGTCCTTTTATTTCTTTGTATTTGCTTTTTCACTTCACTTGGATTGTGAGCACTGGCTATGGCCACAGGAATGAAAAACAATATTTTTGAAAGATACTCCAGAAGAAATATAGATTGGGACTCTATCTCTATTCCGGATAACGATGAGGAGGAAGATAATAATGACAGTCCAAAAAATTAAAGATCTTTTTTGGCATTTGAAAAAATTAATGATTTCGGATACCAAAAAATGGCTAGATTTAGAACTAATAGAAAAATATGACTCCCATAAAATTATTCCAAGAGGTCTAAGAATAGACAAATTACCAACTATAGACAGAGAGGATGAAGATTTTATGCAATCTTGGCATGAACAATTAGAAGAGTGCTCGATGTGACTGATAGTCATTAAACACAAAAAAGATATGACAGCTCTGAAAGATAAGATGGAGGATATAAAAAAACAATTTACTTCCATTTCAAGAATCTAAATAGTTTGTGAAATTAGACTCTGACCTACAGAGAACATTAGATGATTTAGAGGGCAAAACACTGATAAACAAAAAATGTAAGTTTATTAGAGACAATGAGGATTACAAAAAGGGGTTGCAAAAAGAATGGAAAAAGAAACCGAGAGACAGCTCACATTATAACCCACAGGAAGACCAAAAAAGAGACGATCACAAATATAAGGAAGAAAGAGATAATAGATACATTCCACAAATCAGAGGTCATAGATATAATTCCAGATATGACTGACTATTATCATAGCAGGGAATCAAGATACATAAATAAAGATTGGCCAAAAATGAGATGGGAACAATCACCATATAGAAAACATGCCAGAAGCCCAGAATATAGATCTAATTATTACCGAGGGCAGGCTAGAAGGCAACAGAAAAGTCCCTTTGGAGACAAACCCATAGATATACAGAAGACCTAGTGACACAATAGATCAAATTGATTTTTTATAAAGAGGCCGACCAATGTCTGAAATTATGAGACCGAACCCAAGAGAAACCCCCCCAAACATAAGAAAAACAAGCCCACATTCAAACCAAAAAACACAAGACGCAAGAAAAAGGTGGGAATACGGACCAGGAGAGGATGTAGAGGACAGAGAATATTGCACAATAAACAGAGTTTAGGAACTGGCATATTTAACATCAGTGGAATGGATTTAACTATAGACCAAATTAAGGTTCTAGATAAAAGTCTGTCATTTGCTTCCACAAAATTACCAAACAAATTCAATCTCTTTATTGACACCCAAAAATGTATACACAAGCTTTCATTAACCCCTTAAGGACAGAGCCTTTGAAACATTTTTGCTCATTCTGGACAATGGCTATTTTAACATTTCTGAGCTGTTCGTGTTTAGCTGTAATCTTCTCATTTGTCATTTGTTGTACCCACAAAAATTATATATTGTTTTTATCAGCACAAGAAGGGCTTTCTTTAGATACCATAATTTTGATCATATCTTATAATATATAAAAAAATTAATAAAATATGTTGAAAAATAACAAAAAAAAATTAGTTTCTGACTTTTATTTGAAAAATGTTTTACTCATTTACAAATGTCAATGAAAAAACCTGCTAAATAGATTCTACTATTTCTCCTGAGTACAGGGATACCACCCATGCATAGGTGTGCCATGTTTTGGGGGGGCTAAAAGGCAACATTTGAGAGGTGCGCTTTTTGGTTTTCCAACTTGGAATTTTGATGTGCAGAAAACCTGTGCCCATGTCCCATTTGGGACATTTCTGAAGCCAGCCTGTGTATCTTACCCCATCAAACCATATATTTTTGAAAACTAGACACCCTAGGGTATTTCAAATAGGAGTATTTTAACACTTTCCATGCACTAATTCTACCACCAGACTTTGTCAAACTTTTTGGTAGTACTTTTTTTTGTGTGTTTTTTTCACACACATTGTACTTCAGACATAAATTCACAGCTCCTGCTATAGGACACTGCCAAAAAACACTCCAATGTGTATTCAGCAACATCTCCCGAGTACAGGGATACCACCCATGCATAGGTTTGTCATGTTGTTGAGGGGCTAAAAGGCCACATTTGAGAGGTGCTTATTTTGGTTTTCCAACTTAGAATTTTGACTTGCAGACAACCTGCACCCATGTCCCATTTGGGACATTTCTGTAGCCAGCCTGTGTATTTTTACCCCATCAAACCATATATTTTTGAAAACTAGACACCCTAGGGTATTTCAAATGGTGGTATTTTAACACTTTCCATGCACTAATTGTACCACCAGCCTTTGTCAAACTTTTTGGTAGTACTTTTTTTTCACATACATTGTATTTCAGATATAAATTCACAGCTCCTGCTATGGGTCACGGCCAAAAAACACTCCAATGTGTATTCAGCAACATCTCCCGAGTACAGGGATACCACCCATGTATAGGTTTGTCATGTTGTTGAGGGGCTAAAAGGCCACATTTGAGAGGTGCGCATTTTGGTTTTCCAACTTAGAATTTTGACTTGCAGACAACCTGCACCCATGTCCCATTTGGGACATTTCTGTAGCCAGCCTGTGTATTTTTACCCCATCAAACCATATATTTTTGAAAACTAGACACCCTAGGGTATTTCAAATGGTGGTATTTTAACACTTTCCATGCACTAATTGTACCACCAGCCTTTGTCAAACTTTTTGGTAGTACTTTTTTTTCACATACATTGTATTTCAGATATAAATTCACAGCTCCTGCTATGGGTCACGGCCAAAAAACACTCCAATGTGTATTCAGCAACATCTCCCGAGTACAGGGATACCACCCATGTATAGGTTTGTCATGTTGTTGGGGGGCTAAAAGGCCACAGTTGAGAGGTGCACTTTTTGGTTTTCCAACTTGGAATTTTGACTTGCAGACAAACTGCACCCATGTCCCATTTGGGACATTTCTGTAGCCAGCCTGTATATTTTTACCCCATCAAACCATATATTTTTGAAAACTAGACACCCTAGGGTATTTCAAATGGTGGTATTTTAACACTTTCCATGCACTAATTGTACCACCAGCCTTTGTCAAACTTTTTGGTAGTACTTTTTTTTCACATACATTGTATTTCAGATATAAATTCACAGCTCCTGCTATGGGTCACGGCCAAAAAACACTCCAATGTGTATTCAGCAACATCTCCCGAGTACAGGGATACCACCCATGTATAGGTTTGTCATGTTGTTGGGGGGCTAAAAGGCCACAGTTGAGAGGTGCACTTTTTGGTTTTCCAACTTGGAATTTTAACTTGCAGACAACCTGCACCCATGTCCCATTTGGGACATTTCTGTAGCCAGCCTGTATATTTTTACCCCATCAAACCATATATTTTTGAAAACTAGACACCCTAGGGTATTTCAAATGGTGGTATTTTAACACTTTCCATGCACTAATTGTACCTACAGCCTTTGTCAAACTTTTTGGTAGTACTTTTTTGTGTGTTTTTTTTCACATACATTGTATTTCAAATATAAATTCAAAGCTCCTGCTATGGGTCACGGCCAAAAAACACTCCAATGTGTATTCAGCAACATCTCCCGAGTACAGGGATACCACCCATGTATAGGTTTGTCATGTTGTTGGGGGTTAAAAGGCCACAGTTGAGAGGTGCACTTTTTGGTTTTCCGACTTGGAATTTTGACTTGCAGACAACCTGCACCCATGTCCCATTTGGGACATTTCTGTAGCCAGCCTGTATATTTTTACCCCATCAAACCATATATTTTTGAAAACTAGACACCCTAGGGTATTTCAAATGGTGGTATTTTAACACTTTCTATGCACCAATTCTACCACCAGCCTTTGTCAATCTTTTGGATAGTAATTTTGTTTTTTTTCACACACATTGTACTTCAGCCATGAATTCTCAGATTTTGGTATGTGTCACTGCCAAACAACACCTCAATGTATGTTCAGCTACATCTCCTGAGTAGAGGGATACTACCCATGCATAGGTTTGTCACCTTGTTTGGGGGTTTAAAAGCCACATTTGGAATTTGTCCATTCTGGTTTTCCAAATTGTATTTTTGACTTGTCCTATTTGGGACATTTTTGAAGCCAGCTAGTGTATTTTACCCCATCAAACCATATATTTCTGAACATTAGACGCCCTAGGGTATTTCAAATGGTGGTATTTTTACACTTTCCATACACCAATTCTACCACCAGCCTTTGTCAATCTTTTGGGTAGTATTTATTTTTGTGTTGTTATTCCACACACACAGTATTTCAGGCATGTATTCTGAGATTTTGGTATATGTCACTGCCAAACAATACCCAAATTTGTGTTTTACAACATCTCCTGAGTTCAGGGATACCACCCATGCATAGGTTTGCCAGAATTTTTGGGAAGGTTCAGTAAAAATTATTGAACTTGGTAATTTGGTTTGAAATTGAGCGTATATGTTCCGATAGGCCTATCTTTAGTTTGGGGCCCATTGCATACCCCAATTTAGTTTGATTTTCAGAAAGCTGTATATATTTGAAATGTTGACACCCCAAGGTATTGCATATGGGGTGTTTTGATGTCTTTGATGCAACCATGTTTGCAAAATCAGTTGTTGGAATTGTTTGGTGGTCTTTTTTCAAAAAAATATTTTACACATACATTGCATTTTGACTGTGATTTAGGAGAGCCTGTTCTAAGTTACTTCAAGAAAACACCCCAGTTTGTTTTCTGCCAGGCCTCCTGAGTACACCCATGCCCCCCATGCATAGGTTTGCCAGGATTTTTGGGAAGGTTCAGTCAGTTGTAAGATGTGGTAATTTGGATTGAAATTGAGAGTGTTTATAAAATGTGAAACTCTAGAGCAGTACACATAAAAACTAAAAATCTGGAGCAGTAAAACTTAAAAATATAAAAGGCAGAAAAATAAAGGACTAAAAAAAATTAAAAATGGGCAACTGTGTGGTACACTTTGAAGCAGGTACCGATGCAGAGTCCTGGCTTCCCAGTGCAGTCAGGACAATAAAAGGTTGTATCCGTTCTTTGTCCCCTGCTATAACAGACTCTGCATCTTTTCTGGGGGTTCTGCTTCTTGTCAGTTGGGGGAATTTTAAAAATAAAATGGGTAGCCCCAAGTCTGTTTCCCCCAATCACCGCCCGGGGACCAGGTGCATCTTGGTATAAGATCCCCGAAATTATCTGAAGCTGAAACTGTAAAAATGACAGCTTAATTCCGGGGTTTGCTGTTTTGTGCAACACAAACGCATTGTAGGTCACAACTTGTAGCAGGTAAATTGCGACCTTCTTATACCATGCCTTCATCTTCCTTATAATAAGATAGGGCTGTAGGAGTTGATCTGACAGATCAACTCCACCCATATACCTATTATAGGCCCTGATGCACACTGGCTTTTGGATGACCTCAGCTCTGCCACGGACTGCAACCTGCACAGTCCTCTCATCATGGATGGTGCTAAGCATGCACACATCCTTTTTATCCCTGAATTTTAATGCCAAGAGCTCTTCTTGGCGCAGAGCTGAGGTCTCCCCCCTTTGTAGCCGGGTACGTACCAATTGCTATGGGAACCCTTTGCGGTTAGAACGAATAGTACCGCAAGCCACTGTTTCAAAACAATAAAGCAACTTGAACAGTGGTACACTTGTATAAAAATTATCAACATACAAGTGGTAACCCTTGTTCATAAGGGGTAGGAGAAGGTCCCACACAATCTTGGTACTTGCTCCCAGATGTTCTGGGCAGCCTGGAGGGTCAAGATGGCTATCTTTTCCCTCATATACCCGGAAGGCCTGAGTGTACCCGCTCTCGCAGAGCTTATACACCTTCACTCCATATCTGGAGCGCTTGGAAGGGATATATTGCTTGAATCTCAACCTTCCCTTGTACTTCATCAGAGATTCATCCACGCATATATCCCTTTTAGGTGTATAAGCCTCTGCAAACCTGGCAGAGAGGTGGGTAATCAGGGGGCGGATTTTAAATAGCCTGTCAAACTGGGGGTGCTCTCTAGGGTGACACAGGCTATTATCATTGAAATGCATGAAATGAAGAAGCATTTCATACCGCTGCCTGCCCATAGACTGGGCGTAAATGGGGGTACTGCAGATGGGGCTTGTGCTCCAGTAGGAGCGAATGGAGGGTTTCTTTATAATACCCATCAACATTGTTAGTGCCCAGAATTTTAGAAATTCTGGCACGTCAATGGGGACCCATTGCTGCCTTCCCAAAAATGAAGTTGGGTGAGCAGCGTGGAACTGCTGGGCATATAGATTAGACTGGGAGACAATCTCCCCCAGTATATCATCCCCCAGAAAAATTTGGACAAACTGGAGGGGAGTAAATCCTGTAACATCAGTACTGATGCCAGGAACTGGGGTAAAAGGAGGGATAGTTGGCCTATAGCGATTAGGCACTATCCACTCCTCAGCAGCACTGCCATCCGGAGTCTCACGACTCCTTGTGGCAGGGGGCCCAGCAGCCACTGATACATCACTAGAAGATGTATCGGTAAACTGACCAGGGTCAAAATCTGACCCTGTGTCAGTGGCCTCAGAATCTGAGGCGAGGATGGCATAAGCTATACATGCGCTCAGACATAATAATATAAATGTATTAAAATTTTACTTTACGTGGCCCCCTAGCGGGCACAATTGCCCCTAGCGGGTTTCAAAAAAAAAAATATACAGACAGCAAAAAAGTACTGCTGCAAGCCGGATCAATGAAAAGCAATGATCTACGGCAAAGAAGAGGTTAATAGCACTGTAATAAATACAGTAAAAAAATATTAACCTCTAAAAAAAACTGCACAGACAGCAAAAATGTGCTGGTGTGCAAGATCACTATTTTACACGGTGATCAAAAAGCAGGGAAGGGGTTAAACACAGGGAATGGCTTTGAAAAAAGCCTTTGGGTCTCACAATTTATTAGAATATATAAAATCACTAATATAACTAACTATAACAATACTGATCTGTCTCTCTCCCTCACCAGAACGCAAGTGAGGAGAGGGAGGCAGATCTAACACTGTCAAAGGCAATATTTGTAAATATTGCCTTTGACAACGAATGGCAAGTGCTCATCTAAGCACTTGCCATTCTAATCGGCACCCTGATAGGGTCTGCCGAGTGAAGCCCCCCCCCCTCTGATGCAACGGAAGTGACATTACGTCACTTCCGTTGCCGGCTCCAGCAGAAGGGCAGCGCCATCTTTACAGCAGCGCTGCCCTTCCATCGTGAGGATGTGGCCGCTCATCGGAGCGGCCACGAAGACTACACCAACGATCTGGAGGTGTTGCTGAATGCCTACACGTCCAGGCATTTCAGCAACACCTTTTGATCTTAGGGCTTCCTGAGATCGTTTGTGCAGGCGGCGCCACCATATTTAATATGGCGGATACGATCACCTCGTGGGGTGATCGTACGGCGCCCCTGCACATTTGAACAGTGTGGCACAAAGCCTCTACCTAGAGGCTTTGTGCCAACACTGAAAGAGCAAAGAAAGCGACTCTAGATCGCTTTCTTTGCTCGATTTAGTCCATGACGTGCCAGGCACGTCACATGTCGGCAAGTCCTCGTTTTGCCGTGACGTGCCTGGCACGTCATCTGTCGTTAAGGGGTTAAAAATACTTTTTACCAAAAACTACAAGGGGATCCTACGCTTAAATTTAAAACTGTTCTCAATAACATTCTAGAGAAAGGGAAAAAGCAAGACATTTTGAACCAAAAAGAATATGATTTTTTGGCATCACCACACCCCTTGATTTCATATTTCTATTTTTTACCGAAAATCCACAAAGATGTAAAAAATCCCCCTGGACGTCCCATTATTTCAGGGATTGATTCCATGTCCTGCTATTTGTCTCATTATGTTGACACATTTTTACAAAAATATGTGACTGGTATTCCCTCATATATAAATGATAGCACAGATATTATCAACTCCATGAATGAGATAATTTGGGATTCCAATTACATACTAGTAACTGCGGATGTATCGTCACTCTACACCTCCATTAATCACGCTAGAGGGATAGAGGCAGTCAAATGCATACTAGACAAGGACAAAAAAATGAACCCAATACACTCACAATTCCTGTTAGTGTCAATTGATTTTATTCTCAAGTATAATTATTTTTATTTTGAGAAAGATTTTTATTTGCAGAAATGAGAGACAGCCATGGGGACGAGGTTCGCGCCCAGTTATGCTAATTTATATATGGGACAATGGGAGTCCGTATATGTATGAGAATCTAACCCTTTTGGTTTGAACCTGGTCACATGGTGCCGATACATAGACAATGTCATTTTTATATGGAAAAGGACAGAATCAGAACTACTAGATTTTGAAATATACCTCAACCACAACGATCATAATCTGCGTTTCACTTTTTCACACAGCTTGGAAACAATAGATTTTCTTGATCTCAATTTCTACATAGAAGATGGGTTTTTTAAATCAAAAACCTTTTTTAAAAAGGTAGATAGCAATAACTACATTGATAAAAAAAAAAGCTGCCACCATCCCAATTGGCTTAAAACTATACCCAAGGGCCAGTTTATAAGAATTTGAAAAAATTGTAGTGACATTAAGGTTTTTAAAGAACAGATTCAGCCAGAAAAACTATAAGCTAGGACAATTAGTAGAGGCACAAAAAGAAATAGAAGAGATGAATAGAAATTACATCTTAAAACCTAGCATAAAAAAAGAGTCTAGAAACCAAAGATTTTGGTACATCATTTATTTCCCAATACAATATAGCAGCCCCACAAATAAAGAAAATTTTAAATAAACACTGGAATGTAATATTGGGAGATGAAATCCTTGCACTCATCGTCACAAAAAACCCATTATTATTTTTAAAAAGGCCCCAAATCTGAAATCCGAGTGTAATTAAACCAGCACAAATAGAAAGTGGGTCAAGTTGGCTTAAAAATGGTAAAGTAAATGGATTCTTTAAATGCATGAACTGTAAAGCGTGCACGTACCAAACTAGAAAAAAAAGCTTCATAAACATTAACACCACATATGTAATTTACCTAGTGGAGTGTGGGTGCGGCGCACAATATGTAGGGCAAACCAAAAGGCCCCTAAAACTAAGAATCTTGGAACATTTGGGATTAATGGGTAAATAGTGTGATAGGTTTAAATATAGTTGCCTAACCACTGCCATAACTGTCCCAAAGGAAATGGAGGAAATAGAGGAGCTTAAGTTTGTGGGGATAGAATCGATTCCTGCAACATGGAAAAGGGGGGAAAGATCCAGAAGGCTTCTCCAAAGGGAGGCATTCTGGATCTATAACCTTCATACATTAAATCCTAATGGTATTAACCTTGATTTTGAGCTAAAAACCTTCCTTCAGCACGGGTTTTTTTTCTTAGGAAGACCCACATATGTTTTAAAGTGCCGTTTTATAGACAGAATTCTGACACTTTTTATCAAATATATACAGATTTTTAAGATATGTCCACTTTTTAATATGTCTAGTTTTAAATAAAATTTATGTCATGTGTTTGTTTAATAATATTTATGCTTATGTCATGTAGATTTAATTAAAAATGCATTTATTTTAGTATATTAAATATCCATGGTGTCTTTTTGGACTATATGAACACTAAAAACCACGAGAGGTGCTGTCATTTCGTCTTATGGACTTAGACGAATTGAACCGAATCCGGCATTCAGAGACTTTATTCAATGATACTTTTTCATCTTTTGAAGCTATACGAATTTCCATCCATTTAAATGTGGACGCGTTAAACCGAATTTGGCATTCAGAGACTTCATTCAATGAGACTGTTTCATCTTTTGAAGCTATACGAATCTCCATTCATTCATATGTGGATGCGTTAAACCGAATTCGGCATTGAGACCATTTTGGTTTTAAAGATATACGAATTGTATTCATCTATGTTTAGACAAATTTAACCGAATTCGGTATTGAAGCTAATTAGTTTTTTGAAGATATAATTCCATTCATGCCGTTTTTTCGGTTTATCATCAAAGACGAATCTGAAGGGAGGTATATAAGCAATGAAGATTCATCTTTCAAACACTCCCCTGATTAAGGCCTATGTGGTACGAAACACGTTGGGCGAATTTTGAACTCTGCAAGCCACCGTACTCACAGTGTTCTCACACCTGGAAGTCCTAATCAGCCCGAAGCACATGGCAAGCTAAGAGTCGAGAGGACTGGGTGATCCACTACTTTTTTGTTCATTTGTTTTTAAAAAAAAACTGTGTTTCTGTGTGAGAAAACATCTTCCTATTGTGGATGCTTTTTCATTTTTTTGTCAGCCCGTTTGGTTTTGAAATAAACCCACAGATTTCCAATGAAGTGATCGGGTGCTGCAGCTTGTATCCTCCTACCATCCATATATCTTCAGGAAGTGAGGGCAAGTATAACTGTCTCAGAGCAAGAGCCATTCATCATTATATTTTGCACTAGGTTTGTTTTTTATTATTTGTTTCAGAATTACAGTGCACAAGAAGGATTCACATGTGCCAAGTATTATAAAATATTTATAACCACGAGTAATTGGTGTATTAATAACACTTATGTTGTATTCATCATTGTGAATTTCACTATATATTTTTTTCACATCACTGTATAGCACAAGACAAATCATTTATTTATTTTTTCGACATTTTTTTGGAAAATTAATGTATTAACACATGCATTTATAATAACACCATTCATATATTGCTGGCACTTTTTTGAGATATTTATTCACTCATTTTATTTGTATTTGTTACCTGCTTATGTCACCTTAAGGGCATTCTACTTTCTGCTATTCTAGTGTCCAAGAACTGTGCGTTGTAAATACCTTCCTGTTTATTCACTGTGTGAGCCACCCTACTGAGCCCTCTGGAGACGTACCAATCTTGTGCATGGGTGGATATTATCCCTCGGAATCTACTTGGGAGTCCCACGGATGGGGTCCCCGTGACGAAGTCACTTTGATCCAGCAGCCTAATAAGGATATCTTGTCCGGCCTTCCTGTGGATGTTTTATTGTGCAATGACTTGGGGCTGCTAGAGAGCCACTTTGTGCCCCCCTGCCCCTAATACCGCTGAACCTGGGATTTGTCTGGTGGTCACCACTGAACTTACCCAGGGGACCCAGGTAAGACCTAACCCCCTACCCTTGATGAACCCCTTCCATGGCCCCCTCCAGACGATTTCAAAACCCTGACCATGACTGATTCCACCCTACGGAGAAAGAGAGAGGGGGCTGAGTCCGGAGAGTTAGGTAGCAACTCCGATCAGATAGTGTGGAGGAACGAGTTACTGCATCACTCTACCCCAGGGAACACGCAAGGGCCGTGCCCTGGGTTCACCTCGTAGTCCCTGCTCGGTACCGAGTCCCCTTGCTGGACCTTTCCCATGAAGATCCCCTAGCCAGACACCTCGTGGTCTACAAAGCAATTAACTGGCTCACCCAGTACCTTCTGGCCAGATGTGGGAAGAAATATATTCTCACCATGGTGGATTTCAGTACCCTGAGGCGCCTGCCCTGGCCAACATCACTGCAGAGATTGTGGCAGATGTTCTAGTTAAAATATTTACCTGAGTAGGATTCCCCTGAGAAGTGCTGTCCGATCAGGGCACGCAATTTATGTCGGATATGCTTAAACAGGTCTAGGAGCTATGTAGGGTACGAGCAATGCACACTACCCCCTATTACCCACAGATGAACGGACTCTGTGAGTGGTTCAATGGGACCCTCAAACAGATGTTACGGATGTTCGTTGCCCAGCACAGCGACTGGGAAAAGTTTTTACCCCATGCCCTTTTTGCTTACAGGGAGGTTCCCCAAGCCTCTACCGGCTTTTCCACATTCGAGCTCCTGTATGGCCAGAAGGTTAGGGGGTCCCTCCATATACTCCTAGAGTTCTGGGATCGTAAGACCAACCAGGTGGAGACCCCAGACATCACCTATGTAGTGGAGCTCCGTGAGAAACTGTCCAGAGTGATGGAATTGTTACTATGACCAGGATACCCGACCCCAAGAGTTTATGGTAGGGCAAAAAGTTCTTATGCTCTGACCCACCTGACAGAACAAGCTGCAGACTGTCTGGGAAGTTCCCTATACAGTGGTACAGCGTAAAGGGGAGACTACCTATGTAGTGGCAAAGGGAGTGCAACATTATATCACCTGGCTCAGCCATGTAAATGCCCATAAAGCCTACCTGGAGCGTGGGGCTGATATATCTGCGATCAGCACCCTGTCCTCTACCGAGGAAGGTGACTGAAGAACCACTACAGATGCCTATCCCATGCCCAGGGTGGATGACCTCCTAGACAAACTCACCAGGGCTAAGTGGGTATCTACTTAGTTCTGAGTCGGGGCTATTGGCAAATCCCCCTGACTGCAGATGCTGTCCCCAAGTCTGCATTCATTACCCCGTTCAGCTTGTACCAGTTACTGGTCATGCCGTTCGGCATTAAGAATTCCCCGGCCACCTTTCAGAGGCTAGTCGATCAGTTGTTGGATAAGTTACTGGTTTTTTCTTGTGCCTATCTCAATGACATTGCTATCTTCAGCTCTTGGGAGGAGCATCTGCAGCACCTCGATACAGTTCTGGGGCAGATATAGGAGGCAGAGATGACAGTCTGTCCTGTCAGATTGGTATGGCGGAGGTACAATACTGGGTGGGAAGTGGGCGACATAGACCCCAGCGGGCTCAAATAGATGCCATCGTGAACTGGCCAGTACCCCAGACCTAGAACCAGGTACTTGCCTTCTTGGGCACAGCCGGGTACTACAGAAAGTTTGTGCCCCACTACAGTACCATAGCGAAGTCCCTCACTGAACTGACTAAAAAAATCACTCCCCCAGATGGTCCTGTGGTCCCCTGAATGTGGCAAGGCTTTCGAAGACCTAAAGACTGTCCTTGGTGGAGCACCTGTACTCGCTTCCCTGGATTTTAACAAATGATTTCTGGTTCACATAGATGCCTCCACCTTTGGGCTCTGAGCTGTGATGAGTCAGACTAACTGGGCAGGAGAAGAGCACCCCGTCGCATACCAGAGTCGGAAGCTAATGGACCGGGAGGTGGGCTATGCAGCCATAGAAAAAGAATGTCTGGCTCTGCTATGGGCACTGAAACGGTTTCAGCCATATTTGTATGGGAGGGAATTTACAGTTATCACAGCCCTCTTGTGTGGCTGAACTGGGTATCTAGAGACAATGGGCGACTTCTGCGATGGACCTTGGCTCCGCAGCCCTGCAACTTCTCCATTCAATACAGACCCGGGAGGGATAACCAAAATTTTGATGGCCTCTCCCGAAGTTGGATGTCTAAACTCGTGGATTATTTGAAGTTTATTTTGTCCCCTTTTGGATGTTGTGAAACGTCATCTGCAAGCTCACCCATGTGGGCGATCTCGAGATGACTCAAATGGGGGAATAATGTGAAGAACTGTGGATTACAACCTCTTTTGTGACTTCTTTTGTCCTGCCTCAGAGTGCTCAAGAGCCTTGGATTGAATGTTAAATTAATCCCATTATGTCCCAACAGTTTTTCCCACTGTATTTAAAGCTAATCTGTTTACTGTTATATTGCCTAATCTCTGTTATCATATGCCTGGCTGTATATATTAGGTTATGGTTTAATAAATGTTCTTAGTTTTCTGCTGTACCTGAGACCTGTGTCAGTGTAATTATTGGGACAAAGAGCAGAAGGAACAGTGACTTTTATTTGGGACTCGCTGGCTTTCATTACAGGCTAAAGGAGGTGACTAACCATCTTAGGATACGTCTCCTTACAATGCTTTTACCTTTCCTGGTAAGTTTTATTCTTCAAACCATGAACCAGTTTAGTAGCCCTTTTCTGAACTTTCTCCAAAGTATCAATATCATTCTGGAGATACGGTCTCTAGTACTGTGTACAATACTCCAAGCGAGGTCTCAGAGCAGGGCATAAATTGGGGGGAAGGCTCTATTAGTGCTGCAGGTCTAGTTATTGCAGATAGAGCAGGAAAGGAAATACATAGTCTCCGATATCTATTTTGATCTCCTACCTTGCTAAATAAGCAAATCCAGGTACTTGGATCTGCCACACTGCTAAAGATAATCTAGCTAATTTGATACATTTATTGACTATTGATTCCCCTAGTCTTGGAAAATTTGATACTGGTGCATGAATATACTGGAGGATTGAATCCAAGTGTTTTGTACAGTGAAGTCCTTTCCCTGTGACATTATGTGTTTCACTTCCGCATTGCTAAATAAACTAATCCAGCCAATTCACCAAATTTATTGACTATTGATTACCCTAATCTGGGAAAATGTGATACCTGTACAAAGGTATACTGGAGGATTGAATCCAAGTGTTTTGTACAATGAAGTAATTTCTCTGCAGCACTGTGTATATTATTTCCACAATATCTGACGCACGCGTGAATTTCTTTTGTAAATCTTTTTGCTCATTTTATGATAAATATATGAAATATATTTAATATATATTAACCATAAATCCAGGTGTGTTTATTCAAGGAATGCTGACCCTTCCCACACAAAGAGCTGCTGCGATCTTGGTATGTAAGACTTGTACTGCACAGAAAGGCTCTGTACATAAACCTTGCTCCACACAGAGGAGCTGAGACATTATCTTCTTAATAGAGTATGTGAAGGATGCTTTGGTAACAGCTTAATTAAATAAGACCAATCTGGAAATAAGCATTGATTTTTACTTGTTTCAGAAAAGCTGATAGTGGAGCTGGTCTGTTTTCAGTATCATTATGATAAAGGGAACTTTAAGTCATAGCACAGTGGCTCATATAAAATAAAAAGCTCCACATCCAGATATAAACAAATCAATGGAGTTATTTTGCTTGCCAAGAATTCAGAACCATGGGAATTTAAGGGGGTGCATAACTTTGCCGTCATCTTTGCTGCGCCGCACCTCTTTTTGACAGTGTCATGAAGTGGAGGAGCTTAGTCATTATCAGTGCAGGCATGCAAGGGTTGATAAACCTGATGCAAAAACTTAATAGAAGGATCAAGCTGCCATTGTCTGATTAGCAATTTCTAATCTGTTTTTATGTTAACACTATGCCCCACATTATTAGTTCACGCACGGCACCAGTTACAGCACCAGATTACACTCACAGCAGTAGGTGGCATGCAAAGCTTTAGCTACAGCACCAAATTGCACCCTCAGTGCCACATTTCACTTGCCACAGCACCAGATGGCAGATTGCACCCACAGCACTAGATTGCAACCAAAACTCTTGCCATAGCACCAGCTATAGATATAGCCCAATGGAACAAGAAATAAACCCACTGCACCAGATACAGATCCACAGCACTTGATATAATACCACAGCACCAGATATAAACCGACCACACTAGATATTACCTCACTGCACCAAATATAGATCCACTGTTCCAGATATAGATCCACAACACCAGATATTAACCTACGGCACCAGCTATAAACCCATGACACAAGATATAAAATACAGCACTAGATAAATATCCAGAGCTCAAGCTAAAACTCCACAGCAACATATACAAAAACATAGCAAAGATAGAACCCCACAGCACCAGATACAGCACTAGCACACAGCAACAGATAACACCCAAATTCCTAAATCCATGACATTTCTTTATCTCTTTTCCCCTTTTTTATATGCTTTATTCCTCCATGTCTGTCACCTCTTTTCCTCCTCCATTATATCTTTTCTTTCTCATGTCACCATTTTGTCTGCATTCTGCCTCAATCAATCACCTCTTTTCCTCCTCCATTATATCTTTTCAGCCCCATGCAGTAGTGTATCTTCCACAAGGCAAGGGCGGCACTTTGCCAGAGGGTGTTAAAGCACATTTCTGGTGTTTCAAACATTTTCACTCCCTCCCCCGGGGTGATGGGGGTATGTAATGAGGGTGATGGTGGCATGTGATGGGGCATTTAGTGTGTATGCAATGTGGGTAATGGCGGCATGTATTGGGGTGACTGGGCATTTAATGTGTGTTCAATGTGGGTGATGGGGCATGTTGTAGGTGTGCAATGTGGGTGGGGGGGTGCCTGAAATTTGTCTGCCTAGGGCAGCACAAAACCAAGAGACACCACTGGCCCAATGTCACCATTATGTCTGCATTCTGCCTCAATCAATCACCTCTTTACATCCTGCATTACCTTTTTTGCCCCATGTCGTCCCATGGTATTTGCAATCTCCCTGCATCTATCACATCATTTCATCCTCCATTATCTTTTCTGCCCCATCCCCTTGTCACCATGTTGTCCCATTTTTTTTGCAATCTGCCTCCATGATCCATCTATATCATGTACTTTCATCCTGCATTATCTTTTCTGCCATTAATATGCCACAACCAATTTGCCCAATAGTATGCTAGTATTATTTTGCCATTAATAAGCCACAGCCGATTTGCCCAATAGTATGCCAGTATTATTTTGCCATTAATATGCCACATCCAATTTGCCCATTAGAATGCCAGTATTATTTTGCCATTAATAAGCCACAGCCAGTTGGCCAGTAATATGCCAGTATTATGTTGCCATTAATAAGCCAGCTCCAATTTGACCAATAATATACCAGTATTATGTTGCCATTAATAAGCCACAGCCAATTTGTCAAATATTATGCCAGTATTATGTTGCCATTAATAAGCCACAACCAATTTGCCCAATAATATTCCTGTATTATTTTCCCATTATTATGCCACAGCCAATTTGCCCATTAATATGCCAGCGTTATTATGCTCATTATATGCCACCCTCCTCCTCCCATCCCCAGTACTCAGCTCCTGGCTGCTCTGTGTCCCCGGTTATATCCTCCATGCAGTCTTCCCTCCTGCAGGGAGGAGGGAAATACAGCCACCCTATATGATGTAATGTCATATCCAGTGGCAATGATTTTTTTTTTCTTTTCGGCCGCCGCATCCAGTGGAGACAGTCATATGGGCAGCAGGGGGGCACATTGGGCCAGCGGGGTCCTCTTAACCAGTGGGCTAGTCAAGTGCCCACTTTGCCCATTGGTTAAAGCAGCCTGGCGCTGACATTGCGGTGAGCGTGATTTTTTTTTTAATGGGAGAATTGCAAAAATCCAGGGGGGGGGGGGGGCAAGCGGCCCCCCTTTCCCCCGCCCTGTAGATGCCCACCAGGACTCGGGTATACATGGAGCTAGAAGACTGTTAAATGTGGAACCAAAGACATAAAACCAAATACAGTCTTCTTTATCAAATGTTCTATATTCTGCTATTGTTATTTTACACCCAAGGCGCATTATCTTGCACTTATCCACATTAAATATCAGTTGCCACAGCTCTGAACATCAACCCTGTTGCAAATCTTTGGTTCATCAGCAAAAAGACATACCTTGGCAACAAGACCTTCTGCAAAATCAATATATTAAAAATTTAACAAGACAATGCTTTGAATATACTCCATTGACTACAACTCTCTGTTGCCTGTCACTCAGCCTTGTCTAATCTATTCAACAATATTGAAATTGAAACTCAGGTATTGCAGTTTATTGATAAACCTTGTATGTGTGACAGTGTCAAAAGCCTTACTGAATCTAGGTAAGCAATGTCTACGGCACCACCCTGATCTAATTTTTTAGTCACTGAGTCGAATAAATCAATAAGATTGGTTTGGCATGATCACCCTGAAGTAAACCCATGTTGTCTCTGGTATTGAAATCCATGTGATATTAGATGTTCAACTAGGGCTGCCATCAGAAATTTCAGGGCCCCTTACTGAAAAAAATGATGCCCCCCACCCTCCCCATTGGATGCCCCCCTCCCCCTGGATAGTTTATCCATTAATAGCCCGCTGGTAATTTTCTCATTAATATGCCACTGATAATTTGCTCATTAATATGCTACAGATAATTTGTCCATTAATATTCCACTGATAATTTGTCCAATAATAGCCACTGTTAATTTATCCATTAATATGCCACAGCCAATCCTCCCCCCTTCCCCAGTACTTACCTGGATGCTGCTCGTCCTCTGCAGTCTCCTCCGCAGGGTTTCTTCCTGCGCGCACGCTGAAATACAGCTGGATGCGGATCTGCTGGCTGCTGCCCGATCGTAACTTTCTCCATATGAGATATATTTATAGCATATTTAAACATATAGTTTAAATGGTGTGTCCTTGGGGAAATCTAATGAAAAAGATGTGGGAGTAGTTGTAGACAATAGACTTAGCAGTAGTCCACAGTGCCAACTGGCAGCTGCAAAGGCCAATAAGGTATTGGCATGTATTAAAAGGGGTATTGACTCATGGGAGGAAGATATTATTTTGCCTCTTTACAGGTCCATGGTAAGACCATGCCTTGAATAAGGGGTTCAATTCTGGGCGCCTTTTTAAAAAAAAAGACATTATGGATCTAGAGAGTGCAGAGGAGGGCTACAAGACTAATACGGGAAACTGAAAGTTTTAGAAGAAAGGCTGAAAAAGTATATATTTTTTTAAAGGGCTGATGCCCAAGCTGATCCCTGAGCCCGTCGGGCCCGGGAAAGGTTTGTCATCCCACCCCCCCCGATTGGGGCCCTGTGTTCAATATTAAAAAAGGCTTTCCATTACTTTCCCCAATATTGAAGTAAGACTTACTGACCTACAGAGGCCCGACTCCTCCCCACTCCCTTTCTTGTGAATGGGCACAACATTTGCTAATTTCTAATCTTCTGGGACCACTGCCATTACCAATGATTGGCTAAAACAAACGGTTGTGCTAGGACACCACTAAGTTCTTTTAATAACTTTGGGTGTAGTCCATCAGGGCCCATTGACTTATTTGCCTTTACTATAGACAAAAAGTAATTGCTAAATAAATATATAAATACCAAATAAATTAAGGCTGAAAATGCGGGGTCTTTGTTATCTGAAATGGGTGAGATAGTCAGTGGAGGTAGAGAGAAAGCAGATATTTTAAATACATTTTTTGCTTTGGTTTTTAACCAAACAAGAACCTGCAAGCTACTTTCACAGAATGGTCATCGCAAGCATGTGATTGACTGACAGAAAGTGTGTTAAGGAAGACAAAGCTCTGGGGCCAGATGGTACACACCCACGGGAACTTAAAGAGCTAAGCCAGTTCCTGGCCAGACTGTTATTTTGCATTTCCAGGGATTCTTTTAATAAAGGTATGGTGCCCACAGATTGGTATAAAGGCAATGTGATATATAAAAGGGGTTTAAAATCCCAGCCAGGCAATTAATGACCTGTAAGCTTGACATCTGTGGTGGGGAAACTGAAGGGTTGCTAAGAGAATATATTCAAGATTTCATATTGAACAGGAATTTCATTAGCCAACATGGCTTTGTGAAAAAAGATCTTGACTACTAACTTGATTACATTGTATGAAGAAGTGAGTAAAAATATAGATATGGGTACTGCAGTGGATGTGATATAGGTTACTGTACAAATTGACTGAAATAGGCTTAGGGCCAAATGTTTGTGTATCGTCAGTTGGTTGAAAGATAGAATGCAAAGGTTTGTGCTAAATAGGAAGTTCTCAAATTAGCTAGATGTGATAATTGGAGTACCTCAGGGATCTGTCCTGTGTGCTCTTCTTTTACATTGTTTATTAATGATCTCTTGGAGGGCATAAGGAGCAATGCCTCAGTATTTACAGACAGGGGTGGACTGGGCAGGGAGGCAATTGCCCCCCAGGCCGCTCTGATGCATGCTAAAAACGGCCGCTGGGCCGTCTTTAACGCTGGGTGCCCCCCCCCCCCACACACACTTTCCCAGTACTTACCTCCTTGCTGCTGTCTCCTGGTGCTGCAGGTCCGTGGCTGTGAGGGAAGCGTTCTGCGCTCCCCTCTAGCCAATGCGCATTCAATAAAGTTTGTTGAAAAAAAAGTTTAAACAAACTTTATTCAAGATGCTTGGCTGGAGGGGAGCGCACAACGCTTCCCTCACAGCCACAGACGAGCAGATGAGAGCACCGGGAGACGGAGACAGAGCAGCAGCAAGGAGGTAAGTACTCAATATGGTGTGGGGGGGAAATCCTGGCATATTTAGGGGCAAAATCCTGGTATATTGGGGGGCAAAATCCTGACATATTGAGGGGCAAAATCCTGACATATTGAGGGGCAAAATCTTGGTGTAGGTGGAAGCGACGCTGGAGGAGGAGGACGGTTCTATTTGACTCTCAGAAATGAAGTGCACCGCAAGACGCAAATGTACTATTTAGCACCCAAAACAATTAGAATTTTTCAAAGTGCGCTGTAAGCACAGTATTTGCCGAATGTCTTTTGGTTTATAGACTTTCGCATTATATCATACATGTAATGCTATTGGCTATTCTATAAACCGAAAGTCTATAAACCGAATGACTTTCGGTTTAAAAACTTTCGGTTTATAGCCGAACCTCGAACTCCAACCCGAACATACAGTGAAATGTTCGGGTCCGGGGTATGGACACCGTAATGTTCGGTACGAACCCGAATAGTGCGGTTCGGGTTCGCTCAACACTAGTGGCTAAATCCTGGCATATTGTGGGCCATAATCCTGGCATTTTGAGGGGCAAAATCCTGGTGTATTGTGTGGCAAAATCCTGACGAATTGGGCGGCTAAATCCTGGCACATTGTGGGGCATAATCCTGGCACATTGAGGGTAAAATCCTGGCAAATTGAGGGGGAATAATCCTGGCATATTGTGGGGAAAATCCTTACATATTGAGGGGGCATAATCCTGGCATATTGAGGGGGCATAATCTTGGCATATTGAGGGGAAAATCCTGGCATATTGTGGGGGAAAATCCTGACATATTGAGGGGGCATAATCCTGGCATATTGAGGGGCATAATCCTGGCATATTGAGTGGAAAATCCTGGCATATTGAGGGGCATAATCCTGGCATATTGAGGGGCATAATCCTGGCATATTGAGGGGAAAATCCTGGCATATTGAGGGGCATAATCCTGGCATATTGTAAGGGAAAATTCTGGCATATTAAGTGGCAAATACTGGCATATTGTGGGGGAAAACCCTGACAATATTCGTTATAAAACAAGGAAAAGATGGCCATGGATGGGGAGGTGATTCGGTGGTGCAATGGCCCACTTGACTGGATTTGCCCCCCAGGCCTAAGGCTGCCAGCCCTCCCCTGTTTGCACACACAAAATGAAGTAGGGTAATACAGTCTGAACTAGATGTATCTTCGCTGCAAGAGGCTTTGGACAGATTGGGTAATTGGGCAGGTATGTGGCAAATGAGATTCAGTGTAGACAAATGTAAAGTTATTGTCAGACCCCAACCCCATCTCACCTATTGTGCAGGGGCTCCTTACCTGGTCCGGCAGACTCCTAACACCAGGAAACATATAGTTTAAATGGTGTGTCCTTGGGGAAATCTAATGAAAAAGATGTGGGAGTAGTTGTAGACAATAGACTTAGCAGTAGTCCACAGTGCCAACTGGCAGCTGCAAAGGCCAATAAGGTATTGGCATGTATTAAAAGGGGTATTGACTCATGGGAGGAAGATATTATTTTGCCTCTTTACAGGTCCATGGTAAGACCATGCCTTGAATAAGAGGTTCAGAGGAGGGCTACAAGACTAATACGGGGAACTGAAAGTTTTAAAAGAAAGGCTGGAAAAGTTAAATTTGTACATGCTAGAGAAACGTCAGATTAGAGGGGATATGATAATGTTATAGTAATATGTACAGGGCCCATACAAAAGGCTTTGTAAAGAACTGTTCATTAACAGAACAGAACAAAGGACAAGAGGTCACATGCTAAGACTTGAAAAAAGGACATTTAGTCTACGAAAGTGGAAGGGATTTTTTACAGTAAGGATAAGAAGAGGTGGTTCTAGCAAATATGTTAGATGCCTTTAAAAGGGGCCTGGTTACTTTTTTAATTTGCCAGAGCATAGAGGGTTATACATGTTAGTATAGGCATTAATATTTATTTAATGCTTGTTGATCCAAGGAGAATCTGATTTCCCCCCATTGAAAGCAGAATTTTAAATTGCTGAAATATTTTTTTTTTTTATATGCCTTCTTTTCGGTCAACAGCGTTAAACATGGAATAGGAAAATGGTTGAACTTGATGGATGCAAGTCTATTTTCAACCTAAACTACTATGTAACTATGTAATACTATGACATCACTTAGGTTTTTTTTTTTAACTTACATCACTTAACATGATTTAAGTGTGGGGACAACCTGTATTATTACCTCATACTCTTGTTGTTTCATACCTTTGCATGGAGAACATCATATTTTTGAAGGAAAAAACACTGATCTCCTGCTTCCCTTCCATCTATTACTCTACACAATACCTTTGGGCGATATGAGAGAGATTTGTTGATCCTCTTCTCGGTCCACAGGTGGGCCAGGTGGTCATATTAATATAGATGATGATGAGCTGACCCAACTGCTCAGTGCTCCCAAAAAATTATGTTGGTGCCTGGCATGTGCATGGCCTGTCATGTGGTAAAACATGCATACGTAGCACCCAACGGCCCCTAGAGGCAGTCAGCAACTTTACCGTCAAAAGATAAAGCTAACCCTAGATCTAGGCTTAGGGTTACAATTAGGGTTAGTATTAAAGTTACTGGTATGGTTGCAGGTGAGTTAGGGTTAGTGAAAGGGTTAGATTTATGGTAAAATTATGGGTTAGGGTCAAAAATGTACTATAGGAGAAAATGGTTATGAAACAAAAAACACTACTATTGGTTGTTACCCTATAACTTGTATACAATCAACAGAATAACTAAAATATTAGAAACTATATAGACAGGGTTTTTTTTATCATTTGTATTTGCATAAAAAAATTTCGGTCAAAGTTGCAAAAAGTGTATTTTTTTCATCATATTTTATGATTATTATTTTTTACAGTAAATTGTACGATATGCTGAAACTAATGGTATCTTAAGATAGCCATAATTATGGTGATAATATGTGTGAGCACATTAAATGAGAAGGAAAATTACAGCTAAACACAAACACACCAGAGATGTTAAAACAGCCATTATCCAAAATGACGGTCCTTAAGAGGTTAAATAGCTGTGTGGTCTTATGTACTGGAATGGTATTACATTGTTATTTATGTTTGATTTATTAAGATTGGGAAATAGGTTCCATAAATGCACAGTAACTCCTTTTTTTTAAGGCCCATTTAGAAGTATTATTCCCATTACTCACATAATATAATCCATCAATTTAGTTTCAACAGTTTATTATAAGTAATTAGGTAGCAGGTAAATATTACACCTCCATTTCCTATTAATTTTTAATATATGTATCATTACCAAAGATGTTGCATGTGTAATGCATTTTCTATTTTCTAATATCTGTAGTAAAAATTATTGTGTACAATTACAAAACAAAACAAGAACTTAGCAATACCCAACAATTCTAATTAAGACATGGATTTATTAGCTCTGGATTTTTTTTTATTTATAATCTTATTTGCAAAATATATGTCTTGTAATAATCAGTGAAGAAATTAAAAATGCCAAGTGTAATATAAAGTTAAAAGCAGAAAAAAATGAAACGTTTAGTATCCACTTCTGAAGCATCTTTGTAGCACCAAGCACATCTTTAGAAATTTTCAAATTCACAGTTGAAGTCTGTCATTCTGCATACAATATATTTCCACTGACGATCCCTTTAACAAAAAAGAAAAAAAAACATGTTTTCAAATAACAAATTAGAAGATATTATAGAAGATATTCTAGAAGATACTACCACTAAATGCTAGCTAAGACTATGTACACAAATGGCTTGCTCACCATGCCATAGAATGGTGACTTCCTCTGATGAACAAAAACTGGTGTAATCAGCAACCTATGAATTTTACAAAATGTGACTATTCATTATAGCTGATTTCAAACCGATTTTCGTTCATGTTCATTTCCAGGATTTCGGCCTTGCAATGCAACTTAAAATGAGCCGAAATCCTCAGAAACAAACCAGAAATCGTCAAAAACAGAGGAATTTCAGGCATTTCACTTTTTTATTGTTTTTTTATTTCTGGATGACTTCAGCTATTTTTGCAAAAGCTGAAGTCCTCCCAATATGATTCTCTATCCTGCCCATAGAAGGCCGATTTTCATATCACTTTGGTGCTTCATGCGAAGCCTAATTCATGGACTATTTAGTGGTCCAAAACTCAGAGCTCTGATTTTTTTTAAAGAATTAGACCCTTTAATTATGCTTCGATGACCTCATATAATCAAAAACCATAATTTCTATAAAATTACAATTTATTGTGAGAAGTGCAGAATTGTAGGGTGCATGAGGGGCTTTGTGTACACAATTTATGCTTGTGATATGAGATTTGGACAGATCCATTATGATACACAGAAAAGTCTCTATTAATGTTTAATAATATGCCAAAATTGTAGCTTATGAAAGATTTCTGGTATGTTGTGTTACCAGCTTCTTTCTATGTTGTACACCACTAATCCATTGTCCATTTGGGCCAACTACAACTCTCACCTGAAACAAAAATGGTTCCTGAACTTAAATCCCAGTGCACTGCTTCCCTTATTGGCTCTCAAATATTCTTCAGTTAATAATATTTAATTTAACCAGGAAGGGTACAGTGATATATTCTCTGTTTTGAACACCTTGGGGATATTACAGTTACCAAACCAAGACCTGATACTGTTATTTACTTTAATAGTACTCATTTTATATACATGATAAGGATGAAGGGCCAAATGACCACCATTGTGAATCAAACCTAAAGAATGAATACATTTTTCAGTCGATCAGCCATCACTTTAGCTACATTTCGTATGATATTGCTTTTGGGCAACCACAGTAAAAACCAACCTTTCGACTCCAGAGAACGTTGTAGTTGCTCCTCTGATATAATAACCATAGGAGTACATGAGCATGTCCACATCTTGTCCATAATGTGAAGGATAATCCTGTGTCAGCCTATAGTTAAATGAAATACATCATATATAAGTTTTATGCCAAACAAACCCACATCTTAATCTAATGAGTGTTATTTTACATGCATGTATAGTATATAGAGTAGTAGCTATATTACATTTAACCAAAAAATAAGTGGTACTCTGACATAAAATGTATAACAAGAATTGTCTTTGAACACAATGGTCCTCTAACCCTGGAGAATGTTGCATTGATATGTCATTGAGCCATTTCATAGGAAGTAGAAATATATGTGATTTAATCATGCTTTTTACTTTGCCTAGTATCTTGGCACAACATTAATAAACACACAGCACAATTTAACTGGGTTCACTGTATAAGCCATAATAAGTCTCTTAATAGCCAATGTGTCTGCAGCTCTACTTTAACATTCTTGAAAGTGAGGATTTCAGCAGTGAAGTGGGAAAAATCCAAAGTGCCTATCTATTAAAGATATTATGGATAAATCATAAATTTGGGTGTTAAATGGAATGCCCAGGCAGACCATGTATTACTGAAAAATCCTCACCAAAACAAAGGACACTTAAGCTCTCCATGAAGGCAATGAGATTGCGATAAATTATCCAAATCATGTTAATGAATTAAGCACTTGTAGCGCAAAACCTGATAGGCATTTTACCCGTTTTCTGTTTCAGGGAGCCCCGTCTTGTGTGCTACTTTGTAAGTGTTGCCTTTTACATCCATTTGGATCATTTAAAGGAATCTTGTTGTGTTGATGGAGGACGTCTGTGTACTTTGTTTAGTTCTGTGAGGATCTGACTACTTCCTGCTTTGAAATAATCAATACAGACACCAGCACTCGGTGTGAAGTGGAAAACTTTATTCACACGCTTGGCGACGTTTCAATCCTGTTACGGATTTTCTTCAAGCCTGTATTGATTATTTCTGTGATTGGAGATTGGGAGGCGTCTTGGAGTTCCTGCACCGGGATTACTTTTGACTGCGGATCTGGAACTAATTACTGTTCATACTTCCTGCTTTGGACTCTGAAGTTTTTTTTACTTTGTTTTGATACATTGCTTGGAGAACACTTGTTGGCCACAATCTGATTAAACTAAATAAGAAAAGTTATGTTTTAACATCTAAATGGGATGTACTTTAGTTCAGTTGTTGAAATTAGCTTTTGGGTTGATGTCTCTTTAGCAATTTGATTGTGCTCTAAATTTTGACTCACCAACAACCATAGGAGCATCTTCGATTATAACGGCAGCAGTAAAATTGCCATTCACGATCTAACACTGCATCAAAGTACTGGCTCTGAAAGCCTGCGACCAACCCATTGTTAGAACACGTTTGATACCTAGAAGAGAAAATTCACATATTTTAAAATATAAATGAATATAACGTGTTTTTTGCTTCTTGTACTCTATATATTGGAGGGCTTTTGTCATGTTTATTGAATGTCAAGCAAGAATTCAGATTTACTGGCTAAACCTGTAAAATTCGGAGTCTTCTCAGTAAGAATAAGGTATAAACATTAAATCTAAATAAAAGTTATACTTATCTGACGATTTCTTCTACCTCCACCAAGAAAGCAACCAAGTCATCAATATGGCCACCTAAATTTGCAGTGGTACCCTATAACCCTAATGCACCAATATTGATGTCAGACACAGAGGCGTAACTGGGAAACACTGCACCCTGCTGCAAAAATTGTCTTGGGGTCCCCTCACCTTACCACTCAGCATATCACAGTGCCAGTTTTGACCCACATTATTAGGCATAGTAACAGCTGTTCCCCATATCAGTTGTCACAGTACCAGCTCTATCCCAGCATCATGTACTACCTTTGTCCCCTCATAACTTGTCACAGTGTCAGCTTTTCCCATATCAGCTTTGCCATAATTTTTTACAGTGAATTTTGTGTCATCTCATTTTTTTTATAGTGTCAGTTTTTTCCATAAATCACTTGTCAGTGCCAGCATTGGCTCACAATATTTTTCATAGTGCCAGATTTGCGCCACCCCCCCACCACCACCACCACCACATGGCTTGGCTGTGACAGTTTTAACTAGGATTTCCACCCTGTTGGCCAGTAAGGATATTGGCTTGAGTCAATGTTAAGTCTGTGAAAGCAGTAACAGGGCTAGTAAAACAAATTTCATTAAAAGGTGGAAGTTTTGACCCCTCTCTTTTTGATCTGACGGATAAGAAAAAAACAGCCCTGGAAAAATTTGTATACAAGGCAGCATTACCTCAATATAACAGCATATAACATATATATATATATATACAGTTGGGCAAAGTATTTAGTCAGCCACTAATTGTGCAAGTTCTCCCACTTAAAAAGATGAGAGAGGCCTGTAATCATCATAGGTACACTTCAACTATGAGAGACAGAATGGGGGGGGGGGGGGGGGGGGGAAGAATCCAGGAAATCACATTGTAGGACTTTTAATGAATTAATTGGTAAATTCCTCTGTAAAATAAGCAAGATTTCTGGCTCTCACAGACCTGTAACTTCTTCTTTAAGAGGCTCCTTTGTCCTCCACTCGTTACCTGTATTAATGGCACCTGTTTGAACTTGTTATCAGTATAAAAGACACCTGTCCACAACCTCAAACAGTCACACTCCACTATGGCCAAGACCAAAGAGCTGTCAAAGGACACCAGAAACAAAATTGCAGACCTGCACCAGGCTGGGAAGACTGAATCTGCAATAGACAAGCAGCTTGGTGTGAAGAAATCAACTGTGGGAGCAATTATTAGAAAATGGAATACATACAAGACCACTGATAATTTCCCTCGATCTGGAGCTCCAAGCAAGATCTCACCCCGTGGGGTCAAAATGATCACAAGAACAGTGAGCAAAAATCCCAGAACCACACGGGGGGACATAGTGAATGACCTGCAGAGAGCTGGGACCAAAGTAACAAAGGCTACCACCATCAGTAACACACTACGCCACCAGGGACTCAAATCCTGCAGTGCCAGACGTGTCCCCCTGCTTAAGCCAGTACATGTCCGGGCCCGTCTGAAGTTTGCTAGAGAGCATTTGAATGATCCAGAAGAGGATTGGGAGAATGTCATATGGTCAGATGAAACCAAAGTAGAACTTTTTGGTAAAAACTCAACTCGTCGTGTTTGGAGGAGAAAGAATGCTGAGTTGCATCCAAAGAACACCATGTTTTGGGGCTGTTTTTCTGCAAAGGGACCAGGACTACTGATCCCTGTAAAGGAAAGAATGAATGGGGCCATGTATCGTGAGATTTTGAGTGAAAACCTCCTTCCATCAGCAAGGGCATTGAAGATAAACGTGGCTAGGTCTTTTAGCGTGACAATGATCCCAAACACACCGCCCGGGCAATGAAGGAGTGGCTCCGTAAGAAGCATTTCAAGGTCCTGCAGTGGCCTAGCCAGTCTCCAGATCTCAACCCCATAGAAAATCTTTGGAGGGAGTTGAAAGTCCGTGTTGCCCAGCGACAGCCACAAAACTCTAGAGGAGATCTACATGGAGGAATGGGCCAAAATACCAGCAACAGTGTGTGAAAACCTTGTGAAGACTTACAGAAAACATTTGACCTCTGTCATTGCCAACAAAGGGTATATAACAAAGTATTGAGATTAACTTTTGTTATTGACCAAATACTTATTTTCCATCATAATTTGCAAATAAATTCTTTAAAAATCAGACAATGTGATTTTCTGGATTTTTTTTTCTCATTTTGTCTCTCATAGTTGAGGTATACCTATGATGAAAATTACAGGCCTCTCTCATCTTTTTAAGTGGGAGAACTTGCACAATTGGTGCCCCACTGTATATATATACACACAGCAGTGGTAAAGTATAATTATCAAGAGAATGCAGAGAAAGAAATCAATGGCAAGAGAGGCCACTGTGCGGGCTTCCCCCATGTCGCCCCCCCCCCCCCCCCACACACCTGTTCTGTCTCTCTCCCCCCTCTCCCTGTTCTGTCTCTCTCTCTCACCCCCCCCCTCATCCTGTTCTGTCCCTCTCTCACCCCCTCTCCTTCCTTTGCCTGTTGTGGATCAGGGGAGGGGGCGGAGCTAACCGGCTGAGAGGTGTAGCTCCGCCCCCACCCTATGAAGCAGAGCAGCGTCTGCTTCACTGGCAGCAAGACAAAGTGCTGCTCGGCTCCCCATGCTTAGTGCAAGCATGGGGAGCCGAGCAGCACTATCTCTTGCTGCCTGCAGCTCCCCCTGAAGCAGAAGCTTCTCTGCTTCGCAGGGAGGGGGCGGAGCTACACCTCTCAGTCGGTTAGCTCCACCCCCTCCCCGGACCCAACAGATGCTTGCCGAGCTGAGGGCTGGTGAGGGGGGATCTTTTGATCTCCCCCAGCCAGTGCCTCTACCGGCTTTTTTTTTTTCCTTTTTTTTTTTCTTCTGCCGGGCGGGCGCCCCCTGGGGTGTTGCGCCCTGTGCGCTCGCACAGGTCGCACACCCCTAAGGCCGGCCCTGTATATAAATTCATATATGTATTCCATATGATACATATAAGTGAAAAGTAACCTCAGCTCAATATAAACCTTCTCTTTTTGGCAAACTTTCCATATTGTTCCATGAGAGAGTGCAGCGAGGGAAAACTATGCTAGAGGAGACATTGATGAGTGAGATCTTCACAAGATCTCTTTGGTAACTATAATTTGCCATTTGCAAGATTTCCCAGCACACACTGGTCCCTCTTTTCGTGCTGGCAGCAAAAAAGCATGGTTTATTTCCAGCATTATATATGTAAATTGCGAGGGGTTCATTAACTTAAATCTTAGTATTGATGAGTTGTTTAGTGCAGTCTATTCTGTCCCCCCTAGATGGTGCTGTTTGTCTTGAATACCTATTTAGGTTCTAGAAGGATCTGTGTGCATAGACAAAAACAGATACAGATTGGTAGACAGATAAACAGACACAGCTAGATATCTTCATAGATAGAGAGACAGGCACAAAGCAAATGGGCAGATTGAAAAAAAACAAACAAGAAAGACAGAATGAACAAGAGAAGGAGCAAGGGACCCTGTGTCTCATACCTAATACACACTTAAATGATGTGGTTTAACGGGGAATCAAACTGATAGATACTGTAATAATCCCAAAAGAACAGGCTTATAGCAATATATATTTGTTTAACACTCAGTTGGACTGTATCCATCTTTATCACCAACGAAAGCAGAACGTGAGAGTTAAGGACTGTATCACGACTTGGACCTGTATATGTATGAATGGGCTTTTTATTAAATTCATACTTTTGACATTATACTCCTTAGAGATTAAGCACCAAAATGCGATAATGTGTTCCTGGCCCCTATCACAGAGTGATCGGTAACCAGGGACAGAGGCAGAGACCCAATCAGGGTCTTTTACAGAAAGATCAGCCAAAACAATTACAGGTTATTTCATTAACAGGCAACACCACAGCCACATTTAACACACGTTTTTCTCTCAATTTCTGCTAACAAAATGCATACAGAATTTTTGATATTTTTATTTTTATCACATTGACAGTATAAACAATATTTAGATGACTGAGACCCTTAAAAGGGAATGGAAAGCCTAATAATGAAAAAACATTAGTAGTTAGTGCACACATGTGCTTTAATTCCTAAGCCTGGGCATCTAGGACAGTTTTTCACAGCCGTTTCACCGCTAACAATTAAGCACGGTAGTTTGATCGCTGAACTATCAGCAGTGAGAGGCAGCGCGGCTGCTTCACCGCAGCAATGTAAGTGCTGACAGTTCACATAGTAAACCTCCCCTAATAAATTAAACCCCCCAAAAAGTTACTCCCCAACACCCATACTAACCCCCTGAACCCAAACCCTAATACTAACCCCCTGTACCCAAACACTAATACCCCTAATACTAAACCCTAATACTCACACTACCCCCGAACCTAAATACTAACACTAACCCCCCAAACCCTAATCCTAACACCTAACCCCTAATAATACTCACCTTGTGCGATCCCACGATGAACTGGCCATCATGCGAAAGGTCACAGTGAATCGGCTGCATTCAAGAACCATCCCATCCCCAAGCATGGCACATATTAAAGGGACACTCCCGCCAAAAAATGAAAAGGTTTTACTTTTTTTATTTTGTATTGTTGATTTCAGATATGTCTTGTGTTTTTCTTATGTGACTGTATTTGATAAAATATTTAACTAAACAAGTATGACTGGGAGCCACCCGTTTTGTGTAATGTAGTGTTTTTGGGTGCCACCCCCCTGAGACTTTACAGCACAAATTTCTCAGTTTGGGGCTTGGGACACAGAATGCAGTTTATAAGTCAGAATTCTGATCATATTCTTGCATTGAATAGGAGGGTAATGTAACTATTACATCACAAGGGGCAGAGTTATGATCCTGTTTGATCAGCTTAATCTCCTCTCTGTGTTGGAAGGCAGGTAAAAAAAAGTTGTACAAAGCCACTTAATCCTGCCCACCATAATACACAGGAGCCAGTAAGAGAGCAGGGGAGTATTTTATGACATCATAAAATGTCAACAGTTGTAAATTGAGACTGGCTGGAAAATTTTAGATAATGTTGCATCATGGGAATTATTCACAAAATGGAGCCAGGAGATAACACCTAATTTTATTTTTACTTTTATATGCAATAAATTCAAGCATATACAAATTAAAACAGTGACATATGATTTATATATGTGCTTGCTCTAAATGACCAGGTTATCAAGTTACATCTTATGTAAGTGGTAGTGTCCCTTTAAGTGATATATTAAAGTTTTGGCAAATAAAAATACAGAATTGTACTCAAAAAACAACATTCAAGATGCCATTCATGTTTATTGATGGCTAACCTTGGCCCTGAAGTTGTTTGGGAACTACATATTCCCTGACTCTCAGTCAGTTTTCAAGGTGAATATGAAGCATTGGATATGCACTTCCCAAACATCTGCAGTGCCAAGGTTAATCGTCAAAGAACTATAGTGTGCAGGTCAAAAAAGGTTATTTTCACCCTGATTTTGAAATGACCATATATTTTTTCGCAACAGAATCTGAGATAAAACAATTGCAGATAATCGTCTTTTCTGCTTACAAAGCAAGACATTGTGAAAACAATTTTAGTTCACTAGAAAAGTCAGGATTTCTAAAACATTACACTTAAATTATATTTACTTTCATTAGCAACTTTTAGGAGGGTGTTATAGCAAAACATCCCCCATTTTTTTTAAAAGTTGTTTTAAATAAAGCTTTTTATTTGAATCTCTTTAACTGCATTCCATCTCTACAATTTGAGTCTTACACCTAACAAAACCCAGAGTTTTGAGTGGCTGTTGGAATATCTAATAGCACCTCCCCAGTGTTTTTCTAATCGTATATATTTGATCATCAAAAAGAAAAGAAGAAAACTATGGAAATCATGAAATAAGTTTCTCCAGTTAAGCTTTCAAGAAAGAAATCACACAGTATACATCCAATCCAAAATTGTTAAGAAACATAGAATGTGTCGGCAGATTAGAACCATGCGGTCCATCTAGTCTGCCCAGTTTTACTAAATACTTTTATTAGTCCCCAGTTCCCTATCTATATCTAGGATAGTCCTGTGCCTATCCCACGCATGCTTAAAATCCTTGACTGGAAGGCTATTCCATACATCCGTTACCGTCTCAGTAAAGTAATACTTACCTAATATTACTTTTAAATCTTTGCCCCTATAATTTAAGACTATGTCCTCTAGTTGTGGTAGGTTTTCTTTTTTTTAAATATACTCTCTTCCTTTATTGTGTTGATTCCCTTTATGTATTTAAATGGTTCTATCATATCCCCCATGTTACATCTTTCCTCCAAGCTATACATGTTAAGATGCTTTAACCTTTTCCTGGTAAGTTTTATTCTTCAACCCATGAACCAGTTTAGTAGCCCTTTTCTGAAAAATCTTTAAGATCTTGTTAAAAGACTCTCTTAAAGTTGAAACAGATTTATGATCTGTACTTTAGGTAGTGGGTGGTATTGTACCAATAGTATCTGCAGGCTTTTGGACTAATCATTAATATTTACCTGTACTTTGTTTGATTGCACATAGTGTATTTTAGTAGCATTTTAGCACATACAAGCATTTTTAGTAAGACATTCATTATTTACTGCTCATGTGTATAGCTTGTATACCTATATTATAGCAAGTATATCTATAATTACTTTGTACTTTAATTTAATTTTATTACCGGGATTCAAAAAAACAACTCATGCACAAAGAGACTAGATTCAATCATGGCTATGTATATATCAAATTGTCTCATTGCAAATTGATATTATAAAATATTCCTTACTTGATATTTTTGTATTCTATTTCATGATTAGTAGATCTCGGTGCAGTTTGTTGTGAAGATTTTCCACAGTGACATAGAAATGTGGTTCCAGCGCAAATACTGCTAACTCATGACCTTTGCCCTTTTTGTTTTTTTGAGTTTTGTGTGACAAAAATATTTTGCACTTTTTAAAAGTTAATATCCTCAGAACAAAATTCTAACAATTAAATTGTATAACTTGGCGGTTGACAAACAAAGGCCTGAGAAATACAAATTAAGGTGCAATCTATTCAAAATGCAGCAGCAGGCTCGTCTTTCTCACTCGTCGCTCCTCCTCTTCTGCTCTGCTTTGTTGTGCCCTCCACTGGATTCCTAATTGCGCTAGAATAAAATGTAAAATCCTAACTTTAATCTACAAAAGCCTTGCACTCCTTGGCCCCTCCCTACAATTCCTCCCTAAAGAAACAATACCAGCCTGCGCAATCATGTGGACTAAGGCTCATCTCCAACCTCGTCACCAATTCCCATTCTTGTGCTTGCAAGACTTTACCCCATCTGCCCCATCTCTGGAATCCATTTCCACAGAGCATCCAGCTCTCTTACTCACTTTCTATTTTCCAAAAGTCCTTCAAAACTATTTTTTTAAATGAAGCTTATAATTTATCTGGCCTACGTAGCTCCCACTGTCCCTAGATACTATTACTACCACCACCTTCCTCTTTCAGATGTGTCTCATGTCCTCTAGCCTGCTAGATTGTAAGCTTGCGAGCAGGGGTTTCTACCTCATGTATGTGTCTGTCTCAATTCGTCTCAATTGTTTGTTATGCTGAACAGGTTCTGAACAGCCCTACATGGAGGACAACAGGTACTTGAATTCTTGTTCCAGATGATCAGTGTATCTACATAGAATTTACTGATGGCACCTGTTTTACCATATATTTAATAACCATGTTGGGCATAAGGGCATTTTAATCAATATTCATTAAGGTGATAATTTTTGCATCAATTTCTCATCATGGAACAACTCTACTCATATATTGTCACACTCATGACTATACCCTATAGCCATATGTCAGGGATGAGTCCAGGATGTTATTAGACCCTGAGAGCCCGATATCAGGAGCCCAATGGCAGGAGCAGAGAGACAGGGCTTGAAGTTGGATAAATTATGGCCATAAGATGAAGCTTGCCAACCACGTCAAGGTACCGCACAATTTAGCAAGTCCCTAACTAAGACAATTAAAATATTAACATAGCACATACAGTGCCTTGCAAAAGTATTCACCCCCCTTGGCATTTTTCGTGTTTTGTTGCCTCACAACCTGGAATTAACATGGATTGTTTGAGGATTTGCATAATTTAATTTACATAACATTCCACAACTTTGAAGATGTTTTTGTTTTTATTGTGAAGCACACAACAAATAGGACAAAATAACAGAAAAGGTCAATGTGCATAACTATCCACCCCCCTAAAGTCAATACTTTGTAGAGCCACCTTTTGCAGCAATCACAGCTCCAAGTCGCTGTGGATAAGTCTCTATCTTTGCCACATCTTACCACTGTGATTTTTGCCCATTCCTCCTTACAAAACTGCTCCAGCTCCTTCAAGTTGGATGGTTTGCGCCTGTGTTCAGCAATCTTTAAGGCTGACCACAGATTTTCTATTGGATTGAGGTCTGGGCTTTGACTGGCCATGCCAGCACATTTACATGTTTCCCCTTAAACCACTCAAGTGTTGCTTAAGCAGTGTGTTTGGGGGTCATTGTTCTGCTGGAAGGTGAACCTCCATCCCAGCCTCAAATCAGGCACAGAGTGGTACAGGATTTGCTCAAGAATATCCCTGTTTTTATCACCATCCATCTTTCCCTCAACTCTGACAAGTTTCCCAGTCCCGGCTGCTGAAAAATATCCCCACAGCATGATGCTGCCACCACCATGTTTCACTGTGGGGATGGTATTCTTTAGGTGATGTGATGTGTTGGGTTTGCGCCAGATATAGCAATTTCTTTGATGGCCGAAAAGTTCAAATTTAGTCTCATCAGACCAGAGCACCTTCCTCCATACATTTTGGGAGTCTCCCACATGCCTTTTTGCAAACTCAAATGTGACATTTTGTTTTTTGCTGAAAGTAATGTCTGGCCACTCTGCCATAAAGCCCAACTCTATCGAGCGTACAGCTTATTGTCGTCCTATGAAGAGATACTCCAGTCTCTGCTGTGGAACCCTGCAGCTCCTCCAGGGTTACCTTAGGTCTCTGTGCTGCCTCTCTGATTAATGCCCTCCTTGCCCGGTCCGTGAGTTTTGGTGGCTCTCTTGGCAGGTTTGCTGTTGTGCCATGTTCTTTCCATTTGGTTATGATAGATTTAATGGTGATCTTGGGGATCATCAAAGATTTGGATATTTTTTTATTACCTAACCCTGACTTGTACTTCTCAACAACATTGTCCCTTACTTACATGTGGCCAGGACGGGAACACACGGATAACAGAATAACAAAGTACCCATTAACAAGAATAGCAAAAAAGCTGAACAGAATAGCAAACACAGAGAGGAAACCAGAGAAACTGGATACAAACTGACTAAAAGATGCTCCTGCATGCGTGATGGAACCTGAGAGTGGGATGAATCCTGACATTTATTCATATTGTATCTACACTTTATTAACCCCTTCGCGACCGTTGACGGTCCTCGACCGTCATAGGGAAATCCCCCTTCGTGACCGATGCAGGTCCGATCGCGGTATGCACGCTGGCATAAAATGATCGCGCTAACAACGACATGGCTGAGTGTCTCGATACCGAGACACTTCAGCCATGTCGGTTGAGGACCCCCCGGAAACATCCAGGCACTGTGACAGCCAATCACAGCGCCCGGATGTTAATAGCTGTCAAAGCAGGTGCCTGCTTTGACAGCTATAGTCTCTCCCTGCTCCACGGTGATCGAGGGGCAGGGAAAGACTAAATATAGTGTGTCAAGTCTCCCCCTGGTCCCCCCCCCAGTAACAACCAGCATGATATGAACAAAATAATGTCATGAAAAGAAAGCCCTTCTTGTCCTGAAAAAAACAATATATAATATGTGTGGGTACAGCAACTGACAAAGAAGAAAATTAAAGCTAAACACCTCAGAAGTGTTAAAACAGCCTCGGTCACTAACGCACAACATTCCAAAAACAGTCTGGTCATGAAGGGGTTAATTAACCCTATGAGCATTGTTGTTATTCTAGGGGCATTTAGATTTCAAATATTAGATGACAAAATATGCAGTACTAAATTCAAACCCTACTGTTTACATAAAACTCATATAAACATGAAGGTTCCCTGATGGTTTCTGACATCTTTTGGCAGTATCACTGCATTTACTGAATTATTGTAACTTCCCCAAGCTTCCATTAGAACATTTTCAACTTTAGTCTGTAGGTTGTTAGGCACACTAGAGAAATAAGCTATGATCCAATAAAAATACATTTTCCACATTTAAAAAGACATGTAAAAAAAATACAATTTTAGTAACTGATAAAATTCATAAGTAAAAAGTTAAATTCACTTTAAAAGTGGCATTATGGCCAACATTACCTAAAAAGCATAATATAATGTTGTGAAAAAATAATTGCATCTAGTACTTTGTACTTCAAGTGTATTTTTGATTAATTTTTTTTTTTTTTTTTTAATACTATCCTCCCCACCACCACCCCACTTTTTTCTGTTATGTAGTGGCTACCCAGCAGGTATTTTACTGGAAGGACAGTAACAAAATTGGCTTAATGCCAATGTTAATTCAATGTAGTAATATCATGGCCAGAATTGTTCTAAAGAAAAGGTAACATTCCTAGTTTCTAATTTAACTTGTAAAGAACTGTTGTGAATTGATTACAGATGCAAAATCAAATCAAAATAATTGAGCTGGAATACAAGACTTGTGATTTTTTTAGCAGTTCTCATATTCAACCTGAACAACTTGGTTTGTCAGTTTATCACAGTTTACTGATTAGTAAATAGACTGCATTTATTTAGGGGAGAAACTAGTGGTGGTGCTATGCACATGGTCAAGTCAGTATTAAGGGGCTTGTGGCAACTTCTCCAAATATTCTCCCTATGTAACAACTGCAAGTTGGGGCCTAATAATTGTGGTCAACAGATTCACTATTGCAGCACATACTGTAATTGCCTGCCCTTCCCTTATGGCTAGGATGCAGCATCAGTACTACTGATCACTTGTAACCTAAGTGCGCAGACAGGTAATTTTGGGTCAGACAGCACCTTGAAAATGAGACCACCAAGAAAGAAATTTCGTTGAAGCATATTGTGTAGACTTCATTTCCTAAATTGAGTAAAATTGGAAATGTAGTTGGAGCACCTAATTCAGTAATTGCTAGCCATGAACATTCAACTGTGTCTGCTACACTTCCTATGAGACTCAGATTTTTTTTTACTGGCTGAGCAATATGGGAAATGTATTCCCCACACCTTATGTACCAAAATATTGGTGTGGTGGCAGTAAAACCTCTGCACCCTACCGCCCCACCACTACATATATTTCATAAGATGATTCACACCATAAAAACTGTTTTACCAGAAGGATGAACTGAGATTGATTTTCATTTTCCCGTATATGCCACTGGGGAACATGAACAGAAATACATCTGATTTCCTCAAAGAGTCTACATTCCAAGGCAATAGAGCTATAAAGATATATTTCTTAACAAAATAAAACCAAAAGCAAAAAAACCCAATCATATTTATATATATATATAATGAAATTTAATGTGCAATAGGAATGACATCTGGTTCTGTGAAATAGAAACAGTGGATGGAGGCAAATTCTATGAATTTAACTCTAGCAAAATATTTCATTTGGTAAAAAGAAACTTCTGACTGATAAAAAAAAAAAACCCCTGATCTGTGCTCCTCCCTGCACTTTTCATCAGATATTCAATCCCAAGAAAAAAATGCAGAATTAGCTAATAGGTATACTGCTTTATTGGTACGTTCATGAGATGGCAGCCTAGACTTTATGAGGGATTAAACTTTAATATCCGTTAAATGCTGTATTTATGATCACAGATCAAAGGCCTTTTAATCAGGCAGAAGTGGATCCGGCCAATGGTGTATCTTGATTTTGTGCTGCCCTAGGCAGACAAAATTCAGGCACCCCCCCACCCACGTTGCACACCTACAACATGCCCCATCACCCACGTTGCACACCCATAACATGCCCCATCCCCCCATTACATGCCCCCATCACCCTCATTACATACCCACACCACATCTATTACATGCTCCCATAACCCCGATTAATTGGAAGGAGGCTAAAGCTTGCTGAACAGTGGGGGAGGGAGTGAAAATGTTTGAAGCACCAGAAGTGTGCTTTAACACCCTCTGGCTAAGTGCCGCCCTAGGCGAGTGCCTTGTTTGCCATGTGGAAAATACACTACTGGATCCGGCATAAGCCTGATTAAAACTTTTAAGTTTTTTTTGCCCAGCTTAAAGCAGGGTTGGTATGCCTTTGCATTGATTGCCGTTGATGGCAATTAATGGCAAGAAGAAAAAAAATCTATAACATAGGAGTAATTGAAGTGCCTGTAAAAGTTTGGTAATACATTCCAGGAATACTGATTTGAGTGCATTGAGGACATCAGCATTTCTAGACTCAGCATTTCCAGTGCGAATAAAAGATGATTCACCACCCAAACGACATCTAGCCAATGGTACATCAGTTTTAAAAAAAGCTTTAGAAAATCGAACTCTTTCTATTACAATGGTCAAAAGGTAGGCCAAATGTTTATGATAGCAAGACTATCATTCAAATTTGGGCACTTGATGACCTTGCTCTGTGCCAAATAGTTTTGTTAAGTATACCTAAAAATAAAAACTTTAATATCCATATATGTAAATAGCATTTCACCATTAACCTGCATATAATCAATAATAGTAGCATAGAAACACCACATTATCCAGTGTACAGAATGTACTACTGAACTGTGGTATCACAAAAAAAAATTAAATATATAGTAGGAATAAATATTCCAAATATAGATGCAGATTAGAAATAATTCAATTCAGAGCTAACAGTTTACAACTGGAAAATAAATATTCTTATTTTATTTTTACTTTTATTTTAAACAAACTTTAATAATTATACTCCTAACTTTCATTTCCTGCTGGTGCCAGTTTGTGTAAACAGCTTTTTCTTAACTGTGGTATCATCTGAAATAACTTCAACATGTTGTGACATTTTGATATTTTTACCTTTCTTGCCGTTTCTAAGTATTTATACAAAGCATTGATTTGCGGTGTGCCTGAAATGCCCTAAAAGGAATTAAAGAATCACTATTATAAATACAAGTAATTGTGAAGATTAAATAAACAAGTCTGAGTGTAGTTTAGGAAAACAGCCACAGACAAATCCACTCTTTTCTTTCTCAAAATATATTTCATTGGATTCTATTCATTAAATAGTGAACTGACAAGTGAACTGAAATAAATCAGATATTAATAGCCGTATTAGATGGGCAAGTGGGAAAATTTTCCTACACAGCTATTAATGCTTCATTTTTTTTAGTTCACTTTTTAGTGCATAATCACAGGTTTTTTTGTTTTTTTTTACCTGGCCTGTGTTGTATGTCTCTATATATCAGTGAAAGGTTATATCAACTGTCTTGAAAACTAAAGCAGTTCCTATTACCTATGTGAGATATTACTGCATTGCAGAGGTGTCACTAGGGTTGGTGTCACTCGGTGTGGTAATGGTTCATGGTGTCACCCCCCCTGGATTTCCTCCAGTGCCATGCCAAACAGATTCCTTAGTAATGCCAGTCAGATGGCCCATTAAATATGCCACACACAGGAGCCCATTAACTGTGCCACACACAGGGGCCCCATAATTATGCCACAACCAGAGTCCCATAAATTATGTCACACCAGAGCCCCATAAACTAATCCACACCAGAGCCCCATTAATTATACCTCACCTCAGAGCCCAATTAATTATGCCACACACACAAGCGCCCATAGTTATGCCACACACACATGGGTCCCAATAAATATGCCACACATGGGATCGGAATTAATTATGCGACACACAGGAACCCCACGAAGTGACAATTGTACAATTCTAAAATAATAAATATCTATACACACAGACATCTCTCTATATATAACTAGTTGCATTTATACTTATTTGAATTTTTTTTATATTATATTCAACTATTTTTATATGTAATAAAAATGTTATTGAAAAATTGCATTCCTTGTTTTTATTCCCTTCCTCTGCACCCACATTGCACCTAAAGTACTTAACACAGCACCATACAGTACCCACAGCACTTGCCATGTACCTATATTGCACCCATAGCACTTGGCTTGCACTCATATTGCACCTACACAATTTGGCCTGCCACAGTGTCAATGCCCCACAGAACATACCACAGTGTCACTTTCCCCATAGTACATATTATTTTGCCCCACAGGCCATGCCACAGCATCACTTTGCCAATTAAAATAAAACAGTTTTCCGGGGGCGTGTCCTGACGCTGATGTGCTAAGACGCGTCTAAACTGAGCTCCCGCCAAAAGGGCCGCGAAAACGCACGTTGGGGCTCCTATACTGGACTCAACCAGGATTTTCAGATGGGTAAAACTTCTAAAAAACACCCCCAACTCCTAAACTCTGGAAAATCGGGGAAGAAATCAACAATCCCTAACTTACGGACCTTCTTGGTTCCACTCCCGTCGAGCGATATAACCAAGATGGCGTTTATGGGGCGGGAAACTGCAAGTGAAGACTGCAATGAAGAAACATACTCACCACCTCCCTTCCAACCCTCGGCCCCAGAGGGCCCAACTAAAGCAGATTTTGCGGAGCTGGTGACACAGGTCAAGACTGATCTGTCTGCAGCGGTGGATATGATCTGCACCACCATAAAAGAGGAAATACAAATCATCCAGACGGAGCTGGCAGACCAGGGGCACCGCTTAGAAAAAGTGGAGGCCCATCAAACATCACTACACACGGCATTATCCGATCTGGAGGCACAACTTAATGAACAACGTCGCATCACTGCACAACTGGCCCAAAATATAGTTGATCTGGACAACAGAGGCTGCAGATGCAATCTCAGAGTTCGTGGCCTCCCGGAATCAGAGGGCCCTGAAGACCTGCAGTCAATCATACCTGACCTCTTCTGATCCATCTTGGAAGATGGAAACACACAGGATGTCTGCTTGGACTGAGTCCACAGGGCTTTGCGCTCTAAGACTCTTGATATTTCCTATCCGCGAGACATTATTTGCTGCGTCCAGTCTTATCGACTTAATGAAGAAATCTTACGGGCAGCCAGAAAACGAAAGACCATCACCTGTAAAGAAGCCAAGATTATTATTCTACCTGACGTGGCCTGGGCAACATTGCAGGCCCGAAGATTGCTGAAGCCGATGGCGGATCTATTAAAGGCTCAGAATATCCCCTTCTCTTGGCGTTTCCCTCTTAACATCACGTTTTACCGGGGCTCAAGCAGACTGTCCTTACGATCCCCTGCTGACTTGATTCCGTTCTGTGAAGCTTTAGGCCTGCAATCCCTGGACTTACCTGACTGGACTTCAAATTAACAAAATGGATCTGTTGTCCCCCGGCTACTCAACCAACCCTGGACCGCGTGCCCCCTCGAGAAAGAGAAGGCCTTGTCCGCCACAATCTACTTCCCACATGGCTCCAGGTCCTTCTTTGGAAACCTCGCAGGCCTGAATCCGCTGGGACCTAGACTCCGGCTCCGGCCAAGGTTACCTCTGGGATCTTTTTTCAGGATCTCCACGGACTATCCAAGGTTCAACGTTTTTTGTGTAGTTATCTGTTAATTGGAACCCATGGACATTCCCTCTGGATCTTAGCAGTTGGTCTAGGAAAACACTGGATTTATTTTTCACCTTTTTCTGCCTGCCGAGTCCGCTACCTGGTCTATCCACTTCTCATATGTGGATCTCATCGCAAAATATAAGGTTTCCGATCTGGTCCTAATCTACCCTATTTCACGTAACTAACCCCTTACTACAGTTTATTGTACATCGTGACATCCTTACCCCCTCCCTGATTTTTATCGCCCCCATTCAATATATCTAAATGCAACCCCTCCCCCCCCCCCCACCCCCCTCTTTCACTCCCAAACCCTTCATCAATGTAATCGTATGATTTTATCACACTCACCCCCTTCCCCTCCATTACAATATATATAATTCCGGGGGTAGGGTTACTGTAGGGGCTTATACGTTTTTAGTGTTAATGTACCGCGATCCTCACTACAGGATATATATGTCATGTGTATATAACTGCATTTACTCTCTGGGATAAGGAGTGTCACATTGATCATACATTAGTGAATACGTACGGGAAGATGTGTATACTTGCTTTGATCGATGTGATATTTGATCTCCCCATCTCCCTCCAAGTTTGTGGGTGTTGCTGTACAGTCCTATATGTTCCTAGTGTTAATGAACTGCGATTTTCAATATAAGCGGTATACGACATGGATACATGTATGACTTTTATCCCAAAAATAAAACCGAAAGAGGGAATTGTCCACCACTCTTCTCCACAAATAGCAGAGGTCTTTCGTGACTACTATAATGACTTATACAACTTAACTAACCCACCAAATGAACGACAGGCCGATGATCTATCCTCTAATATCTGGAGATAGCTAGAGACCCATATGACCAAGACAATTTCACCTTCAGACACCCTCCTTCTTGACTCCCCAATTACAATAGACGAACTGACTACCGCAATTAAAGATTCCCACCAACGGGAAAAGCCCAGACCCAGATGGATTCACCATATCCTACTATAAATAATTTGTGGAACCTTTGGCTGCTCCTCTTGTTGCTGCTTTTAACGCACTGAAGGACGGTCATTCGCTACCCCTACAGGCTCAGGAGGCACATATTACGATAATTCTAAAACCTGGGAAAGACCCAGAAAGATGCGCCAGTTACTGACCTATTTCCCTATTGAATGTTGACCTCAAACTATTTGCCAAAATCCTTAGCACTAGACTTAAAGAACACATACCCTCCCTGGTACACCGTGACCAAGCGGGTTTCGTCCCAGGCCGTGAAGCAAGGGATAACACAACTAAAGTATGCTGCTGTCCACGGATGCCGAAAAAGCCTTTGACAGGGTGGGCTGGCCTTTCTTACATGCTGTCCTGGACCATGTCAATGGATCAGATCCTTATATCATGGTCCTACTGCTAGAGTGCGGGTAAATGGATCTCTGTCGGGCCAGCTCACCCTGTCAAATGGTACCAGACAGGGCTGTCCCCTTTCCCCACTTCTTTTTATATTGATTTTGGAACCATTAGCGTCCGGTCTAAGAACAAATCCAGATATCTCAGGTATGGAACTGGGGCAAGAATACAAAGAAGCAAAAAATACCCCAAGAGGTAAGCCGGCTCCACTGGTAGGTGTTTAGAAATCTCCCCGTGGATGTCGGATTGTGGGTGCTTCGTCTTTTAGCTGTAGCAGCAGCAATATAGCATGAAGGAGAAGGAGAGAACAAACGCCTGCACTCCAGATATCCGGTATAAAATATATCAAAATGTATTAGAATACTGATCCAAAAATAATAAAACTGTAAAACAACACAGGTAACAAAATAACAACACAGAGAAGAGGAACTTGCCTTATGTGTTTCGCGTGTGGGAACCACGCTTAATCATAGGCTTGTGGAACTGGGCCCTCACCGTCACAAACTAGCTGCATATGCAGACGACCTGCTCTTTTTCGTAACTAACCCGATTGTTTCTTTGCCCAATATACTTTATGAATTTAAAAAATTTGGTCAAATCTATTTATCAAATTTCAAAATCATTTTTTCCAAATCAGAGGCACTCAATATTTCGATACCTAGCGACACGGTGGCAACTCTTAAAAGTTCCTTTCCTTTTAAGTGGAGCAACCACAAAATTAAATACCTTGGTATCTATTTAACCCCAGACGTAACCCAACTGTTTGACATCAACCTTAAACCTTTACTTGCCGTATGTAAGGCAGATCTTGTTCGGTGGTCGATGAAACAAGATTTCTTGGTTTGGTAGAGCTACTATCATCAAACTGAATATCCTACCTCGATTTCTTTGTGTGATACACACTCTACCCATATTCATCCCCAAGTTGTTTTTTTAACACCCTATGCTCTATGATATCTAAATTTGTATGGAATAACAAACGACCCATATTGAACCAACGCTTACTCACCCGCTCTAAGGGACTAGGGGTTATAGGTCTCCCAAATATTGAACGTTACTATCATGCCATACACCTGGCCAGAATAGTGGATTGGACAAGACCCGCTTCGAAACTATGAGTGTCCTTAGAACAGCGAGGGCTGTCCTCTCCCATCCCAGTTACGGCTTTTATCTCACCAGCTCAGATAGCATCTATCCACGCTAATCACACGACCATTGTCCCCACGCTTCGCATATGGAAGCGATATATTAAAAAACAACACTGGTTAACTCGCCATCACTACTATTATCTCTGATAGGAAATTACTTATTCCCTCTGGGCCATGACTACACCTTCTTCTGAGACATGTTTCACACTGTAGTTCATTACCCATGATTGGGACATGTTGTGGAAGATGGTTGATTTAGACCCCTAAGTACTTTAGTGCCGACTTCTCCCCCAGCTCTCGGAATGCATTTCAAATTTAACCAGATTACGCATTTTTTGTCTTCATTATGCCAAGTGGGTCCCATCCCTACTAATGCTACGACTTTTGAATGTGTATGACTAAAGAGCCGCCACTTAAGGTGGTATCCTCTATCTACCGGCTCCTCACAGATATGACGGACCATCCAATGGGAGCGGGACTGTAATCTGACGCTCACACAACGACAATGGCACAAAATTTCCCTACTGGCACATAAATGCTCATCATCCACACACATTCAAGAAAATGCATTTAAATTGCTTACGAGATGGTATATGACTCCTTCTATCTTGCACACAATATTCACTTCTACCACCAATATATGTTGGCGATGCCATACACAGATAGGCGATTTCCCACACATATGGTGGTCTTGCCACCCCACATCCAATAGGTGCCTATAAACATTCTTTGACAATCCATTTACTTAATGCTGCTAAATTACTCATTCCGCGATATTGGAAGAAAACTACTCCCCCCTCTTTTAGAGACTGGTTGGATGCCGTAGAATCTATCCGAGTCATGGAGGATGCACTACAGACAGCCAATGGCAGAGGCATACAACATCGAAATACTTGGTTACACTGGACACTATACCTTGGCTATAAAGACTGCCAATCTGACGTGGCTATGGCCGAGGCTACCCCCGCCCCCCCATCCTGTTAAATAGCAATTGGAATACCGCCCGTGGGCTCCCACCCTTCTTCTCCTCTCCCCCCTTTCCCTCTGTATTCATCTTAACTATATGCCCCCCCCCCCTCTTTTATTTGTTGTTGTCTCCCTACTCTATTGTTCCTATGATATTCTGGTATACACGAACTACTGTTTTCCTGTATTATGTATTTCTGTGTTTCATGCAAAATTGAATGGGTATGTCATACTGAACAAGGTTCAACTAATACCCTTCTATTCTGTATTTTAAGCCTGATACGCAGAACATATATTCTTGGGTCCTTACTGTACTTCTGTACATTTCTGCAATTTGCAAGCTGAGTGTCTATTTTGTACCTACTGTATGTTTATACTTATTTGAAAATAATAAAAATATATTATATAAAATAAAACAGTTTTCCCATTAATATGCCAGTATTATTTTGCCCATAAATATGCCACAAACTGCCCAATAATATGCCAGTGTTATTTTGCCATTAATAAGCCACAATGTGCCTAATAATATGCAAGTATTGTTTTGCAACTTAGTATGCCATAGACAATTTGCCTAATAATATGCCAGTATAATTTTGCCATTTAATATGCCACAGACAATTTGCCCAATAATATGCCAGTATTGTTTTATTATTAATAAGCCACAGCCAATGTGCCCAATAATATCCCATTATTATTTTTACATTTAAAATGCCAGTATTTTGCCATTCAATATGCCAGTATTTTGCCATTTAATATATACCAGTATTTTTCCCAATAATATTCCAGTATTATTTTTACATTTAAAATGCCAGTATTTTGCCATATAATATGCCAGTATTTAGACATTTAATATGCCAGTATTTTGTAATTTAATATGCCAGTATTTAGCCTTTTAATATGCCAGTATTTTGCCATTTTTAATGTGCCAGTATTTTGTCGTAATATTAAAAACCCTCCTCCCCCATTCCCTAGTACTCACCTCCTGGCTGCTTCGTGTCTCCTCCATGCAGTCTTCCCTCCTGCACGGCGTGCAGTCATATACGGTCGTAATTATTTTTTTTCCCCGAGACCAAATCTAGCTGATGCAGCTGCCAGAAAAAAAAAGTTCAGCAGCATGATGTGCTGCGGGAGGATGCCGGCAGCACGGGTGTCACCCCCGCTGCAGTCCACACCCCCTTCGGGACACCACTGCTACATTGAAGGATAAGTATATGGCAATATTATCATAAGGCAACAATGTTAAACACAGATTAATGTGTGGTGATCTGTTTGAATGTAGCAAAATAATCATGATCTATTTAACCCCTTTGTGACCAGACTTTGAAATTTTTTACCTTTTGTGACAATAGCTTTTTAACACTTCTGCTGTGTTTGTGTTTAGCTGTAATTTTCCGCTTTCTTATTTAATGTACCCACACAAATTATATATTTTTTAAGGGGATAAAATGGCTTTGTTTAAATGACAATATTTTGATCATATCATATAATGTATTACAAAAAAATGATAAAATATGACGGAAAATTAAAATAACACTTTTTATAAATTATATTTGAAAAACCTTTTACTATATAGATTCTAATATATGTCCGGAGTTTAGAAATAATCCATGTTTTTATAAATAAAATAAGTAAAAGTAGGGCATTGATTTTTACTTACCATTTTTTTCAGTATTAATAAATTACAATTTTACAAATCCTAGCACTAATTCTAACTTTAAAAAAAAATAAGTTTTTATATTTTTTATTTCAAGAAAATTTGGGGTCAAGCTGCCCATACTGTAATTAGTTTCTCTCTGCCCCATAATTGCTGTGGAGCAGGGAGGCATTGATTTTTACGTACCATTTTTTTCAGTATTAATAAATTACAATTTTACAAATCCTAGCACTAATTCTAACTTAAAAAAATTAAGTTTTTATATTTTTTATTTCAAGAGAATTTGGGGACAAGTTGCCCATACTGTAATTCGTTTCTCTCTTCCCCATAATTGCTGTGGAGCAGGGAGCAACAAAAGCTGTCAAAGCCATGCCTTGACAGCTAAACAAATTTAATCACTGTGATTGGCTATCAGATGTGATGGAGGTGGCAGGGGCGTCACTAGGGTTGGTGTCACCCGGTGCGGAAACTCATGGTGTCACCCCCCTGGATTTCCTCCAATACAATGCCAATCATATTGAGCTAGTTCCACTCATTGTAAATATAGATTGGGTCCTAAACTGGTCATAACCAGTAGTAACCGAGATAACAGCAAAAAATCATGCTGAGGAGTCAGCATTAAATTCCTGAGGGGGCTTTTTATATAATGGATGTGTTGATGGCATTGCTGTGTTTTTTTCTGAGTGCACTCTAACTGTATATGAAGAAGTATATTGCAATGTTTGTGATTGATGAGGGCTCTTTTGTATAAGTTTATTTGTAGCCAGAATTAACTCTCTATCATCTAAGACTGTGATCATTACTTTAAAAATGTAATTGTATACATTATTTTTTTTTTTCTTGGCACAGATTATAGTTATCATTTTAGTATTTACAAAAAATCTACCCAGTAAAGTTAAATAGAGATTATAACCTAAAATCAGCTATGCTCATTTGTAGTTGAAAAAGCTGTCTCTCTGGTATTGGAGTGTGAGCATGTCAGTTAGGCTGCACATAATCAATAGTGGCAGAGGAGATAAACATCTAATTCCAGCTGGTGACACTTGTGATTCCGTTGAGGCATGCCTGAACCTAGTTTGGGCACAAAGCGATTGAGGGAGATGTAGCCAGCTGTCACTTTGAGAATTGGTTACATTTGGCCTGTCAGGATGAGGCAGCAGGATCTACAGTAAGCTCATCATGGGAGGTGGTAAGGAGCTGCTGTTGAGTAGACGATCTATGGTGTCTTTTTTTTTTCCAGGCACTTTAGGATGGAATAGAACGTCTAGATAGGTAAGGTTAAAAGCATTAACTAATATATTTTTTTCTGAAACTGTTACTAGGTAAAACAAATACAATTCGGTCAACATCCTTAATATATTGTAGGTTGGCGCTGAAAGGGTTTGCATAACTAGTGAATTTCAACGTGTGTCCCCATCTTGAACACAGCGAGGAAAGATGGGACCTTATATTCTGAGGCACATCCCACTCAGTCTTGAAAGTGAGGCCTTTTTTGGATGCAAACCAAATCACACAGCCAAAAACTTAGTCCAAACAAATTCAACAGCTACAGAGACTCTTCTCTAAATTGCCTGATTTAGACTGTAAGCAATATGTTACAGCTTCATATGTAAATGTTGGCATCAATTATTTCTACTAAATAAGCACTGTTATGGACTATCCAATAGTAATAGTCTAGGTCTGTACGTAATAAAATAAAACACTATACATTGTGGGAAAAGCAAATTCATGATGTGTTTACAATATGTCTCTGGCATTATGATATCACCTCTAGCTTGATTTGCAAATGACACATTTCCCACTGAAAAATAGTTCATTAGCATATCAAGCCACAGGTGATGTCATACAGAGGAGATACCAAATACACATTTAAAGCACATTTTCCCCTTAATTTATACATTTGCTTTCTAATTTGCTAAAACAATGTATAAATCATTTTTCATTCTTTTTTTCTTACTTAAAGTCACAGAGGAAACAATGTTTAGGTAGCAGAATCCCTTCAAGTGACCGTTAGACTAAATCCAGCCCCCAAGAGTCAGATGTGGGTTCCATACCGTCAATGAGCAGGTATCTCCTCCCAAGTCATTGTTGCAGTTTACTTAATAATTTTCTGACCTCTTTTTGACCTCTTTTGAACTGGAGTGTAGTCAAGTCATAGTGTTTGAACTCTTTGAAGTTGTAGCCAGGCCGTGTGTCATGCAGTATGTGCACCAGCTCGGATGTCCTTTTGGATGCATATGTAGTGCAGGCAACTGGCTGACATGGTTTCCTCTTTTTTATCTGTTTGATCCCTCTTGTAAGGATTTGTGCCAAATAAACTTCTTCAAAATTATATTAATTCCCAATTAGAGTGGAATCATATATTTTAAGTAATAGATCTTTACTTATTGTGTACAGTTCATTTACATAAAAGTAGACTCAAATGTTGTAAATACATAAAACTGTTTTGCTTACAAACTAATATGGTATTCATATAGCCAAATTATATTCAAATCCTTATATTTCTTTTATATGTATTTAAAATAAATAATTCTTATACCGGTAGATTGTTTCTTATGTAGTAGACGACACACAAACTAAAATACATTATTTTGATCCGAAACAACTAATGCTTAAAAAAATGGGAGTCTTTATGCTTACTTTTTGCCCCAGTATCCATTATATACATGGCCCCTCGGAGCGTATGCACACTGTTTATAAAGATGCTGTGCTAGAAAGCCACTCGTGGGCAGCTGTTTTGTTCTTATTGGGACTTATTAACCATGAGGGTGACTACTGGCAATCTGCTTGCAAGTTCTGTAGTGAACGGTCAATAAAATTGCAAAATTAAGGTACAAATATTCTACTGCTTGTACACACACACACACACACACACACATATATATATATATATATATATATATATAGTTATATATATATAAGTACACACACACCTTTATACATATGTACACACCAACTTGTATATATGTGTACACACATGTATATATATATATATATATATATATATATATATATGTATATACACAAATGTACACACACACAACCATGCGTATATATGTGTGTGTGTGTGTGTGTGCGTGTGTGTGTGTGTGTGTGTGTGTGTGTGTGTGTGTGTGTGTATATATACCGGTATGTTTGTATAAAGATGTAGCCCTAGCTAGTGTTTCTTATTTCCTTCTCTTATCTGTAACTTATTTGTTCAAAGTTAACATGGCAATCATTGGAGATCGCTTATCAGACAAAGATGGCTTACCTCAGAAGGGTGGCAGTTAAGGAGCGCCAGATTTTATATATTTATATATATGCACTGATAGCTATATGCACAATTATTTTTTTTTTTAAATTCACACTTATATACATTGCAACATATAAAAATGTTAAGAAAACCATTAAAGAGATAATGACAGTGTCTTACCATTCCATTCCAGCTCTATTGATTTCTTCCCACCAACACTCAGAAGGCTCTCCAAGATCATAAGGGGCTTGCATGCATCCATAGTTCCACTGTCTGTCTGACCCTTCCTTTTTGCTAAATGTGCTCCGTATTGCAACTATTACCTGTCCGTGTGGACATTGGAAATTGAACCCCTGTCTGAAGAGATTGACCCACTGATCATCTTGGTCATAGTCATGACGTGAGTAATAGTAATCTTGTGCCCAAGTTGCAGTTACCAAGTGCAAAAATAAGCCAAGCAGCAACAGCATCATGTTGTCTTTACTTCTGGCACAGACTATTGAGCTTGCTTTTCTGTTCTTGCTCCCTTTTATTGTTTTATAACATTTGGTTTCCAGATGTTCAGTATACTGAGCCAAGTACAGTGTGTCACAGCTTTGCAAAAAAAAATAAAAAAATAAAATGAGTTGAAATGTAATAATGCAGTAATTGAGAATTTAAGGTGGACTTGTAATGTGCTCTACAGAAACCATTCTGTAGAAACCATTGTAAGATTCTGGTGTGAAACCACTTTTCAATTAAAAGGTCATCTAGTTTATATCAATATATATCCAGTAGAAGTAATAGAAGGTGAAAAGTTTGAGGTTCTAATAAAAATTACTGATTTTTTGCCTAGTTCAAGTATTTACTAAGCAGTTCAGGTTGCTAAACTGGCAGGTATGATCAGGGATTAGGGATTTGCACCTTGTAGTAAGATACTACTTATTCCTAAGTTTTCAGATGGGTATAGTGAACACAGTGGCCGAACTACTTAATGTGCTTAGGCAAATCTAGAAACCCTCCCAAGTGAAAGCTGCTGGTAGGTCTATCAGTACAGTATGTGTTACAAGGGGTATCCTATAGTAGCCTGATTGGGGCAGTTGACTGGTTCTGGGTATTCTTCCAGATGGATGTATGGATCAGTCTGGTGCTCCAAGCTAGGGATATTAGGAATTTTGTCTCCACAAATTGTAATAGAAAAGCACATTGTTTGTATCTCCCTATAAAGTGTATTGAAGATGTGTTAAAAAATGAAAATATTAGTAAAAAAAAAGTTGCTAAAAAATACTGGGACCGACTATGGTGAGGTTCGTGTGTTCTCTGTGGCTGTAAAATTCCAAGAAATGGGATCTCAAAAGATGGGGGTCCTGGTCTGACAGTCAATAAAAGTAATTTATATTGAGCAAAGAGAGCACTTAACACTCGCTACAGTTGGGAAGTAAAGCAACAATCATCTAGTAGTGTGACACTAACTGCTCCATCATTGCCTCATTCATGATCAGCTAAGGGGTAGGTAATCTCATACATAAACAGAACAACATGGTCATTCCATGCACTAAATCCAGGGAGTGGTGTTAAGTATAAACCCATCCCCCATGCAAATAAGGCACCTGATTTTTTTCAAGTCAGCTGATGTGGATCCACTTTTCTCTGATGCTCAGCCAGCACCATTGAAGTCTTGTGTGGTTGGTCATCATCAGAACTTTAGATCACAATCATTGGATTCAGAAAGTTTTACATGGTGGTTTTTTTTACAGTATCAGAGAAAAGTCCATAACAGGTACATACATTGGAATGTGTCCTCTATCACCATCTATCTTTAGCTAACAATATACTCAATAGATTGATATAAATCATTATATTAAATTTCCAAATTATTTCTCAAGAAAATACACAATAGGATAGATTCAGCGACCCCCATTATCTAAAAAACAGGCATAATTGGTAAATTAATGGGCATTGATGATTCAATACTTGCTGCTAATGCCATTAACGGTTGTGATATTACCATTACAAAAAAGGAATGATTCAACAGTTACTCATCGGGTCTATGTAGGTGCCAAGAGCAAGATTTTAAAAGTCTAAAAGTGCATTCAGTAACGTCCTGAGTGGTATTGTCGGAAATTCTGTACTGTTCTTCTGCTGTAGTCTATCTAGTGATTCCTCCCCCTCCTCCCCCCTTTGAGTGCAATGGATGCTGGAAAACCTAGTGCATACCTAGGTGCTGTGGCAAAGTTATGATTGCATACCTGAGTGCTGGGGCAAAGTTCTGAGTGATTACCTGAATTCTGGGGAAAAGACCTGAGTGCATACCTAGTTGCTGGGGTAAAGTCCTGGGTGCAAATCTGGTTGCTTGGACAAAGTCTTAAGTGAAAAACTGGTTGCTGAGGCAAGTCTTGAGTGCAAATATAGGTGCAGGGGCAAGTTCTGCAAGTGCAAATCTGGGTGCTGGGGTTAAGTCCTGTGAGCATAATCTAGGTGCTGGGGTAAGTCCTGTGTGCAATGTGGGTGCAGAGGATGAAAATAAAAACAAGAAATTATTTTTTTTAAAACCCTTTTTATTACATATGTAAAAAGTTGTATTATAATAATGCCTTATCTTTGGCCCACAAAAATGAATAAAATATGCAATGAAGTTTGTAGATACTGAAGTTTGGACACCGGGGTGTATCGCGAAAGTCACCCGGAAGCACAGTGTCTCTCATGTATTTCCGGGGGTTTGTGTGCTGAGAAAATTTGTATTCTTTTACTGCTTGTCGAATTGGCAACAGAGTGAGTGACTAGCTGGCGTCGCCTTTCGGATGTATTTCTCTCTTCGGAGCACACAAACCCCAGAAATACACATATGGAGCATCCACCATTGTTGGACACCCCTACCATAGAGAGAGAAGAGACCACCCTTAGGTTAGAGGGATCAGGAATCCATTCTGAAGATCCTGTTGAAGATGTCTCCAGTATAAATTACTCCTGTAGCAATGCCATTGCAGCTGAATACAATTGCCAAATAAGGTTCAAACTCCTGGCATGTTACTACACCATACAGGGAATATAGGCTCCTGCAGTACCACTATCATTCATAGAGCTAGAAAACCTCTACCCTGAGATAATGTAAAACCCAGAGACCTGGAAACCAAAACAGATCTGTGTGGGACCCCACAGGGTCAATGAAAAATCCCAAAATAAACTACTACATGCATATTACACACATAAAATGTCCAAGGCTCTGTCTTTCTTATTAGTCCTTTATGTTGCATAAAGAAATAAAAACCTTATGAATACCTGTGTATAAAACAATGATTGTCTTATAACATGTTTATTCTCACACATTCCAATTAATTCTTGTAATTTGTGCTATATTGGTGGTTTGAATAATGTACAATTCAGAGACATGAAGATCAAAAAGATATGAAAAGCACAAACCATTTGCACATGTGCGGCTCACGTACAATCCATATGAAGGCTTGCCAGCTCAACACATTTAATTCAATTACATTTTCATCCTGTAGCATAGTTTTTAGTTTAAATGTTCTATAAAAAAAAACAGTTGATGCTGTATTATAATACTGTTCTGAGCTACTATGGATTCTGTTGGCATGAAATTTGTATTATATGATAAGGTTACACAAATAGACTGGGAGTAATTTTAAAAAAAAATAACTTTTAATCAATATTTATAAGATGTTTAAGGGTGGTATTCACTTTCACCCCTTGATGACTTTGTGAAAAATGAGAAAAAAACTAAGATAAGACATAGTAAGAAATTTATTGATAAAAAATCCCTTTCCCCATATAGGTGTGTAGGAGAATATTTGTTATGGGGTTCAAGCCACTTTGGTATGCTGACCTGCCTTTTATTGTTTGCAGTTTCCTTGTGGTGGCGTATACCCTGTAAAGTTTTGCTTAGGGAGATGATTAGGGTTCTATTAACCCCTTAAGGACAGAGCCTTTGAAACATTTTTGTCCTTTCTGGACAATGGCTATTTTAACATTTCTGTGCTGTTTGTGTTTAGCAGTAATTTTCTTCTTCGTCATTTGCTGTACCCACACATATTATATATTGTTTTTATCGGGACAAAAAGGGCTTTCTATGGATGCCATATTTTTGATCATATCTTATCATATTATTAAAAAAAAAAAAAAAAATATGGTAAAAAAAAAAAAAATACACAAATTTCTTTGTTTTTATTTGAAACAACTTCTCCTCATCGACAAAAGCGAATGAAAAAACATGCTAAATAGATTCTACTATTTCTCCTGAGTACAGGGATACCACCCATGCATAGGTTTGTTGGGTTGTTTGGGGGCTAAAATGCCAAATTTGTGAGGTGCAGTTTTTTGTTTTCCAACTTGAAATTTTTACATGCAGACAGCCTGCACCCATGTCCCATTTGGGACATATTTGAAACCAGCCAGTGTATTTTACCCCATCAACCCATATATTTTTTAAAAGTAGACACCCTAGGCTATCTCAAATGGTGGTATTTTAACACTTTCCATGCACTAATTCTACCACCAGCCTTTGTCAAAGTTTGTGGTAGTAATTTTTTTGTGTTTTTTTTTCACAAACCTTGTACTTCAGACATAAATTTACAGATTTTGGTATGTGTCACTGCCAAATAACACCCCAATAAGTGTTCAGCAACATCTCTTGAGTACAGGGATACCCCCCATGCATAGGTTTGTTGGATTGTTTGGGGGGTAAAAGGCCAAATTTGGGAGGTGAAGTTTTTGGTTTTCCAATTTGAAATTTTGACATGCAGACAGCCTGCACCCATGTCCCATTTGGGACATATTTGAAACCAGCCAGTGTATTTTACCCCATCAACCCATATATTTTTTAAAAGTAGACACCCTAGGCTATCTCAAATGGTGGTATTTTTACACTTTCCATGCACTAATTCTACCACCAGCCTTTGTCAAAGTTTGTGGTAGTAATTTTTGTGTGTTTTTTTTTCACAAATATTGTATTTTAGACATAAATTCACAGATTTTGGTATGTGTCACTGCCAAACAATAACCCAATATGTGTTCGACAACATCTCCTGAGTACAGGGATACCACCCATGCATAGGTTTGTTGGGTTGTTTGGGGGCTAAAAGGGCCACATTGTGAAGGTGCGCATTTTCAACTTGGAATATTGACGTGTAGCCAGCCTGAGCCCATCTTTCATTTGGGACTTTTTTTTAAAGTAGGACAGTGTATTTTACCCCAAAAAGTATATATTTTGTAAAAGTAGACACCCTAGGCTATTTTAAATGGTGTTATTTTAACACTTTCCATGCACCAATTCTACCACCAGCCTTTGTCAAAGTTTGTGGTAGTCATTTTATTGTGTATTTTTTCCCACATACATTGTACTTTAGACACAAATTCACATATTTCGGTATGTGTCACTGACAAACAATACCACAATATATGTTCAGCAACATCTCCCGAGCACAGGGATACCACCAATGCATAGCTTTGTCAGCTTTGTTGGGTGTTGAAAGGCTACATTTGAGAGGTGCGCTTTTTGATTTTCAAACTTGGAATTTGAACATGTAGAGCAAGGAAGGGGTTAATAGCTCTTATAAGAGCCTTTGTAGTACTGTACAAAAAAATTAACCCCTAAAAATGCACAGACAAGAAAAAATGTTCTGCTGTGCAGTGATCAGTGGCAGGGAAGGGGTTAATACACTACACTATACAAAGGGTATGGCTTTTATAAAAGCCCTTGGGACTCACAATTTTTTAACATTTTATTTAATTTATTACAATTAAAAAATTATGTTATACATATCTGTCTCTTTCCCTCACTAAAACTCAAGTGAGGAGAGGGAGGCAGATCCATATGGGTCAGAACAATATTTACGAACCAGACGAATGGTGATGGAGAAATCACCAAACCACCTTTGCCACTGATCGGCTGTTACTGATCGCTATACACGCGTTCAGACAGCTTCAAAAGGAATACACGTAATCCCCTAGTGGGTATAACTAACCCCTAGCGAGTCTGACAAAAAAAATGCTGATAGCAAAAAAAAATCCTTCTGCGACTAGATTGCTCCATATGCGCTGCTTAGGCAGTGACCATATGCACTGCTTAGGAAGTGATATACGGCAAGGAAGGGGTTAATAGCTCTTAAAAGAGCCTTTGATATACTGTAATAAATCAAAGTAAAAAAAAATAACCCCTAAAAAAATGCACAGACAGCAAAAAATGTGCTGCTGTGTAAGATCACTGCGTACACAGCGATCAATTGCAGGGAAGGGGTTAAATACTGGAAACGGCTTTTATAAAAGCCTTTGGGTCTCAATTCAATTAAATATATTATAATTAAAAACTTACATTATACAGCTCTGTCTCCCTCCCTCACTAAAACTCAAGTGAGAGGGAGGCAGATCTACATGGGTCAGATCAAATATTTACAAATATTGATCTAACCAGACGAATGGTGATGCTCATCTAAGCAAACGCCAACCCGCCTTTGTCACTTATCAGCTGTTACTGATCGCTATACATGCGATTAGACAGCTAAAAAAAATTTTTTTACGTTAAACGTAGTCCCCTAGCGGGTATAATTAACACGTGACGGGTGTAATAAAAAAGTTTAAAAAAAATTAAAAATGCTTCTGCAGCAAGATTGCTGCATTTGCGTCAGATCGCTGCTTAGGCAGTGATCTACAGCAAGAAAGGGGTTAATCTCTCTTAAAAGAGCTTTTTTTAATACTGTAATGAATTACAGTAAAAAAAAAATGAACCCATAAAAAATGCACAGACAGCAAAAAATGTGCTGCTGTGTATGATCACTGCGTACACAGCGATCAATGGCAGGGAAGGGGTTAAATGGCTTTTATAAAAGCCCTTGGTGTTTAAAATTGTATTAAATATTTTTTTTATTATTTTATTTTATTTTTTACTTTATCTGATCTGTCTCTCTCCCTTACTAAAACTAGTAAGGTGAGGGAGGCAGATAAATACTTGTCAAAGGCAATATTTACTAATATTGCCTTTGACAGTATAAGTGCTCATCAGAGCACTTACCATACATGCCTGCACACAGATCACATAGATCTGTTGTGCCGGCATTGATTGGCTCCCCCTAGAGCATCAGAAGTGAAATACTTTCACTTCCGATGCTCTTGCCATTAGAAGGGAAGCGCTGCCTGTACAGGCAGCGTTCCCTTCTACTGAGCCGATGGGGTCGCTCAGGAGAGCGACCACCATCGGCTCTGGGGAGCATCAAGGTGTTACTAAGTGCCTCGCTAGCGAGGCACTTTAGAAACACCGCAGATGCTTAGAAAGCGAACGATCGTTCGCTTTCTAAGCACATGTGTGCAGCCGGCGCAGCCATTTTTAAATGGCTGCTACGATCACTCCGTGGAGTGATCGTAGCGCGCCCCTGCACATTTGGGGGGTGTTGCACAATGCCTCTACCTAGAGGCATTGTAGCAACACCGTTAGAGTAAAGAAAGCGACCGCTGGTCGCTTTCTTTACTCAGTTTAGTGCATGACGTGCCAGGCACGTCACCTGTCGGCAAGTCCTCGATTTGCCGTGACGTGCCTGGCACGTCATCTGTCGTTAAGGGGTTAATTACAAATTGGTTCCGATCACCTGTAAACAGCCCCCTCTTTTCTTAGAGTGTTATAACTGTAACTTAATTCCTCAGTTAAACAGTCTATAAAACAAAAAGATAATATTAAGACTGATAAATATGTTTCTACTGCTGATAGAAGCAGTGACTTCAGCTCCTATTACCTTATTAGTTGGCTCTCAGAACCTATATAGGCATAATAGCTTGTTGCAGGATTTAAGGTCATCAGAACATTGACAGTTTCGCCGCAGCTCCAACACAGGAGCACACAGCTTTGTCAACCAGAGTGTTGTACTAGTGGTCATTTAAATATCCCCGCCACTGTGTTTCATTGGTTAACGTTAGAATCGCCAGGACCAATCGGCTGTGGGTGGGCGTATCTTTACTGCCACACATTCTGCCTCTATGATCAGCTATCTATTTCGGTTTAAGCTTACAACTTAAGAACATAAAGCCTTGGAGGAACTCAGGAACAACACAGACATAGTGGTCAAGCCTTCAGATAAAGGTGGTAATATAGTGATCATGGACTATGAGGCATATAAGGAAATGGTATTGGAGATCCTAACAGATCAAGATACATATGCTGTACTGACTACCAATCCCACAATACAATATCTTAAAGAACTAAAGAATATCCTCTGTGGGGGCCTAGAATGAGAGATACTCAGCCAACAGGAATATGATTTTAAATACCCACCACACCAACACTACCAACCTTTTATCGTTTACCTAAGATACACAAGCCAAAACGCCCACCATCAGGAAGGCCAATAGTATCAGGTATGGGAAGCTTAACGGAGAAAGCAAGTTTATATATCGATAAAATATTGGCTCCCCATGTAAAAAAATTGCCCTCTTTCGTCCAAGACACTAAGGACACGCTATCCAGACTGGAGGGAGTAAAGACTAAACCAAACTCCAAACTCTACTCATTAGACGTAGAGAGCCTTTATAGCTCCATACCACACAAATGGGGCCTACTGGCTACACAATATTTTTTGGAAAGAAGGGGGTCCATACATAGCGACCACACTAGATTAACAACAGAACTCCTGAAATTTGTACTTACCCACAATTTTTACACTTGACAACATTTTTTACCATCAAATACAAGGGACAGCCATGGGCACATGCTGTGCCCCATCGTACGCTAACCTTTATCTGGGATGGTGGGAGGAACAGAGGGTCTTCACGGATGAAATGAAACACTTTACCAACCACATTAATCTATGGCTACGTTTCATAGATGACATACTTCGGGATGATAGTGAAGACAAGTTTAGAGAATTAACAGAAATATTAAACAAGAATGAATTGAACCTGAGGCTTACACATGAGCTAGGAGGTAAGAGCATCAATTTTTTGGATCTAACAATTTATGTGGATGAGGATCTAACGATACAAACTACACTACTTCAATGAAAAGGCTAAAGATCTCCAACAGAGATTCCTTGAGAAAGGCTACCCAAGAAAAACTTTTAAAAAAGCATACCAAAGAGTTCTCACCCCCTATCAGAGCGAATTACTCAAACCCAAAAAAACACCGAGTACTGGGAAACAAATCCGGTGCGTGGGAATGTTTGATGGAGGCTGGCCAGATACTAAAAAACTTTTGAACAGATACTGGTCTATCCTCCAAGAGGACAAACATCCGAAACCAGTTCTTGCACCTCAGGTCTCAGTCAAAATGAAAAAGGGACCGAGCCTTAGAGACACCCTGGTCCACAGCCATCTGGGACGGGCAGGTGTGGAAAAGAAACAAACGTGGCTTAAATCAACCACAGGCTCCCACAAATGTGGAACGTGTAAGGCCTGTAAATTTATGGCAACAGCCAAAGAGTTCAATAACTCCAACACTAAAACATATGACATAAAAACCTTTATAAATTGCAAAACCAACTTTGTGGTATACATGGCCACTTCCCAGTGTGGTATGATTTACGTGGGCAAAACAATAAGAGAACTGAGGAGGAGGGTTTTGGAACATGTTAATGACATAATTAACAAAACCGATACCACAATTTCCTGACACGTGAATGCATATCACAATGGAGACCCTAAAAAGTACTGTCTTTTAGAGGAATTGAAAAAGTCTCCCCCCAACCTAGAGGAGGAGACACCAATAAACGATTATTACAAAGGGAATTGTTTTGGATTTTACAACTTAAATCTCTGACCCCTTTAGGACTGAACCAGGGATTCTCTTTCAGTCCCTTTATCAAATAGCATCATGCCTAGCAAACCTTCTATTTGTTTATTTATGAATCCCTATTAGTTGTAACGACTTGAATTTCCGCCAACAACTAGAGTGTAGTAGTGACGGTATCTCTAGAATTGACAAATAGAACATTATTTTATTGGGTTACTTCCAGCCTGAAATGATTAACAAACATTAACATGTGAGAGAATAAAGGGAATGCACATTTTATACTGGAAGAATACAACCGATTACAGTAAACTTTCGATATTTACACTAAATGTTAAGGGAGAATTCTCCACCTGGCTTATATACATCCAGTTCACATGAATTTTAAGATATCCGAAATTCATGTGAAATGCTAAAGGAGAATTATCAACCCTACATATACAGACACAGTTCACATTAAATTTGTCTAAACGACGTAACTTCGAAATAGAACCGAAATCCATATTATTATAAAGACGAAAATTTCGTCTTATAGCAATTCACTTGGTTTTCATTCATGAATTGGTCAATGAATTTGGTTGCAAGCTTAAACTGAAATAGATGATCATAGAAGCAGAACGTGTGGCACTAAAGATACCCCCACTCGCAGCCGATTGGTCCTGGCGATTCTAACGTTAACCAATGAAACACCGTGGCGGGGATATTTAAATGACCACTATTACAACACTCTAGTTAAAACCCTTGACAAAGCTGCGTGCTCCTGTGTCGGAGCTGTGGCGAAACATGCGTGGGGTGATACCACTGATGGAAACAAACTTCAGCTCTCCCCTTCACATTAAGCAGGACAGGTAATTTTGAGTGGTGGACACTTATACTGACCGCACTAAGCGGTGTAGCCAAAGACAGCAGGCTACTTTACACATAAGCCTGCGGGCATTGGCTGTCAAATATTCTGATGTCCTTAAACCAGGGCTCGACAAACCCCGGGCGCCAGGAACATTCGTGCTGCAGCCGTTCTTCCTTGCTATTTCGGATGAGTGCTGGGTTGTCAAGTGACGACACCCAGCACTCACAACTTAAGAAAGGGGGAAAAAAACAACTTTTGTATTTGTGAGGTGTATGTGTGAGGTGTATATGTGTATGTGTGGTGTATATGTGTATGTGTGAGGTGTATATGTGTATGTGTGAGGTATATATGTGTATGTGTGGTGTATATGTGTGAGGTGTGTATGTGTGAGGTGTTTATGTGAAGTGGGGGGTGTATATGTGATGAGGGGAGGTGTATATGTGAAGTGGGTTGTTGTGTGTGTGTGTATATGTGAAGTGGGTTGGTGTGTGTCTGTGTGTATATGTGAAGTGGGTTGGTGTGTGTGTGGTGTATATGTGAAGTGGGTTGGTGTGTGTGTTTATGAATTGCGTGTATGTTTGCGTGTTTGTCTGGCTCCTAAACATTTTTGCTGGCTCCTAGAATCAAATTAAATTTGTCAAGCCCTGCCTTAAACTACTCATTCTTAATTCTGCAACAAGCTATTATGCCTATTTGGTTTGGAGAGACAACTAATAAGGTAATAGGAGCTGAAGTCACTGCTTCTATCAGCAGTAGAAACATATTTATCAGTCTTAATATTATCTTTTTGATTTATAGACTGTTAAAATTATAGACCAGTTTAAAATTAATAGAACCCTAATCATCTCCCTTAGCAAAACTTTACAGGGTATACGCCACCACAAGGAATCTGCAAACAATAAAAGGCAGATCAGCATACCAAAGTGGCTTGAACCCCTGAACAAATATTCTCCTACACCCCTATATAGGGAAAGGGATTTTTTATCAATAAATTTCTTACTACGTCTTATCTTTGTTTTTTTCTCATTTTTCACAAAGTCATCACGGGGTGAAAGTGGATACCACCCTTAGACATCTTATAAATATTGATTAAAAGTTTTTTTTTTTTAAATTACTCCCAGTTCCCACAAATGCAACTGATACCCCAATTAGGTTTTCATGACCTCTTCCAGGGAACCTGGTCAAATAAATTGAGCCCAAATTAGGCTCTCTTTCTCTCTCTCCAAACTTTTTTGAAACACAAATAGACACATGAAAACATAAGGTCAACTCAGTATGGCCTCATCTCACCCGAAGTCGGCCCAGGTCAAGGCATAAAAGGTGATAAATCCGATATTCAGCTACCCGATTTCGATCAACAAATTTGAGTTTTGTATGTTCCTAAGCGCCCACTTCAATCGATCTCACTATCCAGTCTTCTCCATTTAAAGCAAAGTGAGCTGCCTATTGAAGTTTGTAGTTGCTTGTGTGTGGCAGAAGAGGAACGTCGAGCTGCAGAGCCGGTGATACTATAAGGCAAGATACTGGTACTTTGTGGCAGCACATAAAATAATAATAATCTCAGTCAGCACTTCCTCGCTCCTTATGCACACAGTGATGACACAGAGCATCAGAACATGATGCTCTGGGTCATCACAATGTATGGGGAGAGAGTGGCTCAGAGCTGAGATTGTCAAGCTCAGGAGTGGGCATTGAAGAGAAACATGGGGGGGAAACAGACATGTGGGGAGGAGACATGGAGGACATAGGAGGCGAGACAGAGACATGGGGGAGATACAGAAATGGATAAGACGGAGAAGAGAGAAACATATGTGGTATGGGGTGGAAGAGACAGACATGAGGATAAAGAGACAGACATCGAGACCATAGGAAAGAGAAAGACAGGTGTGGGGTGGGGGAGAAACCATTGTGGGTATGGGGAGCATGGGAGAGACAGATACATGGGGGGTATGAAGAGGGAGCGATAGACATGGCACCGGACGCTCTTCACCCAAAGCTAGCAGGCACTCCCTCTTTCAACCCCTCACTCCAGACAGTGGGGCTAGCTGTCCTTCACTCAATTTACATTTTTGGACGTGACAGAGCACTTTTCCCCACTAGGACTCGGTGCTTATTCAAGACACCGCCAGGACTGAGAGCTTCTGAGTTCTCAGACAGTCAGTATAGTAGGTAAGTGTGTAACTACACTGTCTCCAAACACTGTTATTCCCTGACATGGGTCAACTTTCCGACAGAACTGTGATCTGTTTATAACATTGATGCAGTAGCTAATTGTCACTCCAGCTGTTTTGTTCTAAGGCTCCCATGACATGACTTTGGCCTGGAGTCATGGGAGTTGTAAGGGTCAACCCTTTGCAGGAATTGCACACCCTCCCTTGGGAGTGTTAGGGTTAATTTAAAAACCAGTGTTGTGCGCACACAGTCACATGGGATTGCTGTGAGGAATTTACCAAGTATAGACGGAATGACTCACTCCAATGCAGTTCGTGCTGCTTCTGCTTAACACACACATTTTATGCTGGTGTCACCTTAGCCTTTGCGTGCCTGGGTAGTTGCTTCTTTCTACATCTTTTTTTTAGCTTATTTTTAAAATCCTATCCAATTTTGCAATGTGAAAGCAAATAGTGTGTGTAAATGTATTTGTGTGTATGTGTGTGTGTATAGATATGTGTTTCATTTGCTATCATTAATTTTCATAATTCCAAATGATTAATAAATTACAGTGACTGACATACATGCTAAATATAACAAATAGACAAAGAGGTATAATATTTATTATTAATGGTATTAAACAAAATCGGCTGAACACTCTAAAATGCCTGGGCCTATTTTTGGTCCCAGTCCGGGCCTGGGTACAAGTAATAGAATAGTGGAATTTCTCCTTTTATTTCTTATTGTAGTGGGTCATTTACAACCAGGAGAAAAAAATACAAATTAATTTTCAATGTCACAAACTTTCATTCAGAGGTGTAAATGATTTTGAATCTGAAAAACAGTGATACCCTAAGATGCATTATGCACAGCATTAGTGACAACTCCTTTGTATGCCTAAAGCATAAAACATAAATTGTCTGTAACCTCATTGCCTGAGATGCAAAATAGGTTTTACTAGAAAATAAGCCACTTACTCCCCCACAAATTACCAAATAACTGACATTTAAGCCATAAAAGAGAACTTTTGTCAAGACATAACTGAAAGGATACACGGTAATGGTTGTGCGTGAAAACTGTGCGTAACCTTTACAAAATGTCATAACTACTCATTAGAACGCGACAGCATAATAATTAAAAGATTGCATCAGTATGCTGACATTAGGGTTATGTTAATCCGCAGGAGAATAGATGACAATTATTTGTGTATTGACAAGAGTGGAAGATGTCAGAAATTTCCATTGTATTTTCCTATTCACTAAAATAAGATCATGATGATAATTACCAAAAGCATTAATAATTCTTTCAGATCCTAAATTCAGCAGAGAGTCAATATTCAAGTTAGGTGAAACAGAGAGATAAGCCAAGGAACAGACTTAGTACTTAAAGGGACATTAAATATTTTTTTTTTTCTAATATAGAAGCACAAGTGAAAAGTTAGTTGTCCCTAGTATGAGGATGAACTGGCATGTACTTTTGATAGTACACAGCAGTATATCCTCTGACCGACAGATGCCATGCTTCCAGAGCTAGCGCAGAGAGAGCCGGGCAAGCCCCTGCTCTGATTGGCTGTGCGCGTTTGTCAGTATGCGACAACCAGGAACTGCTGTGTCTCGCACGTGAGACACAGCAGTTAGTAAGCCCGTGTGTATCTATTAAGATACATGTCGGGTTTACTTAATTCTGCTGGGATATGTATTGTTTAACCCTTCAAGGAAGCAAGGGTTAAAAAATGTTTAATGTTCCTTTAAGGAAAAAACATTATCATCAAGCATTGTTTGCAAATATAGAAATAAGAAATAATTTCTATTTTTTAAAATTGCAAGCATGTGCACAGCTTAAAAGAAAAATGTGTTTTAAATTTGCCTGTGCTGTATCGAATTTATGATATTAATTTTTGGCACTGTATGCAAATGAACTATTTGCATATGGTGCAAACACGTTTTTACACATCTACACATAAACTTGCAATTCTGTTAATACAAAAACCACAATAGTGAGATCACCCTCCCCGTGTAAATTAGAACAAATGATACTCCCCAGTAATGATGCAGATATACCACTAGACCCTTTAGTCGATTTCTGTCTCAGAGCAGAGAGCAGCTTCAGTCATCCAGAGCTAACAGTGCACTGAGACCAGCACGAGTGCAGGACCCTCTCCAGCCGGCTCGAGCTTAATAAAGCCAGGATATAAGAAAGGGGCTTTTTTACTGCACATCACCTCCACCTGCATCCATCAGATTCTGCTAGTCTAATTATAAATCCAGATATATTAAAGAGGATTTGTACAGTCATGAACGTTTTGTGAACGTTTTTATCTGTTGATGGGCCTTTTTAAGAAGACTTGTTCGTGCATACATACTACTTCCAACACCTCCTGTCATACCATACTGGATTGCACTAATACAACCTGTAAACCATCTCTAAATAGTGCTTCCACTATCAGATGTGTAAGTACAAAAAAGGGGCGAACCCAAGAAAACACAAAATTGTAAATAGGACAGTGCCGATTAAAGGAAAATATGCCAATTTCTAAACCTGGCCTAAGGGACTGTTAATTAGCCCTAATTCCTAAAAAAATTACCACACAACCAGACAATTGGTTTCATTATTGTTTTATCCTTTACTACTTTTTTCGTGTCAGCTGAGCACACACTACATTTATATATTTTTTATTCATTTATTATTTTTAACCTAATCCAATAAAAATTATGTTTTACTAAAAGCGGGCAACTGTCCTATTTACAATCTGTAAACCATTTGTTTAAGCTCTGCATTCCTATTGCAGCGATTGTCAGAAATCAATTAAAACTTTTTGGGAATCAATTTTGTTTAAGACTAGCAGAGCCAATGTGTGGCCCTTGGGTCAAATGTGGCGAGTCTGACACCAAGGTGTGGTCCTGCTGACTTACTACGCATAATCCCTTTAGCCCTATAATTGTGTAGATTTGTTTGCATAAATAATCAAACATTTTCCTATCTCCACCAAGCTATTCTTCACCACTGCTGTAAAAAAATAAAAAAAAAGTCCCATTTCATAAAAAGTTTCATGCCCCCTTTCTGGTTGGATCTAGAGAAACTCACAAAAAACGTCAAAGTAACACTGTCCACATAATTTTAATGTCTATTTAAAAGGAACATAACTTAACACTAATAAATGTTTGCTTATGTTATAAGTACATTTAAGAGAAATGAACATCTTTTGTCATGTTAATACATGGCTTTAAAACTTACAAATGTTAGATTCATTTTTGTGGTGTCATTTACTGTAAATGGAACATACTTTCCATGTTTTTAACAAATGGCAGCTTTCCAATAAAGTTAGCTTTCCAATTCTTTAGTACAGCCTCTAGAATTGTAAGAATCCAGATAGTTATATTTTAAGGTGGTATAAAAAAAACATTGTTGTCTTTTAAAATATGTTCTGAATAGCAATGTATGCTGCTGTTTGGTGTGGAAAATCGTTATACACTACATGTATAAATTATTTCGTTTATTTTACTAAACTTCTTTGTCACTTGTTGTAGCCCAATGGCTGACCAAGATATAATTATTGGGTTTATTCACTAAGGACAATGGTCTGCATAATATATATAGCCCGATTTGGTCCAAAAACAGATTGGGCACAATAGCCAAATCGAACTAATATCCGAAATTCAGCTACACAATATGCCGCATTTTGAGTCTGATTAGGCTATTCGGGCCATTTGGAAACCATAGCATCAGAGGCCTTCGGATCTGAACTTTTTTTGCCATAAAACCCGTAGGTTTTCGGCTACACCATCTGCGATGATCAGCCCCAAATACAATTCAGATTTGGGGATGATTGCCGTATTACAGACATTTTAATTCACCTTTTTTAGAAGGCAAATTGAAATTAAAAAGTTAGATGAAAATAACTTGCCCCATAAATAAATTAAACAAAACCCTGCCCCAGCATCAAAATTAGGTAGCAGTAAACAGGGCTGGGAATCGGGAAAAGATTCACAGCCCCTAGAAAATACTGCTCCCTAATCTTTTTCATTAGTATATTTCCCTAAGGAAACACCATTTAAACTTTATGTTGCGTTTTTATCATTGCACCAAAAATGCATAATGTTACACGTTCATATACTGTTGCAGCGAAGATTCATCCAGTTCAGATTGTATTACCGTACTTAATTTTGTGTCATCGGCAAACACTGAGACATGGCTCCCTATGCCCCCGGTAGATCATTAATGAACAAATTAACAAGAAGAGGACCCAGGACAGAACCTTGAGGTACTCCACTTATCATATCTGTCCAATTGGAGAACTTCCTATTTACCAGCACCCTTTGCATTTTATCTTTCAATCAATTGCCAATCCACAAACGAACCTTTGGCACTAAGCCTATTTCAGTCAATTTGTACAGTAACCTTTTTTGTGGAACTTTTGTGTGGAACTGTATCAAATTAGCAAAGTCTATATAGATCCCATTTACTGCAGCACCCATATCTATCTTTTTACTCACCACTTCATAGAATGTAATTAAGTTAGTTTGACAAGATCTATATTTCACAAAGCCTTGTTGGCTCCTGCTAATGAGATTCCTGTTCAATATGAACTCTTAAATATATTCCCTTAGCAACCCTTCAAATAGTTTCTGCACCACAGATGTCAAGCTAACAGGTCTGTAATTGCCCAGCTGGGATTTTGATCCCTTTTTAAATTTAGGCACCACATCAGCTTTATGCCAGTCTGTGGGCACCATTCCTGAAATAAAAGAATCCCTGAAAATTAAAAATAGTCTGGCCAGGAGTCTGGCCAGGACCCGGCTTAGCTCTTTAAGTGCCCATGGGTGTATACCATCCAGCCTCGGGCCTTTGTCTATCTTAACACCATTTAATTGTTTTAACACTTTTTTCTTGTGTCAATCAATCACATGCTTGTTGTGACTGTTCTGTAAAGGTATCTTGCAGGTTTTTAGCCATTGATACTTCCTTGGCACAAACAGAAGAAAAAATATATTTAAAATATCTGATCCTCTCTGTCTCAAATGACTATCTCACCCATTTTAGATAACAAGGACCAAACATTTACAGCCTTTAATTTTTTGCCATTTATATATTTAAAGAATTTACAAACACAAAGAGAGACAACAATTACAATCATAGCTGTGGTCAGTTGAATTAAGCAGTTTCAGCTATGCCCTTCCAGGAAGATTATAAAAATCACTGAATTGGGCCTAGTTCAATAACAATTATGTAAGAGGGAATTGCTTAGGCCTAAACACATTTATCACTCTCTCCCAAACAAATCACTGATTTAGAATAGTGAAACTCTCAAGTAAGAAATTCCATTTGTTCTGCTCTTGGTCTTGAAAAGTATTGAAGTATTATTATTGTCTTTACCCAATTCTTCATAATTTCCATTTCACTGCATGGCAACCATATCCCTTCATAATTAAAAGAACATTTCTATTGCCCTGTGTAGTTTTATTATAGGAGCTTGTAAATCATTCTTAGCACATCTTTAGATGGTTGTATAAAAAAATGTATTAAAAAAGTATGTGTAAAAAAATTAGTTTGAATGCCATTCCTATTCTGTGCTACTATGTACCGATTGAAGTCACTACCATCTGCAAAATAGCTGGCTCCCACAAGATTTCAAAAGGGAAGAAGAGATAAAATGGTTACTCCTGACATATGTGCATCATAGTTGCCAACATTCAAAATAAATTTCCAGGGACACTTTGCAGCAGAGCTATTAATTACATACTTGAAAATGTACCACACATACTGCCCGAAGCTCCACCCACTCTGCTTATCCCATATAATTAGCAAAATGAATCTGCCAAGTATTATAATGCTGATTATATCACCAAGTTCCCACCAACCAGGGCCTATTTTTTTTAAAATGTATTCTGTTTTTTATTTAATACACATTGTACAACAAAAAAAGTTATATAAAAAAACATGAGACAAGTCAAATTGACTACGAAGTTGGATAACAATAAATACTGTAGATCATTCTATTATTCCAATACATCATTGGCTTATATAATTTCAATAGAAAACAGTTAACAGACTAATGGCCACATCCACAGAATATCTGTCGAGGAGACTCTACTTTGGAGATGGAGGATTCATGTTAAAGAACAATTTAGTAGTACTATTGAAAAAAAAGAAGAAAAAAACTCCCTATAGTGTCAAACAAAAAATACTTCTTGCTCTTTTGGGGATATGGCTTTTGATACATTTATTACATGTTTCCTTTTTTCTCAGGTGGAGAGTTCTGACATGATATAACATCTTTTTTTCAATTTTCATCTGGAACAATAGTGGGTTTCTAATCGCACTCCAACTAGGAGCTAAAATTGTTTTCCATTTCCTAGTTATTGAGATATTTACAACCATTAAAAAGTGGATAATAAACTCATATTTATCTCTACCCATCTTTGGAAAAATAAGATGTAACAAGAACATCTCAGACGTAAAGCCTAAAACAATATTGGTGGTATATTTAATCATCTGCGCAACAAATTTCCAAAGCTTCTGCACTGGTACACATAGCCACCATATGTGGATCATGTCACCAAGGTGGACGTTACACCTCCAGCACTCATTGGAACAATCTGGGTAAAAATTATTTAACCAACTAGGGATCGGGTACCACCAATTACACAACTTGAACTACAGTTCAACTAAGTTCAAACATCTCACATGTTTGTATAGATTTTTTGAAAGCATTCTTCCAATCAGCAAGACTTATATCAAGATTTAAAGCTTTATTCCATTTACTGATAGCAGAGATATTTATTTCCCCTTCGATTATTCTAAACAAATTTTTTTTTTTTTTGTTTACCAAAATTTTCTGGAGCTTCTCTATTGCGGGATTTGTTCCTTTATACAAATATTGCAACAGATATTCCTTAATCCACAAGTAACCAAAGATTTCCCCATCGGCGTGTCAGATGACCTTCAGTCATATCAGAGAAGGGACTAATTATATCCCCATCCAGAAAATCTGCACTTTTGCTTATGCCATTTCAATACCATTTCAATACCATTTACTTTTTTTCATATTTTCTACATTTTTTTCTTGTCTGTTAGGAACATCAATAGTACAAATGGTAACATTTTATTTTTAAGTTTAACTCTTTTTTTACTTTATTACAGTTATCTAAAATACTTTTAAGAACTATACTATTCATTGCCTTTGGAGATTTACTCCATTTCTAGTGTGTTTCCCAAAATAAACTGTTCAAATTATTTACATTACAAAGGTCTTGTTCTATTTTTTACCATTTTTCGTTCCTACTAGAATCCTAACATCTGGCATAGAAAGATCCCCATTCTTAGGACTTACTCTAAGCCTTCTCAATTCCAGTCTTGATTTCTTACTAGCCCTCAAAAAATTTCTAAAGTAGGATTGAATCAGCGAAAGCCAGCTATCGGGTACTCCTAACTGAACATATACTGCCATTTCAGCAAAACATATGCCTTTACAATGTTTATCCTCCCTGTCCACGAAAAAGACAGCCTTACCCAATTTTTCAGTTGTTTAGAGGTTAGCTTCAGTAATGGCAAACAGTTAAGCCGAACAATCCTAGTAGGGTCAGAGTATATCTTTATTCCTAAATAATTAATATTTGTTTACCACACAAAGTTGTACTTTTGTCTAATATAGGTTTCTAGATTTGGTGAAATATTAGTTGGCATTTCTAATGTTCTCTCAATATTTAATTTATAATTTGCAACCTATGAACAGTGCGCCAGCACTTTCATGAGTTCACCCAGTGAATTGTTATGGTCGTCTATGGTGATTATGACATCAGCATATATATTTAGTTTCAAATCCCCCTTTGGGGAAGAAAAACCTTAAATCTTATCATTCTCTCTAATCTTAAAAGCCAAGGGCTTTACTGATAATACATATATAGAAGAGGGGATAGCAGACAACCCTGACTGGTCACGTTTGCAAGACTGGACCAGACAGTGCAGAAAACAACTCCCATGATCCTGGCTGATGGGCATGAATATAGAGATATGGCGGATTCTAAAATCTTGTTCTTAAAATCAAAGGCCTTTAAGGTTTCTTTAAAAAAAAAAAAAACTACCTCACCCTTTTGAATGCCTTTTCAACATCCAATAACAGGGTCAGGTGGGGTGAGCCTCTGGTTTTCATTACTTCTAGCACATCTATGAGCTGCCTTATATCGTTAGTTGATGACGTCCCAGACACAAACCCCATCTGGTCCAGATGGATCAATAATGGAATAACCAGCTTCAAGCGTTCAGTCAAAATTGATGAATAAATCTTTAAAGCTGTGTTCAGGAGGGAAATAGGTTGGTAATTGGTTATTAAATACAGATTTTTCCCTTTTTTAAAAATTGTTATAATATTAGTTTGGAGTAATTCAGTGGGTATGTGTCCCCCTTCCATGATCTATTAGTCCCCAGTTCCCTATCTTATATCTAGGATAGCCTTGTGCCTATCCCTCGCATACTTAAACCCCTTGACTGTGTTTACCTCCACCACTTCGGCTGGATCAGAATACATTCGTACTTCCATACATCCACTACATTCTGATATTACTTTTAAATCGTTGCCGCTCTAATTTAGGACTATGTCCTCTAGTTGTGGTAGTTTTTCTTCTTTTAAATATACTCTCTTCCTTTACTGTGTTGATTCCCTTTATGTATTTAAATGTTTCTATCATATCCCCCCTGTTACGTCTTTCCCCCAAGCTATACATGCTTAACCTTTCCTGGTAAGTTTTATCCTTCAACTCATGAACCAGTTTAGTAGCCCTTCTCTCCAAAGTATCAATATCCTTCTGGAGATACGGTCTGCAGTACTGTGTACAATACTCCAAGTGAGGTATCACCAGTGCTCTGTACAATGGCATGAGCACTTCCCTCTTCCTACTGCTAATACCTCTCCCTATGCAACCAAGCATTCTGCTAGCATTCCCTGCTGCTCTATTACATTGCCTACCTACCTTTAGGTCCTCTGAAAATAATTACTCCTAAATCCCTTTACAAATCTTTGTATCATCGGCAAAAATACATACTTTGCCAACAAGACCGTCTGCAATATCACAAATAAAAATCTTAAAGGGAATGGGTCCAAGTACAGAACCCTGAGGTACCCCACTAGTAACAAGACCTTTCATCAAATATACTCCATTGACTACAATCCTCTGTTGTCACTCAGCCATTGTCTAATACATTAAAAAATATTGAAATACAAACTTGTAGATTTCAGTTTATTGATAAGCCTTCTATTTGCGACAGTGTCAAAAGCCTTACTGAAATCTAGGTAAGCAATGTCTACTGCACCACCCTAATCTATTATTTTAGTCACCCAATCAAAAAAAACAATAAGATTAGTTTGGCATGATCTCCCTGAAGTAAATCCATGTTGTCTCTGATCTTGAAATCCATGCGATTTTAGATGTTCAACAATCCTATACTTTAACAAGGTTTCCATTATTTTCCCCACTACTGAAGTAAGACTTACTGGTCTATAGTTGCCCGCCTCCTCCCTACTACCTTTCTTGTGAATGGGCACAACATTTGCTAATTTCCAATATTCTGGGACTACTTCCATTAACAATGATTGGTTAAATAAATCTGTTAACTGTTTTGCTAGTACACCACTAAGTTCTTTTAATAACTTTGGATGCATCTCATCAGGTCCCATTGACTTATTTGTCTTTACTTTAGGCAGCTGAAGTAAAACCTCTTCCTCTGTAAACTTACATGCATCAAAATACTCTAATATTAGTCTTTTTCCCTAAATGAGGTCCCTTACCCTCATTTTCATTTGTAAGAAGTGAACAAAAATATTCATTAAGGCAGTCTGCTAGGCCTTTATCCTCTTCTACATAGCATCCATCTTTTGTGTTTAATCTAACTAATCCTTGTTTTACTTTCATTTTCTCATTTATGTATCTAAAAATGTTTTATCCCCCTTTTTCACTGACTGGGCTATTTTGTCTTCTGCGTGTGCTTTGGAAGCTTTGGAGTTTTTTTTTTATAATTATTAAATGCTAGCTTTTTGTTTTTTTACTATTTTGGCCACCTCTGCAGAGTACCACGGTGGTTTCTTACATTTTTTGCTCTTACTGACAAGTCTAATGCAATTTTCTGTTGCCTTCAGTAGTGCAACTTTTAGATAATCCCATTTCTCCTGGACTCCATTTAAATTGCTCCAGTCTGATAATGACTCCTTTACACATAATCTAATTTTAGAAAAGTGTTTTTTTATAAAATCTAAAACTTTTGTTTTCGTGTGGTGTGACTGTGTCACTGTTCTTATTTAAACCACACTGATTGGTGATCACTAGATCCTAAACTTTCATCTACAGTAATATCTGATAACAAATCTCCATTTGTGAACAGTAAATCTAATATGGCCTGCTTTCGAGTTGGCTCCTCAACTACTTGCCTTGGAGATAATCCCAGTAGGGAGTTTAGGATATGCGTACTCCTGGCGTAAGCAGCTATTTTGGATTTCCAGTTCACATCAGGAAGAATAAATTCACTCATGATGATCACTTCCCCCTTCATTGTCAAGGACCAGGTGTTTTGTTCAGTCTGAGTCTATTGCCCGTCCCACCTCTTCAGAATTAGATTCATTAATTCTCTCCAACTGTTCCTTGTCAACTTGAGGCAGTCGGATTTTATTCAGATCACTATATGCTCCGGCAGATTGTACAATTCTTTCTAAATACAATTTAGCTATTGATCCCTGGTTTGTGCAGTAAAATTTTAGGAAGAAAGTAGCAAACAAAGGCGTATGCACTCCCAATGCGGTGAAAACTAGATGAATATTTATTAGAAGGATCCGATTAAAACTCCATATAAAATCCACAAAAACAGAGACAAGACATGGGATACAGCAATATGCCTTAAGCGTTTCACGAGAACACACGCTTATTCATAGGCTTGAAACGAAACGCGTAAGGCATATTGCTGTATCCCATGTCTTGTCTCTGTTTTTGTGGATTTTATATGGAGTTTTAATCGGATCCTTCTAATAAATATTTATCTATTTTTCACCGCATTGGGAGTGCATACGCCTTTGTTCGCTAATTTCTTCCGCATTATCAGCGCTGCCACTACAGCCCGGCTGGTGCACCCCTTATCAGGTGATATTTACGAGACATATGTCAATTATTCTCTGGTGGAGCCGGCTTGTTTTCTCTTTTGTTCTTGCAGTTAAATTTTAAGGGAATTTTTGACAACTAGTCATTAATGATGTCATGACACGTCTTCAAGGCTCAAATCATTGGGAAGAAAATTGGCCATGTTGCAAGTTAACAGATATGAGATTTCATACATTTATGTAAGATGCAACATCAGGAGGCTATTCACAAAAAGGAAACTGACAGGTTTCTGCATGAATAGCCGAGTTTGAAAAATTCTCCAATTTGCCTGACTTTCCTTCTCAACTATTAATGCCTGACATTTACAGGTCACTTGTCAGTTCAGTTTTTGAATAGACCCAATTACTTTCCACTTAAAGATTTCCCTTCAGGATTGGTGTGACGATGAGTAACACGACAAATATGTATATAGCTGTGTTTGCTCTAGTTTGAAGCAAATCTATTACCGTATTTGCTCGATTATAAGACGACCCTGATTATAAGACGACCCCCCAAACTTTGGATATTCCTTTAGGAAAAAAACTAAAAGCCTGAATATAAGACTACCCTATAGGAAAAAAGTTAAATTTGTATATATTCACATGTAAATTGCTTTTTTAATAAAAAAAATTATATAAAAAAATGCATTTCTTGTTTTTATTTCCTTTTTATGTATCAATGCTGCCTCTCTCTTTCCTTTGCCCCCAGCTTTGTCTCTCTCCCCCTCCCTTTGACTCCCCCCCTTGTTTCTCTCTGCCCCCTCCCCTTGTTGCTCTGTCCCCCCCTTGTTGCTCTGTCTCTTCCCCCCTCCCCTTGTTGCTCTGTCTCTTCCCCCCTCTCTCCTCTTGTTGTTTTGCCCCCCATCTCTCTGCCCCCCATCCCTCCCCCTGTCTCTCTGCCCCCTCCCTCCCCCTGTCTCCCTGCCCCCTCCCTCCCCCTAACATGTAAATAGAAACCCTGGTGGCTAGTGGGGGCAGCCGGGCGATGTCTGCACGATACGTGCAGACATCCTCCATGCTGCCCGACACCTCCGTCTATTATGACGGACAGCTGGTCCGTCATAATAGACGGAGGTGTCGGGCAGCATGGAGGATGTCTGCACGTATCGTAGCTGCCCGATTCTCCCTGGTGCCTAGTGGGGAAGCAGAGGATGTCTGCGCGACGAGCGCAGACTCCGCTGCTGCCGCCCGGCACGCTCGCCGGGACTTCTGTGACGAAAGCGGAAGTTCCCGGCTTCTTCATAGAAGCCCCGGCGGTTGCGCAGACATCCCCTGCTGCTAGAGAGGGGGATCCAGGTCCCCTGCAGCTCTGCTGGGGACCTGGATCCATGTCTTATAATCTGACCTCAATTTGAGGTCAGATTATAAGAAGACCTCGATTATAAGACGAGGGGCAATTTTCAGAAAAAAAATTCTGAAAAAAACCTCGTTTTATAATCGAGCAAATACGGTATTTAGCTAAACCTATACTCACTAAATGAGAAGGGAAGAAAGTCTGTTTATTGCTATATTTCCTGTATAAACATAAACATCATTTTTGAATGAGGTTTAAATAAATAGAGTTATTTGTATTAATATGCTGTGTCTGAACATCTCCGCTAAAAGTGAAAGTTCAGTTTCAGCCAAAACCCTTTGTTGGATATTGTAAGTCAAAAAAGCCACTAGTGAAATCACATTAACATTATAGGAGCAAGTGCAGCCTGTTATACCTTTTCCAATCAAATTTTATTTTTTCAAACAAGTAACATTTTTGGTTTCACCACCTTCGGTCTGGTACTATGTAAATGGCTTCATGTAATTGGCTTCATGACTTCCATGCGGTGGCCACTAGGTAGTGCTGGATTACAAAACAAATGCCTGTGATAAAACAAGGGCCAAGGCTAAAATGGTTTACTGCAAATATGTAACCAGAATAACCTTACCGACTGAAAGTCAAAACCATTATGACATGGACTGGATCTGGAATGGTGTTTTAAACAGTTCAACCTATTGTTCTCACCCTGTATTCTAGGCAATAGTCCTCCAGCTGTCCAGAGGCCAAGTTGTGGAGAGAGCTTCATAGCTTTGTTTTGGAGGCAGAACTTAAAAGTCTCTGATCACTGGGGGGCTTCTCTGAATGGACAAGTCTGCTACTAAGATAATGCAATTTGCAGCAACATATTCTAAATAAGATTATGTAGGAAAGTGCAGCTAAAGGTGGGGCAAACTGTAAGAAGTTTTTTAAACAAATGGAATAAGAGGCACCATAAATATGGACCCTTTCTCACGATATTGCATATGTTCATCATGCTCAGCCAGTCACAGCCTATAAAACATAGTGCAGGTCTTTACAGCAATGTTGCTCGCATCATGCTCAGCCATAGTCATAACATAATTGATATTTTGATGATAACCTTTATCACAATAGTTTGCAGATCAAAATAACATTATTACATATTTCAAGTTGCATACACACACATATATATATTATTTGGGGCAAAAAAGTATTTAGTCAGCCACCAATTGTGCAAGTTCTCCCACTTAAAAAGATGAGAGAGGCCTGTAATTTTCATCATAGGTACACTTGAACTATGAGAGACAGAATTGGGGGAATAATCCAGGAAATCACATTGTAGGACTTTTAATGAATTAATTGGTCAATTCCTCGGTAAAATAAGTATTTGGTCACCTACAAACAAGCAAGATTTCTGGCTCTCACAGACCTGTAACTTCTTCTTTAAGAGGCTCCTCTGTCCTCCACTTGTTACCTGTATTAATGGCAGCTGTTTGAACTTGTTATCAGTATAAAAGACACCTGTCCACAACCTCAAACAGTCACACTCCAAACTCCACTATAGCCAAGACCAAAGAGGACACCAGAAACAAAATTGTAGACCTGCACCAGGCTGGGAAGACTGAATCTGCAATAGGCAAGCAGCTTGGTGTGAAGAAATCAACTGTGGGAGCAATTATTAGAAAATGGAAGACATACAAGACCACTGATAATCTCCCTCGATCTGGAGCTCCACGCAAGATCTCACCCCGTGGGGTCAAAATGATCACAAGAACGGTGAGCAAAAATCCCAGAACCACACGGGGGGACATAGTGAATGACCTGCAGAGAGCTGGGACCAAAGTAACAAAGGCTACCATCAGTAACACACTACGCCGCCAGGGTGTCAAATTCTGCAGTCCCCCTGCTTAAGCCAGTACATGTCTGGGCCCGTCTGAAGTTTGCTAGAGAGCATTTGGATGATCCAGAAGAGGACTGGGAGAATGTCATATGGTCAGATGAAACCAAAGTAGAACTTTTTGGTAAAAACTCAACTCGTCGTGTTTGGAGGAGAAAGAATGCTGAGTTTCATCCAAAGAACACAATACCTACTATGAAGCATGGGGATGGAAACATGTTTTGGGGCTGTTTTTTTTACAAAGGGACCAGGACGACTGATCCGTGTAAAGGAAAGAATGAATGGGGCCATGTATCGTGGGATTTTGAGTGAAAACCTCCTTCCATCAGCAAGGTCATTGAAAATGAAACGTGGCTGGGTCTTTCAGCATGACAATGATCCCAAACACACTGCCCGGGCAACGAAGGAGTGGCTTCGTAAGAAGCATTTCAAGGTCCTGCAGTGGCCTAGCCAGTCTCCATATCTCAACCCCATAGAAAATCTTTGGAGGGAGTTGAAAGTCCATGTTGCCCAGCGACAGCCCCAAAACATCACTGCTCTAGAGGAGATCTGCATGGGCCAAAATACCAGCAACAGTGTGTGAAAACCTTGTGAAGACTTACAGAAAACGTTTGACCTCTGTCATTGCCAACAAAGGGTTTATAACAAAGTATTGAGATGAACTTTTGTTATTGACCAAATACTTATTTTCCACCATAATTTGCAAATAAATTCTTTAAAAATCAGACAATGTGATTTTCTGGATTTTTTTTCTCATTTTGTCTCTCATAGTTGAGGTATACCTATGATGACAGGCCTCTCTCATCTTTTTAAGTGGGAGAACTTGCACAATTAGTGGCTGACTAAATACTTTTTTGCCCCACTGTATATATAAATATGTGTGTGTGTATGCAACTAGAAATATGCAATAATGTTATATTGTTGTTTATGGATAACAATGCACACATTGGGGTCTATTCAATAAAGGTTGTGTATAGTGCGAGGAGGTCGAGTTGAGTGGTCAAGTTTCACTTTAAAAAACGACCTCACAAGTTAACCTCCTCGACCTATTCATTAAAGGAAACTCAAACTCCCCCCATCACAGCAAAGTCGATCTCCCATCTCAAACTCCCTTCATTGAAAAGCAATAAAAATTGTAATTCTTTAAAAAACAAATTAGGAGGGGAGCTGGACTTTGACATCCAACCCTCCACCCGCAAATCGCCTCTTTTACAAAAGGCGAGTTGCATTACAAAGTTAAAAAAAATAAAAGATATTAAAAATCCCCATGTCCCTGTTAAAACAGGGTGCCAGGGGGTCCATAGCTAACATTTGAAGCAGATGGACGTGTTGTGGCAGAGCTCCATCCAATATATTCACAAATCTCTACATTTTGATGGATGAACCAGCTAAGCTAGGGAAGTTTACCTCCCAATCTACTGACACCACAGGGGGCAAAATCAAAAAGTCCAGCCAGTCAAATTGTTTGAGTATGGCTGATATAGGTTCCTTACTGACCAGGCCGCATGATCCTATGCAGCATACACCCTGGACCTCTCACGCAGTGCATCCTAGCGACTCCGAAGTATGCTCAGAGGACTCTCTCTCGACATGCAACAACTCCCAAGTATTCCACATACGACAAGTCTCCTTCAACAAAAGGTGACATCCACAAACTTTTGAGCCCCCCCCCCCAGGGCAACTCTGCCATCCAGGTTGGATGTTGTGATATTTTTCAGGCCATAAAATGTGAACTGTAGCCCACCTTTGTGGCTGCGCTTGCATGCGTTAGCCGGCCGTTCCACCTTAGAGATGCCTATTTTCTCTCTAGTGTTTTACTGTTTTACAAATCTGTTTCTCCTCTTTCTCTTATATTTTATACTGTTCTCTTTTTTTCTACTCTCTTACTATCTTCTCTTTATGCTAGGTTAGATATACAACGATTTGATTATTTCTTGGTTCCGTTTCTTGGTTCCATTTTTTCATCGCAATTTACAGTGGGTTTACGAATTTTTATCAATACATGTGATTACAGGAGGGCACTGTTTATCCATGCTGTTTGCTCACTATTTAACAGGTTTGATTTTTTGTTAAGATATTTGGGTTTTTCAATGTGGAATAACACAGCCGGGGGAATATGTACTGACTACGCACCCTTAGTGATGCCCTGTTAACTGTTACCTAACAGGATACAAGCTGTTTATATATCAGTTATATTTAACTCCAAGTTGAATAAGCACCATGATCAGCTATAGACATAAAAATGTTCTCACATCGATGTACTAGATACTTCAAAATGGGATAGGAATGATTTTAGACATTACTGTAAATTGTTCATTGTTTTTAGTCACTGTTTTTTTATATGTACATTTTATGCTGCACTGACCATATGTATAATATAACAAATATTTTAAAACATTTAATAAAAAATAAAAAAAAACAGGTTGCCAGAGCCACCTCAGATAGCCCATGGGATCCATAACCAGGACAAGTGGCCCTGCCCCCATTATAATTGATGGGGCTGGGAGCCTGCCCCCCTATAATAAATGGGACAGGGACATTCTCAGAGGTTGAGTTTGACCTTCTCTCACCTCATCTTGACCGCGCAGTTTTTTTAGTGATTACCATTTTGCGAGGTCGAGATGAGGCTTCCGAGAGGGGTTGAGCCTTTTCAAGGTTGATGTCTTGACCTCCAATTCTGAATTTTAATGAATAGACTCCAATAAGCTCAACTTGCAGTGCTCTTACTGGGCAAGCCTCTCAATAGCCAAAGATCAGATCAAGGACAAAGAAAACAAACTAAAAATCTATTGCATTGGAAGCAGGTATAATCTATGTTAGATCAATGGCACACACAGAACGGTGATCAAAGAGGGACAAACAAGCTTTACAAGGGTGCGTAATCATAGGTTCTACCCTGCAGAATGTATACTGTATATATTTAGAGGAAAATTAGTTAATTAACCAACAAAGTTTCTAGGTTTCCGTGATTAATTAGTTGGTTCCCCCTGTGTCATATATTCTGCAGGGCAGCATGTAACATTAACCTTTTTTCAAGAAATTTACCAATCTAAGTACCTTAGCTGTATAGTTGGTGGAAAAAATCTGAAGGGACTGATGCTGTCAGGGAGTGAAGTTGAGGGTACTGATAATAATAAAAAATGGACAGTTCTAATCACTTTAAATAAAATTAAAAATAGCCAATAGCAATACAATTTATGGGCAAAAAAATATTTACTATATATAAATAATAAAAACAAACATATAATTAAATATAAAATAAAAATAAATTACCCATAAAAAATAAGACTCAAAATGGTCTGCTGTATAATAAAATCCCATTTAAAAGTAAAAAAGATCACCTAACATAAAGTGCTAATTCACCATAAGACATTTTCTAACTTGGCTTTTTTATGTAGTGCAATTTTTCCCCCCACAGGAAATAATTGGCGTAGCCAGCATTAAAATAGGCAGTTTGAGAAAAGTCAAACTCAACCTCCTGAGATTTTTAATGAATACCAATGTTTAATGCTTTCTATGGATCTCAATGGCTTGATGGGAGGTCGACTTTGGCGAGGAGTGTGGCGCAGAGGTCAACTCGGATGCTAAGTTTTCTTCAGTGAATACCTCAAGGAGGTTGAGTTAGTAGTCTGAATTTTAGTGAATAGACCCCATAGGCCCATTATCTACTCAAAGCCCAATAGGGAGTTATAAGTGCTTTAAAGTCACTAGGTGGGGGTAGTTAACTCCACCATATATCACAAAATGGATGCACACAGTGACACATTTTCAATAAAAATATTTTATTAAATAAATATACATGAGAAAAACATAGTACATATATGAAATCACTTGCATAAACTAAACAAAATAAGAAAATGTCATTGTACTTCACCTTTAACAGTATCACCTTGAGTTTATATTGCAAGGCCTTTCCTATTCACTGCTGAAATGCTTGGTGTTACTATACACAGTAACTATACACGCTAAAGATTCCAGTGCCCTCCAGCACAGGCACGAACAGTTTAAAGATCACTTTAATAATACAATACGCTTCCTAAATCCCAGAAATGTGTTAATAAGTAACTTGTGCCTAGGTTACAAATTGACAGCTTTAATAAACTTGTTCATTGGGACTTTATAACTTACACATGGAACAGTTGACATTTGCGTCTGTAAAGACTAGAATGTAAGGTTCCTAAGGCTTTTACAATAGGGTCTACTCAATATAGACCGATTTGTCAAGAAATGGGGCCTAATCAGTCAAAGTAGTTGAAGTTTGTAATTTTCCAATATTCCGCTACACCATATAGACTTTCAGTCATATTTGGGATTTTGGTGAATTGCCCTCACCACTGTCCCATGTTTTTCTTTATTTTTTTTACTAATGTATACTGTACATGCTCTTAAAGGGGAGGCAGAGAGCAGAGTGTGAAGCGCTGTGTGCCTGCTCCCCCCCTCAGGCTGACTATATATGCATATTATGCAAACACACACACATAACCATTAAGTCTGAATCTGAATATTTTGGAAATCCAAAAGGGAGACAATTGTTTTAGGTGGGTTGCATGAGAGTAACACAAAACGAAAATGTGTGCCAGCAGTAAAACATCCAGGAGACTCATTAGTTAGCTGAAAAATTCAAATAGAAAAATATTTATTGGAATCCAAGATAAAACCAATACTGGAGCGTGGAGACAGACAAACAACAAAACAGACACACGCTTGACGCGTTTCGCACCCACTGGTGACAAAGCCCCGAGTAGGCTCTTGTTTGTGATTCAGCGCCTGGGGAAACTCTGCACTCATTTTCTTTTAACCCTTTGAAGGCTGGTCGCTACTATTTGGTATTTTGTTTGGGTTGCATGAGAGTGACTACAGGCGAGGCAGTAAGGGGCATTTTGTGGCAGGGTTAGGCACCAACATTGCTCATGGTGGACATTTACTGTGGATATATCAGTATGTGTGACAGTGTGTACATGTGTGTGTGACTGTGTTTATGTGACACTATGTGCTCATGTGTGTGATTGTTTGTATGTAACACAGTATGCATGCATGTGCAGGGCCGGCCTTAAGGGTGTGCGACCTGTGCGAGCAACACCCCAGGGGGCGCCCGCCCGGCCGCTAGAAGAAAGAAAAAAAAGTTTTTAAAAAAAGCCGGTAGAGGCACTGGCTGGGGGAGATCAAAAGGTCCCCCCTCACCAGCCCTCAGTTCTGCAAGCATCTGTTGGGTCCGGGGAGAGGGCGGAGCTAACCGACTGAGAGGTGTAGCTCTGCCCCCCTCTCTGCGAAGCAGAGAAGCTTCTGCTTCAGGGGGAGCTGCAGGCAGCAAGAGATAGTGCTGCTCGGCTCCCCATGCTTGCACTAAGCATGGGGAGCCGAGCAGCACTTTGTCTTGCTGCCAGTGAAGCAGACGCTGCTCTGCTTCACAGGGTGGGGGCGGAGCTACACCTCTCAGCCGGTTAGCTCCGCCCCTCCCCTGATCCACAACAGGCAAAGGAAAGAGAGGGGGGAGAGACAGAACAGGATGAGGGGGGAGAGAGACAGAACAGGGGGAGGGAGAGAGACAGAACAGGGGGAGGGGGGAGAGAGAGACAGAACAGGGGGAGAGAGAGAGACAGAACAGGGGGAGGGGGGAGAGAGAGAGACAGAACAGGGGGAGAGAGAGAGAGACAGAACAGGGGGGGAGAGAGAGAGACAGAACAAGGTGGGGGGGCGCCATGGGGGAAGCCCGCACAGGGCGCCGGGACACTTAAGGCCGGCCCTGTGCATGTGTGACTGTGTGCATCTGTTAGTGACTGTGTATGTGAGCCCATGTGAATGTTTGTGAATGGGTCTATGTAACCCTGTGTGCAAGTATGACTATGTGTATGTGATACTGTATGTATGTGATGTGATGTGGTGTGTGTGTGTGACACTGTGTGCATATATGTGTTACTGCGTGTGTGTGCCACTGTGTGCATGTAGGTGGACTGTTTGTATAACACTGAGTGAATGTAGATGTAACTGTACATGAGACTTTATGTGACACTGTGTATGAGACACTGTATGTGTTACTGCACGTGGCACTGTGTACATGTAGGTAGATTATGTATGTAACAATGTGTCCATGTAGGTGGATTGTTTGTATGACACTGTGTGCATCTATGTGTGCTGTGTGGACACTGTGTGTACAACGGAGTGTCTGACATGTATGCATGACTGTGTATGTTACACTGTGCATGTATGTGTGACTGTGGGCAGTTTCAGTCTTGGACTGGCCCTGGTTTTATCTGTAGAACATACATTATGCAGGGCCAACTCATGTTACCTCTGGCTTGAAGAGAGTGGCAATTAGTTGGTTAATAATTAACACATCTTTATAAATCAAATGTTGCATATTAAGGTAGTCATTAGTGGGAAGCCCCAGATGATTGGGGCTTCTACGGCAACATCTTCCTGGTCAGGAAAAAGTTGGGAGAATTCCAGGCAGTCATCAACCTCCGCTGGCTAACCAACTATGTCGTCTATAGACATTTCAAAATGGAAGGAATACATCTACTCCAGGATCTCCTGCTGGCCGACGATTGGTTCACTCATCTCGATCTCAAAGGTGCGTATCTTTCTGTACCCGTGGCGTCTACAAGTTGTCGCTTTCTACGGTTCGGATGGGGTCGTTGGTCCTGTCAATGTACGTGCCTGCCATTTGGCCTCAGTTTGGCTCTGTGGTGCTTCACAAAGCTACTGAAGCCCGTTATGGCTCATTTCCAATCCAGGGGCATCTGTTACCTTATCTACCTGGATGATCTGCTGATCTTCTGCGACGCAGTATCCAGACTGCGCTCACAGACAAACTTTGTTGTTCCCTTTCTGGAGTCTTTGCAGCACAAGACAGATCGTCGCTGGAGATTTCATCGCGGGACATTTCATCGTTAAAGGCAAGTATTTTACCGATTTTAGTTTGGTTAGGGGGTTAGAATTAGGGTTGAGGGGCTTAATTTTAGTATTGGTGTTAATTTTAGTTTTAGTATTGGGGTTTAGTGTTAGTGTTTAGTGTTAGGGGTTAATTTTAGTATTATGGGTCGGGGGTTAGTATTAGGGTTAGTATTAGCGTTAGTGTTTAGTGTTAGAGGTTAATTTTAGTATTAGGGGTCGGGGGTTAGTATTAGGGTTAGTATTAGTGTTAGTGTTTAGTGTTAGGGGTTAATTTTAGTATTAGGGGTCGGGGGTTAGTATTAGGGTTACTATTAGGGTTAGTGTTTAGTGTTAGGGGTTAATTTTAGTATTAGGGGTCGGGGGTTAGTGTTAGGGTTAGTATTAGGGTTTAGGGGGTTAATTTTAGTATTAGGGGTCGGGGGTTAGTATTAGTGTTTAGGGGGTTAATTTTAGTATTGGGGTTAATTTAAGTGTTAGTATTGGGGTTTAGTGTTTAGTGTTACTATTGTGGTTTGGGAATCATTTATTAGGGGGATATTTTCGTTTTACTTTTAGATTTGTAGGAGCTGACAGTTCAGAGCTGAACTGTCAGCTCTTACATAGCTGCAGCCGCGGTGAAACGGCCGCGTTATACTTCATTGCTGACAGTTCAGCGTTCTAACTGCCGCGCTGAACTGTCAGCGATGAAGATGCGGCGAACAAGTGTCCTAGACCCTAAAGCTACACCTTGTAGATGAACTCTTGAAATATAGCAGGGGCTTTACTGTTCAAAGCGTGTGTTAAATGCAGTCTTCTATTTATCCCCCTGTCTGATATGTAGTTAACCCCTTCGTGGCACATGACGTGCCAGGCACGTCATGCATAAACCTGTCATTAGTGACACATGATGTGCCTGGCACGTCATGCGATAAAAAGAGCAAAGAAAGTGATGAAAGGTCTCTTTGTTTACTCTTTCAGTGTTGCTACAATGCCTCAATGTAGAGGCTGGGGAATAGATCATAATATCATCTAGATAAACCAAGACATATTGTTGGAGATCCCAAAAGCAATTGTTGATGAACTTTTGAAATACAGCTGGCGCATTACTGTGTATTCAAAATGTCCCGAGCATGTGTTAAATGCAGTCTTCCATTTATCCCCCTGTCTGATTTGTAGTTAAATGCCCTATGATCCTACTTGGTAAACACCTTGGACCTATTCAAACTGTCAGAAAGCTCAGAAATGAGAGGTAATGAGTATGTGTTCTTTATGTTAACTTGGTTAAGACCCTTATAATCAATACAGGCTCTTAAATTACCTTCTTTCTTAGCAACAAAGAAGATCCTTGTTCCATGAAGTGGATCTGCAAATAGAAAACTAGTCTTTCATGACCTATGTTTCGAGTACTGAAAGGGGATACATTCTGTGTTTTGAAGGTACAGCTTATAATCATAGTGTCTGTGGGGTGGCAATTATTCAGAATCTTTCTTAGCAAATACATCTGCAAATGCTTTATAGGGTCTGCAGCATCTGCGAGGCATGTGCGTATTGATCCATCCTATGGTCAAGGTTCTGGATACTGGATTCATACGTATTGAGCTTCTGACCAATATCTGTGGACTCCGTTATTGGCTTATTGGTAATGTAACTTTCTGCATATGAAACAGGAACCCTTGAGCGGAGATGGTGACCCTCCAGGAAAAAGGAAGTCCACCGGGGACCTTAGTGGTAGTTAGTCCCTAAACACCTTTACCCTAAGGTTGAGCATTATTTCCTGACTGTGTATGCTTGCTCATTTTCGCTTTTGTGGCCCTAAAATCATGGCATCCTTTCTCTTAGTAGCTGAGTGCAATTTTCATTCATCCTTTCCAAACAAGCGCCAGCCACGCCTCTAGTCGTACAGCCTGGGCCGGAGGCAGAGACCTAGGGTGCATTTTTACAAGGGGTGCCTGCGCAAACCTATTTTTCAGCCACAATGCGGCACTGAGGAATGGGGGGAGGCGGACCTCACCAGAGACGAAGTGAAGGGCCGCCCCCTCCTTTTATAGGAGCACTTTTATTTACTGGGGAGCAGTGGGCACAGAGCTCAGATAGTGCTGCTCGCGCTCCCTCGCAGAGTGTGCGCGAGGACCTCGAGTAGCACTGTATTAGCTCTGTGTGTGTTTAGCACACAGAGCTAGTACTGCCTGCTGCTCCCCAGTGAAAAAAAACGCTCCTATAAAAAGAGGGGGCGAACCTTCACTTAGTCTCTGGTGAGGTCCGCCTCCCTCAGTGCCACATAGTAAAAATGCAGGGAACAGACCACAGACCTACGAGGGTGGGGGTACAGGCCACACACATGGGAGGGAGGGGATGAAATACCACACACATGGGAGGGAGACAGGGTGGAAAGACCACAGACATGGGAGGGGGACAACAGATATAGGTGCAGATAGGAGAGAGAGACAAGCATGGGAAAGGACAAAGGAGAGAGAGACAGGCATGGGAAGGGATTAAGGAGAGAGAGACAGGCATGGGAAGGGAGAAAGGAGAGAGATACAGGCATGGCAAGGGAGAGAAGAGAGGGACAGACATGAGGAGGGAGAGGAGAGGGACAGGCACGCGGAGGGAGAGGAGACAGACGGGATGTACTTTTTCTTTAAGAGACTTCTTTAACTGCTCGCTTGTGTATATGGACTGTCTGTGTGTGTGACTGTTTCTGTGTGTATGTGTGAGATACACTCTGAGATTTCTATGGTAGGCTTAATCGTTTCTCTTTATTAGGTTCTCCACGAAATAGTCCTTTATTACTCACATGGTTGCTGTAGGAGCTTAATATTCAAGCATTTTATTATTTACCACAAGGCAGTGTGATACTGTGATAAAAGCTTAGATAAGAAAATAAGTAAATTAAGCATTTACACAACATCAAAAGCAATATTGTTAAATTAGTGCCATTTGGCAACTGTAAAATATGCAGTCTTGTCACATGCTGTTTATCAAGTGGTACCAATAAAGTCAAAATATGGCGTGGCTTTCCCAAAAATAAGTCCTTGTTTCTTATATCCTAATATGATTTCCTTTCAATGCTATAATACATACTCTTATTGACACTCTGCAGTGTGATCTCCCAGTCTCCCTATACATTCATTAGAAATAAGGGCAAATGACATTGTTTGTCATTTTCAGAAACCACGTATAGGGGGAGTCAGAGACCTGTGTGTTTAGCTATTGTGTTCACACAACACAGATCTGAACTTGGTATTCACCACTGCTAAAAGTTGGGGAGGGAAAGGACAACCAAATAATCTTCATATAACTTGTTCTGGAATTACTGTGGGGGCTATTCAGTGAAATGTGAACTGGAGTGAACTGACAAGTAAATAGCAATAAATGAGCTATAAAGATAGTTAAGTTGTTGGTGATATCAGCTTTGCTATTTATTAGTTTTACAGGTCACTTTTAAGTTGAGTGTGTGGAGATTATTTGCTGGTACAGTTTGAGTATCTCTAATAAGAAGATCCAAATTCCAAAATGACACAAAATCCAGAAAGGGGATACTCACCTTCCTGGCACTCCGGTTGCTTCACTCTCCCAGGCACCGTAAATTTAGAAGGTTAAGAGCAAGTAGCTGGAAAGTGCAATCGGATGCCGGCGTGGGTTACTCCTCTCGGCGCTCCAGCCGAATACAGGATACAAAACACAGGAGGGCTGCTCCCAATCGCGGCAGAGGAGTCCCAGATGCTGGCAAGAAACACCAGAACCAGGTAAGTGTCCAGTTAAAATGTAATTTATTTAGTACAAAAAAGTTTCAAAACAATGGTTAGGAGCTGGGTATGGTGTGAGGATCACCCGGTGAGGGAAAGATCTCTGATAAGCCTACGCGTTTCGCGCCTAGCTTGGCGCTTCGTCAGGGGCGTCAGTAAGATTGGGAGTAGCCCTCCTGTGTTTTGTATACCGTAAATTTAGAGCCTGTGCTCATGGGAAATATAGTTCCCAAAGAGCTGCAACGGGAGGGAGGGAGACACTACCGCACGCCGACAGATCATCTTGGCAGCACTGTGGAGCAGGTAATTTCACCAGCGCCATGGCTATAAATTATCTACATTAACTAATTAAAATGTGAGCAAGTTGCTCATATGGAATTTAGGTAATGTAGATCATTAATAGGGCTGGTGCTGCCAAAATGATCCATTAACCGAAAGTGTCCGTTATCCAAAATTCTGCCGCCCCAAGCATTTTAGATAAGGGATACTCAACCTGTATTTCAGAGCCGAGAGTTCAACAAGGCAGACTTATCCTTACACCTAACTCTAACCCTAACCCAATCCCTAACCCTACCTGTCAGTGTTCCATTATAAAATGGCCGCAGTACTGTCAATGCTGAAACAGCTGTACTGAAATGGCAACGATGAATCATCCTATTCCAGTTATTGTCAGTTTACCTCAGTTCTCTTTTTTAGAGCTATGCTGTCTGCATTTAATGCACAGGAGAAAGAGTCTTTATGGTCTACTAAATATAGAGAGAATTACAGGAATCCAGATTCAACGTAGATGAATTACCGTCTCATTTCCCTCCTTTTTTCTCTTTATTGAGTAGACCCTTTAGGGTTGAGGCTAATAGTCAGTTTAACTTATTATTTTTAAAAGAGGTCAGCAAAGAGTTTTCTAAATCACAAGCTATATGAATCAATCTGACATCCCAATCAGGCCTTGATGGAGCAGCCTCAGAGAGCATTTATCAAAGTTTTCAGCATGTATGTTTGCAGTGTGGTGTATTTGAAAGACTGTAAAAGGTATTTTACAGCTCTATTGTCTTGTTAATAAAGCAAGTGGATTCTAGGTGTTGATATATTTCTTCAAAGATGAGATTTCTTTATCACTTTCCATGTAGATACGTGCACTGAACAAAAACAAGATATAAAATTGAGACTGTCTGTGTCAATATTTTCATCATTGATTTCTTATTTACTAAATCAAGATGAAGCTGCCTTCCTGGCTGACATGTCATGGAGATGTTTCTCCGCAACCAGGCGGCAGTGATTGGTGTTTGGCATCTGTAATACCTCTGTCGGGTATTTCTCCCTATGGTATGACTGGTCTTCCTTGATTATTCCAGACTTTCTTCTTTTAGTTTCCACTTTGCCTGTTTTTATCTCATTTCCTTTAGTTGCACTTTCTCCATGTCTCAAACTCCTCCATATATGATGATGGCGGCGATGTAGTCAGATGCTAAGTGCCACCTCAGAGGCTCCTTAGTGCCAGAGATGGCACCCATGCCATAGATACACCATCACAAGTGTAAACTAACTTCTTACATTTTATTTGCAATTTCTTTCTCCATTGTGCACTAGATTAATTCAACTTTAGACATATGGCAGTTGTGCATATTGTGGTGAATCTTCTTGTGCCATCCGCTTTGATTTCTAGCAACCATAACAGTTTCATTCATTTATATCACCATTTTCAAGAGGCGATGACAAGACATATGGTGGCCAGGGACCAACATTGTTCGTTGTGGACATTTACTGGCCTTTGTGAAGGTCAAATTTAATGATGTTCTATTGACCTTCAATGATCCTGCCAGAAATGCTGGTGTCCTTCTATGGACAAGTTGTTTATACCTGAGGTGACTTTTATGATCCCAGCAACCGTTGAACTTAGAATAGGCTCGCAGGCTCCCATACTTTGTGGAACATTCTAAATAACTCCAGCACAGTAGTCTTTCTTTCTTCAGAAAGGTGTCATTGTACTTTTGATACTGCAATCAAAACAAAGGCCATTTATTAACAAGGCATGCACTATGACTCATCCGAGATTTGCCAGTGTCAAGTAGATGCATGTAGATTTATTAATTTTTTTTCCAGCTACATGCTTGTAAATGCGATTAAGTTAAGCAGCCAATATAACTTGAATTAACACTGTAAACTGGTCAAAAATGTCCTGTAATATAGCTTACATGTCTACTGCACCAACTGTAGTACCCATTCGAACCTCACCATTACAGTTTCAACTCCTGGCATCGTCCACACAGTCTTTCAGCCTTCTGAGGTTAAGTGCCATTCAGCAAGTAGTAATAATAATATCCATTATTAGCTGCCAATTGTCCAAGCGTGTTTGCCAAATCACCTTGAAATCTATCAGAGAGAAAATAGCTATGTAAAAATAGGTTCTTATTATCTTGATGATCAAGCTAATATTTTGGATGGCATAAGTTCCTTGTAAAAGCTGAATGGAACTGTGGTTACCTCATTCATTCTCAACTTTCTAAAAGATTATACTAGAGATAACTCAGTACAGTGCTGATGGAACTCGTTAGTTGTGTTCCAGACTATTAAATAGCTCATTGATCTAAATGTGTGGTAATTATTAAAAAAAAAAAGAAAATATATGGTGTTTGATTGTAAAAGTATTTTTAATGGAATGCACACATTAAACATTTTCTTTGTCAGTTCTGTATTGGTTGCTTATAGACTTGAAGTACTTATTATTTATATACACCTGAACAAAAAACGTCAGGTTACAAATTAGTGAAAGTGTGGTATTAGCCAAGAATATCACCACCATTAGAGAACAATAAAAGCAACTGTAACCTGAGTTACCCACCCACGTATTCCAATCACAATGTGTAAACAGCTTATTTCCAAACAGAGATACATAGACTGATGCTTCTATAGTGGCAGTAAAAGATATCATAGTATTTCCAAAACAGTTAGGCCTTCTTATGCACAGCGCACAACTAGGTGGAACTGCCCCTTTAATTTTAGGCCCTAATGAGGCAGCTGGCGATTCTCGTACATTTGTCACCATGTATTTGCGGAGTCGTCAATAAAAATCATCTGTTTGAACAATGTTACTTCAGAGTCAAGTGCTGATTGCTTTCTTAAGCTTATTTCCATATACAGTCGTACACTTGTTGTAAATCATGCAACGGCAAAAAAACAGTTCTTTGTTTAGGTTTCACCCGACTTAAGTTTTGTATCAAGTATACACCTAGCAATCTCGATCTGAACACAGCCTGCACATGACCTGCAGGATTTCTGAACATTTATTACAGAATTTATTGTTGAATAAAAAACAATCAGACATCATAAATTATTTAATTCATGCAACATTAAGTGAAGCTCGGGACAACCAAATGGTTATTCTATCTGTTTTTTCACTTCATCACTCTTTATTAAAACTAAAATAAATAAAATATACTATTTTAACAGTAATTGCTGCAGGCACACTAATAGAACATTTTGTGCTTTAAAATATAATACCTAGTACTTCTATTAACTTGGTCAATGTAGAATAAAACAGTCGATAAAATAAGGAAGATTACATTAAAAACTGAAAGTGTTTTAGGCCATATCAGAGGATGAAAATTTCCATTCTGAGAGGACACTTTTTGAATGCATTAATATATATATAATATATATGCAGGGGGAAAAGCCTAATACATTCCTGACAAATGCAATTTTTCCAATTGTTTAGAGTTTGTTTACTAAAGGCTGAGCTTAACGTAAATTTCAAATGAACCATTTGTCTTTCATGCATGTGCTATTCAAGCTGTAGTTCATGAATTTAAATAAGAAAACTTTAACTGACCACAAATGGATACTTGAATCAAATAACACAACGAATAGATAAATATTAAAAGTACTTTCTCACTAAAGCAGTTTTCATTGTACATTCCATTTATGCCCGAAATGGAAGCAAATATATAGATGAAATGTGTTTTTAATTTATCTTGTGCTGAAAATGAGATAACATGGAATATGAATTATGCAAAAATAATATTTTCTTACAGTTCAGTTATTGTTTATTTTAACCTAATGTAAAGAAATGGTATTTTTACACCAGAAACATTTCAACCACAAAGGCCACAACCACTGCAATCTAGTAAAGTAAACTGGTTGCACAAGGTATGCTGGGTATCCTCATTAATCTTTGTATTGTTCACAGACAATAACAAAGATTGTTGAACAATTTTTTTGGTGAAACGTAGCGCTTACAGTAGGCATTACAATAATTTGCAAATGCCTCTGTATAGCTCTATCAGGGGGCTGACATATTGTTTAGAATCTTTGGTAAGATAGGTTAGATGAAGTGAAATTTGGCCCAACATTCTAAACAACATGTCCGCCCCCTGAGAGAACTATACGGAGCAAAGGATGCTCAATAAGATACTTTATTTATATTCTTTCATTAAAGCATTTCTATTCAAAATGTCTACATTTGATGCAATCTTACAGTTAACTATAACTTAATTTTTGATTACAGTTGTCCTTTAAATACATAAGCGTAATTAACCGTTAAACAAAGCATATTATTGTAAAGTGAATAAAGGTACAAATATAACTTGAAATAAGCACTGCAACCATTGGATAATAATATTACCTTTAACAGACTGGAAACACAATACATATATTGAAAGTGCTAACAACCGCATATGAGAAGGAAGTTCTCAACAAGGGAGTCATAGATGAGTGGAACACAGGACCACATTGTTTCCTTTCTGGTTGAGTAAATGCGTTTCGTATTCATGTATTTCTAGAAGCCAAATCAGTTGTATTGTATTTTCATGATTATAAAAAATCTTTTTTTTAAATATACAAATATATATATGCAAAAATATTAGACATGTTATTTTACCATATAACCCAACTTATTCAATTGAATTATAAATCCTATTACCACTATATGTAAAATCACAAACTGAAATGGAATATCCTTCAATTATTTTGGTGGCAGAAAGACTGCACTTATTATATATTCCATTTCTAACAGAAAATTCAGTCATCAAACAGGTTGGCGTGAGCGGGTGGGCAGGAAGTATGAGCAAAGATAAGTATCACTTACTGTGGAGAATTGTCATTACAAATTTGCCCTTAACCCATTAAGGACCACATAGTGCCTAAACAATTTTAACAATCTAGTTGCTTTAAGCGACTGATCGTTAATAAACTACTTACTCGTAATATAAGGTTAATTAAAGGTCTTTAAAGGGGAAGGTCCGTTGTGATGTTTTCTTTTATAAGTACCATCTAATACAATTGTTAATAATATTTAATTTTTCAAACAAATTTAGTTTTTATGAAATATATTGCCTTTTTTGTTAGTGTATAATTGCTAAATGTAGTTTAGTACTTGTAGCATAGCCTAACCTAGTTAACACTCATACAAACATCATTATCATAGTGTCTTGTAGTAAAGAGTAGAATGCCTGGATTGTAATCTCCATGGTGACTATATTGTTGTGGATAAAATATGACTAATGAAGGTATTTGCAGAAAGGACTTAAAAAGGATTTAATTAAAGGGGCAGTTACACATATAAGTAATATTCAAGTGCTACATAAATTGTTGGCGGTATGTAAATAAATAATGTAGTTTTGTATTTTCAGAATGTCGCTGGGTTTGGGTGTATTTTAAATGAACTCATTGTTACCCTACAACAATTTTCAGCTGTCCTATAGTTTTGCATTTAAATGACAGCTGTTGGCAAAAAAGTAGTTTTCTAATTGAAAATTTGCATCGAGTGCTGACATTTTAAATAGAAATGTTGAAAGAATACAAATAAACTACCTTATTCAGGCCTCTTTACCGCATATAGATCTATCAAGGGGAGGACTTGTTTAGAGCTTCCTTCATCTTGGACCTGATGAAGTCCCATTTGACCCAAGATTCTAAACAACTTGTCCACCCCAAGGAAGGAGTTATACGGAGCAAAGAGGACTCATTAACTCATTGGGGGCTGTTCGCTAAAAGGTTAATTGTTAAAAGTGAGTAGCAGGTGAGTTGAGGTGAGCTCACTTAGCAGGGAATACTAACCAGGTTTGTTCCTACACAAGATATAAAATTGGTGAGATGAAATGGTGATCTCACCTCAACTCACCTTATACTGAATAGACCCCACTGAGAGAGAGTAAGAAGAACAGTAGTAACTGTAGCAAACTTTTGTGTAGTTTTTTTGGAGGTTGAATAAGGAGAAAACTGTGCACTCCACTCACCGAATGATGAATCAATAAGGTGCTTTAATAATAAAAAGTGAAAGTGTATCCAAAACAAACAGAGTAGCATAAATCCACGGATGATGAAGTCCACGGGAAGGCAACCTAACGCGTTTCGCGTGAAACCATGCTTAGTCATTGGAGATTTAATGGGTTGATAAAAAACTGAAAAGACAGATCTGTTTCCTCTTCTTTATTTTTCATGATGAAGCCTTTATCTAATAATATTTCCTTTAGTACACTCATGTTTAATGTTAATGGGGCCCTGGAATAGCTTTTGCTCATGTCTCATGGGAATTCTAATTATGGCCATTGTTATTCTTATTAAATTTGTGATGGCAGCATCAATGTCATTTAGAGGTCAAAGCTTGTTTCAAGATGTTTTGTTTTCTCAGAGAGGCCAACAACTGCAGCACAACATGTGACATAAACAGATGCAATAAATATACAGGAAAAGTACACAAAATATCCCTTTCTTCATAGACGTGTGGATCCTCCAGAATTATGTTTACTTGTGGCATTGTCCTTCTAGGTTTGAGTTGTATTACTCAAGAACCTTGAACTTTGCTTACCTGAGAATCTTTGACTGGAATTTACCGCTTTAATGACTACGCACTATAAAATGGGCAGACACAACGAATAACTCAATTGTGACAGTAAAAGTTTCAACATAGTAGAGCAAAAGGGGAGGACGTTTCTGTTTGATCAAGTACAGAGTATAAATATTGTTTAATATGCATCGAATTAAGAAACAAGGACACTTTTATTGCAGATATGACCAAAATGTATCATGTAGCCGGCCCACTATGTAAAAGCCTCAACCCTAATTTATCATCTGTTCTTTTAAGGATACCCCAAGCGTTCCTGCATGTCTGTACCACAAATAATTTCCCAGTGTTTTCCTAAATATTCCACCCTATAATTATATAAGCCCCTTAGGCTTACCAGAGGGATTTGATGTGAAATAGATTGGATACAATGTTTTAAGCATAATACATAATGTGGTATATTATGTGTAGATGTGCAAAGGGGGTTAAAGGTTAGATAAGTAGTAGCCTTCATGAATTTTCCTTTGCTTTTTGACTTTCAGCCGCAAGGTCTAAAGATATTCAAATTTGACATATCACACAATTTTCCGTGTACTCTGTTTCATAATATATTAATTAACGTTGGCACAGTAACAAAGCTATAAAGTTTTCGAACCAGTTGAGAGCAGTTCCGGCTTCCATTCATAATGCCATGAGGTAATTAACATTATACGTTTAGAAAACATGTTAAACAGGAATGCCTTTCGAATTATTAGTACTCTGGGCTGGCACTTCCATCCTGCCCAGCAGCAATAGCCCCACCTTCCTTGCCTAAGTCAGCTCAAGCCAAAACAGAGCTAAAATCAACCCTCTGGATTGTTCTACCAGCACCTATGTTAAGGGTTTAAAAATGTTTGTACACTCTAGTAGTCAAATACACATTTAGGAGATAGCCTAGATCATTTCAATCTAGGTAGTTTTACCCGAATTATATGAGACAGGGGAATGGAAGTTCCATTGCAAACAAATAAAAAAAAGTTAGGAGCCAGCAGCAGAACCATAGCTGGTTTTCTGTGCACCCGGTGCAAGAATAGAAGCCTGCAGCCCCCTCAATATAGTTTATTTGCAGAACAATGAAAGCAGGTACTTAAATAAACAGAACATTAATCTCTAATAATTGGCAGCTATTGGCAGTAAATAGCAGGCAATTTGATGATACTGTATAGCTCCCATAGGTAAACAGTTAAACAAACACACAATGGAACAGCATAGATCTCATCATTATAGAGTTTCATCATTATATAGTCATCCAGATATTGAACTTTATACAACATAGCGCCCGTCAATATATAGTTAGCCAGGTATTGACAGTAGTATTGCATGGTTTCCATCAATATATATATATATATATATATATATATATATATATATATATATATATATATATATATTTATATATATATATATATATATATTTATTTATATATATATATATATATAATTACATTTTAATGACAAGAGAAGTGTTTATCAGTATACAGTTGTTCAGACACAAGTAGGTAAATGGGATAGCTTCCATAAATAATACAATTAGAAACTTGTTCTCCATGTGCATATAGTGCACAAGTGCATAATTCTAATTATGTAGCATAAGTCCATATATTTCAGAGCCAAAGGATTGGTGCCTTAGTCACCACACCCTCATAACTGTACTGGTCAACAGTAGGAATTTATGAGCCATGGTTCCCTTACTTCTGGGGTTTGTAACCCATTTATGCTTTGGATCATTGTGCCATCACCTGAATTTCACAGTTACTACAGGCTGAGTATCCCGTATCGGAAATGCTCGGCAATGGATACTTACGGATGATAGATCATTTCGACAGCACCAGCCCTAAAAATGATCTACATTACCTAAATTCATTTATTGTGAGCAACTTGTGAGATCATTTCCAGCAGTGGAGCTGGTGAATTTACCTGCCATAATGATCTGTCCATCGTGTGTAGTCCCTCTGATCGCAGCACTCTGCTCTTCATTTACAGCACCTGGGAGGGTGAAGCAAAGAAGCTTCACCATCAGATGCCAGGAAGGGGAGTATCCCTTATCCGAATTGACCCACATCTGGAAAAACAAATTCGGGATTTTGGGTCCTTTCGGTTTTTGGATCTTTGGATAAGGGATGCTCAACCTGTATTGCCATAATCCAGTGGCCACATTACAGTTCATAGTATAAGTGTTTGATACTGACCCAGCACTCAAAAAATAATATGTTTATTTTAAATGTATCATTACTTTATGCAATGGCAGCCTTAGTTATGTGTAATGGTTTTAATGCCCTCATGTTTTAGTCTGAATATGTTTGTCTATTATTGTTTCTAACTCTTTTTTCATGCTCTGTACCAAATCGCTGCATGATTTTCTGGCACTGTATAAATACATTGTAATGTAATGTAATGAATTTGTTCCACACCACCAACATTTTGGTTGATGTAGGATCTGCAGGCGGTTCTTTCTGTTGCAGAGGGAGATTGTTCTTTTGAAGTCCGTGATCTGTAAGATATCAAACAAACAAACTCAGGCTGTGTCTGCTGCATGGCTACTGCCACAGAAGGCTCCAAAAGGTAATTGATGGATTACTGTTGACAACTGACTTTCAATGTGGAGAAATGCAAGATAATGTATGCACAAGAAATTGCACCGGTGGACACCGGAAGAACAAATGAAGATCTTTGCCAATGATGTATATTCCAAAGGTAGAAAAAATATTTATTGATAGTCCTTAGACTGATAAAAACATCAGAAGTCAGACAGACATGGTTGCAGGCCACAGATTAGACTTAGGGTTTGCATCCTCCAACTCAGTATCTGGGGCATGGGGGTGAAAAAAATATTAAAGTGTTGGAAAAAGGAAAAATCAAAGTGAAGATTATACTTGAAATGTGTGCACATGTATATGTATATTGAACAGGATCCTGTAGCGAGCATGTGCAGTTCTCTTCCACCAGTTACACAGCTAGGTTTGCCAGGTCAGAAAGTTTTTTTGGAAGAGACATAACTTTTACATGCTCTCCTGCAAGAGTGTGCATCAGGGGATGAAAAAAGCATGACAGCAAGGAGGCTGGCTAGGGAATCAAAAGATAGTGGTAGGTCCTCCTAGGTATGCAATGAGGGTGCTGGGCCATGTTCAGTGTGTGCAAGGTGGTGCTATGGAAAGGCATATGGGGCAATAGTGAAAGGAGTGCAGGAGAAATGAGGTGAAGGTGGAGGCCCAGACCATTTTTGCACAGTCCCCCACATTTTCTGATGGTGGGTCTGCCAGGAAACACCAGTTAATTAATGAAGGGGGAGAGAAACCCATATCAAAAGGACTGTATCACCTAAATATTGTTTTTACTGTGCATGTAGAGCATAAAAAATTATTGAAAATGATCTATACATTGGATCAACAAAATTGCAAGGACATTCCTAAATCAGGAGAAAAATATTTTTTAAATGTGCCTGTGGATTCTCCTGCTTATGACATTACCTGTGGCATGATATGCAAATGAATTATTTTTCAATGGGAAATGTGCAATTTGCATAGTGTGCCACAGGTGATGTCATAAGAAGACACATTTAAAACACATTGTTCCCCTAATTTAGGAATTTGCTTGCAATTTTGCTAACACAATGTATAGATAATTTTCAATCATTTTTATGCTCTACATGCACAGTAAAAACAATGTTCAGGTGATACAGTCCCTTTAACTGATTTCCTCTGAACGCATATAAACTATACATTCACACACTATGTCACTCCAAACAAAATGGCTGAATATATTCAAGTATGCATGGAATCAGAAGTAGGAGGTGGTAATATAAGATCTATTCAGGTTAATAGCAATCCAAAAAGTGTGATGGAGAGAGGTGGCTGCTTAGAATACAAGCAGAAATGCCACACAGCCAATCTTGAGGCCAATGTGATGTGGAGGCAAGAGCATGGCCGATATTTGTTTCCTAATAAATGGTGGCAACCATAAGTACAAGTAGCAAAACAGTAAAAACATTTTATGGCCTTGGAGGTATGTGTAATTGTTTATATTCTCTAAACATTTGTAATAATGCATATATAAGAGAACACAGTTTGTGTTGGTTAATGTCTCAGCAAATAATGCTACAAATGAGGAATGTTGTTTATCAAGTGTATTCTTTATCCTTAGTCCACACTTTTAAGAATCCTAATAAAGATAAGATAAGGTGGGGTTGAGGTATCATGTTTAGTACTGAGAAGGAGCTTTACATGGTTTAATGAAAATAGGGATACCAGGGTCAAGTCTCTGGGGCAATTCAGAGATCAATACTGTTCTACAGGTAAATAAGCATTCTATTGTATGCTAGGGTAATTAAAAGCACCGCAATAAATAGCTTATGTTGGTAAAAAAGACAGTGACTCCAAAATAAATGTGCACTCGGCACTAGTGCTGCAAACAACCTGTGCCCTTTCCCTTCAAACACAGAAGTAAAAATAAAAAATATATAATAGGTGTTGAGCAAGAAAAAAAATCGTATCATAAAATATGTTCAATCAATGTGAGGTAAATCGCTTTGACTCAAATGGTGACATATGAATAAAACAGAGAAAAAAAGAAAACGTGTGACTTATTTAAATGTAATAGGGTTACCCCTGTGCCAGCCAACTCACATGTGCCAGAGCCTCTAGGAACCAGGCTCTGGTATGGATTGTATGTGATTTTCCATCTATTGTTAGACAACTCATATCAGGTTCAGTGAACATCTGGATGACTACAGGGTGAGTATCATGGCTTTTGTAGTTCAGAAACAGTTTGAGAGTTACATGTTTAGCACTATTCTGTGTTGCTTTTTTATGCATGATGGGGTCCTAGAGGCCTTGCTTTCCCACACCAGACACACCCAACTGGTGGGTCTGGACCTAAAAGTGGGTTGTGGGCATGTGCTTGAGATTCGTCAGAAAGTCTAACTTTTGTTTGGTAAGAATGAATGTTGACGAAGTAACACACACTGTGCTCACCGTCTGGAGCTGAGAAGCCCGCCAAGGAAGATGTTGTTTAAACTCTCTCTAGGTTTATGAAACAGCAGAGGCTTATTCTTTGCTTTAGGTGCAATTTCAAAATTCACCTGAGATGGGTCAAGTGAAGTTTGGGCTTGATGCGTGGCAGTGAGTGAGTAATGTACATATCTTTGTGAGAATAGCTTCTCAACTCTGGTCCAGCAGAAGACAAAATATAGGAACAGAATGGACATTGAATACAACCTCAGAGTTACTTTGTATACCATCACCCCAGACTTTAATAAACTTATCAGGAGCAAAAAGCATCCCCAGTTTTATTTATATTTAGTCTCATATGTTTCAGCAGCTTTTTATTTTATTGGATTTTTAGCTCAATAGCACTTTTCACTTGCACTGTGATTACTGCACTATTCAGTTTGCAAAGATGCCCTGTTTTTTGTTGTGTTTCATGTTGTGAACAGTACATATATGTGTTGTGTAATACTGTACAAACTGATTTGTGGAATAAATGAAATTATTTTTGGGTGGTGATTTAATGACCAAGAACAAATGCGGATCCTGAGGTTATACCACTGCTCTAGAGAGATATCAGAGTTGTTTCATGGCTTATCAAAGCTAAATGTGCAGACCTGTGGTGTTGTCTGTCAGAGATGGCAAGTCCACCTTCATATAGTAAAAAGCACAAACAAATATTGTATCTGTTAAATTGTACGCAGCGAAAGGCAAATACACATTAAATAACCTGGTGATGTATTTATGAAGCCATAAAATATCCATTAAGTTCTCTTTAACCAGAAAGGAAATACAATACAACTACAAAGGAGGGTTCAATAGGATAGTGTGGAATTGGCCAACTGATGATACTTTTCATAACTATATAGATATATAAAACAATTGAAATTTGTATTGATTGATCCTTCTGCCTTTTTCCAAGCAGCAGGCCAGAATGGGCTATCAACTATCAACTATCAAAAAATGTATGAAATAAAGAAAACTGAATTGTTAGGTTTCACATTCCTCCTTTGGGTTGTATTTGTGAGTGTTGGAGCATTATTATTTGAACTGAACTGTCAAGTGAACTGTAATTGTTTTGGAAAGAAATGCCCGGTTTTTGCACTTCACATTTAGGCCATTAATATTTTTTCACCATGACAGACACATTGAACAGATACTTGCACTCTTACCATCACACCTAGCATGCAACAAAGTTGGAATTGAAACATACCGTATAAGCAATTTTGCTTAGTAAAATAGTAACGCTTGAATTTACAAGCGCATGTTGCGTTTTGCAAAGTTCTGTAATACTGTTGTGATACCCTTGCAGATCTTCCTCAATGTCTTTCCACTTCCTGTTGACTAACATGTACATAAAACAAAGGGCCAAATAAAAAAAGTCAATATTGGTTAAAGAAACTGACTTACTGTATTGGTTTTGGTGAAAATGCATGTGGAAATTAAGTTAATTAGAGTTATAATAATGTAATCTACTGACAAAAGGAGCTTTCTTCCATGTTATTGGGTGAATGATAATTTCATGACTAGTTCACCTTTGATCACAATGTCAGAGTCATATGGTACTTCTCTGCAAAGCTTGGTTTTGAGTTGGGAAGATATGCAATATCAGCTTCACTGTATGCAGCAAGAGGATCATTTATCGCTCTGTCTTCCTCACTGAACATTGACCACTATACATTGCTTTTGCATTGCCTGATAAGTGTAATATAGAATGGTTAATTTGTGGATAGCTTACAGGTTTTTTTTTATCAGTGACAAAGGACAAATGGAGCATTATGACTGTCAGAATGTTTTCATCTAATAAATGACTTATGTGCAATTTATGATGTCTTTAATTATAATTACATTGTATCTATATTGACTTAACTATTGAAGCTTCTGTGACTGCCATCAGGCACCATGTCCATAGTGTCTGGATGCTTTGGTGCCGTTATGGATAAGTAAGTGGGTGTGGTCTAATCCCTTCCTTGCTCTTTCTTAAGCATATGCCAGTTGCACATCATATAGCATATCATGGTGAAACGCCCTTATACAGCCATATGAGGAAACCAAAAAATTATCTGCTTCCTGGGCTATACACCAGAGACTACCATGTACTTCACAAAATTGTGATAAAAATAGTGGTTAGTGGTTCTCAAATTAGATAGAAAAAATAATAATGTATGTGAAAATAATAGTATCTGTCATAAACTTTAAACTGCATATATATAAAATATATATAAAAATTTATATATATATATATATATACACAAAATACATGGAGAGATACAATTGCAACAATATGCAATGGGTCTATGGGTCTTGGAAATGGAAGGAATACCTTTATGTCCCCCCTCGCTGTTTCACTTATTTTGATCTTGTTTCTACTTTTTTTGATGTTATATTTTAGCTGTTTACTATATAGCACACATTTTGAGTGTCCTCCTTTCTCTCAGTGTATGCTCCTTTCTCTCTGTGTACGTTGGCACACTACCATCTACCATATTTGAGATCTCCGATTACAAAGGGTGATGTAAGGTGATTCTGAGACCTTCTATCAACACTACACTTTCACTACCTGTAAGGCAGAAAACCAACGTACCGTGATTCATGCGAAGAGGTAGGGATCCCAATTGCAGATATCGACTGTTCCTGCCTGGCACCACCGATACCGAGGGCTACAGGGTAGGTAGGCGTCAATAGATGGCAGCAGGCACGAATGTCTGAGGACCAGGAACAGAAGTGCTGGTGCCGTGAAGGGTAGTCGAGGGACAGTCCGAGTCGGGGAGCCAGAAAGGTAGCAAGGTCGAGAGTTCAAGCCGGGTTCAAGGATACCAGAATGCAGGAGGGTCAAATAACGTAGCCGGGTCAGGGAGAACAGAGGTCAGCAAAATCCAGGAGGAAGCCAAAAAATTACAAGGGCAAAAACAGGGGGAATAATCCAGTAACAAGCCAGGTCAGAAGTCCAGTAGAGCAGAATAATCAAAAAACACTTGCAGGAACAAAAACGAGGAAGCTAGGAGCAATCCACGTGGAGATAGCTTGAAAAATCAACAAGCAAATTTGAATTGTGCGCGCTATGGTTTTAAAGGGCATAGCTCCGCCCCCGTGACGTACGCGACGCGCGTCTCGCCGCCCGTCGCCATAGTGATGATCGGGACAGAAGAGAAAGAGCTTCCCGTCGAGCACGCGCCTGTCTCCAGTGTCGGGCGCGTGTAGAAGAGGATAGCCGACGGTGAGAGGGACCGGAGCTGTTGCTATTCCTTCTGTGAGGGACCCGGCGTGGGACAGAGATGCGGACCTTACACTACCATTGATATCTGGTGGATATCTATGAGCCTGGTTTAATAGGCTACAAACTATGTGAGTGCAGGTGCACTCAGGACAGGTGCAGCCCACTTGAGATTGGCAGCGGTAGCCGCACCTGAGCCCAGGTTACATTGGCCACAGGCTGAGCCAAACACTTGTGCAGCGCGAGGAGAGGAAGCTCCGCACCTTGCACTCTGACCTTGTTGGAGCACCTGCTGTCACTGTCACTGACACCCAGTGCTCCAACAAGGTCACAGTGCGAGGGGGTGGAGCCACAATCCCCCTCCCTGCAGATAAAAGGTAATAATTTTTTTTTTGTCATTAAGCAGTGTCTGTCTGTGTGTGCATGTGAGTGTGTATGTAAGTGTGACTCTGTGTGCATGTTAGAGTATGTGTGTGTAAGTGTGACTATGTGTGTATGTGAGTGTGTGTGTGTAAATGTGACTCTCTATGTGTGTATGTGAGAGTGTGTATGCAAGTGTTACTTTGTGTAAGTTTGACTCTGCCTGTATGTGAGAGTGTGTGTGTGTATGTAAGTGTAACTGTGTGTGTGTGTGGAAGTGTGACAGTGTATGCATGTGTGTGCTTGTGTGAGCAAGTAATAGGAGGTGGTTTTTTTATCAGTTTTATTGCTGGAGAATCTGTGATACACTCACGCATTACTGGGAGATTTTTTTTTTATAAATATGTATGTTTGTGTCTGTGTGTATACACAATTATACACACACACACACACACACACACACATTTTTTTCTTTGATGAAACATGATTGCGGTCCACTGGGCAATCAGGTTGTGTAATATTACTAGGCAATCAGACTGTGGCATAATACTGGGCAATCAGGAATAGCCTTCCATCAGAAGTGGTAGAGGTAAACACAGCAAAGGACTCTTTTGAAAATTATTTTCAAATGTTGGCAACTATGATCTTCCAGTCACTTAGATAGTAGGTTCTTAGGTATTGACCTTGGACAGAGGTTTTACAGGTGGCCTAACCTGCTTGTGTGGTGCATAGGAATAAAGGAAACCAGCTCTTTATTCATTAGCCTATTTCAGCATATTTATCTGGTCCAAAACAAAGGGACAGGCTGTAGGCAAAATCACCTGCATCGTGGTTGAAGAATCAAACAGGACAGACTATAACACACCCAGTGCAGGAGGATGCCAGCTCTAAGAACAGACACTGAAGAGCTGTTAAAGAAGTAAAAAAGGAGTAAACATAACTAATGTAACATAAGTATAACCAAGCAGAGCAAGAAATACCCAATAGTACAGCCTGAGGGAACAACAAATAGGCTGCCTTCTAATGAGAATGCGAACTTAGAACAAGGATGAGAATCTGAATGAAAGCAAGTGTCTAAATCTAAATTAATGTGACCCAGGTGCTAACTATCTATAGGTCTCAATGGTTCACTAGGCTTTGTTCATTTATACTATAGAGGCTGAAATAATAGAAATGCTTAGACACAAGTGGTAAAAAAAAAAAAAACTACCATAAAAAGAAAATAAAAGTAGGTAGTTCTATCTGCCCCACCCCACTTCCACAGGGTGCCAAACAAACTTTTATTGTGATTTCATTGTTTTTCTTTAAACTATTTATTTAAAGTAAGAGGTTTGCATTGTTTACTTCATGTTTTTCCTTTCCCTGAAGGACTTTCATTGTTATCTCCGTATAATTCCCACAAACTAGCTTACCACTAATTATGTATCCCATGTGGAGCTCATTAATTATGTAATATTAGCTCTGTTTAGTGCTTTGTGTGCCAGAGTAGAGCAGCTTTGGTGGGAAACTGTTTGGAACTGCTAGATTCCAAAATAAGCCTGCTCCATAATTTATGTGTCATTTATTGCAGTTTTTTAACTCACAATGTGGTATTATTATTATTTTTTTTTATTTTTACAAAATCCTTTGTTGTCTGAGGCCTATATTACAGAAAAAAAGTTATATTTGAAAACGTATTAGGGTCTATACAATACAGTTTGTTAACAGAAGCATCGGAGGCTTTCAGATCGGGGGATTTTCGCAATACAAGCCATACAATTTTGCCAACACAATATGTATCGATCAGCCGCATTACGGCCTATTCTGAGATGGAGAACTCCATTTTAAAGTCCTCTAAAATATACACACACAAAAACATTTGAAACTACTTTTTTCACATGGATATGACTACATATTTGCCCTAATATAATTTCCAATACAAATATACACAGTTGGCATATGTGGTAAAATAACTGATATTTGCATATATGCTACTATGGACATGTAGCCCCCAGACAAGGTCGGGGAGGGGCAATCATGACAGGGTGCTGAGAGGATATGTCAGCCTATAGTGGGAATTAGTGGGAGGAGTTGGGAGAGTATAAAAGATAGGAACAGGAAGTTTAGGGGCCATTTTAGAAAGTCCCCCCCCCCCCCCCCCCATATACCTGTTGTGTGTCTGTTCTGTCTCCCTTCTTCTTTTCCAGGATCATGGAGGCTGAGATTGATAGGATTCTCGCAGAGATGAAGGCTGCTGCGCTGCTGAAGGGACCTGGCTGGCTGAAGGGACATCTGGAGAGACCTGGATCCGCAGCAGGGCCTGCTGCCACCGCATCTGGGAGGCCTTCACGTTCGGTGAGGCCTCTGAGCCCCGTAGATGACATACTCCCTGGGCCCAGTAGAGTTCCAGGAGCTGTGGGCCACGTTATTCTTCCCCCCAGGACCGGGACTCGAGCTGCCCGAACGGTGAGGACAACCACCCACCATGCGGCCGCAACGGGAGGAAATGGAGGCCGCAACCGGAAGTCCGCGGCCGGGAGCAAGGCCGCACCAAAAGTGGGGCCTGTGAGGGATGCGATCGTGTATCCGGAGGCTCCGGTGAGCGGGCCCAGTGGCCAGAAGACCAGGGGACCTAGGATCGTTGGCCCCAACACCACCTCGATGGCAGGGGCCTGGACAGACGGGAAGGCCGGATCCGGAGCTCAGGAGGAGGAGCAGGAACGGTGGCTGCAACGGGAGTGCATCAGGTGAGCAGATCTGGTGGGGGGGGGAAACGCCCCTGATTGTCGCCCCTGCACTGGTGTGGCCCCTCCTGCCCCACTTACCTCCTCCAGGCGCTCCAGAGGCCGCGCAAGGCCTCCACAGGCTTCTCCCAGGCTTTCATCCCCAGAATCGTCGGTGTCCCCTATTAATCCGGGGGGCAGGGTGGTGGTAGATTCCCCTCCACGCCGCTTAAGCACTAGGTCAGGTCTAGGTAAGGTCCCGGCTAAGCGTTGCCAGTCTCGCCGGGTGAGCGTTCCCCCCGGGAGGATAGGTATGGGGTGGGCTCCCCAGAGCTATTTTCCCCTCCCGGTTCCCCGACATGGTCGGCGTCCCCAGTGATCCGGGGTGATTCGCCTATAGAAATTGACGGGGAGGAAGATAGTGAGGAGGACGGGACGAGGGGCGGCGATTTCAGCATGGGAAGGACTGGCGGGCACGTCGAGGGTACGGATAGACATGCAAGGGTCCTCCCCAGATCTCCTGGATCGGGTAGGAGCGGGGGGGGGGTTCATACAAGGCGTCAAGAGGTTCGCAGTCGCTGTAGGTCTCGGCGGGGGGGTGCGGTCTCCGGATAGTAGGTCCCCGTCACCCATGGACCGTGGCTGGCAATCGGGCAGAGGGCTAGGGCGTACTGCGCAGCGGGCGTCACGGGGCAGTGGTTACCTCCCCCGTCTACTGAAAGGTTAAGTTGTTCGCCGATACGTTCCCAGTGTTCTTCTTCTTCTAGGCACCAGCGGATGGTAGCAGAGCTTAGGCCAGGAGGCCACCGCGGCATTGAAAAATCAAGGGACGTGAGGAGGACGGGTGTCGGCGGAAAACGTGCGGCTGGAGAGGCTCGGCAGCCGGAGCTGGAAAGCAGCTCGTCCGGGGGGCCGATCGGTGAGTTTACCGTAACCCCTTCTAATGTTAGCCGTGGCGAGTCCGAGTTACTAGGGGGCTTGTGGGCATTCTTAGATTCGTGGGCAGGTAGGATGGACACAGTAGTATCCAACACGGTAGTGTCGGCCTGTGTTTCTCCCGTGTTCCCTTCCCCAACGAGCGGCCGTTTTTGTTGTGCGGCAGGGTCTGCGGCGGAACCGTCGGGTGATCCTCCCCACTCCTTGGAAGGACATTCTCAGGAAGCTGTGCAGGCAGGGGGTTCGGGGGTAACGATGCGGGGGTAACTGAGACAGGGGCACTTAAGGTGGCCGAGGTGGCGCTATATTCGTCGTATGCGTCATTCTCTGGCCCTCTAGGGGTACATTTAAAAGCTGAGGTTAGGGAGAAGATTTGGAAAGGGGAGTACGTAGAGCTTCTTTCCTTGCTTCCTTTGGAGGAACCTATCGACCTCAAGGAGGACGAAAAGCAAGAGGATAGGAAGAAGAAGGAGGATGAGGAAAGGAAAAAACGGTATAGGAAGCTCCCGAAAACATTCGGGAACTGGTTGCGCTCCTTTTGCATCCTGGCTAGCGTCCTGGGTGAAAAGCACCCAGGGAAGTGCTCCTCTCCTGTTATGTAGACGGGATATGGGAGGCGTACCGACTTTATGGGGGTTTAGCATGGTGGAGGTATGACGAACAGTTTCGTCAATGCCTAGCCGCTAACCCAGGCATGAGCTTTGACCAGATTGATATCACTCTCTGGGTAAAGATCATGATGGCTCAAAAGGCATCGCCCTTTCCCGGGGGGGCCGGTGGTGGAACCCAAGGTTCCACGCTGGCCACCGGAAAACGTGGCACGTGCTGGCTGTTCAATGACAGCCAGTGCAAGTGGGGTGCCTCCTGCAAATTCCGGCACGAGTCTGCGGAGGCTCCCATAGCGCGTCCAGATGCTTTAAGCGCGGCAAGTCTGGTAACTCAGCCGGGCAGTCAGGGGCTAAAGGGGAGAACTCCGGTGAGCAGCGATGCGGCCGTGGCTAAGGCGCTACGGTAGGCGAGCAGGCGCAAGTTTCTTGGAGGACGGGTTTAGGTTTGGGTTTCGCATCCCGTTTGTCCCAGGCCCAGGTCGTATCTCTCGCCGGAACTTGAAGTCGGTGCTTCAGTTCCCGGAAGTAGTGAGGGACAAGCTACGTAAGGAACTGGAGGCGGGCAGGATGGCTGGCCCGTTTCCAGAACCACCCATGGCGAATTTGCGGGTTCCTCCTTTGGGGGTGGTCCCCAAGAAGGATCCCGGTAAATTCCGGCTAATACATCATTTGTCCTATCCTAAGGGAGGGTCGGTTAATGATGACATCGATAGAGAGCTTTTCTCCGTATCGTACGCATCATTTGACAGAGCAGTGGACCTGGTCAGAGACGCGGGTGCCGGGGCGCTGATGGCTAAAGCGGATATTGAATCTGCTTTTCGTCTCCTCCCTATCCACCCAGAGTGTCATCACCTATTGGGCTGCTGGTTTGATCAGGGGTTCTATGTGGACCTCTGTTTGCCTATGGGGTGTTCAGTTTCTTGTGCCTATTTCGAGAAATTTGGCAAATGATCGTTCAATGGTGCACTACTTGGACGATTTTTTGTGCGTGGGCCCCATGGGCTCCAGATCTTGCTTGGTGCTGCTGCGCTCGCTGGAGCAGGTTGCGCGTAGCTTTGGGGTTCCCTTGGCGGCGGATAAGACAGAGGGTCCTACTACGTGCTTAAGCTTTCTGGGGTTGGAGATAGATTCGGTGGCAGGGGTCTGTAGGCTCCCCGGGGATAAGCTAGTGGTACTACGGACTGCTGTTCGAATGGTAGGTAGGGCCAAAAAGGTTACCCTACGGCAGTTACAGTCACTGATAGGGCGCCTGAACTTCGCGTGTCGGATAATTCCGGTGGGTCGGGTGTTTATTAGGTCGCTGTCACGGGCTTACGGCAGGTATTGCGGCGGGACACCATTTTATCCGGGTGACTAGGAAGATACGTGCAGACCTGGCTGTGTGGCTGGTCTTCCTTGAATGGTTTAACGGAAAAGTGGTATTTCAGTGCGCAGTAGTGCAGGCAGATGAGCTGGCGCTTTATACGGATGCGTCGGGTAGCGTGGGTTTTGGCGCATACTTCGCGGGTAAGTGGTGTGCGGAGCGTTGGCCGGAGGCATGGGCGGGCAACAAACTCCTGAAGAACCTGGCGTTCCTGGAACTATTTCCCTTGTTAGTGGCCCTAACGTTATGGGGGGGTGCATGCGAGACCGGCGGGTTGTCTTTTTCTCTGACAACTTGCCGGTCGTGCATTCAGTGAACAACCTGTCAGCAGCTTCGGCCCCTGTGGTGCGGCTTTTACGACGTTTTGTGCTGCTTTGCATGGAACTGAATATCTTGTTCCGTGCAAAACATGTACCAGGGCACTTAAATGTTATAGCGGATGCTCTTTCTCGATTCCAGTGGGAGCGGTTTCGAGCAGAAGCTCCGGGAGCGGACAGGACTGGGCAGGAGTGCCCGTTGGTACTGTGGAAGATCGGAATGGAGTGCTTGCGGGATGGGTAAAAGGTTCGCTTGCTCCTTCCACATGGTCGGCATACGCGAGGGTCTGGCGAGACTGGGATGCACTGGTGGCTGCGGGGGGTAGGCACTGCTCTGAGGCATCCCTGCTGGATGCTTTGCTTTGGTTTTTGGTGCAGCTTTCGGCGGAAGGGGCGTCCCCTTCCAAATTGGACAAAGCAGTGGCAGCTTTGTCCTTTTTGTTTAAATTGCGAGGGGAGGTGGACGTTTGTAAGAATTTTTTGGTAAGGCAAGCTTTAAAAGGTTTTCGGAAAGGAAAAAAGCAGGCTGACACGCGGCGCCCGGTGTCGGTGGCGTTGCTGCATAGAATGGTGGAGGTGCTGCGAGCTATTTGCACATCGGATTACGAGTGTTTGTTGTTCACCGCGGCCTTTTCCTTGGCCTTTTTCGGGGCATTCCGGATATCGGAGCTGGTAAGTCCTTCCAGGGCCCGGTTGGGCGGCAACTGGGCGACGGATGTGGTGTGTGAGCCTGGGAAGCTACTGGTGTGGCTCAGGTCCTCAAAAACGGATACGGCTAGGCGGGGCCGTATGGTGGAATTGTTTAAGGTACCGGTCGAACGGGTGTGCCCGGTACGCTGCATCAGGGAGTTTTTGGTAGTGCGGGCGCAGGGGTCTCAGTCCCTCCTGGTCCACGCAGACTCCTCTGGTTTATCGAGGTTTCAGTTCCTCATGGTAATGAGGATGGCGTTGGAACGTCTGGGTGTGCCTGCACACGAGTTCGGCACCCATTCCTTTCGGATTGGGGCTGCCACGGAGGCTTCACGGCTAGGCCTAGGGGAGGCTTTAGTCAAGAAGATTGGTCGCTGGGAATCTGGACGGTACAGATCATATGTTCGCCCTCACAGATTACTGTTATAAAAAATTAAAAAAATTAAAAAATATTCTGTGTTTCAAAAAAAATAAAAATAAAGTGATTTTGTGTTATGGTTCAAAAAAAAAAAAAGTTGTGTTTGATGGATTTTGTTTCCGCGTGAGCGGTGTACATAGTACTATGTTGTTTACGATGTTCTCTATTCCAGGTTCCGGTTTGGAGGTGTGGATCATCGGCCATTCATACGTATACTGGGCTGAGAGGAGAGCTGCAGTTCGCAGGAATGGTATCCAGCTGGGCTTTCCTCCGGATCGGGTTGGTCTGAAGTGGTTTGGAGTGAGGGGCATGTTGTGGAATGCTGTGGTGTCTAATGTTGAGCAAAGAGTGTGTCGGGGCGGCCGCCCTGACATACTCCTTATTCATGCCGGGGGTAATGATTTGGGGGTGGTGCCGCAGAGGGAGCTGGTGAAGAATATGCAGCGGGACGTGTCCCACTTGCATACTCTTCTACCAGGGATTAAGATCATTTGGTCTGAGATGGTTCCCCGGTCGGTTTGGAGGCACGCCAGGGATTCGGCGGCCATGAACCGTTGCCGGGGAAAGGTAAACAAGCTAATGGCTATTTTCATGAGAAAGAACGGCTGGGTGGTGGTGCGGCACTTTAAACTGGAAGGTAAATTGGGGGGTCTGTTTAGGTCTGATGGGGTGCATCCGAATGAGCTGGGGTTGGATTTCTTCAACCTGGCTCTGCAGGAAGGAATTGAGATGGCCACAGTTTTGTTTGGGGGGGGGGGGGAGCCCATCCAGGGTGATGGGCTTGTGGCGGAAGCTTGCAGGGTATCCAGGAGGGTTAATGGAAGATTTGGATTGGGGAGAGTCAATCGGGACTCTGGTGGGAGGTTCGAGGGGAAAGTGGTACCTCGAACCTCAGGTATTGGGGGCATTGGGATATGCCCAGAACATGGACTTCGGCAGCCACCTGGATACTCTTGCAAGCTTGGTTGGTTTTCCTGTATATGGAATGTTTAATGTTTTATGTTTATGTTTAGTCATTGTATTAATTATGGATATATATATATATATATATATATATATATATATATATATATATATATATATATATATATATATATATATATATATATATATATATATATATATATATATATATATATATGTGTATATGATTGTAAATGCAATGGCTATTTAAATAAAGTTCTGTGGCCGTTGTTTTACCCCACAGTCTGGTTTTAAGTTTTAGTTATTTCTAGGCAAATACATATCCTCAATGATAGAAGCTACCATGTCATGGGAAAAAAACAAAACACAAAAAAAAAAAAAACTCATATAAATAAATATATGTGCACAACACACAACAATGAATAACCACAATAAAAAGGAAGGTGTACACGTGTTGAATGATGCATATGGTAATAAAAAGGGGAACAACAACTATGGAAGTGTCTGAACTGTGGATTAACATACCAACACAGACAAATAAATAACTGCAAATAATTTTATATTTAATTTCTATTTTTTTTTATAAATAAGGTGATAATAAAAAATAAAGAAGTCCAGGTTCTGGAGGTGGCAGTGAGAGGCGGGTTGAGAGTTTGTCAGTGGAGGAGTACAATCAGGTCACAGGAATGGTACGTAATCAAGTGGTTCCATGGCTACTACCAAGATGCTACAGTATGATTTACTCATCAGCATCTAATGGAGCATTATTTATGGGGCAACCCTCCAGATATTTTGGGATCATGATCAACCCCACCAGACTGACCTTCAACCACTTATGCTGATGGACCAATGTTAGGTGGGGCAATTGCCACAGGAGCAGTGGTACACACTAATAAAGCACGCTTTAATTCCAGTTTAGCATTCTTATACTGCAAAATAGGGCTGCAGTGTTCAGCTCCAGCTTCACACTTCTCTTGGTAAATCAATCTCGTCAACCCCTGCACCGCAACTAACTAACCTAACTGACTAGACATATGTTTCAGCGTCTCCATCAACTCTGCATGGTACCGTTCTTGATTGCCCACCATCATTGTCAGCTGCTGGTGGATGTTAACAACATGCTTTGCTCCTTCAGCCAGACCATGGACAGTGAATGCCGTCATCAGATCAGGGACAGCAGATTGTGGGGTGACTTCTTATGTGCCTGGCTGATCTTGACAGATGTGATACACCACCATCAGGGGCATAATAGTTGTCACCACAGAAATATCTGCAGGACAAGAGGAAGAACGTGTTTAGGACATTACAATACACAATGTAGGCAGCACATTCACATGCATCTTTATCAGAATCCTAGTAATCAGTAATCATAGCAATTCACACAGTTAGCAATTACATGACAATTCTGATTGCACCCTAATTCATGTGATTGAACGTACTGAATGCTATGTCTTACACCTTAGCATTGCTTATACTGCAAAATATTGAAAATGATCTATACATTGTGTTAGTAAAATTTCAAGCAAAAGTTAGGAGAAAAGTTTTGGAAATGTGTCACAAGTGGTGTCAAACAGTAAACTCCACAGACACATTTTTTCTCCTAACTTAGGAATTTGCTTTTAATTTGGCTAACACAATGTATAGATCATTTACATTCTTTTTTAGTTTCTACATTCACAGTAAATACAAGGTTTTTGGTGATACAGTCCCTGTTAACCCAGCCAATACATTTGTTAATTGAACTACAGGTGTGATTTCAGTGTGATATAACATGCTGCCTATGGTGTATGAGTATGTTAAATGCACTTACCTTTTCTTCACCACCTCCGCAGACCTCTTCTCTATACCAACTGCATTGACAGCATTCACAATCTGCTTCCGGAGTTCCTTTTTCTTTCTCTTTCTTGTCTTCTTAGCTGCAGCCACTATCAGCCAGCTGTACTGTGGGTGCAGTTAATATAGGAACTCTGAGTTCTTATTGCCTTCTAACCTCTTGTTTTACCACTGATCTGGTCCCCTCCTTGTCCTCATCCCTGGCGTGCCATAATTATAGATTTTTTGTAAAACTTATTTTATGTCATGCTAACTGCTAATCCTGCTCTGAAATGGCAGTGTGGACATGTGCTCATTATATGCAAACATTCATTAACTGTGATTGGGTTGATTGCACCTATGATTTGTATTGATTTCATGAACCTGAGCCTATTACCTATGGGTGGTTGATTTTAATTTCTGGCATGATTTCAGCTTTCCTTCCAAATTTTATGGTGATTTTTTGTGTGTCTAAAATTACGAAGGGGATATAATGGCGATTTGGAAGCTACCACTTCGCTGTGCATTTTGGCTGATTTCTGTTTTAGAATCAATTGTCATGAAATCAGCTATGAAGATATTACACTTAGATAAAAATGCACATTTGCAGATGTTCAGGACGGCCCATTCAATGGGCGGCTCACTTAAGCTTCTAAGGGAGTTTATTTTCCCAGCAGCAGCCAATAAGAATTGGAATATGATTTTGTGTTTAGTCATGTAATCAGGCAATGTGTTGCATTAGAGATCCTAGTGTATACAAGAGTATTATAAGTTAGTGCCCTGTCACTGTATAATGAATGTCAGTACAGTAATGTCATCAAATGTCAGTCATATCATCCAGCACTGCCTATCATACCAGCTTGGTTGAGCATGATAGGCAGTGCAGCCCCCCCATGAATGCCAGCTTGGCTGTGATAGGCAATGCAGTCACCCCATAAATGCCAGCTTGGCTGTGATAGGCAATGCAGTCACCCCATAAATGCCAGCTTGGCTGAGCATAATAGGCAGTGCAGTCCCCCCCAAAAAACACAGCTTGGATGAGCATGATAGGCAGTGCAGTCCCCCCATAAACGCCCGCTTGGCTGAGCATGATAGGCAGTGCAGTCCACCAATAAAACCCTGCTTGGCTGAGCATAATAGGCAGTGCAGTCCCCCCATAAATGCCAGCTTGGCTGAGCATGATAGGCAGTGCAGTCCCCCATAAAACCCTGCTTGGCTGAGCATAATAGGCAGTGCAGTCCCCCCATAAATGCCAGCTTGGCTGAGCATGATAGGCAGTGCTGTCCCCCATAAATCCCAGCTGGCTTAGAGTGATAGGTAATGCAGTCACCCATATAAGTACCACACACACTCAATTCACAAACTAACATAACTCACTCACTCACTCCACACACTGACATCACTCACTCCACACACTGACATCACTCACTCACATCACATTACACACACAGCAGCACTTTTTTTTCTCTCTCTTACCTTCTCTGAGAAGAAGTGGGGTCCAGAGACTTCACCCTCTCCTCTGAGCAGGGGCGTCACTAGGGTTGGTGTCACCCGGTGCGGAAACTCATGGTGTCACCCCCCTGGATTTCGTCCAATACAATGCCATACAGATTCCTTAGTAATGCCAGTTAGATGGCCTATTAACTATGCCACACACAGGAGCCCCATAAATTATGCCACACCAGAGACCCACTATTTATGCCTCACCTCTGCCCAATTAATTATGCCACACACACAGGTGCCCCATAATTATGCCACACACACACACACACACACACACACACACACACAGGTGCCCCATAATTATGCCACACAAAAGAGTCCCTTAATTATGCCACACAAAAGAGTCCCTTAATTATGCCACACATGGGGCTTGATAAATATGCCACACACAAGCGCCCCATAATTATGCACACATGGGACCGCCATTAATTATGCAACACACAGGAGCCCCACGAGGTGACAATTGTACAATTATAGATACCAGTAATATTGTGCCAATCAGAGCCCAGTAATATTGTGCCAGTCAGATACCAGTAATATTGTGCCATTCAGATACCAGTAATAGTGTGCCACTCAGAGCCCAGTAATATTGTGCCAGTCAGATACCAGGAATATTGTGCCAGTCAGAGCCCGGGAATAGTGTGCCAGTCAGATACAAGTAATATTGTGCCACTCAGAGTCCATTTATATTGTTCCAGTAAGATACCAGGAATATTGTGTCATTCAGAGCTCAGTAATAGTGTGCCAGTCAGAGCCCAGTAAAAGTGTGCCAGTCAGAGCCCAGTAATATTATGCCAGTCAGATACCAGGAATATTGTGCCAGTCAGAGCCAAGTAATATTGTGCCAGTCAGAGCCCAGGAATATTGTGCCATTCAGATACCAGGAATATTGTGCCAGTCAGAGCCCAGTAATAGTATGCCAGTCAGAACCCAGTAATAGTGTGCCACTCAGATACCAGTAATATTGTGCCAGTCAGAGCCCAGGAATATTGTGCCAGTCAGATACCATAAATATTGTGCCAGTCAGAGCCCAGTAATATTGTGCCAGTCAGAGCCCAGGAATATTGTGCCAGTCAGATCCCAGGAATAGTGTGACACTCAGAGCCCAGTAATAGTGTGCCAGTCAGAGCCCAGTAATATTGTGCCAGTCAGAGCCCAGGAATATTGTGCCAGTCAGAGCCCAGGAATATTGTGCCAGTCAGAACCCAGTAATAGTGTGCCACTCAGATACCAGTAATATTGTGCCAGTCAGAGCCCAGGAATATTGTGCCAGTCAGATACCAGGAATATTGTGCCAGTCAGAGCCTAGTAATATTGTGCCAGTCAGAGCCCAGGAATATTGTGCCAGTCAGAGCCCTGGAATAGTGTGCCACTCAGAGCCCAGTAATAGTGTGCCAGTCAGAGCCCAGTAATATTGTGCCAGTCAGAGCCCAGTAATAGTGTGCCAGTCAGAGGCCAGTAATAGTGTGCCAGTCAGAGCCCAGTAATATTGTGCCCGTCAGAGCCCAGTAATATTGTGCCAGTCAGATACCTATAACATTGTGCCAGTCAGAGCCCAGGAATATTGTGCCAGTCAGATACCAGGAATATTGTGCCAGTCAGAGCCCAGTAATAGTGTGCCAGTCAGAGCCCAGAAATATTGTGCCATGCCAGTGCTTGTTTTAAACCACCCTCCTCCCCCCCTTCCCCATCACTTACCGAGTAGTTGCTGCTCTGTGTCCCCGGACGGACGCCTCCTCCGTGCAGTCCAGGGGATGCGGCTGCCAGGGAAAAAAAAGAAAAAGGTAAGCAGCGCGGTGCGGGGGGTGCTGGCAGCACAGGTGTCACCCCCGCTGGAAGTGTCACCCGGTGCGGTCTGCCAAGCCCCCCCCCCCCCTCAGGACCCCACTGCCTCTGAGCAGCAGGCGTTGTCGATGGAAGCTGTTCTCAGGGAGGAGGGATGAGGGAGATGTTCTCCATCTCATTCCAGAATTGGCGCCAGTGGGGGGTGTGTGGGGGTGCGAGCAATATGTAATGAAGTTGGGGAAAGCTCAGTATACCTGTTACCATGGAGACGCGCGTATACGCACTTCTCCAACACAGGCAGGGATAGCTAGTGCAGGGGATGCTGGGAGATATTAGTGAAAGTCTAGTTCACTCTTTGGTGCCTACAAGTTGCAACAAAGTAATATAGGTGACTAGACTGTCCCTTTAAGTGTATTCTGTATGTAGCTAAACTTGGCACCTTTGTATCCTGATGGTGTGAGGCAGGATTTCCCCATTGTATGTCCTACGGTTTGCTGTGTTTAGAGACTGTATTTAGAGGTATGATTATGATTTATCCTACTGTATCTAATTACCTGTTTTAAATGAGTCTCTCTGTTGTTTGAGGCTAACCATGTGTTAATTAATTTCCCTTGTGCCTTCCCCTTAGTTGATGTCACATTGTCACATTGAGTATAAATATCTGTACTGTTTTCCATTAAATGTTCATTTTTGTAACACTCCTAAACTGCTGTGTGCCCAGAGTCTTCGGATCTGTCAGCGTTGAGCTTTTTACTTGGCAGCCTTTCTAAAGGCTGCACTTGGAGACAGATGGGTCGATACCTGCCTCCCTCTCCAGTGGGTAGAGGACTGACCTGGCTTTGGTCACATTATGCTACCAGCGAATGCCACTCCAGCCTCACTTTGCAAAGTCCCTCTACTGAGACCAGCACCCTGGGGGAGATATAGTCACTGACTTGACCCCGGTCTCAGCAATGTTCCCCTTCACGATGATACACCTAGGGAAGATGCTGCTCTAGGGTTCCCGTATCGTCACAACAACTTTCAATATGACCCTGATGTGCCCTGAATCTCTCCGGACTTCTGGCCAAATATTTGGCTTCTATAGCCTGAAATATTTTGTTGTTCTAGTTGGTTTGAGGCTCTGTTTTTTTTCTTTTGTTATGTGCTATCAATTCTTTTTGTTTTAGCATCATATTTACAGTTATGTATAACCATTCAGTCATTCCTGAAATAATGGAGTTGACTGTTTCTAATCCATAATGATATAGTGGGATGAGAGCAAAAGATGGAATCTATTACCATAAATTGCCAACTTCAAATATTTTTATACACACGGAAATTCCATCACAGATTTAATTTCACTGCAATTATATTATTCCTTTCCCCCAAACAGCACATGCAGTATTTGTTCCCAGGCATACTTGGGCTGTAAATGTGGCCTTGAAGAAAGCAATGCTCAATTGTGCCATTATCTACAAATGATTAAAAGCAAAATCATTTCCTCAGTCATAAGTTCCATTCCAAATGAAAATTAATTTGGTGACATTTCCATCCACAAAGTCAATATTACTAATGGAAATACATGAGACACATGCGACTACTTTTCTGGACTCTTGAGCAGCATCATTTGGTAACCGGACCTGATGCATTTTAGCCAAATTAGTTGTTGTTTTTTTTTTTTTTCAACACATTTTAACTCATGAAAATGGCTATTTAAGCATCATGAGTTTTGTGAAAAGCCTTACATTTAATTTTCCACGATGATGTTTATATTGTCTGTTAAGTGGATCCCATGTGATGTCTGGCTCAAGTTTAATAACTGTTTAGTGCTAAAATATTATTATATTATGTAAGGGGTGTTTACATTAAATAACATATGCATAAAAATAATTATTAAGGCAAAATGAGGGGTTACCAAACAACCATGTTGAAGAAAATATTGCAAATGCCTGATGTGAAGAAAAATATGTACTGTCTGATTAAATTTGCAGGTTTTTTTTTTATTTCACTGTGATTTCCTTACAGGGTCATGTTCCATAATAAACCAGACTCATTAAATATAGCACAGAATTACACTCCAGTCTCTCATAACAATTACTTTTTTCATTAAATTACTACATCTCTATTAAAAGACTAAAATTAAGTCAAAAGCGCATGTTAAAGTGGACACTTTAAAAAGATATATGTATTTACTACTTTTTTTTTTTCATTGTTTTTCCAGTAATCACGTTTGCTTGCTATTAAACTGAATAAAAGTTCATAAAATTGCTGGCTCCACTTTAGCTAACAATATTATTGCCTCCCAATGTATGCTCTGGTGGACGATAACGGGGAGGACCCCACTCCACTCACTCTCAGCCAGTCAGGAAATTTGGCGGCGCTGCAGAGAAAGCAACAAATCACTTGTACCAAAAAAATCAAAGAAAATGCTTTTTTTATAAGGGATCAATAGAAAAAAATCATTGTTGTAAACAGAAAATGACAGTATCCACACAGAAACAAATTTGCAATATACAAATTAGTGAACAAAAGGATGCAACGAAAAAAGGTGAAAACTGTACAGCAAAGTACTGCAAACTTCCAGAGCAACATATTTATGCACACAGTGTAAGGATATTCAATAAACAAAGATAAATTAACTCATTTTTAAAGAGGGATAAAAACCTCTAGTTAATCTTTTAATCAGACAGAAGGTATTTCCTATGGACCGTTGTTCAAAAGTGATTTAGATTTTTTTGGAAGTCAGTTACTGCAAACACACCTCTATCTGAAGAGATGATGATCTCCTCCCCACTGGTTGGCTGTTAGGTGGCAAAGAATAAAACTTTTTCTAGTCTGGATGTTTTCAGATGAGTTGGATTCTGTCTCCTCCTCTAGATCAGCATCACCCTATTCTGAAAGGCATAAAAGAGAGTCATCAAGCAATAATAGAAAAAAACAAACAGTGATAAAATAGTAAAATAGATTTAATAAACAACATATAATGTACAAGGAAAAACAAGGAATACACTGCGCCAAAATGTGACAGTAATAGCAGCAACTCAATCAACCAGTGTTTCACTCCTGGTTCGGTACAGTAAACAACAAAAAAAGTGAAAAAGTGCGCTTTAACCAACACTTAATATACAACAAAAAAGGGATTACCCTTAATATGGTAGCAATCCACTTGGTAAATACATGGAGGGAAAAACAGAAACAAAATAATGATAATTTAGTGTAGTATTTTAGTGCAAAAACAGGGAATGTGAAAAAGTGAAAATACACTCACATATCCCTGAGCAGTATACTGCTCAGTACATCAAGCCTCATGGGAGCCCACGCAGGGTAGATGATCCAAGCGTATCACAGAAGATGAGAGAGCAGAGGAGAGACGTAAGTAAGGGTATAAAATGTATTGAAGACAAAGTATAAAAGATCTTACATTAAAAATAAACAGGATCCAACAGGAATATATAGAATGCAATAAGTCCCAAATGTCCTCAGATAGTCCCAGCAAGTCTCCTCCAGTGGAGAGGAGGAGACTTGCTGGGACTATCTGAGGACATTGGGACTTATTGCATTCTATATATTCCTGTTGGATCCTGTTTATTTTTAATGTAAGATCTTTTATACTTTGTCTTCAATAAATTTTATACCCTTACTTACGTCTCTCCTCTGCTCTCTCATCTTCTGGGATACGCTTGGATCATCTACCCTGCGTGGGCTCCCATGAGGCTTGATGTACTGAGCAGTATACTGCTCAGGGATATGTGAGTGTATTTTCACTTTTTCACATTCCCTGTTTTTGCACTAAAATACTACACTATATTATCATTATTTTGTTTCTGTTTTTCCCTCCATGTATTTACCAAGTGGATTGCTACCATATTAAGGGTAATCCCTTTTTTGTCGTATATTAAGTGTTGGTTAAAGCGCACTTTTTCACTTTTTTTGTTATATAATGTACAAGGACATACTATTAACGGATCCTAGGGAAAACTCAGAGAGATCTAGAAGACAACAAATACAAAAAAGAAGAAAACATAAAAAAAAATCATACAGACAAAATAATATCAGAAGAAAAGAAGCAAGAAAAAAATAGAAGTAGTTGTTAATATGTCTATAGACTAGCTACCAGAAGGGCAGTGCCAATTATTAGCTAGAGGTCTCATTTGTTCCCACAAGCAACTTTCTTATTTTGACACATTTCTAGATGTCAATAAACATTACAGTGAAATTTAAAAAAATGTTTTTATTTGAAACTTAGTTCAAACAGTGGGGTGAGCCTGCGATATGGCTCACAGCACCCCCCCCCCCTTCCCCCGCAATAAAACTACTGGGACAGGGAGCCTGCTTAATTGCTCTGAGTTCATCTTTTCTAAATACTGGGGCTGAGAGCCTGCTAAAATGATTGGTCCAGGGACTTGCCCAGGGTCCCTGATGTGTTAAAAACAATATCACCTATCACATTGATGGGGGTTATAATTAGCCCCCCCCCCCCCCCCCCATACACTGAAAATAAATATTATGGGGATTGCCCAATGCCCCCAAAATATGAATAAATAATACCTGCCTTATAAATAATACCCGGGGGCTTTCCCAAGGCTCCTAGGCATAAATAATTTAAAAAATAAAATATTAAACCCTCCATTAACAAAATAACACCTGCCCTATCTTGGCCAGGTTGTGGGGGTCAAATCTAAAATACCCCCAAAACCTGTAAAAAAAAAAAAAACACCCATAAGGGTGGGCAGTGAAATAAATGCCAATTCTCCTGGCACACAAAGGGTAGCCTATGATATAAAATATTACCTATATCCAGGTTCCAGCGGCAATCAGCGACACTCTGGATCCACATCTTCTGGCCCAGGGAAAGGGGCCAACCAAAACATTTTTTTAAAAATGAAAAAAAAATGCGGGCAGACATAGAAAGAAATACCAGCCCGGAAGGTCAGCCAATCAGAAGCCTCCCTGTCCCAGCTTGGTGGGATTTTCAAACCAGACAATAGAACTGCTGGGATAGGGAGGCTTCTGATTGACGGAGACACAGTAAGCTGATCCGATGCCTCCTACTGCCTTTTGAAATACCAGCCCTCTGAGATAATATTTTATGCTCAGTATGCTCTCCATGACGTCAGACTGAATAGAGATAGCTCTTCGTGATTTGTTTTGTTTATTGCAGGTGCATTCTTTTAGACATAGTTGGATTATTTTTTTTGCATTTTTTTTTTTGGGGGGGGGGGGGGGTGATCTCTTTCCCTGGGCCAGAAGATGAGGATCCAGGGTTTAGCTGATCACTGTGGACTTTATTTCACAGAGCACCCCTTGTGTGTGCAATCACTGCCCACTCTGATGGCACGCAAAGGTTGCTTCTTTTTCAGATTTGTCTCCTCTACCTGGCCATAGTAGAGGTAGGATAGGGATTTTGTTTAATTTATTTTTATTAATTATGTTATCTGGGGGCCTTGGGACTTCCCTCAGATGGGGGTGGATATTATTGGTACCAATAACCAATAAGCGGCCTCCCAGCCCTGTTAATGATATGGTAATGGTATTTTTTAATTTTATTTTTTTAACCGTTTTTTTCTAAGGAAAATTCGTACTTGAGTTTTAGGCCAGGGGTCCTCAAACTTTTTAAACAGGGGGCCAGTTCACTGTCCCTCAGACCGTTGGAGGGCCGGACTATAGTAAAAACAAAAACTATGAACAAATTCCTATGCACACTGCATATATCTTATTTTGAAGTGAAGAAACAAAACGGGAACAAATACAATATTTAAAATGAAGTAAAGTTAAATCAACAAACTTACCAGTATTTCAATGGGAATAGTGTGCCAGTCAGATGCCCAGGGATATTATGCCAGTCAGAGTCCAGTAATATTATGCCATTCAGAGCCCAGTAATATTATGCCAGTCAGAGCCCAGTAATATTGTGCCAGTCAGATGCCCAGGAATATTATGCCAGTTAGATTCCCAGGAATATTATGCCAGTCAAATGCCCAGGAATATTATGCCAGTCAGATGCCCAGGAATATTATGCCAGTCAGAGCCCAGGAATAGTGTGCCTGTCAGATGCCCAGGAATATTATGCCATACAGATGCCCAGGAATATTATGCCATTCAGATGCCCAGGAATAGAGTGCCAGTAAGAGCCCAGGAATATTATGCCAGTCAGATGCTCAGGAATATTATGCCAGTCAGAGCTCAAGAAAATTATGCCAGTCAGATGCCCAGGATTAGTGTGCCAGGCAGATGCCCAGGAATAGTGTGCCAGTCAGATGCCCAGATATATTATGCCATTCAGATGCCCAGGAATAGTGTGCCAGTCAGAGCCCAGGAATAGTGTGCCAGTCAGATGCCCAGGAATATTATGTCATTCAGATGCCCAGGAATAGTGTGCCATTCAGATGCCCAGGAATAGTGTGCCAGTCAGAGCCAAGGAATAGTGTGCCAGTCAGATTCCCAGGAATATTATGAAAGTCAGATGCTCAGGAATAGTGTGCCTGTCAGATGCCCAGGAATATTATGCCATTCAGATGACCAGGAATATTATGCCATTCAGATGCCCAGGAATAGTGTGCCAGTCAGATGCCCAGGAATATTATGCCATTCAGATGCCCAGGAATAGAGTGCCAGTAAGAGCCCAGGAATATTATGCCAGTCAGATGCCCAGGAATAGTGTGCCAGTCAGATGCCCAGGAATAGTGTGCCAGTCATATGCCCAGGAATAGTGTGCCTGTCAGATGCCCAGGAATATTATGCCATTCATATGTCCAGGAATAGTGTGCCAGTCAGATGCCCAGTAATAGTATGCCAGTCAGATGCCCAGGAATATTATGCCAGTAAGAGCCCAGGAATATTATGCCAGTCAGATGCCCAGGAATAGTGTGCCAGTCAGATGCCCAGGAATATTATGCCAGTAAGATGCTCAGGAATAGTGTGCCTGTCAGATGCCCAGGAATATTATGCCATTCAGATGACCAGGAATATTATGCCATTCAGATTCCCAGGAATAGTGTGCCAGTCAGATGCCCAGGAATATTATGCCATTCAGATGCCCAGGAATAGAGTGCCAGTAAGAGCCCAGGAATAGTGTGCCAGTCAGATGCCCAGGAATATTATGCCAGTCAGATGCCCAGGAATAGTGTGCCTGTCAGATGCCCAGGAATATTATGCCATTCAGATGCCCAGGAATAGTGTGCCATTCAGATGCCCAGGAATAGTGTGCCAGTCAGATGCCAAGGAATATTATGCCATTCAGATGCCCAGGAATAGTGTGCCAGTCAGAGCCCAGGAATAGTGTGCCAGTCAGATGCCCAGGAATATTATGGCAGTCAGATGCCCAGGAATAGTGTGCCAGTCAGATGCCCAGGAATAGTGTGCCTGTCAGATACCCAGGAATATTATGCCATTCAGATGCCCAGGAATAGTGTGCCAGTCAGAGCCCAGGAATAGTGTGCCAGTCAGATGCCCAGGAATATTATGCCAGTCAGATGCTCAGGAATAGTGTGCCTGTCAGATGCCCAGGAATATTATGCCATTCAGATGCCCAGGAATAGTGTGCCATTCAGATGCCCAGGAATAGTGTGCCAGTCAGAGCCCAGGAATAGTGTGCCATTCAGATGCCCAGGAATAGTGTGCCAGTCAGAGCCCAGGAATAGTGTGCCAGTCAGATGCCCAGGAATATTATGCCAGTCAGATGCTCAGGAATAGTGTGCCTGTCAGATGCCCAGGAATATTATGCCATTCAGATGACCAGGAATAGTGTGCCTGTCAGATGCCCAGGAATATTATGCCATTCAGATGACCAGGAATATTATGCCATTCAGATGACCAGGAATAGTGTGCCAGTCAGATGCCCAGGAATATTATGCCATTCAGATGACCAGGAATAGTGTGCCAGTCAGATGCCCAGGAATAGTGTGCCAGTCAGAGCCCAGGAATAGTGTGCCAGTCAGATGCCCAGGAATAGTGTGCCAGTCAGATGCCCAGGAATATTATGCCAGTCAGATGCTCAGGAATAGTGTGCCTGTCAGATGCCCAGGAATATTATGCCATTCAGATGACCAGGAATATTATGCCATTCAGATGCCCAGGAATAGTGTGCCAGTCAGATGCCCAGGAATATTATGCCATTCAGATGCCCAGGAATAGAGTGCCAGTAAGAGCCCAGGAATAGTGTGCCAGTCAGATGCCCAGGAATATTATGCCAGTCAGATGCCCAGGAATAGTGCGCCTGTCAGATGCCCAGGAATATTATGCCATTCAGATGCCCAGGAATAGTGTGCCATTCAGATGCCCAGGAATAGTGTGCCAGTCAGATGCCAAGGAATATTATGCCATTCAGATGCCCAGGAATAGTGTGCCAGTCAGAGCCCAGGAATAGTGTGCCAGTCAGATGCCCAGGAATATTATGCCAGTCAGATGCCCAGGAATAGTGTGCCAGTCAGATGCCCAGGAATAGTGTGCCTGTCAGATGCCCAGGAATATTATGCCATTCAGATGCCCAGGAATATTATGCCAGTCAGAGCCCAGGAATAGTGTGCCAGTCAGATGCCCAGGAATATTATGCCAGTCAGATGCTCAGGAATAGTGTGCCTGTCAGATGCCCAGGAATATTATGCCATTCAGATGCCCAGGAATAGTGTGCCATTCAGATGCCCAGGAATAGTGTGCCAGTCAGAGCCCAGGAATAGTGTGCCAGTCAGATGCCCAGGAATATTATGCCAGTCAGATGCTCAGGAATAGTGTGCCTGTCAGATGCCCAGGAATATTATGCCATTCAGATGACCAGGAATATTATGCCATTCAGATGCCCAGGAATAGTGTGCCAGTCAGATGCCCAGGAATATTATGCCATTCAGATGCCCAGGAATAGTGTGCCAGTCAGATGCCCAGGAATAGTGTGCCAGTCAGAGCCCAGGAATAGTGTGCCAGGCAGATGCCCAGGAATATTATGCCAGTCAGATGCCCAGGAATAGTGTGCCAGTCAGATGCCCAGGAATAGTGTGCCTGTCAGATGCCCAGGAATATTATGCCATTCAGATGCCCAGGAATAGTGTGCCAGTCAAGAGCCCTGGAATAGTGTGCCTGTCAGATGCCCAGGAATATTATGCCATTCAGATGCCCAGGAATAGTGTGCCATTCAGATGCCCAGGAATAGTGTGCCAGTCAGAGCCCAGGAATAGTGTGCCAGTCAGATGCCCAGGAATATTATGCCAGTCAGATGCTCAGGAATAGTGTGCCTGTCAGATGCCCAGGAATATTATGCCATTCAGATGCCCAGGAATATTATGCCATTCAGATGACCAGGAATATTATGCCATTCAGATGCCCAGGAATAGTGTGCCAGTCAGATGCCCAGGAATATTATGCCATTCAGATGCCCAGGAATAGTGTGCCAATCAGATGCCCAGGAATAGTGTGCCAGTCAGAGCCCAGGAATAGTGTGCCAGTCAGATGCCCAGGAATAGTGTGCCAGTCAGATGCCCAGGAATATTATGCCAGTCAGATGCTCAGGAATAGTGTGCCTGTCAGATGCCCAGGAATATTATGCCATTCAGATGACCAGGAATAGTGTGCCAGTCAGATGCCCAGGAATAGTGTGCCTGTCAGATGCCCAGGAATATTATGCCATTCAGATGCCCAGGAATAGTGTGCCAGTCAGAGCCCAGGAATAGTGTGCCAGTCAGATGCCCAGGAATATTATGCCAGTCAGATGCTCAGGAATAGTGTGCCTGTCAGATGCCCAGGAATATTATGCCATTCAGATGCCCAGGAATAGTGTGCCATTCAGATGCCCAGGAATAGTGTGCCATTCAGATGCCCAGGAATAGTGTGCCAGTCAGATGCCCAGGAATATTATGCCAGTCAGATGCTCAGGAATAGTGTGCCTGTCAGATGCCCAGGAATATTATGCCATTCAGATGACCAGGAATATTATGCCATTCAGATGCCCAGGAATAGTGTGCCAGTCAGTTGCCCAGGAATATTATGCCATTCAGATGCCCAGGAAGAGTGTGCCAGTCAGATGCCCAGGAATAGTGTGCCAGTCAGAGCCCAGGAATAGTGTGCCAGTCAGATGCCCAGGAATATTATGCCAGTCAGATGCCCAGGAATAGTGTGCCAGTCAGATGCCCAGGAATAGTGTGCCTGTCAGATGCCCAGGAATATTATGCCATTCAGATGCCCAGGAATAGTGTGCCAGTCAGAGCCCAGGAATAGTGTGCCAGTCAGATGCCCAGGAATATTATGCCAGTCAGATGCTCAGGAATAGTGTGCCTGTCAGATGCCCAGGAATATTATGCCATTCAGATGCCCAGGAATAGTGTGCCATTCAGATGCCCAGGAATAGTGTGCCAGTCAGAGCCCAGGAATAGTGTGCCAGTCAGATGCCCAGGAATATTATGCCAGTCAGATGCTCAGGAATAGTGTGCCTGTCAGATGCCCAGGAATATTATGCCATTCAGATGACCAGGAATATTATGCCATTCAGATGCCCAGGAATAGTGTGCCAGTCAGATGCCCAGGAATATTATGCCATTCAGATGCCCAGGAATAGTGTGCCAGTCAGATGCCCAGGAATAGTGTGCCAGTCAGAGCCCAGGAATAGTGTGCCAGTCAGATGCCCAGGAATATTATGCCAGTCAGATGCCCAGGAATAGTGTGCCAGTCAGATGCCCAGGAATAGTGTGCCTGTCAGATGCCCAGGAATATTATGCCATTCAGATGCCCAGGAATAGTGTGCCAGTCAAGAGCCCTGGAATAGTGTGCCTGTCAGATGCCCAGGAATATTATGCCATTCAGATGCCCAGGAATAGTGTGCCATTCAGATGCCCAGGAATAGTGTGCCAGTCAGAGCCCAGGAATAGTGTGCCAGTCAGATGCCCAGGAATATTATGCCAGTCAGATGCTCAGGAATAGTGTGCCTGTCAGATGCCCAGGAATATTATGCCATTCAGATGACCAGGAATAGTGTGCCTGTCAGATGCCCAGGAATATTATGCCATTCAGATGACCAGGAATATTATGCCATTCAGATGCCCAGGAATAGTGTGCCAGTCAGATGCCCAGGAATATTATGCCATTCAGATGCCCAGGAATAGTGTGCCAGTCAGATGCCCAGGAATAGTGTGCCAGTCAGAGCCCAGGAATAGTGTGCCAGTCAGATGCCCAGGAATAGTGTGCCAGTCAGATGCCCAGGAATATTATGCCAGTCAGATGCTCAGGAATAGTGTGCCTGTCAGATGCCCAGGAATATTATGCCATTCAGATGACCAGGAATATTATGCCATTCAGATGCCCAGGAATAGTGTGCCAGTCAGATGCCCAGGAATATTATGCCATTCAGATGCCCAGGAATAGAGTGCCAGTAAGAGCCCAGGAATAGTGTGCCAGTCAGATGCCCAGGAATATTATGCCAGTCAGATGCCCAGGAATAGTGTGCCTGTCAGATGCCCAGGAATATTATGCCATTCAGATGCCCAGGAATAGTGTGCCATTCAGATGCCCAGGAATAGTGTGCCAGTCAGATGCCAAGGAATATTATGCCATTCAGATGCCCAGGAATAGTGTGCCAGTCAGAGCCCAGGAATAGTGTGCCAGTCAGATGCCCAGGAATATTATGCCAGTCAGATGCCCAGGAATAGTGTGCCAGTCAGATGCCCAGGAATAGTGTGCCTGTCAGATGCCCAGGAATATTATGCCATTCAGATGCCCAGGAATAGTGTGCCAGTCAGAGCCCAGGAATAGTGTGCCAGTCAGATGCCCAGGAATATTATGCCAGTCAGATGCTCAGGAATAGTGTGCCTGTCAGATGCCCAGGAATATTATGCCATTCAGATGCCCAGGAATAGTGTGCCATTCAGATGCCCAGGAATAGTGTGCCAGTCAGAGCCCAGGAATAGTGTGCCAGTCAGATGCCCAGGAATATTATGCCAGTCAGATGCTCAGGAATAGTGTGCCTGTCAGATGCCCAGGAATATTATGCCATTCAGATGACCAGGAATATTATGCCATTCAGATGCCCAGGAATAGTGTGCCAGTCAGATGCCCAGGAATATTATGCCATTCAGATGCCCAGGAATAGTGTGCCAGTCAGATGCCCAGGAATAGTGTGCCAGTCAGAGCCCAGGAATAGTGTGCCAGTCAGATGCCCAGGAATATTATGCCAGTCAGATGCCCAGGAATAGTGTGCCAGTCAGATGCCCAGGAATAGTGTGCCTGTCAGATGCCCAGGAATATTATGCCATTCAGATGCCCAGGAATAGTGTGCCAGTCAAGAGCCCTGGAATAGTGTGCCAGTCAGATGCCCAGGAATATTATGCCAGTCAGATGCTCAGGAATAGTGTGCCTGTCAGATGCCCAGGAATATTATGCCATTCAGATGCCCAGGAATAGTGTGCCATTCAGATGCCCAGGAATAGTGTGCCAGTAAGAGCCCAGGAATAGTGTGCCAGTCAGATGCCCAGGAATATTATGCCAGTCAGATGCTCAGGAATAGTGTGCCTGTCAGATGCCCAGGAATATTATGCCATTCAGATGCCCAGGAATAGTGTGCCATTCAGATGCCCAGGAATAGTGTGCCAGTCAGATGCCCAGGAATATTATGCCATTCAGATGCCCAGGAATAGAGTGCCTGTAAGAGCCCAGGAATATTATGCCAGTCAGATGCCCAGGAATAGTGTGCCAGTCAGATGCCCAGGAATAGTGTGCCAGTCAGATGCCCAGGAATAGTGTGCCTGTCAGATGCCCAGGAATATTATGCCATTCATATGTCCAGGAATAGTGTGCCAGTCAGAGCCCAGGAATAGTGTGCCAGTCAGAGCCCAGGAATAGTGTGCCAGTCAGATGCCCAGGAATATTATGCCAGTCAGATGCTCAGGAATAGTGTGCCTGTCAGATGCCCAGGAATATTATGCCATTCAGATGCCCAGGAATAGTGTGCCATTCAGATGCCCAGGAATAGTGTGCCAGTAAGAGCCCAGGAATAGTGTGCCAGTCAGATGCCCAGGTATATTATGCCAGTCAGATGCCCAGGAATAGTGTGCCTGTCAGATGCCCAGGAATATTAGGCCATTCAGATGCCCAGGAATAGTGTGCCATTCAGATGCCCAGGAATAGTGTGCCAGTCAGATGCCCAGGAATATTATGCCATTCAGATGCCCAGGAATAGAGTGCCAGTAAGAGCCCAGGAATATTATGCCAGTCAGATGCCCAGGAATAGTGTGCCAGTCAGATGCCCAGGAATAGTGTGCCTGTCAGATGCCCAGGAATATTATGCCATTCATATGTCCAGGAATAGTGTGCCAGTCAGATGCCCAGTAATAGTATGCCAGTCAGATGCCCAGGAATATTATGCCAGTAAGAGCCCAGGAATATTATGCCAGTCAGATGCCCAGGAATATTATGCCAGTCAGAGCCGAAGAAAATTATGCCAGTCAGATGCCCAGGAATATAATGCCTGTCAGAGCCCAAGAAAATTATCCCAGTCAGATGCCCAGGAATAGTACAGTGCTCGTTATACCTCCCTCCTCCCCCTCCTTCCCCATCACTTACTGCTGTGTCCCCGGCCGGACGTCTCGCGCAGTGTTCCCTCCTCCCTGCACGGAGGAGGGAAACAGTTACCGGGTCCGGATGTGACGAACCGTCACATCAGGTCGCGGTGATTTTTTTTTTTTTTCCGTTTTCCTGCAGCCGCATCTTCTGCGGCTGCAAGAAAAGAAAAAAAGGTAAACAGCGGGGAGCGGGGGGTGCCGGCAGCACCCCCCGCGGGCCGGACAAATGTGCTCGGCGGGCCGCATGTGGCCCGCGGGCCGTAGTTTGAGGACCCCTGTTTTAGGCTATAATGGGAGTTGAAATAAAACAAGTCAACTTATTTTCGGACGTCGAGTTTGACCTCCTTTCACTGCCTCTCACCTCATCCCGACCACACAAAAACTGTTAGTGAACACCATTTTGCAAGGTCGAGATGAGTCATCCGGGAGCGGGGCGTCTTATCGTCTCTGGAATGGAATTTATAGCAAAGAGTTTAGCCAAGAGGATTGACCTATGACTACAACCCCTGTACAAACACTTAAAGGGAATCTGTCACCAAACACACATCAGATGTGCAGTCAGTGAAGAAAATGCTAAACTGGAGGTATCTGTCCTTTTAACACTGATACAAATACTGTATGTTATTTTCAGGCAAAAATATTAATGAGAGGATGTTATACATTTGCATATTTGTGACCAGCAATAGGTAAGTGTGCCATGATATGCTAATGTTGTGCACAATCCCTCCTGAAGAAGTGATGTCACTTGCACCCCTCCTGCAGGGGAAGTGATGTCACTTGCATAAGATCGCCTACAAACTGGTGAAATGGCTTCAAGCACTCCCCCCAGCAAGGGAAGTAATTTTACTTTGTCTCCTAGAAACCAGACAAACAGCTAGGTGCTTGTGTGCAAAAAAACAGGATGCAGATTTTAAATCTGTTTTTATGACATATTGAAGATATCGGAGGTTATCTACTACTTGATCTACTGAAGTTTGTACGTCACGTATTTCTTTGGCATTGAGTGGTTATGATATACTATTAGGTCTCAGTAAGGGGAGCGGGAGGGGCTGTTTCTCTGTGTTTTATGAAATGCCCATAGTGCATTGCCTGCTTTGTCAGTTCTATTGTTTTGGGGTTGTGTCACGTGGACTAAGCAGAGCTTTCCTAAATGGGGAACCCCAGCTCCTCAAAGTGTAATGAACTGGAACAGACCCAACCACAATTTATGCAATTACCATATTATTATTATGTTTAATTGTTATTTTTAATGGTGAGCTGAATGTGCTGGCGGTGTGCAAAGTTGTATATGTACCGTGTGCTGCCACATTATAGAATTCAAATATTTTACAAGCTATTCATTTAGTCATACTACAGGGTACACCTGTGATGCTGCCCAGACCTACACCTCATGTCCCCTATAGTGAATTCCATGGGCTATACTGTGCAGTGAACTTGAGAAAATCACTGTTTCATCAATCTGGTAGCACTGCTTGCCAACACATAGGAGTAGAAAACCAACATCCTAACTCCTCCCTGCATGTATCCTCCCAGAAATATGGCTGCTCACATTTTTTTTTTGCATAATCTATGAATCAGTGGCGTCCCAAGCGGGGTGCGGACCACACCGGGTGACACCTCCAGTGGCATCCCCCCGCAACGCATTGCGCTGCTTAACTTCTTTTTTTTTTCTGGTAGCCGCATCCGCTGGATTCGGCCGCCGGAATTAAATAAATAAATCACTGCGACCGGATGTGACGTTAGGCGGTAAGTACTGGGGAAGGGGAGCGGAATAACAAGCATTGGAACTTTAATCTGTGCCATCTGAATGGCACAATATTCTTGGTATCTGACTCGCACAATATTCCTGGTATCTGAATGGCACAATATTACTGGCCTCTGAATGGCACAATATTACTGGGCTCTGAATGGCTCAATATTACTGGGCTCTGAATGGCATAATATTACTGGTATCTGAATGGCACAATATTACTGGGCTCTGAATGGCACAATATTCCTGGTATCTGACTGGCACAATATTCCTGGTATCTGAATGGCACAATATTACTGGCCTCTGAATGGCACAATATTACTGGGCTCTGAATGGCACAATATTACTGGTCTTTGAATGGCACAATATTACTGGCATCTGAATGGCACCATATTACTGGCATCTGAATGGCACAATATTACTGGCATCTGAATGGCACAATATTACTGGTATTTGAATGGCACAATATTCCTGGTATCTGAATGGCACAATATTACTGGTATTTGAATGGCACAACATTACTGGTATTTGAATGGCACAATATTACTGGCATATGAATGGCACAATATTCCTGGTATCTGAATGGCACAATATTACTGGTATTTGAATGGCACAATAATACTGGCATCTTAATGGCACAATGGTTTTGGCATCTGAATGGCACAATAATACTGGCATTTTAACGGGCAAATTGGCTGTGGCTTATTAATGACAAAATGATACTGGCATGTAATAGTGCTAATTGGCTGTTATAGAGAGACATTTATTGGGCCCCATGTGTGGCATGATTAAGGGACTCTTTTTTTGGCATAATTATGGGGCACCTGTGTGTGTGGCATAATGAATTGGGCAGAGGTGAGGCATAAATAGTGGGGCTCTGGTGTGGCATAATTTATGGGGCTCTGGTGTGGCATAACTTATGGGGCTCCTGTGTGTGTGTCATAATTTATGGGGCTCCTGTGGGTGGCATAGTTAATAGGCCATCTAACTGGCATTACTAAGGAATCTGTTGGAGGAAATCCAGGGGGGTGACACGCACCGTTTTCCGCACCGGGTGACACCAACCCTAGTGACGCCTCTGGTATGCATGGCTCTTATTTTTACTTCTTGCACTTTACTACCTATTAATATCTATATTTAAATGTATTATAACAGATAGTCACCTTTAGAACATTGCACAAGCAACTAAGCACTAAAACAGATAGATCAACCCTGTAAATCCAATAAACAAGAATATACTGCGCCTATGTGATAGGAGTGGCAGCACCAAAATCAACTAGTGTTTCACTTATAGTACAAACAATAACATACAAATAACTGAATCAGTGCGCTTCTCCCCAACATTTAACACATGGAGACATGAGTAGTGGATACAGTGCAGGTGATGTAGGAGGGGAAGGTATATCTATATATCTATTTCCCCTGTCTTTCTGGTGATATACCAATATTGGAGCTTTTTGGGATACCAGTGGATTCAAGACCCCAGTAGGGGCTCCCGGATGCCTGCTATACTGAGCAGATTACTGCTCAGTAATATGTGAGTGGTTTTATATATATCACTTTAAAATCACAATTGTGTGTAGATATACTACACTATAATATTTTATATTTTTTTCTCCCTTTGTATAACACAGAGAGGACTACCTCAGTATAAAGGGTAATCTAAGTGTTAAGTGTTGGGGAGAAGCGCACTAATTCCTGTTTTTTGTAAGATAGATGAACCCCGTTCAAAGTGTTAAGCATTTAGAAGTTTCAGTTAATAATATAATAATATAAAGCAGAAGACATCTGCTTTTCTGCTTTATTGCTTATGGCTATATCAAATATGCTGTACATGTGGTTTTGCTGATTGAATGCTGATTTTTTTTCTCCCTTTTACCTTGTAACATGAATCTTGATGTCTGATTCCTTTTTCCAGAATGCAGAAGTTTGATCAGAATAATGTGTTCAGGACTTTGAGCTTTCTGCCAGTGTCCCTATATTCATTTATTCTTATTTATATTCAACAGGTGGATTGAAATGACAGTTGATCATATTTCAGGTTCGTTTAGTTGATTACAATTAAAATATAATTGGTCACGGAAAGATTGACATCCTATTCATCCAAAACAAGTGGTAATTTTGGTTGTTTATCAAAACTGATGCCACATTGATTGTACAATCTGTCCTTTGGCAGACTTATGGGTCTTATGTTTGTCTAATTTTCACTTTTTCATTACTCACAAAGTGAATGTAGCATTGGATATTTTTTTTTTTTTATAATTAATAGTAATTTGATCCATCCAGGCCTTTTCAAAAACAGAATTCAAGAATGATCAACACTTTCAATTCTTCTTGCATGCCAGATATGGCAGGAGGAAGCAGAATAGGGCATGATTAGAGGTTGCTGTGACAGGTTCGGATTTGCTGAATTTGCTTAGCTGCCACTGGCTCTGAATGGGAGAAGTATAGTCATAATGGTTCATGTAGCACAGGGTTTCCACCCAGCAAGTAATTACTAGCAGGCCATTAAAAAAACAATGCTTTAGGTTATTATTAACGCTATGGAGGCAAAAGGTTGGCATAGAGGACAAATTAGGATTGCCACCGTTCCCCCCCCCCCCCCCCCAAAATTTTTTTTTCCTAAACCAATGAATTAGCGGGTAGCTGGTAAATAATAATACATTTTTTTATTTACTGTGTTTCTCCCGAGGGGGCGCAAAAACACTATAACTTATTCAGGGGTGTGGAAATATTTTTAGAAATCTAAAAAAAAAGCAGTAGCCCAATCTATTTTTCACTCATGACAATCTACTGGTCCTGATCCAAACAATTATTTTAATCAAACCCGTATTTAAATTAGGTCTTTCTTGATAGCAACCTAACAATACGTAAATGCACTCAACAAATGCTAGATGGTAGTGAGCTTAAATAGAAAAGATTTGAAAATGAGATGTAGCTTTATCAAAATAAAAAATATGATAATACACATGGTCATTTACTCATGGAAGTGTACATTTACCCATACATGCACTCTGTCATATATCCAAGAACCTAGTGAGAAAACAGTCTCATTTAGAAGTACCATCCTAACTAGTAATCTTTGTTTGTTTTTGAACAGTATTAACAGGTTACTGGTCCTCTGCGGAATACTTCTTATTTTTATATAATTTATTTGTTTTTTTTTGTTTGTTTATTCTATTACATTTTCACCCAGAACTGCATGTCCTGGGCATTGGGCGATAGGTATCTCGCATCCCTTTTTATTAATGTTCAACAGGTGGCCCCTATCCTGGCTAAAAAGACCATAGACACTATTGTATTACCTCATTAAATGACTTATGTTCCATCTCTTCATAAGCTGCTGCATGATATGTGTCCCTTCACACTCAAAAAGGTGCACATCACTTTAGCATATGCTTTGAGGATAAACTATATTACTTTGAAAGGATATGGCTAGCATTAGACATATTTCAATAGTAATTTGACCTATGAATTGAACAGAGTCGATAGATCTCCAATTGGTAGATTGACTATAATTTGTATAATAATGGAGCTATTGGGAAACTACAACTCCAGTGGTGCACAGCCATTGTTTGTTCATAGCTATAGTTTGGACATGACAATTATAAATTCATGGAATCAAGAAAGCTACCTACTAGTGTAATAGACAGTTGTGATCACTTGAGTATTAGGAGGAGAAGTTTTTTTGTGTTGAAACTTCCTTGGCAGCTTCGGGCTTCAAGGCTTCATTGATGGTGTACAAACATCCTAGGGAAACAAGAAAAAGCTAACTGAAGCAACAAATAGTAGGGGTTCTGACCTGAAGCAAGACAAAGAGGGGAGTCGCGAAGTACAAAATTTTGCTTTTGTCAAACAACTTTCGAGTTCCATGCAGAAGAGGAGGACACATCGTGGGGACACGGCCAGAACAATGTACGCATAACAGTATCCACAGGCAAATACCGTATAAGAAGACCCTGATTATAATATAATATATTTAGAGGGTGGTGGATGTATGGAATAGCCTGCCAGCAGAAGTGGTAGAGGTAAACACAGTCAAGGATTTTAAGCATGCGTTGGATAGGCACAAGGCTATCCTAGCTATAAGACCAGGAACGGGGGACTAATAAAAGTACTCAAAAAAAAAATTGGGCAGACTAGATGGACCGAATGGTTCTTATCTGCCGACACATTCTATGTTTCTATGTTTCTATATAAGATAGCCCGCCAAAATTTGGATATTTAGTAAGAAAAAGCAATAGCCTGCACATAAGGCTACCCTAAGGGAATACAGTTTTATTTACAAATATGAATTTACATCTAAACATTTTTTAATATTTAATAAAATGTGTGATGGAATAAAAATCCATTTTTTGTTTCTATTTTCCAATCTACCCCCCAGATCTGCTGACTGAGGCAGATGATTCAGATTGGCTGCATGCAATAAAGATAACAAAATCTGTGATCCACTGCTTAAACTTAAAGTACTCATTTGACCCCCAGTAGAGTAAAAAAAAGATGCCCTAACAGTAATACTATTTGCTGGCGGGGCCAAAAACACCTGTGTACCCTTTCTCATATATTAAGGGACTGCAAAATGTTTAAATAATTTTGGCTACAGGTCTCAATTTTACTATTCAGACTAAATGGGAAAGATATACAGTTAGATCCAAAATCAGCTTTATTTGACAATGGAATTTACAAGTATAATTTACTAACACCTAATTGTGCATATCTATACAGACAGCAAACTTTTGATAGCTAGAAGCTGGAACCTCTCCGACCCTCCTATACGAACAAATGTGGATTTCCAAGAAACAATGGAAAAGACTCATCATATAAATAATTTCGATAATTTGGAATTCTACCATAAGATTTGGTCTTCCTGGCTGGAATGGAGAAACAAATAAAATAGCAGAGGGAGGAAATGAAAAATAAATGTGATGTATGCGTATGAATGAAGGAGATGAGTGTTGTGGGGGTAATGTAAGATTTTGCTAGCATCTAGTAATGTGTTTGGAACTTATTTATTTAAGCAATGTATATAAAAAAAAAACTACTTGGTACTGGTTTTATGTTTACTTTTGTTTTTTTAGTATTTTTTTTATATAATTAGCTGAATAGGCTGGATTAAAAAAAACACTAGTTTTATGCCAAGTATGCGTACCTTATTTGCATTTCCTCTTACAAATATTGCATCAGAGTGGAATGACTGTAGACTTTGTAACTAAGAATTCACAAGGAAGTGTTTTAATAGTATCTGATCATTTTATTCTAACTAACATGAAAAAGCCTTAATTATTATCAAATCTGAATATACAATATACATTAAAATGTTTACCTTATCTATCACTTTGAAATCTATAAATGCAATGATTTAAAAATATATAATAGCTACAGTGTTGCAATCATGGTTGTGAAATAAGTTCATTATTGTGATATTTCACAATGCACTGCCATTTTATTAAGCAGGCAAAACCAGTTATGATTACCATGGCAACATCAACTATCTACCAATGACCAATTAGAAAACATGGAGAAACAACTAACTCTCTGAATAGTTCAATAATAGAACATTTCTTCAACATACTGGAAAAGAATAGACTAAAAGAAAGAGCGGGAAAAATGGTACAGACACAAATTGTTGCATTCAGGGTTGGGTTTCCAAAAGTTTATATTAAACTTCATATAAGCTTTCCAAATGCTCTGAAAAAGATTTAAAAAATGTTAACTAAACAAAACTGTAACATAGTTAGAATGAGAATGGATTAAATGAAGTGGTTCCATGTTGGATGGTAATTATAGCTAAAACCATGTAAGATACAGGTAAAAACAGGGCTTTGGTGAAATTGGGTTCAGAGAGACTGGCCTCATCATCGTTACATTACAAAAACAGAACAATAATTATGTTAGACTTAAAAATTAACAGGTAGTGAATTTGTGATTATGTATTTGGAGCATGTTTCCTGGCCTCAGGATTACTGCTGCAGCAAGGTTTTCTTTGACCCAATTATCTCCTGGGTTCATCCAGTTGTTCTCTAGGTGACTGCACTAACAGAGCTTTATAGATGACCTTCCCTGTCTGTGTCTGCCTTACTTACACTGATGGTAGTGTATACTGATGGTAATGTTCAGACTGGTAGGTTCTTTAGGTGACTGCACTAACAGAGCTTTATAGATGACCTTCCCTGTCTGTGTCTGCCTTACTTACACTGATGGTAGTGTATACTGATGGTAATGTTCAGACTGGTAGGTTCTTTAGGTGACTGCACTAACAGAGCTTTATAGATGACCTTCCCTGTCTGTGTCTGCCTTACTTACACTGATGGTAGTGTATACTGATGGTAATGTTCAGACTGGTAGGTTCTTTAGGTGACTGCACTAACAGAGCTTTATAGATGACCTTCCCTGTCTGTGTCTGCCTTACTTACACTGATGGTAGTGTATACTGATGGTAATGTTCAGACTGGTAGGTTCTTTAGGTGACTGCACTAACAGAGCTTTATAGATGACCTTCCCTGTCTGTGTCTGCCTTACTTACACTGATGGTAGTGTATACTGATGGTAATGTTCAGACTGGTAGGTTCTTTAGGTGACTGCACTAACAGCGGTTTGCAGTTGAGAGAGAAACAGACATGGCTTTTGACTACTTACACTAATACATGATTTGTGGCTCTTTGCCGCGTCACATTTACATGTGTGATGCAGAAGAAAAATGTATGCTCTGCTATCTTTAGTCTTGTATGTAATATTTATTTGGTGGATGGGTGCACATCAAAAACTATTCTCCACTCTTCAGCTAATGCAGGCAATTTAAACATTAAACCCTGAATCTACATCCTGGCAGGCAGATCTTAAACACACAATGAACTAGCTACATTTTATAGAGCATCCTTTATTATTCTGTTGACACAAGTATTAGATCACTTCATAATAATTTTGTAATATTTATATCTGCAGCAATGTTTGGGAGTCCCTTTAATGCATATTTGATTCTAAAATGTTAGCCTTAATATGCTTTAATTAGCATAATACCCTGGCTAAGAAGGAACAACCGATGTATTCTGTGAAATAACGTGGGACTTTTACTGCATTTGGAATCCTCTTGAATGCAGAACTAGATAACAACATATTATTTTAGATAATCATGTTATCACCATTCTTTGTCTATTTGATTTCTTGTAGTTGTTTATTAAACATATTCAATTATGAAAGCAATCCTCCACTCATAATGGATATTGAACCAGTTTAAAGTGCCTTTTAAGTGAAGTTGCTCTATAATGGTAGCTTCACAGCAGGTGACCTTTTTATGCTATCTGCAAGTCAACAAATAAGTTAATTAGTGACATTTGTATTCCTGACCATCCTTAGATTCTGGATGTCAGTTAAAATATTTGCACAGTAGAGTGTCAGATTAAATGTGATGATTTTGGTGGATTAAATTGGTAGCAACCTTTTGTCTGCATTACAGCAGCAACAAATGGATTAGTGGAATGCCATCTAAAAAGGAAATTAAATAACTGAAAACAAAATTTGATGAGTGAGTGGATTACAAATTTGAAATACATTAACTTGAGGTAATTCTCACTAACTTGTAACTTCAAACTGACTTACTGAAGAAACTTTAAACTGACCTACAAAGTAACTTTAGTTTGATGATAGGATCTACTAAGGACACTTATGAGTCTACTCAATATGTGCCGAATCGACGTGAATTGGATTCACAAATCCCCAAAATGGGGCTACTCAATATCCCTCAATTTGCTTCCAAATCAGCACTTCAGGCCATTGGAGGCAAGGCCGCTTTAAGGCCCTAGTGGGCCCCGGGTAAAGTCTTTAGCAGTTGGGCCCCCTCGACCCAATTTTTCCAAAGCCGCATTGTAAAACTGTATATAAATGTAAACTTTTTAATATTATATGAAACTATTTTCATATTATGCTCAACAATTTTAAAATGTAATAAAATGTTATTGAAAAATTGCATTTCGTGTTTTATTCTTCTTCTACACTCACATTGCATCTAAAGGACTTAATACAGCACTTGGCTTGCACTCATAGTGCACCCACATGACATTCCGCAGTGTCAATTTGCCCCACCGAACATACAACATTGTCACTTTGCCCCACTGAACTGGCCCTGCATTTAGGGTTGCCACCTTTTCGTCAGAAAAATACCGGCCATGCTACTGTCTCCATAGATTTAACATTGGCCTGATGCCAATTTTTTTACCGGCCTGTCGGTAAAATACTGGCCGGGTGGCAACCCTACCTGCATTAGATGCCACACTGTCACTTTGCCCCATAGTACATGTTATTTTGCCCCACAGAAGATACCACTGCATCACTTTGCCAATAAAATGAGCCTGTCAGGTACCAATTAACATGCCACAATCACTTTGCCACTAACATGTCCAACAGCCAGTTTGCCCATTAAAATGTGCCACTGTTTGTCCATTAACATGCCACAGCCATGTTGCACAATAAATTGCCACTGCCAGTTTGCCCATTAAAATACCACTGTTTGGTCATTAATATGACACAGACAGTTTGCGTGTTAATATGCAACCGTTGTCCATTAATAAGCCACAGACAGTTTTCCCATTAATATACCACTGTTGGGTTGCCCAATAATATGCCACCGCCAATTTGCCCATTAATATGCCACCGCTAATTCGCCCATTAATATGCCACTGCCAGTTTGCCCAAAAGCATTACCCCCTCCACCCCTTCCCCATTACCCACCTTGCTGCTGCTCCCTTGGCTGTCTCCTCCGCTCAGTCTTCCCTCCATGCATGCAGGGAGAATGGAAATACAGCCGCCGGATATGACTTGATGTCATCCAGACTTGATGGATGCGGAATGCTGCTCCGTGTGAGATAGTCATGTAGGCAGTGCTACCATGTGTGGCCAGCAGAGGCCCACGGGTCGATGCTTTGGGCCGCCTTTAACCAGAGGGCCCTGGGCAAGTGCCCATTTTGCACACTGGTTAAAGCGGCCCTGATTTGAAAGTTTTTGGATCTAGATATTTTTGCCATGAAAAAGCATAGGTTTTCGGGTACCCAATATGCCCCAATCACCTCCTAACACGCTCCGAAGTCTGCTAAGACAGTTGCATTTCAGGCAGGGGGGGGGGGGGGGGGGCAGAGACAGTACCCTAACAACAAATGGGCACTGGGACCCGGCAAATTACATTTTTTTGGGGGGGGGGGGGGGGTTGCCACCAGTTGAATTGTTTATAGCGATGGGAAGTGTTGTCCACACAATTGAAATGCCTTGACCAGAGATGGCTTGCTATAGCATTCATGGTGTGCAGGCTACATTACACATGATGCTCAGCCAACTGAACATCATGGGTAATGTAAAGTCTTATGTGCAATCTCTGCAGTAAAGTGCTCAAAAGACTTTCTCCTGAGGAAGCCAACATCAGAGCCGGAGAAACGCGTTGAGTTGATTCGAGTTTCTTCTAAAGAAATACCTGATTACCCTACCCTGGTGGCAGCAGGAAGGAGTCTAAACATCTTTTCAGGACATTATACGCAAGTTGCACTTTATGTGCTTTTTGTACGTGTATTTGGTTTTAAATATTGCCTTTTGTTGTTGTATTACTACATCGTACATTTATTTTTACTGTGTTGCACTATTATTGTTTTTCTTTTCTTCCCGGTACATGCGCCTCTATTTTTTTGCTGTTTGAAGTGCCCCTAGGAGCACTTGAGTGAGAGCTCCAGTACCAGAGGAGGAGTATTTTGTATTATATTATTTTTACTATCACTGTATACACTATTATTCACTGTTTTTACTAGTGTTAGTGTCACATCTTCTTTTTCAGTAATGTAATCCCCACACTAATATAGTGCCAAGTGATATTTCTGCACTCAGTCCGCTAGTTAGAATATGGAGTTTACCACAATTCACTGCATGAAGGGATACAAAACTTTGGTTTTAACATTTACTCTTAATTGTCATCCAACCCCAGACAGGGAGACTGAAACGCCCTGGCATCTTCCCAGACTAAAAACTTGAAAACACAGTGAACACTGAACAAGCTACATTATATAAAGTGTATACTCAAGAAGAACACAATTTAGCATCCATTCTCTTGCCAGTTATATGGTTTCTATTCTATTTTCAGTGCTGGTTGTTGTATTAGCTTTCACAGCTAAGGAGACTATTCTATTTAATGCAGTCAGTCACTTCCAATTAGGGTTATATTGTTGTATAGCTTGGAATATGATATTATTTACTTAGGGTTTCAACACCTAACATGTCTCATTCAGTGAATTTAGTAGGTAAACATGCTTGGCTTGTCCTATTATCAGTGAGTCTATCTATTGTATACACAATGGCCTGTCATCCTGCAGTGTATTGTAACATGCATGGGGCTTATTCACTAAACAAGGACCTGTTTGAAGTGACAAAAATACGTCCAAATAGGTGACATTTTGTAAGTCACAAGCCCCCCAACTTTAAGCAAGACAGTCCCAATTCAGAACTGTCATCCCGAGGTCCCAATTTTCTTTCTCCAGTGTCTGCAGCAGCGCTCACACTCGACCTTAAAAAAATGTTTTATTCATGAATAAAAAGCTAAAATGAGAGAATATATTGACTTTAACAACCTATGACTTTAACAACCTTTAAAAGGATATGGATGGGTTAATATTCTTAGGCTTTTAAGGCCAATAAAGAAAAAAGAAAAAAAGAGAAAAAAAGAAAGAAAGAAAGAAAAAGAGAAAAAGATGAAAAGGGCGCTTTCTCTTCTTTTTTTCTTTTTTCTTTATTAGTTTATATTTTGCCCTCCATTATTATGCTTTAGATCCTTCACCTGTCGCTTCTGCAGCTGTATTATATGTGTTTCCCTCATCTCTCCTATTTTGCTGTGTATCGCTAGAAATCATTAGAACAGGAATTATCAGACATTGAGACTAGGGACTCCCATTACCCTCCACTACTGCTATTTACCACCCCCCTTTTTTTATATATATTTCTAACTATTTAGTTGGATGGGATATCTTAATAGCTGCTTATTATTTATAGACAGGTGCTTATTATAGGGCACTTCTCTTATTTCCTTCATCTATTTTGATTGATTTTTTTCTCTCACTTTTTTTTCGTTTTTTGGTTTTTATGTTATTTTTCACAAACCTCTGTTTATGATTACTTTTTTGCCTTGAGAGTGGTATGATGTATGATTTCAATATATTGTACTTACCTTCAGTGTTTTTCTATTATTTATATTTTTCCATGTACGTGTATGTGTGAACTATTCACCTAGGTTTAAAATATACGTGTGCCTACCTATTCAGATATATTTATTATCTATATTTTTCCTTCCCTATTTTTCGTTCTAGGTATACTTTAGTCTTCTGATATTTTTGGTGGCTCTCCACCTTATTTTTAAATATATAATTAAATAAAATTGTTGCTTATTACAACATAGACATACAATACTTAGTTCTATATGAGATATAAATTCCATGAATATACAAAATATACACAAATACAATGTTCTCAGAGTAAGTAGATCTAGTCCTGATTTGGACGGCAAACAAATAAATTTTCACACAACAAAGAAACAAACAAGTATAAGTGTGCGTGCGGTGGCTGGCCGCGGAGCGGCAGAGGTCTCCAATCTATATCCGGAGCCGGATCCAGCATTATGATTCTATGAAAGCAACTGTGAATAAAATCAAAATATGTGAGTAAACATAAATACAGTACTTATCCAAGGTCTCTGGCAGTGTGGTCCTTGTATCAGTCCAAGTTAGTTCACTTCACTAACAAAAGGATATGTAACTGGTGCGCCTAGAGTTATGAATTACTGGTCATGGAGCTCATGGATATCATAGTTCTCGGATACATTGTACATTCACCCTGATCAGAAGGAATCTGTTAGTCCCTGTGTCTTGGCTGACATACAAACATTAATGGAGAGATCTCTTCTTTGACCGCCTGCCCTGAGAAGGGGAATCTCCACCTGTATGAGACTTTATGGGACTGAAGATGTTCAGTTAGAGGCTTTAAATCTTAGAACTTACCTCAAACTGAGGCCTTAGCCGCTCACATTGTTATCTCTTCAATGGCCCACAATTTTGCTTTTTCTTTTTTTTTCCAACATATATTTATGAATTTTTCAACAAATACATTAAAAAACACACCATAAAAAAGTCAAGAGATTTCCTTACATTAATACAGAAAACATTTCCATTTAAAATGGAAATCTCATTAAATATTTTCTTACTCTTAGGGAGAGACTTTAAGACACACATTTAGATACATTTCAATATAACAGCAATAGTTTTCTCTCTTCCAATTAATTGCTCAGGCAACCAAAAATACATATTAACCCTTTGATTGTTATTCCTAGAATAGTTATTTAACCCCTTAGTGACATGACTTTTTTGGCTTGTCCGACGCTTGGTGACATGGGCTGTTTTAACATTTCTGAGGTGTTTGTGTTTTGCTGTAATTTATTTCTGTCTCATTTAGTGTACCCGCACAAACTATATATTGTTTTTATCGTTATAAGAAGGGCTTTCTTTTGATACCATTATTTTGATAATAGCATATAATTTGATGTAAAAAAAATAATAAAATATGGCAAAAAAATTGAAAAAATACTTTTTTTATGACTTTTTTTTGAAAAATCGTATACTCATGTACAAGAGACAACAAAAAAACACTGCTAAAAAGTTTCTAATATATGTCCTGAGTTCAGAAATAGCCCATGTTTTTATGTTTTTGTGCTTTTTTATTCATGTTACAGGGCCAGAACTATAAGTGGTGCAAAGCTATTTTAAAATCCTTTCTTTCAAAATTAGCGATAGTGACATTGTAACACTGATTTCTGTACTAAATCCATGAATGACCCCCAACATGTACATATTTTTGAAAACTAGACAACTCAGGGCATTTAACTTGGGGTATTTTGACACATTTCATGTAGCCATTTTACCACCAATCTATGCCAAAGTTTGCAGCAAAAAATCTTTTTTTTTAATTTTTCACATATATTGCAATTTAGGTAAACATTACCTTAAAATGTGAAGGGATATTTCCAAATAACACCTCAATATGTGTTCAGCAACATCTCCTGAGTACAGGGATAGCACCCATGCATAGGTTTGTTGGTTTGTTTTGGAGCTAAAAGGCCACATTTAGGGGGTGCGCATTTTGGTTTTCCAACTTGGAATTCTGACATGCAGAAAACTTGTGCCCATGTCCCATTTGGGACATTTTTGAAGCCAGAAAGTGTATTCTACCCCACAAAACCATATATATTTTTAAACTAGACACCCTAGGGTATTTCAAATGGTAGTATTTTAACACTTTCCATGCACTAATTATACTACCAGCCTATGTCAATGTTTTGGGTAGTAATTTTTTTTCACATACATTGTACTTTGTGCATGAATTCACAGATCCTGTTATATGTCAGTGCCAAACAACACCTCAATATGTGTTCAGCAACATCTCCTGAGTACAGGGATACCCCCCATGTATAGGTTGGTTAGGTTATTTGGGGGTTAAAAGGCCACATTTGAGAGGTGCGCTTTTTGGTTTTCCAACTTGGAATTCTGACGTGCAGAAAACCTGCTCCCATGTCCCATTTGGGACATTTTTGAAGCCAAAAAGTGTATTCTATCCCACAAAACCATATATTTTTGAAAACTAGACACCCTAGGGTATTTCAAATGGTAGTATTTTAACACTTTCCATGCACTAATTATACTACCAGCCTATGTCAATGTTATGGATAGTAATTTTTTTTCACATACATAGTACTTTGGGCATGAATTCACAGATCCTGTTATATGTCAGTGCCAAACAACACCTCAATATGTGTTTAGCAACATCTCCTGAGTACAGGGATACCACCCATGTATAGGTTGGTTAGGTTATTTGGGGGTTAAAAGGCCACATTTGAGAGGTGCGCTTTTTGGTTTTCCAACTTGGAATTCTGACGTGCAGAAAACCTGCGCCGATGTCCCATTTGGGACATTTTTGAAGCCAAAAAGTGTATTCTATCCCACAAAACCATATATTTTTGAAAACTAGACACCCTAGGGTATTTCAAATGGTAGTATTTTAACACTTTCCATGCACTAATTCTACCACCAGCCTATGTCAATGTTATGGATAGTAATTTGTTTTTCACATTCATTGTACATCGGGCATGAATTCATAGATCCTATTATGTGTCATTGCCACAAAACACATTAATATGTGTTCAGCAACATCTCCTGAGTACAGGGATACCACCCATGTGTAGGTTAGTTAGATTATTTGGGGGCTAAAAGGCCATGTTTAGGGGGGGTGCATTTCCAACTTTGAATTTTGACATGTAATCAGCCTGCGCCCATGTTCCATTTGGGACACTTTTGAAGCCTGTCAAAGTATTTTACCCCATAAAACCATATATTTTGGAAAACTAGACATCCTAGGGTTTTTAAAATTGTGGTATTTTAACACTTTCCAAGTGCTAATTCTACCACCAACCTATGTCAAAGGGTTGGGATGTCATTTTTTCCCCACACACATTGTAGTTCAGGCAGGAATTTTCAGATTCTGGTATTTGCCACTGCCAACCAACACCTCAATATGTGTTCAGCAACATCTCCTGAGTACAGGGATACCCCCCATGCATAGGTTTGTTGGTTTGTATTGGGTCTAAAATTCCACATTTAGGGGGTGCGCAATTCCAACCTGGAATTTTGACATGTAGTCAGCCTGCGCCCATGTTCCATTTGGAACATTTTTGAAGCCGTCCAATGAATTTTACCCCATCAAACCATATATTTTTGGAAAATAGACATCCTAAGGTATTTCAAATGGTGGTATTTTAATACTGTATAGGTACTAATTCTACCACCAGCCTTTGTAAAAGTTTGTGGTAGTACTTTTTTGGGAGGTTTTTTTCCACATGCATTGTACTTCAGGCATGAATTCACAGATTCTGGTATATGTCACTGCCAAACAACAACCCCATATGTGTTCAGCAACATCTCCCTAGTACAGAGATAGCACCCATGCATAGGTTTGTTGGTTTGTTTTTGGCTAGAAGGCAACATTTGTGAGATGCGCATCTCAAAATTCCAACTTGGAATTTTGACATGTAGTCAACCTGCGTACGTGTCCTTTATGGGATATATCTTTGAAGCCAGCCAATGTAATTTACCCCCACCAAACCATATATTTTTTTATCGGTAGACCCCCATCACTACACTACTAATACATTACAGTACAAAGAAATTAATCCATAAAACAGTGCAGAAAGAAAAACATACTGTTGCTGTGCAAGATTACTGCTTACACAGTGATGAATGGCAGGGAAGGGGTTAATACACAGTGAAAGACTTTCATAAAACCTGACAATTTTATAAAATGTTATTTTATATCACTAATACTGATCTGTCTCTTTCCGTCACAAAAATGTAAGTGAGGAGAGGGAGGCAGATCAATATTTGTGAATATTGATCCGACCAATTTTGATCTGACCTGGGCGAATGGTGAGCTTAATTGAGAAATCACCAAACCGCCTTTGCCACTAATTCGCTGTTACTGATCGCTATGCGCTCAGGCAGCTTAAAAAAAAAAAACTCAAATATTTTTACTTTACATGTAATCCCCTAGCGGGTGTGTGTAAAAAAAATAAAATAAAAATATGCAGACAGATAAAAATTGCTTTGGCGTCAATATCATTGCGTAAGCAAATAAGGGGTTAATAACTCTTAGAAGAGCCTTTTTAGTACTGTAATAAATTACAGTACAAAAAAAGTTAACCCCTAAAAAATGCACAAACAGCAAAAATAAATGCGCTGATGTGCACGATCACTGCTTATGCAAGGTCAGTGGCAAGGAAGGGGTTAAACGCAGGGAATTGCTTTAATAAATTTTTTTTTATTGTTTTAATATTTGTGTGTTGTGTGTTTATTGTTTTTTTTTACTTTTAGAACTTTGATCTGTCTCTCTCCCTCACTAAAAAAATGTGAGGAGAGGGAGGCAGATCATAACTGGTCAGATCAATATAGGGTTAATATTGATCTGACCAGTCAGTGGGGATGTTCAGCAGAACATCCCCACTGCCTGTCAGTGTGCCTGGCAGTCACTGATTGCCTCTGTGAAGAGGCAATCGTGTGACAGCCAGAGAGCACAGGAAGCAGGTACTTCCTGCCTCCTGTGCTCTTGCCCTTAGAAGGGCAGCGCCATCTTGGTCACTCAGTGACCAAGATCGTGCATTTTTTTTTTGTGTTCCTGATTGCCTCGACTTGCGAGGCAATCAGGAACACTTTCTGAGCATAGGAAGCGAAAAATTCGCTTCCTATGCTCATTTTTTAATGCCCGTCGTTTTAAAGGCACTGTGCCTTTAAAACCGGCATTTCGATCGCTCTCCGGAGCGATCGAAATGCCGACGGGCATTTTTTTTAGTATTGTACGATGCTTCCACACGGAAGCATCGTTACAATGCGGCTTGAGCACTGAAAGCAGAAAAACTCCGCTTTCAGTGCTCGTTTTGACACAGGACGGACTAGGTCCGTCCTGTGTCACTAACGCTTCGCCACACAGGACGGACCTAGTCCGTCCTGTGTCGCGAAGGGGTTAAGTGATGGCGAACGTTTTTGGTCCCGAGTGCCCAATTTTTGACCGACACAAATTTGCAGACCACAAAGTGCCAACACCGCATACTCACACACGCTTATACTCATCCACGCACGCTTATACTCATCCACGCACACTCAGACACACTCATACTCATCCATGCACACTCAGACACACTCATACTCATCCACGCACACTCAGACACACACTCAGACTCACACACTCACACACTCAGACTCACACACTCACACACTCAGACTCACACACTCAGACACACACACACTGAGACTCACACACTCAGACTCACACACTCACACTCACACACTCAGACTCACACACTCACACACTCACTCACACACACACTCAGACTCACACACTCAGACTCACACACTCAGACTCACACACTCACACACTCACACACACACTCACACACACACTCAGACTCACACACTCAGACACACACACTCAGACACACACTCAGACACACACTCAGACTCACACACTCAGACACACACTCAGACACACACTCAGACTCACACACTCAGACTCACACTCACACACTCAGACTCACACACTCAGACTCACACACACACTCATGCTCACACACTCATGCTCACACACTCATGCTCACACACTCATACTCACACACTCATACTCACACACTCATACTCACACACTCATACACTTATACCCAAACACACACACTTATACCCAAACACACACACTTATACTCATACAGACACTCATACTCATACATACACACACACACACACACACACACACTTATACTCATACTTGCACACACTTATACCCAAACACACACACTTATACTCACACACACTTATCATACTCATACTCACACACACACACACACTTATCATACTCATACACACCCACACATATACTCATATTCGCACACACACACACTTATACTCACAAACGCACACACACATGCAGGTTCAGCTCTCACTGCTTATCTGCTCCGTTGTCCTGGAGGTGCAGGCATCAGTGTAATAGACGGGCGCTGCCGGTCACCTGCTTCTTCTCCAGATGATTGACACATGTGTGTCATGTGAAGAAGCGTTCAAGTCGGAAAACAAACAGTTAATTGCTTTCCGACTTGAACGCTTCTTCATAGAACGCGCATGCGCCAATCATCTGGAGAAGAAGCAGATGACCGGCGGTGCCAATCTATTACGCTGATGCCTGCACCTCCAGGACAACGGAGCAGATAAGCGGTGAGAGCTGAACCTGACCGCGTGCCACTGCTGAGGGCTCGGCGTGCCAGTAGTGGCACGCGTGCCATAGGTTCGCCACCGCTGCCCTATATACACTAAGGACATCAAAACCTACATGCACAAACCATAAAAAAAGACTTACATTTTTAAATAAATAAACATTAAAATTAAAGAAGAAAATATATATCTATAGATAAATAGATAAACATTGAATGAGTGAGAAAAGAAGGGAAAAAAAGTTTTTAAATTATATCTCTCTCTGCCTCCCCCCATCCCCACTGCCCCACCCCCTCTCCCCACCTCAGACCGGGTTGTTCTATAGGTAGTTTCCTACCTCTGGCCCTTTCCTGAACTCCATCCAGGGGGATCATCTCAAATTGTGTTCAAAACTCTTCCCTTTAGCCCCATAGACCAAATCTTCCATAAAAACTATTTCCTCCACCCCCTCCATCAGTTCCCTAATATGAGGTTGTCTTATTGTCAGTGATTTCTTATAGGTATTGGTGGAGTAGCTTGTGTTGTTTAAAAGAATGGAAAAGGGATCTCCTGGGATATCCAGATCTCCCACTGTCCTGATTATCTCTATCACCTTTTCCCAAAATGGTCTTATCAAGGGGCACTCCTACCATATATGGATATGGGTTCCTATATCCCGTTTGCATCTCCCACATTTTACAGAGGTAACAGGATTGATTTTATAGAGGGTGTAGGGGACCTTATACCATCGAGATAATATTTTAAACATGTTCGCTTGGTGTTTACACACTCCCTCTTTGACCTATCCCACCTAATGCCTCCCATCCACTCTACTGTTACTACAACTTCAATCCCTCTGACCTCTTCAATCCCTTAATTGTGTCATGGACCCCATTCCCTCTAGAATGTAAGCTTACGAGCACGGTTCTCTACCTCATGTACCAGTCTGTACTAGTTTGTCTAAATTAGTATGTAGTTCCTTTCTTTGCTCTGTACCAAGCGCTTCGAGAATTGGTGGCGCTGTACAAATAAATGTTAATGTAATGTAATGTAATGTTTATTCGATATAGACCCTGTGTGAGCCAGTTCAGATATTTCATCCCATTGTTTATTATCAAGTACCAACTTACATTCTTTTCCCCATGCCCTAATATAATATGGTTTGTTCTCACCTTTTTTTCCATCAACAATTTGTATACGTTTGATATCAGCTTTTTTTGTACTTCCTGACTCAAACAGAGGTCCTCATACGGAGTTGGGCAGTCTAAGAAACGTGTTTCCCATCTAAGTGTTTCTTTATAGTGAGATATTTGAATGTTAAGGAATTGATAGCGTTTTATCTCGTTTTCTTGTATATTCTGGGCTTCTATATTTTTTCAATACCATATGGCCTACTCTTGGGGTTTTTATTTGATGGTTAAAGAAACCTCTCAATGACTCCTCTATCATACCAGGGGGGAATTCGTTAATATTTATTAATGGTGTCATCAAAGATTTACTTTTAGTCAAAAGTTTTTATTTCCACTATAATTTTTATTGTTGTTGTTACTAAGGGATGTTCTTTATCTATTTGAGCTTCTTGGTTATTATAGAACCATTGTACTACTTGTATTGGTTTATCTAGGGATTCCTGCTCCAATTTGACCCATAGTTTATGACCTTCATCCTTACTCCATTCTATCACTCTAGCTAGATGTACTGCCGTGTAATATTTCTCTAGGTCTGGAAGGCCTAATCCTCCCCTTGTTTTGGGTCGTGTAAGATAAGAGTATCCTATTCTAGAGGATTTCGCATTTCATATAAACCATCTAACGGCTTTCCTGTAATCGGTAAAAAACATATTGAGGATATTTACTGGTACTGTCTGCATAATATATAGGATCCTTGGTATAAGGTTCATTTTGATTACATTTACTTTTCCAAACCAGGATATTTTTAAACTAGACAATTTCTTTAAAACATATTTAATTTTATTTAATAAACTGGAATAGTTCACTTCATATAGCCTCTTCAGGTCACTTGTTAAGTATATGCCAAGATATTTCATCTTTTCCTCCACCCATTTAAAAGGAAATGCAGTCTGTATATTTTCTTTATTCTCTTGGTTTATTGATATATTTAATATTTCTGATTTTGTCTGATTTATCTTATAGTTAGATAATAATATTTGGTAAAGTTACATGCGGTCTGGTTACAAAGAATAAGAGATCATCTGCAAAAGCATATGTCTTAAATTCAGTAGAATTTAGCTGTTATGTTTCTGTGAGTTTCAGCTTTGGCCTAAGCATCCTATGTGTGCTCTTTCAAGCTTCAGTTGGTCTATAGTGGTTATAGCCAATAGCTGTCTAAAGAGCCACAAAACTAAGGCTTTGACATCTACAACCGATTGTGGTATTCCACGAGACCAAAGGTTCACCTATTCTCTAGGTCCTCCTGAGCATCCCGTAGATGTTCTTGCTACAGGGATTAGATATCTACAGCAATTTTGCCTTTATCATTATTGATAGTGTTTTGTGTGCCCTCTAGTGCGTCATTACGCACCCCAACTTCTGCTATATCCCTCTTCAAATCTCTCAGGCCTTTTTAAAAGCTATCATGTAATTCATTTTGACTGTGAGTGCAGGCGGACTGCGCCATGTCTATAGCTTTAAGGCCTGAGTGGAGAGGTGTTTTGGCGGGAGAAGCTGTGGTATTTATCTGTGTGTTAAAATCTCCGGTACAGTTTGCTTTTTCAGAGTTTAGGAGCACCTGCTGGCATGCTGTAAAATAGAGTAGCTGGGGTATGCTTTTAGTCACTGTTGTCTTCACTCTTGTGTGTATTTAATGGGCTTCATTCAAATCAAATATAAAATAATGGGTCTAACTGACGCATACGCATTGGAGCTCCATCCCTTAAAGGACCACTCATTTGAAATTATCAGTATCTTTCATGCATATTAATCTTAAACAACACTAAAAATGTAGGTGTTGATTACATTATTACATATACTCACAAATATCAGGTTTGCATCCTGCATTGAATCACCCACTTAGCATGAAGCATTTCCTTGGAGCCTGGAAGAAAAAATGCAACATTTTGAAGGGTTTAAAAAAAGAAAAAAAGCTAAATGATCTAATATCTATATCTGCAAGGTGAACATACATATAAGAGTCTGAACAAAGCACACATATGTGTTTATTTCCCACCAGTTGTAAAACTAAGGAAAAACAGGTAGTTTTTTCTGGACACATACAACATTTCCAAGCTCATCTTCAGAATGTAGAATACAAGTGTGTACACGGAAGCCAGTTACTTAAACAAGATGTGGATCCAATAGGAACTACCATGATTAATTGATTTCCTTCTAAATGATACAATCTGCAGACAGCATGTTAAAGTTCTAGGTGTACCTCATAAAAATGCCAATATGCATGCATACCTCCCACAGTGAATCAGGACACTGGGGGGCAAAGCTTGGGAAGTAGAGTGTCAGTGCTACAGCGCATGCGTGGTAGCGCTGTAACTTAAACAGAAAGTGCTACTTTCAGTCGTCTTGACAGCTCTGCACATTCTTTTGGGGGCCCAGACACCAGAGAATGTGACCAGGACTGCAAAACTGTGGTCCTGAATTCCGCTGTCCTGCCAAAAAGCTCAGTGGGACAGCAAGACAACTGCAGTTCTGAATCTCACTGTCCTGCCAAGCTCTACGGGGCAAGGGGACAGACACACCGGGTAGCGATATCACTCAAACTGACAGTGATACCACACATGCACAGTGTCACTGTGCATCATTCTGACAGCTATACTCACCTTCTTCTGTATCCGGCCATTCCACCAAGCTCTACCTCTGTCCCAAAAAGTGGGACAGAGATACAGCTCAGTCGGACAGTCCCATGCAAAGAAGGACTGAGGGGTATGATGCATGGAATCATATGTTGGAGGAGTTATATGTATATCCAGGGCCAGTCCAAGACATTGTGCTGCCTAGGGCGAAAAACGAAATGCTTCCCCCCACCCATTATCAGGAAGCACCTTTCTATTGCAAAATTATATGGCACGATTATTGGTTGGCCATGATTAAAATGTGTACCCTAAATGTTTGAGCATTTAAACTTAACTTGAGTCATGTTATAAGTCAGTGGCAACATATTGTGTTTTGGGGATTTGCACAGCCTATTTTCATAATAATGTTTGTTTTACCATTTCTTTCTTTTCACCTCATGGGTGAGCTCTTAGAACATTTTTTTTAATTTTTATATGCCCACTGAAGCACTTCTTATATACATAATAATATTTTTTTTTCAAAGAGCTCATCCATAAGGTGAAAAGAGAGTAATGGTAAAACATTATTATGATAACAGGCTGTGCAATTCCCTAAAACATAATGTGACCAGGGACCTATAACAAAATGCAGACAGATGTCAGAGGAGTTAACCCCTGGATTGCTTAACATATGTAGGTAGTGTCAGATGAGTTAACCCCTGGATGGCTAGACAGATATAGGCAGTGTCAGAGGAGTTGACCCCTGGATTACTTAACATATGTAGGTAGTGTTAGACAAGTTTACCCCGGATGGCTAGACAGATATAGAAGGGAGATCCCCAGAGGTTAGAAGGGAACAGGTGATGCTGTGCTGATTGTAGCGATAATTTCTGTTTCTTAATGCATACATTCATTGCATACATGAAAATGTAAAAAAGCATTGCCATAGTGAAGTATGGTAAATAGAATGTTTTTAATAAATGGATAATAAAAGTACAATCAAGTATCTCACATATGTGCTGGAGTCAAAACGGAACAGTGTCAGACACACGAAATATTGTGCAGCAGCCAATTCGTCTCAAACGTCTGTTATGTTCAAGAGCCGAACACCGAATGTGGAAGTCACGGAGAGGAGGGGGCGTGTAAGGACGCGTTTCACCAGGCGTGGCTTCTTCAGATGCATGACTCCCTCCTCTTGGCGATTCTCTTTTATTGTGTTCTCATTGCCACACCCCCTCTTCGTGTTCCAATGGGATCAGCCTCTTACACCAGGTTACATTCAATCAGTTAAAACATATCTACAATTTATATTCGAATACTTATTAAAAACGTAAAAATAGACTTATACATGAAAAGGAATTTTATGTTTAGGATAGATAAAGCTTACAGAATTACAATCAATTGTTTTTATACCATATGTATGGGATAATACAAAAGGGATGGTTAGTTAACTAATGTTGATGTAAAGGGGAAAAAAAGGATATTTTTTAACTCTACATGGCATAAAAAGTGCAGAAGTGACCTGTGCACACAAAGCCTGTATTTAAAATAGGACCCATAGAATTGCAATTAATCAATCCTGTGTCCTATATAGGAGAAAATATATTTGTACAAAACAGATGGTCAAAATACCAAGCAGGCTGATGCTAATATAGAAAAAGGGAAAAAATAGTTTTACATGCCTTCCAGAAAAGAGGAAGATATATTTATACATGCCTTCCAGCTTCATTTTGCATCATATTGGGGGACTTATCCACATATATACAAAAACAATTGTTTGCCTCCAAACCACTTACTATATATACATATATGTACACAGAAACATTTACCTATTAATACCTCACAGAGAAAAATTATGTGTACAAAAAATAGATTATATCCATAGACATACCTATTGGACTTTACATATACCTTTTAATACCATATACATCGCAAGTACTTAATATATCAAAAAATATACATTACAAATATACCACATATTAAATCCTCAATAGAGAGAAGAAAGAGACAATGAGATTAAAAACACGTAAATAATGGTAGTTCTAACTTTCCAGGGGTTGTGCACAGGAGACTTTTTAGGGCATACATTACATTATGGGAAGTCATAAAGAATTATAAAAAATTATATAAATCAAATTCTATATTTAATCCAATAGGGATTAGGGTCTTTAAAATGTAGACCCACTTAATTTCTTTTTGATCTATTGTTTTTATAAAATATTCTCCCTGCCAATGTTTTTTGAGCAAGACTATCCCAATATAATGTAATTTTCCAGGGTCTGCTTGGTGGTGTATAGCGAAATGTGCAGGCACACTATGCTCCATTTATTTGTTGCGAATGTTTTTCATATGTTCTCCTATTCGTTTATGTAATGGGCGGGTAGTTCTTTCTACATACTGTAGACCACAGGGGCATCTTAAAAGGTAAATAACATTATTGGACTTACAAGTAATTATAGATCTAATTTCATGTTGTTTAGGATTGTAACAAGAGCAAAAATGGGGTATCTTATTTCCCTTCATGACATGGCTAGAGGTACATACTTTGCACACTTTACATCTGTAAAAGCCATTCTTAACGCCAAAAGGGTTTTCTTTTGTTTTATTTTCCCTAAGGAAACTTTTGCCTAATACTGATTTTATATTTGGTGCGCCCCTATAGGTGATCTTAGGTCTTTCTGTCAGAACATCCTTTAATACTGGGCCTTTTAATAATATCTGCCAATGTTTTTGACAATTTTTTGTAAAAATGTATGTTCTTGGTTAAAATCGGTTATTAATGTTATTCTCTCAGTTTTTGAATCTTTCTTGTTGTATGAGTGGTCTAGTGTATTGTTTTAGACCTTTAGTAGGGACTTCTGTATAAAGTCTTCAGGATATTGTTTGTCACAAAAGTCTTTACTTAATCGTGTTGCTTGTTCTAAAAAGATGCCCTTTTCTGTACAGTTATGCTTTAGTCTGGAAAATTGATTTTTCAGAATATTCGTTAACCAAGGGGAGAAATGGCCACTATCGAAACAGATGTAACTATCCACGTCCACACTTTTGAAATGTGTTTTTGTTTTAATTAGATCATCTTCTATATAGATGTCCAGATCTAGAAACGTAACTTTATGTTTACTGTAATCACAAGTCAGTTTAATATTCCAGTTGTTAGTATTAAGAAAATTAAGGAAAGATGTTAATGAACCCTCGTCACCCTTCCAAATAAAAAATATGTCATATATATATATATATATATATATATATATATATATATATATATATATATATATATATAACGTGTATAGGAGACCAGATTTGCAAATGAAACAATCTTCCCAGAATGCCATATACAGGTTTGCATATCTGGGGGCAAATCTGATTCCCATGGCTGTCCCTTGTAATTGTAAAATAAAAATATTTTGATGCCAAAAAAAATTATTTGTTAAGATCCACTTAATACCATCCAATATAAACATCCTCTGTAGATCTGGGAATGTAGTAGATTTGTCTAGAAAAAAAATGAACTGCCTCACATCCCTTATCGTGTTTAATACATGTGTATAATGATGCTACATCCCAGGTGACTAGGGTGTAGTCTTTACACCATGTGACATCTTTCAACTTTCCTAGTAAACTAATACTGTCCTTTAGATAAGCTTTTGTTTTAATAACTAGTGGTTGTAATTGTTTGTCAATGTATTGGGATAGATTTGAGGATGTGGAATTAATACCGGATATAATAGGTCTACCTGGCGGATTCTTTGCATCTTTATGAATTTTTGGAAGTATATAGAAAGTTGGAATTCTCGGGTGCAGAACTGTTAGAAATTGATACTCTTTCTTAGTGAGGATACCCAATGTATATCCTCTATCTATCAGCATGGTTAAACTGATTTTCATTTCAGCAGTAGGATTTTTTTAAAGTTTATTATATACTGTAGTGTCACCAAGTTGCTTATCGCATTCTTTTAAGTATTGTTTTATATCTAAAATAACTATTCCCCCCGCCATTATCCGCAGGTTTTATAACTACAGTTGTAAAAAATGCTATTTTTTCTTTTATAGTTAAATTTGAAGTTTTGTACCAAAAGATGGGGAGCAAGAGCAGCACTTTCTCTTGCTGCCCCGGAGCTACACCTCAGCCGGTTATCTCCACCCCCACCCTGTGAAGCAGCGTCTGCATTAAGCATGGGGAGCCGAGCAGCACTTTCTCTTGCTGCCCGTGAAGCAGACGCTGCTCTGCTTCACAGGGTGGGGGCGGAGCTACACCTCTCAGCCGGTTAGGCAGAACAGGGGGAGGGGAGAGAGGCAGAACAGGGGGAGGGGAGAGAGGCAGAACAGGGGGAGGGGGAGAGACAGAACAGGGGGTAGGGGGGAGAGACAGAAGGGGGGAAGGGGGGAGAGACAGAACAGGGGGATGGGGGAGAGACAGAACAGGGGGATGGGGGGGAGAGAGGCAGAACAGGGGGATGGGGGAGAGAGGCAGAACAGGGGGAGGGGGAGAGAGGCAGAACAGGGGGAGGGGGAGAGAGGCTTAACAAAGGGAGGGGGAGAGAGAGACAGAACAGGGGGAGGGGAGAGAGAGAGAGAGAGAGAACAGAGGGGATGGGAGAGAGAGAGACAGAACAGGGGGAGGATGGAGAGACAGAACAGGGGAGGGAGGAGAGAGAGACAGAAAAGGGGGGGAGAGAGACAGAAAAGGGGGGGAGAGAGAGAGAGACAGAACGGGGGAGAGAGACAGAACGGAGGAAGGGGAGGAGAGAGACAGAACAGAGGGAGAGAGAGAAGGGAGAGAGATACATGCATGGGGGGGGGTGAAAGAGAGGGGGCGCCACGGGGGAATCCCTCACAGAGCACCGGAACACTTAAGGCCGGCCCCGACCACTTCTACTGGAACACTATTCCATACATCCACTACACTCTCAGTAAAGTAATACTTCCATTAGTCCCTGGCCTTATCTTATATCTAGGATAGCCTTATACCTATCGCATGCATGCTTAAACTCCTTCACTGTATTAACCTCTACCACTTCTGCTGGAAGACTATTCCATGCATCCACTACCCTCTCTTTAAAGTAATACTTTCATTAATCCCTGACCTTATCCTATATCTAGGATAGCTTTATTCATATACCATGAATAAACTCCTTCATGTATTAACCTTTACCACTTCATCTGGAAGACTGTTACATACATCCACTACCCTCTCAGTAAAGTAATACTTTCATTAGTCCCTGGCCTTATCTTCTATCTAGGATAACCTTATACCTATCCCATTCATGCTTAAACGCCTCCTCTACCAATTATGCTGGAAAACTATTCCATGCACCCACCACCCTCTCAGCAAAGTAATATTACGTTTCTAACCACACAAAAAATTAAAATATTAAAAATTTCCGGCCTTTTAAAAAGCTTGAGGTGGACCCCAAATATATGTATATAACTAGTTGCCTTTATACTTATATGAACTTTTTAATATTGTATTCAACTATTTTTATATGTAATAAAAATGTTATTGAAAAATTGTTAATTTCTTATTTTTATCCCTTCCTCTGCACCCACATTGCACCTACAGAACTTAACACAGCACCATACAGCACCCACAGCACTTTGAACAAACACGTTTTTGCATGCCAGTGTCAATTTGCCCCCAGAACATACCACAGTGTAACTTTGCCCCTGCAGAACATGCTACAGTGTTACTTTGCCTTATAGTACATGATATTTTTCCCCAAAGAACATGCCACAGCATCCCCATGGACACAGTCAATTTTCCCATTAATATGCCACTATTAGCCTGACCATTAATATGCCACTATTCGCCCGGCCTTTAATATGCCACAGCCTGATTTCCTAGTAATATGCCACAGCCAGATTACCCAGTAATATGCCACAGTCCAATTGCCCAGTAATATGCCCATCCTGATTGCCCAGTATTATGCCAGTCTAATTGCACAGTATTATGGCACAAACTGATTGCCCAGTAATATGCCACAAAGTGATTGTCCAGTAATATGCCACAGTCTAATTGCCCAGTAATATGCCCAGCTTAATTGCCCAGTAATATGCCATAGTCTAATTGTCCAGTAATATGCCCAGCCTAATTTCCCAGTAATATGCCACAGTTTAATTGCCCAGTAATATGCCAGTCTAATTGCCCAGTAATATGCCACAGTCTAATTGCCCAGTAATATGCCACAGACTAATTGCCCAGTAATATGCCCAGCATAATTGCCTAGTAATATGCCACAGTTTAATTACCCAATAGTATGCCACAGTCTAATTGCCCAGTAATATGCCACAGACTAATTGCCCAGTAATATGCCCAGCATAATTGCCCAGTAATATGCCAGTCTAATTGCCCAGTTGATTCCCCAATAATATGCCACAGTCTAATTGGCCAGTAATATGCCACAGTTTAATTGCCCAGTAATATGCCACAGTCTAATTGCCCAGTAATATGCCACAGCCTAATTGCCCAGTAATATGCCACAGTTTAATTGCCCAGTAATATGCCACAGTTTAATTGCCCAGTAATATGCCACAGTCTAATTGCCCAGTAATATGCCACAGACTAATTGCCCAGTAATATGCTCAGCCTAATCAGCCAGTAATATGCCACAGCCTAATTGCCCAGTAATATGCTACAGTTTAATTGCCCAGTAATATGCCACAGACTAATTGCCCAGTAATATGCCACAGTCTAATTACCCAGTTGATGCCCCAGTAATATACCACAGTCTAATTGCCCAGTAATATGCTACAGTTTAATTACCCAGTTGATGCCCCAGTAATATACCACAGTCTAATTGCCCAGTAATATGCTACAGTTTAATTGCCCAGTAATATGCCACAGTTTCATTGTCCAGTAATATGCCACAGTCTAATTGCCCAGTAATATGCCAAGCCTGATGCCCCAGTAATATGCCACCACCCTCCTCCCCACTTACCCAGTACTCACCTGCTCCACATCTCCTCCATGCACCGGCAAAAGGTTTGTTTGGTTTAATAAAAGTTTTTATTTTTTTTAAAAGTCCCCCGCGCAGTTCAGTCTGTGTGAGCTGAGCTCACATCAGCCTGTGTAACCAGCCCTGTCACACACTTCCTGCCTGCTTCCAGCAGACACGTGTGGCAGGGATTTCTAAAGCATACTGATGTGAGCTCAGCTCACATAGACTGAACTACGCGGGTCAAGTGGCATTGCGTGATGATGTCCCAGGGATGAGAATTCCCCGGGAAAATATTGGCTTTCACGGGACTGTCCCGGCAAAAACGGGACAGTTGCCAACTATGCTGTATTAAACATACCGTATTTGCTTGATTATAAGACGACCCTGATTATAAGACGACCCCCCAAACTTTGGATATTCCTATAGGAAAAAAACTAAAAGCCTGAATATAAGACTACCCTATCGGAAAAAAGTTAAACTTGTATATATTCACATGTAAATTGCTTTTTTAATAAAATATTATATAAAAAAATGCATTTCTTGTGTTTATTTCCTTTTATGTGCCAATGCTGCCTCTCTCTTTCCCTTGCCCCCAGCTTTGTCTCTCTTCCCCTCCCTTTGACTCCCCCCTCGCCTGTCTCTTCCCCCCCACATGTTTCTCTCTGTCCCCCCTCCCTCTGTCTCTTCCCCCCTTCCTGCTCTGTCCCCCCCTCCCCTTGTTGCTCTGTCTCTTCCCCCCTCCCTCCCCTTGTCTCTGTCCCCCCCCCCTCCCCCTGTCTCTCTGCCCCCCTCCCTCCCCCTGTCTCTCTGCCCCCCTCACTCCCCCTTACCTCGATCCCTGGTGGCTAGTGTGGGCAGCCGGGGGATGTCTGCAAGATACTTGCAGACATCCTCCATGTTGCCCGACACGGCAGTCTATTATGACGGACAGCTGGTCCATCATAATAGACTGCTGTGTCGGGCAGCATGGAGGATGTCTGCACGTATCGTGCAGACATCCCCCGGCTGCCCGATTTTCCCTGGTGGCTAGTGGGGCAGCGGAGGATGTCTGCGCGATGAGCGCAGACCTCCCCTGCTGCCACCCGGCACGATCGCCGGGACTTCTGTGACGAAAGCGTAAGTACAGGGCTTCTTCATAGAAGCCCCGGCGGTCGTGCGGGCGGAAGCAGGGGAGTCTGCGCTCATCGCGCAGACATCCCCTGCTGTTAGAGAGGGGGATCCAGGTCCCCTGCAGCTCTGCTGGGGACCTGGATCCCTGTCGTATAGTCTGACCTCAATTTGAGGTCAGATTATAAGACGACCTCGATTATAAGACGAGAGGGTCTTATAATCGAGCAAATACGGTACTAGCATTTTTCTTCTCCAGTTTCTGTGCAAATTGTAAAGCACTAATTTGTCACCGAGTAAGGTTATTTTTCCTAACTCAGCCTGACATTGTGAAGAACCCATTATTTTACATTTAATCTACATAAAGCTAGTTTAACCTAACCCTATGCAGTTCCATATTGCCACCTAGCTTTTTCATTATCATACCTGATTTCTCTAACTGCATGAGGTCTGTGATTAGTTATTTTGTTAAGTCCTGTGAATTAACCTTCATTTTTTTTGTACAATCAAGTAGCCAGGGAGAGACATGGAGAGAGAACAAGCCAGATTACTAAACAATGCCTGCACTGTTTTGTGCGTTGCTTGTATCTTGGCTGGTTTGATTTGTAGCCAAACTCTGACCTCACCTATAACAATGCTCAGCATACCTTGGTCCAGTAAAGGAAACAGAGGAAATTCTCTGCAAACATCCCTTTTTTTATTCTTGACCATTTTGTTAGGAATACCAACTGCTGAAATACAATCTCAGAAAAAGTTTTTTTTTTAAGAAATTGAAAAGGCGGCATTGCAGTATTGCCACCTAGCCCACAGTTACATGCTTCCCAACTGTCCTGATTCTGAGACCCTGTACCTCAGCAGGAATAGCAGAGAATGTTTACTGTGCATCGGCAGAATTGTGCACATATGCAGTAGCGCTGCCAGTTTGAGCTACTGTGCTTGCCACTCGTCCACCTAAGCTCCTCCGTCGTCGTCCCCGTGTTCTGATTCGCTGTGGGTAGAAGCTGCGAGATATAAGGTTAAATCATGTAAAATGCACTGTGCAAACAGCAGTGGAATCATTTGAGTGCATTCAGCAGTTCAAAAGTGAAAGAAAGTTGCAGGTGTGGATGAATGTATTACTTTCATGAAGAAGAGAACTTATGTTCTGAGTCTTCAGAATAAAGTATTTCCTAAACGTACAAGTTGAAGTTATCATAAAATGATCTGTTAGCTCATGTTTCACATAAAGGCAACAGATAAATGATAAAAAACAAAAGTATGTGAAACTAGCTCAGGATGAATATGGACCAGGCCACCATCAGAAATTTCGAGGTTCCTTACTGAACAAATTTTCTCATCCTCCTACCCTCCTCCAGTAATTTTAACCAGGTCTTTGTACATCATACCAATGAGGTGTAAATGCACCCCAGGACATGCCGCATGTCACATTTCACTATTTTGTTTTCCTTAATAGGAAGAATTGAAACACCTGTGTTTATTTTGGTTGGTGAATGGCCTGGTTTGTGCTGGCATTATCTAAATGTCCATTATACAAATATGTGCACCATTAATCTTCCAAAGTTCTCACCTTAGATAGATGAGTTGGGGTGCAAAACCTGATTCACATCCCAGATCTTATATGACTGATTGACACAAGATAAGCTTTTATGAGTGAGGCCTAAGGCCTGAATATATGGAGCCTGGTCCAAAGGAGCTAGGAAAATAACAAAAGTAGGTGGAGTTTGGATATAATTAGTGCAGCAAATGGATCTATCACTAAGCACTACCTTAGCCCAGAAGTTCTAAGCAAGTACCTGTTCTGTCTTATGGAAAATCAGCTCAATTTGTTGGACCTGTTTTGTGTGTTTCACCCAAAACATAGCATCCAAGGTTAGTAAGAATGTACAACTGGGGCTTCCCATAGGTAAAGTAGCTAAAACACAGAAGTAGTGGGGGAATGGAATATCTTGGTGCTGATAAATAAATAAGAATTGTAATACCGCAAGTAAAAAAATTAGATTTGTAGTCACGTGACTTTTCATTTACCTCTTGCTCATCCTTCTACTTTTGTACCGAAACGCATTGAGGATTGGGTGCACGCCTGGTAAGAGAATACAAACCTGATCATCTATCGTGGAACAATTGTTGATTTCGCCGGTTTTTTTTTCCTGTGAGTGCACACTCACCTACTGTAGAACAAAATGTACTGTGCCATTGGTGTTCAGCTGGCCATTTGTCAGTGCAATGGGGGCTGGCAATAGAATCACTAAGATTAAAACTCCCTTCACTATGAAATTTGTATTTTTTTCTCTCTGTACACAAGTCCCAGATTGTTGAAAAACATCTACGGTGCCTAAAGAAAGCATGGACAATCCAAAATTGCATGCAAATAGATATATTAAAAGATTCATGTGCTTTAGCTGTGTCTGTGGTGTATCTTGTTTATGATATCTCCTTGTGTACTGATATGCAGAGGAACGTCTTTCAGTAGGAAATGTATTCTTTGCTTCTCAAACCATGACATGATGTCATAAACGAGACGTCACAAGACACATTTTTGACCTATTTTTCTATTAATTTATGCATTTGTTTTCAATTTTGCTAACACCATTAGTTTGTTTTCATTCTCTGTTTACTCTAAACTGATGGTGATGAAATCTTTTTAAAGGGACACTACCACTTACATAAGATGTAACAAGATTACCTGTGTATTTAAAACAAAAGACATATGCCACTGGGTTTTTTTTTATTTCTATGTTTGAATTAATTGCATATAAAAGTAAAAATAAACTTAGGTGCATTTATTTTGAGAATTTTACCCATGATGCAACATTCTTCCAACAACTCTCACTTAAAGGGACTGTCTAGTGACCAAAAGGCATCTTCTAAATATTAATGCATTTTAATGTGCTTTCAAAGTACTTTAAAATGCATGGCTTACATTTTGCATTGCGTAAAATATAAAATACTTACAGCTAGAAGAAATTGTGAAATTAAAGCAGTTTGCAAGAAACCAGGACTGCCCACACTAGATGTGTAAAAGTAATTTCCTTTTTTTCTTTTTTTGCTGCAGGAACCAGAATAATGCCATTCAAATGAATGGAATATCCTGTCTCTCTAGTGATGTCATCAGACAATGTGTTGCACTGTTAAGAGATCCTACTGTGTACAAGAGCAAGGTTACTCATATTTCACTCAATTTGAGGAGGACAGGAAGTGACTATACGAAACAAAACTTTATATCCTCAGTGTCTATAGAATCAGTCCTGCCGCACCTGCAGTAAACATGCAGAGTAATCACTGTGGAGGGCTTGAGTCAAATATTAAAAATCTGATTTATATAGAATGCCTACATCAAATCACACAGGGATAAAAGCCTGTGCACTATACAAGCAGTGATCTTCATTTTGCACCAAAGTGAGTTTGGGGACTAGACTGTCCCTTTAACAGCTGTGGGCAGAAGATACAGCCCTGCTCTCGTACTGGCTCCTGTGTATCATAGTGGACAGGACTAGGTGGCTGTTTAAAAAAAAATGTTTTACCTGCCTTCCAACACAAAGACAGGAGATTGACCTGATCAAACAGCATCATAACCCCTTGTGATGTAATAGTTATATTACTCGCCCATTCAATGTACCTCTATGGTCAGAATTCAGACTTTTAGATTGCATTCCCTGTACCCAACCCCATAGTGAGATACTAGTGGGGTGGTACCCAAAAACACTATTTCCCAATATGGCGCCGCCAAGTCACACTTGTTTAGTAAAATATTTTATTAAATAAACTCACATAACAAAAAAACAAAGACATTTCTAAAATCAACAACGCAAAATTAAAAAAATAAAACCTTTTTTATTTTTTGATGGGAGTTTCACTTTAAAAGGAATTTAACATTAAGTTGGTAGGGTTGAGTAATCTAATCAATAGTCCACGTTTCATATTGATGATAATAATAATAATTAATAACAATATAAAAATCTCAATTGCACCTTACAGTGTCAAAATATTTTATTGCTGCTTACTAAATGCAAGAAATCCGTACAGCAATGCCAAAAATGCGTAAGATCATTATGGGGAAACAAAGAAGAATATACAATTACAAGTTAGTGATAAGCACTTGGACAGAAAGTTCTACAGTGTGTGGAAATAAACCAGTATGGCTTTTTTTTTTTTTTTTTACCTCAGCAATAGTTTAGCTTATCAGAGGATGAGGAAACTTCAAAGGATTTTTCATTGTCATGTTTTAGTTAACCTAACCCAGTCATTGAAATCACTTCCAGTAATATATGTGTCACCTGACCCGTGTCCTGGCAATTGGATGCCAGGATGTGCTGCATGGACTGTTTTTACAGTGATAGTCTGGTTTTGGCCGTTATTGTAATGGAGGGATAATGTTCTAGTTGGTTGTAAATAATATGTCTACACAAGCATGTGCGTCCACCAGATTGTTTCAGGGTAGGGGGTGGGGTGGCAAAAAATCCTCCACATTTTTCTCTTTGTCCATCCCAATACTTATTTACCTCCTACCTATTGCCTACCTTTGTTGGCTCAGGAGAGGGGTTTCCTGCTGGGAGGCAAATGTTAGTTACCCATTAAGGAAAACATTATATGACCCACGCAAAGCTACTGGGAAACAATTATAGGAGCCTCCTGTCCAGACTAGTAAGCCAAATTTACTTATTTCAAAAAGTAACTGTCTGCCTCATTAAAATACATTTCTTTTTGTTTCCTCCCTCTTTAAGAATGTCAGTTGGAAGATGGATTCTAGATATTACCATTCTCTTTAGGATCTAGATATTATTAAACTTTTGTATCACTTTTCTAAACTCCTCAACATCACAGCTGTTTGTATACATGCCACATAAGTTTTTGTGGGGTTATAGCTTTATCACAACATCTCTAAATGGGCATAATTAAAATTGATAGCGATGTATCACTTCTTGGATTTTGTGTGACGAAAATTGAAAACAACATATGGCATCTAAAGAAGGTCAGACAACATTATCACCAACGTCAGGCCTAGCGAGTATAATTGAAAAATATTCGCTCAAAGTTGTTGTTTTTTCACAATGGATTCCAAAAATGTATCTTGTTTTAATCATGTTGAACTTTTATGTTTTTGTGCATGATCTACTTTCTGTATAATGTCATTAATTTCTATGGGAACTAGACAACTTTTTTGGATCCTTAAAAAAATTAGAATTGTTCTGTGTTTCCCTATCCAATAACCAAATTATTTATGTAACCAGCACAATTAGCGCACAAAACACATTTGAACAAATCCTGAAAAGGTAAGGAAGAAATAGGTTTCTGTGAATAATGCACTAAAATGTCAATGGAAATTGATTACATTACTGACAGTGGCCAAATCACAGATGTTGGCTTGAAATATTGCATGCAAATCAGTATATGCAAACATCTAAATCAAATGAGATCTGCTGTTTAACAGGTAATTCTGGTACAGCTAAGCAAGTGGTTCATTGTATGGTACACAGACATAAATTTCAAGAGACAAGTGCCTTAAGTGAAGGTGTTTCATTTTAAAAAAGCTAATTCATACACACTGTTATTTTATTATGGCTCTCAGGTCTTCATGCCTTATTGTGTGTATTACTATATCTTATTATTTTTGGGGTACTTATTGGGAAAAAGCAGGTTAAACAGGATTATAAAACAGTTTCAGCTAATAGAGAATGTTAATGTCAATTCCAAATTGTAGACATCACTAAAGATGTTCTTGTTCTTGTTGATGATGTTTTCTTTTTTAATTTATTTTCATAACTTTTAATTTATATAGAATCTAAAATTTGCAAGTGGTCAGTAGCGTGTCTTTATTGTTTTAAGTTAAAGGGACAGTCTATTATACAAACCCACTTTGGTGGAGATTATAAACATTTGGAAGATTACTGCCCGTATAGTGCACAGGTATTTTTTCCAGTGTGATTTGATGCATGCATTCTGCATAAATCCCATTTTTAATAATTTATTCAAGACCTCCCCCAGTGATTACTCTGCATGTTTAATACAGATGCTGCAGTACTGATTATATACACCCTGAGCATATAACATTTTGTTTCATTTAGTCACTTTCTGTGCTGCTGGAATAGACTACATTGTGTAGGGTGTAATAAACTTGCTCTTGTATACAGTAGAGTCTCTTAACAGTACAACACATTGTCTGATGACATCACTAGGGAGACAGGAAATTCCATGCATCTGAATGAAATTATTCTCTTTAGTTCCTACAGCAAAAAAAAAGGTAAATTGACTTTTACTCAGCTAGTGTGGGCAGGACCGGCCTCTGGGGTGTGTGACCTGTGCAACCGCACAGGGTGCAACACCCCAGGGGGCGCCCATCACTATAAAAAAGGAAAAAAAAGTTTGCCAATAGAGGTAACGGCTGGGGAGATCCAAAGTTCTCCCCTCACCAGCTCTCTGCACGGCCGCACAGGAGGATCCTGGAATGGGACAGACTTCACCAGGTGAAATGTGAGGTTCCATCCTCACCCTGTGAAGCAAATAAGTGTCTGCTTCACGGGGGAGCCGCGGGCAGGATTGGCTCCGTGTATTAAATGCTGCACGCGTGGGGAGCACGGCTCCTGCATGCTTCAAGTAAGAATGGGAGGAGAACAAAGTAGAAGGGGGAGAGAACGGAGAGGGAGAAAACAGAGGAGGGGGGGGGAGAACAGAAATTAAGATGAGGGAGAGAACAGAGATAAGGGAGGGAGGAGAACAGAGATGGGGAGGAGGGGATAGAACAGAGATGAGGAGGAGTGGATAGAACAGAGATTGGGGAGGAGAGGTCGAGAGAACAGAGATGGGGAGGAGTAGAGAGAACAGAGATGGGGAGTGGGGAGAGAACAGAGATGAGGGAGGGGGAGAGAACAGAGATAGGGGAAGGAAGGGATCTATGTTCTCTCAACCTCCCTCATGGCGGAGGAGGGGTAGAGAGAACAGAGATGGGGAGATGGGGTAGAGAGAGCAGAGATGGGGAAGAGGGGTAGAGAGAACAGAGATGGGGACAGAGGAGGTTGAGAGAGAACAGAAATGGGGAGGAGGGTGAGAGAGAACATATATTGGGGAGAGAGAACAGAGATGGGGAGGTGGGGATAGAACAGAGATGGCGGAGGAGGGGTAGAGAGAACAGAGATTGGGAGGAGGGGTAGAGAGAGTAGAGATGGGGGAGGGAACAGAGAAGAGGGATGTTGGAGAGAACAGAGATGGGGAGGGAGGAATAGAACAGAGATGGTGGAGAAGGGGTAGAGAGAACAGAGATGGGGAGGAGAGGTAGAGAGAACAGAGATGGGGTGGAGGGGTAGAGAGAGCAGAGATGGGGAGGAGGGGTAGAGAGAACAGTGATGGGGGAGGGGGACAGAGAACAGAAGAGGGGGACAGAGAACAGAGATGAGGAGGAGGGTGAGAAAAAACAGATATGGGGAGAGAGAACAGAGATAGGGAGGAGGGGTTAGAACAGAGATGGCGGAGGAGGGGCATAGAGAAAAGAGGTGAGGGAGAGGAACAGAGAACAGAGGAGGGGTGAGAGAAAAGAGATGGGGAGGAGGGTGAGAGAGGAAATATGAGGAAAGGGAAAGAGATATGGGGAGGAGAAGGAGAGATAACAGATATGGTGGTGTGGGGAGAGAGGAGACAAACATGGGAAGGGAGAGAGATATAAAATAGGGGTGTTGAAGAGAGACAGACATGGCAAGAAAGAGGAAAGGGACAAACATGGGAAGGGAGAGAGACATTCAGGCTAGCCCTGAATGTGACCAGTCCTGGATTCGTGATACCTGCTGTAATTTCATAATTTCATCTAGCTGTAAGGTTTGTTTTTTTATATATTTTAAGCAATGCAAAATGTAAAACATGCATGTCAATGTACTTTGAAAGCACATTATTATGCATTAACATTTGGAAGATGCATTTTGGGTACCAGACAGTCCCTTTAAGGAACCCTTGAGTGGATTATAAAACAAGTAAACAAAAAGTGTTATGCTGCTAAAACATCACAGCTGAATAAATGATATACAAAAGATGTAGAGGCATCAAGTGCTTTCTTTCAAATAAATACAAATCTAAATATATTCTTCAAAACTCACTCTTGAAATTCCTGTGGTACAAACAACATTATGGGATATCCATATCCTTTATCACATGTGTTGATAGAAACATAATTATAGGAGCAGCTGTATATTCTGCTGTTGGAATTCTACCTCTTTGTTTGTTATTATGGGTTATGTATAAAAATGATGCACTCTTGCTGTAACCATTCACTCTTGTGCAGCCTCATCCAGGCTGTATGCAGGCATTTCACTATCCTTCTTGCTTTGCCTTCTTGCTTATTATTTATGTTCATTCTTTCCATTTCCATGTTTTCATTGTTCTCTGGTCGTATCCATTCCAGGTTTGTTGCTTCTTTCTACCTTGTTAGTTTACTTCTATATAAACAAGAGCCATTTCTGTTCAGTCATGTGCAGCTCAGTCTACAGGTATTCTGTTTCTGTATGTGTGTGCTATGTTAATATTTTTATTAGTTAGGGGCTTGCCTAAATGTGTGGTACCCATTTTACCATCTTTAGTGTTAGGCTAGTTCCTGTATTTATGTTTGTGCCTTTGTATGTTTCTCTTGTGTTCCTTAACCATGTCCTCTGTATGTAGTCTTAGTTATACCTGTCCCTATCCCTTTAAGTTCTGTGTCATTGCCCTTTGTATGTGCCTAGGGTTGCCCGGTATTTTCCTCCCCCCTTCCCCAGACCCCAGTACTTACCTCCTTGCTGCTGTCTCCCGGTGCTCTGCAGGTCTGCGCGGCTGTGAGGGAATCGTTGTTCGCTCCCCTCCAGCCGCGCGGCTTCAATAAAGTTTGTTCAAACTTTTTTTTTCAACAAACTTTATTGATCTGCGCGGCTGGAGGGGAGCACACAACGCTTCCCTCACAGCCACGGACCTGCACCGGGAGACAGCAGCAACGAGATAAGTACTGGCTGGGGAAGGGGGGAGGAGGGTGGCATAACGAGCATATTGAGTGGCTAAATCCTGGCATATTGAGGGGCATAACCCTGGCATATTGGCATAACCCTGGTATATTTAGTGGCATAACCCTGGCATATTAATTGGCATAACCATGGCATATTAATTGGCATAACCTTGTCATATTAATTGGCATAACCCTGGCATATTGAGTGGCATAACCCTGGCATGTTGAGTGGAATAACCCTGGCATATTAATTGGCATAACCCTGGCATATTGAGTGACATAACCCTGGCATATTAATTGGCAAAACCCTGGCATATTAATTGGGAAAATCCTGGCATATTAATTGGCATAACCCTGGCATATTAATTGGAAAAATCCTGGCATATTAATTGGCAAAGTCCTGGCATATTAATTGGCATTACCCTGGCATATTGAGTGGCATAAACCTGGCATATTAATTGGCATAACCCTGGCATATTACTTGGAAAAATCCTGGCATATTAATTGGCAAAGTCCTTGCATATTAATTGGCATAACCCTGTCATATTAATTGGCAAAATCCTGGTATATTAATTGGCAATACCATGTCATATTAATTGGCAAAATCCTGGCATATTTATTGGCATAACCCTGGCATATTAATTGGCAAAATCCTGGCATATGGAGGGCAAAATCCTGGTATATTAATTGGCATAACCCTGGCATATTAATTGGCAAATCCTGTCATATTAAATGGCTATTAAACGCTACTGAGGTGCAAAATCCTGGCATATTGAGGGGCACAATCCTGGCATATTACATGGCAAAAGAATGGCTTATTGAATGGCTAAATACTGACTTATTGAGGGGCAAAATCCTGGCATATTACATAGCAAAAGAATGGCTTATTGAATGGCTAAATACTGACTTACTGAGTGGCAAAATACTGACTTACTGAGTGGCAAAATACTGACTTATTGAGTGGCAAAATATTACTGGCATATTGAGTGGCAAAATATTACTGGCATATTGACCAACTGCTCCCAACCACCCTTCATATTACATTAGACCGGGATAACATGCTTGTGAGGGTAGGTGGGGCAGGTGGGAGATATTGTCGGAGAGGTAGGGGGAGTTTGTGAGAAAGAGAGTGAAAGTCTGTGTGTGAGCAAGAGAGACAGTCTGTGTGTGAGAAACTGCTTGACTTTGTGTGTGATAGACAGCTTGTCTGTGTGTGTGATAGACAGCATGTGTGTGTGTGCGAGAAAGCTTGTTTGCGAGTGTGAGAGACAGCTTGTGTGTGTATATGATATATATATATATACACACACGCTTCTCACTGGCATGACATACAAATAATATTTATCATTTCAGTGATAATCCGCCCCCTTTGTGGCTCCACCCCTCATGACCCCTCCCTCTTGTAGCTCCGCCCACACATGGACGGTATTTTTGTTGAGGAAAAGGTGGCAACCCTATATGTGCCCTGCATTGTATCTATGTTACTATCTGTATCTATGTGCCTTGTATTGTTTATCCTTAGTTTGGCTTTACCTTGCTTATGTTTAGTCTCTGTCCTGTATCCCTGCACTCAGTTCCTTTTCTGCTTTTGCTCGGTTTGTCACTTAGTGTATTCTGTCCTGGCCTGCAACATCCTGTCCTGTATTATGCATGCCTGCTACAGGATGTCTCCAGAATTTCTCCAGTTCTAGCCATGTTATCCTGGATACAGGAGGTGCCTCCCCAGGTGCTTCTGTATGTGGTTGTGCAAATATGAAGCCTCACACTACCAGATAAGTGTAGTTACCAAGCACAGGGCCCTGTCTCCACCCCTACAATGTAACTCATCTTGGGCACTCAGGGTCTATTACCATCTTTGAAGTGGCGTCACGAGGGGGGTGCGGGGGTTGCGGACCGCACCGGGTGACACCTCCAGCGGGGGGTGACACCCGTGCTGCCGGCACCCCCTGCATTAAAAAAAAAAAATCAAATACTTACCTCCTTGCTGCTGTGTCCCGGTGCAGGTCCGTGGCTGTGAGGGAAGCGTTGTGTGCTCCCCTCCAGCCGCGCGGATCAATAAAGTTTGTTCAAACTTTTTTTTCCAACAAACTTTATTGATCCGCGCAGGCTGGAGGGGAGCGCAAAACGCTTCCCTCACAGCCACGGACCTGCACCGGGAGACAGCAACAAGGAGGTAAGTACTGGCTGGGGAAAGGGGGAGGAGGGTGGCATAAAGAGCATACTGACTGGCAATATCCTGGGATATTACATGGCAAAATCCTGGCATATAAAGTGGTTATATCCTGGAATATTAAATGGAATATTGGGGGGGCAAATTCCTGGCATATTAAATGGCAAATTCCTGGCATATTAATTGGCTATACCCTGGCATATTAATTGGCAATATCCTGGCATATTAGTTGGCTATATGCTGGCATATTAAGTGGCAATATCCTGGCATATTAAATAGCAATAACCTGGCATATTAAGTGGCTATACCCTGGCATATTAATTGGCAATATCCTGGCATATTAAATGGCATATTGGGGGGAAAATCCTGGCATATTGAGAGTAAAATCCTGGTATATTAAATGGCATATTGGGAGCAAAATCCTGGCATATTAAATGGTATATTGGGGGGCAAAATCCTGGCATATTAAATGGCATATTGGAGGCCAAATCCTGGCATATTAAATGGCATATTGGGGGGCAAAATCCTGGCATATTGAGGGGCAAAATCCTGGCATATCAAGAGCAAAATACTGGAATATTAAATGGCATATTGAGGGGCAAAATCCTGGTATATTAAATGGCATATTGGGGGGCAAAATCCTGGCATATTGAGTGGCTAAATAATCCTGGCATATTGAATGGCTAAATCCTGGAATATCGAGGGGTTAAATACTTCCATATTTTAATTGGCAAAGTGATGCGGTGGCATGGTCTGTGGGGCAAAAAAACATGTACTATGTGGAAAGTGACACTAGCTAGTTCTGTGGGGCAAAGTAACACTGTGGCATGCCAAATCGTGTAGGTGCAATATGAGTGCAAGCCAAGTGCTGTGGGTGCAATATAGGTGCATGGCAAGTTATGTGGGTACTGTATGGTGCTGTGTTAAGTCCTTTAGGTGCAATGTGGGTGCAGAGGAAAGGAATAAAAAATAGGAATGCAATTTTTCAATAACATTTTTATTAAATAGAATATTAAATAATTCAAATAAGTATAAATGCAACTAGTTATAGAGATGTCTGTGTTTATAGATATGTATTGTTTTCGAATTGTACAATTGTCACCTTGCAGGGCTCCTGTGTGTCGCATAAATAATGGCTGTCCCATGTGTGGCATATTTATTGGGCCCCATGTGTGGCATAATTAAGGGGCTCTTTTGTGTGGCATAATTATGGGGTGCTTGTGTGTGGCATAATTAAGGGGCGCCTGTGTGTGTGGCATAATTAATTGGACTCCAAGGTGAGGCTTAATTTATGGGGCTTTTATGTGGGATAATTTATGGGGCTCTTGTGTGTCATGGTTATGGGGCTCCTGTATGTGGCATAGTTATGGGCTCCTGTGTGTGGCATATTTAAAGGGCTCCTGCGTGTGACATAATTTGTGGGGCTCCTGTATATGGCATATATAATGGGCCATCTGACTGGCATTACTAAGTAATCTGTTTGGCATGGTATTGGAGGAAATCCAGGGGGGTGACACCATGAGTTACCGCACCGGGTGACACCAACCCTAGTGACGCCTCTGCATCCTTGACCTCATGTGTTACACTTGCTGAATGTGCCAAGGTGTAATACTAACTCACAATACATGTCAAGTTAGCACTATATCATAGTTGCCAACATCTGAAAAACATTTCCAGGGACACTTTGCAGCTCCAATAACTTACTTTCAAATTGACCACACCTACTGTCAAAAGCTCCACCCACTCCACATAATTAGCATAATGTAACTCCACCTTATTGTCACAGTGTAGATAATATCACCAAGTTCCCACCAACATTACCATTCATCCTTGGTATACAACAGATACATTCGCAGCACAACATCTACATCAGGCAGGTGCATTTTATCACTTTTACATGAAATATAGTAAGACCTTGTGGAAATGTGCTTCAGTCAGAAATCTGTGTCTATACCATAAAATATACATTAGTATGAACCTACCCCTTCAGCTGGAAGACCATTCCATGTATCCACTACCCTGTCATTAAAGTAATACTTTCATCAGTGCCTGGCCTTATTTTATATCTAATATAGCTTTATGCCTATACCATGCATGCTTCAACTCATTCACTGTATTAACTTCTACCACTTCTACTGGAAGACTATTCCATGCATCCACTGTGCTCTCAGTAAAGTAATACTTACATTAGTCCCTGACCTTATCTTATATCTAGGATAGCCTTATACCTATCCCATGCATGCTTAAACTCAATTACTGTATTAACCTCTACCACTTCTGCTGGAAAGCTATTCCATGCATCCACTACCCTCTCAGTAAAGTAATACTTTCTTTAGTATCTGGCCTTATCTTATATCTAGGATAGACTTATGCTTTTCCCATGCATGCTTAAAGTCCATAACTGTGTTAACCTCTATTACTGGAAGGTTATTCCATGCACCCACTACCCTCACAGTAAAGTAATACTACGTTTCTGACCTCCACTGTATTAACCTCTACCATTTCTGCTGGAAGGCTATTCCATGCATCCACTACCCTCTCAGAAAGTAATACTTCCATTAATCCCTGGCCTCATCGTATATCTAGAATAGCCTTATGCTTATACTCCTTCACTGTATTAACCTCTACCACTTCTACTGGAAGACTATTCCTTGCATCCACTACCCTCTCAGTCCAGTAATATTTTCATTAGTCCCTCGCCTTATCTTATATCAAGTATAGCCTTATACCTACCCCACACATGATTAAACTCATTAACTGTATTTACGTCCACCACTTCTACTGGAAGACTATTCCATGCATCCACTACCCTCTCAGTAAAGTAATACTTTCATTAGTCCCTGGCCTTATGTTATATCTAGGATAGCCTTATAACTATCCCATGCATGCTTAAACTCCTTTACTGTATTAACCTCCACTTATGCTGGAAGACTATTCCATGCACCCACCGCCCTCTCAGCAAACAAATATTAAGTTTCTGACCACAAAAAAAAAGTAAAATATTAAATATTTCCAGCCCTTTCAAAAGCTTGAGGTGACCCCAAATATATGTATATAACTAGTTGCATTTATACTTATATGAACTTTTGAATATTATATTCAGCTATTTTCATATGTAATAAAAATGTTATAAAAAATTGTCCATATCTCTTTTTTTATTCCATTCCTCTGCACCAACATTGCATCTAAAGGACTTGGCTTGTACTCATATTGCACCCACATGTTTTGGCATGCCACAGTGTCAATTTGCCCACCAGAACATACCACAGTGTCCCTTTGTACAACTGAACTGCCCCTGCAGAACATGCCACAGTGTCACTTTCCCCCATAGTACATGTTATTTTGCCCCACAGAACATGCCACCGTATCACTTTGGCCACAGCCAATTTGCCCATTAATATGCCACAGCCAATTTGCCCATTATGCAACTATTAGCCTGCCCATTAATATGCCACATCCAGATTGCCAATTAATATGCCACAGCCATTTTCCCATTAATATTCCACTATTAGCCTGCCCATTAATATGCCCCTATTAGTCTGCCCATTAATATGCCACGGCAATTTTTCCATTAATATGCCACAGCAATTTTCCCATTATTATGCCACCATTAGCTTGCCCTTAAATATGCCAGACAATATGTCCATTAATATGCCACAGACAATATGCCCATTATTACGCCTCAATTTGCAAATACTCTTTATTTTATGTTTCCATTAATATGCCAGTATTATTTTACCAATTATTTGCCAGTGTTATTTTGCACATTATTTGCCAGTGTTATTTTGCCATTCATTTGCCAGTGTTATTTTGCCCATCATTTGCCAGTGTTATTTTGAACATTAATATGTCACCCTCCTCGACCCTTCCCCAGTACTCACCTCCGTGTCCCCATCGCGTCCTCCGTGCTGCCGGCTTCCCTCCTGCACGGAGGATAGGTATATATGGGTATATATCAGGGCTCAATAAATCCTGGGCACCAGGTAAGAACATTTTAGCTGGTGCATGGGTATTGTTGTTGCTGCATGGTGCCCTCGTTGCTGGGATAATTTTATTTTAATATCCAGGGGAGTGCGAGGGAGCATCACACTATAGTGTTCGAGCACCAGGTTTGCTCAGCAGGGCTAGAAACAAAGATGGTTTTTGCCTATGTGAGAGGCCCAGACCAGGCTGGAACAGAAATGCCCCCCTTCCCTGCATTAAGGTATGGCAACACGGAGGTGGGACAACATTAATAGTTGTACTTTTTTGTTATCTTAAACAACTACAAAGAACTGCTCACTTGTGTGTGTGTGTGTGTGTGTATGTGACTGACTGTGTGTGTGTGTGTGTGTGTGTGTATGTGCCTGGCTGTATGTGTCTGTTTGTGACTGACTGTGTGTGAGTCTGTTTGTGACTGACTGTGTGTGTGTTTGTGGCTGAGTGTGAGTCTGTCTGTCTGTAACGGTGTGTGTGTCTCTCTGTCTGTGACTGACTGTGTATGTGATTACATGTGACTGTTTGTGCCATTGTCTGGCTCATAGATTTGTTTTGCTGGCTCCTAAAACCAATTTAATCAAGCCATGGTATATATAATATTATCAATAAATGCATATTTATACATGATTTATATGATTATGTCACTGAACAATATGTATATATAATAGGTATAATATAAGCAATGAGCAATAAAACATCCATGATATATATAATGCCAATGAACAGTAACTTTATATGCAAGGCTTTATACCAAAATAAATACCTAAATGATTAGGGGTATGTAATAAAGGGTTTCTAATTACGCCTCTGCCAGCTCTGGATGTTCCTGAGGGTTCAGTAACATTAGTACTATATTACATAAGCCTCTACTCTGAGATATGTAGGTTATAACTGTTTATTTGCCAAAATGCATAAATATTGTATATCATGCCAATGAGCAGTGAATGAATAATCTTTGTATTTCATGCCAGTGAGTAGACTAAAGGGCGAGTTGCTGGTGAGTTCAGGTGAGATGAAAATGTAATGTCACCATTTAAGCTATACATTGTGCAGGGATAATCCTGGTGAGTTTGCTTAGCAGGGGAAACTCATAAGGATTGTCCCTGCACAATGTACAGCTAAAATGGTGAGATCATATATTCCTCTCACCTCAATCCACCTTTTAGTGAATAGACCCCACCCATAGTGTCTTACACAGACACACACACACACGTCATCTAACACAGAAACACATGCAGTCTCCAACAGTCTCACACAGACATACTGTCTGACACACACCCCAATGTCAGACACACATAACAAGCATGCTGTCTCACACGATATGTGCAGACATCCTCCATGCTGCCTGACACTTCCGTCTATTATGACGGACAGCCGGACCTCCCGGCTTCCGCCATAATAGATGGAAGTGTTGGGTAGCATGGAGGATGTCTACACTATATCATGCAGACATCCCCCGGCTGCCCAAATCTCCCTGGTGGGTAGTGGAGGCAGCCGGAGGATGTCTTCACGATACGCGCAGACATCCTCTGCTGCTGCCCGGCATTTCCGCCGGGACTTCTATGATGAAGCCAGAAGGTCCTGGCTTCATCGTAGAAGTCCCGACGGACATGTCAGGCAGCAGCGGAGGATGTCTGAGCGCATTGCACAGACATTCACCGGCTGTTAGCGAGGGGGGACCCAGGTCCCCCTCGCTAAGAGCATCTTATATTCAAGCAAATACGGTAGATTCAAATATCCTGGCCATTGCCATGTGGGAGAGAGACCTAGAGTGCAACATTCTATACAAAGAATGGTATCATTCAATTAGAAAAGTGAAAAAATCAATACACTGCTTAAACATAACAGAAACATTCTATAAAGTGCTGAATAGACTTTCAACAAAAGTTTCAAAAATGTACCCCGGTGAATCTCCCACATGTTGGAGGTGTGGAACAAATATAGGCACTTACCTACACATTTGGTGGGATTTTAGTAGAATCCAGAAGACTTGGAATAATGTTAAAAATAAAACAATAAAACGACAATAAATATGCAACTCACACCAAAAACTCTTTTTTATTATTAATGAACTGGGCAAGAATGTTGAATGAAAACACTCAAAGAATAACCCATATCTTGGTTGGCACAATGATTTGTATAGCAAGAAATTGGAAATCCCCTAAACCTATAGCATGGGTAGACCAAAAGATACAAATTATATATACCAATTAAAGATGGAAAGTGGCATATTTAGACAGGAACGCAACACCAAGACAAAATGGATAGATTGGGGGAAATGGATATAAAAACTAGAAAAACCTATGGATTCTTAGAAGCGAGATGGGCCTTGACACAGAGTGCAGTAGATGATAACCCCCTGCCCTCCCCTCCCACATCTGAAAACACATTAGTGTAATTTTTTATATGAATTATATGTATGAATAAGTCTGTTTAATTGTTCGAATGTATGCTAAGTTTGTATGTTAGACACTGACTTGTTTCCTTAATATGAAACCTTAAGAAGCAATTGTTTTAAACATATTTATTATATTTATGATAATCAAACAACGTATTTGTACTTTCGTGTTATTGTATCTTTTATATGAAAAATTAATAGATATAAAATCATGAAAATACCTTATATGGAGCAAGGAAAGAGGCTGCCTAGGACTGCCTGATACTGAGACCTTTATGGCCAGAATACTGGAATGGTCTATGCAAGCTAAGAAATTATGGGTATCTCTACAACATTGGTTCTTAAACATCCCCATACCAATAGTTTCATGGGTCCCCAACTCCCAAAGGGTAGTAATAGATCACTCTCACCCTAGGGTTCCTCATACCATCAAAAATATGGAGAGATGTAAATATGATATTATAAATAAACCAACCCCTCTCCTGTCCATGACAGAAAGAAATGACTTTCAACTAGGCGTTACATCGCTCCCCTTCCAAAAAACTTCCTCAACAGAATTCTATACCCTAAACTAGGACACTTTCTACAAAACGGTGTGTTCAAGACATTAGAAGAACTCACGGAGTCAACCACCACCACCACACAACTAAATAAACTCCTCTATGGACAGACAAAAAACTACATACAATAACTTCCCGGTATAGAGACTCTTACCACATTTCAAGCAATGTGTCTTGACGACGAACTCCAACATAAACTAATCCCACAGTGCACTCTCTGTTAGTGAAATTGAAATTTCCCACAAAACCACACTCTATTCGAGTTTGGGAAACAGACTGTAACATCACCTTTACAAATGACAAATGGACAAAAATTACCACATTAGCTCATAAATCCTCGGTCTCTGTAAGAATACAGGAAAATGCATTTAAAATTGTAACAAGATGGAATAAAACACCATCGCTCCTTCATAAACCCTTCCCTGGTTTCACAGATGCTGAAAATGCAAAACAATGAAAGGTGATTTCCTCCATATTTGGTGGTCTTGCAGTAAACGTCAACCCTTTTGGAAAGCTGTAGCTGACATAATCAGAAATGTGGCAGGTGCCACTCTCACCTTTCACCCGGGAACTTTCCTACTACATCATAACACCCAACCAATAAACAAGTATTAAAAAATCCCTGACTGTATACCTTCTGAACACGGCCAAGCTCCTCATTCGCAAGCTCTGGAAGAAACGTCGCTCACCTACTTTTAAAGAGTGGATGGCACAAGTGGAGGATATTCTTGCTCTCATCACCAGGTAGGGATGCCCAACACACAACCCGGTGCTTTTACTGGTCAGAATTTGTGAATAGTGACAGATGTGCAGAAGCCCTACAAAAATATGTGTTTTAATTCCACACAGATTTGATGTAATGACACACCTGGTACTGTTGAAGCCTGAACTCCCACCGACCCCCAACTTTAGTACCCACCCAACCCCTGATCGCATCTATAGCTGGGTTCTATAGGCACCCTAGATTTGGTTAAGCTTAAGATTTGATGTAAATCCCACATATATCTGTAGAACTGCTACATGCCTTTTCAGATCCCAGTTCTCAGCATGATTGTTTGACTAATATTTGTACATGTTACCTAGAATGCAACTATGTGCCCCACAAATCTTTGTACAACCCTTCACCATATATCTATAAAACAAATAAAATGATATTACGACAAATTACCATGTAAAAAAAAGTTTAATCAATCTTTAAAACTGGGCCTTTCTTTAAGATGAATTGGTATTCTAGCAGGTGACCACTGCTGTACCATTGTTTCCTTCTAATTTGAGACCCAAAACAACCAACTTTAACTAATACTGCAGTTTTTTCACCTTCCTTCCTTGTTCTTCTGTCATCTTTTCTTCTTTAATCATAACTTATCCAACTTTCCTGCTTTAAGGGTTCTAACATTACCTGCTTTGTAACATAGGAGATGCAGAACCTTATAATTAATTCTCTTGCTTGTCCTTTGCTCAGAACTAGTTACCTGTGGTGTGACATTTACTCTATCTTAGTTTGTATAGCTTCACTGGATCTGTCTTTATGACTCATTCTCCCACAAGGGCAAAAAGTCTATGTCTGCATCCAATTAATATTTTTGCTACTATGAGCTAATTTATATATATTATTAAAAATGTAACAGTCACATGATTGTAACAGTTCCTATGCCAGGCACACCCAGGGCGAGGATCTGGGTGGGAAAATACAAGTAGGGCCCAAGCCCTGAACAACACAGAAATATATATCTCGATAAGACTCCTTCTAATTAACCTGCTGGCAATAAGCAATTCATAGGTGCTTTATTTGTAATAGTGCTGCATAAATCACCGCACAATTGGCTACCTGAGCCGTTTTCTTTAAATATTGCAGGCCTTAACATTAGCAACATGACCTAGGAAATAATAGAATATTAACTTAATAAATATGTACCTCATTTATAAAATCATTGTGTAGCACCATATGCAAGCTATTCTTATTTTGTTCAAATAACTATGCCAAATGATAATGTCATTAAAGGGAGGCAATGCAGAAATGCAAACCAGTCTAAATCCTCCAGCTATATATATACACGGGAAAAATTATAAACACAAAACTTTTGTTTTTGCCCCCATTTTTCATGAACTGAACTCAAAGATCTAAGACTTTTTCTATGTACACAAAAATTTCTCTCAAATATTGTTCCCAAAGCTGTCTAAATCTGTGTTAGTGAGCACTTTGCCGAGATAATTCATTCACCTCACAGGTGTGGCATATCAAGAAGCTGATTAGACACCATGATTATTGCAAAGGTGCAATAATAAAAAAAAATATTACATTGGAAAGACCACATTATTCCCATCCTAAAGTCTTTACACTGGCTGCTAACAGGTTTCGGGCTACAACACAGTGACAATTATTGCCTGCAGGAGCACATTCCTCCCTGGTCCTCTGGGGCTAAATTAGTGAAAACACTTACAGTTTACAGTCAGAGGTCCTTTTCTGAGGTCATGGTCAAACTCTAGAATGGCCTACCAGGCCATTGCACAGCTAACATTGTGATCATTTGCACAGCTTACAATGGCAACAACAGGAATGTCCATAACCCCTGTACTTCGTGGCAGTATTTTGGGCCATGGCTCTAGGGAGAAAAAGAAGCAAGAACATGGCAGTCTACAAACCCAAAAAAATCCAAATACACAATGAAATAGGAAGTCCTGTAATCAAGACACATACTAGGAAGTAGTAGTGCTGTATTTACCGCGAGGCATTCTAGGCAGCAAATTTTGGGAGGCGACAGCGCCCCCCCAGCACTGAGATGAGCTGGTGCGGAGAGAGAAACCTCCGTGCTGCCTGTTCGGCTCCGTATGCACTATGACAGGGAAGTCCGGACAGGTCACATGACCAGAGCTCTGACGTCATACGCACGCCGGTCACGTGCCCTCTCTGAACAACCGCCGGGGAGCCGAACAGGCAGCATGGAGGACACCATGCTGCCTGTCACTAGCCACCAGGGAAAACGGTAAGTGCTGGGGCAGATTAAATGGCAAATATAGGCATATTATTGAGCAAATTGGCTGGGGAATATTAAATGGCAAATACTACTGACATATTATTGGGCAAATTGGCTGGGGAATATTAAATGGCAAATACTACTGGCATATTATTGGGCAAATTGGCAGGGGGAGATTAAATGGCAGAATAACACTGGCATATTGGGCAAATTGGCAGAGGCAGAATAAATGGCAAATACTGGCATATTATTGTTAAATGGCAAATACTGGCATATTATTGGGCAAATTGGCAGGGTGGCAGAATAACACTGGCATATTATTGGGCAAATTGGCTGGGGAATATTAATGGCAAATAATACTGGCATATTACTGGACAAATTGGCAGGGGCATATTAAATGGCAAATACTGGCATATTATTGGGCAAATTGGCTGGGGCATATTAATGGCAAAATAATACTGGCATAATATTGGGCAAATTGGCAGGGGCAGATTAAATGGCACATACTGGCATATTATTGGGAAAATTGGCTGTGACTTATTGATGGAAACTAATACTGGCATATTATTGGGCAAATTGGCTGGGGCATATTAATGGCAAATGATACTGGCATATTATCGGGTAAATTGGCTGGGGAATATGAATGGCCAAATATATTGGCAATGTGTATGTAATGGGGTGATGGAGGCATGTAAATAGGGTGATGGGGCATGTCCTTGGTGTGCAATGTGGGTTATGGGTCATGTCGTGGGTGTGCATTGTGGGTAGAGGGGGTGCCCAAATTTTGTCTGCCTAGGGCAGCACAAAGCCAAGATACACCACTGGGAAGTAGTACTGGTGGAAACACTGAAACTTCTTTCTATTGGTGGACTGTATAGCAACAAAGATTCAATCTCCCAACAAAAAAAGAGGACATTTTCATCACATTTTAAAAAAGAGCCCAAAAGGCGACAGTATATGTCCTTTGAAAAGAGTGCTGGATCTCAATCTATCAAGGGTCATTCAATGTCATGTGACTCTGCACTGCAGTGTCAGGATGTTGGAAAGTAAGTAAGGTCCATTTATTTTAATTTGGGCTGTGCTTTTTTTCATTACGTGTGTTTGGGTCTTTTGTTGGCTAAATGAAACGGTGAATACGTGACATGATAATTCTGGGTTGAAAACCTATGATAAAACAGACCTATCATAAAACAGACCAAGGAAGTCTTCAGTGATTTGCCCCCAGTGCCTTAAACAAATAATACCCTTTTCGTGCCATTTTCTGTACACTGGTAAATAAATCAGAATAATATTAATGGTCGGGAAAAGCTACTGCAGAGCTGAATGGATTAACAGATTCTAATCTGTTGCAAAATATTTGCTTGCTGAGCCTGTTTGGAGTTGTGGTTGTGCACAAGATGAAAAGAATCAGAGTATCGTAATTAGTTGTAACTAAGCCTATAAGCCCTTTAAATGCAGAATTTTTTTTTATAATCCCACGGTAGGCATCTCTCCTATTCTACTGTAATACTGGAAAATATTTATAAGGAAATACACTGTTACTGTTCAAATAAAAATAAAAAATGTTTATTTTTTTTTAGGATTTATGAACATTTCAGATTAAACAAAACATGCTCTTTGTGGATTTATTCCATCTTTGCAGATTTCCCTTGAGAGGTACAAGCACCTGTCATTGCTAGGCCAAAATCATCTGTGCAGTTAACAACTGGCACTACGTGTATTGCATATTACTTCATTGAATTTGTGCTCTGTACAGCTTAAAACTGTGGAGGGAACTGCAGACTGGATGCAGCCAGCAGTGTATTGTTATTCTTGAATCTAGCATGTTTTTCAAGCATTAAACTAGTACGTTAATGTTGACAAACGTAATTTAAAAGACTGGGGTTTTAGCTGAAATACAATTCCTTTAATCAATTAAAAAGGGAGTTATTTATAAAAATTCCTGCGCATTTAAATCTTCTGTCAGGGTAAGCATTATACATTGATGCATGCAGTGATTTCACCAGTATGTGGCTCTACTTCCAAGTGCACCTTTTATATTTTTATACATAACCCCCAAAGTGTTTATATGGAAATGTACCCATTAAGTAAGCAAGAATTTGTGAGCCCCCTGATTTTCTTGCAGTATGGCCATATGCCAATGCCTTCCATTACTGTTTATTTGTTGGTTTAAAGTACCACTGGAAGATTATTTCTAGGCTCCTTGTCAATTTAGACTTTTCTCTTCCTTTTATCAGCATCTTTTTCCAGTGTATGTATTATGTATTAATACCGTAATTTGATTGTATTTGGTAAAAGCTACGGCTATAACCCCTTTAGACTTACAAGAGGAAAAGAACAAGCTGTTCCACCATCAGGGGGTGACAGGCGATACACATCAAAAGATCTTCCTTCACAAGCATCTCCACGGCACAGAAAGATGCTGTCTCTTGCAGAAGCTAGGTGAGTACTGGGAAAGAGGGAAGTGGGGAGGCGGGTGTCAAACTGGCTGTGGAATATTAATGGGAAAACTGGGCATGTCCTGGTGGGCAGGGGCAAGTCCTGGATGTGCAATGAGGTTGGGTGAGCATTTACTGTAAGCTGTATTGTGCAAATTTTCAACAACAAAAAAGTCAAAATTAAATAGGCAAGAAAGGTGACGGGTATGTCATGATTTGAGTTATGTCCAACACGGTTCCTTTAGCATATCACAACAATTAGTATTGTAATTGCCTTGAAGGACTAAGTGGCATACTGAATTATAGAGTGTTGAGTTGATTTGGGGTGCAGATGCACATATTACATAGCCATAGCCAAGGTGATTTGATTCATACTGCACTTACGGTATTTAAAAAGAATGTGTTTCTGAACAGAGTGCCTACTGCGAGTCAAGGTTTGTATAATAGTTTATCAGTCTAAACACCACAAGAGAGTCTAATTACAAAAACAGATATTTATTGGAACTACATGATTGTTTGACCCATAGACCTAGGGTTTAAGAGCTGATTGTTATTAATATTCTAGTTGGAAGGGTGCTAGCTGCTATGGCATCTTGCATCACTAACATGCATGAGTCAACAAATGAATTTCCAATTGTATAATTGTCAGTTTAGGATTTAGGAAAGTTGCACTTTTCACGTCTTAGAGCAACATTCAAAGTGTGCTGCTGGTGTTAAAGAAAGAGCTCTACAGCAGCACCAGTAGGACATATGTGGAATTGCATGTATCTTCAAAATGCACTCCATATACTGAGCTAGTAGCCTTTTTATTCACAGAATGGGGTACAGGTAGGTTCTACAGAACCCAAGGTATCCAGTTTAAGAAAAAGACTATCTCCAGGGAAATACATCAAACCCTCTAGCTGAGGGTTAAATAACTGACACCCTTGTCAAATATTATGTAATAAACTTGGCAATAATCAAGTTTAAGAAAAAAAATATACATTTTGAAAACTTTAAATATAAAACAAAGGCAGATGTTTATATTTTCTGCAATTATTTGTTACCATCAAGAATTTAAATAGTGCCAACAAATGTCTTTTAAATGATGGCAATTTCTTAAATTTCAACATAAGAACATATATTGTTATTCATATGAACAAGACTGTGCAAGAGTTAGGAGTGGCTGGCATTTGTTTTTAACCACGGTGTCAAATCTGCATTTAAGCAACAGTCAGTGCTCCTCCATTTCACTTGGCTACACTGGTGAAATGTATCTGATAAGAATTAGTTTACTTTTAAGACCATATCAAGCAAAAAATCACTTGCACAATGATTTAAGAGCACTCTTTAGTATATGTGCGTGTTCATATGAGTGCTTCACTCCCACAATTTTGCAGGATCAGTTTGATCATATGCACCATAATACATGCAATATATGGGCCTCTAGCAGATTCTCTTTGGCCCTGTGTGCATATTGTGTACAAAAATACAACTGAACAATCTCACTGAGTTATGTCATTGGAACTTTAGACTAATGTAAGGTAGAAACATACATAGAAACATAGAATGTGTTGGCAGATAAGAACCATTCAGTCCATCTAGTCTGCCCCCAATTTTTTTTTTTTTTTTGAGTACTTTTATTAGTCCCCCGTTCCCGGTCTTATAGCTAGGATAGCCTTGTGTCTATCCCACGCATGCTTAAAATCCTTGACTGTGTTTACCTCTACCACTTCTGCTGGAAGGCTATTCCATACATCCACTACCCTCTCAGTAAAGTAACACTTCCTGATATTACTTTTAAATCGTTGCCCCTCTAATTTAAGACTATGTCCTCTAGTTGTGGTAGTTTTTCTTCTTTTAAATATACTCTCTTCCTTTACTGTGTTGATTCCCTTTATGTATTTAAATGTTTCTATCATATCCCCCCTGTTACGTCTTTCCTCCAAGCTATACATGTTAAGATGCTTTAACCTTTCCTGGTAAGTTTTATCCTTCACCCCATGAACCAGTTTAGTAGCCCTTCTCTGAACTCTCTCTAAAGTATCAATATCCTTCTGGAGATACGGTCTCCAGTACTGCGTACAATACTCCAAGTGAGGTCTCACCAGTGCTCTGTACAATGGCATGAGCACTTCCCTCTTCCTACTGCTAATACCTCTCCCTATGCAACCAAGCATTCTGCTAGCATTTCCTGCTGCTCTATTGCATTGCCTACCTACCTTCAAGTCCTCTGAAATTATAACTCCTAAATCCCTTTTCTCAGATGTTGAGGTTAGGACTGTACCAAATAGTCTATATTCTGCTTTTGGGTTTTTACGCCCAAGGTGCATAATCTTGCACTTGTCCACATTAAATGTCAGTTGCCACTGCTCTGACCATTTTTCTAGTTTAGCTAAATCATTTGCCATTTGGCTTATCCCTCCATGAATATCAACCCTGCTGCAAATCTTTGTATCATCAGCAAAAATACATACTTTGCCAACAAGACCTTCTACAATATCGCTAATAAAAATATTAAAGAGAATGGGTCCAAGTACAGATCCCTGAGGTACCCCACTAGTAACAAGACCTTGCATCGAATATACCTCATTGACTACAACTCTCTGTTGCCTGTCACTCAGCCATTGTCTAATCCATTCAACAATATTGAAATCCAAACTCAAAGATTTCAGTTTATTGATAAGCCTTCTATGTGCGACAGTGTCAAAAGCCTTACTGAAATCTAGGTAAGCAATGTTTAATGCACCACCCTGATCTATTATTTTAGTCACCCAATCAAAAAAATCAATAAGATTAGTTTGGCATGATCTCCCTGAAGTAAACCCATGCTGTCTCTGATCTTGAAATCCAAGCGACTTTAGATGTTCAACAATCCTATTCTTTAACAAGGTTTCCATTATTTTCCCCACTACTGAAGTAAGACTTACTGGTCTATAGTTGCCCGCCCTCTCCCTACTACCTTTCTTGTGAATGGGCACAACATTAGCTAATTTCCAATCTTCTGGAACTACTCCCGTTAACAATGATTGGTTAAATAAATCTGTTAACGATTTTGCTAGTACACCACTAAGTTCTTTTAATAACTTTGGATGTATCCCATCAGGTCCCATCGACTTATTTGTCTTTACTTTAGACAGCTGAAGTAAAACCTCTTCCTCTGTAAACTTACATGCATCAAAAGACTCATTAGTCTTTTTCCCTAAATGAGGTCCATTACCCTAGGTAAGTGCTATTAAGGTTGTGTAACAATTATTTGAATGCAGAGCATGAAAGGATGAGGGTAAAACGGTAGATGGTCCAGCCAGGCTGAGCAGGGATGTTTTCCACCCTCCTGTGTGGGTAGGATTATAGAGGGGCAACAAGTTAATTCTCTTTTTCACTGTTATGTATCTCATAGTTGCAAGATTTGACTGGACATATGTGGTCCTGCCCCATCAATTTCATGTAAGTCCGGCCTTGCCTGTTGTCTAAATGTGAAATGTAAGATTCAGGTACACTATGAGGCTGACATTTAATCTTGCGAGATTGAGCATCAGCTCATGACCTTCGCCTCGTTTTCACTAGGAACTCGCCCTGTCCCATGTCCCAGCTCCACAGTGTTGGCAGATATGGTCTTTATGTTGTCATGCATATGTGCTTCTCCTTTTGCTCATTCAGCTTCCTTCATCTTATTAGTCTTCAGGTTCACACTAATATGATTTATGAACAATCATAAGAACAAATGTAGAGAATGTAAGAATCAGTAGGCTCCAGAAATGCGTAAATCTGACCCTATATAGTTACATAGTAGTTTAGGTTTAGATTTCTCCTTGGATCAACAAGCACTAAATAAATATTAATGCCTATGCTCTGGCAAATTAAAAAAGTATCCAGGCTCCTTTTAAAGGTATCTAATGTATTTGCTAGAACCACTTCTTCAGGCAGTGAATTCAATATCTTAACTGTCCTTAAAAAAGCACTGTACTGTAAAAAATCCCTTATGCTGTCATAGACTAAAGCTCCTTTCTTCAAGTCTTAGCGGGTGACCTCTTGTCCTTTGTACTGTTCTGTTAATGAACAGGTCTTTAGAAAGCCTTGTATGAGCCCTTTACATATTTATATAACATTATCATATCCCCCTCAGCCGCAGTTTCTCTAGCGTGTACAGATTTAATGTTTCCAGCCTTTCTTCATAACTAAAAAACTTTCCATTCCCCTTATAGTTTTGTAGCCCTCCTCTGCACTGTCTCTAGTTCCATAATGTCTTTCTTTAAAAAAGGTGCCCAGAATTGAACTGCATATTCAAGGTGAGGTCTAAGCATGGACCTATAAAGAGGCAGAATAATATCTTCCTCCCGTGAGTCAATACACCTTTTAATACACCCCAATATCTTATTGGCCTTTGCAACTGCCAGCTGACACTGTGCACTACTGCTAAGTCTATTGTCTACAACTACTCCCAAAGCTTTTTCATTAGTAGATTTCCCCAAGGAAGGCTGCTCTAAGTACAAAGCCAACCTTTGTATGGGTCATGTGTTTTAATTTCCAAAACAACAAGTAGGGAATTTATCCCCCGTTAAGCCTAACCAAGCTGATCAGTTAGTGGCTTCCTCTTGCCCCAAGCAATCCAACAAAAAAACAAACAATATATATCACCCCTATCATAAGTTACAACACTGGAGTCTCTGGTGAATTTTAATGTGAACATCCTCATAGGTAAAATTATCTCTGCATTATTAGTCCCTTAATAACTGTAGACACCTATAAACACATATAGATGCAGCCTTACACATTATTTATTATTGTGGCATTATGGTAAAGGTTTGCCATTAGTAATATTCCATAAGAGATATTACCAAGTACATATTGATAATTACAGATAACAGATAATTGTATGCAGATTTTGTCTGAACATGTTCAGTGACTGTATACAAGAATCATATAAAAAAAAAATTCATATGAATCAATCTCTTATATGAGTGTTTCTACATGAACAGCATCGTAGAGACGGGTTCCATACCTCCCAACTCTTGCTCACGGCAAATCAGGATGCTGGGGGCCAGTGGCGTCCCGAGGGGGGTGAGGGGGGTGCGGACCGCACCGGGTGACACCTCTAGTGGCGGTGACACCCGTGCTAACGGCATCCCCCCACACCGCGGTGCTTAACTTTTTTTTTTTCTGGCAGCCGCATCCGCTGGATGTGGCCGCCGGAAAAAAAAAATCACAGCGACCGGATGTGACGTTACGTTTGTTTCCCGGGGACACGGAACAGCAGCCAGGCGGTAAGTGATGGGGAAGGGGGGGAGGAAGAAAACGAGCACTGGTATGACACAAAATTCCTGGTATCTGACTGGCACAATATTACTGGGCTCTGACTAGCATAATATAACTGGGCCCTGACTGGCACAATATTACTGGGCTATGACTGGCACAATATTACTGGGCTCTGAATGGCATAATATTACTGGTATCTGACTGGCACAATATTACTGGGCTCTGACTGGCACAATATTACTGGGCTCTGAATGGCACAATATTCCTGGAATCTGAATGGCACAATATTACTGGTATTTGAATGGCACAATATTCCTGGTATCTGAATGGCACAATATTACTGGTATTTGAATGGCACAATATTACTGGTATCTGAATCGCACAATATTACTGGCATATGAATGGCACAGTAATAATGGCATCTTAATGGCACAATGGTTTTGGCATCTGGGACAATAATACTGGCATATTAATGGGCAAATTGGCAGTGGCTTATTAATGACAAAATGATACTGGCATATAATTGGGGAAATAGGCTGTTATAGAGAGAGATGTCTGTATGTATAGATATGTATTGTTTTATAATTGTACAACTGTCAACTCGTGGGGCTCCTGTGTGTTGCATAATTAATGGCGGTCGCATGTGTGCATAATTATGGGGCGCTTGTGTGTGGCATATTTATTGGGCCCCATGTGTGGCATAATTGAGGGACTCTTTTGTGTGGCGTAACTAAGGGACTCTTTTGTGTGGCATAATTATGGGGCACCTGTGTGTGTGACATAATTATGGGGCACCTGTGTGTGTGTGGCATAATTAATTGGGCAGAGGTGAGGCATAAATAGTGGGGCTCTGGTGTGGCATAATTTATGGGGCTCTGGTGTAGCATAATTTATGGGGCTCCTGTGTGTGGCATAGTTAATAGGCCATCTAACTGGCATTACTAAGGAATCTGTTTGGCATTGTATTGGATGAAATTCAGGGGGGTGACACCATGAGTTTCCGCACCGGGTGACACCAACCCTAGTGATGCCCCTGCTGGGGGCCGGGACTTGGGAGGTTATATGTCAGTACTACATGGTAGCTGCTGTCACTCATACTTGCTGAGCTGCTGCGCATGAGCTGTAACATGTCTCTGGAATCCAAGACACTGGAGACTTCCATTTTTATTGAGGGATTGCTTTGAAAAGTGGGACTGAAGTAGAGCTCTGTGGCAAAGTGGGATTGCCTCCAAAAATTGGAACTGTCCCGCTTTGTTGGGAGGCATGGGGTTATAGGATACTGGATGACAGCTGTAAACCAGGAAGCTGGGATGATGTGCATAGATATGTGTGTTATGTGCTCCCAGAATTCCCTTGAAGGAGCATTGTGTCAGTAGGAGGCATTAGACACAATGAATGCATAATTTTGTTTTGGTCATGTTGCCAAAACTTGTCTTATTGGTCCTTTGTTTAGATTACAGCATCTCTGTATGAGCTGCACACAACAGTCTCATCTTTCACATGGGTATCATATGAACTCAACTAACCAGAACAATCTGTATTTTTTATCACAGCAGTAGAGAAATGAATCCCTTACCTAGCAATAAGCCAGATAAATGAGCCACCTATAGGGCAGTGGAATAAATGCCTTTGAACCACATTGAATGTGGCTGTGACCTTGTATAAGTGGTTAATGATAAATCCTCATTTCTTTTACTCCTCCCCTCACCTACATTTGCTACTAGGGACCATTCCTAAGGGATCTGGGATAAGAACTGTAGAGGGTGTAGAAGGTTATGACGAGATCCACTGTTATACTGTGTCCACAGATCTAGTACAATATAAAGTACTGATAGCAGACCTACAATTGAAAATGCTTACAGCGATAACACACTTTTGGCACTCTATCTATTGAGGACCACATTTCACATGATGCTCAGCCAGTCTTTAGTTTCATCTCACTTACTATTGTAAATGTGTGTATGCAACTACAATAGAACCTTCTGGGGGCAGTATACACTAATAATTTAGTAGTGATAGGCCTTACAGTCACTGCAGATATTAAACTGGAACAGAAGGTGCTATTATTAGATACACTTTGAAAAATGTGCCTTTAAATTAATTAATCATGCATCCATGACATTGCCCCCAGAGGTTCTGCAGTAGTTTGGGTGTTTTTATTTAAAAAATTGCTCTGTTACTTAGGGTTAAAGACAGTGAAGACTATTCCTTATGACACTCAGCCAAAGATTTGTCATCACAGGACAGTAGGTCCCTGGATAATAACAAAGCATCATCTTCTCCACCAATGTTAAAGCAATGGCAATCAGTGACAAGACTAAGGTGATTGTATTTCTCCTTTAAAGGAAGGGGCACTTTTAATAATATACATAGTAAAGCAGAATGCACATAATACACCCCCCCCCCCCCCCCCCTTAAAGGGGACGCCTGGCCACTCTAGACTAGGACTATCCAGTTTCAGCAGATTAACCCTTTGGCAAGGTGCACACCAAACCCTTAGCTATGGGCGGTTCTTCTCTGTATTAAAGTTTAACGCTTGAGTGCTCTCCAGGTGTCACGTGATTTGCACACAGGCTGGGAAATGCTCGAAAAGTTCTTGAAGGGCAAATTATAGGTGAAGAAACCAGCCCGTTACTGGTCACAACTTGCAGTGGTGCACAATCATTTTCGCATATAAATCTAACCTGCTGTAAAGACTTGCTATATATTTTCTGTTGGATAATTATGCAGCCTAGTTATTTTTTTTACCCATTCAAAATCATACACCTGCAAGGAATTAACTGTAGTGTGATGAAATATCTCGCTTGCACATTTATTTGCTCGAGGCAAACTTCTTGCATTGGGCTTATGGGCGTTGTCTGTGGAAATGTACCTGCCTGCCGCACTTACTATGCTGCCTGTATTTTACAATAGGTGATCAGTATACACAAGCTCCTGACAAGAAAAGACAATTGGTGACCGCCGTACTGCAAAAAAATAAATAAAATGAAATGCACTTATTGTAACTAGGGTAGTATTCTTCTGGGATACAGTGTGTGCGTATTACCCAGATAGGACATCCTTATCAATCAAATGTCTTACTGTGTGTCCTTCAAGGACAACGTCTCAGACCTGCCTATTAATTCACCGTAAAGAGACCGTTTCAGACGGATTTGTGCTCAAAAGGGCAGACACCAATAATATTGCACCTGGTACTCAAAGCATCATGCATAGTCTCCCCATTTAATGGTTGGGGATAGGGTGGTGTGATCATTCTAAAGCTCATGCCCTAGGGAAAGGATTTGCACACATCAGGACCAGTCCAGACACAGGTCATTTGAGACACCTATGGCAATGATGATGAATAACATTTCGCCCTCCAGCAAGTGTAGATATTATGTTATGTTCAGCCAGTCAAATGCCTGAATATCATGGAGAAAAGGTCCTTTCCTAAACAAATGTCGAACACAGTATTTTTTTTTTTCCAGAATAATGTGCTATGCGTATTTTTGAACGTGTCCTTTAGATGCTGCTGATGCTACGTCACAGTATGTGGGTTATGGCAAACCTTTGGCACACAATTCTATGGTTCCCGAGACACAGCATTGGGGCCTGATTGCGCACAGATAATAACTGACCTAGTCAGTGGCTACATTTGTAACAAGCATCAAATGAACAGGAAAGTGTACCTTGGAACTGAGAGAAGGCCAAGGTGTCACTGTAACTGAGCTGTTCTGCATCATTTCTCTTATTACACAATGTACACTGAAATACCTCCTCCCCCTGGTCTTGTGCTTTGCACCACCCTAAAGCTGTAGAGGAGGTAGCTTTCCACTGGAGGTAGTTACTGAGTCTCAAGCACCCTTTATTTAGCAGCCACCTTGTCCTTGGTAGAAGCGACAGCACTGTTCACTCCTCCTCCATGTCCCCCCCTTCCTCTCCTAGACAAGGAGGCTACGCCTTAACCAGTAAACCAGCTATTGGACCCTGTCTTCATGTAGGAGTGGTCTAGCAGTAAAGGAAGGTAGATAAATTCAGAGGTTGGGGAAAAGGTTGGTCCTCGCCGGGTCCAATTTTTTCCTGTGATAATTCTCCCTTTGCAACTGCTGCTTTTTTCTTTATTGTATGTATTTCCCACCAGCAGCTGGCACCCTCCCTAGACAAGCAGATCAACTCACTCAAACCTTGTAACAGCACAAACTACATTTAGAAAAAATAGAGGAAGCAGCACAATTTTTTTCTCTTCAATATACAGTATCTGCATAGATCTAGTCTTATTGTTTTCAAGTTCTACAAGAAGAATCCAATAAGAATACTCCAGCCAGAAAAACAAGACAGTATCCAGGAGTAAGATCTGACGACTACATAGCTCAAGATTTGAAAGCCATCCAAAGATATAAATAAAACAAGGCACAAGGAAAAACTCCCTAGGAGGTTTAAAAGAAGAAGAAGAAGATGGCAAGAGATAAAGCAAAGGAAAGCGCTGGGAGTTGGAAGAAATTTATCTGGAATTCAGAAAAGAAGGAGTTTTTGGGAAGAACAGGTGGCAGCTGGTGTAAGTATCAGACTTTATTTATTTTTTCTTGGTCTGGTTATTCGGGGGAAAAATATTAATTTAATACACCATGTGCCAAGTGCCTGCTGGAACCCTGTGAGAAAAAAAGGTGCTACTTATATCTGATTACAGTGTTAATGGCTTTTATGTTCTACCAGATGCTGGTTACTGTCACATGGTGGCTGCTCCACGAGGCAGCTATTGTACCATGTATGTACAAATATGAAAATGTGTAGGTTTATATATGTTTGTGTTTTATGTTTCGATGAGCCAGAGGTTTGTACAAGTCTATCTCTCTTGTGCGGAAGGAGTTAATTGTTGTCACTGGCTAAAATGAATGGTTAGAGGCTGGGATACTTGGTTACAGACGTACATTGTTACTACAAATATTTTTTTTGTGTAGTCCTCTCCCTGTGATATTCTCCGCCCTTTCCTCTTTGCATAATGTGTGTGTCATTTCATCGTTTCACTTCTGCGTATTTTTTTCTTTTTTGGGAAAGGTCATTTTGAAGGACGCCAATGTAGCCAATCTATAAGAGCAGATACTAGAGGGAGGGGGAAACCCTCTTTGTGTCATCGTCACCCCCTACACAACCAACAGGAAGGGGGGGCGGGGGTGAATTGCTCACTGCAGTTGTTGCCTTGCAATGGAAAATACGCAGAAGCAAGAAAGTATATACTGTAGGGAGACAGAGAGAGGCGGGTGGAGAAGAGCGAGAATTGCAATGTCTATTAACCCCATAAGGGCTAATGGGTCCTATCCACACAATACTCTTTTTGAAATAAAAAAATATCTAATGCTAGAGAGGAAATGTTCTGCCCATTTATCATCAGCATAGATATGCAAAGTGTCTGTACAAGGACACCGGTGTTTTATGGCAATGTCTGTGAAGGTTCATAAAATATCAATAAATTGTCTGTCACAAAGTCCAGTTAATGAACAATGTCCGACTATCACTGTGACTCTAAAAATCCCAGATGTGGTCAAATGTGTTAGGAAATCCTTGCTGGAGGAGGGCTTTTAACAACCATGTCATAGACGGTCTCTGTCTTTGCTGGGTAAAAAAAAAAAACATTTAAAACACCTAGATTTCATATGTAGCATGGTAGAATCTGATTATTGTAGTTGAGAAGGACTGAATCAAAGTAGTTATAGAGTTAATAATGCATCACTGCTCAAGGTTAGTCAAGGTGACAGGTTAGGTGTATGGCTGTCTCCCAGCTTTGTGCCCTTGACTCTAGTAACTGAATGTAGACTGGCCATTTAGATGTGGGCATTTGTCTTCAGTATCAATTTGGTGGTAATTTCTGGTGTATGTAGTAGAAGTACTAGCTTGAGGCAGTAGAATAGGCAGGAATGAACAGATCCTTGAAAGGTCGTATCCTAGCAACCGGGTGTAATTTGAGTTAGGCCTCAAAGGTGCACAATGGATCCGCCATTTCAAAGTCCACCAGCAACCTCAAACCTTGCCTTTCTCCATATAATTTATGCATAGTTATTGTTATAAAAAAAATTAAAAAAAATATTCAACTCACTCAAATCAAGGGTTAAGTTGGCTAAAGCTCCAATATAGACATGCTTACTAGGGTCAAACAATATTTACCATATGCTATTTAACGTAATGGGGTTATTGTATACCATTTTGAGTATCTCTTCAGCCCCCTCACAGATATGAAACCATATCAAGAATGACAATGCCATTGTTTCCAATGTGCAATTAGGCATCTGCAAAGGGGGGGTCATTAGGTTTTGGTTCAAGCTGCTTGCATAGGACTATTTTTGACCTCAAGTTAATTCTTTAGTTATCTGGCAGTAAAATATACATTGGATGGCAATCCTACCTATGTTAACCCTTGAATTGCCAGAGAGGAATGTGTTGCACAGCCAACTGGAATTCAAAAGGTTAACTTTGAGTGTTGAAATGGTGTGCAATACTTCATACAATGTGTGGGTGTAATGTTCTACCATTCTTATAATGCCATCCTTCTTTATTACCTGGGGGGCGCTGTAGTAACGTACAATTGAATTACAGGTATTGTAACAGATCTAAATTTCAATGTCATTGTGCCAAGATTCATTACGAATATTGTCTTACTGCCAAAAGGAAGGCAGTGTTTTAGTTTTTAGGATCTCCTTAGCGAGATCAGCTTACTTGTTTAGTTAAATGTGTAAAAGACACATTTGCTAAGACAGCTGATTTTTCTGTCCCATGTCATGGTTGTGTTGTGCCAAAAGCAACACCTTCTTTCTCCCCATAACACAGTGTGTTGTCTGCTTGATTGTGCACTGACTATGGCTTTAGGTCTGGCAGAAATCAAAAGCAACATGTTTGCTTAACACCAAAGCTGCCTCTCTACTCTCCTATGGTCGGGCTGTGGAAAAAATTTCCAAATCTCCCTGACGTCACTAACACTTGCTCACTGCTGCCTAGATACCAACTTTAACTATAAACATGCCTCTTCTATGCTTTTGCAGTCACTAGGCCTCAGTTTATAATAGCCTGTGGTCTGGTCTTCTAACAAACCTGGTTTGCGGCATTATCAGTTCTACAAAATAAATGTTTAAGGTTGGAAATTTTTCAAATGCCGGACTGTACTCTGGTTCATGCCACAAATTAATTTTCTGCTACGGACTATAATCCAGAAATTGCCTTTATTAGTGGCAGCACTGCAATCAGTTGTAACCAATTGCATGAATGCAGATTTGGTATAGTATTTCTTTATATTTTGCACAAGACAGTGGTTATTAGGGAGGGTCTTTTTTTCTTTTTGTTTTATTTATACACAACCATTTATTTCTAGATTACAATTTTAACAATCTAGGGACATAAATAACGTTTTCCATATTTTTTTTTTTATCTTTGCAGTTAAAATCCTGTTGTTCTATCTGGTGTTCTATGGCTGTCTAGCTGGCATATTTATTGGGACCATTCAAGTACTACTTTTAACCATCAGTGAATATGAACCAACGTATCAAGACCGTGTAGCACCACCAGGTAAAAATAATTATTGTTGAGATAGCATTATATACAAATGCACTCTAATGGTATAATATAAATCCGAATAAATCTGTAACTTTAAAACTGGTTGTGTTGCATCTTTAATGAGTGTCACTAGCTGGTCTTAAAAAAATGTGAAGTGTTAATTTTAGGACTTATTTTGTATTTGTCCCGCAGCCCCATGAATGCAAATTCAATAGCTTCTCCTTGTGTTTCTTGCTCAGGACTAGTTTTCAACACATACATATGGGCAAAACAATAAACTATAATCATTGTACTAGTATGAAAACGGCTAATTTATAATGTAATTGAGGTATGATGATTAAGGTTGTGGCAGACATGACCACATAGCATGTGTATTAATTACAAAAACAAAACATTGTAAATTAAATATCGAATTCTATGCTAAACAACATTGATTAATTCAACACCATTTACAATACAAACTTTTGCTTGTTTTGAATGGTTTTCTAAACGTTTAGTTACATATTCCAGTCAATCATATTTACTTGCCTTCATCATCCCTAAAACAAAATTACATTGCAAATATTGTTATTAATCATAAAAAGATGAATGTTTTGACCTTGTGTATTTCTAAAGGACCAAACTGGTCTGGAAAACCATTTTAATGCTAATTAGAACTTTAAAGACAAATGCATTCATTTTGTTTTATTTATTTACATTTTTGTTACTCATAGCATGAAAACAAACCTCGCAGGATTTATCCCAAAGAGTGACCCTCTTCATTGAGCTGTTTAGTAGACAAGGCTCATAGAGATGCAACAGCAACATGCACTAGCACTTTATGGGTCCCCTTGAAAAGGCAAGGGGACACACTAAGCGTGTGCATGCTTGTGCATGTGACATTGCTGTTGCACATGTTTCTTGCCTCTCCCATTATTTTTAGTTTTTCTATCACTACTGTTTATAATAATACAGAGCTGTGCAATACAGAGTGCAAGCGTATTCAGAATAGAACCAAAGATTAAAGGACTGTGCCAGATGGGTTTGTAAAATCAGGACTATGATTAGCGACAGTAACGCCAATAAGAGTACATACACGTGGATGATGCTCCATGAATATTACCCACAGTAGAAGCTTCACTAAAACTAAAAAACGATCAGCAGTTCACTTGCTTCAGGTTTGGTGAATAGTTGGGATAAAAGGTGAAGGCTTTCCTGGTGAAAGCTTTCAGGTGATAAAACCTGTGTGTTTAAATTTAGACATTTCTTCTTGTTACATGACAGATGTTTCAAGCTTTTTTTGTATTTTTTTTCTTAATAAATAGTTAAATAAGGTACTCCATTTCCTTACTACTCTAAACACTACATTAAGTTAATATATGGCACACATTACTGTAATGGCCAGCTTGCCAAAATAGAAGTGAATTTTTTTATGCTCACCATTCTGTCAGATATACACAATGCTGTTGACCTTACTCACATTGTTAATCATTCACTCTCAAAGGAATATTAGATTTTTTTCTGGGTATAGTTATCTTAAAGTATGCATGACAAGGTCAACTGCAAGTAGGGAATGCAACTTAACTGAATCTTAAATTCCCAGAGCTCAGCATTCTGGGATCAAATGCCACAAAACCATTTTGTTTTTGTTTTGTTTTTATATTCTTGATTTTTGACAACAATGTAGTCAACAAAAAGGAATATTGTAGAGGGGTGGAAATCATAATGGGATTTGCATTTTAGAAGCTAAATAGTGCTTGGATCTGAGGCGAGGGGGTTAGGAGAGAGAAGGAAAGAAAGAGGGAAAGAGGGGGGAAAAAGGGGGTGAGGGAGTTAGGGTAAGGATTATCTCGGCAGCACCTAGTACCTCCCAAAACCCTCCCCCGAGTGTCTAATTTAATTAATGAAAGAATCAGGGGACATACCAGAGCAGCCCGGTCAGGATGTAGCAGCAGGCCGTTTCCCCGGCACCCCCAGGCCCACTCTGCATCAAGAGTCAGGAATGGTCCTCAGGTGGATCCATGTGGAAAGGGAACCATTTTTATTTTTTTTAACTGTAAGTCGTTGGCATGACAACGATTTAAAGTTAAATAATGTGCCAGCTAACTATGTACTTGCATTGTGCTAGACATTACATTACATTATTTAAAATTATACCATTTTATTAATGCATGATAGTCATGTCGCTGCTCTGGAACATTCACAAGTCTCATGGGATCCAGTCAGAAGGCTCCCATAAGAAGCATTGTATGAGCATGACATCATCATCTCAGCATTGTACATGCTCAGTGCTTTCCTCATTATCGGCAATGGGGTAAGTACTGGGTATGCACTTGCACTGAGGAATGAACGTAAAGCACCATGCACCACCAGATGGTGTGCAGTAGTAGAATACCAACTTATTTCCATTTAGCAGAAAATGTAGACTTGCTGATATTGGAGTTACAATTGCTTGTTTAAAAGTTAATTTGTGTGCCAGTGCACATTCATCTGGGTCCTCAAATTCCTCCTTCAGTCTACTACATAGGAATGAAACAGCACAATGTCTCAAACCAGTCTGAAAAGTACACATTTTCGTAATATTGGTGGAAAATAATGACAAAATGTGTGTTTATTTTATTGTTCCGAATGATAAATAACTATGGTTAATGCATATTTTTTTAACCACACCCTGGAAAATGTAGGGTTGACAAAAACATTTAGGCCAACAGGCAGAATTACACTGGCCTTTTGAATTGCTAAAAATAGAAAAACGGTTGATAAATGTAAATTTTTGCTGTTTGCCAAGCAAGAATGGCTGGAATGAAAGGATAGTGGTGGTATATGAAATGGGCAAACTTTGACAGAAGGCAAGGAAAGTAAAAAGAATAGGTGCGACTGAACAATTAGCTGCTAGTAAATCAAATTTCCATAATGCTGAGTGGATACAAAGTATAAAAAATATTATGGAGCTTATTAAAAACCCTAGCCTAAAGTGTCACTTCAGTAGGCCTCTCCACATGAGCTGACATGCATAATGATATATGTTCCATAATGAGGCCTTGTAAAAATCTAGCCTGTCACTGGGAAAAAACAATACATATATTTTGTTTAGTAGTACTAAAAATTTATTTTAGCACTTTGCTTTTACATATATTTATTTAAAGATGGTGGTTCGTATAAAGAGAGAAACTGACCAGTAAAACCCTATTGAGAACTTGCAAATATTTATAAACCAAAAGCACAGCACAAAATTACTGTGTGACATAAATGACAAACTAATAATGTATTTGTGGTGGTTATTGATTCCTTCGAGTAAAATCAGCCAACAAAGTAATTTGAAGTAATTAAACATAGATTATTACAGCAGACAGGAAGTTATTGGCAAACTGAACATGTCCATTTTTCTATCTAAAAGGCCATATAACTTTGTTCTTTAGTATATTATTCTTATTCTTGTCAGATTCCTTCACTGTTTTTCCTACCATATTGTCAGGAAGGCTAATTTAGTGGTCTAATGCTACAATATTAAGCAACATAGGACATTACCATGTGATTGAGTGATTATAGCTAGTGTAAATATGTTATCTCTCTTTTTTTTAAGGATTGACACAGGTACCCAAAGCATTAAAGACTGAGATCAGTTATAATTTGAATGATCCCAGCACCTATGCCGAGTACGTGAAGAGCATCGAAAACTTTTTATCAAAATATAACACAACCATCCAAAAGGACTCAAAGAATATTGAAGAGTGCTCAAGTGAGTGGGGACTTGTTATTGTGTGTATTGTGTAACCAAGCACCCTTGTTTGACATGGTTTCATAACTATTCCAGCAGTGATACCAAACTTCTATTTTCATTCGTTAGAACAGTGTCAGTGTCCAAGTTTTTTGCTGAAGTGGGCCACACAATAAGAAATGCATGTGTGTATCAGGCTGGGTTCATTTTTCTTATTAACAATAATGGCAAAAGAATATTTTTTTTATATTTGCCACATTAAAAAGGTTTGATTATTTAGTAGTAATTCAAAAGCAGGTAAAATTGACTTTATTCAAACAAGTGTACATTTATAGGGATAATGAGAATATGGTCAATTAAATCAGATGTGCTGCACGTGGAATGCCCCTGGATTAGAAAATATAGTTTGATTCCTATTTGCTATAATCTAATAATGTACTATGCTTGTGCAAATAGAAATTTAACAAGACAGGAAGATTGCATACAGTCTGTTATAATTCTCTTGTAAGCACCCAAGAGCAACTTGTAACAAGTTACAAGCAGTCTTAGTAGCAATCAGACACAGTCCAGTTGATGGTAATGGAAAATAAATTCAGAGCACAGAGTACAACTCTTCAAAGCTTTGGTGGAACCCTCACTGCCAAGGCCTGACCTGGACCATACATATTATCTTTGTGACTCATTAACTCAAATGTGCACACTAATCACTAGACCATTACCTGAGCCTGTCTTGAAGTATCAATAAACATCTCCCGTGCATCTCAGTCTATGATTGTATCCTGCAGGCTATAGTTAAAATGAACAATCAACAAATACAGCTGAAGATGAATGGGGCATTAGTCTTATCTCCAAGATCCATAAAGAGGGTTTTTATTTAGATAACCAGTGCCATGCAATGATTCAGACACACCAATATGTAGATATCCTGTTTTATAGCCTGCCCTAAAATGTCATTAGTTCCTGCAAACATTGGGATAGAACAATACAGGTCTTAATAGGAAAGGACTATTTGTTCTATGGCTTATACTGCATGGAATCTTTCAAGATGAAAAGGTAGCATGCATATAACCCTTTTACATTTAATGTAGACGTATGTAAACACATTACTGCTGCTTTAATATGTAAATTTCAACTGAAAATTCTAACAAACCTGTCTGCATGGACAGTTGCCACCAAGGGCAAATGAATAATAAACTGACAGTCTTGCAAAATGTTTTGTTTCCCTTCTTGTTTAGAGGTGCCAACAGATTATTATGACAGAGGAAGTTTGAAAACTCATGAAGCTAGGAAATCTTGTATGTTTGCTCGTGAGTGGCTTGGGGACTGCTCAGGCCTGACTGACCCTACCTATGGATTTAAGGATGGAAAACCCTGTGTGATTGTTAAACTTAACAGGATTGTGGGCTTCAAGCCACAGGTAAAACTTTCAACTCATTACAGTATCACCTGCAAGTATAAATAATCTAGTCATTTGAAATTGAAATGTATGAAATGCATATAAGCTCCACTGATTTTTAGAATTAAATTCAACACCTGCTTTTAGTTCAGCTCCATTATTACTCTTTGGATAGAATTTAAATGATTTCAAAAATGGATATTTGCAGAAAATATGGAACTGGTAAACATATCTTTTTTTTTCCTTCTTTTTTTCCAGCCTCCTACAGATAACAGCAGTCTACCATTAGAGATTGCTGCATCTTTTAACCCATACATCATTCCAATTCACTGCCAAGGCAAGGTAAGATTAATGCCCTCATGTTATGTGGTGTTTTTAGGTTCAGATTGTATTATAATACCCAGATGGTATCACATTATTGTATGCTATATACTTGTCCAAAGGTTCTGACATCTATGGGTATAGGCAGTACTATACTATATTATCCATCTTTCTCTTAGAGGTTTCTGTTCACATGCAGAACAGAGAACATAGGAAGGGGGGGGGGGGGGAACAAAGGAGGGGAGGAAAGAGAAAGAAGAAACACGGGAGGGAGGAGAGAAAAGAACAGAGGAGGGGGAGAGAAGAGAACAGATGAGGGGGAGAGAGAACAGATATGGGGAGGAGGGGGAGAGAGAGAACAGATATGGGGAGGAGGGGAGAGAACAGATATGGGGGAGGAGGGAGAGAGAGAGAACATATATGGGGGAGCTGGAGAGAGACAAACATAGTAAGGAAGCGTAAAGGGACAAACATGGGAAGGGAGAGACACATACATAGAGGGAGAGGAAAGAGACAGGCATGGGAGGGTGGGGGAGGCCCGCACAGGGCGCCAGACACTAAAGGCCAGCCCTGGATGCCATGCATTACACCAGATACAGAACATTGTGAGCTCTAATGCTAACCTACCACCCTAGGTCAAGTGTAAACAAAAATGTGTTATTAGTAAATGCAGATTAGTTGGCACAACTACATATTTGTGCAAATTTTATATTTTTTCAAAACAACCTACTAAATTTGTTGAACAGCTATTAAAATTAATACTGTAAATACTTCCCTAGGCTTGGCCATGCTCCCAGTCATCCTCCCCAACAACAACTGTCCCCTTTAGCCAATCCAAACGTTCAGGGGTTTCCATTGATTGTATGTTATGACTCATTCCCTCCGTTTTTTATCTGTTTCTCTGTTTATCACTTTCCTCTTACTGAAAATAGGTTTTGTTGTGGGCTGGGAAGATAAGAGCTCCAAGTGCTGTAAAACAGAATTTAATGGCAGAAATACAATAACTACACTTAGCCGGACAGAACATTACTAGTTAATGCTCTTAAACATAAGCCTGATAGCTTTCTCTTTGCTGGGTACCAGATCAATAAAAAGAAATATATAATTATTTTATTCTTTTAAAGCTGCATCTAAACTCAAGAAGTAAGACGTCAGACTGTTACATGTTGGCATGTAATATATGTTATGATGTACCCATATTAAGCACTCCTGAATTGGTTTTCATTGCAGAAAGAGGACGATATTCCTAAAATCAAATCCATCAATTATTTCGGAATGGATGGGAAAGCCGGGTTTCCCTTGAATTACTATCCTTATTATGGAAAACTACTGCAGAAGGAATACCGCCAGCCCCTCATCGCAGTGCAGTTCACCAATATTTCCATGGACACCGAAGTCCGCATTGAGTGCAAGGCATATGGTCAGAATATACAATATAGCGACAAAGACCGCTTCCAAGGACGTTTTGATGTCAAGTTTGATATAAAGAGTAGCTGATCAGAAGCACATTTTGTGTAAACTCCCCATTAAAATGTAAAAGGAAAAAAAATCCAACCTTCTAGTCTTGAACAAACTGTCATGTATGGGACCTACACTAAATATATACGCTTTACACTAGCTTTCTGCATTTACTAGGTTAGAATGTAAATCAAGTGTAGCAATAGCAACAAATATTTATTCTACTGTAAATGATAAAAAAAAAAAAATGAATGACTTGAACCGTGGGACATGCCCATTTTGTTGTAAATTTATGATTCCATAATCAAAATGTAGTTAAGCAGCGTGTCTGACCCCAAACTATTGCTACGTTCTTGTATTTTTTTTTTTAGTTAATTTTTTTTCCGTATGTTTAAAGTAGCATATGTACAACTTTTTAGCCATTTCTGCCAAGCCATGTTTTGTTGTATGTTTCTACTTTGTGAGCAGCTTTGCAGTTCAAGGTGTAAATACTCTCTAAAATGGGAATAAAACTGGCAAGGTATTTTTTTTTTTTTGTTGCAATGTAAAAAAAGAAAGAAAGGAAGGAATAAAAAAAAAAAAAAAAAATGCAGCCAACCAACAAGATTATTTAACCCCTTGTGTTCCAAGTGGAATCACACTGCGTTGCTCACTCCTTGGTGCAAAGGGTTAACAGCACTCCACATAGCCCTTTTTAAAGTGGGATTATAATTTAATTTGGATGAAGGGGAGGAGTTTCTTTCTTTTTGTGTTTAAACTTCACTTAAATGCATATGGTGATGGGTTTTTGCTGTGCTTTTTATTTAATGCTTCTTATTAAAAAAAAAAAAAAAATCTTACCTCCCCCTAAATCCATAAGTACAGTATGAAGGTGTGTAAGGCTTGGGTCCGATTGTCACTTTTGCCAGGAACAGGGCTATTGTTTTGCGTTATATATATATAGTTATATTTTTTTTTTTGTTTAGGAAGCATCACAGTTTGGTGCTGTCTTTTCAAATGTTTTAACCATTTTCATGGTGGAAGAATTTTATATTTATGCAGTTGTACAATTTTTATTTTTCTTCGAGAAAAAGTAATGTATGAAATAAACCAAAGTCACATGTTGAAAAATAAATCTTTATTTTAAACAACTATTAAAAAAAAAAAAAAAGCAATGCAGTATCCCATAGGATGTATTAAATGTCTAATGTGCGCACATTGTTCAAACATCTGTAATATTTGCCAGGAGTACAGCGCTCCTGTTCTATCAGTCAAGTTGAAACATCAGACAATAAAATGAATAATCCAAATTCCTATGTTGCGTCTTCTGTTGTACTTCAGCTGTCTAGAATTTTGAAAAAGTATTGTACCTAAAAGATGGGAGAAAGAAAATACACAGATTAATACTAATATTATTAATGGACATCCAACATGTTAATGCATACTATAAACAAGCCATACGTGTATATTATTTGTAATTGGTTTGTGTGTGTGTGTTCTTAGATTATTACTAAATTATTAAACTTAATGGACCATTACAGTGTAACTAAATCATTTGTTTCCAAAACTTTCACAACACCTAACAGGTCAAAAACCTACAGAGCTTCTATTAATAGATGTCATTTTTCTTATCAGGAAGAATACATTTGAATGTATGTCATGGGGAGCAAGTCCAGTACAATGTTACACACACACACACACACACACACACATATATATATATATATATATATATATATATATATATATATATATATATATATATATATATATTAGAATAATTAGCAGTTACTACAAATTTAGTGCAAGTTCTGAAATGTACAATGGGGAAGTCTAAATACATATTCTGAAAGTCAAAAAAAAAACCCAATTGTTCAGTTAGTATATATACAGAAAAAAAACAAATCTCTGCTGAGATATATACAGTATAAGGGTAACAAATGCCAACTGCTTTAGCCAGTAAGTGAACAAAACAAATGCCACATAAAAAAAGAACTTGGTTTGCTTGAAGTAACTAAATCACAATACAAATACAGCTGTGGATGTGAGTCACAGCGATCTGATGTCCAATTAGATGTCTGTGTGTCAACTAGAAGCACCATGAAGGGACTCAACCTGTCAACCTCAACGCCTTTTTATACAGTGCCTGTAGAAAATAGAAAATGACCTATACATTGTGTTAGCAGAATTGCATGTAAAAGTATAAATTAAGAGAAGAAGGTTTTTAAAACATATTTTGTTCTCTGGCTTATGACATCACCTTGTGGCTTGATCTGCAAGTTACACATTTCACATTGAAAAGTAGTTCACTTGCATATCAAGCCAAAGGTGATGTCATAAACATGAGATACAATAGACATGTTTAAAACATATTTTACAATATGTTTTAAAGAGGCCAATCAGTGGGTGTCTGATTTGAGGTCCTTCAGTCAGACCAACTCCATAATTAATGTGTCAAGGGGATCAGTCTTAAATCCCAGGATAGGGTATGTAAACACACTACTATGTCAAAGAGGAACAGTGGTAGCAGCAAGCAATAGATGGAAATGTAACTAGATAGCTGTTAAATGGACCAAAATGAATGCAGAATTGGTGACCCAAGTCTCAAACCTCCCCAAAAACTATACATCATGGCTTTCAAGAAACCACTGGTATCTCTGAACAAGCCTGACCTGGTCTACAAAGTACAAAACTTGGTCCACTGAAAGAAACTCAGGTGAGTCTGTTTGGTGAATAATCCATAATAGTATGAGCAGACTTCATCTGGGAGTCATTAGGTCTAATGATTGCTATGTGTCGTTGTAAGATGGCCAAGGAATAAGAGTCCATTTTACAGGACCAGATGCACCTTGTAGATCAAACACTTTTATCTTCTAAGATGATACCAGTCTCTAAACTGGAGAGAGACTCTTCGTTTTGAGGAACGGTGCAGCTTTCCACTACACACAGTTTAAAACCTGTATGACAGCATTCCTAGAAGGATTAAAGGTGTTCTGAAGACAAAACGTGGCTCTATTGCTTATTAATATTGTTACTTCCTTTATTCTATCCACCTCCTGAAGCCATGAACTGAAATAATAGGAACAAAAGAATGAAGTGTCCTTTCTAATGCCATTCAATATAATGTTTCTCATAGATACAATGCAAGAGCCATCGCCCCATCATAGAGGAAATCAAGAACTCAGTTTAAGTGTGTGCCAGTAGGAAAAGAAATAGCTAAGATCCACCAAAGAGCAGGTAAAAGAAAACTGTAACAGGGCTATTCACTAAAAGGTGTGTTGAGGTGAGATAAACATTTCATCTCACCAATTTAGCTATAGATTGTGCAGGGGAAATCCAGGGGCTTTCACTTTGCTCACCAAGTTTGTCCCTGCACATTATAGTGAATAACTCCATAAGATTTAAACAATTTACAGTGAGCGCTCCAAAAGAGAGAATAAGGGTTAAAATGCAACAATCTGGTTAAATAGAATGCTGTCTTAAAAAATGAATACTTAATAAATCCTGCACAAAAACATAAATAACATGCATTATCAGCTTTGCAAGAACATGCGGGGAATACGGAAAATGCTGTCTGGTTATTATAACTTGTGGAGATAGCCTGACGCGTTTCACCTGTACGGAGTCTTCAGTGGTAATTTAATTATAAAGATGGCCTGTCATATGTCAGCTTAAAAAGTGTTAAATTACAGTGTCAGCGGTGTCTTATAGCTGGTAACACTGTTCTTACTCTGAAGAAGAGTGGGAAAAAAACTACAAACTGTGTTGTAAATAAGAGCAATTATGATGATCTGGTGGTTCTGGTAGTTTATAGTAACTTGCTTATCACCCAAAGGTAAAGACAGATGCGGACAAAACTGTGGGAAACTCTCAGAGTAGTAATGCTGAATTCAGTGATTAATTCTGCAATATCAGGCACATTGCCACATTAAGCGCAAAAGTTCAAATAAAAAAAAACATTTATTACTGTTACCAGCTATCAGTTGGCACAGCTGGCACTAGAATTTATCACTTCCACTTTAAAAATGATATATGACACGCAATCTATATAATTAACTTACCTCTCCATACTGTATCCAAACAAAATTGAATAGAAGCCTGTCAGACAAACGAAAACCTACAATTCTGACATTCTTAAATTACAAGAATTTTTTGTGCTCAACTTCCTTAGTAGATCTCCTAGCAGAACAACAACAATAGTGTAGTACCGCCAAAGAGTCGAAAGGAGGGAAGACACAAAATATATCTTCATAATCCCAGGTGTGTCAGAGCCGTTGGCACAAAGCAATGCTGCTGTGTCTGCACATTACCGCTGACTCATCTCTGCAGCACGGGTTCTCTACTTTAAATGTATCAGTCCTATGTCAAGTTAATGACATAAATATGAAGATTAACATTTTTTTTCCAAAATAAAAACATTGGCTGCATGGTGAATAAACATTGTCTCGCGATATTCTTTTTTTTTTTTTTTAACCCCTTCATAACAGGACTGTTTTATTTTTTTTGTGTTTGTAATTAGTCTCTTATTTATTGCACCCACACAAATTGTGTATTGTTTATTTTAAGGATAAAAATGGCTTTCTTTAGATACCATTATTTGGATTGTATCATGCCAAATAAAAAATAATAATGTATGTTTTTTTCTGAGTTTGGGAGTACACCATTTTTTATTTTTGTAAATTATAAGGCAATTAATACAAGTAGAGCAATGCTATTTCCAAAACCTTTTTTTTTTTTTTCTAAATAATCAATAGTGACATTGTAACATTGATATCTGTCGTTAATCACAGAATTGTACATATTTTTCAAATGTAGATAACCCAGAGTATTTTGACACCAAAGTTTTGCTTAAACACTTCTGGGAGGTGCTTGGAGGACATGGGCAAGCTGCCCATACAGTCTAAAGTTGTCAAAGCCAAATACTGGCACATTCGTTAACTGTTTGGCTGTTACCGCAACCAGATGTGACAAAGGGGACCTCTGCAGACATGGCTGGAGTGCCTTGGTCCGAATGCACCCCATCCATGTCAGGTTTAGCTAGATCGTGATATGCCAGTAGGCATACTGTGATCAGAACTGCAGGATGTGCCAGTCATCTAATTCCTCTATCACAGAGTTCTAGACTGAATCCACTGGAAAAAACAAGGCCAGTCATTGTGCATGTAGGCACAAAACCTGCATTGGGAGCACACATTAAAGCGCTACCATTTTTTCTATGGCCATGGTGCATGACATTCTTAAAGCACCACTATGGCGCACCCTTTCCTCACGCATATTAACCTGCTGACGACAGGAGGACATTCCATGCCATAACATTGTCCATTGAAATGAGCGGTGGAAGCAATGCATTATCACTTCTACCACTGGTGTTGCTGCAATCCCTTGATATTGAGCCTTTCAGCAACACTGAAATTTGGCCCCCCTGGATATGCAATCCCTGAATTTCCCTGAAATTGCTAATAATAATGGGGCCATTTTGGGGCCAGATCGCTCTATACTGCACAGACCCTTATAATGTGCTGTTAGATTTTTTCCATCTTTTTCATATCCTATATAAATTACATTTAGCGATTTGCAGCAGAGGACGTCTGATGTGACTGCTTTGTCCTGCTATATGTCAGATCATATAATTTTGTGTTTGACATATATGCACTTTATGACACTTTATTTCACTCACCAGGTGACAAACTATTTGCTTTTTTCCCTGAATAAATATTAATTCTAATACTTGTTCAATTATATTATAATTATATTATTCTTAACAGGACTCTACAATGTACACAGTGTTTGCAAAGGGTGAATGTAGAGCATAAACAATAATCAATACATTTGGATGCGGTTGTGCTAATGTATAAATCATTTTAATAGAATCCCTTCAGAAACTACTTTGAGAAACACTATTTTATAATACTGGATAAAAAATAAAGTACATGATGTTCTGAGTCTAATGTTGCCTGTTATCCTGTGAGGCAATTAGGTGTGTTCCTCTATAGAAAAGGGTGCATATTAAAGCTAAATAATGGAACACATGTTAGTATATCATTTCAGATGGCAGCACAAAACCAAGATACACCACTGGTGTACTACTGGTGCACCTACTCATAGCTCTCACATTATATGTTTTTATATGAACAGTGTTGTCCTGTGAATATTGACTATTCTTTGAATGAACTTTTTTTTAAATTTCTAGAATAAATGTTCTGTGTATTGCAGGCGATGTTCCGATGACTGACAAAAGCATGGTCAGAAAAACCCCAAAAGCAGAACACTGAGTTTTGTTTTATAAAGTTATCACTTCTGTGTTGTCAGTTTTCATTTGTTAAACGGCTTAACTGTCTCTCTGTTTAAAGAGGGACTAAACCCTGAAATCAGTTGTAACCAGGCAGAAGGCCGCTTCTACGTTCTTACAACATGCTCCGATTATTCCCCCTTAGTCATTGCTTTGCACTTCTATCATTTCTTCAAATGAAGAATTTCAAATGAAGAGAGACTGCAACAATCATGGGGAAGCAAAAAGGAACTTATTTCACAATAAATTAAGTTTACACTTAAAGGACAACTGTCAGCAAAGTTATGTTATACTGAAAGATTGAAATTACTAAATTGAAATGATTTCATGAAAGAGTAATAATAAAGTATTAGTGAGCTCTCTTAGCTCCATATAGCTCTACTAGGTGGCAGACATCTTGGGTCAGATTTTTCTTCATCTGGCATAATATTCTAAACAGCTAAATGGAGAAAAGAGGGCTTAAAGGACAACAAAACTTTTTTTTAAATCAGTGTTTTACAACACTGAGTAAATAATTAACTTGAGTTAACTCATTTATTTTGGGGGTGGGGGATGGGACTTATTTTATACTGTATGCCTCTGCTAGGGATTCTATAAATGTTATATCCGAATTGCATTGCTGACAATTTGGAAGATACCTGACTGCCGCATTGTGTGCGTGTACACATGTGCGATTTTGGCTTCTTCAACGGCAGAATCATGGGAAATCTAGTTCACATTGATTCTGCTTTCATTTAAAAGCCGCATACAGATCGGGCAATCATTCAATAAAACAGAAAGTAATTTTTGCTGATAGTTGTCCTACTCCCTTCCAAACACAAGCTATGATTTGACTGGCAGCACCGCAACTTTTGAAGTATTTAGATTCGTACCATGTTGACACTGTTCCTGTAACTGAGGAGTGGAACCAGGAGTTTTTTTTTCTAAACATTTTGAATACTGCCCCATAGTGTTTCCAAAAGCAAAAATCAGTGGTTGTCATTTGGCAGAACTATGCTCCATGGTAGCAAATAGCCCATCAGGTGTTTCTCTTGCTCACTGGTGTGTGGACATGTCAATCATGCAGCAGCATACAACCAATAACTGGGAGGAGAGAAGTATCTCCTCATAGCTGCATAGGAATTGGCATATCAAATGACAAACACCAAGCACTTCTGTCTTTCTCATGGAACGGCTGCTCTGTGACATGACAGTCTGGAAGTCTTACTGACACTGCTAAAGACATATAACTTTACAATGATTCTCTTCTGGAACACTGTTCAACAGATGTTCAGTGTGAATGGACAGACACTCAAATAGCCAGCCCTATAGGATGTAATGGAGGAATCACAGTTTTTTGCCCACTTGCACCATTACAGAGGAAACCTCTCCATTAGCATATCAGACTTATGCCACCCATAAGGGCAGTCCAGATCCAAACTGCCTGGCAGGTCTCCTCTGCATGACGAACAAAGCAACCACAGACGTATGTTTCGGCCTTCATTGGCCTCGTCAGTGTCGTACGGCTGGTATCCCTCTAGGTACAGCAAGCAGGAACCCACGGCTGGGCTTACCTTTATATCTCAGGACTGCCCTTATGGGTGGGACCAATCTGATATTCAGAGGTTTCCTCTGTAATGGTGCACGTGAACAAAAAACAGTAATTCCTCTCCTGAGTAGGTTACATTGTATAGGGCTGGCTATTTGAGATTCTGTCCATTCTCGCTAAGAGGGATCACACTTCTTTGTTTGTCTCCGTGAGTTAAGGGGTATGCACACACGCATTTGCATATATAAAAAACTAGGAAACATGACACTGTAGTAGGAGGGAGCAGGCATAAAGTGAGAAAGACACAAGATGTCAGCACTGTAGTACAAAAAGGAGCACATAACATGCTGAAGATTTATTTGCAACTTGTTTGTTCCAGGACATATGACCAGGATAAAAAGTATTAATGGAATCCTTTTATATGGATTTTATTTATTAAAAAGCGATTAAACCCTAAAAATAAACATTGCAGTGATCACAATCTGTATTATAAAGAAAAAAATTTGATTCAGTTGCCTGTATTTAGACACCAAAAAGGGACTGAAAACTTTGATTGCTGCAGTTTATAAGGGTATAACTGCACCGCTGTCTAACTGTTGTTGTGCTATTACATGCAGTCTCTATAGGTACATGTTGGACTGAGCAAAGTCAGATGCCTCTGGATACACAGGGAGTATATAATTATGTAGCCACTGGAACAGCTCCACATTGTAAATAAACAGAGAACAAAACCTTTGAATGAAATAAAGTGTGATCACTATGAACAAGTTGTGCATACGAAATGCAAGTTCACAACAGATTGTTATGTCCATTCATGGCATTAAAAAGAGTTTGTTTTATGGTGCGAGGTTTCCTGTGGCCCCTGGTGCAGCACGGCCAGATATAGAAGCAAGTACCCAACTTTATTTTAAAATAACTTTATATTATATTTATATTTATATATATATATATATATATATATATATATTTATATATATATAATAGACTATTCAATTGGTAGCAAAATTCTGGATGACATAGACGAGTAAAAACAGGTCTATATCAAGTTATACAAACAAGACAAATTATTAAATATCCTTACCTCTAATACTGCATCCTCTGGAAGGTCAGTACAATGAACACAATTTTGGATTTTGGTTTTCCCAAAACGAGCACGGAGGGTCCTGGGTCGCAAATGACGTGCTATTTCCTAAAATAAATAAAATTAACATAATATAACACATAAGACCAGTCATAACACTAATAAACCTTTATTTATAAATAAGGGGTCTGTATCTTAAAATGAAGAGAAGATGTATGCATTGTAGCTAAAAATTGATATACCAATAAAATGTATCCATTTATTTATAAAAGCACCATCACATTCTGCAGCACTTGCACCATGATAAATGGTATAAGAGATGTAGACGGGAACAAATGGTACTCAAAGAGTTTACAGTGGAAGAAATTAGCCATTTCTGGAGACTGTTTGTACAAAAAACAAACCCCAAAGACCAGACCTTTCAAGTGTTTGTTTTATTTACCATAATGCATAAAAATAATGTCTGGATCTTTAGCTAAAAAATGCACAGACGAAAGTTCTGAACAAACTCTATCATTCATAATTTGAGGTCATCAGGGCAAGGTACATCTACTAATATGAAAACACAAAGTGACTCCACAATAAGAAATCATATCATGTAGTGCTGTGTTACAATATTAATACAATCCTGTAGCTCAGTGGTAGTCAACCTTTTTCTACCTACCGCCCACTAATGCATCTTTCTTGATGGAAAAATTTCCTTACTGCCCACCAGTTTTCGCGCAAGCGCGGAATATTTTTTAGAAAGGAGGGTGTTTTAAAAAAAATAAATGTATGTACATTTATCTTTTTATTTCTTTATTTATTTTTTTACGTTTTGATCTGCACTCCACACAGTGCTTTTTTCCCTCCTCTTTTCCCTTTTATTACTAACACCAAAAACAATGTTGTATTAGGTGCCAATTTTTTATTAATGTCACCATCAAAAGAAATTCCTTTTCCTGCCTGCTTCTTTACCTTCCTTATAGTATATCACTATATTAAGGCTCTTTTTTTCCTTTTTTTTATTTTCTCCTTCCCTTACTTATTTTTTTCTTTTATTTTATACACTGCTTACTCTCCTCCTTTTTTTTATCCCCTTTTCTCTATTTTTCTTACTTTTTTTGTTATTTTTTTTTTATCTTTTCCTTTTTATCTCCTTTCTTTTACCTTCCTGAGCTACAAAAGTAAGGCTGAGCTAGTAAGCCCACTTATTATTATTAGCCAACAATTCTCTTTCTCCTGCCTATAACTTTTCTTTTGCAACTGTTCTGCTCCGTTTCTGCCTGCTTCTGCCTGCTTCTGCCTGTCCCTGCTATCAGTTTCCACTCCTCCCCTTCCTCTTCCCACGTGTTTGCGTGCACTCGCTCCCGCCCGTCCCTGGAGGTTGATTGATGTGTGCTTCCGAAAATCCTACCGCACGCATTCTCGCGCACGTAGGTTTCCTGATGTGCGCGCTCGCGTGCGCGCGCGCCCACTCGCCCGCTTGCTCAAAAGGAGGTTTTAACCTCAAAAGTCCCCACCGCCCACCTGGAATCCCAAAACGCCCACTAGTGGGCGGTAGGGACCAGGTTGACGACCCATGCTGTAGCTGGTAGTTATAGATGGATCTTGTTAGAATAAAGTCTAATTGTGTAAACTGATAGGCTAGGCTGTAATAAAACGTTTACTTATGTTTAAAAGGAAAATAGCATAGTGTAAACATTTTAAACAGAAATGCTTTAACCATTTAATGACAGGGCTGTTTTTGAATTGTTGTACCCTTTGTGACAAAGGTCCTAAATCTATCCCTTGCCATACCTGGTATCTCTATCCCTCCCCCCCCCCCCCTCCCTATACCTGGTGTCTCTATCCCTCCCCCTCCCCATCAGGACTGTCTTTAACGCGGGGCAAATGGGGCAGCTGCCCTGGGCCCAGTTACTCCTGGGGGGCCCAAGGCTGCTGTCCCGTGGGTCCCCAGCCCCTGCTTGCCACGTTTACAGCACATTGCGCTTGTGAATGTTTTTTTCCGGCAAGCTGCATCCGCTGGATGCGGCGCCCGAAAAAAACAAACTGACGCTGGATGTGACGTAACGTCACATCTGGTGACTGTTTCCCTCCTCCGTGCAGGAGGGAAGACTGCACGGAGGAGACGTCCAGCCAAGAACACGGAGAAGAAGCATTCGGTAAGTACTGGGAGGGGGGGTTGGGGGAATTAAAGGCATCTGACTGGCACAATATTACTGGGCTCTGACTGGCACACTATTACTGGGCTCTGACTGGCACAATATTACTGGGCTCTGACTGGCACACTATTACTGGGCTCTGACTGGCACACTATTACTGGGCTCTGACTGGCACAATATTACTCGCATCTGACTGACACAATATTCCTCGCATCTGCCTGGCACAATATTCCTCGCATCTGACTGGCACAATATTGCAGGCATCTGAAAGGCACAATAATACTGGTATCTTAATGGGCAAATTGGCTGGGGCATCTTAATAGTACAATATTACTGGAATCTGGCACAATAATATTGGCATATTGATGGGGAAAAATGTCTGGGGCATATTAATGGCAAAATAATACTGGTATATTGATGGGCAAATTGGCTGGGGCATCTTAATAGTACAATATTACTGGTATCTGAATGGCACAATAATATTGGCATATTGATGGGAAAAATGTCTGGCATATTAATGGCAAAATAATACTGCATATTAATGGCAAAATAATACTGACATATTGATGGGCACATTGACTGTGGAATATTTAATGCACAAACGGTGGAATATTTTAACAGGCAAACTGTTGCATATGCAATGAAAAAGTGACTGTGGCATTTTCTCTGGGGAAAAATAACATGTACTATGGGGAAAAGTGACAATGTGGCTTTTTTCTGCATGGGCAGTTCAGTGGAACAAAGTGAAACTGTGGCATGTTCTGTGGGGCAAATTTACACTGTTGTGTGGGTTCAATATGAGTGCATGACAAATGCTGTGGGTGCAATATAGGTGCATGACAAGTGCTGTGGCTACTCTATGGGGCTGTGTTAAGTCCTTTAGGTGCATTGTGGGTGCAGAAAAAGGGAATAAAAACAAGAAATGCAACTCTTCAATAACATTTTTATTACATATGAAAATAGTTGAATATAATATTAAGAAGTTCATATAAGTATAAATGCAACTAGTGAGAGAGAGTGAGATGTGTATAGATATTTATAAATATATATGAACATATGTAAGTGCTCTCTAATATCTGTGTGTATTTTTGTCATTTAGGTAGTCATTGAGTAGTTGTAGTGCAGTGTTGCATAGTAAGATGGTATACATATTGCAGCCATATATACACATTTTTTATCCAAATATACAGTTTATACACTGCAAATATACACGTAATATACACATTTTATTCAATGCAATAAAAATACTCACTGCAAGAAAAGTCCAATTGTGTGTGTGCTTATTTATATGGGGGTTTTTTTTTTTGTGTGGTGGGGGGGGGGGTAACATTGCGATGGATGGAGTGATTGCATGCAGGGGAGGGGGCAGGGGCCCAAGCAAATGCTTGCCCGGGGTCCAATCACTATTAAAGACGGCCCTGCTCCCCATGCCTGGTGTCTCTATCCCTCCCCCCTCCCCATGCCTGGTGTCTCTATCGCTCCCCCCTCCCCATGCCTGGTGTCTCTATCCTTCCCCTCTCCCCATGCCTGGTGTCTCTATCCCTCCCCCCTCCCCCATGCCTGGTGTCTCTATCCCTCCCCCCCTCCCCATGTCTGGTGTCTCTATCCCTCCCCCCTCCCCATTTCTGGTGTCTCTATCCCTCCCCCTTCCCCATGGCTGCTGTCTCTATAGCGACCCCCTCCCCATGCCTGATGTCTCCATAGCTCCCCCACCCACCCCTGGTGTCTCGCCCTCCCCCCGTCTTACCTCGGGCAGCATCAGAGCTCTGTCCCGCAAGTAGTGATGACACAGAATATCATATTACTGATGCTCTGAATCATCACTATGTGCAGGGATCGCGAGCAGCACAGAGCACAGACAGAGCTCTGATGCTGCTCGCTTCCCTGCGTGAGGACCACTGGATTCGGCAGCACCACACGAGCTTTGGAACAAAAAATCGTGGCTGCCTGATGCTGGGATACATGTAACACCTAGTTCGCCTATAAGAAGCGCCGGCCCTGATTAGAACCCTCTTTCCTTCCTTCCTTCCTTCTTTCGCTCATTTCTTTCTTATACTTTATTACAGGGTGAGTCCTCTTCTAGGTTACCTACACTATTTGGTATAGCACACCTCAGCCAAATAATCATTATGGTTTCAGGATCACTGCACTATCCTCTTGCACCCTTAGACCATTACTACTAATATGAATTTCAGGAGGTAATGCTGGCAATGCACAGTAGTGTATTTTCCACAAGGCAAACAAGGCAGTCGCCTAGGGCGGCACTTTGCCAGAGGATGTTAAAGCACACTTCTGGTGCTTCAGACATTTTAACTCTCTCCCCCACTGTTCAGAAAGCTTTAGCTCCTTCCAATAAATCAGGGTGATGGTGGCATGTAATGGACGTAGTGGGGGTGTGTAATGAGGGTGATGGTGGCATGTAATGGACGTGGTGGGGGTATGTAATGAGGGTGATGGTGGCATGTAATGGACATGGTGGGGATATGTAATGAGGGTGATGGTGGCATGTAATGGACGTGGTGGGGGTATGTAATGTGTGTGCAATGTGATTGATGGAGCATGTAATGGGGTGATTGGGCATTTAATGTGTGTGCAACGTGGGTGATGCGGCATAAAGTGGGTGATGGGGCATGTCCTAGGTGTGCAACGTGGGGGGGGGGGGGTCTGAATTTTGTCTTCCTAGGGCAGCACAAAACCAAGATACACCACTGGCAATGCATTAGATGTGGTGAGCCAGGGAAAGTTTCAAAATGCTGCATACGTTTACACATTATCCTTCTGAACGTCCTCTAATTTACAAATGGAAAGTTTCATATCCATTTCACAGACCTATGGAAGATACTTCTTTATAAATAAAACTAATAACACTTTTTTTTTTTTTAAATCCACTTATTGTTAAAATACCACATTGAAACAAATTGAACTAATAAGAATAAGAATAAAGTATTTATACCCTGCATAATAATGTCCACTTATACTTGTTTTCATGAACGTCCTAGGGATGTTACCATTGCCCAACATCCAGGGGATGTGAATGTTACCCAATTTAGTGATACTCATGTTATCTAGCGCAGAGGCAGGAAGGGCTGAGTCAGTTGAGCAGGAAATCAAAACCAGCAACTCCGGGGATTAAACAGATTCTACAGAAGGAACATTAGCGTACTGAGCCATCTCACTGGCAAATTCCTATTACTATATATATAAAAAGGAATATTGTTTTCATAATACATAGATTGAAAACTTTACATTTCCCCCTGAAATCAATCCTCTTTCAATGAATACAAACAGGGACCTGAACAAAAATGTATAAAAAGTACGATAAAATTTCAATGCTATCCGTACATACAGTGAAGTGATTGTGCGAATCTAACATTTGTATGAGGCAATTGTCGTGCATTCCTAAATACTTCCCCCATTATTTTTAATAGTTAAAAGAGTAAATATGTCTCCTGTTTATGATATCACCTGTGGCTTGACATGTAAATGAACGGCATTCTATGGTGAATTTGCAGAAGACACTACATACTCCTTTAAAACACATTTTACTGCTAAAACAATGTATAGATCTTTATTTAAATTGCTTGCATTCTTTACGTTCATAGTATATAACAGTGTTTAAAAGATAGAGCCCCTGAAATGCAGCATGCTCCAAAAAAAAAAAATCTTTTTTTTTTTTTTTTTTTACCTCAGCCATTGTTGGACTAGCGTGTATAGATTAAGACATCAGATAAATCATTTTAGAATCTAGAAAGAAATGCATCCACAGTGATGAAAATTAAATTGTATAGCTATTGATACTTTTGTCCCACCTATTATTATTTTAAAGACAAACAAACGCCTATATCATGCATCATAATGTAGAGAATACAATGCTTGGCCATAGGGAACAGTCCCTTTTTCGGCAGTTCATTTTCCATTCAACATTCCTTCAAGTTAATATCTAATTTATTAACTAAAGTTCAGGCTGAACAGACATAATTCTTAAGTTCACAAACAATATATTGAGTGTAGAGGAAAAAATTCTAATTGATAAGGCAAAGCCAATTTTCATGGCCCAATGCCTTAGGATCTACATTTGTACCATTTGGTTTGGATTTTGATAATATGGACCTTCAGGCCATTTAACGCTCCAAGTGCCAAGACTAAATTCAGTTTTGTTCCAATGGACACTGGTATCACAGCTGCCATTGGTATGGGTCACAGGCATCCATCATGTGGTGTGGCCCAACTGATTTAACTGCTGTTGTTCTCAGTAGTCCTATAAATGTGTTGTCTTGCTTGAATAAAGTGGATTTAATCAGTTGTTTTGCTTTTGTATCAATGGCAAATAATTAAACATTTTTCTATGGCTAATAAGCTATTCATCCCCATTACTATATAGTACAAAATTGCATGCAGCCTAACCTGCATATGCACTTACCAACACGCTGATCACTTTAAAAAAGACTTTGATGCCCCTGTTATAGAGTGTGGTATCCTGTACTTGAATCCAATGTGCTACACTGAAAAATCAGTGCATATATTCTAGAACTTAAAATGGTAAATTGCTTTTCCTAAACAAAATACTTTCTCCTTTGATCTTTTGAAATGATATTAATCAGTGTCTCTAAAAATACCCGTGGCGAATTCTGAGTTAGCATTTAAATAAGTGTAAAGGGCCAGAAAAGTGCAACAATGTAATATTTTTTTATAGAAATAAATATGTGCTGTATCTCAATTTATTTAAAATAGGTAACTAATACAAAAGGGTCCGATCTGTCCTTAAATGGATTTGAATTGGGCAACTCACAGATCTCCAAAATGTGGCTACTCAATATCCCTGAATTTAGGTCCAAAGCAGCTGTCCAGGCCGTTCGGTAACCAAAGCATCGGAATCAATTGGATTTTCGGCTACACAATATGCGCCAATCACTGTCGAACATGTTCAGAGTTCAGGTAACTAACGCATAATTCGCTCATTTAATAGAGTGTAGAAGAATATATTTACATTAATATAAGAATTTTAAAATTTTATTCAAAAATAATTTTATATTATTTTATATTCAATTAGTTTATTTTTATTTATGTAATTGCTGTACCATTGTATTGCTTTCACTTATTTTTTATTTTATTACACTACTGGCCATTTCGTGAGGAGTTCAGCTATAGCTTAAGTACTCACATTGACTACTATGGGAATACTTCAGCTATATTTGTAATATCTGAGGTCCTTCTGAAATGGCCCTGAAATAAGCTGGTCCTCCCCATAGACGTCTATGGGAAACACCAAGGCCACTACTTTGTTTTGGTACATTTCATAATCGGCTATGATGTCCAGATTGCGGACATATTTGGAGGCACCATTTCAGTGCATAAAACCGGAGCTACCTGAGTTACGCCTGAAATAACTATAATTAATTATAAATAATTACATTCACACCTGAAATAAAATGTACTTGTGCCAACCTTAAAATAGTAGTGCAAGAAACATTGGGGCCTAAGATAACGCACAAGGTCAAACTGACCTACAAGGATACCGGGAGATTTGCGGTATGCCGTCTACCCTGGGGCTGGATTAGCATCACAATGGCCGTGAGAGAGTATACACTCTCTCTTAGATGTGCCAGATATGAGGTCAGTTCATTTCTGGTCTGCTGTACCAGTCCAGATACAACCCATTGACAGATGTGGACATAAACAGCATGCCACTGATGCAATCCTCCAGTCTGAGCTCTACTTCCCCAGCCACTGCTACAGGTTCTGGTATAAATATGGGTAACATATATAATACACACTATTATTATTATATTACTATAATTCTCAAAATAAAGTATATGGGGTTAATATTTTTTTAAATGATGACAGGGGGTTGTAATGGGACATTCCTATATAATAGTTGAATGGGAATCATTATCATGATAAATGTATGGAGGATATCCTGATAGAGTATGATGACATGGCCCAACGAGTGATAAGCAGTGGCATGCCTAGGTAGATCTAGGGGTGCCATGACTATTGTTCCGGTGATCCTCAGCCAGCATTATGGGAGCCTTCTGGATGGCTGATCTCCATAGGGACTGTAGACCTCAAATGACCCTATTGTAATCACTATGCAAACTACATGCTGATAACTACTACTACTTTACCACTGTGGGTGGTAGACTGTGTGTTGCTGACTATACGACTATATGACTGACAATACGTGGTATTTTGTATTCCAATAACCATACTTATAGTCTGGAACTATACTTTTTCATGAATATGTTTTAGTCTACTAAACCACAATTGTTGGTAGAGGGTATTGCAGGGAATTGACAAAAGGATTTCAAACTTAAAGGGACACTCCCACCAAAAAACGGGTTTATTTTTTTTGTTTTGTATTGTTGAGTTCAGATATGTCTTTTGTTTTTGTTAAGTGACTGTTTTTAATAAAATATGTAACTAAACAAGTGTGACTGGCCGCTGCCATTTTGTGAAATATTGTGTTTTTGGGTGCCATCCCCTAGTGACTTTACAGCACAAATTTCTCACTTTGGGGCACAGAATACAGTCTATAAGTCAGAATTATGATCATAAGCTTGCATTGAATGGGAGGGTAATGTAACTATCACATCACAAGCAGCGTTATGATCCTGTTGAGCCAGTAAGAGAGCAGGGGAGTATCTTATGACATCATTATGCAGGCTTTGGCAACACTTGTAAAGAGAGACTGGCTGGAAGATTTTGGACGATGTTGAATCATGGGAAATATTCACAAAATGGAGCCAGGACATAAACACCAAATTTTATTTTTCCTTTAATATGCAGTTAATTAAATAATCTAAAAATAGAGTGGCATATGATGTATATAAGTGTTTGTTTTAAATGGCCAGGTTATCTCGTTACATCTTATGTAAATGGTAGTGTCCCTTTGAGGCCAAAGTAGCAGACTTTGAAAAATTAGCCAATTTAACCGAATTTTTCCAGCTCAGCTACTTTGGCCCTAAAGTGTCACAAATAAAGCCCCTTTACCACTGTTGGTAGATGGAAAACTATATGCTGGCAAATGTGCTGTAACATTGCCTGTAGCTGACATCATATAAGATGAAAAATATAGCACTGTTTTTGGCTGGCAGACTATATACTGATGACATAACTTTACCAATCTCTGCATGACCAATGCATAAAGAGTAACTGTGGGGCAACATTCACCATTGCAACGAGTGAACTGCTGATTGTTTCACTTTGCACCAGAATTGATATGAGCATCTAACAAACAGTGTGCTTTCATATCTGTTGTATTTATAAATAATGTAGCCTTCAAATAAGATTTAAAACCGATGGTTTACCCTATGCTGGACAATTGTGTAATGATATTGAGCTAATATAATGGCACAGTGACATGGGAATGGTATACAATAATTTCCATTCTTCTAAGTCCGCCCCTGGTAATACAGCCCTAAAGATGTCCTTATCAATGTACTAAAATATTATCAATAAATATTACACTGTTAAATAAAAACTTCAGTTTTATTTCTGTTAATAAATACTTGCAAAAATGACTGATTAAGCTGTTATGTTGCCAGGTTCTATTTGTAGCACTTTTAAATGTGCCCTTTTAGCAGTTAATTAATCCACTCTTGTGCCTACAGGTCACATGCATGTAAATATTAGAAGTTCAGGCCTGGTACTTGAAATGTTATGTTTGGTATCTGCCTCAATGGAACTGACAGCTGACATATTGGGTGTTAAAGGTCAATTATGGGGCTAAATAATAATAGTGGAGCAATTACCATAGAAACTAATGAAACCGTAATTTCATATCCCCCCCCCCCCCCCCCCATTTTTTTTTTACCTTGTTTCATCTTTCTTTCAAGCAATAAATGTTAAGATGTTAATGTTATTACTCTCAAGTTAACTTAATTTTAAACATAAATTTACAAAAATCCTCAATGCCTGCCAGAATCTTGCATTTCATCACTTATTGCACTAGTTGCTCCTCTCTTTCACTTTATCTGATAAAACTATTGAGCTTGGTAACAGAGCATTGTGCACAGTTCCACCGCTAGGCCACTATGCAGAGGTCCTATGAGATCTCCACCCTGATTAATTAATTGGATTGTGTCTGTGCGTGTATCCATTCTACATACTGCCGGGCATGCTCTTTCTGCAGCATGTGGAACAAATATGTGTTGATGTTGGCAACTATGTAACATCAATACTTTTGTCTCTGAGTTATTGGGGTATGCCCAGTTGTTGGTCCCTGGCCATTGCATATAGAGAGACACCTGCCATACCACACTGACAAGGCCAATGAAGGCCAAAATATACATCTGTGGTTGCTGTGTCCCTTGTGCAGAGGAGGCTTGCCAGGCATTTTGGGTCTCCCAAGTAGGTTACGTCCTATAGGGCTGCCTATTTCAGTCTTATCTGTTCTCGTGATACGGGACTCCCTGTTCTTTGTTTTTGTGGCAACATCAATATCAAATGAAATAAGATTACAGAAACAACAACTTACAGGTTGTTTGTGTTCAGATATCTTTATCTCCTGCTAAAAAAAACAACTACAAAAATCTTATTTTATGCATTTTCCTCTGCTTAATTTTTAAAACAGATGTCAATGAGTCAGAGAGGTGGGCTGGCTGACTCATTGACTTAATGTATCATGTTAAAAAACAGCTATGCACATGTAAAATTCAATATTTAAAATATACTGTATCAAATCGTTTAATTTGTTACCACCTTTACAAATGTGTCATATAGGAAATAACAATGGATACAGTCTACGTGTAGTTTTTAAATTCTATAAAATTTGGTAATCCCTGCAACATCCAAAATAGCAAATCTGCACATCGGTGAACGTGTTCTGAATGAACAAGCTTTCTTTGGATGGATATTTCTTGTGTGAGGGATGAATATATCTAAACGCAAGTTCATGAAGTGTCTGTATTATGAAACTGGAGGTCTATATTGCTACAAAAACAATACTTGTGACTAGACTGTCCTAACAGTTTCCGTGTGTATATACTATTTTATACACAAACACAGCTACATCCAAGACATTGACTAAAGCTACAATAATGTGTGTAGCATTTGAAAAATCACCAAATAAATAGGAAATTAATCCTATTTCAAGAACATTATAATCTAAATATTTTTCACAATAATATTAAACTAACTTCACTAATTGCAATTCCAATGCTTGCACGTCTGCCATGCAATACAAATTAAAATAAAAAAAAAGGCTAAAACATGGCTAATATAATATTCATGTGTTTATAGCCTTTGGCTCTACCCAGTGTTTTCCTCTTATTACCACCTACTGACAGCAGTGGAAATGTACAGACAATATCTTTTAATTGCAGAATTGCTGCTTTAAAGTCATTTCATGGGGACCCACAAAATTGGACAATTAAATAAATGAATGGAACAACAATAATATAGAGGATAAAATGGCATTACTATAACATATATCACATCTACATGATTTAGTAGAGGAACAGACTGCTTTGTATTAATAATGAAGGGAATGATGTAAGATGGCTAATTAACTAAACCCACATGATGCTGTGGTGGTGTCAAATTACCAACTCCTAAGAGGAGGGTAGTTAACACTCTGAACATTAACCCCTTGTGGACAAGAGCTCTGTTGGGGATTTTTTATGTGTCTTACTTTAATTTCTGTCTGCCTTTCTAATGTAATCTACTCATACAAGCTATATATTGAGTATGGTTTTCTTTTGATGCTATATTTATCATTACAAATCAGAATGTCATTTAAATGTTTAATTGGCCACGCCCCTGGTTTTATTTATGAAGTGAAGCTGTGCTCAAAACAACAATAAAATGTTAATTTAACGAATGCAGCAAAAGTCTGCATGTTGTATTAAAGAAATACTGCCCTTTTCCCGACTTGTTTTAGAATGATGTTATTTTTTTTTTTACTGTGGGCCAAACTTTTTTTTCTATTGATGTGGTGTTATTTGATTACTTATATATTCTTCTTTCATTCTGGTTGATTCCAAAAAAATCTTTAATGCTTTAGAAGAACTTTGCAGAATTCATTCCAAATCCCAATGTTTCATCCTACTTGGCATTTGAGTTCCACGAGCAGAAGAATCAGTGTCTCTGGCTTGTGTGAATTCATGCAGACCTGAATGGCATCAGAATACTTAATGTGCCTTAGATGTCACCTAGAAATAAGATGAGTCATGAATACCTGGAGAGAATCTGGAGCAGGGATGTCCCTTTCTGAGGCCACCAGCCATATCTATTTATAATATCTTTAAGGCATATAAATACCAGGTTTTCCAACCAGATCCAAGCCACAAAGGGTTTTATACATCATCTTCTTTGTTTAAATCCATTCTTGACCAATAATCCTAAACTACAAATGTTTTACATTTGGACTAATATTATTATTATTTTTTTTAGAAATATAAAGCGTCAGAAAATTCCACAGCTCAGTAAATTAGAATAAACTCCCTTGATATATTATTTAACATAAATAGTTTTTTGTTAAAGTGAGGGATATTTAATAGCTGGCCCGGCAGTGTTGAAACACCACTTTGGTGATAATAAACACCCCACTTAACGGAGTGTTGTGTGATCAATCGTTTTTTCTGGAGGGATATTTAATAAGACATTCATCTCATGCAGAGGTCCATAGGTTGCAGTAAATTATATACAAAGTCAAACCTTTCACTTTTTGCTGATGGACTGGACAGATTTCATGAACAAAGTCAATACAAGAATGCTTCATTTATGCAAGGCCTGCGTCACACCTGATACACCTGCACCAGGGAAATATAAATGACGCACTGAAGTACGCTATAGAACTTTCACTGAGAACCTCAATCCTGGTGGACCGGTGAAGTTAAATAAGAGCTATATAACTCTACTGGGTCAAAGCTCTGTAAAACTGCTCGCTATGAGTTATGGGATGTGTAGTCCAGAACAATTGCAGCTCCAATGGCTAACATCACTACTCCACATAATAAAATAAGACCCCCTCTTGCATTTTTACCTCAGTGGTGGGTTGTACAGATTTCTATAACTGCTCTGACTCACATGGGGCACAGCTGGTGTATTTCCTCATAATTTCCCGCCATACTGCAGGTAGCACTGACTTGCGTCAGTGACTTTGGCTACTTATAATGCTAGAACAAGTATCAATATATTATTAATTTGGTGCAAAATAGCTCAGTGATGTCAGACGTAAAGAAACGCTGCTAGGTTATAAAGTTAAGTGGCGCTATAACTTGCAGATATAGCAACAGACCCCAAAAGTACCTTAAAACCTGTAAGCTTTTTATGAATATATCTATTTGAGTTAAACTGAATGAGAAGCAGTTATGAGCTAACATTTTGCCATAAATAAAATAGCATGGCAGTGTAACAATAATATGTTTATTCTCTAAACAGTCACTCATGGTAAACTGATAACGGAGTTAAAAAAAAAAACTACAGGCTTTATTCATGAAAGAGAGAATTGCAGGGAATTGAGAAGTATGGTTTAATATTAAGGTCAAAGTAGCCAAGATGGAACAATTCTACAATTCATCTTAATTGGAGAACTTTGGACTTAAGTTTGAATTTCCCTTGTCAATTCTCTTTTTCATGAATAAAGCAATACATTAAAGAATAGGTTTCTTATTATTATGTCTAGTTAATAAATAATCACAGGTAGGTCATTAGGTACAGTATAATTTATGTTATCTTACATTACTCCTTCCTAAGGCTACACTTTCTTAGAAAGCCATTAAGGTCATGTGGTTATCTAAACAAGGTATATGTAAGGTTCATTATGTTTCTAATTTAGAAAAATAAATTCATTCAAACTTAAAAGATTTACTGTGAATTTTTTAAGAAAGCTGCTACCGGTTCCCAGATATTGGGCACAACTTACTAAGCAAGAGTGTGTACCTCAGCACAAAGAGGAGGTTTCACCTACAACACATGGCAAATATAGTAGTAATGTAGTGATGAGTGTATAATTCAAGAATAAGTACAGAATGTAAGCAAATACATCAGAAATTATCAGAAAATTATGGTGCAATTATAGTACAAAAAGTACCACATGAAACGATTGCTCATTCATTAAAGCACGTTGCATACTATATACTTTTTACATTCTGTGTAGCTTACGTGTCTGACAAATGGGGGCATGCAAGAATGACTGTAGCGCAGTGAGTTATACCACCTGTCATGCGTTGGGAGAATTTAGTACTGGGTAATTTAATGATGTTTTGATGTCACAAAAACATGTCAATTACTACAAATACATACAAATACATGTGAAACCCTCAGGTACTTGGTACTCAGGTAATTTCATGACATGCATTTTACAACTTGATTTATATTCTAGTCATAAAGTATCAAACAGCTATGGTATTTTTATATTTAGAAACGAATACAGGGAAGACAACTATTCATGTTGGTTATTATTGGTTTAAAACATCTGTATCTTAATAAACAATAAAAGAGAAACTTGACTCAAAACAATCATAACAGTGTACCAGACATTCTTTCACTTGAATACATCTAAACTGCCCATGATTGTTATTGTATAAAATTCTGATAAATCAATGTCTCCAGTTTAACAGGCAGTTATATCTTTTGGACGTCAGCGGTGGGGATTTGTGAAGGTTTGAACCTGATTCTTTTTGCATCCTAAAATACTGTATTCCTATGTAACATAGAAACATAGAATGTTCGGCAGATAAGAACCATTTGGCTCATCTACTCTGCCCAATTTTCTAAATACTTTTATTCCATTCCCTATCTTATATCTAGGATAGCCTTGTGCCTATCCCACGCATGCTTAAACTTCTTCACTGTGTTTAACTCTAACACTTCTGCTGGAAGGCTATTCCATACATTAACTACCCTCTCAGTAAAGTACCGTATTTGCGCGATTATAAGACGACCCCCCAAACTTTGGATATTCCTTTAGGAAAAGAACTAAAAGCGTGAATATAAGACTACCCTATAGGAAAAAAGTTTAACTTTTCACATGTATATTGATTTTTCATATTTAATAAAAATTATGATATAAAAAAAATGCATTTTTTGTTTTTATTTCATTTTATGTGCCAATGCTGCCCCTACCCGCCAGACTTGCCCAATGCTCCCCCTATCCACCCTCCCTCCCCAGACTTGCTCAATGCTGACACCCCCCCATGCTGGCTCTGTCCCCCCCCCTCCCCCCGAACTCTGGCTCTGTCCCCCCTCCACCCCCCAATGCTGGCTCTCTCTCCCCCCCAACACTGACTGTCTCTCCCCCCTCTCTGCCCCCGAACGCTAACTGTCTGGCCCCCATCCCTCCCCACAACACTGGCTGTCTCGCCCCCCCCTTCCCTAAATAGTTTTTTCATATTTAATAAAAATTATGATATAAAAAAATGCATTTCTTGTTTTTATTTCCTTTAATGTGCCAATGCTGCCCCTACCTCCCAGACTTGCCCAATGCTCCCTCTATCCACCCTCCCTTCCTAGACTTGCCCAATGCCGACTCCCGTCCCTCCGTGCTGGCTCTCTCCCCCTCCCTCCCCCCAACGCTGCCCCCCCCCCCAAATCTGGCTCTCTCCCCGTCCACCCCCCAATGCTGGCTCTCTCTCCCCCCTCCCGCCCCCCAACGCTGACTGTCTCGCCCCCATCCCTCCCCACAACACTGTCTGTCTCTCCCCTCTGCAATGCTGGCTGTCTCTCCCTCCCCCCAACTCACCCAATATCACTGGTGACTAGTGGGGGCAGCTGGGGGGATGTCTGCATATACGTGCAGACATCCTCAATGCTGCTCGACACTTCAGTCTATTATGACAGACAGCCGGAAAGTTATGTGACCTCCTGGCTTCCATCATCGAAGTCCCAGCGGAGGTGGCAGGCAGCAGCGGAGGATGTCTGTATGTATGTGCAGATATCCACCGCTGCTGCCCAGCACTTCTGCCAGGACTTCTATGACGGAAGCCGGAAGGTCACATGACCTCCCGGCTTCCGTCATGGAATTCCGATGGACGTGCCGAGCAGCAGCGGAGGATGACTGCGCGCATTGCACAGACATCCATGGCTGCTTGCCATGGGGTTCCAGGTCCCCTGCAGCTTTGCGGGGGACCTGGATCCCAGTCTTACAGTCAGACCTCGATTTGAGGTCTGATTGTAAGCTAACCTCGAATATAAGATTGCAAATAAGCATTTGCTCTGAAAAAAACCTTGTCATATTGGCGCAAATACCGTAATACTTCCTGATATTTTCCTTTTAAATTTTTGCCCCTCTAATTTAAGACTATGTCCTCTTGTTGTGGTAGTTTTTCTTCTTTTACATATACTCTCCTCCTTTACAGTGTTGATTCCCATCTTGGGTAGATAGGCAGAAATGTTGCATTAGGAACAGCAGCAACATCTTTAAAGTTTATATATAGTTTTTAGGATAGGAAGACAGGAAGTGTTGAGGAAAAATCTGATTACAAATGTGTTTCTCTTTCTTTACATGATTTCAAACTTTTTAACAGATACTGTAAGTAAAACACAGTAGTAGCATTGGAAGACTACATGGCAAAGTAGAGACAAACAAACAAACACACAAAAACTACAAGTAGTAGTGGTAAGTATTGGTGTATCTTAAAGAGCAAATATGTATGTTGTTATGTACATAGTAGAATGGCAGACTTGAGGGGTCAGTTGATTTTCTGTTAATAGGATGATGCAAATTTCAAAGGCCAGTGTCTAACAGGCTAAATGTAACTGATGCTCAAATCGCTGTGTGACTTAACTTCTCTGCATGCATTTGCAGATGTATTAATGCCTACAGTGTCCTGTTAATACTCTTTAGCACTCCACTTGTTTATTGTGCAAAAAGCGATACCGACCATGCCTCACTGACAAGGTCTTTGACAGGCCACGGCATATGTCTGGAGGTTGCTGGGTCGCTTATTCAAAGGAAACGTTCCTGGAATTTCGGGTCTGCCATACTGGGACCAGTCTTATAGTCATTTAACTCTATGTTCTTTAATGGCTCAAATGTGAGTCTTATCCTATAGATATAGGTGTTTGCTTTGTCCGTTCTCAGCGCAGTCTCTCTACACTTGCTCCTTATTTATTCATAAAATACTACTATACTTTGAAGAGAATATTTTGTTCATCCAGTTGACAAATTATACAATATTTCTTCTAGTACAGCAGATTTACCACATCTAACACTTTTGCACATGTAAAAGAAGGCTGTGGTAGGCCTGGCTGGAATGTTTATCATCTTTCAGATCTCTGAGATTTAGAACCCTCAAATGTTCATTTTACCATGAATTTATCTAACTATGTGAGTTAACCTGCATGACCATGCATACACATGTTTAATATACATAATACCTGAGAGAGGTGGCAACATAACCTGCTCACTTTCTCCTATGCACCTGTTCCTTTATGTTTTAGTGGCCTCAGATGCTCTTGCTAGAATTAAAGGAAAGGATTAATAAGAAGAGATATTTTCAGGATATTTGTCCAATAAAGTGAATGTTATACTGTGGTATTGTGGTAACACACACCCTAACCTTTAAATACAATATATGTTGACAGACTCCAAGTATGTCATTATAGATTGAGTGTAAAATGCAATATCTTTCCAACACAAATCCATTTTTAAGTCAGGTTTGGACTGAATCCACACAGGAAATTTTATTTTCTCACACATCTCGAAATTTAGGTAGCCACAAATCTGTTTGTCTAATTCACCTCGGCCTAATGGGTTGGGTGTCGCACATTCTGGCAAGACAAATATGAACTGTAAACTGAAATGTTGTTCTTCCTCTTTTAAATGAGTGTCTGTCATCTGTGCAACAACTTTTAGCTGACCAGGTGTTTTGTTTTTTATTTCCTCATAGTATATTAAAGGTCCACTTCAAGTGGTCCTTTAATAAGCACTTTCTCATTCTCACAGAGAGTTGTGTAGATATGTACACTGTTTCTTTATGTATACCTCCATTTAGGCCCCAAAACATTGATACCATCAATAATAATAATTGATAATACATTTGTGCAAACATTATACAGGATATGAAGGGAACTAATAAAAGGTTATTTTAGAGATAAGTGCTTGACCCCTTCACGACAATGGACGTGCAAGGCAGGTCACACACAAACATACGGTTCGTGACAATTAACATACCTGGCACATGGGATAGGCAAACGGCTATCCTAGATATGAGATAGGTCCAGGGACTGATAAAAGTATTTAGAAAATTGGGCAGACTAGATGGGAGAAATGGTTCTAATCTGCCGACACAGTTTCTATGTTTCTACGTCATGCCATAAAACGCCAATAGAAAGCTATTAATAGTCGCATTCTATGCTCAGCGAATGTTGCTGCAATGCCTCAATATTGAGGCATTCAGCAATAGCTAAATTTGGTTCCAGGGCGCAATTGATCGTAGTATGCCCTTTCAGTATAGCACTGTCATGTTGTGTGGAGTCAGAAAACCATTCACTGTTTACTTTACATTACCTCAGTAATATGAACATGCAACACACTGGAATCGGAGTAGTACTTTCAATTGAGGCCTTGAGGGTTTTGAAGATGCTTTATTTAAAATTTTCTTCTGCCTTCTCAAACTAAAAGGAAACCTAAATATCTGTAACTGTTTTTTTTCTCTTTTTTTACTGAGGTGAACTATCGTGCTTATGTTAAAATATCCATAATTTTTGTAACATTATATATAACAGCAGGATTGACTTATAATTTCACCCTTTTTTATGGTTCCATTCAGGGGTCGTTGCTAGGTCTCCAAAAGATCCGGGGCTGGAGCCCATGATAGATTTTATAGAAGTGGAGTCAATAAGCTCACATGCATAGGCGGCATACAGACTGATATAATTGATGCAAATGAACAATAGGTATATGTGGGTATATATCAGGGCACAACAAATCCCGGGCACCAGGAAATTATACCTGGCGCCTGGTTATTGTAGTCCCTGCCTGATGCCCTCGACGCTGGGATCATTTTAATTATTTATCACAGACTCCACAGCAATAAAACTCACAGTAATGTGCAGTGTCTGAGTGTATCACAGACTCCACAGCAATAAAACTCACAGTAATGTGCAGTGTGTGAGTGTATCACAGACTCCACAGCAATAAAACTCACAGTAATGTGCAGTGTCTGAGTGTATCACAGACTCCACAGCAATAAAACTCACAGTAATGTGCAGTGTGTGAGTGTATGACACACTCATGCTGCACATTACTGTACCACAATACACAATAAGACTCAAAGCACACAAAAAAAACTCACATTACTCGAAGTTACACTTATACACATCAATACACAGCCACAAATACACACAAATACATATTGAGCCACACATACACACACACCTGCACAGTCACACATACATACACACACCCACAGAGACACACAATCCAACTTACACACACACACACACACACACTTGTATGTGAGCAAATTCCCATGATTTCACATTTTCTGTACGTTGCATTCACCATTTACCAGACTTTGAGAAAAAAGTTGACAGTCACATAATATGCCATAATATAGGGGATATCACACACACACACACACCCTTACACACACACACAAACAACCCACCCTTACGCCCCCCACATAGATACCCTTACATAGACAACCTTACAATCACACACACACACTCACATCCAGACAACCTTACACACAGACACCCTTATAAACACAGATGGCCTTTCCCACACATATATTCTGCCAATCAGACACGTGTGTAAACCCGCAACTCTCACACGCACATCATAAATTTTTTTTAATTTTTTTTTTAATAAAAAGGGGTCAAAAACCTGGGGAGAATAGGCTGAGGTATGGTCATAAAAGAGAGAAGTGCAGGGAATTGAGATGGGAATTCAAATGAATGCGAGACTTTTTCCAACTCTGCTACTTTAGCCTTAAATTTGATTTTCCCATCTCCCTTCCCTGCAATTCTCTCTTTCATGAGTAAAGCCCATAATATAATGAAAAGTAGCACATTCATTCAAAATGTATGGTTTAATACTATAATGAAGTCCATGGGATTTTTAATGCCATGTGGATGGACTTTTATTGCCAATCACTTTTATTCATATTGAATGTGATAATCAAGTGTGAAAACAAAAATAATATGAGATGATAGCATAGTTTCACACATGATTATCACATTCAATATGAATAATAGTCATTAATCACATTTTCTCCTAGTAATCTAACTGGGATTCCCACTCACACTTTTACTCACACACTTACACTCTGCCACTCACACACACTCATAACTCTGCTGCTCACGCTTACACTCTCACACACTCTGCCACTCACACACATACACATGCACACTCATAACTCTGCCACTCACGCTTACACTCACTCACACATTCATAACTCTGCTGCTCATACTTATACTATCACACACACTGCCACTCACACTCTCCCACTTACACACACTTACATTCTGCCACTCACACACATGCACACTCATAATGCACTCATGCCACTCACTTACACTCTGTCAAACACTCACACTCTGCCACATTCAAAGCTCGAGGGGGCGGAGTTGACTGCAAGAGGCGGAGCTGAGCGTGAGGGGGCAGAGCCTGGTGCTGCCCAGCAACCAGATTGCAGCATGCAGGGGGCGGGGCCGAGAATGAGGGGCAGGGCCGAGCACGAGGGGTGTGGTCAGAGTCTCCATTCTGGGCTATGGAGGGGAGATCTGGGCCTGCAGCCCCAGTAGCCTCCCTCTAGCAACACCACTGGTTCCATTAATTTCTATGCATATTTATCAAAGAAAGAACTAATAGCCAAAGAAAGAAAACAGGCATACTAGCTTATATTTAGAAAATGTATGCATCAATCGAATGAGCTAGCTGATGTCTGTCCAGCCCATGGCAGAAAAGGTATTTTGCTTATTCATTGTTATATGCAGTGACCAATGCTTTTTTACATGTTTTTTCTGTGGTATGGGAAACATACAGGCCATTACCAGAAGAAAACAATGTAGGGTTTGGGTGGGGAGGATCCATGGTTGGAAAATATACTCCCAATTGCCAGTCATTTTTGATAAAGTGTGTGTGAGAAAGCAGACAGCTTATATTTGTGGCGGGGTGTAGACTATGTGTGACGGAGACCAGGAAGAAGGGTTACAAATGTAACCTCTTTGTGTGAAGTAAAAGGTTGGTTAAACAGGCAGAATTAAATGCAGCCAATAAGAAATATAATCTCTGCCTGTCTCCCATTGGCAGCACACGGTGTTCTGGGTTACAATGGTGGAATGTGGAGACATGCCAACAGTGCAGAGGAGTGCCCAACATATGAATGTTAGGAAGGAAAGTAGTCAAATAACATATGTGCGTGCAAAGCTTGTCCAAGACATTGTGCTGCCTGAGTCCAGACATGAACTGCTGTCCCCAGCCCTGCTTACATGCACACACAGTCATACACACAGAGTCGTGCACACACATCCAAACACACACAGTCACACACATTCACAGACCCAATCCAGACGTTTGTTTTGGTTTTGTTTAGAAAACAAAAAGACAACATCTCTTTATATCAACATCTGTCTCCCCTACCTGCTGTTTTACCTTTCATACAAAGGTGTACACACAACAATGTAAACTTAGAACTCTAATGATTACCAATATATTCTGTGACCAGCACTTACTGAACCTGTGACAAACTATCTGTTACTATATCAAAAGAGAGCTCAAGTTAACTTAAGCAAGGTGGGATGACATGATCGCATAGTGGATGGTTAAACAGTGGGGATTTCAAGATGAAGATGGTGATAATTCTTTGGTCATCAACTCAGTGACAGAACCTCTTGTGTATTACTAATAAACGGTGTGTTGTCCACAAGAATGTTGTACATTCTCACAATTTCACGTTAGTGACCGAGGCTGTTTTAACACTTCTGAGGTGTTTGTGTTTAGCTTTAATTTTCTTCTTTGTCGGTTGCTGTACCCACACAAATTATACATTGTTTTTTTCAGGACATTATTGTGTTCATATCATTTATTGTATTATAAAAAACATAGTAAAATATGGTTAAAATTAAAAAAAAAAAAACACTTTCCCTGACTTTTCTTTGTAAATTATTTTACTAAGCTCCAAAAGCTAATGAAACCTGCTAAATAGATTCTACTCTAGGTCCTGAGTTTAGAAATACCCAAATGTTTATATGTTTTTTTGAATGTTTTAGGTTAATAAATACAAGTAGCATATAACTGTTTCCAAACCATTAAAAAAAAAAAAATTACAGTATTTGCTCGAATATAAGATGACCCTGATTATAAGATGACCCCCCCCCTTTACTTACTTTTACTTTTTTAGATATTCACATGTAAATAGCTTTTTCCTATTTCATAAAAATTGATATAAAAAAATGCATTTCTTGTTTTTATTTCATTTTATGTGCCAATACTGCCCCTACCCCCCAGACTTGTCCACTGCTCCCTCCCTCCCCAAATCCTTGTCTCTTTATCTATCTCCCCTCTCCCTCCCCCCATTGTTATCTCTCTATCTCCCCTTTCCCTGGTGGCTAGTGGGGGCAGCCAGGGAATCCTCCATGCTGCCCGACACTTCTGTCTATTATGACGGACAGTCCCTGGCTGCCCAAATCTCCCTGGTGGGTAGTGGGGGCAGTCGGAGGATGTCTGCGCGATCCGTCATAGAAGTCCCGGCGGTCGTGCCGGGCAGCAGCGGAGGATGTCTGCGCGCATTGCGCAGACATCCACCACTGCTTGCGACCTGGATGCCAGTTTTAAAGTCAGACCTCGATTTGAGGTCAGACTATAAGACGACCTCAAATATAAGACGAGGGGTCTTTTTCAGAGCATTTGTTCTGAAAAAAACCTTGTTTTATATTCGAGCAAATATGGTAGCGTTAGTGACACTGTAACACCGAGAATGCCCCTCCACATGTACCAGGGCATTCAACTTGGGGTATTTTGACACTTTTCATTCTGTCATTTTACCACCAATCTTTGACAAGTTTTGGCATAGTAATTTTGTGTGTGTTTTATTTCCACACACTTTGAACTTTAGATATGAATTTAAAGGGGTTGTTCTATTTTATTGCCAGAAAAAACCCCAATATATGTTCATCAACTTCCCCTTAGTATAGCGGTGCCCCACATGTATAGGTTTGCTAGGTTTGTGTGGCAGGTGCAGGGCCAAATTTAGGATACAGTCATTGCAGCTTTATTGCAGTGTATTTATTATGTAATGCTTGTGACTACATTTCCTATTATGCTCAGCCAGCCAAAAGCTACCATAGCAGAATAGGAAATGTAGTCTATAGTGGGAAGCACAGATTTTTGCTGTCCTTGCTATCCTGCGGCTGCATGGCCCTATCTACTGCTGGGGGCCAATGCAATGCACTGGCCCCATTAGCAGTTTTTTTTTTATTTTTTAATATCCCTAGGGGACCACAGACAGACATAACATGTCATTGGTCCTCTATGGCATAACTTCTTATTTTTATATAATTTATTATTATTATTTTTACATTTTTTATTTATTTAACCCCTTAAGGACAGAGCCTTTGAAACATTTTTGTCCTTTCTGGACAATGGCTATTTTAACATTTCTGTGCTGTTTGTGTTTAGCAGTAATTTTCTTCTTCGTCATTTGCTGTACCCACACATATTATATATTGTTTTTATCGGGACAAAAAGGGCTTTCTATGGATGCCATATTTTTGATCATATCTTATCATATTATTAAAATAAAATAATAAAATATGGTAAAAAAAAAAAAAATACACAAATTTCTTTGTTTTTATTTGAAACAACTTCTCCTCATCGACAATAGCGAACGAAAAAACATGCTAAATAGATTCTACTATTTCTCCTGAGTACAGGGATACCACCCATGCATAGGTTTGTTGGGTTGTTTGGGGGCTAAAATGCCAAATTTGTGAGGTGCAGTTTTTTGTTTTCCAACTTGAAATTTTTACATGCAGACAGCCTGCACCCATGTCCCATTTGGGACATATTTGAAACCAGCCAGTGTATTTTACCCCATCAACCCATATATTTTTTAAAAGTAGACACCCTAGGCTATCTCAAATGGTGGTATTTTAACACTTTCCATGCACTATTTCTACCACCAGCCTTTGTCAAAGTTTGTGGTAGTAATTTTTTTGTGTTTTTTTTTCACAAACCTTGTACTTCAGACATAAATTTACAGATTTTGGTATGTGTCACTGCCAAATAACACCCCAATAAGTGTTCAGAAACATCTCTTGAGTACAGGGATACCCCCCATGCATAGGTTTGTTGGATTGTTTGGGGGGTAAAAGGCCAAATTTGGGAGGTGAAGTTTTTGGTTTTCCAATTTGAAATTTTGACATGCAGACAGCCTGCACCCATGTCCCATTTGGGACATATTTGAAACCAGCCAGTGTATTTTACCACATCAACCCATATATTTTTTTAAAGTAGACACCCTAGGCTATCTCAAATGGTGGTATTTTTACACTTTCCATGCACTAATTCTACCACCAGCCTTTGTCAAAGTTTGTGGTAGTCATTTTTTTGTGTTTTTTTTTCACAAACCTTGTACTTCAGACATGAATTTACAGATTTTGGTATGTGTCACTGCCAAATAACACCCCAATAAGTGTTCAGCAACATCTCTTGAGTACAGGGATACCACCCATGCATAGGTTTGTTGGGTTGTTTGGGGGCTAAAAGGGCCACATTGTGAAGGTGCGCATTTTCAACTTGGAATATTGACGTGTAGCCAGCCTGAGCCCATCTTTCATTTGGGACTTTTTTTTAAAGTAGGACAGTGTATTTTACCCCAAAAAGTATATATTTTGTAAAAGTAGACACCCTAGGCTATTTTAAATGGTGTTATTTTAACACTTTCCATGCACCAATTCTACCACCAGCCTTTGTCAAAGTTTGTGGTAGTCATTTTATTGTGTATTTTTTCCCACATACATTGTACTTTAGACACAAATTCACATATTTCGGTATGTGTCACTGACAAACAATACCACAATATATGTTCAGCAACATCTCCCGAGCACAGGGATACCACCCATGCATAGCTTTGTCAGCTTTGTTGGGTGTTGAAAGGCTACATTTGAGAGGTGCGCTTTTTGATTTTCAAACTTGGAATTTGAACATGTAGAGCAAGGAAGGGGTTAATAGCTCTTATAAGAGCCTTTGTAGTACTGTACAAAAAAATTAACCCCTAAAAATGCACAGACAAGAAAAAAATTTCTGCTGTGCAGTGATCAGTGGCAGGGAAGGGGTTAATACACTACACTATACAAAGGGTATGGCTTTTATAAAAGCCCTTGGGACTCACAATTTTTTTAACATTTTATTTAATTTATTACAATTAAAAAATTATGTTATACAGATCTGTCTCTTTCCCTCACTAAAACTCAAGTGAGGAGAGGGAGGCAGATCCATATGGGTCAGAACAATATTTACCAATATTGATCGAACCAGACGAATGGTGATGCTCATCTGAGAAATCACCAAACCACCTTTGCCACTGATCGGCTGTTACTGATCGCTATACACGTGTTCAGACAGCTTCAAAAGGAATACACGTAATCCCCTAGTGGGTATAATTAACCCCTAGCGAGTCTGACAAAAAAAATGCTGATAGCAAAAAAAAAATCCTTCTGCGACTAGATTGCTCCATATGCGCTGCTTAGGCAGTGACCATATGCACTGCTTAGGCAGTGACCATATGTGCTGCTTAGGAAGTGATATACGGCAAGGAAGGGGTTAATAGCTCTTATTTAAAAAAAAAATTACGTTAAACGTAGTCCCCTAGCGGGTATAATTAACACGTGACGGGTGTAATAAAAAAGTTTTAAAAAAATTAAAAATGCTTCTGCAGCAAGATTGCTGCATTTGCGTCAGATCTCTGCTTAGGCAGTGATCTACAGCAAGAAAGGGGTTAATCTCTCTTAAAAGAGCTTTTTTTTATACTGTAATGAATTACAGTAAAAAAAATTAACCCCTAAAAAATGCACAGACAGCAAAAAATGTGCTGCTGTGTATGATCACTGCGTACACAGCGATCAATGGCAGGGAAGGGGTTAAATGGCTTTTATAAAAGCCCTTGGTGTTTAAAATTTTATTAAATATTTGTTTTATTATTTTATTTTATTTTTTTACTTTATCTGATCTGTCTCTCTCCCTTACTATAACTAGTAAGGTGAGGGAGGCAGATCAATACTTGTCAAAGGCAATATTTGCTAATATTGCCTTTGACAGTATGATAAGTGCTCATCAGAGCACTTATCATACATGCCTGCACACAGATCACATAGATCTGTTGTGCCGGCATCGATTGGCTCCCCCTAGAGCATCGGAAGTGAAATACTTTCACTTCCGATGCTCTTGCCATTAGAAGGGAAGCGCTGCCTGTATAGGCAGCGTTCCCTTCTACTGAGCCGATGGGGTCGCTCAGGAGAGCGACCACCATCGGCTCTGGGGAGCAGAACGGTGTTGTTAAGTGCCTCGCTGGCGAGGCACTTTAACAACACCGGAGATGCTTAGAAAGCGAACGATCGTTCGCTTTCTAAGCACATGTGTGCAGCCGGCGCAACCATTTTTAAATGGCTGCTACGATCACTCCGTGGAGTGATCGTAGCGCGCCCCTGCACTTTTGGGGGGTGTTGCACAATGCCTCTACCTAGAGGCATTGTAGCAACACCGTTAGAGTAAAGAAAGCGACCGCTGGTCGCTTTCTTTACTCAGTTTAGTGCATGACGTGCCAGGCACGTCAGCTGTCGGCAAGTCCTCGATTTGCCGTGATGTGCCTGGCACGTCATCTGTCGTTAAGGGGTTAATTTTTGTACATTTTTACATTTTTATTTAACTCTAACCTTAACCCTAGGGTTAGTACAAACCCTAATTCTAACTCTGCCAGTGTGCATACCGCGATCAGATCTGCATGATGGTCTTGGACCGTAATTGGTCACCAGGGGAGTTTTTCCCTATGACCGTCCAGGACCGTCATCGGTCACGAAGGGGTTAATATCTGAGCATTCAATTATAATGTTACCTTATTTTGACGTTTCCCAAGATTGATTAAAACACTGGCCAACTCCCACCTTTAAATGAATAGTGTATGGAATTCAGGATGTTCAATAAAGTCAGATTTTGCCATAACCAAAGTTATCAATGTGCAACATCCATTGGTGGGTCCACACACAGACCACCTCGAGCTCAACTACTGCTTCAAGCTGAGCGCCAGGATGTCATGTGAAACCCGGTGCTCAGATTTAAAAGAGCTGAGAAGGGGGAGGAGCAAGCAAACTGTGCTGATGTGCTACAAGTAGGCCTTGGTACTGTCTCCATAGACTTAACATTGGTCTGATGGCAGGTGGCAACCCAAGCTACAAGTCTTCCCTGCAGTGTCACCAGGAAAAAATAAAAATGATACATGGTTGTGGTACAAGGGGGCAGTTCACTGCTTCCTTTGAAGTGTTACCTTGGTCCTTGGAAACCACTGGCCTGTGTACATGCAGCTTGACGGGTTATCTTGGATGGTTCAACAGTTAGTCAACATCTCACCAAATGCCTCACCTCCTGTTGTATTCTAACTACCATGACTCTCACTTGAATGGGCTGCACAAACATTTGAGCAAATCTACTTGCAAGTCATAAAATACTACCAACTATGCACTTATTTGTATCTCTGTATTAATGTCTTGGATTAAAATAGTCTAATGGTTACATTTACTAAAAGATTATGTGGTATGATATCATAGATTTCAAATATAAATGTTGGAAATTAAGGGGAAATTAAATGTAGAAAATTAAAGAGCTTCAGTTTTCTTTACTGAAATAAAGGAAATCAAAGATGGGAAATGATTTCATTATCTGTAAAAAGATGTCTTAGGAGTAAAATAATGCTAGTTTATGGATAAAATAAACATATAACTGTGCTCTGTATCATACTTACAGGATCTGCAGGGCCACAGTATTCCCTGAAGCGTTTCGGGGCATCAGCCTGGCATATTTCCAAAGCAACACAAGGCCCGGAACATAATTCATTCACCATTTCCTAGGGAACAATCATGACATAGTTTACATTTCAGATATACCAGTAACATTTCTACCCTGTATACTAAGGCTTTTTGTTTCATATGAGGTAAAGCATAAAACCTATTATTGTCTGTTATAGCAAATGATATATGGCAGATAAACAATCACAATCATAAGCTGCTTGACTTCTCATAAAGAAAGTGATATAAAAGATCTACAGGCAAAGCTGGTCCTACAATGGGACCCAGCTGGCAAACTGCCACTGTCTGGGTTTTTTTCCTGGGGGAAATCACAGTGCAATCGGGTAAAGTCTATGTTTCACATAGACTAACTGCTCCACCCCTCACGTATTGTGCTGAAAATTAGCACCGGGTGTCATGTGACATCCCGGCACTTAGGGTTAAACATCCACCGGACATCAGCTCAGCATAGTCTGTGCCAGTGTCAGATACACAGACTACTCTGGACAAGGAGAGCCCTCTCACCGCTATGAGAGGTAAAATAGCAGGGAGGGTGGAAAAACCAAAATAGGAAGATTTTTTTCTTAAAAAAAACAAATAACTGCTGACTTCCCAACTTCTGCCCCCTGTTAGCCAGGATATCAAGGATTGAGATTGGAATTATGTATGTGTGTATGATTGTGTGTGATTTTGTATACATGCTTGTGATTATGAATATGTGTGTGACTGTGTGTGTGATTATATATGTGTATGCGACTGTGTGTGTGTGTGTGGTTGTGATTGCGTGTGATTGTATATATTTATATATGGCATTGTATTGGTGTCGGGCAAGGTGAGACAGAACAGTGTCTTGGGCTGGCACTGGGTGAGAGGTATGAAATTCAAATTCTTACAAAAAATAAAATGCTTTCCTTTTTTAACAATGAAAAATGTCTGCAATTAATCCACCCAGAGATCTAAATGTACTTTACATAGTAATTACACAAAGTATATAAGCACTCTGGATTAGTAGAGAATAATCACAGAATACACAAGAAAATAATTCATCTTATCACCCAAGCCTATTATCTACATGTTTGGAAATGCAAAATGTTAAAAACACTTTAGAAGTGAATTATCATTAAACCAATTCACAAACTTCAACTATATCAATGTAAGCATTCCTAGAACAAGACAATAGGCCGAAGGGCTTTCTGATGTCAGTAAGCTCTAGAGTTATTAAGCATTAGTGCAACTAAAAGCTACTTTTCTTAGAAAGAAGCACATAACTTTGAAAAAAATAGATAACAGAATGTGACTCATCTGATTATTTTGTCTGCATAACATTACATTCAATATTCAATGTAAACAAACTGCACACATACATGTGATAAATGTGTGCTAATCAATGAGGAATTCTACTTTTATAAATATTACAAATCTTACAAAAAAAAAAAGTTAAAAAAGACTCACAAACTCACAGAGCACCATTTTACCAGCAGAAACCTGCATTTACCTATTGTATACACATTAACATCACTGTATAGAGAAGATTCTCCACAGACAAACCTGTTCCTATTACCGTATTTGCTCGATTATAAGACGACCCTGATTATAAGACGACCCCCCAAACTTTGTATATTCCTTTAGGAAAAAACTAAAAGCCTGAATATAAGACTACCCTATAGGAAAAAAAAAGTTTAACTTGTATATATGTAAATTGCTTTTTAATATGTAATAAAAAATTGATATTATACAAATGTATTTCTTGTTTTTATTTCCTTGCGGCCTCTCTCCCTCCCCCCTCCAGTGTAGTCTCTCTCTCTCTCTATCTCCCCCCTCCCTCCCCTAGTCTCTCTCTCTCTCCCCCTCTCTCTATCCCCCCCCCCTCTCTCTCTATCCCCCCTCTCTCTCCCCCCCCCCTCTCTCTCTCTATCCCCCCCCTCTCTCTCTCTATCCCCCCCCTCTCTCTCTCTATCCCCCCCTCTCTCTCTCTATCCCCCCCTCTCTCTCTCTATCCCCCCCCCCTCTCTCTCTATCCCCCCCCCCCTCTCTCTCTATCCCCCCCCCCTCTCTCTCTATCCATCTCCCCCTTTCCCTGGTGGCTAGTGGGGGCAGCTGGGGGATGTCTGCACTATACGTGCAGATATCCTCCATGCTGCCCGACACCTCCGTCTATTATGACGGACAGCTGGTCCGTCATAATAGACGGAGGTGTCGGGCAGCATGGAGGATATCTGCACGTATAGTGCAGACATCCCCCAGCTGCCCGCTTTTCCCTGGTGTCTAGTGGGGCAGCAGAGGAAGTCTGCGCGATGAGCGCAGACCTCCCCTGCTGCCGCCCGGCACGCTCGCCGGGACTTCTGTGACGAAAGCGGAAGTTCCCGGCTTCTTCACAGAAGCCCCGGCGGTCGTGCCGGGCGGAAGCAGGGGAGTCTGCGCTCGTTGCGCAGACATCCCCTGCTGCTAGAGAGGGGGATCCAGGTCCCCTGCAGCTCTGCTGGGGACCTGGATCCCAGTCTTATAGTCTGACCTCAATTTGAGGTCAGATTATAAGACGACCTCGAATGTAAGACGAGGGGGATTTTTCAGAGCATTTGCTCTGAAAAAAACCTCGTCTTATATTCGAGCAAATACGGTATATCAGGAGGAAAAATAACAAAATGTGCCATAAGCCTAGCGGCACCTTATAATACAATATGGAGGCTTTTTGTTAAAGAGGGAGTTATGTCAAAAAATATTAACTTAAATTGCCATTTCCATCAAAATCGCATCTTTCCATCGAACTTAAAGTGGCAATAAATGATTGTTACTTTTACTTCACTAATAGAGACAAAACGTATAAATCCTGGGCGCTGGCTCTGGAAGTATTTTACCGGCAGACTGGTAAACAATTAGCTCGAGGCTAATGCTAAGTTTATGGAGCCAATAGCATGGATGGTATTTTTTGAAGAAAACGTGGCAATCCAAGCGCTGGGGCATGCCGTCAGTGTCAGAGCTTGTTCTGTATTGTTATTATCCCCTCTGTTGGTGGCATGCAATAACACAGATGGATCAACATACCAGATAGATGCAATCAGCTGGTTACACTTCGATATTTAAAGACATTTTTAAAAAGTTTAGTGGCTCTGTAACTTAAGCACTGTGTGTGGCATTGTCTCCATTATTGTTCTGTCAAACAATTGTCAGTCTCATGTACAGGGAATTCAGTGAACACGTCTGTGTCTAAGTGCTTGTGGCTTAGACTGAGAGTCTGGCAGACCAATAAGAACTAGTGATATCATTAAACGTGATAAGGCCGTTATTTAAAAGTGATAACGTCAGCATAACAGAAACAAGTTATTGTTAGTTTTAACATTTTGGTATCATCCCTCTTTACATAAATGCTCATAAAACTAAATATGATTTAATTCATGCAGTATATTTTATACATTTTTATGTTTAAACACAACTAACAGTATCATAGTGTTCAGTTATATTTCAGTACGGTTTATATTGCATGTTTTTAAAGATAAAAAGACCACTTTATAATGCACCAAGTTTACTTTAACTACCATGGGTACTCATACCTTACTATGTAATGGAGAATGTTCAGACCTTGCCAATTGCTCAAACCTAACAGAAAATAGGACGTTCACCAGATGTGTATTAAAAGGCAACTTAAAGAGACAACCCTTTTTTTTAAATTAATTTATATATTGCTTCATTAATAGAAGGCAGAGCTGATCAGGAACCTGGCACAGACAATAAAAGTTGGGCATTGCCACACTTGTCTGATCGAGGTCTGAATAGTCTGGTAACTTACTATTATTACCATTATCATTCCATATATTTTATATCATTTATTATTCTATATGATTATATGTATAATTGTTATTAAAGTAATCCCATCTATTCATGGCATGTCTGCAATTTGCTGGTTCAGAGGATAAAATGAAACACAGAAACAGAGAATGTGTCAGCAGCATCTAGTCTGCCCAATTTTTTAAATACTTTTATTAGTCCCCTGTCCCCTATCTAATAGCTAGGATAGCCTTGCGCCTATCCCACGCATGCTTAAAATCCTTGACTGTGTTTACTCCACTGGAAGCCTATTCCATACATTCCCTACCACAAATGGTGTGTAACATTGTTATCCTCATACAGAGTACACTACACTGGACCTTTCATTTGTGATTCTTTACTGGAAAATACACTGACCATGTATGATTTGTGTTTTTTTTGCAGATTTTATCCGTCTAATTTTAGCCTCACTGTAAAATGAAAACTTCAAGCAATGCCAGAATCACAATTATTCCTAATGTCTTTTACTTTTTACAGAAGCATAGTGAGATATTTTCCTCTGCGATTGTATAGGACAATCCCAATCTGGTGTGTGTAGGAGTTCCCAATCACAATGGTGTTCTATTGTAAGATTTAATCCCAAATCCTACAGAAACATATTGAGCATCCCTCTGGAGGACACGGGAGTAAGCACACGATAAATATCCCCCTATGGATATACACAGTGCCAAGCATACAAACAGTGTAGCTCTAATTAGAAATAAGTACTTACTTTTATAATTTTACATGGTAAAAATAAATCTAATTGACAGCTTATGAAATCTAAGCTTAACTCAGCTTTAATTGAGTTTAGTTTTTTGGAACATCAGCAGAAAAGTAACACATAGATGGTTTTTAAACAACTGAAACACAATCTTATGGAAGCCTGCAATTGTCTACAACACTTGATGTATCTATGGAGTATAAGTGCCAGTCTATTGTAAGCAAGCTCATGTGACAGTGGAAAGAATTCAATGCAGCCAACCACTATTTCTTCTAAGGTGATCTCCCCCTCCTCCCTTGCCAGGAAACTGCATTTTGCAGGATTGAACTTGGAACTTGCTATTACAATGCAGTCAGTGTGTGTCACAATCTAGGTCCCCTTTTAACTGCGTAAGTGCCGAAATGTTTTCCTTGGAAGGAAAAACACTGCCAACTATCTCATAACTCCTCCCTTTCTACACATACTCTTTCTTTGAGGTTGACAAGACTTTCCTACAAAACAACTTTAAACATTCACGAAAGTTTTACCATTCTTTGCATACCAACAAATCTGGCTATTGTGAAGGTAATGTTCATTTACTTTGGTCATTTCTTAGCAAGCCATGTTTTGTGCACTACAAACCTTTGCTAACACAATACATGCAGGATTTGCAATAAGCCAGAAAAGCTTTAAGGGACTTGGAAATAGAATGACAAGGATCAGGGCTCTGTTAACATCCCTCCAACTAGCTTTGCACCTAATTCTTAAAGGGACAGTCTAGATGAAGATAACTGTAGTATAGTGCACAGGCATTTTCCCAGTGTGATTTGATGCTGGCATTCATAAATCATCTTTTTAATATTTGACTCCCTAGTGATTACTCTGCATGATTACTGCAGGTGCTGCTTACATAGACACTGAGCATATAATTTTTTGTTTCATTTAGTCACTTCCTGTGCTCCTAAAATTGAATACATTGTGTGGACATTGAGTGACCTTATTCTTGAACACAGTAGGATCTCTTAACAGTGCAACACATTGTCTGATGACATCACTAGATAGACAGGAAATGCCATTCATTTGAATGAAATTATTCTCATTGGTTCCTGCAGCACAAATAAAAAAAGTAAATGACTTTTACTCAGCAAGTGTGGACAGTCCTGGTTTCTTGCAAACTGCAAATTAATACTTGGAAGATGCATTTTGGGCACTAGATAGTCAGTTTCAAATCAGCAAGTTGTAGAACATAATGTACACTGACATGGGTAAACTGCTAACATCAGGAAGCAGCTCCAAATAGGGTTGTAAATGCAGGAATGGTTCCTTATTTTGTCAAATTAGAAAAAGAGACCAGTGGTAAAGAAATTGAGATTCACCTTAGACACCCTATAGACAAACTATACAGATAAAGTAGTACAGGACAAAATTATCATGCTTGTTGGTAATAAAACATTTTCAAACCAAACCACACTATGAAATTAAGAGGTCACAGAGATTATACTTACATTATACTCTGCTACAACACCTTTGTAAATCTCATAGAATTCTTCAGCGTTGGCCTTCTCCATAGTAAACTAAAACACAGTGAATGAAAACATAAATAACATAAAATGGTGACTAGAAATGGTCTGCTATCAGTTTGCAATCAATATAAATTCAACAATTACAAGGTAAAAGTTAAGAGTATTCAGAATTCCTTGGTTAAAACTCTAATTTGTGTAAGCAATTTTTGAAGAATTTGATTCTGGCAGTACCATTATTTCATGGCATCTTTGCAATTAACGTAGTTTATATTAAATGCATGTACAATTCTAACTAAAGCATATATACAAAGTCCTTTTGTGACTGCAGGAAATAAAAGCAAACCACAGTTATCATACTTAAAATAAGTTCTTTATACATTATCTGTATATTATGCTGCTTTCTACTAATTTAAAATAAATTAGTCTAGTTGCTATGATGTAAAAGATTATACAGAGAAGATTGTGAATTACAGCTTTGGACTGCATTCCTCATCTACTGTTTCTCTCTCTTTTAATAACAGTTTTATCACTTTTGCTTGTAGTAGTATACTGATTAATACTGCTTCTTTCCTTTTTAGTATTAACCTCTAAGCAGGTTGGTATTTCTGCATAGGCCGAATAGGCCCAGGGTTAGAGTGACAGGAGGGGGGCAGCAGGAGAGCTTCACCGTGTAACCTGACTGCCCTGTTTTAAATCATTAGAGAAAAAGAGTAAATGCGTAGTTAGCAGCTTTTCACTCACTGAGTAGCTGATGTCACTGTGACGACAGCTCACATATTAGGTCAGAGTGCAAGTGCCATAAAATGAGTCTGTTATTTTCAGCGTTAATCCCTTTGGAACCTTCACCACCAGCCATTCTCTACTTCCTGCTTAGCCTCCTATGATTGGTCCGTGCATTTGAATGTGTGCTCCTCACTCAATGCAGTTTTTTTGCTTTGTATACTGTATGTATAAATGTATATATGTATGTTCTCTGTCTGTCTACATGTGTAAATATATGTATATTCAGGGCTTGTGTTGTGTATACAATTCTATATTAACTTTTTAGCTGTTAATCTTCAGCAAATTCGGTCGGCAGAGCATAATGGAAATTGTACTATTGAACTGATGCCTCTATAGCTTCCTTTCTGTATCTACATAAGCCTGTATGTAAATTGCTGTGGGCTACATTTGCCTTGTTTCTCATCCAGACCATTCGTCGGAGGATCATGGGAAATGTAGTTCACAACAGACAGGGTTTAAAATGTTTAATACTGATTAGTGATTACCATTTCAGGAGGTATCTACCTACTTTCCTCGGTACTAGGTTTCAGCCATTTTAAATCTTGATCCTTTCCCGTGGGAAAATAAAACTACTCCAGGAAATGTCCCATACATTTTCCCAGGTATTACATTTTAATAATAGTATATTGTGTTAACATTTATACACATAAAAAGTAATTACACTTTAACATCCATCATAAACTGTAAGGATCTACTTAGCTTTGGAAAGTAATGCATTTAACTTAAGAATAAAACTTACTATTTGCATTGCTGTGATATCAAAACCTTCATTCAGGATGTCACTTATTATTTTTCCTGTGAGACCTTGAAAATAAATAAATACATGAGCAATAGTTCATGAATAAATTATACATCCATTTCAAGGTGAATACTCCATTATAATCCAAAAATATTTTATATGGAGCTACTAATGAAATAATACAGTGGGGGTTTTTTCATCTGGAAGAGACAAAAGGTGGACTCATGAATACATTTATAATACAAAATACAAACATGAAAGCAAATTAACATACAATTTGTGTGTCAAATAGGCCTAGTCTAGAAAGTCCAGTCATCTTCCAAATTGTTTCCAATTGACAACGTATATTAAACATTCAGGTAAATTTGCTTTTTATATTTGTGAAAACAATACAGACTACAACATACTATGTACAGAAAAACAAACATATATAGAGAAGCATATGGCCTCCTGAGATTGTAATCAAGACTTGAATAGACAGTTTAAATGTACTGGGGAAGCGTGCATTAACACCCCCAATTAAGATGCATACCAGTTTGCTTTCTGGTAATGTTTGTTTGCTAAATCAGTGATTTTGGACGGAATGGGCATTCTACTATTGTAAAGTTCATCATGGAAATGCTGCATAAAACTCACAAAAAAACTGTTTTTGACATTTTTCAACATTTCTGTGACGTTTCTGTTTAGCTGTAATTTTCCTCTGTGCCCACACAAGTTCAAAAATGTTTTTTTAAGGATAAGAAGAGTTTTCTTTAGATACCATTATTTTGATTAAAACATATAATTTCATACAAAAAAATAAGAGGAAAATTGAAAAAAAGAAAATAAACACTTTTCCCAGCTTTTACTTGAAGTTTTTTTTTTTTTTTTTTACTCATCTACAACAGCTAATGCTTTTTACAAACCATTCCTTTTCAAAACTACCGATAGTGACATTGTAACATATCTGTCATAAATCCCAGACCTACCTTACCACCCGCACATGAACATAATTTTCAAAAGTAGACAAACCTGTATATGAACATTTTGGGTATGTTAACGTTTTTTTTGCATCCTTTACCACCTATCTGTTCCAACACATTGTACTTTAGGTATAAATTTACAGATGCTATGTGTTTTGCCTGAGCAGCCCCCTCTCTCTGGAACTCTATTCCGCAGAGTATCCAGGTCTCTCCTTCCTTTTCAAACTTTAAAAAGTCCCGCAAAACTCATATCTTTAAAGAAGCTTCCTACTCATCCCACTAGAATACTGGTTAATTTACCGCTAGCTAACCCCACCTAGCTCTCGCTGTCCTTAATCACTGTTAGTATCAGGTAGCTTAAAACTAACCCAACTAGAACCAACCAACTGTTGTTTGGCCAAACCCACCTAGTGCCAACCATCCACATTACTGTTAGTACAACTACCTTCCCTCTGTCCTCTTCACTCCCTTATGTGCTTCATGTACCCCATTCCCTCTAGACCAGGGGTGGCAAACTCAAATTCATCGGGGGCCGCATCAGCAGTATGGTTACCCTCAAAGGGCCGGTTGTATAGGATTATGCATCTACTCTTTATTATCATGAATAATTGCCTCTGCATTCAGTTGCTACTGGTTTTAATAATAATTTAAGTAATAACTAGCCTTGAAAACAGAAGCCAAGGAAGAATAATAGCAAGCATGGGTCAGGACTGCACTAAGTACACAGTGCATGGGTCAGGACTGCGCTAAGTACAAAGTGCATGGGTCAGGATTGCGCTACGTATACAGTGCAGCGGTCAGGATTGCGCTAAGTACACAGTGCATGGGTCAGGATTGCGCTACGTGTACAGTGCAGCGGTCAGGATTGCGCTAATTACACAGTGCATGGGTCAGTAATAGTGTGCCAGTAAGAGCCCAGTAATAGTGTGCCAGTCAGTGCCCAGTAATAGTGTGCCACTCAGTGCCCAGGAATATTGTAACAGTCAGAGCCCAGTAATATTGTGCCAGCCAGAGCCCAGTAATATAGTGCCAGCCAGATGCTCAGTAATATAGTGCCAGCCAGATGCCCAGTAATATAGTGCCAGCCAGAGCCCAGTAATATAGTGCCAGCCAGATGCCCAGTAATATAGTGCCAGTCAGATGCCCAGTAACATAGTGCCAGTCAGAGCCCAGTAATATAGTGCCAGCCAGATGCCCAGTAATATAGTGCCAGCCAGATGCCCAGTAATATAGTGCCAGTCAGAGCCCAGTAATATAGTGCCAGCCAGATGCCCAGTAATATTGTGCCAGCCAGAGCCCAGTAATATAGTGCCAGCCAGATGCCCAGTAATATAGTGCCAGTCAGAGCCCAGTAATATAGTGCCAGCCAGATGCCCAGTAATATAGTGCCAGCCAGATGCCCAGTAATATAGTGCCAGTCAGAGCCCAGTAATATAGTGCCAGCCAGATGCCCAGTAATATTGTGCCAGCCAGAGCCCAGTAATATAGTGCCAGCCAGATGCCCAGTAATATAGTGCCAGCCAGATGCCCAGTAATATAGTGCCAGCCAGAGCCCAGTAATATAGTGCCAGCCAGATGCCCAGTAATATAGTGCCAGCCAGATGCCTAGTAATATAGTGCCAGCCAGAGCCCAGTAATATAGTGCCAGCCAGAACCCAGTAATATTGTGCCAGCCAGAGCCCAGTAATATAGTGCCAGCCAGAGCCCAGTAATATAGTGCCAGCCAGATGCCCAGTAATATTGTGCTCCCTCCTCCCCCCCCTTCCCCATGACTTACCGAGGCTGGTCTCTGCTCCTGGACGCCTCCTCCGTGCAGTCTTCTCTTCCCTCCTGCACGGAGGAGGGAAACACAGTCGCCGGATGTGACGTATCGTCACATCCGGTCGCTGTGATTTTTTGTTTTTTTTTCACCCGGCGGTCGCATCCAGAGGATTCGGCCGCCTGAAAATTTTTTTAAAAAATGTAAGCAGCGCGGGGGGTTGCCGGCTGCACCGGTGGCACCCCCCTAGTCACTGCTGTGCGGGCCACATTACAAGGTCCGGCGGGCCGGATTCAGCACGCGGGCCTTGTGTTTGCCACCCCTGCTCTAGACTGTCAGCTTGCGAGAAGGGCTCTCTACTTCATGTATTAGTCTATTCTAGTTTGTCTAACTTGGTATGTAGTTCCCTTCTATGCTCTGTACCTAGCGCTACTTAAATTGTTACTTAGAAAATAAATGGTAATGTAATGTAATACTGCCAAAAAACACTGCAATATATATTCATCAACTTCCACTGAGTATAGCTATACCCCACAAGCATACATTTGCCCTGTTTATGTAGCACGTACATGGCCAAATTTGGGAAATGGTCATAGCAGACATGGAATTTTGACATATTAGTTTGTGGACAACATTTACTACTATAGCCAAAAGCTAACTTAGCATGACAGGAAGTTTAGGCTGTAGCAGGCAGCACAGATATTTGCTTCCTTGCAACGCGGCAGGATGAGCTATCCTGCTGTTGCCAGCCCTTTTTTACTGCTGGGGGCCAGTGCAAAGCACTGACAGTCCTAACATATTACTGGTCCTCTACGGTATAATATATTATATATATTTCTTCTTTTTTTTATGCAAGCCTAATCGTCAAAGAAAAAAATGTTTATAAAGAAATCCTGGGGGTGCTTGGGGAACAGGGAGAGACCTGCGCAGTGTAATTAAACTCTCTCTGCCCCATGATTGCTGTACAGCGGGGAGAGACTGGCACATCATGTGTGTCCAACGGGTTAAGCTAAACTGTTAGCATTAAAAATGTAACAATTATTTTATAACCATACCATAATGGGTTCCATTATAACATGAGTTATTAATTATCACTGGGGGTTTTTTAGTCAAAAGTTTATCTTCGGCCTATGGTATTCAATGATTTGAGATAAAGTAACTCACTGACTAGAGTCCAATATCTGATAGTGTGCTTTAAGTGGGTTATTCATCGATAAAATGGCTAAACAACTGAAAGCTCTCCAGCTGTTCTCAAGCAACAACTCCTATGATTCTGAGTGAATATTTACCCAAGATCTGGTAAAGGATCATGGGAGTTTTACCTCACCAACAGCTGACAGTTGCAAACTAATTCTGTGAAAGCAATACATTCAGGAGACAAGTTGAAAGGTGAAAAATTCCAAGAACAAATGTAATCGAAAATAATCCTGAAAAACTACAATAAAATGTAGTATATTTATGTTTTACTGTAACAGCATTTATATTAGGGCTATTCTTGTAAGTCTTCACAAATCTGTTATTTCCATTTGAAAAGAAAAAAAAAAAATGTGCTGGGTTCCATATCTGTCTACAAGTAAAAGTTAAATAAAATATACCAGTGCACCAGACTATTCCCCAAGTGATATGCATCTTCAGACTCCAATTGTCTGCTGAAGCACAGCTATAATATAAACTTATGTAACAAAAAATAGAAAGATGAAATCATCTCTCATGCAAATTTTTTATGTATTACTTTTTACCGACAGCTAAAAACTGTCTTCTGATGTGTGACTTACAGTGTGTGTCTAATTACTCCTAATTTAGTCATCCACGTGCAGGGGTTGTGTATAAAATTGAAACAAAAATTTGTTTGGGGGAAAATAAAGCTGCTAGAACAGCATATGGGTAATAAATAATAACCCCACCTTTCAGACTTAATAAATGACTATTATTATCATCCTTACTCAAGTTTTGATGTAAATCGGTATTTATTGTTGTGGGGGGAGGGGTTCCTGATGTTACCTCACAGGTGTTCAGGAAGACATAGTAGCTCATTCAATAAATGTGAAGGAACTGAGGGAATACGAGATGCTACCACTTTATTTTACTGGGTAACAGGAAAGTAAGTTATAGTTCAGGCCTTCTCAAATTCTCAAATGACAGAAATTTCCTAGAATGCCTGAGCAGATACATTATATCCTTCTACCCTCGTAAAACACCAAGGTTGCTGGTATAACCTTGCAGCATTATAATGATTTATTTATTCTTGCTGCCTGAAAGCTTTGTTGAAAGGCTCACTTTGAAGTATGATTCCTAACATACTTTTTAACCTAAATGTTCTATTTTTAAAGGTGGTCGTTTCACCAGTGAAACAACAAAGCATAGAAACCGTCTATAGTTTTGCTAACGTTTTTATTTCTAAAAAAATAAAATAAAAAAAAAACACTTAATAGTTTTAACATATTTGTCAATATTTGTCAAAGCAAATTTTCAATTGTAATCAGAATCTAAAATGCATCAGCATCCACCTGCCCTTCTCAACCTTACTGGGTGCTATAGTGACTTCTCTAAATGGTAATTTTTACAAAAATACAGTGAGAAAACCAAAAGCATGAGTAAAAATTGTAAAATAACAAAAGGAAAAACAATCTCGCGCTAAACATCATTGGCTGATGGTGTAAAACACTCTGCCACACTAAAAGTATTATACGCATATGACATAGACTACTTGACACTTGTGATGTAGGACCATACCAGGATACTTTCTTATGTGCTCAAAAAAGTATACCTTATAACCTAGGCACTGTGCACCTATTTTTTTTTTTGGGTAGAGTTGAAGGATGCAGAGGCCCTGTTTCTAAATACTCCTGTTTTGACATTCATATTGATTGCTTGGTGCAATTTGTCAGTAAAGGCTCTTAAATACTAAGCCATGTTTAACCTAGCATATTCCATCTGGACAACAGATCGAAAACATATTACTTATTTTTAATATTTCAGCTGTTAAGATTTTCTGTTAAAATGAGTCTTTGCCAGACTATAATGACTTGGCTCCTAGTCAGTATTCCAATGCCCCAGAGTCCAATAGCAAGCACTACATAACACTTGGTCTTCGTTTCTGTGTGGTTGCCCAGCCATAAAAAGTCATTTCATCAACCTCATGTTGGAAAGACAGCATCCTGTGACATTGTTATGTTTGTCTATTGGAGATGCTTGAGCTGCCAGTCCTTTGCCATATAACTCAGTCCTACATAATGTAAGTGGCTGAGTTACACTTCTCTTGCTTTCTTTTGAAGACTTGGGTGATGACAGGTCACTCTGCGAGAGCACTAGCACTGCTGTGGGCATGGCAGACATAACTGCACACAATAACAGATGGATACAGTTAAAAACAAACCAGAATGGATAATGAGAGATTTTAGATTAGCAAATACTGAAGTGATACTTTTACGTAATACAAATTCTGACATATTGTACAATAACTCACATTACAAGATGCCATTTCTTCAGATTAGTGTGTTAAATTGTGTCATTATACCAAGAGAATGCTTTATTTACAGAGTTCCCATTGTACTGTTTATCACATTTCAAGGATCCTTACGTCATACTGCTGCAGTTGTAGCTACAGAATTATCAATCCTAGATTTTTGTACATTGCTGCTTAGCAACTGATATTTGTCATCTCAGGCAGGAATGATCAATGAGTCTTTGCTCTCACAGAAAAGTAGTAGTAATTTTCCACTGCTTTTGGTAACAGTGAGCTAGAAATGATTTACATAAATTTCCTAATTTACGTTACGTGTCTGTTAGCATGTGCTATATAAATCAGAAGGTTAATTAGCTATGAAACACCAAGCCATTATTCAAATATATTAAGAAAACCTAATGGTAGGAAACTGATCAATGTTAGGCCTACACAAACTTAGCCAAAATGTCAAACAACAAAGTGTGGTACTACTCTACCCTTTAGTTGGCACTTTACTGACAGAATTACTGAGCTTTTTGAAAATCAGTGTGGACTCTCATCACGGTTATAATCGGTCTATTTACTAAAATAGTCAATTTGTCATTAGGTCCATATTTATCAAGGTAAGAATTGGAGCAGTTGTGGGGTAAAGTGTTAAGCTTGAAGAAACAGCGAAATAAGAGCAGAGGTTCCACTTTGCTCCGTGGATCTAAATGTAGAATAGCTAACCATTATCCTCTAACCTTTACCACAAGGGATTTATTCTCATAATTATACACAGTACTGGGGCTTGTAGTTTGCTCTAAAGGAATCCAAACTTTTAGAATCTATTGTCAGGGTGAGATTTATAGCTATTTACACTGATGGCAGTAAATTTTCACCTAAGGTGCCCTTTACTTGATAGCTGATAAGGCACAGCTTACGCACACAGAACGGTTCATGAGAAAAACTTTATGATATGTGAATTTTGGCAGAAAAGGGAGACTTTTTTTGAGCCACTATCTTAATCAAAGGCTGGTCAACAGAAGGCACAACTGAATGCTTTCGTTTGATTTGCACATTGTAAGTATTAACGGTTCTCTAGTCAATCAAGGAATGATGTTGCGATTTCTGAGGTACATTATATTCAAAATAAAAGTCATAATTGGGTACCTTTTTAATCTCTCACAATCAGCTAACAACTAATTACAAATTCCTATCATAAACTGCATACAAGTTGTATGTCTCTCTAAGAAGTAAAAACAAATAATAAAACACAATTCAAAAAGTCATCACTTACACGCATATATATTTTGAGAGAAAAAACTTGATTCTCTTTGATTTAAACTAGGAATTTCAGGGATCTGGCACTGAAACGGTTAAAGGATTAAATGCATGGCAGTGTTATGCTTTTCATTTTATAACAAAGTATTAAAGGTAGCTTGCTGTTAACTAGTGATGCTTGGGGTAATGTGGAGAAAAACAGGAGGGGTGATGGAATACAGACTGCAGAATGAAGTTACAGTCTCTCAAAAGGATTCTGGCAGCACTGGGAAGCACGCTTCTGGAAATACAGATGGTTAGACCAGTATCATTATGACATTATGAAGGGTGAGTAAAATAAGAAATGAAAAAAAAAGAAAGAAAGTAAGCTACTGCGTAAATTACATTAACAATTAGAGAGGAAAGAAGCACTTTTGGCACTGCTACCAAAAAACTCAACAGACTGACAGCAGACATAAAGTGACACCTAATTTATTTTAATGTATTCAATTATTAATTTGCTGCTTTATTCTTTTTCCATGAAGACACATGACAATTTCACCTAGAAATTCTATTAATTGTTGCACAGTTTCCACCCAATTGCTGTTTTCATTTAAAATCCGTTTGGTACTTAAAGGACAGCTGTAGACCAGTTTAAGACATTTTTTTTATTTAAAAAGTATGCATAGCAACAAGCAGGAGTGTAACTATAAACCACAGAGCCCTGGTGCGAAAATTGCCCCAGGGTCCATGGACTTCACAAAGCGAAACACATCCCATGGTGCCAGCTTTTACCCCAAACAGCTCGCCAGTGCCATTTTTGTCCCCAAACAGCTGGCCAGTACCATTTTTGTCCCCAAACAGCTTGTCGGTACCACAATTTTCCCCAAACAACTTGTCAATGCCATATATGTCCCCAAACAGCTTGTCAAAGCCACAAAATAAAACCTTTTTGCAAGATCAAATAAATCAGTAGTTGTTGAAGCTGGACCGTAGAATGTAAAAAATAACTTTTCAGCTTGTCAATACTATCTTTGTCTCCAAACAGCTTGTTCATGCCATCATTGTCTCCAAACAGATCTTGTCAGATCCATCTTACCCCCGAAACATCTTGTCAGTGTCAGCTTTATGATAAAGCAGCTGGTTAGTGTAATCTTAGCCCCCAAACAGCTTGTCAGTTCCATCTTAGCACCTAAACATCTCATCAGTGTCAGTTTTGTGCCGAAAGAGCTTGTCAGTTTAATCTTAGCTCCCATACAGCTTGTCAGAGCCATAATTGTACCCAGACAACTGGTTTGTGCCATCTTTGGCCTTAACTTGTCAGTGCCATCTTAGCCCCCAAACAGCTTATCAGTGTAATCTTTCTTTTAAATGATTCAGTACAAATTTAGAACCCATTTCCTTGTAGAAAGTTTGCATTGACAACCTTTGGGAGCAGACATCTTCTAAGGATCTTCTGTCAGAGCCGACAAAACATGGAGGACAGATGCAGGGCTAATGCTCCACTGTCAACTATGTCATATGCAGATGAAATTTTGCGCATGCGCATTGTTGATTGGAGTCTTCTGATGTGCTCAACCTTCCTCACATTAGGAGACTTAAATCGCCAATGCACAAAATGTCACCTGCAGGTAATGTAGTTGATGGGAACGTGCTATTCAGGAATATGTCCCCCATTTTTTTGTTACCAAAAATCCTCAGAAGATGTACACTTCAACAGCCTGCGATGCTAGGTACCAAAGTTGTACTGAATCATTGGTTAAGGTGCATTTGTATATATATATATATATATATATATATATATATATATATATATATATATATATGTGTGTGTATTTTATGGGGGAGTGAATTCTGCAATGTTTGTGTTTGTTTTATTCTTTTAGTGTTGGAGGTGTGGAGAGCAACTACAGGTTGAGTATCCCTTATCCAAAATGCTCACATTGTATTTAGGTAATAGAGATCATTTCCAGAAGTGGAGCTGGTGAACTTACCTGCTCCACAGTGCTGCTGAGATGATCTGTCCGTCGTGTGTAGTCCCTCCCTCCTGTCGCAGCTCTCTGGGAACTACATTTCCCATGAGTGCTGGCTTCTCATTTATGGCGCCTGGGAGGGTGATGCAAAAGAGCTTTACCGCCAGATGCTACAAAGGAGAGTCTCCCTTATCTGAATTGACCCACATCCGGAAAAAAAAAAATTCGGATCAGTTTTTGGATCTTCGGATAAGGGATACTCAAACTGTATATAATTTTCGGCATCACTTCCAGTTACTCCGCTTATCTGGGAAAACAAGTCGGCTTCTAAAGAATATTCAGCAGAGGTGGTGCATAAACAAACAGTAGGTGTATTATTATCTGCACAAAACAAAAGTCTATAATAATGAAATATTCTAAAGCTCGGATTATCAGCTTTCATATGTTTTTAAAATAGGGCTAGCTTGGCAATTATATTGTAGCTGCTCTATTCTGTCACCACACTGTGTGCAATGCACTATAGGATGATACACACTGAGAATGTGTTACAGCTAAACAAGCCATTGCACTAAGAGGAGTCTTATAGTGCAATTCGACTATGCAATCAGATCTTAGCAGCCCCACAACACCAGAACAGTGACTATTTGAAAGTTCTTATGTCCTTTCAGGGTTTGATTATCTAAAAATAAAAGGAGATGGTTTTGAATGTTTTTAAATTGGTGGTTTAAACCGCAGAATTGGCCTCCTTTCATTGTAACTTGTGGCTTTGTGGCTGTATCATTTGTGAAGATATGCAAAAGAAAACACCTTTCTACTTTCAAAGAGTAAAATATAATGAATAGATCTACTCTTATGCAAGAAAATAACGTTACACATTGTTCAGACGTTAGATTGTGAAGGTCCAGAAAAAAAAAGAAGTAAAATAATTAATTTGCTAATGGCAGCTCTTTAGCAACATGTTCTATGAACCATACCATTTAAAATAAACATCTGCCGCAAAAAATATTAAAAACTAGATAAGCCACATGATAAAAAAAATAACATTCAGAATGATTATCAAAATGATTAATATCAGGGTTTATTTACTTCATCCCCTTAATGACACAGGTCATACTTGCACGTCCTTTCAGTAAATGAGTGTCGGACGCCATCAGTGATCGATTCCTTCGCTCAGTTGGTGTTGCTGTAATGCCTCAATATTAAGGCATTCATCAACACCAAAACTGACCTATGGCAGCTCTGCAGAGTGACCACATTTGCCATATTGAAATGCAGTATGTCTTTCCAATATGATACTGCCCTGTTGTGGACAAGACTGTTGGAAGTGATTAATGATCGCTTCAGTTGCTCTGGGGATGTTGCTTGACCGGAGGCAGTCAGCAAAAAAATAATGTTTTAAAAAATAAATAAAAAAAATACAACCTTAGTTAGCATTCAGGCTAAAGGTTGGATTAGGGTTAGGCTAGGGTTAAAAGGTTACTGTATGAGAAAATGGTTAGGATAAAGCAATTCACTACTTCCAGTAATTTCCCTATAACTTGCAAAAAACAACAGAAAAAAATGTAAAGATTGGGTATTTCTACACTCAGGACAAATACTAGAATCTATTAAGAAGGTTTTTATTACCATTTTTTTTTAAATGTCATCATTTGTTTTAATTCTTTATTGTAACTTATTTCATATGATGAAAGTAATGCTATGTAAAGAAAGTCCTTCTTATGCCAATAAAAAATGTAATTTAAATATAATTTGTGTTGGTACATTAAATGAGAAAGAGGAAAATGTTACCTAAATACTGCACGAGTGTAAACGTTATACACAGATATGACGCCAAAGCGTCTCTTATATCTGTGTATCCCTGGTCAGGTTGTATACTTCTGTCTCACACTCTCTACAGCTTAAGAACAAAGTAAATTAGTGATATTGTTTTTACTTGTTTTTTAATCACTTGTATGTGTATTTATTTGTACATGTGTTTACCCTAGGGGATCTCTTACAGTGGCAACTCATTGTCTATTTGCCCTGATAGATTTTTGCTATACTGACTCAACTTCTCATTACTCCTATAGGCACTCTACATTCCCTCTGCCTGGAGTCATTTTTTGTATTCTTGTATGACCCTGTATATGTTACGTGTATGTGTATATCTGTATATTTAAATGTATCTAATTTTTTTACACATCCATTGTTCTGAGTCCTTTTTACAAGGTTAAATACTGTTTAATTGTCTCTTTATTACATGCGCTGTCCATCTACAAAATTATGGAGTAAAGATGGCTCAATAATATACTTTATTTGTATTCTTTCATTAAAGCACTTCTATATAAAATGCCTACTCTTGATGCCATCTTTCAACTAAACAGAACTTCAGTTTTTGCTCCAGTAATATTAAATTCTGTATTGGTGACTAAATAAACAAGTATGTCATATTTTTTTTTATCGCAGCAGCCAAAAAGGTCCACCCATCAGAATTTTCCACAATGACATTGTGAAATCAATTTTTTTGGAAAGAAAAGGAAAGCATATTTTTTTTTAATAAACAAATATTTATCCCGAATTTCAAAAATGGCAGCATTACAGCACAAATACAATAAAGTTTATATGCTGATATTTAGGACTCAAAACAGAAGTGCAAACATATTGCATGTAAATCGCTCCCTCGAGGGCCGACTGGGTTATCTTCCGCTGACATTTTCAGGTCCTTATTTTCTACTGTGCCAAGTTAAAGTAGATCAGAAATAGGCAACATTCTTCTACTCCCCTGTCCCCCTTTTCACCTTCCCCTTCCCTCTCCTACCCTGATCACTCTCCCAGTTCTCTGTCCAACATACCTTCCGGCTGATTGGCCGTACTATACAGTGTTGTAATATCTCTTATTTTTATGCTCCCTAAACTATATTTATAATTTTGATATGATATTTTCTGTTTACATTATCCTCTAACAAAGCTTAAACTAATAAAAAAAACCACTATTCTTATGTTTTAAGATTAGCCACAGCTATGGTAACCATTTCTCCCATAAACAAAATGAAGGTAATTTTAGTCATGTAATTAGACATGAAAAACTGCCTTTAGTAAATATAAAGATAGTAATAATGTATAAAAACTCTTGCACTACAAAGTGTCGGGAATGGTATAAAAAGGCGCAATCGCCCTTTGTTATGTATAATGGCGATTGTGTCTTTTTATAGCGCTTAACACTTTACAGTGCAGGAGAAGTTCTACGCCACTTATCAGGGGCTCATTTTTTTTATACACTGAGCACCGGCACAACCCCAAGTACCTGAGACAGTGCAGACTCACAACATTTTGAACTATTGGTGTGCGCGCTGTGATTATACATACTGTGTCCATATTTAAATTAAAGTCTTTCTCTTTATCCTACCAAATTTATTTTTCTTGACATTTCAGATTGTATAATTAGAGCCTTTCCCTGAAAAATGTACTACTGCATAATGTGTTGTTATGGTGCTATTTCTTTATTTGATTCTTTAAACATGATGGGCTAGTTTGCAAAAAACAAATACTTGTTTTAGTGTTGTTATTTTTTGTCTGTACAAAATACTACCACAATTGAATCAGTAGTAGTAGCAAGCCGATGAACTGTCACGATTTGGAGGCTATGTCCTGCTTTTATGGACAAAGGTAAAACTCGGAAGGACAGTGGCATTGGGGGTCTGCAGGATTCCATTCTCATGTGCCTGAGACAGCGGAAAATGCCTAATGAACATGTGCAGTAGTGCTAAAAGCTTCAGTGGTAACACTGACACTCTAAACTCCAAAGCTCCTTCCCTTAGTGTACCGTTTCGCCAGGGCAGAAGTTAGGTGGTATGTGATAGGGCACCCTCTCGTGTGATGTTTTAAAATGTTAAGAAAGTATATGGGTACATTAAATCAGGATCACTACAGGAGTCTATTATTATTTTCAAGAAAATAAATCCATGTTTTAGATTTCAAAATTATAAAAACATATCTGCATCAAGGTATTTTTTCTTCTTCTCCTGTCTAATAAAACAAGTACTTGGCACACTCCCAGAATGAAAATAGACAAAGGTTTAGTAATATGTAAGGAAAAATGGGCTGATGTTAAATCCCCTAAAATGGTTCTTTACTCCCCTTCCCAAATTTTGCCTTGACAAAGACCCATATTATACATTGAAATGCTGACCTTTTTTATCTTTAAGTATCAATAAACATTAATCTATTTTCACTCTGGCAATGTGCCAAGTACGTTTCTTTTCTGCATATTTGATTTCTTTATTCATGGTCTCTGCATACTTACTACCACCATCTTGTGCACCATACAAATTTTGCACTATTGGGTCTCATGTGTACACAAATTAATTACTATCCAGATCTCTGAATGGCTTTATTTTTAAAGTAAACTACGATCGAAAGACACCTTTGTGTGCGCAGTCATTTAAGATACACATAGGCTTACCACATGCAAAATCCAGTCAAGTGAGCAAGAGAAGTTTTTCATAACAAGAAACATCCTCTGAAAATGCTTACCTTCGGAAACTGCGTGAGGCTTAATAACACAACAGGAACAATCTGTAAACTTTGCAGTGTTTTTTGGGCCACGGCCACCACTGGATGGAAAGAAAAACTCTAACTCCTAGCAACGAGTAGAAAAAAAATACATATTAATAAAAAGAAAGTGTATCAATGCTTTTTCAAAGAGGCAAAACTATGGAATATATTTCCTCAGTTCTACAAAATCTAAAGAACGGAGTCTGTTCCTCAAAGGTTCCTATTTCTTTCACATAAGATTGTTTGGGGTTTACTGTCAGCTGATTGGGATGCTGGCCAATCAGAGCGGCGGCTTGATGAAGGCCTGACGAATCCAGTGGTCTCTCTCTGTTAGTACAGAAGGAGCAAAGAATCATTAGAGGAACCTAGGATGAGTGAGTAAATGAAAAACCAAGGGTCTCTCGTTGCAAAAGCAGAGAGAGAGAGTTGGTAGTCAGAGGCTAAACTGGTATGTACAATTGTCCCTATAAAATCAGAAGGGACTGTTGGCGCTAAATGTATACAGAACATTAACATGGCAAGTCAATAAGGGCTTTATGCATGAAAGTGACAAGTGAAGGTAATTTCAAACTCAAGGCCTAAGTAACAGAGTTGGAACAATTCTCTCATTCAGCTGAATAGGAGACTTTTTCCAACTTGGTTACTTTGGCCTGAAGTTTGATATTCCCTTTGCAATTCTCTGTTTCATGAATAAAGCCGTAAAGTCGCACAACAATAGATAATGGTTGGACATAGATCTGGATATTGTTGGGTTCGGTAAATCCTGAATAGAAAATCTCAATGTTAAGTTTATGTTAAAAGTGGGAATTTGCTATGTTACTTCCAATGAGAAGGCAGCCTTTAAAGTCAGGGACACTCTATTCAGCAGAAAATGCCTGTTTTTTTTCTTTTTTTACAGCAACTTAGTAAACAATACCGTATTTGCTCGAATATAAGACAGGTTTTTTTCAGAGCAAATGCTCTGAAAAAAAAACCCTTGTCTTTTATTCGAGGTGGTCTTATAATCTGACCTCAAATCGAAATCAGATTATAAAACTGGGATTCAGGTCCCCTGCAGAGGTGCAGGGGACCTGGATCCCCCTCTCTATCTAACAGCCGGTGGATGTCTGCGCAATGAGCGCAGACATCCTCCGCTGCTGCCCAGCACGACCGCCGGGACTTCTATGATGAAGCCGGAAGTGCTGGGCAGCAGCGGAGGATGTCTGCGCGTATCTTGCAGACATCCTCCGGCTGCCTCCACTACCCACCAGGGAGCAAGAGACAAGGTGAGGGGAAGGGAGCAGAGAGAGACAAGGGGGGGGGGGGCAGGGGCAGAGAGAGACGAGGTAGGGGGGCAGAGAGAGACGAGGGAGGGGGGCAGAGAGAGACAGGGGGAGGGGGGAGAGAGACAAGGGGGGAGAGAGGGAGAGACAAGGGGAGGGGGTGCAGAGAGAGACAAGGGGAGGGGGGGAAGAGAGAGAGAAAAGGAGGGAGGTAGAGAGAGAAAGAAAAGTTTGGGGGGAGGGAGAGACAACGTGGGAGGGGGAGAGAAATAACACTGGGGGGAGAGAGAGAGAGACAACGCTGGGGGAAGGGGGGAGAGAGAGAGGCAGCATTGGCACATGAAAGGAAATAAAAACAAGAAATGTATTTTTTTTTTTATATCATAATTTTTATTAAATATTAAAAAGCAATTTACATGTGAATATATACAAGTTAAACTTTTTTCCTATAGGGTAGTCTTATATTCAGGCTTTTAGTTTTTTCCTAAAGGAATATCCAAAGTTTGGGGGGTTGTCTTATATTCGAGCAAATACGGTAAATTTGTTGCACCATGGTTTAAGGAGGTAGTGGTGCGTTAAGGACAACACAAGGTCATGCTAGTTGTTAGTACAGCTTGAGACTGACACAGCTACTCATACATCAGCATCACTTTGGTTAAACCAGGACTAAGAAAAGAAACATGTTAGGAAAACCTGCTTGGGTAATTTGCAATATGAATAGTAAGGTTTTCAACTTTATTATTTCAAATAATCTCATCCTGACTTCTTGGAGCCCAAATATATCTCATTACATTTTCATGAAAGATTGCAGATAGGTGAAATAGGAAAAACTTCATATTTATAGATTGTGCTAAAAATAAGAACGTGTGATGAACAGACCTCAATATTTGAGCCGTGCAATCTATTACATAAGCCAAAAAAATCAACACTCTTGTCCCTTATTACTAGAATATCTAGCTAGCCCATGCTACATAAGCATACCACCTTATTTGTATGATATGGATTGTCAAACATCCTGTTCAAGTCAAGCTAAGTGAAGAAACGGAAATGTGAGATGATTTTTTATACCTCCCATTACTGAAAATATATCAATATATATATATCCTGCATTTAGTACATCTGCATTAAGTGGTGTTTCCTGCCTTTGACATCACCTGTGGCTTGATATGCAAATGAGCTCATTTTTAATAGTCAACGTATCATTTGCAAATGACAGATGATGTCATAAACAGGAGACACCACAGACATTTAAAACATGTATTTCTATAATTTTATACATTTGCATGCCATTTTGCTAACACAATGGTTAGATCATTTTCATCATATCTTATTCTCAACATTCACAGAGTTAGCAATGTTCAGGCTGACAGAGGCTCTTTAACATACAGCCACATTACTTAAAAATAGACAAGGGGATCTTCCACCTAGTGGAAGTCTTCAAGTCTGACAACACCAGTTGTAAAGCTTTAACATTACTGCTAGGCCTGGCATGGATTCATGCAGATAGTTTTAAATATAGCCAATGGCTAGCCAGGTGAGTCATTGAAGAACATCTCCAGTACACTGAAGTCCAACAAAATGCTTTTGAAGGTAATGTTACTTGGAATAGCCCTGTGTGGGTTAGAATTACTTCTTAAACATGAAAGCATTTTTTTGTATTAGTAGCAAGGCCTGTTTGTTCTAGAGTGTAGAACATCCAGGCTCCTTCTAGTGAAGGTTATACTTAAGCTATGTGCCAGATTAGTATCTTAAGCACACATTACCTGAATCATTTTACTAATTTTTAAATATCTCAAATGTATTTTACGGACAACAAAAAAAGACCATATCTCCACCAGTATTAAGTATTGTGTAACTCACTGAACAGAGACATACCCGAGCAGCAGAAGCAATGGAATCAGAGCCGTGAGCAGCATTTTTCGTGCCATCAGTACCAAATCTTGCTCTTATGCTTTTTGGTGATTCACTTTTTGCAATACCAGAATTCGTTGGACCCAACAACTTTCTCCAGGAAGCGATTGCATCATCTCCGATTACTTCCAAAGCTACGATGGGCCCACTTGTCATAAAATTAATAAGATCACTGGAGAATAAATGATACTGAAGAATTAATGTATGCACAATTTCAAAAAACAATCTCAAAATAAAAAATAATTTAACCCCAAATAAAATGGGGTTTAGACACCTCTGAAAAATGTTCCCATTCCATTTGATACATGTAGCTGGAATCATATGAAACATAACTACAAAATAACAGAACAGCGGCCATTTTGTTTTCTCTCTTCTGAGGTAGCTTGCAAATAAACTGCTTGTATTATAAAAATTATATATTCTCAATCTAGTGATACAAAAAGTGACAGTGCGCTTGTTTGGAGATACGTATACAACTTGAAGAAATCATTTGTAACCATCTGTGAGACCACATTTACGTGAGTCATATTTCTGATACATATCCTGTATTTTGCACCTTGGTTTGACACTTTAGCGCACTGTCACTTTTTGTATCACTATTGTTTTATGTATAAGGCACTTGGGGTAGTTGCCTGACAGATTTGCAGCTTGTGTAAAATAGGACAAGCGCCATTTAAACCTCTACACTTTTTTGCACATCATTCTCATAGTATTCATATGTAGAGGATGTAGTTTTCCTAGTAGAAGAGAAAGGGTCCCATCTCTTTAAAACAGTGGTTCCCAACCCAGTCCTCATGGCCCACCCACCAGTCCAGGATTTAGGGATTACCCAGTTGTGTCTAAGGTGTTTAAAAAAACAAAACACTTTAGACACAACTGGGTAATCCCTCAATTCTGGACTGTTGGGTGAGCCATCTCACCGTCTTGAGGTAGACCAATGGATCTTTATCATTGAAAGGCCACCAATATCAATGTATCCATGTTTATTCACCACAGGTTGAGTATCCCTTTATCCAAAAAGACCCGGAATTTGGTTTCCGGGTAAAGGTCAGTTCAGATAAGGGATACTCACCTGCTTGTAGCCCTAGTGAAGCGTAGTAATGCATCAGTGATGTTCTCTGCTTCTGAACTACAACTTGCAGCCTGCCTCTGTTCGGTAGTAGAGGATGTACCTGGCGGCTGAGAGGATGGTAAAGCTGCTTCGTAATCAAGAAGATTTCCGAAGCCACATGCCACTTTGAGTCGGTAGGTGGCTGCAGGGGCAGCAGACAGAGCCTGGAGAGGATGTGGGCAAGTTTTTCCATAGTTGATCAGTTATCCGAAATTATCCATTATCCGAAATGCTTCTGTTCCAAAACATTTCGTATAAGGGATAATTAACCTGTACAAGCAATGGTCAACTAGCAGATTATTCTTTTGTTAACATTTATGATAATAGTCTGCTTTAGTCTGCTAGAAATAAAAAATATAGTGGCTACCGCTAGATTTTACAGATTTTATTCATGTGTAAACCCATATACTTTCCCTTTGATAACAATGTAATGGAACATTTAATGCTCAAAATCTTTCATACTATATATGCAACTAATGTTGATCCCTTGTTTCACAAAACTATTTTGCAGGACATTATATCTGTCTACCTTTGAGTCTCTTTAATTATTTACTGGTATGAATATAACACAAGGTCTGCTCCAGGGCAAAGACATGGAATGACAGTAAGGAGTTATACTGTAGTTATCGAACACATACCCTAATCCGACATATAGCACAACATATTACGTATATACTTTTTTTCGTGTTTACAACTGCACATCTCACAGAAACACCCATAACACATAGAAACATAGAATGTGTCGGCAGATAAGAACCATTCGGTCCATCCAGTCTGCCCAATAAATACACAGATACAGATCCATGGAAAAGATGAAATAATTGCCCTATTTTTCCATTACAATATTTGGAGCAGTTGCATTTTTTTTCTCTTGACATGGGATTATTATTACATTTTAACTTTAAAATACTGTAAAGTTACTCTCTTTGTTTGAATACTCATGTTTATGGGCATGTACAACTACAGTCTACCAATTTCACACAGTCACTTATATACACACACTTTCTGAAAGCATGTGTTCTCACTATTTCTCATAAAAATGTATTGAACTTGACTTGTATGTCAAATGTATGTATTTATTAACCAAGGTTGACAAACGGTAAGGTTTCGGACATGCCTGTCCTTGGCAATGTGACTCATTTGCCCTATGGAACAAATTGTATTAACCATGGCTCATCTCTGATTTCTGATGTAGAAGCACAAGGGAAAACTGCCCCCACTATGTGGATAAATCGGCATGTACTTTTCATAGTTCATGTCAGTTTACCCTCTGACCGGCAGCAAGGGCTGGCCTCAGAGGCTGGGACATGCAATCTGGATGCTGAGCAAGTCATGAGGATGTAATCTGGGTGCTGTGACAATTCTTGATGTTGCAATATCTGTGTGCTGGTGCAAGTCTTGTGGATGCAATTTAGGTGTTTAGGCAAGTAATGTGGGTGCAATTTTGGTGCTCCGGCAAGACCTGTGGGTGCAATCTAAGTGCTCTGGCACAACTAGTGGTGCAAACTGGGTGCTCTGGCAAAAGCTATGAGTGCTATCTGGGTTGATGGCAAGTCCTGTGTGTGCAATCTTGGTGCTCTGGCAAGATCTGTGGGTGCAATCTAGGTGTTCTGTCAAGACCAGTGGGTGCAATCTAGGTGATATGGCAAGACCTGTGGTTGTTGTGGCAAGTTGTGTGGGTGCTGCAAGGTGGTGCTCTGGCAAGTTTTGTGGGTTTAATAAGGTGCTGTGGGTGAATTTCCAAGAGATGTGGGGGCAATAATAAAAGGAGGGCAGGAGAAATGGTGCAAAGGAGGCCAAAGTAAGGAAATAACAGGAGGCCAAGGGAAGGAATGCAAACAGTTTTATAATCTAATAACCTTAACCATAATAATCTTTTTTAACTTATTTTTTATTAAAGTACAAAAGCACATACAATACACTTAAATATCTTTCTTGACGACAAATTATACATATATTAGGAGGTTGCAGGGGTATTAAGTAATGGGGAGAATACCTTCTTTTTTTTAACCATAATAATCTTACCACCGCCTGTGAATGGAAGAGGGGGAGCACCATGGGACCTGCACCTGTACACCTAAAGCCAGCCCTGACGGTAGGTCGCGACTGTTGATCACCTTTGAAAACGAATCTCTACATTAGCACAGAGAGACCCCCGCTCCATACTGCCCACGATCAGATGAGCAGGGCGCTCTCTCCAGACTGTCAGCACGCACCAGCCTCCTGACTGGCTCAGCCTCAGCTCTGAGGCAGAGCAGAAAGTAAATCCCTGTGTATCTCTAAAGATAAACGGCAGATTTACTTGGGACAAGAGCACACAATGAATTTATCAAAAAGGTAAATATTATGAACCCTTTAATATGGCAAATGTTTATTTTTAAGGTGTAATTCCTCTTTAGCAATAGTATCACACTGTCTATATACAATATATTTCTTTCAGAATTGCCTTGTCAGTAAGATACATAATACAAACTGCTCACAATCACTGCATAATTTATGCATTTGTTTGTAGTTAGTACTTGTCCCAGCTCACCCTGCAGATGTTTATGTACAGAACATATTACACAACATTTAAATTACACTGTCGCTCATTTTACAGAGCGCCCTAATGCCGCCAGAGGTGAAGAATTTATTTAACCTACATACAAGCAAATAATTAAGAATGGGTGTAGTACTATTTTGAAATAACACTAAATTTCAACACCTCTAGTCTAGTCTGTCACAGACACACATTAATAAATTACTCTCTCCCCCCCCTCCTCCCACAATTTCTATTCTCTCCCCCCATCCCTGTTCTCTCCCCCTCCTCTGTTTTTTCCCTTTCCCATTCTTAATGGACGGATCCTGGGAGTGATGCCCTGCATCATCACTAAGCGCGGGGAGTGCAAGCAGCACTTACTGAGCTCCATGTGTTTTACACCGCTCTGCTTCACGGGTTGGGGGCGGACCGTGCACCCAATGAGTTTTTTTTACCTGGTACTCTCCCCGTTGACGCCCCTCCACCCCACCCCGGCTGAGGCAGCCTTATGCTGGCGCCGGCCCTGCTTAAAACATAAACAGTGTATATTACCCTAGGGTCTGTTGTATACCACAATGCAATAACTTTCCATGTGACTAAAATATGTGACAAGGTAATGGTGGGCCAACTTATCTGTACCACGGGGACATTACAGAATTTTGTATAATGTCTCTTATCTTCTACTGAGTTTGGTGGATGGTCAAGAATTCAGGGAAGGCAAAGCAGCCATCAGAGTTCATGGCAACACACAAACCATGGCTAACTTTTCAAACTTGGATCTTAAGTTGAAATTCCCTTGCCAATTCCCTACTTCATGAATAAAGTCGTTTTTGAGCCTAATTCACTGTGGAAGTATGCAAGCCACTTTCTATAACATTGTTCTAATATTAAACAAGAGAAAATATTAGAGTGGTCAGGTTTATTCAGCTCTTAGATCTCCAAAACTCATCTAAATGTTACCTATGTTCTCTCCTATTATGGCTTGATCAGTTCTCTATGGTAGAGAAAAAAAAACTTTTCACATGGCTTGTTACATTTGAAAGATCATTTGCTGTCTGCTAGGTTTTTTTTCACAGCTTGATGTATCCAAGCCTGTGTTTCTATATTTAATTAATGAGAAGAGCGGGTCTTGTCAGAATTTTGGCAGGCGCTATCACAGTGCAAGATGATGTATGTTGATGGAATCCTTAGATGACTTTTTGTGTCTTCAACATTTCCCGTGTCAGATATACTGCACAGATGTCAGCCTCTCACCAGTGTGCGTGTCCAGCTGCTTGTGCCTCATCTGCTAATCTCATCCAACTGTTCCCATTTTAAAGTCTATGCTCCCTTTGCATTTTTAAAATGGAAGGTACACCCTCAAAATGCAATTGTGACATCTCCATTTTACTCACAATCATGTATCAATATGTGCATATACATTCAGGTACTTTAACGATTAAAGAAGCTAAATATAAAACAAGACATCACTTTAAATCTCCTGGCAGGAAATTGTTTTTGCAGACATCTTTCTGTGTAATAAATTATAGGTTAGAGCGTCAGACAAGTCTTTCTGATACCTGTGAGCAGTTAGAGTTGCCACCCACTCGCTATTTTACTGTCAGGCCAATAAATAATAGGCTCGAGGCCAATGTTAAGTCTATGGAGGACATAGCAAGGCCTGTATTCATTTATTTATTGGAAGAAAAGGTGATAACTCTATAAGCAGTTGAAATTCAAGTCTTTGATTCATGCTACAAAGCTACATTTAGGTGTCATTAACATCAAAATGATATCCAAGCATGCTTAGAGTTACATCTAAAGCTACACTTGGCCTAACTCTGTATATTATGTTGTCTCGTGAGGATACTAGCAATTACAAAAGGAACATGTTTGGCTTTCAGGCACTGATAAACTGGATACTTGTGTCAGATCAAAGGAGTATTTGGGACTTTACATTTCTTTTTCTTTTTGGGGTTTATTACCTGTAGATGGACTGTTTACACTATTACAGTTTAGCCTGCTACTAAGTATTTTTTATGTTTTTTTTTTACATTTTTGGTTTAGCTCATGAGGCCTTCTCTGGCCCGTGCTCCTTTTACAGCATATGTTACTATTGCTTTAAATGTAATGGAACTGCCCAGTTTCAGTGACTAAAAGTATATCATAGATTCATGCGCATATGCACAGTGGTAGAAAACGTTACATGATTCTAATTCCGCATCAATGGGACCACACATCTATTACTTACCTAAAAAAAGACTTTGATTGGTGCTCAGAGTAAAAGTCTATTGCTTCCATTCTGTAATATAAAAATGTATTTAATGCAATTTGTACTACCAGAGAAATGATTAACACATTGAAACAATGAGTTGCTATTAGGACGGCCTAGAAATGACTAAAAAAGCATGAGCTTGAGTGTTTTGGTGAATGTTTCCAAACTGCATTCCTGACTAACATGAAACAATGAAGGTTGCTGGCTTGTGAGCAGCTAGTTTCAGCAAATACTGGTTTGGATCCAGTTCCAGGTATTAAAGATTTAGAGAAAGAAGATAAGAAACACAGAGAAATTACTTGGTAGTATAATTTAAAAGTTAAAATAAAAAAAAAAAAATACATCAAAGGTACACATTTTAAAATTAATTCATGTAAAATAGGAACAGGTTTATTTGTGATAGTACATGCCAGTTTATTCCCTGACCCATAGCTGCCATGTTTACGTGGGAAGCAGGCCACCCAATCTGGTCAGCAACTGTCTCTCTATGTTAGTGAAAAAACTAGGTTGAATAAGAAAGTCTCTCGCTGCACTAGGATCGAGAGATCCCCGCTACATATAGAACCTGAACAGACGAGCTCCTGCCACGATTGGCTGTGCACATGCCTACACATTCAGAGAAAGCTAGCCTCCCGAATGACTCTGCCTCAGCTCCGAAGTGGAGCTCAATCTATAAAGATGTACATCGGGTTTACTTGGGGGAAGGGGACACTATTTTTTTTAACCCCTGCTTTTTCTAAGGGAGGTTAAAACAAAGTTTAGTTGTCCTTAACCTGAAAAGATTTACATGGTTACACCAAGTACTTGAAGTACCATATGGCCTTAAGTGCTCTTGACAGTGTGTTAGGTACCACCAGGGTTTCCCCCTTCTAGTGGTTTTACTTACACTGAAATTCTTTACATAGACTGGTTCTATACAATATCCATGTTTTTAATGTAATATTATTACATTTTTTCAGAAACCTCTCACAAGACATGAGTAGGGTTGCCACCTGGCTGGTATTTTACTGGCAGGCCGGTAAAAAATTGGCATCAGGCCAATGTTAAGTCTATGGAGACAGTACCAAGGCCGGTATTTTTTTGAAGAAAAGGTGGCAACCCTAGACATGAGTAAAAGTGATATATATATACACACATATATATTTTGCATTTGTCTGACAAGTTACTAAGCCTTGCAATAAAAGTAGTGTTGCAAAGTGAAGTATTCCCCCCAAAATTATTTTTTTCACCTATTTAATATATTTCTTAGATATGTTATATAATATGGGTATTGTACTCAATTCCAACTTTGTTTATATTGACATTTGTACTGATTATATAAATAATGGTGAAACATATGTATGACATACAAAATGACTGTGTTTTGTCACTTTAAATGATTCACCTGTTTTATATATACTTGGATAATCTGTCACGCCATTTTGCACCAAGTACACTTGTGTGTTACGGCTCAAAAAATAAACTTTGGGTCGAAACGTTGCCTCTTGACGGATTAAAACCAACTCACATTGCAAATGCTGAGCTGTGTCTTTCTTTGGTGCTCTGGGGGCTTAGTGGAGCTTTAGCTCGGGCAGTACAAACACTCACAGAATCATTGTTTCCTCCTCGGAGCACTATTAAAGGTCAACTAAACTTTTTTTTATTATATTAGAAGCACAAGTGAAAATGTCCTTGTCCCTAGTACATGCCAGTGTATCCTCTGACTGGCCACACTTCCCTTGTTTTCAAAGGGGATCAACTTAGGGACCTTAATTAGGACCCCTCAGTTGATCTTCTTTGAAAACGAGGGACTCTCTCCAGTAGAAGAGAGACACCACTACTCCATTCATAACCCGATCAGTCGAGCACGACAAGCCCCCCGTTCTGATTGGTTGTGCCTGCGGTGACACTGTCAGCCCAAGCCAGGTTACCCACTGGCATCTGTAAAGGTAAACGATGGGTTTACTTGGGACACAATTTTTTCTTTTTAACAAAAAGGTTTAATTGTCCTTTTATTAAGAAAATCATCTTCAAAGTAATTTTTGTTCTTGGTATATTCTTGAATGTAAATGAAACTATATTATATTACACAGCATATCAGTAAGTTAGAATAACTTTAACCACAACTCTACTCTGCTATGTAATGTGCATGCTATAGTCTGAATTATGACGCCATGTCTATTTTAACAACCATCTTTTCACATGATTCATACTCATAGTCAGTATAACTTACCGATTAAGCTGAACCATCTTAGCTTTTGGGATTACAAATCCTGTGCTTATGATTGCGTCAATGACTGAACCCATTTTCATCACGGCATCAGGTTTTATCATGGCCAGTGTCCTGGAGAGGAGGGGGAGAAAAGAATTTTACAACCCCATTTATTTGGATCAAGTCCTGTCAAATTTTTGTCTATCCACATAAGACGGCTATGCATAATCTACAAGGCATACCTATTTGAAATGCACAAGGACGGGGTTCAAGGCACCCGCTACTGGGTGCAGAGACATGCAGCCTGCCTCCCCCCTATTTAACTCTCCTCATCACATATTTTCACCAACATTCCCACTTACCTTCAACAAACAGTAAAGTCTTAATACAAAGAGCACAGTTATAAAAGTATTGTCAAAATGACATTCCTGCCTTGTTTAGTGTTTAACTGCAGGAAGAAGATCTGCATCTCAGTGGAAGCAGGTAATGAACCATGCAGAGAAACCAAGTAAAGTATTTGTTTTATTACTAGAGTAAGACTTTTTCAAGAGTTACAACACAACCAGTTTACAATGTTTTAGTAAAATTAAAATCGGACCATTTTTTAGATTATCTCCATAGTTTCTGTACACTATAGACTAATGTTAAGTTACAGGTAATTGATAAAATATGAAAATACATAGGCTGCTGGAAGCCATTGATCCCTGCTAAATATTCATATTGACTTTCCTAACATGCATGGTGTCCTGTCTGCAACAGCAAACTGGGTTGGACTGCGTGTAATTATCAGTGCTATGTCATAAGGAGAGGACCATAATGATTTAGAAAAGAGTCTGATTTTTAGCTTCTTTTGGAGTGAGACGGACAGTTCAGTTTTGTCAAAAACTGTAAGAAGGGAACGCTAAAATGCGAGATATCAGTGAAGTGTTTTCTCCTGAGTTCGCTATGGAAAGCAAGGTTGATGTTCATTTCTATTTAACATGAGTGATCGTTATTGCAAAGGTGTGCCTTAGGCTGACCGCAATAAAAGGACACTCTAAAATGTGCAGTTTTATCACACAGTACAATGCCACAGATGTCACAAGTTTTCAGGGAGCGTGCAATTGGCATGCTGACTGCAGGAATGTCCACCAGAGCTGTTGCCCGTGAATTTAATGTTCATTTCTCTACCATAAGCCGTCTCCAAAGGCATTTCAGAGAATTTGGCAGTACATCCAACCGGCCTCACAACCGCAGACCACGTGAACCACACCAGTCCAGGACCTCCACATCCAGCATCTTCACCTCCAAGAACGTCTGAGACCAGCCACCCGGACAGCTGCTGCAACAATCGGTTTGCATAACCACAGACTTTCTGCACAAACTGTCAGAAACCGTCTCAGGAAGCTCATCTGCATGCTCATCGTCCTCATCGGGGTCTCGACCTGACTGTAGTTTGTCGTCGTAACCGACTTGAGTGGGCAAATGCTCACATTCGATGGCGTCTGGAACTTTGGAGAGGTGTTCTCTTCACAAATGAATCCCGTTTTCACTGTACAGCAAAGGAGATGTGTTTCACTGCGTGAGGCGCATGGTGGTCACACCAGATACTGACTGGTTTTCAGACCTCCCCGGACCACCCCAATACAGTAAAACTGCACATTTTAGAGTGGCCTTTTATTGTGGCCAGCCTGAGGCACACCTTTGCAATAATCATGCTGTCTAATCAGCATCTTGATATGCCACATCTGTGAGGTGGATGGATTATCACGGCAAAGGAGAAGTGCTCACTAACACAGATTTAGACAGATTTGTGAACAATATTTGAGAGAAATAGGCCTTTTGTGAAAAAGTCTTAGATCTTTCAGTTCAGCTCATGAAAAATGGGGGCAAAACAAAAGTTTTGCGTTTATAATTTTGTTCAGTGTACATATATATATGTATATATATATACACACACACACACACATATATATATATATATATATATATACATATATAAATATATATGGTTCCGAAACCTTCCCAATAATTAAGATAATAAAAGTAATATGTATTTTAAGTCTAAGTTTAATGTGACTGTGTGCATATGTAAATCAATGTGTATGTGATTTTATGTGTCTTTAAAACTAAAGCACATAGTCACAAAAGGAAAAACATACACAGACACACACACAAATACAGTCCCACAGTCACAGTCACATTCACACAGCCACTCACACACAATATGGGATTCTATAGGCAGGTTGCTGAAGTTTACACTTAGTTCCATGTGAAAGAGGACTCATGCGATCACGAGAGGCTTCTGAACTCTCAGCCAATCAGGAGAGACAAGAAGCCTGATTGGCTGAGACCATCTTCACTCAGTTCTATCATTCCAGGGCCCTGCATTGTCCTGGAATGAGGCTGCCTGAACATAAAGTTCCAATTTGGGACTATCCCGGGTAATCATGGGGCACACGTTCGGCCTATGCACCATCAGTTGGTACTAAAGCCTGGCATATAGTTATATTAAGGCAGGGCTCGACAAACCCCGGGGGCCAGGTCGCCATGGCGACTAGGAAATTGTACCTGGCGCCCGGGTAGGAGCAGCAGCACACAGTGCTCCACCGTCCTGAAGTTAGATAAAAAAAAAATTAAAAGGTACCGGTATTATTCTTTCACAGCGCGAGGGTAAGCAGAGTGTGCACTTCCTGACCCGCCCCCTCGCGCTGTAGTGTCGGATCGGCGGGTGTCACGTGACATCTGTGCCTGTGTGACAGGCATGGGCCAAGCTGTAGTACAAATCCCCCTCCCGTGCAATAAGGTAAAACAGCAGGGAGGGGGAGTCACTTTTTTTTTTCTCTATTCTTTTTTTTTAAAAAAACAACCTGATGGCTTATATGTGTGTGTCTGGCTAAGTGTGGATGTGAGTGACTGACTGTCTCTGGATGTGTGTGGATCTGACTGTCTCTGGATGTGTGTGGATGTGAGTGACTGACTGTCTCTGGATGTGTGTGGATCTGACTGACTGTCTCTGGATGTGTGTGGATGTGAGTGACTGACTGTCTCTGGATGTGTGTGGATCTGACTGACTGTCTCTGGATGTGTGTGGATGTGAGTGACTGACTGTCTCTGGATGTGTGTGGATCTGACTGACTGACTGTCTCTGGATGTGTGGATCTGACTGTCTCTGGATGTGTGGATCTGACTGTCTCTGGATGTGTGTGGATCTGACAGTCTCTGGATGTGTGTGGATCTGACTGTCTCTGGATGTGTGTGGATCTGACTGTCTCTGGATGTGTGTGGATCTGACTGCCTCTGGATGTGTGTGGATCTGACTGTCTCTGGATGTGTGTGGATCTGAGTGACTGTCTCTGGATGTGTGTGGATCTGACTGTCTCTGGATGTGTGTGGATCTGACTGACTGTCTGTCTCTGGATGTGTGTGGATCTGACTGACTGACTGTCTCTGGATGTGTGTGGATCTGACTGACTGACTGTCTCTGGATGTGTGTGGATCTGACTGACTGTCTCTGGATGTGTGCGGATCTGACTGACTGTCTGTCTCTGGATGTGTGTGGATCTGACTGACTGTCGATGGATGTGTGTGGATCTGACTGACTTTCTCTGGATGTGTGTGGATCTGACTGACTGTCTCTGGATTTGTGTGGATCTGATTGTCTATGGATGTGTGTGGATCTGACTGACTGTCTCTGGATGTGTGTGGATCTGACGGACTGACTGTCTCTGGATGTGTGTGGATCTGACTGACTGACTGTCTCTGGATGTGTGGATCTGACTGTCTCTGGATGTGTGGATCTGACTGTCTCTGGATGTGTGGATCTGACTGTCTCTGGATGTGTGGATCTGACTGTCTCTGGATGTGTGGATCTGACTGTCTCTGGATGTGTGTGGATCTGACAGTCTCTGGATGTGTGTGGATCTGACTGTCTCTGGATGTGTGTGGATCTGACTGTCTCTGGATGTGTGTGGATCTGACTGTCTCTGGATGTGTGTGGATCTGACTGTCTCTGGATGTGTGTGGATCTGACTGTCTCTGGATGTGTGTGGATCTGACTGACTGACTGTCTCTGGATGTGTGTGGATCTGACTGACTGACTGTCTCTGGATGTGTGTGGATCTGACTGACTGTCTCTGGATGTGTGCGGATCTGACTGACTGTCTGTCTCTGGATGTGTGTGGATCTGACTGACTGTCTCTGGATGTGTGTGGATCTGACTGACTGTCTATGGATGTGTGTGGATCTGACTGACTTTCTCTGGATGTGTGTGGATCTGACTGACTGTCTCTGGATTTGTGTGGATCTGACTGTCTATGGATGTGTGTGGATCTGACTGACTGTCTCTGGATGTGTGTGGATCTGACTGACTGTCTCTGGATTTGTGTGGATCTGACTGTCTCTGGATGTGTGTGGATCTGACTGACTGTCTGTCTCTGGATGTGTGTGGATCTGACTGACTGTCTGTCTCTGGATGTGTGTGGATCTGACTGACTGTCTTTGTAGGAATGTGACTGACTGACTGTCTCTGTGTGAACGTGAATGTGTGTGTGTGTGTGTATGTATGGTTTCGTGAATGTGCCGTTGTCTGGCTCCTAGATTTTTTTTCTGGCTCCTAAAAGTAAATTAAATTTGTCAAGCCCTGTATTAAGGCATGCACAACATCCATATGATATTAGTTATTAGATAAATTATGGTAATTAAACACGGCAAGGTAAGACATTTTCAATTAGTGGTCTCCATGGACAAGTGTAGGTTATTTTGAATGCAGTCTGTATTATTTGAATACAGGTGTACAGTAGAGATGCAAATCAACATGTTAATAAGGAGCTGAAAAAAATAAAACAGGAAAGCTCAAGATATAATAGAAATGAGATTTAAAAAAATATGTTACAAACAAGCAAATGGTTAGAGCAGTAATTAAGATGTCACAGTACAACTAGGTAACATTTTGGCAATAACGTTCCTTCCGAACAGGAAATATGATCATCCCTTGTATATTTAGGTTCAATAAATGAATAGGAGATAAATGCAACATAGGCATTTATCAGCATATCTATGCATGAGCAGCCATGAGATGAGAAGAAGACAGGTAATAGAGGGCTAAAGAATACAGGTGAAAGATAGAGGCAGGGGAAGTTAGGAAATAAGTTCCAAAAAAAAGGGGCAAATAAGCAACGGAGAGAGAAAGGTATATGTTAGGAGGAAGAAGTGGATGTAGAAATAAGAGGGAGAATGTGAGGAGAGGTGAGAAATCGATGGCGTAGAAAACAATGTAAAGGACACCGGACAAACAGATGTGTGTACACAGCAAGAAGACGGGTATAATACAGTGGAGAAACAATATATGTAGCTGTTTAAAAAAAAGGCACAAAGAAATACAGCTCACTGACTCAATTTACCAGGAATGTGACCCACAAAATGGGTTTATGCACTAAGCTGACTTTATCATCTAATGCTTTGCTTCAATGTTTCTTTACTTCAGTTACCAAGGACAATTAAAGAGACTTCATACCACAAATTCGAAGACCAAAAAAGTGATGTTTAGCTGAAAAGGTAGTTAGGGAGGGTTGGATAATGTGTGCCAGCAAACAGATTTCGAGCTGTTCCCACATGAATAAATCTTCTAGAGCAACCTTTTTATGTGGAGGGCCACATGCCATGGAGAAACTTAGGTTCTGGAGCTGGTCATTAATTATTTAATGAGGTAATACCATGGACCCCATAAGGGCCACATGGGCTGGCTGCTAGACATCAATGTTCTAGAAGAATTGGTTTTCATAAATATGCATTTGAGGCCTGTGACAGGGATATCACATGTAGAATCTCAGTGAACAGGTTTTGAAGTTAGTGGGTCAAGGATAGGATGTACATACAGTATATCATTAACAGAACAAGCTAAGTGGGAGCACAATGGTTCAAGCAGTTATATCACCTAATGTAATGATGTATGCACAGCTTTAAACAGGTTCCTTGCTATTAAAACTGACAAACACTGCTCTTAACGGGTTGGAAATTTGAGAAAAAAATCCACATACTTTTCTTTTTTACTGCCAACTTTGCGGGCAGTATATTGATCTCCATAGTCGATTAAATGAAGCAGACGAGAAAACACATTTATTTTGTTGCCAACAAATAGATCTTCTTTATGTAATTCTTCATATTTAGTCCGCCTCAGAAACACTCGATGATTCTTGACATCAAACTGTAGGGACAAAAAAAATTCACAGAATACTGGAAAAACATGGAACATTTGCAATCACACTGCAAACTACCAAATCTCATTTGTTGTTTTTCCCTACTTTTCTGACTGCTTGGATCATAGACATTCAAATCCTCACTGTGCAGGCCACTAGCATCTTTAGAAGCATGTAAAAAAATAAAATGATTACCATTATCCTACTACAGAAACATAGAATGTATCAGCAGATAAGAAACATTTATCCCATCTAGTCGGCCCATTTATCTGACTACTTCCATTAGTCTCGCGTTATCTTAAATCTAGTATAGCCTTATGCCTTTCCCATGCATGCTTAAACCTCTTTACTCTATTAACCTCTACCATTTCTGCTGGAAGACTATTCCATGCATCCACCACCTTCTCAGAAAAATAATACTTCCTGATATTACTTTTAATAACCTTTGATCCTCTAATTTAAATCAATGCTCTCTTGTTGTGGTAGTTTTACTTATTTTCAATCTAACTTTCCTCTGTTATAGTGTCGATTCCATTTATGTACTTAAATGTTTCTATCATATCCCCCGCCTCATCTTTCCTTCAAGCAATACATGTTAAGATCCTTTAACTTTTCCTGGTAAGTTGTATCTTTTATTCAATGAATCAGTTTAGTAGCCTCTCTGAACTCTCTCTAAAGTATCTAAATTCCTATTTCTTCTTTGCATTTGTGACTAATTATGTAAAAATTTATTTATTTTGGTCTCAAAAATATGAAGAAAACATCAATCAAATATAAATCTCACCATTTCAACGGATGCATCTTTAGGGTAATAGATGAGTTGGTAACGTCTCTGGAGAGCAGCATTTGGATCATACCATTCTGCAATGAACACATATCTGTCCTCTTCGCTCTGAAATGTATTACATATTATTTTGACTAAAACAAAGCAATTAAATGAAGTAATAGTAATGGAGTGATGTAGTGGCATTTCACAAACAGGAAGTAACAGAACATAAAATAATAGTAAATGTTGGCTCTATCCATGGATTTGGGATCACCTACACAGGTCCCATTCTAGCAAAAGAAATTGCTATTAACATGACTAAATTTTACCTTAACACCTCCTACTTTTAATTTCCTGTGTACGAATGTAAACTACCGTTTAAAGTTTGGGGTCACTTAGAACTGGCCTTGTTTTACATGAAAACATACATCAAATTAGTTACAAAATGCAAACGAAATACAGTTAAAACAAAGTTAGAAATAATGATTTCAATTCTAAAGAAGTTTTAAAACAGTTTTAACGGTTCTTTAAATCAGCACAAGTTTTTTTTTTTTTTTAAAGAAAAGCTCAATTTGTCCACTAAAATAACATCAAATGGATAAAAAATACAGTGTAGACATTGCTAATGTTTTAAAATGATCCATTATCCCAACAATATTTCATATTTTGCCACAAGTTGCATATTCAACACATACCTGTCAGAATGAGAGCACACAACAGTTTATTCAGCATCCAGCCACAAAAGCTGTGACATAGCCTTTCCATGTATTCTCAGATTCCGCCAAACTCACGAAGGGTAATATAATGGCATGTATACAGGCCTGAAGCACCAACGACAGGTTCCCAATGGTGTCTCAAATCACAGTAAAAGTGATTTATTTGCTCTATACATTATTTGCACTGATACTACAGTACTTCATGAGTGCTGAGAGGCTTTAATATATCTTATTGGTGAAAATGATCAATTATCCAAAATGATCTATACTCAACTTGCATTTGTAACCTTTTTAAACATCTTGACAATATTTCATATACATTTTGATACTCAATTGATGTATGTTTTCATGTAAAACAATATTTCTAAGTGACCCCAAACTTATACATAAATATATATACACACATAACTTTTACCTGCTGCCTTGCAAAATGTATAATTCATACATGTTCAGAGGGAAATCATTTAATCAATCCTGGTAGTTCTATGGGACACACTTATATTCTGCAGGGGAGTGGAATATACAAGTTATATGTGTCCACCAAGTAACAAACTGTCCTGGCTATCCCAGCTGTACAACCTGCAGATGTGTGCTTTGTATAGGCTCCTACGCAATAGACGTATGTGCATATTACAAGTGTAGCTGTCATTTAGGATACTTGTCTGAAATACTTTAAAATGTTGTCAAATGCTGAGAGTTCAGTGGGAGGATCAGTAGCAGCTGCACACCTGAGATTTGTATGTAAATTAATTATATTCAGAATACAGATATTCACATGTGAATAAATACAAACATTTTTATAATTGCTTAACTTGCAGTAAAAAGGGTAGGTCATTTTCAAATCAAGTGGTCATTTAAGGTACCACAATGCACAGGTGGGATAACTTATTAATCTTCTAATTTTATTGCATATTTCCAGGACCCAGTATTCTCATTTCACCACAATCAGAAACGCAACAGAATAAAATGACAGTCTAAAAAAAGTATCCAATCATGTGCTTAAAATATTAACATAAAAACATATATATATGCAAAATGCTAAAAAATTATGTTTTAGGCACTGAAATATCTTCATTGTATTTTTATGTTTATTCTGACTTAAAGGTATTAATTTAAATACTATACAAATTACAGGAAAAAAAGTCACATTGATTTTATACCTGTTAATCATAAGGTTAGGATAAAGATAATAAAGTAATGTGAATTAAATCATTGACAAAGTCAAATCACAAATGCTCTAATGGACTCTACTATGGAGATTAATTAATTACCTACAGTCATAAATGAAGAAAAGCAGACTGATCAAAGGATTTATCAATATCTTCCGGAGTCAAGTCCAACATATCTTATGACAAAATAATAGATCTCACTAGTCAGATATAAATGCTTTTAATGATTTTAATGGCCCATGTGACATGAACTGCAGATAATAAAGTTCTGGGTGGAAAAATCCTAACCTCTAGTGCTAGACTGAAATACTTCACCACACTGATAGTTCATTTTATGAGCACATAAAAGCTGTTGGACTTTAAAAATAATAAACTAAACTCTTTGACATATGCAAACTGGCTCCCAGTTCACTAAACACAATAGTATTATATATCACAGTGACCTCACTTTATTTGTTTATTGGTGTGTACTATTTATCCGATTGTTAGCTTGTTTGTTTGTTTTTTTGGTGTGGTATATACAAAAATTTACTGAGCTACTTCTATAAACTAATGTCCCATAAAGAGGTGCTAGCGGTACTTAGATTAACGGTCTGCTAATTGGAGCAGGTAGAGGATGACGACTCTTTAACCCTTCAGATGTAACAAAGGTACTTATTTCATTGTCCTGCCAGTGTGGGACATACTCTAACATGGAACACAGCTGATCTCCCCTGTAACTGAATATCTCACTATAGCTGCCATCATTAACAATGCAATCTGTGACAGAAGAACGCTTCATGTTATATTTTGCTCTTTAAAACCAACTATCCTGAACTGCTATCACTGAGCAAAACTTAATGTAGATTTGCTCAACCCCATGCAGGCTGTTTCTGTGGTAAGTCTGTACCAATACAGGTGTACAACCAATACAGATTTTTCCAGTAATATTTGGGTGAAAATATACTGGTAGTAGACGTAAATGCAAGGGGTTTGAGAGGCCACTTAGACATTAGAACAAGAGTGCATTTACAAACAGGAAGCCAACATCAGGTACGAGACTAGGAGAATGAAGATGGCAGCACTTATTAATCAAATTGTGATAATAACAGTTAGTGGAAACATGTCAGAAAAAGTAAAAAAAACATTTTTTAATTAGCAATTTTTAGCAAATCAAAAGAACTAGTTAGTATGTAGCAACTGAACATAAAACAGGGAACAGGGGGCGAATGTTGGTGATTGGCTCAGCCTGTATGCATTACATTGAAGCATAGTTTCTGAGTATGGGGAACAAACTTAATGCATCTTTTAAAGTACATGTATTATCGGTGTGTAAGGGTCAAAGTAAAACAAATGAGTGAATACCGTGGGGTGTTTATTTTCACCACAGTGGCGTGGCAACGTTTCAACCCTGCTGGGTCTTTGTCCAAGTGTGAATAATCGCTTTTTCTGGAGATATTATATGGGACCCGGGGTGGGGGGGGTGGGGGGGTGTCCTACACCCGGCATCGTTTGAAGAGAGCGTGCTGATGGACCTTATTTGCTTTAGAAAAAAACTAATTCCCTCAAAAACTATCATTAACACCGTGCCAGGCACGTCCTGGGAGAAACTCCCTTATTCCTGCGGTGAATCAAGCGGTTTTCGCGATCAGCGATGCTTTAACGGTGCTGGCCTATTGCCTCGATGTCGAGGCAATAGCCAGCACCGAAATGTCTATTTTGGGGCACCCACGATCGCCCCATGGAGCGATCGTGGGGAGCCATATTGACGGAGCATGCTGCTCCGTCAATATGGCTAAGCCCTCTGCCGGTCTGAGTTTCGGAAGTGAAAGTAACTTCACTTCCGTCGCTCTGAATATGCTACTTGACTGCCCCTAGTGGTAGTTAAGTAGCATTGCAATGGAAAATATTTAAAAAACATATTTAATTAATTAAAAACAGGTTATATAGCTATATTAGCCTATAGGGTTAAAATTAAATATTTTTTAGCATAAGGGATAGGGTTAAAATTAAATTTAAAAAATATTAAGGGATATAATAAGGATTAGAGTTGGGGTTAAATTTAGTGTTAGGGTTAAATTTTGGGTTCGGGTTAGGGTCAAAAGGTCAATATAGGAAAAAAACAAAAAACACTATTTTTGGATTTTGCCCCATAACTCGCAAAAAAATACCGAAAAATATGGAAACATGCATATTTTTGAACTCGGGACAACATTTAGAAACTATTTAGACGGGGTCTTTTTTAATGATTTTATTTGTATACATTATATTTTAGGTCAAAGATATAAAAAGTGGGTTTTTTAAAATTTTTCATCATATTTTATGATTTTTTTTGTAGTAAATTATAAGATATGATGAACATAATGGTATCTAATGAAAGCCCTTCTTATGACGATAAAAACAACATATAATTTGTGAGGGTACTGTATGTGAGAAAGATAAAAATTACAGCTAAACACAAACACCCTAGAAATGTCAAAACAGCCATTGTCACCAAGGGAAAGTCAAGGTGAAAATGTCTTGTCACTAAAGGGTTAATGTTGGTTATGTATCATTACACGTAAAGCAATATAAGTACCAGGAATATTTAGCATAGTGAATATCATGTTTACACATTGGTGCATCAGACATGTGTTTACTTGCCAAGAGTTATTTAATTGATGGCCACTACCTCAAATGTCAGTATTAGAGATGCTGTCTGTAAGAACAGAAGATTTATATAATAAATTAGTCAGGGGAGGGTTCCCACAGGAACTGCACTTATTAATTCATTTATTTGTTTATTTGTTGTTACCTCATATACTAACTGGGAGTTTTAACAGTTCATTATAAATGGAAGATTTTCCAACCATTTCCAAGAGCAATTCTAACTAGAAGTCCTGTGCTTCAGTTCTCAGTGCAAACCTGCTGTCAAATTGCCATTGGATGTATCCAGTGTGTCTTTTTGAAGTAAATAAATCAACAACACTACAAGATTCAGTTCTGTGTAAGCCCATTATTTGTCTTAGAAGTGTGAACATATTAAAATTTGTGGGGGGAAAATCCATTCTTACAAATGCATCCCAGGAACATGGCTTGACTGTAATTCAAGTTGAAACTTCAAAGCATCATTATAAACCATAGAAATCCATATTCTCAGGCAAAAAAGTACTTTGGATAGTTAAGCAGGGAAAAAAAGAAAATAAATCACATGCATTCTGCTTTATGATATAATGAATAAGAAATTAGGGGATGTAAAATGTTAATTAGGGGGGGGGGGTTGTCTACCCTATAAGTTAAAATATAACTTTCATTGGAATAAACTGGGTTAAATAAAACATATATTATGGGTAATCAAATGAAAAACCAATCTGCCACAGTGAATATAAAAGAAATGGATTGGTATAAAACCAGCCACTTCAAATATATGGAAACAAGTTGTGTATCTCGAAATAATTGTATTTGACTATATTGCAACAATTGATACTAGCAGTGAGACCATGACTTTGAATCCACCAAGTAGAGACGCCACCCAAAAAAATGGCCAGCAGAGAAAAATTATTACAGGGTCTACGCTATATGCGCCAGACTTAGGGCCTGAAACTGTTCCTCCGATGTCTGGAATGATTCGGGGCACATTGGGGACATATAGGTAACCGATTTCCGAGCTACCCAATATGCCGCCAAATTCGGCAATCATGGCCAATTCCATGCCAAGACCTGCTAAAACCAAAATCCCCTGAAACATCCCCGAACCAAAATGTAGCCAAAATCATCACTGTAGACTTCTATGGGGATGATAGAGACTAATTTTGGGAGGAATTCAGCTATTTTTCTTGAAGAAAAAAAAAAAAAAGAATAAATAAATCAAGAGTAAAATAAATAAAAAATAATTGGCCCTGGTGGGGACACTAAAATATACATGAGGACCAGGTCAAGTAGTCCTGACAACACTATTAAAAACATGAACGGGGCTGGGAGCCAGCTAAATGTCTTCCAGGCATTTACTCTCCCATGTTTGTATCCCTGCTTTGCTTGTTTTTTTTCGGATCCGATGCAATAAATCCATCATTTATTTTCTACTGGACTGAGGAGTGCTAGCGTCTTTCTTCTACAGTGTACTTCATTCAGCTGCCTTCACAGCGTGACCCAGCACCCCAAATATCATATACGGGAGGTTCATTCTTATTCCTGAGTGGAGCCGGCTTGTCCCCTGGGATATCTTGCTTTTCTTTATAACAGGGATACCTGCCCTGGACCCCCATCTACTAAAATAGACACAACTCCAACATCAGGGGGCTGGCAATTGCCCCCATACACCAATGAAAAAAATATTATACCCATGGAGTCTGGGGACAGCCCAAAGGCCCCCAGATCCCCAATAAAAAAATTATTACTTCAGGGACTGGGGCCTGCCAAAAGACCCCCAATAAAAAATAATTATTTCCTCTGGGGTCTGCCCATAGGACACTTATTAAATGTTAACACTCAAAAGTAATTTTTGGCCTAGTCTCACTCAGAGAGAAAAGTGATGTGTATTTTAAAATATTCTTCTGTTCAAGCTTAGACATTGTGGAGGCTTTCTGCCTTCAGCCAATCTAAGATGGGCACATTCTCCTCCTTTTGTTTTCAATGAAATGCAGGGGAGGGAATAAGTTATTTTTCTTCTATTGTTTCACCACTAACCAATTGTCCCTTACTGCAGGAACATTGGTGGACAAGTTTCTGCATGGCTGCATGCTTCAGATCTTGGAGGTACATAAAACTATCATTTTCCACCTCATCAACGGAGCTGTTACCTAAGATAGAACATAGCTTTCCATGAGTGCTGACTGATAAGAACAGTACAACATTAGTCATCCGTGTACTAAAAGTAGATGGTGAAGTTTTTTGTGATCGCTATTTATGGTTCACATGGGGGAAAAAAATTAAATAAGGCCACTTCAGCTGAATGCGTGAGGTATGGATTTGCCTGGTTGCATACAAAATGCACAACATGAAATGATAAACTGTAGCTGGTAGGGATCGACCGATATTGATTTTTTAGAGCCGATACCGATAACCTGTGAACTTTCAGGCCGATAGCCGATAACTTATACCGATATTTCGTGTTTTTTTTAATTTTTTGGGGAAAAAAACAATTTCTACACAAATCTGCTGTTAAATGAACATGTTTATTGTTAACGTTTAGCTTTTTTTTGTAAATCTTTTTCATTGCTAAATAAAAATAAATAATGCAGCAAAACAATGGTGATATGGTCAAATACAACAAATTGGACCACTTTTTTTTTTTTTTTAAATAAATATCAGTCAAAAGGTAACAAGAACAACAATGTTCAATTGCACATAGTCCATACTTAGATTAAATCTTAGTAAAATGAGCAGCAATGACATAGGCAATTATATCAAAGGGACACTACAGTAAATATAAGCAAGGCATCAAAACAGCTTAATTAACCCCTTAGTGACAAGACATTTTCACCTTGACTTTCCCTTGGTGACAATGGCTGTTTTGACATTTCTAGGGTGTTTGTGTTTAGCTGTAATTTTTTGCTTTCTCACATACAGTACCCACACAAATTATATGTTGTTTTTATCATCATAAGAAGGGCTTTCATTAGATACCATTATGTTCATCATATCTTATAATTTACTACAAAAAAAATCATAAAATATGATGAAAAATTTAAAAAAAACCACTTTTTCTAACTTTGACCTAAAATATAATTTACACAAATAAAATCATTAAAAAAGACCCCGGCTAAATAGTTTCTAAATGTTGTCCCGAGTTCAAAAATATGCATGTTTCCATATTTTTCGGTATTTTTTTGCGAGTTATGGGGCAAAAACCAAAAATAGTGTTTTTTGGTTTTTTCCTATATTGATCTTTTGACCCCAACCCGAACCCAAAATTTAACCCTAACACTAAATTTAACCCCAACTCTAATCCTTATTATATCCCTTAATATTTTTTAACTTTAATTTAATTTTAACCCTATCCCTTATGCTAAAAAATATTTAATTTTAACCCTATAGGCTAATATAGCTAAATAACCTATTTTTATTTAATTAAATATGTATTTTAATTATTTTCCATTGCAATGCTACTAAACTACCACTAGGGGTAGTCAAGTAGCATATTCAGAGCGACGGAAGTGAAGTTACTTTCACTTCCGAAGCTCAGACCGGCAGAGGACTTAGCCATATTGACGGAGCAGCATGCTCCGTCAATATGGCTCCCCACGATCGCTCCGTGGGGCGATCGTGGGGGTCCCAAAATAGAAATATCGGTGCTGGCTATTGCCTCGATGTCGAGGCAATAGACCAGCACTGTTAAAGCGGTTTTCGCGATCGTTGATCGCGAAAACTGCTTCATTCAAATATTATCGGCATTATCGGTAAGGTTAGATGCCGATACCGATAGTTTAGGAAACTGTGAATATCGGCCGATAATATCGGTTAATCCGATAATCGGTCGATCCCTAATAGCTAGTGCTTAGTAAAATAAACACACAAAAACAAAACTACATACACAGACAAGCCAGAAAACGTGTTTTTCCCACAGATATCCTAAACTCACAGTGCTGCCACCACCTCAAGGTTCACAACGATCACTTTCTTGCCTCTAGGGCCACTTTATGCATGTATTCCTTTTGAACAGATGTGCAGAGCAAGATAAGCATTCATGAACAGCTCTTGCATCCTTCATGGGATTTCATCAGCATGAGGTTAGTTACTGGCTTCTGCTTGAGGCTTGGAGCAGTAAGAGAAGTACACACAACATAAGTTATGGTGGGGTGAATATAATGGGGAAATACCTCCACTTCAAATTCAGTGGGGGACAGAGGCATTGTTAAGCATACATCTACACAAACCAAAAAGACTTGTTTTTACCACAATTATCCTACATTCACAGTGCTACCATCACTGCAAGGGATTCTGGGTAGGCATATGCAAATAAGGTTAACAATGAGCATAGATGTGTAGAGCCACATAACCTCTTATGGACAGCTGTTTTGACCTTAGCGGGTCTGGTCAATAGGAAGTTGGTTACTGGCTTTCTGCTTGAGGCTTGGATCAATACGAGAAGCACATACAACATATGTCTATGCATAAAGTGAATATAGAGGCAAAAAGATGATCATTTTTAACCTTATTTGATACGCCTACCCAAAATCCCTTGCAACTGTGGTAGGCACTGTGAGTTTAGGATACCTTGTAAATTACATGAAATTGAAATTGGAAATGTAAAAAATTGTATCTTTAATGAAATATTAAACACTATTGTTAATTCAAAGCCTTTAAATATTTTTAACCTATTTAAGGTGGTTAACTCAATTGAAAAATTCCGGATCACGTGTGAACCACTATTGCATACAACGCATCGACAAACTAAAATGGTGTACAGGCTTCAGCAAGTACAGCAGCGGATACTAAATTCTAACACTAGCGGACTCTACTGATCGCTTGTTTCAAAGCAAGACCAGCCGTCCGGAAGAGCAAGGACAATGAAAACGTGGTTTCAGAGGGAAACCACTCAGCCTGAAAGGGTTAATGCAGCGGTTCTCAACCTTCCTAATGCCGCAACCCTTTAATACAGTTCCTCATGTTGTGGTGACCCCCCAAACATAAAATTATTTTCGTTGTTACTTCATAACTGTCATTTTGCCACTGTTATGAATCGTAATGTAAAAATCTGATAAGCAGGATGTATTTTCATTGTTACAAATTGGACATAATTAAAGCATAGTGATTAATCACAAAAACAATATGTAATTATATATAGTGAAATATTTATTTCTAATTACAAATAAATGAAATTTTGTCTTTATGATTTAATGAAATAGTACAAACTTAAAAATAATCCTCAAATTTTAAAGTGTGTCACCTACTTCCCTTACGGTACCCTTTACTTACCCGGAGGTATTTGGAAGTTGGTAGGTAATTGTATGGTAGTTAATGGCGCTTTGGGAGGTGCTACTTGGTGTGGTGCTGCCATCCTAGGTCCCACCGCCGCTATGGATGTGGTGTGACTGGCCCCAGGCGCCAAATGTACTAATGGATGTAGGGAGCACAGCTGGTTGGGACGCAGGAACCAGACTGACATTCATTGGTGGTTTTACAGCCGTTTGAATGGATGTAACTGTGATATCAGTGCTGCCAATTTATAGGTAGTTTTTGCTAAGCAAAGATGAAGCCCCTGGACTTCCATGCTTGGCAGATGGAGTAGCAGACGCAGCTTGGTTAGCTTGCATTCCGGACAAAACCTGATATAATCAGTCACTCGCGGAACATTATTTTAGTAAATGGTCAGAGCGCATTTCAATAGGCGAGCGGTGCTTATTGATGTGTGTGCTTCACAGTGTGAGAAAGGCTGTGTATATTGTCATACACGCCTCAGATCACTGACTGGTTGTTATGCACTTAACAGTTTGCTGTAATGCAACCAAATACCTGTATTACTCGCATATCACACACCGTTACTAACCATTCACATTGTCAAACTGCCTGAGAGCAGCACATGGACTCTGCAGTCATGTTTATATATAGCCATGCCGGCGCAGCTCAGGTGCAACATGCTGGATAGTGCCGGACAGGCCCGCCACCAGGAATTTCAGGGCCCATTACTGAACAAATGTTCTGCCCCCCCCCCCCCCCCCGACAATATCTCTCACTCGCCCCACCTACCCTCACAAGCATGTTATCCCGGTCTAGTATAATATGGAGAGTGGTTGGGAGCAGTTGGTCAATATGCCAGTAATATTTTGCCACTCAATATGCCAGTAATATTTTGCCACTCAATAAGTCAGTATTTTGCTATTAAATAAGCCAGTATTTCGCCCCTCAATATGCCATTCTTTTGCCATTTAATATGCCAGTATTTTGTCCCTCAGTATGCCATTCTTTTGTAATTTAATATGCCAGTATTTTGCCCCTCAATATGCCATTCTTTTGACATTTAATATGCCAGTATTTTGCCCCAGTATGCCATTCTTTTGCCATTTAATATGCCAGTATTTTGCCCCTCAATATGCCATTCTTTTACCATTTAATATGCCAGTATTTTGCCCCTCAATATGCCATTCTTTTGCCATTTAATATGCCAGTATTTTGCCATTCAGTATGCCAGTATGTTGCCCCTCAATATGCCAGTATTTTGCCATTTAATATGCCAGTATTTTGCCATTCAAAATGCCAGTGTTTAGCCACTCAATATGAAAGTATTTTTCTATTTAATATGCCAATATTTTGCCCCTCAATATTCCATTTAATATGCCAGTATTTTGCCCCTCAGTATGCCATTCTTTTGCCATTTAATATGCCAGTATTTTGCCCCTTAATATGCCAGCGTCATGCTCATTGTGTGCCACCCTCCTCCCATTTCCTCAGCAATTACCTCCTTGCTGCTCTGTCTCTCGGTGCTCTGCTGTTAAGCCGGTCCGTGGCTGTGAAGGAATTGTTCTGCGATCCCCTCCAGCCGCGCGGCTTCAATAAAGTTTCTTTTAAAAAAATCTCTCTCTTTTTTTTTTAACAACCTTTATTTAAGCCGCATCGGCTGGAGGGGAGTGCAGAACACTTCCCTCACAGCCAAGGACCGGCTTAACAGAAGGGTTTTGTTTTTTTTCCTGGCGTGACCTGGAAACTGAACTGCCGGGCCCGGGGCGCCAGTATCGCCCGTCACCAACTGATGGCGGGCCTGGTGCCAAACGCTAACCTGGAGAGAAAGACCCGCCTGGAGACAATAGAGAAGCGTTCCTAAGACAATCGGAAATATGTGTTTTTCTGTGAAAGGGTCGTCCAACTCCTGTGAAAGGGTCGTTTGACCCCCAAAGGGGTCGCGACACAGGTTGAGAACCGCTGGGTTAATGTATCTAACAAGATTAGGCAAACGGAAACTACAGGTCAATGATTTCTTATTTGAAGTAATTACAGGTTCAAATCATCATCATTGTCAGCAGGGAACTGGGGCAAAGAAAAATATATTTATTTTAATGGCTGCAGAGACCAATAATATCCATGGGCTTATTACAAGGATAGTCCTGTAATTACATCCGTGTGTACCACATTCCAAAACAATATTATGAATGCATAGAACAACATGACCGCTTAATTATATCATATGGGGCAAAAAGCTATGTGACCCTGTCATTTTAATTAGAGGCAAGGAATTTGTATGAGGGATTTTTTGCTCCTCTGGCTTCAGAACTCATTTGACTTCAGCTGTCAGCACCAATAAGAGCAGAGGTAATGAGTGAGTCCTCTCTCTACAGTAGTGTTACCAAATTACCTTGAAGTTATTTATGTATATCAAGAAAATACATACTACAGTCCTGTATAAAAGACAGTGATATCATAAAGCACGAACATTACCACTATTTGTGTATTATTATTATTAATGAAGAGACAGAACTTCAAAAATAATGTTTGCTTCTATTTCCTCTGCTCAGAGCATGGCTTAGTGTGTACTTTACTAGTTATATGTCACTTCTACTGTAACACCCATAGCAGCTCATCAGATATGTGCACATGTGGATGTCTGTGCTTTATCCTGTTTGTGGTGTCTTCTGTTATGACATCCCTTGTGGCTTGATTTGCATAAGAAAAGCCACAGGGGAAGTCACACACAATGCAATCCCCTTTTTCTCCTAATTGATACATTTGCTTACAATGCCGCTAACACGATGTATGAATACGTTTTGATTTATTTTATTCTCTACATCACTGGTCCCCAACCTTTTTGGCACCAGGGACCATTTCCATTGAAGGAAACATTTTCATGGGGGGGGGGGGGGGGGGGGTTCGGGCTATGGGGGATTCGGGGTTCAACCATACATACATACAGGCACACAGAGAAATACATACATACTGTACACAGACAGTCACAATTACGTACAGGGAGCGGGGATATGATGTCTCTCCACACAGCCTACACCAGGGTAGGAGGGTCCTGGGCTGTGCTGAGGGGGAGGTGCTTGCATTCGGCCCCGCTTCATAAAGTAACCGGCCAGAGGGGAGCGCAGAATGCTTCCCTCACAGCACACGGCCCGGCTGAACAGAGGCTGGGCCGCGGCCCTGCTCTACATCTACAGAGTCCTTTTAAACACCAGCAATTTGTCTACAAAGAACATTTTATGCAATTTTATGAAATCTGACATGTGTTTTTCTGTGTTGCAGAAATGCAGAATTTTAACATAAATAAGAATGTTCTTACAGTAAAATAGGAAAATAACATGTTTCATGGGCGTGTCTAATTTAGTATGCCATCTAAACCTGACAGCTGATCGTCTCTGCTCTTCCACTGCAAAGTGTTTAGTCTAACAGGCCTGCCACTGGCTCGTGACTCTGATATTACCGTTTGGATGAAAATGATCAGCATCGCAAGGCTAACGAAAAAAAAAAAAGCAGACAGAACATGATGTGACTTTGTATAGGTCTGTCTGAAGTGGCTGGTTTTATGGTAGCAAAGGGAATAGGGAAGGAAACTGATAAGTGCTTTCTGCAAAACAACATGGTTTTATTTTATTAGAAAAATAAAAAAAGAAGCAACAAAAACAACATAAAAAATGGAACTGTGGTTTATCATTGGAAGTGCCCATCATTGGTAAGGATCTAACACTAACGTGCTGTTTATTTATATTGAAGGTATGGTACAACATGTGCTTAGATAAGATATACCAATAAGATATATTAAATCCTCTCCGCACTCATGAAATACAGTAGTATCAAATGCAAATACTGTATAGAGCAAATAAATCACTTTTATTCTAATGTCAAGCATTGTTGAGGACCTGATGTTGGCATGTCAGGCCTGCACACGTGCTATTACACAGGGGGGGATCTGAGCATGCATGGAAAGGCTACGTCACAGCTTAAAGAGCCTGGACACTGAATAAACTGTTGTGTGCTTTTTTGACAGGTGTGTGTGGAATTTGCAACTTGTGGTTAAATACCCAAAAAAATTTGGATAACGGATCATTTTGGATAAGGGATTTCTGGATAAGAGATACTCAACCTGAACAGGTAAGGAAAGATGGCATATGAGAATGGGTGCTATGGATCCGTGCCAAACTGCTCATTTAACTCCCCTTGTGGGGAGAAGAAATATAGATAATGCAGATTCTATTTGTATGCAATCCCATGGTATGGAAAAGGGCCGTGTATTGACACTACAAGGAAAGCAGAAGTAATTGGAAGATTCTACATTATTATACGCAAGCAGGAAAAATTTAATTAAAAACCCATTGTGAGAGAAAGACAGGACTTTCACTACTGGACGATGGACTATGTGCGTTTTGTTGCTGCTATTCTGTTTTTGTTTGATATTTTCACACTTTTAATGTGCCACACTGTTCTAAATGCAATATTTTTTCACCTTATAACATGGCAACCAATGGCCCAGTTTCACTTGAATAAATCTATCTTTTAGATGTGAAGAAATGAATGCAATTTATATGATGAGCCTGCTTGAGGATGTGAGTGCAATATATACCTTTACCACATGATATTTGGTCACACAGTGTTGTACTATACAGACCCCTATACAAACCTGCGGTCCTGAACACATTCCCCGGTGTCGGCATTGTGCGCATGCATAGTAGTACTGAGAGCCTCAGTAACAGTGCTACCGCACATGTGCGGTAGTGATGACACTCAACCTCCCTAGTTCTGCTCCCTGGCATCCTGATTCGCGGGGGGTGGGGGTTTGGGGGAATATTGGGAGGTATGCAATATGTCTGTTTTTTCCCCTACATGTATGTTCATCCCATTTTGAGCATTTATAGTCATTTTGAGTGCTAAAGAAGCACTTTGACGGGTGATTGTTAGGATAGTAGAGATGTTTATTATTTTTTCACCAGTGGTGTTTATTTTTCTGTTTTCTGCTTGGCAAGGGCATATAATAGACTCCTGGTATCAAACATAAATCTTTCCCTTGTTGGTGGTACCTGCTATGCTCCCACCATTGATGCTTAGTGTTGCCACCAGGCCGGTAAAAAATTGGCATCAGGCCAATGTTAAGTCTATGGAGACAGTACCAAGGCCGGTATTTTTCTGAAGAAAAGGTGGCAACCCTATTGATGCTCGATGAATGACAGGCATCTATTTTAGTCTGCTACACAAAAATAATCTATCCACCACTAGCTTTTAGACAGACATGACTAGCCCTGAATACATATCCAATCAGGACTCACTGACCAGGCCTAACTTATCTTTGTCTTCCACAAGATAGAGGGACCACTCACATCTCTTCCACCTTGAGACATGGGAAAATGTCAAAATCTAATTGTGTGAAAAATCTCAGCTTTTTTTTGTGTGTGTGTGTGTGCAAGTGACAAAGTTACACAGCTCTGGTGATACCAAGAATTTTCCAGTGCTAACAAAACCAACTTGCAACAGTATATCGAGCTAACCTTGTGCTTAAATTTCTATTTCGATTTTATGACCATATAAACCACAGTGTATTATTATTTTTTACTATTATGTGACTAGAGGCAAAAGGTTTGTGACAGGTTGGTATTGAAGTATTGAGGTACAGGTTGGTATTGAGAGTTTCATGAACCAGTTTTGTAAATTCAAGACATAACTTTGTGGAATAGTGAGACATGTCTTGTTTTAAGTTTATAGCCAGGTACAAGAATCTTGAAAGGTGTGCATTCATTGTAACTAATCGGGCAATAACCTTCAACCGGTTGATACCAGGGCGTGTCAGAAGCTAGAAGCCTGTATCAGTGTTCCAAAGTGCATTTTCCATTTATTGGGAGTCTAGTGAGGACAGAATGAATATTACTTTTTCTACAAGAATGTATAAAAAAAATAGCTTCAAGTATTTTAACCACATACACAGTAGTAAAAAGTGTAAAACAATTTTCAGTTAGTTTTAACTACAAGTATCTAAAGGCAGCCCAGTGAATTCGTTTTCTTTTACAAGCATGGCCTGTTAAACATTAACATTTGATTCAGCCATATGCAAAGGTTGAAGCTGAAGTACAAATGTATGACTGGATATGGAACTTGATTTATTATATGTTTTTTTCATAATTACTACATGCAGATAAGGGTTGTAACAGCATTGGTTGTAGGACTACAACTGCTATGATGATCAGTCCAAGGTTGCTATGAGAAATTAGTGTTCAGGCCTGTTACGAACATGTGATACAGGCCCAATCCATGCGTTCGTTTGTATGGTTTATCCTCTCTCTTTCCTGTTTACATTATTTTCTACATACATTTTTAGATAAGTTGGTCTCCTTTCTTCCACGGCATGTGGCTTTGTTCCTGCTCTAATTTGTGAACTTTCTTTTGTTCCTCTCCTATATTTGTGCATTTATATTCCCCCTTTGTCCATATCTGTTCCTTATCATCATTTTGTTATTGCTCTCCAGGGGGTGTAGACAAGGGCTCAATCTAAATACCCCTAGTTGCCATACTTCCTAATACATTATCCTAGCTTTACATCCTTGAAGGATGGCTCTGGAGAAGTCTATTTACCAAGCTTTGTTTTGCTCATTAGATAGCAACTAATCAGGGCCTACCTTTGGACAGCACAATGGTTGTCCGAACTTTACTGAACTGCATGAAGATCCTGTCAAGTTCTTTTGCAACTGAGTTTCCATAATGCATTTTGCATCAGACTCAGGCCACTGAGATCAAAAGTCCCATGTACAGTATACCGTGTTGCTCGGCAATCTATTACGTATCTAGGTAATCATTATACAGCTATGGTTGAACATCTATCAGTAATCAATCAATGGATTAGGTATTTTCAAAATTTCTACTATATGACAGAAAAAGCACATAATCTATACACATTGGCGTGTGCAGCATAAAGAATACATATTGCGAAAACTAATAAAATCTGCACCAAATAAATGCATATGCTACAGGTTAGTATTTCAAAAGCAAACGAAATGTACTTGAGAAATGCATTTTAAAATAAATAATCCATTGTTCCCTTCTAAGATTAAAAAGTTTAACGAAACTGCTCACAAACTGATAGGTAAATGAAATAGAGGTTTGGTTTTGGGACTTGAGAAGGAAAATTCAAACCTAAAGACAAAAGTAGCCAAGCTGCAAAAATTATCCTGTTCAGCTGTAATGCAAACTTGGCTTTTGTGACTGTCATTTTGCATTTCCCCCCTTTTCACGAATAAACCTCTATTTTTTGAGGGTATCTTAAATATCTCTGGATTCTTGGCCTATTTATGTCCATGTTATAATTATACACATACCTAAGAACCTTATGGCCTTGTGATACACCAGCAAATATCTCAGTATGGAGAAAGAGTCATGTGTTCTGAATATCAAAGTAAAAAAGCACAGAGTGCTTAACAGTCTGAAACAAGACCAAGTAAAATTAAGAGAAAGTAAAGGTTGCTGGAGTTAGCATTATGAAGGTCATTGGTTCCCTTGGCATGTGCTGTGTCAGTTCAATGAACTGGGTTAAAGGGACTGTAGAGAGAGCGAGAAGGAGAACATGCAAGTGAATAAAGCTATCTCAGGCGTTTAGAGGCCAAGGGAAGGTGAGAGACAAGTTGAATGATGGTTCCAAGACAAAATGTCTCTCAAATTAGCATTCCACTCAATAAGCTTTAAGGAATATTACAGGCCCCAAATGGGCTATACTAACCTTCATGCACATTAGACTTCATCAATGTGCATTTAAAAAAACAAAATCATTTATCTTTATTTGAAGCTGCTGCCTTGCAGCCTCATGGGACCTCCTTTTCTACCGGGGAAACTTTTTTTTTAGTTTGAAGGTCCCCATCCGTATTCATAGGTATCTCCATAGAAGTGAGTAGACAACTGCAAATTTGTACACTCCATGTTTGAAAGACATCTGCATATTGTTTATGTATGCATGTCTGCCTTAGTCTAAGCCACTGAATCTGCGGTCACAATAGTGTTCTTATAAAGATTTCTAAACCATATATTGTAAACAACAGTGACACCTCTGGAAGATCACCTGATCAGTAAATTAACTTATGTAACAAGGAATCTTCCATATGGTGCAGAGTTTCGCTTTCTCGGTTTAAAGTCCATCTACCATAAAAAAGGACCTGGTGACATTTTAAAGCAAGGTAGTCACAATCAAATTCTACTGTAAGTTGCAAAGTATTTGGGATATTTAACTCAAATTTCTATTGATTTTCAGGTCAGAAAACAATTATACTGGCTCTCAAATTACATGTCAGGCTTCTAAATTATACATACATTTGTGCCTGGTTTAGGGTTACACATGTACATAGATACCCTTAACTTCATTCTGAACTAGACCAATTGTTGCGGTTACATAAATAAAATATACGTGTAACTAATCTTGGCAACTAGACACCATCCATCACTACACAGCACTTTCAATGTGTTCATTTTGCAATCTAACTTGAACAGGCAAAAAAAACACAGCAATTGTATTCATGTATGGATACAGTGTATTAGCAGAGAAGCAAACTGAGAGATGAATTGTGGAGGCTGGGGGAATGTTACATTATTAATATCCGATGCATTAATAATGTGAGAATTCATATACATTAGATTTTTTTTCTTGGATTAATATGTGATTAAAGAGACACTGATAATATCCATTTTGTTACAGAAATTTAAGTTAATGCTAGGAAGGCTTTTAAAATGTTCAGAAAATAGCGCATCATTTTCAAGATACATACTATTTTCTCCAAGAACAGCCCTGCTTTGAAAATTAAAAAGGGTTTAAACCCTAAAAATATGCCATAATAAAGAGTTCTCCAAATATTTGCTTTTTGTCCTTAAAGAGGGTAGAGCCATTCTTTTCATATGTTTGCAGCTATACCACTTTCAACCTCAAAACATTTTGACTGAACGTTTTTCTCAATGCTCTTAACAAGAATCAGGTAAGAAGAGAAAATAATGACTTGACGGGGATTTCTAAACATTTTAAGGGGCTCTAGTCATGTAAATCCCAGTTTCTCAATTTATAACAGGTTGTCCTGAGGCACTATTGATGGGGCCTACAGCTACTTCACTACCTGTTTGATTTCACACATGAATAACATTTGACAGGAAATGTGCACATCAAGGGTACTTGTTGAACGAAAGGTTCATATTAGGGGTAAATGGCTAGAAAAATGCGTTTTTAGATAATATTTTCAGAAGGATATAAACAATTTTGAGAGTGTTCAGAGAAAGGCTACTAAGCGCATTCATGGATTGTAGTATACTGCTAACCAGGAAAGGTTAAAGGATCTTGTATTTAAATACATAACTGGAATCGACATGGTAAAGGACAAAAACTACCTAAGAGGTTCTTATCTGCGACACATTATATGTTTCAATAAGCTGGCTCCAACCCCTAGCCTGATTTTAATATTCCAAGCATATTGCTGTATGCTCAGGTTGGTCATGCACATTGCTTCACTCATTTATTATTGATGGAAACACTGAGCGTGCATAATGGGGACAACACTGAGCATGTGCAATTCATCCAAAGGGGCTTACTCATTTCTTCAAATACAGAACATAAAAACAACACCAAAGGAATATATTATTATCTTACCAGCGTAAGCTGCAGAGAAGTAATACTTAACAAAAATGCCGTTTTGGAAACAACTTGATAAAGGGTAACCAAATTGGAGTGGATTAGCAGACATATACAGACAATACGTCATATTATCATTCAGACATTGGCCTTATCATGACTGCTGCACTTCAAAAGAGAAATTCAAACAAATAATGCTAAGACCACTTTGAGTTGTCACCAGAGTTATATTGTAAGGTTGAATGAAGAAGTCAAGAGTGTAGGTGGAGACAGATGAGAGTATTCGGTCGGCTTTGTGCAGCTTACATATAGATTATCAACTTTTGAATCCTTTGCGCTTCGTCAAGTTTAACTCTTGACTTTTTCATGGGCAAGTGGCCTCACCTGACAGTGGGGACCCCGCTGCAAATCCCTGTAGCAGGGTCCGCACACAGATCCTCGCGGGGAGCCGCAATGAGCTGTTTCATGTAGGACGTTCAATGCATGATGGCATTAATGAGGGGAACTTCAAAGAAAAAAGGAAAAAAAGAGTATAGTAGGATAGTATACATCCTGTATAATTCAGGTAGCTCAGGCAGGACTATAGTGTGTTTCTATATAGAACACTATAGGAACACACTATAGTCCTGGCTGAGTTCATCTTAGAGCAGCTGTGTTATGGACTTATCTATATATCTATATCTATATAGAACAATATAGAAAATGGAATTCTCGAAGGCCTGATTAAATCTGCAATCAAATAGAAAACACAGGAGACTCAGCACACCGTTTAAGGGAGTTTAATCCACCAAAAAATAACGATGTTTCAGCCAAGCACTGAGCTTTTTTCAAGTATGGTGAGATGTGTGAAAAATCATCAATATATAGTACATGTTGATGATTTTTCACACATCTGGTTTTTAGTTTTTGGTGGGTTAAACTCCCTTAAACAGTGTGCGGAGTCTCCTGTGTTTTCTATTTGCTTTATGGGCGTGAATGACGCTCCCTCGTCGCACCCGGTACTTGTAAGTGTGCATACCCATTCATACTTTTCTCTACATCTGCAATCAGTTTTGCCCTCCGTCAAGAGACACTAAACCCCAAAAAATGTTTTAATGAAGCAGAAGCACACTTCAAGAAGGCATCTTGATTACTTGTTACAAGATTTGCCTCCATAAGATTGCTTTTTGAATGGTTCATCAGTTGCAGGGTTGGAGCAGAGGGAGCGGAGCCCAGGGAGCGGAAGACACTTGAAGTTGGTCACAATTCTTTATTGGCTTCACAACAGGAGGGAAAAGGCAAAGAGTGGTCATATAACGGTCCAGATGGTCGAGGCAGTATTCAAAGGTTCAAGGGCGGTTAGGCAAATCCAAGTCGGGTAACAGAGATACAGGAGGTCAGGATTAAGCCAAAGGTTGGTAGACGGGAATACAGAATAATCAGCACTTTCAGGAATAAGGAAGGAATGGGACTGAGAACAGGCACCACAGCTCAACAAGTAAGCATGGTCTAGAGGGTTTGCAAGGATTTTATAGAGCCATCCATCAAGGAACCCCCTCCCCTGTGCACCTGAGATCTGCCCACATCGCATACAGAGTATAGCGAGGGAGAGTGGTAGAGATTCCACCACCAATTACACAGTACTATCCGCGAGGTGGCCACACCTCCTGAGTCGCGCGTGGACCTCCACTCAGCTACTCGGGATGCGGCCTACCACGTGGCCGCGCTGCAGCGCAATGGAGGCGTCTGGGAGTTGGACTTGCATGCGGTGATGGAGACCCCCTGGGCAAGGTGAGGAACCTGAGGCCTGACACAAAGTCTAGGGAGGTAACAGAGAATCACTATGTGGCAGAAGAAAGAGACGGTTGAGTGGCTGGCTCTCTATGTCATTGGTTGTGCGAGTGTGTCACTTAAGCCACACACTGCCACTAGATTGTCCAGTTGGAAGTATCTTTGGAATCTCAGAAGTGGGCTTCTGTCTGATTATGGTATAGTTATTGAGGGGGTTTAGTCCCACTTTAATATGCAATATAGTTTTTTGAGTAGAGTTTAGTGTCTTTTTAACAGGCAGTATGTGGAATTTATGTATCCAGAGGAAATTGATTACTTACACAAGGAAAGGACTCCAAAGTGCCAGCAACTACTTATAATTCATTTAGTTTTTACATAATTATGTAGCCAATAAAAAATGCCAGATCTACATACCGCCCCAAGGGTCCTGTTTTAAGTGGGACAATTCCTATGCAGCTACCACTATCCTGTGAGACTTCATTCACTGGTGAACGAATACTGTGCATGTGTAGTTATGTTACCACAGAAACTGCTCTTTCTAAGATGCAGCCTCACCGGCCTCTCCAAATCCCGCGTCACATGTGGGGCATGTTGGGACATATTGATCTGGTAACCCTATCTGCAACAGAGAACCAAATAACTAAACAACAATAGCATAGGAACTAAAAATATACACAGATCAATTACCTAAGCCAGAAATTGGTACACCAACACAAGATATCCAGAGCACTCGTTTCTCATCATAACTCGACATAACTAAATGATGGGTAATACTAATGATATGTAATAATGTACGTTGCCTTCAGTGTTAAATAATTAGTATGTTTCAGTGGGCAGCTAGAATGTGATCACCAGCTATGCCGTTAATGTAAATATCATTTTGAAAAAGATAACACTACTCCACCTGTTGTGTTACTGAATAAAAACAAGCTGTGAAGAGAGGGTTTTCCACTTTCCTCCACCTCTAAATGGTAATTCTGGGCTCTGCAGTGTAACTCTATACTTGTAAGTTATGATGACCCTGGATCGTAAACTCAGATTAACCATCCGAGTTCAGGAAAGGAATTTAAAACACACAAAATAAAAAATAAACAGTGAAATGCAGAATGCAAACAGTTCTTAGTGGCTAAACTGGCTCCAGCAAGCTCAGTACTGATTATGTGGAAAGGTTTAACTAGCCTTTCAGCAGTAAGTACATAGTATGATAGTTTTTAGGATTTTCTTTAATAGTTAAAAAGAGTAGTACTGTGTTAGCCGTGGGAAAACAGGACACAAGTAGAGTTACAATGATACCATTACAATTCTGTTTTAGCCTCATTAATGCCTGAGGAAGGGACCTAGTACACTAGTCTTGAAAGCTTGCAATCATGGTCTCAGCCAATGAATGGTATCATTTTAACTCTACTTGTTTCTTTTAAGAGCTCAGGACCACTGAAAAAAGTAATAAAACAAAAAGGGGGTGTGGGGGAACCTTAATACTACCACCCTGACATTAAAACAAAACAATAATGAGTTAAAACATAGTCTTTAAATATCTGCTAAAGGGTACACAACAGTTAAACGCTGAAAATGAAACTAACGTCTTTATTCATGAATGAATCTTTATTTGACACAATCATGTTGTAAACAGTTACTAAACACATAAAAATAGCTTCAATGCAGCAGAAGTTGACTGTAAAGGAACTGCCTTTTCAATGGAGCCAGTCAAGTGACAATGTCTCTCCATCATTGGTGTGCTAACTGCCATTGTGCTGCATAGGGGCCTTTGTGGTTTGCATGACTCCCCACACCCTCCCTGTGAGGCAGAAATGGTAGCTAAAACTGCCCAAGGAGTACATGACTTCCTGGCAAGGCAGGAAATAGGAGGAAAGGACAGCAGCTAGTCACTTCAGCCTGTTGGACTACATTTCCCATGCAAAACCACCAACAGGAACAGAGGAAAAGAGGTTGAATCAAGGGGGGACTGGTGTGATTGGTTGAGAAGTCCCAGTAAGGTCAAGCAGTAAAGCATCATTTCTGATGGAAGCTCTGTTTTATCTGTACTTATCTGTGTACATAAACAAATGAATGTAGTCTGTGTTTTTTTATTTAAACTTGCAGCTTTACTAAAATATTTGTATACATTAGCTTTTACGTTTACTTTAAGAAAAAAAATGATTTATTTAAGCTCTAAGAGGCAATCAGAGTCGGATTAGCCACACATCGAGCTAGGTACCTTCCTATGGCCCTGAAGTTGTGTGCGTGTTTAGAAAGAGAACTAAGAGGGCAGTCTGTGACTATGGAGACACCAATCTTGGGGCTTGCTTTGGGCCTTTGAGATTCTTACTAATCCCGTTCTTGAGACAATTACATACCACAGAATCAGAAAAAATAAAATGTACTGCTGACTCTTTGGAGAAGTTTAAATGTGTTTTAGAGCATTGCAATGTATTAATAGTAATTATGATGGATTACCGTGTCACATGAATTGGATTATGAAGAAAATATGCAGGTCCATGCTAAAGAAACATGCAAATTAAAGGTGTAATTCGACTTAGTGGGTCTCATTGTTTCAGCAATGGCCTTTACTTCCACAGCTTATCATTACTACCTGTAACAAGTTTTTATTTACTGAAAATATACTATTTTAAACAATGTTTTTATGATATCTAAGTTGTACTGTAAAAAAAAAAATACATTACATGTTTCAATTTTATAATGAAGTAACTGATAATAGCAAGTTTATGAGAGGAATATTAAACCTTTGCTGAAAGAAAAAATCCCATGTATACATATGTAAACATTTCTTTGTCAGAAGTTACTATATTTTAAATATCAATCAAAACTTTGCATTTTATCTTAAAGTGAACATATTATGTTAAATTAGTTAATGACATAAAATCTTTCCAAATGTTTGTATAGCTGTTTTTTTATTTTATTTATTTTACATAGAAGCACGTATACTCCCAATATTTTGTCTTTAGATGATGATTTTAACCCTCACCCTGCTTATCACCTCTTTCTAACCAATTACTACATTTTTAAAATAATTTAACTTTTTTATGTTAACATTTAAGGAAAGAGTTTTACAACATATTAATTTAAATACTGAAAAACTAAAGAATTAGCATCTTTATCCATGCTGATGAAAATACTTTTTTAGCACAAGATTACCCACAATTAAGGTTGCCATCTGGTTGGTATTTTACCGGCAGGCCGGTAAAAAATTGGCATCATGCCAATGTTAAGTCTATGGAGACAGTACCAAGGCTGTTTTTTTCTTGAAGGGAAGGTGGCAACCCTACCCACAATGTATTTTTGCATACATTACACCAAAAACCATGCAAATCGTCCTATTATACAACGGGAATGCATGTGCATACTACTCACTGGCGACACATAAAATAGTATTTTATGTAATGATTTTCTATGCTTTTATTATTTTATATTTGGTGAAAGTTAAAGAATAATCTTGCACATAAAGTCATTTAAAGTCGTAGCTTTTGCTTAAAGGACAACTGTTGCAGAAAAAGTGAGATATGTTTATTTTAAAAATTGTATCACGTGTAGGCATTTTACATAGAAATGCTTTAATGAAAGAATACAAATTAAGTACCTTAGTGAGCACTCTTTGGTCTGTATAGCTCTATCAGAGATGCAATCTTTCAAATAAACATAACTTCATTTTTGCAACAGTTGTCCTTTAATGGGTTTGAAAAACTCAACAAATAAAATGACTGAGGCTTATTTCAATTAAATTGACCCACCATGGCAATTTGTATGTAAGTTTTGCTTCCCTGTTACCAATCCGTTGTTTAATACATATACCCAATTGTCAAATTATGTAAAGCTGGAGGTTTGGCGACAGGTTGGAAAAGGTAATAGACTCATTCAATATGACAACAAATAATTCAATCAATTGCTTCTCTATTATGTACAAAGGAGCCTTGTTTCAAAGAAAGCCTGAGGAGTAAAAGTGCACACAATATGCAAATATGAACCTAAAAGTGATGTGATGAGGGAATTTATCAGAGTCTAGAATAATGTCGGCTGCAGGTCCCAGCTCCAAATCTGTGTAATGCTGGCTGCATGTCCCAACCAGCTTAGGGACTTATTATGGATAAGTGGAACCCGAGATCCATCAGTCCTGTGAGAAAAGATTACTCAGTTCGGTCATTCAGGGGACGGAGGTAATTCCTTACGTTTTTACATCTCTTCCACAATGCAGGGAACAGCCATTATGAATAAAAAGCAATGGATTATCCATTAAAGAGAATGGGAGCTGGATGTTTGTGTAAACAATTATATGTCAACTACTTAAATTAGGCTGCATTTCTAAAAAGGGCTTGTTACGATTTCCCTACTTTCTGGTTCGGATTCGGGTTGGAGGAGGGAAGTAGGAAGTGATTAATGGCCAGTGTTTGGTGATATGTCTATCCAAAATATAGTGTGAGTTGTAATACACAACTTCTAGAATGCTAAATGTTAGTCATTTGGAGCAGAAAGAGGGTTTTATTAATTTAAGTATCCAGGGCTCCTGTTCCACAATCCCTTTTTCCTACTTTTTCTGCAAAAAGATAGTGCAGTACTCGGCAACTGCCTGCGGCCCACATCAGGTTGCTTCATATAATACTAATGGTTACAGAGAGATGCTCAAGAGTTGATTGCGTGATTAAATAGAAAACTTTGGCCTACAACATAGATCACTTTCTCCTTTACAATAATTAATTTTATCATATGTTTCTATTAGGGCTGCCACCTTCAAAAAAATACCGGCCTTCCTATGTCATAACATGGATTTAACCTTGATATGGTGGCCACCCTAGGCTCAGTGGGGCTTATGTATAAAAACAGCGCCTAGTAGTGTCAAATCTTTTGAGAAGATAGCACTATGCCAGCGGATCCAGTACTTCCTGGATGTCAAACCCTTGTTAAAAAAAAAAACAACCAATCACCGAAAAGCACTTGCAAAGTGGTGAAAACACAATTTCAAGTGCATGAAAGTTCCAGTCACTGGGATTGTGCATTTTTCTTTTAACTTGCTTTCATAACCCTTAATGTGCTTTAATACAAAGCAGTAAATCAATAGTGCACAGGCTAATGGCTTCTGCTATTCATGTAAAAATAAAAAAAACCTCTGAATTCAAACATCATAATGGGAAAAACCAACAGCTTTCATCATTGTTTTTAATAACACATTGATAAATAAAGGTAGCTTGTTATGTGAGTATTGTTTTAAAAGATTATTGACTAAGCTCCGAGTTTTGTGCTGCGTCCAGTCTGGTAAAACTAATTACTTGGCAAATACACTGTTAGCTGAGAATCTGCATGCTAACCAGAGTTATCCCAAGCCATACCTTGTCAGACCAAAGTTACCAACAATGTATATTGTGCTTTGCACCCTTCAACTTGTTGGATATAAAGTTTCAGGTACATTTAAAGGGACAGTCTATTGCCAAAACTCACTTTGGTGCAAGATGAAGATTACTGCTTTTATAATGCACTGGCTTTTTTCCAGTGTGATTTGATGCAGGCATTCTGCATAAATCACATTTTTTATATTTGACTCAAGTCCTCCCCTAGTGATTACTTTGCATGTTTACTGCAGGTGCAGAAGCACTGATTATATGGACACTGAGGATTTAAAGTTTAGTTTCATATAGTCAATTCATGTACTCTTCCAACTGAATACAGTATGTGGACTCTGAGTGACCATGCTCTTGTATACAGTAGGATCTCTTAACAGTGCAACACATTGTCTGATGACATCACTAGAGAGACAGGATATTCCATACTTTTGAATTAAAATATTCTCATTGGTCTCTGCAGCAATAATTTAAAATAAAAAAAGGAAATTACTTTTACTCAGCTAGTGTGGGCAGTCCTGGCTTCTTGCAAACTGCTGTAATTTCACAATTTCATCTAGCTGTAAGAATTTTGTATTTTAACCAATGCAGAATGTAAATCATGCATTTTAACCCCTTAACGACAGATGACGTGCCAGGCACGTCACGGCAAATCGAGGACTTGCCGACAGCTGACGTGCCTGGCACGTCATGCACTAAACTGAGTAAAGAAAGCGACCAGCGGTCGCTTTCTTTACTCTAACGGTGTTGCTACAATGCCTCTAGGTAGAGGCATTGTGCAACACCCCCCAAAAGTGCAGGGGCGCGCTACGATCACTCCACGGAGTGATCGTAGCAGCCATTTAAAAATGGCTGCGCCCACTGCACACATGTGCTTAGAAAGCGAACGATCGTTCGCTTTCTAAGCATCTGCGGTGTTTCTAAAGTGCCTCGCTAGCGAGGCACTTAGTAACACCTTGATGCTCCCCAGAGCCGATGGTGGTCGCTCTCCTGAGCGACCCCATCGGCTCAGTAGAAGGGAACGCTGCCTATACAGGCAGCGCTTCCCTTCTAATGGCAAGAGCATCGGAAGTGAAAGTATTTCACTTCCGATGCTCTAGGGGGAGCCAATCGATGCCGGCACAACAGATCTATGTGATCTGTGTGCAGGCATGTATGATAAGTGCTCTGATGAGCACTTATCATACTGTCAAAGGCAATATTAGCAAATATTGCCTTTGACAAGTATTGATCTGCCTCCCTCACCTTACTAGTTATAGTAAGGGAGAGAGACAGATCAGATAAAGTAAAAAAATAAAATAAAATAATAAAACAAATATTTAATAAAATTTTAAACACCAAGGGCTTTTATAAAAGCCATTTAACCCCTTCCCTGCCATTGATCGCTGTGTACGCAGTGATCATACACAGCAGCACATTTTTTGCTGTCTGTGCATTTTTTAGGGGTTAATTTTTTTTACTGTAATTCATTACAGTATAAAAAAAAGCTCTTTTAAGAGAGATTAACCCCTTTCTTGCTGTAGATCACTGCCTAAGCAGAGATCTGACGCAAATGCAGCAATCTTGCTGCAGAAGCATTTTTAATTTTTTTAAAACTTTTTTATTACACCCGTCACGTGTTAATTATACCCGCTAGGGGACTACGTTTAACGTAATTTTTTTTTTAAATAAGAGCTATTAACCCCTTCCTTGCCGTATATCACTTCCTAAGCAGCACATATGGTCACTGCCTAAGCAGTGCATATGGTCACTGCCTAAGCAGCGCATATGGAGCAATCTAGTCGCAGAAGGATTTTTTTTTTGCTATCAGCATTTTTTTTGTCAGACTCGCTAGGGGTTAATTATACCCACTAGGGGATTACCTGTATTCCTTTTGAAGCTGTCTGAACACGTGTATAGCGATCAGTAACAGCCGATCAGTGGCAAAGGTGGTTTGGTGATTTCTCAGATGAGCATCACCATTCGTCTGGTTCGATCAATATTGGTAAATATTGTTCTGACCCATATGGATCTGCCTCCCTCTCCTCACTTGAGTTTTAGTGAGGGAAAGAGACAGATCTGTATAACATAATTTTTTAATTGTAATAAATTAAATAAAATGTTAAAAAAATTGTGAGTCCCAAGGGCTTTTATAAAAGCCATACCCTTTGTATAGTGTAGTGTATTAACCCCTTCCCTGCCACTGATCACTGCACAGCAGAAATTTTTTTCTTGTCTGTGCATTTTTAGGGGTTAATTTTTTTGTACAGTACTACAAAGGCTCTTATAAGAGCTATTAACCCCTTCCTTGCTCTACATGTTCAAATTCCAAGTTTGAAAATCAAAAAGCGCACCTCTCAAATGTAGCCTTTCAACACCCAACAAAGCTGACAAAGCTATGCATGGGTGGTATCCCTGTGCTCGGGAGATGTTGCTGAACATATATTGTGGTATTGTTTGTCAGTGACACATACCGAAATATGTGAATTTGTGTCTAAAGTACAATGTATGTGGGAAAAAATACACAATAAAATGACTACCACAAACTTTGACAAAGGCTGGTGGTAGAATTGGTGCATGGAAAGTGTTAAAATAACACCATTTAAAATAGCCTAGGGTGTCTACTTTTACAAAATATATACTTTTTGGGGTAAAATACACTGTCCTACTTTAAAAAAAAGTCCCAAATGAAAGATGGGCTCAGGCTGGCTACACGTCAATATTCCAAGTTGAAAATGCGCACCTTCACAATGTGGCCCTTTTAGCCCCCAAACAACCCAACAAACCTATGCATGGGTGGTATCCCTGTACTCAAGAGATGTTGCTGAACACTTATTGGGGTGTTATTTGGCAGTGACACATACCAAAATCTGTAAATTCATGTCTGAAGTACAAGGTTTGTGAAAAAAAAACACAAAAAAATGACTACCACAAACTTTGACAAAGGCTGGTGGTAGAATTAGTGCATGGAAAGTGTAAAAATACCACCATTTGAGATAGCCTAGGGTGTCTACTTTAAAAAAATATATGGGTTGATGTGGTAAAATACACTGGCTGGTTTCAAATATGTCCCAAATGGGACATGGGTGCAGGCTGTCTGCATGTCAAAATTTCAAATTGGAAAACCAAAAACTTCACCTCCCAAATTTGGCCTTTTACCCCCCAAACAATCCAACAAACCTATGCATGGGGGGTATCCCTGTACTCAAGAGATGTTTCTGAACACTTATTGGGGTGTTATTTGGCAGTGACACATACCAAAATCTGTAAATTTATGTCTGAAGTACAAGGTTTGTGAAAAAAAAACACAAAAAAATTACTACCACAAACTTTGACAAAGGCTGGTGGTAGAAATAGTGCATGGAAAGTGTTAAAATACCACCATTTGAGATAGCCTAGGGTGTCTACTTTTAAAAAATATATGGGTTGATGGGGTAAAATACACTGGCTGGTTTCAAATATGTCCCAAATGGGACATGGGTGCAGGCTGTCTGCATGTAAAAATTTCAAGTTGGAAAACAAAAAACTGCACCTCACAAATTTGGCATTTTAGCCCCCAAACAACCCAACAAACCTATGCATGGGTGGTATCCCTGTACTCAGGAGAAATAGTAGAATCTATTTAGCATGTTTTTTCGTTCGCTATTGTCGATGAGGAGAAGTTGTTTCAAATAAAAACAAAGAAATTTGTGTATTTTTTTTTTTTTTACCATATTTTATTATTTTTTTTTAATAATATGATAAGATATGATCAAAAATATGGCATCCATAGAAAGCCCTTTTTGTCCCGATAAAAACAATATATAATATGTGTGGGTACAGCAAATGACGAAGAAGAAAATTACTGCTAAACACAAACAGCACAGAAATGTTAAAATAGCCATTGTCCAGAAAGGACAAAAATGTTTCAAAGGCTCTGTCCTTAAGGGGTTAAAGTACTTTGAAAGCACATTAATATTTGGTAGATGCATTTTGGGCACCATACATTCAATTTATGTTCTCCCTTCAAGATAGGCCTTTTGAGAAAGATGTAAACTAAAACAGTCTCACAAGTCCTAGTCAAAACTATTTTTTTGCTGTCCTTCAAAAATGATTTTGCTTTAAAAATGTGACTATTGAAGAATTTATATGCTTTGTCCTTTGTTACAAGGTCAGGTAAATTAACGATAATCTCTCACCTCCCCCAATTTACATGGGACAAAGCTCCTTTCACTAGGACCCTAGTCACCAACGTACAAATGACTTAATAGACCCATGTAAGCAATATATTTTAATAAGGTACAATAAAAGAAAAGAATATCTGAATTTGTTTTAGTTTTGGGAATTAAATTGCAAAAGATTTAGTAGATGAACAGGGCACATTACACACTGAGTCTCTTACAAATTCTGGTTTTGTGGTATTTCTAGTTGCTTATTTCATTTGTGAATTTTAAGAACTTGTGTGGAAAAATGATGAAGAGATGATTTATTTGAAGGGGTCGTAATAGGTGAAAAGCATTACCATGGTCTTGAATAATCCTCCTAAATTAGCCAGTAAAAGTATGTCCTTGACTGTACTGTTTGAAAAGGCCGTAAATACCATTTTGTTCCATAGAGAATAATTTGCTTCACTGTGCAGGCTCTTTATACAGTAATAGAAATGCATCTAGAAATGGCTGGCTCCCTCCTGACATTATTGATTCAGTGACTGAACTTGGATAGTCAGGACTACTTTGTGAATTGGCACGCATGTATATCAATGCATTGGCTGCATGAACATCAAGAGTTCACAAGACCCAGAGATGTCACTTGTGTATGAATGTATTGCTCAGTTTCAAACCCATGAGTGAACCTATCAATATCGATGGCATTGAAGTCTGCCATGCAGACTAAGGCTATAGACCAGGGGTGTCCAAAATGTGGCCCACTGGACATGGAGGTGCAGCCTGCCTGAGATCTGCAGCAGTAACCGCACCTCCAGCCGCATGTGAAGAACCATCAGGGAACTAAGTTCCCCGTCAGAGCACATTATCCCTCCTCTACCCTGCGTGTGATGTCATGCACAAGGGTTAGAGGAAGGGAAGACAGACGTACACCAGGATGTGCATGGAGGAGGAATTCCATTTGGACCACGCAGCCCTGTTAAAAAAAATAAAGACAAGTGTGTGTAAGTATCTCTCTGTGTCTGTCTGTGTATGTGTGTCTGTTAATTGTAAGTGTGACTGTGTGCCTGTGTGTGTGTGTCATGTAAGGGTGAGTCTGTGCAAGTGTCACCCTGTGTGTGTGTAGGGTAAGGGTGAGCCTGTGTGAGTGTCACCCTGTGTGTGTGTAGTGTGAGTCTGTATAAGTGTCACTTTGTGTATGCGTCACTTTGCGTATGCAAGTGTCACTTTGTGTATGTGGGAGTTTGTGTGAAAAGGGGGCCTGTGTGTGTGTGTGTAGTGTGAATGTGAGTCTGTATAGGTGTCACTTTGTGTAAGCAAGTGTCACTTTGTGTATGCGGGAGTCTGTGTGTGTGTAGTATGAGTCTGTATAAGTGTTACTTTGTGTGTGTGTCACTTTGTGTATGTGTCACTTTGCATATGCAAGTGCCAATTTGTGTATGTGGGAGTCTGTGTAGTGTGAATGTGTCACTTTGTGTATGTAAGTGTGTGTGTATGCATGTGTGAAAGTCTGTGTATGTATGTAAGTATTTGTCAGGCACACACAATAAAAAGAACAAATACATTTTGTCATAAACAAGAGTCAGCACATTAAAAAATAATATGCCACTGATAATTAGCTCCTTCATTTGCCACTGATAATTAGCTCCTTAATGTGCCACTGATAATTAGCTCCTTAATTTGTGTATCACAGACTCACAAGCTGCACGTTACTGTGAGTTGTATTGCTGTGGAGTCTGTGATACACTCACACACTGCATGCTACCGTTGCATGCTACCAATGAAAAATGAATGTGGACAACGCACACACACATTTCTGGTGAAGTGGCCCTCTGCAGAAAAAACTTGGACATCCCTGCTATAGACTCAGGGACTATATTGCTTTTCTCTGAGAAAAATCTTATACTATCCTGGACTTAATGGAAAGGTATCAAAATTAGATATTGATTCATTTTTCCATTAGATACAATTTTTTAATGGATTATTCCATTAATTAAGGAAAGTGCTTTCATGCTAACTAGTCTTGTCTCATGACAGGAGGAGACTGCATAAGAAGATAGTCATTTCACTTAAAGAAACAGAAAGACAATTAAGTCGACTGTTCAGTTTGTGAGAACTTAACCACATTGCAGTTCTGATTTTCTTCTCCTTTCCTGCACTTTAGCGGTTACAAAACCAAAACACTACACTAGCACAGTTACAAACAGATACCTATGGTGTAAACATTATTCATATATAGTCTCTTCTATGACTTTTTTGATTTTACATAGGGACACAGCATGGCTAATGAAAGACCAATAGAAACCTTTTTCTAGCACCCCTCAAAGCACTCATACTAATGTTGATTTCTTCAATTCATTTTGGTTTTACTGATCTAGTTGCAATGTGTGTTGGCCTCCGCACTGATCTCTATCGTTACTTCTCCAGAGATGTTTCTTGCCTCCGAACTGACATCTATCGCTACTTCTCCACAGATGCGTGCTATCCTACGCACTGACATCTATCACTACTTCTCCACAGATGCGTGCTATCCTCCGCACTGACATCTATCGCTACTTCTCCACAGATGCGTGCTATCCTCCGCACTGACATCTATCGCTACTTCTCCACAGATGCGTGCTATCCTCCGCACTGACATCTATCGCTACTTCTCCACAGATGCGTGCTATCCTCCGCACTGACATCTATCGCTACTTCTCCACAGATGCGTGCTATCCTCCGCACTGACATCTATCGCTACTTCTCCACAGATGCGTGCTATCCTCCGCACTGACATCTATCGCTACTTCTCCACAGATGCGTGCTATCCTCCGCACTGACATCTATCACTACTTCTCCACAGATGCGTGCTATCCTCCGCACTGACATCTATCGCTACTTCTCCACAGATGCGTGCTATCCTCCGCACTGACATCTATCACTACTTCTCCACAGATGCGTGCTATCCTCCGCACTGACATCTATCACTACTTCTCCACAGATGCGTGCTATCCTCCGCACTGACATCTATCACTACTTCTCCACAGATGCGTGCTATCCTCCGCACTGACATCTATCACTACTTCTCCACAGATGCGTGCTATCCTCCGCACTGACATCTATCACTACTTCTCCACAGATGCGTGCTATCCTCCGCACTGACATCTATCACTACTTCTCCACAGATGCGTGCTATCCTCCGCACTGACATCTATCACTACTTCTCCACAGATGCGTGCTATCCTCCGCACTGACATCTATCACTACTTCTCCACAGATGCGTGCTATCCTCCGCACTGACATCTATCACTACTTCTCCACAGATGCGTGCTATCCTCCGCACTGACATCTATCACTACTTCTCCACAGATGCGTGCTATCCTCCGCACTGACATCTATCACTACTTCTCCACAGATGCGTGCTATCCTCCGCACTGACATCTATCACTACTTCTCCACAGATGCGTGCTATCCTCCGCACTGACATCTATCGCTACTTCTCCACAGATGCGTGCTATCCTCCGCACTGACATCTATCACTACTTCTCCACAGATGCGTGCTATCCTCCGCACTGACATCTATCGCTACTTCTCCACAGATGCGTGCTATCCTCCGCACTGACATCTATCACTACTTCTCCACAGATGCGTGCTATCCTCCGCACTGACATCTATCGCTACTTCTCCACAGATGCGTGCTATCCTCCGCACTGACATCTATCACTACTTCTCCACAGATGCGTGCTATCCTCCGCACTGACATCTATCACTACTTCTCCACAGATGCGTGCTATCCTCCGCACTGACATCTATCGCTACTTCGCCACAGATGTTTGCTTGCCTCCGCACTGATATTGATCGCTTCTTCTCCACAGATTTTTCTTGCCTCCGTACTGATTTAGATCGATACTTCTCCACAGATGTTTCTTGCCTCTACACTGATCTCTATCGCTACTTCTCCACAGATGTGTGCTTGCCTCCGCACTGATCTCTATCGCTATTTCTCCACAGATGTGTGCTTGCCTCCGCACTTAACTCTATCGCTACTTCTCAACAGACTAGCGAAGTGTACAGCATGTAAGTGAGGCAGAATGTTACATGTCCTGCACGAGCAATTGTCAGTGATAAAGCACTGATAAAGATCCATCCACACCTCTGCAAGATCCAATTATGTCTCCCTTAAGAGCCAACCTTAAATTACTAGAACTCCTCGAGGTGTATACCGACTTCAGGTAAAAATAGTCCGCTACTACAAATCTATACAAAGATATATTTTTCCAAATATATTAATGGATTACCTAAAGTTAAAGTATAAACCATTTTTAATTGAAGCAGAAGTAGTAGAACAAGAGGGCTTTATTAAAAAGGTAGTACTTGGGAAACTGAGGGAAAATGTGAGATAATACATTTTACATAAAAAAAGTTATCTTAAAATATCTGGAATAACTTCCTGTGGATGTGGTGAACACTATAAATGAATTTATAGATTTGAATAAAGCCATTCAGAATCGCAAAACAATCTGAGTTTTCATTATAGGCAGACTATATCTTGGCCAAATTAATTAAAAAAAATAATACCAATCAGTTCTCATGTTTTCAATTCCATAGTTTATCATATGGTTTGTTTCATGTTATATTCCTAAAATGATTGCATATAACAAGCCAACTTATTTACTGACTTTTCACAAACCAAGACTAAAGGGCTATTCCAAACTTTTTTCTCAGATAGTGGGCTGATCATGAATGGAAATAAGCATTCATATGATCAGTATTAGACTTGTCCAGTGCTTCCCCCATTGAAAATAAAAGGGAACTGCAAGGCATGCACGGCAGTAAGGTGTACAATGACAATCCATACAAATGCATGGGGAGCTGAAAGTGCAAAGACCAATTTAGAAAAAATGTGGACCTAGCAACAACAAATTTTCAACATAGTGTTCGCCAAGACATTCAATGTGCATTCATCCCATGCACACATGTGTATTGGACATTCCCATTCATCTCTCTGGGAGTCCCCTGACTGGTTGCCAAGAGACTTTAAGGCACCTATTTCCAAACACCAGTACTTGAGAGCAGGGGTCAAGTCCTGGGAAAAAAAGTGTGGGAACTCACACAAAATCCACTGAATTTTGCCCCTCTATGCCAGGATTCTGCCCCTCTATGTCAGGATTTTGCCCCTCTATTTCAGGATTTTGCCCCTCTATATGCCAGGATTTTGCCCCTCTATGTGCCAGGATTTTGCCCCTCTATATGCCAGGATTTTGCCCCTCTATATGCCAGGATTCTGCCCCTCTATATGCCAGGATTCTGCCCCTCTATATGCCAGGATTTTGCCCCTCTATTCCAGGATTTTGCCCCTTTATGCCAGGATTTTGCCCCTCTATATGCCAGGATTTGCCCCTCTATATGCCAGGATTTTGCCCCTCTATATGACAGGACTCTGCCCCTGCCCCTCTATTTGCCAGGATTTTGCCTCTATATGCCAGGATTCTGCCCCTCTATATGCCAGGATTTTGCCCCTCTATGCCAGGATTTTGCCCCTCTATGTGCCAGGATTTTGCCCCTCTATTCCAGGATTCTGCCCCTCTATATGCCAGGATTTTGCCCCTCTATATGCCAGGATTCTGCCCCTCTATGTGCCAGGATTTTGCCCCTCTATGTGCCAGGATTTTGCCCCTCTATGTCAGGATTTTGCCCTTCAATATTCCAGGATTTGCTCGTTTAATCCACCCTCCTCCCCCTTCCCCAGACAGTACTTACCTCCGGTCTTCTCCTCCGTGCATCTTCCCCCCTGCACGGAGGAAGGAAGTTCCGGTCGTCACGTCTTTTTTTTGTTTTAACTTTATTGAGGTCGCGCGACTTCTATAAAGTTACAAAAAAAAAAAAAACGACCGGAGCTTCCTTCCTCCGTGCAGGGGGGAAGATGCACGGAGGAGAAGACCGGAGACAGAGAGCAACAAGGAGGTAAGTACTCACCATCTCCTTGGTGCTCCCTGTCTCCGTCCAGCTCCTCCGTGCAGTCTTCTTCCCTCCTGCACGGAGGAGGAAAAATGCCACCGGATATGACATGCTGTCAAATCCGGTGGCAATGACGGGAAGTTTTTTTTTTTTTTCTCTGACAGCTGCCCTGGTCCTGCAGCAGCAAAGGGAACGGCGTTCCTGCCACGAGAGAAGTGCAGGAACGCCGTTCCCACGCGTTCCTGCAGGACTCGAGCCATGCTTGACAAACTCAATCTTAGAAACATTTTTTTTTTGCTTTATCTTCATGCTCACAAGGTGTAACTTTATTTTATATATTTGGTATCTTGTAATTCCATTCTTTTTATGGTATTGTATCCCTCAAACAGGTTTTGCCCTGATCGGGAGAAAGAATAAATTAAAGAACTGACTAAGCTCAGCATCTACCTGCTTCTAATCTACTGTACGTATTACAACCGTAAATCTAAAATCTGTTCATTGTGTGTATAAAACCAATATGATTTATTTATTGCATTTAAATGTCTCTTTTCTTTGTATGTGTTCAAGAAAAATAATAATGGGAATTTATATGTTAGGCTTAATATACATTTATTAGTTCATTTTTTTGTCTAGAATGGTCCAAAATAAACATAGTTTAGAAGCTGGATTGCTTTTACTTCAGCAATAAATGCAGAGTGGGAGAAGGTTGCTTTATGGGAAAAAAAAGTGAAACAAGTGTGAAGGTGAAGTGTGAAGGAGAAGAGTCTCATAAATCATTTACTATATCTGCTGAAGCCATCATGACTAGCAATGCAAACAGAATCTCAACTTCTCTTAACATTCTGACATGCTATCTTGTTCCTGCCCTTTGTCCCTCTGGTTTATGCTAGTGGCATCAAATCAAAATCCACCTTACAATCAATGGGTTGCTTGAAGATAACTTCATACTCTGTGAATATATATTAAAATATCATGTTACAGCAACTTGGGAAGATTATAGCATTTTAAATGATAAAACCCCAGGCTACACTGAACATGCAGGGACATTATAAAAAAAAAATCAGATTATGCTACAGTAGTTGCAGATCACACCGCCTGAGAGTTGATAAGAAGTTGCACCTAGCTGTATGTGTATTGGTGCATTATAGTAAAGAGCAATTCAGGGGCTAAGAACAGAAAATTGAGTAATCCCCATGGAAACAATGGAAGGTGGATAATCCCTTTGACGGTACATCCGTTAGCTGCCACACTTCCTTGGGAAGCAGGAAGCCCGGTCCGATCGGCGACTGCCTCCAGTAGTGTATCTTCCACAAGGCACTCGCCTAGGGCGGCACTTTCCCAGTGGGCGGCACTTTGCCAGAGGGTGTTAAAGCATACTTTTGATGTATCAAACATTTTCGTTCCCCCAGCTTAAGCTCCTTCCAATTAATCAGGGTGATGGGGGCATGTAATGGGGGTGATGGGTCATTTAGTGTGTATGCAATGTGGGTGATAAGGGCATGTAATGGGGTGATTGGGCATTTAATGTGTGTGCAATGTGGGTGATAGGGCATGTAATGGGGTGATGGGGCATGTCGTAGGTGTGTAACGTGGGTGGGGGGGTGCCCAAATTGTGTCTGCCTAGGGCAGCACAAAACCAAGATACACCACTAACTACCTCTCTCTGTTAGCACAGAGCCTTCTATGCAGTGTTGTAAAGAAAAAGCCATCTCAGACTGCCCAATAAAAAGAAAAGATGGGCCAAACTAGACACTGGACAGAGAAAGATTGGAAAAAGTGTTATGGACACACACATCTAAGTTTGATGTGTTTGGATCACAAAGAAGAGTATTCGTGAGACGCAGACCAAGTGAAAAGATGCTAGATGGGTGCTTGATGCCATCTGTCAAGCATAGTGGAGGCAATATGATGGACTGGGATGCTCTGCTGGTGGTAAAGTGGGAGATTTGTACATGGGAAAAGGGTTCTTGAAGAAGGAAGGCTTCTCCATTTTGCAACACCATGTCATACCCTGTGGAGTATGCAATAAGCCAAAGCACAGCTCCAAACTATGCAAGAACTATTTATAGAAGAAGCAGTTAGCAGGCATTCTGTCTGCAATAGAATGGCTAGCACAGTCACCGGATCTCAACCCTAGTCAGTTGTTGTGGGAGCAGCGTGACCCTATGGTACATAAGAAGTGCCCATCAAGCATCTCTAACTTGTGGGAGGTGCTTCAGGAGGCATAGGGTGAAATCTCTTTGTATTACCTTAAGAAACTGATAAACTAAAAGCCAAAGGTCTTTAAGGCTGTAAATTCTGCAAATGGAGGATTCTTCAACAAAAGCAAAGTTTGAAGGTGCATCTGCAGTGCAGCAAATATATTAGGTATAATAATAAGGTTTGAAATCATACTAAAAGCAATACTAATTCTGTAGTAACATCCATGCTAATACTTTTACCATGCAGATATAAGACATGTAAAGTAGACCAGAAAGATGGTACAGCATTTAAGTAAAAAAAAGGCATAGACGTGAGGTGAAGACTTATATCCTTTTTTTTTTTTTAAAGGGAGTATCTTAATAACATGGTTCCCATAATGCAAGCTTCATGCCCACATGACTCCTTGTGTTTCCATGATCAAATTTTACCTCTGCAAGTTTTTGTCCAAGGTCCACCCAAATTTGCCAATATTACAATTTTGCAAGGTGTGAGCATACATGCATATTGTGTGTTTACTGTTATATGGGAATATACTCTGAGACTACTTAAATATGTTTAATATTATAAAGAAAAACCCCACCTTCCTAACGGTTCTTTTTTTCCCCACATTCTCAGTAATCTCAGTGAACCGGTAAACCTCCAAGCAGTGCTGCACTGCCACCTGCCAGCATTGTTTCATTACTTCTCTATGTGCAGGGATCTCTCATGTTTGGCACAGAGGTCAGACAGTCTACATTCTGCCAACCAATCATGTTAAGAATTGACTGTGGAATTACTGGGAACTGAAAGGTGTAAACTAGATGCCGATTGTATCAATAGTGTCTTCATAAAAGTTTTCTTAGCTTGTTTTCATTTAACACACAGAGTAAAAAAAAACCTGATAGTAGCAGTTCTCTGCTGGAATACAATGAATGATTGATGGCTTTAGTCTATTGTATTTGACTAAACCTAGTTAAAGGAACAGTCATCAGTATTTTTGTAATGCCTGCATGCATTAAAATCTTATTCTTATTCATGCATTCATGACATTTCTGAGAAAAATACCAAACAGTCCCTGGAAAGTCCCTATTTTGACATAAGCTTAAAGGGACAGGCTAGATACCCAAACAAAGTTTGTGCAATATAAAGTTCAAAGCCTGTGCATCCTTTTATAAAATGTTTTTATGATTGCGCTAATAGAAAAACAACAATGGTGCTCGTTTGGATTTTGTATGGGTGGACAAACTATGTCAAATGACATGGAGAAACAGACAAGGGTTTCCCGGTAGGCGGGAAACTTGGTATAGCGTAATAGCATAGGAACAGAAAGCGATGTTACACAAATAACCGCTAAATGTACTATGAATGGCGGTTGCTATTATAAAAATAGGAATGATGTAATCATGCTGTGCTAGAATAGCTTGGTCATATATTTATTTATGTATATGATTGTAATGTCCATCCTTCGGGAATGTTTTTTTGACTTGTCTGTTGTTTTGGTATATCAATAAAGAATGAAATGAAAAGGGGAAAAAAAGAAAGAAAGAAAAACAACAGTGTGTCAGTTTTCTTCCCTGCAGGCATTTGCCTCAGCAGTTCAGTTGAGAGAGAGATGGGAAGGATGAGTCATGTCAAAGTGAATGAATTACAGGAGTAGGAATTGCTTATCCATTTATCCAGCTGATTAAACACACTAGTGCTGGGAGGGAGGGTTAGTAGAAGGAGAAGCCATCTGTATCTGTATCACCAGGGTGTGCCCTGTCTACCTTTAAGTTGGTTAGCATCCCTTTTGTGGAGGAGTTAATGGAGCTGACCATCTGATGCTGTGTGAAACCAATAAAATAGTCATACTCTTGGAGAATGCAATGGTCTGAATATTTTCTCCTGAGTGCAGTGTGTCTGATCGTAGCTTGTGCGAGCGAGGGCTGCTGTGTGTGCCTGAGTTAATCAGGTGAAGTTGAACTAACTTATTGTTAGTCTTGTACACAGTTGGATCCATAACAGCGCTGCACTGATGATGACATGGGAAACAGGAAATACTATTCAATTGGATGGAATGATTACTATTGGTTCCTGCTACTTGAAAGAAAGAAAAAAGAACCCACCCTGCCATTTTCTCACAGCATGGCAGAGAATACCAGCAAAAGCCAACAAATTCAAAATTTCTTCTAACTGTAAAGAATTCTTATTTCAACCAATGCAAAATGTAAAATGTGCATTTTATAATAGTTTGAAAGTACTTTAATATGCATTAACATTTGGAAGGCATCAGACAGTAAATTTAATTGGTATTGGAATGGACCTACTGTCTGGTGCATTTTGGGCGCCAGACAGTAACTTTAATTGGTATTGACATGGCCCTTTGCCCACAAATGTTCAGTGCTTAACAATGCCACCAAAGACAATATGGGAAGGACTGAGCATGTGCAATTCTGGGAGTACAGCTGTATGCTTATTCAAATATAGGTCAGCAGAGGGACTAAAGCTTTAAATTCCTCTATGCTTTGCACGCTCATCCATGCTAAATTTATAAATGTTTGAGTCCAAAAATATACTGAAAAAAAAAATATGAATACAACCTTCTATTTGATCCATCCAAGGATACAAGAACAATTCAGCTTCCATTAAAAAGAAGGAGCAACTTAATGGGGAGAAATTAGCATTAAATGTCATTATTTCTCTAAAGCAATCAAGCCTATTTCAGGGTGTTATATAATGAAGTAAACAAAGCATACAAATAAAGGAGACATTGAAATTTATATTTACAAAAGAAATGAGATGAGAAAGGCACTGCCCTAATCCGGTAACAAGTATTTTGATGTCAACAGTGATTAAAAAAATGTAGCTACACTATACATGCTTCATAGAAAGAACTAGTATTCTGATGTTATAGGGACTTGATATTTCGGACCGATTTCCTCGGCCTCGGTGGTTGCGAACCCCGCGGCTTCGGAAAACCGTAATTGTGGAGTGTATGAGTATGTATGAATCAAGTTTTGCAAGGTGGGGAGGTGGTGGAGGGGGGTGGGGAGGGGGACAAGGGCCAAATTTGAGTAAAACAGACTTTGATGTCTCTTAAAATTTTATCAATAAATGCCCAGGGATTGAATTCACCGTACAAACGCTCGTACCTGTATGACACACTGGAAAGGAATCAGGTGGATGTGGCCTTTATACAGGAAACGCATTGGAAACAGAACACAAAAATATTGTGGAAATATAAAAAATATCCAGGCTTATACTCTGCATCCTTGCCTGACAAAAAAAAAAGGGGAGTTACTATAATGATAGCAGGGAGGAATAAATTTGAATATTGCTTTCATGAGACGGATCAGGAAGGAAGAAGAGTAATCCTAGTCTGCAAGATAAACGATACGCTATATACCCTAGTAAATTTATATGCACCATCTGATAGACCAATTAGATTTATCAATACCAACATGGCGGCTGTAGATAAGATCGCTAGAGGAATGATAATAGTGGGAGGTGATTTAAATACAATAGCCAATGTAGAAATGGATAGGATTGGTTTAAAACCAAGTAAAGATAACTCGAGATTGAAAGCTAGGGCAGAAGCGTTCTCTTCCTGCATATTTAAACACAATCTATATGACATATGGAGAATACATCATAGGGATCAGAGAGACTATACTTTTTTTTCCAATCCTCACCGATCATACTCTAGAATTGATTACCTCTTTGTGTTGGGCCCCATGCTGGACAGATGTACATCCTCCAGCATTGGGTCCATCACATGGTCAGATCATGCTCCAATCAGTCTGGTTATCAATACAGAACAAGCATATAGAATGAACAAAAGGTGGAGGTTGAACGAGAGTATTCTCGACTCGACCGAAAGTAAACAAGATCTGCAAGACCAAGCGGTAAGATATCTGGAGCACAATGATGATCCGGACATTTCTGACAGCACCTTGTGGTGCGCAATGAAATGTGTCCTCAGGGGACATCTGATTAAAAAAGGAATCTGGTTGAGGAAACAAAGGGGGAAGGACTTACCACAATTATATGCCACGCTAGCACTATTAGAAAGACAACATAAAACAAACCCAATAAGGGATCTGACAGAGCGAGTCCAGTCAATTCAAAAACAAATAATTCAAAGACTTAAAGTAAACACCGAGTTCGCACTATCCCGTTTAAAAAATAAATGGTACTATAGTAACAACCGAGTGGGGAAGGAAATGTCCAGGAAAATCAAACTGCAAAATGCGGCCAATAGGATAAAAAAAATAGTAGATAAGGATCAGGAATATATTTCCCCTACACAGATTGCGGAATCCTTTAGGAAATACTATCAATCACTATATAATCTACCAAAATTAAAAACCACTACAGAAGAGGTTATTGGATATCTGGAATCCTTGAATCTCCCTAAAGTATCTAAAGAGAAGCTGGATAATTTAAACTCCCCCATAACAGTACTAGAAATAACCAATACGATCAAAGATCTAAAAAGAGGGAAAGCTCCTGGCCCCGACGGATTCTCGTCTATATTCTATCAAACTCTAAGCCCTGTGATATCCCCCGTGTTGGCTAGGCTATTCAACTCAATAAACGCAGATAAGGGATTTCCTATGGAAATGTTGGAAGCATCAATACTACCGATTCCGAAGCCAGGGAAGAATCCGGAGGCTGTAATAAATTATAGACCCATATCCCTAATTAATCTAGACATCAAGATCTATTCAAAGATATGGGCTAACAGATTAAAGCGAGTAATCGGGGACCTGGTCCATCCGGATCAGTCTGGATTTATTCCAGGTAGAACAAGAGCAGATAACGTCCGGAGAGTCTTAGGTATACTGGAGTTTATACATCTAAAGAAGTCTCCAGCAGTCATCTTGGCCCTAGATGCAGAGAAGGCTTTCGATAGGGTAGACTGGAGATTTCTGACTGAGACTCTCCGGGCGTTTGGACTGAGTGGTAAGATCTTCAACTCTATAATGGCCTTGTATTCGAATCCACAAGCAAGGATAGAGGGTCCTTCCCTGGCTTCCGATCGGTTTGACATTTAAAATGGAACAAGACAGGGCTGCCCGCTTGCTCCACTTCTGTATACCTTAACAGTCGAACCATTGGCACAACAGTTGCGTCAATCTAAACGGATAAACGGCATACAGATTGGAGAATCTAAGCATATAATCACATTATATGCGGACGACATAATTCTAAGTTTGTCAGCACCAGAAAATTCGATCCCGGAACTACTCAACGCCGTAGATAGGTACAGCCAAATGTCTAATTATAGCTTAAACCTGGCCAAAACGCAGATCATTCCGTTTTTTTTCGAACCTAGCCATCATATTCTACTTCAAAGCTTCAATAGACAAAGTAATGCTCTGGAATGTATTGATTATTTGGGCTTAAAAATACCACCTCTGATTGATAATATGGTAGAACTAAACTATTCTTATTTATTTAGCAAGTTACAAGAAGATACTAAACGGTGGGCCAGGACAGAACTATCTTGGATGGGACGAATAAACATCCTAAAGGCGTATATCCTTCCCAAACTTACCTACATATTTAGAGTCATCCCTTATAATATTCCGACAGAAACACTTAGGAAATTTGATTTACTTTTCTCGAAGTTTGTTTGGGAGGCAAGGAAACCGAGAATACCTAGTCTAAGTTTAAAACAAACACCTCAAAATGGAGGACTTGGATACCCGGATATCACTAAAATATATAGAAGTTGCCAGATGGCACATATAAATGCATGGAACCAGGCGAAAATAAGTAACCCTCCCTGGCTAAACATAGAGACATCACAAACTCAGATTTCGGATTTATCGTTAATTCGATGGTTGCCTCAGAAGGCATTTAAAAACTTGAACATTGTACCTAAAACTATAAGAGACCTCATGGAAACATTCTATAGATTAAAAAAACTAGTAGGCATCGGTAACACACTCTCAAAACTTGCCCCGCTCCAAGTGTTAGCCCTGTGCACCCCAGATTTGAGACTGACAAAATGGAGGGACAAAGGGATTGTTATAATCAGGGACCTATATAACGGAGATCAATTAATTCAGTTCCCGGTCTTACAACAAAAATTTAATATTGAGCCAAGCCAGATTTTTATGTATCTTAGGATCAAGAGTGTGTTGACAGAATATCCCCCAAAGGACTATCCGCAGTGGGACGCCTTTCTGGAACAACCGCCGGTAAGGAACTCAATCGCTAAAACGTCGACATTTTTGGACCATTTCGGCCAGAGGGGTAAGTTTAAAGCAATACTCCAATGGGAGACGGATATGGGTCAATCATTCCCGCATAAAGTTTGGTGTGATGCATGGGGGGAGACCAGAAGGGCGTCCCACTGTGTGAATATACAGGAGCATTTTTACAAACTGGTAAACAGATGGTACCTTGTTCCTGCCCGTATGGCGAAATTTAACGTAGAGGGAGACGACCTATGCTGGAGATGCTCTAGGGAGAAGGGTACTCAGCTTCATATCTGGTGGGAGTGCAGGCGCCTAGACAAATTCAAAGAAAAACTTGGGTGGGTGTTGGATAGGGTGCTCCCCCAAAGGATGGAGCTGACTCCACAGATGGTCCTTTTCCATGTTGACCTCCCTTATAGAGATCGATATGAAAGGAGGTTGTGTGTAAATATCCTTTTGGCATTTAAGATCTGCCTCTCGAGATATTGGAAGAGGTCAGAGATTCCATCTTGGCTTGAAATCAAATCCCAAATCGAGTATCAGGCGTCTTCTGAAAAGTATTTCTATAAAAGTATCTCAAAAAAAATCATAGTATACGAGAAGATCTGGAAAGGATGGTCTTATATACAAGATCAAGAGATCTAAGAGAGACAGGCTTAAGAGAATGGAAAGTACTGTCCCAGGCAACCATGGTACGGCGTTGATCTAGAAATAGAAAGATGAATAGAATAATATCAGGCCTGACACCCCCCCCCCCCCCTTCATAGCCCCGACCTCCTTCACCTCCTCAATGAATGGAATGGAAGTTGGTGATGCAGGTGGTGAGTCTGAAATGATTGAGTTGTCTTGAATGAATGTTTTGGTAGAAGGCAGATCAAATTGTAAACTGTCAAGGCTGTAAAAGACACAACAGCGCTAGTGAAATAAGGGCTTTGTTAATACTAGTTTATGTATTAGGAGCGTCTTTTATGTAATGAAGGCAAACACTTTAGAATGTGGTACTATTGAGAAACATAAAACATAGTACCTTTATAGCTTGCTACCATGTAAATCACCGCAGCCAGCTTTCGATTTTGTATGGATACGGATGTGTTTTAAATATTTTTTCTGTATGTTAAAAAATCTTGAATAAAGAAGTAAAAAAAAAAAAATAAAAGAAAGAACTAGTATTATGTTCACCCCAAACCAGCAAACCATGGATAAAATGGACATCCTCTTGAAAGAAGTAACATTTTAAATTGACTGTTTTCTGTTTGTTAGTAGACCTGCAATAATTATTTTCCTTTCTGACGTTAATATTACTCCCTCCATGACCGGTGGCGTGTCACCACTACTGTACATGTGCATTGGCACTTACAAAGCATGGCAATAAACCATGCAATAAAATAATAATATTCTATCTGCATGGAAAAGATGGATTTTATTTTAGAATAAACTTTCTAGATTACCATCAGCCAAGTGATAAGGCCAATCTAGCAAAGAGGATATGTAAAACGTAACTTTTAATTTGAGAGTAAAACCATGTATACTGTTTTTGTACAGCTTTTTTGTTATACATTGACAATAACATGTATCTGCCACCATGCTGAGACAAAATTACCAGTAAAGAGGAATTAATATGCAAAGAAGTTTTTGCACATTGCACAGTGGATTAAGTCAATCATACTGGGTTTGAAGAAATGATAAACTGCAGTGAACAGAAAAAATCCTAATAAAATAATTTTAAAAAGTGAGGTGCAAATTAATTTTCTATTATGTAAATTATACAAAAAGCAGTATGGTGTATTTTTATTTTGTTTTTTTAATATCATTTAGTGGTGACCTACTGAAGTGCTGCTTGTATTATGTCTCTTTTTTTTCTTTTTTTCAAAAAAATTACACGTGGAAATATAGTGGTTATCTATGTGAATCTGGTTCTTTTACTTCTTGTTAAAGGCAATAAATTCAAACCTACCTATCTAACTAGCTAGAACCCAACATAAGCCAGTAATAAACCAAGAAAATATATACAGAAATATATTGCTTAAGCATAGTTTCCCAACAGATTAAAACACAGTCTCCCTCAGTTAACCATTATTCCTGTGAGTGCCAGAGGGCAGATCAACAAGCTGTGAAGGGTGAAAAGTATCACATTTTTTGCTAGAAAAGTATTCTATTCTTGTTCACTTGGTTTAGAAACTCTTAACTAGGCAAAATTATCACTTGTGCGATGAGTCACAGTCAGCTAAAATTACATGGAAAAAAAACCTGCATGCATCCTCAATTTTTGCCACAACAGAGCTAATCTAATGATCAAAGAAAGAGAGAAAAGGTCGCTATGAAATCTAATTACCATTTTACATTTAGCTGGCTTCACTGTACTTAATATGTCACTGTTAACAGAAGCTAAATCAGGAGCTAGAATTTCGTTAGCACAATAATGGCAAGAGATAAGGTAGACATTGAACAGAAAGTAATCTGCGAAAGTATGATTCTGCATTAGGATATGCACAAATAATTATCAATACAGACGTCAAGGGTGAGTGAATACAAATCTAGGTTATAACCACAGATTCCATTCAGAGTTTACAATTAGCAAAGAGTCCAAATGAAATAAAGCAGGTATTGAGAAACCTATATATTCCTAGTAGGATTTGAACAAACTGGATAAATGATCTAAGAGGGAGTAACACCACCATTTTCAAAACAATAAACTGGCTTTGGTTTGTCGGCCTACACACTTCTTAAATTATCTTTTTACCATAGTTTGTTTGGACAATATAACTTATATAGTATGAGAACAAACCAGCACTAGGATACTTTCTCTAGTGTCTGCTTGATAGACTGTGCAAGTGCTTCCTTATTTGTCTGTCAGACTGATGCCATGACAGTATAAACAGGAAGCACAACATGTAGGGTCTATTTGTGGGCTTCCATGTGTTTGCCATTAGTCAGTGATCTAATCCCAGCCTGCAGGTCCTTCTTTCACATCCTCACCTAACTGTGACAGGCTAACTGTTCATAGATGATGGGTTGTCATGAAACCTTACTGCAGTGCTCAATTTGACATCCTTATATCCCTGTGCAAGGTATTGAGGACTCTTATACACAAACTGGTCATGTATCAGGGAGCTGGAAGGCACTACTACTGGGATACATACTGGGTCTTTAGCTCTTTCCTCATGTAATGCTAGTATAATAATAATAGTATGGAGTATAGCCTCCATCCTATCCTACCTTTAAAAGCGGAGACAACAAAAGCAACACTGCACATTCTACAAGCCAGTTTATTGTGCATGGATTTTCTCTATATTTTAACTACTCCTGGATTTTTTTCTGCCTTTCCTGACTATAAGCTCACATTCTTGTGATGTTGCCCCCTTGTGGAAGCATAGTCCACTGTATGGGCAACCATTGCAATATACTATAAGCTTGTACATTAGCTGGGCCCTTCAGCATCAATGTACTTATACATATATAATGTGATGTAATGTTTCATTGCTTGTCTACTTGTCTAAAAACAAAATAATAAAAGTGACAAAGGTGAGAGCGCATTGCAATTTTCAAACAGAATGTACCATGTTAAACTGTGTGTGGTAGCAAAGTCTTTAGAATAAATCTCTAGGTAAATACATTTCTCTATGTGCACCTACAGAAGAATGAAATACACTTTCAGTTTTTCCCTTCTTGGATTGGTCTCGACATGGGAAAATGTGAGATTGCACTAAACTTTCCAATAAATTTGGCACTTGAGGTACTTTGACAGTACTTTGTGATGGCTAAACGTGGCAGAAACTCACTTCCACCTGAAGGTGTTCTATTTACTAACGTCTCAGACTGGAGGTCAAACTAGAGCTAATTTTGAACTCCAACCTTGGATGCCGCCATTTCACAATGGCCGAAATCTAAATGCAGTGAAGCCATGCGAAATGAAGGGGAGAGGGATTAAACTCATTCCATTAATTTCAACAAAAGTAAAAAATAAAAAAATACTGGCAAAGTCTAACTGTTGAATTGGACTGAAAAATCCTTCTACCATGAAAAAAATAATACAATGAAAATCCCCCCTCTTTAGAAATAGATACCGAAATGGCTTCTGGACTATTAATACATATGGGGGGGCCAGAGAAAGTGGTCTGGCAGCCACCTTGTAAGAAACGGTGCCGGCAGCTGGCGGGGAAAGCAATTTTTTGTTTTAGTCAATAGCAGGAGGATGTCGATTTGGGAAGTCAAATTGGACCTCCACTTGCTATTCTTGAATTTTAATAAATAGACCCCACAGTATTTCAAGTGAGTTGAGCTGTGAACAGAGTTCTCATTAAAGTCAATGTAGTGGGAGGAGTATTCGAGTGCCCTCAGATTCCCCCAAGTTTTGGGTGCCTAATTTGGAACACCCTCCATAAAATGGAGCCAAGAGATAACCTCCAAACACAATTTGAGCTTAATGAAAAATAATTATAATAACATAATATAATTACATGGAATCATAACACAAAATGATACAATTAAAACAACAATATGTGGAATATTCTGCATATTTAGCATCAGCAACTCTAAAGTCTAAATGACTTATATTTATTCAATGCCAGAATAGTTTGTCTACTCTAAGTACATATTTTTGACCCTCGAGACCCTTGCATTCGGCTGTGTCTTGCATGTGAGACACAGGAGTTAGTAAACCCGCGATACACGTCGGGTTTACTTAAATGTCCTGGGCCATGTATTGTTTAACCCTTCCTTCAAGGAAGCAAGGGTTAAACAACGATTAATGTTCCTTTAAGCATATTGCTTACCCTCACTGTAACCTTAACCTCCCTGGTCTTATAACTCTCATTTGATACCGTTGGAGACGGGAGTCATCATGCGAAGTGTAGTTGTTGGCATCTCAGACAACATTTCCTTGCAGCTGTCAAATCAGTGATGTGAGTGATCGTGCGCATGCATGGTTCACTAAGTGGTAAGAATTGCATTCACAGACTTATTGTCAGTATGCAGGTATTATAGACCAATCAATTAGGTGATAACAAATCAATTACCAAATACATATTCCACAGGCATCCAAGATGCAGCACATATGACAGCAAGGTGGACACAATTGTCACATATTTCATTAGCCCTGTTTGTTTGAATACAGTTCATCTGGATGGTTTCTAGACAGCTTTCCTATTGCTTTTAAATAAAACAAACGTATTTTCTAAAGCTAACAGGCTGTGTTCCACTGTTGCTGTAAATAAAAATAACAATGCATACAGTTTCATAAAGAACTTGGACGCCCCTGGCATATGCAATATCAGTGATGGTAGCCCTCAGACTTCTTGGATGGTTTAGCATCATTTTCACAGCACCAGAAATGGCAAAAGTCAGCCACCAATAATTATAATATAAATTATTAAGCATTTCTCTGCAGTAAACCACTCACCATTTTCAGTCAGTTGTGCTATTATCTGTTATGTTGTCAGTAACCCAGCATCAGACGCCAACAGAAGCGACTCGGGGTCTCCCTGGAAACACACCGGAAGTAGTCACGCGGAGTGTTGTTCCTGACACGCATACATCCACGGAAGTGACGTACACACCACACCATACCATGCACACATCCTGTTTCCCTTGAAACATTTTGCTTTGAGGCTGGTACACACGTAAGTATTTGGAGTTTATCCATCTAATCCTTAGAATTCATAGAAAAGTAAAAAAAATTAAATAATTAGACTTATATCTGTGAGATCCGAGTCGGATCCTAAATTTTAGGGAGTATCGATGTTACGATGTACATTGGTATCGACTCCTCCCATGGTGCTTCTATCACAAGCAGGGATGGGAGGCAGTAGAATCCAGAAATGTATCTCGGATCTTCACTGCTAGAGGAATAATTACTTTTACCTGTTTGGCTTCACTTATAATAAAAAAATAAAACGAGTGAATATACACTTACCTAAAACAGAAGTCACCAACTCAACTAAAAATAAATACAAATTTAGATTACATCAACAACAAACACGTTTTGTAAATGCTGTATTAATGATTCCAAGTAGGGAATACTAAAAACCACAAAGTACCACATCTCAAACTATGAGAATAGTATAGTGCAGGGCTTGACAAATTTGGTTTTAGGAGCAAGCAAAACAATTTTTTTTATTGTTCAATAAAGAGATCTATGGAAGTACCATTTCCTGACTTGCACCTAGTCTATTAATATATATACCACCTTGAAATTGCATACATTTTTTTTAACCATCCTACAATAAACCAACATCCAAAACACAACCAACATCCTGGGATTTCCTCAGCTGAGCTAAATGCATTCCATTGTACAGTAGCAGGTAAAGCAGTTTTACAGGTGCTGTGTGATAATTTAATATATATTGTGTTTTACAGTGTGATGTCAACTACGTGGTGATACAACAGAATGGCGTCTGTCAGAAGGAACATGAACAGTACGTTTTTTTGCATTAAATGTTTACATGCAATCAGTACAATGATTTCTATTGGCAGCTCTGTGTATCTCTAAATGGATATTGTAATCTTCTTCAGTGAATACAATTGTACCCATAATTTGTTAGAAATCTAGCTAGCACGATCTATAAATTAACATTTATCCTCTAACATATCACTGTGTTTTCATTGCAGTTGTGGTGGTTTCCCCACCTGTACGTGGTACAGGGGATGGGATGGAAACAGAAGAGCCCTTAAAATCTGTAGAGGTGAAGACTTTACACAGCAAGGTAAAAACAAGTCCAAAAAGAAAAACAGTTCCCGTCCTATCATTAAGCCCAGGTGTTCTTCAGCTTGGACAGATTCACAGCGACAAAGCAGTAGAAATCGAAGCGGTGAGAATTTTGGTGCCCAAATCATCTATAACCCATAAAGTCGTGGCTAAGCATTTAATACATTTGGAGTCAAATGGACACAGTAAAGCAGAAGTAACCGATGGTGCAGTTGACCCTTGGAAACAAATCTCTGAACTGAAAAGTTCTGTTGAAAAACTAAAGAATTCTGAGAAGAGGTTACTACAAGATAAAGAAGGGCTTTCCAACCAGCTGAAAGTGCAGACTGAGGTAGGTTAAATCCCAAATACATAAATCATTGACTTTTTCTGGAGGGTATGTCAGGGTTTAATGAATATATTTAATGCAATTCAAGTTAATACCACAGACATAAACTTGGCATCATGATCTCTGCAAAATATATATAGTATTATTTTGAAACAAGGCACACATGGAGATAGCGCCAGTATTAGGTGTTATCTCCATTTGCATAAAGTTTTGGTTGTTACAATGACCTGTGTTCCTGCAAAACTCATATATAAATAAAAGTGTGCTTTTTAGCACTTGATTAGTGTTTTAACAAACCGCATAGTGTTTGTCGGACTCGACAAGCGCTAGGTCACCATGGCGACCAGGAAATTAGACCTGGGTATTGTTGGCCCCACGTGGTGCTGTTGCCGCAGGGATAATTGTTCACCTGCTGCAGAGACTTCCTGCTCCGCCCCTTCGTGCAGTACGCTGTAGGGCCAGAGTGCAAGCAGGGCTAGAAGCAACAATGGTCTGTGAAGTATCTACTCTACTTACAAAGATAAAATAAACATTATTTATTTTAAACACACGGGACTCCAAAGTTTTACTACTTTGGAGATATCGGTATATGACAGGAGTGCGCTGTTCATTGTTCGAATATTGGTTTTTGATTTATAGGTTTGGATTTCCAAGTATTTTTCTATATAATCGGGTTCCGCAATATAGGTTGAGAAATCTTATCTGTAATTAGAAAATAACATATGATTTAGATGAAAAAAATGTTTTTGGGGAGATGGCGAATGCAGTTCTTAGTGTTTACAAAGTTGTATTGTTAATCCACTAGGTTATACTTTCTTGAGTAATGGTGTCACAAAAAAACTACCTTCAAAAGGTATGTTATCACAAGATGTCAGAACATTGGATAAAGATGGTGCACACACCGATAGCACCAAATAGTGGCACTATTGGCGTGTGCACCTATGTAAAAAGAAGACTTCCGCCACTCATTGCGCCGATGCAGCCAATTAGACACTTAAAAGTGCCTGATTTTTGTCGGAGACAATCAGCTAAACACTGTTTGGCGAAGGTCTCGCTCCCATACTACAAAGTGTTGGGAGTTATAAAAAAAAAAAAAGTAACAATCACTGTTAACAAACGGCAATTGCACTTTTTTGTAAAACCCCCAACACTTTGCAATGTTTTATACCCTCATTGTGTTTATAGATGCCCTCTGTTATCATCTTCTCTCTTTGTCTCATGTAAGCCTTTTATTCCATAAAGTCTGCTATAATTCATGGCTCAGTATACTCCATTGTGTTGATATCTGAATAGCCATCTGCTTTGCCTATGCATACATCGGTCCAAATCCATTTCTTCATTGTCATGAAAAACAGGGGTTGGTATATTGATACAAAACAATCATTATATTCGCTATGGATACAATTGTTACCTTTTCACCTACCATATTTTTTGTATGTTGTATATGTTTATATGTGAAATGCACCTATTTTTACTTTAAAACAAATTACATTTTTCTTGTAGTTTTACATTGAAAATTACTTCAAAGACCTCAGTGAGATGCAGATTGCACTTTTCTTTTATGCTCCCCTCTTAGAAAGTGCTGTCATTAGCTATTACTATTCTCTTTGTTGAACTCGGCTGTTTCAAGTGCTTTTCCAGCTTTGTATTCTGTAATATAATAGAACAACGGGTTGGGGAGATCATTTGCACTATTGCTATAGCAACAGCAATAACCTACATTTTCTATGCTGTTTTCAGGAGAAATGAGAAAAAAATGGTTTTTTTTCTTTCTTTACGCAACAGACCACTTTTGTCTGATTTAGAACGATACTCTGATGTTCCCTGTTCAAAGGTTATGCCCATCACTCCGAGGCACTGTTGTGCCAATTGTGGTGCATGCAACCAATGCTGCCCATGTAAACAGTGCCTGGGTACTTTGTAATAGTAGTGATCTCATAGCTGTGTTGAGTCTGACATAAACCATCATCAAGCTAATATATGGCGGGGAAAATTAAAAGAGCATGGGTTTCCAGAAATCCTAACCCTTGGTTTACAAGGAAAATTTTTTATTTCTTTTTAATAGGTCATTTGTATTTTATTTTATTAAAAAACATATTTTTATTGAACCCTTGAAAAAAAGTTTTGTTATTAAACTCCTGGATGGGAGACTGGTGGTGCCTGTAGGCCACCCATTGCAGACTGCTAATTATATCTTTAGACCCTCTCAGCTGTAAATATCCTGTCACAGTGATCGGATGTTTCTGAGAGAACCTCAGCAGACATGGCTGAAGTGTCTTGGTACTTAGCCATGTCACTTACCGCCATTGCAGTATGCCAGCCTGTGTACCGAGATTGGCGGTTGTAAAGGGGTTAAACCTGTCCGCAGCATGGCCACAGAACTACATCTCCCGGGTGTTGGGTGATAGGAATTGCACATTCCTGTGTAAAGTAATGAAGCAGCCATCATACCATATTTTCGCAACACTTCCTGCCTCACTTCCTAAATCTGCATATAATGTATCATAGAGTTATTGCTGTTGCTAAAACAACAGTTCTGCCCATCTCCCCAAACCCTCCTTGTGTTGTACACAACACAACACCCTCCTGCATTTCAACCAATTGAAGCAGCTGAGTTCAACAGAGTTAATGTAATTGCATTATTTAGAGGAGAGCATGAAAACTGCTGTAGAGCCATCCCACCTCCTGTATACTCCCACTCAATTATGTCACAGGTTTTAAATGCCTCAGTGAAATTATTTCCAATTTAAAGCTACAAAAAAAATTTTTTTTTGTAGCTTAAGTACCTACCTTAAGTAGGTCGCCCCTGCTGATTTCATGCAAAAACGAGGGTTGCTCGCTGCACTAGCAGTAAGAGACCCTTGCGAGCTCCAGCTCTGATTGGCTGTGCCCATGCTGCTCAAGATACACGTCAGGTTTACTTTCAAAGACCGGGACAGGTATTGTTTAACCTTTGCTTCATAGGAAGCAAGGGTTAAACAAGTTGGAATGTCCCTTTAACACATATATTTGCTCAAATATAAGATCAGCTTTTTTTCAGAGCATTGTAGGGTGTCTGTGCGCACCAAACTCATACCCTCCAGCTGCCAAGGAACACCAGGGAGTATCCTGTGGGGGTGCACTGGCAAGTACTGGAGGTGCAGTATTTTGCTATGGGGCAATAATGAAAGGTAAACCGAAGAACTGCAATAAAGGGGGGCAGACGAAGAACATATAAAATGCATTTTTTCAATAATTTTATTACATATGAAAAACAGTTTGCATATAAAGGAATATATGCTAGTAAAGCTTTTTTTCCCCCTTCTGGTTGCCTTAAATTTAGGCTATTTCTATCCCCCCTCCCTTCAGGGTTGTCTTCATATCCGAGCAAATACAGTAAAGATGTACAATATGCAAAAACTCAGCGAAATAAAGACTATTATGGACATGGCAAGTTATCCTGCTGTCCAGTTTTCTCTTGGTTGTGAGCTGGAAGCTTTTCATTTTTGTGTCCCTGAGATCTGGATTTTATTAAATCAAAGGCAATATTCAAAGAACTATATGCCTTCCAACATGCTCATCTTGTTTAGGATGCATTGTAATATATGTAGAATATATTGGCCTGTGACATGCTAATAGGTCTGTTCACTTAAATTTTAACTATTCTCAAGGTGGTTGCTTTGGAATGTCAAATTTGAATTTAAAAATGTCATTTGACCTCGCAACTCGACTATCTTTAGCTAGTCACTAAACTAAATTGCCCCTCCCCCTTCAACAAAATCCTACTCGGACCCCCATCTTGAAAGCAACCTTCATTGAATGAAATAGAAATTGCTATTCAATCTACGAGGCGAGTTAGATCTCTATATCCGGTGCACCTCATGCAACTTGCCAATTGTAAAGGTGGCGAGTTTCACTGAAGTATGTGCGGTAAAATAGCATGTGTTCTTGTAGCACCAGCTAAAAAAAACCTGTAAAAAATGCAGGGTATCGCCTTTAAATATTGGGGCCAGGGGATGTTGAAATGGCTCCTGACCCCCTAAGGTATTTTTGGGAATGGGGATGGGCACAGAAGTTTTGACTGTGTAACGTATACAATTTGCAATATGGGTGCTTAGGTGTTTAATGTAATATTGTTTTTCATTTTAAGGTTAATCGTGAGTTAAAGAAATTGCTTGTGGCATCTGTTGGAGACGACCTGCAATATCATTTTGAACGCATAGCTCGAGAGAAGAACCAACTTATTTTAGAGAATGAAACCTTGGGAAGGAACACAGCCCAGCTCTCTGAACAACTAGAACGAATGTCTATACAGTGTGATGTGTGGCGTAGCAAATTCTTAGCAAGCAGGTGAGATAACATTTCTGTATTGAACAGACACTCACGTGGCAATACCAGCAATGTGTAAAATAACACCATTTTGAAAATTCGCACACAAAAAAACAAAAATGACCACTTTCTCTACCCTCTAATGAAACCTCCGGTAAAAGACCAAGTATAATATGTATAAAAAGAAACAGGGTTTGGCTTGCATCACAGAAGTTTGTAAATTTGTTATTAAATTGTGTATTTTTTAGGAGTGGTGCAATGGGCCTGCTGATATACTGTCCCCAGACAGTATGCAAATGAGCATATAGAGTATACAGAAAGCAGGAATGCACACACAGATATTAGCCAAATATAGTATATTTATTTTGATAAAAAATTTGAAAAAGGAGGCAACGAAGTCTTCATAGCAGAATGACTGCAATACAATAGGTCACAAAAATTTTTCACAGTTGGCAGAATTTTGTCAGTAGTAAAGCGTACAAATAGGGAGGCTTCTGATTCCTACTTTCAGGTAAAAAAAAAACAATTATTGCTGGAAGCAGTCTTCAAAAAATGCAAAGGTTTAATGTAAAAAGAAAAAGAAGAAATGGAAAAAATGTAAATAACTACAAAAAAATGCTTGAGGTATCAAATAATGACTTGGTACACCAAAACCAGCAAGTGCCATAATTAGATGTACTCATTGTGCATAAATGTTAAATAGAGCTTAGCAAAAAAAGAACCTGTTGATGCTTTGTAGGCGAAACAATCGCCAGTTTGTGTGGTTCACTTGAGGACTTTATAATTTTTTTGTTTTCACTTTACCCCGCACTTTTGGGCTCTTTTGCGCCATTTACAGAGTGAGACGTCTGTCCCCTGTGTTGAATCATGAGGGGCTGTTGTTCGGTCACAGGTTCCACCTTACAGTCTGCTGATTACATTGCAGGGCTCTGTGAATTAAAGGCTGAAATGGTGAGGCTACCATTATGAGGGCTTTTCGGTTGAATGAAGCAGCCTGATGACACTTGCTGTCTGACTATATGAAGGGAGTGCAGAATTATTAGGCAAGTTGTATTTTTGAGGATTAATTTTATTATTGAACAACAACCATGTTCTCAATGAACCCAAAAAACTCATTAATATCAAAGCTGAATATTTTTGGAAGTAGTTGTTAGTTTGTTTTTAGTTTTAGCTATTTTAGGGGGATATCTGTGTGTGCAGGTGACTATTACTGTGCATAATTATTAGGCAACTTAACAAAAAACAAATATATACCCATTTCAATTATTTATTTTTACCAGTGAAACCAATATAACATCTCAACATTCACAAATATACATTTCTGACATTCAAAAACAAATCAGTGACCAATATAGCCACCTTTCTTTGCAAGGACACTCAAAAGCCTGCCATCCATGGATTCTGTCAGTGTTTTGATCTGTTCACCATCAACATTGCGTGCAGCAGCAACCACAGCCTCCCAGACACTGTTCAGAGAGGTGTACTGTTTTCCCTCCTTGTAAATCTCACATTTGATGATGGACCACAGGTTCTCAATGGGGTTCAGATCAGGTGAACAAGGAGGCCATGTCATTAGATTTTCTTCTTTTATACCCTTTCTTGCCAGCCACGCTGTGGATGGACGCGTGTGATAGAGCATTGTCCTGCATGAAAATCATGTTTTTCTTGAAGGATGCAGACTTCTTCCTGTACCACTGCTTGAAGAAGATGTCTTCCAGGAACTGGCAGTAGGACTGGGAGTTGAGCTTGACTCCATCCTCAACCCGAAAAGGCCCCACAAGCTCATCTTTGATGATACCAGCCCAAACCAGTACTCCACCTCCACCTTGCTGGCGTCTGAGTCGGACTGGAGCTCTCTGCCCTTTACCAATCCAGCCACGGGCCCATCCATCTGGCCCATCAAGACTCACTCTCATTTCATCAGTCCATAAAACCTTAGAAAAATCAGTCTTGAGATATTTCTTGGCCCAGTCTTGACGTTTCAGCTTGTGTGTCTTGTTCAGTGGTGGTCGTCTTTCAGCCTTTCTTACCTTGGCCATGTCTCTGAGTATTGCACACCTTGTGCTTTTGGGCACTCCAGTGATGTTGCAGCTCTGAAATATGGCCAAACTGGTGGCAAGTGGCATCGTGGCAGCTGCACGCTTGACTTTTCTCAGTTCATGGGCAGTTATTTTGCGCCTTGGTTTTTCCACACGCTTCTTGCGACCCTGTTGACTATTTTGAATGAAACGCTTGATTGTTCAATGATCACGCTTCAGAAGCTTTGCAATTTTAAGAGTGCTGCATCCCTCTGCAAGATATCTCACTATTTTTGACTTTTCTGAGCCTGTCAAGTCCTTCTTTTGACCCATTTTGCCAAAGGAAAGGAAGTTGCCTAATAATTATGCACACCTGATATAGGGTGTTGATGTCATTAGACCACACCCCTTCTCATTACAGAGATGCACATCACCTAATATGCTTAATTGGTAGTAGGCTTTCAAGCCTATACAGCTTGGAGTAAGACAACATGCATAAAGAGGATGATGTGGTCAAAATACTCATTTGCCTAATAATTCTGCACTCCCTGTATATGGACAGTGAGTACATCTGTTTAGTGCCTCTATGCTGAGTTATCAGGACTATCCTGGGTTAGTCCCGCTTTTATGATGTATTCAGACTGCAGCAAAAGCATCTTGGGACTTTGCTACCGGTATTCAGCTATGGGTGAGGAATTAATTACTGGACAAAGTTGTATGTAAAAATAATAAACAGAATGCACAGCATTTAGGTGAGATGAACTTTTAATTTGGCACTTAAAAAAGGGAGTGTTGATTTCTATTAAATCTATTAAAGCTGTATGTGAACCTTATCGCTGTTACACTGTTACCTTAGCAAATATAAAATTGTGCTTTGTTTTGCATCCCGCTGTAAGAGCTGTAACTTTAAGAGACAACGCCGCATTGGGAACTTTACTGCTGTGAACGTGTCGCTTTAATAGATTTGGTTTATATGTCGCCTCATTTTACATACCGTTATTGGAGCTGGAACCTCAGTGATTGGACATATATCATGATTCAGCTGGCTTGTGCCATACTGCTTCGCTAATGGGTCACAAGAATCTCAGTAATTGTATACTTTTGTTTCAACTTTCTTGATAGTATTTTGCTACAAGATCTTACACAGAAGATGACTACATTTATTATTGCAATAGCTTTTCTTTGTTGCTGTACTAATCCTTTAATTTTTTTTACTGGAATACTTAAGGCTTTTGGCCTATTTCTTATTTACATGTGTTTATTCAGTAGTTCCCAACTCAGCAGTAATGTTGGGCTACTGTATTTTATATTGAGGCAATAATTTACAGTTCGGATGCTATTATTTAAAATTTGTTGAGCCCTGCAGGGTATTGTGTAGTTTAGTTGTATATATGAGTGTGTTTATTGTGGTTTGTTTGGTGTTGGAGTATCCACAGTCCAGGTGACCTTATGAAATTATTCTTCTACAAAAGGTCATTAACCCTGCACTATATCTTGTAATATAATTATATATTATATAATTATTTGACATTATATAATTATTTGACATATTATCCTTAAGTCATATTAGCACCCTTCTCTTTTTAATAGTATAAACAATATGCATTTTTTGTCATAATTGGATCCTTCACGGTTACTAACAACGCTACTTTTGTGTAGCCAACCCCGGTGCCAGATCTTGTATACTGGTTGCCATGGCTATTGTAAGATATACCAGGGGTCCAAAAACTGATGTTGAAACTTACTCCTGACCTGGCTTTTGTCATGTCCTAAGCTCTTCACTTGTTTTATTGGATTTTCTCAGACAACTGATAAACTGATTTGTCATCCTGATGCTGGTGTAAATAGGTCAGTAAACATCAATCTGTAGGTGTCAGAAATTATCCATGGACTTAATTGAACAATGGATAGCTTTGTATGGAAAATTCACGAAAGAGAGGAGTCAACATGATTCTTGTATGTGTTAGTGTTGTTGACCTTTAAATATTTTTTAATAATATTGTTACATAAGGTTAGGTGTGTGTGTTTTGTACTCCTACCACAGTAATTGCAATTACTCTGGGTCTCCGTTAAGCTTCACCTCCTTCTCTACTACATAAATCATTATTAATTATCTAACAAATACAAACCGCAGCACTTGCCTAAATGAGTGTGAACCAAGCCAAACAGTAATGGAAACTCAGGGATATTTGCATATAAACATGGAGGTTCTAACGTTTTCCATTTATGAGGTAAGTGCATTGAAGGTCAACTGAGAGAGGTAGGTTGCGTTATATTACAGATTGAGTATCCCTTATCCGAAGATCTATTATTCGAAATGACCCAAAATCCATTGTGAAGCTCCTTTGTTCTAACCTGCCAGGCGCTATAGTTTTCGCGGCGCTGCAAGGAAAGGGACAGACTATCTTTCTTGTAGCCATCGTTTCGCAAGCACTTTGGAGCCGACCGTTTTGGCAGTTCCAGCCCTATAAATAATCTGTTAACCTGAAAGTATCAGTTATCCGAAATAATGCTGGTCCCTGTACCTCTCCGCCATAAACCACCACAATTATAGAGCAAACACCGTGAGGCATAAAGTTTGCCTATTTTCCTTTATATGCCGGGTTGTGTTTTGTTTTGTTTGCCAGTGGCTTTTGCAATACATTTATAAATATTTTATTTTGTTTGTTTCAGAGTGATGGCCGATGAATTAACCAACTTAAGAACAAATTTGCAGAGACAAAACAGGGATGCCCAAAGTGCACTGCAGGATTTGTTAAGTGAGAGGGAACAGTTTCGTCAAGGAATGTGCGACACGCAAAAGTAATCTTTTTAGATTTTGCCATGTACGTTTTTTTTTTTATTTTATTTTCTGTATTAGTTGCCGTATTTATTTATTTCTTTTCATCCGCAGATTGCTGGAGGAGCTGCTGCTCTCTCTGCAGTGGGGCAGACAACAGACTTATGTTCCCGGACCTCAACCTCACACTACCACAGAGCTGGTAACAGCCAATCTTAATCTGGCAACAGCTGTGAAATCTCATCTAATTGGAAATACTGGCTCCGACGGACCAAAACAAACATCTACAGCAACAGATTTTTCCAGCACACCTGCTGAGAAAATGGCAGAAATGGTAAGGATTTGGAAATAAATAGAAGCTGTTGTTTTTCTGTGAAATGTCTGTTAGGTGCTCTGTTTGTAGTTTGTGATACAAAATTGTGAGGGAAAATATAGCAATAAATGTTGCATTTTGTTTACCTCATCTGTAAATAATATCAGTTCCTACAAAATTTGATGTGTATTAAAGAAAGCTACCATACATGTCCTCTTATAAATTCTGCTGGGTGAAAACAATAAATACATTTCCACAGACTTTGCTTACCCATAGCACTCTCTGAGGTATTTTACTGCCATTACAGTAATTCTTCTTGTTCACTGCAGGTTTTTTTTTTAATCTGTAAAAGCATCAAATGGACGTTATGTTTTGAATTAGACAGGTCGTTCATGTGCTATTAAAGGAAAATGCAGAGAGAGAGAGAGAGAGACCCTAATTTTACATGGGATCAACATTTAAAGTCCCCTCTGCTGATCCCATTTAAAAATTAGGTTCTATCCTGCATCCCTAACAGGACCAGTAGTTTAGTATCCCTTTAAAAAACTGAAGCAAAAACTTATGTTGAATTGAAAGATTTTATCAAGTGTAGATGGTTTGTAAAGAAATTCTTAAATGAAAGAATACAAATTGAAGGGACACTACCACTTACATAAGATATAACTAGATTACCTGATTTTTTTTTCTTCTTCTATGTTTGAATTAATTGCATGTAAAAATAAAATTAGGTGTTTATCTCCAGCATCCATTTTGAGAATTTTACCCATGATGCAACATTCTCCAAAATCTTCCAGCAAGTCTCACTTTACAACCGTGGCCAGAGCCTGCATTATGATACACCCCTGCTCTCTTACTGCCCTTTTGTTATGTAATGGTTACATTACCATTCCATTAAATGCATGTCTATGATCAGAATTCTGACTTTATAGACTACATTCTATGTCCCCAGCCCAAAAGTGAGAAATTTATGCTGTAAATTTACTGGGGGGGGGGGTGGTACCCAAAAACGCTATTTTCACAAAACAGTGGCGCCCACACTTGTTTAGTAAAGTATTTCATAAAATAAACTTGCATAACAAAAACAAAAGACTTATATCTAACATCAACAAAGCAAAATAAAGACAATAAACCCTTTTTTTGGTCCCTTTAAGTGTCTTATTGAGTATTCTTTACTCCATATAGTTCTCTCAGGGGGCAGTCATGTTGTTTAGAAACTTGGGTCATCTCTTCAATCACCTTGGTTCAGATGAGCAAAGATTCTAAACAACATGTCTGCCTCCTGGTAGAGCTATATGGAGGAAAAACAGTTCAATAAGGTGCTTCATTTGTATTCTTTCATTAAAGCATTTCTATATAAAATGCCATATTTCAGTTAAATAGAACTTCAAATTTTGCTACAGTTGTCCTTAGACAACTGATCTTAGACATCAAGCAAACCTATACAAATCCCTCTACATATGTTCTAATTGCTACTTAAGCTGCAGGCTTTACAAGAACGTAACCTTCCATATTATTTGTTGCATTTCCATGTTCTGCTATGCAGCTCCAGTGTTTGTTTGTTTGTTTGTTTGTTTTAATAGCATAAGCACAATCACCAGGGGACATGGTAAATGGTATTTTTCTGCCAGCTCGCCTATATCCGTAAAGTCTGATATTATTTTCTATTCTACTTGCTTTTGCTGTGTTATTGAACCAGCAGGATGTTGAAGTCTGGTTACCAGGCAGTGTATCAATGGCGGGTTTCTTGTGTCATTTTAACAGCAGTGGGTTTATACTTTGCCTTCTCACTTCATTGCATATGTGTAGCCATCACTGCTTTTATTCTATTCATCCAGTGTAATAACAGAGGCGGTGATAATTGCTATTCCATTTAAAACTGGTCTCGTTGGCTCATAAAAATTAATTAGGCTGGCTCCTGAACTGTTCAAACTTCTACAAATAGACTAGATGTAGTACCATTTACCATACTGAAAAGGTTGACTCCTAAGGGTAATTGTGGATCTAAAGTACTTATGTATAAGCTTCATTGAGAAAATATATTTTTATGGGGTTTTTTGGGGGGAAATTGATGGTATCATCTAGCCCATTTAAATAAATAAAGTTTGACTTGAAGGAGAGAACACAGAGGATGGTCATATTTATTCCAAGATTAAAGGACATGATTACACAGCATTCATGCGATGATATGCATTATGAATCTTCTTTTTTTATTCCAAAGAGGGACAAGTGCTGACAAAAAAAGAAATCACAAATCTGATATCAAAATACATCTTATTCCATAGGTCTTACATTTTGGGCAGCACCTAAAATTGTTGATTCTTTTTAACCATTCATATACCTGACGTGCAGACGTGACCTTCAATACAAAGAATTCTTCTAATCTATTGTTTTATTGTATTGTTTTAGATATTGAGAGTACTAGATCCAATGACCCTTACTGAAAGTTCGCCAGACATTCCTTTCTCAGAGGCCACATCCTCCTCCATTTTGGCTGCAAAGAAAAATATTGGGCGGTTTCATCCATACACCCGATATGAAAACATAACTTTCAACTGCTGTAACAGGTGCCATGGAGAACTAATCGTCTTGTGATGTCACAGCAGTTCCAGTCTCTGTCTGTTTAAATGCCAGTGTTTGCAGTAGGAGATGTTGCACAAGTTGAAGAGCAATAAGTTTGAAACAGTTTAATAAAACACCTGACCTCTCGCAATAAAATGACTAAAGTAAAACAAAAGTATGTGGGTTGAAAGTTATTTTCCAAGATGACTATATACCTGACTTTCAAAGTGTAATACATTTATGTGGAAATTTAAAGTTTTGTTGCAGCAGCCAAGTCATGACCATAATTTAAGTTGTTTACAATCGTGCAATACTTGAATTCATCAGCAGTGTTAATCTCCCCTATGTGATTTGCTCCAATGTTACAGTATTTTTAAGGAAACATTTCATATTATTTAAATTGGCATATCTTTATTAAAACCCGATCTGTTTCTAAATTGTTAGCTGTTTTTCTGGGTTTTTTTTTTCACTGAACTTTATCTGTATGTTTTCTGTATGACATTAACATACTTTAACAGCTTGTAGTTTAGTGTGATTTTTCTCTCCCTGCCTTGTGGTGGCCGTGTTATGTCTATTTGGCTTTGACGTGAACTTGCCATTCCTCATGAATCCACCAATTGCTAAAGGGGGCCATTTTATTTTTAATGTAGCATTCATTTAAGTAATTAATTGTATTGTGTGTGGTTTTGTCAAATAGCAAGCTGAAGTGTTCATAAAATCAACTTATCTCTGCTGACTATTCAAAATGGCCGCACCCGTTATTTGCTTCCATTAGGTATACCGTATTTGCTCAAATATAAGAAGAGGTTTTTTTTCAGAGCAAATGCAAAAGCAAATCGAGGTCAGATTATAAGACTGGGATCCAGGTCCCCCGCAGAGCTGCAGGGGACCTAGATCCCCCTCGCTAACAGCAAGTGGATGTCTGCGCGATGCGGGAGACATCCTCTGCTGCCGCTCAGCACGACCACCGGGACTTCTATGATGAAGCCGGGTCCTTCCGGCTTCATCATAAAAGTCCCGGCGGAAGTGCCGGGCAGCAGCGGAGGATGTCTGCGCGTATCGTGCAGACATCCTCCGGCTGCTTCCACTGGAGATCTGAGGAGGGAGGGAGGGGGGCAGAGAGACACGCGAGGGGGGCAGAGAGACACACAAGCGGAGGGAGGGAGAGAGAGACACACAAGGTGAGGGGGGGACAAAAGTTTGGGGGGAGGGAGAAAATGAGGAGAGAGAACGCTGGGGGGGACATACAGAGACAACACTAAGGTGGGGAGAGGCAGCATTGGCATATAAAAGGAAATAAAAATAAGAAATTAATTTTTTTTTTATATCAATTTTTATTAAATATTAAAAAGCAATTTACATGTGAATATATACAAGTTGAACTTTTTTCCTATAGGGTAGTCTTATATTCAAGCTTTTAGTTTTTTTCCCCTAAAGGAATATCCAAAGTTTGGCGGGTCGTCTTATAATCAGGGTCGTCTTATATTCGAGCAAATACAGTACTTGCACATGCTCATAAGAATTATGATTTCCTGTTGTCAACTGACGTCAGTGGCTACAGCTCTTAAGAGTTTTCTTGACATTCGTTCCATTTGACTCATGGCAAATGACAACCACTTTTATTTGATGAATCCAAAAATACCATGCTTTCGCTGAAATGTGACACTAAAAAGTACATATTTTTTTATTAAAACCAACAAGCCAAAAACACACCAACCAACTAAATATTGATTTTATACTTTAAATTTAGAGAATAAAAAAAAGATTAAGAATCTATACGTGTGTGTGAGTTTGTACATTTGCTTGCAATTCTACATAGAGAATACATTTAAAATGTCATAAACTGGAGATACCACACATCAGTTGTTGTATGATTTCAAAATAGTGAAAAGTATGAATGGGTCTGCACACTTACAAGTATCAGGTTCGACGAGGGAGCGTCACACACCATTTAAGGGAGTTTAATCCACCAAAAAATAACGACTTTTCAGCCCAGCACTGAGCTTTTTTCAAGTCTGGTGAGAGGTGTGAAAAATCATCAACATGTACTATATATTGATGATTTTTCACACCTCTCACCAGACTTGAAAAAAGCTCAGTGCTGGGCTGAAACGTCGTTAGTTTTTGGTGGATTAAACTCCCTTAAATGGTGTGCTGAGTCTCCTGTGTTTTCTATGTGATTTCAAAATAACCACTTATGGGAAATTTGTTGCTTATCAAACCACAAGGTGATGTTATAAACAGGAGATATCAGACACATTTAAACTTAACTTATGCATATTCTTGCAATTCTGTGCAACACAGTGTATAGATCATTTTTCTCTCTCTATACAAAAGGGTACTTTTTAGGATGCAAAACTATAATGTAACCATAAATTCTATTTTGCTGAACTGTCCTGAATTTGGTGACAAATAGCTGTTATCATGTTCTTACACATTGCAAGTGTCCATTAAGGTAACATGAAATGTTCTTTGGGTTTTTTTTTTTTTTGTAATTCAGAGTTTTGTGTTACTAGTACACGAATATGAGATGAGAACAGGTATTCCATATACATAATGATGACCTATAAAATTGTTATTACACACCTGCACAGAGCTAACTAGCAATTGATGATAATGGGAGTGTAGGGAAATGTGAGAAAGGAGATTTGAGTTACAAAAGAGATAACATAGGGCACGAGGGATAGAGATGGATATAAAATATAATAAAGGGTGGGTCAGGTGAGGGGTGGCAATATTGAATTCATCAAGCCTTATCTCTCTCTATCGAGCAGTATTAGTGGTGGGTATTTTAACTTTTGATTTGAGGAATTAGCAGGTCATAAAATTAGGTAAATACAACACATGACATATTACACCATGTCATGATTTATTTTACAAAAAGCCAAAATGGAGAAGCAATGTGTGACAAACAAAATACACCTTACGATTCAATAGCTTGTAGAACCACCTTTAGCAGAATTTTTTTTTGTATGACATCAGTCAGGAATTTTGGCCCACTCTTCTTTACAATTTTGCTTCGGTTCATTGAGGTTTTCTGGCATTTGTTTAAGCACAGCTCTCTTAAGGTCCTGGCACACCACCATTTCAATCTGTTTGAAGTCTGGACTTTGGCTGGGCCGTTGCATTATTTTTTTTTCTAGATACTTGTAGATTTGCTGGTGTGCTTGGGATCATTGTCCTGTTGCATGACCCAATTTCGGCCAAGCTCTAGATGTCCGACAGCGGTCTCATCTATCCAAAGGACATATGGGCAATGTATAAAAACTCCTGCACTGGAAAGGGTCAATAGTTTTATTAAAAGGTGCAATCGCAGTATATGTATGACAGCAACTTAGCATTTTTTTTATCATTCCTGACACTTTGCAGTGCAGGAGTGAGATCTCAGCCAAACAATGTTTGGCAGAGGTTCTCCGTCAATAGCTAGGCGCTTTTTGGTGCATATTTGTTTTACATTGGCTGCAAAGGTGCACTGAGCGCAGTCACAACCCAGAAGTGCCACACTTCTTGTGGTTTGTTCAGACGCAACTTTACAAACCTAAGCCATGCTGCCATGTACTTTTGAGAGAGAAGATACTTTCTCCTGGTAACCCTTTCAAACAAACCAAACTTGTTCAGTCTTTTTCTGCATGTACTAAACTTTAACATGAAACATGCTAACTGAGACATGTAGAGATGTAATTCTTGGGTTTGACCTTGAGGTGAATTTGCTGAGATATCCACTCCTGACAACTGTCTTGAAATTTTTCCACTTTTGAATAATCTTTCTCACTGTAGAATGATGGACTTTATTTTGTTTGAAAATGGCCTTATAACCCTTCCCAGTTTGATGGGCAGCATTACCGTATTTGCTTGAATGTAAGACGACCCTGATTATAAGACGACCCCCCAAACTTTGGATATTCCTTTAGGAAAAAAACTAAAAGCCTGTATATAAGACTACCCTATAGGAAAAAAGTTTAACTTGTATATATTAACATGTAAATTACTTTTTAATCAATAACAATGATATTAAACAAATGCATTTCTTGTATTTGTTGTGCCAATGCTGCCTCTCTCTCCACCCCACCCCCCTGCGTTCTCTCTCTCCCCCCTTGTCTTTCTCTCCCCATCCCTCCCCTTGTCTTTCTCTGCTTCAACCCCCCCCCCCTCGTATTTCTCTCCCCCCTCCATTTGTCTTTCTCACACCCTCCCCAACACCCCCTCACCCTCACCTGTTTTTTGCTCCCTGGCGGCAGCTGGGGGATGTCTGCACGATACGCGAAGACATCCTCCGCTGCTGCCTGGCACTTCCGCCGGGACTTTTATGATGAAGCTCATCGCGCAGACATCCCCCGGCTGTTAGAGAGGGGGATCCAGGTGGAACTGGATGGTCTTCTGTTTTGAAGGGTTACCCATGAGAGGTTGGGGAAAATAGCAATTAGCATTCAAAATAGCATTCAATTTCCAGGTTGTGGGTAAGTCAGACAGCTTTCAATATGTCTTCCATTAGGGTATGGTGATGTAAACAAATGTCTTTGGGAGGGTGCAGAGCTCTGCAGGCTCTATTGAAGCTTATCTCTGTGTCTCCAGGTCTTTGCAGTATTTGGTTAAATAAGGTGGTGAGTATTGTAATGATATCTGCATCTGTGATGGTTTCAGGGACCCCACATACCTGCAAATTGTTTCTGCGGGCCACTGTTGTCTATGACAAATATGTGATGTTTTAGGTCTTCTTCAAGAATGGTGACATGATTGGCCATTTATCATGTTTCGGCTCTCTGACCGTTTTGTTTTACATCTAATCATTTTTTTTATGTCATTAAAAATACTTTTACAAAATATCTAGTGATAAAAATAAAAAAAACATACATAAATGAATTTAAAAACTTCCTGAAAGGCTTTAATATCAACTCTTGGACGTTGGAGAGGAATCATCATAAATAAGTATAGAATCTTGGGTAATATATTCGACTGTAGAGTGCTAACCCAACCCTTGCCATCCAAGCAATTTGCAGGCCTCTCATTCAGCAAGCTATTTTTTAAATAGTTTTAACAAAGGAGTATAATTAATATTAACGGTCCTCTCCGACTTAGATGGAATCAAGATTTCTCGATAATGAATAACTTCATCTCTTCCTCTGTCCATTGGACAAAAACCCTTTCTCTTTAGCCGATCGAGAACTGTGTTATTCAAACCAATTCCCATTGCTTGGGACCTAGCTATGTTCAGTTTATAACTGGATACCTCAGAATATCTTTCAATTTCAAGTATAAAATTGTCCAAAGAAGCAAAGAGGTTTGAAATGGTGAGCAAAATATCATTGCATGCATGCAGAGTTTAATCTCCTTTTTACCTACAGTTATACCACTCAAGCCCTGTGTATACTAACTGCAAATGGCTCTAAAGAGAATATATATAACATAGGGGCCAACGGACACCACTGAGGAGTGTCGTTACTAATTTAAAAAAAAACTGAGCAAAATCCTTAACCAACTATCTCAGCTGATGTTATTGTATGTAGGGTCATGACAGAGTCGACCAGGTCGTTGCTCTGAAGATAATCCCCACCATTGAATCCTCAAGGAAGGGCCAGTCGACTCTGCCAAACGCCCTTTCAGCATCCAAACAAAGGGCAACCGTTGGGATACAATGGATATTAGTTTATAATGTCACTAATGTTATGAACATATTAGAACTTGAATGTTTTACCTTTGACAAAACCTATTTGATCACTGTATATAATTTGTGAAATTTAATCTTTCATTTAATACATTTTTGTTTCTGAATTTATAAGAGATACAGGCCTGTCATTACTGACTTTACATTCATCTTTATCCCATTTATCCATTTAAGAATAGGCTTTATAAAAGCTTGCAACGTTTCTGATGTAATAAATCTAGTCTCTCTGATTTCATTAATCAGAACAGGTACAGATCAATTATGTCTGCAGTGGGGTTTTTTTTTTTTTTTTTTTATAAAAGACATTTGTATACCCCTAGGGCCCTGGAGATTTATCTATATTATACCTACGTATTGCTAAGAGGACTTCTGATTCAAAAAATGGGAAGTCCGAATATTCTAGACCTCTCAAATATTGATTTATCAGCTCTCTATCCTTGCCTCATGCATAAAAATATATAATGGCTGACCCAATGTGTTTGGGACTTATGCAGACTCTGATATTAGTTATAATTTTATGTATTCTTACTCTCATATTTTGTTATATCAGAAATCTAACTAACTATCTCCCTAATTAAGTCCACCTGAGTCAAGCTTTTATAGTCCCTAGACAGTTCATTAAGTTTACATAGACTCCAAAATTATCAAATACAAGTGTGTTAGCTCACACAAAATGTGACGTACTTTTGCCGTGCAAAAGTATTCACCCCCCTTGGCATTTTTCATGTTTTGTTGCCTCACAACCTGGAATTAACATGGATTGTTTGAGGATTTGTATCATTTAATTTACAGAACATGCCCACAACTTTTAGATGTTTTTTTTTTTATTGTGAAGCAAACAACAAATAGGACAAAAGAACAGAAAAAGTCAATGTGCAAAACTATTCACCTCCCTAAAGTCAATACTTTGTAGAGCCACTTTTGTGACAATCACAGCTCCAAGTCGCTTTGGATAAGTCTCTATGAGCTTGCCACATCTTACCACTGGGATTTTTGCCCATTCCTCCTTGCAAAACTGCTCCAGCTCCTTCAAGTTGGATGGTTTGCGCTTGTGAACAGCAATCTTTAAGTCTGACCACAGATTTTCCATTGGATTGAGGTCTGGGCTTTGACTAGGCCATTCCAACACATTTACATGTTTCCCCTTAAACCACTCAAGTGTTGCTTTAGCATTGTGTTTGGGGTTATTGTGCTGCTGGAAGGTGAACCTCCATCCTAGCCTCAAGTCACGCACAGAGTGGTACAGGTTTTGCTCAAGAATATCTCTGTATTTAGCACCATCCATCTTTCCCTCAACTCTGACCAGTTTTAGTCTCATCAGACCAGAACACCTTCCTCCATACATTTTGGGAGTCACCCACATGCCTTTTTGCAAACTCAAAACGTGCCATTTTGTTTTTTTCTGAAAGTAATGTCTTTCGTCTGGCCACTCTGCCATAAAGCCCAACTCTATGGAGCGTACGGCTTATTGTCGTCCTATGTACAGATACTCCAGTCTCTGCTGTGGAACTCTGCAGCTCCTCCAGGGTTACCTAAGGTCTCTGTGCTGACTCTCTGATTAATGCCCTCCTTGCCCGGTCCATGTGTTTTGGTGGACGGCCGCCTCTCAAAAAAGGTGTGTATATGTAATGACAGATCATGATACACTTAGATTGCACACAGGTGGACATCATTTCACTAATTATGTGACTTCTGAAGTTAATTGGTTGCACCAGAGCTTTTTATGGGCTTCATAACAAAGGGGGTGAATACATGCGTACATGCCAATTTTCTGTTTTCTATTTCTAAAAATAGTTTTATGAATATATTTTTCTCATTTCACTTCACCAACTTAGACTATTGTGTTCTGATCCATCACATAAAATTCAGATTAATAAAACATTGAACTTAAGGCTGTAATGTAACAAAATAGGTAAAAAGTCAAGGGGGGTGAATACTTTTGCAAGGCACTGTATATCAAGTAATCAAACTTATAAGTTGAAGTTCAAACTGGGATACATATTCCCTCCACTCATCTTCCCGCTCCTGAGGAGGTTAACACAAGAGAAGGTAACAATCATCCTCATAGCTCTTTACTGGCCACGAAGACCATGGTTTTCACTTATGCCTGAAATTGAAAGGGAAGATCTAAAAGATAAAGGGTTTTCCCAGGCAATGATTGAAACTCTGTTACAAGCCAGGAAACGTTCTACTTCAGCCACATATTACAGAGTTTGGGTCTTATTTTCTGTGTGGGACATTTTCAAACAGATTGACATTCAGAATCCATCAACTAAAGACATCCTGGAGTTTCTCCAGTCCAGCCTAGATAAAGGACTGAGCTATAATACTTTAGAAGTGCATATTTCAGCCCTATCGGCTCTTACAAACCACAGATGGGCCTTTAATATGGATATAGCAAGACGTATGACAGCAGTACTAAAGATCAATCCACCTATCAAACCATTTGCCCCTCCACGGTTCTTAAAGAACTGAAATCTCATACCATCAAGACCGTTCTGCTAGTGACCTTAGCATCTGCTAGAAGAGTATCAGAACTTCACACTCTGTCTGCCAAAGAACCCTTCACAGTCTTTCACAAGGATAGAGTGATCTTAAGAACAGTTTCTGATTTTCACCCCAAAGTGACTTCAGCATTCCACCTGAATGAGGAAATAGTGCTTCCATCATTGCAACCTGAGGTTCAGTCCAGTGGAGAAGAATGTAATCTTTCCTCTACTGAGGTTAGATGCCTGAGAATTTATTTAAACAGAACTTCAGCCTGGCATATTTCTCAAAGACTATTTACCATACCTAATGGTGTCAGGAGAGGCCATCAAGCATTGAAAACAGCTATCAGTAGATACGTCATATCGGCTATCATCCAGGCTTACAGGGCTTCAGGAGTCCCGGTAGCAGAAGGACTTAAAGAACATTCCACAAGGTCCATTTCTTTCTCTTAGGCAGCATCTGCTAAAGTGCCCCCAGAACTGATTTATAAAGCAGCCACTTGATCCTCAACCAACACTTTTATTAGACATTTTCAATTAGATGTGAAGGCTGGTCAGTTTGACAAGTTTGGTAAAATATTTCTCTCTGCCTCCGACTAATAAGTTTGATTACTTGATAAATGTCACGTTTTGTGTGTGCTAATACACTTGCATTTGATAATTTTGGAGTCTGTGTTTTTTTTTCCCTCCCTTGGTTATTACCCATTGTAATGCTGCCTTGGATATTGCCAAGAAAAAGGAAAATTTATTCATACTTAACTTAATTTTATTTTCCTGGTCATAGGCCATGGCAGCACAAAGACCCCATCCTGGGATATTGTTGGAAACAAGACTGAGGGAGTAGGGGTATATATACCCTTATTTTCCTTTACATACATTTTCCTTTATTTAATGGTCCTTCTTATAACAAAAATCCAAAACTTGCCCAATAGCTTATTTAAACATTATTGCAATTGTGTTTCAGTAACACAATGATCACTACTTGGGGAAAGCTGTGGTGAAAACAAAGATGTTCTTTCTTCACTTCCCTGTTTCTTATCGTTTTTGATCTTGCTGTTATTTAGCTTCTGTCCCTCTTCGAGTGGCCATATTGACCCCTAGACCAACACAAACCACAAAACAGTTCCCTTCGAGATATTGACAAGAAAACTGATTGTGGTAACAACCCACTGTTTTCAGATGTTAATAAGCCAGATGTTTATAATTTCAATCTCGGATGTTGTATAAATATGTCTCTTGAGAGCCAACAAGTATGTCCAGATAAACATGTATAGCTTGGAGGAAAGACGTAACAGGGGGCATATGATAGAAAATTTAAATACATAAAGGAATCAACACAGTAAAGGAAGAGAGTATATTTAAAAGATACCACAACTACCACAACTAGAGGACATAGTCTTAAATTAGAGGGGAAAAGATTTAAAAGTAATATCAGGAAGGATTACTTTACTGAGAGGGAAGTGGATGTATGGAATAGCCTTCCAGCTGAAGTGGTAGAGGTAAACACAGTCAAGGAGTTTAATGATGCGTGGGATAGACACAAGGCTATCCTAGACCTAAAACCGGGAACTGGGGACTAATAAAAGTATTTAGAAAAATTGGGCAGACTAGATGGACCGAATGGTTCTTATCTGCCGACACATTCTATGTTTCTAATATATCCAAAAACAAGATGATTGCTTATAAAGCCAAAAATAGTAACGGTATGATTAAAAAGATCCTACGTTACCGCAGAAATTCTGTTCTTTATGATGTTAAAGTGTCGCCCTTCACAGTTCCCTAACCTGGCCATCCGGCTGCAATTATTTATGCAGAGTCTTCCAAACGAACACCAGGCTGATCTGCTTAAATCTCTCATGTGATGAAATCTACTGATAGAAACAATGCTTTAACCTTTTCAGGTGATATTTCCCCTTCTACTCCAAACTTTGGCTTTATTTCCTATAGATTTGGGAGTGCCTTTGCTGGGTTTTCTCATTTTGATGGCTTTTGCTTTTGTTGCTGGATTATTGCGGAGGATGAGCGGAGCTCAGCAATTATTTGGCCATCTTAGTTGGCAGTTAATCACTCCCCCAATGTATCTCATTTTTAATCTTCTAAATTCACACTATAAAAAATAATAATTTGGTGCAAACTCATTTTGGTGCAAGATGAAGATTACTGCTTGTATAGTGCACAGGCTTTTATTCCAGTGTGATTTTATGCAGGCATTCTGCATAAATCACATTTTTTTTTTTTTTTTTTTTTAATGCAAGTATTTTTATTTTGTTATATTTTTTGCAATAAAAATAACAGATAATAAAATAAATAAATGAAAATTACTGTTCGATCATACATAGGATCATTAATATATAAAAACAAGATCAAAATGAATTGTAAATATTTTAACACTTTACAAATAAAGATCTTTAGTAATAGACTTGGAACAGTGAAGAAAAAAGAAAAGGAAAAGAAGAGAAAGGGATGAAAGAAGATGAGAAGAAAGAAGAAAAAAGAAAGGAGAAAAAAAATTTGGGGAGTGGGGGGTTGGATATAGAGAGGGGAGGGGCCTTCTGCGGGGTAATGTCTGGTTGGTCTTGAATGTGCTAAGCATGCCATAGGTGCTTTGAGGGGTCGAGTAAATGGAATTCTGTTAACCAAGGGTCCAAAATTTTATTAAACTGTGGGGAGGTTTCTTTAATGTATGCAGTTATCTTCTCCATTCGGAGGATGTGCCAGATTTTTGCATCCAGCTGGGCGGTGGTAGGTATTGATGACTTCCAGCATTGGGCGATCGTGAGTCTAGTTGCGGTACAGATCCTGAATATGAGTCTGTTAGCGTATTTGTCGACTGAGTCCTGGTTGACTTTTCTGCATAATAGTGCTGTCTAACGTAGTGAGCTATTTGCAAATAACGAAAGGATTCAGACTGGGGTAAAGTGTGCGAGTCCACTAGGTTGGAGTGAGTTCTCAGTTTGTCATGTTCCAGGAGGTCGCCTACTGTCAGGAGGTGTTTCAGTGAAATAAAGAGATTCTTTTTCCAGGTGGGGGTTTTGTAGGATGGGGTTAAATCCTTTGGAGGATAAATTAAATTTGTATCTATTTGTGTACCAGACTGTCAGTGTATGAGTCAGTGTGGGGCTGTTTTGTGTTTCAAGTATCGGTCGTTTGGTCAGCCACATTACTCTTTGGATATCTACTTTGGGACATAGGTCTGCTTCAAGCTGTAACCAGCATTGATTGCGTCGCGATGCTGCTAGAGATAGGGATAGACCAATTGAGCTGCTATATAATAAGAGTATATATGCGGGGAGGCTAAACCTCCTGAGATTTTGGGTAGATAGAGAGTTGTTTTCGAAATTCTGCTCTTGCGACCTAGCCAGATAAAGTGATATATGGCTTTCTGCATACTTTCCACGTCTATTTTACAAAGGGACAGGGAGATATTTCTGAAAAGATAGAGTAATCTGGGAAGCAATGTCATTTTGACCGCATATATCCTACCCATAAGGGACATATTGTAGGAAGCCCAGGTTGTTAAATCTTGAGCTTAACAAACAGGGGGAGGTGGTTGGCAGAATATATCTGGTTAGTGTGGGGTGTCAGTTTAATCCCTAGTGATGTAAGGGAGTTTGGATTCCAGCGGAAATGGAAGTTTAGCTTAAGGAGCTTTTCTATTGGCGCAGGAATCGTTATGTTAAGGGCCTCACATTTGCTGTGGTTGATCTTATAACATACGATCATAAATGTAGAGATTAGGGAGGGAGGGAGAGGGGATGTGATGCTTAATAGGACGTCGTCTGCAAAGAGGCTCAGTTTATATGAATGGGATCCTATTCTTATCCCTGTGATATCGGGGTTGGAACAAATGGCTTGGGCTAGGGGTTCGATAGCTAATGTGAAAAGGAGGGGGGAAATGGGACAGCCCTGTCGTGTTCCTCCCTTGATTGGAAAGGACCGCGACCTGGCTGTGCCAATATCTACAGTCGCTGTGGGGCTCCTATATAGATCCTTGACCCCGGACAGGAAGGCCCCGTCAAACCCGAATTTAGACATTGTGGACCACAGATACGTCCAGTCTACGCGATCAAACGCTTTTTCCGCGTCAAGCGAAAAAAGCATCATTGGAATCTCACGTTTTCTGCACGTATGTATCAGATTGATCACTCTTCTTATGTTATCTGGGGCCTCCCTGCCCGGGATGAACCCCACTTGGTCTGGGTGGACGAGACTGGGGAGAATACGATTAAGTCTTAATGCTAGGATTTTTGCGAAGAGTTTTACATCCAAATTGATCAGGGATATGGGCCTATAACTGGAACATTGTGTTGGATCTTTGCCCTCCTTTGGAATAACTACTATCTTTGCTCTCAGCATGTCGGGCGAGGGGATGCTCTCTCCCGACATGTAGAGACCAAATAATTTGACCAGATAGGGTAGAAGCTGGGGAAGGAATGTTTTATAGTATTTGGCCGTATATCCGTCAGGACCTGGGGCTTTCGAGTTTTTAAATAATTTCAGGGCTCTAGTAATTTCTTCTGGCGATATATCTGCATTTAAGCTGTGAAGGGTTTCGGGTTTGAGTGTGGGAAGATTGCAGTCTGTCAAAAATTGGTCCAGTGATATGCTGGGGTCTTGGGGTTGTCGGGTTTTATTACCATCATATAGTGTTGCGTAATATTCAGCGAATCGTTCTGCTATCTTGGAAGGGTCGTGTAACATGGGACCTGAGCGAGGGGCCATGGTTCTTAGTGTTCTCGCTGAGATCATGTTACGAAGTTTTTTGGCCATCATGGTATCTGGTTTGTTTGCTTTGTCAAAATAGGTTTGCTGGGTTTTATGTACGGCTCGTGTAGTGTCTTTTGTAAGGATGACATTAAGCTGTCCGCGGGCATCTGTAATCTGAGGGAGTATGGAGGAGTCTCCAGTCTGTTTATGTGTCCTTTCTAACGATTTAAGTTTGGTGGTTAGTGTAGATATCTGTGCAAAATATCGTTTGCGTTTTTTGGACGCTAGAGCAATTAGTCTCCCTCGTAATACTGCCTTATGGGCGTCCCACACTATCGCTGGGGCCATCTCTGGGGATACATTATCCTCAAAGTACTGTTGGAGTGTGTCTTGTATCTCGGCTTTTGTCAGGGGATCTAGCATTAAGGAGTCATTCAGTTGCCATAGAGGTCTTGGGCGGGTGGGGCAAAAATCTGTCAGTGTCAGGTCTAGTATGGCATGGTCTGACCATGAGATTTCGTGAATTTTGGACGTGAAAAGAGCGTTTATTAAGGATTGATTTACAAATATATAGTCCAGGCTAGAGTACATGTGATGGGGGTGTGAGTAAAATGTATAGTCGCGGTCAGTGGGGTGAAGAAGTCTCCAGGTGTCAAAAAGGGCCATAGATTTAACAAAGTCTTGGAGAAATTTATAAGAATGTTTTGGGCAATGTTCTGCTGTCGATAAGGTCCTGTCCAAGTAGGGGTCCATGACTGCGTTGAAGTCGACTCCCAGAATGAAGCCACCTTGGGGACTAGTGAGGGCCATTTCGGACAGAGCTTTAAAAAATTTGGCGGTCGAGGGGCTTGGAGCGTATGCGTTCATAATGGTAATGGGCTGATTGTGTACTCGACCGTCTAGTCTGAGGATTCTCCCTTCTGTGTCCGAATGGGATTTTAGAAAGTGAAACTGTAGTCTTTTATGTATAAGGATGGAAACACCATTGTGTCTGTCTGGTGCCGATGAATGGTAATGTTGTGTAAATCTGCGGTCCCAGTATGTTGGTGTATTACCTTTGGGAAAGTGTGTCTCTTGCAGCAGGACGATGTCTGCATTCAGTCTAATATAGTTACGAATAGCCTGTCTTCTCTTGCACGGTGACCGAAGGCCCTTCACATTGTGGGAGATGATCTTCAACGGTGGGGGAGATGTGGTGTGGTCGTCTTGAGTCAGGTCCATTTGTTAACCTTGTGTTGATCAAGCTTCGGAGGGGTGTCTTTCACTCTGTGGTGATGGGTAAGGGGGTAGAACGGGTGGAAAGAGGGAGAAAAGAAAAGAAAGATGAGAAAAGAAAAAAAAAAAAATAAGGAAGGGGGGAAGAGAAAGGTATAGAAAAGAAGAAGAAGAAGAATGCACAACGGGACCACTGTGAGAGAAAATGGAAAAAATGAGTTGCAATTAGATCACAATTAGACTTTGTTTAAAGTGCTCTTAGGAAACAATACTGTTATAGTCATAAATGGACTATCAATACGTCTATTGGTCAGGTAGATAGGGGGTTATCGTGGTTGGAGATTCCCCGCTTAGATTCCCCTAAGCTACCAAAATCATTTATGATAACGTAATAATCAAATAACTCGAGGTAGGAGGGTAGTCAGGGTTTCAACTCCGGTGAAACTTTGGTCTCGTATGGGTTGTTACTCAGCCTGGGCCGTGGGGTGCCGGGGTGCCAGATCTGGGTACAGACCATAGGGGGCCAATGTGTGAGCTATACAACTTTCTAATAGTAAGTGGAGGCATTAAAGGTGCTTTCGTATAGGTTAAATTGCAAGCATACTCTCTGCAAACAGGCGATTCGGGAGTTAGAGATCATGGGTTAACTGTGAACAAAAATAAAGAAGTAATTTCTGACTTATGCGTAACGGATAGCAGTAAGTCATGGGGGCATAACCAGCTGCCCAAAGAGGGCGTACTCCGCAGTAGTGAGTGGAGGCATGAGTAGGCCCAATCTCTTTAGGAACTTGTCAGTGTCTAGTGGGTCTCTCAACATAATGGGTATCCCGTTGCGTTGTACCACCAGTTTGAAGAGGAATCCCCAGTAGTAAGGGACGTTTTGATCTCGGAGGTAATCCGTTAGGAGCTTGAGGGTTCTCCTCCTGCGGAGGGTCGTTGGAGCAATGTCCGAATACCATATTGGTGTTATGCCGTCCAAGGTCGGGGATCTGTTTCGTGTTGCTTTTTGTATGGCCTCTTTCGTGGTGTAGTAATGAAATTTCATTACCACGTATCTCGGTGGGTCATTGTCACCTGGCTTAGGCCGCAAAGCTCTGTGGATCCTTTCGATGTGGATCTCCTCTTCGGGGATATCCGGCAACAGGTTTAGGAAATAGCGGTGAAAATAGTCTCTAAGGTCGGTAAGAGACTCTGGTATTCCTCTTGCTCTGAGGTTCGAGCGTCTGGATCTATTATCTAGATCCTCGCAGGACTCTTGAAGTTCTGCATAGGCTGATTGAAGCGAGGCCATGTCTTCATGGAGAGTCTCGTGATCTTGCGCGATGGTATCGCATTTGGTCTCCAGCGAGTCGGTGCATGAGGTAAGGGTTGCGATATCTATCGTCAAGGCTTGCATGCCTGCCTTGAAGTCGGCTCTCAAGTCATCTTTGACTGATTGCATGAATTCTTTGAGGCTTGCTATGTCGCTGCGCAGGCTTGGGAAAGTAACGTCAGTCTGGTCTGGGCCTACTTCTGGCGGGCCGTCTCTCCGTCTGAAGTACTGCGGAACCTCCGATGCTGGTCCCGGTTTTGCCCCACGGCGCGTCGATGACATGTTCTACCTCTCCTCCACGTGTTTTGGGCGGTTTGAAGCTGATGTGAGCTATGATAGCTGTAGCTTTGTCGGGGTGGAAGCGGGAACTCAATCAATGTGCGACCATCTTCCTTGAACACCAGGACACGCCCCCCATAAATCACATTTTTAATATTTGACTCAAGCCCTCTCCAGTGATATTCTGCATGTACACTGCAGATGCAGTGCAAGAAGTGAATCTATAGACACTGAGTATATAATGTTTTGTTTCATTTAGTCACTTCCTGTCCTACTCAGAGTGAATCAATTGTGTGGCCTCTGAGTTACCTTGCTCTTGTACACAGTAGGATCTCTTAACAGTACATGTCTGATGACATCACTTGAGAGACAGGATATTCCATTCATTTGAATGACATTATTCTCATTGCTTCCTGAATCAAAAAAAAAAGGAAATGACTTTTACTCATCTAGTGTGGGCAGTCCTAGTTTTTGGCAAACTGCTGTAATCTAGCTGTATTTCAGATTTTAAGCAATGCAAAATGTAAGACATGCATTTTAAAGTACTTTGAAAGCACATTAATATGCATTAATATTTGGAAGACGCCTTTTTGGGCACTAGCTAGTCCCTTTAAAGATCCAATAACTAACCACAATAATGTTTACCAATTCAGAGTTCACCTCAAAATGGATTATATTAATGCATTTGCTAGTGTACTGCTAGTATATTGATATGCTATTTAATTTTAGCATTGATAGTAAACACTGCCTGAAAATACAGTGTACTTCATATATACTTAATACAGGGCTCAATGTTTACAAACAAAATAAAAAGGTTCTCCTTGGTCAGTAGTCAAATGTTAAAAGCTGTTGCCAGAAACCATTTGTGGTTACTCAACACAAATAAAAAAAATACCAGGAATGATTTGTGGTGGTAGAGCTTGTGAGACTATTTCTTGTAACAAATAAAATAGCTTAAAATGGCAGGATTTTAATAGATATCCTGTAAAAATGGAATTGTTAAATTTTTAAAAACTGTACAGAATATACAATGCAATCATAAAAGATGCAGGTTATCATAAATGTATTATTATTCACTGAAACTGCTGATCTCTGGTAATGACTGTAATTTTATATATATATATATATATATATGTATATAATTTTTTAAAAATTATTATTTATTTTTCGATCTGAAATGTTAAAATCTTGGTTCTCAAGGCTTCCTAATAATGTATATAATACAAAATGTGTCCCTGAATGGCAGAATTACAACGTGGCCACCCTAGGTCTGTCAGGGCTAATAGTATATCTCTGGTAATGCCAATGTTAAATCTGTGAAGACAAAACCATGGCCAGCATTTTTATGATGAAAGGGTGGCAACCCTATATGTTGTTGTTGTCTCTCCTCTGCAGATTGAACTTGCCAGGCATTTCAAATCTCAAGTTTGTGGGTGAGACCACAGTCTAATTTGCAGTGGAAATATTCCTCCTATAATAGCACAAGTGAGCTAAAACATATTTGAGACACTGCCAAGTGGGCATTATTCCAAAAGCAGGCTGGCTGTTAAGCCTTGTCCATTCTCGATGAGTGTCTCTTACATTTATTTTAGTTTGAGTGATTAATGTGGCAAAGATTTCCAAGAGGTCAACATAATTCATCCACCATTCAGAGACTTCAAAACACCCAAACGGTTACCTGCATAAGTTGGGCTTATATCCACATGACGAAAGTGACCGTATGCGTTTTCAACACACATAGGCAGTAATCAGTTTTCACTGCCTATGTGTGTAAAGTGTTGCAATGATGCCTCGGTAATTAGGGTTTTAATTAGGGCTACAGAAGGGTTCGGGTTAGTACAAGGGTTAGATTAAGGGGTGGGGTAAATTTAGGATTGGGGTTAAAAAGGTCACTGTAGAAGAAAATAATTAGGAAACAAAAAAAATCTAATATTGTTTATTGCCCTATTACCGTATTTGCACGATTATAAGACGACCCTGATTATAAGACGACCCCCCAAACTTTGTACATTCCTTTAGGAAAAAAACTAAAAGCCTGAATATAAGACTACCCTATAGGAAAAAAGTTCAACTTGTATATATTCACATGTAAATTGCTTTTTTAATAAAAAATTATGATATCAAAAAATGCATTTCTTGTTTTTATTTCCTTTTATGTGCCAATGCTGCCTCTCTTTTTCCCTTACCCCCAGCTTTGTCTCTCTCCCCCCTTAGTGTTGCCTCTCTCTCCCCCTCCCTTTGATCGCCCCCTCCCTCCCCTTGTCTAACGATACGTGCAGACATCCTCCATGCTGCCCGACACTTCCGTCTATTATGATGGACAGCTGGTCCGTCATAATAGACGGAAGTGTCGGGCAGCATGGAGGATGTATCGTGCAGACATCCCCCAGCTGCCCGATTCTCCTGGCGGCTAGCTGGGCAGCGGAGGATGTTCATCATAGAAGTCCCTAATCGCGCAGACATTCCCCTGCTGATAGAGAGGGGGATGCTGGTCCCCTGCAGCTCTGCGGGGAACCTGGATCCCTGTCTTATAGTCTTACCTCAATTTGATTATAAGACAAACATGGAAACATTGGTATTTCTAAACTCAGGACAAATATTAGAAATATATAGACGGGGTCTTTTTTTTTACCATTTGTAATTGTTTAAAAAAAAAAAAACAGGTCAAAAAGTTAGAAAAAGTGCTTTTTTTATGCCCTATTTTCATCATATTTTATATTGTTTTAATAGTAAGTTATATCATATGATGAAAATAATAGTATCAAATGAAAGCCCTATCCGTCCTTTAAAAAAATGATATATAATTTGTGCGGGTGGACTGAACAAAAGAAAGAAATTCACAGTTCAGTAAACATTTGACAAAAATAATGAAATTCTAGTCTTGAAGGTACATTAAATGCAGCATAGCACTCCAAGAAATGTATATTTAGATGTATCCTATATAATCCTACAACAAGAGTATATGTTAGATGGTAATTAATTGATGTAATAAAGTTTCATTAATTGGTGGATAAAAAATGTATGCTTGATAATTTTAGTAATAGTTTACCAATTTCTACTCTGTATAATCCTGCCCTGTTGTAGTGGATTCAGGATAGGAGTCAATACCTAAAAAAAAAAAAAAAATGGTTTAAAACCACAAAGCGTGATCAATCTGCTATAATGATTTGTGTCATAATGCTGACCACTTTATCATCTAGCCACTCAACATTATAAGAAAAAACAACATTTTCATTACCTCACTGCTTTTGCTGGAATGTGGTAGTGGATGATTTTTCAGGCAAATGTGGTTTGCTTCTACAATCCTCCAAAGTGCTTTAAAGATAAAACTCTTGGCTGCTTTTATTTAGAAAACAGGGCTTGTATTGCATGCAGGTGAAAGTGGGCATACATAATTAAGAGTGGGAAGGAGGCTAAAGTGCTTTGATTCAAATGAACCAAAATTGTTTATAAAATAAATAGCTTAAACCATGCATTTGCAGTTTATTTTTTGGTTCAGGAGATTTCATCTATATTACATTTGATTTTATGTGTTTGTGGAGTGAAGAAAAAAATAGAAATAAAAATATAAAAATAAATAAAATGTAAAAAAAAATGTACGTTAAGGCTAGAAAAATATATAAAGTGTGTGTATGTAGAAAACAGTTGACTGTTCATGCTAAACAATTCACGCAACATTTACACAAGAGGGGGGTTGAAACCAGAACAGTATTCAAAGGCAAAAAAGCCCTTTTTGTTAATTGTTTTTGTAATATAAATGGAAGTAAATGAGGAAGAGAAGGTAGTGCACAAAATAGTGGAAATAAAAAAGTGGTAATGAAAAAAGGAATAATGATACATCATTTATATTGTTGGGACAATACTGTGAAATGCTTGAAAAAATATACCGTGGAAGTTATAAAAAATGACACAGTTCGAACTCGACATTTAGGACTTTTGGTATTAATGTTTGGAGTTCGGGGATCCACCACACTTCTTTTTGTTCCAGGGATTTCTTTTGGTAACCTCCTCTCCACTTCTTTGCGACGTGACAAATGTCCATACATTTAAGTCCCCTAGGGTCTTTGAAGTGAAATTTTTTTGAAGTGAAGTTACAAATTATGATTTTTATACCCTTTTTTAATATTATTGATATGTTCTCCCACTCTGGTTTTAAGACAACTAGATGTCCTGCCACGTATTGTAATTTACGGGGCAGGGCAGGTCAGAAGATATACAACATTTGCACTGTTGCATGTTAAAATATACTTTATTTTGTATTCCTTTCCTGTTTTATTTGATGTTAAAGAGGGAAATCTTATTCTTTCACCAATATTAACCTGGCAAGGGATGCAAGTTCATAGTTGCCAACTGTTCCGGATTTGCCGGGACAGTCCCGGTAACTATGCAAATATCCTGCGTAGATAGTGATCGCGGGACAGTCCCGGGAAACTGGGCTGTCACGTGATCGCGGCGGGCCACTGTGTCACGTGATGTCACGCGGTGACGTCACGTGACCTGGTGACCCACTGCGATCGCGAGATAGCCCAGTTTCCTGGGACTGTCCCGAGATTGCGATGTACGCGCGGCTGTGTGAGCTATGCTCAGATGATGATGGGCATGATAAGACACAGATGATGATGGGCATGAGAAGACTCACAGATGGTGATGGGCATGAGAAGACTCACAGATGTGATGGGCATGATAACACTGACAAATGATGATGGGCATGGTAACACTGACAAATGATGGGCATGATAACATTGAAACATGATGGGCATGATAACACTGACACATGATGGGCATGGGAACAATGACAAATGATGGGCAGGAAGCGACAGGGACCAAGAGGTAAGTACTGGGGAAGGGGGTGGAGGGAGAGTGACATGGGCATGATAAGACTCACAGATGATGATGTGCACAATAAGACTCACAGATGATGATGGGCACGATAAGACTCACAAATGATGATGGGCATGATAAGACTCACAGATGATGATGGGAATGATAAGACTCACTGATGATGATGGGCATGATAAGACTCACAAATGATGATGGGCATGATAAGACTCACAAATGATGATGGGCATGATAAGACTCACAGATGGTGATGGGCATGATAAGACTCACAGATGGTGATGGGCATGATAAGACTCACAGATGATGATGTGCACGATAAGACTCACAGATGATGATGGGCACGATAAGACTCACAAATGATGATGGGCATGATAAGACTCACAGATGATGATGGGCATGATAAGACTCACTGATGATGATGGGCATGATAAGACTCACAAATGATGATGGGTATGATAAGACTCACAGATGGTGATGGGCATGATAAGACTCACAGATGGTGATGGGCATGATAAGACTCACAGATGATGATAGGCATGATAAGACACAGATGATGATGGGCATGAGAAGACTCACAGATGGTGATGGGCATGATAAGACTCACAGATGATGATGGGCATGATAAGACTCACAGATGATGATGGGCATGATAAGACTCACAGATGGTGATGGGCATGATAAGACTCACAGATGATGATGAGCATGATAAGACACAGATGATGATGAGCATGAGAAGACTCACAGATGTGATGGGCATGATAACACTGACAAATGATGATGGGCATGATAACACTGACACATGATGGGCATGATAACACTGACACATGATGGGCATGATAACACTGACACATGATGGGCATGATAACACTGACACATGATGGGCATGATAACACTGACAAATGATGGGCATGATAAGACTGACAAATGATGGGCATGATAAGACTGACAAATGATGGCCAAATATGACAAATGAATGGATGTAAGAAATATAAGGTCCTTTAATTTCTTACATGAGCAAAATAATGTAATTAATAAGTAATGATGGTCTGTGCCTTTGTAAGAGGCCCAGACAAACCTGGAACGGAAATGCCCCCCTTCCTTGCAATAAGATATAACAGCAGGGAAGGGGGACATATTGATCTACATTTTTTTTTGTTTTGTTTTTAAGATGCATGGAATAGTCTTCCAGTAGAAGTGGTAGAGGTTAATACAGTGAAGGAGTTTAAGCATGCATGGGATAGGTATAAGGCTATCCTAGATATAAGATATGGCCAGGGACTAATGAAAGTATTACTTTACTGATAGGGTAGTGGATAAATGGAATGGCCTTCCAGCAGAAGTGGTAGAGGTTAATATAGTGAAGGAGTTTAAGCATGCATGGGATAGGTATAAGGCTATCCTAGATATAAGATGAGGCTAGGGACTAATGAAAGTATTACCTTACTGAGAGGGTAGTGGATGCATGGAATAGTCTTCCAGTAGAAGTGGTAGGTTCATACTAATGTATGTTTTATGGTGTACACACAGCTCTCTGACTGAATTATAAACCAGGTCTTACTATATTTCATGTAAAGGTGATAATATCCATATGCCTGATGTAGATGTTGTGCTGTGAATGTATCTGTTGTATACCAAGGATCCTGGTAATGCTGGTGGGAACTTGGAGATATAATCTACACTGTGACAATAAGGTGGAGTTACATTATGCTAATTTTGTGTAGTGGGCGGAGCTTTGGACAGTGGGTGTGGTCAATATTAAAAAAAGTAATTGGAAGCTGAGCTGCAAATTGTCCCTGGAATTTTTTTTTCAAATGTTGGCAACTATGCAAGTTCCACATCTGTAGAACCCTTCTTCTACCTGAAAAGGATTCTTCTCAAGTTTCCAAGTGGGTAAGTAGCTTGCAGTTAGATTTGGGGCACCACTAAAGACTACTTTTGGTCTCTCAGGTAGTTTATCGTAGAGCAGTGGGTCCCTTCTCCAAATTTCCCAGTGTTTATTTAGTATTTTTTTTATATCATGATGTTCAGTGTTATAATCAAAAATGACAGGTGTTTCAAATGCATATTTTTTTTCTTTGGTTTGTACACTAGGAGATTGTCTCTGTCTAAACTATCTACTATAGAGATTTCATTCTCTAGAGTGTCTGTAATATAATCTTTTTCTACGAATCTCTTTAATGGTCAAAGCTTATTCAATAATGACCCTGTCGCTACAATTCCTTTTTAACCTCTGAAACTGCCCTTTGCGTATGTTAGTGAGCCAAGGTGAATTTCAATGAAATATATCCATTCACGTCTACTGGTTTAAAGAAGGTTCGGGTCTTGATGTTGTAATTTTCCACATATATTTCCAGGTCTAAAAAGTTTCTGACTTGACATCATACGGTTTGAATTTAATGGCTCATACGATTGTGAGTCAGCTAGTTGTCTGTGGATTTCTTTTATATAGTTCGATTTATTCTGATTGCACTCACAGGACTTGCCCCAGCACCCAGAACTTACCCCAGCATGCAGATTGCATGCACAGAACTTCCCTCAGCACACAGAGTGCATTCAAAGGACTTGCCACAGCACCCAGGACTTACTTAAGCACGCAGATTGCACTCACAGAATTTACTCCAGCACCCCACTCACTTTCACAGGACTTGCCGCAGCACCCATGGCTTACCCTAGCACCCAGATTACTCACAAGACTTTCCCCCAACCCTGAGATTGCACTCACAAGACTTGCCATGCACCCAGCCCAACACACAGATTGCACCACAGGACTTGCCCCATAGGGGCAGATCCAGAGTCTTATCTCAGAAAGGGCACTGGCCATGTCTGCCTGTCTTTTGCTCTTTTTCCCTCATGTGTGTAATCTCTCTCCTTTACCACCTCTTGTGTGTAGTCTCTCTCTCTACTTTCCCCCTCATGTATGTAGTCTCTCTCTCTACTTTCCCCCCTCATGTATGTAGACTCTCTCTCTCCTTTCCCCCCTCATCTCTGTAGTCTCTCTCCTTTCCCCCCTTGTGTGTAATCTCTCTCTCTCTTTTCCCCCTAATGTTTGTAGTTTCTCGGTCTCAATCCTCTCCCCCTTTGTGTGTGTAGTCTCTCTCCTCTCCCTACTCATGTGTGTAGTCTCTCTACTTTATCCCCCATCATGTGTGTAGTCTCTCTATCTCCTCTCTCCCATCGTGAGTGTAGTCTCTCCTTCTATCATGTGTATAGTCTCTCTCTCTACCCCACCATATGTGTAGTCTCACTCCTCTCCCCCCTCATTTGTAGTCTATCTTGTTATCTCTCCCCTCATGGGTAGACTCTCTCTCCTCACTCATGTGTGTAGTCTCTTTCTCCTCTCCCCCCTCATAAGTGTAGTCTTTCTCTCTCTTCTCCCACTCATGGATGTAGCTTCCCTTAGATCCCAGCTTTTTTCCTTTTCCTCCTACTGACCTTTCTCTCATTTACTTCCTTTACCTTGTATTGGCTTGCTTCCATTTGTTCCCTCTCATTTATTCATGCTTCCTTTTCCTTTTATTATTCATAATAAATCATCTTTATTGTTTTTTATCCTCTTTCTTTCCAACAATAATAACAACAACAAACAACATACAAATAGTTCTGCATTGTTATTGCCGTGGATTTCCATTCCCACTTCATATTAGTAGGTTAATTAACTATAAACCAGGGTCCTTTTTCTATTAAGACATACACACACAAAATAATATGCATATAAATATATATTGGACCAACTACTGAGCAGATAAAGGATATTCATACTCAGGGTCTCAGCACTATTAGTCTCAGTCCATTAAAGAGATATAAGAGAAATAAGATCTTCCCACTCCTTAATAAATTTACTATCTGTGTTGGCCTTCTTATTAAGCCATTTTAGGCCCTTTTCCATTTCCCCTTGATACAGTAATTGGTTTCTCAAATGTAACCAATTTCAGTTCTCGTTAGTTTTCCAACTTTTAGCTATTACTGTCTGTGTTGCCACCATAAAGTGAGTTGTCATTAATTCCTCTTTTCTGGAATCCAGTTCAGATGTAGAAGTGAAGTTTCTGGCATTTTTTCTATCTTACATTTCTCTAACCTACTTAATTTATTAAAAGCCATATCCCAGAAAGAGGCCACAACCTCACAACCCCACCACATGTGTAAATAATCTCCAGCTTGCTTATTACAAATCCAGCATAAATTGCTTGTACTACCGGTAGGAAATGTAGATATCCTTTCAGGGACAAGATACCAGAAGTGTAATAGCTTAAACCTATTTTGAACCATGGTTACACAGTGAATATCATTGTTAAATCTCTTAATAAAGCCTAACCAATCCATAAATTCAATATTGATTCTCAGGATTTTTGACCATTTATGCATGGCCATGTTCTTACTGATGTCTTCTGTTAGATAAATCAATGTATATGCTTTAGATATTACCTTATGAATATTTTGTTCACACAAAATCTTTCTCATCTGTTTCAGTATTTGTATATTACCTTTATATAATGCTTTTTGTAAAAAGCTTTTAACCCTTAAATACGTAGCAAAGGTTTTTATTTCCCCCTCAGTGAGAAGATCGGTTATTCGTCTAATACCAGCACTCCTCCAGTTACTCAGTGAGAAATCCTTAATATTATTTTCCACTGCCTTTATATCTATAGAGTCTATAATCTTTTGGTGGCAATTTATATTTTTCTTAAATTGTATCCATATTTTCAATACATTTCCTATCACATAATTTACTTTGAAATATTCCTTATGACTGAGACTAGAGGAGTTCCAAATCAGACTTGACAGATCTTTTGGGTTAGCTGGGATTATATTTTATACCAGTACTCTTCTTGTGCCTGGGGAGTTTGCATCGAATATACATGAGAAATCATGTTTGTGAGGTAATAATCCCTGATTATAGGGATTCCTAGGCACCCTTTCTAATACCCACTTGGGGCCTCTTGCCCTGCCAAACAAAAGAGGAAAAGCTCGACTGAATCAAATCCAGCTTTCTGGTATTAGCATGGGCACATATATAGCCATTTTGGGACTACATAGGCCTTCAAGGAATGCAAATCTGTGATAGACATATACTTTTCCATCCCTTTAGTGTAAAAATTGGTCTCTTTTAGCAGGCCTAGAAAGTTTAACTTCAATGTTTTCAAGCTGGTCCATGGACAACAACTAGAGATCTTTCTAGAGGTGACCCTTCATGAAATTCAATATTCGCTTGGAAACTATTTAATTTAAAAGACACTGACACCATAAGAAAGACAATCTTCTGTTTGGTAGGCCTGTAATTCAAACAATTTAAACACAGTACTCTCCTTAACTAGACTGACATATCTTTCATTAATGAATCTACAATCTCTACTAAGCCTCATAGAATCTGATACCTCTTTGAACAGAGCAATAAAGAATTTCCATCTAAATATGACTATTGTCTAGCAGTCTGTGAAAAAAAGATGTACAAAGTTAACCATGTACAGGTTGAGTATCCCTTATACAAAACACAACACTCCAAAAACAGGGTGCATGTACATGTGGGGAAAATAAAATAAAAAAACACAATAGTGCAATGTATGGTGGGTGGTTACACTCACAAAAGTCTATGAAAAACAGGCTCTTCAGATATGTTTTTGGTTTTCTTTAAACAGGCTTGGATCCTCGCTTGTATGACTCATTCAAAAAAATGTAAATACATACATAGTGTGACACAGTAATAGAAAGTGCAGTGTGCTTGTGCTGTACTTATTGCACTTACAAACTTTAAGCTTCACAACAGCTCATCAGTATAAATCTTTTAATCTTCTTGTACTCTAAAAAGTTAAAAACAGACAAAACGACAATTGCATAGTATCACTGACAATATAAAGGAAGGATAATTGCACTTACAAACAAATGTGCAAATTTCGAATGTAGAAAATAGCAGCAAGTAGGAGTCACTGTCCAGCAGCAAAGTCCCACTGTTCCAAGACAAAAGATCCTCACTGAGTCCCGGGTTCCTCAGGAGCTGTTTATATATTTCAGCAGCCTTTTGTAAATGTCCAAATTCATGTGTTGTATTTTTCTGTATTAGGTGTCCCATTATTTATGTCATCAAGGACCTCCCCCTCCAAGTCACATGACTTCACTTTTTCATTATCAACAGTAAGCTGTTAAGCGAGGATGTACAAGCCCGTTTAAAGAAGACCAAAGACATATCTGAGGAGGCTGTTTTTCATAGACTTTTGTGAGTGTAACCACCCACCATACACTGATTCCTGTATATACAGAGTTGCACTATTGTAGTTTTTTCTATTCTTTTCCCTACATGTACATGCGCCACGGTTTTTGGAGTATTGTGTTTTGTATAAGTGCCGAAGGAGCACTTTATCGGGTGTGGCAGTATTGCGAGGAGAGTATAGTTTCTATTGTTTTCACCCTTGGTGTGATTTTCTCCTGTGTGGTTGTATCCCTTATACGAAATGCGTGGGACCAGTATCATTTTTCGGATGATGGATACTTACAGTTAACGGATTATTTCGGCAGTTTATTGGTCAACTCTTCCTCTGTTCGTAAAACTGCAAATAAAGTGTTATTGCAATCGCTCCAAGTTTCTCCTAATTGGATGTCACTAATTTAGGTCCCCTGGGGTTTGTATCAAAGTAAAAAGAAATCCATTTCACATATATTAGAAACATGTACAACATACAGAAAATAAGTTAAGTGGAACTGCCCCATCAAAGTAATGAACACAGATTTATTAGATTTTACGCAGTGGGTAATTTGATACACAAAGATTCACATTACTATAAGACCCTGGTGAATATAATAGAATATGGTATCTTTATTTGGGTAAATTACACACATATGGATGTATGGAAGAGTAATTGTACTTTTTTATAATTTTTCCCTATTTCACAGTTTCATATAATCACATTATACATATACCAATTTAATGCATATGAAGTTAACTGTTTTTTTTTAATCAATTTACTTACTCTGTGTCACCTATATATTTATATATTTTTGTATTTGGAAAACATAAATAAATAAAAAAGAAGCCAAGATGAAACGTTAAAATCCGCAACCTTTATGCAAGGCTTTTATATTTCTATATATAATGCAAGCTTCAGTTTATGTTTGAAAGATATTTCCCTGTGGATGCTATATTTTAAATGCTACTGCCATCACATCAACTATTATATATAAAGGTGATACACTACATGAACCTTTTGTATACTAGAGGTGCAAGCCTTTGCCCACCCCTGGAGAAAAGGTTGTGGTGAACAATTTATGCATATCTCTGGCACTTAAAGGGTTAAATATATTTTGGTCTATTTTAGTGAATTTTCATTGAGGTTGAATAATCACCCCCCCCCCCCCCCCCCCCTACATCCTTCTAATTAAATCTATATTCTTTTTTTGATCTGCAGACTTACAGTTGATGTTATACCACTACTTTGCTAGAGAGGGGTGTCAGCTTACCAGTTTGGTGAGTCTAAAAACATTTTAAGGAACAAATGCATAGTAAGGTACTTTACCTGGAATAAGCATATAAGTACTATTCAAAAGATTTAAGGAGCTACCGTTAGAGACCCTCTTCCTCCGTCCCACAGAATCCAAAAACAAAAATGGGAGCTCATCTGACTTATGGGATCAAATAAAAAGAAATTCAACATATTTTCAACAAAAAAAAGTATGAGAAAGGGCAGCACACACCTAACACGGTTCACTAACACAGTTCACTCTTCCTGAAGTGCTTTTATTTATGTGCGTCTGTTAATATGACAGCAATTCATAGCACAATACATATTATAAAAAAAATAGTAATGTTACTTTACTCATTTCAATCCTCAAATAAGGATTTGTGCATTTGTTTTAAATATATTTCAATATGTTGATAATTATTTTAAAACAAATATGCAATTCACATTATTATTCCTTTATTTATGTAAAGATGTTAAAATACACATGCCGAAGGAAGGCTTTTCAGTCCTATCTGAAACAAAAAAAAAACCATGAAATTAAACACCATTATTGTATGAGGTGCACTCGATAGTGTGCCGGCCTGCTGTGCTACACAGGTGTGATACAGAGTAAAAATAATAATAGAGAAACGGGCACACTCAGATAATCATGGCAATTATCTGAGTGTGTCCATTACTCTATTTATTACAAGACACACCGCTGACATATCAGCCACTTTGTTTTTGAACACACAAAGAAATGTACAGCAAATAAACGGAATCCTACGGTTATAGCTAAAAATCCTATTTCTGGTGACAGAAGAAGACAAATAATAAAAAGAAGAAAAAGTCACACAATTGATTTGGAATTTAAATAATCAGTGCATCTCTAGGTAATAGTGCAAAATTTCTGACTCAAATGTGAGTTTGTACTTATTATTTTATACTGCATTAAATACAATGAAAAGCCTTCAGGTAGCATGGTATAATGGATCACTCTACAACAGACCCAGGCACTCTTCATGAGCATACTTTAAAGAAATAGTAGCTTGGTTAGCAAGTGTGCCCCATTTTTGAGTGCACATGGATAAAGTAATCACTTTGTGTTTTGTATGGATTTGTCTCTTAAAATAACTAATACTAAAGACATTTCCTAAAACATAAGGAATGGTCCCTTTGGTATTCCTTATTTAGTCTAGAAGTTAACTTTAACATATCATGAAATATCAGCTATCTGTTTTTAAAGGGACACTGTCAATCTACACATTGATTATACTGTGAATGTAGGGTTTAAAAAATGATCTATACATTGTCTCAATTTTTGCATTTGTATGCAAAAAATTTATTTTACATTTATTTTAAATGGTACCGTAATATGCAAATCACACATTTTCCATTGAAAAATTGTTTATTTGCTTATCAACCAAACCAAAAACTACATTGACACATTTAAAACACGTTGTTCTCCTAATTTAGGTATTTGATTGCAATTTTGTTAACACAATGTATATATAATTTTTGATAATGCGTTATTGTGTGCATTCACAGAATAAATAATAGCTGACAGATTCTGTTTAAGATTTGTACCTGTTTGGAGAATCTATTTAGCTTTTATTGAGTACTTTTTAAGTATAAAATGGTGAAGGAATAGCAGAAAGAATTGCCTGTGAGCAAAAACTCTAGCTTTTTACAACCATTAGCCACTAACCAGATCCACATTATATCCTGTGGTCTATATGGCACATGCATGTGCATCATCATGCAATTTAAATGTGTAGTCATTGCAGCATGTTTGTGAAATGCACTAGGTAAACACTTAGAAAAATGCAGCCCAGTGTGTAAAACATAGAGTATAGATGTTATTGACAAATCAAGAGAATATATTAAAACGTTGGCATCATATTTAGACTGCCATAGGTTAAATAACATAGTCACTCCATATTATTACGCATTTACTGCATAGTGAAACCCAATGCTATAAAACCAGATGGGTCTCTAGTCACTGTTCTAAGTATCCAGCAGAAAAGCTTATGTCAAGACACTGCTTATCAAGTTTTTGCATCTACTTTTGAATGTTGCAGAATTTAAAACTATAAAAATATTATAGAATACTGTGAAATTGTATTATACATTTTATAGATGAACTATCTAATTGTAAGTCAGATAGTTAATATCTTGTATTCATATACCATGCTTTTATTATACTGGCTACAGAAGAATGTTACATGGAGTCTTACTTAGTAAATAATTGTAGGATACTCCCAGAATGCTTATAAATTGTCTAGATTACTTTTTGCACTGCCATTTTTTTTCTTTGGGTCTAATACCAAATGTGAAAAAAACAGTCTACCGTATTTTTCGCTCCATAAGAGGCACCTGACCATAAGACACACCTAGTTTTTAGAGGAGGAAAACAAGAAAACCACTCAATATGCCAGTATTTTGCCACTCAATATGCCAGGATCTAGCCACTATATGCCAGGATTTAGCCACTCAATATGCCAGGATTTGCTCGTTTTGTGCCACCCTCCTCCCCCCTTTCCCCAGTACTTACCTCCTTGCTGCTCTCCTGTCGTTTCCTCCGTGCAGTCTAACCTCCTGCACAGAGGAAGGAAACTCCAGTCGCATTTTTTTTTTTTTTTACTTTATTGAAGTCCAAAAAAGTCGCGCAACTTCAATAAAGTTAAAAAAAACAAAAAAAACGACCCGAGTTTCCTTCCTCCGTGAGGAAGTTTGACTGCATGGACAAAACGACCAGAGAGCAGCAAGGAGGCAAGTACTGAACTACATTCGCTCCATAAGACGCACAGACATTTCCCCTCACTTTTGCGTCTTATGGAGCGAAAAATATGGTATATATATGTAGTTATTGAAAAAATGTACTTTATGATACGCTTTTAATAGCAAAAATTAATAGACAATATTTCAGTATAGTATGTTACACAAAGATCTCACATGTGTTTGACCAGGATGAAAGAGTTTTACTGAGCGTGAAAAAATCCTTTAACAGTAGTTGTCCATGTAACGGAAGGGTTTGGAATCGGATATGTTGTACAGTAAATTATGCATTTGCTTAGTTCTTCTCGCTTCTATTAAAAGTCTACGAGATCTCTCTTTAGCTGCATGATGTTCAGCCCGTTTCTGCATCCTCTTCCGTCTTAACCACCTAAACAGAACAATTGATTATGGCTTACTTAAAAACACATTATTATTATTATCAGTTAAGAAAAGATTCTAGAGCAGAGAAAATGTAATGGAATAAAAAAAAAACACTGATGCCGGGTTAAAGATGATGCAATATGTACACTATGCCCAACTAACCAAGGGCAGTACATAGCTTTGTTTTATCAATTTTTATTCAGAAATTGCTGAACAGGTTTAAAATAATTAACAAAAGGTGTACAAGAAGTGACTATAGTTGCTCAAATATAAGGCGAATATAAAAAGACACCCCAAACTTTGGATTGGAATGAATGAAAAAAAGAAAAGGCCTAAATTTGAGGCGACCCTCTATGAAAAAATGTTTTTCTAGAGCAATGTTTGCATATACCATTGCTGGCATATTCAGTGTGAAAATGGGCTTTGAGTAAGACAGGGTTTTATGTAATATACTTCAAAGTTTGGGTAACAGTTAATTCCTAGGAAGCTTTAAAAATACACTCTGCGCCATAATCTTGACACCATTTATAGTGTCAATAAAATGTCAAGACAATTCATGTCAAACCAGTCACTGGGCTGGAGTCTACAAACAACCTCATGTGTATAATATGGCAGGATGGTCCCATTAACAAGAAAGATGGCCCTGGATCATCATAGTAGGTTTCTAATGCTTAACATTACCACAACTGTTGCTCCAATCAAGCTGAAAATATATTTGCCTTAGGGTGAAATTATTTGTATGCTGTGTGTGTGGTATGTCTCTAGAGTTGCTGCCTGGCCGGTATTTTACCGGCATGCCGGTAAAAAATTAGCTTGATGCCAATGTTAAGTTAATGGATGTAGTGGCATGGCCGGTATTTCTCTTCAGAAAAGGTGGCAACCCTATATGTCTCCAATATTCAATAATCCAAAGAATGCAAAGCACAGAGTTGTGAAAATTAAAGATTTATTGCATCAGACGTGGCAACGTTTCGGTTCTGGGAACCGATGGCCACGTGTGGCTTTGCATTCTTTAGATTATTGTATATCAGAGACCTGGTGGAGTTCCTGCCGCTGCATTCTACCTTTATGTGATCCTTTTCTACTACAACCAATTGTGTATGTCTCCATACAGGCATGTTAAGAAGATATTGTGCAAACAAATCAGCAGTAGCAAAACCGCAAATAGAAGGAGGAAACATAAATAATTTAACATAAAAACATTGCATTTAGACAGTTAACATGAGCGCTGCCATCAAAAATCTTACTTTGCACCATCATAGTCATTTTAAAATTGCAGTAATTAAAAAAAGTGCTAATCATTTTAATAGGTTAACAGTTTGCATTAATGTAATAAAAAAATGGACCCATCTAGTCTGCCCAATTTCTGCCTAACAGTGGCGTCGCTAGGGGTGGGCTACTGGGGCTATAGCCCTGAATCCCTGCTGCAAAGCCCCAAATGGAGACTCTGGAGCTAAAGTGTACTTTAGCCCCGAGACTCCAGGGCTGTCAGTCATTTTTTTGAGATAGCACACCTTGAGATAGCACCACCTTGCACACCCAGGACATGGCCCAGCACCAACATTGCACACCCAGGACTTACCCAAGGACAAGCCCCATCAACCACATTGCACACTCAGGACATGTTCCACCACCCACATTGCACACCCAGGACTTACCCCAGGACATGCCCCATCACTACAGTGCATTTCCAGGACTTACACCTGCACCCCAGGACATGCGCCATCACCCACATTGCACACCCAGGACTTACCCCAGGACATGGCCCATCATCACACTTCATTCTCAGGACATTACCTCGAGACCCCAGGACATGCCCCATCACCACATTTCTCTCCTAGGAATTCCCCAGCCAGAACCCACAGCTCCCTGGTGTCTAGTGGCAGGCAGCTGCCCAGGCATGATCTGAAGTCAGAGCAGGTCGCGTGACCCCCAGCACTCTGACCTCAAAGACAGTTCCCAAAATTCAATGCATGGTCATTAACAATTCCTGCTTTCGGACTCAATTCTAACAATGGCGTTTATGTATAAAGAGCAAATGTTCTGTGGCAAAGTTTAAAAAATGGAGGAATAAGCATGAACATTGTATTGGTTTCCATAGCAATTCCCTCTACTTTTATATCTTTCCCCAAGAGCTGCTCCTTATACCGAAGTCCCATTCTGTTTTTCCTTTGATGTTGATGTATGCCACTTAGTTACACTGCTCCAAAAGAACCTCCCTGACCCAGTCAGATACCCCTTGTGCTTTAAAGTCTGGTACTTACTGTGTGAACGCTCTCTCACATTCCTCTCTCTCACGCATGTAAGTAGCAGATTCTTGTTTCCTTAGTTCCTCCATTTTTCTTTCTCTCAGATGTTCTTTATGCTTTCTCTTCAGCCACATATCATATGCTTCACTTGGATTTCTCTCCTCGTCCTTTAGCAAGATCAAAAAGAAACATTTTAAACAGGACATGCAATATCTAGAGAATTCATTAGGTTCATGCTTGTAAGTAAACACATTATTTCTGTTGTTACAAGAATATGGTATCATTAAGTGATGACTTAATTGCCTCATGGCAAAATTTGAAATGACGTATTATACACTGCACAGGCCGATTTAGATAATTAAATGATTTGAAATTGGGTATTTCACTATCTGCTTAGACAAAATTCATTTTAAGATAAGTATTCATTTTTATAACCCATATTTTGGGTTAATTATCTTTATTTTGAAGAATGCCTTGATTCAAACTCATACTGTACGGACTTGCACTACGGTAATCTCAAATAAACATTCTACTAACAATTTAATAATAGCTAGAAGGTGTTTGTTAAATGTAACTGCTGAAGCTAAGACTCATGTCTGGAACTGCACAAAACTAATTGGGCCTGGAGCTGAAGATTATGCGGTGTATCCTTTAAACAGGAGTAGTCACACCCAGACAATCCACCTTCAGGTGACATGAACCAAGTACATCAAAAGGTAGGAACAAGAAAGCCTTAGTATACTGAAAGGGTCTACATTTTAATCTTTCCAGCCAAATATACCTTATACTGTACCCTTTAATGCAGAGGTTGACAACTTTTTCTGGCTCATGCCAGAAGCAAACTCTTCTATTTGATGTTGGGCTACTAACACTCACATCGGGGGGTGGAGCATCAGAGGTTGAGTGTTGGTGTTACCACCAAGCATGCGTGGTAGTGCTGTCACTCAAATGGGCAATTTGGATGCTGGCTGTGGATGTTATCTGGATGCTGGGGCAAGTCCTGTGGATCTAATCTGGGTGCTATGGCAAGGAGGGCCAGAAAAAAAAATCTGGGCTCGCCCGTCTCTTTATCTCCCTCTTCCCCCCCCCCCCCCTACCCTCCCAAAGTCATTTTATCCAGGTCTTTGTATATATCATGCCAATGAGGTTTAACTGCACCTCAGAACATGCCCCATCACCCGCATTGCACACCCAGGACTTACCCCTGTCCCTCAGGACATGCCCCATCGCCTGCTTTGCACATCCAGGACTTACCCTCCCCCCCAGGGCATGCACCCTCACCCAGTTTGCCCATTAATATGCCACAGCCAGTCTTACCATTAATATGCCACAGCCAGTCTTACCATTAATATGCCACAGCCAGTCTGACCATTAATATGCCACAGCCAGTCTGTCCATTAATATGCTACAGTTTGCCCATTAATATACCACTGTTAGTTTGCCAGCCAAGTGCCCAATAAAATCATTCCACCCTCTTCCCCAGTACTCACCTGGCTGCTGCATGGAAAGTTGCTGCCAGCGCATTGATCTGAAGTTTGAGCACCAGAAGATCAGTGCACTGGTAATGCGAGAGGCAGCATGGAAGGATGTCTGTGTAGTGCATGGCACATACACCATGCTACATGACTGCTGTGCGGAGATGCTGGTGAGGGGAGATCTTTTCATCTCCCCAGCCAGCGTCTCTGCTGGAAATCATTTTTTTGTTTTCCAATTTGTTTTAAAGGACTGGGGCCCGAGCAGCCACCCTTTGGCACGTGACAGGTATATTTCTCATCCATTGATCGCGGCCATGATGGCAAGTCCTAGATGTGGAATCTGGGCGCTGGGACATGTCCAGTGTGTGCAGTCTGGGTGCTGGGCAAGTCCTATGCATGCAATCTGGGTGATGGGCAAGCCATATGTGTGCAGTCTAGGTGCTGGACAAGTTGATGGAGGGTGGGCCGTTGAGGGTGGCTGAACAGCTAAGGCCAGTTCTGATTATGGTGGAATGGCTAGTAAATTCCCTTTTCTTATAAGAACGTGACAGGATTTGCTTCACATTTCATTATTTGTAAGTTGTTTGCAGTGTTTCTATGAATATTTGCTTCTTGACACCTTTTCCTCAAAAAAAAAAAAAATTCTATTGCCTGCACTCGCTGCCATCTTCAGACTTTATGTTGAATCAACTCTATTAGATCAGTCATAAAATCCAGCACATAGGCACATGCATATACACAAGTAGTAGGGGAGAACATGCATTGGCTCCTGGGTTAGATTTAGGAATAAATTAACCTATTGGACATCTTATACATTAGATGACACGATATCGGTATATCACAGGACTTGGTACTGATGTCAGGAGTGGACCTGGACTCTTTATAGCAGAAAAACTTTACATAAAATCTGAAAATTAATAAAATATAAATCAGCAGTTGATTCATTCTAATATGAAATACAATTTAAATGATTAGAACAATTATCTTATGTGAAATGTTAGCTCAGTATTAGGCTCAGTATTAAGAATTAATCAGTTTTAAGAAATTATTCACAATATCCACACAAGGTTGAAAACTTTCATATTTTCCTCTTTCATCGGGCTGGATTCTATTACCTGTGTATAGAATATTTCTGTTATTTTCTCTTCAGAATTTTCGATTACAGCCTAGGGTTTGATTTGGAAAAGAAAAAGGTTATACATAATAATAACAAAAAAATAATAGAAGCCAGCCCTCAAGCTCATTGATAACAATAATATTTATAGCAAATTGACTTGAGTATTGAGTAAACAAGCATCTTTTATCTTAGATTACCGTATTTGCTCAAATATAAAACGACCCTGATTATAAGACTACCTCCTAAACTTTGTATATTCTTTTAGGAAAATAATAAAAAGTCTGATTATAAAACTACCCTATAGGAAAAAAAGTATTACTTGTAAATATTCACATGTATACTGTTTTTTCATATTTAAAAAAAAAATAGAAAAAAAAGCATTTCTTGTTTTTATTAGCCAATTTGCCCCCCACACTTAGTCAATCCCCCCCAAAGCCATCTGCCCCCAGACTTTGCCAATGCTGCCGCTACACTTTTGCCAATGCTGCCCCCAAACTTTTGCCAATACTCTCCCCACATTTTTGCCAATGCTGCCCCCAGACGTACCCCAATCTCCTCCCCCTGCCGGACATGCTCAGAATCTCCCTGGTGGCTTTTGGGCGCAGCCGGTGGGTGTCTGCGAAATGCGTGCAGATATCCTCCGATGTTGCCCGACACTTCCATCTTTTATGACAGACCTTCCGGCTTCTGTCGTATAAGTCCAGGCGGAAGTGCCGGTCAGCACCAGAGGATGCCCGACACTTCCATCTTCTATGACGGACCAGCAGAATGTCACATGACCTCCTAGCTTCCGTCATAAAAATCCCAGCAGAAGATCTGGGCAACAGCGTGCATCGCGCAGACATCCACCGGCTGCTTGCGAGGGAGAGCCAGGTTCTCTGCAGCTCTGCGGGGGACCTGGATCCCAGTCTTATAGTCAGATCTCGCTTTGAAGTCTGATTTTAAGACGAACCTTGAATTTCAGACGAGAAAAAAAACCTTGTCTTATATTAGAGCAAATCCGCTATTTACTAACCAATTAATTATGGTACATTGACAAATGAAATGCAAACATGTATTTAATAATATTAATTTACTCAGTAAAACATCTATATATTTTATATGCACTATGCACTAATGTAAAGCTGATTTAAAACCATTTACCTTTAACGTTTTAAAAAGTGATATAGTCGTGCTCCAGAAATTCAAGTAAATGTATAAATGAAAAAGAAAATGTGTCTGTGCTGTCCCCTATTTATGACATCATCGTGCCCTATGCAAATACATTATTAATTATTTATATTTAATTATCTCCTTATTGTAATGATTACTTGGCATTGAGAAATGGAAGCAAAATAAGGATGATTCTTTAACTTGATTGTCTTTCCAACTAAGCTGAATTATATTGTCAATTCACCACAGTTCATTTTTTAGAAAAAAAATAATCTGCATCTTAAGGAAGAAACAGGACAATAGAAGATTGCCGACTCTTCAGTCAATATGCTAAAATTCAGGGGTTACAGGAGTTAATGGTTATTATGCCAGTGAAGCATAGCGTCCAAGGAGGACAATGGTTGTTCCCTATTGTCCACAGTACGGTGGCGCTCAGTGAAGAACGTTATTTTGGACATTTACTACAACCTTTCTATCATGTCACTGTGCTAAAGAGAAAATAATTTAATGTGGTCATCAGAAAACATCTGTACATTATTAAAAAAAACTTTATTAGTAGAAATAGATATCAACTTACTGTGATATTCATTTTCTCTAATTGTTTAGCTTGTTGGATCCTCTTTTCTTCATAAAGCTGGTCTTTTTTCTTATGCAACCAAGCTTTGAATGCAATCTCATTTTCTTTCCGTTTGTTTTCCTCTTCTACTTTTCTGCGTTCTTCTTCCTTTTAAAGTTAATCATAGTAAATATGGTTACAGGAGATGAAATGTATTTAAAAAATAAAAGCTGTCTGCGCTTCCCTAATAAAGTTAGCAACACATACTGTATATATAAACTGAATATAACGGAGAGGTTTGGTTCTATGAATTGCCCAAAGCATAGTTAAAGGGACACTACCACTTACATAAGATGTAACTAGATTATCTATGCATTTAAAACAAACACATAAAAATACATATGCCAATGTTTTTTGGGGTTTTTTTCTGTTTGAATTAATTGCATATAAAATTAGGTGTTTTTCTCCAGAATCCATTGTGAGAATTTTACCCTTGATGCAACATTCTCCAAATTCTTCCAGATTTTTTCTTTCAGGTGAAATGTATTTGTTTAAGTTTGTATGGAGTCAGAATAGTTTTTTTTTGTATCTTGCACATCATTTAAAAGTTGACAGAGACGCAACCTCATTGCTTAGAAAGCAATCTGGGAAAATTGAGATAATAAAATATTTTGGTCTGCAATTATGAGCAAAGGCAAAAATCTATTTATATTGACTGTGATTGCAGCAATTAACCATTTTTGGGTAACACACATTTACTTGAGATCTTCAATCAAAAACTATATGTGATACCCCTTCACAAGAAATATAAGTATTTTTTATGTTTTTTACACTGAATAATTTCTGCACCGATTTTCTATTTATTTCATAATATATCTGCGCTCTTTTTTTCTTAATCTTTAGGTGGAAATAGAGGTCATTTTTCCACTGAAAAGTGAGCTGCACTCTTAGTAATAATTGATTAATTTTAGTAGCGCCTAGCATCTACTTCCTTTATTATTGCAGCAATTAACACTTACATCATGATCTCCTCTTATACCCATTCTTGAGTTATATTATGGCAAACTGAGAATTATGTCATGGTGCTTTCTTTCTATTTCACAGTCTGATGACCCTATTCCGGTCTCTACTCTGCGTTACTATAAACATTCTCGGTAGTTTATATACTTTATATTGTTTATCTGTTTTCTATATAGTCGTAACTTTATATTGTGCTTTTCAATATAGTGTATAACATGTATTTTGTTAACATATTTGGATTAATGTATTTTTTTCAAACCAGCTAATTACTCATCTGATACTATTGTTGGAACATGCAACCATGTCGAGGGTGTCACTAGAAAAAAAGCAATTTCAATTTATGTTTAGAAAGTTGAGGAACTCGCTGTTGGAATACAATGGTCAACACAACAAAGGGACCAGGGAGGCTTCAAAAAAGAAAAAATCAGCTTGTTAATGCCTTAGGCTTAGCACATCATCTTCATGGCATGTTTGACACTACCTTTCCAGGTACATACTGTAAATATGTAATGATATACAAAAATATAAATACCAATTTTTTTTACCTCTTGCCTAAGTTTTTCCTGCTTTTCTTGAATCCGCTTCTGCAGTTGCTTTTGCTCAGGTGATAGGCTAAAAGTTGTGTTGCTTGATGACAAGGTTGCAGAGTGCACTCTACGTGGCGATTTTACCTTATGAATGGATTTTATTGCATGGGTGGCAGAGCTGGGACGGACCTTAGGATGGGAAGGTGGTTTAGGGCAGAAGACTTCATGAGAACTGATAGCTCTTTGCTTGTGTAGATCTTTACTAGATAAGTCACCAAACAAATTTGATTGTGGAGATTTGGCTGGAGATTTGGAAGAATCCTTTTCATTAGTAATTGGTGGAAGAAAATGTTGGCTCTCCATGTCACGTAAATTAACGAGTTCAAACTTTCCGTCTTTCTCCACTAAAATTTTCCCATCCTTGTGTTCCTCCGTGCTTCCAATGTCAACATGGTGGTCATCTTCTTTCTGAGGAACATCTGAAAAATGTAGTTGTGATAAACCATCAACAACATCTTCCTCTTCATAGCTTCCGTTTCTGTCTGTATCAATGTATTCCAGTGGTGGAACTTCCAGGTCTACCAAATTTTCCTTAAACTTAAGTTTTCTCTCCCGCTTTTCATCTATAGTCTCCATCTCCAAAAGCTTGTTGGCTTCTTCTATCTTCTCGGCGATATACCGTTTAGCTTCTTCATCATCTACATCATTCTGTTCACAGTCTGTGGAAGAATCCAGCAAAGCTGTACTGCTTGTATTAGATTGAAGGTCATCTGAAGAAGGATTCTTATTCTCCCCATTTGAATGCTCATTTTCTCCATTCTGTAACTGAGTTATCTCCAGCTTCGAATCATTAGATTGTTCCTCACTGTTTTGATGCTAAAATGAAAAACTGGATTTAATTATCAGAATTACTGTAATATTTAGAATTAAACAGTTTAAACGTTAGAATACTACTGAATATACAGCAGCAATTTATTATAATGCAACGCATTCACTTAAAGTTTGTTGCCCCAACGGATCCCAACCTTCTTCCCACTTCTGGTTTAAAACAGAACAAAGTTTTCTCCTCACCACGTGCGTTAGTCATGGTCCAAACAATCACATTGAATATATCGCAATCTTATTCTTTGGCCTTCCGAGCTCTCTGCTATAAGTGGTTTTACCAATATTTTATCTGTATTTGCATTTCCTTTTATACTACCTTGTACAACTGGTTTAGTAAAGTCTTTTAATGGATGCTGTTTTTAATACAGAAACATAAGGGGTATTACAACTACAACAAGAGAAAGGAGGTGATACTCGAAGAACAGAGATCAGGTCACTTAGCTGGATAATTAGTTATACGGTGACAAAAATGCATGGTGAGTGCTGAATTATCAAGGGGTTTCCTTATCAAAGGCAAGATTCTGAAGGAATGAGTTGCCTTTGGAAAAACTCACAAAGTGGGACATCAGAAGAAGAATAATAGGTTAGGAGACTAAGCATGGTAAGAGTGTTTAGTTAAAGGGTAAGCCAACTAGAAGTGAGTTGCTGATGTCAAGACAATAAGTGGGAATTATGTTCAGATGTTTCAGTATTATACAATAAACTTTACCTGTTCCTCTGTATCAGTTTCTTCATCTCCATGTATTAACCAGTCAAGATCTTTCTCATAATCATCTTCATTATATGAAGCACCAAAAGAACCAGCTCCCCCTTCTTCATTCATTTTCTAATATATGGTTTTGTGCTTTCCTAAAAAAAGAGTATATAAAATACAGGACAAGCTATTCACAAATATAGAACCAAATTCATAAATTTTTGTTATATGTTCTATAACCAATGGATAATGCTGAGAATGCAATTTATCAAATGTCATCCCCCATTACCTAACATTTAATATAGCTGTGCTAATGGTTTTACTTAGGAGTTAGATCAAATATTCTCCATCAGATAAATTATGCATTTCTATTCTTTCCTTTTCACTGCATTTAGCACCCTGTGTTTGTGAGCCTGTCACTGGAACTATTCAGTATATTGAAATTTTGCCAAAGTTCTGATTATGCCCTTGGATACATAACAGACAGCCCAGAACGGCACCGAACTCTAGGTTGGCAAGCAATGGTCTAACTCAGTGGTCGGCAAACTCATTAGACAACAGAGCCAAATATCAACAGTACAACGATTGAAATTTATTTTGAGAGCCAAATTTTTTAACCACTTTGTGACAATGGATGTGTCAGGCACGTCCTGCCGGGAACTCTGTTCCCGACAATGGACGTGCCTGGCACGTCCTGCAGTGAATCAAGCGGTTTTCGCGATCAACGATGTCGAGGCAATAGCCAGCACTGAAATTTCATTTCTGGGGTACCCACGATCGCCCCACGGAGCTCCGTCAATATGGCTATGCCCTCTGGAGGTCTGAGCTTCGGAAGTGAAAGTAACTTCACTTCCGTCGCTCTGAATATGCTACTTGACTTCCCCTTGTGGTAGTTAAGTAACATTGCAATGTAAAAAAATAAAATTAAATATTTAATTAAATAAAAACTGGTTATATAGTTAAATTAGCCTATAGGGTTAAAATTAAATAATTTTTAGCAAAAGGCACAGGGTTAAAATTAAATTAAAATATATTAAGGGATAGCATAAGGGTTAGAGTTGGGGTTAAATTTAGTGTTAAGGTTAAATTTTGGGTTCGGGTTGGGGTCAAAAGGTCAATGTAGGAAAAAAACAAAAAACACTATTTTTGTTTTTTGCCCCATAACTCGCAAAAAAAATACCAAAAAATATGGAAACATGCATATTTCTGAACTCGGGACAACATTTAGAAACTATTTAGACGGGGTCTTTTTTAATGATTGTATTTGTCTAAATTATATTTTAGGTCAAAGTTAGAAAAAGTGTTTTTTTTTTAAATTTTCATCATATTTTATGATTTTTTTATAGTAAATTATAAGATATGATGAACATAATGGTATCTAATGAAAGCCCTTCTTATGACGATAAAAACAACATATAATTTGTGTGGGTACAGTATGTGAGAAAGAAGAAAATTGCAGCTAAACACAAACACCCCAGAAATGTCAAAACAGCCACTGTCACCAAGGGAAAGTCAAGGTGAAAATGTCTTGTCACTAAGGGGTTAAACATAAACTACGGTAACAAAAAGAAACCATACATTTGGCATCCATATTTCAGATCAACCTAGAAAATGATTAGACTATCACAACTAAATGAATACTATCTACAATGAAAACTATTTTATTTATTGTTCCTGTTCATCTTAATCTCGGCAAACAATGAAGGATGCCAGTATTCTCAGTGAGTATCCAGGGCTGTTTACAAACAGTATTATCACAAAAGTGATAAGGACATGTTGTGAACATTAAAGCATGTGGTTGCTAAGGAGACATTAAACATTTATCTGTTTTATGAAATGTGAAGTTAAAGGGACTCTGTTAACCTAAGCATTATTTGTACTGTGAATGTAGAGAATAAAACATTATAGATATGTACACATACACACATATACAAATATATATACATAATTTTAGCAGAATTGCATGTAAATAAAAATATGTTTTATCAGATAGAACCATATATATATGATAGGGAAAATACTTCCAGTATAGATCTATGACCTCAGCGTTGTTCCATCATCCCATGCATTCAGTAGATAGTCAGAGAGGTATAGAAACATAAAGAAAACCAAAAGCTAGTAGAGTGCAGATTGTTAGAGGTACCAAAAATATATCAAGGTAATACACAGTTAAAATTGAACTCACATAAAACATGGCATTCTATAAAAATATATTAATAAAATTCAGAAAAACTGTTATAAAAATCTGATGTTGTATCCCTTGCCTGGGGTTCTAACCCTCCTCCTCCATGAAGCCGCACTTCAGAATAAACAATGGAGTTTGCCCACACACACACAAAATGCCACATGGCGGAGACAGGCGCCGGATGGCCCAGTTTTTTGGCTCAAGCCGATTGCCAGGTACATTTTTCTAAAATGTGCCGTGCCTGAATTTCCAGTTCCAGGCATTATTTCTTCAGAAGGTCTTGTGAGTTTTCGACTGAACCCACTTTGTGATCGTACCAGGAACACAAAAGGAAGAAAATATCAAGTGGCATTAAGGGGTTTAAAAAATACTACAAAAATAAATAATAAATATGCATTTTATAGTTCATTAATATTTTCCATGCTTCACGATGGAGAGCAAAAAGGGACACTCCAGTGTCCCTTACATTGTCTTTAATAGTGGAATTGCTAAAAACAAAGTTATGACACCATAGTATGCATGCTTTACGTAGCATGCTCCACCATATGCATAAACAAATTCTGTTATGGCAACAAAAGGGGGGATCAATAAATTGATACACGAGCTCTGGGAATGGAAGTCTGAAGCAGCTTCAACTCGAACAATGTTCAAATCCCTGCAAACCACCGTCTGGATTTGTGAGGCTACAACAACCGAGATCTGAGAAGTGCAAATGATGATGTCTGATCAGGTGAACAACCTAACTTACCAGATTCAGTCCTTGAATGGCCAGTTCACAATAATCAATGCTAAACAGCTTCGCACAAGCCTCCCCATCAGAGGGATAGCTCTTATATGCTCAAACTGCTAGCGTTCCTTTGCTTGGTGTCCAAAATACAAGATTGTATACTGTTGGACACTTACTGTATAAGACACAAAAAGTGCCACAAGACGCTCCTCAACATATGATAATTCTGCTTATCTTAATTGCAGACCTTCATGTTTTTCCTAAACACTGGGCAGAATAGAGGCAACTTTCAATTTGAATCCGGTACAGATGGGGTCTTCCGCAATTCCTGACCGTTTATTCCAAGGATAAGATTTTAATGATTGACCGGCTGGAACATTTACCTACATTTTTAGAGACTCTTGGCCTCCCACCGCTGCCAACCACACAGGACTGCACACCTGACTAAGCCAGTTCGCCAGATATGGCCCATTGACCACGGTCTACGCTGTGGCCCTGAAGGGCCCCCCGCCTGGGTCTAAACCTGCGATCCATCTCCACATCAGCGGACCAACTTCCATTATACTAAAGTCTTTTCTTAACCATATCCCACAGGGACTGTCTCTTTATATAACCCCTCCCCGGCACTAACCCGCTCCCGATAGGGACTAGCGGGTTTACTTTTTTGAAAGACCAGTAGCTCACCCTCTTTTGAGAAGCACCCGTTGGAGCCATCGGTTATCCATCTCTTGGGGTACCCCTTTTCCTTTCCTTTTTTCCTACTCTAGTTTCTTTATTTATCGAGCATCTTTCTATCTCCATTTACTTTTTATATAATTTTCTACTTCAACAAACTGATGTTAAGTTATTTATCTTAAAGTACTCCCACCAAAAAATGAAAATGTTTTTGTTTTTTTGCAAAAGATATTTGTTATGTGAGCTTTTTTTATTAAATATTTTACTAAACAAGTCTGACTAGGCGCTGCCATTTTGTGAAATATTGTGTTTTGTCTCTCATTCCCCCTGTTCTGTCTATCTCTCTCCCCTGTTCTGTCTCTCTCTCCCCCTTCCCCCTGTTCTGTCTCTCTCTCTCCCACTCCCCCTGTTCTGTCTCTCTCTCTCCCCCTCCCCCTGTTCTGTCTCTCTCTCTCCCCTTGTTCTGTCTCTCTCCCACCCCTCCTTTTGCCTGCAAATGTGGATCAGGGAGGGTGCGGAGCTAACCGGCTGAGGGTGTAGCTCCGCCCCCACCAGCGTCTGCTTCACAGGGAGTTGTGGGGAGCAAGAGAAAGTGCTGCTCGGCTCCCCATGCTTAATGCAGGCATGGGGAGCCGAGCAGCACTTTCTCTTGCTGCCCGCAGCTCCTCGTGAAGCAGGGGCTTCTCTGATTCACTGGGTGGGGGCGGAGCTACACCTCTCAGCTGGTTAGCTCCGCCCCCTCCCCGGATCCAGCAGAGCTTGCCGAGCAGAGGGCTGGTGAGGGGGGATCTTTCGATCTCCCCAATCCAGTGCCTCTACCGGATTTTTTTTTTTAAACTTTTTTATTTTTTTGAGCTAGCGGGCAGGCGCCCCCTGTGGTGTTGCGCCCTGTGCACTCGCACAGGTCGCACACCCCTAAGGCCGGCCCTGTATCTTATGACATCATCATGCAGGCTTTGGCCACAGTTGTAAAGTGAGACTTGCTGGAAGATTTTGGAGTGTGTTTGGGTAAAATTGTCAAAATGGATGCCTGAGATAAACACTTAATTTTATTTTTACCTTTATAAGCAATTAATTCAAACATAGAAAAAAAGTGGCACATGTCTTATTTATGTGTATGTTTTAAATGCACTGTTAATCCAGTTGTAGTGTCTCTTTAAGATTTGTTTTTTCATGTTGTAATGTAATGGTTGTTGCTTACCCCAAGGGGAAACAGCCCAGTCTAACCTAAAATCCACTTATGGTCTTTACTAAGCCATTTGTTGCTCCTTTTTGTTACGGACAATATCTGGTGAAAACAAAATATGATAACAAATGATGTCTAGTGTTAATATGTACGTATAATAATACTTATGTATAATAACAGGAGATATTTGTTATTTTCAAAAAATGTAAGCAAACATGCAACATTTTTCTGTGTGTTTCTATGTAACTATGCCAATAAAACTATAACTAAAAAAACAAACAGTGTGTTAGTTAGTACCATGCATCCATGGTTTCAAACAATACATCTTAAAACAATTACATATGTGATTCAATTTTGGATTGTATCTTGCTTAGTAGGCTGTACAGCTGTAAATTGCAACTAAAGTAGATTTTTGTGAGATTGTTATTATCCTGGTGACATAGCAATTTAATATTTTTGGGATAGTGTTGTTCAACTTTACAATGTGGGGAGGTGCATAATATACAGATACTTCATATGTTGAGGATGAGCAATGCATTGCTAATTCTTATAAAATAATTAAATAAAAATGTATGGGCTTTTCAGCCAGGATAGAGCCTGTAGAAAAACCTATGTCCCCTATTTGGATACCAGTGGCTTGAAGAATACATAGCCCCTATATTAAAATCATACACATGAATAACTATACTAAGGTTACAAAAATCAGAGTATCTTTTTCCAAATCATGAGCAAGGAGTGTCCGACTTGGAAGCCATTATGGATAGCACCTTCACAAATAACACAATTACATAGACTGTAACTATCTCTACATATAATAGTTCTGCACAGTTATATAGCATGCACTAGTAATTGGCCTGCTATACTACATGTTATATGGGGGGAGTGATTAGGGGCTCCCTTTCCAGAATCAGTCTCATAGGGCTGGTGGGATGTGTGTGGGAAGCATTCAATGGCAAGCCTGGCATAAACCCCAGAACTCCCACTCTCAGTCTTGCAATCCATAGTTTGCAATGCATGGACATACTTCTCTGTTTAATGAATAGACACATAAGTGAATCTCTACATCAATATTAAACATATAATCCTATCAAATTATACATTACAGATTTGTACTGTACATTAAATTAATCGGCTAAAACATGAACAGACAGGCAAATAGATGAACTGATATATTTGTTTCGGAGATAACGCATAAGCAGTATTTTTCTTATTACTGAATACATGTCTAAATGACTAATGCAGGTAATATGTGATGTAATAGAAAAAGTTGCCCTGTATTGTACTATTTATTCTCTTACCCTGGCACTGCAGTCCAGCCACCTGGATATTGCATTAGAAGGTTTATCTGTCATGAATGACGGCTGCCATGGTAACAGCCCAAGCCGTCAGGATTTAACACCGCCCCCTAACAGAGTCCCGGCGGATTTATTTTCATACCTCACACCATACGATCCGATTTCGGAGCTAGAAAGTGAGGGTCTGTCCACGTGGCACAGAGCACCTTACACATCTACCTCATACCCGGCGAATCCAGCATCTTACGCCGATGCCATCCTCTGAAATGCCTCTTGCGTCGTCATGGAGACGCGGTGCATGACGTAACTGCAGCTCTCGCGATACCCTAGACCTCGTACTGTATAATAGTTGCTGTTGGAGAGGCCTGGCAGCTTGTGATTTATTCAATAATGTACGAAGCCAAGCCAATTACCAGAGTTACAGCAACACATTAGTTCAAAATAAAGTACTTTATTTATGAAAGCGAGAATTGCAGGGAATTGACAAGGGAACTAAGGCTTAATTCCCCTGTCAATTCCCTTGAATTCTCTCATTCATGAATAAAGTCCAACGTGATTTGCTGTTATTTAATACTCTCTGGAATTATATACAAATTCCACTACATAGTTTATTTGGCAATGTAGGGTACTTTTTTTTTTAAATCCTAGGACATTTTTGTGTTTATTTTTTATGAGCATATCTTCCACAGATCCATTTCAGTGTATTTTATTTTATCTAATAGATCCGCTGCCATTTTCCAATATTTTATAAAACGTGAATATTTAGTTAGATGACGATCTTAGCACACGTTTTTGTTAATGTATTTTAATTAGGTATATATATTAATAAATTCCAGAAGGGAATCAGCTAATTAATTATAAAAGCGATCCCACTGAACTATATTGATTAACTCATTTAATTATTTCCTTCTGGCCACATATGACATCTGTTAGTTTCATGTAAAAATTATGTGACTAGGGAAACTGACAGCTGAGACTTAGGGTTTGAGCGTTTTAGTGCTATGGGTGAAGGAGTTAGGTGTGAGAACACTGAGGGGTCAGGGTTGGTGCAAGTATTTTTGCCACCCTAGGCGAATCATCATTTTGCCACACCTTGCCCCTCCCCTTACCTGCCTCCTTATAACAGCTAGACAACTGCACATCAGTCATGCAAACACACAGAGAGACAGACAAACACACACAGAGAAAGTCACATACAGACAGTCACACCCAGGCAGTCATACACACACAGACAGTCACATACACACATGCCACCATTTTATTTGTTTCTTGCTAAAGAAAAAGTAAAATTCTTAATGTGCCTTCTCTCCCTCCTCATTGTATGTCTTTCTCCCTTCCCATGTCTGTCTCTCATCTCTGCATGCATGTCTGTTGTCCCCCCTCCCATGTCTGTCTCCCCCTCACTCCCATGTCTGCTCTCCCCCCTCTCCCATGTCTTTCCTCCTCCCTCCCATGTCTGTCCTCCCCCTCCCATGTCTGTCCTCCCCCCTCTCAGTCAGTGTCAATTGTCTCTCTCCACCGAACGCACACCCCCCCCCCCCCCCCCGCACCTTTGATTTTTTTTAAAAGGTTTGTGCGTTGCTTGGAGCAGCGGGCAGTACTAGCTCGGTGTGTAAAACCACACCACACAGACCTCGGAACGTGCTGCTTGCGTGCAATTCACATGCAATAAACAAATATATATAGAACAGTTGAAACAAATTAAATTAGCTATGCAATAAACAAATGAATTTGTCACGACACTCCCGCGTAGCTGCGTACGCAAAGGGCAGGGGAGGTCGGAGAAGGAGCAACCCGGAAGTAAGTCTTCCCCTCCTGAGTAGGGTTGCCACCTTTTCCTTAAAAAAATGTGTGGGCGGAGCTCCATGAGGGGTGGAGCCACAAAGGAGGCGGATTATCACTGAAATGATATATATTATTTGTATATCATGCCAGTGAGAAGCGTGTGTATATATATATATATATAAAAATATATATATATATATATTTGCATACCATACACACACACACAAGCTGTCTCTCACACTCGCAAATAAGCTTTCTCGCACACACTGTCTCACACACACATGCTGTCTTTCACACACACAGACAAGCTGTCTATCACAATATGCCAGTTTATGCCCCTCAATATGCCAGGATATTGCCATTCAATATGCCAGGATATTGCCCCTCAATATACCAGGATATTGCCACTTAATATGCCAGGATATTGCCATTTAATATGCCAGGATATTTCCGCTCAATATGCCAGGATATTGCCATTTAATATGCCAGGATATTGCCATTTAATATGCCGGGGTATTGCCATTTAATATGCCAGTTTATTGCCCCTAATATGCCAGGATATTGCCATTTAATATGCCAGTTTATTGCCCCTCAATATGCCAGGACATTGCCATTTAATATGCCAGTTTATTGCCCCTAATATGCCAGGTTATTGCCATTTAATATGCCAGGAATTTGCCACTTGATATTGCCCCTCAGTATGCTCGTTATGCCACCCTCCTCCCCCCTTCCCCAGCCAGTACTTACCTCCTTGCTGCCGTCTCCAGGTGCAGGTCCGTGGCTGTGAGGGAAGCGTTGTGCGCTCCCCTCCAGCCACGCGTATCAATAAAGTTTGTTAAAACTTTTTTTTAAAACAAACTTTATTGATCCGCGCGGCCGGAAGGGAGTGCACAACACAAGGAGGTAAGTATTGGGGAACCCTACTCCTGAGTCCTGACTCCTTCACTATGCGATGCCGCTCACTCGCATAGTGAAGGAGCAGCTCAGGAGGAGCACCGGCTGGGCTCAAGAGGCAGCTGCACTTGTCCTGCAGGAGCAAAGAGATTGGCGTTCCTGCCATGAAAAAAGTGCAGGAACGCTGTTCCCACGCGTTCCTGCAGGACTCAAGCGCTGCCTTACACCCAGTGCGGTCCGCCTCCCTCCCCCTGCCACAATTGCCCCTTTCTTCTTAGCGCGTGGGCACCCCTTTTAAAAAGAGGCCCTAGGCCAGCACCTACCTTGTCTATAGGTGGCGCCGACCCTGTGGGGAGTCTATTCACTAAAAGGTGAGTTGAACATTTCCTCTAACTATTTTAACTATATATTGTGCAGGTACAAACTTGGTGAGTTTCCCACACTAAGCAAACACACCAAGATTGACCCTGCACAGTCTATAGCTAAATTTGTGAGATTAAATGTTCAGCTCAACGCAACTCCTTTAAGTGAATAGTCCCCTGAGACTGACAGAACTGAAGTAGTTTGTAGAGGAGTGAGAGGTCAGTGAATAAACTCTATTCCTTATCCTTTGAATTAAATAGAACACTTTGTTTGTCGCATTTAAAACACTTTAAATGCTACATTTTTCTCCCAGGCCCCAATTATATGCTGGAGAGCTTATTGGGATGATCAGTAAAAACTACTAATTTGATACATTAAATCAAAAAGAACAAGACTGCCCGTCTGTACTCAAAATTGTAAGTAGTGTTGAGCGAACCCGAACCGCACTGTTCGGGCTCGTACCAAACATTACGGTTTTTGGACCCCGGACCCGAACATTTCACTGTATGTTCGGGTTGGAGTTCGGGGTTCGGCGATTTAATGGCGCGTTTTGAAAGGCTACAGGGCAGCCAATCAGAAAGCCCATAGCATTACATACATATACATTGCATGTAATGTTATGGGCTTTCTATAAACTGAAAGTCTATAAATCGAATCTCTTTTGGTTTATAGACTTTTGTTTTATAGAATGCATGTAATGCTATGGGCTTTCTATAAACCTAAAGTCTATAAACCGAATCTCTTTCGATTTATAGACTTTCGGATTATAGAAAGCTCATAGCATTACAAGCATTCTATAAAACGAACGTATGTTCAATGGCAGTTAATGTTACATTTGGCCAGTAGATGGCACTGTTGTAATACGAATGGTTACATTCGTGTAACCTGAAGTTTTAAATGTATCTTTCAAAGTTACTTAATTATAGACGAAAGTCTATAAACCAAATCTCTTTCGGTTTATAGACTTTTGGATTATAGAAAGCCCATAGCATTACATGCATTCTATAAAACTAAAGTCTATAAACCGAAAGAAATTTGGTTTATAGACTTTCGGTTTATAGAAAGCCCATAGCATTACATACAATGTATATGTATGTAATGCTAAGGGCTTGCTTTTTTTTTTTTTTTTTAATACTCTTTATTATTTTCTTTTTATAAAGACACATACATAACATGCATTCAATATTACAGCTTAATTCCAGAATTATCTTATACATATATACATTAAAATCTGTGGATGTCAATTCTTTGTTTCACTATTTAAGATTTGCTTTTTTCTCATTTGGGATCTATTCTTGCCCTCCCTTGTCTCGGTTCTCTATTGCCTCTAGCCATTTTTCAATTATTTGTGCATTATATAAAGTTTTGTTATTAAGCCATCTTAACCCTTTTTCCATTTTTAATTGGAACTTAATTTGATTTTCCAACTGTTCTTCTTTGAAGGTATCATCCTTCCTCCACTCTCTGGCTATTATCATCTTAGTTGCTACTAATACATGGGTCAATAGCAAATTTTGTTCTTTGTTGAGTTTAGGCCAGTTTAGGTGCAGGAGTGCTGTTTCTGGATTTATTTCTCCCCTCATTTCCCCTATATCTCTAAGGAAGTTGAATGCTTTGTTCCATAGTCTTGAGACTTCTTTACACCTCCACCATATATGCATATAATCGCCTTTCTCCCTATGGCACCGCCAACATATATTGGAGTGTTCTTTAGAGATTCTAGCCATATTTTCTGGTACTAGATAACATCTATTGCTTAACTTGTGTTGATTCTCCTTAATCGATATGTTATGTAATAATTTCCAACCATTTAGTGGGCATTTTGAGTGGTATTTGGTTAAATAAGTACGTCCACTTAGGTAAAATGTACGCTCTTAGGACATTAATTCTTCCTGTCCAAGTCATCCCCACTCCTTCCCATTGTTTTAAAAGCATATTAGTTTCTTTTATTTTTATCATCACATTTTTTTCCATAATGTCCTCTATATTGGGTGTAATTATTATTCCCAAATAATCTATTTCTTTAGAGTCCCATCCAAATTTGAACCTTTCTTTCAATATGTTCATATCTTCCTCTTTAATATTACACGAGAGTATTTTTGTTTTTGTCAAGTTTAGTTTATAGTTAGACATCTCGGAGTATTCTTCTATAAACTTTACTAATTCTGTCAATGATTTCATAGGATCAGAGATTGTGAGCATGACATCATCTGCGTACAGAGATATTTTTAGTTCTTCCTTATTTACCGGATATCCTTTTATTTTATTATTTGTTCTTATAGCTATTGCCAATATCTCTAGGGTCATAATATATAATAGAGGGGACAATGGACATCCCTGTCGGGTTCCATTTTTTAGACTAAACCATCCTGCTTTTATGTTTTGTCCTATTGTTCTTGCTTTTGGATTGGAATATAATGCTTTTATCGCATCTGCCATTAGACCCTGGATGCCGAAAGCTTCCAATACCTTAAACATAAATTCCCATCTAACCCTATCGAAAGCCTTCTGTGCATCCAGGGCCATCATTAGCAGTGTTTTTTTATTCCTCTTTGTTCCATCTAATATATCCATTATCCTTCTTATGTTATTATATGATGTTCTATTTGGGACAAATCCTATTTGATCTTTATTAATTATATCACCTATAACCTCTTTTATTCGATTTGCCAATATCGCCGAATATATCTTAATATCTGAATTAATCAGCGATATTGGCCTATAGTTCTCCATGTTGGAGGGATCTTTGTTAGGCTTTAGGATGGGGATGATATTGGCTCTCAAAAGTTCCTCTGGGCATTGTCCTTTAGAGCTTATCTCTTTAAAGGTGTCTACTAATTGATCTATGAAATTTTCTTTAGTGTGGAATAGAAAAAATTACTAAATCCATCTGGACCTGGTATTTTTTGTTTATTCATGGCTTCAATGGCTAATCTAACTTCTTGTTTATTTATTGGTTCGTTCAAAGATTGCACTTGTGTCTGTGAGAGTTTACTGATATTTATTTTAGCAAGGTATTGATCTATTCTGTCTAGACTAGTTTTAGGTTTTAAAGTGTACAGTGCGCTATAATAGTTGTTAAAACTCTCTCCTATCTCCTGTGCTGACGGGGATATTTTATTTTTATCTTCTATCTTGTATATTCGGTTGTTGCTTTGTTTTTTTTTTTATTTATTTGTTAAGGTTGTCCCCACTTTATCTTTGTTACAGTACCATTTTTGTTTTAATTTTTCCATATTGAGATTAATTCTATCTAGTTCTATGGTTCTTATTTTTGTTTTAAGATGTGTCACTTGATTTGCTATCTCTTTTGTTGGATTTATTTTGCTCTTAGTTTCCATTTCATACAGAGTTCTATATAACTGTGTTATGTCTAATCCCTTTCTTTTATTGATTTTAGATGCCATTTTTATTAAATATCCTCTCATAGTACATTTATATGAACACCATAGTAGCGCTTCTGATTCCACTGACCCCTTGTTCTCTTGAAAGAATTGATCTGTTTTACTCTTCAGAATTTCAATATTATCTCTATTATACAGTAACCAGTTGTTCAGTCTCCAATCTTTCATCTGTGTTTGCCCCTTATTCTCGTCTATATCCCAGATTACCATACTATGGTCTGACCAGATAGTGTCTTTTATCCTGGTGCTCGTAATTTTTTGAGTGACTTCCATGTCTCCCCAAACCATATCTATTCTTGCGTATGAGCAATGAGGGGCTGAGAAATGCGTGTATTCTTTTTTAGCTGGATTTTGTAGTCTCCATATATCTTAAAGTTTATATTCTTTTATTAGTCTCATCATTTCTTTGGCGCTGTTTTCTAATTTCTTATTCATTACTTCACTTTTCCTTATAACTTTGTCTGTTCCTGGATCTAGGATACAGTTGTAGTCCCCTGCTACCATCCAATGGCCTTTCGCAATCTTTTCGATTTTTTTGAACAACTTCCTCAAGAATGTCACTGGAGCATTATTCGGTGCATACAGATTTACAATTGTATAGAATTCATTGTTGATTTTCCCTATTAGTATTAAGTACCTAGCTTCCTCATCGCTTTCCTTATAGATAATCTCAATATTTACATTTTTGGATATCAATATTGCTACTCCATTTTTTTTTCTCCTTCCAATGAGGCCATATATCTTGCTGCGTATTTATTGTCCTGGCCGAATCTGTTCTCATCTACCGACCTCCAGTGAGTTTCTTGTAATAGTATTACGTCTATCTTTTCTTTTATTATCAATTGATCTATGGCCTTCCTTTTTTGGGGGGAGTTCAATCCCTGTGTGTTAAGTGTTGCAAATCTCACCATATTTAGTTCGTTCCTTATTTTCTTCCCTTCCTATTCTTAAATTGACATCCACATACAAACTAACAAACATATATCTGAAGTAGTTTTCAACCTGCTTCAGTTTCATCCCCTCTTGGTCTGGGTTGGTGAACCCTTCCACCCGCCCAGTCCTGATGACCTGTCTCCTCTGGTCAACCATGTCACCTAGTGACTCACACTATTGTGTTTTCCCCGGTGTGCAACCTTTTCCCTTTGTATTTTATTAATATAATCGAGAGTATTTCTCCTTCTTCACCTCTCCTCTCTCTCCCCAACCCTCCCCCCTCCTTGTTCATATATAAGAGGGAAAGAATGTAAAAATTAGGAAGAAGAGGAGCAAAGAGGAGGGGAGAGCAACTAGAAAGCCGGGCGAGTCTAAGCCTCCCGAGAGGGGCAACCATATTTCGACGTTCATAAAAGGGAGGAAGGAAATATATGAAGGAAGGCAGGAAAGCAATAGGGAAAAAAGATAGCGAAGAACAAGAGAGAGAGAGACAAAAAAAAAAAATCTCTTTTATTATTCTACCACCAATCAAAATTATTATTTTTTTTTTCTCCAAGGGGGGAGGGGTATCCCCTTCTCTATTAATCACGTGCTTCCTTGTCTATAACTATAAACTTTGTGTTATATTTCTATATTGTGCAGAAGCCCAATGTTTTACAAATTACTTCTTGTATTTAGTCGTGATATGTGTTTCTTGCTATGAGTTCTCCTCTTACCTCTCTCCCTTAATTGCTTTTTCTGTGATATGACTTTATCCGTGATTGTTTTTTGGACTTCTAAGTTTGTGATATATATTATTAACTTTCGTGCGTATTCTTCCTATATTTTAGTGTTATGTGCTCATATATAGTTGATTTTCCTCTATTATTTTAATTCTATTTGTTTTGTGCTTATCTGTATGTATGCTTTCTGTTCTCTTATATTCCTTTAATGCCCCTCCCTCTTCCTCAATTTAGCCATTATTCCATATATATTAAACTAAAATTGCAACGCTTATTATTATAACATCATCCCACGAAAAAACAACAAAAAAAACAAAAAACAACATTTCCCTCTCTCCCACACCACCCTCCTCAGTCCCCTCAGTCTTTTATATGTTCCTCTAGCCACTTCTTGGCTTTGCCTACTGAATCACATCTATACGGCTGGCTACCCGCTCTAATTATGAGTTTCACTGGGTACCCCCAGTTATATGCGATTTGTCTGTCTTGTAGTTCTTTCGTGACTTCGCTGTAGGTTCCTCTCTTCTGCCTTGTATGGAATGATAAGTCCTGGAAGAAACTTAGATTTTTGAACTTCTCCTCAGTTGCGATATAATCTTTGGAGGTGGTAAATACTTTCTGCCGTACATAGTACGTTGAGAAGCGAAGTATAGTATCTCTTGGAATTTCTGCTCTCATGTTTTTTGGCTTTGGGATTCTGTGTGCCCTTTCGATTATGTCTTCCCTTTCTGCTTCCTGTATCCCCATATCCCGGAACAATTCCACCAAGTGATCTTTTAATTGGGCATTTCCCACTGATTCCATTATTCCTCTAATACGTAGATTCTTTCTCCTTGCCCTGTCCTCCGCATCCGAGATCTTAACTTCTAAGTTTTCCACTTGTTGCTTGAGGTAAATTATTTCATCATCTGTGTTTTTATTTTCGAATTCCAAATTTTCAATTTTCAATTCGTTATCCTTTACTCTCTCTCCCAACCTCCTTATATCTTCTTTAATTTCTATAGAGTGTTTTTTTAATTCTTCTTTTATTGAGTTTAGTTGCTTATTTAGACCTTGTTGAAGCTGATCTTGGATCATGCTTTGTATTTCACAGAGGGCTGGGCCGACTGAGTGTCTGCCACCATCCTCCAGTACACTTTCTCCTAGGTCCGACATGGAGTTTTGCTCTGCGTCCGATTTTTTTGGGGGGTTGTGGAGAGAACAATGAGGTTATTTTCGTTACTCTTTTACCTTCTCCCTCGGCCCTCCTCTCCCGCTTAGGGTTTTGTTTCCCCTCTGTGATTTTCTTTGTAGCCATTTTTCTCTTTTTCTTTCCTTTCTTCCCCCTCCCTCTCTCCACCTTCTTCCCTTAACGCTGGCTTCTCTCAGAGATGTCCTGCACTATACTCTGAGTTGGTACTGTAAGGAGTTTATTCTTAGACCCCCTTAGGTATCTCTGCTTCCTCCTGAGGCTTTTTTTTTTTTTTTCCTTCTGTTTAAATGTAGTTTCTTCTCTTCCTGCCTCCTTCTCTCCTCTGTGGCTTTCTCTTTCTATGTATTATGAGTTTCTCACACGCACCTCTAACCCTCTGTTCGCCTCTGATTTCCTTCCACCTCTTCTCCTTCCTTCTCCTATAACCACCTTATTACTTTATTTCATTACCATCGAGACTTTATATATACAGTAATTACAATATATACAGGCGATCTTTTCTCAAGGAGTATGTATACTTTCAGGTATATCTGGTTACCCGGCTTAATTGAATTCACAACCCGGAAGATCCTGCTCTGTTAATTCAATACATGACTCACGGTTAGTAGAATTTCCTTGAGTTCCCACTTGGCTAGTCCCCGACTGGCTTTAGGTCTCAGTCTGCCGTCTCCGATCTGTATCTGAATCACCAACCGGCATGTGTGTTCCACTATGCTCAATTTTGTGGTTAAAGGATAGGGTAGGGTGCGTGTTTTCCTCCGATCCCGAGTTCCGACGCTCCTATCTCGCAGGGGGGGGTCTTCTCAGTACACGGTTCTCGCTACATAAGGCTTTAGTCCCCCAGTGCAGCTTTCCGTCCGTCCTCCTTACCGATCGCCGCTACAACTCTCGATCCTCCGCTTCCGGTTGCTCCACACCCATTGGCGTTCTACGTCATACTTCCGGCTGAGAGCCAATGCTAAGGGCTTTCTATAAACCGAAAGTCTATAAACCGAATCCCTTTCGGTTTATAGACTTTCGGTTTATGGAATACATGTAATGCTATTGGCTTTCTATAAACCGAAATAGAGTCCCCATTCATCCGAATAGGTCAATTGAATATTCATACGAATAGGTCACAGCTGCAGCTGTGAGGGACAGATTAAAAAAAATTCTGGTGTTGAATCTGCAAACTACAGCAATTATTCAAACTACAGCGATTATTCAAATTACAGTGATTATTTTAGTGGGTGCTATACTACATATTTGTACCCTGCCCTGAGCCCAGTGCCACTGCATGTGTGCCAGGCACATGACTTTAATCCTGTTCTGTTAGCTCAGTGGGCAACATCTAGGCATTTTTAAATACTGCAATTTGTTGGTGTTAAATATTAAATTTACGTCCTGCACTTCATATCTGAGAGTCAAATAGAACAGTCCAATACTGTGCTTACAGCGCACTTTGAAAAATTCTGGCTACCTCCTCCTCCCCCTCCTCCAGCGCCGCTTCCACCTACACCGCCACGGTCCTCAACCTATGGGTCACTTGGTATAAACTGAAAGAGAATTCCCTGCACTCCAACCCTCTCTCAAATGGATAATTCTGTTGATCCTCCTGGCAGCCATGCTTTAGATTTAGATTTATGTACTTCCAAAGCTAAAATCAAAGATTCCATCTAGTGCTATTTTATGGCTCAGCTGTATTTGTAATTTGTATGTATTTTATGTTATTGTAAGTTATTTCCCTATTCACATTTGCTTGCAGGGCACTTGTCTTACTCTTACCCATACTGACTTATGATTAAGCGTGTTAAGCACGTGAAACGCGTCAAGTGTTTCTCCCCCTTTTTTTCCCCCCACACGTCACGTTTATTCGCTGTATACTTTTTTTTTGCCATTAAAACGACCCTTTTATTTCACTGAAATCCGAGGTGCAATTTTCCTTTTCTCTCTGTTGCTACTCTTACCCACATTTTACTTCATTTTGCAGCCCTCTAGCCCTTTCCAGGACTTTTTTAGAGGCATTTTAGTGGCCAAAAGTTCGTGTCCCCATTGACTTCAATGGGGTTCGTGGTCAAGTTCGGGGTCAAGTTCGAGCACGGACCCGGACATTTTTTAGAAGTTCGGCCGAACCTGCCAAACCCGAACATCCAGGTGTCCGCTCAACTCTAATTGTAAGACATCATTTTTATTAATAAATTAAAAATACACACAAAGATATAACATTACAAATAAACCTGGGGCACTGTAGATAGATTAGCTCAGTAGTCTACAACAAGAACTTGGTGGCGTACGGTCTGGTACTACCACAGTTCTAGTCTAAACTAACCAGGCTAAAGGTGATGAGGAAAAGGCAAGTAGCCAAAACACCCGGTCCACGTGTTACCGAAAAATGGCATAGTCAGGGGCTAGCATGAACTAATTATTAAGGAAATTAAATGACCAGGAAAGTCCCTGTACCAATTACAGCACTCTTTCTCCTTAAAAGTAAACTGATACTTTTTAGTAAATTAAACATTCCAAATTTAATAAATACACACATTTTTGTAATTATTTAACTTTACTAAGTCAATTTTAAAAAGCTACCCACATAGAAGCACAGAATGTGTTAGCAGATTAGAACCATTCGGCCTATCTAGTCTGCCCAATTTCTGACTTAAAAAAAGTTTTAAAATATCTTTCATTAGTTCCTGGCCTTATATTATACATTTAGGATAGCCGTATGCCTATCCCATACATGCTTAAACTCCTTCACTATATTAACCGCTACCACTTCCGTGGAAGGCCAACGTGTAAAATAGAAATAAATCATCTGGATGCAAATTCAGTTAGAAGGTATGCTTCTAATTACATTTATTTGTCAAAAATTATTCAAACATTTATATGCAAGGTTATGTAAAGTGTGAGAAATGGAGATGTCTTAAATCTTGCATTATTTATGGAAATAGTTTGAATTGCAACCAGAACACCAGAACACCATATACATGGTGTTCCTGTTTCCTCTGTATTAGCAGAAGCCAAGCACACTGTGTAAAAGACACTGATATCAGTAATTCATAAGGTATGAACTCTTTAATAAATGGAATTAATGCAATAGTTGTGGCCTCTGATTTGTGGTTTTGGTCAGATTTAATACACACTCTACAAGATAAACAGATAAATGATAATATCAAAATGTTATGGTACTGAAAATAATTTCTTAATTAAAACGCCCAAATAGTTATCAGGATAAATATGCTTTTTAACTGTCACAATATAATATATATGTAATATATACAATTGCATGGAATTTCACAATGTGGGGTATTTAATCATACAGACTTCTGATCCTGGCTGCCATCATAGTTTATTGAAAAGAGTTACTGAGATTAATAAGACAGATCATGATCTCAGCCTGTCTAGTCTGTTAACACTGAAAATAATGTTCTGTTGCACCTTAAAGGGACAGTCTAGTCACCAAACTCGCTTTGGTGCAAGGTGAAGATCACTGCTTGTATAATTCACAGGCTTTTATCCCTGTGTGATTTGATTCTGTGTGAGCCCTCCCCAGTGATTACTCTGCATGTTTACTGCAGGTACGGCAGCACTGATTCTATAGACAATGAGGATATAAAGTTTTGTTTTATATAGTCACTTCCTGTCCTCCTCAAATTGAGTCTATTGAGTGGCCTATGAGTGACCTTGCTCTTGTACAGATTAGGATCTCTTAACAGTGCAACACATTGTCTGATGACATCACTATAGAGATAGGATATTCCAGTCATTTGAATGGCACTATTTTCATTGGTTCCTGCAGCAAAAAAAAAAAAAGGAAATGACTTTTACTCATCTAGTGTGGGCAGTCCTTGTTTCTTGCAAACTGTTGTAATTTCAAAATTTCTTCTAGCTGTAAGTATTTTATATTTTAAGCAATGCAAAATGTAAGTATGCATTTTAAAGTACTTTGAAAGCACATTAATATGCATTAATAGTTAGAAGATGCATTTTGGGCACTAGACAGTCCATTTAAGGAACATATCTATTACGTATCGATAACAAATGAAGGTGAACAGATATCAACACGGGATAGCAGTCCTCAATCAGGCCAACCAGGGGTCGAGCATCTTTGTTCTGATCCAATAGAAAATGACAGCACAAAGGATTGTAAAATCAGGGGACTATAGGCTGAAAAACTGTAATTTGTAAAGAAAAATGTAAAGAATGTAAGGTAAACTGAGCACTACAGTTATCCTTTAATCACACTTTGAGTGTACCACAGCATTAAAATTCACAATAAACGCACTAAACATTCTGAGTTTCTAGGAGGAATGATAGACAGAGCGATTTGGGTTGAAAATAGGGACACTTGTGAATGAGTATGTAAACATTTTTATTGATGTCAGCCTAGCAATAGTCCAAAGAGAAATGGCCAAACTATAAGTTCATAGCATTTTATGTCAAAACGAGGGCGACTGTTCTATTAATTGTTGATTCTATAATGTGCTTTTGTTTTCTTTTTTGCTTGTTTTACATGAAGATTTATAGTAAAAATACCTCTTATCTTTTGGATATTTACTTTGACAAATATTTAATGAAAAATCGCTGGCTTTTGTTCTGGGTAATAAAGATGGCTCCTGCTTAGATTTTTAGCAATTTAAACCCAATAAAAACAGTGTTTCTTCTCTGGTTACATCTGGTCTTTATTTCCACTAGTATTTCTTCATATACATAGAAACTTAGGCCTGCCATTACATTGGTATATTTTACTTTTGCTAGCTTTCTACCGCCATGGGGAGCAGGCTAGAAATCAGAATAATATGACCCTGGTGCATGCAATTTCTTTGCTATTCCTTATTATCGGTTCTGTTTATATAAGAAATCTTTGAACAACGTGCACTTTTATTGTATTTTTTATGTGCAAAGACAAATAGTTCTGAGACCATTCATGGGGAATCATCAGATGACGCGTGACATCTTTGCTTGTGTTTACATATACGTTACATGGGTTTGTTTTTTAAACCTGATGCTAAAGGGCCAAGCAACACATTGTACTTGACAGTTCAAACACTGTATAATAAAACGTAATTACATAAATAAACAAGCGCATACTGACATTACTAAGGCGATATTTGTTCTGTAGAAAGAAAAAATAAGCTTATACTTTGAGAAGGTCAGAAAATGGATTACTATTTTGTTATTTATAGAGGTGATAGTCTGCAAAGTTATTTGAAAACAGATAGTAGCAAACGAAATTAAAAACAAGGCAGAACTGCCATACAATAAATTCTTTCTGGTGATCTAATTTTACAGGGATATATTTATGCCTCCCACGTAAATCAACTCTGAGATAAACATATTACATAAAAGAGAATGTGACAATTTAGTACTCTGTATTGTTTGTTTCTTTATTATATTGAATCATTTTAGTTTTGTTTTTAAGTGGAAAATAAATCCGTAGTACATAGTATTCTTTAAAGGACAACTAGTTTTATTTAAAGGGACACTACTACTTACATAAAATGACCTGTGCATTTAAAGTAAACACAAATATAAGACATATGCCACTGTTTTTTTCCTCTTTGTTTGAATTAATTGCATATTAAAGTAAAAATAAAATTGTGTCTGTCTCCAGCATCCATTTTGAAACTTCTACTCATGATGCAACATTCTCCAAAATCTTCCAACTGTGGCAAGAGCTTGCATGATGATATCATAAGATCCCACGGCTGCAAGTAGCCAGGTCACTCATCTGTATGCATCTGGCTGGGGCCAGGTTATCGAGGAAGAGGGGGAGCAACGGATTCTAGGATATGACGGTTCCCCCAGGCTTTGCATTTCTTCTTCCAGGTTTGGGAACCCTCCGGCAGGCGGAAGAAGTCGCCATTCTTCCTAGGACAGAAGTGGCAGGATTCCTTGGATGGTACACCCTAGGGAGTTCCTGTAGCAGCCACCAGACAGGAGGCCATGGCGGGCTTGGACGGTGAGTGTTTTATTGCACCACACAATAGGGATTTATTAAATGACCTCACTACATTGGTTAACTCATGAGGGGGGGGGGGGGGGCGGGGCGACAGACAGTGCCCAGATTGGGGTTTCCAAGTTGGCGGGCTCAGGTTCTACCGTGGCAGCCGGGGGTCAGGAAGTGAAGGGAAGAACTAAAGAGGGGGGGGGGAGCTTCAAGGGGTTCCGTTATGTCGGAGGTTGATTCTGACGGGGAAGAGGGTGGTTGCGTTCCTGAAGTGGCTAGAATTTGTATGCGTCCTTCTCGGGCCCCCTGGGTGTCCATCTTAAGTCGGAAGTTAAGGATAAGATCTGGAAGGGACAATTTGTTGAAATACTTTCTCTCCTTCCTCTTGAGGAATACATTGACCTCAAGGAGGAGGACAAGAAGGATAGTAAGAAAACGGAAGAGGAGAGGAAGAAACGGTATCGTAAAAATACCGAAGACTTTCGGTAACTGGTTGAGGGAATTTTGCATCCACGCTAGTGTGATAGGGGAGAAGTCCCCTAAGAAATGTTCATCTGTTCTGTTACCTCGACAGCATCTGGGTGGCCTACCGGACATACGGTGGCCTTGCATGGTGGAAATACGATGAGCAATTCAGGCAGCATTTGATAGCTACTCCGGGTATACAGTGGGACCAGACGGACCTGCTGCTTTGGATTAAATTAATAATAGCTAAGAAATCTTCGCCCTTTTAGTCAACGGCCGGTGCTTCCACCTTTGCCACTAATAAAAATGGGTTTTGCTGGCCTTTTAATGATGGCCAATGTAAGTGGTTGTGGGGGAGCCATAGCAAGAGCTTCAAGGGGGGGAGATCACCGGCAGCAGGTGCCGGTGGGAGGCAGCCTGGGGGACTGCCACAGGAGCAGTCGCCAGTGAGGCTAAACAAAATGCTGCCTTGGCTAAACATCTATGTTAACAGGGCAGATCTGTTATGGGAGGGGTTTCCACAATGTTTTTATATCCCTTTTTCCGCGAGTGGGGCGGGTCACTGCGTTAGGAATTTGAAATCGGTTGTGGTGTTTCCAGAGGAGGTTCGTGAAAAATTCCGGGCAGTGGAGGTGTCTGGCGAGGAGTTGGAGTTTTTTACAGATGTGGCGGGTAGCACGGGTTTCGGGGCATATTTCAAAGGTTGTTGGTGCGCGGCTGCATGGCCCGCAGCATTGTTCGCTCACCCGGTCATTCGGAATGTGGCTTTCCTCAAGCTCTTTCTGATCGTGGTTTTAGTAATGTTGTGGGGTGGGCATTTGCAGAATAAGAAGGTAGTCTTTTTACAGATAATATGGTGGTGGTGCAAGCAGTGAATAATTTGTCCACCGCGTCGATTCCTGTGGTACGGCTTTTGCGTCGGTTGGTTCTTCTGTGTATGTCGTGTAACATCGTCTTCCGGGCGTGTCATTTTCCGGGCTTTTTCAATGAGATTGCTGACTCTTTGTCTCGTTTCCAGTGGGCTCGGTTTCGGACATTGTCGCAGGAAGCAGACGGGGATGGTCTAGTTTGCCCGGACGAGATGTGGCAACTCGGGACCACTTGTTTGGGCGTGGCGTGAAGGCATCCTTGGCCCTGAGCACATGGACGACGTACTCTAAGGTCTGGGTTACATGGGAGGACATGGTTGGGTTGGTTGGAAATATGTAGTCGGCTTCCACAAGGTTGGAATCCTTGCTTTGGTTTGTCGCTAGCTTGTTCGCAGGCCGGGCATCCCCTGCGGTCATAGATAAAAAAAATATGGCGGCTGTAACGTACCGTCACACCCAGCAAGTCTTTCCTGGACCCTTGCTCTTTGTACCCAAATAGACAGGACATCTAGCAGTTAGGTACAGCAAGTCGAACTACTTTATTTGACAAACAACACAGACTTATAAAAGACATACACATGACATCACAGACATTAGTATACAATGGGGGGAAGGAACTAAACATAGTCCTCCAACTAACTGGGGCTAGGAAAAGATTAGACATTCAGTCTGCAAACCAAATTACCATACAGTGAGTAGACACACAGTAAGAAACATAATGTACACAACATAATCAGTTTACCAGTTAATCCAGTTAAAACAGAACAATGGATGTTGGAGTAAACTATTGGAGTCACTGTCACATTATAAACCTTCAGCGTGGTCTACTAACAGAATTAAACATTACACATAAACCAATACACTAACAGAATATAACTAACTAACAATATTAACGTATAGTGCTATGGCACATCCCTTACCCAGGTAGTCCATTCATTTGGGAGTTGGTTCGGTATATTCAATCTACCGAACACCCAGGCAGAAAGGCACGAACAAGCCTTTCTGCAGGGGAAAATGCAAGCTTTTACAATGGGGCCATAGTCCAGAGGCAGCAGGCGAGCAACCAGGCTTCTCCAGAACATAGTGGCGAGGTTGGTTCCGCCACAGCGGCATTGGCCTTTTGGTTTGAAGTACGTGGTTGGGAAGATTTGACTAAGACCTTTTTGATCAAACAAGCTTTGAAGGGTTTTTGGAAAGGGAAGAGGGTGCCGGATGCTAGGAGGCCGTTGTCCCTTAGCATGTTACAATGACTTTTGTCGGTCCTGCCGGACATCTGTTATTCTAAGTATGAGGTGACTTTGTTTTCCTGTTGACCTTTTTTTGGGGCGTTCCGGGTGGGTGAGGTGGTATGCAATAGAAGGGCTGGGGGCGGTGGGCTTCAGTTGACTGATGTCTTAGTGCGCAAGGGTTCCCTTAGCATTAGGCTTTCTAAGTCAAAAAGAGATGCCATGAGTAAAGAAGCTATGAAGTGGCTGGGTCGGCCCTATGTCCAGTGTCATGGATGTCTACTTTTTTAGGGGTACGGCCCTCCGGTATTGGAACTTTGCTAGTACACGAGGTCGGTGCGGCATTGTCCCGTTTTTGGGTAGTGATTTTCCATTTCAAACAATGGATTTTTTTACAGGTTTTAGGCCATTATTAATAATTGTCTCTCCCTACCTGGACAAGGATTAGTTTTATTTCTTATAGTGCTTTGAGTGACTGACGTCAGACTATCTATACTTTTTACTCATTTTTTTATGGGAGAGGGAACATTATGAAAAAAAAATGCAACGACACAGCGCTCTCTCTGCAGTAGGAGAGATAGACTGGTAGCCCTGACAGAACCCCGATCAGAAGGTGCAGGGCGATCCCCCACTCTGGCTGAACCCAATCTGACACTGTTAACGTGGGCCAGCGTCCAACGAGCTCTGCCTCAGCTGAGAGGCAGAGCTCAGAAATAACTGTGTTTATCTGCAACGATCTAGGTCAGGTTTACTTCACGAAGGCGGCAACACAATTTTTTAAACCACTTGCATCCTGTAAGGCAGCAAATGGTTTAACAAAAATGTTGTTGTCCTTTAAAGGCCTATACAAATTGCACAGATCTGTCCTAAAATTCTATCTTTATTACATAGACCCTATAGCGTGTGTATGTGTGTGAGTCTGTGTGTGTGTGTACATGTGTGAGGGGGAGGTGTCAATACATGACAAGATTTAGGATATTAACTTTATGAACAAGGGATAGAAAGTGCATTTGTATCCAAAACATGTTTTAAATATAGCTTGCATTCCATCCAATTTACTATTCTTTATTAGCAATTAGCTGTACTGCAGCTGTGGTCTATTTACGTGGCTTCCATTTATTATTTACCTTTAGATACATTTCTGCTGTGCTTATTTTCCAAGCCATTACTCAATAGGACATCAAGAGATATAAACCCTCACAGACTCCACTTTAAATGTTCTATAGTATATGGCAAGAGGAGAAGATCCATTGATTTATGATGCTCTTACAAAAGGTCCCAGGTTTTAACTGAACAAAGTTTACATGCAAGAAGGAAAGTTTAGAAAATTAGTTCATCTACAGGGACAAGAAGAACATTCCTGGCAGGCTTCCCGGCCTGGGGTTTAACACATTCGGAAGATTTTGGGTTGCAGAGGGTGCACTCTTGTGGCCACTGTGATATCACCTTGCCCAGTCAGATAAGACAAAGTCACATCCGCAATTTTTTCCTTTCACCACGCACCAGTGGTGCTGGGTGCCATCTGATTGCTAGGGCAAGTCCTGGGTGTTGGGGCAAATCAAGAGTGCAATCTGCATGCTTAGGCAAGTTCTTTGTGTTGAGGCAAGTCATGAGTGTAATCTGCGTGCTGGGGTAAATCCTGAGTTTTGGGGCAAGTCCTGTTAGTGCAACCTGGGTTGCGGAACACACAAATATTGCATGTAATATTGTGAGAGTAGAATTTACTAAATAAGGGTTGATTCCCTATATTTTACCATACCTAGTTAATAGACAGGAGTGTTAGTTCAGAGCAATGTGAAGAACGTCCATGCTTGTTCCTGAAGAAGGTGAGGAAAACAACTCCTATCACGTTCATCCCATGATAGGACCTGCAGTTTGCAGGAACAAATGGAAAATCACCCTACCACTGCAGAAAATTATGATATCACACAAAAAAAATTCCCACTGGAAATTCACTCAAGGTCCTGAAATGTCAGAAACTAAGTCAAAGGGATAACTGGCGCAGTTAGGATTGCCACCTTTTTTTCAGAAAAATACCGGCACTTTGGCAACCCCGCTCACAGTCCCAGTCCAGATCTGATGGCCTTGCACACTAAACATAGAAACACTCATCCTCCCTGAATGAGTTGCTAGGTAGCTAATTGCAGGAAAACACAAACAATGTGAGCTGTCAGGCCCTTTCTTTAATAGAATTAATATATCATATATTTCCGTGAATCATTTTTCTAAATATTTTAGAACACAAATTGAGGTTGTCTTATACGTGGAAGTAACCACTTAAGAGACCCTACGCTTACCATGCTGGTATCCTGTGGCATCAATAGAGAGGGGAAAATGCCTCCCCGTCAAATTCCTCTGCCCTTTATGCAGGGTCACGGGACCACACACAGTCTGTGTGAGCTGCCACTCAGTACAGCCTGCATCACCTAGCCCTGTGAACAAGTGTCTGGCATCTCCCTGAAGTTAATGTCCTGTGAGTGCCAAATTGGGTTTATGGGCAAGTCCTGAATACAAAATGGGTTAGGGGCAAATCCTGGGTCGAATGTGGGTTTAGGGGCAAATCTTAAGTACAAAATGGGTTAGGGGCAAATCCTGGGGTGAATGTGTATTTGGGGGCAAATCCTGAGCGCAGAGTGGCTTCTGGGGCAATTCCAGAGTGCAAAAAGGGTTTGGTGGCAAATCCTGAGTGTAAAGTGGGTTTGGGGGGGACTTCCTGAGTGCAAAGTGGGTTTGGGGGCAATTCCTGAGTGCAAAGTGGGTTTGAGAGCAACTCATGAGTGCAAACTTAATTTCTGGGACAGTACCTGAGTGCAGAGTGGGTTTCTGGGGTAATTCAAGAAAAAAACAATTCTTGAAATATATACTTATTTGTTACGATACACTGATTCATATGTGCATATATCGTCACAGATAATTTTACATTGTAGAAATTATTAGGAATTGTGCAGATTTAAGATTTAATAGTATATTTATATTATAATATACATACAGTCATTATCAGATATGAGCAGTTTTAGAGATTTATTCCCTCTATTACCAGGCATGAGCAGTTTCAGAGAATAAACCCCCCTATTATCAGACACTACCAGTTTCAGGTAATTAACCCGTTTATTAGCAACCATTACGCATACACACACAGTCACATACACACAGAATCACACAAACAGACAAACGCATAATCAAACACACATTCTAGGGAGTTACAGGTGAATGAGATTATTGGAAGTATGTCCTTAGGATATAAGGTGAGGGGGAAATAAAAAGTGATTTTCATCAAAATCCTGAAACATATCATGAAGACATTGACACACATATTGTGTAGACATTGTTTATCCAAGTTTATCATTTTAAAAGTCAATAACTTGACTGTATTCATTTTACAACTCATTTGATTTATGTTGTCATGGAAATTTCCCAAGTGACCCCAAACTATTTAAAGGTAGGATAAATAGTTGATAATTGGCTATAAGGTGAAATGAAATACCCCACCTGAAACACATACACAGTCACACAAAGTCACATCTACACAGAGACACACATCCAGTTGTTAAAATACAGTTGTTAAAGGCAATAAATACCTAGTCATAGACACACATACTGCAAGCTTGACAGCACAAGGGCCCAGTCGCTGTCAGTCTGCCCGTCTTATCCCACAACAGAGCTTTTCCTGGGGGATTACCAGGGTGACAGTCAGGCCACTTGTAGCAGGAGAGGGGGAGGTCAAGATTGAAAGTGTACCAGCAGATGTTTTGAGGAGAACCAGGGGTTGGTGAGGAAGACCTACAGCTGGATGATAAGGTCAGCATCAAAAAGAACAATCCATAGGAGGAAGAATTCGCTCTGGCAGGAGGACATGGATGCAAGCATTAGAGAATATAGCTGCTCCAGTGGCAATTTCCACGCCTAACATTCCTCCATCAGCACAGGTGGTTGCAAGTCAGTCTGGTGCGGGGGATGATAATACAGACATAACTGGATGGATTTCCTGATACATCATCCTCCTATGCATTTGATGATGATGTTGAGTAAATCCAAGTGTTGCATCTCGCTAGTAGCCATGGAACCCTTGGCTACTTACCATTCCTATCACCGAATTGTACTCCTCTGCTGAACAACTCTCTCCCCCTCTCATTGACCCCTATCGCACTGCTTGTAAACAAAACAAATAACACACAAATATGAAATAAATATATTCTAGTGAATGTAATTAGAAATGTAATTTAAAAAATGATGATCGAAATGTATCTCTTTGTGTCTGTCTTTGTTTTTCAGCTAAATCCACATCTCACACAGTCCATGGTACCCTTTGATTTACACAGTGTGGAATCATTATACATGGTTAGTCCTTCCCTTTCATTGTGCTTGCTAATTGTTGTATGTGTTTTGTTGCTTAACATGGTTTGTGACCTGTTTTTGACATTGTTCCATATGTGGCCAAATACCATCTTTTTGTAAGAAAACATTTATATGCATTTGTATCAAAGATGATAATAGGAAACATATGAACCAATTTCCACATGAAAAAAAACTCTTTTAAATAATTTGTACTGTACTTTTCTGCCCTTTAAAGCTCAGTTCTCTAGCTTATAACTGGTTCATTGATATGGGTGAATTTTTATAGATATTTTCCAAATTCATTGCTTTTTCTGGGGTGCATATTGAGTAGCCCTTCATTGCAGTTACCCCAATCTGAATCCTTCCAGTGTTTCAGTTCCCTAACTGCTTGAACAGCCTATCAGTCCCGAAATCGAAAATACTGAGTAGCCAAAAAACAGGATTTCCCATATTGTGAGGGTGTTTGCCAATCTGGCTCCATTTCGGAGCAGATCACTATACTGAGTAGACGTTTCGTTTTTGGGTTCCCTAACCTAATGAAAACCAAAATTTGATCCAAAAATCTCACGTTAAATTTCAGATTGCAAGTGTGAACTATTTGTGATCTAAAAATGTTTAATACATCTTTTTTTAAGTTAGAATTTGTGTTGGGATCTTTTGTTTTCTTTAACTACTACTACTACCGCAGACATATCTCTCCAGCACAAAGTAATAATCTTAATATATTAAGCAATGGTCACTTACTTTAGAGTTGGAATAAAGGCAAAGCAAATATTCTTCAACTAAATGTCTGACTGACCTGTTTTAAATCCTTTTCATATTGTTAAAAATGTATAGACTTTGTGAAGGGATGTCCTCCTCATAAGCTGAACAAGCTTTGGTTGTCACATCCGAGAGGCCACGTTTACTGGTTAGAACCTGAGGGTATTGTGATGTCAGATGACAATACCAACAACTTACCATTGTCATGACAACGAAGGTTCCACATTAGACAAGTACTACAAGAAAGCAGTGAATGTAATAGAAAGTAGAAATAAAGCTGTTCCCACACCTAGAACTTTATGAAAAAGCAGAATACAGCATAATGTTTCCTAGATCACAAAAAAATAAATAAAAGATTGTGTTTCCTCGATCATTAAAATAAAGATTGTGTTAGGTGCTAGTGCATAGGAGGATGAGGAAAGTACAAGATAAAAAGATATTAAACATAATAAGGATTATGGAACAGTAAAAAAAAAATAGTAAAATAAACATCAATGCTTTTAGTAGAAAACCCCCCAATAAACTTATCATTATAACAATATTATATATATGCAAAATGGTACAAATTGCAGTGAATAAAAGATTGTACTTGTCAAACTGAATTTGGAGGATGCATGGTTTGTAGAGTATCCCTGATGATGGTATATTTAAAATCGGCACACTGGTAACAGGGTCCAGATGAGGCTGATATACAATAGGCTGATATAAAAACGGCAGGGTGAGGTGCAGAAAACACTTGATGCATTTTGCATCAGAAGTGACACTTACTCATAAGATTAGTTGAACCCCTTCGTCAAGTTCATTAGTTGAACCCCTTCGTCAAGTTCATAACTGCAAGTTTGAATATCATACCAATGAGCAGCAAATGCATTGACTTTATATATCATGCCAATGAACAGTAAATACATAAACATACATAAAGATAATCAACACAGTAAAGGAGGAGAGTATATTTAAAATTAGAAAAACTACCACAACAAGAGGACATAGTCTTAAATTAGAGGGGCAAAGATTTAAAAGTAATATTAGGAAGTATTACTTTACTGAGAGGGTAGTGGATGTATGGAATAGCCTGCCAGTGGAAGTGGTCAAGGTAAACACACTGAAGGAGTTTAAACATGTGTGGGATAGGCATAAGGCTAGCCTAGATATAAGATAAGGCCAGGCACTAATAAAAGTATTTAGGGCAGACTAGATGGGCCAAATGGTTCCTATTTGCCGACACATTGTATGTTTCTATAAATGTTATATTTTATACCATTGAGCAGTAAATACAGAAACTTTGTATATCATTTCAAAGAGCAGTAAATCCATACACTTTTTATATTGTGCCAATGAGCAGTAAATACATAAACTTTGTATGTCATGCTAATGAGCAGTAAGTGCATCAGCTTTGTATATCATGTAAGTTAGCATTAAATACATCCATTATTTGTATATATGTGTTAATAGTCAGTAAATGAACAAATTTTGTATATCATACTAATGAGTAGAAAATGCATAAACTTTGTGTATCATGCCAATTAGAAGTAAATGCATAAACAAACTATATCATGTCAATGAGCAGTGCTTGTATAAACTTGGTATATCATGCCAACAAGCAGCAAATGCATAAACAAGCTACAATATCTCAATGATCAGTAAATGTATAAACTTGGTATATCATGCCAATGAGCCCTCTTTCATCCCAAACAGCCTGCCAGTGTCATCTTTGCCCCCAAGCATCTCTGTGCCATCTTTGCCATCAAAAAGATTCAGTGCCCCCCAAATAACCTGTCTGTGCCATCTGTGCAACTAAACACCCCGTCTATGCCATCTTTACCCCAAACAACTTCAGTACCCCCAAACAGCCTGCCTATTCTATCTTATCCACCAAATAGTTTTAGTGTTGCTAAAAAAAGCCTGCTTTGCCATCTTTGCCACCAAACACCTTCAGTGCCTCCAAAACAACCTGTTTTATGCCAAGTTCATTGCTGTAGACTACAGCTTAACATAGTTAAACAGAATGGCATTCTGGTTATAATAACTCAATGGGGACTGGGTAATATTTAATAATATCCACTTTTCTAGCTTAAAAGGGTTTTTGTGATATTTATTAATGCCCACAAATTATCTTTGAAATAACGGCTAGCATCCTAAATAAGAAATCCAGCTACGAGTTTGGCCTGTGTGTTTACTAGGTGCAAGGTTCAGACTATGGGTGATATTGTGTAAGAATATCTCATGTAAAGTATTTGCCAAGGTCAGTGTGTAGCTAACTCAGAGAAACTTGCCAGGAATTTGGCAGCCTCCCTTAGCAAATGATGGACATTTCATTTATAGCTGCCACACACAGTGGGACTTTTTAGCTACAGAAAAAAAGTCTCAAAGTTAGTCTGCACTCAAATCAACTGAATGTGGTAGTGCTTAAACAGCTTGAAAAATAAAATAAAAATCAAGTTCACTATGACTGCCACTAGCTTTTAGATTGCCAGGATACGTTTAATAAGTGGACCTATTAGTTCTTTTTTTCTGGGAAAAAAATGAACAAGTCTTCACTGAGAATATATAAGGACAACACAATATGACGTATGAGACAATGCCTGAATAGCAGAAATGAAAGGTGGTCACCCCAGCAACAACCGGGCCTCAGTATTCTGCATACCCAACACAGATTTGATTAAATTTGTAGTGTTTCCATAAGGTGTTCCGATTTGATAGCCAGACAAGTAGCACCAGGTAAGTAATTATGTTCTTTATAGACATCACTGTGACATGATGGGGCATGTTCAAAACTGTGTATATCGCTTTCTGTTGAAAGCTGAATAAACATCAACCCTGCAATTCACATCAACAATCAGTTTACAAGAGGAACATGAACTGCTACATATAGCTGCACCTCAGGCTTAGTTTAATTGTGTGGTTATTAGCAGTGCAGCAATTTAAAAGCACAGTCATTAAAACAGAATAGCAGAGGAGGGTAGGGTAATGTAGTGTAGGCAGAGCATTGCCACTTCACTTGTTTATACAGGCATACCACGGAGATATTGCGGGTTTGGTTCCAGACCACTTCAATAAAGGGAATTTGGCAATAATGCGAGTCACACAAATATTTTGGTTTCCCAGTGCATATAAAAGTTATGTTTACACTTTATCGTAGTCTATTAGGTGTCCAATAGTTGTATGTATAAAAAGCAATGTACATACTTTAGCAAAAATGTAACACGGAGACACAAAGTGAGCACATGCTGTTGGAAAAATGGCGCCGATAGACTTGGTTGACGCATAATTGCCGCAAATCTTCCGTTTGTAAAAAAAAAAACGCAATATCTACGAAACTCGGTAAAATGAGTTTTGCCTGTATTATAATCTTCCCTGCTACATAAAATTCAGTCTCTGGTAGAATTTCTTTATAGATGCCAATGGTGTTCAAGCAGTAAACAAGGAGTTAGGAAGGTTCTCACCATTAGAAATGTGTAAAAAAGAATTTAGTGTTTCTGGAACTTGATATCTATGTTGAGTTGAGAACTAGTGCAATATTTAACTTGTGAGCTTTATTACATAATTCCTGTATGGAATAATGTATGTAGTACATTTTATAATATGTTAATATAGTTATTTTTACTGTAACAAATTGAAATTCTTATTCTGTAGTTTTATATTGCAAATAATGTTATCAGGATTTCTTTCTCCAGCCTGCAAGACATAGTAACATAGTAATTCAGGTTGAAAAAGGCACAAGTCCATTAAGAGCAACCCTTCTACCTAACATTCCCGCTTTTGATCCAAAAGAAGGCAAAAAAAAAAAAAACCTTAAGGAAGCTGTTTCAAATTTTGCCTACTAGGGGAGAAAATTCCTTCTTGACTCCAAAGGTCAATCAGATTTCTCCTTGGATTAAGAAGTTCTGTTATTCATGCTTATTCTATTAACAGCCCTGTATGTTCTGCTTTTCTAATAAAAAAACATCCAGACCATTTTTAAATGCATCTATTGTAGTTGATAGCACCACCTCTCTAGGTAGTGAGTTCAATAACTTTATTGTCCTTGCCATAAAGAATCCCTTCCTTTGCGGTCTGTGAAATATTTGCTCTTCCAGTCTCAGGTGGTGATCTTTTGTTCATTGTACATTTCTGTTAATGAACAGGTCACTGGGGAGAACACTTTATATTGGCCCTGCACATATTTATATAATGTTTTCATATCCCCTCTGAGACGCCTTTTTTCTAATGTATATAAATACAATTATTTAACTTGCTCTTAATAACTAAGACTCCAATTCCCTTATTCATTTTGTAGCCCTCCTTTGCAGTTTTTCTAGTTCCATAATATCCCAGAACTGTACTGCATATTCAAGGTGACATGAGGTCCATTTAATTGTAAAGAGGCAAGATGATATCCTCCTTCCATGAATCTATACCTCGTTTTATACATGCCAATATCTTATTGGCCTTTGCAGCTACTGACTGGCATTGAACACTGTTGCCAAGTCTGTTATCTACAGTTATTCCTAAATCCTTTTCATCAGTACGTTTTCCCAGGAAAATACCATTTAAAGTATATGTTGCTTTGTTATTGTTTTTCCAATAATGCATAACATTACATGTGTCTATACTGAATCTCATTTGCCACTTAATTGCCCTGTCCCCCTCTCTGTCCAAATCCTCCTGTAAAGATCAAACATCAAGGTTAGTCTGAATTACCTTACCTAATTTTGTCTTATAAGCAAACACGACACATGGCTCTCAACAAAACTAACAAAGAAATCATTAATAAACAAATTAAAAAGAAGAGGGCCAAGAACAGACCCCTGAGGTACTCCACTTAATACCCTGGTTCACTTATAGGATTTTGCATTTAGAACAACCCTCTGCATATTATCTTTTAGCCAATTTTCAATCCAAATACATACATTTGCCCCCAAACCTATTTCTCTAAATTTGTAGAGTAACCGTTTGTATGGAACTGTATCAAATGCTTTAAACAAAGTCGAAATAGATCACATCAACTGCCACACCTAGATCTATATTTTTTACTGACTTCTTTATAGAATGTTATAAAGTGTGTTTGACAACACCAGTCTTTCACAAAACCATGTTGACTTTTACTAATTATATTCTGATTCAAGATGTATTCTTGAGTGTATACCTTTAGTAATCCTTCAAATAATTTCCCCACTACAGATGTCAAGCTCTCTGGCCAATTATTACCCGGCAGAGATTTTGACCCCTTTTTAAATATTGGAATGACACAATTAGTAAATGAGAACCATGGACCTGGTCAATAGTTAGTTATTTTAATCTGGCATGGTTGGATTCAAAAAGGTCAGCGTAAAACGGAATTATTGTTAGAAGAGAAAAAACTGTACTTCTGGCCAGAGGTCTATGGTAGATGGTGTAAGCAGCAGCTGTTTACGATCCTTTAGAAATATTCATCCTTGATGAGTTTCATTCAGATACTGTTGTGTGTATGATAAGAGTATATGGTTCCACACACCATGATTGGTTTCCATTCAGGACCACCATCAGTGGGGTACATCTATTACAGTTGTAAGGGCTCTGGTTTTCCTGGGGGCCCAGGCCTGCTCTTGGAGACCTAGTCACTGTTGTGACCAGGACATTCACAAAGAGGGGCCTAGGCACCCCATGCTGAGGTCCTATTTTGCTGCCGTAGCCTGCGCTACCATTGTTCATATTACAAGTGATGAGGATTACCTGCATCCCCACTTTAAGCTGCCTGCATCCCTTATGCCATTTTAGCAATGCCCAAATACTGTTCCTTCTTTCTCTTTTCCCCCTCTGTCCTTCAGAGCCCATGTTTAGTATGTGGAGAGCAGTTACATATGTTCCTGGCCACCCAGGGGTCGCACCAGGCGCCTAGATACAACATAAGCACACACTACCAGTGACCTGGATTTCTATATATTTCTATAACAGCAGATGATTAAAAACTATAACAATATCAATTTCTTCCTCTCTGGGACTCACAGTGATTTAGGGCAAAGCCTGGTTATTCATTGGGTCCAGGTGAGAGGCCACCAAATGCCAAACAATTTGTCTGGTTATGAAAGGTTTAAAGGTTAGAACCAGAAATTGCATTGATTACTGCCCTTACTCACCCTGTGTTACTGACAATGACTAGTTCCTGGTTTAGACCTCTGCATGTTATTATGGGATTTGTAATGTGCATGTTACATGTATTCACATTGTGCTTAATAATGTGTGTGTATATGTACATAGTCTGTACATCCAGCAGGCAAACTCACAGCCATGACTTAAAGGGACAGTCTAGTCCCCAAACTCCCCAAACTTATCATCCTATCAAAGATCCAACAGATATAATATCATTTATGGAACAAGTGATATGGACCCCTCTTAAAGGTGGTTCACTGCTGATGTCCCATCTCTCTATTCATGCATCGCACATGAACATATGGTTGAGGCCTTATACCATACCCTTAGTTCTTCAAGCATGGATCAGTTACATATTGACTCTATTACTTACTCAGCTATGTTCATCCTACAACATAATTATTTATTTTTGATAACCATGTGGTACCACCATGGGAAGTTCGTACCAAACTACGCAAATCTTTTTATGGGTGTTTTTTAGAGCTTGTGGCAGCGCTACATTGATGATGTCATCTTTGCATGGAAACACCAATAACAAAAATATAGTTTTACCTCCGTGTTAATCCTATTACTATCACTTTTATTGACATTACATTAAACATAGTGGACAATATGAACTTAAACCTTCTTTAAGGAGGTTGATAGTAACAATTACATTTATCATTTCAGTTGTTACCTACCACTCTGGCTAAATAACATATATATAGGACATACCAAAAAAATAGGACGTATTTAAGACACCTCAACTAAAACAGAGGACTTAAATTTTTGGCCTAAGAAATCAGTAAAGTATTGGAAAAACATAATCAAAGGTGACTCTTTCTTAAGTTCAGAGTTACCAGTCAAGCCACAGATTATCTTCAGAAAATATCATAACCCAAGAGGTTCGATTGCTCCAAATCTTCTTAAAGATATAAAAATATTGAGCGCTACCTGGCTGCGGCTTATGCCAAAAGTTTTCTATAGGTGTGCTCACTGTGAAGCCTGTTCACTCAGCCCCAGTTCCAAAAAATAATTCTCATCTTTTAACAGCCAATAACTTTTTAAAGTTAAATCATTCACTAATTGCAACACAAGTTTTGTGATTTACTTAATTTATTGTGGAAGTGGAATTCCATTACTGGTCTTGAACCTACCAGACCACTTAAAGTACATATACTGGAAGTATATGGGTCTTATTGCATCTAATCGATTTAAATACACTCTGTCCGACTCCATTTCAACCAGTGCACTAAGGGAGGTATTCATGGTAATTGAGTTTGTTCCATCATCTTGGAAAAGAGGAAATAGAACTAATAGACCCTTCCAGAGAGATGTTTTTCGGATTCACAATATATAGACCTTTTTTCCAAAAGGTTTGAATAAATACTTCCCCCATAAACATTTTCTCTGATCTCTCTCTTCTTTTCCCATCTTTATTCAATTATGAACTGCATTTTTATATTTTCACATTGTTTTGCAGTTTATATCGGTTTTTAATATTGCGGTGTTTTATTGGTCATAATTTGTACCAGTATTCAGTGTATTTAAAATTTCATGCTTACATTATATCTTTGTTCCCCCTGTTATTATTCATCATTTTTATTATTTGTAGAGACTGTTTTTCATTCATTTACATTTTTTTGTTTACTATTTAGTTTTTTTCTCATATATATGATTTGCTAGTATCCATTCTTACGTTAGAGTCACTGTCATTTCAATATATTTAATATCTTGGCTATGTATCATTTGATATCATGTATTTTCTTTTCTGGGTCACTGTCTCTTTAATAGATTTAATGCCACTATACTTTTTGGTTTACTGTTCATTCTATATGTATTTATAAGGTATTTTATGCATTTAGTGCTTCTCAGCACTCTTAATTTGTCCCCCTAGTCTGTTCTTCATCATTTCACATTTGTGTTTTTTTTTTACTATTCTGTATGTAAGAAATACATAAGTCTATTTACATATTTGTATTATATATTCACCCATCTTTTGTATATATACTTATTTTCAAAAGCCAGCCAGTGGTGAAGCGTAGATTGAAGGCATCTAATTTGGGGTGGGGTGGCCATTTTTCTGGGTTGAAAATGAGGTTCAAGGACGTTGCAGTTTCTGGACTTCAGGAAAAGATCATTTTTTTATTTGCAGTAGACAGTGATTTTTTTTTAAACAGGTGAGTTAATATTTATATATATAAATACAATCTCAGTTCAGATATATTATGTAATATCTATTATTATATTTTATATATCAATATACACAATTGGACTATATATGTAAATTACATATATATTTATACATTTTATACCTAAAAGAATATAATTATTATCAGCTTATTTATCTAGGCTCTGCTATTAATATTGTGGCAAATCGGCACATTTGGGTGAAACTTGACTTAGGTCTAATGGAGTTAATTTGACAATGTGAAAAGGGACGTTCAATACTATTATTTGCCATTTGGGCACTTTTTAAGTCAACTCGGGTCAATTCGGCAGGTGGGAAATTTGGTTACCAATCTGTTCCATAACTGTCAATTTGGGCACACTCTAGTACATGAATAGGTTGATTTGTGGAACAGGTCTCACAGAGGCGGCTCTAGACTTTGTGAGGCCTTAGGCGAAACTTGAACACGAGGCTCTCACAGACACTCATAATTAAATAAAATATATGACACAGTTAATAAAAAATGAACTGTATAAATGTCATATTTAAGACAAGCCTTAAAACCCAACAATTAGGAATTCACAGATTCTAGAATTATATTTTTCTCATTATTATTCTGCAAATATCTATAAACAAAAACACTTGTTATAGATAAAAAGTGTGGCTGACTAACACACTATCTTTATTGATGTGTCCTAAATGTGAATTCTAACACATTTATACACATTCATATGCTGATCGTGTCCACACACGAGCACACACATACACACTCATATGCTGATCAAATACACACATTAGCACACTCACAGTGTGTGTATCTGATCAGCTACGAGTGTTAGTATATGTGTGTTAAGTGTTCACATTTAGGAGACATTTGAGACATAAATAAGCACATACATATGCTGATCAAACACAGCACTGCAGCACCCACCAGACTTGCCAATTATTATTGCAATAGTCCAATAATGCACCCACAGACCACAACACCCATGTTGCACCTACAAGGACTTGGCAACTTCACCAATACTGCACCCACAAGGACTTGTTCCATTTCTGCCCAAAAATCGTGCCAGTGCCATTTGTGATCACAAACTTAGCCAGACCAGACTCACAGACACACTCAACCAGCACACATTCACTCACAGACACACTCAGCCAGAACAGACTCACAGACACACTCAGCCAGTACACATTCACTCACAGACACACTCAGTCAGCATGCACACACTCAATCACATACTAACACTCAGCCAGCACAGACTAACGGACAAAGTCAGCCAGCACAGACTCACAGACACACTTAGCCAGACCAGACTCACACACTCACCCAGCACATATTCACTCACAGACACACTCAGCCAGAACCGACTCACCACTATCAGCCAGAAGGAGAGGATCTTACAGACCATGTTGTGATGGCTTCTCTGCTGCTTCTTCCTAAGTGGGCCGGAGCCTCACAATCGCGCACAGAGTGAGGAATCGCTCTTAACCTGCCGAAGTTAGTATGACAGGGGAGCTTAACAGCAGCATTCAGATCAAAGATAACTAAGCAAGTTAGGCAGCCGCGAGGCCCCCGTTAGCGTGAGGCCTTAGGTGACCGCCTAACTTCCTAATTAGAGAGCCGCCTCTGGGGTCTCATCACTGAATTGAACTGCCATCTCAGTACCCAAGCAGCTTGTGAGGCCCGTCATTGTACTCAAATCATTGTACTCATTAAACACTCAGCCAGCACACACTTATACATAGACCCACTCAGTCAACACACACTCACTCATAGACCCACTCAGTAAGCACACACTCACTCACTGACCCACTCAGTCAGCTTGCACTCTCTTGCCAAGACACTCAGTCAGCACGCACGCACTCACTCACAGAGACACTCAGTCAGCACGCACTCACAGATACACTCAGTCAGTACGCACTCACTCAGATACACTCAGCCAGCACACACTAACTCAGCCAGCACAGACTCAGACACACTCAACCAGCACAGACTCACAGACACACTCAACCAGCACAGACTCACAGACACACTCAACCAGCACAGACTCACAGACACACTCAACCAGCACACATTCACTCACAGACACACTCAGCCAGCACACATTCACTCACAGACACACTCAGCCAGCACACATACACTCACAGACACACTCAGCCAGCACACATACACTCACAGACACACTCAGCCAGCACACATTCACTCACAGACACACTCAGCCAAAACAGACTCACCACTATCAGCCAGAAGGAGAGGATCTTACATACCATGTTGTGATGGCTTCTCCGCTGCTTCTTCCTTAGTGTAACCTGCCAAAGTTAGTATGACAGGGAAGCTTAACAGCTGCGTTAAGCTCCCCTGTCAGAACAAAGACAACTAGGCAAGTTAGGCAGCCGCGAGGCCCCCGTTAGCGCAAGGCCCCAGTTAGCGCAAGGCCCCCGTTAGAGCAAGGCCCCAGTTAGCGCAAGGCCTTAGACGACCATCTAACTTGCCTACTTAGAGAGCCGCCTCTGAGATCTCATCACTGAATTGACAGGAACTGAAGTGAATTTCGTGTACTCAAATTTCTCATAGAAATTTGGTGAAGCCCAGAGTCTCTAGTAAGTCACATATTCACATATTCGAGATAGGCTGTATCTAGGTGGAAGGTTTCATGTAAGGTGTCAGGCTCAAAAGCTGTGTTTAAGGACAGTACAAATGTAAACATAAAGAAAGCAAAACAGACTGTACCATTCTGCAGAGAATACTGAAACTGAAAAAAATGACTGTTTATTCTGATTCTTGGTCTATGAGCGGAGTCTGCCATCAAGTGTTCACGTTTGGAAATAGCAAGGTCTTGGCATGGTTGGAATACTCCACGTTTTAATGCTTCCTTTAATAAAAGGTCAGCAATTTCATTGGTTCTGTACTATTAGGGTTGCCACCTGGCTGGTATTTTACCTGCAGGCCAGTAAAAATTTGGCATCAGGCCAATGTTAAATTTATGGAGACAGTAGCAAGGCTGGTATTTTTCTGAAGAAAAGGTGGCAACCCTATGTACAATACAATCAGTGTGTTTATTTGTTCCACGCTCAGTTGTTCTGGCGGCTCCTGTGCTTGCCAATATGGACAAACCCATAAATGGAGTGGCTTTGCACACTTTTATAGCATTATAAAGGACAAAAATAGCACGTGGCAGATCGACTGACCTGGAAGTAGGCCCACAAAGGTTAAACACATAAGAATACAAAAACATACTGTTTAATTGTGTTTTATTTCATTAGGGATTTTGTCAAGACAATAGCATAAAAACAGCTTAGTTAAATTTTACAACTGATCATATTTATTAACATTTGCTGCACTAACAGATGCAAAAAAGTTAAAAAAAAAACTGGTGTTACCAGTCAATGTATATATTTCCAGGTGTACTCTCAGCTCTGCCTCTCAAATGAGGAAGAGCTGATCTAGATGCTGGCATGTTTTGACACTGGCACCGATGCTTGCGTATGTCTGAGGTCTGTCGGGAATGATGACTCTTCTTTAAAGCAGAGAGACACTCATTTTTACATGCCACTACAGAGGGGATCTTAAAGGGACTCTGTCAACCTAAATATTGCTTATACCGTGAATGAAAGAATAAAAACGGATAAAAAATGATCTATTCACTGAGTTAGCAGAATTGCAAGCAAATGCATAAAATGAGAGAAAAATGTGTTTTAAATTTGTCTATGGTGTCTCCTGTTGATTGAAGCAAAAAAAGTAAAGGACAGCAGGCTCACAGAAGTCAGTAAAAAAAATAAATCATTCTTTACATTTCCCAGTTTGTGATATGGCATCCCAGAATTGCTCAGTCGGGCAAAATATCAAAGAAGGAATGGACTCATGGCGTGTGGAAATCAGCAATTTATTGAAGAAAATTGGAGGAAGAAGTTCTACCTCCTCACAATATCACTGGTGAAAGCTCAACGCATTTCACGATATTAGTGCTAAATATCCTCCCCAGTACCCCCAATAACTCCTACCTTCTCCCCATTGTTTACCTTTGCTGGCTCAGGAGAGGGGTTTCCTGGTGGGTGGCAAATGTAACAAAAGTTACCCATTTATTGGACGATTATATTATTATTATAATAATAATTATACAATTATTATTATTACAATAATTATTTATTGGACTACCATGGTAGTAGTAACTAACAAACCAGCAAATACCTGAGCATCATGGGAAGTTTACAATAGCTGGGGTGGTAAAGATTAACCACTATTGCCCCATACTACAATCCCTATGGTTATCAGACAGTAATGGGCTGGCTGTATATCATGGGAGCTGCGGTCAACAACAAAAAAGTTAGTGTGCAGTGTAACAATCCCAGTCTGTAACTACAAACCCAATAAAGTGAAGGTAGTAATAGGGCTGGTTGAATATTATTGTAGATGCAATCAATAAAAGTTAGTGTTTGTACTGTAGACTTACTGTAACCCCATTGCCCCCTCCACCCCGCACAGCCCCATCCACAGTTAGTGACTAGCAATGTTACTTGCTCAACATCATGAGAGTTGCAGTCAGCAAAAGTTAATGTTGTGTTGTGTAGTGAAACTCTGTGATGCACAGCAAACATTGGGAAGTATTATAAAAAGGGACATAAAGGTCTGGTTACAAAAAAACGACACTTGGTAATTATGCAGCAGTGATGACTCACCTTTGGCATTAGAGGTGCTGTTATCACATTTCTCATGATGTTCAGCGAACCAAATGGATGGATGAGGATCATGAGATGTGCATTCCACAGAAGCTGCAGTACCAATCCATAATCATATAATACCCACCAGGAGTACTCTCCTTCCCATGATGCCTAACACACTGGCTGATAGTCATGGGAAATTTAATCTGAACAGCTGGAGTATTAACTCAATTTTAAATTTATTACCCAGCCATCTGGTTGTTTTGGCATGAAAAGGGTTACAAAATAATGCTCTTACAAGTTAACAGCTCCTGCACAGGCAGAGGAAACATGAATAAAGAGGAGGGAATAAACAGAAACCAGCCAATCCAAGGTATAGGAAGTCAGAGTGACTAGGAGAGAGATCAATAGCGTTGAAAGGAGGGATTTAAGGGAAGCTGACCAATAGGGTGAAAGAAAGACAGTTAATGGCCAATGGGGTGAATGAAATAAATGGTAGTAGTAAGAAGCTAAGGGAACTTGGGCAATATCATGATGAAAGGGGTTTAGTTGTGAGGGAGTATCTAGCAAGGATGGAATTTCACCAGCTGATCTACTGCAAAGGTAGCATCATATCACAGTACCATGCTTAAATTCACTGAGCTCTTCAAAACAACCCATTTTTTTCTCAAATGTTTATAAATGCAGACTGCATGGCTAGGTGCTATATTTTATACACATGTGGCAATGGGTTTGATTAAAACATGTGAATTCAGTAATATTGATGTGTCCCAATATTTGTTTCCATATAGTGTATGTCAGGTTTACTCCAGGCAGGTGTGCTATTGTCTTTACCTAGTTAAGGTCCCCCTCATGTTGTCAAGTACAAATTAGAATCTTTCACTGCTGTTAATTGCATAATAAAACATTTCATTTTAGAGTGTGACAGTTTTTGTATTCCTCTAGTCTTGGCAACTTGGCATTATAATACTCTTTGACCTCTTGGATTTCTGACCCTTGACTGTTCGTACTTACTGCCTCCTGACTTCTTGACTTTGTGTATTGAACCTTATCTGAACCTTACTGCCTGCCTCCTGACTTCAAGTATTGGATAATCTCCATTTGTAATTTGCCATGGACTCCGACAACAGGCTGTCCTCACTCCACCTCACAGGCCAATGCTGTTAACTGTGCTCTCTGATTGCTGCATGCAATCTCTATCTCAAAGTAGTGGCCTCCTACAAACAAAAAGGAACAGCATGCAGAACTGTCCCGATTTTGGGAGGAAATCCTGCTGTCCAGCCGAGCTCTACCATTGTCCCGATTTTAAACTCTGAACATATTTTTACATAATTAATTTACTAAAATATGCCATAGTAACATACATTGAAAAAGTGTTTTGTTTTATTTTGTTCATACCCTTTCAGAAACGTGAACATTGTTTCTCCTTGAAAATATTTTTTTTAAATTATTACTACTGTTATGTAACCATATTTATTATACAAAAAAATATACTTTTTAAAGATGCATTTCACATTTATGCGGCAATAATATTTCAGTGGAAGCTGTTCAGTAAAAGTGAACCATTAATAGCTGATTTGGAAAGGCAGGCAAGTTCGCAAAACAGCTAGGAGTATATGATTTTTGTAGTTCACTTTTAGGGAATAGCCCTCAGTGTGTGAAGGTAAGTTTGTGGGGTCAATTCACTTTAATCTGTGTCTGGAGGTAGAGATTGGCACTTATCTTGACCTCCAACATCAGACAGACTGGAACACCCCTAAGGTGCCTCATCTCGACCTTGCAATATGGTATACCCTAACCATTTTGAAAAGATCAAGTTGAGGTGAAGCATGCCGAAATGAAGTGGAGTGAGATGAAACTTGGTGCCATCCATTTCTTTGGGGGAAGGGAATTTTTTTTTTTTTTTCAGACTTAGCAATTTTTATTGCTTTTCACTTATGGTAATCGAGATCGGAGAACAAGATGGACTTTGGCGAGATAGTGGGAGAGGGGGGTCGATTTTTTTGTTAGTGAATAGCGTGAGAGGAATCGACTTGGAATGTTGACTTTTAAAGTCAAACACAACCTCCCAATTCAACATTTTTGACTTTTAGTGAATATTTGAATATTCATTTTGGATGTGGGGAAATACACACATTTAAGGGTGAAAATATGTATCCAGGGAGGCCTACATCTTGAATCCATTTCAAGAGTAAGAAAACCAATTTTGTTTTCTTTTAATGGCAAACTGTCAGCAAAAAATGAAGTTATGTTAAATTAAATTTGGCATCAATTGTAGGCATTTTGATAAAGAAATACGTTAATGAAACATTACAAATAAAGCACCTTATCGTCTCTGCTTGTGTAGCATTATAAAGGGGTATACATCTTGAGTCCGATTTCCTTCATCTGAGCCAACATTCTTAAAGGACAACTGTGGCAAAAAATTAAAGTTATGTTTAATTAAAGGAGTGCATCATATGTAGGCATTTTAAATAGAAATGCTTTAATGAAAGTATACAAATAAAGTAACTTATTGAGCCATCTTTACCCCATATAGCTCCACCAGGAGGCAGACATTTTGTTTAGAATCTTAGAGTAAAGAAGGCTCAATAAGGAACTATATCTGTATTCTTTCATTAAAGATTTTTTTTTTAATAAATCATTTACACTTGATACAATCTTTCAATTAAACATAAGTTAATTTTTTGCTACAGTTGTTCTTTAATAACAAGGTAATCAGATATATTGGATAGAGGTATTCATGCAAAGAGGGCTCAATAAGGTACTTTCGTTAAAACATTTCTATTTAAAATGACCAAACAATGCAATTTGCCAATTAACCATAACTTCATTTTTTGCAGATAGTTGTCTTTTAATGTGACAGACGACCACTTTGATAGAAGTGTATCTCAAAGCAAGATAATCCGGACTCCACTCCGGTGGATGTTTACTGAAGAACTTATGCGTCCAAAGATAGAAGGCAACACGGGGGGGGGCGTGACCGGACGTCGAGGAGAATGGTCGCATAGAGAGAGAGCTCCGTCGCCTCCCGATAATATAAGCTAAAATTAGCCCCTCTTCCCTCATCATGGGGAAAAACAACAAGAAAGAATCTGAAGCTGGAACACCCAGGGGTAAAAATAGGCAAGTTTCAGCCTCCCTGCGAGAGTACTTCCACACACCACGAGATCTAACTACACAGCATGAGGCCTCCTCGCCCTCCGACTCCGGCGATACAAACGATAGTGGGCAAGAACTACACCCTGAGACCTCAACCGCGACACAACTGCCAAACCAGGAGACTATACTTCAATTATTCTCGTCTGCACCGTGGCGAGCTGATTTCAGCACGTTGATCACCGAATTAAAACAAACGGTGAAAGAGGAAATGGCGTCGCTGAGATCAGATTTGGCGGGCTTAGAAAAGAGAGTCTCCAGGCAGGAACAAGACACGGCCTTGCAAACAAAAACGACAGCTCAACTATCACAACTCACCACACGACACTCGCTATACCTGACAGAATACCGGCGGAGACTGGAAGACTTGGAGAATAGGAGCCGGAGACACAACGTTAGAGTAAGAGGTCTCCCTGAAACGTTTACAGCTCCAGAAGACAACATAACACTCATACTTACCGGTATATTCAACGACCTCCTCGGCAGGCCCGGAGACGCTGTGATACAGATGGACCGGGCACACAGAGCATTACGCCCCAGAGGTCCTCCCTCAGCTCCACCAAGGGACATTATCTGCCACATAGTAGATTACCACCTCAAGGAAGATATTATGAAAAGAGCTAGAGAGGTGGGCACGTGGACCCACGAGAACACGGAGCTCTCATTCTATCAGGATGTATCAGATATCACCCTACAAACCCACCGACTTCTACGGCCTTTAACAACGGAGCTCCGACGCCACAACCTACGATACAGCTGGGGTCACCCATTCAGCTTAAATGTTCGATGCGACAACACCACCCACACACTCAGATACTACTCTGAACTCCCGAGATTCCTGGAAGAACTCGACCTACCACATGTCACGGTTGAAGATTGGAGCCTGCCTGAGCTACCCCAGAGAAGAGGAGTGGACACACGCCGCACAAGGCCGAGAATCCAACACCCGCAACGGCCGATACACTCCCCCACACCTGCGGATGCAACACGAGCACCGACAAGACGTCGGGAGTTGGACAGGGAGGAATAACTGGTCCACAAATCGTGAGTACTTTGATCATCTCCCCTAAACCACCAGCCCGACCTACAGGCAACACACCAAGACCCCTGGCCCGGCCCTATCTTATAGTTCACAATTTTGAAATATGTCAGTCTTCCCCCACTAATCACACTACCCTTGAGATTCCTACAAAGGGCGAAGAGGCCTAGCGATTCCTACATTGGGCCGGAGGGCACCGAGGGCGAAGGTTTCCATCCCCCACCCCCCCCCTCCATACCGATATACCCCATATTTTGGACCACCCACTGGACTGATTTTGATGTATGCCAGACTGGAAGGCCCTACTCCATCACCAGAGAGGTCAAATGGTTTATATATTTCTTAACGAATGTATTATGACATAGGCCTAAATATGCAATATGTCTGTTTATTTACATGGAAATCCTGGGGATATTACAAGTTCCCTACCCACCAGCTCACTTACCACATTGCAGATCGGGGGCGGGGGGGGAGGGGAACCCCGAGTTGAGTCTTCGATCCAAACCATTAGGAAGATATAAGACAACTTTTTTCATAAGCCCTAGATACGAAGAAAGGGAAAAGAAAGCCGTCCAGGTTGAGAAACCTGAGTTGTATAACCCCTTCCCTTACCAGACATACCACACCCCATAAGTACAGGTAGCCGGTAAGCGGGCTCTATATAACCAAACAGAAGACCGACATCTATAGTACCAAACCGCATAAACTACCCCACAAGAAAAGTTTAATTGTTTGTTTTATTATGTTAGAGGAGATATTCGCAAAGGGAGGCGATGGATGCCCCTCTTTACAATAGATAGAAATTGTGTACTGTTTTACACTTAATTGTATGATTGTTTAGTTTTAAAAAAGGTCGTTGGTCCTTGGCGACTGACACTCACCCCCTCACTAGGAGCACCAGATATATTGGGGCGGAGCTCACGAATTTGAAGGTTTTTTCAGTTCGTGTTCGTCCGTATTCCCCAAAGGTAGCTCGCAGTATTTATATTTGTTACAGTTTTCTAAATTCCTTACCCCCCCCTTTTTTCTTTTTATATATTTTTTTTTTTTTTTTTTAGTTTACTGTTTTTTTCCCTCCTACTCCGTTTCCTGATTGGAAAAAGGAATGAGTTTTGAAATGACGAGAACACATTCCACCCGATGCTCGCCAAGACCTCTCAACGTAGTATCTTACAATGTTAAAGGTCTTAACGTACCCGAGAAAAGGTCCCACTTACTAAGAGAACTGAAATATTTAAAAGCCGCAGTGGTGTTTCTACAGGAGACTCATCTTAAAGCAGCATCCTGTCCTCAAATCACCAATAGTACCTACCCTTTGGGTTTTTTCAGCAACAACCCAACAGCCAAATCCAAAGGTACCGCCATCCTTTTTCATAGACATACTCCCTTTGTGGAAAAAGCCTGTATTAAGGACGAACATGGTCGATATGTTTTTGTGAAAGGCTCCATAGCAGATGTCACGTACACTTTTGCTAACGTATATACACCTAACAAACAACAACACCGATTCCTCAGCTCAACACTGAAAACACTACAAAAATTTCAGGAAGGTATTTTAATTTTTGGTGGAGACCTAAATGTCGCCCTTGAGCCCACACTCGATACATCAACTGGAAACACTTCCACACCCAGACATATCTTGAACAAAATCAAAGAGACCCTTACGGGAATGCAGCTGGTGGACTGCTGGAGAGCCATCCACCCGGATTCCCGGGATTACAGTTTCTACTCGACCCCCAGAAACTTATACACACGCATAGACTATATTTTTATGCCATACTACCACCTACCCAAATTGTCAGCAGCCCGCTACGGATCCCAGACGTGGTCAGACCATGCCCCCTTAGTTATCACGATGGCCTCAACACTAATCAAACCCACAATCACATCGTGGAGACTGAACGAATCTTTCTTATCTGATAAAAATACACTGGAAGATACTAAAGGTGTATTAACTCAATATTTTGTAGATAACTCAACCCCCGAGACCCCCGCCTTGACGGTGTGGGAGGCCCACAAATGTGTGCTTAGAGGACACTTTATGAAACTGGGATCTGAAAAAAAGAAAGCTAATGCGACCCAACTAAAAGTCCTATACGACAAAATAACTGAGGGAGAACAGAAACATAAAGACACACTCAATCCCCAAGAGTTCCAGAAACTATTGCTATTACGGAAAGAACTCTCATCCATCTTAAATGCACAGGCTCACAGATCTTTTATCAAATGCTCAGCCTTATACTACGAACATGGCGACAAAGCAGGGAAATATTTGGCGAGGACTCTGCGCCTGAAACGCAAACTATTTTACGTCCCCAAAATAAAAAGCACCACAGGCACATACCACAGACTCCCTAAAGATATCATGAAAGAGTTTCAGACATACTATTCTAACTTGTATAATCTAAACGCACCACGATCTCCGCAACAGTTAGCGACCAGAAAAACAAAGATCGCAGAATATCTTTAAAAATTTCTACAAAATAAACTTACACAAGCCGAAGCTGACAGCATGGAAGCTCCTATCACTCTGCTGGAATTAAAAGAAGCAATCAAGTCATCTAAGAAGGGAAAATGTCCCGGACCAGACGGCCTACCACTGTCATACTATAAACATCTGTTGGAAACTCTCGGCCCTAACCTGGTTCAGGCTTTGAATACACTCATAGATACTGGACAACTCCACCCGCATTCGCTGATGGCCAACATCTCTCTCATACCTAAGGAAGGAAAAGATCCCGATCTCTGTAGTAGTTTTCAACCCATCTCCCTCCTCAACGTCGACCTCAAATTGTTTTCAAAAATTTTAGCCAACAGAATGAAGAGATTCATCCCCCAATTAGTACACCCCGACCAAACTGGGTTTGTTCCAGGAAGGGAAGCCAGAGACAGTACGCTACGGGCTGTAAACTTGATACACCAGGCCTTCCATACCAAGCTGGAGACTGTTTTTTTATCTACCGACGCCGAAAAGGCCTTCGACAGACTGGACTGGTCTTTTTTGTCAGAAGTGCTACACCATATGCAATTTGGCCCTAATATGAAGCAGTGGATTGCATCTCTATACTCTCTCCCATCGGCCAGATTACGGATTAACGGGGTTCTGGGTGAATCCTTCTCCATCACCAACGGTACACGGCAGGGATGCCCCCTATCCCCACTTCTTTTTATACTTTCACTCGAACCCCTTCTTGAAGCAATAAGACAAAATCCAGATATTAAAGGACTCTTGATTGGTAACACCCACCATAAGGTACTAGGTTATGCGGATGATCTTTTATTTGCAGTTACAGAACCTCTGGTCTCATTTCCAAATATCTTACAGGAATTCCACCGATATGGAGAACTCACTAATTTAAAAATAAATTATTCAAAGTCAGAGAGCATGGATATCAATCTGTCACCACACGTGACGAGACAGCTGAAACATAATTTCTCATTTAAATGGTGCAAGGGGCGCATGAAATATCTTGGCATATGGCTCACTAGAGACTTGACCCAACTGTATCAGCAGAACTTCCCCCAACTTATCCAAGACATACAGAAAGATCTTAAACGATGGACATCGCTCTACATCTCCTGGTTCGGTAGGATCAATACTCTAAAAATGAACGTCATGCCTAGAATTTTGTACACATTACAAACGCTCCCTGTCAGTGTCCCAACAGCCTTTTTTTCTACCTTAAGGACTATGTTTATAAAGTTTGTTTGGGCCGGAAAGACTGCCAGAATTAAATACACAAACATGATAAGGCCAAAAATAAGGGGCGGGACTGGCCTCCCTGATCCTCAGACATACTATCTGGCCTGCCATCTTTTGAGAGTTTTGGAATGGATTCACCACCCACCCCACAAATTGTGGATTGACATAGAAGCCAACAGCTGTGAAACCCCATTACGACATCTAACATGGATACCAAAAAAGCACGCCACCCGGCTCACACGAGATCACCCTTTCCTGAAGGCAACAATCAGGACATTCCACACCATACATAACAAATACGATCTGACCTCATACCCATCACCAATGACACCAATACGCAACAACCCAGAATTCCCTCCAGGACAGACTACAGGTTTTTTTTTACTAACAAATGTCTTGGAGCAAGCGCCCCTCAGCGATTTTCTTTGCAATGGAAAACTGAAATCCATCGACGATATTTTTGGAGATACACAGATCAATATTCTCGATGGATTTCACTATTGCCAACTGTCCAGTTTTTACCAAACAATGCCAAGGAAACACAAAGTTCATAGAGACCGGACAAGTTTTGAACTACTGAGTACTAAATCTCGACTGCCAGAACATGGAACATCGATGCTATATGCCCTGCTGATACAAGTACACGATACACTCCCAATGAAACATCAAGGAAAATGGGAACAGGCTCTACAAATTACGCTGGATCCAGAAGACTGGCAAAAAATATACACCCTCACACACAAGTGCTCACGCACTACAAAATCGCAAGAAAATTCTTATAAAGTACTTACCTGGTGGTACAAAACACCAAATGTCCTACACAAGATGTTTCAGGATTACCCTGATGAATGCTGGAGATGCGGTATGTCAACAGCTACAATGCTCCACATATGGTGGGAATGCCCCCCCCCCCCTTGGCATTCTGGAAAAGGATCCATAGCTACATAAATAATTTTACGGACACACCACCACAGTTCCTCCCGGGAACATATTTACTTCACATAACACCTCAAGCAGTATCTACCTACAAAAAATCCCTAGTACACCATCTGATCAACGCGGCAAGACTCCTGATCCCAAGGTATTGGAAAACACCTACCATACCGACAATGAGAGAATGGATATTACAGGTGGAACATGTTCGAAAGATGGAAGAACTACAAGCAATCTCCGAAAAACAGAAGACCCAACACAGACAACTGTGGTACTACTGGTCGGTATTTTTGGAAGACCCAAACAATATTGAACAGTTGGAACAGGTTTGAAGAAGATCTGGTAAAGGAGAACGAGAAGAACCACATAAACACAACAATCCGTTCTTTCCTCCAAAACTTAAAGTCCCCCCCCAACACAACCCTTTTCATAATTTCCTCCCCAATTTCCCTCCCCTTTCTCCCCCCCTTTTTTTTTATTTTTTTTTTCTTCTCTGTTGTTTTGTTTGTTTGATCAGGTTTTGATATACCCGATTCTATATAAATGTTAGAAATTGTATTTTTATTACTGTATGCATCCCCTGCTGCGTCAGGAGGACAATGTTCCGTTAACGTATATGATTTTCTGTTTTCTTTTTTCTGTACATGTCAAAAACAATAAAAACCTTAATTCACAAAAAAAAAAAAGAAGGCAACACGGTGCTCAGACTGGATCCTTTTGACCACAGGTACAAATTGTGCTGAACTCAAAAAGTCAGAATTGGAGTGCTGACTTTTTGCTGTTCTTACGCAGGGCTGGTGCAAGTCTTTTTACTTCCCCAGAAGAACATATCTTTTGCCGCCTCTTGCTGATCCAAACCCTCAGGCATTTACACACACAGTAACACTTTCAATGTCACATACATATGCAGGCACATGTACAGACACATGCATTCTGATCCTATCTTTGGCACCCCCTCTCCATGCCATGTCTGTTTTGCTCTCACCTTTTGTCTTTCACCTCTCACTGTGTATCTCTCCCACTCATGTCTGCAGTCTCTTCCCCCTCCCCGTGTATGCCATCTCTCCCGCTCCTCCCCCTTCCAACGTCTGCCTTCTTTCCCGCTCCTCCCCCCCTTCCCACGTGTGCCGTCTTTCCCGCTCCTCCCCCCCTTCCCACGTGTGCCGTCTTTCCCGCTCCTCACCACGTCTGCCGTCTTTCCCGCTCCTCCCCCTCCCCACGTCTTCTGTCCTTGAGTAGCTGAAGACAGCATCAGCTGTGTGTTTTAAATACTCAGCCATACTGCCTCACGCTCCCCTGGATCCACCAGCACTGAAAAAAAAAAAAAAAAAACTTGTGGCTGCATGTATCCCGGGCATCAGGCAGCAGCCTTCCCCGCCCCTCACATAGCTGACTCCCTAGGTGAATGCCGTATTTGCCTTTTGATAGTGCCGGCTCTGTTCAACAACCACTTTGGCCTTGTATAAAGTATGATTTGCATGGTGCACTAAATGTGCATACCAGGCATGTCACAGGAAACTGTTACATTAATGACAAAGTGCCTAAGGACCAAAACACAGTCGGCTGAGCCCCCCTCTGACACATCTGATTGCTAGAACAGCCAAACACAGTGATATACATACAGGATATGTATATGGCATATCGCTGGCCAGATCCTCATTCTGGAAACCGGAAAGCACCAGCAAACACTGGGGAAGGGAGGATGTTATATTTTTAATGGGCACCGGTATACGGCATATTTTAAAGAACAACTGTAGTCCTTATGTATAGATTACAGAAAATAAAAGCCGTTATGTGTTTTAGTTTTTAATTGCTGAAATATACCTGTACTTTCTTCCATTATCTCCCTCCCCAACAGCCGGATTCTCATTGATTTTTGTCAAATGCAACCGGTGAAATGGATAAAATGGATGCTCCCTCCCCATGCAGCCAGCGCTGCTGCGGAGGGAAATAATGGATCTAAAATTAAAACTCTGTTAAAGGCACCACTTTAGTATGAAGGTGAGCGGAGTTAAGCATTTCACTAACTTAAAGGCACTCCATGATTTAAGCATTCTTACACTTATTTATTTTTTATATAACAAAATATGTTCTATACATTGTATAGGGTTAGCAGAATTGCCCCCAGATACATAAAGAGAAAAATGTGTTTCAAATGAGTCAACAAATATGATGTCATAAGCAGGAGACTCACAAAGTTTTCACTTTAATTGCAAGCAAATGCATAAAAACAGATTGCCTATATCATATTGGATTCTCTAAATTCTGTCTTTAACTATAAATTATGCATGGATAAACCAGGTAAGATTTTCTTGTTATATGCTATGTCAAGATATCAGTCAGCTTTAAATAATACCTCATTTATTTCTTTTCCTGCTATCCTGTTTCATCTGGGACTTCGGTAACTCACTTTTCCATACCTCCCAACTTCTTCTTCCAGCAATACGGGATGCGCGGAACGGAGCATGGTAGGTCATGTCCATCACTCAAACCGAAGGCACCTGGTGTCCTCTATACCAGAGAATTAAAATCAGTACCAAAGGATTGCAGTCTCAAAGCAGGACATTTAGGGGTGAATGTTTTTCTCAATTTTCATCATTTTTGTAACGTTGAGAGACCCCGCCCCCAAACCTACTAGATTATGGTGATAAACTGGGAAAGAAATCCTGGGTGTATACAAGATGGAGGGGTGACCCACTTACCTTACCAGTAGGAATATAAAGAGCAGTAGATATCATGAATAAGTTATTATTCTTTGCAGCATCAGAAGTTATTCGGTCTTTGAGAATCCTATGACCGGACCTTTACAATGTGATGCTCAATTGCTACCACGAGCATCTTCTGCCATGCCCAAGAAAGACTGACATCTTGGAAAAAGATATTTGATGTGTAGCCAGCATGAAACTGGCTGAGCATCCTATAAGATTACCTATCCCATAATGTTTATTCAGCATATGGCCCACGCAATTACAATTTTATATTTGCCAATACTTATGTGTACACGAATTTTCAAGACTTAATTTGTCATTACTTAGTAAGGATTTGTCAATCTTTCAAAGCAGTGAGCATGGAAAACAACCAAAAAAAAGTCAATGTTTTGCTGAAATTTATACTTTAATAAAAGCAAAAAAAAAATTGCTAAAATTACATTGATTTGCATCATAAAAAATAAATAAATATCCACATGATGAATAATTTTTCTATAATTCAGTTACAAATAAAAACAGAGTAAAAATGTGTCATATGCAGAAGGTTTTACATCACACATACAGTCACATCCCCCCTCACTTCAATATACAATTATATCCCTAAACAACATTTAACAAGAATATGTTTTCAGAGGGATATACACAGTGTATTGCATGTTTGCTGTATCAACAGAAGAAAAAATATTAATTTACAAATGTTAAGTCAACCATATACAGGATATGATTAGTAAAATCTAGGTATGCCTATAATGCACAGTTTGTAACCTAAAATTGTGAAAGCCCTTAGCAGGTTGTTGTAAAATATCCCTCAAAATGTAACCACAAGACTAAAAGAAAAAAAGGGAACATACTATTTCAGAACATATTTTTATTTCAAACATAATTAGTTGACATAGGCACATCCCATTAGAGATTGTAGTTTATTTCTGCCCTGAAATGGCATCACAGTATATGAAACAAAAAAACAAAACAAAGCAAACTCTTTATGCAAAGGTTTAAGGATGGAGGCTGTTTTTAGATTTCTGCGGTTTTTGTGTTTAGCTGTAATTTAAATTTTTCTTGTTTAATGTGCCCACACATTATATACTGTTTTGAGCACGATAAGTAGGGTTTTCTTAAGATACCATTTTTTGCATCATATCTTATTATTTACTATAAAAAAAAAAAAATCACAAAACAACCCCCCCCCCCCCCACATACTTTCTAACTTTGACCTGATAAATCTTTTACACACAATTACAGATCGGTAAAAAGATCCCTTCTAAATAGTTTCTAATATTTTTTTTTTTAACCTAAAGTAGCAGTCTTTCCACCCTAACCATTTCCCCCCTACTATGACCTTTTGACCCAACCCGATGATCAACTGAACCCTAATCCGAAACTTAGCCCCAACGCAAACGCCCCTAACTTAGATTTCAACCCCAACTGTTGCTTTTTTTTTGGCACTTTGCCATTAGGGGCAGTCTAGCAACTACCACAGAGTGACGGGAAGCAGTCCCATTTCCGGTATGATGCTGCTCTTCCGATGATGTGAACACTTTTGCTCCTGAGAGCGAATGCATGTGCGCGGGGTGGATTTTTCAGTGTTTTCCATTGCTTTCTAAAAGGTGGTCTCTAAAAATGGCAACAAAATTTGGGCTTATTCACTAAAAGGGAGTTGCAGGTGAGATCAAATATAGAATGCACAGAGGCACTTCTGCTAGCCAAAATCAGCTGGTCATGGGTAATCTTTAACTATGCATTATGTAGGGCCAACTGTTCTTCTTGCTGAAGGAACTCACCAGGTTTGTGCCTGTACAATACTTTGTTAAGTCAACTCGCCTGCAATTCATCTTTTACTGCATAGACCCCTCTGTTCACCTGCATTATATAAATGTTAATGTAAAGTTACATCAGAACAATTATTGCAAAGTGCATGACTAATGCATAAACAATAGGTTGGACATGTGAACAGATTTGTATGCATTAAACATGCCTAAATATGGCCCAAATATACTAATAACGGATATTACCTCCATCTTAACAACATTGGGGAAAGTTTCACAGCATCACTATGGTTTTTTTCCAGGAGTAAATAAAATCACAGATCAGTCTCACAAAAAAAAAAAGGCATCAGAGGTGGCTGGTTGGCAACAAAGGGAGCACTGACTACTTATAAGGCACTGTCACTCTGTTGCTGCAAACCATAAAATTAAAGGCTTGAAAACAGACTTTCTATTCAAAGTGTAAGGCTGGAAAGAGAATATAACTCATGATAACCGATTCATTCCAGTTATATCACAGAACGAAACAGATGTATAATACCAATAAGCCACTTGAGCAAAATATCAACTATGTTTTATCGTTATCTACAGTTTTCCAGGTTTGTCCCAGTTGTAAATAGAAAACATAACCCCTAAACATAACAGAATCTTCCATAACGTACAGAACTTCATAGAGATCTTTATGTACAATGAACACTGATGTTTATGTGGATGTGACACTCCTACAACTCGTACCTGAGCTTAACCAATGAATGACATCGCCGACAAGAGGACATATGCAAATATGGGGATAACAAGTTATGGTTCATGTAAGCATTATAAACGTAACCATTCGGCTAGCCAAACAGCCTACAAAAAGATAGAGAAAAAGTTGCATCTGTTACTTCTCGTGATGTGCAGGATTGGCGAGTGGCTGGTTGAACATAATATACTATCCACGACAACTGTTGTATGAAAGATTAATTTTCACTAGATTTATATATTTCCTTGGTATTTTTTGCTCATCTGGCAAATGGGCTGCACATCACCCACAATAGACCTGCTGCCATTCCGGACAGATCTATTATGACAGCATGACCAGAGTATTGTTGGTAATCACTACCAACAATTGCTATAGCTTTTACCCATGTGTCAAATTTTTATTTTCCATAATTGTATTGCTAAGTTTACATTAGAAATCTTAGAAATTATATTTTATATGTAGACATACTTAATTTTAACATAGTTGTGTTTCTATCTATTTGTACATTTCCCAGGAATAAAATACATAAAATCAGACAAGCAGTGCTAAGATGACAAACTAATATGTGCAAAAGCCATGTATATGTTAACAAAAATGATGTGATAAGCTATGTACATAGTTTAGTAAGAAATATATCTTAAACAGAAAGGAAAAATATGCAATAATTATATATTCTACACAACACAAAAAAACACACACAACAGAATACATGTGTATACAAATGTTTCAGCAAAAATAAATACACCACATTGTATTTTTTTTTCCACCAACAAGGCAGGTTTTCAAAATCTTTATGCCCAGACTCATGTTGGCTCTGTCACAAGACCCATCTGTACTTTATCAAAGACCCACAATACATGCAATATTGAGGATATCTGTGTTCGGGCTAGAAAATATAGGGGATCGCGGCTGCTTCCGTGCAGCCGCTTCACCGCCGACTCTGCACCACAAGACAGCTCGTTGCTGGAGATTTCATCGCGGGACATTTCATCACTAAAGGTAAGTTTATTTCAGTATTTTAGTTTATTTTAGTAAGGGTGGTTAGAATTAGGGTTTAGGGGGTTAATTTTAGTATTAGGCTTCGGGGTTAATTTTAGTATTAGGGTTTAGGGGGTTAATTTTAGTTTTAGGGTTCGGGGGTTAGTATTAGGGTGTTAGTATTAGTGTTTAGGGGGTTCATTTTAGTATTAGGGTTCGGGGTTAGTATTAGGGCTTAGGGGGTTAGTATTAGGGGTCGGCGGTTAATTTTAGTATTGGGGTTTGGGAATCATTTATTAGGGGGGTTATTTTCTTTTTACTTTTACATTTGTAAGAGCTGACAGTTCAGCGCGAAACTGTCAGCTCTTACATAGCCGCGATCAAACGGCCGCGTTATTCTTCATTGCTGACAGTTCAGCGTTCTAACTGCCGCGCTGAACTGTCAGCGATGAAGATGCGGCGAAGAAGTGTCCTAGACCCGAAAATTTAGTATAAGTCAACTTCAACTGTTTTGCAATCGGATAGCCACATAACTATTTACAAAAGGATGTAAAAATTATCAAACCAGTGGACATAACAGGCGGACTGACCTACTAGGCCTCACCCAGCCAGCCAATATCTATTACCTGATAGTAGCTTCATTATTATTCATGTTCAGTGCTCTTCCATCCTGGCTACCAATACTGGGATCTGAACTTTTGACTTCACACAATATTTACATTAACACATGAAGACAATGTGCCATTATATTTCACATAATTAATAACCAATACAGAGTCTATATAGTAAATCTTAACAACATTGAAATTAGCATCAGACAGTGCTCAACATTTAAAGCAAGAGGACATGGTTTTTTGACACTTAGGACATTAACAATAGATGCTGAGTGTATACATACATACACACACAAACCAACTAGATCAACTATTTACAGTTAGTTATGGTTAAAAGACTTGACTTCCCCAAATCTTTCACAAGTTCCAAGAATGTCAAAACTTTGGTTATGTTGGTCCATTTATAAAGCATCACCAACTTCAGATCAGGACTCCAAATGCAGTGGAGAACACTTGTTGTCCTGAATAACAAATCTGCTAAAGATAGAAGTCTTAAATATCAAGCTGCATAATTTCTGGACCAGTAGTTTATTGTGTATCAAGATATAAAACGCCATAGATAATAACCTAAGGAGTTTGTCATCTGTAATAAATATTTCAAGCATTTGATTGAATAAGGAACATATGGCTCGGAATTCTCCTAATTACAACAGATTTCCTTCCGAGCCACATAAAAAGCACAAACCTGCTCAGTAACATGGTCAGTAATGTAAGGCTTACGTTATTATACATCTCATGGCACCAAGGAGCATATTAAGAGTACACCATGAGACATGTGTTTAAGGTACATGTATTTAAGGTACAGGTTGCTGAAGCTCTGTCACTTAAAACTCTGACTCCTGACTGTAGCCCATTTGTCAGGTTCCTGAAGACTCCTGTGCTGCTTTTTTTCTTCGACAATTTTTCACAAGATGGGACATCCCACTCACAAAAAAGATAAACGATATGACTGCAAAGTATCCAGCATAGATCTTGAACTGTAAAGTAGAAGAGAAATACAAAAATGAACCAGAGGTCACTAGGTTTCTACTATTAAGTCATATACAGAATAAAAAAGTCTAATCTGATACATCGTTGAGTGACATGATGTGATGCCTTTTGACACCAGTACCACAAGTAGTCATGGCTACAATGAGTCAGACAAAAAGGGGGATACTGTATAACTCCCATGTAAGCCCGATATAGTAGTTTCTATGTGTTTATAGTTAGCCCGGGTGGTCTGGTCTACCTCCCAGTAGTATATAATTAGCTGCACATGGTGGTATGTTGAAGCTCCTTTCAGCATGTTGTTAACCAAATATTAATAGTGATGCAACATATAGTTTCAAAGAAACGCGTAACCCAAAAAAAAAGGTATGCACCTGGAAGGGAGGCTTGTATTTACCTTCTTTGTAAAACTAATTATGGGAGACATTTGGCTGGACCGGATGTTCACAGCCAACATCTGCACCGGTTGACTAATTCATATGAAGCTCATCCAGACATATTGCCCACAAGATGTTGTGTTTCAGGGTTGCATGCCATCATTACTGCATCCAATCAATTGTGTGGCCCCCAAGGCATGTGCCTCAGTCATCCTACTCTCACTACTGCTCTGACTGCAACAATAGAGCTCACCCATTCAGAGGCCCATCTACCTTTCCCAAGCATTTTCCACTCCCATATTTGCCACACTTTCTAGTCTTGGTTTGATTTTGTCTTTGATAACAATTTGTATTTTTCCTAATGCATGAATAACTGGATGAGCATATGGTTTTAGCTTAATGCTGCATTGACTGGTAAACACCCTAGGCCTTTGAAAAAATAATAATCATAACGTTATGATTACATGCTCTAGGGCGAGAAACGCGGAAAGCGTGGGCAGCTAGCCCTTATTTTTCTCCGATATCATCTTTTCACGGTGTTGATTTTAAAGTTTTCTCCAATAAAGTATTCATTCCTCAGTAAATAGGCTGCCAAACTCCTAGTGTACTCACTTGTGATCTCCTATCTCTACTACTATAATACTCTCCTGCCTGGACTCCCTCTGGTTCATCTTTACACCCTGCAACCTATTCAAAATTCATCTGCCATGCTTATCTTTCTTACTTATTTCTCCACTCTGCAAACCCCTCCACTGGCTCCAAGTCTGCTCTAGGATAGAATTTTAAATGTTGTGTTTAACCTACTGAGTCCACCAATCATCAGCCCCTCCCCTACTTTGCCTCATTTGTAGATACTACTCTGCATGACTGCCATGTTCCTTAAGTGGAGTAAGACTCTCCACCAATTCCCATACTCGCCTGTGAGACTTTATCGAGCTGCTCTTTTTCTCTGGAACTCACTTCCACGGAGCATTTAGCTCTCTTCCCCATTCTCAGTCCTCAAAACTCACCTCTTTAAGGAAGCGTACTATTCATCCCACTTTAACATCCATTAAATTATCCTCTAGCCAAACCCACCTAGTTCTCACTGCCTCCAGATACAGTTAGGAATAAGGAAGCTTACTATTCATCCAAATAGAAAACCCAATACATAACCTGTGGCAAAACCCACCTAGGTCCCACTGTGCTCAAATGCTGTTACTACCCCCATCTTCCCCTTTGACCTCTTCACTCACCTCATGTCGTTAGTCCCCCACTCCCTCTAGATTAAAAACTTGCAAGCAAGGCTCTCTACCTCATGTATGTGTCTGTCTCTGGTCAAGTAACATATGTAGTTGTCCTCAATGCTCTGTACCAAGCGCTATGTAAAATATTGGCACTATATAAATGTTAATGAAATTTAGTAGCTGCACCAGTGGTTTAGGGGTCTCCACCTGTTTACTGAAGGCTAGGGATGCTATGGTATGGAAAATTCTGTGGGCCAGTCCAATATGTAATAGTAAGAGATATGTGCATGTAAGACTATCAATAAGTAGCCATTGAGGAAGCATGCGTGGTGCGCTGTACAGAACAGTTACATAACTAGCGTACATGGAATCTAAATGGTGTACAGAGAAATAGATACACTATAAAGATCATGTAATTCTTTGTTACATAGGTTGCAAATAAATGGTTACTAACATAACCTAACCAAAAGGTGCAGTTCCAACTAGCTTGTTTTCTGCATTTTTTACATGTTTTTAATTTGTGAGATGCACATATTTGACTTTTTAAACAAATTATACAACTTGTGGAGTTTTGCATGTAAATTATTTCACAGGGGCCTCTAAATATGATGACATCAGTGCGAGGAAGTACTCTGCTGGCAGAATTTGTATTAGTTTTCATGCTACCCAATGGAATAAACTTCTCTCTTGATTTCAGCTGTTTAAAGAGCTTGGAATGCAGGAGCCGTGGTTTCAGCCAGCTATGTATGTGGTTATGTTATCATAGAAGGAGGGCATCTGGAGATGGGCAGTACCGTTGCTATAGCAGCAGCAATTACACTTTATGTGTCGGTTTTAAGAGAAAAAGAGGTTTTGAGGGAAAAAGGATGAGAAGTCTTCATTACATAATTACAGAAACTGTTGGTGGAAATGCCTCATTAAGAGTTGCTTTAGCTAGGGATTGGCAGAAATAAAATTACTGGCATTTCCATACTCTCTGCAACCCTAAGAATGTGATTTTTGCTCAGATTAAGGTGGATTTATAATTTGTAGATTTGCAGACCATAATTTCATCTGCAAATGTTCAATATTGAAATGCAACTATTGTATAGCTGCACTGTAAAGAACACCCTGCACCTGTAAGGAAGGGGAACATGACTGCTGGCCCATGCAAGTTGGTAAGGGGCATAGTAACGTGTCTTCTGATTGGTTAGAATTGTTCTAAGCGTAACAATATGTGTACCTATAAAACCCGGTGCAGCCTGGCAGCTTCTCCTCTTTTGGTTCCTAGATTATAGTTAATTATATTAAGTTATTCTAGTTAAGTCACAGAAGGAAATTTCCCCACCAGCGCTGGGTAGCGTATCCTATGAAGTTCGCCCTATTGTGTTTGGGGAGCAGTTTTCCTGCCGGTGGTCTATGACGTCACCGGAAACTAGAGCTATGGTACAGTTGTTGGTAAAACCATCTGCCGAGGCTGATGGCTTTGCAGCTGGTGGGTCATTACATGCTGGTAAAGAAACTGTTAATAAAAGCTGTGGCCAAGCCTTTACCCATCAACAATATTGTCCGTGTTAGTTAATGGGGTCTGGTTGGGGTTGGTTTGGTGGGAGGGTGCAGTCATGTGACTAAGCAGTCAAGGTTCCACTAAACAAACCATTGCTAAAATAAATTTTTTCAGCATGCAGTGACTATTTCACAAATAAATTTGCCCCCAAAACCGTTTTTTAAAACAAGTACAATAATAGACACTTTTCGTTTATGTTCTATTTAGTAAATGTTCTTAGGTTACTTTTCCTCAAACCCCTTACAAAGCATTCAACGTAGTAAATAAAAAAAAATAAAAAAGCAGAAGTAAAAGTGAAATATTTTGTAGAAAGGGTAAATAAGGATTATGGATGGATATAATATATTTACAATTCCCAGACATGAACAAATCTAATAACAACCCCCCCACCCCTCCAAACAAGAACTCCAAGTGACTTACTTGTGTAAATAAATCTAATCCAAGGCCACTGGAGTCTACAACTATTAAAGTCATCAATGTTTGCAAAACCAAAGCAATGAATGTGTTTACACCAAACACAAGGGCATAGCACTCCATACTCAAATTGGCAGCAATCTGGAAGCTATAGAGAAATGAAACATAAACAGAATTGACATTCAATAGTCAAGGAACACAGATAAGGGAAAACATAATACAGGTTGAGTATCCCTTATACAAAATGCTGGGGATTAGAAGTATTTTGAACAACGCATCATTTACTAAAATACAGTCATTTCAATGCAAATACTGTGTAGAGCAAATAAATCACTTTTTCAGTGAAGTAGCCGTGATATGAGGCATAGTTGGGAAACTGCCATTGGCGCGTCAGGCTGCACACATGCCATTGTATTACCCTTTGTAGGCATGGAGGGATCTAAGCATTCATGGAAAGGCCATATAGCTGCTTAAGGGGGCTGGACACCGAATAAACTTCTGTGTGCTATCATGCTGACGGTTGTGTGTGGAATTTGCAACTTGTGGCATAATCCGAGAATTTTGGGGGGGATAACGGATCATTTTGGATAAGTATTTCTGCATAAGGAATACTCAACCTGTATATGTGTTTTAGAAAATAAATGTACATTAGACATGTCACATAGCAAATTGCACTTAATCAAAAAGAATGCTATGTAAGGTTGGACCCACTGATGCTATAGCAACTGAACGTATTACTGAACCCTCAAAAAGTCAATCCTAACACTAACGTACCTGGGAACTCCTCAGAACCAGTAAAAGTTCCATGCACATTTTTAATTATATTTTTAAAAAATGAACAGAAAAAAAAAAAGATAATTTGTTCATGTACTCGTGGTATACAGAATACCACAAGTATATAAATCAATCTAATAAAAACAAACAAACAAAAAAATAAGTAATCTATTAGCTATCCCAGAATGTGAGCAACATTTGTTATGAATTGAATGTCCTGTCGCCAAATCATTATGTACTTAGGATACTTCCTTTTTGACTGTAAAAAATACTGGCTTGTTCCTTGAATAATTCCCTATACATTTTTTATATCTTTTTAAAAAATGTGGGATTAAAAGACTTTCAAAAAATCTGAAGTCTAGTTTAACTCCTGATTTCATGTCAGAGATTAATTTTTCCAGATTTGTAGTTTTGTCGCAAATACGTTACTACTGCTGGTACTATACAACTTTACATTCTCATTTAAAAGTATTCAACCTTAAACATGTTATATCATATATGTAATCTGTTTCATTATCTTTGACTCAATACTCATATTGATTTTAAATAAAGGGGGTTTGGATCTTGGTCACTCAGCTAATGATGACTGGGAGACAGTCTGGGTAGTGGTGACACAATCTCATGTTAAACATAGAAGTAACAGATATACATAAGACTTTAAGAGGCATGCTACATCTACCAAACTGTATTTATGTGTAAAGTCCCCGCTGCCACCATAAATCTATATTTACACCCATTTGACTTCCCTGTATAGACCTTTAATGGGTACAGTGGTTCATATAACTTGTGATTCGATTATTGCCAAATCCTGTTCTTTTTTTTTTAAACTGCACCAGTGTTCAGAGATGAATTAACATTTAGCGGTGTTTATAAACTGGATAGGAGCTCAAACAAGAAATTATCAATTAGACTTTTAACACAATTTACAAGTTAACAGATTAATTAATATTAGACATCAATACATGGAGTAACTTACGCTGCTATGGTGATGAGAAGCATGTAGATACTTCGAAAGAGGATATATGACACATAGCACACCCAAATACTGCCAATGATGTCCATAATATACACATTAACAGCAATGATCAGTGAAAATAAAGCAAGAAGCAGTTCTCCCCAAGTGGACCATGATGTTTTTATGTAACCAACGGCAAAAACAGCAACAGCTCCTGAAAGAAATACACAAAGTCACAAGACAGGCATGACATACAAGCTAAGTCACTGAAACCACTAGAGTTAGTTCTGAGATGGAATAAGCTCAATGTCGAGGCATTTGGCAACACTGAAATAGGAAGCCGTGCCACTGGAGCAATCACTTTTTTCACCATAACGAAATGCAGCATGCCCTTCAAATGTGGCACTGCCCTGCTGTTGGCAAGCCAGGAAGGTGTTGCCGAGTGCCTCTCTATAGAAATCCAAATATGTGAAAAATAGGACTCAAACAATATAGATGAATTCATCTACTCCTCAAGTTACTTGAACAAAGAATATATATATATATTATTTATATATTTAAACAAGCGGTGGAGCAACTTACAGTGCTGGATTTCTCTCAAAGTGAGCAGAAACAATATAAAATATACATTTCTTATATTCCATATATGTAGTGTCTATAGAGGCAGTCAGCAACCTCATCCAAATAAATAAACCATCAACAACTTGGCGTTACAAAGTCCCTATAGGTAATTCTGGGGGGAAATGGTTAGGTAAAAGCAATGCACCACTTCCAGTTATTGCCCTATAACTATATATAAAAATGAAAAAAACTATTTAAAAAAAAGATTTTTCAGGCAAAAAAGTTAGAAAAGGTGTTTTTATTTTTTTAATTTTCCATAATTTATGTGTATAGTAAATTATCTAATATAATCAAAATAATATATAAACTATATAGTTTGTGTGGGTGCAGTAAATGAGAAAAAGTTGGAAGTTACAGTAAACACAAACCCCGCTAAGTGCTAAAACAGCCATTGTCGCGAAGGGTACACCGTTTTCAAAACAGTCCAGTCACAAAGTGGTTATAGGGAAGGGCCCAGGTGCATTGCATTCCCAATAGTTCCGCAAGTTATAGACCATTCGGGAATTAAAATCACACATCTCTTTGCTGCTTACAAATGTGTAAAAATGAGACCCTACATTGGGTCTTTAAAGCAGAAAAAATCATGACATAGAAAATACACTTAGAAACCACTATTCAAGTTCAATTAAAATAAAAATGTTTCGTTTTATAGCTCATTATGCGACTCTGCGGTAGTGTGACAAAGAACATAATGTGCGTCTGGTTTTAAAAAACAGATTGTAGGGTCTTACGAACTACAAATCATGCTGCCTGCTATCTCTTTCAACTACAATTACACAATTGTTCAGTCATGCTTTATAGAAATTTACAAAGAAGCACAGGAATGAACTGAATTTAGGGAGCTTATAAAAATATAGGAATAAACTCAAGAACACAGCCCTCCAACATGTTTACCTAGCAGTGTAGAAACTGCTTCCACGCTGCCATTGTAGATGTCTGAGTGGGAAGATGGTGCAATTTTTTCCCATAGGCCCTGAGCGTAATTGATCACTTGACAGTAGCCACATGTTGACAAGGCCCACCAAGCAGACCAGCAGACAAGTGTGCGGGAGGAATAGCACACCAAAAAGTCATTCCATAGAGTCCTTAGTACGTTTAGTAAATTAACACTTTTCTTCTCTGCAAACTATAAGAAAAGGAAAAAAAATAAAATGCAATGGTTTAGATCTCAGAAATAGGAGATATACGCATCTGTTTAGACATAAAGCAATATGGTACATTTCACCACTTTTTTTAATTAAAGGGACCGTGTCGCCAAACATTAACAGTAGGCAATGAATAAAATACTAAATTGAAGGTATCTGATACAAACACGTTAAGTAAGCTATTTTCAGGCGAAAATATTAATGAGAGGTCATAAAATTTCCATACCTGCGGCCACCAATAGGAAAGTGTGGCATGGTATGCTAATGTAGTTCACAACCCGTCCCACCAAATGTGTTGCATTGCCCACAAACTGGTGAAATGACTTCAAGCACTTCCTCCCAGCAGGGGAAGTGGTGTCACTTCATCTCCTCGCAACCCGACAAACCGCTCAGTACAGATACAGCTGGTTTCAAAACAGTTTTTTGACATGCTGAAAATGCTTGATCTACTAAAAGATCATCGCGCAGACATTCCCCTGCTGTTAGAGAAGGGGATCCAGGTCCCCTGAAGCTCTGCGGGGACCTGGATCCATGTCTTATAGTCTGACCTCAATTTGAGGTCAGATAAGACGACCTCGATTATAAGACGAGGGGTAATTTTCAGAAATGTTTTTCTTAAAAAAACCTTGTCTTATAATCGAGCAAATACGGTATATTGTACAGGAAAAATATAAAAAATCAATTTAGCAGCTTTTTTTAAATTTGTGTTTGAAAATGTTTTTCATGTAAAAGTTAGAAGAAAAAAATCTAGTTTTCTTTAGAGTCAATTGTGTGACATAATCATTTCGGTTGAAAAAGGACACAAGTCCATCAAGTTCAACCATTCTACCTATCATTCCAGCTTTTGATCCAAAAGAAGGAAGATATTTTGAATGTTGCCTCCTAGGGGGAAAAATTCCTTCTTGACTCCAAAGGGAAATCAGATTTCTCCTTGGATCAATAAGCTCTATTATTAATGGTTATTCTATTATTAATAGCCCTGTATGTTCTGCTTTTCTAAAAAAAACATCCAGACTATTTCTAAATGCATCTATTGTAGTTGATAGCACTACCTCTCTTGGCAGTAAGTTCTATAACTTTATTGTCCTTACCGTAAAGAATCCCTTCCTTTGCTGTCTATTAAATCTTTGCTTTTCCAGTCTCAGGGGGTGACCTTTGTTGTTTGTACATTTCTGTTAATGAACAGGTCACTGGAGAGCTCTTTATATTGGCCCTGCACATAGTTATATTATGTTATCATATCCCCTCTGAGACACCTTTTTTCTTATGTATATAAATGCAATGTTTAAAGTGTCTCTTCATAACTAAGATCCTCCAATACCCTTATTAATTTTGTAGCTCTCTTTTGCACTTTTTCTCGGTACATAGCATCCTTTTTAACCGCTTAGTGACATGACTTTTGTGGCTTGTCCGACGCTTGGTGACATGGGCTGTTTTAACATTTCTGAGGTGTTTGTGTTTTGCTGTAATTTATATCTGTCTCATTTAGTGTAAATTTTTTATGACTTTTATTTGAAAAATCGTATACTCATGTACAAGAGACAACAAAAAAACACTGCTTTTTAATTTTTCACATAGATTGCTATTTAGGTAAACATTACCTTAAAATGTGAAGGGGTATTTCCAAATAACACCTCAATATGTGTTCAGCAACATCTCCTGAGTACAGGGATACCACCCATGCATAGGTTTGTTGGTTTGTTTTGGGGCTAAAAGGCCACATTTAGGGGGTGCGCATTTTGGTTTTCCAACTTGGAATTCTGACATGCAGAAAACTTGTGCCCATGTTCCATTTGGGACATTTTTGAAGCCAGAAAGTGTATTCTACCCCACAAAGCCATATATTTTTTAAAACTAGACACCCTAGGGTATTTCAAATGGTAGTATTTTAACACTTTCCATGCACTAATTCTACCACCAGCCTATGTCAATGTTATGGATAGTAATTTTTTTTCACATACATTGTACATCGGGCATGAATTCACAGATCCTATTATGTGTCAGTGCCAAACAACACCTTAATATGTGTTCAGCAACATCTCCTGAGTACAGGGATACCACCCATGTGTAGGTTAGTTAGATTATTTGGGGATTAAAAGGCCACATTTGAGAGGTGCGCTTTTTGGTTTTTCAACTTGGAATTCTGACATGCAGAAAACCTGCGCCCATGTTCCATTTGGGACATTTGTGAAGCCAGAATGTGTATTTTACCCCACAAAACCATACATTTTCGCAAACTAGACACCCTAGGGTATTTCAAATGATAGTATTTTAACACTTTCCATGCACTAATTCTACCACCAGCCTTTGTCAAATTTTAGGTTAGTAGTTTTTTAATGTTTTGTTTCCACATACATTGTACTTCGAGCATGAATTCACAGATCCTGTTATGTGTCAGTGCAAAACAACACCCCAATATGTGTTCAGCAACATCTCCTGAGTACAGGGATACCACCCATGCATAGGTTTGTTGGGTTGTTTGGGGGCTAAAAGGCCACGTTTAGGGGGGGGGGGGTGCATTTCCAACTTGGAATTCTGACATGTAGTCAGCCTGCGCCCATGTTCCATTGGGGACACTTTTGAAGCCTGTCAAAGTATTTTACCCCATAAAACCATATATTTTGGAAAACTAGACATCCTAGGGTATTTAAAATGGTGGTATTTTAACACTTTCCAAGTGCTAATTCTACCACCAACCTATGTGAAAGGGTTGGGATGTCATTTTTTCCCCCACACACATTGTAGTTCAGGCAGGAATTTTCAGATTCTGGTATTTGCCACTGCCAACCAACACCTCAATATGTGTTCAGCAACATCTCCTGAGTACAGGGATACCCCCCATGCATAGGTTTGTTTTGGGGCTGAAAGGCCACATTTAGGGGGTGCGCTATTCCAACCTGGAATTTTGACATGTAGTCAGCCTGCGCCCATGTTCCATTTGGAACATTTTTGAAGCCGTCCAATGAATCGTACCCCATCAAACCATATATTTTTGGAAAATAAACATCCTAAGGTATTTCAAATGGTGGTATTTTAATACTGTATAGGTACTAATTCTACCACCAGCCTTTGTAAAAGTTTGAGGTAGTACTTTTTTGGGAGTTTTTTTTCCACATGCATTGTACTTCAGGCATGAATTCACAGATTCTGGTATATGTCACTGCCAAACAACAACCCAATATGTGTTCAGCAACATCTCCCGAGTACAGGGATAGCACCCATGCATAGGTTTGTTGGTTTGTTTTTTGGCTAGAAGGCAACATTTGTGAGATGCGCATCTCAAAATTCCAACTTGGAATTTTGACATGTAGTCAACCTGCGTCCGTGTCCTTTATGGGATATATCTTTGAAGCCAGCCAATATAATTTACCCCCACCAAACCATATATTTTTTTAATGGTAGACCCCCATCACTACTTGTGGCAAGGGCTCAGCAGCCACCGATACATCGCTAGATGATGTATCAGAGAGCTGACTAGGGTCAAAATAGAACCCTGAGTCCGCGGCCTCAGAATCAGTGCGTAAGCAGTGATCTCGAGCAAAGAAGGGGTTAATAGCTCTTAGAAGAGCCTATCTAGTACTGTAATACATTACAGTACAAAGTAATTAATCCATAAAACAGTGCAGACAGCAAAACATACTGTTGCTGTGCAAGATTACTGCTTATACAGTGATGAATGGCAGGGAAGGGGTTAATACACAGTGAAAGACTTTCATAAAACCTGACAATTTTATAACACATAATGTTATTTTATATCACTAATACTGATCTGTCTCTTTCCGTCACAAAAATGTAAGTGAGGAGAGGGAGGCAGATCAATATTTGTGAATATTGATCCGACCAATTTTGATCTGACCAGGGCGAATGGTGAGCTTAATTGAGAAATCACCAAACCGCCTTTGCCACTAATTCGCTGTTACTGATCGCTATGCGCTCAGACAGCTTAAAAAAAAAAATCTCAAATACTTTTACTTTACATGTAATCCCCTAGCGCAGTCATGTCCAAAGTCCGGCCCGTGGGCCAGTTGCGGCCCGCCCTTTACTTCCATACGGAAGATTTCGGCCGTTTCGCGGGCTTTTCTCTGCAGGGAGGAGGTGTCCGTCCAGGGACACGGAGCAGCAGCTACCAGGTAAGTGATGGGGAGGAGGGTGGTTCCTGGGCATCTGAGAGGCATAATATTACTGGGCATCTGAGAGGCATAATATTACTGGGCATCTGAGAGGCATAATATTACTGGGCATCTGAGAGGCATAATATTACTGGGCATCTGAGAGGCATAATATTCCTGGGCATCTGACTGGCATAATATTCCTGTGCATCTGACTGGCATAATATTCCTGGGAATCTGACTGGCATAATATTACTGGGCTCTGACTGGCATAATATTACTGGGCTCCGAGTGGCATAATATTCCTGGGAATCTGACTGGCATAATATTCCTGGGCATCTGACTGTCATAATATTCCTGGGCATCTGACTGGCATAATATTACTGGGCTCTGACTGGCATAATATTACTGGGCTCCGAGTGGCATAATATTACTGGGCTCTGACTGGCATAATATTACTGGGCTTCTGACTGTCATAATATTCCTGGGCATCTGACTGGCATAATATTACTGGGCTCTGACTGGCATAATATTACTGGGCTCCGAGTGGCATAATATTCCTGGGAATCTGACTGGCATAATATTACTGGGCATCTGACTGGCATAATATTCCTGGGCATCTGACTGGCATAATATTCCTGGGCATCTGAATGGCATAATATTCCTGGGCATCTGAATGGCATAATATTCCTGGGCATCTGAATGGCATAATATTCCTGGGCATCTGAATTGTTTTTTTTTCATCTGGCCTTCAGATATGAAAGGCAGAGTGATTTTACTACTGTTTAGAATTGTCATTCAAATCGTTTGCAATAAAGTTTGCATAAAATAGTTCATTTGTACTTAATTTTAACTGTCAGGCAAAATGGTCGGCCCTCACGCATGTTCACTTCATCAAGTCTGGCCCTCTTTGAAAAAAGTTTGGACACCACTGCCCTAGCGGGTATGTGTAAAAAAAATTAACCCCTAAAAAATGCACAAACAGCAAAAATAAATGCGCTGATGTGCACGATCACTGCTTACGCAAGATCAGTGGCAGGGAAGGGGTTAAACGCAGGGAATTGCTTTAATAAATTTTTTTTTATTGTTTTATTATTCGTGTGTTGTGCATTTATTGTTTTTTTTTACTTTTACTTACTTTTATAAACTTTGATCTGTCTCTCTCCCTCACTAAAAAAAATGTGAGGAAATGGAGGCAGATCATAACTGGTCAGATCAATATAGGGTTAATATTGATTTGACCAGTCAGTGGGGATGCTCAGCAGAGCATCCCCACTGCTTGTCTGTGTGCCTGGCAGTCACTGATTGCCTCTGTGAAGAGGCAATCGTGTGGCAGCCAGAGAGCACAGGAAGCAGGTACTTCCTGCCTCCTGTGCTCTTGACCTTTGAAGTGACCAAGATCGTGCATTTTTTTTTTTGTGTTACTGATTGCCTCGACTTGCGAGGCAATCAGAAACACTTTCAGAGAATAGGATCGCTTCCTATGCTCGTTTTTTAATGCCAGTCGTTTTAAAGGCACTGTGCCTTTAAAACCGGCATTTCTATCACTCTCCGGAGCGATCGAAATGCAGACGGGCATTTTTTTTTAGTATTGTACGATGCTTCCATTCGGAAGCATCGTTACAATGCCGCTTGAGCACTGAAAGCGGAAAAACTCCGCTTTCAGTGCTCGTTTTGACACAGGACGGACTAGGTCCGTCCTGTGTCGCCAAGGGGTTAAGGACTGGTGCCCAGAATTGTACTGCATATTCAAGGTGAGGTCTTACCATTGATTTGTAAAGAGGCAAGATGATATCCTCCTCCTGTGAATCTATACCTCGTTTTATCCATGCTAATATCTTATTGGCCCTTGAAGCTGCTGACTGGCATTGAGCACTGTTGCCAAGTCTGTTATCTACAATTATTCCTAAATCCTTTTCACTAGTAGTTTTCCCCAGGGAAATACCATTTAAATTATATGTTGCTTTGTTATTATTTTTCCCATAATGCATAGCTTTACATTTGTCTATATTGAACCTCATTTGCCACTTAATTGCCCAGTCCCCCACTCTGTCCAAATCTTCCTATAAAGAAAAAACATCAATATTAGTCTGTTTTACCTTAACTAAATTAACGTTATCCACAAACACTGAAACATGGCTCTCAGCACAAGAAGAGGAACTAAAACTGACCCCTAAGGTTCTCTGCTCAATATCCTGGTCCAATTTGAGGATTTTCATTTACAACCCTCTGCATTCTATCTTTTAGCCAATTTTCAATCCAGATACATACATTTGTCCTCAAACCAATTTCTCTCAATTTGTAGAGTAACCTTTTGTGTGGTACTGTATCAAATGCTTCAGCAAAGTCCAAACAGATCACATCAAATGCCACACCTAGATCTATTTTTTACTGACTTCTTCATATAATGTTATTAAGTTTGTTTGACATGTTGACTTTTACTTATTATATTCTGATTCTAGATGTGTTCTGGAGTGTAAACCAGGGCTTGACAAATTTGATTTAAATCTAGGAGCCAGCTGAAAACGTTAGGAGCCAGTACCTAAATGCTGACACACAGTAACACATGATTTCACTCTTACATACATGAACAAACACATTAATATCCACTTAAATGCCAACACACACCCACACAGGTCACACACACACTGAGATACACTAACACATGCTGTCACAATTATATACACACTCTAATATGCTGATACACACACTAACATATGCAGACACAAATACATAAACACTAACATGCTGTCACACAGATTCTGACACATTCATAAAAACAGGTGCTGAACCAACACATACATGCCAACACACATTCTAATACACACACTATTTACTTACTAGACTTACAGTGGGAAGTTGGAGACAGACCCTGTATCACTGCTGAACTGGGCAGCTTGAAGTTTTCCCTCCATTTTGAGGCTGCAGGAGGAGTTCCCATCACCTCTCACACGCATCTCCTCACTGCTACAGCTACTGCCCGGTGAGCAGCAGGAACAGGAAGCCGGGGGGAGGAGCTAATCGGCAGGCTGTTCTGTGCTGCTTCTCCCACACTCTGCTCCTTATCTGATCGGTAAGTAAGGGATAGCAGAGTGTGGGACCTGGACATTGCAGTTTACACTGCTCCAAGAGTATTCCAGGCGCCAGAATCTAGTCGCCATGGCGACCTGGCGCCCGGTATTTGTCGAGCCCTGGTGTAAACAATCCTTTAAACAATTTCCCCACTACAGATGTCAAGCTCACTGGCTTATAATTATAACTAATAATTATAATTAAACAGTATATTTTATGGGTGGGTACAATAAACGAGAAAGAGGAACATTACAGCTAAACACAAATACTGCTGAAGTGGAAAAAAACAGCCCGTGTCCTCAGATGCGCTGAGCTAGCCCCCAAGTTGATTGGCCGTGCCCAGGTGTCAGTCTCCCAATCAGCTCAGGTCTTAAGATGCACGTATGGATTGCTCTGAAGATGACTCAAAAGGTTAACCACTTTGCGACAATGGACGTGTCAGGCACATCCTGCCGGGAACTCCGTTCCCGACAATGGACGTGCCTGGCACGTCCTGCGGTGAATCAAGCGGTTTTCGCGATCAACGGTGCTGGTCTATTGCCTCGATGTCGAGGCAATAGCCAGCACTGAAATTTCTGATCTGGGGCACCCACGATCGCCCCACGGAGCGATCGTGGGAGCCATATTGACGGAGCAGCATGCTCCGTCAATATGACTATGCCCTCTGGAGGTTTGACCTTTGGAAGTGAAAGTAACTTAACTTCCGTCGCTCTGAATATGCTACTTGACTGCCCCTAGTGGTAGTTAAGCAGCATAGCAATGTAAAAAAATAAAAATAAATATTTAATTGGGTCTATAATCACGGATAAGGAATAAGAAATTAGGAGGAAAGAGACCATAGATACTGGAGAAATAGGAAAATTTCCCCAGCTAGTGAGACTAACATCCTCTAGATGTATCACAGGACAGGATTGTATATAAATCAAGATCCACAGTCTGGTTTTTTTTTTCTTCTTCCCCTTCTACACGATATATAGCATGGTGCCTTTCAGAAATAGCTTCTTGGCATAAGCTCCACATACAGGAGCTTTTAAAGGACGACAATAGGGTTTGGTCGTCTATTGTCCCCCCCCCAGCCGTTGGGACTGGAACAGGGGGCACCATGGGTTTTTACCCTTAAATCATTTGTGTATATGTTTTATGTGTTTTATTTGTCGTTTGTATGTTATTGTCTTGGATCTTTCGTATCAACATGGGGCGGTGTGTCTTCAAAGAACTTTCATAGAGAATGATTAAAATGATTTAATTAAATGTCCAGGGTCTTAACACCCCCTTCAAGAGAACAATGGTGTACAACTACATAAAAAAAGAAAAGGCAATAAGGTAATAAAGGTAATCTTGCTGCAAGAAACACACTGGTTAAGAAAAGATATAGAGCGTTTTATCCCAAATAGATTCGCAGTAAAATTGAGCTCATCTTTAGAAGATAAGAAAAAAAGGGGAGTAACAATAGTGATAACTAAGGACATAGACATACAGATTGAATATCAGCAAATCAACCAACAAGGGAGATTTATACTCCTTGTGGGAAAAATCCAAAATGAATAATATACAATAGTAACTCTGTATGCTCCAAATACCGGAACTCTCTCTTTCTTGAGACCTTTTTAGCAAAATAGAGACTATAAAAAAAGGTCATACTATTCTAAGTGGTGATTTCAATTGTGTTTTGAATGAAAATCTCGACAGAATATCCAGAATCCAGTAACCAGAGACCCAGATATGGCCCCAATCAGTTTCAACAGATGGTATTTAAAGAGGGTTTATTCGACGCATGGAGGATCTTTCATCCTGACGAAAGAGACTATACATGTTTTTCACCAACATACTGTTCATATTCAAGGATAGAGCTCTTTTTAACCAGTATGTCCATAGCTAATAAAGTAAAAAAAATCCTGATTCAAGAAATCCCCTGGTCAGACCATAATGCCTTAGTGATGGAATTTGCTGCTAATAATCAAACAAGGAAGCGAAACGCCTGGCGACTCAATGATTCCCCTCTAGTAAAGAGATAGAACGGTCTAAACATATAATAAAGCAGTTCTTTAGAGAGAATGATATAGAAGGGATTTCACCTCCTGTACTTTGGTGTACCCTCAAGGCTGTTATGAGAGGATACTTTATAAAATTGTGCACAATTAAAAAAAAAAAAGGAAAAAGGCAGATCTTTATATAAAACTTAACACACTATCAAAATTAAGTAAAGAAGACCCTACTGAGGTAAGAACTAAAGAAATTGAAGGTATTAGATCAAAGATGAATAATCAGCACCAGGTTCAAGTTTTAAAAAACATAGAGTACCTTAAGATACAATGGTACCATAGAGGCAATAAAACCGATAAAATGCTTACGAACAAAGTCAAAAGGGAAACGAATGGCTAACTTCATTCACAAAATCATAACAGATCAGGGGGTGCAGTTAAAACCCGAAAAAAATAGGTAAAGCCTTCAATGACTATTATTTCAAGCTATATAATATTCAAGATGCAGATAAAAACCCAGCAGACTATTTTACCAACAAAAAAATCGAAGACAATATCGCCACTACAATTAGAGACCTTAAATAAACCATTCTCTATATTGGAAGTTATGAAGAGCATAGACTCTAAAAAAATCAAAGTCTCCTGGCCCGGACGGATTCTCTAATCTTTTCTATAAAACATTTAGAGAAGAATTGGGGGTATATTTGTTTAGAGCATTCAATACGATGGTGGACCAAAAAACCCTACCAGAAGAGATGCTATGTGCAAATATTATCCCCATACTCAAATCAGGAAAAGATCCAGAATTAGTAGCAAACTATAGGCCTATATCATTATTGAATGTGGATAAAAAAATGTATGCAATAATATTGGAAGAAAGAATACAAAAAACTCTGCCAGATATTATAAACCCAGACCAGGTAGGATTCATAAGGGGCTGTTCTTCAACCAATAGCATTAGAAGAATAGTGGACATGATGGAAGCAGTGGGGGCCTCGGAGACCCCATTCCTGGCCCTGTCGTTGGATGCAGAGAAGGCCTTCAACAGGGTCAGGTGGGATTTCCTGAGGTCCGCACTAGAGGCCAACGGATTTGGAGGGTGGATTTTAGAGGCCATTATGGCCCTATACACCTCACCAAAAGCAAGAACTATCGGAATGGAAATAACCTCAGATTGGTTCAAGATAACCAATGGAACAAGACAGGGTTGTCCCCTGTCTCCCTTGCTATACCTCATCTCCATCGAACCCCTTGCAAATGATATATGAGAACACGCTGACATTTGAGGTTTACCTCAAAAGAGAAACAACACGTGATAGGCCTATATGCGATGATGTGTTGATTACGATTGAAACCCCCCCCCCCCCTAACTTCTATAAAGCATCTAATGCAGACTATTAAAAACTATAGTTCTTACTCAAATTATAAACTAAATATAGCCAAGACAGTGGCAATGGCTTGTAATATGACAAGTAATCAAAAGGAAGAAATCAAACGGCAATACGAATTTACATGGGCAAAAAAAGCAGTTTACATATCTGGGAATAAAGATCTCCAAGAATATAAAAACAATGACTCAAATAAATATACTTCCCATAATTAAACAAATAAACAGTCAGCTAAAAAATGTAGCTAATTCGGAGATGTCATGGACAGGTAGGATAAATGTGCTTAACTCCTATGTTCTACCTAAACTATTATATGTTATCCGCCTAGTCCCCTTAAATATACAGACAGCCTGGCTTACAATGATACAGGTAGCATTTACAAAATACATTTGGAAAGGGAAGAAACCTAGACTGAAAACAGAGATATTGGCACAGAAATTTAGAGAGGGGGGATAAGGGGCGCCAAATATTATTCAAACGTATGAAGCCTCCAGGCTAGCTCACCTTATGACCACATTAAGAGATGACTCGAAATATGAATCTTGATACCAGATAGAGACAGCAAGACTAGCTCTGGACGACCTAAACAATCTTTTATGTAAACTGGAGACCAAAAATAATAACAAAGCTCCTCTAAATTCTTATGTCCTTACGGATATTCTGTCCACATGGAAATTTAAAAAAAAAAAAACTATAACTTGAATAACAAAGTATTAGATGATCTGACATACAACATAGAAGATCTGGATCTAGACAACTGGACGAGAAACGGAATAAGGAGAATAGAAAATATCATTTATGGGGAGCAGGAAGACGGAGCCCTCGGGGGCAGTAGGTAGATTCGGTTTTCGGGGAGAGTGATGACGTAGACACGCACTACGCTCACGGAAGACTGGATCCGGTAGGAGGAGGTCTCAGATGAAGCCTGCACTACATGCAAGGGTCGGAGCTGCCTGTTAAGCGTCCCAATCAGTACCTGAGGTCGAAAAGCCCGCCGAAACTTGCCTCCAAGCCGTGGAGGAGAAGACAGAAGCCTGAAAAAAAAAATACGGCAAACAGACCCCAAACAAACACCGGGATATACGACTGACGGCAGGCCAGAGTTACTATAAGTACCCTTTTCTTTTTTTTTCCCTTTTTCTCCGCTTTATTTCCTACGGTTTATGTGTCATAGATACAGCATAAACAGATTGGTGAAAATCCAAAACAGCCTGAATGAGCAGTAGCCTGATAATCAAAGTGGAACCCTGCCTATATTAGTCGAGCTAAAAATTACTTAGCAGGAAAAGCAAGTTCCCCCAAGGCCCCTTACTTACAATACCCAGAATTGCTGACTCTGAGAAGAGAGAAAAGCCACTTACCCCCTGTTACTAAGCCCATATCGAGACTTTGAACCCAGTAAGGAAAGAAGAAAGTCCTGGTTTAACCCCTATAATACCCCCTAAAGATCGTAACAGCAGTGGAGGCGCCACAGGGTAGAGGGCCTGATAAGGCCTAGGAGGGAAAATCAAACAAAGCCCGGTACAACTAAAAAACCCAAAATACTTCATACTCATTAGGGGATATTGGCAGATGCGATCTGTGCCCGCTGGAATCTGAGAAGGGCAGATTCAATATTAAAATATATAGAAAGGGGTACGTCACGTTAATCTGCTCCATACTCAGGCCCCTTAAAACAGGGAGACAATGGCGGGGAAAAGGACTATGGAAAGTAAAAACCTTACAAAAAGGGACAAAAAAGAAACAAAGTCAGACAAGACGGAAAAACGTTTATCATTTTTTTCACCGCATGGCCAGAAGCCAGAGATAGAGAGAGCAGACTCGGAATCGCATGAGGTACTGGCTATATCAACAGAACATGATTCGCCCACTAAAGATGTCCCGAATACTGAATATAATAGGGCCCAACAGGATTATTTGGATAAGGCTCTGAATGCACAATTCGAAAGAATAAAAAATGAGATATACTTGAACTCACAAGAGCTGAAGACAGAATTGTTGACAATCTCCAACAGGGTTAAACTAAATGAGGAAAAAATTGAAAGCATAGAGTTGCACTCAAAAGAGCAAAGGGTAGATATTCAAAAAGCCCTTTTTAAAATAGACTCTATGGAACAAAAAAATCGCGGATTTGGAGGACAGATCCAGGCGAAAGAATCTAAGGATCAGAGGGGTTCCTGAATCAGTAACTAACCTTAATATGGAAGATTTCCTAAGGGATTTTTTTACGAAACTTGGAGTGATAAAAGAAAATCATAGCTCCCCCTGGGAACGATGCCATAGGACTTCAAAAGCAGCAGGCTTACCATCTGACACCCCCAGGGACATTCTTATATGTTGTACATCCTATAAAATAAAACAACAGATTCTAAAAGCTAAACAAGAGATCGTCCTTCAAGAACCCTATGATGGAATAACTATATACATAGACCTCTCTTTTCATACTAGGGCCAGAAGACGCCTCTTCGCGCCCTCAGCCTTAATCCTAAGGGAAAATAACATAAGATACCGATGGGCTGTGCCAGTAAAACTGATCTTCACATATGATGATAGAATATGGACTTTTGATAAACCGGAGAAGTTGGAAGAATGGATAAAAGATAGAAAATTGGGATGAGCAGCTACGACCCAACAAAAGAGGAGGAAGTGACAGAGGAATTTTTTTTTTTTTCTCCCCTATTCTCTCCCTATACTGAGTGGGTCAGTAGAAGAACCCTAATAGTACACCGTACCCTGATTGGGGATCATATGAAGAATCATGACTGAATTAGCAAACTGACAAATAACTGACATCGGGAAGAAGATTCCGAAAAATATCAAAAACTCAGGGGACTCTAGATATAGCACAGTAGTTAACATCAAGGAAAAGCTTTATATCCCTGAGTGATCCAGTAGAAGAACCAGAACATAAGATTCAACCATGACCATGGATTACAATAAGAACTATGAACAAATCAGAAGATCTGTAGTAACCCAGAGGACTCTAGATATATATAGTGTCTTAGTAATATAGAATGGACTAAATCTCCGAAAGATGCTTCTCAATAACCTAATTGGCTACTTTTTTTTTTTTTTTCTTTTCTGCAATATTGATATCACTGTTGGGAGATGAGATATTTTGTAAATATGCACCGCACCTTAGGTGATCCTTAAGTGATTACTAAATGATCCAGGGTTGTCTAAAGGTTTAAAAAAAAAAAATTAATTAATTATGATTTACAGAATACAGGTAAATCCCTAGTAATACAACACCCAATGTTTAACGTTTAAAGTAAAGAAATTCACAGATTAAGTAACAAAATTGGGATGAAGTAAAAAGACTTATAATGCACTGAATGAACGATAAAGGATTTTTTTTTTTTTTTTTCTCTGCACTACTAATATTACCTGCTGGGAGATGAGATATTTTGTAAATATGCACTGCACTTTAGGTGATATTCATGGGAATACTACAAGGTTCACTGTCGTTTAAAGGTCTAGAAATTAATAATTATGATTTATAGAATATAGGCAAATTCCTAGCAATATAAGACCCACTGGTCAATGCTCAAAGTAAAGAATTCACAGATTAAGTAGTAAAATCGGGATAATGTAAAAAGATTTATGAGGCACAGTACGAAGGTAAAAGAATCTGTTTTCTTTTTTTTTCCTATTTTTCGGTTTTTGCACCATCGATATTAGTGTTAGGAGAGGAGATATTTTGAACATATGCACTGCCCGGTGGGCGCCCCTCACGGGACTACTATAAGGTCCACTCCTGCCTCAAGGTTTATAAATTATTAATCACGACTTAAAAAATGTTAGACAAACTCTTAGTAAAACAAGATCCACGCTCTAAGGTGAAAAGTAAAGTATTTACAGATCAAGTAGTAAAATAGAGATGAAGCAAAAGAGTTATGATGCACAGAAGGAAGGTAAAGGCATGGTCTTTTTTTTTTTTTTTTCCTCTTCTCCTTTTGGGCACTACCGATATTACTGGTGGCAGTTGAGATACTAAGCACTTATAGACTAAGGCTTGGATGAAAGATGATAGAGATTAAGTAATCAAAACTGGTAAAGCAAAATAAAATCAGGTTCTACAGATCATAGCGGAATATTCAATACGCGAAGATTTAATGATGTCACTGATGTATAGAGGAAAATAACTTATAAATGAAGAAACAGAACTGGTTGAATGTTAAACAAAATTATGAGGCATAAAATGGATATTTCTTTTTTTTTTTTTTTTTTTTAGTTTCCTCTCGATATTATATTACCTTAACAAGCACGGTACGGTGGTATATATTTATATATGACGATGTTCTGTACTACAGGGTTTGCTGCTGTTTAATGGAAGATTGCTTAAATTAATGAACCCATGCACTAACTGTGTAAAAACAGGGGAAACAACCTGATATCTGACTTAAAATTTTTTTTTATTTTTTTTATTTTGGTCCCCCCTTTCCCCCACCTATTTTTTTTTTTTTTCCTTTCTGTCTTCTTTCTCCTCTCTCACTTCACATATATAAGGGGGCCTTCACCTCCGGATCCAGACGGCCATTACTAAATGAATGGCAAAACAATTCTGCAAGGGGCAAGGAGCCCTATGCAGAAAGGCGTCCTCCAACAGGGGTTGGAGATCGCAATCTCGTTATGTATGTTGCTCGTTATGTGTATTAATGTATGTAGAGTTGTTGTGTTGGTTGTGGATTCTGCGGTCGGGCGGCGGAGGTGGAGTGGTAACGCCCTTGCCTAACTCGAATGTAGATGCTCAGGATAAGCACCCTTAATGCCCAGGGGTTGAACTCCCCCAATAAAAGAGCCCTCTTATTCCAAAGAATAAATAAAGAAAAGATAGATATCTGCTGCCTAAAAGAAACACATTGGAGGACTATGGATAAACTAAAAATAGAGACTCGTAAATTCCCTCTCTCTATCACAGCCTCTTTGCCCCAAAAAAAAAAAGAGGAGTAGCAATTCTCTTCTCTAAGGACGTAGAAATCAGTCTGAAGTATGAAGAGAGGGACGTAGAGGGAAGATTTATAATACTTGTGGGGATTTTTAACGGAAGACCACTCACATTAGTAAACATATATGCCCCAAATGTGTCACCAGTTAAATATATCTCAGGGCTACTGGACAAGATCCAGAAAGTCATGCAAGGCTCACTGATCTGGGTGGGAGACTATAACTGTCGTGGAACCCCAACTCGACAGGAGGACCCGATCGGGAGTTGTTGGAAACAGGCAGACCATACGAAATGCAAATAAATTTAAAACACTATTGGAGAAGAATGCTCTATATGACATATGGAGGATTATGCACACCACGGAGAGGGACTATACATGTTTCTCTAACACATATTATTCATATTCTAGAATAGATCTATGTCTGGGAGATCTAGGATTAACACGACAGATCAAGAAAATTAATATTTTCCCAATTACTTGGTCTGACCATGATATGGTCATAATGGAATTAAAAGATCAGTATCAAAGAATTACCCCAGAGTGGAGACTAAATCCTAGTCTGATAAAGACAGAAAAAGATATTCTTTATCTAAAAGAGAAATCAAAAGAATATTTTCGGGAAAATGATATACAGGACATGGCGGTCTCTACTCTGTGGTGTGCATATAAGGCAGTCATCCGAGGGCTTCTGATACAAATGAGCGCAAGGGCAAAAAAGAACGCGGCTAAAAAATTATCTGACCAATATATTGCACTCTTCCAATGGGAGAAAAAGAATAAACAGCAACCGAGTAGACAAGCAATAGAAAAGATCACTCAAATCAAGTCAGATATAAATGAAATCCTTATGGATAAGGTGAATAGGACATTGTCTGCCCTGAAAACAAATTGGTACTATAAGGGAAACAGGGCAGATAAGATGATGACAAATCTGTTGAAAACAAAAAGGACTGATAGAATTATCAAAAAATTGGGGGTAAACGGTAATCTACTGCTTGATCCTGGAAAAATCGGTCAGGCGTTTAATACATTTTATAAATCTCTTTATAACCTCCCAAAGAAAGATAATATCAATCAGATAAAAGACCATCTTAGAAGCCTGGAATTACCAAAACTTTCCCCTGAAGCCATACTTAGACTAAACGAACCCATTACAGCGGGGGAAGTCTTAGATAGAATTAAAGCCCAAAAAAAAGGGAAGTCCCCAGGACCGGATGGTTTCGAGGGAATTTTCTATAAGACCCTTGCCAATGAAGTAGTACCAATACTGGTTAGACTCTTTAATAATTTCATGACATCAGGGAAAATGCCAGAGGAGATGTTAAGAGGGAACATCGTTCCGATCTTGAAAGAAGGCAAAAATCCAGAAGAATTGACCAGCTATAGGCCCATCTCCTTATTAAATATCGATGCAAAAATCTACTCAGCAATATTGGCTGAGAGATTAAAAGAGGTCATTCACGTCCTGATTCACCCTAACCAAGTGGGATTCGTTCCGGGTAGAACTGCAGGGAGTCATATGAGAGATCTGGCCTCTTTGTTCCGGAATGCCATACAGAAGGGGACCCCCCAGCTGACCCTGTCGTTAGATGCTGAAAAAGCGTTCGACAGGGTCAGCTGGGATTATATGAGAGAGACGTTGACAACGTTTGGTCTGTCGGGCAATATTGGCCAAGCGGTGGGAGCCCTGTACTCTACACCTACGGGAAGAGTGGCTGGGTCGGGGGTGAGATCGCAGTGGTTCCCACTTTCAAATGGTACAAGACAGGGGTGCCCCCTGTCACCCCTCCTCTACATACTAACATTGGAGCCACTCGCAAGAGAGATAAGGACCTCACCAATCTTAGCTGAAAGAGGGGGAGGGAGGGCACATATGCTCAAACTATATGCGGATGACATCCTACTCACAGTAGAAAATCCGGTAGAGTCCCTGAAGGAAATTATGAGAATACTGGATTATTATAGTGCCCTGTCGAACTATAAACTCAATAACACTAAATCCATTGCAATCCCCATTAATATAAACTATAAAGACAAGCAGGAGATAGAGAAACATGGCTTTGGATGGGCAACAGGTCCAACCAGGTATCTGGGTATCCAAATAGTCCCTGACCCAAAACTATGGATGGAAATTAACGTTATGTCATTTATCAAAGAGATGAATCTCTCGTTTAAGAAATGGAGGGGCCTTTATATCTCCTGGTGGGGTAGAATCTCGGCCGCCAAGGCTTATGTGCTCCCAAAACTCATATATTTGCTGAGAATGATTCCCTTTCAGGTACCAAAAAGCTGGACAATAATGATACAATCGGCTTTTACTAAATATATATGGGGGTCAAAAAGATCAAGAATTAAATCAGACCTTACGATGAAAAAGAAAGACGAGGGGGGTTTAGCCATCCCAAATATTGCAGAATATGCTCAGGCTGCATTACTGACACAGGCTATTAATATTCAATTTGAAAACGCCAAAGAGGAGGCATGGTACGCAGCGGAGCAGAAGATTATAGGAAACCATATTGAACTAAGATCTGTCCCCTGGCTTCCGGAGCAGAAGCTAATGAGACTAGTCAAACTAAATAGAGCTACAACACTAGAACACATCCTAAATTCCTGGATAAAATTTAAGAGAAGCATAGGCATCAGTAATAAATTACTCCCCTGTCTACCTATATCAGTACTGGAAGCATTACTAGAAGACTTAGATCTAAAAAATTGGAGAGAAAGAGGAATAAATACCCTCAAAGACATACTTGAAGGAACAACAATTAAACCATTCGCACAACTTAAGGTAGAATTTAATCTCCCAATCCAAGAATGCTTCAGGTATCTCAGAATTAAGAGTGCAGTAGGGAACTATTTGACTAACAATCCATTCCATCATACTCTCACTTTACTCACCAAGATCCTAGAAAAACAGTCTAGTAAACATCTAATGTCAAAAATTTTAGAGATGATTAGATCAAACGCCCTTTCTATAACCCCACCCGCACTAGCAAAATGGGAGAAAGAGCTAGCAATAACAGTCACAAGAGAGGGTTGGAATAAGGCACTTAAATATACCTATGACCAGATACATTGCTTAAATCTTAACGAGGTGCAATATAAAGTAGCAAACCGATGGTACTTGGTACCCTCGGTTTTAGCCAAAATGTACCCGTCAACTTCCCCGCTGTGTTGGAGGTGCGGACGAGAAAAAGGGGACATGATACACATTTGGTGGAGATGCTCACTGATATACAGTGTCTGGACAAAAGTGTCCCTTAAACTAATCAGTAGATATGGTCCTGACTGGACATTAACCCCAGAGAGAGCCCTTCTACACCTAAATCTACCTAAGTCAAACAGCCAAGACATACCCTTCCTTATACACCTATTAACGACGGTGAAGATAATTATCGCAAGGAGGTGGAAGTCCACTGAACGGATTACATGGGCTATGATCAAGGCACAGCTGATACATCAGTGTGCGATGGAGAGAGAGATCGGAGCTCAAAAAAATTACAATCAAGAAAAAGAGAAATATTGGAATGGGTGGCACCAGATCCTAGTAGGAGCAGAATTAGATTAGGCACCCAGGTATTAGAGAGAGACTGGCAAGACATGGGGAGTAACTCCATAGGAGCACCAGGGTCCCGGGCACTACACAAAGAAAGCTACAGTATTTGGGGGGGGCGGGGCTCCAGCCCTCGCCGGACTATGGAATCCACTACTGTGTGTTGTACTGTACTGCCCCACCCAAGGTGCAATTGTGATATATTTGTTATTCTGTTGTGGGCAGCTGTCTATTTTGTTGTTTTTTTCTTTTGATTTCTGAAAGATTGTATGTATTTTGTATATTTATAATAAAATAAAATAAATAAAAAAAATAAGAAAATATCATTTATAACAAGACAATCAAAACGTTTCAACAGATTCAATTATAATTCAAGCTTCCAAAAGAGGAAATATTCTCTTATATAAGAGTTAGCCACTATCTTACCAAAACCAGATTAAGAAATACCCCAAAGGAAATAGAACTTTTTGTTAAGATAAAGAACTCCGTATCATCAAATAAATTAATCTCTAAGTGCAACCAACTCTCGAGAATGAAAAAGAAATTTCAATCCCCGCCAGCTCTAAAAGCTTGGCAAGAAGATCTCGCTATAAAGATAGACCAAGAAGAATGGAACAACGCCTGCAAAGACACCAATGTGGTAATCCACTGCTTGAATCTAAGAGAAGCCTACTATAAAGTACTAAACAGATGGCACTACGGTCTCTTAAAACTATCTAAAATGTACAGTTCCATCCTAAAAGACTGCTGGAGATGCGGCTCCACCTCTGCAGACTATATCCACATCTGGTGGTCATGTCCCCAGATTCAAAAATTCTGGCTTGAATTAACCAAAAAAAATAAAAAAACTGACAGGATGCAAGTTAAACACGGAACCAAAACTGTTCCTACTACATATATATTGGCCACAAATGAACAAGCAAACATATGCATTCATAATACACATTTTAGTGGCAGCTAAATTCGTGATTGCAGCAGCCTGGAAAACCAATAAAATACCCACATGGGAAGATATCAAATATCAAGTTCTATATCACATTAAAATGGAAATGGGGATCCTGAAACAAACTAGTCATCACAGCTCAAACTTAGACTCCTGGAACAAATGGAGACTCATTTTGGAAAATAATCATTGATTTCTTGATGAACACACACCACCCCCGCCGCTATGTATGTATTTAGTGTCCTTGTTTTTTGCTTATCTTTCTTTGTCACTTTAGAAATGAATTCAAGAAATTTAAATGTCTGTTTGTATTGTTATTTTGTATATGATAAAAATAAAAAGACTATATATAAAAATAAATATTTAATTAACTAAAAACTTGTTATATAGTTAGATATAGTTAGATTTTAAAGGGTTAAAATTAAATAATTTTTAGCATAAGGCAGGGCTCGACAAACCCCGGGCGCCAGGTCGCCATGGCGACCTGGAAATTAAGCCTGGCGCCCGGGTGCCGTTTCCTACATGACCCCCTTGCTGCTGCCGTTCGTGTGTTAGTGGATTTTTGCAGCGCGAGGGGGAGAAGTCTGTGCGGATCGCGCAGACAGTAAGCTCCGCCCCCTCGCGCAACGTGTGTGAGTGCTGGGTGTCGTCACTTGACAACCCAGCACTCATCCGAAAGAGCAAGGAAGAACGGCTGCAGCACGAATGTTCCCCAGCCCTGCAATGAGGTAAGGCAGCAGGGAAGGAACATTCGTGCTGCAGCCGTTCTTCCTTGCTATTTCGGATGAGTGCTGGGTTGTCAAGTGACGACACCCAGCACTCACAAGTTAAGACAGGGGGAAAAAAAAATAAACTTTTGTATGTGTGAGGTGTATATGTGTGTGAGGTGTATATGTGTGATGTGTGTATTTGTGAGGTGTGTATGTGTGAGGTGTATATGTGAAGGGGGGGGGGGTGTATATGTGAAGTGGGGGGGTGTATATGTGAGGTGTATATGTGAAGTGGGGGGGGGGGGGTGTATATGTGAGGTGTATATGTGAAGTGGGGGGGGGTGTATATGTGAGGTGTATATGTGAAGTGGGGGGGGGTGTATATGTGAAGTGGGGGGGGGTGTATATGTGAAGTGGGGGGGGGTGTATATGTGAAGTGGGGGGGGTGTATATGTGAAGTGGGGGGGGGGTGTATATGTGAAGTGGGGGGGGTGTATATGTGAAGTGGGGGGGGTGTATATGTGAAGTGGGGGGGTGTATATGTGAAGTGGGTTGGTGTGTGTGTGTGTATATGTGAAGTGTGTGTGTGTGTATATGTGAAGTGGGTTGGTGTGTGTGTGTGTGTGTGTGTATATGTGAAGTGGGTTGGTGTGTGTGTGTGTGTGTGTGTGTGTGTGTGTGTATATGTGAAGTGGGTTGGTGTGTGTGTTTATGATTTGCGTGTATGTTTGCGTGATTGTCTGGCTCCTAAAAATTTTTGCTGGCTCCTAGAATCAAATTAAATTTGTCAAGCCCTGGCATAAGGGATAGGGTTAAAATAAAATTAAAACATATTAAGGGAGAGCATAGGGGTTAGAGTTGGGGTTAAATTTAGTGTTAGGGTTAAATTTTGGGTTGGGGTCAAAATAGGAAGAAAAACAAAAAACACTTTGTTTTTTCCCCATAACTCGCAAAAAAATACCGAAAAATATGGAAACATGCATATTTCTGAACTATGGACAACATTTAGAAACTATTTAGATGGGGTCTTTTTTAATGATTTTATTTGTGTAAATTATATTTTAGGTCAAAGTTAGAAAAAGTGTTTTTTTTTTTAAAACAAATTCATCATATTTTATGATTTATTTTGTAGTAAATTATAAGATATGATGAACATAATGGTATCTAATGAAAGCCCTTCTTATGATGAAAAAAAACCCATATAATTTGTGTGGGTACAGTATGTGAGAAAGAATAAAATTGCAGCTAAACACAAACACCCCAGAAATGTCAAAACAGCCATTGTCACCAATGGAAAGTCAAGGTGAAAATGTCTCGTCACTAAGGGGTTAAGTTAAAATAAAAATATCATTTTTTGCTTCCCTTTTAGTGGTAAAAGAAAACAGCCTTTTCCTCATATTGCAAATTTAAGAAAAAGAAAGGTTTTGTCTTTACTCCCACTCTAAAGACTTCACACAGAAAACTAGTGGCTGGTGATCAATCCTTCATATTCAACAGTAACACTTGTAGCACCTAACCATGCTGGGTTACAGTTATATTAAACTGTGCTCACTTCCACCCCCACATCCAAAACCTCTTGCTTCACCATCAGGACATTTGTAAGATCCAGTTATTACTGTAATACAGCAAAACCAAAACACTTGTGCACTCGCCTCCAATATCCCATCTGGATTGCTTTAATTCCATCCTAACTGGCCTGCTTGTATATATTAACCTCTCTATTATGCCAAATATCTTTTTATTGGTATATTTTCAACATCATTAGGAAATATTAATAAAATGGGCAAAACTACAATAAGATTGGAACTAAATGAATCCGCACAGCCTATGTGACTGAGCTCTTGGAGGGCCCTGAGGGGCAAACACCTCCCTGTGGACCCTGGCTGTAGATATGCTAGATTTGGTGATACATACTCTGGGCACCCGCTTTCAATAAAGCTGGACTTCAAACAAGCTCAGTACAGGCTCACTCAGGATGTCAGCCAGAATGTGTATCCTGTGAGGACCAAGACATTGTCCATAGTGTATTCCCCAGGTTAAGACTGTATCATATCCTGCAAACTCCAGTCTCTCAGAAAGTGTTAAGAAATGTTATTAATGGTTAGATACGTATACATTTCAACAGTAACATAAGTGTTTTACTGTGCTGTGAGCCATTTATTGTCTCTTGTAGTCTAAATGTCTGTATCTAAAAGAGTCATGTTTAATTAGGCTATGTCCTACTGTATTTAATTAGCTGTTTGAAATTAGGTTTTCTATTATTTGAGGCTTACCATGGTTTACTTAGTTCCCATGTGCCTCCCCCTAGTTGATGTCATATTTGTCTGAATAAAAGTCTGTGGTTTTCACAAATAAATGTTCATTCTTGCTGTACCTTACTGTTAGTAGACATGTCTGCTATTTTGGAACAAAATTCCAGGGAAGACTTGCTGGGTGAATGCTGAGCTTTAATAGGGGGCTAAGGTGGTGATTTTCTAAAATGAGCAGCCTTGAGTAGCCATTCTGTAACAAAGATATATACGCAAAAGAACACAAACATGTACATTTTCTCTTTTAAATTTGTATCTATATAAGCTCAATTTTGAGAATAACTGTAATCAATCACATAAAAAAATCAATGTATTTGAATTCAACCCCAGGAAACCATTAGTCCTGGCCATGGTATTGTATGAGCACTTGCTATAAACATTTTAAGTAACCTATGTTACCGCAACCCACTTAAATTGATGAAGCAACAGTTTCAGTTTCTAGTACCCAAAAAAACATAGAAAAATCTCATCAGAACTGAAAATGCCAATTAATTCAGCATTAAAAACAACCCAACAAAAGTCAAGCTCTTAGCAAGGGCTTACAAGGAACAAATCCTATAAATAAAATTACATGGATTTCTCAGAGAAAAAAAATAATCTTGTAAGCAAAAGTAAAAAGGGCCTCTCAATGCAGATAGCCACAGTGAATTGGATTTGGACAGCATCCCAACAATTTAGGCATGCACTCGTCGCTAACTAGCTGCAAGGATGTTATGAGAGAAGAAACACATTTTGCACACTGCTGCACTGGAATGTAACTTCTTCATCTTACCATCCGAAAGGTTCATGGCTCTTTAAGCTCCACCAGAGCTTGAAAAATGTATGTACACTTGAGGAGGCAGACAGACAAAATCAGGAGCCAACCTCATGATTTGGAGGTTGGCTGATGGTGGCAAAGTTCTCTTACCCACAGTAAACTGTCACATGTGACAATGATACAACTGGACTTCCCCTTTTTCTTCTTTTTACTCCCCAGCCATTTATCCCTCTCAGAGTCTAAAGGAGGTAGCAAACTCTTTAAGCTACAGTGGGGTGCAACCTACATTGTAACCAATTTTTTATAGCTAAGTGCTTACATTTTTAAAAAAAACATTGCTCATAAGAGAAATTCCTAAATAACAAAAACACCCAACCATATCTAATCCAGGACCACCCTTTGCCTGCCTGCCAGCTTTAACCCTTCCTGGAATATTTGCCCTACTACAAGAAAATGGTGGCAGAAAGGAAGTAGAAAATAGACTTGTATAGGAGTTTATCATTGTGAAATACATAATGGGAACATCATGGGGGAGAATTGTTTACACTATGGCCCAGTGGGGTTATGTATAACTCCCACACTGCAAAGGAGTTTTATAAAAAGGAGCAATCACTGTTTTGTTGTTATGTATGATGGCGATTGCGCCTTTTTTGTAACTTCTGACACTTTGCAGTGCGGGAGTGAGACCTCTGGAGGTTCTCCAACAATAGCATTTGCCTTGTATGCCTTTAAGGGGTGGCACAAAACGCAAAAAATGTAATAAAAAGCCGCCCCTTTAAGGAAAAAAAATAAACCTTGCTTGCCGGCAGAGACGGTGGCTGTGGAGGTCGGAGGGGATCCGACCTCCACAAGCAGGCTGCACAGGAAGCCGAACAGGCAGCACAGAGAAACCTCCATGCAGTGTGACAGGGAAGTGCCGACAGGTCATGTGACCGGTGCTCTGACGTCAGACACGCACCGGGTCACGTGACCTCTCTGCACACACTGCGGGGGAGCTGAACAGGCAGCATGAAGGCCCCCAGGGACAAGGGTAAGTCCTGGGGAGATGGGGGCTTGTATAAGATGCATTGGGGATGATGGAACCATGTGATAAGGGCATTTAATGTGTGTGCATGTGGGTGATGGGGAATGTCCTGAGTGTTCAACGTGGGTTATGGGTCATGTCGTGGGTGTGCAACGTGGGGGGGGGGGGGGGGGGGGGAGAGATAGTCTTGCATTAGCTTTCAATACAAGTGGTTCCCAAATGGCATCCCTCTCATAAATTACAGCTTTGGGAAAGCTCAGTGTACAGTTGATCTATAAGAGAATGGGTCTGAGATTCAGATTCAATTCACATATCAAAATGTTAATTGTCAGACCTATAGCCAACACATATGTAAGTCTTATTGTAAATCAACAAAGTATGACTCACCTTTGCAGCTGTGGTTTTAAATGTGAGTTTATTTAAAACAAACTGCTGAGCAGACTTAAAAATCAATACTATGTAAAGCATTAAACTGATATATTAAAATATATGATAAAAAATCCACTTTCATGGTTTTTTTTGGATTAGTGTTTAACATGCTATCCAATAATGTGACATCTATTCTAAAAGGAAAAAAATGCTCTAAAAGCCATTGCAATTCTAAAATTATTATTATCCTCCATCATACATTACATTCAGTACATAATTATATTTTTACAATCAATATTAAATTTTCAAGCAACAGGCCAGTTAATGTTAAGTTATGTACATTATAGCAATATGTGGCCAGCCAAACTGAAATCTATGGTAGGGTAGGAAATTACTGGTTTTAGACATTTTAATCCCTCATTACAAGGGGATTAATCGCAGATATGATCCACAACATAAACCTAATTTCTAAGTCTAGTACAAAAATACAACTTTTTTGCTCTTATAATAGCACATCATTGAAAGTGAGTGGATGAGATCTCCATTTTTTTAACCCCTTCAGGGCAATGTTGTTTTTCTAAAGTTAATATGGGACAATATTTTACAGCTTTAGCGATGCTGCGTTTAAATAAAACTGTACACTTGCTTCTTAAATAAGTCCCCACATATTATATATATTTTTAAAGGGACAGTCTAGCCCCCCAAACCCAAAATATGAAGATTACTGCTTGTATAGTGCACAGGCTTTTTCCCCAGTGTGATTTGATGCAGGCATTCTGCATAAATCACATTTTTAATATTTAACTCAAGCCCTCCCCAGTGATTACTCTGCATGTTTACTGGCATTATTCTCATTGGTTCCTGTACCAAAAATAAAAAAAAAGGAAATTACTTTTACTCAGCTAGTGTGGGCAGTCCTTGTTTCTTGCTGTAATACCACAATTTTATATAACTGTAAGTATTTAAAAATGTAAGACATGCATTTTAAAGTACTTTGAAAGCACATTAATATGCATTAATATTTGAAAGATGCATTTTGGGCACCAGACAATCCCTTTAAGGACAGATAGGACTTTCTTTTGAGACCTTTTTATATTTTTAGGCTTACCTAAAGGGAGGGAGAATCGCAATAGATTGTAATAAGCCCTAGAATTGTCTGTCAATTTGAACCACCCATGGGCACTCCTGGTGGACCTTTTTTCTCTCTCTGTATATCACCACCAGTGAGTCTTCCAGGAAATCATGTCGCTAATCACAGTGAAAATTCTACTTTCCAACTCCACTTCTTTGTTTTCGTTATTTGGTTGTCAATAGGCAAAATATCCATACACAATTAACACCTTCGTGACTCATGGTGCTTGTGTTCCAGACGACGCAAGTACCAAAACGTCATGTTTTGTCCCTGGCCACCTTGTGATCGGTAGCCAGAAACACTATGGCAGAGACCCGATCAGGGTCTTAATAGACCCTGTGGGTCCCTGCCAAAAGATTGCGATGCCCTGGACATCATCGAGGCATGCATGAACGCCGAAGTTCGGGCACAGATCGATTATGTAAAATGTAGCCGTACATTTTCCCTTTCAGACTGAGGCCACATCCCGCTGCATTTCCCTGCAGTGTGATCCGAGCACAGCTCATCACGTATAGCCACAATGAGCTGTTTAACGCTGGACGTACTATGCTGTCCTAGCGTCTTTTAGGTACACTAAAATCAGAACGACATAGTACGTATGGAATGGGTTAATAGAACAAATTAGCTCACTTTTGCTTGTTATGACATTTGTCTACAAACAATCCTACAAATAGAAATCAGCACCAACATGTTAAAGTCTAATGTGCAAGTATTCTATAGGACTATCACCCACTCACTTCTAATAAATAAAACCTCAAATCACTTACCTGATAATTAGCATGTTGATTGCGATTTAATGGGACTTGTGCTTCGTTATCTTCTGACTCCGAAACACACATCAGATCATTGTTTCTACTCTGGTCTCTTTTTGAAGGATCTTCAACACTTGTTTCTTTGTTGGCATGGCAAATTAAGTTTTGGTGAAAGAAGAGACTTCTCATTGGCATTGGTAGAAACCAGGAAGTGGCAAACGCAATAGAGACACAGGTTAAAGAAATGACATTCAAACTAAACAAAGACCAGTTGGCGACTGACACAAGAATCTGACCCGTAACGGAACCGACAGTGAAGCCGGTTAATGTGGCAGTACGGCAGTAGCTAGTAACTTTTTGATACATTTTAGAATCTACCACACTGTAGATGTAAGAGTAATAGGCTACCTCTGTTGCAGTTGAGATACCATAGAAAAATTCAAGAAACTGAATGGCCAAGGTTCCCTGAGCGTAGAGGAGCATGAACCAGGCAACAATAAGGCTCAAGCCCTGCAAAATAATGACTGGCTTATATCGAAGATAGTCTGTCGCAAGGAATACAGGGAACAGCAGTGCCAAGTAGGAATATGTCCAAACAGGATAGATTTCATTAAAAACCTAGACATGGGAAAGAAAGAAAAAAAAAATGTTTAGCATAAAGCACGTTTTTCATCTAAAACCACAAATAACATGATGGCTTAGTAATGTTTAGCCCTCCACAACATATAGAATATTAAAGACAACGACATGCATGGAATGTTATTTTATGCTAGTCATATCCTAAAATGTTAAAAAGGACTCAGAAGACCGGTCTGAATGGTGCTCCCTAAGAGCATTGTTCAAAATTATTTTACTCACAAGAGATTATTTTGAAAGATTCAGACACCCCCCAGGCTGCAATGATAACTGTCTGTGATCATGTCATGGGAGTTGGCAGCCTGGAAGTCTTCATTTGATAACTATGCCACAGAAGCAGAACTGTTCAAAAACATTTTAATCTGTCAGTTCAGCTTCACAAACATTTTGTTTACTCTTTAAAGAGGAACATAACCCTGAAATTATTGTTTAATGAGGCAGAGAACCAGCTCCGTTTGGAGAAACAGGCAGGACTGTTCCTATAGCAACAGCAATTAATCTATTATGCTTTATTTGCAGTTTTTAAAGAGGTAGTTTTAGGAGGGGGAAATAAGACAGATCTGTTTTTTCTTTCTTTATTTTACATGATATAACACTTATCTCAAAATATTTTTTTTAAATAGGCTAGGTTTAATGATTTAGAAACCCCTGGAGATGAAGTGGATGGTTTTCCTCTAGCTCAAGGGTAACTGATAATTTACAGGAGATGCAAAATCCCACAAAAAGTCCTACTTGTTTCACAGGTGTACTACATTCTTCCTCAATGTGTGTGCTTTGTCGCTCTGCTTGGTCAAAAGAACATTTAGTTCTTACTGCCTTTATCTGAATGAAGATGGAGAGAACCAGCAATGCAAGCACAATTGCATTTCTATGCAGACTATTAGAAAACAGTAGATGCCAGCTCTGTCCTAAGGCACTAAGCTGTTTTTTTTTTAAATACAACCTTTCATGTTAAACATTCACACTGGATGTCGCCAAGATTATCAGTACAGGTCTATCTACAGTCAATATTTGTGTTTGATTGTCTGAGATTATATGGTAGTATATTGATTTCATATACTCAAATCCACCAATTTCAGGAGGTGTACCCCTGCCTTTTGGCCATGCAGATCTTTAAAAAAAAAAAAAAAAAGAAGTTATCTTATCGCTCCGTACAGCGCCCAAAGTACACACAAAATCAGTTTTCCACGCATTCAGGGATGCTGCTCCCATACGACCTGTTCCTTTATATTCAGAGAAGCTCTAATACAGAGCTCAACTAGTATTTGTAGACTTTAGGAGCCACTTAAATGGTAGTTATATTTTATAGATAAATCGTGGTTTGTAAGGTCCTGATCTATTACTACAGATGTTTTTTTAAAAGATGTCTTATCACACCTCGAATGTTCAGGCATTTAATTATAGCGGATTACAGATGGAGTAAATGCCAAATTATTATTTTGTTCATATGAAAGGCCATTTCAACCTTTTATATCATGTTAGAATGGTACGTCTACAAAGTACAATTAAAAAGATATCACAATCTTTGTGATGAAAAAAGAAAAGATTGGAGAAATGATTTTGTGGAGCTGCAACTTGACAGAGACAGTTCAGCAATGGTCAGATTCTCCTGTTGGTGTGCAAACATGTAAGCTAGGAGAGAGTAAAGTATTTGTGTATGGGAAGATGTATGAAAATACTAATGCAAACAGGAAGGATGACAGTGGAGCAGAAGTGAATGCTCATATAAATACTTGGAAAGTATGACATTGGTAGGAGGGAGCAGGCAAACAGACTGTAGTGGTAATTTAGGGTTTAATCCCTCTTTAACGGAAACTTTATATATGCAAAGTGCTTTGAGTCTCACAGGAAGCACTATAAGAATCAGGGTTATATAAGGGTTAAACTTCTTCTTCAAGGGCTAGCAAACTCACAGCTGCCTAACAAACCCTAAAAGCTTTAAAAGGGACACTACACCTTACATAAGATGTAACTAGAAAAAAAAACACACACATAAACCATAATTCATATGATTGAATTAATTGCATATAAAAGGAAAAATAAATTTACGCACAGGAAATTTGTGCTGTTAAGTCACTAGAGGGTGGCACCCAACAAAATTATATTTCACAAAATGGCGGTGCCCAGTCAGCCTTGTTTAGTTACATATTTTATTAACCCCTTCGCGACACAGGACGGACTAGGTCCGTCCTGTGTGGCGAAGCGTTAGTGACACAGGACGGACCTAGTCCGTCCTGTGTCAAAACGAGCACTGAAAGCGGAGTTTTTCCGCTTTCAGTGCTCTGATGGTATTGTAACGATGCTTCCGTGTGGAAGCATCGTACAATACTAAAAAAAATGCCCGTCGGCATTTCGATCGCTCCGGAGAGCGATCGAAATGCCGGTTTTAAAGGCACAGTGCCTTTAAAACGACGGGCATTAAAAAATGAGCATAGGAAGCGAATTTTTCGCTTCCTATGCTCAGAAAGTGTTCCTGATTGCCTCGCAAGTCGAGGCAATCAGGAACACAAAAAAAAATGCACGATCTTGGTCACTGAGTGACCAAGATGGCGCTGCCCTTCTAAGGGCAAGAGCACAGGAGGCAGGAAGTACCTGCTTCCTGTGCTCTCTGGCTGTCACACGATTGCCTCTTCACAGAGGCAATCAGTGACTGCCAGGCACACTGACAGGCAGTGGGGATGTTCTGCTGAACATCCCCACTGACTGGTCAGATCAATATTAACCCTATATTGATCTGACCAGTTATGATCTGCCTCCCTCTCCTCACATTTTTTTAGTGAGGGAGAGAGACAGATCAAAGTTCTAAAAGTAAAAAAAAACAATAAACACACAACACACAAATATTAAAACAATAAAAAAAATTTATTAAAGCAATTCCCTGCGTTTAACCCCTTCCCTGCCACTGATCTTGCATAAGCAGTGATCGTGCACATCAGCGCATTTATTTTTGCCGTTTGTGCATTTTTTAGGGGTTAATTTTTTTTGTACTGTAATTTATTACAGTACTAAAAAGGCTCTTCTAAGAGTTATTAACCCCTTCTTTGCCGTCGATCACTGCTTACGCAATGATATTGTCGCCAAAGCAATTTTTATCTGTCTGCATATTTTTATTTTATTTTTTTTTTACACATACCCGCTAGGGGATTACATGTAAAGTAAAAATATTTGAGTTTTTTTTTTTTAAGCTGCCTGAGCGCATAGCGATCAGTAACAGCGAATTAGTGGCAAAGGCGGTTTGGTGATTTCTCAATTAAGCTCACCATTCGCCCTGGTCAGATCAAAATTGGTCGGATCAATATTCACAAATATTGATCTGCCTCCCTCTCCTCACTTACATTTTTGTGACGGAAAGAGACAGATCAGTATTAGTGATATAAAATAACATTTTATAAAATTGTCAGGTTTTATCAAAGTCTTTCACTGTGTATTAACCCCTTCCCTGCCATTCATCACTGTGTAAGCAGTAATCTTGCACAGCAACAGTATGTTTTTCTGTCTGCACTGTTTTATGGATTAATTTCTTTGTACTGTAATGTATTACAGTACTAGATAGGCTCTTCTAAGAGCTATTAACCCCTTCTTTGCTCGAGATCACTGCTTACGCACTGATTCTGAGGCCGCGGACTCAGGGTTCGATTTTGACCCTATTCAGCTTTCTGATACATCATCTAGCGATGTATCGGTGGCTGCTGAGCCCTTGCCACAAGTAGTGATGGGGGTCTACCAATAAAAAAATATATGGTTTGGTGGGGGTAAATTACATTGGCTGGCTTCAAAGATATATCCCATAAAGGACACGTACGCAGGTTGACTACATGTCAAAATTCCAAGTTGGAATTTTGAGATGCGCATCTCACAAATGTTGCCTTCTAGCCAAAAACAAACCAACAAACCTATGCATGGGTGCTATCCCTGTACTCGGGAGATGTTGCTGAACACATATTGGGTTGTTGTTTGGCAGTGACATATACCAGAATCTGTGAATTCATGCCTGAAGTACAATGCATGTGGAAAAAAACCTCCCAAAAAAGTACTACCACAAACTTTTACAAAGGCTGGTGGTAGAATTAGTACCTATACAGTATTAAAATACCACCATTTGAAATACCTTAGGATGTCTATTTTCCAAAAATATATGGTTTGATGGGGTAAAATTCATTGGACGGCTTCAAAAATGTTCCAAATGGAACATGGGCGCAGGCTGACTACATGTCAAAATTCCAGGTTGGAATTGCGCACCCCCTAAATGTGGAATTTTAGACCCAATACAAACCAACAAACCTATGCATGGGGGGTATCCCTGTACTCAGGAGATGTTGCTGAACACATATTGAGGTGTTGGTTGGCAGTGGCAAATACCAGAATCTGAAAATTCCTGCCTGAACTACAATGTGTGTGGGGAAAAAATGACATCCCAACCCTTTGACATAGGTTGGTGGTAGAATTAGCACTTGGAAAGTGTTAAAATACCACAATTTTAAAAACCCTAGGATGTCTAGTTTTCCAAAATATATGGCTTTATGGGGTAAAATACACTTTTTGGCTTCAAAAATGTCCCAAATGGGACATCGGCGCAGGTTTTCTGCACGTCAGAATTCCAAGTTGGAAAACCAAAAAGCGCACCTCTCAAATGTGGCCTTTTAACCCCCAAATAACCTAACCCAGGGCTTGACAAATTTGATCTAAATCTAGGAGCCAGCTGAAAACTTTAGGAGCCAGTATCAAATGCTGTGTCACAAAGAAAAATGCTTGGGTCGCAGTCCATAAACATATATAAATGATAAAGCCACATTAAATAACTAAAACGGTTACCATTACAAAAACAATATTCATGTTCTGCCCATTTTGGAGTGAGTACAGTTATATCATTATCTATATGATACAAATGCAATAGGTTTTCTGCTTGACATGCTAAGTAGTAATTATAGATATTAGGTAGGTTCTGCCTGCCATGTTTTTTTATCATTCCGTATAAACTTTATGATGTTTCTCTTAAGATCTTCTAGGGTCGACTTAGTAATATTTATTGGTAAGCTTTTAAAGCAGGGCTTGACAAATTTAATTTGATTCTAGGAGCCAGCAAAAATTTTTAGGAGCCAGACAATCACGCAAACATACACGCAAATCATAAACACACACACCAACCCACTTCACATATACACCAAACACACACCAACCCACTTCACATATACACACACACACACACACACACACCAACCCACTTCACATATACACACACACACACACACACACACCAACCCACTTCACATATACACACACACACACACACACACACACCAACCCACTTCACATATACACACACACACACACACACACACACACACACACACTTCACATACACACACACACACACACACACACACACACACTTCACATACACACACACACACACACACCAACCCACTTCACATATACACACACACACACACCAACCCACTTCACATATACACCCCCCCCACTTCACATATACACCCCCCCCACTTCACATATACACCCCCCCCACTTCACATATACACCCCCCCCCCCCACTTCACATATACACCCCCCCCCCACTTCACATATACACCCCCCCCCCCACTTCACATATACACCCCCCCCACTTCACATATACACCCCCCCCCACTTCACATATACACCCCCCCCCACTTCACATATACACCCCCCCCCACTTCACATATACACCCCCCCCCACTTCACATATACACCCCCCCCACTTCACATATACACCCCCCCCCACTTCACATATACACCCCCCCCCACTTCACATATACACCCCCCCCCACTTCACATATACACCCCCCCCACTTCACATATACACCCCCCCACTTCACATATACACCTCACATATACACCCCCCCCACTTCACATATACACCCCCCCCTTCACATATACACCTCACACATATACACCTCACACATACAAAAGTTTATTTTTTTTTTCCCCCTGTCTTAACTTGTGAGTGCTGGGTGTCGTCACTTGACAACCCAGCACTCATCCGAAATAGCAAGGAAGAACGGCTGCAGCACGAATGTTCCTTCCCTGCTGCCTTACCTCATTGCAGGGCTGGGGAACATTCGTGCTGCAGCCGTTCTTCCGTGCTCTTTCGGATGAGTGCTGGGTTGTCAAGTGACGACACCCAGCACTCAGACACACGTTGCGCGAGGGGGCGGAGCTTACTGTCTGCGCGATCCGCACAGACTTCTCCCCCTCGCGCTGCAAAAATCCACTAACACATGAACGGCAGCAGCAAGGGGGTCATGTAGGGAACGGCACCCGGGCGCCAGGCTTAATTTCCAGGTCGCCATGGCGCCCGGGGTTTGTCGAGCCCTGACCTAACCAACCTATACATGGGGGGTATCCCTGTACTCAGGAGATGTTGCTGAACACATATTGAGGTGTTGTTTGGCACTGACATTTAACAGGATCAGTGAATTCATGCACAAAGTACAATGTATGTGAAACAAAATTACTACCCAAAACATTGACATAGGCTGGTGGTAGAGTTAGTGCATGGAAAGTGTTAAAATACTACCATTTGAAATACCCTAGGGTGTCTAGTTTAAAAATATATATGGTTTTGTGGGGTAGAATACACTTTCTGGCTTCAAAAATGTCCCAAATGGGACATGGGCACAAGTTTTCTGCATGTCAGAATTCCAAGTTGGAAAACCAAAATGCGCACCCCCTAAATGTGGCCTTTTAGCCCCAAAACAAACCAACAAACCTATGTATGGGTGGTATCCCTGTACTCAGGAGATGTTGCTGAACACATATTGAGGTGTTATTTGGAAATATCCCTTCACATTTTAAGGTGATGTTTACCTAAATTGCAATATATGTGAAAAATTAAAAAAAAAGTTTTTTTGCTGCAAACTTTGGCATAGATTGGTGGTAAAATGGCTACATGAAATGTGTAAAAATACCCCAAGTTAAATGCCCTGAGTTGTCTAGTTTTCAAAAATATGTACATGTTGGGGGTCATTCATGGATTTAGTACAGAAATCAGTGTTACAATGTCACTATCGCTAATTTTGAAAGAAAGGATTTTAAAATAGCTTTGCACCACTTATAGTTCTGGCCCTGTAACATGAATAAAAAAGCACAAAAACATAAAAACATGGGCTATTTCTGAACTCAGGACATATATTAGAAACTTTTTAGCAGTGTTTTTTTGTTGTCTCTTGTACATGAGTATACGATTTTTCAAATAAAAGTCATAAAAAAAGTATTTTTTCAATTTTTTTTGCCATATTTTATTATTTTTTTTACATCAAATTATATGCTATTATCAAAATAATGGTATCAAAAGAAAGCCCTTCTTATAATGATAAAAACAATATATAGTTTGTGCGGGTACACTAAATGAGACAGAAATAAATTACAGCAAAACACAAACACCTCAGAAATGTTAAAACAGCCCATGTCACCAAGCGTCGGACAAGCCAAAAAAGTCATGTCACTAAGGGGTTAAATACAGTCACATAACAAAAACAAAACATATCTGAACTCAACAAGGCAAAATAAAAAAAAAATGAAACCTTTTTCCTTTTAAGGTGGCAGTGTCCCTTTAAATGAGTGAGAAATGAGTTTCCATCATTCAGGAAGATAGATTGTGTGCATGCAGCTTAATCTGGAGTGGGCACACACATACTGGCAATGGATTCCTTCACCATGTTTTTGGCTTCTGGTTTCATGAACCTAATTCAGCATATAAACATGCAAATATACTTGGATGCTGATGTTACAATGAGGGGTATTTGCATAGCATGTTTTTAGGCAGCAAAACTATAGATCATGGCAACAGTGTTAAATCACACTATGTGTAATATTCATGGGCATGCTTATACCTCCAATATAGGCAATCTAAAACGGGACAGGCAGTGAAGCAAATTGTAGTATTTTACTTTCATTATAGGGTGTACTCAATAGAGAAAATTGAGATTGGAACTTCAAATTTTAGGCCAAAGTTGCAGAGTTGGAAAGATTCTCCAATGCAGCTGAATGGAAGAATTTTTTCAACTCCACTTTTTTGGCCTCAAAGGGACAGTCTAGTCCAGCGGTGGCGAACCTATGGCACGCGTGCCACAACTGGCACGCCGAGCCCTCAGCAGTGGCACGCGGTCAGGTTCAGCTCTCACCGCTTATCTGCTCCGTTGTCCTGGAGGTGCAGGCATCAGCGTAATAGATTGGCGCCGCCGGTCATCTGCTTCTTCTCCAGATGATTGGCGCATGCGCGTTCTGTGAAGAAGCGTTCAAGTCGGAAAGCAATTAACCGTTTGCTTTCCGACTTGAACGCTTCTTCACATAACGCACATGCGTCAATCATCTGGAGAAGAAGCAGGTGACCGGCAGCGCCCTTCTATTACACTGATGCCTGCACCTCCAGGACAACAGAGCAGATAAGCGGTGAGAGCTGAACCTGCATGTGTGTGTGCGTTTGTGAGTATAAGTGTGTGTGTGTGCGAGTATGAGTATGAATATGATAAGTGTGTGTTGGGTATAAGTGTGTGTTGGGTATAAGTGTGTGTTGGGTATAAGTGTGTGTGTGAGTATAAGTGTGTGTGTGTGAGTATAAGTGTGTGTGTGAGTATAAGTGTGTGTGTGTGAGTATAAGTGTGTGTGTGTGAGTATAAGTGTGTGTGTGTGTGTGAGTATAAGTGTGTGTGTGTGTTGGGTATAAGTGTGTGTGTGTGTTGGGTATAAGTGTGTGTGTGTGTTGGGTATAAGTGTGTGTGTGTGTTGGGTATAAGTGTGTGTGTGTGTTGGGTATAAGTGTGTGTGTGTGTTGGGTATAAGTGTGTGTGTGTGTTGGGTATAAGTGTGTGTGTGTGTTGGGTATAAGTGTGTGTGTGTGTTGGGTATAAGTGTGTGTTGGGTATAAGTGTGTGTTGGGTATAAGTGTGTGTGTGTGTTGGGTATAAGTGTGTGTGTGTGTTGGGTATAAGTGTGTGTGTGTTGGGTATAAGTGTGTGTGTGTTGGGTATAAGTGTGTGTGTGTGTGTGTTGGGTATAAGTGTGTGTGTTGGGTATAAGTGTGTGTGTTGGGTATAAGTGTGTGTGTTGGGTATAAGTGTGTGTGTTGGGTATAAGTGTGTGTGTTGGGTATAAGTGTGTGTGTTGGGTATAAGTGTGTGTGTTGGGTATAAGTGTGTGTGTTGGGTATAAGTGTGTGTGTTGGGTATAAGTGTGTGTGTTGGGTATAAGTGTGTGCAAGTATGAGTATAAGTGTGTGCAAGTATGAGTATAAGTGTGTGCAAGTATGAGTATAAGTGTGTGCAAGTATGAGTATAAGTGTGTGCAAGTATGAGTATAAGTGTGTGTATGAGTATAAGTGTGTGTATGAGTATAAGTGTGTGTATGAGTATAAGTGTGTGTGTTTGGGTATAAGTGTGTGAGTATGAGTATGAGTATAAGTGTGCATGTATGAGTGTATGAGTATGAGTGTCTGTATGAGTATAAGTGTGTGTGTGTTTGTGTATAAGTGTGTGTGTATGAGTATATGTGTGTGTATGAGTATATGTGTGTGTATGTGTGAGTATAAGTATGAGTGTGTGTGAGTATAAGTATGAGTGTGTGTGAGTATAACAGGTGTTTTTACCCAGTGTGATTTGATACAGGCATTCTGCATAAATCACATTTCTAATATTTCACTCAAGCCCTCCCATGGATTATATATAGACAATGTGCTTTCAAAGTACTTTAAAATGCATGTTTTATATTTTGCATTGCTTAAAATATACAAAATGTACAATTGGTGAAATTACAGCAGTTTGCAAGACTAGTAAAAGTCAATTTCCATTTTGGAAATATCCTGTTTCTCTAGTGATGTCATCAGACAATGTGTTGCACTGTTGAGAGCCCACTGTGTACAAGAGCAAGATCACTCAGAGTCCATACAATGTATTATATTGTAGCAGCACAAGAAGTAACTAAATGAAACAAAACTTGATATGCTCAGTGTCCATATAATCAGTGCTCCCACACCTGTAGTATACATGCAGAGTAATCACTGGGAGAGGGTTTGAGTAAAATATTATGAATGTGATTTATGCAGAATGCCTGCATCAAAAATCACACTGGAAAAAAGGCTGTGCAATATACAAGTAGTGTTCAACATGCACCAAAGTGGGTTTGGGGACTAGACGGTCTCTTTAACAGTGCAACACATTGTCTTACGACATCACTAGAGACAGAAAATCCCATGTATTGTATTTGAATGAAATTTATCTCATTGGTTCCTGAAGCAAAAGAAAAATTAAATTACTTTTACTCAGATACTGTGGGCAGTCCTGGTTTCTTGCAAACTGTTGTAATTTCACAATTTCATCCAACTGTAAGTATTTTATATTTTAAGCAATGCAAATTTTAAAACATTCATTTTAAAGTACTTTGAAAGGACATTAATATGCATTAATATTTGGAACATGCATTTTGAGCACCAGGCAGTGCCTTTATGTTTGAAATTCCCATCTCAATTCCCTGCAATTCTCTTCTTGAGATCAAATATTGAGATGTTACATTTCAGAAGGTTATTAAGTTGGTACAGAAATTGAGCAATTCATCAGATGAAGTTCCTTCCTATGAATTAAATAATATTAGAATTTTTTTAAAAGGTGCAAATAGGGGGGACAGTGTTCGGAACCAATGTCCATTATGTTATTTGTATCATCCATTTCTTGTTAGGCTCAGATTACAAGTGATCTGTCTTAGCACATGATGACCACATGTTACACAGTTGCACAATTGAATATCAAGGATTTCAAAGACTTAAAACTGACATAGCACCTTTACCATATATTCAAATGAATTCGTCACCATAGACAAAAACATTATTATATAAAAAAAATAAAAAAAAAAAAAAAATATATATATATATATATATATATACACACACACAAACATATATACACACACATTTGCAATGCACATTTTCTTGTGCGTGTTCAGCATGAGTAATTTCGTCAAGCAACAAAGCATACTTGAACAATGCAGTATAATTATATAAATGACTATTAGTAGTCTCATGCAGCTGGCTCCACCATACTATGATTACTATATATCTATGTAGTAATTAAATGTCTAACCATTGGCACCTCAGCTATATTTCTAATGGTGCTCGGGTGAGGTGCGAAGCATGCTGGGAGATGTAATCCACCACAGCTGGAGTACCAAAGCCTTCGTTGAGCACAGTCAGTTCTCCCCCTCCAGGTAGTTACCCACCTGCCTCTCCGTGAGGTTCTTGTCCGGTCCCAGCAGATACGGGGTGAGGAAGGGCTCAGACGGCCGAAGGTTCGCGAAGAAGCCGTATGTACAAAGGAGACAGGTGGGCATAACCCAGCCTGCCCCGGACATCAGCAGGGCTCTCCTGCGGGCAACCACTTCTTTCAGCTCCATTGCCAGTTATGCGGATTCAGAGGACAGAGAAATGTCCAAAGCAATCGGAGGCGCGAGTGACACTAGCATGCGATATATTAGTACATCGGAAAGAGATGTTGTCAGCGCCGTGAGTGAGAACCTGTCTGGGTCAGACGGAGAGTACCGGCTGACATGGAAGCATGAGGCACTGCGCAGCCAGCTTTCCCCGCAAGGTCATTGTACATAGCAGCCGCCTTGTGTTTGAAACGGCAGCAGGGGGGAGGAGAGGAGGCAGACATGACGGGGACTGTCGGCGGGAAGGAGGGTTCACATTAGACTAGTCTCACAACTACCAACTATTGCACGTGTGGCTGAGTCACTTTATTGAAATACAAAAAAAAAAAAAATGTCAAACGGTTCAGGAACAACAACACGCGCGGGGGCTGACGCACTCACCGCCTGGACTCGGATTAGCCACTTTGTATTTTACTAGCTTTATTTATATACGATGTGTACGAACAAATCAATTGTAGTCAACTGGAAATTGATTTTCAAAGATCTCAAAAACCTTTCATCGATCAAGTGCACCACAATATTATATGTTTATTTAGCAGGGTTACGTATATCACTATTTCCTGACAAATGCTGCAGTGTTATAGGTCAAACGGGCCCTTTGAAAAAAATAAGATTGCCATATTACGTGGTGGAACAAGACTGGTAAAAATGAACGTAACCGATATTTGCATGTTTTAACCCTTTCAGTGCTGTAGGGAACACAAATGGGGTTTCCTACATGGGGTTAACCTGTAAAAAATGAATGAATTTTGCCACAGGCGCTGCCCCACTGTCCTCCATTACCCCCCCCCCCCCCCCCCTTAAATTATTTGCCTTCCACTGAAATAAAAAAAAATGTGACTGCAATCACTAAAAATAAATAATTATGTGCCCCAGGCCGGCACTGTGCCTGCCACAGTAAATAACTATTGGCCTACCCAAAAAAAAGTACAGTGGCGTAGTTGCCAACATTTGAAAAAAATTTCCAGGGACACTTTGCAGCTTATCTTCCAATTGACCACACCTCCTTTAAAAAGATCCGCCCACTTGATATGATTAGCATAATGTAACCATACCTACAGTGTAGATTATATCACCAAATTCACACCAACATTACCATGCATCCTTGGTATACAACAGATACATTCACAGCACAACATCTACATCAGGCAGGTGCATTTGATCACTTTTACATGAAATATAGTAAGACCTGGTGCAGATGTGCTTCAGCCAGAGAGCTGTGTGTACACCATAAACATACATTAGTATGACCCTACCACTTCTGCTAGGAGGCCATTCCATGTATCCACTCCCCTATCAGTAAAGTAATACTGCCTGGCCTTATCTTATATCTAGGATAGCCTTATCCCATTCAAGCTTAAATCCTTCACTGTATTAACCTCTATCACTTCTACTGGAAGATTATTCCATACATCCACTACCCTCTCAGTAAAGTAATACTTTCATTAGTCCTTTGCCTTATCTTATATCTAGGATAGCCTTATACCTATCCCATAGCCTTCACTGTATTAACCTCTACCACTTCTACTGGAAGACTATTCTATGCATCCACTACCCTCTTAGTAAAGTAATACTTTCATTAGTTACTGGCTTTATCTTATATCTAGGATAGCCTTATACCTATCCCATGCATGGTTAAACTCCTTCACTGTATTAACCTCTACCACTTCTACTGGAAGACTATTCCATGCATCCACTACCCTCTCAGTAAAGTAATACTTTCATTAGTTACTGGCCTTATCTTATATCTAGGATAACCTTATACCTATGGCATACATGCTTAAACTCCTTCACTGTATTACCCTCTACCACTTCTGCTGGAAGACTATTCCATGCATCCTCTACCCTCTCTGTAAAGTAATACTTTCATTAATCCCCGGCCTTATCTTATATCTAGGATAGCCTTATTCATATACCATGCATGATTAAACTCCTTCATGTATTAACCTTAACCACCTCTACTGGAAGACTGTTCCATACATTCACTACCCTCTCAGTAAAGTAATACTTTCATTAGTCCCTGGCCTTATCTTATATCTAGGATAACCTTATACCTATCCCATTACTGCTTAAACTCCTCCTCTACCACTTATGCTGGAAGACTATTCCATGCACCCACCACCCTCTCAGCAAAGTAATATTACGTTTCTGACCACAAAAACACATTAAAATATTAAATATTTCCAGCCTTTTGAAAAGCTTGAGGTGGACCTCAAATATATGTATATAACTAGTTGCATTTATACTTATATGAACTTTTTGATATTGTTTTCAACTATTTTTATATGTAATAAAACTGTTATTGAAACATTTTTAATTTCTTATTTTTATCCCTTCCTCTGCACCCACATTGCACCTAAAGAACTTAACACAGCACTTTGCACCCACCCGTTTTGGCATGCCACCATGTCAAACTGCCCCCCAGAACGTACCACAATGTAACTTTGCCCCTGCAGAACACATCACAGTGACACTGCCTCATAGTACAGCATCACCATGGCTAGAGTAAATTTTCCCATTAATATGTCACTATTAGCCTGACCATTAATATGCCACTATTAGCCTGACCATTAATATTCCACAGCCAGATCCCCCAGTAATATGCCACAGTTTAAATGCCCAGCATAATTGCCCAGTAATATGCCACAGTTTAAATGCCCAGCATAATTGCCCAGTAATATGCTACAGTTTAATTGCCCAGTAATATGCCACAGTTTAAATGCCCAGCATAATTGCCCAGTAATATTCCAGTTTAAATGCCCAGCATAATTGCCCAGTAATATGCCCCGTCTGATCACCCAGTAATATGCCAGTTTAATTTCCCAGTAATATGCCCAGCCTAATTGCCCAGTAATATGCCAGTTTAAATGCCCAGCATAATTGCCCATTAATATGCCACAGTTTAAATGCCCAGTAATATGCCACAGTTTAAATGCCCAGTAATATGCTACAGTTTAATTGCCCAGTAATATGCACAGTTTAAATACCCAGTAATATGCCACAGTTTAAATGCCCAGTAATATGCCACCGTTTAAATACCCAGTAATATGCCACCGTTTAAATACCCAGTAATATGCCACTTTTTAAATGCCCAGTAATATGCCACAGCTTAATTGCCCAGTAATATGCCACAGCTTAATTGCCCAGTCTGATCACCCAGTAATATGCCACAGTTTAATTTCCCAGTAATATGCCCAGCCTAATTGCCCAGTAATATGCCAGTTTAAATACCCAGTAATATGCCACAGTTTAAATACCCAGCATAATTGCCCAGCAATATGCCACAGTTTAAATACCCAGCATAATTGCCCAGTAATATGCCACCGTTTATATGCCCAGTAATATGTAGTTTAATTGCCCAGTAATGTGCCACAGTTTAAATACCCAGTAATATGCCAGTTTAAATGCCCAGTAATATGCCACAGTATAAATACCCAGCATAATTGCCCATTAATATGCCACAGTTTAATTGCCCAGTAATATGCCAGTTTAAATACCCAGTAATATGCCACAGTTTAAATAACCAATAATATGCCACAGTTTAAATGCCCAGTAATATGCCACAGTTTAAATACCCAGCATAATTGCCCAGTAATATGCCAGTTTAAATACCCAGTAATATGCCACAGTTTAATTGCCCAGTAATATGCCACAGTTTAAATACCCAGTAATATGCCACAGTTTAAATGCCCAGTAATATGCCACAGTTTAAATACCCAGCATAATTGCCCAGTAAAATTCCACAGTTTAAATGCCCAGTAAAATGCCACAGTTTAAATGCCCAGTAATATGCCACAGTTTAATTGCCCAGTAATATGCCACAGTTTAATTGCCCAGTAATATGCCACAGTTTAATTGCCCAGTAATATGCCACAGTTTAAATGCCCAGCATAATTGCCCAGTAATATGCCAGTTTAAATACCCAGTAATATGCCACAGTTTAAATTACCCAGTAATATGCCACAGTTTAAATTGCCCAGTAATATGCCACAGTTTAAATGCCCAGTAATATGCCACCACCCTCCTCCCCCCTTCCTCCCTGCCCCAGTACTCACCTGCTCCATGTCTCATCTGTGCACCGGCAGAAGGTTTGTTTGTTTGATTAAAATTTTTTGAGAAAAAAAAAAAAAAAAACAACAACTCCCCAGCTCCGTTCAGTCTGTGAGCTGAGGTCACAGCAGCCTCTTACCAGCCCTGTCACATGCGTCCTGCCTGCTTCCAGCAGACGCGTGTGGCCGGGATGGCTACAGCAGGCTGATGTGAGCTCAGCTCACAGATTGAACTGCGCAGGTCATGTGACGTCGCGCTATGACGTCACGTGACCCGCGATGGCGCTAAAATAGCATCAATTGCCGGGATTGTCCCGGGGTGAGAATTCCCCCGGGACAATCTCGGTTTTCACCCGACTGTCCCGGCAAATCTCGGACAGTTGGCAACTATGCAGTGGCAAAAAATAAAAACCCAGGGCAGCCCTGATTTTATGCTCTACCCTCAGCCGGAGGGCAGATCAGAATGAAGCAGACAGCCTGGAACTGCTGTATCTCAGCAGAGAGTAGATCCACATGTATCTATTAGCCCCTTAGTGACATGACCTAAGTCACAGACCTTGTCTTTCCCTTGGTGGAAAGGGCTGTTTTGACATTTCTTGGGTGTTTGTGTTAAGCTGTAATTTTTGTCACATATTGTAACCACACAAATATATATATTGCTTTTATTACCATAAAGGCTTTCATTAGATACCATTATGTTTATCATATGTTATCATTTACTACCAAAAAATAATAAAATATGATGAAAAAATCTTTGACCTAAAAAATAATTTACACAAAGACAACCAGTAAAAAATACCCCATCTAAATACTGTATTTTCTGGCGTATAAGACCACTTTTTAACCCAGGAAAATCTTCCCAAAAGTCGGGGGTCGTCAAAGGAGTTGCCGCCTCGTCGTGCCTGACAAGTCCTTTCTCGCAAAGGGGTCAACATACAAATCATGTTTCTTCAGACCAGCAGGACATATTTTTTAACTCTTGCTTCCTTCAGGGAAGCAAGCGTTAAAAAACTGTTTAGTTGTCCTTTAAAAAAAAAGCTGCAGAATTATTTGAAATTAAATTCACGTTATGCTAAACGAGAAAAGAAAGATTGTAAAAAAAACTATTTGTGTGCACAACAAGAATGTTTAGAAAGATTTATTATTTTTCAAACCTTACAAAAATCATAGAATAGACCACTGCAGTCCCTTTTGCATAATGGTGTTCATATTGACCCTTCCTGACCATGGTATAACAGTGAATGTTGGAACCAGTTATGGCATCATATCTGGCACCTTCATTCACTATGTGGTAAAGTTCATGATTGATTGATTTTTTTTCCCATTCAGTAATTTTCTATTTCACCAACGTATAATCCAAATTTTATTATGTTTTATTACATGTTTATGTTTTAGGCATAACTCCTTATAAAACAGTAGTTTTGTTCTCTACTATTCTTAGTAAGCTTACGACAGTATTTATAAAATGTGATGCATATAAAAAGGACATGAAATATTAACTTGCATTAACTTGTATTACACTACATATAACATATGCAGTAACATTTTTATACATAATTCCTACAGCAGTTGTACAGCAAGTAAAAAAATTCAGAAACAAACAAAGATTTTTTATTGAGCAGACACACACACACATATATATATATATATATATATATATATATATATATATATATATATTTGATTATACCATTACCTGTGAACTTTCTAAATCAGCTGAGCATGACGATCTTCAAAATATTACTTTGTTTTTATTAAGTTCGATGCATCTAGTAAAGTATAACCTGTAAATGTTTTGCCATACATATGCATGCAGGAAATCCTCTTGCAAGGTTTCCTGACATTTCCTGTGTGTTCATATCCTGCCCAACCCTAAAAAGAGCCAGGAGCCAGGCCTCCTGAAGAGAAAGTGTTGCCAGTTACTTGACCAGCACCCTATGAGGAATAAAATCCAAAACGTACCGTATTTACTTGAAAATTAGGCAACCCTAATTATAAGACAAAACCTAAAACTCGTAGTTTATGAAAAAGAAAAGACCTGAATATAAGGCGACCCTATATACGGAAAAACATTTTTTTGCCAGTAAATATATTCTCATATTTAAGGATGTCTCTGCACAGAGCACAGACATCCTCCAGCATTGGGCCTTGATGGCGGCCCTGTTCCCATGCATCTCTATGGGCTCACTGGAGATGCTAGAGATACATTTTTATGCTCTATGTACAAATGGTTAAGTTTTAAAGTTATGTATTTTTAAAAGCTATAAAATAAAAAAAGTAACAAATAAGTACATAATAGGTAACATAATATTAAAATGTCTTATTTAATGTGCATGTATTTGTCCAGTATTTTCCCCAGACTGAAGTAATCCTTTAACTGTTTAATCATGAATATTGTTTGTAGCCAGATTATTCATTGCAGCACAACTGTTATATACTTCAAGATACTCTTTACTGGATCACCTTTATACACTATGGCATACATAGAAGAAAACTACAATGTGGGTGCTTAGGTATAATAAAATAAATGTAAAGCATAAAGGAGTCAGCTCCAGCCTTAGTGACCAGATATCCTACGCCTTTCTCTGATAATGTACAACTTGAATAAGATTCCTGAGAATCATGGTCACAACCTTCAAGTTCCCAATTATAATCATCACTTTTCAATTTCAGTTATAAGGTCACAGTAAATGTGGTTACTGTTAAAATGTGTGCTTTCTTTTAAAATCAAGGACGTACACTAAGCAAGCCATAAGCAGTCTAAAATGAATAAATAACTGAAGAGACAGAAAACAAAAGGCAGCCACCATATTTCCTGGTCTTCCAAAATGATCACATAATGTAAATATTGTCAATGAGTTGCTGGAGAATTACAACAAAATGTATGAGCAGTGATGGCTAACCTTGACACTGCAGATGTATGAGAACTACATATCCCTCAATGCATAGTCAGCATTATGACTGCCTGAGCATCATGGCATTTGTAGCTCCCACAACTCTACAGTGCCTAGCTTAGCCCTCACTGTAAAGAGAGTGAAAACATCTATGTCAATTTATGCAGCCTGCTCATCAGGTTGAATATGAGATTCCATCATAAGAGATGCACCTTGCACACTCTGTGTGATTTGAAGGAAGTCCTGCGGGATACATTATCCATATGCATCCCTAGTAAAATACTTATTTACATTGGGCTTAACGATGGACAATGCACACTAACTGCTTAGAAAATCCACCTCGCGTTCAGTAAGCAGTTCAGTTATTCATTTTATTAAACAGGTATAAAAAAAAATTGTGCTAGGTAACCCAGGCAGTTTCTTCTTCTCTATGCATCACAACCAAAGAGTTCAAGTCTCAAAGCAATGTTCTCACTCCAGGACTTGGGGACAATCCTCACGAAACGTGTAAATATGGGCGGACTGAAATCATTCTTCACATGTCCATTATTGTTGACATTTCCTTTGAATACCTAAAATAAAACGTGAAAAGTATTATAGAACACGACGGTAGCTAAGTACTAGCATTATGTATTCCACAGTCAATCTCACGTGGTGATTAATAATTCCATTCAACATTCTACCCCAGCAGTGCAGACAATGGGGGGCGTAGCTTGGGAAGGGGCGTGTCAATCAAAATGACAGTGTCCTGCGTGTCGGAAAATTAAATCGTGGGTCCGAATTTGCACTATTAATTCCAGTGATCTAAAATAAAGGCAGTTTTCCAACAAATAAACAATGTCACAAATGTGCTATATATTGTGTTATACATTAACCAAAAAAAAAAGCTTTACACATATCTGTGGTCTCTCTTGTTTATGACAATACCTGTAGCTTGATTTACAAATTAACTACTTTTCAATGGAAAATGATAAACCGGAGACCTAACAGGCGCATTTTTTTTCTTAATTTGTGCACTAACACAACATACAGTAAATTTTTAATTAATATTAATCCTCCATATTCACAGTATAAACAATGCTTAGGTTGATGGAGTCCCTTTATTGTGACAATAATTCAGTTTATTACCTTTCAAGAAGTCCACCTTTGATATTATAATAGGTATAACAAAACATTCTGCCTGTAGTTCTGTATTGCAATTACTAAAAGCTGTTTAGGTGACACAGTCCCTTTACAGTATGGATAATAATGCAGTGGCGTAGCGTGGGGGGTGCAGGGGGGGCCGGCCGCACCGGGCGCAATATCTGGGGGGGCGCACTAGCCCTATGCGGCCGCGTGGCCGCCAGGGCCGTCTTTAACGCGGGGCAAACGGGGCAGCTGCCCTGGGCCCATTTACTCCTGGGGGGCCCCAAGGCAGCTGTCCCATGGGCCCCCAGCCCCTGCTGCCGCGTTCACAGCGCATTGCGCTTGTGAACGCTTTTTTCCGGCAAGCCGCATCCGATGGATGCGACGGCCGAAAAAAAAAAACTGACGCCGGATGTGACGTCGCGTCACATCCGGTGTCTGCTTCCCTCCTCCGTGCAAGAGGGAAGACTGCACGGAGGAGACATCCGGCGGGGGACACGGAGCCGCTTCATGTAAGTATGGGGGGGGGGGGGGGCTGGCTGGCACAATATTCCTGGTATCTGACTGGCACTATATTACTGGGCATCTGATTGGCACAATATTACTGGGTATCTGATTGGCACAATATTACTGGGTATCTGATTGGCACTATATTACTGGGTATCTGATTGGCACAATATTACTGGGTATCTGATTGGCACTATATTACTGGGTATCTGAATGGCACTATATTACTGGGTATCTGATTGGCACAATATTACTGGGCATCTGATTGGCACTATATTACTTGGCATCTGATTGGCACTATATTACTGGGCATCTGATTGGCACTATATTACTGGGTATCTGATTGGCACTATATTACTTGGCATCTGATTGGCACTATATTACTGGGCATCTGACTGGCACTATATTACTGGGCATCTGGCTGGCACAATAATACTGGGCATCTGACTGGCACAATAATACTGGGCATCTGACTGGCACTATATTACTGGGCATCTGGCTGGCACAATAATACTGGGCATCTGACTGGCACAATAATACTGGGCATCTGACTGGCACTATATTACTGGGCATCTGGCTGGCACAATAATACTGGGCATCTGGCTGGCATAATATTACAGGCATCTGGCTGGCACTATATTACTGGGCTCTGACTGGCACAATATTACAGGCATCTGACTGGCATAATATTACATGCATCTGACTGGCACAATATTACAGGCCTCTGACTGGCACAATATTCCTGGCCTCTGACTGGCACACTATTACAAGCATCTGACTGGCATAATATTACAGGCATCTGACTGGCATAATATTACAGGCATCTGACTGGCACAATATTACAGGCATCTGACTGGCACAATATTCCTGGCCTCTGACTGCACACTATTACAGGCATCTGACTGGCATAATATTACAGGCATCTGACAGGCACCATATTCCTGGGCTCTGACAGGCACAATATTCCTGGGCTCTGACAGGCACAATATTCCTGGTATCTGACTGGCACAATATTATTGGTATCTGACTGGCACAATATTACTGGTATCTGACTGGCACATTATTACTGGGCTCTGACTGGCACAATATTGCAGGCATCTGACTGGCACAATATTGCAGGCATCTGACTGGCACAATATTACTAGGCTCTGACTGGCACAATATTACTGGGCTCTGACTGGCACAATATTACTGGCATCCGAAAGTTACAATATTACTGGCATCTGAATGGCACAACAATTATGGCATATGTGTGTGTGTGTGTGGGGGGGGGGGGGGGGGGTAACATTAGAGGTACAGGATTGAGGAAGTTGGCTCCATCTAGCCCAGTCTTGGATCATCTCCAGGGTATGGTTCCATTTTGATGTTTAGTTTTTGTTCTTGATATTGTTTGTCGTTTACGATGGTTGTGAGACGACATATAATAGCATGGCCCATGCTAGGTTACTACATGTGTATATTTAATTAATAGAAAGAGAGACAGCGCTAAAATATACCCCAAAAAGAACAAGACATAATTTATAAAAATAGAAAAAATTATTTATTGTCACAAATATACATGTATATAAGGTAAAAAGACTATAAATGAGTCTAGTACCACAGTATTATAACAAAAACCACAAATAGAGTAAAAAAAACACAAGAAAATAATATCAATATGCGGTAAAGTAGAATAAAATAATATATAAAATATATATATAATAGTACAACCTTACCCACTGCTAGTATAGTGTTGTTCACCTGGCCAGGTTCAGAACATATGTATAAAATATACACTATAAGCACAGACACAAAAACAAGACACCCCTCAGGACGCGTTTCGTAAAAAAACTTCTTCAGCTGGTGGGTGAGTGTGCATGTGTATATTTGTATTCATAGACCTGCTGAAAATGTGGAGAATGTGTGTAATGCATGTTCGCACTCAATAAAGTGTTGGAAAATAAACTTGTATTTAGATGCATTTTACTTTAATTACATAAGTATTTTCATAACAAACAATACATGTGCTTGGGGGGTAAGGGTTTCTTTAACTAATCTAGTAGAAGAGACTCGAGTGCTAAAATCCACGGGTTAGGGGGCGCAAATTACTTGCCTTGCCCCGGGTGCTGACAACCCACGCTACGCCACTGTAATAATGTCATGTTCAGGTGGTTAATGTTATTTAACCTAGTTATTTATTGGCAAAATCGCTTCATAATAGAAAGGTTATTGTGGCCTTTTCACTAAGCGGTGAATGGTGGTGAAATACCAAGGGAGTTGCTAAAACTCGGGCATTAATGGATGAGCACGAGTCTTGGGAAAGCCTTCCAGGTGACCTATTAGTGTGTGATTTTGTTAATTCACCACAGGTCATTGTTTAATGAATAGACCTTATTCTTTACGTTGCTACTCAATTCTCTTCCAAAAAATACTGTCCATTTTATTGCCTCCATAGATTTAACATCGGCCTAAACTCAATCTTTAAGTTAAAATTCTGTCTGGTCCCTGGGTATTAGCAGGTATGAATTGTGTACTACGTTTTATACATTTTTTTAGAAATGACTATGGCTGAAGTAGGTGTATTTCAAAACCTATAACAGTGACCTTATAGATGCTGTTTTTCGGTGGAATTGCGTGTCACCAAGGGAAGGAGGTGAGTAACCTTGAGTTTAGCTACCTCTCTAAAACAAATAGTGTAGGCCAGTTGGGTTTAACATACAAAACAAATAATTTTTACTAATCAGTTTGTAAAACTGTTTCTCAAAATGAATATAATATTACAGATAATCTGCCTTAAAATATAAACTTATAGAAAAACCCCTTTAACCCCTTAGTGACAAGACATTTTCACCTTGACAATGGATGTTTTGACATTTCTGGGGTGTTTGTGTTTAGCTATCATTTTCTTCTTTCTCACATACTGTACCCACACAAATTATATGTTCTTTTTATCGTCATAAGAAGGGCTTTCATTAGATACCATTATGTTCATCATATCTTATAATCTACTACAAAAAAAATCATAAAATATGATGAAAAATGTTAAAAACCCCACTTTTTCTAACTTTGACCTAAAATATAATTTACACAAATACAATCATTAAAAAAGACCCCATCTAAATAGTTTCTAAATGTTGTCCTGAGTTCAGAAATATGCATGTTTCCATATTTTTCAGGTTTTTTTGTGAGTTATGAGGCAAAAACCAAGACCTTTTGACCCCAACCCTAACCCTAAATTTAACCCCAACTCTAACCCTTATGCTAAAAATGATTTAATTTTAACCCTATAGGCTAATCTAACTATATAACCAGTTTTAAGCTAATTAAATCTTTTTTAAAAATTTGTTTACATTGCTATGCTGGTTGCTGCCTCTAGGGGCAGTCAAGCAGCATATTCAGAGCGCTGCAAGTGAATTTACTTTCACTTCCAAAGCTCAGACCACCAGAGGGCATATCCATATTGACGGAGCATGCTGCTCCGTCAATATGGCTCCCAGAAAGGAAATTTCGGTGCTGTCTATTGCCTCGACGTCGTTCGGTTTATAACCTTTCGGCTTATAGAATACATGTAATACTATTGGTTTCTATAAACCGAACTAGAGTCCCCATTCATAAGAAATTCTTATGAATGGGGACTCTAGTTCGGTTTATAGAAAGGCAATAGTATTACATGTATTCTATAAGCCGAAAGTCTATTAACCGAAAGACATTCTGTTTATAGACTTTCTTTTTATAGAATAGCAATAGCATTACATGTATTCTATAAAACGAAAGTCTATAAACCGAATGTCTTTCGGTTTATAGACTTTCGGTTTATAGAATACATGTAATGCTATTGCTTTTCTATAAACCGAAAGTCTATAAACTGAATGTCTTTCGGTTTATAGACTTTCGGTTTATAGCCGAACCCCGAACTCCAACACGGACATACAGTGAAGTGTTCGGGTCCGGGGTCCGAACACCGTAATGTTCGGTACGAACCCGAACAGTGCGGTTCGGGTTCGCTCAACACTAATTAGCTCTTGTTGTACAGTCTGTTTCCTTACTGTGGGGCTTAAGCAAGATTTTTTTTTGTACAGGCCATCTAGTTTTGGATAAAGTTTTGATGAGAGTTTTTCAATGTGGAAGCCAAAAGATAGACTGGGGTCTAGCCACTAACCTAGATATTTGAAAGAACCTGTGGTCTGTGTGTTATTTGATTTTGTTCTAATGCATAGATGTGAATTTTGTATTTTATGTAGTTTAGGTACTGTTCCAAAGAGAATTAAGACAGTTTTGTCAGTGTTTAGGAAAAGTTTCTACGTTTCCACCTCTATGAACTGGTCCTGGATCACGGCATCAAGCTGTGGTAGATTTGGTTCGCTAGGATAGATTATGGTGTAATCTGTGTACATGTGCACAGTTGAGACTTTGCAGATGTTAAGCAGGTCATTTATGAATAATAGGAGGCTGAGTATTGAGCCTTGTGGTACACCACACATGACTAGGAGAGGGAGGGATGGAACAGCCAGAAATGGACACATATTGTGATCAATCTGATACATATGATTGGATCCAAATTAGCATATGATCACCAATACCTGATTTTTTACTTTTATGCAATATAATGTGAGGGGCTACAGTGTCAAAAGCCTTAGCGAAATCAAGGAAAATAGCTTCAGTTAGGCCTCCTTGTTGCATGCCAGTTTGGATGTCATTGCAAACTTTTAAGAGGACAGTTTAGTTGAGTGTTTTGGACAATAACCTGATTATTGTTTACCAGGGTTACATCTAAAGGACAACTGTCCAACAAAAAATATGTTCAGTTTAAAATTGCTTTAAATGTAGACATTGTAACCCCTTCACGACAAAGGACGTGTCAGGCATGTCCAGCCGGCAAATCTGTTGCCGACAATGGACGAGCCTGACACGTCCTGCAGTGAAACGAGCGGTTTTCACAATCAACGACATCAAGGCAGCACACATATTCCGGCTCTGGGGCATCCACGATCACTCCACAAACACCCCAGAAATGTAAAAACAGCCCTTGTCACGAAGGGAAAGTCAAGGTCAAAATCTCTTGTCACTAAGGGGTTAAATAGAAATGTTTTAATGAAAGAATACAAATAAAGTACCTGATTGCGCGCTTTTTGCTTGTATACTTCTATACATGTTGGTTAGAATCTGGGGTCAGATGAAGGAAGATCTGACCCAAGATGTCCACCCCTTCTAGCGCTATACATGCAGATAAGGCTCACTGTGGTTATAGTAAAGTGTTTCTATTTAAAATGCCTACATTTGATGTAATCTATCAATTAAACAGAACTTACTTTTCACCAACAATAGTCCGTTTAAAAGACTGAACAATATAAAACCAAAATATCTGTGAAAGCTCTGTTAATCTATGATCTTTAAAAGGCACTTCTATTGAGTAATGCTGTTGACTGTCTTGTGTCTTACCTATTAGCATATGGGAATGTAAGGTATCTCATTTCTCTTGCGTACTATTTACAGTTAACACATAGCTAGGTGACAATACAAAAAAGCCTGTGCACTATTCAGGCAGTATTCTTCCTCTTGTACCAAAGTGAGTTGGGGGACCAGACTGTTCCTTTAAGGTGTACTGACATAGACAGTGTTCAGGCTTTGCTAACTGCTGGAGAGGACTTTAGAGACACTTCCAAAACCTGCTTAACCTGAATGGGACTAGGCCATCCCTCCCTCTCCTAGTCATGTGTGGTGTACCACAAAGCTCAATACTCAGCCTCCTATTATTCATAAATGACCTGCATCTGCAAAGGAATCAAACCCTGCTTGGTATCCCTGCTTTGTTTGATGAATTATTTCCAATACTATTGTTTACTATACTGCATAAAGGTAACTGTGCAAATATTGCATTCACAGGTCTTGCACCAGAACCCAGATTGCACTCATAGGACTTACTCCTGCACCCATGACTTGCAGCTCCACCCATGGCTTACCCCATCACCTATGACTTGCACCCAGCACCAGATGGCACCCAAGATTTGCCATAGCACCCAGATTGAACCAAGGATTTACCCCAGTATCCTGATTAAACCAAGGATTTATCTCTGCAGTCAGATTGCACGCAAGACTTGCTCCAGCAGCCGGACTGCACCCAGAATTTACCCCAGCATGCTGATTACACCCAGGATTTACCCAAGTTTCCAGATTGGAACCAGGAGTTACCCCAACACCCAGGTTTAACGCAGGATTTGCCCAAGCACCCAGATTACACCCAAGACATACCCCAGCACCCAGTACTTACCCCAGTACCCAGATTGCACTCCCAGGACTTGCCAGACCACCAGATTGCACCCATAGAATTTACACCGGAATGCAGATTAAATTGGACCCATGATTTACCACATGTAGATTGCACTCACATGACTTGGTCCAGCACTGACATTTCTCTCAATACTTATCCTAGCATGCAGGTTACACCCAGGACATATCCTAAAACCCATAATTTACCTCAACACCCAGATTGCACTCACATGACTTGCCCCAGCACCATATTGCACTCAAAGGACTTGCCCTAGCACCATACCACTACACTCACAGGACTTCACCAGCATGCAGATTTCAGCCAGGACATACCCCCATCCTCTGCACTCTGAATGTTGGGAGGTCACATGCCACAACATTATGATTTGTGCACAAAAAGGGGTCAATAAGACACTGTCCCACTTCAATAAACTGCATTTCCAATAGTATTGCTTCCTATACTGTATAATAAGATTTGTGCAAAGTACTTAATCTGCATCTGCACAATTGCCTATAACAAGTACTTGCCTGAATCCTGGGATAACCTATACTGCATAATAAGAACTATGCAAAGTACTTATCCTTTTTTGTGTATTTACCACTAAAGCATAGTTAGAAAAAGAATGTAGAAAACACTGCGCCAAAATGTGACTGGTGTAGCAGCAGCAAAATCAACCAGTGTTCCACTACTGGTGCAGAAAGACAAACGTATATAGGAGTGAAAATGTGCGCTAACCAAACACTAAATACAGGGATTACCCTAGAATGTGCGGTAAAGTCCCGGTTACTACACAGAGAGGATTACTGCACATTCTAGGGTAATCCCTGTATTTAGTGTTTGGTTAGCGCACATTTTCACTCCTATATAGTTACATAGAAGTTTAGTTTGGATTGGTTAATTGGGGTAAGCTCCAAACAACAGATTTATGTACAATTCCTACAAGTAATTATGTATGTAGATTTAATGCTTGTTTATTAATTTATTTCTATTTGAATGTTAAAAAAGACAGTACCGAAAGAACAAGATAATTATTATTTAAAGATAAAGCTGGTTAAATTGGAAGACTGGGTAAAGACAGTATGGTAAATGCAAAGTTAAGCAAACATATATGCAACAAATGTATGTGGTGATTGGATGTCAACCATGAAATTATTACAATCTCAGTAAAAAGTGCAGTAACAGAAAACAAAGTATTAAACAAATATATGCTAGAAGCAAATGTGTGAATCTGCGAGTATATAAAGCATTAGTCTCACATGATCACCTTGAATATCAAGTAGGGTTTTGCCAAAATTCATAAGACATACATTATGTAAATTGGAAATGGAAATTATAAAAAATAAGCTCTACAAAATTAATTAAGGAAATGGAAGAATTTCATTAGAAATAATATATAAGCAAACTGTGTTTATTTGTAGTGGAAAATAGATTAGTAAATGACAATCACATACAAATGTACCAAAGACTAATATAAAGACTTTCCAGAGGAGCTGTATAATTCACAGTATAAACAGATAACAAGACCTATTTAAAGGGACAGTTCCACCTACAGTTGAAAAAAATGGTATTTTGGGATAAGTTCTGCATTGAAAATGACCTACCTTTTTTCATTCATATTAAAGTTCAATTATTTTAAAAATGCATGCATTTAATATAAGTATTCTGAATATGTTTAATTTACAAAAAAAAAAAAACAGGTCTACTGACCCACCCATTGAGCTCATTCGGCTGGAGCCTGGGAAAAAAGCAGGGTTTAACATGTTTCAAAAATTGAACAAGTAATACTTGTATGTGCATATAGTACAGGGGCATATGCAGATCATGCATCTGCTGGATTTTTCTATGTGGGCAGCCAGGGTAGTTAAATCTGCCATATTTTTCTGCCATGTGAACCCATTAATTAATCAAGGAAAGGACTTTGGAACCACCTTGGTTAATTCTTTGATTTCCCACCTAACATGTAGTTAGACTTCAAAACCAGGAACAAGCTCTGAGAATTGAGCAACATTGCTATCATACAATCTCTAATTTCAGCCTCCTGACACAGGGACTATAGTGATCTTCAGTATACTACAGGCTTCTTTTCATAGAGAGCTGCATTTATACAGCTACCACATAACCTCTGCTTGTAGCCCTCTGTCTCAGAGACTGCACTGATTTCTTGCACAAGTTCCTTTCTGTCAAGCCATACCCAAATGTCCGTATAGCACTAAATCCTGCCAGCCAGGAGATATCATGTAGCAGCACAAACCTGTTCCTGCTAAGGTTAGAAACTCGCTCCAAGTTTGTGTTTAATAAATGTACAGCGCTACAGTAAGCTATCAGTAGTGAAGAGATGAAGGGCTCATTTTTTAAATCTTCAGTAACGTGTAATTTGTTACAAGCTGTTTAACTTTCATTGTAGTAATTATTATAGCGAATCTCTTTTGTACAGCGATCGAGTCTTTAGTGTTGGCTGTTTGCCAAACCTCCCTTTCTCTCTAAGCTGCCGAACAGAGACACATTTAGTTCACTGAGCATCGCTGATGAGCTACTGCTATATTTATGTTCAAACAGTGGTTTAATGTAAAATTGCACACCGCACATTAATTGACTGAAGGAGAGCTATCAAGCCTTAGCTACCATGAAAGTGTAGGTGTTTCACTTACCCTATAACTAAGACACAGCGGACAACATAATCCATAAATTGGCCAGTTTCTATTACAGGCATACAAGCCGCTTTAATTTTGTCCCACAGGTTAGATCAAAACACAACCAATTGCTTTGGTTTTACTATTACTCATTTATTCTTTATTCTTTTTGTCACATGAGCACACAGTACTATAACAGGACAGAGCCATAATGGATTGGCATGCTCTTGTCCAACATGGCACCATGATTTGTGTTGATGGATGCCTGGACATCAACACCAATCATGGTGCCATGTTGGACAATAGTTGAACTTTTATCGCTTCAAATTCCCATTTTAATAGAGGACAGCATGGATCGTCCTAGCATTGAGAAAGGTTTAAGAAATATTACCTCCCAAGTGTCCCTATTTTGGAGTAGCGGTCTCAAATCCCTCTATTTTCTAGGAGCTCAGAATTTTGGATCACAGAGCTCCAAAGCAATAAAACTCATCATATAGTATGTATAAAATGCAGTACCTATTTATATATTATTTTTTTGTAAATAAAATACATTATTTTTATTCTAAATGGCTTACCAAATTACATAAATAGCTCTCAATTGGCCATAAAGTCACCTAAAAATTCTCTGCCCATAACCATGCCTTCAGCCACTCCTCCAGAAACAAAAGTGTCCCTCTTTGGCCATTTGAAATGTTAGGAGGTATTAGAAAGGAAGGGCGTATACAGTTAAAAAAATAAATAAAGAATCTCTTTCTCTGCGCTAGCCCAACAGACCTTGACCAGACACAATTTGCGAGCCCACGCTCTGACTGACTTAGTGTGCTTAGTGACTTGAGAATAAACCTGCATGTATCTCTAAAGATAGAGGTGGCGCCAGGTTTTTAACTTTTGCGTCTATTGGTGAACCAAAAGTTAAAAAAAAAACCTTCTGAGTTAAAACTCGAGGGATGGTTTGAGGACACAATATCAGTCTATTTGTTAGTTGTGTATTTATTTAGTACAATACCTTTTCCATAGTAGTAGATTCATCGATATATAGCTTCCAGTCCTTCCCATTTTCACTGTACTGGATACCATAGGATTTTACATACATGTCAGTGGTAATTGACCTGACGCCCTGTGTTGCTATTGCAGTTATCTTCTTTGTCTCTAGGAGATCGATTTGTAGCCATTGCTGAATATTGTTTGACTATATTGATTAAAACAAAAAAATAAATACATGTGTACTTTATTAGATATAATCATTATTACACCTATTTGTTTACTTCATTGATATTTAATATAATACTATGACAATGGGTTTGATGACATAATTGCGCTATACCTTTGCTTGCCAGGCATTCACGCTACCCTGTTTATTGAGACGTGCCAAGGAAGGAATCCATGACTTAAACCAGGAAGACTTGTATGATGAAGCTGTTATTTGGTTGTCCTTGATAATATTGTTCTCCATGCCCAATTGTGTGGAGCAACCTATAATGGACATAATGAACATAACAGTTTTTTGTAATAATCTTATTATATAAACCAAAGTGTAAACAGTTAACAAGAGACCGTCTTAATAGGACAACCCCACAGTGTCCAGAAAAATATTATTGGAAGAAAACGGAAACTTTTTTTCAGTTTGGTGATTTTACTTGCTAAAACAATAATGCTCTTTTTTCCTCAGCCTGAAGGAAGTCTTAGGTTAACTTGAATACAACACATTCACAAGTTATGAATACAGTATTAGTCCTAGGGAGAGAACAGTTATATAGTTACATTAAATTAAAGTAAGAGAGATGCCTAAAAACATTACAGTAAATGCAATTTAAAAATAACAAGGTGGGTTTTAGCCTGTTTTATATTTGTCCTGTTATGTATCTATGGTTCTACGAAAGTATTTCTGTAAGTTTTTTTTATATTTGTATGAGCAATGTAATAAAAGTTAAAATAAACTATAAAAAAAAGGTGAAAAATAACAACATGGATAGTAAGCAGCTTCTATACAAAAAATATAAAATTGTCATGAGTTCAGTGCAGGTCCCTATGGAAATTAGTCTGTCGACAACATAGCATACCTCCCAAGTGTCCCTATTTAGGAGGGAAAGTCCCTATTTTGCCCTCACATCCTCCTGCTCCTCTTTCTTCCTCTATTGTCCCTCTTTTCTGGGAGCTCGGAATGTTTGGTTTGTATGAGTGTATTAAAGCGCTCGAGAGCAATACAACAGACTATAAAGTATGTTAAAACTGCAGTAGATGTATTTTTATGTTAATTTGTGTAAATAAAATATCTTATTCTATATGACTTACCAAATTACTTTAATAGTTCTAAAATGGCCATAAAGTCATTAAAAATGTTGTGCCCGACAAAAATAAAAGTGCCCCTCTTTGGCCACTTGAAATGTTGGAAGATTTGACATGACACTGATAATTTCATGTGGTTAGGGCAAATTTGCTTTTATAATCATGAGTCTAAGCAAGCTGGGATATCATCTGCATGTTTCATGCCGTTGTCAGTAGCTAGCGTTGCCAGCTTTACCACACAAAAACACCGGCCTGGCTATTACCTCCATAGACTTAACATTGGGAGCAAGCCATTTTTTTTACCGGCCTGCTGGTAAGATACCAGCTAGGTGGCAACCCTGTCAGTAGCACATACGTAGTGCAGAAGAAATGTAAAGATTCCTGCAAAACTGTGGTATTACTTTTTTTGCCCTTTAGCTAAAGAAATAATCTTTGGTATAAAAGGAATACGGGATAAGGAAAAGTTTATTGACCATTCCACAAAGGGGCTCTGTCAGTCTAAACAATGATGACACTGTGAATGTTGAGAATTTATATATAAAAAAAGATCTATACAGTGTGTAAGCAAAATTCACAAAATGAGTGAAATATATGGTTTAAACATGTCTGTGGTGTCTCCTGTTTATGACAGCCCCTGTGGCTTGATAAGCAAATTACACATTTCCTTTAGAAAATGCTACCACAGTTATGCAAATTCTGCAACTGGGTGCACCCAAAAATAGTGACAGGCACATTAATGGTATTTAAACCCAACTTGTAAATAAATAATACAAATAAAAATGCTTTACCTTGTATTGCACATCCTGTAAGCTCCAACCGAAGAGTTGGTCTATTGTAATATTTCGTTGGGTAAACTCTTATATATCTGGCCGTAATTGCAGGATCAAAACGGTTTTCTTTGACAGTGGAAGAATCCACATTGCCATCAAATAACTGGAAAACATGTGAAGAGTTAAAAAAAAAAATGTATATGCAGAAATATAACCGCCTCCTAATGTCTTTATAATCCATTTGCTGATGATGACCAAATATATTTTGTCACCATTTTAAAATAATGCCTTTTCTCAATCTTTAAATACCTATCCCAAACTGAATTTTAATCGGTACTGGCTCAGGGAATATGCATCATGCATTGCTACTAAATATATTGGCACACTGTAAACAAATCTGAATAATGATTTGAAATGACTCTTACAATGCATACAATCAAGTCAATATTTTTACCTTTTGTAATCCGGAGCTGCTTCCTTTGAAACGTATCCATTTCTTTTTATCCTTGCTGTACACAACAAAGAACTCTTTGGTGTAATATGATTTTAAGTATCTACTGGCTCCCTGTGTTTTAATCCCAGTGATCACAAATGTGTTTTCCAAATCCACCTAAAGTAAACATGGGGAATAAAAAAGTGTATGTATTATTTGGCTCTTTTGATTCTTCATTCCCACAGTCAATTGAGCTGATACCCAACAGGTAGGATGAATGACAGAAACAGTAATGTATTGGTAAATTGGGAAACAAATAGATTGAAAAGAAGAGTTAAAAAAATGGAGATCTGGAAAGAGGAAACTGGAACTAGGGAAAAGTGGTAGCAGATGAGACTAGGAATGAGAAGAGCATAGCTGCCTTGCAACTATGGAAGAAGGCAATGGTTGAATTTTCATACAAGTGAGATAAGCAGCAGCTTAGGATTCCCAATTGCTTAAGGTGGCCCCACCATTCCCAACTGAGTTTATGGAGCGGGAGCAAATAGCTAACACAGAAGTCTCCACCCCAGTTTTTGCTTATGGGCCTAAAAAACATAAATCCACACCTGGGAGAGAGGTAAAATAAAACTGGATGGATGTCTCTGATGGTCTGACTTGCCGACTCATCGGACCATCAGAGATAAATTAATTGGGATAGATTTAAGTAGACAACTAACCAGAATGTGCTCAAATATGATGACAATATGATATTATCTGTAAAGAGTGCGAAATGTTTTATCACTTTTGTATTTTGAATAATAAATAAAAAAAGAGAGGATGGTTGGAGAGTGGAGAGACTTTTACATCCATTTACTCAGTTATTTTATAAAGAAGTAGTTTTCCTTGACAATAACCTTCATATATTTGTTTTAAGAATATCTCGTATTAAATATGTACCTGAATCCATGGTAATAAAGACTTATTCATTTCAGCGCTCCAAGCATTGTATGTCCCTCCATTGTCTAATCTGGCTAATCTGGGTTCCCAATAATCTGCAACCAAGCAATTGTTTACATTTTTATTAGAAACATAGAAACATAGAATGTGTCGGCAGATAAGAACCATTCGGTCCATCTAGTCTGCCCAATTTTTTTTTGAGTACTTTCATTAGTCCCCCGTTCCCCGTACTATACATGTGAACCGCAGAGAGGAAGCCAAGAGAAATCCCCTAAGCAAAAGTTAATTCGATAAAGAAGAGCACCGCTCAGAGCAAAGGTTTTATGGGAAGTTTAAAACTTAATATATGTTTTATTTTAATTTGCTTTAAACTTTTATATATCAACTATATCACTGATTTCACAATATAAAGTGATTTAAGTGTGTCAAAGAAACAAACAGCAAAACATGTGTTATGTTATGTGTACATGTGAAAAAAAGAGAATGATTTGGGCACACATAACATAAATAAATCAAGGTAATCGGCTCTATTTATAATGGTCTGTGAAAATGAACTAACACATGTTTAGTACACATTGAATTTAGTACACATAACTTGGCTGAATATTTTGTCCAGATGGTACATAAACAATATCTTTACATTGTCATATTGATATATTTCTGGACAAAGTTTATTATTTGATTTCTGGTTCAACAAGTCAACTGAAGGTCAGACTTTGTTTAAACATAATAAGTTGCCACGCCTTTGCATCATTCACTAAAAATCAAGAATAGCACAAAGAGGTCAACTTCGAAGGTCAACTTTGACTTTAATAGACGACCTCCTCATGCTATTCACAAAAATAAACTTGACCTCCGTTTCCGCCTACCTCGCCAATGTCCATCTTGTTCTCTCATCTCGAACTTCCTTCAGTGAAAAGCAATAAAAATTGGTATTCACAAAACACTGAATGGAGTTTGGATTGGGAGGTGAGTTGGACTTTACCCCCTACCCTCCCGCTAACTTTACAGGTGACGAGATGCATAAAAAATAACCCGGGGATCAATTTTCAAATTCACGAAAACACCATTGGACTCACTGATGGATCCAGGGAGGGGCAAACAGACTCATTTTTTGGGCCCCGTCCCGGCATTTTCAGGTCTGTTGTGACATTGCTGCCGAGGAACAGTGAAATGCATAGTCAGCAAGTCTATGTCTATGTCACTTAAGGCTTCAGCTCTGTTTCATATGCCAGCAAAAAAATGTCGGCAAGTATGAGTTTATTTAGCCCATATGCTTATCTTTTCCAAACTGTAAATATTTTAATACCTCATTTAAAATAAAACACTTTACTTACCTGTGTAATGAGATGCAGTGATTTGGTGGTCTTTTATTATTCCAGTTGCCAGACCCAATGCTAAGTTACAGTCTGAAATTAATATAAAAGTAAATTGTAAGTACATGTACATATAACAATTCTGATACTTCTGATAAATTAATGTGTTTTGTGTATAACATGCCAGTGGAGGAAATCATACGGGTGATGTATAAAATAGCCTTAACAAGTGGTGTATTTATGTATGTATAAAGCTAACTCCTAACAAAAGTCGCTAAATGTGTGGTTCTTATAAGAGCTTAAAAAAGGCAAAAAACTTCACCCCAATCCATTTTGGAGGAGGCACTATTTCCCCACATATCACAGTGTCGGGACGTATAAATTGCTTTTATACACAGGAAATGGTGATTGTGCCTTTTCTTTTTTACCATCACAATACTTTTATGCATGGGACTTTGTATACATAAACCTAATAACGAACTAAGCCTGGCACCTGACTGAAAATTGCAAAATATAATGTAAAACTTCCCAAACTTGTAAACCCATGGGTATATATAGTCACCTGGAAAATCCTTCAGATGCCTTTTTTTTTCTTTTTCTTTGTAAAGCTGAACAGTTTGGAATGATCTTCCCTAACCAGCTGAGCAATATTTGCTCACTGATCAAGCTAGTTCTGTTCCTCATGAACCGGCACAGACTCTTTCATTTACTCTTGCTTTACTCTTTTGAGGGTCTACTCAATTAACAGATAATTGAAGAGAACTGAGGCGGGAATTTCAAACTTTAGCCTAATGTAGCCAAGATGGAAAATGTATCCCATGCAGCTGAATGGGAGAATTTTTCCAACTCTGCTACTTTGGCCTGACGTTTGAAATTCCCATCTCAATTCCCTGCAATCCTCTATTGAGTAGACCCTTTGGAGTAAACAATTTAGCCAAATCTATCTGAAAAATGAGTTCTTATTTTAACATTTATTATTTAATAACATATTTGTATCATTATGATATGAATTATCATGTGTTTTTCTTCCCCCCTTTAATAAATAACTATTACGCCGAGCGATTTCTTTCCCATAATATGACACAGCAGGGACACTCTGAGGCAAAGATGGTATTTTGTCTGGAACAAGAACATATTGCATAAGCAATTCAAACCGCATCATACTTTTGTTTAATCATATGAAAGAAATTTCACTTTATTGTTTTAACAAAGTTTAAATATTTGAGCTTTTTATTGGATCTCCTTAGTGAAGTTATGAAATCTAAACAGAGAAACTTTTAAAAACAAAAAAATAATTTCAGTCACATATTTTATTAACTTAAGAGACCTAAAAACGAGTAGAATTTCAGTGGACAGAATACAAAATATAATGAATGTAAAGTTGGGTGTGATGAATACTAATTCAAGATTTGTATATTCAATAGCTTCCCAAATGGCCTCAAAATGTGAGGATTTTATAACATTTACCTTGGCTCATTTATTTGACTTAAGCTTGAAAGATTACCAATGTGGGAGTTACATGCCAGTAATTATTTCTGTATTTTGGGAAGTCTACGCTTATGATTAAGCCCCATGATGGGGACGAAACGCGTTAGTTGAAAGTCTGGTGTTCTACTGTACCATCTACGTGTGAGTGATACTTTTTATATTTCTTTCTTATTTACCTTTTGTGTTTCCATTAAAAGCCAAGTTTTATGATTGACACTGGTCCAGCCTCAACAAGATGTTCTCCTTCAACCCGCTGATACGTACCATTCTATACAATTACTATGATGCTCAGCCAATCCCATTAGAGCATTTGGACAGACAGGGCATCACGGTAACCATAGTTCTCAGCTATTAGGCCTATGAAATAGCTCAGTTGGTAAATACTGTCACTGGAGTACTTAGGTTTGAATAGGTTTGAATCCTGGAAGGAACAGCTGAATCATTATATCAATGAGCACCACTCATTTTGGTAATAGTAAGATGTATTACTGAGCTGATAGTTAAGTTAATTCTCACAGAGTGCATGAAAGTGATTTGAGTCCTGCTGGGATACAAGCACTAGTTTAAAAAAAAAGTCAGTGTTATTCTCTTTAATTTTATCTGTTGGTGAGTACATTTCAATACTTATCAACATCCCAGGACACGGTGCAGTCACTTGCTATCATGGTATGTTGCGTGACCCCTGAGATTGAGTTCCAACTTCCCAGGTACAAGTAAAAAGCTTGGATTGAGTGTTTGGATCTCTATACATGTGCGTTTGGGTTATGTATGTCTTATTGATCTACAAAGTTTTAGCAGGAAGCTCTTGTGCTCAGTGCAATGCAACAGCTCTGCCATGACAGCACCAAATTTGATGACACAGGACAAAAAAATTTCACTGTCCCCTTCCCGACGTTAGGACGTATTATGCCGCCCTGACTTAAAGTTGTTAGGACGGCATAGTACGTCCTGTATTAAACAGCTCATCGCAGCTCCCCGCGATGAGCTGTTGTCGGATCCCGCTGCAGGCACCTGTCATCTGAGGCCACTTTGAGTGCTCAAAGCGAGCACCGGCTACATTTCTCCAAATCGAGCTGTGCCCGAACTTCCGCGTTCGGGCACACCTCTGTGACGTCACACGTGACGTTCCTTAGGTCTCGCGTTTTTTTTGCAGGGACCCACAGGATCTGTTAGGACCCTGATCGGGTCTCTGCGAGAGTGTTCCTGGCTACCGATCACCTTGTGATCGGTGGCCAGGAACCCATCATGACGTTTTTGTGCTTGCGTCGTTTGGGATGCAAGCACCTTGCGTCACGAAGGGGTTAAATCCAGGACTGTCAACATCTATGCATCTCAAGATGCTCAGCCACAAGTATGTCTGGGTCGAACTTTATTGGAACTATGCTTAACAGCAGTTAACTCTGAACCTTCGAGCAACGATAATGTCCACCTAGTCAAAAGTCTCCCATGATGTTGGCTGGCATGACAGGAAGGTTAATGATACTGTATGTGTGATAGCACAGTCTGTCTATCTCTATGTACATATGTGAGTGTATGCGAACATTTTTTTTATATTTTCTAGTTGCAAAACACACACATATATATATATATATATATATATACACACACACACACACACACACACACACACACACACACACACACACAAACCTATTTCTGTGATTCCCTATAGAAAAAAGTGCTCCAATAACTGTGAAGTTATGGCTGCTTTCAGTGTGGAGGTGCCACAAATATAATAGCCTTAACCAGCCAGAGATTGCAAACCACTATGCAAAAATGGGGACTGTTGCAGGGGGCGTGGCTTGGAAGGAGGAGTGTCATAAGGTGATTTAATGTGACAGCTCTACTGCACGGTATTTATTTATTTTCTGGTGTGCTGAACTAGCGTGGGATTGTTGTGATGCATTGTTATGATAAAGAAGGTTCTAAATTGCTACTTTTGGTGACTAGAACATTATGACAGGTTCATTTTAAAGGCCAAACAAACCACATTTATATGTAAATTACCTCTAGTTACATCTAAATGTACTATTCAATAATCTTTTCAAAGCATTGTTTGAATTTCTGGATTTTTTAAAATGAATGTGCTTAAAAAACATTTAGCTCTTCTCCACAACCTCAAGTGCACCTTCCTTGAACTAATATACAGTAATTCCCAATGCAAAAACAATTATGTTAATACCTGTGTTAGCAATCTGAAACATCGCCTGCATTCCAGCTTCCTGGAACTCTGCAATTTCAGTATCAAGGAGCCACTGACCTGCTCTTGATGGAATCATTTCAATTGTTGAAAAGGAACCTTAAAACAAAGAAATAACACAGTTTAACCTGTAGTATATTATGTAGCTAGTTCACTGTTACATTCAAATAAAATATTTATTTAATTATTATGCATTGGTAAAGGATTCCAAGCTATTTGGTGGAATGTTTTGCTCATACAATTAATATTTTAATGTTTATATTTATTTACTGCTTGGTAAGAGGCTTACCCTATTAGAATTAGGTTGAATTCTAATACATTTGAAGTGCATGGGAACACAGGCAAAATATTATGTCCAAAAGATCTTATAGCAAAGGGGAAAAAAGAACAAAATGAATTAAAGGACAACTGTACGTAAAAAGATTAGTTAAAAGAGTTAAGTAGAAATGTCTAGTCATGCCCCTCTTATCCTTACCTGCAATCCCAATGCTCCCATATCTACCACCAGTGTTACATTACCTCCGTGATCGCGGAGTAGGCCGAAACCGGGGCCTAAAATTTCCACAAACCCAAGATACATCATCCAGCGTTTACCCCAATCAAGGGAGATCTATTTGCACCTGGAGGTAAACTCTGTCTCCCCTATCACCTAAGCTCCAATGGTCTTCTGGCAAAGAGATAGAGACGTATGTGCAATAGAAGCACACCCCTCTGACATCCAATCCAGTGAGAGGCTTTTCCAACAGAGGGGAGGAGTGGAGATCCACAGCACTATAAAAAACCCTCAAACTGTTACCACTGTGCTCTAGAGCTTTGGTTCCTGTTTGTCCTTGGACTTCCTTTTCCAGTGATTCCCTTTTTGCTGTGCTGCGGTATATCTATTGGATTTCCTGTTACCTGACCTTTGGCTTGTCTCCTGGACAGAGCCGGACTGGCCCACCGGGATACCGGGAAAAATCCCGGTGGGCCGCCTGCTCCGGGGCCGCCGAACTGCTTAAAGTGGCGGCAGGCCTCTTTAAGAAATTCGTCTGCTGCCGCCAGATGTTGCACAGCAGTTCCTGCGCGGTGTGGTGAGGAGGAAGAGACAGCAGGGTGAGTGAGAGCACGGGGAAGGGGGAAAGGGGAAGAGACACTGCGGGGGAAGAGTGACACTACAGGGTGAAGGGTGGAGAGACACTATGGGGGAAGAGGGACACTACAGGGTGAAGGGGGGAGAGACACTACATGGGGAAGGGGGAAGAGTGACACTACAAGGGGAAGGGGGGGAGTGTGACTCTACAGCGGAAAGGGTGGGAAGTGTGACACTACAAGAGGAAGGGGGGAAGTGTGACTCTACAGGGGGAATGGTGGAAAGTGTGACTCTACAGGGGGAAGGGTGGGAAGAGTGACACTACTGGGGTAAGGGGGGTAAGAGTGACACTACAGGGGGAAGAGTGACACTGCAGGGGGAAGGGGGGAAGAGTGACACTACATGGGGAAGGGGGGAAACGTGACACTACATGGGGAAGGGGGGAAACGTGACACTACAGGGGGAAGGGGGGAAGAGTGACACTACTGTGGGAAGGGGGGTAAGAGTGACACTACAGGGGGAAGGGGGGAAGAGTGACACTACTGTGGGAAGGGGGAGAAGAGTGACACTACAGGGGGAAGGGGGGTAAGAGTGACACTACTGGGGGAAGGGAGAAAGAGTGAGACTGCAGGGGGAAGGGGGGAAGTGTGACTATACAGGGGGAAGGGTGGGAAGAGTGACACTACAGGTGGAAAGGGGAGAGAGAGACACTACAGGGGGAAGGGGGAGAGAGACACTACAGGGGAAGGGGAGAGCGTGAGAGAGAGACACTACAGGGGAAGGGTGAGAGAGAGACACTACAGGGGAAGGGGGAGGGTGAGAGAGAGAGACACTACAGAAAGGAGAGAGACGCTAAAGAACTGAGAGAGAGAGACACTACAGAAAGGAGAGAGATGCTACAGAACAGAGAGAGAGAGAGACGCTTCTGAACAGAGAGAGAGAGACGCTACAGAACTGAGAGAGAGAGACGCTACAGAACTGAGTGATAAAGACGCTACATAACTGAGAGAGACACTACAGAACTGAGAGTGCGAGAGACTCTACAGAACTGAGAGAGATATGCTACAGAACTGAGAGTGAGAGACGCTACAGAACTGAGAGAGAGAGACGCTACATAAATGAGAGAGAGAGACGCTACATAAATGAGAGAGAGAGACGCTACATAAATGAGAGAGAGACGCTACATAAATGAGAGAGAGAGAGAGACGCACCAGAACTGAGACTGAGAGAGACGCTACAGAACTGAGAGAGACGCTACATAAATGAGAGAGAGAGAGATGTTACATAAATAGGAGCGAGAGATGAAACAGAAATATGTACACAAGGATATGTCTCACACACTGCTCCGATATATACCCCTGCACAGGGCAATTCAAATAACTCTGTGTACATACTGGAGATATATATTGCCCTAGGCAGGCTTATATATCCGTCTTATCTATAAATAATACACTGTTCAGATGTGTTTTTAAAATGCATGGTTTCCCCTTTAATGAACAAAAAAAATATATAATGCTATGGGGCTGGTATACAATTTTTTTCCAGGGCTGGTTTTTGTTCCCAGTCCGGCCCTGCTCCTGGATTACTCTGTTTGCCTGAACCCTGACCTCTGCTTGGATTATTCTACTAATCTTGACCTCTGCCTGCCCTGACCTATTGGACTGTTCCTGACATCGCTTTTTGGATTATCCTTTTATTATTTTTGGCACTCTCGTGCTCCTATCCTTACCAGGGTGCTCTGCCTATATACACGTGTGGACCACCTGGTAAGGGTTACTGGCAAAAGATAGCATCCCCTGCTCTATACTCCAAAAACCTTAACCCTGACATGTCTTAATGAAACAATATAAATAAAGTATGTTATTTGGTTTGCTTTGTTCTGTATAGCTCTATCAGGAAGAGGCCATGTTGGGGGCCATGTATAAAAACTCCTGCACTGCAAAGTGTTTATTGGCAATTGCGCTTTTTTATAACTCCCGACACTTTGCAGTGTAGGAGAGGGACACTGTGAGCAGGTGACATAACATAAATAAAGCAGTTAGCTTAGATAGAGCAGACTTCTGAAATTTGTCAGGAGTAGGCTTTATACATTGGTGCACATGCCGATTGTGCCAGTATTTGGCATTATATATATGTGTGTGCTGTTGCCAATTCGACCTACATGGAAAGTATAAGAAAATTTGTATACTTTTCGTACTGGTCGAATTGGCAACAGAACACAAACCCCCGGAAATAGACAAGATAGTTCATGCCTTTCGAGTGACAGCAGTGTTCTGGACTGTCACTCAAGGGCACGATACTCCCCTAAGATCTATACCAATGTTTATCTGCTCAAAAGGATGCAGATAATGATTTTCTTAAATTATTCTCACAAAAGAGAGTTCCTATGCCATTAAATGTTGTTAAAGCATTTTTTTTTTTTTACTCAATCAAATATATGGTCAGCTTTGTGTTTATTCTTAAAATAAAACTTCCCATTACTTTCCCACTTCCCCGCATGTGGAAGGAGCAGCCACTTTACCAATCTCTTTCATCAGTTCAGGACCATATACTTCTAACCTTTACATATTTGGTTTAAAGGCTTTCTGCTGGATGTATGATATTGCCCAAACTACAGTAAAGCTTCTGTAGGACAGAAGACTTGTTGTATCTGCCACCTATAACAAGTGACATGGTGTCCTATTTACCAGGCAGAAGAGGATAGAATCCATGCTGACTTTCTTTGTTAATATTTTCAATGAAGGTCTGACCATGAAAATGAACCACATGGACATCTTTCGGATTTCCCAAATTCAACAGATGCCATCGCACTAGTTCATACTCAAACATTTGTAATCCTTGCAAGTTGTAAATAATTCCATTTATGGCTGAAAGGAAACAAAAACATACATATCACTCTTATTATATAGTATACATCATAAAATGACATTGGGACCTAGTGACTAAACAGTGAACTATGGTGAACAGACAAAGTAATAGCAAACATTTTACCAAAATAGCTGACTTGGAATGATAGGCAAATTGGAGAAATTTGCCATCTCAATTACTAATGGATCTATTTACTAAAATTCGAATTCAGTGGACTTTCATTCGGCACCCGTGTTTGAGTATATCTCACTCCATAAAATATAAAATAATTGACAAGAAGATAGCACTATAAAAACCTACACAGACATAAAATAATATTAAAAATACATATATTAAATTTATTAATATAAAAATCTAAGGCATAAAAATAATACACATACATATGACGGAAAAAGAAAAATCAAAAAAATACCTATTCAATATCAAAAGAGGCAGTATAATAATTCCAAAAAAAGAGAAATTGTATTCAGGCAACATAAAACAGTAATATATCCTAAAAATATTATCTAGCTATCAAAAAGCAAACCTATACAAATATATCAGATCATGAACCACCACGTGTATCAAAAAATCCTAATCTAAATTCTACACTAGGAATAGAGAAGCTATAAACAAATACAAGGATAACAAAAAATAAATAAATAGTAATTAAGAACAAAAAATCTTATCCTACTGGGCTTGTTCACTTGCCAATGTTTATGAATAAATATAAACATAAATAGTTATAATGCATGCCATTCAAATACACCCCATAGGACAAGTTTCAAAATCAATTCCCTTGAATCAATACACCCGCAAACGCCCACCAGCTGAAGAAGAATTGACAAGTTGAAATAGTATTTTTTAAAATGTCAAATTAAAATCATTTAAAATGTTTTCTTTTTAAACAATTAAAAAATAAGGGCGGGGGGAGGGGGTGTGTGCAATGTTTATCAGCAGAGGAGTTCAACCGGGTAACTAAGGGTTCCATGGCTACTTACAAGATGCTACAGTTATTTACTCATCAGCATCTGATGAGGAGCAGGAAGATATACTGGGCAACCATCCAGTCATGTCGGTATCGTCGTCCCACTAGACTGATATTCACCTGTGCCGATGGAGGGGGATGTTAGGTGCGGGGATTGCCACAGGAGCAGCTGTATGCAGGAAGCAAGAACACTGCAATTCCAATTTTGAGTACATGTATTGCAAAAGTCGGCTGCAATGTTCAGCTCTAGCCTCACACTCCTGTTAGTGCATCATTCTCATCAGCACCTGCTCCACAACTACCACACCAAAGTGACTAAACAGCTCATTATGACGCTGTTCGGTGCCCACATGCGAGGATCTCACCGGCATCCAGACAAGGCCTATCCAAACGTGGCATGACGATGTGTGTTTCAGATTGGAGGTGCGTTAGAGAGGGCACTCGGGGCTGGGGATGGCTGAGAGTGCAGGAGGGTTGGAGCACGAGCAGGCACCCAGTCTGTTACCATTTACATGTGAGACGTGCCCTGACAGCCAGGTTCAGGGCAGAGCTAGCCTTTGAAACTCAAAGGTGCCTATAAAAGCCCACAGTGCCTGCTAACCAATGCTTAGTACTACTGTGCGTTAATTGGCGTTTAGTTGCTTTCCTTGCTCCTGTTGTGTTTACCCTTTTTGTGTTACTGATTCCTGGCTTGAACCTTTGCTTGTTTACTCTATTGACCTATTGACCCTTTTGCCTGTCTCCTGAATCTGCCTATTACCAGCTGCCTGCCCTGATCCCATGCTTGTGTGTACTCTGCTGTTTCGTCTTGGGTACCTTTGACCTCGGACTATCCACATCGTGTTAATCTGTCCAGCACTCATGCCCCCACTCCTGCTTGGGTGCTCTGCACACATACAGCGCCCCCAGGTGAGTGGTGTTTGTAAGTGCTGCCTTTCCTGCTTCTACACTCCTAAACCAAACTTCCTGACATCCGCACTACCTTGATCACAGGCTTGCCATTTTTAAACTTTGTTTTTTCTTTATTTTTGTATTGTTGCTATCTGTATTTCCTGCTCTCAAATAGTGGTGTGGGCATGTGCTTATTATTTATGCAAATATTCCTCGACAGTGGTTGGGTTTCAGATTGATTGCACCTACCATTTGCCTTAATTTCATGAACCTGGGTCATTACCTATGAGGGCTTTCTCAGTAGAATTTGGTATTCGTTTAGGTATGTTGGGCTGTTTTTCTGTGTCCGAAATCTCCTATGAGTTATAATGGGTTATTTGAGGCTACCACTTTGGTTTGGTAATGGTATATGTATATATATATATATATATATATATATATATATATATATATATATATATATATATATATATATATTTATTTTAGTTTTATAGATTTAGATAAAATATTTTATGTATATTTTTTTAAATGTATATAATCTACTGTATTTTAGTATATTTGCGCGATTATAGGACACCACTGATTGTAAAACCCAAAAAGCCTAGAAATAAAACTACCCTAAGGGGAAACAAATCAAAACCACTCACTTACACTCACTCATATGCAGTTAAATCCCTCATATGCACACTTAAACTCTGACACTCTTACACTGTGACACTCACTCATATGCACACTTAAAATCTGACACTCACACCCTGATAGGCAGGACTATAGGAGAACATGCTGCATTATGCAGCATAAACTTCTTGTACATAGAGGCGGGGGGTCACTTGAAGGCTCTGTGATTCACGTGATCTGCGCACGGTCTGGCAAGTCACTATGTCGGGGTTGCAACCTCATGTATCCAGCTACAGTGTTGGTTGCTCTGTTTCAGTAGTGAATGCGCTGATTCAGCACCAGTTCTGTCTGAGGGTTACAAATCGAAGCAGGATAAGCAGCATTGCGCTATTGGAGGAGCAACAGCAGCACTGTGCTATCAGAGGAGCAGCAGCAGCAGCACTGCGCTATCAGAGGAGCAGCAGCAGCACTGCGCTATCGGAGGAGAAGCCGCATTAGTGAGATGTTGGAGGGACTCATCTGAGGTCTGATTAAAAGACGACCTCAATTATAATATATATATATAGACGTATTCTTCTGAAAAAAACTCGAGCAAATACTGTAACTTAATTATTTTTTGTCAATAAAAATCTATTTATATATATAAATGATGTGTGTAAAATCATGAGTGCTCCACTGCTCTGAAAAAGCCCTGATAGGGCGAAACGCGTCGCGAGATTGGTGACGTCACACGTGAGCTGTCTATCCCGGAAGTCTTTTTGTTGTTCCACTACACGAGATTACTACTTACCGATTCGTGGAACACTGACTTTTGGTTCATCTTGCCGCTGCAAGTAACTCTGCGGAAACGGACCAGCTTGGTGAAACTGCTTCCGATTTCGTCTTTTATTATTTTTATATCTGATGCTGTTTTCTGCTGTTTTTTATGTAAGATTTTATATCGGGGGGAGATTAAAATGTATTTGTATTTTTATACTACAACTGTATCCCTCTACTTGTACTTCCATATATATCACTGCGACTCCCCTGATGAACGAGCACTTTACCCTTGGGGATCATAGGAGTCCATCGTCTTATACACCTAGAGCCGTTTTTTTAGGCTCTAGACATTGTGAGTATATCTCCAAAGGGGGAAATATTCACTGGTACCACTTATTGATAATACTGCACGTTATTTTTTCTATATTTTTCTTTTACATATACGGATCATTACATCAATCGTTGATAAGTATCTTTTATATATTTCACTCTTGCGCAACACTTTATCACTTTTTCAATCATGAGTGCTGTCTGTAATTATTTATATAACTTTTTAGTGTAAGAACAGTAAATTAAATACTAGCAGATTTTCTATTTTCTTGTGAAACAACATAAGAGTTTTTCCATTGTTCTTTTAGTACTGTAAATGATTGAAGTTTGCATATTTTTTATTGTATTGGTGGTGATAATCACATACTAGCACTGTGTATATATCTTTCTCTATTTCTGCCCTTGTGTTTACTATTGATGTACAAGGAAATCTTACCATGGAACGTGTTGCATTTCATTGCACTCAGTGGATTCATAGACAACCCTGTGCAAGGCTTTTTATTGTTCTTCTCAAAGTACCAACTTTTCTCTTCTTCAAAGGTCATAAATAGCAATGTGAATTCACGCGCATCCAACGGCCTTTTGCTATATACATCAAGTGTTCCATTTCTACAGATCAAAAGGGGTCCTAAAAGACCCGAATGAATGTCTTTTTCCTGTTAAGAGACACAAATATTAATGGTCATGGAACAAGTAGAGTAAAGGCCTCCCTAGAAGTCAATGGGAGGACTTCGGCTACATCAACAATAGATGAAGTCCTGTCAAAATGGCACTGAAATAAGCCGAATTGTAATAAAATAAAAGCAATAAAAATGTATAATTAAGAAAAAATAACATAACACATTAATTTAAGTAAATTAATATATATAAAAATAATCTAAAATAATCTAAAAACAATTAATTTAAATTTACAATAAAATGTATATATTAACGTAAATATACTAATATAATATATAATCTTAACTCTTTTCAGGAAAAACTGTTACACTGCTACAATTTCCTGTACCCACACAAATTATATATTATTTTTTTTGGGATATGAAGGGCATTCTTTAGATACCATTATTGTGATCATATCATATAATGTACTACAAAATAAAAATTGAGGAATAATGTGGACAAAAACAACAAATGCAAATATAAAAACCTGCTAAATTGATTCTTATATTTGTACTGTGTTTAGAAATAGCCATGGTTTACATGTTTTTTTGTTGTTTTTTTAAAAGTTGTAAGGCAATAACTGTATGTAGAATGTTTCTGTGTTCTAGCCATTTTCTCCTGTAGTATCCTTTTAACCCAACCCTAATAATCAACTTAACCTAACACGAGTCGCTAACCATAATCCTAGATCATATATTTTTTGTTCTTCAAGTGTAATGTTGGTGACAGCCTCTAGAGCCAGTCTAGCAACAGAGCGACGGAAATGATCACTGATCATCTCTGAAGCTCTTGCTCACAACAGGGCAACGACATATTGAAATGGAAAGCGATCACACAGTTGGGAGGGGGCAAATATCGGTGTTGCACGATATCGAGGCACTGTACCATCTGAGCGGCCACAGTTCGATAGGACACAGCAGGCCATGGTTGACTGCCATTAATGGATAGGGTCTGCCTGCAGAGGGTCTCCTTGGAATTTAAATACCTGTATGTAAGCTTATTCGGAGGTGCTCATACCGTTTTGTTCCCTTTGTTTAATTGTCTACCTCCCCAGTCCATCTCAGTAAAAAAAAAGTGCTAAGACATTTTTAAAGCTAGATAAGGTTTTATGTTTCAAAAAAGGAAGTGTATTTTGAGTCTTTCTGTTTTGTCCCATCATTAATCTTACTGCAAGAAGAGTTAGAAAGCTCATATTATAAAAATAACAATTCAGTTTTCTCTTTAAGACGTCACCTCACATTAAATTTAGTATTTTAAGCCTTCCAAAATATCAATGATTAAACATATTTTTTCTTAATTGTTATCCACTTATTAGTCTGACACATTTATTTTTCCTAGATTCAGGAAATATTGATGTACTGAAGCATTCAGAGATGTGTATGTAACTGAGTCATACCGGGTTCACAGCAGAATAGTAGGCCCACGTCCTGCAGGCTGTTCCCTCTGGTTCAGGTCCAGATTGCCTTCTGGCATACCACACATATACATGTGTTTCTCCTGGTCTCACAGTGTCATCCTTCTTTAGCCAATCACCAGTTTCATCACCATAGGCCCACCCCTCCGATGATTTTTCATAAGAGACGCCATGCGCATGCATAGAGTAAGGTCTTGAGGCCAGATTTTTAAATGTTACCTTTGGGTAGATAAAAGCACAAACATTAGGACTGTTCAGATAACAATTTAGTATCACAATATTCTGACAAGCTGTTTTCTCAAAACAAGGCTGACATATATATGCAGGTGAGTCTTGATATAACGTGGGGCTTGGGATCCACGGAGCTCGTGGTGAGTCTCGAGATCTTGCTTAACTTCCGCTTTAATGTAGAAACAAAAGCAAGGTTCAGTGCCCTGGAGGATCCATGCCATCAGAGCACTGCATTGTAACAGGAGCCGCGTTATAACGTATATCATTATAACAGGGTTTACCTGTATGTGCTAGATCTCGTTCTTGCTCAGTGATAACATTGGATTTCATTATAAATTGCTTTTGTTACTTCCTTTTTTGCTACCTTTTTGATTCCCCCAATGGAAATTATAATCAGAAGAAGAAGGACCTGCTGTATTAAGGACTTGGTTGGAAGTGCTTTTCTAGCTTTATTGTGTCTCTAGCTAGATTTTTGTTATAACCAAGACAGTAAAAGACTGTGGCACCAGGCTCTGGCATACACATTGAGGGGGCACAATGATGATATCCTGCATCCCTGAAATACAGGGATTAATTACATAACTAAACCGATTCCTTTTTAAGCAACAGAGCGGCAGGTCTCTGCCTCTTCCGGCCTGCATGGAGAGGAGCAAGTCACTGCCAGGAAGAAACAGATGTACAGCTTCCTCAACATAACTCACCATCAGGAAAGAGCTTCCAGGGACCAACATGAAAGAAATTAGCCTCCCAACTAGCACCCCAAGAAGTTATGGACTACAGCATGGCTAGCTAAGCATTTTGTGTACTGTAGATCACAAGTAATTGCTGCTTCCACTGGAGACTAAATTTTTTGATGATGCTGAGCCTTGGGAACTATAGTTATTAGAATATAACTCTAATTAGATGTGCAATTCATTTCCATTGATGTGCAAGCAGTCAAATATTTGCAATGATGGGAAGTGTCTATGCTTTGCTAACTACTGATGGGATCTCTACTGTACCACTAGCTATACCGTACCCCAGTGTACGACTATCTATGTTTGACTAGCAACATAATATGAGCTATACTATACCTATACTAAGTATATGATGAGAACTCCATTATACCACCATTATAGTATCTTGTTAGTTAAATACAGACAAGAGCCCCACAGTATTAATAATATAGGAAATATATTATCCTACACTCACTTTATGGCTATCTATAAACGGAAGACCGCTACATTGCACCACCATCTATGCCAGTCTAACTATATAACTGTGGGAGTTCTACTGAACTACTGACCATGTCTGGCTAACAATATCCTGATGGGAGTCAAAATCAATATACTCAATGAAGTTATAGTGTACCATTATGTATAAAAATAAATGCAAAGACCAGAACTACAGTGTAACAGTGGGTTTCTCATCCCAAGGGCAACATTTCAACCACAACAAAGGAGTTTTCTTCAAGCCTTTGTTTGGGTTGAAATGTTGGGTTGACACTGTGACCGTGACACATAGATATTGGAGTGAGAATAAACATAACCATTTTGCATATCAGGCTAACTACCGTATTTGCTCGATTATAAGACGACCCTGATTATAAGACGACCCCCCAAACTTTGGATATTCCATTAGGAAAAAAACTAAAAGCCTGAATATAAGACTACCCTATAGGAAAAAAGTTCAACTTGTATATATTCATATGTAAATTGCTTTTTTAATAAAAAAATTATGATATCAAAAAATGTATTTCTAGTTTTTATTTCTTTTTATGTGCCAATGCTGCCTTTCTCTTTCCCTTGCCCCCATTTTTCTCTCTCTCCCCCCTCCCCTTGTCTGTCTCTTAACCCCCTCACTCCCCTTGTCTCTGTCTCTTAACCCCTTCCCTCCCCTTGTCTCTGTCTCTTAACCCCCTCACTCCCCTTGTCTCTGTCTCTTAACCCCTTCCCTCCCCTTGTCTCTGTCTCTTAACCCCCTCACTCCCCTTGTCTCTGTCTCTTAACCCCTTCACTCCCCTTGTCTCTGTCTCTTAACCCCCTCACGCCCCTTGTCTGTCTCTTAACCCCTTCCCTCCCCTTGTCTCTGTCTCTTAACCCCCTCCCTCCCCTTGACTCTGTCTCTGCCCCCCTCCCTCCCCCTGTCTCTCTGTCCCCCCTGTCTCTCTGTCCCCCTCCCTCCCCCTGTCTCTCTGCCCCCCCTCCCTCCCTCCCCCTGTCTCTCTGCCCCCCCTCCCTCCCTTCCCCTTACCTTGATCCCTGGTGGCTAGTGGGGGCAGCCGGGGGATGTCTGCACGATACGTGCAGACATCCTCCATGCTGCCCGACACGGCAGTCTATTATGACGGACAGCTGTCCTTCATAATAGTCTGCCGTGTCGGGCAGCATGGAGGATATCTGCACTTGTCTCTGTCTCTTAACCCCTTCCCTCCCCTTGTCTCTGTCTCTTAACCCCCTCACTCCCCTTGTCTCTGTCTCTTAACCCCTTCACTCCCCTTGTCTCTGTCTCTTAACCCCCTCACTCCCCTTGTCTGTCTCTTAACCCCTTCCCTCCCCTTGTCTCTGTCTCTTAACCCCCTCCCTCCCCTTGACTCTGTCTCTGCCCCCCTCCCTCCCCCTGTCTCTCTGTCCCCCCTGTCTCTCTGTCCCCCTCCCTCCCCCTGTCTCTCTGCCCCCCCTCCCTCCCTCCCCCTGTCTCTCTGCCCCCCCTCCCTCCCTTCCCCTTACCTTGATCCCTGGTGGCTAGTGGGGGCAGCCGGGGGATGTCTGCACGATACGTGCAGACATCCTCCATGCTGCCCGACACGGCAGTCTATTATGACGGACAGCCGTCCTTCATAATAGTCTGCCGTGTCGGGCAGCATGGAGGATATCTGCACGTATAGTGCAGACATCCCCCAGCTGCCCGATTGTCCCTGGTGCCTAGTGGGGCAGCAGAGGAAGTCTGCGCGATGAGCTCGTTGCGCAGACATCCCCTGCTGCTAGAGAGGGGGATCCAGGTCCCCTGCAGCTCTGCTGGGGACCTGGATCCATGTCTTATAATCTGACCTCAATTTGAGGTCAGATTATTAGAAGACCTCGATTATAAGACGAGGGGTAGTTTTCAGATTTTTTTTTCTGAAAAAAACCTCGTCTCATAAATCGAGCAAATACGGTATATTAAAGCTCACTTCTCCTGTTATTTATGTACTTTTTAAAATGTTAATGTAAAATAACTGCTATGAGACTATATCGAGAGGGATCCAATTTTCTATTCTTTCCTTGGCACAGAAAGAGTTGGTTATGGCTCTGTTTATAACTAAGTAATTTCTTAAATATATTCCTAGTGGTTCTTAAAAATAATGATTGCTTCTGTGAGTGGCAGCATAATAGTAACACAAGTTAGTAGTAATGGAAACATAATAAGGCCACTCCAATTACCTGAACTGAAAACTCTGAGCTACTGCGAGCAGAATTTTGTCTTATAAAAATAACAAATAATAAATTATGTAAAAAAAGATGTACAAGCTTAAGGATACAAGTTGATTAGGACAAATAAAGAGGGTTTACATTAAAATTTACTCCAAATGTTCTGTTCTTTCAGATACATATGGCACAATTTATTAAACTTTTGAGAGATTAATCTCACCTGTATGACATCATCAACTTCCGCTCTAATGACAGGACCAAGTATGCCAAGATGCTCTTCATATTCTCCTTGTACTTCAGCTTTCTCAAAAGTATTATCAGTATACTGACGATATATGGCTTTTGTGTACCATGTGTTTCTGGCTTGACTCCTCTGTGATTCAGGTAGATTACTAGTCAGAAAGAAACACATATACCACCAATATGACCATATGTTTTAAAATCATATTGAGATTAAATGATCCAGAAGAACAGCAGGAACTAGATATCATCACCCTGCATCATCACTAAGCATGGGGAGCACGAGCAGCACTTACTCATGCTGCCCACAGCTCTCCGTGAAGCAGGCGCTTCGCAGGGTGGGGGCGGAGCTTCAAGTCTCAGCATGTGAGCTCCGCCCCCTCCCTGGATCCAGCAGTGCTGCCGATCAGAGAGCTGGTGAGGGGGGGATCTTTTGATCTCCCCATCCAGTGCCTCTACCAACAAACCTTTTTTCCCCCTCTGCACTTGCACAGGTTGCACACACCTAAGGCCGGCCCTGCCTCTATACAATAACTGTGTAAATCTTGGTGCCATACAAATAAACATTAATGTAATATAATAAGAAGCATCAAAGAAATATTTAAGAAAATTGAAAATTGTCCTTTGATACCTCAGAATAACTACCCTTTGCTATAATAACAGCCAGGCAGACACATGAAGCGTTCAGTTAACAAGTTTCAACAGGAAATTACCAAACATCTCTTTTCTACAACTAATGGATTGAACTCCTAATTTTATACAACATATTCAATTTGGGAGTCTGAACTACTGGGCAGTGAGGCTCTCCAAGTACTCTATGGGTGGTAGAGAGTGCTTGTGTATATGATTTGAAGCTCCATCCTGCATGTTCTTTTACTTCTAGTCATCTACAGACCTTTGACTGACTTGGGTTTCAAGCTGAAGTCACCAAGTTTTGGATGGTCAATATCTATTTTTGTTTTGTACATCGTAGCAAATGTTTTAATTTCTAGGTATTTTAAGAAAGTCAAATATGTCAAACATGTATTAATATTTTTTATCTTGCTATGGAATGAAAAAATAAATACAAAGTAATCAAAAGGCACTTCACCTTTTTAAACCGCTATAGTAATCCCACTGTACTTCCTCAGCCGCAATGTAGTAATTTCTCTTCTTTCCTTTAGTGCTGCGCAAGTAGCGCTCAATAATTCTTTCTGGATTGGAATAACTGTCAACATCATCGTCATTGTTCACACTGTAGGGTTCCTCATATGCAATATATTCAATATTAGATGATCTATCTTCTTCCATTAATGCTTCTGTGTCGTATTCAATATAATCATCTTCGAATACTCTGGATACGCCAATGATAATTTCTGGTTTCAATCCTCTGGGAGAAAGTGCTGAGCCGCCGCTCTTGCTATGTAAGGAAATGTTTGACAGGACATTTTCAGTCACATCAACCATCGTTGATGTTTCAGAAGTGTCATTTTTTATAGAATAATACTTATGACTACCCGTTCTTCTACCAGTTGGGGTTCCTACTTTTTTGTCCCTCTGGATCACCCTTCTACTTCTTTTTTGCACTGTATTGTTTCTTGGTGCCATCTCAGTGTTGGTTTCCTGCTTTTTTGCAAGCTGCTCCTGATTGGTTGTGTTACTTGTCAATGTGGGCGACTCATTTTGTAAACCTTCTTCCAAACTGTCAACGCTTTCGTCTGCTAATGCCACTGGGTTGTTCTCTATGTCCGTATCATTACTGTCCCTCTGATAGAATATGGCTTGCATTATGTCAGCAAATACCTGATCCCTAAAATGTCAAAAACAGTTAACATAAGCTGAACTGAAACACTCTTTTACGAATATCCTGGGAACATACGAGTATCAGTGAACTTGCAACTCCATTACAGGTAGCGGATCACCATTTGTAGTCAGGGGAAGCAGCAAAACTTAATACCACTAACCCTCTATTGCCTGGAGAACAGAGTACTAATTTAGAGAACACGGAATCAGGTCTCAAATCAGATCACAGCCATCAAGGCGTTTTAATTCAGAATGGAGGCACATACAAAAGGGAGTTTTTTTTTATTGTGACATGGTTATTTGTGAGCATGTCAGTACATTTGGTTGACATTCAGCTTGGTGCCTTTATAAATAAGAAATGTAAAGGGGCATGAGTTTATGCATTTGTATTCTGTGCAGAACAGTTTAACATTGAAGATTTTTATATATTTTCATTCGCAAAAAAAATATTTATGTTTACTTGAAAGATTAAATCAAGTAAAGACATTTTAAATAGGAAGTGTAGAACTAAACGACCTTGTTTGCTAACATGTTCTAAATCTTGGGTCAGTCCTTGCTTCATCTGAGCAAAAAAGAGGTATAATACGAATGGAAAAAAAAAATCTTCAATGTTAAACTGTTCTGCTCAGTATCTTTTAGTTCAACATAAGTACGTTTTGCCAACAGTTGTCCTTTACGACACTAGTGAGGATGTTAGGGATAATGATTTTGTCTTTACTAAATATCTACATTTCCATGTAGGTATGTTGTCCTACATCTTAGGTACATAATGAATGCCTGGTGCTCCTTGAACTCCTTGAAATAGCTTTGAATAAATAAGGTACTTGAGCCCTGTCTGCTGAAAGTAACCCTTTAGAATTTGGTAATAAAAGCATTCCTTATCATTTATCATTATAAATAGGCAACATTCATTCTGTGGCTAGCATTACTGTAAATAAGAAAAATGAATGCAGCACAACATGTACGTGCATTTCTGATTATGCATCCCACTTCAGAAAAAACTTGGACTCCCCTCAATGCTCAGGTATCTTCTACAACTGTGGGACATTGACACATTCAGAGTTCAATATTGTTGTGACAGAGCTCACAGATTTGTGACAGACTGCTCAGAGCAAAAGCTGTAATTTATGAAAAATTTATCTTCTGTAGCGTTAGCAACTTCTGCCGTAAAAGTTTAATAGATCAGCAATCACAAATGATTTTAAAAAAATTCAAAAATGCATCATAAACTGGCCCTTAATTTAATCAAATAATTGCCTTCTCTCTCTCTTTAAGCTCCATGAAGCCTCACATAAGGTTATGACACATGAGTGTTTCTGCAGCATGAGAAAACAGGAGTTCAATTTTCCCTCCCCTGGCAGCTGGAGGCAGGGAGGAAGACAGCTGGAGGCAGGAAGGAAGGCAGCCGAAGGCAGGAAGGAAGACAGCTGGAGGCAGGAAGGAAGGAAGGCAGCAGGAGGCAGGAAGGAAGGCAGCTGGAGGCAGGAAGGAAGACAGCTGGAGGAAGGAAGGAAGGCAGCTGACGGCAGGAAGGAAGACAGCTGGAGGCAGGAAGGAAGGAAGGCAGCTGGAGGCAGGAAGGAAGGCATCTGGAGGCAGGAAGGAAGACAGCTGGAGGCAGGAAGGAAGGCAGCTGAAGGCAGGAAGGAAGACGGCTGGAGGCAGGAAGGAAGGCAGCTGAAGGCAGGAAGGAAGAGAGCTGGAGGCAGGAGGGAAGGCAGCTGAAGGCAGGAAGGAAGACGGCTGGAGGCAGGAAGGAAGGAAGGCAGCTGGAGGCAGGAAGGAAGGCATCTGGAGGCAGGAAGGAAGACAGCTGGAGGCAGGAAGGAAGGCAGCTGAAGGCAGGAAGGAAGACGGCTGGAGGCAGGAAGGAAGGCAGCTGAAGGCAGGAAGGAAGACAGCTGGAGGCAGGAGGGAAGGCAGCTGAAGGCAGGAAGGAAGACGGCTGGAGGCAGGAAGGAAGGAAGGCAGCTGGAGGCAGGAAGGAAGGCAGCTGGAGGCAAGAAAGAAAGCAGCTTTAGGCATGAAAGAAGACAGCTGGAGGCAGGAAGGAAGGCAGCTGTAGTGCTTAATTCTAGTTATTGCACTCCAGCTGTATGTTTTATACCTTCTGTGATAAGATGGAGTATCATAGGAAGTGGAGTTCACACAGCTAAAGTGCAATAATTAGCATTAGGCCCTCCATACTTGCACTATAATTCCCATATGTTGGCTGAACATCATGGGAATTGTAGTTCACTCAGATGAAGGGTTAAAAATGAATCCCCTCCTGTTTTCCTACCTGGCAGGTCAGGTATGCAAGATACTACATGGTATGGCTCCCACTTGGTCTTCCCCAGGGTGCAGAACACTACATTACTATGCAGATCTGAGGTCATCTCTCCCTCGCAGTTAGGGTTGCCACCTGGCCGGTATTTTACCGGCAGGCCGGTAAAAAATTGGCTTGACCCCAATGTTAAGTCTATGGAGGTAGTACCAGGGCCGATATTTTTTTGAAGAAAAGGTGGCAACCCTACTCGCAGTACTGCAGGAAGGATATTGGGAACATAAGTTCAGGTCTGTTGGCCCCTGACAACCAGCAAGCCCAGATGCATAGCACCACCTGCGCCTCTGGTGGTTTAGTCACTGGTCTTGCCTTTGGATTTTAGTAATTTAGACATTTGTCAGAAACCGGAAAATACAATTTCGACCAAGGATGAATAATTGTGCATCTTACCCGAACATTTGTCTGAATTCTGCATCTCCCTCATCTTCTGGTATCTGTTCTGGAGCTGTTTCATAAGTTGGCTGGGTTGTTGCACTTGTTATGTTTGAGTCCACAGCATGGCTTGTGTTTATGTTTGAGATAGCTGTATAATCAACAATGGTGGTTTCTGCACTCTTTGAGTCCACGGAATCACTTATATGTATCTCTGGAGTTGGAATTACTGTATCTACGGTGTCTGAGAAAATAGATCCACCAGAAAGGTTTGATGCACTTGTGGTCTCATATGAAGCAAAGTCACTTGTTTTCCTTTCTGTAAATGACAGGGATTTTTCTACTTTTAAATGGTTTGCATCATCAGTTAATCTTGACAATGGGGTTGTGTTTTGAGGTTTTTGGGTTGTAATGTTGTTGTGGTTACCATTTTGTTCAGTTTTAGGCTGAATCTTGTCAGTGGTATCCTTAGGAATGCTATTTTTATCAGGGTAAATATCTGTGGAATACTCTGGCTCATATACGATATGTCTTCTTACCGCATTCCTTCTTTGCACATCTTCTTTTACTACATATATAACAGATTTTATTTTTTCCAACATTCCTTCCTCCATTTTCTCATTAATTGATTTATTGAGTGTTGGATTCAAGTCATTGCTGTTCTCTACTAAATTAAAAGCTAAGTTCTCGTTTTCTTCATCAGTAGTGTTGTGTGCCTTGGCTGCCATATCTATGATGTCATGAAGTTCCTTTGTACTGTTATTAGGTCTTTCTTTTCCATCCCTATTTACTTCTGCATTTGACAGTATCGTTAGATTTTCTTCCAACATATTTGTGTCATTAAAACGCATTTTTATTCTGATGGCGGTTTTATTAGCTGAATTCTTTATTACACCTGCTTCAATCGATTCATTTTTAGCGACCTGTAGTGAATATTCCTCCTCTTTAGCTAGTTCATTAGACTCAGATATATCGTTCTCATATTGACCTAAAATAACAGTGTTACTGGAAACGTTTGCATCATTAGTTAGCTCGAGTTCTATGTTTTCTACAGCCACAGCTGTTAAGTTCAATTCTTCTGCTTTTTCCCCTGTTTGGTTTCTAATTGAACGGATAAGAAACATTTCAGCCAAGGCATCACTGTAGTCATACACTGTACTGGTCTCTTGGTCTTCTTCACTGGAAGATGTATCTGTGGGTTGGGTTTCAACTGGTGGTGCTAATTCATTACTGTTAAAGAAAATACTTTCATCTTCAGAAGAGTTATAGTCTTCCTCTGATACACACTTGACATCCCTAAATTTCACTTTCATGGCATCATTTTTATTAGAGACACCAAGGATTCCAAAAAGCCAAGTTCCTGTTTGAAAAAAAAAAAAAATGCTTAAATATGAACATGATTTAAATAATTGGTATTAAGGATTTTATATCTGGGAATCAAATGAGAAGGTAACAGGAACACTGCTTGCAATACAGAAAGTAAACAGTAAAATAGTGCTTGATAAATCCTGGGACACAGGGAACCATGACTCCTAAAATCCCTATTTCTATCTCCTAACTTTTTTTTATTTGATTGTTTAAATTAAATTCTATGAAACTACCATTTTTATGGCTCCTAAAAAATAACTAATAAAAGTATTTGTTTGGCTCCTAAAGTCAACTACACCTACAATTTTAATTAGAACCACTGTTTTATTGTGTTTACTCAGTGCCAGTCTACTAAGGTTAGAGTCCATCAGTGTTCTTTTGTTTGTTTTTTGGGGGGGAAATCAATATCACAATTTGTATCTTAAAAATATGTACCGTAGAAAGGGCAGTGTAAAAAAGTTTGTTAATTTTTTTAATTATGAAATTAATTTTATGAGTTATTTTTTATTTTGAGAATAATTCTTCTGAGAACACAACCTGTTTGACAGAAGGAATCACTGCTGGGTGTTGCACTAACTGCTACCAGGGTCAGTAAGCAGGGATGTCGGAGATGTCTTAATGCCTTGAAGTCTGTTGGTGCCTAGGCCAACTGCACTCAAGGTGGATAAAGGTATGGAATGGTGGTATTGCTGGGTAATCACATGATCCACATGTCTGGCTAAACATACAAGTCATTGTGTACTGCATTTTCTATTAACCAAAATGTAACTGACTATTTGTGTGTAATGCATTTTACGCAACTACTCTAGCTTGTGTGCATATGACAGTGATGGCTACCATGATGGGCGACCACCACCATTCTGGCAAATCATCATGGGAAATTGAGTTCACAACCTATAGAGGGATGGCTAGTCATTAGCATTTAAGCATCTGTGAGCCATATTTGAAAGGATGCTCAGCTAATAACCACCAAAAATGAGTCAGGGTGGGTAAAATAGGGAGCTGGAATATGGTCATGCTAATAGTCAGAAGGATATGTCTGAGCTTGAATGCAGTACATAGCTGGGAATGTTTAATTATTGTAGCACATCTTTTTGAAGGCTACAGTATTACTCTCTTCAATTGCATATTACCATTATTATTATTTATTGTCTATTGAATCAATGGAAAGCTTGTCTGATTAAGTGAGCAGTGTCATACACATTATAACCTATGTTATTATTTCCTCTGTTTTGTCCCATATCTTTGGCTTATCTCCATGTTAGATTTTTAAGTTATCGGTTCAAAGGACTTACCTTGATTGTCCATTTCGACAATGACGCTTTCACTGCTCATTGGAAATAGCTTTATCACATCTTCATTTTTACTTTTGTACCGGAAAGAATGACCAGTAATATGAATTCCAATAATTTCATCCTGGATTCCAACACTAGACACATGCCACTGAACAACCTGGTTATGACAAAAGCCTAATACTGAATTTTGGACTGAATTCCCATTTATAGCTGCAGGAAATAGAAAAACATATACATTCTGTTGTTATAAGCAAGATGGTGAAAACATAAAAATATTACAAACACTAGGAGGACTGCACTGCCTATCATGCTCAGCCAAGCTGACATTTATATGAAGGGGATGTAATGCTTTGATGACATGACTGGGATTATGAATTGACAAAGCACCAATTTATAATTCTCTTGAATACACTAGGATCTGTAATGCAACACATTGTCTGATTACATCACTAACCAGGAAATCGCATTCCAATTCTTATTGGCTGCTACATGGGAAAGGAATCCCTTATAAGCCTGAAAAAGAGGAAGTGAAAGTGGGCCGTCCTGAACCTCTGCAAATGTGAAATTTCATCTATGTGTGAGACCTTAATTTTTTAAGTAATGTAAAATATGCATTTTAAAGTGCTTTGAAAGTACTTTAATATGCATTAAAATTTAAAGGAGGCATTTTGAGCACTAGACATTCCCTTTAAACAACATGTGAAGTAATTGCAAACAAAACACACACACACAATGCAACAGATAAAACACTTACTGTGTATGACATGAGAATTGTAGTCATTTGCTTGTTCTTTGTTAATTTTACTACATGCCTTTTTGTTTTCTTCATGGTACCAACTTTTATTCTCATCAAACACAGAAAACATGGCAATCTGCTCTGCATCTGCTTTTTCCTGAGGAGAAAGTAAATATGATGTGTTTATGGAACCTACATTTATTTCATAATTAAACCCTGTCAGTTAGTGAACCATATTAATAAAAATATGTTTTAAATATTTTGGTGTTCTCAAACTGCTTTTTCAAAAAATATTTTTCAAGTGGCTTTATTGGACCAAGCATGTCATCTTTCACCTCTCTGCCCTCCTTTCCTTGTGTATTTTTCAGAACTATTCTTGACCTGTGGCAACTGTATTTTTTCATATGTCATTTTGGCTCTTAGAGTTCATAGAACTTTCTGTCATATAACCTTATGTGAACTAACGTGATTTCCAGACACAACTGGTTTTCCATTCAATTTTACTTATATTACTACTAGTTTTGTTTAAGCATATAAACCAAAACATGCAGGCAATTTGGTTGCCCCAAAACAGAGTTGTAATTACGGTGTGGCACTTGCCTTGGCCGCAAAGTTGAGGGGTACAGAGAGGTCTTACCACATACTAGGTAAGGTGTCAAGTTTTCTCATATTGTATACCCTGTAGAAAAGTGTTTTCATGGACTACTGATGCAGTCTAATATCACTTTCATTGAAGGTACAGTCACAGACAGCCTGCTGTGCACTATCATGGCTTTAAGACTTTGTTTACAGACTGTGATGTCACACCCAGTTTCAGTGCCTTAGCAGCACAGCATGCAGTAACAGAAATGAAGGCACCTCTTCCAGTAGCCAGTACCATCATGTTTATGCTGAGTGTGTACTGTCCAATGCTGCAATTACCAGCTGATCCTTTCCCTGTACAAAGGTTTGGGGCAACGGGGCAAAAAAGCTTTAAAAAAAAAAAAACAACGCTTTAAAAAAAAAACACCCTTGCAGGCAGAGACGGAGGTGAGAGGAGATCAGAAGATCCCCCCCTCACCATCGCTCTGCCTGCCAGGCTGCACGGGGAGCTGAACAGGCAGCACAGAGAAAACCATGCTGCCTGCCACTAGCCACCAGGGAAAAAGGTGCTGGGGAGATGGGGGATTTGGAGAAATTGGCTGGGGCTTATTACATGTCAAATAACTGGAATATTATTGGGCAAATTGGCAGGGGCATATTAAATGGCAAATAACTGGCATATTATTGGGCAAATTGGCTAGGGCATATTAAATGGCAAATAACTGGCATATTATTGGGTAAATTGGCTGGGGCATTTTAAATGGCAAATAACTGGCATATTATTGGGCAAATTGGCAGGGGCATATTAAATGGCAAATAACACTGGCATATTAATGGGCAAATTGGCAGGGGCATATTAAATGGCAAATAACTGGCATATTATTGGGCAAATTGGCAGGGGCATATTAAATGGCAAAAAACACTGGCATATTAATGGGAAAATTGGCAGGGGCATATTAAATGGCAAATAACACTGGCATATTATTGGGCAAATTGGCAGGGGCATATTAAATGGGAAATAACACTGGCATATTAATGGGCAAATTGGCAGGGGCATATTAAATGGCAAATAACACTGGCATATTATTGGGAAAATTGGCAGGGGCATATTAAATGGCAAATAACTGGCATATTATTGGGCAAATTGGCAGGGGCATTTTAAATGGCAAATAACACTGGCATGTTAATAGGCAAATTGGCAGGGGCATATTAAATGGCAAATAACTGGCATTTTATTGGGCAAATTGGCAGGGGCATATTAAATGGCAAATAACACTGGCATATTAATGGGCAAATTGGCAGAGGCATATTAAATGGCAAATAACACTGGCATATTATTGAGCAAATTGTCAGGGGCATATTAAATGGCAAATAACACTGACATATTAATGGGCAAATTGGCAGGGGCATATTAAATGGCAAATAACACTGGCATATTAATGGGCAAATTGGCTGGGGCATATTAAATGGCAAATAACACTGGAATATTATTGGTCAAATTGGCTGGGGCATATTAATTGGCAACTAACACTGGCATATTATTGAGCAAATTGGCTGGGGCATATTAAATGGCAACTAACACTGGCATATTATTGGGCATGACAGAAGTACATGAGAGAGAGGATAAGACAGACGGACATGGGAGAGAGAATAAGACAGACGGACATGGGAGAGATGAAAAGAGAGACGAACATGGGAGAGATGAAAAGACAGACGGACATGGGAGAGAGGAAAAGACAGACAGACATGGGAGAGAGGAAAAGACAGACGGACATGGGAGAGAGGAAAAGACAGACAGACATGGGAGAGAGGAAAAGACAGACGGACATGGGAGAGAGGAAAAGACAGACGCCCCTGGACACATGACTGTTATGGCACATCATCCATGTAAATAAGGGGCATGGCCAAATGGTACCTTCCAATAGATAATTGCCTCCACACAGTTAATTTTTATAATGCTTCCTAAGCCATAAAAGTCACCTAAACCTTGAAATATGTAACACAAATTCAGTTTAATTCAAATCCCCATTCTCTCTCACACAGAATGTGCCACCAATGGCCACTTCCTACAACAAAGTAAACCTGAAATTCACATTACATAAACATTGCTCCATACCTCATGTTCCCTTATTCAATATGCTGTGTAAAATATCACAATCTCTCTTTTTTTTTTATTTTTAATATTTATCTTTTTTTGGGCTTGCTGTAGTCCATTTAGGTTGTAATTTCCAGACTTTGAAAGGAACTCCCCATATGTAATTTTCTTTTTGGAGGATTGCTGTCACTGGTTTAATGTTTCTTCTTTTTGCTAGTATAAATTGAGAGAGGTCTTGGAAAAATAGAATTTTCCTCTAAATTTGTGGTTCTTGTGCCTATTTCCACCATTTCCTTTTTTATTTCTTGCAAAGCAGATTTAAATTCTATCTGAAACATTGTTTTAATTTGTTTGAGTAGTATATCAAAACAAAAAAAGATCATTATTAACCCCTTAGTGACAAGACATTTTGACCTTGACTTTCCCTTGCTGACAAGGGCTGTTTTTACATTTTCGGTGGTGTTTGTGTTCTTCTCTCTCACATTCTTCTCTCTCACATACTGTGCCCACACAAATTATATGTTGTTTTTATCGTCATAAGAAGGGCTTTCATTAGATACCATTATGTTCATCATATCTTATAATTTACTACAAAAAAATCATAAAATATGATGAAAAAATAAAAAAAAAACATTTTTTCTAACTTTGCTCAAAATATAATTTACACAAATACAATCATTAAAAAAGACCCCAACTAAATGTTGTCCCGAGTTCATAAATATGCATGTTTCCATATTTTTCTGCATTTGTTATGGGCCAAAAATAGTGTTTTTTGTTTTTTCCTATATTGACCTTTTGACCCCAACCCAAACCCTAAATTTAACCCGAACCCTAAATTTAACCCCAACTCTAAAACATATGCTATCCCTTAATATATTTTAATTTAATTTTAACCCTAACAGCTAATGTAACCTTAATCCTAGTTTTAAACTAATTAAATCTTTTTTTTTCATTGCAATTTTGCTGGCTGCCTCTAGGGGCTGTCAAGCAACATATTCAGAGCGATGGAAGTGAATTTTTTTTCACTTCTGAAGCTCTTGACCACAAGAGGGTATAGCCATATTGCCAGAGCATGCTGCTATCGTGGGTGCCCCAGAGAGCAAATTTTGGTGCTGGCTATTGCCTCGACATCGGGGCAATAGACCTGCACCGTTGGAACGGTTTTCGCGATCGTTGATTGCAAAAACCGCTCGTTTCACCGCATGACGTTTCCTATGGAAGCATCGCAGCTGTCGGTCAGAGGATAAACTGCCGTATACTATCCAAAATACACGCCAGTTCATCCTCATACTAGGGACAATTGACATTTCACATGTGCTTCTATATTAGAAGTACAGGTGACCAAAAAAAAAACCGTTTAGTGTCCCTTTAACATCCTTAGAAAATATTAACCCTCTGGATCCAACTGAAACCAAAGAATGGAGAAATAATGTATTATATAGAATAACAGATTTAATGATAGATAATAAATTTATATATTTTAATAACTTGAGAGAACGACTAGGAGGATATCCACATATCCTGAAGTGGTACTAATATTTTACATTTAGACAACTGTTTTACAAAGTCATAAATGTGAATAATTCTCTTATCATTCTACCACTAGAAAATATTTGTCTAGAAACTAAAAGAACAAAAAATATAATTTCTAAAATCTATATAGAAATTAACTCATATAAAAAAAACAAAAAACATTTTCTTATATGATTAATTAAAAAAGATTTGAAACATACCATAGATGAGTTTACATGGCAATATCGCTGAAAGAAAAATCTATATAAACGTTATGCAGATGGTTCAGAACTCACACACAAATATCCAAAATGTGCAACAACTACTCAGATGTATATAGTGTGTGTTATAGAAACTGTGGTATGAAAGGAGACACAATACATATATATGGTGGAGCTGCACCACAATTGATCCTCTCTGGAAAAATGGATCTAACTTATTATATAAATTATTAGATAAAGCGATAAACTTACAACCTGAAAACCCATTATTAAATCTACCATTAAATTCATTAACAAAAAATAAATTCGTAAACATTGTAATTACAGCTACAAGATGTTGTATAGCCAAAATATGGAAAACGATTTCCATCTTACTTAGAAGTTATTAGAAAAATAAACTTTATCCATCAAATGAGTATATTATCAACTGCACTAAATGATTCATACCATTTAAATATGGATATATGGGAACCTTGGATTATTTGGAACATAACTAAAAATTACTCAGATTAGAATAAAATGAAAAAAAATAAATGTAAGAAAGGAGAAAGGAAAAATAAAGAGAGAGGAAAAAAATTAAAAAGGAAGAGGAGTGAAAAAAGAATAGGAAAAGTGGAGGAAAAGGAAAATGAGAAATAAGAGGACAAATAAATAAAGGAAAATGAAAATAAATTAGAAAACTGGAAGAGAAAAGGAATGGAAGAAGAGGAGTGGAAGAAAAATAAAAAGTGAAATGAAAAAGGACAAAGAAAAAACAAGACAGAAACAAATAATACTTAAAAGTTGTTGTTGTTTTATTTATTGTTTATATATTATTCGATTACGTAATTATTCAAATATATTGTAATTATAACTTATTTAGAAACAAAATAAAATATTAATTAAAAAAAAATATCACAATCTCACCTACTGCAATATGATCTACCAACAACCAGGTAATCTGCAAATCCTTTACCCCCCTCATTTATAGAGCTTATTAGCCTGAAATGTCACTCCTGCCACCTTATGCATTACACTCAGCCACTTCCTTGCATCTCCCTCCATGCTCCCAAAATGTGGGAAAAATTCTCCTATTGAGCTATACTTCAAATTCTTCTATTTTGACAATTCCCTCTTTCATGAATAAAGCCCGGGGTCTCCTCTACACGGTGTCATCTACACATTAATGCGATAAAAATACTGCTACAATTTAGATGCAACAAATAGGTGTCTACTAACTAAAAAGTAAATAGACAAGCAACCATTTATAATAATAAAATATATATTTGACTAGCTACATTGAGACATTCGCTTGCTTTCAAGTATCACCACCTTGTGGCTTGACAAGGAAATTACACACTTCCCATTGTAATGTAAATCATTTGCATGTCAAGCTACATGTGATGTCACAGAAGACACCAAACATGTATTTAAAAAAAAAAAAAAAATTCTCTTGAGTTATACATTTGCTTGAAAGTCAATTGTCATTGTTTTATTCTCCACATTTACACTTCCTTCACATAATGCCAATTCAATCACTAATGTATGGTTTAATAATTAAAAAAAGACATAGAAACAGAGAATGTGTCAGCTGATAAGAACCATTCGGCCCATCTAGTCTGCCTAATTTTCTAAATACTTTTACTAGTCCCCCGTTCCCGGTCTTATAGCTAGGATAGCCTTGTGCCTATCCCTCGCATGCTTAAAATCCTTGACTGTGTTTACCTCTACCACTTCCGCTGGAAGGCTATTCCATACATCCACTACCCTCTCAGTAAAGTAATACTTCCTGATATTACTTTTAAATCGTTGCCCCTCTAATTTAAAACTATGTCCTCTAGTTGTGGTAGTTACATAGACATGTGCAAGACTCTCTGTATAAAACACAGGGATACTTAGACATCTATTTAGAGGACCCATTTAATAAATTGTGATGTAGTTGTTTCTCAAACTTTTAGCAGACTCATTTTAATTGTAGCCAAAGTGCAAATTTGTTCAGAAGGCCCTCACAGAAAAAACTACAAAGTGTCAAACGATTGGAATTTCATGCAGCTGAATGGGGCAATTTCTTCAACTCTGCTTTGGCTCAATTTCTTGCAATTCTCTCTTTATTGAGTAGACCCCTTGTATATTGTAATATTAAACAAAGACATTGGTAAAAAAATAAACAAAAACAAACTATAAATATGTAAAATATAAGCATGCGCAGGATGCATTCCCTGGTGTCCCCGACACTGGAAAATTAGATCAGGGCTGTAGGATTGTGGCCCCAAATTCGAAGGTCCTACCGAGCTCTACCTCTGTCCAAGGACTGCTGTCCTACCAAGCTCTGCTGTCTTGTCCCAGACAGAGCCTCAAAATGGTGACTGTCCTGTGCATAGAGGGATAGTTGGGAGGCATACACAATTCTTAGCTAACAATGTACACACATGCTTGAAAAAAGCAAATAAACCATAAACATAAAACAAAAATCTATTATTTTAAAAGTGGAACAATTACAATGGAAACAATTAAATATTCCTGCTGCTTTTAGACTTTTGCCTCATAATTACTTATTGTACATAACCACAAAATGTCCTTAGTGTGACATTTGGCCCAGCTGTATGGGGATCACAGCACATAAACAGCATATTTAAGGACATTTTGTTTAGTTTCATTTCCCTTTTTTACTGCCAGAATGAATATTTATTGTGGTAGAAGCAAATGTCATGTATGTGTTGTGGAATTTATTATACTAGCAATGTAACCTTTTTTTGTAATGGTCTAATGTAATGGTCTTCATTTGGGGGGTGGGTGGGTAAAAATGCCACCCCTTTAAAAAAAAAAAAAAAAAGAGTGACCTGCCAGCGCTTTAACTTCAGACCACACGGGGAGTGTGAGTGGCAGCATGGTAGGATGTCTGTACTGTGGGTGATGGGACATATCCTGCGTCTGCAATGTAGGTGATGGGACAGGTGCTGAGGTAAGTCCTGTGTGTGCAATATGGCTGAAGGCAAATGTTCTTAGTGTGCAATGTGGGTGTTGGGGCATGTTTTGGTGTGCTGTAGTAAGTCCTGGGTGTGCAATGTAGCGTAGGCAATGGGGCCAGTGGTGTATCTTGATTTTGTGCTGCCCTAGGCAGACAAAATCCAGGCACCCCCCTACCCAAGCTGCACACCCACGTTACACACCTAAGACATGCCCCATCACCCCCATTTCATGACCCCACACCACACATAACATTCAGACTCACATCAAGCTCATACTCCCATCACACACCCACTCCTACTCCCATAACACTCAGTCACACACTCCTACTCCCATCACCCTCAGTCACACACTCCTACTCCCATCACACTCAGTCACACACACTGACTCCCATCACACACACACTGTCTCCCATCACACACACTCTGACTCCCATCACACTCAGTGTCACACACGTCTCCCATCACACACACTCTGACTCCCATCACACTCAGTCACACACACTGTCTCCCATCACACACACTCTGACTCCCATCACACTCAGTCACACACACTGTCTCCCATCACACACACTGTCTCCCATCACACACACTCTGACTTACATCAGCACTTACCTTTCCCTGGTGGCTAGTGGCAGGCAGCATGGTCCCTCCATGCTGCCCGTTCGGCTTCTCCGGCGATTGTGCCGACAGGTCACGTGACCGGGCGCGCGTATGACGTCAGCGTGCCCGTCACGTGACTGTCGGCACTTCCGTGTCACACTGCACGGGGAGCCGAACAGGCAGCACGGAGGTTTCTCTGTGCTGCCTGTTCGGCTCCCCGTGCGGCCTGGCAGGCAGAGCGATGGTGTGGGGGGATCTTCCGATCCCCTCTCACCTCCGTCTCTGCCTGCAAGCGCGTTCTTTTTTTTTTTTTAAAGGGCCGGGCTTTTTATTTTTTCAGTGCTGGGGGGCGCTGCCGCCCCCAAAAATTTGCCGCCCTAGGCATCTAGGCGGATGCCTCGCGGTAAATACAGCACTGAATGGGGCATGTCCTTTCTGGGGTAAATCCTGGGTCTGCAATGTGGATGAAATATGGGGGATAGGGCATGTCCTGGGTGTGCAATGTGGGTGGAGGGGCGTGTGCCCAAATTTAGTCGTGCCTAGGGCAGCACGAAAACAAAATACACCACTGATTCTAGGGTGGAAATTATTATGGTTCGGATACAAAATATTTACTTAAATGTATCCAATAAAGCTTGTACTCCGGTTTATTCACACCCTAGGCACATTCTCCTAACATACCTGTTGAATGTATACATTTTAAACATTGAAAAAGCAACTGGAAAAAAAGAAGATAAAGCCACAAATCTGTTCTCCTTCTTCCTTTAACCCCTTCATGACGCATGGTGCTTGTGTCCCAAATGACGCAAGCACCAAAACGTCACGTTTTGTTCCTGGCCACCGATCACCTTGTGCACACATGGCAGAAAGCTGATCAGGTTCTTAATAGACCCTGTTGGTCCCTGCCAAAAAGTCACGAGGCGTGCCTGAACCCGGAAGTTCGGGCACAGCGTGATTAAGTAAAATGTAGCCGTTGTTCGCTTTGACCACCGGTTACATTTTCCCTGTCAGACTGAGGCCATTCAAAGTGGCCTCATCTGACAGAAAGGATCCCGCTGCAAGTCCCTGCAGCATGATCCAAGCACCGCTCATTGCCAGGAGCTGTGATGAGCTGTTAAACGCAGGATGTTTTATGCTGTCCTAGCGTCTTTCAGGACCACTAAAATCCGGATGACATAGAACGTCCTAGCGTCATGAAGGGGTTAAATCATATTGAGAAAATCTGCATGGAATTACAGATGACAGGATCCTTCATTTTTATGCGTCAATACTTTCTGCATGGTCGACCAAACCTATACTGGGTTATTGTTATTTATGTATTATCTTTATGTTATGGTTTTAGAAAAGTTTGAGTCGTACCTGTACACCTCTTGTATTCAGTGACATAGATTTGCAAATCAGAAGTGGACCAATCAGACCAGATGCAGTATCCTTATGTACATCAACAGCACTATGGTACATTCTTGTTAGACACCGGGGATCATTCTTTGTAGGTTCATCCGAATCAAGAATAGACCAGTAATATGTCCTTATATCCCCTGGCATGACTGCTTGATCCTGTGTTTCACTGCCTTGATTTAAAAAATAAACAGAGTAATATTTATTTTTTATATAATTTTATATATATATAAAATAAAACAACATTTATTTGGCCAATTAAAATGTTGGGAGCAAAGATGATTTAGTCTTTATACATGCTTAGCGGAAATCCAGTATAGAGCACATTTAAAGTGCTCCTAAAATAATAATCCAACAATAAAAAGAACAAATAAAGAGAACTGATCAAACCTTTTACATCAGGAGGGTAGTTTGCACCTTCGTAGTCCTTATGCAATGACACACCATGAGGATAAATGCTATAGGGTCTACTTGCCATATTCTTAAATACAACCTACAAGGGTATACAACAGATACATTTGTAAATCTATTATTACTATACTTTTACAGACTTGGGAAAATACAAAAAAATTGACAAAGAAAAATAATCTATTTTACATATTTTAAAAATTAGATATCAACATAATTGCTAATAACTAGTGCCACCTTACAACATTGGTGGACCCTGGGTATGGCTTTCAATTGTGGACCTCTCTCTTCTGAATGCCATATTTAAAATAATATTAAACAGCTGTAAAACATAACAAAACAAACTACACCTGAGCTACACCTAGCTACTTTAAAATAGTAGCTTCATGGAAGCTATCGTAATACTTCTCAATATCAGGAACTGCGTTATTTCATGATTGATAACTGCTGATTGATTCTGTGTTCCCAGCACAGGACTTGCTGTGTGTGTGTGTATATATATATATATATATATATATATATATATATATATATATATGTGTGTGTGTGTGTGTGTGTGTGTGTGTGTGTGTGTGTGTGTGTGTGTGTGTGTGTGTATGGTATGGTATGGTGTTCTATTTTATTTTTTGGTATGATTTAATTTGTTAATCTTATTTGTATTTTTACTTATGGGTTTTGGGCAGGACCTTTTCAGGTTCAGTCATAAATTGAGAACTATTATTTGCTATTTTGATTGGTTTTGGTCATTTATATTTTTGATACAGTTGCTCATTTCATCCTACCTACTACCATGTAGCAGATGTGGATAAAGATGAAGAGGGATAATAGTAAAGCTGGATATACATCCTACGCACTTGATCGTGACACACTGACAGTGTATTGAGACTAAAATCTCCTGAGACCCATGAAGTTAGACCAAAGTGTCCTGTTCCATCTAAGCCACTTATATTCACAAATGCTATAAGAAGCTGAACAGGCCATGCACAGCAAAATGTATGAGCACATCTCTACAACCACAAATAGTCAGCAAAAGAGAGGTACACAGTAACACATGCATACCGTAATGGTGTCCTTGACCTGAGCTCTGATAACAGGACCAAGTATGCCTGAGAAAGTGGAACCTGTTACCTCCGTTTTGAAGGTTTTATCCGTATATTCTTTATAGACCACTTTTCTATACTTTTGGGGGCAGTGCGTCCTGGTAGCAGAGAAATAAACAATGTTGGTTAAAGTAAATATGTACATTGTGTAAAATGTTACAATACAATTATACATTTGATTTCAACTAGGATCAACCATTGTAGATAGGATAAATGTGATGACTCAATAAGATTTTTGTTTAATATGTAATTACGTCTGATGAAACACTAAGGAAGGAGCAAGTATCTAACAGCCCATCACTGGTGTGTCTAGTACTAAGTCCATCCACATAAAGCTAGAACAGTTTATGGAGATGATGAGGGTCTGCTTGGTGTCTCCGAAATGCTTCCTTGATGGAGCAATGTGTGTAATAAGGAATGTGTATGGGGGGGAGGCACAGTGACATAGTGCAAGTTCTCCACGGCACTGGTGGGCAAAGTGACTGTGACTTTTCTCTGTGGCAAAGTGACACTGGGAAAGTTCTGTGAGGCAATGTGACACTGAGCAAATTCTCTGGGGCAGAATGACACTGGGCAGTTTCTGTAGGGCAAATTGACAAAGGGCAAGTTCTGCTGGTCAAAATGTCACTTGGCAGGCACTGAGGGGCAAAAGTGACACTGGGCATGTTCCGTGGGGCAATGTGACATGGGGCAAGTTCTTCTAGTCAAAGTGATACTGTGCAGGCTTTGGCGGGCAACGTGACAAGGGGATGTTTCTCTGTGGCAGGGTAGGTTCTATGAGGCAAAGTGGCAGTGGGGCAAAGTGACATAATGAGGTTCTCTGGGCCAATGTGACACTGAGCAAGTACTAAAAAAAATAATAAAAAGAAAATAATACAGCGCTGATATTATAGATTAAGAAAAATTAATAAATAAACGAATAATACACACCCTAAGAAGCATATGCAAATGGTTTAGTAATAAAACGAGAACAATAGTGGCGTCATATCCTGACGGGAAATGGGTACAAAACAACAAGATTAAAGATCCGAGTACTAAAAAATGTGAAGCAAATAAAATGAAAAAGTGGACAAAAAGTGTAGGAAAATACAATTAAATTTAATATACAGAAGAAATAATAATAATTGGAAAATTAATATATATACATATATCGGAAAGAAACATTGCCAATAAAATCTTAATTAAAAGGAAGTCATATGGATCAGGATATAATGTTCAATAAGGGCTAAATTGAAAACTTAATGCCCAAAAACAAAACATAAAAAACAGTGACAATAGGTATTTAAAAACACAAATAAGTGAAATAAAATACAAATATATACCTTATGACAGACTTAAGAATTAAACCCCGGCCGGGAGAATATAAAGAGGCAGTAAAGTGCAACGCGCCTTGGAGAGGTCCTTTCACAAGCAGGAATAATCGTCTCCTCCAAAAAAGGACTTAGGTTTATTACCTAAGCCTGTCAAGTTCTGCAGTACAATGTGATTTTGGGCAAGTTCTTGGGACAATGTGACTATAGGCAAGTTTCTGTGGGGTAATGTGACATTGTGGGAAGTGCTGTGACCTGTTGAATGTGGCACTGAGAAGCATGATTAGAGTGGAAGCAGTATCCCAAAAAAAAAAATCTAAACTCACTTTTAGATGGAGAGATTGTGTCATGTTTGTGAAGAGGAGGCACCAAATTTCTGCACCCAAAATTTGTGAGCAGGGCATAGCATCAACAGGGGACATAATTATAAGTTAACAATAGCAAGAACAAAAATCATTTAATGCTACAGTAATTTACATCACTTAACATTCAAAATATGTTCCCTCAAGATACTTTATTTACATAATGAATTCTTACCTATCTGGGTTTTCTGTCTTTTCATATTCCCATATAACTTCTACTGCAGCTATAAAGTGTTCCCAAACTTTAATAAATCTTTTTTGAAAAATGGAAGATTTGCGGACAGAGTAGCCTTTGTCACCACAGGTTTTTACATCAATATAGCTATTCATACCAGCTAGAAAGAAAAGCAAAACAAAACAATTTTAATATTAAAACAAACAGCAAAATTTGATTTTTATCCAAAATACTAATTTTTGTTGCAAAAATAGTTACATGTCTTCAATAAATATATAGTGCGATAACCATTACTATATTTATTTCACTTCTACCTAGAAGTGCAATAAACACTAGACATGTGCAAAACTAAAATTTTCGTTTCGTTTTCGTCCATTCGGACGAAAATGTTATTTATTTCGTCTAAAACGAATTTCGTTCATTAGTGCATTCGTTTCAGACGAAATTCGTTCATTATTTTCGTTTCGTTTTGTTTTATTCGTTAGTTTTATAGAATACAATGTAATACTATTGGCTTTCTATAAACCGAACGAGAGCCCCATTCATAAGAAATTCTTATGAATGGGGCTCTCGTTCGGTTCATAGAAAGGCAATAGTATTACTTGTATTCTATAAGCCGAAAGTCTATAAACCGAACGACTTTCGGTTTATAGACTTTCGGCTTATGGAATACATGTAATCCTATTGCTATTCTATAAACCGAACGACTTTCGGTTTATAGAATAGCCATAGGTTTACATGTATTACATAAGCCGAAAGTCTATAAACCGAAAGTCGTTCGGTTTATAGGCTGTCGGCATTTAACTAATAAGAGACAGAGTCTCCATTCATAAAATTATGAATGGAGACTTTGTCTCCGTGTAGTAAAATGCCGACAGCCTATAAACCGAACGTTCGGTTTATAGGCTGTGGGCATTTTACTACACGGAGACAAAGTCTCCATTCATAATGAATGGAGACTCTGTCTCCGTGTAGTAAAATGCCGACAGCCTATAAACCGAACGTTCGGTTTATAGGCTGTCGGCTTATGGAATACATGTATTCCTATTGCTATTCTATAAACCGAACGTTCGGTTTATAGAATAGCCATAGGATTACATGTATTCCATAAGCCGAAAGTCTATAAACCGAAAGTCGTTCTATTATGAATGGAGACTTTGTCTCCGTGTAGTAAAATGCCGAAAGCCTATAAACCGAACGATCGGTTTATAGACTTTCGGCTTATGTAATACATGTAATCCTATGGCTATTCTATAAACCGAAAGTTCGGTTTATAGAATAGCAATAGGAATACATGTATTCCATAAGCCGACAGCCTATAAACCGAACGTTCGGTTTATAGGCTGTGGGCATTTTACTACACGGAGACAAAGTCTCCATTCATAATTTTATGAATGGAGACTCTGTCTCCGTATAGTTAAATGCCCACAGCCTATAAACCGAATGTTCGGTTTATAGGCTGTCGGCTTTTAACTATATGGAGACAAAGTCTCCATTCATAATTTTATGAATGGAGACTCTGTCTCCGTATAGTTAAATGCCGGCTTTTAACTATACGGAGACAAAGTCTCCATTTATAATTTTATGAATGGAGACTCTGTCTCCGTATAGTTAAATGCCCACAGCCTATAAACCGAATGTTCGGTTTTAGACTGTCGGCTTTTAACTATACGGAGACAAAGTCTCCATTCATATGAATGGAGACTCTGTCTCCGTATAGTTAAATGCCCACAGCCTATAAACCGAACGTTCGGTTTATAGGCTGTGGGCATTTAACTATACGGAGACAGAATCTCCATTCATATGAATGGAGACTTTGTCTCCGTATAGTTAAAAGCCGACAGCCTATAAACCGAACATTCGGTTTATAGGCTGTCGGCTTTTAACTATACGGAGACAAAGTCTCCATTCATAATTTTATGAATGGAGACTCTGTCTCCGTATAGTTAAATGCCCACAGCCTATAAACCGAACGTTCGGTTTATAGGCTGTCGGCTTTTAACTATACGTTTGTCTCCATTCATAATTTTATGAATGGAGACTCTGTCTCCGTATAGTTAAATGCTATTGTATTCTATAAACCGACTCTATTTCGGCTTATAGAATGCAATAGTACTACGAATGGACGAATGAACGAATGATTTTCGTTTATTAACCATTCGTTCATTCGGCTTTCGTTAGCTTAGCATTTTCGTTCTTCGTTTTTCGGGCGAATGGACGAAAATGCTATTTTCGGACGAAAATGCATTCGTCCGAAAACGAATGCACATGTCTAATAAACACACAGCAGTGCATTTTATTTCCCAATAAATCCATTCATTAATTCATTCATTCTATCCCATTCACTCACCCCTGGTTCTGATACTTCTTTCCATTCTTTAAAGCTTTATCTTGTTCTATTTATCCATGGCGGCCATAAGAGTTCATTTTATTAATTAGTCTTTTTATTAATATAGTCTCCCTTTTTCATTTATAATCCAGTTGGTCATACATCGCCTCAAGACTTAATTGTCCTACTGTTTTCCATGACCTTGCTATTACTAGTTTTGCTGCGAAGAGTGATTGCATAACAAGTGTTCTTCTGTCTTTTTAAACTTCCAAGGTGAGACAATACTATTTCGGGGTCGCAAGCTATTTCACAACCCAATTGACCTTTTAGCAAGGCTATGACCTGTTCCAGAAATCCATAACTATGTGGCATTCCCACCATAAATGGATTAAGGTTCCCTTATATTTTAAACATCATCAACATTGTTCAATATAATCAGGATATATATTTTTCAGTCTGGCAGGGGTTAAATAGATTACCTTATAATACAATTCTGTTAGAAAGTAAATTCACTTCCATCGCTCTGAATATGCTACATGACTGCCCCTAGTGGTAGCTACGTAGCATACTATGTAAAAAAAACCCAATAATATTTAATTAGCTAAAAACTAGTTATATAGTTAGATTAGCCTATAGGGATAGGCATAAGGGATAGGGTTAAAATTAAATTAAAATATATTGAGGGATAGCATAAGGGTTAGAGTTTGGATTAAATTTAGTGTTAGGGTTAAATTTTGGGTTCGAGTTGGGGTCAAAAGGTCAATAATTTTTAGTTTTTTCCCCATAACTTGCAAAAAAATACCGAAAAATATGGAAACATGCATATTTCTGAACTCGGGACAACATTTAGAAACTATTTAGATGGGGTCTTTTTGTTTTTTGCCCCATAACTCGCAAAAAAATATCGAAAAATATGGAAACATGCATATTTCTGAATTCGGGGCAACATTTAGAAACTATTTAGATGGGGTCTTTTTTAATTATTGTATTTGTGTAAATTATATTTTAGGTCAAAGTTAGAAAAAGGGGGTTTCTTTAAATTGTTCATCATATTTTATGATTTTTTTTGTAGTAAATTATAAGATATGATGAACATAATGGTATCTTCTTATGACAATAAAAACAACATATAATTTGTGTGGGTACAGTATGTGAGAAAGAAGAAAATTGCAGCTAAACACAAACACCCCAGAAATGTCAAAACAGCCATTGTCACCAAGGGAAAGTCAAGGTGAAAATGTATTGTCACTAAGGGGTTAAGATGGTATAAATCTCTATAAAATTCCACAAATGCATCACCTATTTTCACTGGATCTAGCGGGATCTTTCCCTGGTGAACTATTTTATTTATGGTGTTTTTAATTCTCTGTTTCTTCAATAAGTTCAATAGTAACTTGTCATCTTTATTACCCCGCAGACAGCACTTCTGTTTGAGGTAAAGCAGGTTCTTATTGGTCCTCTCAATGGCTCCAATGTAACCCCTTGACTTTTCTTGAATTTGCAGAGATTATGTGTGGATAACTTTTACTAAATATATATATTGTTTAATGTCTTTCACTCAGTGAGTATCTTGTACTAGAGCTATATATATGTTGTCATGGCTCAGCATCTCCATCAGAATCTTTCTTTTATAAGGTGAGTTTAACCCTTGGGCATTGATAGTACAGTTTGATCACCATACCTACTTTTTATAATATTTTTTTATGACAGTACTAGGGGTTTCATTCATACATACCAGATCACGTGTATGGCTTCCTTCTCCAGTTTTGGGCCACACACCATTTCTTTCCTTACTTAGCTACACTAAGTTTCTATTGGAGCTTCACCCTCCAAAGCCCCTTTGCTTTGGAGGGTGAAGTGAGATGCCATTCAAATTTATATAAACACAATACTAATTTTGCCAAAATGATATCCATATCCTGGTGTGGGTACAGTAAATGAGAAAGTAGACAATTGCAGCTAAACATAAACACTGCAGAAATATTAAAACAGCCATAGTCAAAAAGTCTGGTCACAAAAGGGTTAATTTGCTTCTGTTAACTTGTTGGTACAGTCTGTTAATGATATTGTTAAGTAACTGTATTTCAACTATATTGAGCCATTTCAGTAACACTATGTGTTGTTGCTTACCTTGTAGATGATTATGACTAAGAGATGTTATCAACCATCTTCCACTTTGGTTTACTGTCATGTTTGCTGTTGTGGATGTAGTGCCAACAAGATTAATTTCTGATACTTTGTGGTTGTTTTGCTCCAAGCTTTGACCAAAGAAATGTATAGAGAACAATTCTGGTTTTGAACTCATTCCTATAAGATGCCAACTGATTGTATCACTGACACAGGCTTCAACGTCTGGAAAAAGTAAATGTATAATCAGATTTTTCACGGTCATGTGTACCACCACTTCACTAGCATTTTGTGGTGGAGTGGCCCAAGCTGGAATATGTCTTGGGACCACACCTATACCCCTCAAAGCCCATGTTTCTGCTGAAATATCAGAGAGAGATCTGTGTCTCTATGGTCTCTATCACAATTTCTTACTGACTGAATGCTGTGATGTGATTAAAGGTCAAATCAATGTCTTTTATTTACCGTATTTATCGGCGTATAACACGCGCCGGCGTATAACACGCACCTAATTTTAAGAAGGAAATTTCAGGAAAAAAAACTTAAGAACTTAAATTAAGAACTTTGAAGCCCAATATGCCATTTAATATGCAGGATATTGCCCCCAATATGCCATTTAATATGCAGGATATTGCCCCTAATATGCCATTTAATATGCAGGATATTGCCCCTAATATGCCATTTTAATATGCCAGATATTGCCCCCAATATGCCATTTAATATGCAGGATATTGCCCCCAATATGCCATTTAATATGCAGGATATTGCCCCTAATATGCCATTTTAATATGCCAGATATTGCCCCCAATATGCCATTTAATATGCAGGATATTGCCCCCAATATGCCATTTATTATGCCAGGATATTGCCCCCAATATGCCATTTAATATGCAGGATATTGCCCCTAATATGCCATTTTAATATGCCAGATATTGCCCCCAATATGCCATTTAATATGCAGGATATTGCCCCCAATATGCCATTTATTATGCCAGGATATTGCCCCCAATATGCCATTTTAATATGCCAGATATTGCCCCCAATATGCCATTTAATATGCAGGATATTGCCCCCAATATGCAGGATATTGCCCCCAATATGCCATTTTAATATGCCAGATATTACCCCCAATATGCCATTTAATATGCAGGATATTGCCCCCAATATGCCAGGATATTGCCCTTTAGTATGCTCGTTATGCCACCCTCCTCCCCCAGACCCCAGCACTTACCTCGTTCCTGCTCTGTCCCTCGGTGCTCTGAAGCTGCGTGGCTGTGTGGGAAGCGTTGTGAGCTCCCCTCCAGCCGCGCGGTCAATAAAGTTTGTTTAAAAAAAAAACACTTTATTGACCGCGCGACCGGAGGGAAGCTCACAACGCTTCCCTCACAGCCGCGCAGCTTCAGAGCACCGGGGGACAGAGCAGGAACGAGGTAAGTTTTAGATTTTTTTTTTTTCGGCGTATAACACGCACACACCATTTCCCCCCTATTTTCAGGGAGAAAAGGTGCGTGTTATACGCCGATTAATACGGTATTTATTTTTAATTATATTTTTATTATTCCAAAGTACAAAATACATTAAACGACACAAAGACATGTCTTAAAGCGTTAACATTTAGCACATAAAATAGTACAATATCAGTGCTTATTTCATCTATATCCAAATACTGAGCGCTTACAGACACAAACAATAAGTGGTTGTGAGAAGCGACGACGATAACAGACTGACCCACCATAGGCCCCACATGTCTCCCAAGTGCTCTACTATTTCTGAGTCAGAAGATTCCATCCACACAGCGTTATATTTCTCAATTGAGTTTAAGTTTTTATAACAGCCTCTTTCCATGTCTCTTTGAAGATTTACCTGTCTCTCTACTTGCGGCCATGTTATCAGGTCCTGTTGGAGCCAATATCTTGACAATATGATTTTCATGGCCAACAAGCTCTGATGGATAATTGCATGATGTATTTTCTCTACATCCCCCCAATTTATATGGCAAAGAGCTTTCTGTGGACAAGGGCTGATTTTTGAGCCCGTAATATCGGATATTCTTCTAAATAGGTTAGACCAGCAAACCCTTATCTTTTCACAGTCCCACCACATATGGACCCATGTACCAGCTCCCCTTCCACACCTCCAACACAATTGGGATTTGGTTGAGTCCATTTTATTCAATACCCACGGGATTCTATTCCATCTATGTATTACTGTATTTGCTCGATTATAAGACGACCCCCCAAACTTTGGATATTCCTTTAGGAAAAAAGCTAAAAGCCTGAATATAAGACTACCCTTTAGGAAAAAAGTTCAACTTGTATATATTAACATGTATAATAACATAATAAAAAAAATTATATAAAAAAATGCATTTATTGTTTTTACATAACATAATAAAAAAAATTATATCAAAAAATGCATTTATTGTTTTTATTTCCTTTTATGTGCCAATGCTGCCTCTCTCTTTCCCTTGCCCCCAACTTTGTCTCTCTCCCCCCTCTTAGTGTGTCTCTCCCCTCCCTTTGACTCCCCCCTCGCTCCCCTTGTCTCTCTCTCCCCCGTGCCCCCCTGCCTCCTCTTGTCTCTCTCTTCCCCCCCTCCCCTTGTCTCTCTCTTCCCCCTCCCTCCCCTTGTCTCTCTCTTCCCCCCTTCCCTGCCCTTGTCTCTCTCTCCCCCCTTCCCTTCCCTTCCCTATTCTCTGTGTCTTCCCCCCTTCCCTTGTCTCTGTGTCTTCCCCCCTTCCCTCCCCTTGTCTCTGTGTCTTGCCCCCTTCCCTCCCCTTGTCTCTGCCCCCCCTCCCTGCCCTTGTTGCTCTGGTCCCCCCTCCCTCCCCTTGTTGCTCTGGTCCCCCCTCCCTCCCCCTCACCTTGTTCTCTTTCCCTGGTGGCTAGTGGGGGCAGCCCGGGGATGTCTGGACAGCTGGTCCTTTATAATAGACGGAAGTGTCGGGCAGCATGGAGGATGTCTGCACGTATCGTGCAGACACCCCCCCGGCTGCCCAATTCTCCCTGGTGGCTAGCGGGGCAGCGGAGGATGTCTGCGTGATGAGCGCAGACCTCCCCTGCTGCCGCCCGGCACGACCGCCGGGACTTCTATGACGAAGCCGGAAGTACCCGGCTTCTTCATAGAAGTCCCCGCGGTCGTGCCGGGTGGCATCAGGGGGACTCTGCGCTCATCGCTCAGACATCCCCTGCTGTTAGAGATGGGGATCCAGGTCCCCTGCAGCTCTGCTGGGGACCTGGATGACTGTCTTATAGTTTGACCTCAATTTGAGGTCAGATTATAAGACGACTTCGATTATATGACGAGGGGTAGTTTTCACAATTTTTTTTCTGAAAAAAACCTCGTCTTATAATCGAGCAAATACGGTAGTTTATAATATACCTCCTGTAGATTTAAGCAATGAACATGTTTCCTCATTTCGTTCCATGCTGTCATCCAATTTTCTTGAGACCACCCCTCTTTAGCCCTAGGGTACAAATCTCTAGCCCATCTTTCCCAGGTAATCGGTGTACTATCTCTATCCAACATTTTTACAATATCCGAGCATAGCCTTAATGTTCTTTTTTTTGTGTAATTTTTAAGCAGGGATAGTAGTTGATCCAGTAATTCGTTGTCATTCTTATTATCCAGAATGGTTTCCTGGAGATAGTGTCTATTCCTCAGATATTTAAATAGGTCCTTAGAGGGAAGATCAAAATCTTTCATTAGGTCACCATATATCTTTGGTTTTCCCATGTGATATAGCTGGTGTATATTGTTGAGAGCTTTATTGATCCAGCTTCCTAGAGCCATATCTTGCATATTCAATTCTAGCACCATCACTGGTGACAAGATTAATACCTTTTCTTCTAATCCCATTCTCTTCTTTAGTCCCTGCCAAAACCCCAATATTTCTCCCAAGGGGAAGCCGCCGCCAGATTCCCCCCCCCCCCCCCCACCCATACTGTCTCTATCTGATACCAGTCCAATTTTTTAGCCTCCTGCTAGTGCATTTTAGCTGCATGCATCAGCATACTGGCTTCCCAAAAGGTTTTAAAATACACAGGCCGCTTAAGATTCGCCTATATTTAGTTTATAATTAGATAACCGCCCATAGTTTTTTATCTCGGCCATTAGTCCGGCTAATGATACTTCTGGGTTGGTTAATGTTAAGAGGATATCATTTGCGTAAAGTGACAGTTTGTATTCCCTTTCCCCTATTAGAAACCTTTCGGTCTCCTTATTAGTTCTTATTTTTTCTGCTAGAGGCTCTAATGAGATGATGTATAAAACTGGTGCAAGGGGACACTCCTGCCGTGTGCTGTTGCATATTGGAAGCCACCTAGATTCTATTCCTTGTCCTACTACCTTAGCAACCTGATTAATATATAATGCCATAATTGCATCAACTATGAGAGGTCCCAGCCCCATCCTTCTCAGAGTCTCCTCTAAGAACACCCAGCTGACCCTGTTAAACGCCTTTTTTGCGTCCAATGACAGGGCAGCATGGGTCTTCGCTGCTCAGCCGCAAAACCGAACAAATCACAGTTCTTCCTTGTATTGTCGACTGGTGCTTTTCCCTGCATGAATCCTGTGTGATCCATATGGATGATATCAGGTAAGCATATTCTCAGGCGTTGAGCGAGGATAGCCGAATATAATTTTGTGTCAAGATTAATTAGTGATATTGGGCGATAATTAACCACTCTAGTTGGGTCTTTATCTGGTTTTAAGATAGGAATTATATAGGCCTGCATCATTTCTTGAGGAAACAGTCTTTTACCTTTAATAACGTTGAATGTATCTGTTAGCTGTTTAAGCAAGGAAGGAGCTAGCTTCTTATAAAATTGTCCTGAGAACCCATCAGGGCCAGGTGTTTTTTTTAATTTTTAAGTGATGGATAGCCGCTCTGACTTCTTTAATATTTATGGGTAGTTCTAATGTTTCCCTATGTCATTCTGAAATTTCCCTGAGGGGAGTATCTTTTAAATATTTCCTAATCTTATCTTTATTATTCGTTTCCTCCTGTAATGAGTACAAGTTTTCATAGAATACTCTAAACTCTTCTCCAATCTTCTCTGAGAATCTGGGAGATTGCAATCTTCTCCTTATTTATGATTTTATGAATTCTATTGTCAGCGTTGTGTTGTTGTAATTGGGCCGTCAATAACCTGTCTGTCTTGTTTCCAATATAGTACCAATTCTGTTTCCGTTTAGATATTATGTTTGCTGCTCTCGTCATTAGTTGATCATTAATATTATCTTTAATCTGAGTAACTTTATTTATGTAGTCTTTATCTGTTTTAGGTCCCCCTGCTCTTTTCATTTCCTCCAGTTCTAGATCCAACTCAGCGATATTTTTTGAGGCATTTTTTTTTAGATAAGCTGCTCTACTTATCAGCAATCCCCTCGCAACACTTTTATAGGTACACCAGACTGATGTTAAAGGAACCTTCCCAGTTAAATTTTCTTCAAATAATTTTTTGGTATTTGTCTTTAACACCTCTACATATTCTTTGTTAAACAGTAGATCGTTATTCAGTCTCCATGTTCTAGATATTCTTGGTTTTTGTCAGCTCTAATATTACAGGATTATGATCGGGCCAAGATATCTTTTAAAGACGTCCTGGAAGCCTTACTAGGAGCCATTGTTTGTTTTAGTTTTAGTTTTGTCTTTCTAGAAAGGTAAATTGTGTACATAGGACACATAATGCAGATTGCATCCACAATATCTAATATAATCCCATGTAAATCATAAGTGTAATGTGACAGTGAATTCATACCTGGCATAGTACCATTAATGTATCCATTTACTGTATATAGTAAAGCCCCAGAATGCTTCGATGTCATTTTTTGCGAGCTTTTGCTTTCATCAAATACAGCAAACATAAGAACATATTCTTTCTTGAACAACGTTTGTGTACCATTATTATTTAGGCTTCCTGAAAAAAAGATACACAAGATACGTCAACATACCTAATAAACTACTGTTTACATTCATAACTAGTAACTTACAACTAGGGTTGCCACCTTTTTAAGATAACAAAATACCAGATTTGCTGTTGCTACCATAGATTATTTTTTCCAATCTGTTTTATAAGACACTGTACATGAAAACTAAGGCTTGACAAGGCGATTACAATAGTCTTCTAGCATATAAAAGGAAAACATATCAAGTATTTTCACATCTAGAGTTATTATGATTCCTTAGGTATAACATATTTATTTAAGTATTAAGAGCCATTTAGGATCAAATTCAATAAACGCGTCATATCTGCGCCCTCTTGTGGTCGGCATTTGTATGCTACTATTTTTATTTGTAGTGAACTCCAGCACTTAAAAGAAAAAGCCAGGGTAGCGAAGGAAGATTATGGGGAGGAAAAATAAGTGTACATAGAAAAAAATAAAAGAGAGAAGAGGTAAGAATCTCACAGACTCACAGATCAGGAGGAATAACTTTTTAGAGAAAAGCAAGGGAAGGGAGAAGCAGACCAAGGAAGGGACACACATAGGGGGACATGTATAAAAACTCTTGCACTGCAATATGTCAGGAGTTTTATATAAAAGCACAATCGCGTTTGGGGGAGGTTCTCAGACACAAATCAGGTGTTTTTCTGGTAGTTTATTCCATCATACCATGTGGTTTCCTACTTTCGAGAGTGGATGTTATTACTTTCTATGAAGCTATTGATCTTTTATTAGACACTATATGTGTTGTGAATTATTTTACGGTGCAGCCTATGAATAAAAATTCAGGCGCCGAAAAACACCTGATTTGTGTTGGGGAACTCTCAGCGCAATCGCTGTTTTACATCGTCGTCTATCAAACAGCAACTGCGCTTATAAATAAAACTTCCGACACACATTGCAGTGCGACAGTTTTTATACATTCTCCCTAAGTCAATGAAAACTTATGGTAAGAGCTAAAAGATTGAAAAGGCTTTTAAATAACAATCAGTTACCTTTTTTACATATAAGAAGTGTCCCAATTAATCCAGAATTAAAATCTTTCACCATGTTTTCATGGGAATAGTAAATATTTGTAATGCAGAATGGGTCATTATCCTTGGGTCCTATATATTCAGTAATATTCCAGTTGTAGGTGTATGTTTGTCCTGGCATTACAGAGTCATCCATCTTTTCGAAAGGAAATGTACCATCCTCATAGTTTGAACCTAAACAAAGATAAAGATCCATGGAATTAGATGTTCAGTAGCACAATCTATGTTCGGGATTTTATCGAATAAGCCCAGAAGCATGTGGCTTTTGTCATAAAAGTCCCCCTGAGTAAGACACAGAAAAATGTTTACCACATCATATGTTGCCCAATTTTGCCATAATATTATAAATCAATGGCACCATATTGAGTGTCACTTTATGATAAAACAATATAATTCCCTATATTTGAACTGCTCTTTATAACTGGGAAGCATCTGTAACATACAGGGTTTCCACCTTTTCTTAAAAAAAATTACTGGCCATACTATTACCTCCATAGACTTAACAAAGGCCTCAAGTAAATACAGTAACGTTCTCCTGGTAACATACCAGTCAGGAAAAGTAGAACCATTTTGACAAGTAAAATTACCAGAAAACATATTATGTCATTTTACGTACTCATGAGTACTGTTTATATAACAAAACTTGCTAAACTAATGAAGTGCCAAATGATGACCACATAAAAAGTGCCCTTGGCTGGTCTATAACTGTGAAACCAAAAAGAGGATCATTTTCCTTTCGGCCCTCTTGCATCACTAAAATAGTCTTGGTTATTTTCAGGATAAAGACATTTTATAAAAAATAAATTAAAAAAAACCTCAGGGGGGGGGTTTACATATATTTAAGGGAAACAAATAAAACAGAATATAGTGTAGTAAAGTTATGAGCATGTACTGTAAGCATCACTGTAAAATATGTTATACACACTCTCAAACGCAGATATAAATCAGGCTCATCGAATATGGTATATTGTAAAAATATTATTTAATCCAGGGTTTTCTTCAGAGACTGCTTCTTTCTACATGGTCTGCTTCTTTCTTTGAAGTTATGGATTGTTCATTTAGATTTCACTATTTTTATACTTTGTGGACTGTAGCGATATTAGCTGAACCAGTGAACTACCAGGTGCAGCACTTACGATCGAATGAGCGCTGTTTGCACTTATGTGCAGAATTTCTTGTATATGCAATAATTACTTGTGTCACTGTAATACATTTCGGATGTTGCTCCATTAATGTGTCTGTTTATTGTTGTTTTAGAATACTGTGGACTAAAGAAGATTTATACCATGTACCATATTTGATGAGACTGATTTATATCAGCGTTTGTGGATGTGCCTAATATAAGGGTGGAGTATTATTGATGGGACATGCCCTGGGTTTGCAGTGTGGATGATGGGACATGTCCTGGATGTGCAATATGGGTGATCGGGCATTTCCTGGGTCTGCAGGGTGGGTGTCAGGGCCTGTCCTGGTTCTGCAATGTGGGGCGAAGGAGGTGCATGAATTTATACCACTGACCATTCCAACTTAAATCCATATTGTGTATTTAAAAATATTGTGTATTTAAAAAGCAATTATTATTTTGTGCCACCATCTTAGCCACCATAAATGCACCAATATACCACTGCACTTACTGCTAGAATACATTTGCCTTTGTAAAATGCAAAGCCAATGTGTGGGAGCTCACTTGCTCAGAGAAGATGAAATGATGTATTTAATGACAATTTATAGTCTAATAGAGATGTTATCACATGATACAATATATGTTTCCAGGGTAAGTGCTTTAGATATCTCTACACAAAACTCTCATTGGGAAGAAATAATGAAGAGGAACGTTACCTTCCCATCTTTTTCCATATTCGATACCTTGTGGATGAATTGTGAGGGGTTTATTAGCCATGTTTTTAAAATGAACTATCAATAGATCTCCAACTTCTGCTCGTAGTGTTGGGCCCAAAATACCTTCAAAAATTGCAAACACAGCATGTTAATAGAACATATTATATGTAATTAAAAACAATGAAACAGGTACATAGAGGTTATCTTACATGTCATCTACAAAAGTGAATTTGGCTAGTATTTCCATATATACTACTTGGTTTGCTTTTTTGTTGCTTAAAAACAACTTTTTTGCTGGATGCTACAGTTTCCATAATGCTCAGCTAAATTGACATAGTTAAGCACTGAAAAAACCTTTATACACCAGAAATATTCTATATTATACAACTGTTTTCCTATGTTTGTAGAGTTTTTTTTTTATATATATAGAATTGTCATTTTAACAACTCAGATGGGTCTATTCACTAAAATTCGTCTTTGGAGGTCGACCAAGTTGAATTCGCTACCCAAAAAACCCAGGTTTGAATCTTCCCCATTGAAAGAATGGAATGTAAAATGATTGAAGCTAATTCAAACTCAGGTGCAAAATTTGACTTAGTCTCAAAATAAAAGACGACCTCCAAAGGAGAATTTTAGTGAATAGACAATAAGTCAAATTTGGCATCCAAGTTTGACTTAGTCTCAAAAATGGCTTTGATCATTTTGTCTCCTATTACTTTCAGTGGGGAAGATTTGAACCTGAGTTTTCATTTTTTCTTAGTCAAACTCGAGTGCCAAATTTGACTTACTCTCAAAGTGAAAGTCAACTTCCAAAGTAGTGAATAAACCCACAATAGAGAGTACTGCATATTTCTATGATAACAAATGCACATGTTCAAAAGGCCTAAAATCTACATTTTATATTGAATTCTAGGTATAGGCAAAGCTAATGCAAATTATTACAATATTCCAAAATAGGTAAAAATAATCGCGTGTTACCAACCACTTGTCTTTTTAAATATTACACATTTATGAATGCCTCCTCTTGTGGGGTGGAGAGAAATTAAGGAGCAGGTGACCATCCTCAGCTAGCAACCACCTTTATATTATGCTCTGATGCACACAGGGCCGGCTTTAAGTATTCTAGCACCCTGTGCGGGCCACCCCCGTGGCGCCTCCTCCCCATGCCTGTCTCCCCCCCCCTCCCATGTATGTGTCTCTCCCTTCCCATGTTTGTCCATTTCCTCTTCCTTGCCATGTCTGTCTCTCTCCAACTCCCCCATTCCTGTTCTCTCTCCCCCTCCTCCCCCATATCTCTGTATCTTCCCCTGCTATGTATCACCCCCTTTACCCTGTTCTGTATCTCCCTCCCCCTCCCCCTGTTCTGTATCTCCCTCCCCCTTACCCCTGTTCTATATCTCGCCCCCTTCCCCCGTTCTGTATCTCCCCCCTTCCCCCAGTTCTGTATCCCCCCTTCCCCCTGTTCTGTATCCCCCCCTTCGCCCTGTTCTGTATCCCCCCCTTCCCCCTGTTCTGTATCTCCCCTCCCTTCCTCTGCCAGAAAAAGTGTATCCAGGGACAGGGCTGAGCTCAACGGCTGAGTGAGTGGGAGCGCGAGCAGCACTTTCTCTTGCTGCCCACGGCTCCCCGTGAAGCAGATGCTGCTCTGCTTCACAGGGTGGGGGCGGAGCTACACCTCTCAGCCAGTGAGCTCCGCCCACTCTCATGATCAAGCAGAGCTTGCCGAGCAGATGGCTGGTTAAGGGGGTTCTTTTGATCTCCCCAATCCAGTGCCTCTACCGGCAAACTTTAAAAAAAAAACTTTTTATTTTTTGTCCGGGCGGGCAACCCGCCGGGTGTTGCACCCTGTGCGCTATCACAGGACGCACACCCCTAAGGCAGGCCCTGGTTGTACATCATAATGAAGCAAAGAGCTGTAGCCCTCTGTTTTATGTATAAGAGAATCACAAAGGAGTTTACTGTTGAGTTCTGTGTCTGCTGAGGCTAGCACCACTGTGGTGTCTATTCACTGGTGTTTGGAGGTCGTGATGAGCGCTCATCTCAGCCACCAAACTTGAACAGACTCCTTGCCTGGCCCCATGGCGACCTCGAAAAATGCGATTCACATTTTACGAGGTTGAGATGAGGTGAAGGCAGGTTTGGTTGAGGTTGAGTGAGGTGTGCTGAGGAGGTTGAGTCTCAGAACTTAATTTTAATCCTGGAAGCAATGACAAGGTGGTTTTAAGCCCAAATCCAATTTGACCACCTTGACGGCCGAGTTTGAATTAGGTGTCAAAAACCTTAATGTCTTCCTCTAACAGGTGTGGTTAAAAAAATTACCTTTACGGTAGTAAGCGCACAGTTTATTGTAGCTCTCCCATATTAACCCCTTAGTGACATGACTTTTTTGGCTTGTCCGACGCTTGGTGACATGGGCTGTTTTAACATTTCTGAGGTGTTTGTGTTTTGCTGTAATTTATTTCTGTCTCATTTAGTGTACCCGCACAAACTATATATCGTTTTTATTGTTATAAGAAGGGCTTTCTTTTGATACCATTGTTTTGATAATTGCATATAATTTGATGTAAAAAAAAAAAAAAAATATGGCAAAAAAAATGAATTTTTTTTTTTTATGACTTTTATTTGTAAAATCGTATACTCATGTACAAGAGACAACAAAAAAACACTGATAAATAGTTTCTAATATATGTCCTGAGTTTAGAAATAGCCCATGTTTTATGTTTTTTTGTTTTTTTTATTCATGTTACAGGGCCAGAACTATAAGTAGTGCAAAGCTATTTTAAAATCCTTTTTTTCAAAATTAGTGATAGTGACATTGTAACACTGATTTCTGTACTAAATCCATGAATGACCCCCAACATGTACATATTTTTGAAAACTAGACCACTCAGGGCAATTAACTTGGGGTATTTTGACACATTTCATGTAGCCATTTTAACACCAATCTTTGCCAAAGTTTGCAGCAAAAAAACTTTTTTAAAATTTTTTCACATAGATTGCAATTTAGGTAAACATTACCTTAAAATGTGAAGGGGTATTTCCAAATAACACCTCAATATGTGTTCAGCAACATCTCCTGAGTACAAGGATACCACCCATGCATAGGTTTGTTGGTTTGTTTTGGGGCTAAAAGGCCACATTTAGGGGGTGCGCATTTTGATTTTCCAACTTGGAATTCTGACATGCAGAAAACTTGTGCCCATGTCCCATTTGGAACATTTTTGAAGCCAGAAAGTGTATTCTACCCCACAAAGCCATATATTTTTTAAAACTAGACACCCTAGGGTATTTCAAATAGTAGTATTTTAACACTTTCCATGCACTAATTATACTACCAGCCTATGTCAATGTTTTGGGAAGTAATTTTTTTTCACATACATTGTACTTTGGGCATGAATTCACAGATCCTGTTATATGTCAGTGCCAAACAACACCTCAATATGTGTTCAGCAACATCTCCTGAGTACAGGGATACCACCCATGTATAGGTTGGTTAGGTTATTTGTGGGTTAAAAGGCCACATTTGAGAGGTGCGCTTTTTGGTTTTTCCAACTTGGAATTCTGACGTGCAGAAAACCTTCGCCCATGTCCAATTTGGGACATTTTTGAAGCCAAAAAGTGTATTCTACCCCACAAAGCCATATATTTTTTAAAACTAGACACCCTAGGGTATTTCAAATAGTAGTATTTTAACACTTTCCATGCACTAATTATATTACCAGCCTATGTCAATGTTTTGGGTAGTAATTTTTTTTCACATACATTGTACTTTGGGCATGAATTCACAGATTCTGTTATATGTCAGTGCCAAACAACACCTCAATATGTGTTCAGCAACATCTCCTGAGTACAGGGATACCACCCATGTATAGGTTGGTTAGGTTATTTGTGGGTTAAAAGGCCACATTTGAGAGGTGCGCTTTTTGGTTTTCCAACTTGGAATTCCAACGTCCAGAAAACCTTCGCCCATGTCCAATTTGGGACATTTTTGAAGCCAAAAAGTGTATTCTACCCCACAAAGCCATATATTTTTGAAAACTAGACACCCTAGGGTATTTCAAATGGTAGTATTTTAACACTTTCCATGCACTAACTCTACCACCAGCCTATGTCAATGTTATGGATAGTAATTTTTTTTCACATACATTGTACTTCGGGCATGAATTCACAGATCCTATTATGTGTCAGTGCCAAACAACACCCCAATATGTGTTCAGCAACATCTCCTGAGTACAGGGATACCACCCATGCATAGGTTTGTTGGGTTGTTTGGGGGCTAAAAGGCCACATTTAGGGGGGGTGCATTTCCAACTTGGAATTTTGACATGTAGTCAGCATGCGCCCATGTTCCATTTGGGACACTTTTGAAGCCTGTCAAAGTATTTTACCCTATCAAACCATATATTTTGGAAAACTAGACATCCTAGGGTATTTCAAATTGTGGTATTTTAACACTTTCCAAGTACTAATTCTACCACCAACCTATGTCAAAGGGTTGGGATGTCATTTTTTCCCCACACACATTGTAGTTCAGGCAGGAATTTTCAGATTCTGGTATTTGCTACTGCCAACCAACACCTCAGTACGTGTTCAGCAACATCTCCTGAGTACAGGGATACCCCCCATGCATAGGTTTGTTGGTTTGTTTTGGGGCTAAAAGGCCCCATTTAGGGGGTGCGCAATTCCAACCTGGAATTTTGACATGTAGTCAGCCTGCGCCCATGTTCCATTTGGAACATTTTTGAAGCCGTCCAATGAATTGTACCCCATCAAACCATATATTTTTGGAAAATAGATATCCTAAGGTATTTCAAATGGTGGTATTTTAATACTGTATAGGTACTAATTCTACCACCAGCCTTTGTAAAAGTTTATGGTAGTACTTTTTTGGGAGTTTTTTTTCCACATACATTGTACTTCAGGCATGAATTCACAGATTTCAGTATATGTCACTGCCAAACAAGAACCCAATATGTGTTCAGCAACATCTCCCGAGTACAGGGATAGTACCCATGCATAGGTTTGTTGGTTTGTTTTTTGGCTAGAAGGCAACATTTGTGAGATGCGCATCTCAAAATTCCAACTTGGAATTTTGACATGTAGTCAACCTGCGTCCGTGTCCTATATGGGATATATCTTTTAAGCCAGCCAATGTAATTTACCCCCACCAAACCATATATTTTTTTAACGGTAGACCCCCATCACTCCTTGTGGCAAGGGCTCAGCAGCCACCGATACATCACTAGATGATGTATCAGAAAGCTGACCAGGGTCAAAATCGAACCCTGAGTCCACGGCCTCAGAATCAGTGCGTAAGCAGTGATCTCGAGCAAAGAAGGGGTTAATAGCTCTTAGAAGAGCCTATCTAGTACTGTAATACATTACAGTACAAAGTAATTAATCCATAAAACAGTGCAGACAGCAAAACATACTGTTGCTGTGCAAGATTACTGCTTATACAGTGATGAATGGCAGGGAAGGGGTTAATACACAGTGAAAGACTTTCATAAAACCTGACAATTTTATAAAATGTTATTTTATATCACTAATACTGATCTGTCTCTTTCCGTCACAAAAATGTAAGTGAGGAGAGGGAGGCAGATCAATTTTTGTGAATATTGATCCGACCAATTTTGATCTGACCAGGGCGAATGGTGAGCTTAATTGAGAAATCACCAAACCGCCTTTGCCACTAATTCGCTGTTACTGATCGCTATGCACTCAGGCAGCTTAAAAAAAAAAACTCTAATATTTTTACTTTACATGTAATCCTCTAGCGGGTATGTGTAAAAAAAAAAAAAAAAATGCAGACAGATAAAAATTGCTTTGGCGTCAATATCATTGCGTAAGCAGTGATCGACGGCAAAGAAGGGGTTAATAACTCTTAGAAGAGCCTTTGTAGTACAAAAAAAATTAACCCCTAAAAAATGCACAAACAGCAAAAATAAAGGCGCTGATGTGCACGATCACTGCTTACGCAAGATCAGTGGCAGGGGAGGGGTTAAACGCAGGGAATTGCTTTAATAATTTTTTTTTATTGTTTTATTATTCGCGTGTTGTGTCTTTATTGTTTTTTTTTTACTTTTACTTACTTTTCTTACTTTGATCTGTCTCTCTCCCTCACTAAAAAAAATGTGAGGAGAAGAAGGCAGATCATAACTGGTCAGATAATATAGAGTTAATATTGATCTGACCAGTCAGTGGGGATGTTCAGCAGAACATCCCCACTGCCTGTCAGTGTGCCTGGCAGTCACTGATTGCCTCTGTGAAGAGGCATTCGTGTGACAGCCAGAGAGCACAGGAAGCAGGTACTTCCTGCCTACAGTGCTCTTGCCCTTAGAAGGGCAGCGCCATCTTGGTCACCCAGTGACCAAGATCGTGCATTTTTTTTTTGTTTTTCTGATTGCCTCGACTTGCGAGGCAATCAGGAACACTTACTGAGCATAGGAAGCGAAAAATACGCTTCCTATGCTCGTTTTTGAAATGCCCGCGTTTTAAAGGCACTGTGCCTTTAAAACCGGCATTTCGATCGCTCTCCGGAGCGATCAAAATGCCGACGGGCATTTCTTTCAGTATTGTACGATGCTTCCACACGGAAGCATCGTTACAATACCCTTAGAGCACTGAAAGCGGAAAAACTCCGCTTTCAGTGCTCGTTTTGACACAGGACGGACTAGGTCTGTCCTGTGTCACTAACGCCTCGGCACACAGGACGGGCCTAGTCCGTCCTGTGTCGCCAAGGGGTTAAAAAATAGAGTTGCTGAAATGGCTCCCGGGTACGGGGCTTGGCAAAATGATCCGGTCCCATAATAAGTGTTGTTCAATTTTCAGACTAAGTCAAACTTGACCTCCCAACTTGACCACCTTGAGCCAGACTCAAATTTCAGCGAATAGACCCTTTTGTCTTCGAAATTAGGCATGTTTATAGGGAATATGAACCAATATTGTGAAATTGCACACTTACATCATAGTTGCCCAGGCAAAACTCTACCCAGTCATCTGCACAAGTAAAAACCACAAACGCCCTGCATTCCATAAATATTTCTGTGTTACACCACAAGCGACGGTTCACCACTAGAATACTTTTTTTAAGCCTTGAGCCTTTGGTGGAATAAGACTTAAGGCTTAAACAGATCCTCTGAAAAAGTTGCTGTGCGTCTGTGCTTTTTAAAAAAAAAAAAAGGTTGGGGAAGTATGAAAGTAGGGTAATCCAAAGATGGAAGCATCAAACGAACACCATCATTTTGGTCTATAAAGAATGTCCTTTATGGAAAAATCATCAAAAGCAGCACTTTGTGAGGAGAAGATATGAAAAAGTATATAAACACAGGCTAACTGCCCATGCCTTAGAGCACATAAACATGAGCAGTAGTAAAGAAGTAAAAGAGTATGAAAAAGGCTTTATGTGTGGTAAAGGGGCAACTGGTAATGCCCAGGGTTTCATTTAGAGGGAAATGACAGGGAGTAAATATAAGGAAGGGTAATAGTTTGTGTTTCTTTGATAGTAACTTAATAATTTTTATAATGAATTGATATTTTTCTAAATAAGGGTGAGATCGAGATGAGGGGGGATCACTACTGAGAACTTTGCCCAGGGCCCACCAATGCCTTAAAGTGGCTCTGGACATAACCAGTAGAAAATAAAGCAAAAGCAGGCTATTTGTGGGCAGAACTAGGTATGAATTCTGCAGAACAAAGTGCCACCTCTACATTCCACAGAAAGCCCCCTCTCCTCTCCCTGAAGGTCTGGCAATGACCTGTCCAACCAGGAACCATTACTGCAAGTTTGGAAAGCACAAATAATTTTAGCCACAAAGAGTTCCAGTGTTTGCATAAGAGAGTATGCATGGTTTTGCCTATAACTTGGGTGATAATGATGTCAGAGGTATTGAACAGTAATCTTGGGACAGGTACATATGAATAAAGCAGAAGAAAAGGATAACAAGATGGATGCCAGCAGCCTCCATTTTGTGTCAGTTTTGGGACATCCTTCTGTGTGTTCAAATCTTATTCTGTGTCCCTGAAGCTAAAAGAAAGTCCTCCACATTCCTAACTCTGTTATCTAGTATCACCGGAACAGATAAGGTGGGCATTGTAGTGGTTTATGACTCTAATTGTATTTCTGAAGACACAGCTGTGTCTAAATACATACAAGAGGTGAAGGGGGGGCTTCTCATCAGCTTGCTAGCCCACCCAAACTGACAGACACAGACACACTGAGATTACTTGGATTTTAGATGTGAATAATCTAATAAGGGTTATTATAAACACACCCAGTTGATTCACATCGCTCATTAAAATATATATAATTATATCAAATCTTCACTAATACATTTTTAAAGTATAATTAATCCTACATATTAATTAGAATATTGTTTTTATTGTTTTATAAGTGTGGTATACATTTTATTATAAGTTTTTATCTAATGTCCAATGATAAGAATATTTACTATAATTTGAAATTGTATGAACACTTCTATATATTGCAACATATATATTGTATTACATTATACTCACAATCCAGGTATAGCTATAAATCATGACATCTCTCATTTACATTAACACACACATCCATTCAATTGGCTAGTTCACTATAACAATAGAAATCTCCATACCCATAGTATTGAGCTAAGTCCCAGGAGTAACTCCCATCACTCAATTCTTCAATGGAAGGAGTCTCAACTGCAAACCAACCTCTGCCGGTAATGTATAAATGTGGTAAATTGTTTCGAGCATAATCTCATTTTTATGGATGTCATTAGCATATATATTTGGGTAAATGTAACTTAAATCCCACAATTTCTGGGATCTATATGTTTTAGCCTGGTGTTTATCTGTCATCCTTTCTGCAGAAGGAAGCCAGAGGAATATCCTATAGATATTACCAAGAACCATAAGTTCTTATAGTCTAGCTATTTACCCAAATATGTCATATCTAATCTCCAGAGATTATCTAAAATTCTCATTCTTAAAGTCTAAACTAGAATAAATACATTATCATTTACCGAGCAGATTAAGAAATAGCCACCTTGAGTGGTTATATGATTTAGTAATATTACCTCACCTAAACAGAGTATATGTTGGTAATTTGTAGGTAATTATGGTGTACTATCATTAACCATTTTAAATACTAATCATTATCAATGTAAGTTGTATCTAAATAAAATGCATGGCCATCTTATGGTCAGAAACGTACTGCATAGTAAATTATTCTACATGCATGTTGATATAGGTACAGAGCTGCAGAATTCATGTTTTGTCCTACTTACTTATGTTATAAGTCATACATGGGAATTATGATTAACATCTATTGATATTGTATTTTGTTGTTATGCTATTTTGCTTACCATTTGATCTTTATTCTATATTCAATAAATTCATTATTATGTTATTAATAATTGTTGCATTGTATTTACTTTTGTAAAAACGTCATCCAAACTCTCACATACATAACAAATTCTTTATATGGGTATTTTTTGTCGGACCCATATATATGAATCATCAATTTTCATATTTTTTATGATTCATAATTAATAACTCATATTCATATTTTTATGGTTATTAATAATCAGACAATGAGCAAATAACAGGGATAGGCAATGAACCCATACAAGAACACCAGTGTTCGCAGCAATGTATATAGCATATCATTACATTTGCTATCACAATGGTAGTGTCCACCATTGATCTGTACTTACGGTAACTAATGCTCAAAATACAATTTACAAACATGACACGATAAAATATACGTGCTAAAGCACATGGAACTGAACAGACTACTCCAGATGTTATGCTGCCTTACTAATAATATATTTGTGTATGTGAAAGTTTTTCTTTTTAAATGAATGACTTACCTGCAATTATTTCTTGGAGTCCAGATATAAAGGTGAATAATTAATTGCCTATTAGTGGTAAGGACAAGACATATACTGAAAGAAAGGACTGCAGCAACAGGAGGTACTTAAAGAGGATTGTGACATTTTACAGCAGCAGGAAAAAAGCAATTAAAAGAGGATTATGTGTTGGCATATAATATGAAAAACATGCTTCATCACTTTAGCTAAATGCCCTCATTAATTAATATAACAAAAAGTGCTGATCCCTGTACTTAAGCATAAAGAACTAAACAGTTTAGATATCAGGAACAAAATTATCCACCACAATCTCAGCAGTCTCTAAGTCCGTGATGGCTAACCTCTCACACATCTATTGTGAACTATAGTTCTCATGAAGCTTAGTGGGGAACATGCCTTTGTCCTAGGCCTAGTGGCTCTGTATAGATTGATGGTGGTGGAACCATGTAAACCGATCAATGATGCATCAGTTAAGAAGGAATAGTTGACATTTTCTAACTTGTTTCATAATAAAAAAACAAACAACAGGATTTCTAGCTGAAGTGAAACACGTGTTTTTATTGTGGAATAGACCAGAATTGTGGTGATTGTGGATCTGCTCAATGATAGATTAAAATTAAGTGCTTCACTGTAAGTATAAATCATTTTGCACAGGTTTTTTTTCTATACATTTACAATGCTAGAATGCTATTTTTGTTCAATAAAGCCCTGTGATGTGTTATGTTATAGTGCTATGGTGTTATTGTATAATTTATTTATTTCATGTTACTGACATTGGTGCACAGTTCACATTGTTCTCTCCCGATTGGCATTGTGGTGTGAACATTAAATGAGTAACCAAGTTTGGAACTATTCTATGGGTTTGCTTCAAAACGTATAGTTTGGACAATCGCTATCTTTAAGGCACAGCAAATGGTGCAGCTGCCAGGGCTTCAGAATGGTACAGGGACCACCAACAGCTCCCCTTTGCAGCCTTATTTGTACATTCTTTGTTGCTTAACATGCAGTGACAAAGAATGTGCTATACTATACAATCCCTTCCCTGCCGCCAACGTAAAAGAGATTCTTCCTTAGGAAGAATGCTGTAATCCTGCCTCTGATTTTGCTTGCTTGCATGAGAACCAGTGCAGATGCATTGGGTAAAACATTCATAACCATAAGCAGTATCAAAAACTATATTATATGCGTCATTATTAAATCATTAGAAACATACAAAGAAGAACATGGTACACATTGTTAAAATATACCATGAAAAACATAAATACTGATAAAATAAAAGACAAATATATTTAGCGCCAATATTTATATATAAATATTACTTAGTAGGATCTTATTGAATGATGTTTGAAAGAAAAAATAATTATACTCTATTAATTCTAAATGCACTCTCTTACAGCAAAAATCATAAAGGGTGTATAAACCGATTAATGTCAAATAGCTGTTAGTTGTGATTTGATGTTGATGTGTAATGTTGGACTTTTGTCATATATTATGTTTTGTTAAACTTCTTTCTTTTGTAAAAAAAAAAAAAAAAAAAAGGAAAGAAAGAAAAGTGAAAAATAATAAATATTAGCAAAATAAATAAATACACTCTTTTCTATTCTATCAAAGGAAACATTTCCAAACATCTTTTTTCAAATGTACACATAAACTCATGTTTAAGAGAATCCGGTATTGAATCTGATGCTGTATTTCATCCTAACTTGGGACTTTTATTTGCAACCAAAATCTTTATAAACAATTTTCAATGTCATTGTAACATGAATGGTCAAGTCAATTTTTGAAAATTATGTGGTGTTTTAATACACCATTCACTAAAACCAAATGTCTCTCCAATATCTTTTCCCCACTGTAGCAAGTATTTATAGTTGTTGTTCTATATATTTATATAACGCTGTACCCGATAAGAAAGGATTTTCGAGTGATAAGCTTAGTGTGGACAAAAGTCTTTAGAAAGTCTAAGCATGATTATACTATATATATATAAATATTGGAGGAACCATTCAGAACCAAACAATATTTGAACATTTTACCTGACCGCTCTGGAACAGGTTTTGCTGTTTTAAAGCCTGCTTCATATTCTCTGTAGATTAGCTTCTTGAACACATAATTGGAACTGGGGAAGAATTGAAATATAAGTATACAAAAATCAGAAATAAAAACACTTTTTTTGGTAAGCTATGAACCTTCAGGAACTCTTTAGAGAAGGGCTATCCAACTTTGGTGGTGTGAGATCTCCAGGGCCAAGGTCATGCATAATCTATACAAAGTATTTACCTGTCTAGTCAATATACTTTATTGTTCCAGTGACAGGCTAACAAACATAGGTGATACAGAGTGTCTTTGAAGGTTGGGAACCACCATATCAATTGTTATTAGATATTTAGATTTCTTAAAACCGTAAAGGATATGTTCTTAGTTTTAAAACATAATTATTTTTTTTTTAATTCTAATTTCAGAAATGATTTATTATACAGCTCACGGCATCACAAAAGCCATATTCAGTAAACCTAACAAACACCATGTTTAGGTTTATGTACATATATAATCATGAACTGCTGGTATGTGTATGGTAAAAGATTCCAAAAAATATCCAGACAAAAAGATGATGTTATATGTAAAGAATCGAACTTTGAAACCTTTATTTTACCAGCTTTAAGACCAGTCTTCACACTTGACAATTGATCAGCATTACGGTATATTCCTAACTTCCTAACACTTGGCTATACTGTGATTTGCCAATCAGATTAGATCTATTTTTGTTTGATTCTGAGATCTTAATAAAAAGTTCAAAATGCAGTAGGCATTGGGTTACTTACAGGGCAGACTAAGGGTTCCATTGTATTAATGGGCTGTTGGGTTTCACCCATGTGACACAAACCCTGCCCACTTGCACCTTAACAATACCAAAATCTGATCATAATGTACATGTTTGGGATGTGCTCCACTACACATTTAATTTACATTTTTATGACATGTTTTTTCCTTTTGGGGGGAAAGCTACAGACAACATCTCTAGAGATGTGCAAAGCAAAAGGTGAAATTATTAAGCTTGAATTAATTAGTATTTTTTTTTTAAATTTTAATTACTATTACTGGGCTCTGACTGGCACACTATTACTGGGTTCTGACTGGCACACTATTACTGGGCCCTGAGTGGCACAATATTCTTGGGCTCTGACTGGCACTATATTACTGGGTTCGGAGTGGCACACTATTACTGGGCTCTGACTGGCACAATATTCCTGGGCTCTGACTGGCACAATATTCCTGGGCTCTGACTGGCACACTATTACTGGGCTCTGACTGGCACAATATTACTGGGCTCTGACTGACACACTATTCCTGGGCTCTGAGTGGCACACTATTACTGGGTTCTGACTGGCACACTATTACTGGGCTCTGACTGGCACACTATTTCTGGGCTCTGAGTGGCACACTATTACTGGGCTCTGACTGGCACACTTACTGGGCTCTGACTGGCACAATATTACAGGCATCTGACTGGCACACTATTACTGGGCTCTGAATGACACAATATTCCTGGTATTTGACTGGCACAATATTACTGGGCTCTGAGTGGCACAATATTACTGGTATCTGAAAGGCACAATATTACTGGTATCTGACTGGCACAATATTACTGGGTTCTGAGTGGCACAATATTCCTGGTATCTATAATTGACACAAACACTGAAAAAATGGTGTGTGTTTTCTTACATTTTTATTATGGGGGGGTGGGGGGGTGGAGTTTGCAACACTCAGGGTCCACCTCGGGTGCCAAATGCTCTAGGTACGCCCCTGTGTGTGACCGAGCTCATCTGGGCTCTAGCCCCAGATCATCCGAAGACCTAGCAATGCCCCTGTCAGTGATCCAACCTGGGGTGTAGAAAGTTTTACCTTCAAAGGGGAATCTCATCTTGAACCTGCTTGGTGAAACTAAGGTGCACCTATTACTACTGCAACTACTTGGTCAACTAACTTTAAACTTATGTGTTGAAGTAAATTTAATTGTATCATTACTATGTCCCTTGTAACAGCTTGATATGAAGTCAAACATACATAATTAAATACATGGGAGTAATCTAACGAATAGATTTGTTATGTACTTTATTAAAAAAAAAATGATGCATTGTTCTTCACTAAAACATATCGCATTCTCAAACTAAGTAGAAATATAATACCACCAGCATAAACTAAACAAAAAAAGAACACTTTGATTATTTTGGTGGTAGTCTCTCCTTAAATCAGTAGACCTGACCATACAGTAGGTATACTCATTTTGGTCACTTTCTAAACCAAGTTAATAATTATATATATGTGACAGTTACAGGGAAAGAGAAAGGAAGGAAAGAAAGAAAGAAAGAAAGAAAGAAAGAGGGAAAGAAAGAGGGAAAGAAAGAAGGAAAGAGGAAAGAGGGAAAGAGGGAAAGAAAGAAAGAAAGAAAGAAAGAGGGAAAGAGGGAAAGAGGGAAAGAAAGAAAGAAAGAAAGAAAGAGGGAAAGAGGGAAAGAGGGAAAGAGGGAAAGAAAGAAAGAAAGAAAGAAAGGGGGAAAGAAAGAAAGAAAGAAAGAAAGAAAGAAAGAAAGAAAGAAAGAAAGAAAGAAAGAAAGAAAGAAAGAAAGAAAGAAAGAAAGAAAGAAAGAAAGAAAGAAAGAAAGGGGGAAAGAAAGAAAGAAAGAAAGAAAGAAAGAAAGAAAGAAAGAAAGAAAGAAAGAAAGGGGGAAAGAAAGAAAGAGGGAAAGAAAGGGGGAAAGATAGAAAGAAAGGGGGAGAGAAACTAAACAAAGGGGGGAAAAGAGAAAAGATTGAAGAAAAAGAAATGTAATATATGTCTGTACCTCTGGTTTTGTTGGTTTTGGTAGTTCCAATCAGTAACCACAGCAGCCACATAATGCTCCCTCACTATTGCAGAGGTTCCGGGTAAACACAGCACAAGTGTACCCAGAACTGTTACGAGCAGAAAGTAACCAGACCCTTTCCCTGGATCCATAGCAGACACTGTTTCAGTTGTAACTCTGAACACCGAAACCCGTTTTATCAACAACGCTCAGGACATTGCACACTGATCAATAAAGCTGACCTCTTGTCCCAAGCACTGACACAATGACCAGGAGATGCTAAGCCTACCACATCCCCTTTTCGCTGCAGCCTTCAAACTAAAACAAAAGTGCACACAGAGTTAGTGGTGAGGAAATCACTCTATTCTCTTGCACTAAACAAGATGATTCTTTCTCATTACAGGATTAAGACTTATGTCACGTAGTGAGTGAAAGTTGCAACATCAAAAAGTGAATCGTGACCACTGTGACGTTGGTTAACTGGGGAAACCACAGAGACTCTCAGCCCACAGTGGAATCTGCAAAATATTTATTGAGGGGGCGGTGGGGTTAAACATTAATGATTTAATTTTCTTTTCTACCGTGTATTCTGGGAATAATCCTAATGGGTCCCTGTCAAGAATAGTTATAGTGACATGACCTATATGCAGATATTTGTCCTTTAAATCATGTCTTCTCATTTATAACATCACTATTATGAAAGTGAATTATTTTAATAGAAGTAGAAAACTTAAGTGATGAAGTCAATACAAGGTATGTAGTATGTTGGTATGTAGTATGTTTAATTTCCAGTCAGTTTTGTTTTTCTGTTTGATTCATTCATTTATGAAAAACAGATTTTTAGACCTACATATTAAGATTTTTTTTAAAGATGCTCTTGATGAAGACAAAACTGAAACACATTTAAAAACGACAATTTTTTTTTCTCTTTTTCTTAAAGCAAGATGTCTTGATATATAAGGCATGTTTCTTTAAAACAGGAAATGGAAGTCAATAAAATCTAAATACATACTCTAAACCTAAACATTGCTTTTACTGTGAAAGTAGAGAATAAAAAATTTGATATGTTGTGCATAAAATAAGAGAAATGAATGATATACATTTGTCTATAGTGTATCCTGCTTATATCATCTTGTGGCTTGATGTGAAAATTACACATTTCCCATTGAAAATCAGGAGCATTTTTATCGAAAATTAAATTGTTACCCAAATCAAGTACATAAATTTAGCATTTGTTTTACTCCATGACTGTTAAAAAGGTTTTCAGATATCTTTAGTTATGACAGTTGTTTAAAATACCTAATTCTGGTTACAAAATCAAACTGTCATGTTATTTATCTTCCATTTGTAGGGTTGCACAAGACATGTATGAGTTGAAGTAAGTAAACAAACATCAAATTCTATTAGAACTAACAAATGTTTCCAACATCATATGCAGATTTTTAGTCATAATCTGGTGTTCAGCACAGATGCTGAGCACAAAGCATGTTGACTTAAAAGATACATGTTGTACTGAGTAAACAACATGGTATTTGTTCATTTAAACAGAAAGTTAATATTTAGTGGAAGAAATCGTGAAAAGTACATTGTAGTTACCTTTCAATTCGAGTTATAGCGTCATTCATATTTACTGGCACGTACTGTCACTCTGTGATTTACACATGTTACGCATACTTAAGGTAAATGTGTCTGTAAATTGAATCTTTCATCATCATTTGGGGAATATAATAAATTAGTACTAAAGACAATATGTAAGATGCTTATGGAGACTCTGTCTCCGTGTAGTGAAATGCCGACAGCCTATAAACCGAACGTTCGGTTTATAGGCTGTCGGCTTATGTAATACATGCAGTGGTGTATCTTGATTTTGTGCTGCCCTAGGCAGACAAAATCCGGGCACCCCCCTACCCAAGCTGCACACCCACGTTACACACCTAAGACATGCCCCATCATTCAGACTCACATCAAGCTTACACTCCCATCACACTCAGTCACACACTCCTACTCCCATCACACTCAGTCACACACTCCTACTCCCATCACGCACACACACTGTCTCCCATCACACACACTCTGACTCCCATCACACTCAGTCACACACACTGTCTCCCATCACACACAGGTCACACACACTGTCTCCCATCACACACACTCTGACTCCCATCACACTCAGTCACACACAGTCTCCCATCACGCTCAGTCACACACACTGTTTCCCATCACACACACTCTGACTCCCATCACACTCAGTCACACACACTGTCTCCCATCACACTCAGTCACACACACTGTCTCCAATCACACACACTCTGACTCCCATCACACTCAGTCACACACACTGTCTCCCATCACACACACTCTGACTCCCATCACACTCATTCACACACACTGTCTCCAATCACACACACTCTGATTCACACACACTGTCTCCAATCACACACACTCTGACTCCCATCACACACACTCTGACTCCCATCACACTCAGTCACACACAGTCTCCCATCACGCTCAGTCACACACACTGTTTCCCATCACACACACTCTGACTCCCATCACACTCAGTCACACACAGTCTCCCATCACGCTCAGTCACACACACTGTTTCCCATCACACACACTCTGACTCCCATCACACTCAGTCACACACACTGTCTCCCATCACACACAGGTCACACACACTGTCTCCAATCACACACACTCTGACTCCCATCACACTCAGTCACACACACTGTCTCCCATCACACACACTCTGACTCCCATCACACTCATTCACACACACTGTCTCCAATCACACACACTCTGACTCCGATCACACTCAGTCACACACACTGTCTCCCATCACACACACTCTGACTCCCATCACACTCAGTCACACACACTGTCTCCCATCACACACACTCTGACTCCCATCACACTCAGTCACACACACTGTCTCCCATCACACACACTCTGACTCCCATCATACTCAATCACACACACTGTCTCCCATCACACACACTCTGACTCCCATCACACTCAGACACACACACACACACACACACACATCCCATCAGCACTTACCTTTCCCTGGCAGGCAGGCAGCATGCTGCCTGTTCGGCTTCCCGGCGATTGTGCCGACAGGTCACGTGACCGGGCGCGCATATGACGTCAGCGCGCCCGTCACGTGCCCTGTCGGCACTTCCGTGTCGGCACACTGCACGGGGAGCCGAACAGGCAGCACGGAGGTTTCTCTGTGCTGCCTGTTCGGCTCCCCGTGCAGCCTGGCAGGCAGAGCAATGGTGAGGGGGGATCTTGCGATCCCTTCTCACCTCCGTCTCTGCCTGCAAGCGCGGTGGGGTTTTTTTTTTTTTTTTTTAAAGGGCCAGATTTTTTTTTTTTTTGATTTTTTTTGATTTATTTTTTTTCCAGTGCTGGGGGGCGCTGCCGCCCCCCAAAATTTGCCGCCATAGGCATCCGCCTAGGATGCCTCGCGGTAAATACAGCACTGAATACATGTAATCCTATTGCTATTCTATAAACCGAACGTTCGGTTTATAGGCTGTCGGCATTTCACTACACGGAGACAAAGTCTCCATTCATAAATTTATGAATGGAGACTAGACATGTGCATTCGTTTTCGGACGAATGCATTTTCGGCCGAAAATAGCATTTTCGTCCATTCGTCCGAAAAACCAAAAACGAAAATGCTAAACTAACGAAAGCCGAATGAACGAATGGTTAATAAGCGAAAATCATTCGTTCATTCGTCCATTTGTAGTACTATTGCATTCTATAAGCCGAAATAGAGTCGGTTTATAGAATACAATAGCATAGTACACTTACATTCCATAAACCGACATAATGAACGACTTTCGGTTTATGGAATGCATGTAAGTCTATTGGCATTCTATAAACCGAAAGTCTATAAACCGAAGGTTCGGTTTATAGACTTTCGTCTTATGGAATACATGTAATCCTATTGCTATTCTATAAACCGAACGTTCGGTTTATAGAATAGCAATAGGATTACATGTATTCCATAAGCCGAAAGTCTATAAACCGAACGTTCGGTTTATAGACTTTCGGTTTAGAAAACATGTAGTACTATTGCCTTTCTATGAACCGAACGAGAGCCCCATTCATAAGAATTTCTTATGAATGGGGCTCTCGTTCAGTTTATAGAAAGCCAATAGTATTACACGTATTCTATAAAACGAACAAATAAAACTAAACGAAAATAATGAACGAAATAAATACATTTTTCGTCCGAATGGACGAAAACAAAATGAAAATTTTAGTTTTGCACATGTCTACTTATGACAGTCTTTTTTTTTTTTAAGAACTATTTTATTATTTAATAAAATATGTTATTAACCAAGTGTGGTTTTTGTGTAAGACAGTGTTTTGGGTGCCACCCCCCAGAGACTTTACAGCAGTAAAAGGGTTTACGACACACAGTGCCGTCAAATTGGTTAGGAGCCATGTTGGTGATGGAGCAGGGCAGAGGAAAGTGCTGGTTTGTATTCCCCAATCTGGTCTCCTCCCCTCTGCCCTGCCGTCGCCCTGCATCTGCCCTTTCTCCTCTGCCCTGCATTAGCCCAGACACCCTCTCTATGCCTATCCACAGAGCCCTTTCAGCCATCACCTATTCAATCCCCTCAGATGCAGTGTCCTGCACACATGACGATGCCAAACACATGCCTCCTCCTGCTCCACAGGGTGCCTGATGGAGAAGACATCTGATGGGCTGGTGTTGCATGTGAAGTGCTGCATGCGAAGACACTGATGCCCACTGTGGTAGTGACTTGGGCACCTCACACTGCCCTCCCCTCCCATTCCACAGGGTGCCTGTCAGAGTAGACATCTGACAGGAATGTGTTGCAGCCTATACTTGTGGCTTTCTTGCCACATGTGCAGTTACTGACAGACACCTGCTGCCTCTTCCCCCAATCTGCAGGCTGGTGGACTTCACACTACAGTGTGTGTGCTGGCTGAGTGTACCTGCTGATGGGATTGAACCCTGGACCTCTGTGTTTCTGGTTCCTATACTGTTCTGTGCGCCACCATAGGGCTTAGTTTTTTTTAGCAGTGCCATGTGTCTGTCTACCTCCTGCCCATACTTAATTCAGCTCAGGTGTTCCCTGTCCTTCATTAACTGCCTTGTTATATAAACCCCCTCCTCTCAGCACTCTTTGCTGGAACATTTTGCCTGCCTGTCCTTTGATTGTGCTACTGTTGCGGTCCCTGACCTACTGGTATTTACTCGGCCTGTACCCTGTCCTTCTCCACACCTGACTCGGCTAGTACCTTGGCTTCTCTGTTCTTCTCCAGTCTTCACCTTTTGAAAACGTCTACGTTTTCTAATTTGATCGTTTGTTCCTGTTTATCAAGATGCCCATGCCGGTGACACGGAGTGTGTCAGTGTGTGTATGTGTTGGCTGAGAGTGTCAGTGTGCCACTGGTTGGAGTATAGTCCACTGGACTATGGGGGGGGGGGGGGAGCGATGATTTAAAAGATACACTCGTGGTGAAGGGAGCCAGGGTGAAGGAGAGATCATGCCAGGGATGGGGAGCATGGATGGACTCTGCTAACAGTGAGGGAGAGGATTGGGAGGAAATAAGGAGACCCTGATCTGAAGGAACATTGCCTGATTAGAGGGACAACACAGTAGGATTCGCCTCTTTTTCCTCCAAGCACCCGGAAAACGCCATGGAGCCCAGACCTGCTGAGGGCTCTGCTCACTGAGTGTAAGATGGAGCAACTTGTATAGAAATGCTGAGATCGTTGGGGCGATTTCTGCCCCAGCAGCAGCCAGGCACAGACCTATGTCAAAAGCTCCTTCTGGACAGCTGGGAAAACTACATGCAGATAAGTTAACTTATTAATCTACCTTGCATTATTGATAGTGATAGTTGCCAATACTGATTGTGAGATGGACATAAATTGCAGAGTACCCGGAATAATGGCATCAAGAAGAGATCAGGAACGAAAGCCACCACCCAAGGGAGAGAAAAGAGACAACAAAACAGATAAACGCTTGTCCTTCTTTTCTCCCAATACAGCAAGTTTGGATACAGAAAAAGTGGGGTAGGAGGGACCTCCTTCTCCCACTTCAGAGGAGTTTGGGTTTGAGAAAGAGGGAACTGGCTCCTTATCCACAATGATAGTCACACAGGACTATTTATTAAAAGCCCTGGAGAAGCAATTTGAAAAAAAAAAAATAGAGAAACAATCCAATTGAATATAAATGAAATAAGGAATGATCTCCAAGAGTTGGGTTAATAATGTTAAAACAAATGATGAAAAGCTGGAGAATATTGAATTTCAACTAACAGCCCAGAGAGACTGGTCGGATAACAGAGTTGCCGGATTAGAACAGAAGCTTGGGGATCTAGAGGACCATTCGAGGAGAAAGAATATGCGGATTACAGGGATCCCTGAGTCAATTACGGACCATCTACTCCCAGCCCATTTGGAAGAATTTTTTAGATCAATGGAAGTCTCACTAGAGGGATCCCCATACTACTGGGAAAGATGCCATCGTACAGGCAGAAAATCTAATACCCCAGAACGTACTCCAAGAACTATTATGATCTCCTGTTCGTCCTTCAGACTAAAAGAAAAGATCACTAAAGCAGCAAGGGACTTTCAGCGACCCACAATTTGAACTGATCAAGGTTTTCCAAGATCTGTCATATTATACACAAATGAAACGACACGCATTTGCTGAACACACAGAAATTCTTAGAATGTACGAGATAAAATATATATGGGGCTTCCCTGTGAAAGTGAAACTACAGCTTGACGGCAAAAATAGAGCATTTGAAACAGTAGATGAACTCTCGAGATGGATGAAGGAAAACAATATCAAGGCTAAAAGTACAAATTGATGGATCCCAAATTAAGTCCCCAGGCATAGGAAGGAAGATGAGGGGCAACATTATAGAAATATAATATACAACAATTTTTTATACCGATAAGGATTGGTTGAACTGAACATTCACGCAAGCACTTTATATAATTAAAAAAGAAGAATTTTTTTTTTTGGTCTTTTGCATCAACAAGGAATTGTTGAACTGTACACTCACGTAAATACTTCACAAATTAACACAATCTTTAAAAAAAAAATGTTGTCTCCTTTTTCTCTCTCTCCTTCACGAGAAAATGCAATATTCACCTATGGCTACCGATAAGAATTTGTTGAATTGATCACTCACGCAAATACTTCACAAAACCACAACAATCTTTTTTTTTTCTTCTTCCTTTTATTTATTACCGATAAGGATTTGTCGAACTGATCACCCACGCAAGCACTTGAAAAAATTATAACATTTTTTTACCTTCTTTTTCATTGATAAGGAACTGCTGAACTGTACACGCACCAACACTTTAGAAATGATCACAATCTTTTATTAATGCTTTTTTTTTTTTTTATTCTTCACCAGATCTCGGCAGAGGACCGAAATGTAATTTATTTGTTCCACAGCCTACGGATTGAGGCTCTTTTTGGACCCTATCTCACACACATATATATATATATATATGTATATTTACTTATATAATTGACAATTAATGTGTTTTTTTGTTATTCCTTTCCTTTTAGTTTTCTCTCTCTTTCTTCATCTGTTACTTCTCTCTTCTCTATCAGTTGGTTTTTCACTGAGCCCCACTAGAAGTGTGGCAGGTAATATATTTGTTGCACAGCCTCTGGATAGAGGCTTTAACTGGATCCTACTCCACTTATATATATGTACCCACAGAATTGATAGGTGACATGTATGGAACTGCCTCTTAATCAACTCCTTATCTGTCCCTAAATTTATTTCCTTTTTCATGTACCGTATTTGCTCGAATATAAGTCAAGGTTTTTTTCAGAGCCAATGATCTGAAGTTGGGGGGAGGCAGGGGGAGAGAGAAACAGAGACAATGTGGGCGAGGGTGGGGGGAGAGAGACAGAGAAAACGTTGGGGGGGGGGGGATAGAGAAACAGACAGAGTTGGGGGGAGGGAGGGGGAGAGAGGCAGCATTGGGGGGAGAGAGACAGCATTGGGCAAGTCTGGGGGGGGGGGAGAGGGAGCATTGGCACATAAAAGGAAATAAAAACAAGAAATGCATGTTATTATTTTTTTAATATGAAAAAAACTATTTGCATGTGAAAAGTTAAACTTTTTTCCTATAGGGTATTATATTCAGGCTTTTAGTTTTTTTCCCTAAAGGAATATCCAAAGTTTGGGGGGTCGTCTTATAATCAGGGTCGTCTTATAGTTAAGCAAATATGGTATTTACTTACTTTTCCCCCCGGATTTTACTCCACTCACACACCAGTATTGAATATAGTGTTAATTATTTATTTATTTTTCTCCTCTTCTTCCTTTTTTATTACCGATAAGGATTTGTCGAATTGAACATCCACGCAAGCACTTTAAAAACGATAACATTTTTGTTTTCTTTCCTCTTCCTCTCCCTCCTCTCTCTGTAGCGGGCTTATCTTCCTGGACGATGGTTTCTCCTTGGGGGTCATCCCTGGCTCCACATACCATACGGCAGTATGGTTAAGAATTTTCTGAGTGGTGCCAATCTTCAAGAGTACACCAAGACAGAAAGGGACATACAACATAGGGTTGTTGCCCCAAGGGTGTTTTTTGTGTGTGTTAAGATGATAGAAATATTCATCATTATATGTTTTTTGTTATATACACAGACAGGTCCCATGCTAGAGGATGCATTTCAATCAGTAAATAAAGAAATTGGATAAATGATTAAACTGGGCTCTATCAATGTGCAGGGGTTAAACAACCCACAAAAGAGGGTTATACTGCTGCACCATGTAAAGGATCTTAAAATCAATATTTTTTGCATACAAGAGACCCATTGGAGGAAGCAAGATAATATAAAATTTGGCTCATCTAGACTCCCGACAATGATAACAGCTTCATTGGAAAATAATAAAAAGAGAGGGGTCACGATAATTTTCTCCAGCAATCTTGCAGTTGAGATAAAGCATGTGGAAAGCGACCTAGAAGGGAGATTTATTATTATGGTCTGTAAAATTAACAACGATATCCTAACAATAGCTCATATTTTTTCCACCAATATCTCCTCTGTGAGATTTATTACAAAATGAATGGGGAAAATAGAAAAGGTCAGATAGGGCCCCCTAATCTGGATGGAGGGTTTTAAGTGTCCTGAACCCACAACTTGGTAAAAAAAAATCTTTTCTGGGGGCTTGTCTTAGCACACAACTGAGCTGGCTGTATTTTTCTGAAGCTCCTGCAGGGACCGGGGAACTAAACAATATTACCCAGCTTATATTGAGCAATACAGCGCCACACACTTTTATCAGCATGTCCAGCCAATGAGAAAATGCTGAGGTTCCTGGCCCCCAAAGCTCAGAAAAAAAGGATCTTTCTTACCTGAGGCCTGCAGCCAAGATGGCCCCCGGGAAGATCAGGCAGATGGTGAAGGCTCAGAAATGGATGAAGCTGCTTCTCTCCCCTCCACGCAGCAATCGATCCCTATGGAGGACATAAAGAAGATGTTCACCAGCCTGCGGGCAAAAATTAAAGATGATATGCAGGCGCTCACAAAGGTATTTACATATGAACTCAAAGATCTGGGTGATAGAACAGCAAAGCTGGAAAGCAGAACAGATGATATTGTAGATTCCTACAATGACCTAGCAGATGACCAGGCTGATTTGAGGAAAGAGGTGTCACTCTTAAAAGATAAGGTAGGTGACGTCTTTACGTGGGGTCCCTGAAGACGTCAACCCTACCCATCTGACTGGGAACAGGCTTTTTAATCTGTACTACTCCCTGAACTCACTGTCCCAGACCTTTAAGAGACAGGATTAATCGGATACCAAAGCCACGTAATCTACCGGCTACTGTACCGAGAGATGTAATACTGTGTCTCCACTACTACCATATAAAGGAAGAACTCCTTAAAGCCAGCAGGCAAGCAGTTCAAGTCCCAGACCTCTATAAGGATATACAGGTCTTTGATGACCTCTCTGCATATACTTTGCAGCACAGAAAGGCTCTGCGACCAATTACAACAGCACTGCGGGAGGCAGATATTAAATACAAATGGGGCTTCCCTCTTAAGCTCTACATCACACGAAATGGCACCCCTGCTACCATTTCAACCTTGGAAGATGGGCTTCTCTTACTTCAAACGTGGGATATATCAATCAAACCTGACCAGCAACCTCACTCTAAAATGAAGCCCGGACTTGAAAGAGAATGGTCTGAAATCACTACCACACGTTAACTTGGCGCTAGACTGCATTTTTTTCTATGAAAAGACAGTTAATTTTTATTGCTGACTGTTTGTGTTACAGCTTTTATAAAACTTATCCAGCTCCCTTCCACTAAATGCACAGTTTTTTTATGCAGTTTTCCATGTTCCCATGGAGATCCAGCGTCTCGATTTAATCACTACCTATTAACATATGTTTGTCAAAGTTTCCAGCGGTTTATATTGTATATATGGGTGTGAGATACTGTTTCACCTGATGTTCTTACGAACCTCTGATACTACAGGGAGTGCAGAATTATTAGGCAAATGAGTATTTTGACCACATCATCCTCTTTATGCATGTTGTCTTACTCCAAGCTGTATAGGCTCGAAAGCCTACTACCAATTAAGCATATTAGGTGATGTGCATCTCTGTAATGAGAAGGGGTGTGGTCTAATGACATCAACACCCTATATCAGGTGTGCATAATTATTAGGCCACTTCCTTTCCTTTGGCAAAATGGGTCAAAAGAAGGACTTGACAGGCTCAGAAAAGTCAAAAATAGTGAGATATCTTGCAGAGGGATGCAGCACTCTTAAAATTGCAAAGCTTCTGAAGCGTGATCATCGAACAATCAAGCGTTTCATTCAAAATAGTCAACAGGGTCGCAAGAAGCGTGTGGAAAAACCTAGGCGCAAAATAACTGCCCATGAACTGAGAAAAGTCAAGCGTGCAGCTGCCACGATGCCACTTGCCACCAGTTTGGCCATATTTCAGAGCTGCAACATCACTGGAGTGCCCAAAAGCACAAGGTGTGCAATACTCAGAGACATGGCCAAGGTAAGAAAGGCTGAAAGACGACCACCACTGAACAAGACACACAAGCTGAAACGTCAAGACTGGGCCAAGAAATATCTCAAGACTGATTTTTCTAAGGTTTTATGGACTGATGAAATGAGAGTGAGTCTTGATGGGCCAGATGGATGGGCCCGTGGCTGGATTGGTAAAGGGCAGAGAGCTCCAGTCCGACTCAGACGCCAGCAAGGTGGAGGTGGAGTACTGGTTTGGGCTGGTATCATCAAAGATGAGCTTGTGGGGCCTTTTCGGGTTGAGGATGGAGTCAAGCTCAACTCCCAGTCCTACTGCCAGTTCCTGGAAGACACCTTCTGCAAGCAGTGGTACAGGAAGAAGTCTGCATCCTTCAAGAAAAACATGATTTTCATGCAGGACAATGCTCCATCACACGCGTCCAAGTACTCCACAGCGTGGCTGGCAAGAAAGGGTATAAAAGAAGAAAATCTAATGACATGGCCTCCTTGTTCACCTGATCTGAACCCCATTGAGAACCTGTGGTCCATCATCAAATATGAGATTTACAAGGAGGGAAAACAGTACACCTCTCTGAACAGTGTCTGGGAGGCTGTGGTTGCTGCTGCACGCAATGTTGATGGTGAACAGATCAAAACACTGACAGAATCCATGGATGGCAGGCTTTTGAGTGTCCTTACAAAGAAAGGTGGCTATATTGGTCACTGATTTGTTTTTGTTTTGTTTTTGAATGTCAGAAATGTATATTTGTGAATGTTGAGATGTTATATTGGTTTCACTGGTAAAAATAAATAATTGAAATGGGTATATATTTGTTTTTTGTTAAGTTGCTCTAATAATTATGCACAGTAATAGTCACCTGCACACACAGATATCCCCCTAAAATAGCTAAAACTAAAAACAAACTAAAAACTACTTCCAAAAATATTCAGCTTTGATATTAATGAGTTTTTTGGGTTCATTGAGAACATTGTTGTTGTTCAATAATAAAATTAATCCTCAAAAATACAACTTGCCTAATAATTCTGCACTCCCTGTATTGCGCTATGTTTAAACATGATTGAGCCTAATCAGTAAATTGGAAATAACACTGATTTAAAACCTTGCTATATTCCCTACGATTCTGGCCCTGATAATAGCACTTCATCTGAAGGCTGACTGCCATTAGTTTCTGCAGTTTCCAATAATTTGGGCAAAACCTGCATCACATGCACAATACCGGATTGTCTAGTTTTAGGTTTGTGAAAAGTATGAGAGGTAGTGGAAAGTGTTTGCACAAATAACTTTGAAAAAAATAAATTGATGTTATCTCAATTTTTACATTGTTTAATATATTGAACCGGTTTGTTTCCTGGTCCTCGCTAACTCTGAAGGTGTCATTCCATCTTCTACGACCCCTTCAACCTCCCCCCTCCCCATATGGGTATGGGGTTAGTGCGTTTGTTTACATTCACATGTTGCCTAATTGGTTATTAGCACTAAAACGTATTTTTCTTCCATCCACTTCTCTCCCTCCCTATGCTATCTCTTCCCCTGTCACCATTACCCCTCTCGACAGGAGACGAAGGACCAAATCTCATCTCCGAATTCGACCAAGAACAAATTTGTATTACTGCTATGCATACTACCGTCATAAGGCGTTATTCGCTGACCTTTACTTCGTTACGGCTGGGACTCTATGCCTCCTCACAGGTTAAATGTCTACATTTACATCTACATGAAAGTAACCATCATGCATACACTAGGATATTCCACTACGATATGCATTTACCTGGCTACAAATAGCAACTACCCCCTCAATGTGCTAACATGACGCCCAGGGTTCTATCATTAAATGTGAAAGGACTGAACTCCCCACATAAAAGGCGTTTACTTTTTCAGGAAGCGAAATCCTTTAAAGAGCAAATCATCTGCGCACAAGAGACGCATTTTGCCACTAACAAAATACCTAACTCAATTTAACGTCACTTCCCGGTAGCATATCATTCCACGGCCCCAAATAAAAAAAACTGGTGTCTCAATCTGGTTCTACAGCTCCTTAGCTATAACCATAAACCGTATCAAGAAAGATATGATAGGCCGCTACCTGATTCATACTCTCACAATTAATAATTTACTGGATACCTTGGTTAACATATATGCACCTAATACCTCCTCAGCTCAGTATACTAAAAAAATCATAGACATTGCCACGATATTTCATTATGGCTCGCTATTGTTATGCGGTGACCTCAATACGATCCTAGATCCTATCATGGACTCATCTGTCAAGTGTACACAAGAGCAATTAAAATTAATTTACCCCCCAAGCCGCATCATGTAACGGGGATGGGACTGTCCTACGTCGCACTTACCTCGCAGCACTTTCAGATCCGGCATCACGTCGCGGCCGTTTCATCGCGGGACACCCAACGCGAGACCTCCGTCGCGAGACTTCCGTCGCGAGTAATTTAAAGCGCCAAAATTCAAAAGTGGACAATGCAATGCTACCTGGACATTGTCAAGCATCGTCAACGGCTGCTGCACAAAAGGTAAGATATATTTATTTTTTACTAAATAATTAAATTAACCATAGCATGGTGATGCCATGAGAGGGTTAACTCCAGTTAACCCTCTCATCCCCATGCTACGGCTCATTGAATGCAGGCAGCATGGCGATGAAAGGGTTAACTCCAGTTGCTAACTCGAGTTAACCCTTTCATCGCCATGCTGCCTGCATTCAATTAACCATAGCATGGGGATGCCATGAGAGGGTTAACTCCAGTTAACCCTCTCATCCCTATGCTACGGCTCATGCAGGCAGCATGCATTCAATTACACTGGAGTTAACACTCTCATCCCCATACTGCCTGCATTCAATTAACCATAGCATGGTGATGCCATGAGAGGGTTAACTCCAGTTAACCCTCTCATCCCCATGCTATGGTTAATTGAATGCAGGCAGCATGGCGATGAAAGGGTTAACTCCAGTTGCTAACTCGAGTTAACCCTTTCATCGCCATGCTATGGCTCATTGAATGCAGGCAGCCTACTCTGGATTAATGCCAACCCGTCTCCCACCTCCTGGCGACCTATGGTCGTGTGCCCACAGAAAGGGCCCGGCGTGCCACCTGTGGCACGCGTGCCATAGGTTCGCCATCACTGCCCTAGATTAACTCAGTTTGCATATAGTAATACACATCCTTTGTACAGTATCAAACCATTTAAAAAAATTATAACAATTGTCCTACAAATGTATTTCCTTCTACATAGGCAGATCAACAAATTCTACCGTGATGGCTGTCGAAATTCTAAGCAGAAGAGGAAAGGAAAAATTTGCTTCGGATGGACACCTTTACGTATTCGACAGACACAACGCAGTCGATAGTTGTGTTAAAATTTGGCGTTGTGATCAGATGGAACGATGCAAAGCCCGAATTCACACGAAAAATGGAAATGTTGTTAAAAAGATAAATGAACATTCGCACTTTCCTTCAGCGGCACATGTCGAAGTTTCAAAATTTGTGACAGGGATTAAGCGGCGAGCTGAAGAAACGATGGAGGGAACTGCAGAAGTGATTCATTCATGTGTATCCAGTGTGAGATCCACCGTGCATGCTATCATTCCACAACCTGCTGCTTTAAGAAAAATAATTAGACGCAGAAGAAATGATTTACAGGCTGCACCTCCAGACCCCGTTTGTGTTGAAAATCTTGTACTGCCTGATGCTTATAAAAACTACTCACCAACACCAGGCGTGGAAGAATCATTCTTGCTTGGGGATATTGGAGAAAGTTCCAGGAGGATTCTTCTATTTGGGAGAAAAAGCTGGCTGGACATTCTGCAAATGTCTGACATCTGGTACGTGGATGGTACATTTGCCATAGCCCCAAAACTGTTTGCTCAGGTATATGTGGTACTGGCAAAGAAGTATGAGGCGTGCATCCAGTGCTATACGCTCTTCTGCCGGATAAACAGTATGCCACATACAAACGGTTGTTTGATTATATTAAAACTTTGATGCCAAATGTACACCCAGGGTCAATAAATTGTGATTATGAAATTGGCATGTTTAAGGTCATAAAGGAATGCTTCCCAGAAGTCGCTTTAAAAGGGTGCTTTTTCCACTTGGTACAGAATATGCGAAAACACTTGGCATTGATAGGTGCCATTCATGAAACGGATACAAATCTGGAATATGTCCTTATGGCCAAAATGGTTGTTGCCTTGGCATTTGTGCCTGTCCAAGACTTGGGTGATTATGCTGATGCTGTGGCAGAACATCTTCCTGGAGACCTTCATCCTCTGCTAAATTGGTTTGAGGACAATTACATCGGTCGCCCACAAAGGAGAGGAAATGGGAGACGATCTCCTTTGTTTCCACCATGTATGTGGACATGGGCATCCGCAGAAATTTTTTCAGGGGGGGCGCGCATAATTTTACCGTCATCCTTTCTGCGCCGCGCCTCTTTTTGACAAGTTATCATGAAGTGGAGGAGCTTTGTCATTATCAGTGAAGGCATGCAAAGGGTTGATAAACCCTGCACCAGATACAGATCCACAGCACCAGATATAAACCAACCACACTAGATATAGCCTCACTGCACCAAATATAGATCCACTGTGCCAGATATAGACCCACAACACCAGATATTAACCCACGGTACCAGCTAAAAACCCATGACACAAGATATAAACCACAGCACCAGATAAATATCCAGAGCTCTAGCTGAAACTCCACAGCAACAGATAGAACAACATAGCAAAGATATAACCTCATAGCACCAGATACAACACTATAGCACACAATATAACCTCTCAGCACCAGACACAACACTATAGCACACAATATAACCTCTCAGCACCAGACACAACACTATAGCACACAATATAACCTCTCAGCACCAGACACAACACTATAGCACACAATATAACTCCACAGCACCAGACACAACACTATAGCACACAATATAACTCCACAGCACCAGATGCAACACTATAACACACAATATAACCCCACAGCACCAGATACACTATAGCACACAATATAACCCCACAGCACCAGATACAACACTATAGCACACAATATAACCTCACAGCACCAGATACACTATAGCACACAATATAACCTCACAGCACCAGATACACTATAGCACACAATATAACCCCACAGCACCAGATACAACACTATAGCACACAATATAACCCAACAGCACCAGATACAACACTATAGCACACAATGTAACTCCACAGCACCAGATACAACACTATAGCACACAATATAACCTCACAGCACCAGATACACTATAGCACACAATATAACCTCACAGCACCAAATACACTATAGCACACAATATAACCCCACCGCACCAGATCCAACACTATAGCACATAATTTAACCCCGCAGCACCAGATACAACACTATAGCACACAATATAACCTCACAGCACGAGATACACTATAGCACACAATATAACCTCACAGCACGAGATACACTATAGCACACAATATAACCCCACAGCACCAGATACAACACTATAGCACACAATGTAACCCAACAGCACCAGACAAAACACTATAGCACACAATATAACTCCACAGCACCAGATACAACACTATAGCACACAATATAAACACAAAGCAACAGATTCCCTTAACACCCAAATTCCTAAATCCATGACATTTCTTTATCCCTTTCCCCCTTTTTTATGTTTTATTCCTCCATGTTTGCCATCTCTTTCCCCATCATTTTGTGTGTTTTATTCCTCCATGTCAGTGACCTCTTTTCACCTACATTTTATCTTTTCTGCCCCATGTCACAATTTTGTCTGTATTCTGCTCCAATCAATCACCTCTTTTCATCCTCTATTATCTTTTCTGCCCCATGTCGTCCCATTTTGTTTTCTGCCTCCATCTATCACATCATTTTATCCTTCATTATCTTTTCTGTCCCATCCACTTGTCACCATGTTGATGTGAGCAGAGCCTGGTCAGAGGAGCTGCTCAGACTGGACAAATGGAGACCTCAGGGAAATGGGAGGGACCTCCTTGGATTTACCCCACTCTGCCATGTACCTTAAAGCTATTATAAGCTCTTCCTACCTGTTACAGAGGCTCACCTATGGTCTCTGAGTATCTTCCCCTGCAGACTCTCTTCTGTCAGTCATGCTGCCACATGGAGGGCTGAGGGGCGGGGCTATAACTTCATATCCCCGGGCACCCCTGTCATTGGCTCTCCATGCAGCATGACTGACAGCTGCAGAGACCTGCACCAATGTGGATGGGAGACCAGTATTACAGCAAGCAGAGTTGCAGAGAGCAACAGCTTTGGGTGCCACCTCCTACCCCAGCAACTGGTGTGCAGTCCCCTAGGGACAACTAGAGGCTACATACTGAGAAAAAAAGAATAATAATTAAAAAAATAAAAAAAATTTTTTTTATTTTTTTTTAAAGGGGAATTGCAAAAATCCAGGGGGGGGTAAGCGCCCCCCCTTCCCCCCCCCCTGCGGACGCCCATGTATGTGGAATCTGTTTGACAGAACAGTAAGTGGCGAAGATCTTACGAACAATCATTCTGAAGCTGCACATCGTCGGCTCAGAGCTGAATTGGTAATGTAATACCCGACCATTTGGAAATTCATTGATAGCTTTAGAAAGGTGCAAAAGGGCAGAGACCTCTATTATGACCAGCTCCTTTCAGGACACAATCCACCATTGAAGTTGCTGAAATATCGCAAAGCAGATGACCGGATCTCTAAGATTGTATCAGAGTATGGCAATAGGACACCAATAGATTATTTACGAGGTATAGCTCAAAATTATCAAATTTGTTAGATAAATGTTGTACTTGTGTACATTTGTAACTGTTAAATATTTTGAAATTTTAATTATTTGTTTATAATTTACATTTTATCTTGAAAAAACGATTTCTGATTGTTAATGTACATGTTTTACCTGTATGTCTAGTTTTTCAATTGATGTTTTTCCAAACTTAGTATATACATGTTTTGCATAGATTAATGTACAAAATAAAGCACTTTATTTACATATTGGTAATAATTTATGGGGATGGGACTGTTCCCCTCTCGCTGGACCTTTGTTCGTGGGAAAAATCATTGCAGGATCGCTCAAGTTATTATTTATGGGTTAATGTTACTATTGGTGTTTTGCTTGGGTTATGGGTAACATTTAAAGGGGTTCATTTATTATTATTTACTTTTAACCCTCTCATCCTTCATGCTGCCAGCGTTGCTTGCCCGCATGGTCAATGAGAGGGTTAACCAGAGTTAACCCTCTCATTGACTTGCCCGCATGGCCTCTCATTGGCCATGCGGGCAGCGTAGGCAGCATGGTCCATGCCAGCGTTGCTTGGCAGCATGGTCAATGAGAGGGTTAACCAGAGTTAACCCTCTCATTGGCCATGCGGGCAAGTCATTGAGAGGGTTAACTCTGGTTAACCCTCTCATTGACCATGCTGCCAAGCAACGCTGGCATGGACCATGCTGCCTACGCTGGCCGCATGGTCAATGAGAGGGTTAACTCTGGTTAACCCTCTCATTGACCATGCTGCCAAGCAACGCTGGCATGGACCATGCTGCCTATGCTGGCCGCATGGTCAATGAGAGGGTTAACTCTGGTTAACCCTCTCATTGACGATGCTGCCAAGCAACGCTGGCATGGACCATGCTGCCTACGCTGGCCGCATGGTCAATGAGAGGGTTAACAATGAGAGGGTTAACTCAAAATATCGCGAGACCTCCGGACGTCACGTGTGACGTCACGGAGGCGTGCCCGAACCCGGAAGTTCGGGCACGGCACGATTTAGAAAAATGTAGCCGGTGCTCGCTTTGAGCACCGGCTACATTTTCCCTGTCGGACTGAGGCCACTCAAAGTGGCCTCATCTGACAGGTGGGATCCCGCTGCAAGTGCAAGTGCCTGCAGCGGGATCCGAAAACAGCTCATCGCGGGGAGCCGCGATGAGCTGTTTAACAAAGGACGTTCTATGCCGTGCTAACGACTTTAAGGCACTTAAAGTCAGGACGGCATAGAACGTCCTAACGTCACGAAGGGGTTAATACAATGCACTTACAATCCACATCCTATATGCTTATGAAACTTATTATAAAAAAAACTATTATAACAATAGCAATCATGCAGGTATACGTCTCTCTAAAAGACAAAAAAAAAAGAAACAAGACAAGCCATACCATTTCTTTACTCCGCAACGGGAGTAAATACTCAATCCGGCCAAAATCCCAGACACCTTTGCTCAATACTACTGCAAACTTTGTAACTTATAAAAGGATGACCTTATGACACAATCCAACTCAATTAAGATTCAATCTTTTCTAGATTCTCTGATACAAAATGATGTATAGGCGCTACTTAGATAAACCATAGAAAATCAGAATTGTGCTGCTCACTGATGATGGAAAGAGACCTCTATTTCCAACTAAACAAAAACGTGTAGCACAAAGAAACAGGAGCGCAAATTGTGAAATAAAGCAGTGAAAACAAATGAGTGAAAAACACTTGTGGATATATTGTGAAAAAGTTGCAAAAATATACTTATTGATTAAAAATCGACACAGATCTCTTTAAATCTTGATTGAAGAGTTAAATTCATTCAGGAGTACCCAAAATTAAAAGTAAGAAAGAGATACTATAGTGTTTTCCGTTTTGAATACAGGATTTTTAAATTAAAAGATGGTAATTATTTTACTCAGACTTTTTTGAGCAGTATACTGCTCAATATATTGATGGATGTAGGGAGATCCCTTTGATGTCTTCAGGGAACAAAAAGTCTAGTGACCGTAGATATCTTTAGCTTGTGCAAGTATTACATACAAAAGAGAAAAAATGCCATAGTGATGTAACGTTAATATGACAAATTTTAATCAATAGAAAAAAGGCTTACATTAAAATATTGTGAGTACTGAAAAGTATCTCACAAATGCGCAAAGTATCAACGGAGAAACAGCTGATCAGCAGGGATTTCAAAGCTGCAGACAAGAATCAGATGTCCGTTTAATCTGAGAACCGACCGGCAAGTGCAGGAATCACAGAGAGGAGGGGGCGTGTCGTACGCGTTTCGCCGGGTGTGGCTTCAAAAGGCTCATGCAATTCCTTGAGTAACTACTGGAACTCGATTTTTGACATAATTTACAAGTCTACTGATCTAAAACTCCCTAAAGTGCCTGAATTAGCTCTGCTAAACATCTTACCAGAGAAAATCCCGCTACCTCTTCGAGTGGTAATAGGTCATGTTTTGATTGCTGCTAGGACACTTATTGCCAGAAATTAGAGGTCTATGGTTGTTCCCTCCTTCTCAGAAATATGCAGGCTTATACACCTCAATCTGCAATTGGAAAAACTGCACTACCTCACCACTGGAAATATCAGCTGTATGAGAAAAATTTGAAATTTGGTCTAAATATTCTGCAACACTCACATGATGGTGCCTTGGTCCCTCCCCCTCCTCCCCCTTCCAGTTCTAATTACTTTCTCTCACTTCTTCCTACTTTTGTATATTTGCATTTCATTTAATGTCATCTCATTTACTTTGAGTCCATCAATCCCTAGATGAATATAGTCCTAGAATCATTTCTAAGCCAACTTTCGATCAATTGTCATAACTTAACCTTATGTATATGCAAGTGTCTCTGATGCTTCTACGGCTTCTACGGTATTATGATAGAGAAAACAAAGAGCCCAACAATAATTCACCTAACTGTATGTCTAAATAAAGAAAATTTTAAATATAAAAAAAAACCAAAAACTTTTTCTGGCAAAATAAAAGATAGGAATGTATGGTCACAGGCACACAGATTCAAGACATTGCTGGATAGACATGCTATCTACAATATCTGGCGAATCTTCAATACCACAAGTCGTGACTACACATGTTTCTCTAAAACTCACGTGGCGTACTCCAGGATAGATTTGATCCTGGGAGACGCAGGCCTGGCACATATGGTGAAAAAAGTTAAAATTCAGGAAATTACATGGCATGACCATACCTTTGTCACGGTGGAATTGAAGACAGAATATAAAAAACTCACCTCAGACTGGAGGCTGAATGACCGCCTATTAGGAAAAAAAGAGGACATAGACACCATTAAAAAATTATCTGAGAATGCGGTGAATGGTATGTCCCTGGGCACAGTCTCGTGCGTATATATAAAAGTGTAGTGTGGGGCTATCCGATTAAATTGAGTGCTAGGCAAAAAAGGCAAAGTGACGGCTCACTGTCAGACCTACAGTGGATATAAAAAGTCTACACACCCCTGTTAAAATGTCAGGTTTCTGTGCTGTAAAAAAATGAGACAAAGATAAATCATTTCAGAACTTTTTCCACCTTAAATGTGACCCATAAACTGTACAACTCAATTGAAAAAAAAAAATGAAATCTTTTAGGTAGAGGGAAGAAAAAATATAAAAATAAAATAATGTGGTTGCATAAGTGTGCACACCCTTAACCCCTTAACGACAGGTGACGTGCCAGGCACGTCACGGCAAATCGAGGACTTGCCGACAGGTGACGTGCCTGGCACGTCATGCACTAAATGGAGTAAAGAAAGCGACCAGCGGTCGCTTTCTTTACTCTAACGGTGTTGCTACAATGCCTCTAGGTAGAGGCATTGTGCAACACCCCCCAAATGTGCAGGGGTGCGCTACGATCACTCCACGGAGTGATCGTAGCAGCCATTTAAAAATGGCTGCGCCGGCTGCACACATGTGCTTAGAAAGCGAACGATCGTTCGCTTTCTAAGCATCTCCGGTGTTGTTAAAGTGCCTCGCCAGCGAGGCACTTAACAACACCGTTCTGCTCCCCAGAGCCGATGGTGGTCGCTCTCCTGAGCGACCCCATCGGCTCAGTAGAAGGGAACGCTGCCTGTACAGGCAGCGTTTCCCTTCTAATGGCAAGAGCATCGGAAGTGAAAGTATTTCACTTCCGATGCTCTAGGGGGAGCCAATCGATGCCGGCACAGCAGATCTATGTGATCTGTGTGCAGGCATGTATGGTAAGTGCTCTGATGAGCACTTACCATACTGTCAAAGGCAATATTACTAAATATTGCCTTTGACAAGTATTGATCTGCCTCCCTCACCTTACTACTTTTAGTAAGGGAGAGAGACAGATCAGATCAAGTAAAAAAATAAAATAAAATAATAAAAAAAATATTTAATAAAATTTTAAACACCAAGGGCTTTTATAAAAGCCATTTAACCCCTTCCCTGCCATAGATCGCTGTGTACGCAGTGATCATACACAGCAGCACATTTTTTGCTGTCTGTGCATTTTTTAGGGGTTATTTTTTTTTACTGTAATTCATTACAGGATAAAAAAAGGCTCTTTTAAGAGAGATTAACCCCTTTCTTGCCGTAGATCACTGCCTAATCAGCGATCTGACGCAAATGCAGCAATCTTGCTGCAGAAGCATTTTTAATTTTTTTAAAACTTTTTTATTACACCCGTCACGTGTTAATTATACCCGCTAGGGGACTACGTTTAACGTAAAAAAATTTTTTTAGCTGTCTGAGCGCATGTATAGCGATCAGTAACAGCTGATAAGTGACAATGGCGGGTTGGCGTTTGCTCAGATGAGCATCACCATTCGTCTGGTTAGATAAATATGTGTAAATATTTGATCTGACCAGTGTAGATCTGCCTCCCTCTCACTTGAGTTTTAGTGAGGGAGACAGAGCTGTATAATGTAAGTTTTTAATTATAATATATTTAATAGAATTGAGACCCAAAGGCTTTTATAAAAGCCGTTTCCAGTATTTAACCCCTTCCCTGCAATTGATCGCTGTGTACGCAGTGATCTTACACAGCAGCACATTTTTTGCTGTCTGTGCATTTTTTTAGGGGTTATTTTTTTTTACTTTGATTTATTACAGTATATCAAAGGCTCTTTTAAGAGCTATTAACCCCTTCCTTGCCGTATATCACTTCCTAAGCAGCACATATGGTCACTGCCTAAGCAGTGCATATGGTCACTGCCTAAGCAGCGCATATGGAGCAATCTAGTCGCCGAAGGATTTTTTTTTGCTATCAGCATTTTTTTTGTCAGACTCACTAGGGGTTAATTATACCCACTAGGGGATTACGTGTATTCCTTTTGAAGCTGTCTGAACGCGTGTATAGCGATCAGTAACAGCCGATCAGTGGCAAAGGTGGTTTGGTGATTTCTCAGATGAGCATCACCATTCGTCTGGTTCGTAAATATTGTTCTGACCCATATGGATCTGCCTCCCTCTCCTCACTTGAGTTTTAGTGAGGGAAAGAGACAGATCTGTATAACATAATTTTTAAATTGTAATAAATTAAATAAAATGTTAATAAATTGTGAGTCCCAAGGGCTTTTATAAAAGCCATACCTTTTGTATAGTGTAGTGTATTAACTCCTTCCCTGCCACTGATCACTGCACAGCAGAAATTTTTTTCTTGTCTGTGCATTTTTAGGGGTTAATTTTTTTGTACAGTACTACAAAGGCTCTTATAAGAGCTATTAACCCCTTCCTTGCTCTACATGTTCAAATTCCAAGTTTGAAAATCAAAAAGCGCACCTCTCAAATGTAGCCTTTCAACCCCTAACAAAGCTGACAAAGCTATGCATGGGTGGTATCCCTGTGCTCGGGAGATGTTGCTGAACATATATTGTGGTATTGTTTGTCAGTGACACATACCGAAATATGTGAATTTGTGTCTAAAGTGCAATGTATGTGGGAAAAAATACACAATAAAATGACTACCACAAATTTTGACAAAGGCTGGTGGTAGAATTGGTGCATGGAAAGTGTTAAAATAACACCATTTAAAATAGCCTAGGGTGTCTACTTTTACAAAATATATACTTTTTGGGGTAAAATACACTGTCCTACTTAAAAAAAAGTCCCAGGGGGCGTGGCCAGCCATCAACATGGAAGGTCGCACATCGATGGAGCTCCGTGTCTAATAGCTACATTAGACATCCTGCCCGACCTGTGATCCCCTAAAACAAACCCGAAAAGCGGTGATCCAACGGACAGAAGACCCCCCCGGAGCGACTAACTTGCAAAGACGCAGAGTGAGGTGTCACGGAGGCGTTGAGACGCGCGGGGACGGAGTGGGATCGTCTCTGCATGCAACGACGTAGGAGAGACTCCAGGACCAAGAAGAAGACTGAGAGTGACGGTGTCGCCTAGCGTGTGGGCTTCTGAATCCAGGGAGCGGAATTGCAGAGGGAGGCTGAGCGGTGGATCGTCCATCTGCCCGACGGGAGATTGGGCGCGAAACTTTCCCGCGCAACGGCCATCTTGCGCTGCTCATCAAGAAACCCAGTCCAACGGAGTCCAAGAATTCCTGTTTGGTCCGTGAGTACTGGGAGATCTCCCCTGTTACCAATCAGCAGCCAACCCATAAACCCAAATATAACCATGCAGTGTAATATTGTCAGATCATTATATTACTAAACACACCTGCGGAAAGCAGAAGGAAACCAGACTCACAGATAGCTACACCAGTCATAGGTCTAACTGAACTGTCTCTTGGAACTGATACCCAAGGATATTTTATTCTATTCTTCATTCCCTAACCCAACATTACTTTTACCAGACAATCTCCTATAGAGACATCCTAGACTGAAACTCCTACCATATACAAAGCTTTTTCTCTTTTTTCTAAACCAACCTAAGGAAGGGAACCCTGTGGAAACAAGCAAAAGGGACTCCACATAGAGTTCTTTTTACTTTTTTTGGTGTTATATGTGGATAAGCTCTTCACAAGATCTAACTGGAAACAGGCAAAAAAAAAAAAACCTAACACACCATTTCTGTATCCTGCTGTATAATTACTTCTATATACTGTATGCAAACTTGGTTAGACAGCCTCAGTATTTTGAGAGACTCACTATTTACTTAACTATCCGGTTATATAGGAATTAGGTCTCCTAAAGTGACTTCTTTTATTGTGTATAACGGTATACGGATGTAAATAAGTGAACTTCATACTGCATTGTGTTTGCCAAACAAACTTCTTTTCTAGCTATAGTAAGCCTGAATCACAGGTGATCCTCCTGCCTAGTGCTGTATGGTGTTGATGATATGCACCTGGACTTGAGTACCATCCAGCTGCGATCACCACGCCATACAATAATTCATTAAATACCATTATCATACGGAAAAAAAAAAAAAGATTGGCAGAGTGGGCACATACAAACCCCCTATTAAGGGTGGCGATTGACACCTCAGACACACATTCAACTGTACTATAAACTGTCACAACATCTTGGCTATTCTTATGTTGTTGTTTTGACTGAACATATATTGGCAGACGCGAAAGCACTCCCCTCGTTTGGGCCCGCAAATTGTAAACAATATCCTGCAACACACAGATCTCTTCAAGAAGACTAACAGGGAAGGCTATCTGTTTGGACAATAAAAAAGTTTCTTCTCCTTTTCCCACCACTGCTGCTGCCCCTACCCAGGAAAACTCATCTAAAATATTCAAAGGTCAAGAAATGTAACCGTCGAAAGACATCAATCTTAGTGGTACCCCCTCTGAACGTTCATTTGTGACATGAGTCAAAATATGGATAAATACGTAGATATCCATAAACGCACTCAGAAACTCAAAGATAAAGAGAAAAGCAGACCAAAACCGTCAAAAGACATGTCCCCAAATCGTAGACGCTCTCCCACACCCACTGACGACATAATTGGGACGCCAACAGAACCACCCCCTTCACAAGCCACGTTGACGGCATTGGAGGTGACTAAAACCCTAATGCCACTCATGGATGCAAGATTTGCAGAACTTAAAGTGGCTATAGATGCGGTCGCCTCCTCAACCGCAGCCAATACCACTCGCATCGCGGAACTCGAATCAAGACAAGGCACCTCCGAAGAAAATGCTCAACATATGCAGAGAGAAATTCAACACCAGAACTCTCTGATTTTGGCCTTACAAGAAAAGGTCGACGACCTCGAAAACCGAGGAAGACGAAAAAATCTGCGTTTTCTGGGACTACCGGAATCCATCTCTCCGATAGACCTCGCACACATGCTACAACAATGGCTACCGGAGGCCTTGAGGCTGCCCCGCCCACACGATAAACGTCTTATTGAAAGGGCTCACCGTATCGGGCCTGAAACACAAGATAAAGCCACACGACCGAGACCAGTTATTGCAAGATTCCTGAATTTTGCTGATAAAGAAGCAGTCTTGGCAGGATATCGCAAATGCAAAGAACTGATCTTTCGCAACAAGAGAGTGCTAATATTTCAAGACTATTCAGCGTCTGTGTCGGGAAGGCGAAGAGAATTCTCGCAGATATGCAAACAACTCTTCGCTCGTAAAATCCGCTTTGCCTTGTTATACCCGGCTCGTCTACGCATTTCTCTAAACAACCATGATGAATTCTTTGAATCTCCACTTAAAGCTACAGAGTTTCTGAAAACCACCTCTGATACTGGAGGGGGCCCACTTCCATCTACCGAAGAATGAGATACTTGAGACCACAAGACTCCTGCCCACTGGGCATTCTGTTGTTTTTTTGTTCAGTATTCCAATTGTTCCAGGAAAATTTCCATCCCATGACTCCTAGAAGATATCACTCTTCTTATACCAGAGTATCAAGAAGCAATCCCCTCGCTCGCTGGGACGTGGGGAGCTTCGCACCACGAATTAGCTATCTCATGACCCCCTTTTTGAAAAAAGGGATTGGCTGACACCCATCCTTATAGCAGCACCATCTCGGGCAACACTACTCATTCAGGACTTCGAATCTTATCATGGAACGTCAATGGGCTCAACTCGCCTGTAAAAAGAAGAAAAACCACTTCCCACTTAAAACGTCTACACCCAGATATCGTATTTCTGCAGGAAACCCATTGGTCCCGCAAAGACCATACAGTATTGCGCGACACATGGATTGAAGACTGCATCACATCTAATTACAAACGAAAAACGAGGGGAGTCGCTATCGTGTTAAGCCGCAATATCTCATATGAAATCCATAAAAAGATTGTGGACACCCAAGGCCGATACTTAATTCTTATAATAACCATAAATGGCAAAAGACTGTTATTGGTAAACCTTTACGCCCCAAACTACCCTAACCATGATTTTTTTGCCTCGCTGGCTAACAAACTCACAACCCTATCAGATTTACCTATAATAATGGGCGGTGATTTCAACACCTTGGCAGACCCCCTCCTCGACTCCTCGACTATTCCAGGTCGAAAAACAACCCATAGAGGTGAGAGCATAGACTTCCTGATAGGCCATCTAGGACTGACAGACATATGGCGCATCCTTAACTCAACATCCAGAGAATACACTCATAAATCAAGAGTCCACCCAACAGAAACAAGAATAGATTATTTGCTAGTCTCAGCTTCCCTATTACCACATGTCATAGAAGCAACTATCCACACCAGAATAATCTCGGACCACTCACCAATTTCTATCTCCCTCACTTTGGGGATGACAACTAGATCAAATAGGCCCTGGTCCTTCCCTACATACTTAACCGCAAACACAGGATTTAAATCTTTTCTTTCGTCGACATGGGCCAACTTTGTCGATGACAACTTGGCCCATGTTGATGATCCACTTCTTTTCTGGAACACTTCGAAAGCAGTCCTTCGAGGGCACATTATCAGTTATACAGCAGAAACTATAAAAACATGGAAAAAAAAGTACCATAACCTCCTTAAAGCCACAGCCACCACCCAACGTATGTATAGCCTAAATAAATCAGAGGAAACCAAATGTGCTTATGACGCAGCTAGACAACTACTAGAAACATTTCTGACTGAACGAGCTAACCGACAGATTGAACATAGTAAACAAAGGTTTTTTCAATGGGGAGGGAAATCGGGTAAGTTACTATCCAGAATGGCTAAATGTAGACGCCCGCGGACATGGATAATGAAACTGAAAACAGGGACCTCTACCATTACTGACCCATCCATTATCCTTAGAGAATTTTCTAAACACTATAAACTATTGTTTCAAAAAACACAAGATGATGTAAACTTAGGCATTTCCCTACTACGCCAAGCCGAATTGCAAAGACTCACAAACGACCAGAGAGAGCGCCTTAATGCCCCAATCACTCTGACAGAGACGACTAACACAATCAAATCCTTACCAAATCTGAAGACCCCGGGCCCAGATGGCTTTCCTGCCGAATATTACAAGCTCCTTAGCCCCGACATTGTGAACGCGCTGACCTCCCTGTTTAATAAAATTTATTTAGAACAGCTCCCGACCTCGACTCTAACAGCAGCTAAAACCATTTTCATAGCAAAACCAGGCAAAGACAAAGAACTAATAGATTCTTATAGGCCTATAACGCTCCTAAACTCGGACATAAAAATTCTTACAAGGATCATAGCAAACAGACTACAACATATGTTACCATCGCTGCTACACCCTTCACAACTGGGATTTACACATAACAGGTCATCTACAACAGGAATCAGAAAGGCATTGGCTGCTATCATAAAGGCTCACAATAATAAACACCCCCACCACAACACATTAATACGACTAGATGCCTGTAAAGCATTTGACAGCGTGTCTTGGGCTCACTTAATCAGACTGTTCAAGTTCAGATATTTTGGCCCAAATTTCCTAGGACTCTTTCGTAATTTATATCAAGCTACTACCACATCATTGCTGATAAATGGACTGATTTCAGAACCCATTCCCCTGGAAAGAGGGGTGCGACAGGGATGTCCTTTATCGCCTTTACTTTTTAACATAGCCTTGGACCCCCTCCTTCGCATCATACATCTCACTCCCAGACTGACTGGCATAAAAATAGGACAAACAACTCTCAAGACAGTGGCCTTTGCAGATGACGTCATGTTATTTATAAACGATCCAGGTAGGGAATGGACACAAATAGTGGACATAATTGACAACTTTGGCAAAACTAGTGGATTCAAGATAAATTATCATAAATCTGAAGCACTGTATTTAAGGAAAGATCAAATCCCCCCACACATGCCACCTTCCTCCCTACAATGGGCCCAATCATCAATACAATTCTTGGGAATAACTTTACCAAAGGCCCCACACAAATTATACTCGGCAAATTATAACCATATCATAACAAAAATCACAGAGGAATTAACGGCCTGGAACTCACTGATGCTCTCGTATGTGGGTAGAGTGGCATTAATAAAAATGATCAGCTTCCCCCGCCTTTTATACCCATTACAAAACTTACCTTTACTACTAAAACAAAAAGACCTTAGACGCCTTAATTCTGCATTCACCTCATTCATTTGGGCTGGGAAAAAAGCGAGAATTAGTTTAACAAAACTCCAACAACCCACCTTCCTTGGAGGTTTAAATGTCCCCAATATTCGTGCATATAACCTAGCAGCATTACTACGACATGTGATTGACTGGATAACCAAAGGAAACCATTATACAGACACAACCATGGACCAAGGATTATTTCAAACAATCGACCTTAAAGCCCTATTACACATCCCAGTGGGACTACTCCCACCGGAAGTCCGAAACAACGCATTACTATATGGCCCACTACGAGCATGGCAGTTATCACGATCCGACCAACATCTACAATTTACACACTCCTTATTTCACCCTCTCCTGCGAAACCCATCCTTTCAGGATGGATCATCTTTACACCCCTTCACTAAATGGGAAACAGCTAACATCACATTTATCAAACCTCTGGTGTGTCCTCTCACTAAAACAATCTTACCCTTGACAATTCTTAAAGAGAAATATCCTGAACTTCTAATCACACCCTTCACATATGCACAGGTCCGCAGCTTTATAACCTCCAACACCTCTCGCTTCTCTGACGCAGACTGGAACAACCCCATAGACGACCTAATAGACAGATCTAAATCTAGACGACTACACCTGAAACACATTCAACAATCTTTACGCATCAACATTGACTACACCACAATACCATTGGGGCCCCAAAAGTGGTCCACTTTGCTACCACACTTAACCCCTGAGGATCTCTTAAAAGCACATAATACAATGCTGTCCATCATAAAATCCACATCGTACAAAGAAATGTTCTTGAAACTCTTCCATAGAGCGTATTTTTCCCCAGCCAGGAACAAAAACATAAATAGCATCCACACAGATAACTGCCCAAAATGCAAAATGCCCAAGGCCAATTTGGATCACTGTCTGTGGAACTGTAGACTCGTCTGCAAATTTCGACAACGAGTCCAAACATACGCGACTTCTACCCTAAATATTCATTTACCCTTAACACCTGAATTTGCTATCTTTGGCCTTACACCCACGCCTTTCCCGGGTATCAAGCTAGCACGTATACTTCAAGCAGTAGCAAATAAAACCATACTGCAATTTTGGATTAAACCAGAAGAACCCTCCTTTGAGGTCTTCCAAGACAAACTTTTTCTCCTATTTCGAATGTGCTGGCTTACAGCTCAAAATGACACAATACATCGCACAAAACAATTATTTATAACATGGAATCGGTATATTAATTCACTACCCCTAAACACAAAAACGCTAATCAAACAAACTTTTCAAAATTCCCCATGGTATATGAATCAGCTCCTCATTGATACAGATCCGATCCCCCTAAACTAATATTCAACCAAGAGAAAAAAAAAAAAAACCCTTACGCAGAAATTTTCACATACAACCTAATGATAGTTGCTATTAGAAACTACCTTATTAAATTGCCCGAGAGGTCTTATTAAAAGGTGTTCGACATATTTACACTTTGGTACAATCAACATTGGAGTCATGAGTATGATTTTTAACATGGGATAAATATCTATGATATAAACTGGAACTAGTTTATATGGTTTGAAAATGTTATAATGTTGTTGTGTTTTAGAATAAGTCGTGGAAGCTCCTGTATTCAACTCACTGAAATGTTTTGACAATCTTGGTCATTTTATTAAGCAAAAGAATAAATAACAATGCATAACCTATTTTGGAATAACAGACTGACTAACCCGCATCAAATAAATTACCTATACGTTAATTAATACTGACCGGAAACAATACGCGCTACGTCATGACCCACTGTTCCCTTGGGGCTTCTGTTGTGGGATAATTTAGTAAGCATCAGCTTTGCAAGAACCAAAAACTTGGCGGAAATTGGAATGTACGAGTAAAATTGTTAAGATAAGAAATGAAGATCCTTTAAACAAAATACTCAACCCAGAGTACATCTTACACCAAACCCATAAAAACCCAGACAAAGCAATTTATTAAAACATAAAATAACATTAACAGGTCCCACATGTAATAACGAAGCCCCAGGACAGCAGTGATATTGTGTTAATGTTGTAAAAAATTTAATTGATATTATCACGTGTGTTGACAATGACATTGTTACAATTTATATGCTGCTTATTGCAATTGAATAATACTAAGATTGTATTGTACTGATTTACAATTTACCTAAATAAAATATAAAAAAAAAAAAAAAAAAAAAAAAGTCCCAAATGAAAGATGGGCTCAGGCTGACTACACGTCAATATTCCAAGTTGAAAATGCGCACCTTCACAATGTGGCCCTTTAGCCCCCAAACAACCCAACAAACCTATGCATGGGTGGTATCCCTGTACTCAGGATATGTTGTTGAACACATATTGGGTTATTGTTTGGCAGTGACACATACCAAAATCTGTGAATTTATGTCTAAAATACAATATTTGTGAAAAAAAACCACACAAAAATTACTACCACAAACTTTGACAAAGGCTGGTGGTAGAATTAGTGCATGGAAAGTGTTAAAATACCACCATTTGAAATAGCGTAGGGTGTCTACTTTAAAAAAATATATGGGTTGATGGGGTAAAATACACTGGCTGGTTTCAAATATGTCCCAAATGGGACATGGGTGCAGGCGGTCTGCATGTCAAAATTTTAATTTGGAAAACCAAAAACTGCACCTACCAAATTTGGCCTTTTACTCCCCAAACAACCCAACAAACCTATGCATGGGTGGTATCCCTGTACTCAAGAGATGTTGCTGAACACTTATTGGGGTGTTATTTGGCAGTGACACATACCAAAATCTGTGAATTCATGTCTGAAGTACAAGGTTTGTGAAAAAAAACCACAAAAAAATTACTGCCACAAAGTTTGACAAAGGCTAGTGGTAGAATTAGTGCATGGAAAGTGTAAAAATACCACCATTTGAGATAGCCTAAGGTGTCTTCTTTTAAAAAATATATGGGTTGATGGGGTAAAATACACTGGCTGGTTTCAAATATGTCCCAAATGGGACATGAGTGCAGGCGGTCTGCATGTCAAAATTTTAATTTGGAAAACCAAAAACTGCACCTACCAAATTTGGCCTTTTACCCCCCAAACAACCCAACAAACCTATGCATGGGTGGTATCCCTGTACTCAAGAGATGTTGCTGAACACTTATTAGGGTGTTATTTGGCAGTGACACATACCAACATCTGTGAATTCATGTCTGAAGTACAAGGTTTGTGAAAAAAAACCACAAACAAATTACTACCACAAAGTTTGACAAAGGCTGGTGGTAGAATTAGTGCATGGAAAGTGTAAAAATACCACCATTTGAGATAGCCTAAGGTGTCTTCTTTTAAAAAATATATGGGTTGATGGGGTAAAATACACTAGCTGGCTTCAAATATGTCCCAAATGGGACATGGGTGCAGGCTGTCTGCATGTAAAAATTTCAAGTTGGAAAACAAAAAACTGCACCTCACAAATTTGGCATTTTAGCCCCCAAACAACCCAACAAACCTATGCATGGGTGGTATCCCTGTACTCAGGAGAAATAGTAGAATCTATTTAGCATGTTTTTTCGTTCGCTATTGTCGATGAGGAGAAGTTGATTCAAATAAAAACAAAGAAATTTGTGTATTTTTTTTTTTTTTACCATATTTTATTATTTTTTTTAATAATATGATAAGATATGATCAAAAAGATGGCATCCATAGAAAGCCCTTCTTGTCCCGATAAAAACAATATATAATATGTGTGGGTACAGCAAATGACAAAGAAGAAAATTACTGCTAAACACAAACAGCACAGAAATGTTAAAATAGGCATTGTCCAGAAAGGACAAAAATGTTTCAAAGGCTCTGTCCTTAAGGGGTTAAACTAATACTTTGTTGAAGCACCTTTTGATTTTATTACAGCACTCTTACAGCAGTCTTTTTGGGTATGAGTCTATCAGCATTGCACATTTTGACTTGGTAAGATTTACCCTCTCTTCTTTGCAAAAACACTCCAAATCTGTCAGATTGCGAGGGCATCTCCTGTGAACAGCCCTCTTCAGATCACCCCACAGATTTTCAATCGGATTCAGGTATGGGCTCTGGCTGGGCCATTACAAAACTTTAATCTTCTTCTGGTGAAGCCATTCCTTTGTTGATTTGGATGTATGCTTTGGGTCGTTGTCATGCTGAAAAATGAAGTTCCTCTTCATGTTCAGCTTTCTAGCAGAAGCCTGAAGATTTTGTGCCAATATTGACTGGTATTTGGAACTGTTCATTATTCCCTCTGTCTTAACTAAGGCCCCAGTTCCAGCTGAAGAAAAACAGCCCCAAAGCATGATGCTGCCACCACCATGTTTCACTGTGGGTATGGTGTTCTTTTGGTGATGTGCAGTGTTGTTTTTGTGCCAAACATATCTTTTGGAATTATGGCCAAAAAGTTCAACCTTGGTTTCATCAGACCATAACACCTTTTCCCACATGCTTTTGGGAGACTTCAGATGTGTTTTTGCAAAATGTAGCCTGGCTTGGATGTTTTTCTTCGTAATAAAAGGCTTTCGTCTTGCCACTCTACCCTATAGCCCAGACATATGAAGAATACGGGAGATTGTTGTCACATGTACCACACAGCCAGTACTTGCCAGATATTCCTGCAGCTCCTTTAATGTTTCTGTAGGCCTCTTGGTAGCCTCCCAGACCAGTTTTCTTCTCGTCTTTTCATCAATTTTGGAGGGAGCTCCAGTTCTTGGTAATGTCACTGTTGTGCCATATTTTCTCCACTTGATGGTGACTGTCTTCACTGTGTTCCATGGTATATCTAATGCCTTGGAAATTCTTTTGTACCCTTCTCCTGACTGATACCTTTTAACAATGAGATCCCTCTGATGCTTTGGAAGCTCTCGTGGACCATGGCTTTTGCTGTGGGATGCGACTAAGAAAATTTCAGGAAAAACCAACTAGAGCAGCTGAACTTTATTTGGGGTTAATCAGAGGCACTTTAACCCCTCAGTGACTGAGTGCTATGTTGCATCTGACGTGCCTTGAAGACCAGAATTCCATTATTTTTGTCATACGTTTACTGAACTGTGTATTTCTTTCTTTGTGTTCAGTCCACCCACACAAATTATATATCATTTTTTAAAGGACAGATAGGGCTTTCATTTGATACTATTATTTTCATCATATGATATCATTTACTATTAAAAAAATATAAAATATGCCATAAAAAACACTTTTTCCAACTTTGACCTGATTTTTTTTTTTACACAATTACAAATGGTAAAAAAGACCCCGTCTATATATTTCTACTATTTGTCTAGATCTAGGTTCAGTAGATCAAGGGTTAGCTTTTTCCATTTATTTAATGTATTTATTTATTTAATTTTCTATTTTTAACTGTAATACCGTCTAACTGCCTGTAGGGGCAGTCAAGTAGCGGTTTCAGAGCGACGGAAGAGATTTTTTTTTTCTGTCTTCCGTCGGTCTCCTCTGGGCATGCTGTATCGGAGGAGCATGCTCCTCCGATACAGCACACACCCGCGATCACCGGGTGATCGCGCTGCCCAGGAGGGCACAGATTGTGTTGCATGATGCATCGATAGAGGCATCATGCAACACTTTAACACACATAGGCAGTGACAGTGGCGTAGCGTGGGTTGTCAGCACCCGGGGCAAGGCAAGTAATTTGCGCCCCCTAACCCGTGGATTTTAGCACTCGAGTCTCTTCTACTAGATTAGTTAAAGAAACCCTTACCCCCCAAGCACATGTATTGTTTGTTATGAAAATACTTATGTAATTAAAGTAAAATGCATCTAAATACAAGTTTATTTTCCAACACTTTATTGAGTGCGAACATGCATTACACACATTCTCCACATTTTCAGCAGGTCTATGAATACAAATATACACATGTAGTAACCTAGCATGGGCCATGCTATTATATGTCGTCTCACAACCATCGTAAACGACAAACAATATCAAGAACAAAAACTAAACATCAAAATGGAACCATACCCTGGAGATGATCCAAGACTGGGCTAGATGGAGCCAACTTCCTCAATCCTGTACCTCTAATGTTACCCCCCCCCCCCCCCCCACACACACACACACATATGCCATAATTGTTGTGCCATTCAGATGCCAGTAATATTGTAACTTTCGGATGCCAGTAATATTGTGCCAGTCAGAGCCCAGTAATATTGTGCCAGTCAGAGCCTAGTAATATTGTGCCAGTCAGATGCCTGCAATATTGTGCCAGTCAGATGCCTGCAATATTGTGCCAGTCAGAGCCCAGTAATAATGTGCCAGTCAGATACCAGTAATATTGTGCCAGTCAGATACCAATAATATTGTGCCAGTCAGATACCAATAATATTGTGCCAGTCAGATACCAGGAATATTGTGCCTGTCAGAGCCCAAGAATATTGTGCCTGTCAGAGCCCAGGAATATGGTGCCTGTCAGATGCCTGTAATATTATGCCAGTCAGATGCCTGTAATAGTGTGCAGTCAGAGGCCAGGAATATTGTGCCAGTCAGATGCCTGTAATATTGTGCCAGTCAGATGCCTGTAATATTATGCCAGTCAGATGCCTGTAATATTATGCCAGTCAGATGCTTGTAATAGTGTGCCAGTCAGAGGCCAGGAATATTGTGCCAGTCAGAGGCCTGTAATATTGTGCCAGTCAGATGCCTGTAATATTATGCCAGTCAGATGCCTGTAATATTGTGCCAGTCAGAGCCCAGTAATATAGTGCCAGCCAGATGCCTGTAATATTATGCCAGCCAGATGCCCAGTATTATTGTGCCAGCCAGATGCCCAGTAATATAGTGCCAGTCAGATGCCCAGTATTATTGTGCCAGTCAGATGCCCAGTATTATTGTGCCAGCCAGATGCCCAGTAATATAGTGCCAGTCAGATGCCCAGTATTATTGTGCCAGTCAGATGCCCAGTATTATTGTGCCAGCCAGATGCCCAGTAATATAGTGCCAGTCAGATGCCCAGTAATATAGTGCCAATCAGATGCCAAGTAATATAGTGCCAATCAGATACCCAGTAATATAGTGCCAATCAGATGCCCAGTAATATAGTGCCAATCAGATGCCAAGTAATATAGTGCCAATCAGATGCCCAGTAATATTGTGCCAATCAGATACCCAGTAATATAGTGCCATTCAGATACCCAGTAATATAGTGCCAATCAGATACCCAGTAATATTGTGCCAATCAGATACCCAGTAATATAGTGCCAATCAGATACCCAGTAATATAGTGCCAGTCAGATACCCAGTAATATTGTGCCAATCAGATGCCCAGTAATATAGTGCCAATCAGATACCCAGTAATATAGTGCCAATCAGATACCCAGTAATATAGTGCCAATCAGATGCCCAGTAATATAGTGCCAGTCAGATACCCAGTAATATAGTGCCAATCAGATACCCAGTAATATAGTGCCAATCAGATGCCCAGTAATATTGTGCCACTCAGATACCCAGTAATATAGTGCCAATCAGATACCCAGTAATATTGTGCCAGTCAGATACCCAGTAATATAGTGGCAATCAGATTCCCAGTAATATTGTGCCAATCAGATACCCAGTAATATAGTGCCAATCAGATGCCCAGTAATATTGTGCCAATCAGATACCCAGTAATATTGTGCCAATCAGATACCCAGTAATATAGTGCCAGTCAGATACCCAGTAATATTGTGCCAATCAGATGCCCAGTAATATAGTGCCAGTCAGATACCAGGAATATTGTGCCAGCCAGCCCCCCCCCCCCGTACTTACATGAAGCGGCTCCGTGTCCCCCGCCGGATGTCTCCTCCGTGCAGTCTTCCCTCTTGCACGGAGGAGGGAAGCAGACACCGGATGTGACGCGACGTCACATCCGGCGTCAGTTTTTTTTTTTTTTTTTTTTCGGTCGTCGCATCCATCGGATGCGGCTTGCCGGAAAAAAGCGTTCACAAGCGCAATGCGCTGTGAACGCGGCAGCAGGGGCTGGGGGCCCACGGGACAGCTGCCTTGGGGCCCCCCAGGAGTAAATGGGCCCAGGGCAGCTGCCCCGTTTGCCCCGCGTTAAAGACGGCCCTGGCGGCCACGCGGCCGCATAGGGCTAGTGCGCCCCCCCAGATATTGCGCCCGGTGCGGCCGGCCCCCCCTGCACCCCCCACGCTACGCCACTGGGCAGTGATGAGCTTTCACTGCCTATATGTGTAAGCGCGCATACGATCACATTCGCTGTGATCGTATGCGCGCGGGGGGGTCGAGGGGGGGCTGAAAGCCCTCTCAGAGGCTGCTTCGGATCTGAAAACGGAGGACGTATATATACGTCCTCATGGTCCTTAAGGACCATGCTTTTCAGGACGTATATATACGTCCACATGCGTTAAGGGGTTAAATGATGGCAGGTGTATGCTGACTCCTATTTAACATGATTTGGAATGTGATTGCTTAATTCTGAACACAGCTACATCCCCAGTTATAAGAGGGTGTGCACACTTATGCAACCACATTATTTTATTTTTATATTTTTTCTTCCCTCTATCTAAAAGATTTCAGTTTGTTTTTCAATTGAGTTGTACAGTTTATAGGTCACATTAAAGGTGGAAAAAGTTCTGAAATGATTTATCTTTGTCTCATTTTTTTACAGCACAGAAACCTGACATTTTAACAGGGGTGTGTAGACTTTTTATATCCACTGTATATATACAGTGGCACCACTTATTGATGCAGAACAAACAGAACCCATCGGTGTCACTGACTAGGGATTTGGAAATAGTAAATAAGAAGAATAATAAACAACTAATTGATAGAGCCAACAAGACCCTCGAATCCCTGAAAACTTTGTGGTATTATAAGGGAAATAAGGCAAATCGAATGTTGAAGAATAGATTGAAGAATATAAGAAAGGCAAACCTTATCTCCAAGATAGTATACAAGGGTTAAGCAGAAATGTCACCAGCCAGCAGGGGCGTTGCTGGGTTGCCAAAAGATCTGGGGCTAGAGTCCATGACAGATTAGATACAAGTAAAGAAGTTTACATGCTTGGGTCTGGTTCTAAAGTATATATATGATGCCAATGAGCAATACGTGTATATATAATATAATCAATAAATAAATATACATAGATTAATATGATGATGCCAATGGGGTGAGTGGGGTGATAAGCTGGATGGAGGGGGTAAAATGGAGGGAGAAGGTGAGATGGAAGGTGAGAGGTGTGATATGATAAGGGTGGGGGTGAGATGGAGGGTGATATTCTGAAGAGAGGAGGTGAAATAGAGGGTGATGATAAGCTGGATGGAGGGGGTAAGATGGAGGGAGAGGGTGAGATGGAGGGTGAGATGTGTTATATGATAAGTGTGGGGTGAGATGGAGATTGAGAGAGGTGATATTCTGGAGAGAGGGGTGAAATAGAGGGTGGGTGGCGTGATAAGCTGGAGGGAGAGGGTGAGATGCAGGAGATACAGGTGATAGGGGTGATAAGATGGAGGGAGAGGGTGAGAGGGGTGATAAAATGGAGGCAGAGGCTGGCAGCAGGGCCGGACTGGGAATAAAAACCAGCCCTGGAAATTATAGTATACCAGCCCCATAGAATTGCATATTTATTTACAAAACATTTGAAAAGTGTATTATTTTATAGATAAGACTGGTACATACCCCTGCACAGGGCAAAATATGCCCCCAGTATGTACACAATATTATAACTAACGTATTGCTCTGATATATACCCCATGCAAAGGGCAACACATAGCAACCAGTACACAAGGTTATATGAGTTGCCCTGTGCAGGGGTATATATAATTAGGGAATTATGTGAGCTATAACCTTGTGTACATACTGGGTGGCTATATTGATTTACCCCAGCACCCAGACTGCACTCACAGGACTTAGCCCAGCATGCAGATTGCACTCACAGAACTTACCCCAGCGTGCAGATAACACTCATAGGACTTATCCCAGCACCCATAACTTGTCCAAGGATTTACCCCAGCACCCAAACTTCACTCCCAGGACTTGACCCAGCACCCAGGTTTTACTATAGCTTTCAGATTACACTCATAGGACTTACCCCTAGTAGGTATACCAGCATGTAGATTGCACACAAATGACTTGCCCCAGGATTTACCACAGTACTTAGATTGCACTAGGGTTGGTGTCACCTGGTACGATAACCCCCCTTGATTTCCTCCAATACCATGTCAAACAGATTCCTTAGTAATGCCAGTCAATTGGCCCATTAAATATGCCATACAGGAGACCCATACATTATGCCACATACAGTAGCCCACTAATTACGCCACACACAGGATCCCCACTAATAATGCCTCACACAGGCGCCCAATTAATTATGCCTCATACAGGAGCCCCATTAATTATACCTCACGCTGGAGCCCCATTAATTATGCCTCATGCAGGGGCCCCAGTAATCATGCCTCACACATGGGCCCTTTTAATTATGCCTCACGCAGGGGCCCCAGTAATTATGCCTCATGCAGGGGCCCCAGTAATTATGCCTCACACATGGGCCCCACTAATTATGCCTCACACATGGGCCCCATAGTTATGCCACACACAGGGGCCCCATAGTTATGCCACACACGGGGGCCCCATAGTTATCCCACACACGGGGGCCCCATAGTTATGCCACACACAGGGGCCCCATAGTTATGCCACACACAGGGGCCCCATAGTTATCCCACACACAGGGGCCCCATAGTTATGCCACACACAGGGGCCCCATAGTTATGCCACACACAGGGGCCCCATAGTTACGCCACACACAAGGGCCCCATAGTTATGCCACACACAGGAGCCCCATAGATAGGCCACACACAGGGGCCCTAGTTACGCCACACACAGGGGCCCCAGTTACGCCACACACAGGGGCCCCATAGTTATGCCACACACCAGAACAATAAATATCTATACACATATTATATTGAATTATTTCATATGTAATAAAAAATGTTATTGAAAAATTGCATTTCTGGTTTTTATTCCTTTCCTATACACCCACATTGCACCTAAAGGACTTAACACAGAACCATACAGTACTAGGGTTGCCACCTTTTCTTCTGAAAAATACCAGCATTGGTACTGTCTCCATAGACTTAACATTGGCCTGAAGCCAATTTTTTTTACCAACCTGTTGGTAAAATACCGGCCAGGTGGCAACCCTATTCAGTACCCACAGCATTTGCCAAGCACTCATATAGCACCCACACAATTTGGCATGCAACAGTATCACTTTGTCCCACAGAGTTGCCCCTGCAAAACAAACCACAGTGTCACTTTGTCCCACAGAGCTGCCCCTGCAGAAAAAAATCACATTGTCACTTTCCCCCATAGTACATGTTATTTTGCCCCACTGAACATGCCACGGCATCACTTTTCCAATTAAAATAAGCCAGGTACCAATTAACATGCAACAGCCACTTCGTCATTAACATATGCAACAGCCAGTTTGCCTATTAAAATATGCCAAAAACCAATTTTGCCACTAATATACAAGTATCCTTTTGCCATTAATATGCCACAGTCAATTTGCCCATTAATATGCCAGTATTATTTTGCCATTAATATGCCACAGTCAATTTGCCCATTTATATGCCACAGCCAATTTGCCCATTAATATGCCACAGCCAATTTGCTCATTAATATGCCAGTATTATTTTCCCACTAATATTCCACAGCCAATTTGCCAGTATTATTTTGCCATTATTATGCCAGTATTATTTTGCTATTAATGTTACAGTAAATTTGCCCATGAATATGCCAGTATTACTTTGCCATTAATATGTCAGTCAATCTGCCCTTAATATGCCAGAGCCAATTTGCCAGTATTATTTTTCCATTAATATGCCAGCATTATTACAGTCGATTTGCTAGTCACTCACACACTTATACAGCTATACAGAATTATGTGTATGTCTCTGAGAAACTGTATTTACAAAATAAAAGGATTTGGGATGTATAGGAAGTTAGGTTGGGAGGTGGATGGGGTGTCAAATATACAAACTGCCCCAGGTGACTCTTTAAAATCATATGATATTTTTTTTTTTAACTCACAGTGTCCCTTCAAAAATCTGGTGCATGAATACACAATATAACAGTGGTGGTGCCCTGCTTTTTAATATTAAAACCTCATAATCGCTCCACTCTGCACCAATATTATGTAAATCATGTAAGCTACATCTGGTCCAGATGTGCCACTCACTCACACACTTACACTCTGCCCCTCGCTCACACACTTACACTCTGCCCCTCGCTCACACACTTACACTCTGCCCCTCGCTCACACACTCACACTCTGCCCCTCGCTCACACACGCACACTCTGCCACTCGCTCACATACTTACACTCTGCCCCTCACTCACACACTTACACTCTGCCCCTCACTCACATACTTACACTCTGCCCCTCACCCACACACTGGCACTCACTCACATACTTACACTCTGGCACTCACTCACATACTTACACTTTGGCACTCACTCACATACTTACACTCTGCCCCTCACTCACACACTTACACTCTGCCCCTCGCTCACACACTTACACTCTGCCCCTCGCTCACACACTCACACTCTGCCCCTCGCTCACACACGCACACTCTGCCACTCGCTCACACACGCACACTCTGCCACTCGCTCACATACTTACACTCTGCCCCTCGCTCACACACTCACACTCTGCCCCTCGCTCACACACGCACACTCTGCCACTCGCTCACATACTTACACTCTGCCCCTCGCTCACATACTTACACTCTGCGCCTCGCTCACATACTTACACTCTGCCCCTCACTCACATACTTACACTCTGCCCCTCACTCACACACTGGCACTCACTCACATACTTACACTCTGGCACTCACTCACATACTTACACTCTGCCCCTCACTCACACACTTACACTCTGCCCCTCGCTCATACACTTACACTCTGCCCCTCGCTTACACACTTACACTCTGCCCCTCGCTCACACACTTACACTCTGCCCCTCGCTCACACACTCACACTCTGCCCCTCGCTCACATACTTACACTCTGCCCCTCGCTCACACACTTACACTCTGCCCCTCGCTCATACACTTACACTCTGCCCCTCGCTCATACACTTACACTCTGCCCCTCGCTCACACACTTACACTCTGCCCCTCGCTCACACACTTACACTCTGCCCCTCGCTCACACACTCACACTCTGCCCCTCGCTCACACACGCACACTCTGCCACTCGCTCACATACTTACACTCTGCCCCTCACTCACACACTTACACTCTGCCCCTCACTCACATACACTATGCCCCTCACTCACTCACATACTTACACTCTGCCCCTCACTCACACACTGGCACTCACTCACATACTTACACTCTGGCACTCACTCACATACTTACACTCTGCCCCTCACTCACATACTTACACTCTGCCCCTCACTCACACACTGGCACTCACTCACATACTTACACTCTGGCACTCACTCACATACTTACACTCTGCCCCTCACTCACACACTTACACTCTGCCCCTCGCTCATACACTTACACTCTGCCCCTCGCTCACACACTTACACTCTGCCCCTCGCTCACACACTTACACTCTGCCCCTCGCTCACACACTCACACTCTGCCCCTCGCTCACACACGCACACTCTGCCACTCGCTCACATACTTACACTCTGCCACTCGCTCACACACTTACACTCTGCCCCTCACTCACATACTTACACTCTGCCCCTCACCCACACACTGGCACTCACTCACATACTTACACTCTGCCCCTCGCTCACACACTCACACTCTGCCCCTCGCTCACACACGCACACTCTGCCACTCGCTCACATACTTACACTCTGCCCCTCGCTCATACACTTACACTCTGCCCCTCACTCACATACTTACACTCTGCCCCTCACCCACACACTGGCACTCACTCACATACTTACACTCTGGCACTCACTCACATACTTACACTTTGGCACTCACTCACATACTTACACTCTGCCCCTCACTCACACACTTACACCCTGCCCCTCGCTCACACACTTACACTCTGCCCCTCGCTCACACACTCACACTCTGCCCCTCGCTCACACATGCACACTCTGCCACTCGCTCACACACGCACACTCTGCCACTCGCTCACATACTTACACTCTGCCCCTCGCTCACACACTCACACTCTGCCCCTCGCTCACACACGCACACTCTGCCACTCGCTCACATACTTACACTCTGCCCCTCGCTCACATACTTACACTCTGCCCCTCACTCACATACTTACACTCTGCCCCTCACTCACACACTGGCACTCACTCACATACTTACACTCTGGCACTCACTCACATACTTACACTCTGCCCCTCACTCACACACTTACACTCTGCCCCTCGCTCATACACTTACACTCTGCCCCTCGCTCACACACTTACACTCTGCCCCTCGCTCACACACTTACACTCTGCCCCTCGCTCACACACTCACACTCTGCCCCTCGCTCACACACGCACACTCTGCCACTCGCTCACATACTTACACTCTGCCCCTCACTCACACACTTACACTCTGCCCCTCACTCACATACACTATGCCCCTCACTCACTCACATACTTACACTCTGCCCCTCACCCACACACTTACACTCTGCCCCTCACTCACACACTTACACTCTGCCCCTCACTCACATACTTACACTCTGCCCCTCACTCACATACTTACACTCTGCCCCTCACTCACATACTTACACTCTGCCCCTCACTCACACACTGGCACTCACTCACATACTTACACTCTGGCACTCACTCACATACTTACACTCTGACCCTCATTCACACACTTACACTCTGCCCCTCACTCACATACACTCTGCCCCTCACCCACACACTTACACTCTGCCCCTCACTCACACACTTACACTCTGCCCCTCTCTCACATACTTACACTCTGGCACTCACTCACATACTTACACTCTGGCACTCACTCACATACTTACACTCTGGCACTCACTCACATACTTACACTCTGGCACTCACTCACACACTTACACTCTGCCACTCACTCACACACTTACACTCTGCCACTCACTCACATACTCACACATTTACACACTTACACTCACTTTCCCAAGCACCATACTGTATATACCTTACCCTGCAGTGCGGCAGCTTCCTCTCATGTTGCACGCAGCAGAAGCCCCCTCCCCTTCCTCTCCCGCTCAGTAGGCTCTTTCCCTTTCTTTAAGGGAAGCGGCCGCCGAAATTTTAAAGGGCCGCGGCAGCCGAAAGTCTTAAAGGGATGCGGCCGCCGAAAGTCTTAAGGGGACACGGCCGCCGAAATTCTTAAAACAGCCCCAGGGTAGGTGGCCTACCGGGATTTTTCCCGGTATCCCGGTAATCCAGTCCGGCCCTGGCTGGCAGGGATGATAAGAGGGAGGGAGAGGCTGGCAGGGGTTATAAGATGGAGGGAGAGGCTGGCAGGGGTGTTAAGATGGAGGGAGAGAATAGAATTTTACATGTTGCTCTTTACATTACAAAAAAAAGTGTTCAGCCATAACCATTTAATCTATACATTTGCTGGGTTAAGTTTCCTGGTGTCATCTCAAACATGGCCAGCACAACTGATGCACTTGTAGATGTAGAGGCAGAATTTACTCAAAGTCCAGGCTAAAAAAAAATCTAAATATACTAATAAAATATCTAATATATTTTCTTAGACATCTGCCTTGCACAATATATAGAAACACGTGCATTACATGTGTGAAGGAGACTTCAGCACTGTTGGCCACTTGGTGCTTAAGGAGTTAAACTGTATACTAATATGGCCAGGATTTGCTAGCAGGTATCAGTTAGGGAACTACAACTCCCACTATTCTTTAGTGCCCTGTCACTTCATAATGTCAGTCATGTCATCAAAGAATTCCATCCCACCATATAAATACCAGCTGGATGAGAGTGATAGGCAGTGCAGTCCCCATAAATGCCAGCTGACTGAGATTGATAGGCATTGCTGCCCCCATAAATGCTAACTTGCTGAGAGTGATAGGCAGTGCAGTCCCACATAAATGCCAGCGGGCTGAGAGTGATAGGCAGTGCAGTACCCCATAAATGCCAGCGGGCTGAGAGGGATAGACAGTGAAGTCCCCCATAAATGTCAGCTGGCTGAGAGTGATAGGCAGTGCAGCCCCCTATAAATGCCAGCTGGCTGAGAGTGATAAGCAGTGCAGTCCTCCCTAAATGCTAACTGGCTGAGAATAATAGACAGTGCAGTGCCCCATAAATGCCAGCTGACAGAGGGATAGGAAGTGCAGTGCCCCCATAAATGCTAGTTGGCTAAGAGTGATAGGCAGTGCAGTCCACCCCATAAATTCCAGCTAACCGAGAGTGATAGGCAGTGCAGTCCCCCCTCAAATGATAGCTGGCTGAAAATGCTAGCCAGTGCAGTCCCCCCATAAATGCTAGCTGGCTGAGAGTGATAGGCAGTTCAGTGCACCCATGAACGCCAGCTGGCTGAGTGTGACAGGTAGTGCAGTGCCCCCATGGATGCCAGCTGGTTGAGAGTGATAGACAGTGCAGTGCCCCATAAATGCCAGCTGGCTGAGAGTGAAAGGCAGTTCAGTACCCCCCAAAAAATCACATCCTTCACACATAGCAACATTTGTTTTAAATTTCCCTTAATGTCTGTGAACAGCTTGTGGCATTGGCAAGAGTAGTAGGATTTCGGGTGATAGGCGGGGGTGCTTCCGGGGCAGCCCCCAGGCCCATTCATCACGCTCACCCAGCCCGCAGGTGTCCCCTGGGCGCGCAATGGATACTCCCACGGTGACTCAGAGGACACGGGAAGGGACTCTGGGAACTTCAAGAGCCTTACTGGGAGGCAGTGACTACGGCTGTGCTAGTTAGGCTGGCCGTCTTGGGACATCTGGCAGGGTCCAGGTTACCGGGAGGATTGGTGGATGGCAGGAAAGCTTGCATGGCGGTTCTCCCAGGCGGTGTGTTTCTGCTTCCAGGACCGGGAGCCCTGTGTTGGAGGAGCCGGAGATGGCAGGGTGTTGGACGCTGGGCACACCGGATTGGACTTATCAGCAGCAGCCTCTGTGCCGACGGCCATGGCTGGCTTGGGCGGTGAGTCTGTTATCTTTGCACCAGGACAGAGGGGTCTCTTACATGACCTTATAGTTTTGGTGGATTCCTGGGGGGGGATAGGCCGGGGGCTGCGGGCTTCAGTCAGGCGTGAGTTCCCAGGGAAGTGAGCCCGGTTGCAGGTGACGGGGGGCAGGAGACTGTGAGTTGGGTTAGTGGAAGCGGTACGTTTGCGGGATCGGTGGAGTCGGACAGGGAGTCAGGGGGTTGCGCGCCAGAGGCGTCTCGGTGGAATGGGTATATGTCTTTTTCAGGTCCGCTGGGGGTGCACTTGAAGTTGGAGCTTAAGGAGAAGGTATGGGGAGGGGAATTCATGGAGATATTTTCTCTCCTCCCCCTTGAGGAATATACTGATCTCAAGGAGGAGGATAAAAAAGATGCCAAGAAGGCTGAGGAGGAGAAAAAGAAAAGGTACTGTAAGATACCGAAGACTTTTGGTAACTGGCTATGGGCCTTTTGTGTGTTGGCTAGTGTAATTGGGGAGAAGATGCCAGAAAAGTGCTGCCAGCTGTTCTGCTACTTGGAGGGCATCTGGGAGGCATACCGGACTTACGGTGGCCTCGCATGGTTGAAGTACGATGAACAGCTTAGGCAACGTCTGGCGGCTTCTCTGGGGGTGCAGTGGGACCGTATAGACATGCCGCTTTGGATCAGGCTTATGATGGCGCAGAAGTCGTCCCCCTTTCAGTCAGGGGCCGGTGCCGCAAAGTCCGCGCCGGCCGTTAACAAAAAGGGTGTCTTGGGTTTTCTATGATAGCCAGTGTAAGTAGGGGGCGACCTGTAGGTTCAAGCACAAGTGCTCGGGTTGCGGGGGCTCTCACAGTTACAGCAGGTGCTTCAAGCGGGGGAAATCGTCTGCAGGGGGAGCCGGGGGTTCTGGTACCGGGGTGGCTGCCGCGGGGTTGGTCCCCAGTGAAGCTCGACGCAATGCTACTGTGGCTAAGCCGCTACGCTAATACGGCGGATGCCGAGTTGTTATGGGAGGGTTTTTTGCACAGGTTTTATATTCCATTTTCTGTCAAGGTGGGGGGCCAATATTTGCGGAATCTGAAGTCAGTTGCGGAGTTTCCGGGAGGTGGTTAGGGATAAGCTACAAAAGGAGTTGTTGTTGGGAAGGATGGCGGGTCCATTTCGGGCCCCCCCCAGTTGTGAACTTACGGGTCTCGCCACTGGGGGTGGTTTCTAAGAAAGAGCCTGGGAAATACAGGTTGATCCATCATTTGTCGTACCCAGCTGGGGGGTCGGTCAATGATGATATCGACAAAGATTTGTGCTCGGTCTCCTACGCATCGTTCGACCATGCGGTCGAGTTGGTTAGGAAGGCCGGGCCCGGGGCCCTTATGGCTAAGGCGGATGTTGAGGCGGCGTTTCGGCTTCTTCCAATTCCCCCCGATTGTCACCACCTGTTGGGGTTTTTGTTTGAGGCCAATTTTTTGTAGACCTGTGTCTCCCTATGAGATTTTCCATTTCTAGCTCCTATTTTGAAAAGTTCAGTTCATTTCTAGAATGGGTGGCCAGGGTGGAGTCGGGGAGTCCCTTTTTTGTTCATCATTTAGATGACTTCCTATGCGTGGGGCCGGCGTCATTGGATACTTGCTGATTTTTGTTAAGAACTTTGGAGTGGGTGGCTCAGCTATTTGGGGTCCCTTTGGCGGAGGACAAAACGGTTGGCCCGCTCACTTGTCTCACCTTTTTGGGCTTGGAGATTGATTCGGTCAAGGGGGAATGCAGATTGCCGCTGGACAAACTTACCTCCCTTACTGCTTCGGTTGGGTTGGTCCATCGGGCTAAGAAGGTGATGCTTCGGCAGCTGCAGTCGTTACATGGCAGCCTCAATTTCACTTGCCGGGTCATTCCGATGGGGCGGATTTTTAGTAGGGGTCTTTTGAGGGCTATGTCGGGAGTCAAGGCAGGTCACCATTTTATCAGGGTGTCATGAAGGCTGATTTGGCTGTGTGGGATGAGTTTCTGAGGCACTTCAATGGGACAGTGTTTTTTCGCTCCGAGGTGGTCTCCGTGAAGGACTTGGAACTGTTTACGGATGCGGCTGGTAGCACTGGTTTCGGGGAATATTTCGGTTAGGTTTACAGCACCTGGGGTGGGATCCTTCGCTTTATGGGACGCACTCCTTTCGCATTAGGGCAGTCACAGAGGTGGCTCGATTAGGTTTGGGTGAGGACATGGTGAAGAAGATTGGAAGGTGGGAGTCGCAGAGGTTCCGCTCCTATCTCCGTCCGGCATGGCTAATTGGGTGAGGATGCTCTGGGAGAGTTTGGGGGCGTGGTGGGGTAAGAGTGTTGATTTTCAGGTTACTGGTGTGTTTTTCTGTTTCCCCAGATATGATCGCTTAGATAATTGAGCATTCCTTCGTATTTTGGGCTTAGCGAAGAGCCGCAACTCGTCCTGATGGCCAGCAGCTGGGTTTTTCGAGGGCTCATTTGGAAGTTAAATGGTTTGGTTACAGGGGATATGGTTGGGGGGATGTATTTGCCGAACGGATTCATTTATTGAATAGGGGAAGCCGGCCGGATGTCGTCATCTTCCATGCTGGGGGGAATGATTTAGGGCTGGTTCCTCAGAGGGTATTGGTTCGTACCATGAAGCAGGATATCAATAGGTTGAGGGATTGGTTACCGGAGGTGGCGGTGGTCTGGTCCAAGATAGTGCCCAGGTTTCAGTGGAGACATGCTAGAGATCAGGTGGCTTTGGGAAAGAGCAGGAATAAGATTAACCGTTTAATGTCAGCTTTCGTCAGGAGAGTGGGGGGTGTGGTAGTTCGGCATAGGGAGTTGGAGGCGCAGTTGCCAGGATACTACAGGGCAGATGGTGTTCACTTATCAGACGTGGGTCTTGATTTTCTCAATATGGGTTTACAGGCAGGTTTGGAAAGGGCACTTTTTCTGGCGGAACCCAGTCGGCTTAAGGTGTCAAGGACTGGGTTTGTGGCAGGGGTTTAGGAGGTAATGGGGGTTGGAAGATAACATTCAGGTTAGGAATGGCCATCGTCAGGAAACTGGTCCTGTGGAAGTTATGGTGGTTGGTGGGTATGAGCTGGCCTGTGGCTCATTACCCGGGTGGTGTAGAGGCATCTCGGTATGCCTCTATAAAAGGTTTATTCAGGAATTGCACTTTTATGTTATAATAACATGTTATGTGATGTTTATGTTTGGGGTCATTGACTTAAGTATTATGTATAATTGGGGGATGGCAGGTTATGTGTGGGCAATGACCTTTCTATGTTATTTATACATTTAAATATATATATATATATATATATATATTATATTTATATATTAAACAGCTGTGGCCTTATATTCCCATTTATATCTGTGTCCGTGTGGTTATTAATAAGTTGAAAGGTTTTATCTTTTAAGGGTCTCGAGCATCCGATGATGCCAATGTCATGCATCACAGACTCCGCTTCTCCGCTGTAATCGGGGGGGGGGGGGGGGGGGTTGGGGGTCAATTCAGTATTATAGAGCCCGAAAAGTGACTTCAAATAACATATTATGGGAATAACATTACCAAAAAATAATGACTTTTATTGGGGGCGTGGTATTTATGTATAATATTTATATAAAGTAGTGCATCTAGGACCAATGGTTATTATTAAAGAACATGCCCACAGATCAGCATCCCTGATAGTGTACATACAGCCAACCACTCCAGAAATATCATCACAATTGTATGTCAAAATGATCATGCGGTTCAAATATCTCTGAATACATTTTGTTCCTGCTGTTATATGTTGTTGATTCTGTGACTCACAACTGATGCTGATGAGAGCTTAGGGATGCAATGATTATAGTTATATGACGTTTATATGTATGTGGCCCATATTAAAATATATAATTGTACCTCGGGTGGGGGACAGAGGCAATGATATATTTTAATATTATATTTATGGGGGGGTTTAAAGTGGAGTTGAGAGGGCTTGGGCTGAGTGAATTATATATTTTAATATTTATGTGTGGGGAGGAACTGTAAAAAGATGGGGCTGCAGTTGTGAGGGAATTGTATATTGTAATATATTTACATGGTGACCAGGAAATTAGGCCTGGTGCCTGGGTATTGTTAGCCTTGTATGGTGTGTGTGTGTGAGTGACAGTGTGTTGTGTGTGACTGACTGTGTGTGTGACATTATGGTAATACTAATATTATCTAATTATTGATAAAGCTAAGCAAAGTAAATACAAACCTCTATTTTATTTATTTCTATATGATAGCGGTGGTCAACAGTTGGATTTCTATATTTCTGCATGCAGCTCTTATAATAGAAATGTAAAAATATATGTGCATATATATATAGAGCCATACACACACATGTATTTTATGTGTATGTATGTGCCTGCCCAAGCGTGTGATATTCTGTATGCCACTGCTATCACATCTGCTATGGGCTCTAGCCCCGGATCTTTTGGGGACCTAGCAACGCTCCTGCAGGTGGGTTTTGTCCTGGGCCGTTCCTCATCAGACCATATAAGAGATCTGATGAGCTCATTCCAGGATGCTGGCCGTAGCGGGGTGCTCCAGCTGGCTCTGTCTTTGGATGCAGAGAAGGAGTTTGACAGAGTCAGTTGGGGGATGGAGATGGTGATGAGGGAATTTGGTATAGATGATAGGCTACTGCAGGCAATCATGCAATATATATATATACCTCAGGGAGAGTAGTGAACTCTGGGATCTGCTCGGAGTAGTTTGATATACAGAACAGGACGAGACAGGGATGTCCCCTCTCTCCTATTCTGTACGTTATTGTGCTTGAGCCGCTGGCTATGTAAATTACATTACATTACCATTTATTTATATAGCGTCAACAATTTACGTAGTGCTAGGTATAGAGCATAGAGGGAACTACATACTAAGACAAACTAGAAACAGACTAGTACATGAGATAGAGAACCCTGATCGCAAGCTTACAATCTAGAGGGAATGGGGACATATCAGGAACAATGATAAAGTTAGGGGATACCGAAGCTCATCTGAGCATAAAATTAAATTATATGCGGATGATGTATTACTGAAGCTGGAAGGCCCTGTGAACTCCCTGAGAGAACTTATGACCACAATAGATAATTATAGTCCTCTCTCAAATTACAGACTAAACAGGACTAAGACTGTGATGCTCCCCATCAATATAGAAAATTCCATAGAAATAGAATATCTCCAGGGGGAATATGGATTTATTATAAATAAAAACAGCTTAGTCTATTTAGGCATCAACATCTCTCCAAATCCAGAGAAGGGGATAGAGATTAACATACTCCCTCTGCTGAAACAGATGAATAGCTCCTTCGTAAAATGGAAGGGGGTGGAGATCTCTTGGTGGGGAAGGATCAAAATGGTCAAAGCTTTCATTTTGCCAAATGTTTTATATATATTTAGAAAGAGGTGATTTAAAAGAGGAATTCCAATTAAAAGAAATAGAAATCTTTACTTATATGAGAGTGAAGGGGTTCCTAACCAAGTTTCTCTACAGAGAATCATCCGTTAGAACAATCGCCCATATTAAGGATATCCTCGTACTAGAGCAGGACAAAAATCTAGTCAAAAAATGTTCAGGGCTCCTGCGAGACTCCAGGGTTGAACTGCCCCCTCCAGCACTGGCTAAAGGGGAAAAAGAACTACTACTTAAGATACCCAGAAACGAATGGGACAAATCCCTAAGTTTGCTATACAAAAATATCCACTGTTTAAATTTTCAATTCAAATTGCTAATAGATGGTACTTGGTTCCGAGATCTGAGATGTGGCCAAAATCGATTGAAAAATGCTCCTAAGTAAAGTAGAATAGAAAGATAGACAGAGGTACGCTCTCTTCAATTGTCTTTGTATGTGATTGTTTTGTGTTAATATGTTGATTTCACATGATAACCCAAGGATCAGGGATTACAATGGATAAAGTAATATTTGGAGAAATACGTCTAAGATTAGATCCAAAATCTGAACGAAATGATGTATTTATTTTTTGATACTTTGGCAATAAAAAAAAATAAAAAATGAAATATACATTCCCATTCCTATAAGGTAAGCATCTTACTAGGACCATTTGACCCCTCCGTATATACCGTATTAGTTATGTCTTTTTGTAAACGTTGTCTTAAGCATAATGGCATAGAACAGTTTATCAACAAATGAGTATTGTGGGATATATATTGATCATGGATGAACCTGCTTCTCTTTTTTTTCTCTCTTGTTTTGCATTTTGATAGGGGACCTTCCCTTAAATGCTTCTGATATAGATCTCCAGGAGAGGGGAGGAGGGAGAGGAGAGGGAGAGGAGGGAGTGGGAACGGGAAGGAAAGGAGGGATAATAAAGTAAGGAGGGAAGAGGATGGAGAGGGGAGGAGGAGGAGGGGGGATAGGGGAGGAAAGAGAAAGGAAAATTATTGATACTTATTGGGTTATCCTACATTCTCACTGATGGCTAAGATTATAGAACTACCATTGCTGATCGTTAAGGAAACATGACACTTAAAAGATTAGATTTTGGTAGATCTAGCTGCTAACACAACCCATTAAACACGGTTGCTTTTCCAACATAAGTATGCCATACAAACCCAGAGATGAACTGCATCATAAACTGATCATCAAGCTCATACCGCACAAAACATGCCCGATACGGTAGTAGCTGGTTTTACTCTTTTGACCTTCCACACTCTCTTCACTTTCTTTTTTTGTTTATCTATTTATTTAATTATTATTATATTTTCCCTCCCTATATATTTTTCATCCTGTGAATGCTAGCCTAGAGATGTACTACTGTTCAATTCATGTATGTTCTTAAGTCTTTTTTATATATGATGTATTTTGTATGAATTAATACATTTATAGGCAAAGAAAGAAAAAAAAAAGAAAAAAGAGTGCCAGTGTGTGTGCGTTGTCTGATTGTGCCTGTCAGGGAGTGAGTCATCAGTGTGTCGGTCAGTGAGTGAGTGTTGGCTGATTATGCCCATCAGTGAGTGAGTGTATGTTGACTGATTGTGCCTGTCAGTGAATGTATCTGTGAGTGTATTCAGAGTGTGAGTTATCCAGTGAAGATCTCACCCTCAAGTGCAGCATAACACTCCCTCCCTGCCATTCCCTCCTGCAGCATGAGTCCCCTCTCCGTCTCCTACATGCCCCCATCCTCTGGCAGCATCCAACCCCTCTCACTCCTTCCCTGACATTCCTCCCTGCAGCATGAGCTCTCTCTCCCTGTGATGCCCTCCCTTCCCCCGTCATCAATCCCATAGTTGCCAACATTTGGAAAAAATTTCCAGGGACACTTTGCAGCTTATCTTCCAATTGACCACACCTCCTTTAAAAAGCTCCGCCCACTCGATATGATTAGCATAATGTAACTCCACCTACTTGTCACAGTGTAGATTATATCACCAAGTTCACACCAACATTACCATGCATCCTTGGTATACAACAGATACATTCACAGCACAACATCTACATCAGGCGCATTTGATCACTTTTACATGAAATATAGTATACAGAGAGCTGTGTGTACACCATAAACATACATTAGTATGAACCTTCTGCTAGGAGGCTATTCCATGTATCCACACCCCTATCAGTAAAGTAATACTGCCTGGCTTTATCTTATATGTAGGTTAGCCTTATCCCATACAAGCTTAAACTCCTTCACTGTATTAACCTCTACCACTTCTACTGGAAGACTATTCCATACATCCACTACCCTCTCAGTAAAGTAATACTTTCATTAGTCCCTGGCCTTATCTTATATCTAGGATAGCCTTATACCTATCCCATGCATGATTAAACTCCTTCACTGTATTAACCTCTACCACTTCTACTGGAAGACTATTCCATACATCCACTACCCTCTCAGTAAAGTAATACTTTCATTAGTCCCTGGCCTTATCTTATATCTAGGATAACCTTATACCTATCCCATTACTGCTTAAACTCCTCCTCTACCACTCATGCTGGAAGACTATTCCATGCACCCACCACCCTCTCAGCAAAGTAATATTACGTTTCTGACCACAAAAACACATTAACCCCTTAGTGACATGACTTTTTTGGCTTGTCCGAGGGGATGGGACTCTTCATCGCGGCTGCTTCCGCGCAGCCGCTTCACCGCCGACTCTACAGCACAAGACAGATCGTCGCTGGAGATTTCATCGCGGGACATTTCATCGCTAAAGGTAAGTGTTTTACTGATTTTAGTTTGTTTACAATTAGGGTTTAGGGGGTTAGAATTAGGTTTAGTGTTTAGTGTTAGGGGTTAATTTTACTATTAGGGGTCGGGGGTTAGTATTAGGGTTAGTATTAGGGTTTAGGGGGTTAATTTTAGTATTAGGGGTCAGGGGTTAGTATTAGGGTTAGTATTAGGGTTTAGGGGGTTAATTTTAGTATTAGGGGTCGGGGGTTAGTATTAGGGTTAGTATTAGGGTTTAAGGGGTTAATTTTAGTATTAGGGGTCGGGGGTTAGTATAAGGGTTAGTATTAGTATTAGGGTTTAGGGGGTTAATTTTAGTATTAGGGGTCGGGGGTTAGTATTAGGGTTAGTTTTAGGGTTAGTATTAGGGTTTAGGGGGTTAATTTTAGCATTAGGGGTCGGGGTTAGTATTAGGGTTTAGGGGATTAATTTTAGTATTGGGGTTATTTTTAGTGTTAGTATTGGGGTTTAGTGTTTTGTGTTACTATGGGGGGGGGATCATTTATTAGGGGGGGGTTATTTTAGTTTTACTTTTAGATTTGTAAGAGCTGACAACATAGCTGCAGCCGTGGTGAAACGGCCGCGTTATACTTCATTGCTGACAGTTCAGCGTTCTAACTGCCGTGCTGAACTGTCAGCGATGAAGATACGGCGAAGAAGTGTCCTAGACCCTTGTCCGACGCTTGGTGACATGGGCTGTTTTAACATTTCTGAGGTGTTTGTGTTTTGCTGTAATTTATTTCTGTCTCATTTAGTGTACCCACACAAACTATATATCGTTTTTATCGTTATAAGAAGGGCTTTCTTTTGATACCATTATTTTGATAATAGCATATAATTTGATGTAAAAAAATAATAAAATATGGCCCAAAAATGTAAAAAAAAATTTTTATGATTTTTATTTGAAAAATCGTATACTCATGTACAAGAGACAACAAAAAAACACTGCTAAATAGTTTCTAATATATGTCCTAAGTTCAGAAATAGCCCATGTTTTATGTTTTTGTGCTTTTTTATTCATGTTACAGGGCCAGAACTATAAGCAAAGCTATTTTAAAATCCTTTTTTTCAAAATTAGCGATAGTGACATTGTATTTCTGTACTAAATCCATGAATGACCCCCAACATGTACATATTTTTGAAAACTAGACCACTCAGGGCATTTAACTTGGGGTATTTTGACACATTTCATGTAGCCATTTTACCACCAATCTTTGCCAAAGTGTTCAGCAAAAAATCTTTCTTTTACATTTTTCACATAGATTGCAATTTAGGTAAACATTACCTTAAAATGTGAAGGGGTATTTCCAAATAACACCTCAATATGTGTTCAGCGACATCTCCTGAGTACAGGGATACCACCCATGCATAGGTTTGTTGGTTTGTTTTGGGGATAAAAGGCCACATTTAGGGGGTGCGCATTTTGGTTTTCCAACTTGGAATTCTGACATGCAGAAAACTTGCGCCCATGTCCCATTTGGGACATTTTTGAAGCCAGAAAGTGTTTTCTACCCCACAAAGCCATATACTTTTGAAAACTAGACACCCTAGGGTATTTCAAATGGTAGTATTTTAACACTTTCCATGCACTAATTCTACCACCATCCTATGTCAATGTTATGGATAGTAATTTTTTTTCACATACATTGTACTTCGGGCATGAATTCACAGATCCTATTATGTGTCAGTGCCAAACAACACCTCAATATGTGTTCAGCAACATCTCCTGAGTACAGGGATACCACCCATGTATAGGTTGTTTAGGTTATTTGGGGGTTAAAAGGCCACATTTGAGAGGTGCTCTTTTTGGTTTTCCAACTTGGAATTCTGACGTGCAGAAAACCTGCGCCCATGTCCCATTTGGGACATTTTTGAAGCCAAAAAGTGTATTTTACCCCACAAAGCCATATATTTTTGAAAACTAGACACCCTAGGGTATTTTAAATGGTAGTATTTTAACACTTTCCATGCACTAATTCTACCACCATCCTATGTCAATGTTATGGATAGTAATTTTTTTTTCACATACATTGTACTTCGGGCATGAATTCACAGATCCTATTATGTGTCAGTGCCAAACAACACCTCAATATGTTTTCAGCAACATCTCCTGAGTACAGGGATACCACCCATGTGTAGGTTAGTTAGATTATTTGGGGGTTAAAAGGCCACATTTGAGAGGTGCGCTTTTTGGTTTTTCAACTTGGAATTCTGACATGCAGAAAACCTGCGCCCATGTTCCAATTGGGACATTTGTGAAGCCAGAATGTGTATTTTACCCCACAAAACCATACATTTTAGCAAACTAGACACCCTAGGGTATTTCAAATGATAGTATTTTAACGCTTTCCATGCACTAATTCTACCACCAGCCTTTGTCAAATTTTAGGTTAGTAATTTTTTAATGTTTTGTTTCCACATACATTGTACTTCGAGCATGAATTCACAGATCCTGTTATGTGTCAATGCAAAACAACACCCCAATATGTGTTCAGCAACATCTCCTGAGTACAAGGATACCACCCATGCATAGGTTTGTTGGGTTGTTTGGGGGCTAAAAGGTCACGTTTGGGGGGGGGGGGATGCATTTCCATCTTGGAATTTTGACATCTAGTCAGCCTGCGCCCATGTTCCATTTGGGACACTTTTGAAGCCTGTCAAAGTATTTTACCCCATGAAACCATATATTTTGGAAAACTAGACATCCTAGGGTATTTAAAATTGTGGTATTTTAACACTTTCCAAGTGCTAATTCTACCACCAACCTATGTCAAAGGGTTGGGATGTCATTTTTTCCCCACACACATTGTAGTTCAGGCAGGAATTTTCAGATTCTGGTATTTGCCACTGCCAACCAACACCTCAATATGTGTTCAGCAACATCTCCTGAGTACAGGGATACTCCCCATGCATAGGTTTGTTGGTTTGTTTTGGGGCTAAAAGGCCACATTTAGGGGGTGTGCAATTCCAACCTGGAATTTTGACATGTAGTCAGCCTGTGCCCATGTTCCATTTGGAACATTTTTGAAGCCGTCCAATGAATTTTACCCCATCAAACCATATATTTTTGAAAAATAAACATCCTAAGGTATTTCAAATGGTGGTATTTTAATACTGTATATGTACTAATTCTACCACCAGGCTTTGTAAAAGTTTGTGGTAGTACTTTTTTGGGAGTTTTTTTTTCCACATGCATTGTACTTCAGGCATGAATTCACAGATTCTGGTATACGTCACTGCCAAACAACAACCCAATATGTGTTCAGCAACATCTCCTGAGTATAGGGATAGCACCCATGCATAGGTTTGTTGGTTTGTTTTTTGGCTAGAAGGCAACATTTGTGAGATGCACATCTCAAAATTCCAACTTGGAATTTTGACATGTAGTCAACCTGCGTCCGTGTCCTATATGGGATATATCTTTTAAGCCAGCAAATGTAATTTACCCCCACCAAACCATATATTTTTTAACGGTAGACACCCATCACTCCTTGTGGCAAGGGCTCAGCAGCCACCGATACATCACTAGATGATGTATCAGAAAGCTGACCAGGGTCAAAATCGAACCCTGAGTCCGCGGCCTCAGAATCAGTGCGTAAGCAGTGATCTCGAGCAAAGAAGGGGTTAATAGCTCTTAGAAGAGCCTATCTAGTACAGTAATACATTACAGTACAAAGAAATTAATAATTAATCCATAAAACAGTGCAGACAGCAAAACATACTGTTGCTGTGCAAGATTACTGCTTATAAAGTGATGAATGGCAGGGAAGGGGTTAATAAATAGTGAAAGACTTTCATAAAACCTGACAATTTTATAAAATGTTATTTTATATCACTAATACTGATCTGTCTCTTTCCGTCACAAAAATGTAAGTGAGGAGAGGGAGGCAGATCAATTTTTGTATATTGATCCGACCAATTTTGATCTGACCAGGGCGAATGGTGAGCTTAATTGAGAAATCACCAAACCGCCTTTGCCACTAATTCCCTGTTACTATGCGCTCAGACAGCTTAAAAAAAAAATCTAAAATATTTTTACTTTACATGGAATCGCCTAGCGTGTATGTGTAAAAAAAATAAAAATAAATATGCAGACAGATTGCTTTGGCGTCAATATCATTGCGTAAGCAGTGATCGACGGCAAAGAAGGGGTTAATAACTCTAAGAAGAGCCTTTGTAGTACTGTAATAAATGACAGTACAAAAAAATGAACCCCTAAAAAATGCACAAACAGCAAAAATAAATGCGCTGATGTGCACGATCACTGCTTACGCAAGATCAGTGGCAGGGAAGCGGTTAAACGCAGGGAATTGCTTTAATAATTTTTTTTTTTATTGTTTTATTATTCGTGTGTTGTGTATTTATTATTTTTTGTACTTTTACTTACTTTGATCTGTCTCTCTCCCCCACTAAAACAAATGTGAGGAGAGGGAGGCAGATCATAACTGGTCAGATCAATATAGGGTTAATGTTGATCTGACCAGTCAGTGGGGATGCTCATCAGAGCATCCCCACTGCTTGTAAGTGTGTCTGGCAGTCACCGATTGCCTCTGTGAAGAGGCAATTGTGTGACAGCTAGAGAGCACAGGAAGCAGGTACTTCCTTCCTCCTGTGCTCTTGCCCTTAGAAGGGCAGCGCCATCTTGGTCACACAGTGCATCGTGCATTTTTTTTTTGTGTTCCTGATTGCCTCGACTTGCGAAGCAATCAGAAACACTTTTGCTTCCTATGCTCGTTTTTTAAATGCCCGCGTTTTAAAGGCGCTGTGCCTTTAAAACCGGCATTTCAATCGCTCTCCGGAGCGATCGAAATGCCGACGGGCATTTCTTTTAGAATTGTACGATGCTTCCATACGGAAGCATCGTTACAATACTGCTTGAGCACTGAAAGCGGAAAAACTCTGCTTTCAGTGCTCGTTTAGACACAGGACGGACTAGGTCCGTCCTGTGTCACTAACGCCTCGGCACACAGGACGGACCTAGTCCGTCCTGTGTCGCCAAGGGGTTAAAATATTAAATATTTCCAGCCTTTTGAAAAGCTTGAGGTGGACCCCAAATATATGTATATAACTAGTTGCATTTATACATATATGAACTTTTTGATATTGTTTTCAACTATTTCAAACTGTCATTGAAATTTTTTACATTTATTATTTGTATCCCTTCCTCTGCCCCCACATTGCACCTAAAGAACTTAAGACAGCACCATACAGCACCCACAGCACTTTGCACCCACACGTTTTTAGCATGCTACAATGTCAATTTGCCCCCCAGAACATACCACAATGTAACTTTGCCCCTGCAGAACACACCACAGTGACACTTTGCCTCATAGTACAGCATCACCATGGCTAGAGTCAATTTCCCCATTAATATGTCACTATTAGCCTGACCACTAATATGCCACTATTAGCCTGGCCATTAATATGCCACAGCCAGATCCCCCAGTAATATGCCACAGTTTAATTGCCCAGTAATATGCCCAGCCAAATTGCCCAGTAATATGCCACAGTCTAATTGCCCAGTAATATGTCCAGCCTAATTGCCCAGTAATATGCCACAGTCTAATTGCCCAGTAATATGCCCAGCCTAATTGCCCAGTAATATACCACAGTTTAATTGCCCAGTAATATGCCCAGTCTGATCACCCAGTAATATGCCACAGTTTAATTTCCCAGTAATATGCCCAGCCTAATTGCCCAGTAATATGCCACAGTTTAATTGCCCAATAATATGCCACAGTTTAAATGCCCAGCATAATTGCCCAGTAATATGCCACAGTTTAAATGCCCAGCATAATTGCCCAGTAATATGCTACATTTTAATTGCCCAGTAATATGCCACATTTTAAATGGCCAGTAATATGCCACAGTTTAATTGCCCAGTAATATGCCACAGTTTAAATACCCAGTAATATGCCACAGTTTAAATACTCAGTAATATGCCACAGTTTAAATGCCCAGTAATATTCCACAGTTTAAATGCCCAGTAAAATGCCAGTTTAATTTCCCAGTAATATGCCACAGTTTAAATGCCCAGCATAATTGCCCAGTAATATGCCACAGTTTAAATGCCCAGTAAAATGCCACAGTTTAAATGCCCAGTAATATGCCACAGTTTAAATGCCCAGCAAAATTGCCCAGTAATATGCCACAGTTTAAATGCCCAGTAATATGCCACATTTTAAATGCCCAGTAAAATTCCACAGTTTAAATGCCCAGTAATATGCCACAGTTTAAATGCCTAGCAAAATTGCCCAGTAATATGCCACAGTTTAAATACCCAGTAATATGCCACAGTTTAAATGCCCAGTAATATGCCACAGTTTAAATGCCCAGCAAAATTGCCCAGTAATATGCCACAGTTTAAATGCCCAGTAATATGCCACAGTTTAAATGCCCAGTAATAAGCCCCAGTTTAAATGCACAGTAAAATGCCAGTTTAAATGCCCAGTAAAATGCCAGTTTAAATGCCCAGTAATATGCCACAGTTTACTTACCCAGTAATATGCCACAGTTTAATTACACAGTAACAGGCCACCACCCTCCTCCCCCCTTCCTCCCTGCCCCAGTACTCACCTGCTCCATGTCTCAGCTGTTCACCAGCAGAAGGTTTGTTTGTTTGATTAAAGTTTTAAAAAAAAAAAACTCCCCCGCTCCGTTCAGTCTGTGAGCTGAGCTCACTGCAGCCTGTTACCAGCCCTGTCACACGCGTCCTGCCAGCTTCCAGCAGACGCGTGTGGCAGGGATTGCTACAGAAGGCTGATGTGAGCTCAGCTCCCAGACTGAACTGCGCGGGTCACGTGACGTCGCGCTATGACGTCACGTGACACGCGATCGCGCTAAAACAGCGCAAATTGCCGGGATTGTCCCTGGGTGAGAATTCCCCCGGGACAATCTTGGTTTTCACGGGACTGTCCTGTCAAATCCGGGACAGATGGCAAGTATGCAATCCCCTTTCCCCACCTCAGTATCTGTCCCCCCAACCTCCCTCCACAGCAATAAAGTTCACAGTAATGCGCAGTGTGTCACATACTCCTCAGAAACTCTCAGTAATGTGTAAGTGTAAAACAGCTCCACAGCAATAAAACTCACAGTAAAATGTAAGTGTATAACAGAGCTCCACAGCAATAAAACTCACAGTAATATGTCAGTGTATAACAGAGCTCCACAGCAATAAAACTCACAGTAATATGTAAGTGTATAACAGAGCTCCACAGCAATAAAGCTCACAGTAATATGTAAGTGTATAACAGAGCTCCACAGCAATAAAGCTCAGTGGATACTTATCCCAATGAGATGGAACAGAAGTAAATTTCAAGCACATGAAAAAGACATAAATACAAATAAACAATGTGTAAATTTGTATAAAAGAATGGTAAGTATTTATCAAGACCCCACTGGGAATGAATTCACTCAGACTAGAGCCTTTATATTGGCTCTGATTAATTGGCATTATGGGACTATAATCCCCACCATCCGCCAAGGTGCAGCTTCAGATTATGGGCATCAGTTGCATAGTTGCCAACATTCGAAAAAAATATCTAGGGACACTTTTCAGCACAGTTATCAAAATGTGCCACACCCACTGCCCCCAAAGCTCCGCCAACTGCCCAACCCACGTAATTAGCATAATGTAACGCCGCCTAGTTATTATAGTGCAAGTGATATCACTAAATTCCCACCAAACAGGGCCTATTTGAAGGAAAAGGACTCCCTGCATGTTAAACCATCATTATGTCAGATCCATAGCCCTGCGCCCAGAGGCATAACTAGAAACCACCGGGCCAAGGTGCAAAAATTGCCCCGGGGACCCCCGACCCCACCATGCAACTCCACCCCAGAAATGCCACTTACATGTCTCCCAACTGTTCCGCTTTGTGCCTGGCCTTGTCTTATATCTAGGATAGCCTTATACCAATCTCATGCATGCTTAAACTCCTTCACTGTATTAACCTCTACCACTTCTGCTGGCAAACTAATCCATGTATCCCCTACCCTCTCAGTAACATAATATTTTTATTAGTCCCTGGCCTTGTCTTATATCTAGAAGAGCCTTTTACCTATCCCATGCATGCATAAACTCCTTCACTGTATTAACCTCTACCACTTCTACTGGAAGACTATTACATGCATCCACTACCCTCTCAGTAACGTAATATTTTTTATTTATTTGTCCTACACTCCTTCACTGTATTAACCTCTACCACTTCTGCTGAAAGGCTTTCCCATGCATCCACTACCCTCCCTCTCAGTGAAGTAATATTTTCATTAGTCCCTGGCCTTATCTTATATCAAGGATAACCTTGATTTGGGATGCATCCAATGCATGCTTAAACTCCTTCATATATTAACCTCTCATCCACCACCCTCTCAGTAAAGTAATATTACTTTTATGGACACAAGAAAACGTTAACATATTTCCAGTCTTTTCAAAAGCTTGAGGTGGACCCAAATATATGTATATAACTAACTTCATGTATACTTATATGAACTTTTTAATATTATATTCAACTATTTTCATATGTAATGAAAATGTTATTGAAAAATTGTTAATTTCTTATTTTTATTACCTTCCTCCATCCACATTGCACCTAAAGGTCTTAAGACAGCACTATATAGTACTCACAACACTTGGCTTGTACTCATATTGCAGCCACACGATTGGCATGCCGCAGTATAAATTTGCCCGCCAGAACATACCACAGTGTCACTTTGTCCCACTGAACTGCCCCTGCAGAACATGTCACAGTGTCACTTTCCCCCATAGTACATATTATTTTGCCCAACAGAATATGCCACATTGTCACTTTCCCCCCATAGTACATGTTATTTTGCCCCACAAAACATGCCACAGTATCACTTTGGCCACAGCCAATTTGTCCATTATGCCACGATTAGCCTGCCCATTAATATTCCACAGCCAGACATTGAGATTGCCAATTAATCTGCCACAGTCATTTTCCCCATTAATATGCCACTATTAGCCTGCCCACTCCTATGCCCCAGCCAGATTGCCAATATGCCACTGGGAATATTCCCATGAACTTGCCAGTTATTTTGCCCATTTGCCAGTGTTATTTTTCCCATTTGCCAGTTATTTGCCTGTTTTATTTTGCCCATTTGCTAGTGTTATTCTGCCCATAATTTGCCAGTGTTATTTTGCTCATTTGCCAGTTATTTGCCCATTTGCCAGTGTTATGTGCCCAATTGCCAGTGTTATTTGCCCATTTGCCAGTTATGTGCCCATTTGCCAATGCTATTTGGCCATTTGCCAGTTATGTGCCCAGTTGCCAGTTATTTGCTAGTTATGTGCCCATTTGTCATTTATTTGCCCATTTGCCAGTGTTATTTGCCAGTGTTATTTGCCCATTTGCCAGTTATTTGCCAGTTATGTGCCCATTTAGCCGTAATGTGCCCATTTGCCCGTCATGAGCCCATCACCACCCCCCCCCCCCCCCCCACTTACCCGGATGCTGCTTGTCGGCCGTCTCTGTAGAAATGTTTCCTGCACGCACGCTTCGTACAGGAAATACAGTATCCGATAAATGCGGATCTCAAGGCTGCTGCCCAATAGTGACTATTCCATGTGAGACAGTCACACGGGCAACAAGGGCCCACGGGGCAGCTGCTTTGAGCCCCAAAATGGGCCCTGGGCAGCTGCCCCGTTTGCCCGCACATTTTTTTTTTTTGTGCAGGGCAGTTGGGCCCCTGGACTGACGGGCCCGGTCGCAGCTGCGACCCCTGCACCAGTGGTAGGTACGCCACTGCCTGGACCATTATTGTTTTGTTCAGAATATGGAAACTGAAATTTCAAAGCATGCAGTTCATAAGTTGGACAGATACAAAAGCGTCATATTTGCATGAAAACATGCTGTGCCAGTCAGAGGCGGTGAGTGAGAAAATATAGTTATGATCATTGATGGGATTAAAAAAAATGTAGTAACCAGTTCCGTCTTTCAAGCATGGTGTAATATATTTTTTCTTTAATGTCAAACAAAATAAAATAAAAACTACTTGTATTTTGCTAAACAGCAAAACATTTTCTACAATTTATATTATGTGGGTTATTTAAAGTGAATTTCAAATGTAAGGCCAAAAGTAGTGGTTGTCCACTTTTACCATACAGTGTATGTTTAGGTGTGTGTGCCACTCGTCATTACGGTCATTCAGGTAACCTTTACACGGCACCTCCAGAGTAACATCCCTTACAGGGATCTGTGCTTTAAATGCCTTGGGTTGCTTCTTGATAATCTTGTTAACAGGGACTGTTTTCAGTAACGTTTCTCCCAAAATTAGTTTATTTTCACCTGTTTTATACACGATCACGTGCGACTGATCCTTCTGCTTCTTTTTTATGGAAAAATATTTCTCCTCCAGCAGATTGATATCCAAGATACTGGCCTTCCTGGTCGTAGCATCAGAAGGACACTTCACCATGTGAGTCACAGATAACATCTTACTCACGTACTGATACGCTTTTACGGCTGGCTTCCACAATGAGTACTTGTCCCAGAAGCCGCAGAAGCCGGCCATTGCTGCCTACTCTGGAACAAAGTAACAAGTGCCCTGGAATGTAAGCCTGTGCACGATCCTCAATCCAGCTACAAATCTTTCTGGTTGTCAAAAAACTTTTAAAATACATTCTAAGTACAGAAGGATACAGTGATTTCTATCGACTTAATGTAGAACAGAAATCATAGCCAAGTTAAAAGAAGTGGAATATAAACTTGCAGGGAGGAAGACAGAACAGCAAAACCATTGCAATTCTCACATTAAAGGGACAGGAATGGCACAGATAAGTCTAGATGCAAAAAAATGGGTCTACTTCTCTTCTTAGCTACAACTAATATCCAAGGCCTCCTCCTCTGCCACTGTCAATCTGTCATTGTGATGCTGTGATAATATGAGGTCTGGATCTTCACTTTGGGAACTCAAACTCCTATAGGTTTAACCAAACAATATGATGTGTCCTGTTTTTTTAGATAACGTTACTTCAAACAAAAAGATAGAACTGCAATTATTACTACTGTATAAGGTGTGAAAGTGCTTAGTATCATGTCTGGAACTGTATTTGAAACTGTATTCTAGATTAATATGAGACATGCAACAATCCCTTTATTTGCAAGAGAAACATATTGGAATATTGGTATTGAGTTGCTACAAACTGCTATGTATGGTTATTTTTTCCGTGTTTTTGTAATCTAAATAATTTAAGTTGGAATAACGGAATGTAGGAATACATAATTTTTTCTAATACCTAAGATTATAATAACTTGCACAGGTCCCTGTAATACAATATAAAAGATACAAGTATGGGCATACATAGATACCATAAATGTGGTTTTCTAAGGTAATTGTACCAGTACATTAATTAAGTGAGACTCAGAAAAGTATTTTATTTATCTCAGCTACCAGCCCATCTATTCTCCATCTCTCTATTACAATCTGATTGTTTTTAACTTAACTATTAATTAATCACTAGGAATTTAAATATCACTGTTCACAATAGGGATTTTACATTCCCCCTTTTTTTGAAGTGTTATTTGTTATTATACCTTTCGTGCTGCACTCACTGATTTGTTGCACTCATTAAATCCCCTATTGCATCTGTGAAGGGGTGTAGCATGAAACTGATTGGTTTGTTTGGTTACATACCTTACTATTTAAATGTCACTGTTTCATTCACTTTTCAGCTTATGATTAAGCGCCTGAAGCGTGAAACGTGTCAAGCTATTTTGTATTCCTGACACCTGCACTGCAACCAGAGGCGTAAATAGAAACCAATAACTATTTGTATTAGTCCCTGGCCTTGTCTTAAATCTAGAATAGCCTTTTACCTATCCCATGCATGCTTAAACTCCTTCACTGTATTAACCTCTACCACTACTGCTGGTAAACTATTCCATGTATCCACTACCCTCTCAGTAACATAATATTTTTTATTAGTCCCTGGCCTTGTCTTATATCTAGAATAGCCTTTTACCTATCCCATGCATGCTTAAACTCCTTCACTGTATTAACCTCTCCCACTTCTGCTGGCAAACTATTCCATGTATCAGCTACCCTCTCAGTAACGTAATATTTTTATTAGTCCCTGGCCTTGTCTTATATCTAGAATAGCCTTATACCTATCCCATGCATGCTTAAACTCCTTCACTGTATTAACCTCTACCACTTTTACTGGAAGACTATTCCATGCATCCCTTCCCTCTCAGAAAGTAATACTTCCATTAATCCCTGGCCTCATCTTATATCTAGAATAGCCTTATGCGTACACTCCTTCACTGTATTAACCTCTACCAATTCTGCTGAAAGGCTATCCCATGCATCCACTACCCTCCCTCTCAGTGAAGTAATATTTTCATTAGTCCCTGGCCTTATCTTATATCAAGGATATCCTTGATATGGGATGCATCCCATGCATGCTTAAACTCCTTCATATATTAACCTCTCATCCAGCACCCTCTCAGTAAAGTAATATTACTTTTCTGGACACAAAAAAGTTAACATATTTCCAGCCTTTTCAAAAGCTTGAGGTGGACCCAAATATATGTATATAACTAGCTTCATGTATACTTATATGAACTTTTTAATATTACATTCAACTATTTTCATATGTAATGAAAATGTTATTGGAAAATTGTTAATTTCTTATTTTTATTACTTTCCTCTGCACCCACACAGCACTATACAGTACCCACAACACTTGGCTTGTACTCATATTGCAGCCACACGATTGGTATGCCGCAGTATAAATTTGCCCGCAAGAACATACCACAGTGATTTGGATCAAAGCAAACTTTGCTTTATTGTCTATCTACTCCTTCCAGATTGATCAACTAATGCGCTCTCCCCTAGAAGTAATTCACACCTCCGTCTCTGCCTGCAAGCGCATTTTTTTTTTTTTTTAACACTGGCCCAGCGGCCGTTTTTTACATACATTAGGGCGGCCTGGGGGCAATTGCCTCCCTGCCCCCCGGCCCAGCCCGCCCCGCCTACAGAACATGCCACAGCATCACTTTGACAATTAAATAAGCCACTGTCCTGTACCAATTAACATGCCAGTCACTTTGTCATTACCATATGCAACAGACAGTTTGCCTTATTAAAATATGCCACAGTTTGTCCATTAAATGTGCCAGTTTGCCCATCAATATGCCACTATTAGTTTGTCCATAAATATACAAGTTTTAGTTTACCCAAAAATCTGAGACAGCAAGCATGACAATTAATATGCAACAACCAATTTCCCCATTAATATGCCAGTGGTATTTTGCCCATTAATATGCCACAGCCAATTTGCCCATTAATAAGCCAGTGTTTGTTTACCCATTATTATGTCGCAGCCAGTTTGCCCATAAATATGTCACACTGCACAGTGTGAAAGGGTCCAGCACGGTGCATTCCTTTCTAGCTGTGCTTCCTGGTGCGTGTCCTCCCTCATGCTGCCTCTCTCTTCCCCGTGTCTCCGAAGACTGAGCTCCGGTTCTATTACCGCTGCAGAAAGGGTTGCCAAATTTTCCTAAAAAAAATACAGGCCTGTGAGGGAGGAGTCACAAATGGGTGGGGTTACAATGGGTGGAGTCACTCAATGTCCTTACCAGATTAAGCTTTAGGCTCCTTGGTACAGGGTGCCTGGAGCTCATATCTGGTAAAGAACTGTGGATATCCCCTGATATCTCCTTATGTCTGTCTCTCTCTCCCTCATCTCCCATTTTGTCGGTCTCTCTCCCCCTTCTCTATGTCCCCACTCTTTCCCATCCCTCTCTTTTGCATCCACTGTTTTTTGTCTTTTGCTCTCCCCTTTAGTCTGCATGTTTCTAAGTCTGCAGCGGCCTTAAGCTGTTACACAGGGAGAGCTTTCAGACACCCCCTGTGGTTTAAATACCTGGGAGATGCAGGTGTGATGCTTGGTGCCAGTCTCAATCTCTCAAACCTCAGTCAGCCTTAATTTCCACTTCCTTTGCATAGTGAAGACTCAGAGCAGCATGTTCTTATGCTCTCAGTATTCACTAAGCAATGGAAGTGCAAGGTAGCACAGTCTGAGATTGCACACAAATGATTATTAAATCTCCTGCTAATAGGGTTGCCACCTTTTCCTCCCAAAAATACCGACCATGTGTGGGCGGAGCTACAAGAGGGAGGGGCCATGAGGGGTGGAGCCACACAGGGGGCGGATTATCACTGAAATGATATATATTATTTTGTATATCATGCCAGTGAGAAGCGTGTGTGCGTATATATATATATTTATATATCATATACACACACAAGCTGTCTCTCACACTCGCAAACATGCTTTCTCGCACACACATGCTGTCTATCACACACTCAGACAAGCTGTCTATCACACACAAAGACAAGCAGTTGCTCACACAGAGACTGCCTCTCCTGCTCACACACAGACTTTTACTCACTCTCTCACAGACTATCACTCTCACTCTCTCTCACAAACTCCCCCTATCTCTCCGACAATTTCTCCCACCATTACTGGTCAATATGCCAGTAATATTTTGCCACTCAATAAGTCAGTATTTTGCCACTCAATAATTCAGGATTTTGCCATTCAATATGCCATTCTTTTGCCATGTAATATGCCAGTATTTTGCCCCTCAGTATGCCATTCTTTTGCCATTTAATATTCCAATATTTGGCCCCTCAATATGCCAGGATTTAGCCCCTCAATATGCCAGGGTTATGCCAATTAATATGCCAGGATTTTGCCAATTAATATGCCAGGATTTTGCACTCCATATGCCAGGATTTTCCCAATTAATATGACAGGGTTATGCGAATTATTATGCCAGGATTTTGCCAATAAATATGACAGGCTTATGCCAATTAATATGCCAGGATTTTGCCAATTAATATGACAGGATTATGCCAATTAATATAAAAGAACAAATAGTCAGAGAAGCACACCTAAATGAGTTGTCAACAACAAGAAAAAATAGACAGCAAGGTGCATCACCCCAAGGGGCGTCCACTATACGCCCCCAATAGGTAGAGTAACAGAGAACAAAAATTGGGGGAGCACACCATATAAAATAGATAAACAAATACAGGGTATAGAGTATAGTACCAAAAATATTTTAATAAATATTAGATATGTAATAAATAACAAACAAATTAATGTTTAGACAAGATAAATAGAGAAATAACACACTATAAAACACAGAAAAATAAATAGCAACCAAGTACACCAAAGTAAGTACATACAAATGAATAGAAAAAAAAAAAAAAAAGGGAAAATAATAAATAAATACCCACACAATATGAAAAAAATGGACAAAAATGCAGACAGGAATGGAACAAGGGAGGACACACAGCGCAAAAAAAAAAATTGGAGGACACCAACATTTCGGCGAGAGGCCTTTATCAAGGTGTCCACACACAAAAATGAAACTAGAACGATATATATACCTAAATGCTGCAGAGAAAACTAATCTGGTTGGACAGACACTAAAGTGCCAGCCAACCAGAACAAGCGCGATGGCGGCCGCCATCTTGACGCACAGCGTGACGTGATGACGTCACGCGTTGCGTCAAGTAACTTTATTAAATGAGCAACAAAGAACAATTGCACAGAAACAGTGCTGTGTGTCTGCAAAACAAGTAGGATGACTAGAAAAAGGAAAACGGAAGAGCATATTGCACCATGAATGATAACATATAGAAAGAAAATGTATAGTAAAAAGGGAACAAAAACGGAAGTAAAAAAACATTATCTAAGAAACATAACATTAGAAAAATACCCCACATTACTACAAATTCCCATGGAAGATAGAGTTTTTTTTTTTTTTTTTTTTTTTAAAAAAAAGAGAAAATAAGAAATAATAAAGAGATAATGACAATAAGTAATACCAATATACCCAATGATAATAAAAGTGAAAAAAAATGAAAAAAATGAAAGAAATGTATCTAAACAAAAACACTAAGATAACAAAAAACGTTACAAAAATAAGAAAATAAAAAATAAGAAAAAATGACAAAAAATACTGTATATATATATGAAAATATACTAACGCAAAAAAATGTACATATAAATAACCAATAGCACAAAACGATACTAGTAGTTAGAAGCACCAAAAAATAAAAAAGACATAGGTAAGGTAACCACACAAAAAATAAACATAATATAACAGAACAATATTACAAAAAAGAGGGATAACCAGACTAATATATACTATAGAAATAAATTGCATATGTCTGCAAAAAATAATTCTTCACGGGAAGTTGAGTGCAGTAGGCGTAGCCGGACGGCCATCCACACCATGAACTACAATAAAAAAGAAAAGATAAAAATATGTTTTATAAAACAAAAAGAAAAACAATAACTATACACAGCTGGAGGTGGCATGAGCAGAAAGCAAAAAGCTAAGAGGCCAGTAAGGGTCCCGGTATAATGGACAGAATGGGCATAAGGGACACCTAAGGCAAGGAGTGGTCGAACCGTAAAGGAACTATAGGAATACTGACAGATCCCTTTCCTCATTAAGCCCAAGCGGGTGAAGTGTCTGAAGTAGATAGATCCAGTGTAGTTCTCTGCGCTTCAACAGAGTCACTCTATCAGTGCCTGTAGTAGAAATAGAAATTTGTTCTATCGCGAGAAACCGTAACTGTGATACTCCATGATTTTGGTTATTGAAGTGGCGAGCGACTGGAGATTTTTGATTATTGGTTCGAATAGCACTTTTGTGCTCACCAATCCGAATAGTGAGTGGCCGAGTCGTTTCACCTACATAGCAAAGGCCACAAGGGCACTTAAGCATATACACTACAAACGAGTGTTGGCAATTCAAATATTTTGAAATCCGAAAACTAGTGCCCTTTCTAGGATGGGTAAATGACGATGAGAGAATGGCATTATTACATTTGACACATCTACCACATCTATGCATACCTGGCGGTGGAACAAGCCAGTTGGTAGTAGAAGAGATAACATCTGTCTGAGAACCGCGTTTATTGTCGGTCAGACAGTCGCGTAGATTTCGTGACCTTTTGAAAGCCATCATAGGAGGCTGTTGGAAAAGGGGCCCTACTTTTTTGTCCGATTGTAAGACAAACCAAAATTTATTGATTATATGCCGTACCTGGTTGGATTTAGTGGAAAAGGTAGTCACACAGGGAATACGATTGGGAGAAGTGGTAGGTGGATGTGGAGTCAGAAGCTCCCTTCGGGTATGGCGTCTTGCCCTGTTGGCACATCGTGCAAGATTAGTGGGATCATATCCTCTCTGTGTAAGGCCATTAGTCAATTCTGTTGCTCGGACCATGAATTTTTCCTCGCAGTCAATAATGCGACGAAGTCTGAGGAATTGTCCATATGGTAAGTTATTCAATAGGCTCTTCGGATGAAAAGACGAAGCGTGTAGGAAGGAATTCCGATCTGTATCCTTCCTATAAAGATCAAATGAAAGACATTTCACAATCGGTCTACCTGGTGGATTCATAAGAGGATTCACCAAAGCTAATCCTAGAACACCTTTTCTATATTTACTACCGAAAATCCATAAAAATCTTATGAATCCACCAGGTAGACCGATTGTGTCGGGCTGTGACTCAGTCCTCCAGCCTCTTTCTGTGTTTGTGGACCTTCATTTACAGCCTTTAGTGTTAAAGATGAGGTCATACATTAAGGATACGACTGCTTTTCTTACTCGTGTTGCGGATTATGGTCGATTAGACTCAGACACATGGCTTTGCACAATGGATGTCTCTAGCCTCTACACCTCCATCCCTCATGATGGTGGTCTGGAGGCTATTGCACTATCCATTTCTGCATATGAGATTGATGCTGAATATAAGAACTTTATTGTTGAGTTACTTAAGATTGTCCTCACTAGTAATTATTTTACATTTGATGGGGAGTTCTATTTACAGACCCAAGGTACTGCGATGGGATCCAATGTGGCCCCCTCCTATGCCAATCTATTTATGGACCAATTTGAGCAGTCCTTTGTGTATCCGCATCACGAGTTCGAGGGCAGTGTAGGGCTTTGGCTACGCTATATAGATGACATCTTTTTCATTTGGCACGGTACTGAGGCTCGTCTATTGGCATTTAGGGATTTCTTAAATACTCGACTTGAGACTATCTCATTTTCCTTGGAATACAGCAAGGTTTGCATCCACTTCCTTGATGTCCAAATTTCATTGTCTAACACCAATCTTTCATTTGATCTTTATAGGAAGGATACAGATCGGAATTCCTTCCTACACGCTTCGTCTTTTCATCCGAAGAGCCTATTGAATAACTTACCATATGGACAATTCCTCAGACTTCGTCGCATTATTGACTGCGAGGAAAAATTCATGGTCCGAGCAACAGAATTGACTAATGGCCTTACACAGAGAGGATATGATCCCACTAATCTTGCACGATGTGCCAACAGGGCAAGACGCCATACCCGAAGGGAGCTTCTGACTCCACATCCACCTACCACTTCTCCCAATCGTATTCCCTGTGTGACTACCTTTTCCACTAAATCCAACCAGGTACGGCATATAATCAATAAATTTTGGTTTGTCTTACAATCGGACAAAAAAGTAGGGCCCCTTTTCCAACAGCCTCCTATGATGGCTTTCAAAAGGTCACGAAATCTACGCGACTGTCTGACCGACAATAAACGCGGTTCTCAGACAGATGTTATCTCTTCTACTACCAACTGGCTTGTTCCACCGCCAGGTATGCATAGATGTGGTAGATGTGTCAAATGTAATAATGCCATTCTCTCATCGTCATTTACCCATCCTAGAAAGGGCACTAGTTTTCGGATTTCAAAATATTTGAATTGCCAACACTCGTTTGTAGTGTATATGCTTAAGTGCCCTTGTGGCCTTTGCTATGTAGGTGAAACGACTCGGCCACTCACTATTCGGATTGGTGAGCACAAAAGTGCTATTCGAACCAATAATCAAAAATCTCCAGTCGCTCGCCACTTCAATAACCAAAATCATGGAGTATCACAGTTACGGTTTCTCGCGATAGAACAAATTTCTATTTCTACTACAGGCACTGATAGAGTGACTCTGTTGAAGCGCAGAGAACTACACTGGATCTATCTACTTCAGACACTTCACCCGCTTGGGCTTAATGAGGAAAGGGATCTGTCAGTATTCCTATAGTTCCTTTACGGTTCGACCACTCCTTGCCTTAGGTGTCCCTTATGCCCATTCTGTCCATTATACCGGGACCCTTACTGGCCTCTTAGCTTTTTGCTTTCTGCTCATGCCACCTCCAGCTGTGTATAGTTATTGTTTTTCTTTTTGTTTTATAAAACATATTTTTATCTTTTCTTTTTTATTGTAGTTCATGGTGTGGATGGCCGTCCGGCTACGCCTACTGCACTCAACTTCCCGTGAAGAATTATTTTTTGCAGACATATGCAATTTATTTCTATAGTATATATTAGTCTGGTTATCCCTCTTTTTTGTAATATTGTTCTGTTATATTATGTTTATTTTTTGTGTGGTTACCTTACCTATGTCTTTTTTATTTTTTGGTGCTTCTAACTACTAGTATCGTTTTGTGCTATTGGTTATTTATATGTACATTTTTTTGCGTTAGTATATTTTCATATATATACAGTATTTTTTGTCATTTTTTCTTATTTTTTATTTTCTTATTTTTGTAACGTTTTTTGTTATCTTAGTGTTTTTGTTTAGATACATTTCTTTCATTTTTTTTTCACTTTTATTATCATTGGGTATATTGGTATTACTTATTGTCATTATCTCTTTATTATTTCTTATTTTCTCTTTTTTTAAAAAAAAAAAAAAAAAAAAAACTCTATCTTCCATGGGAATTTGTAGTAATGTGGGGTATTTTTCTAATGTTATGTTTCTTAGATAATGTTTTTTTACTTCCGTTTTTGTTCCCTTTTTACTATACATTTTCTTTCTATATGTTATCATTCATGGCGCAATATGCTCTTCCGTTTTCCTTTTTCTAGTCATCCTACTTGTTTTGCAGACACACAGCACTGTTTCTGTGCAATTGTTCTTTGTTGCTCATTTAATAAAGTTACTTGACGCAACGCGTGACGTCATCACGTCACGCTGTGCGTCAAGATGGCGGCCGCCATCGCGCTTGTTCTGGTTGGCTGGCACTTTAGTGTCTGTCCAACCAGATTAGTTTTCTCTGCAGCATTTAGGTATATATATCGTTCTAGTTTCATTTTTGTGTGTGGACACCTTGATAAAGGCCTCTCGCCGAAACGTTGGTGTCCTCCAATTTTTTTTTTTTTTTTTTTGCGCTGTGTGTCCTCCCTTGTTCCATTCCTGTCTGCATTTTTGTCCATTTTTTTCATATTGTGTGGGTATTTATTTATTATTTTCCCCTTTTTTTTTTTTTTCTATTCATTTGTATGTACTTACTTTGGTGTACTTGGTTGCTATTTATTTTTCTGTGTTTTATAGTGTGTTATTTCTCTATTTATCTTGTCTAAACATTAATTTGTTTGTTATTTATTACATATCTAATATTTATTAAAATATTTTTGGTACTATACTCTATACCCTGTATTTGTTTATCTATTTTATATGGTGTGCTCCCCCAATTTTTGTTCTCTGTTATGCCAATTAATATGCCAGGACTTTGCCAATTAATATGCCAGGATTTTTCCAATTAATACGCCAGGGTTATGCCAATTAATATGCCAGGATTTTCCCAATTAATATGCCAGCGTTATGCCAATTAATATGCCAGGGTTATGCCACTCAATATGCCAGGGCTATGCTAATTAATATGCCAGGGTTATGCCACTCAGTATGGCAGGGTTATGCCAAATAATATGCCAGGGTTATGCCACTCAATATGCCAGGATTTTTCCAATTAATATGCCAGGATTTTTCCAAATAATATGCCAGGGTTTTCCACTCAATATGCCAGGGTTATGCCAATTACTACGCCAATTCATATGCCAGGGTCATGCCACTCAATATTCCAGGCTTATGCCAATTAATATGGCAGGGTTATGCCCCTCAATATTCCAGGATTTAGCCACTCAATATGCTCGTTATGCCATCCTCCTCCCCCCTTAGCCTGCCCCAGTACTTACCTCATTGCTGCTGTCTCCCGGTGCAAGTCCGTGGCTGTGAGGGAAGCGTTGTGCGCTCAGCTCCAGCCAATGCAGCTTCAATAAAGTTTGTTGGGAAAAAAAAGTTTCAACAAACATATATGGTGTATGTTTAGGTGTGTGTGCCATTGGCCATTACGGTCATTCAGGTAACCTTTACACGGCACCTCCAGAGTAACATCCCTTACAGGGATCTGTGCTTTAAATGCCTTGGGTTGCTTCTCGATAATCTTGTTAAAAGGGGCTGTTTTCAGTAACGTTTCTCCCAATATTAGTTTATTTTCACATGCTTTATACACGATCACGTGCGACTGCTCTTTTTTTATGGCTAAATATTTCTCCTCCAGCAGATTGTTATCCAAGATACTGGCCTTCCTGGTCGTAGCGTCAGAAGGACACTTCACCACGTGAGTCACAGATAATATCTCACTCACGTACTGATACGCTTTTATGGCTGGCTTCCACAATGACCATTTGTCCCAGAAGCCACAGAAGCCGGCCATTGCTGCATACTCTCTAACAAAGTAACAAGTGCCTGGGACTGTAATAAACTGACAGGGAGGAAGACAGAACAGCAAAACTGTTTCAATTCTTACATTAAAGGTACAGGAATGGCACAGATAAGTCCAGATGCAAAAAATGTGTCTACTCCTCTTCTTTTTACAGCTGCAATTACAGTATTTGCTTGAATATAAGACGAGGTTATTTTTCAAAGCAAATGCCCCACTAGCCACCAGGGATCGAGGTAAGGGTGAGGGGGGGACGGAAGACAGACAGACAAGGTGAGGGGGGGATAGAGAGAGACAAAGGGAGGGGGATGGGGGGAGGACACAGACAGACAAGGGGGGGGAGACACAGACAAGGGGAGGGAGGGGGACAGAGAGAGACAGGGGGAGGGGGAGGACACAGACAGACAAGGGGGGGGAGGGGGGAGACACAGACAAGGGGAGGGAGGGGGACAGAGAGAAAAGGGGAGGGGGGGATAGATAGAGACAAGAGAGAAGATTTGGGGGGAGAGAGAGACAACGCTGGGGGGGAAAGAGACAGCTGGGGGAGCGGGAGAGAGGCCGCATTGGCACATAAAAGCAAATAAAAACAAGAAATGCATTTGTATAATATAAACTTTTTATTAAATATTAAAAAGCAATTTACATATATACAAGTTAAACTTTTTTCCTATAGGGTAGTCTTATAATCAGGCTTTTAGTTTTTTTCCTAAAGGAATGTACAAATTTGGGGGGGTCGTCTTATAATCAGGGTCGTCTTATAATCGAGCAAATACGGTAATATCCAAGGCCTCCTCCTCTGCCACTGACAGTCTGTAATTGTAATGCTGTGATAATATGAGGTCACTGCAGTGTAAAGTGAGTAGTTAGCACCATAGCATAACAGTGATAAGGGTAGGGGCCTGGCTACATGGTTTTGGTTTTTTTTTAATTCCTTTGTAAAAATTTCTCATTACTGAATATTGAGTTCTTTTTTATTCTGATTATTCACCTGCGCTTTCCTTAGGAACAAATACTTTTTCCTAGTTGCCAATGCGCTATTCGTTTGACATGTATATATGTGCAAATGAATTACTGTTTTACTGTAAATTAAAATAATTTGTATATTTCACATTATTTGTGTTTGTTTATTATTTATATATCTATTTTGAACGCTGTTCACTTTTCTATTCATTTAATTTGCTCTGTTTCTTTGGTGCTCAGATTATTAATAAGTATTTTTTAACTTTGCCACTTTTGTGCCCACTTAAGTAGATACATCACATTTTCTGAGCACTAACCCCCCTCAGCATAAGACACCAGTCACACGGGCAGCGGGGGCCCACTGGGCAGCTGCTTTGGGCCCCAAGAATGAATGGGCCCTGGGCAGCTGCCCCGTTTGCCCGCACATTTTTTATTTTAAATATATTTATTTTTTGTGCAGGTGTCGCAGGGCAGTCGGGCCCCTGGACTGACGGGCCCGGTCGCAGCTGCGATCCCTGCACCAGTGGTAGGTACGCCACTGCCTGCACCATTAATGTTTTGTTCAGAATATGGAAACTAAAATTTCAAAGCATGCAGTTCATAAGTTGGACAGATACAAAAGCACATAAAGCGTCATATTTGCATGAAAACATGCTGTGCCAGTCAGAGGCAGTGAGTGAGAAGATATAGTTATGATCAGTGGTGGGATTCACAAAAATGTAGTAACCAGTTCCGTCTTTCAAGCATGGTGTAATATATTTTTTCTTTAATTTCAAACAAAATAAAATAAAAACTACTTGCATTTTGCTAAACAGCAAAACATTTTCTACAATTTATATCATGTGGGTTATTTAAAGTGAATTTCAAATTTAAGGCCAAAAGTAGACAAGCTGGAAGAATTCTCTAAGTAAGCTTTGCTTAAATTTCAAATTCCAGTTCACTAAAGAGACACGCATACATATACAGTCACACTTAAACACACAGGCTCACACTTACACACACACAAACACACACACTCCCACTTAGACACACACACAAACAGGGTCACATTTACACACACAACCTCACAGAGATTTAACCCCTTAAGGACAGAGCCTTTGAAACATTTTTGTCCTTTCTGGACAATGGCTATTTTAACATTTCTGTGCTGTTTGTGTTTAGCAGTAATTTTCTTCTTCGTCATTTGCTGTACCCACACATATTATATATTGTTTTTATCGGGACAAAAAGGGCTTTCTATGGATGCCATATTTTTGATCATATCTTATCATATTATTAAAAAAAAATAATAAAATATGGTAAAAAAAAAAAAAATACACAAATTTCTTTGTTTTTATTTGAAACAACTTCTCCTCATCGACAATAGCGAACGAAAAAACATGCTAAATAGATTCTACTATTTCTCCTGAGTACAGGGATACCACCCATGCATAGGTTTGTTGGGTTGTTTGGGGGCTAAAATGCCAAATTTGTGAGGTGCAGTTTTTTGTTTTCCAACTTGAAATTTTTACATGCAGACAGCCTGCACCCATGTCCCATTTGGGACATATTTGAAACCAGCCAGTGTATTTTACCCCATCAACCCATATATTTTTTAAAAGTAGACACCCTAGGCTATCTCAAATGGTGGTATTTTAACACTTTCCATGCACTATTTCTACCACCAGCCTTTGTCAAAGTTTGTGGTAGTAATTTTTTTGTGTTTTTTTTTCACAAACCTTGTACTTCAGACATAAATTTACAGATTTTGGTATGTGTCACTGCCAAATAACACCCCAATAAGTGTTCAGAAACATCTCTTGAGTACAGGGATACCCCCCATGCATAGGTTTGTTGGATTGTTTGGGGGGTAAAAGGCCAAATTTGGGAGGTGAAGTTTTTGGTTTTCCAATTTGAAATTTTGACATGCAGACAGCCTGCACCCATGTCCCATTTGGGACATATTTGAAACCAGCCAGTGTATTTTACCACATCAACCCATATATTTTTTTAAAGTAGACACCCTAGGCTATCTCAAATGGTGGTATTTTTACACTTTCCATGCACTAATTCTACCACCAGCCTTTGTCAAAGTTTGTGGTAGTCATTTTTTTGTGTTTTTTTTTCACAAACCTTGTACTTCAGACATGAATTTACAGATTTTGGTATGTGTCACTGCCAAATAACACCCCAATAAGTGTTCAGCAACATCTCTTGAGTACAGGGATACCACCCATGCATAGGTTTGTTGGGTTGTTTGGGGGCTAAAAGGGCCACATTGTGAAGGTGCGCATTTTCAACTTGGAATATTGACGTGTAGCCAGCCTGAGCCCATCTTTCATTTGGGACTTTTTTTTAAAGTAGGACAGTGTATTTTACCCCAAAAAGTATATATTTTGTAAAAGTAGACACCCTAGGCTATTTTAAATGGTGTTATTTTAACACTTTCCATGCACCAATTCTACCACCAGCCTTTGTCAAAGTTTGTGGTAGTCATTTTATTGTGTATTTTTTCCCACATACATTGTACTTTAGACACAAATTCACATATTTCGGTATGTGTCACTGACAAACAATACCACAATATATGTTCAGCAACATCTCCCGAGCACAGGGATACCACCCATGCATAGCTTTGTCAGCTTTGTTGGGTGTTGAAAGGCTACATTTGAGAGGTGCGCTTTTTGATTTTCAAACTTGGAATTTGAACATGTAGAGCAAGGAAGGGGTTAATAGCTCTTATAAGAGCCTTTGTAGTACTGTACAAAAAAATTAACCCCTAAAAATGCACAGACAAGAAAAAAATTTCTGCTGTGCAGTGATCAGTGGCAGGGAAGGGGTTAATACACTACACTATACAAAGGGTATGGCTTTTATAAAAGCCCTTGGGACTCACAATTTTTTTAACATTTTATTTAATTTATTACAATTAAAAAATTATGTTATACAGATCTGTCTCTTTCCCTCACTAAAACTCAAGTGAGGAGAGGGAGGCAGATCCATATGGGTCAGAACAATATTTACCAATATTGATCGAACCAGACGAATGGTGATGCTCATCTGAGAAATCACCAAACCACCTTTGCCACTGATCGGCTGTTACTGATCGCTATACACGTGTTCAGACAGCTTCAAAAGGAATACACGTAATCCCCTAGTGGGTATAATTAACCCCTAGCGAGTCTGACAAAAAAAATGCTGATAGCAAAAAAAAAATCCTTCTGCGACTAGATTGCTCCATATGCGCTGCTTAGGCAGTGACCATATGCACTGCTTAGGCAGTGACCATATGTGCTGCTTAGGAAGTGATATACGGCAAGGAAGGGGTTAATAGCTCTTATTTAAAAAAAAAATTACGTTAAACGTAGTCCCCTAGCGGGTATAATTAACACGTGACGGGTGTAATAAAAAAGTTTTAAAAAAATTAAAAATGCTTCTGCAGCAAGATTGCTGCATTTGCGTCAGATCTCTGCTTAGGCAGTGATCTACAGCAAGAAAGGGGTTAATCTCTCTTAAAAGAGCTTTTTTTTATACTGTAATGAATTACAGTAAAAAAAATTAACCCCTAAAAAATGCACAGACAGCAAAAAATGTGCTGCTGTGTATGATCACTGCGTACACAGCGATCAATGGCAGGGAAGGGGTTAAATGGCTTTTATAAAAGCCCTTGGTGTTTAAAATTTTATTAAATATTTGTTTTATTATTTTATTTTATTTTTTTACTTTATCTGATCTGTCTCTCTCCCTTACTATAACTAGTAAGGTGAGGGAGGCAGATCAATACTTGTCAAAGGCAATATTTGCTAATATTGCCTTTGACAGTATGATAAGTGCTCATCAGAGCACTTATCATACATGCCTGCACACAGATCACATAGATCTGTTGTGCCGGCATCGATTGGCTCCCCCTAGAGCATCGGAAGTGAAATACTTTCACTTCCGATGCTCTTGCCATTAGAAGGGAAGCGCTGCCTGTATAGGCAGCGTTCCCTTCTACTGAGCCGATGGGGTCGCTCAGGAGAGCGACCACCATCGGCTCTGGGGAGCATCAAGGTGTTACTAAGTGCCTCGCTAGCGAGGCACTTTAGAAACACCGCAGATGCTTAGAAAGCGAACGATCGTTCGCTTTCTAAGCACATGTGTGCAGTGGGCGCAGCCATTTTTAAATGGCTGCTACGATCACTCCGTGGAGTGATCGTAGCGCGCCCCTGCACTTTTGGGGGGTGTTGCACAATGCCTCTACCTAGAGGCATTGTAGCAACACCGTTAGAGTAAAGAAAGCGACCGCTGGTCGCTTTCTTTACTCAGTTTAGTGCATGACGTGCCAGGCACGTCAGCTGTCGGCAAGTCCTCGATTTGCCGTGACGTGCCTGGCACGTCATCTGTCGTTAAGGGGTTAAAGTGAATTTCAAATTTAAGGCCAAAATTAGACAAGCTGGAAGAATTCGCTAAGTAAGCTTTGCTTAAATTTCAAATTCCAGTAATGTCCTGTAATAATGCAATATATGAAAGGGCAGCATGACAATAGGTTGGTGATGCAGCCTCATCACAAGTCTGTCAGTCATAGGCCCTCGGCCAGTAATTGCCCTACATGGGCGGCCGTTCCTCCCCCCGTGGGGGCTGGGCAAAACCTATATAAACCCTTGCGGTGGTTTTGCCCAGCCTCTTTTCTGGATTATAGAAATCAGTTTGCACCTTACCAGTTCTGATGGACGCTCTGATGTCACAGTTGAGGGATGCTGCTGTCCTGCACGGAGGAGATTGGCTGCAAAACAGTATAAACACTATATTAGGTACCTTGCCATCTCCCATCCCCCCCACTGCACCATCTCTTTCCCCCTCTCCTGCCCCAGGTCCATCCAGGCCTACCCCTAGGAGGTCCAGAGCCCCTTCTAGATTTACCCCTGAGCCCCCCACTGTGCCTCAGCCCCTGCCCCAGCCCCCTGTTCCAAAAAGGAGGAAGAGGGCAGCTGCTAAAAAAACATCAGTCTGCCCCTCTGTCCTCACCTGCCCCTCTGTCCTCCCCTGCCCCCCTGCCATCTGGGGGCCGTGTTACTAGGTCATCGGTGGCCAGCGGATCCCTCCTGCAGGATCCCCCTACCCCTGCCATGCTCGTTTTGTCCCCCCCCCTCCGCATTACCCCCCCTCCCCCCTGCTCACCGGAGGGCCAGGAGCATCAGGAGGCCCTCCGTGTCCGGAACCCCCCCCTCCCTTCCCCTGGCGTCGGATCCACCGGTGGCTAGGGGTGGGAGGTGCACTGATGTGCTACCTCCTCCCCGCTTACCTGATCCGGCGGCCGCACGTGGGTCCCTGCCGTCTTCAGCTTCTCGCATGTCCGTCCACACGGCTGCGAGAAGCTCTTCTGCGCGCCACGTGGTTTCCCGACATCAATCTGACAGGGAACCACGTGGCCGCGTGCACAGGTCGCGTATACCACGATCTGTGCACATTAACCCCCGCAGTGCCAGACTAGCAGTGGGATCTCCTCACAGAAGGGGATCCTGCTCCCCCCATAACCCCAGAGCCTCACCTGTCACTCATGGTAGTGACAGGGGTGACTCTGTGGGCTCCCCTCCTAGATTAGGTAGGGAATCCAGGAGCAGCCAGTATATCACTGGCAGATCTCTGGCCCCCAGGTCCCCTTCTTTACAGAGGGGTCTGGTGGGTCAGTGTTGTGGCCCCCGCTGCCACCACTCCTCCAGGTCCCCTTCTTTACAGAGGGGTCTGGATGTTCATCATAGTGGCTGCCGCCACCACTCCTCCAGTTCCCCTTCTTTACAGAAGGGTCGGGACGCTCATCATAGTGGCCCCCACCGCCACCACTCCTCCAGGTCCCCTTCCTACCGCCTTTCCCCCCCTGCACCTGGCGGACGTGCCAGGCGGTACCCGAGGTCCAGGTCCCCTTCTTCACAGAGGGGCCCCCGAGTGTCGCCAAGGACCAGGGAGCCGGTGCGTCACGGATCTTCGTCTCGGACTGGACCGGCAAGGGATTCAGATCGGAATCACAGACATCTCATCAGGTCGGACAGCCGGAGCTCCAGCTCAGCTTCCCCAAGAGTCGTCACTGCTGGCAGGCAAGAATCGTCAACTGGAGTGCAGCACCCTTCCGGGGAGAGATCCCGCGCCAGGAATGCCCGGCTCCTCACATCAGACGGCACCCCTAGTCTTCCTCCGGCGGACGATCGGATGGGCGGTTCGGTGTTTGGCAGTCCTCTGCTCTTCTCGCAGTCTCCACGAGGATCTCCGGTTCCTGAGCCCACGGCGGTCCCTCCTGCAGGGCACCTGTCCAGGGGTGAGTCCGATTTTATCTCTCCTTCTATCCCTAACTCACACTTACACATCCACAGTGCTGTTTCACACAATGCGGGGAATTCTCAGGGTTCCACGGGGACGGTGGTTGGCCTATCGTAGTTAGTGGCGAGCCTTGCTAGCGTTCTAAAATCATTTGAGTCTGGGACGCTGTCTGCAGCGGATAACCCTTCCCCGTCGCAGGTTTGGGGAGCATATACAGCTTCAGTGCCGACACCGCCGAAATCTACTTTAGTTGCTTCGCCCGGAGTTCTCCCATTTAGTATAGCTTCCCCTGCTGTAGTTCCTGACCCGGTGGTATCTCCGGCAACTGAGCCTGCGATCCCTGAGGTCAAGTCGAAGGACGTAGACCCGGTCCGGCTAGCGGATTCTTCACGGGGAGACATTTACGTGTGTTTTGAGGGGCCTATGGGCGCCCATCTCAAGCAAGAGGTGCGAGACAAAATTGGCCGGGGGGAGTATGTTGAATTGTTCACCCTCCTCCCCTTAGAAAAATTTAATTTGGACGCTGTATCCAAACCGGATGATCATAAAAAGGAGGACGAGGAGAGGAGGAGGTATCGCCTCATCCCTCGGACCTTCTCCAACTGGCTCCAGGCTTTTTCCACCTTAGCTAGTATAATTGCGACTAAGAACCCGGAACACTGTGCCGGACTCTTTTGTTACCAGGAGTCCATCCACGAAGCCTATAGGGTTTATGGGGGCCAGGCTTGGCTTCGCTACGACGAGGAGTTTAGGCAGCGCTTGGCAGTCAGGCAAGGCGTGAGGTGGGACCATAGGGACATAGCGTTGTGGTTACGGATCATGGCCCCTGGTCGCAGCGCAATCTAACCCTTTTTGTCAGTGCCCGCTGGTCCCTCTGCCTCAGGGTCTTCAGCCTCGGCAAAAAAGGGCACGTGTTGGCAGTTTAATGATTCGAGCTGCAAACGGGGGAGTCAGTGTAGATTCAGACACGAGTGCTCCGGCTGTGGGGGCAGTCACCCCCAGTTTAAATGTTTTAAGCGGAATAAGCAGGACAAATCCGGCAATTCCAACAATTCTGGGGGAAAAGGGGAGGACGCCGGTGGCCGTAGGAGCAATGCTCCCCTGGCTTAATCAGTATCCGGATCAGTCTGCCGCCACGCTCTTGAGGGATGGCTTCCAGTTTGGTTTTCGGATCCCCTCGAAGCGGTTGTCGACCCCCCTTTTCCCCAAGAACTTAAAGTCTACTGTTCAGTTCCCTGCCGTGGTGTCGGACAAGCTGCATAAGGAGGTGTTACTCGGTAGAAGGGCTGGTCCATTCAGCTCCCCACCTTTGGTTAATCTGAGGATCTCTCCGCTGGGGGTGGTTCCTAAGAAAGAGGTGGGCAAGTTCCGTTTAATACATCACCTGTCCTTTCCCAAGGGCGAGTCTGTTAATGACGGTATTGATCCCGAATTGTGCAGAGTGTCCTACACCTCGTTTGATCAGGCGGTAAGGTGGGTCCAAACTATGGGTAAGGGGGCCCTTCTTGCTAAAACTGACGTTGAGGCGGCTTTCCGGCTACTGCCGGTGCACCCAGAGTGTTTTCACCTCCTCGGGTGCCATTGGGAGGGGGACATTTATGTCGATCTCTGCCTCCCCATGGGGTGCTCCATCTCATGTTTCTATTTCGAGACATTCAGTACCTTTTTGGAATGGGTAATCAGAGAGGAAGCTGGTGCAAAATCAGTTCTCCATTATCTTGATGATTTTTTATGTGTTGGTCCTCCGGACTCTCCTCTCTGTTTATCCATCCTATGTACCATTGAGCAGGTGATGGCCCGGTTTGGTGTCCCATTGTCACCTGAGAAAACCGAGGGGCCTTCCACCACCATAAAATTTTTGGGAATCGAGATAGATTCAGTGAAGATGGAGTGTCGCCTCCCCATGGATAAGGTCGATGATCTTCGGTCTCTGGTGTCGCAAATGTGCACATTACGCAAGGTTCAGTTGCGCCAATTGCAGTCGCTGCTTGGCAAACTGAATTTTGCATGCAAAATCATCCCCATGGGTCGGATATTCTGCAGGCGTCTGTCTTTAGCTACAGCTGGCGCCCGCTCTCCGCACCACTTTATCCGTCTCACAAGGGAACTTAAGGCGGACTTGGCTGTGTGGGATTCGTTTTTGCAGTCGTTTAATGGGCGGACGTTGTTTTTGGAGCCAGCAGTTTCCAATGCGGATTTGAGTCTGTGGACCGATGCGGCTGGCTCAGTCGGTTTTGGGGGGTTCTTTCACGGGAGGTGGTTTTCTGGCCTGTGGCCTGAGGCCTGGCGTTGCTCTGGCCTTACTCAGAACCTGGCCTTCTTGGAGTTGTTTCCAATAGTGGTTTCCATCATCGTCTGGGGCCCATTGCTGGAAAACAGGAAGGTCCGGTTCTGGTGCGACAACATGGGGGTGGTCCAAGCCATCAACAATATCTCCGCATCGTCCCCCCCAGTGATCAATCTGCTACGACAGCTAGTTCTCCGGGGTTTGAGGCGCAATTTGTGGGTCCGAGCTGTACACGTCCCAGGTGTGCACAACGAGGTGGCCGACTCTTTGTCTCGCCAACAGTGGGATCGATTCAGGCTGCTGGCGCCAGACGCCGACAGAGCGGCCACGCCATTTCCCAGCTGGATATGGACGTTAGCAGACGGAACGCCTTGACACTCCTGCACCGGTCCATGGTGCCAGCCACGTGGACCGCGTATTCTAAGGTCTGGGTTGAATGGCGCTGCTTTCTTCGGATGGCGGGCGAGCCCGAAACACATGAGGGTGTGCTCTCCGCTTTGCTATGGTTTATTGGGCATCTGTTCACCTGAGAAGGTGACAGTCCCATCCCTGAACCGGAAAATGTCGGCGGTAGCGGCTTACTTTAAATTCTCTGGAGGTCCTGACGTGACGAAGGAATTTCTGGTGAGGCAAGCTTTGAGGGGCTACCGCCGGGGTTTCAAGCAGCTGGATAGCCGACGTCCTGTGACCTTCTCTATCCTGCTGCGCATTCTGGAAGTGTTGCCATTGGTGTGCTTGTCCCCCTTTGAGAATGTTCTTTTTGCTTTGGCATTTTCATGGGCCTTTTTTTGGAGCATTTTGGGTGTGCGAGCTTGTCAGCCCCACCCGTCTTAAGCATGGGGGGGTGCTATTGGAGGACGTACGGCGTCAGGGTGACTCCATCTGTGTCCTCATCAGGAGATCAAAAACGGATCAGGTTGGAAAAGGTTTGACTGTATCCCTGCTGGCCCTCCCGGACTCTCCCGCTTGCCCGGTGCACTGTCTCCAGCAATTTTTACATCTCCGTCCTGATGGCGGCTCTCCCTTGTTGGTACACAGGGATGGCTCTGCAATGTCCCGGTTCCAGTTTTTCTCGGTTTTTAGGAAATGTTTAGCGTGTCTTGATTTGGACCCGGCTGCCTTTGGGACCCACTCCTTTAGGATAGGGGCGGCCACGGAAGCAGCTAGGTGGGGTTTGGGTGATTCTGTAGTAAAACTGATTGGTAGATGGGAGTCTGCCCGTTTTAAATCCTATATCCGACCCCACCTCGTCTAGTGTCCGTCCTTGGTATACCAGGGCATATGTTTTTAAAAAAAAATTAAAAAAAAAAAGATGGTGTTGCAATTTCACACTTTTTCTTCCATGTTGATGTTTTTGCTCGTTTATGGTGTTGCAAAAAAATAAAAAAAAAAATAAAAAAAAAAAATAAATATATATATATTATGTGTACTTGAGTATGTCGTCTGCGTGCTTGGGCACTTACACCAGCACTGGGGTCACTGCTGTGTTCTTCTTTCAGCCTCTGCATGCTGCAGAACGTGGATTTTGGGACATTCTTTTGTCTACTGGGCAGCAAGGCGGGCTGCAGTTCGTCCCAATGGGGCTTCCTTGGGTCTCTGTCAGGAACAGGTAGATCTGCAGTGGATAGGCTGTCGCGGCATGCGCTGGAAAGCCATGCCTGGATACGTGGCACGGTCAGTTGATCGCCTTGGGTCACCCCATGTGCTGGTCCTGCACCTCGGAGGAAACGACTTGTGTTTTACACCACTGAGGGAGTTGACCTATGGCATTAAGGCAGACATCCTGCGCCTGTGGCTGCAATTTCCGGGTCTGGTTCTGGTGTGGTCCGACATCATTTCAAGGCTACGCTGGCGGGGGGCCCGGTCTCCTTCGGGGGTGGAGCGGGCCAGGAAGAAACTGAACAGTGCCATCTCACGGTTCATGTTGTACAACGGTGGCCTAGTGGTGCGTCATCCAGTGCTGGACGGTTCCGATGCCTCCCTGTATCGGAGAGACGGGGTCCATCTGACGGATGTTGGCTGTGATCTGTGGAATTTGGCGATCCAGTCCGGTCTCGAAAAAGCGGTAGCGGTGTGGAGGAGCCAATAGAGTGTAAGGTTTCACACTCAGTGGCATTGGCAGGGGGTACCCGAGGTATGACGTCAGTGCAGGGGGTTGGCTGTCTTGGGTATGGCCAACCCGGGAGGCAGTAGCTCTGGGAGCTAGCTGCACGGACTCCCCACGGGATGGTCCCTGGGGAGTGAATATCAGGTGGCTACCGTGCAGGGGCATTGACGCCGGTAGACTGATATTTTTGGTTACGCCTACGTCCGATCCTCGGGTACCCAATCCTAGATATGCTACCGCTTAGTGGCATATACATGTGGTACTCCACAAGATGGTATCCTTTGTATATGGTATGTATATGTTATATATGTTATATGTGTTTTCATGGTTGTATACGTTTTTAGTATACGTTTAAGTTGATTCGTTACTGATAATAATACAAAATCTTTGTTACAGTATTTCTTAATAAATACTGTGACCTTCATATCCAGTTTGTTGTCCGTGTCTTTTCTTGGGGGGAGGTTGCATTAATTCGCCATACCTTGGTCAAGTAATGTCCTGTAATAATGCAATATATGAAAGGGCAGCATGACAACAGGTTGGTGATGCAGCCTCATCACAAGTCTGTCAGTCATAGGCCCTCGGCCAGTAATTGCCCTACATGGGCGGACGTTCCTCCCCCCGTGGGGGCTGGGCAAAACCTATATAAACCCTTGTGGTGGTTTTGCCCAGCCTCTTTTCTGGATTATAGAAATCAGTTCCCTCCCACCCATCCCTCTTTGTCTTGTCTTTGTCTATGTCGTTGTTGTGATGGCAGGGGGTACCCGAGGTATGACGTCAGTGCAGGGGGTTGGCTGTCTTGGGTATGGCCAACCCGGGAGGCAGTAGCTCTGGGAGCTAGCTGCACGGACTCCCCACGGGATGGTCCCTGGGGAGTGAATATCAGGTGGCTACCGTGCAGGGGCATTGACGCCGGTAGACTGATATTTTTGGTTACGCCTACGTCCGATCCTCGGGTACCCAATCCTAGATATGCTACCGCTTAGTGGCATGTACATGTGGTACTCCACAAGATGGTATCCTTTGTATATGGTATGTATATGTTATATATGTTATATGTGTTTTCATGGTTGTATACGTTTTTAGTATACGTTTAAGTTGATTCGTTACTGATAATAATACAAAATCTTTGTTACAGTATTTCTTAATAAATACTGTGACCTTCATATCCAGTTTGTTGTCCGTGTCTTTTCTTGGGGGGAGGTTGCGTTAATTCGCCATACCTTGGTCAAGTTCACTAGACACGCATACATACACAGTCACACTTAAACACACAGACTCACAGAGATTTAATAATGAAAGTTGTTTTTTTAAAGATTGTTTATTTATTTTATGTCTCATTTTGATTAAAAACCATATGCCTTTGGGGGCGTGTCCTGGTGCTCAAGGAAGATGGCCGCACATTGATCGAGCTCCCGCTTCCACCCCGATAAAGCTACAGCTATCACAGCCCACATCAGCTCCAAACCGCCCAAAACACGAGGAAGAGAGGTAGAACATGTCATCGACTCGCCGTGGGGTAAAACCGGGACCAGCACCGGAGGTTCCGGAGTATTTCAGACGGAGAGACGGCCCGCCAGAAGCAGGCCCAGACCAGACTGACGTACTTACCCAAGCCTGCGCAACGACATAGCAAGCCTCAAAGAATTCATGCAATCAGTCAAAGATGACTTGAGAGCCGACTTCAAGGCAGGCATGCAAGCCTTATCGATAGATATCGCAACCCTTACCTCACGCACCGACTCGTTGGAGACCAAATGCGATACCATCGCACAAGACCACGAGACTCTCCGTGAAGACATGGCCTCACTCCAATCGGCCTATGCAGAACTTCAAGAGTCCTGTGAGGATCTAGACAATAGATCCAGACGCTCGAACCTCAGAGCAAGAGGAATACCAGAGTCTCTTACCGACCTTAGAGACTATTTTCACCGCTATTTCCTAAACCTATTGCCGGATATCTCCGAAGAGGAGATCCACATCGAAAGGATCCACAGAGCCTTGCGGCCTAAACCAGGTGATAAAGACCCACCGAGAGACATGGTAATGAAATTTCATTACTACACCACGAAAGAGGCCATACAAAAAGCAACACGAAACAGATCCCCGACCCTGGATGGCATAACACCAATATGGTATTCAGACATTGCTCCAGCGACTCTACGCAGGAGGAGAACCCTAAAGCCTCTAACGGATTACCTCCGAGATCAAAATGTCCCTTACTACTGGGGTTTCCCCTTCAAACTGGTGGTACAACGCAACGGGATACCCATTATGTTGAGAGACCCACTAGACACAGACAAGTTCCTAAAGAGATTGGGCCTACTCATGCCTCCACGTCTCCACTCACAACTGCGGAGTACGTCCTCCAACACCCGCCAACAGAAACCATCCTCACCGGCGGACGAACCCCCTGACGGCACAACACGAGCCCCACCGACTCAGCCGGCATCTGAATGCCTAGAACCTACCTGAAAAGCATCAATGAATGTACATTTCTTTGTTGGGCGACTGGTTATGCCCCCATGGCTTATTGCTATCCGTTACGCATAAGTCAGAAAAGACTTCTTTATTTCAGCTTACAGTTAACCCCTGAGCTTTAACTCCCGAGTTACCTGTTTGCGGAGAGTATGCTTACAATTTAATCCATACAAAAGCACCTTTAATGCCTTCACTTACCATTAGAATGTTGTACAAACCACACATTGGCCCCCTATGGTCTGTGCCCAGATCTGGCACCCCGGCACCTGACAGCCCAGGCTGAGTAACAACCCATACGAGACCAAAGTTTCACCGAAGTTGAAACCCTGACTACCCTCCTATCTCGAGTTATTTGATTATTATGTTATCATAATTGATTTTGGTAGCTAGGGGGAATATAAGCGGGGAATCTCCAACCACGATAACCCCCTATTTACCTGACCAATAGACGTATTGATAGTCTATTTATGACTATAACAGTATTGTTTTCTAAGAGCACTTTAAACAAAGTCTAATTGTGATCTAATTGCAATAAATTTTTTCCATTTTTTCTCACAGTGGTCTCTCCCATTGTGCACTCTTCTTCTTTTTCTTCTCTCTTTTTCTTCCCCCTCCCTTCTCATCCTTCCCCCACCCCCCTTCTTTATTTTCCTTTTTTTTTTTCTTTTCTCCCTTCCTTTTTCCACCCGTTCTACTCCCTTATCCACCACCACAGAGTGAAAGACACCCTTCTGAAGCCTGATCAACACAAAGTTTACAAATGGACCCGACTCAAGAAGACCATATCACATCTCCCCCACCGTTGAAGATCATCTCCCACAATGTGAAAGGCCTTCGATCACTGTGCAAGAGAAGACAGGCTATTCGTAACTATATTAGACTGAATGCAGACATCGTCCTGCTGCAAGAGACACACTTTCCGAAAGGTAATACACCAACATACTGGGACCGCAGATTCTCACAACATTATCATTCATCAGCACCAGACAGACACAATGGTGTTTCCATCCTTATACATAAAAGATTACAGTTTCACCTTCTAAAATCCCACTCAGACGCAGAAGGGAGAATTCTCAGACTAGACGGTCTAGTACACAATCAGCCCATTACCATTATGAACGCATACGCTCCAAGCCCCTCGACCGCCAAATTTTTTGACGCTCTATCCGAAATGGCCCTCACTAGCCCCCAAGTTGGCTTCATCCTGGGAGGCGACTTCAACGCAGTCATGGACCCCTATTTAGACAGGACCTTATCGACAGCACAACATTGCCAAAAACATTCTTATAAATTTCTCCAAGATTTTGTTAAATCTATGGCCCTTTTTGACACCTGGAGACTTCTACACCCCACTGACCGCGACTATACATTTTATTCACACCCCCACCACATGTACTCTAGACTAGACTACATATTTGTAAATCAATCTTTAATAAACGCCCTTTTCACGTCCAAAATCCACGAAATCTCATGGTCAGACCATGCCATACTAGACCTGACACTGACAGATTTTTGCCCTACCCGCCCAAGACCTCTGTGGCGACTGAATGACTCCTTACTGCTAGACCCCTTGACAAAAACCGAGATACAAGACACATTCCAACAGTACTTTGAGGATAATGTATCCCCAGAAATGGCCCCACAGATAGTGTGGGACGCCCATAAGGCAGTGTTACGAGGGAGACTAATTGCTCTAGCATCCAAAAAACGCAAACAATATCTTGCAGAGATTTCTACACTAACCTCCAAACTTAAATTGTTAGAAAGGACACATAAACAGACTGGAGACTCCTCCATACTCGCTCAGATTACAGACGCCCGCGGACAGCTTAACCTCCTCCTTACAAAAGATACTTTACGAGCCGTACATAAAACCCAGCAAACCTATTTTGACAAAGCAAACAAACCAGATACCATGTTGGCCAAAAAACTTCGTAACATGATCTCAACGAGAACGCTAAGATCCATAGCGCCTCGCTCAGGTCCCATGATACACGACCCCTCCAAAATAGCAGAACGGTTCGCTGAATATTACGCAACACTATATGATGGTAACAAAACCCGACAACCCCAAGATCCCAGCAGATCACTAGACAAATTTTTGACAGACTGCAATCTCCCCACTCTCAAACCCGAAACCCTACACAGCTTAAATGCAGATATTTCATCAGAAGAAATCACTAGAGCCCTGAAATTATTTAAAAACTCGAAAGCCCCAGGTCCCGACGGATATACGGCCAAATACTATAAAACATTCCTCCCCCAGCTTCTACTCCATCTGGTCAAATGATTTGTTCTCTACTTGTCGGGAGAGAGCATCCCCTAGCCCGACATGCTGAGAGCAAAGATAGTAGTTATTCCAAAGGAGGGCAAAGATCCAACACAATGTTCCAGCTACAGGCCCATATCTCTGATCAATTTAGATGTAAAACTCTTCGCAAAAATCCTAGCATTAAGACTTAATAGTATTCTTCCCAGTCTCGTCCACCCGAATCAGGTGGGGTTCATCCCGGGCAGGGAGGCCCCAGATAACATAAGAAGAGTGATCAATCTGATACATGCGTGCAGAAAACGTGAGATTCCAATGATGCTTTTTTCGCTTGACGCGGAAAAAGCGTTTGATCGCGTAGACTGGACGTACCTATGGTCCACAATGTCTAAATTCGGGTTTGACGGGGCCTTCCTGTCCGGGGTCAAAGCACTATATAAGAGTCCCACAGCGAGTGTAGATATTGGCACAGCCAGGTCACGGTCCTTTCCAATCAAGGGAGGAACGCGACAAGGCTGTCCCCTCTCCCCCCTCCTCTTCGCACTAGCCATCGAACCCCTAGCCCAAGCCATTCGTTCCAAACCCGATATCACAGGGATAAGAATAGGATCCCACTCATATAAACTGAGCCTCTTTGCAGATGACGTCCTATTAAGCATCACACCCCCTCTCACCTCCCTCCCTAATCTCTACGATCTTTTAACAACTTTTGGCCACATTTCAGGTTATAAGATCAACCACAGCAAATGTGAGGCCCTCAATATAACGATTCCAGCACAAATGGAACAGCTCCTCAAACTAAATTTCCATTTCCGCTGGAATCCAAACTCCCTTACATCACTAGGGATTAAGCTCAAAAGAGATTTAACAACCTGGGCATCATACAATATGTCCCTTATGGGTAGGATATATGCGGTCAAAATGACAGTGCTTCCCAGATTACTCTATCTCTTCAGAAATATCTCCCTGTCCCTCTGTAAAATAGACGTGGAAAATATGCAGAAAGCCATATATCACTTTATCTGGCTAGGTCATAAGAGCAGAATTTCGAAAACAACCCTCTATCTACCCAAAATCTCAGGAGGTTTAGCCACCCCGCATATATACTCTTATTATATAGCAGCTCAACTGGCCACCACCCTATCTTTAGCAGCATCACCACGCAACCAACGCTGGTTACAGCTTGAAGCAGACCTATGTCCCAAGATAGATATTCAAAGAGTAATGTGGCTGACCAAACGACCGACACGTGAAACACAAAACAGCCCTACATTGACTCATACACTGACAGTCTGGTACACAAATAGATACAAATTTCACTTATCCTCCAAAGGATCCCGACTTACCCCTATCCTACAAAACCCCGATTTCCCACCTGGAGAAAGAATCCCTTTATTTCATTGGTGGTCTCAGAAACACCTCCTGACAGTAGGCGACTTTCTGGTACAGGAAAAACTGAGAACCCACTCCAACCTAGTGGACTCGCACACTTTACCCCAATCTGAATCCTTTCGCTATTTACAAATAGCACACTACGTTAGACAATTTCTGACTAAATTCCCCACATGTGATAACACCTTTTTCGAGAGGATGTTCCAAAACCCCCCAAGACAGAAAGGAGCCATATCCCTCATTTATGCCCACATAATGGGAGATAAGTATCCGAACCCACCCCCACATGAAAGTAAATGGGAACAAGAACTAGGAGAACAGCTCGATAGGACTGAATGGACTTTTATTTATCAGAATCTCTGGAAAGTAACGTCTTGCACGCTCATACAAGAAAATTGCATCAAAACCTTAACTCGCTGGCACCTGCCACCCACACGTCTTCATCATATGTACTCAAATGTCTCCCCACTATGCTTCCGAAATTGCGGTGAAGAAAGCACATTGCTCCATACCTGGTGGCACTGTGCCCACGTACAACCACTGTGGCAATACGCATTCGATAAATTAAGTCAAGCCCTCAAGACCGTAATCCTGCTCCAACCATGGACAGCTCTATTATGCAGAAAAGTCAACCAAGATTCAGTCGACAAAAATGCTAACAGACTCATATTCAGGATCTGTACCGCAACTAGACTCACGATCGCCCATTGCTGGAAGTCATCAATACCTACCACCACCCAGCTGGATGCAAAAATCTGGCACATCCTCCGAATGGAGAAGATAACTGCATACATTAAAGAAACCTCCCCACAGTTTCACAAAATTTGGGACCCTTGGTTAACAGAATTTCATTTACTTGACCCCTCAAAACACTTATGGCCTGCTTAGCACATCCAAGACCAACCAGACATCTCCCCGCAGAAGATCCCTCCCCCCCCACTCTCCAACTTTTATTTTCTCTATTTACTTATATAACCATTTTTTCTTCTTCTCTCTCATCTTCTTTCATCCCTTTCTCTTCTTTTTCTCTTCTTTCTCTTCACTGTTCCAAGTTTATTACTAAAGACCTCTATTTGTAATGTGTTAAAATACTTACAATTTATCTTGACTTTGTTTTTATATATTAATGATTTTATGTATGATCAAACAGTCATATTCATTCTCATTCACTTATTTTATTACCTGTTATCTTTACTGCAAAAAAAATTACAACAAAATAAAAATACTTGCATTTAAAAAAAAAAAAAAACCATATGCCTTTTATAAATACAGGTCCTGCCATTGACTTCCATTGATCACTGCACTGAATATCCTGTTTGAAGGACCTTATACCTATTATTTGATTTAGTGTGTTCAATATAGGCCGAGTTTTCTAGCAGTATCTGATATCCTAGGGGTTTTCTTCTGGGGGAATGGATAGTACAAAACTTTGTCTGTTGGTGACGTTGACTTCGAGGAAGGAAAGGGATACTGTAACCATGATGCTGGGAATGTGTGTTTTAAGGATGCCCTCCTGTACGAGTCATTAACAGGAATGTTCTCTCCGGAAGAAGCACTGCTTTTCCTTGGTTGGACAAGTCTCCCTCTTTCCGTATTCTCAAAGTTCATGTCTTGATCGGTTTCCCTTGTGCCATTTTCTAGAGCGAAGTTGTTGCCCACTTGCACCATACGGTGTATGTTTAGGTGTGTGTGCCACTCGTCATTACCGTCATTCAGGTAACCTTTACACGGCACCTCCAGAGTAACATCCCTTACAGGGATCTGTGCTTTAAATGCCTTGGGTTGCTTCTCGATAATCTTGTTAACAGGGACTGTTTTCAGTAACGTTTCTCCCAATATTAGTTTATTTTCACCTGCTTTATACACGATCACGTGCGACTGATCCTTCTGCTTCTTTTTTATGGCTAAATATTTCTCCTCCAGCAGATTGATATCCAAGACACTGGCCTTCCTGGTCGTAGCGTCAGAAGGACACTTCACCACGTGAGTCACAGATAAAATCTCACTCACGTACTGATACACTTTTACGGCTGGCTTCCACATTGAGTATTTGATGCAGAAGCCACAGAAGCCGGCCATTGCTGCCTACTCTGGAACAAAGTAACAAGTGCCTGGGACTGTTATAAACTGGCAGGGAGGAAGACAGAACAGCAAAACTGTTTCAATTATTACATTAAAGGTACAGGGATGGCACAGATAAGTTCAGATGCAAAAAATGTGTCTACTCCTCTTCTCTTTACAGCTGCAATTGATATCCAAGGCCTCCTCCTCTGCCACTGACAGTCTGTCATTGTGATGCTGTGATAATATGAGGTCACTGCAGTGTAAAGTGAGTAGTTAGCACTATAGCATTGCAGTGATAAGGGGAGGGGCCTGGCTACATGGTTGTTGTTTTTTTTAAATTCCTTTTTTAAAATTTCTCATTATTGAATATTGAGTTCTTTTTTATTCTGATTATTCATATGCGCTTTCCTTAGGAACAAATACTTTTTCCTAGTTGCCAATGCGCTATTCGTTTGACATGTGTATATGTGCAAATGAATAACTGTTTTACAGTAAATTAAAATTATTTGTATATTTCACATTATTTGTGTTTGTTTATTATTTATTTATCTATTTTGAACACTGTTCACTTCTCTATTCATTTCATTTGCTCTGTTTCTTTGGTGCTCAGATTATTAATAAGTATTTTTTAACTTTGCCTGTTTTGTGCCCACTTAAGGCGATACATCACATTTTCTGAACACTTACCCCCGTCAGCAAAAGACGCCAATTTTGTGTTCTTATTTATTGTCTCTAAACCGTATGCATTTGCTCTAAAGGGTTTGTATAATTTACTTATTTATTTAATTTACTTTATATTATTAATTTTGTAATATCAGCGCTTTATCCTTTTTTCTGAATAGTAAGGACATTGTGTATTGGATAAAGAAAATACGGGACCCAGCACTCTGTGTAGAAACATGAGAGTTTATTCAGACGCAGGCGACGTTTCAACCCTCGTGGGTTTTCTTCAAGCTTGAAGAAAACTTCAAATTGCTAAATAAAGCTTCAAATTGCTAAATAAATGGTACTTGGTACCAGTGACTCTGGGAAAGATGTTCCCGGATGCAGACCAAATATGCTGGAGATGTGGCAGCCACCCTGGAGACTATTTACACATCTGGTGGAACTGCCCAGGAATAAGGCCATTGTGGGATAGAGCCAAGACCTGGATGGAAGAAGTCCTATTGTTGTAATGGTCTCTGACCCCGATCATAGCCTTATTGCACATGGAACTCCCTAGCATGAGCAAGGGAAAATATAATAGATTTATACATATTTTAATTGCATTAAAACTATCAAAAGCCATGAATTGGAGATCCGCAATAGTGGCAGACTGGTCAATTACCGTATTTGCTCGAATATATGTATCGTGCAGACATCCCCCGGCTGCCCCCACTAGCCACCAGGGAACAAGGTGAGGGAGGGGGCAGAGAGACAAGGGGAGGGAGGGAGAGGGAAGAGAAAGACAAGGGTGGGGGTGGGGGTGGGGGTGGGGAGACAAGGGCAGTTAGGGGGGAGAGAAAGACAAGGGGGGAGAGAAAGACAAGGGGGGGAGAGAGGGGGAGGGAAAGGGAAGAGAAATACAAGGGGAGGGAGGGGGGAGAGAAAGACAAGGGGGTAGACAGGGGAAGAGAAAGACAAGGGGAGGGAGGGGGGAGAGAAAGACAAGGGGAGGAAGGGGGAGAGAGAGAAAAGTTTGGGGGGAGGGTGAGACAACGTCGTAGGGGGAGAGAGATAACACTGGGGGATGGAGAGGCAGCATTATCACATAAAAGGAAATAAAAACAAGAAATGCATTTGTTTAATATCATAATTTTTATTAAATATTAAAAACCAATTTACATGTGAATATATACAAGTTAAACTTTTTTCCTATAGGGTAGTCTTATATTCAGGCTTTTAGTTTTTTTCCTAAAGGAATGTCCCAAGTTTGGGGGGGTCGTCTTATAATCAGGGTCATCTTATATTCAAGAAAATACGGTATTAGAAACCAGATGGCCCATCTGGGCCCGATGGAAGGTGGAATAGCCTTCCAGACCAAACAGAAGGACTATTCCCCAGGATCTTGGAACACCTACATGGAAACCTTTGCCCAGCAACAGTAAGATTAGAATTGGACCTGTGCACATTGAAAACAACAAGTCAATCCAAAGTAAATAAAAAGGGGGATTTGGGGAGAAACCAACTGGAATAAGGAAAAAAAACCACACATAAAATATACATTCCCATCCCTATAAGGTAAGCATCTTACTAGGAACTCTCTGTATATACCGTATTAGTTATGTTGTTTTGTAAAGGTTGTCTTAAGCATAATGGCATAAAACATTGTTATAGACACACATTTTATTTATGCTAGTTTGTTGATCTTATCCACAGATTTCACTTAAATAGCAATATATATATATATATATATGTTTATATGTGTGGGGTATATGCAGGTGACTGGTGGTCTAAGCAACAGTGTTTCCAGGTAAACATGCTGGCTATTGTTCAAGACTGGACTGTAAACAACATGGAGTCTGACAGTTTGACAGTCGGGTCACCTGACCAGGGTTACTATGGGAAAGCAGTACCAACAAGGCAGAGGCGTCGCTAGGGGGGGGGCTACTGGGGCTGAAGCCCTGGATCTCCCCTCCATAGCCCCGAATGGAGACTCTGACCATGCCCCCTAGCGCTCGGCCCCTCCTCCTCACACTCAGCTCCGCCCCCTGCATGCTGCACTCTGGGTGCTGAGCAGCCCCAGACTCTGCCACCTCGTGCTCAACTCCGCCCCTTGCGCTTAACTCCGACCCTCAAGCTTTGAACGTGAGTGTCTGGCAGAGTGTAAGTGAGAATGGCAGAGTTATGAGTGCGTATGTATGTATGTGAGTGAAAGAGTTATGAATGTGCATGTGTATGTATGTGAGTGGAAGAGTTATGAATGTGCATGTGTATGTATGTGAGTGGCAGAGTTATGAATGTGCATGTGTATGTATGTGAGTAACAGAGTGAAAGTGGGTGTGAGTGGCAGAGTGTAAGTGGGTGTGAGTGGCAAAGTTATGAGTGTGTATGTGTGTGTGTGTGTGTCAGAATGTAAGTGGGTGTGAGTGGCAGAGTGTAAGTGGGTGTGAGTGGCAGAGTGTAAGTGGGTGTGAGTAGCAAATTTATGAGTGTGCATGTGTATGTATGTGAGTGGAAGAGTATAAGTGGGTGTGAGTGGCAGCGTCTAAGTAAGTGTAAGTGTGTCAGTGAGTGTTTTGAAGAGCGTAAGTGTGTGTGAGTGTAAGCGTGAGTGGCAGAGTTTTGAGTGTGTATGTGTGTGGCAGAATGTAAGTGTGTGTAAGTGGCCGAGTGTGAGTGTGTATGTGAGTGGCAGAGTGTGAGTGTTTGGAAGAGTGTAAGCATGTGTGAGTGAGTGTAAGCGTGAGTGTCAGTGTTATGAGTGTGCCTGTGTATGTGTGTGAGTGGCAGAGTGTGTGAGAGTATAAGTGTGAGCAGGAGAGTTATGAGTGTGTGAGTGTAAGCATGAGTGGCAGAGTTATTAGTGTGCGTGTGTATGTGTGTGAGTGGCAGAGTGTGTGAGAGTATAAGTGTGAGCAGCAGAGTTATGAGTGTGTGTGTGTGAGTGAGTGTAAGCATGAGTGGCAGAGTTATGTGTGTGTATGTATGTTAGTGGCAGTATAAGTGTGAGCAGCAGAGTTAGTGTGTGTGTGTGAGTGGCTGTGTGTAAGTGTGCGAGAGTGAAAGCGTGAGTTATGAGTGGCAGAATGTGAATCCCAGTGAGATTACTAGGAGAAAATGTGACTAATGACTATTATTCATATTGAATGTGATAATCAAGTGTGAAACAATGTTATCATCTTATATTATTTTTATTTTCACACTTGATTATCACATTCAATATGAATAATAGTGATTCATCTTTATTTATAGTCTTTATATTGATGGCAATAAAAGTCCATACACATGGCATTAAACATCCCATGTACCTAGTTATAGTATTAAACCCATACATTATGAGTGAATGTGCTGCTCATTATATTATGGGCTTTACTCATGAAAGAGAGAAGTGCAGGGAAGTGAGATGGGAATTTCAAAATTAAGGCTAAAGTAGCAGAGTTGGAAAAATTCTCCCATTCAGTTGAATTCCCATCTCAATTCCCTGCACTTCTCTCTTTTATGAGGTTAGTAGAAGGAGCATACCTTCATACCTCAGCCTATTCCTCCCAGGTTTTGACCCCTTTTTATAAAAAAATAAAAAATAAAATATTTATAATGTGCGTGTGAGAGTTGCAGTATTACACACGTGTCTGTGTGGCAGAATATCTGTGTGGGAAAGGCCATCTGTGTGTATAAGGGTGTCTGTGTGTAAAGTTGTCTGGATGTGTGTGTGTGTAAGAGAGTGTGTGAGTGTAAGGTTGGGATGTCTGTGTAAGGGTGGGTGTCTGTGTGTGTGTGTTATATCCTCCATATTATGAGACTGTTGGTCAACTTTTTTCTCAAAGTCTAGTAAATGGTGTATGCAACGTATGCAATGCTCAGTTATTTTGAAATCATGGGAATTTGCTCACATACAAGTGTGTGTGTGTAAGTGGGATTGTGTGTCTGTGTGTAAGGGTGTGTGTATGTATGTGTGACTGTGCAAGTGTGAGTATATGTGGTTGTATGTGTGTGTATTTGTGGCTGTGTATTCATGTGTGTAAGTGTAACTTCAAGTTTTTTGTATGCTTTTGTGTATTGTGGTACAGTAATGTGCAGCATGAGTGTGTGATACACTCACACACTGCACATTACTGTGAGTTTTATTGCTGTTGAGACTGTGATACACTCACACACTGCACATTACTGTGAGCTTCATTGCTGTGGAGGTAGTCACAGACAGACAGACACACACATACGGACAGGCACACACATACAGTTGGTCACAGACAGACATACAGTCAGTCACACACACAGTCAGTCACAGACAGACACACACACACACACATGTAGTCAGTAACAGACAGACACACACATACAGTCAGTCAGTCAGTCACATACGGACACACACATACAATCAGTCACAGACAGATCCACACATACATTCAGTCACATGCAGTCAGTCACACACTCATACAGTGGGTCACAGGCAGACCTACAGTCTGTCACACACACACAGTCAGTCACATAAACACACAGTCAGTCACACATGCAGTCAGTCATATACGCACACACACACATACACACACACTGTCAGTCACATACACTTACGCACAAGTCAGCAATTTTGTTGTTGTTTGCGATATAAAAAGTGCATCTATCAATATGTCCCCCTCCTGGCTGCTATACCTCATTCTAGCCTGGTCTGTGCCCTGCAGTTGTTTCTAGACCCGCTGAGCAAACTCAGCGCTCAGGCACTATAGTGCATGTGGGGATGGAGCAGGAGGACTGTGCAACCAGTGCACACAATGCTCCCTCACGCTCCGCTGGATAAATAAATAAATGAAATGATCCCAGTGGTGAGGACACCAGGCAGGGACAACAATAACCAGGTGCCAGGTATAATTTCCTGGTGCCCAGAATTTGTTGAGCCCTGATATATACCCACATGTACCTATTGTTCATTGTCACCAAATATATCAGTCTGTATGCCGCCTAAGCATGTGAGCTTATTTACTCCACTTCTATAAAATGTATGGGCTCCAGCCCCGGATCGCAACGCCCCTGTCTTTCTGCATTATTTGGTCTAATTCTAGACCTTCTAATTTTTGTTCACATGCGTCCTCCAATTTTTTGTAGATCTTGTTTATTTTCTGCAAAGTAATTTTTAAGTTCAGTTTTAATTTGGCATAATAAATCATATCTCATGGAAGCCTCTGTGCCCTAAGCTTCTGGAGAGGACTAATGGCGAACCTTTTACCAATAGACTATGGACCCTATTTGTGTATGATAGGTTTGGGAGAACACACTTTGAGGCAGGGGAGGGCTGGCAGCCTTAGGCCTGGGGGGCAAATCCAGTCAAGTGGCCCATTGCACCATCGAATCGCCTCCCCATCCACGGCCATCTTTTCCTTGTTTTATAACGAATTTTGCCAGGATTTTCCCCCACAATATGCCAGGATTTGCCATTTAATATGCTAGAATTTTCCCTTACAAAATGCCAGGATTATGCCCCTCAGTATGCCAGGATTATGCCCCTCAATATGCCCGGATTATGCCCCTCAATATGCCAGGATTTAGACACCCAATATGCCAGGATTTTCCCCTCAATATGCCAAGATGATGCCCCCTCAATATGCCAGGATTTTCCCCTAAATATGCCAGGATTATGCCCCTCAATATGCCAGGATTATGCCCCTCAATATGCCAGGATTTAGACACCCAATATCCCAAAATTTTGGCACCCCCCCTACCCACGTTGCACACCTACGACATGACCCATAACCCACGTTGCACACCAGGACATGCCCCATCACCACATTTACTTGTCTCCATCACCCCATTACATACACATTTCCAATATTATTTGCCATTAATATTCCCCAGCCAATTTGTCCCATAATATGCCAGTGTTATTCTGCAATTTAATATGACTCAGTAAATTTGCCCAATACTATTCCAAGGTTATCTGCCATTTAATATGCCCCTGCTAATTTGCCCAATACTATTTCAAGGTTATCTGCCATTTAATATGCCCCTGCTAATTTGCCCAATATGCCAGTGTTAATTGCCATTTAATATTCCCCAGCCATTTTGTCCAATAATATGCCAGTGTTATTCTGCCATTTAATATGCCCCAGTAAATTTGCCCAATAATATTCCAGTGTTATTAGCCATGTAATATTCCCCAGCCAATTTGCCCAATAATATGCCAGTGTTATTTGCCATGTAATATTCCCCAGCCAATTTGCCCAATAATATGCCAGTCTTATTTGCCATGTAATATTCCCCAGCCAATTTGCCCAATAATATGCTAGTGTTTTTTGCCCCCCCCTCCCCCCTCCATCTCTTACCTTTTTCCCTGGTGGCTAGTGGCAGGACTTCCCTGGTGGCTAGTGGCAGGAGGACTTCCCTGGTGGCTAGTGGCAGGACATCCCTGGTGGCTAGTGGCAGGAGGACTTCCCTGGTGGCTAGTGGCAGGCAGCATGGTCCCTCCATGCTGCCTGTTCGGCCTCCCGGCGGTTGTGCCGACAGGTCACGTGATCGGCGCGCGTCTGACGTCAGAGCGCCGATCACGTGACTGTCGGCACTTCCGTGTCACACTGCACGGGGAGCCGAACAGGCAGCACGGAGGTTTCTCTGTGCTGCCTGTTCGGCTCCCCGTGCAGTTTTGCAGGCAGAGCGGAGGTGAGAGGGGATCTTCCGATCCCTTCTCACCTCCGTCTCTGCCTGCAAGCGCGGTTTTTGTTTTTTTTAACACTGGCCCAGCGGCCGTGTTTTACAAACATTAGGGCGGCCTGGGGGGCAATTGCCTCTCTGCCCCCCGGCCGAGCCCGCCCCTGCTTTGAGGGCACCAGCGGAACCATGTTTTCAGCTGAACTTCAAACATAGGCTCACTCAGGATGTCAGCCAGGATTTGTAACCTGGGATGGCCAAGCCATTGTACCATTGTGTACCCCCCAGGTTGTAAGATTGTAACCTGTCCTGCAAACCCCTGTCATTATATTACCTTCCTCGTTGTACTTTTGTAAGTCAGTCAGTGTCCTTTTGTAAAGTGATGTCCTTTAACTAACACGTTACTATAATTGGGTATACTCTGTATTAGATATGGGCCAAACGAAAATGTTTGTTTTGTTTCCATCCATTGCTGCATTTGTTTCGGACGACATTCGTTAATTAATTTCGTTTAGTTATATTCATTCATTTGAATGTAAAATAATTCACAATGTTCAGTAGTATAAGAATTCTGACGAAAGAATTGAATTACATCCGCAAACAAAAATTTCACCTAAGCTTAATAGTAGGGGATAAAATTTGGATGGAATTCGACTCTTTGATCTGAATTTCCCAACCATATACTAGTAGCATTGTATTTAGTATGTAATTGTATTGAAGGTGAAATTTAATATGAATGGAATAACAAAATGAATGAAGCAATGGAGAAAATGGCCTAACTTCTATAGTATAAGGATTGAGAACTTGGTTGAAAGAGACGAATTTCATCCCCTACCTTATGCTATTGAGCTGTCAAAATTCAACTCTTTCAGCTGAATTCTCCAACCTTATTCTATGTATTGAATGATCATAGATGAAATTTCCATTCATAAGAATTGAATAACGAAATGAATGCAGCTATGATTGAAATGGCCTAAGTTAAATAGTAAGTGGTTGGGGAATTCAGATATAGAAGCTTATGGACATCATTTTGATGAAACCAAACATATAGAAAGTTGAATTTTAGTGGTGTTGATGTAAACCCAAAAGAGTGATTAAAATAATATTAATAAAAGTGTATAAGAAATATTTGATAAGTTGCATATTAAATATAACATTTTTAAAAAAACCTTCAGTTTGTATAATATTCACAGTTTAATATGTTATTTGTTGGCTTGAAAGGACAGTAAGCTTTATTAAGGCTACTTTGGACTTAAGTTTGAAATTCCTGTCACAATTCCCTACAAATTTTGCACGTTGAGTACCCTTTAGTGACCTTTTAAGACATATGGTTCATTCATGCTTTGACAGTATCCCTTGGAGGTAGATTGACAGCGCCACCACGCAGGCGCAGTGTCACACAACCAGGGAGCACTGCGCATGCACAGTATTCCGTCTCCGGTGTCCCAGACACAGAGAACATGTTACTGGTATATTACGCCATTCATACTCCTGAGGCATGCATTAACCTTTGAAGGAGCAGGGACTAGCCCGTCAGGATGATGTCACAGGAGTGAGCTGATTGGACAACTAAATCAACTTACTTCCAAGTAAATTCCTACTCCAAATACAATTCGTCCATTCCAGCATCATTTGTAACTTGTGATTCTATTATATGGTATAAAAACCTAATCCGAAATGAATAGTGATTGTGGAATTCATCCATTCGGCTTTTATGTTGTTGCATGTAATGCTAATAGCAATACAATACGACAACTAAAGTCGAAATTTTGTCTATTAATTACATATACAACTGAATTCGAAATGTAGACAAAACTGTGTCGAAATTAAGCCAAATTACCAAACGAACAAATTCCACAGATCAGATCAGTCATAAGTCATTATTTCGCATAGCATAATGTTATGCAGAATAAATACTAATCCGAAATGAATACTGAATGTCTGATTACGTTGTTCTGTGGAATTTGACAGTTAGTTCAATTTGGCTTAAATTTGACTTATTTTCGTCTCAATTTCGCATTAAGTTGTGTATGTAACTAATAGATTAAACTGAGACTCCATTTCAAGTATTTTGTCGGCTTTTGTAATGCTATTAGCATTACATATAATAACTTAAGCCGAAATTTAGATGAATTTCAAATTCATAATATCAGAATGTTTTGTTCATTTAGCATTCGTTCATTCGGCATTTCGTTACTTTTTTGTTTTCGTTATTTGGACGAATATGGTATTTTAATGCATTCATTCAAAAAAGAACGAATGTCTAGTAAGCATTAGAAGAACCCTTTTATTTGTCAATGACCCCAAACTGACATTTTACACTAGTGACATTATTGCAAGTTTAACCAGTCGTAATGTAGTCAGTGGTGCAGATCACTGCAGGTGCTTAAGACTAGATGCTTACAATATCAGGTGGAGACCCTCCCCCTACAGGATTGGGAGATATATCTCTGCATCTCAGTTCCTGTACCTCTCCTCCTTCCCTTTTTGTCTGTTTTTGTATACATTACAGGTTAGTATTGATTTTTTCAGTTTATTTGTGGTGAAGAGGTTTTTTCTTGACACAATGTTTATATTTTTTACTTATTTTTATTTAATATTCATTTATTTTATTTATCTTATTGCAAGCGCTATGCCTTTTTTTTATAATGTAATCAAGCCATACATAGTTATGACTGCAATACATATTGTATTTTTGGGATTAGTTGCAACATTCAGTTTCTAAAACTCTTTAGCTTACTCATAATCTACAAATTATTGCATTATTTAGAGAGTGGAAACAGGAACCAATATTTTAGTGTGCAGGCCTAGCCCTGTCAATGGCTTCAGTATACAGGGAGTGCAGAATTATTAGGCAAATGAGTATTTTGACCACATCATCCTCTTTATGCATGTTGTCTTACTCCAAGCTGTATAGGCTCGAAAGCCTACTACCAATTAAGCATATTAGGTGATGTGCATCTCTGTAATGAGAAGGGGTGTGGTCTAATGACATCAACACCCTATATCAGGTGTGCATAATTATTAGGCAACTTCCTTTCCTTTGGCAAAATGGGTCAAAAGAAGGACTTGACAGGCTCAGAAAAGTCAAAAATAGTGAGATATCTTGCAGAGGGATGCAGCACTCTTAAAATTGCAAAGCTTCTGAAGCGTGATCATCGAACAATCAAGCGTTTCATTCAAAATAGTCAACAGGGTCGCAAGAAGCGTGTGGAAAAACCAAGGCGCAAAATAACTGCCCATGAACTGAGAAAAGTCAAGCGTGCAGCTGCCACGATGCCACTTGCCACCAGTTTGGCCATATTTCAGAGCTGCAACATCACAAGGTGTGCAATACTCAGAGACATGGCCAAGGTAAGAAAGGCTGAAAGACGACCACCACTGAACAAGACACACAAGCTGAAACGTCAAGACTGGGCCAAGAAATATCTCAAGACTGATTTTTCTAAGGTTTTATGGACTGATGAAATGAGAGTGAGTCTTGATGGGCCAGATGGATGGGCCCGTGGCTGGATTGGTAAAGGGCAGAGAGCTCCAGTCCGACTCAGACGCCAGCAAGGTGGAGGTGGAGTACTGGTTTGGGCTGGTATCATCAAAGATGAGCTTGTGGGGCCTTTTCGGGTTGAGGATGGAGTCAAGCTCAACTCCCAGTCCTACTGCCAGTTCCTGGAAGACACCTTCTTCAAGCAGTGGTACAGGAAGAAGTCTGCATCCTTCAAGAAAAACATGATTTTCATGCAGGACAATGCTCCATCACACGCGTCCAAGTACTCCACAGCGTGGCTGGCAAGAAAGGGTATAAAAGAAGAAAATCTAATGACATGGCCTCCTTGTTCACCTGATCTGAACCCCATTGAGAACCTGTGGTCCATCATCAAATGTGAGATTTACAAGGAGGGAAAACAGTACACCTCTCTGAACAGTGTCTGGGAGTCTGTGGTTGCTGCTGCACGCAATGTTGATGGTGAACAGATCAAAACACTGACAGAATCCATGGATGGCAGGCTTTTGAGTGTCCTTGCAAAGAAAGTTGGCTATATTGGTCACTGATTTGTTTTTGTTTTGTTTTTGAATGTCAGAAATGTATATTTGTGAATGTTGAGATGTTATATTGGTTTCACTGGTAAAAATAAATAATTGAAATGGGTATATATTTGTTTTTTGTTAAGTTGCCTAATAATTATGCACAGTAATAGTCACCTGCACACACAGATATCCCCCTAAAATAGCTAAAACTAAAAACAAACTAAAAACTACTTCCAAAAATATTCAACTTTGATATTAATGAGTTTTTGGGGTTCATTGAGAACATGGTTGTTGTTCAATAATAAAATTAATCCTCAAAAATACAACTTGCCTAATAATTCTGCACTCCCTGTAATTCAAGTTCTCAGTTAACAAAAACAAATGAATACAACTGTATTGGGTTGTGACTAAATCAAGTCACCAATTAATGGAAAGAAAAAATGCATGTCCATTAGAAAATACAGGTCTAAAAAACAAAATAATAAATACAAAAATAGAACAAATACGAATGTTAGATAACATAGAAATGTGAATCATTTTATTTATTATTAAGAGAGTTATTTATATATTTCAGTCTGCTGAAAATAAGCGGAAGATCTTACAGGGGAGGGGCTTATCACTAAAATCAAAGTGACAAGTGAACATTAGCCAATAATAGTTGTGAAAATGCACCAACTTGTGTCTTTCCAGCTCAGCAATTAATGGCTGATTTTTGAAGTTCACCTTTAGTGAATAACTCCTATGTTATAGCTTTGATTCTGAAAGTTTTACAGATGTCAAAGGTGGGTTGTCCCGCTCCTTTAAACAATACTCATTTATACAATATATTATATAGAAGTTGCTGATTTTAATATTTATTTTCAAAGTCACAGAAGTAAAGATATGTAAATAAAAATTATTTGTAATAAAAACATGAACTGTGACCTGTTATTTTTGTCTACTCTTTTGTAATATTTTGAATTGATTTCAAAGTCAAATAAGATATGCCGTAATATAAAAACCATTTGTGTAGTGTATATGTGTCAATGTATGAAGTTCAACTCTGTTAGAATCTTAACCCCTTAGTGACCGAGTGCTATGCTGCATTTGATGTGCCTTGAAGACTAGAATTCCATTATTTTTGTCAAATGTTTACTGAACTGTGAATTTCTTTCTTTGTGTTCAGTACACCCACACAAATTATATATCATTTTTTAAAGGACGGATAGGGCTTTCATTTGATACTATTATTTTCATCATATGATATCATTTACTATTAAAAACATTTATAAAATATTATGAAAATATGCCATAAAAAACCCTTTTCCTAAGTTTGACCTGATATTACAAATGGTAAAAAATACCCCGTCTATATATTTATACTATTTGACCTGAGTTTAGTAATATCAATGTTTCCTTGTTTGTCTATGTTTTATTTCACGTAATAGAGCAATAAACAATATTAGTGTTTTTTTGGTTTTCTAACAATTTTCTTCTACAGTGATTTTTTAACCCGAACCCTAAATTTACCCCAACTCTAAATTTACTCTAACCCTAAATCGACCCCCACCCCTTAATCTAACCCTTGTAATCATCCGAACCCCCCTTTAACCCTAATTATGACCCTATTTATGACCCTAACCCTAGATCTGGGTTCAGTAGATCAAGGGTTAGCTTTTTCCATTTATTTATTTAATTTTCTTTTTTTAACTGTAACATACTTTACTGCCTGTAGGGGCAGTCAAGTAGCGGTTTCAGAGCGACGGAAGAGATTTTTTTTTTCTCTCTTCCGTCGCTCTCCTCTGGGCACGCTGTATTGGAGGAGCATGCTCCTCCGATACAGCACACACCCGCGATCACCGGGTGATCGCGGTGTCCAGGGGGGCACAGAATGTGTTGCATGATGCCTCGATAGAGGCATCATTGCAACACTTTAACACACATAGGCAGTGAAAACTGATCACTGCCTAAGTGTGTAACGCGCATACGATCACATTCACGGTGATCGTATGCGCACGGGGGGGCGAGGGCGGGGGCTGAAGGCACTCTCAGAGGCTGCTTCGGATCCGAAGCAGCCTCTGGGAATAGCTACAGACATGTAGTGTTGCTCTAAGGAGCACAACACTACATGTAAACGGAGGACGTATATATGGTCCTCAAGGACCATGCTTTTCAGGACGTATATATACGTCTAAATGCGTTAAGGGGTTAAAGGAATACTAAATGTTATATTTCACTCGTGCATCTAACATAGAAGCACAAGAGAAATGTTAATGGTCCCTAGTGTAAGGATAAACTGGCGTGTACCTTTGATAGTACATGTCAGTTTATCCTTGTCACAGTACTCACCGTGACTCTTCCCCATGGTGGGCACAGGGAGCCAACCGCGAGACTACGGACCTTGTCTGTTGCAGAAGCTCCTAGGAGAGCTATAATCTCTGGCTCCTGCACAGACTGTCCTATTCCCCGCAACTGCTTTCTCTGTCTAACTGGAGCATAGCAGGAATCACCCTGGAGCTATACAGCACATTGCAGGTGCGCCCCTGAACGCTACAGACACCGGGGAGAATTGCTGATTCAAACAGCCCGTCTACGAGCTTGCTGGTAGCTCACACATGAATTGGTCGCTCGTTTAAAGGGCTAAATGTAGCTTGGTCTCTGATTGTTCCATAAACCGAATGTATGTGAAATGTTATCCGAACAGTGTTCATTTCTTCCCTCACAAATGGTCCCCGTTTCCCCGTGTTAACTGATGGTTTTACATGTATAGTGGGGAAGTGCTAGCAGGGAACCAATGATCATAGCCCCGTTTGGGTATTTGATATTTACCGGACCTGAGGAGTGATTTTGTGGAACTGATTCCAGTAGGAGCTACCCATCTAGTAGCCCTCCCGTGACAATCCACTTACCGACAGCTGCCATACTTCCATAGGAAGCAGGCAGCCGTCTGGCTCTCTCTGCTAGCGTAGGTCGCCCCTGCTGATTCCATGGAAAAATGAGGGTCTCTCTCTGCGTTAGCAGCAAGACCTCCGCATTTGGCAGATGGAGCAGGGCGACAACAAGGAACAGCTGTGTCTCAGATGTGAGGCACAGCAGAAAGTAAACTCGCGTGTATCTGTTAAGATACGCATTGAGTTTACTTCAAACTCTCGGGCATGTTTTTTAACCCTTGCTTTCTTCAAGTTTAGTGTTCCTTTAAAGATTCTGCTTTCTTAATGTATAATGTATTAACAAAACCTGAAACAACAATTTGCATTCATTTTCTTTCATGTGAAACAGGAATGTAACCACTCTATAAAGGTGAAAGCCAAAGTGATATGGTTCGAGAGACTGAGTTCCATGTAAGTAGCAACCAGCAATAACGGAGAATTTTGATACAGTGGTGTGCTACCCATATTGTGTGAATAATATCTCCATTTTTTTTCATCTGATTTGTTTTTTTAAATACCTTTAGGAAATATTTAAAAACTTTTTTTTTGATTGAATGCCGAGATTTCCTTATTTTGTGTACAGATTTTGGTGACTTCCACAGCACACATCATGAAATATTCTGTTTTCAGGTAGTACTTCCCATTGCCTTGTTTCTATATACACAATGATCAGCCATAACACTATGACCACTAACAAGTGGCAAGCTGGCGGAGACAGTGTGATGCTTTGAGCAATGTTCTGCTGGGAAACCTTGGGTCCTGCCATTCATGTCAATGTTACTTTGACTCCCTATATAAACACAGTTCACCCATGATTTCATGCTTGTTTATTCCAAAGCTAGTACCTTTCTGTGTAAAGTCCGTACCTGTGATACATATATGTTTGCTACGGATTGATTACCCAGCTTTGAGCCTATGTATCCCGGTTTGACTATGCTACTTTCTACTAACCCATCCTTGGCTTACTCCTCCTACCTCACAAACCTTGTCTGCTGGCCCTAACCATTCGGTCTTCCTTTTGACCATGCTATTGCGACACCTGTTATATCTTACTGGAGCTTCCCTGCGCTAGGCTCCTACTTCTCGAACCCAACACCTACACAATTTTAGGAAGGTGGTCATAATATTATGGCTGATTGATGTATAAAAACACAGCCCTTTTTCTGATCGTGTCAGTCTTTTGGATTTTTTTGTTGCAGTCTATGTAGTTTTTGTGAATCTATAATGGTTTTCCTTTGGAAGATCAGCTTCATTTTCAGAAGCTAAATAAAGCTATGAGGGCACCATTTACCAAATATACAAAAACACTTTGATATATGCAGGAAATAAAATAAAAGCAGGCATTTATAAATATAATCTAGATAACCTTACCCTCATACTTAAATGCATATCTTCCAGGACAAGCAGTGTTGGATGTAAAACTGGAGTTTAGTTCATCATGTAGCACATCACAATAGAAGGAGAGGGGGAAACACTTCTAGGCATTAACCATTTCTCCTTTCCTGCCTCTCTCAGCTCTTAGGATATACTACGTGATGGATTCATTTTCTTTTTGCATTTAAATTATTGAAATCCTTATTCCCAAGCAGCAGCATCGGACTGTGGATTGTTTCACCATTTACCAACCTTTATAAGGATTAATGGGGAGATCTCTGCCTATACAGTAACAAAAGTAGCAAAAAGAAGAATTGTAAGTAGTTACAATTATAAGGTTAAGGAAGAAGAGAAGAGAGATACTATCAACATCTAAGAAAAGAAAATGTAAAGTCCATTGCGCATGCTCGCACTTCTGTATCCCCCACCATATTGGAAGTGGTGTTGGACATCTTGGAGGCAGCAGTTCCTTTCGGCCAAGTGATTGCTCCACCAAACATTTAGATCAGGGGTATGTACCTAGATGAATCTGAACTTTGTGAATGACAGATTATCTTTAAACAAGATAGAAGGCATCTGGGGGGAAAAGAACAAGCGAACTTCACCTCCAAAGTGTTCATTAAATGCAGAAATTTAATTGAAGAAACGTATAATACATTACAGAAATTTTGCATATTTGTATGTATGGTAAACCCAAAAAGAAATGTTTATGTAACGGTCTTTAAAAATCAAGAGTCGCAATTGGATTTGAATGTGGCATACTTCAGTTCATAGTAAAATGCCTTGTGTAATCATATTCTATCGTTGGAATGACCGCTTGTACAAATTTTAGAAAAATAAGAAGGTACCTGAAGAAATCAGATTAAGGAAAAACATTTCTCAGACAAGAAACTACATTTATAACCTAGATAGGTAGAACCACATAAATAGGTCGCTGTTAGATTCAAACAGTGGACATATTTCAAAATGGTGAATATAATGCACTACACACAGTCAAAAATGGCACAGATGTACATCCAAACGCTGATATATGTTGGCGCTGTGTCACACCTGGCTAACTTGCAAATGAATTGAAAAGACGTGGGGGGAAAAAATTATAGATGTTATAAAACAGCTTACTTATATCTCCCTGGATTTCTCACCTGAAGCGTTGCTTCTCATGATTGAATGGCCGAATATGAAATGTGAAAATCAACAAATTATATCTCACGTTATATTGGGTACGCTAAAATTCATAACCAGAGAATGGAAGTCATAAGAACTCAGATTGTGTAACAATGGAGGATGGAGAAGGGAAAAATGGGTGGATTGGGATGAGTGGATAATGATGTTGATGAATATAACCGCGTAAACAAAATATTTGAGGAAATATTGTGTATTACAGGGGCTTAGTATGGAAAAATGGGAATCTCGATTCAAACTCCCGGAATAAAGTGCCTTTTTGTTTTGCTTTTTCTTTGTTTGTGTCTGTGTAATCTGTAAATCAACTGTTATGTTATTTATATTGTAGCTTAAGGAGTATATTTTAAGAGACAGTCCTGTTGGGTTATAGAAAACAAAATCAGTAAAAGTAATACACCAACCAAGTTAAAGGATATTTTAAAGAGACAGACTTATTAAACAGATAGAAATTCCTGATACTGTCTAAATAAACAATGTTAAATGTTATATGTCATAAGTGTAAGTTTTGTCTTTTATACTTTTGTAAAATAAAAAAAAATGTTTAAAAATATGAAAACAACCATATTCTATGATAATAAACTGAAAAATACAATAAGAGCTATTTATACAGTTCATACACACGCCATCATCCGAGCAGCCATATTTCTGACCAGATACATCCATATGACAAGTTAGGATCATATCCCCTCCTCTGTGCTGGCATGCAATGTATTTGCCGTTTTTGTTTCACTGTACTGTGGAGAGGGGCGTGTTCTTTCGTGCTACAATTCTTAAAATTATTGTTGAGATGAACGTAATTAATTAGTCTGTTTTCAACCATAACTTTGTCTAAATTGGCTAGTAAGCAGCCATGGTAGTGCTTCATGCGTCACTGAAGCTGTTTCCCCAGTTTGTGGGCTGGTCAACTGCAACATCTGTGCAGTTAAGTCAAACAATAGCATGTTATGCCGCACACTGCCATTGGTGGCTGCAGGTATGCAAATTTATGATGTCATCTTGTTAACATTTGTGGATAATATAGCTTTGTTACATTATTATTGTGTGTTTGTTGACAGAGTCCGTTTAACTGAAACTATTTAACTTTAAATGAATTGAGCGTTGTGTCCCAAACAATGCAGCTACTCTCTGGGGACTATTTACTAAAACTGAACTGAAAATAAATAAATCTGGCATTAAACAGCAGAGTTGGAAAAAATATCTCCAACTTGTCTATCTTTTCCAACTCGGCCAGAATTGTACAGTTCACTTGTCAGTTCAGTTTCCATGAAAAGCGCTCTCTTTCACAGGGGGTTTAATCAGGGTCTTGATTTTTCAGATATCCCCACTGCCCCTCACAATGTGTTAGAACGCAATATAGAATAGGAATGAAAATCTAAAAGAAGACACATAGCGCTCTATTAATGTAGCTCTGAAAATCACTGAATAAAGCCGAAACGGGATAACTTTGGGATGACCCGAAATCTGGTTATTTTGAATCCAAATAATAGCTTTGTACTCTCTAATGGATGCTACCAATTTTTGTGAAGCGAAAAGGTAGTCTTGACTGTCCTATTAATTCATATGGGGCATTTGAGGCTACCTTTTCAATTCAAAATTAGCACCCCCCCCAAAAAAAAAAAAATCAAAAAAAGAAAACCACATCAACGCCACCATGTCACGTATATAACAGTACCATTTCATGCTCACATTGTGGATGGCAACATTAATAAGCAATGTACCATTCTTTACTGAGGATATTAAAGGGTACCTTTACATATGTGAGTGCATGAGGCAGGGGCATGAATAGAAACCACATGATACCACCTTTGAAATATACCCCATTATCCACTGTACCAGCTTTGTCCCCCACATCACTTGTAAGTGGTAAGTGCAGTTGTTGCCACTGCAACTGAAGCTGCCACAATATGCCTTAATTAAATGTGTTGCATCTTTTGTGATTCAGCAAAAACCTATAGAATACACCACTTGCGTAACACCAAAACAGTATCAAAGGATACATATGAACTCCCAGTTCTCCTCCGCCTTCTGCAACTGTCTCAATTATTTTCTTCATAACTTCTGCATGTCTGGCAGGAAAAAATAAACAACAAAACTAAGTTAGGAAGGCTAAATACACATTATTAAAAGGGTACAGTAGTTTAGAATTTTTTTTATTGCCTCTGGTGGTGCATCTTGCATTAATCCCTATTTTCTGCCTGCTCATATATACGTAGCTTTTGGATAATTAAAGATAATGAGCAGACTCCATGGTTTAATTTGGAGTATACAGCTATATGCTTAAAACTGGATATGCCTAGCGCATACCGTCCTATAATGCAGAAGTGATGTCGCAAGTCATTTATATGTCAAACAACTGAAAGAGGATATGTAAATCAAAAGTTTATAAAAAACGTTCTTTGGTCCACACTGACAAAATAATTATATAGTCAAATGGAAAATTTAATGTTTGAGGCTTCATCAGAAACATGATGGCGTAAAATATCCTAGACAGCCCGAATGGTTTTTATCTGCCGAAACATTCTATGTTTCTATAACACATTAATTTAGTTACCTGCATGGATGGACAGAGCACATAGCTGGTGGTGGAAGGTTGGGATGGTTCTCAATTGTCACAGTTTTCTTCACATGATCTTGGCTAATATCTTCATACATGTGTTCTACAGTCAATGGCTGACGTTGCTGTAAATCATGATGAAAAACAGTTGTTTCACACACCACATGAAAACAAACAGGTACAAGCACAAACACTGAACATGTGGAGATATCTATATGTAACAAAATGGTTAGGCCACAAAAATAGGATCGTAATAGAAAATGTACCTACTACTGAAAAGGTACTAAACAACCAATAAACTTACTATACAAGCTGCTGTTCATCACTTAACAACATGAATCAGTTAGAAGCTCACTTAAGAGTCAGAGGAAGTAATTACATGTGCACAATGAAGACAACTAGGAATAGCAGTCAGGTAATAATATAACTTGAAATGTATAACAAATATATAAAGCATTACATTACAAATCAACCACACAGACAAAAAAATGTCAATGCCCAGTTACCACTACATGATTATAGATTTTAAAATTTCTACTCATTTTAAATTTATAAAACTAAGATACTAGTCATTTATTGACAACCATATAGCTGTAATAATGCATAGCTTTACCAAACCAAACATTTCCCTCATTATACAATTACTCAAAAACTATTCTAGGGCAGACCAGACAAGACCAATACAGGCGCCAGCAAATGTTTTCCATACTAAACTATGTAAAACAAAAAATTAGGATTTTGGAGCCATGAATCTCTAGCTTCTGTGATTTGTTAAGCCCTATTCTAAGGTATTAGAAGAAACACTACACATGAAATCTAATATTTGGCTGCAGTGAGCCTCATGATTATGTGAGGACAGCAGGAGAAAAACAGAAATGCTTGGTGAATTTGGCAATAAATTCTCAATAAATGTTAGAAAAGCCTAAAAAAACAAACAAAAAAAAAAACCATGATGATTCAGAGATAAACATGACTAGCAAAATAGATGGACAGAGCATGATGTCTCTTCAGTAGTGAATAAAGCAGCCTTATCAAACACAAATCTACACATACCAAACAAGTCGAAATGCCTCCTTTTCCCACAGAATCACACGTATCCAGTGCTACCATTACTGCAAGGGATTCTGTGTAGGCATAATCAAATCTGGTAACAATAATCACCTTTTGACTCAATCCATTTTAAACATGGACCCCTTGGAAGATATGTACAGGACAGCCTTGAAACATAGCTCAGGACAGAGGTGCCAGATCACCACTCATGGACATCTGTTTCGTCCCTAATGGGCCTTATCTGCATGAGGTTGGTTTATTGGCTTACTGTCTGAGGCTTGGAGCACTACAAAAAAATTATTTATGTAATGGTGAGGTAGAGGTAATGGTAAATCCCCTCTACCTGTAATTCAGTGGGTAGCAGAGGCATTATTTGTGTTTGACAACGCCTCTGCTACCCACTGAATTTTCGGTGGAGGGGCTTTACCATCACCTTTACCCCCACAATTTCTTAAATGGTTTGCAATGATTAAAGACCTTGAAATAAAATTAGTTATAACTTTTGTAAGACTTTTGTACTTTACAGAGAATGTCTTGAGTTTTCACATTGGGCTTCAAATTAAACACCTCATATATAACATACCTCATCATAACCAAATAACCAGAGTCTTGGAGTTTGATAATACTTGTCATATGTGATATAAAGATCATATGTTCTAGTCTGCAGGATTGAATCGTCACCTCCAACTTCGGATTTTGGTTTGCACGCCTCTACAATTTTGCTGGTATCAACTGTGGCCTGCATTTAAAGAAAACAGAGGTCTAAGCAGAAAATCTAGGAAAGTTTGTTTTTCATATTACATAGAAATGTTGGCGAAAAGAAATAAATATAAAGTCTGAATACTTTCAGGCCTTATTTTATATCTATATTAGCCTTTTATGTCTTTCCCATGCATCCACTACTCTCTCAATACTGTAAATTCTTCCCAATATAACTTTTAAACCTTTGTTCCTCTAATTTAAGAATATGTTCTAGTTGTGGTAGTTTCTTATTTTATCCCGTCTTTCTTTCAAACTATACATGTTAAGATCCTTTACGTTTTATACTGCAATCCCTGAACTATTTTAGTAGCCCTTCTCTAATCTCCCTCCACAGTATCAATATCCTTCTGGAGATACGGTTTCCAATACTGCATACAATATTCCAAGTGAGGTCTCACCAGCGCTCTGTACAATAGCATCAGCACTTCCCTCGTTCAACTGATAATACCTCTTCCTACGTAACCAAGTATTCTGCTCGTATTTCATGCTGCTCCATTATATTGTCTGCCTAACTTTAAGTCCCTTGAAAGAATTACCCCAAAATCCCTTTCCTCAGATGTTGCTGTAAGACCGATCAACGATCGCGAAAACCGCTTTAACAGGGCTGGTCTATTGCCTCGATGTCGAGGCAATAGCCTGCACCGAAATTTCCTATCTGGGGAACCCAGGATCGCCCCACGGAGCAATCGTGGGAGCCATATTGACGGAGCATCATGCTCCGTCAATATGGCTATGCCCTCTGGTGGTCTGAGCTTCGGAAGTAAAGTAAATTCACTTCCGTCGCTGAATATGCTGCTTGACTGCCCCTAGAGGCAGCCAAGCAACATTTCAATGTTAAAAAGAAAAAAAAGATTTAATTAGCTTAAAACTAGTATTATGTTAGATTAGCCTATAGGGTTAAAATTAAATAATTTTTAGCATAAGGGATAGGGTTAAAAATAAAAAATATTAAGGGATAGCATAAGGGTTAGAGTTGGAGTTAAATTTAGGGTTTGGGTTGGGGTCAAAAGGTCAATATAGGAAAAAAAACAAAAAACACTATTTTTGGTTTTTGACCCATAACTCACAAAAAAATATGGAAACATGCATATTTCTGAACTTGGGACAACATTTAGAAACTATTTAGATGGGGTCTTTTTTAATTATTGTATTTGTGTAAATTATATTTTAGGTCAAAGTTTGAAAAAGTGTTTTTTTAAAACTTTTTCATCATATTTTATGATTTGTTTGTAGTAAATTATAAGATATTATGAACATAATGGTATCTAATGAAAGCCCTTCTTATGACGATAAAAAGAACATATAATTTGTGTGGGTACAGTATGTAGAGAGAAGAAAATTACAGCTAAACACAAACACCCCAGAAATGTCAAAAGCCATTGTCACCAAGGGAAAGGCAAGGTAAAAATGTCTTGTCACTAAGGGGTTGAACAGACTGAAGTGGCCTTCTCTCTGATTAAAAGTTCATAAGGGTTAAATGGGTTAGATACAAATATCCCAATTTGGTTTGCTTTCCTCAGGGAAATATTCATTTTGTAGGCAACTTTTTCAAATACGTGTAACTCAGAAAAGGAAGGAAACTGGTGTATTTAACAAACATCTTACAAAAGTCTACTTTTGAGATCTTACATCATCATTTTCCAGTAATCCACTTTCTTCATAGGCTGAAGGGAAGAATAAAAAAAAAAAAAGTTAAGACCACGATTTAGTGCTTCTTTAAAAAAAAAAAAAAAAAAAAGTTTTTATTGTAGAGATAGTGATGCCCAGTATGAGCTTTTTTTTTTTTTTTTTTAATAGATTTGAAAATAGGAAAATTGAGCTGGTGTGTCATAAATCATAAAAGATTCCACAACGGAATTGAGAGTCATATACTTGTGATCTCAAGGACTAATTCAAAAGAAGCATTCATGTCTGACACAATGGCGGTTATATGTAAAGGTCATTTGGGAGGTGGAGTTCAAAAAGTGGTCCTGCCCCCATGCAAACCAAAGAAATGGTGTCGCTAATTAGATCAAGTTAAGAACTTTGCACCAAAAACTACTGCATGACATCCTTGTAATAAAATGCTTGATGGGATTAACGTTTTAAATAAACGTACATGTTTTTATTAAATAGATTTAAAATTTCCAAACTGGCACAGCTTTTGAATAAACTTGTTTTACACAATATTTACCTTCCATATCTGCTACTTCACCATCGTCGTCATCATCATCATCGTCATCGTTGCAAGCTGCATTTTTCTCTGTTGCTTTGCCACAATCCTGGAATATCAAGATGCAAACAAGATTTTATGGTTTTGTGTGAGGGTTTAAAACCTCTGAAGAATGGAAATCCAATCCTGAATAATTTAAAAGGTTAGCATTGAGAAAGACAGGGAGAGGTCAAGCAAAAGGGGGATGGGAAGGAAATGCATAGATTTACACAAATTGCCGTGGCAGAATGTTTGAGCAACAATCAGAAGTAAACTGAAGAGTAAACTCTTACCTGTGTCTCGAGGGTGATCTCTTTCACTGCTTCTGTCACACCACTCACAGCTTATAATGGAAAAAAGAAATAATAAATATTAAGTTAACTGTCAACTGAAGTAAAGAAAAAAAAATCAAGACAAATATTCAAACAGACCACCACAAGATTGATTTCACAGTGTGCACCAACTACACTTTAAAATAACTAATTTTCTCACAGACAATTTTTTTGACTGAAAGCCAGTGATGGAGACGGTTGCATTCATTTATCCCTCAAACATCTTTTGTCAGCCCCAAATAATGTATTTCTTTATACGTATTATAGAGCCACCTGCTGGCCTGTATTGTAAAATCACAAGTTAACAACTCAGAATTGCACATGTGCTTTCCGGTCATGGATAATGAAAAGATAATAGAGGAGAGTCCATTGCCGTGCCCACCTTCAAACTTTCTCTCCAATCTGCATTTCTGGACCGAAAATAGAAAAGGGGCATTAAACGTGGTGTAAAAATGCATTCAGCCAATCTACTGCTCTGTCCATCTATTCATTTGTCTTGTCTGTCTATCAATCTCTATAGCTTATCTGTCACCATATGTGTCCGTCCCTCTAGCCGTGTTCGCCTCTTGGCAGAGTGTGGGCTGTTGAAGTTGCAATTTTTAGTGTGGGTTTTCTCCCTTTAAGAACATGCTTTATAATTAGGGTTTCTATCTTTTATTCCAAAAAATACCATCCGTGATATTGCCTCCACATATTTAACACTGGTCGAAAACATTTTTTTTTATTGGCCTTCCAATAAAATTCTGGCTGGGTGACAAATCTAATTAGAATAAAGGAATTTACACCAACCTTTTACTTGCAGGAACACACATTTCAGGCTCTGTAAAATATTATAACAGGAAGCTACCATACAAGACAGGTTTATGAATTTGAAAACAAACCTGAATGATGAAAGGTGTCCACCCATCCTCCATCACCATCATCCTCTTCTATAATTGCCTCTAGTTCATCGGAATACTCCATCTGTTTGCATCTTTTGTAGCATGGTACTGTGAGAAGCAGTGAATGATTAACAATGTCATATGTAAGGGGATATTCATTTTATTTATCAAGCACGGACTTCCTAGTTCTGATGGACTGCAACTGGGGTAACCACATTGCCGTTTTACTTAGATGCTCATGAAAAAATACGACTGCAGACGGATCTACATTTTACTTCTTACAAGCCTGGAGCATATATTTAAAATAAGCATCCCTGAATAAAACATGGTCTCTATCATGCTGCAGTTTAGAGCCAGTAAGAGCATCCACGTTTGCCTCAGCAGAAAGTACAGTCAATGTTAAAAAAAAGTAGATCCAAACCTAGATTTTTACCAATAAGCAAACGTCATGTCCATCCAGTAATCTTTGAAGCTGTTTATAAAGCTAAGCTGAGCACAAACATTGAGGGTAGAGATTTCAATGTACGAATTGATAAGTTCAGTCAGGGATTCTTCGATCAATCCATATTCTGGCTAAAGGGACCAAATGTTGTCTTTTATGACCCAGTTTTAAACATAGTAATAAATTAGTCCTGTTTTCTGGGTTTTTCACTTTTGAAATTTGTGGTTTCTTGCAAAATTATATATATATATATATATATATATATATATATATATATATATATATATATATATATAAAAAAACATTTAAATAGAACGGGTTGATTCATTGTCTTTTTAAATAAGAGGTTATAGATCCGCTTCTTTTAGACAGTATCGGTAGTTAAAAAAAATATATATCTGTGCTAGTGGAACAGGCACACCTCCTTTTGGCAGAATGATAATCAAGCAGTGTGCTAGTGCTTTGTTTCTGTCCTAGTTAATCAATAATATCTTAAACTAAACTTGAATAATAAAAAAAAAACAAGATAATTCTTCTGATTTACCATTTTTTGTCAGCAGAAACTGTTTTTCATTTGGCAGGTAAGGCTTTATCTTTGACTCTTCTCCCACTGCCCTGAAATAAATATATTAAACCATCATTATTTATTACTAGACCTAAGATTTGTAGATATATATTTAGGCAATTGTAACCGTTACATAAAAATGGAGCAATCAGCTCAAATTATGACAGCCAATACAAATGTTAAGGTCTCCACTAATATTTCAACATTAATTACAATTATTTTACATTTTGAGCTTCAAACATAGAGAGAAGGAAAAAAAACCGGTGCAGCCGGGCACCGCCCCCCCCCCCGCTTACCTTTTTTTTTCTTCAGGCGACCGAATCCTCTGGATGCGACCGTCAGGTGAAATAAAAAAAAAAAATCCCAGCGACTGGATGTGATGATACGTCACATCCGGCGACTGTGTTTCCCTCCTCCGTGCAGGAGGGAAGAGAAGACTGCACGGAGGAGGCGTCCGGGAGCTGAGATCAGCCTCGGTAAGTCATGGGGAAGGGGGGGGGGGAGGAGGGAGCACTATATTATTGGGCATCTGGCTGGCACTATATTACTGGGCATCTGGCTGGCACTATATTACTGGGCATCTGGCTGGCACTATATTACTGGGCATCTGGCTGGCACTATATTACTGGGCATCTGGCTGGCACTATGTTACTGGGCATCTAGCTGGCACTATTTTACTGGGCATCTGGCTGGCACTATATTACTGGGCATCTGGCTGGCACTATGTTACTGGGCATCTGGCTGGCACTATATTACTGGGCATCTGGCTGGCACTATGTTACTGGGCATCTGGCTGGCACTATTTTACTGGGCATCTGGCTGGCACTATATTACTGGGCATCTGGCTGGCACTATGTTACTGGGCATCTGGCTGGCACTATATTACTGGGCATCTGGCTGGCACTATATTACTGGGCATCTGGCTGGCACTATGTTACTGGGCATCTGGCTGGCACTATGTTACTGGGCATCTAGCTGGCACTATTTTACTGGGCATCTGGCTGGCACTATATTAATGTGCATCTGGCTGGCACTATGTTAATGGGCATCTGGCTGGCACTATATTACTGGGCATCTGGCTTGCACTATATTACTGGGCATCTGGCTGGCACAATATCACTGTGTACTTAGCGCAGTCCTGACCCATGCACTGTGTACTTAGCGCAGTCCTGACCCATGCACTGTGTACTTAGCGCAGTCCTGACCCATGCACTGTGTACTTAGCGCAGTCCTGACCCATGCACTGTGTACTTAGCGCAGTCCTGACCCATGCACTGTGTACTTAGCGCAGTCCTGACCCATGCTTGCTATTATTCTTCCTAGGCTTCTGTTTTCAAGGCTAGTTATTACTTAAATTATAATTAAAACCAGTAGCAACTGAATGCAGAGGCAATTATTCATGATAATAAAGAGTAGATGCATAATCCTATACAACCGGCCCTTTGAGGGTAACCATACTGCTGATGCGGCCCCCGATGAATTTGAGTTTGCCACCCCTGATTTAGGGGAAGCAGAGTTTTAAAAACATTCAGATATCTAGTTAGAGACAAAAGGAGATGCAGTAAACAACATGATCCAACAGGGAAGGAGAGAAATCAGGGTAAAGGTAGATTTGGGTACTGGAAACCTAAGAGATATTGTTAGGATTTCCAAGACAGCCATACAAAGTGAGAACAGAAAGGAGCCCAGGAGAAAGCTTTGGGTACAGCAGCTGAAAGGGGAAGTCGATAGGACAAGTTGCCACAGAAGGAGGTGCTGTAAGTGCTGGAGGAGACGTATGAGGAGCATCAGAGACCAGCAATATGTAGAGCAACGCTATGAGGAGATTCAAGCTGAACAATTTACAGTATTTATAAAAGCATCAGTATATTTCATGGCTAGTACAATACATTGACAATGTACATGCGGCAAGCATTACTCAAAATGAAATGTAATAGTCTGTAGCAGCAGTATTTTGAGAAGTATATAATAAACTCACAAACTGATAATAAAACAAAGAATTCTAATGCTCACAAAATGAAAACCAGATGGTTGAACTGTCCAAGAAGCCAAGATTTTCTTTGTTACAAAGCCATGCTACAGGACTGTTTTAAATGCTTGCTTTAATGAACCAAGAAAGGTTAGAGGAAGCCTCCGTGAGCGGGGCTCCTGGAGAGGACCGAGGCCTTGTCTCCTACCTACAGGTAGCAGGCCCTTGCCTTAGAAGGGGTTATCTTTTAGGAATGTTGATACAGGGGAGGCCGTTTGGACTGCTTTTCCCCTGGTACGGGTTATGCCACATTGCCCCAAATACTAGGGACTCTGAAGACTGTTGTGCTTGGATACAGATTAAGCGTTCCTGTGTTTTGTTTTATGGAGATCAAACTAACATTGCCTGCACATTCCCCTCCCACCCACCAAGATCTAGCTGCACATAACATCCCAACAGAAAGAAGTTTGTTTGTTTTAATATTTGCAGGTGCCTCTTTCTGTTTGAAAGAGTTTAAGGTGTTATATTCATTTTGAAGATTTTATTGTGTTACTTTTGTAATAAGGTGTATTTTCCACTATTAATCTTAGGAGAAGTCTGTGTATGTAGTTAGAATCATGTATAAGTTTTCTATTGTGTCATATTTGTCCATGTGCTGACTACCCCCCTTTTGAATTGTATAAAAGCTGTATTTCTGTTCTATAAACTCAGTTCCTGTTTTACAAATACACTGGTTTTGCCTGGCGCATGTGGTAAAGTGGGGAGTATTCCTGGCCTATTTTGCGTTACAGTACAAGGAAGCAAAGCTTTGACGAGGGTGCCTAGCCAGGCTACTAGGAAGTCTGTCACAGAGAGGAAGAAGGAATATTACTGTTATTGTGACATGTCATTTGGAGTAAATGCAGAGGCCTATATTAAGAATTATTACAGCTATACTTGCCATTGCCAAGTAGGACAGTGATGGACCAGATGGTCTCCGGCTGCCAAAAACTGTTGAGAAATAAGAGAATATAAGCAATTATTTATTTTTCGTTACAAAAATATTTTACCAGTAAAGATACACTGAGATTTCACTAATGTCACAATATCACTTAAGAATGTGGAGAGTCTCTGTTTTGAAAGTGTAGGGCAAGAGTCAAGACACCTAGGCACATGCCCCCTATCCATCGCACTTTAAGCGGGACAGTCCTGATTAGGAGCTGCGTGACACTCTAACTTTTTAGCCCTGTCCTATGAATTGCCGGAGGAAGACGTTGGAAGGTATGCGTGCATTATACTTTTGACTTTTCAGATTTATCACTGAAAGGCTGCAGTGGGCCAGACTGTTCATGATTGTATAATGTCATTATAACTTACAATATTTTATGAGGCCCAATACATACATGCATTTGTCATCATGTAGGTCATGTCAGAAAAAACTTGGATGCCTCTGGCACTTGTGTCTTACTCCGTATACAAAGTTCTGCATGGGGGAATCAGAGAGCATGTAAAGGTGTACACAATGCACACTCCAAGCAAGACTGTCACTACTTACCTCCTCAGGAGTAATAACACCTGTCTCCTTAAACTTGGACTCCTATTTGAATAAAACACAACAAGCATGATTAGATAAGCATCATTATAAAACCAAACTTCAATTCCAATTAACTCCCAAGTTTCTCTAGTTTTCAGGGACAGTTTCTCTTTTGAACAAGACGATTTGTATGTATGAAAATCTCACAGCATCAAAGCAATAAAACACTCACTAGTGCATGTTTAAAGGGGCAGATCCATCTACAGCATCCACAATTTTTTTTAGATGGCATTATGTAAATTAAACAATAGAATCAGATCCTTCTGATTTTTTCCCCTTCACTTTTCCTATCGCCTACAAAATGTATATAATGTGTAACAGATTTAGCCCTTCTTTTTGAATGTAACAGGACTTGAGGCCTCCCTTAAATTATTTTCAATTTACTGGAGAACTATAAAATCGGTTTAAAGTAGAAATAAGTGCATTTCACATAGAAACATGTACAACATACACAAAATAAAACAAGTGGAACTGCCCCTTTATATAAATTGACTTGTGAAAAGAAAAAAAAATTATATATATATATATATATATAAAAACGATCTACTAAGTTTTGCAATGTTTGAAAAGGCATTTCCTGATGAGAGAGATCAATGGTACCATTTAAATAGTTATATTGAACAGTTGGATGATACTAGCTTCCCCTGGTAATACACTGAGGTATGGGAATTACAAGTAATAAGTTAAAAGTAGAGGAATGCTACAGAGTACACCCATAAAAATGGAACCTAAGTGGTGTACTTAGAACGAGACTTGGTAATTAGTATTTCAATCAATTAGATAATGCAATAGTTTTCTTTACTCTTACAAAACTCAATATTATTTTAGCCACATAATCCTCCTGTCTGGAAGCATTGCATTTTTTTTTGGGAAAAGAGAGACAATCTCTACTATTATAATAGAAATTTCGAAAGCCAACTGCCATTGGATGCCAAAGTGTTAAGTAGTGCTAGTGAACGGGCTGAAAAAGCATGGAGTGATCTGACTGAAGATCCTACAACAATTACAAAATAAAAATACATAAACAATACGCTTACAGTTTCTCAGTACAGAAATATACAGAGATTCAAGAAGCGCTATATACTCAGACTACACACAATTCAATTTATTTAGATTGTGTATTAATGGCATAACATTTAAATATCGGTAACAATTAAGGCAGAACTAAAAAAAATATAAAAAAATAAATCACATTTTTAATAAGACAATGAGTTTTAAAAGTCACATAAAACAGACAACTAATTGTGGTATAGAGATAAAAAAAAAACTACCACTTTATTCAAATGTTAAAATATTCAAAAGGTACCCTCTCAACATCAAAAAAACGTAATATTTTGATAAAACACTTTTCATTTTAGTTACATATACAATTGGCTACAAAACACCAGGTTGCCCCAAAAACACCAATTCAAATAAAAGGTGAAGCTAAATTTCATGCTGAAATATGGTTTATAAACAATAACATGCAGTAGCATAGATTACACCAATTCTCCAATGTACAAAATACTTCAATGCATGCCCAGCACAGTGTATTGTGAGCATTCAATTTAGCAATGTATTCGGTTGCAATAAATTGAATTCTCATAATACAGTGTGCTGGACATTTATTGGAGCATTTTGTACATTGGAGAATTGGTGGAATTCATGTGGCAGAGAGCCCTGCTCGCAGTCTTACAATTTAGAGGGAATGGGAGACGTGAGACACATAGGGGAGTGAAGAGGTCAAAGGGAGGTGGTAGCAGTAACAGTATTAGGGATGGTTGGCCAGAGATTCATTATGAGTACTAGCTGGATGAGTTGTAAGCTTCCTATTACCTACAGTTTTTAAGGACAGGGGGTGCTAGGTGGGATTGGCTAGAGGTTAAGTAATGGGCATTCTAGTGGGATGCGAGAGTACTGTATGCTCTGTGGAAGGGAGTTCCAGACAGAAGGGGCAGCTCGGAAAATGTTTGAGGCGAAGAGGTAATGAGGTTAGAGGAGAGCCCAAGTTCATTTCAGGAGCTCAGAGGTCATGCAACTTGAGCTTATAATATAAGAAGACCAAGTGAAATATCCATTGTCCTTAGTATGAGGTTAAACCAAAATGTATGATTGACAGTACATGCCAGTTTATTCTTTGACAGGCATCTGCCATGTTTCCATGGGAAGCAGGCAACCCAGCTAACACTTTACTCTCTCTGCTAGTGCAGAAAGACACTATCGATTTTGCATGGGATCAGCGGACCTTAATTAGTTACCCTTGCTGATCCCCTGCAAAAATTAGGGAGAGACCGACCCCTGCACTCTGTAGACCCTGATCAAACAAGTGAGGTGAGCCACTCCTCTAATTGGCTGTGAGTATACTGAGTGAAACGCAACAAAGTAAACCTATGTGTACAGGCCCGCCATCAGGGGGTGACGGACAATACTGGCGGCCAGAAGAAGAAAAAAAAACGGAGATTCCCTCCTCTGTGCAGGAGGGAAGACTGCACAGAGGAGACGACCGGAGAGCAACAAGGAGATAAGTACTGGGGAAGGGGTGTGGCATAAAACAAGCAAAATCCTGGCATATCGAGTGGCTAAATCCTGGCATATTGAGGGGCTAAATCCTGGCATATTGAGGGGCTAAATCCTGGCATATTGAGGGGCCAAATCCTGGCATATTGAGGGGCTAAATCCTGGCATATTGAGGGGCTAAATCCTGGCATATTGAGGGGCTAAATCCTGACCGGCAAAATACTGGCATATTGACCAACTGCTCCCAACCACCCTCCATATTATCCTAGACCTGGATAACATGCTTGTGAGGGTAGGTGGGGCAAGTGGGAGATATTGTGGGGGGGGGGGGGGGGGGGGTTGGGGGCTTTGTGGGGACCAGAAAATGTGTTTAGTAAGGGGCAAGGGTAAAAAAAAAAAAAAAAGTTTAATTGTCCTTTAAGGAGGGTCTATAGCCTCCATAGACTTAAGATTGATCTCAACCAGGCATTGGTGACAGATATTGACAGGTAGAGCCACACTGACAGGTGCAGCCTGATGAACAAAACCCTTATCCTACCTTAAGCACAGGTGTCAGGTATTCGGCTACCTCCAACGCTTTGCCCTTCACCGTGTTGATGACGTTCTGCATTGCACCTTCTGCCCCCTCTCAGGGTAACAAGTAAAACTAAAGGAAACAGCACACTGTTACTCTCAATATCCTGCTACTATTACTATCGCTTTGACACAGCCACTCCCCACTGGCCCCATGTGCATGAAAGGTGGGTAAGAAGCCAGTCGCCATAGCAACACAGCGGCTCCCTCCCAATTCTCACCTGCAGTCAGAGGGGTCTCAGGAGAAACTGTGGCTTTTCCTCAAGCCCCGCCCACCAGCTCCACTCCCGGTCACGTGGAACGTTCCATTGCCGGAAGTTGTTTTGTTGCGCAGCAATAGGAGGAGTGTTTGGGTGTCTGAAGTCAGGGCAAGTCTGTTTTGATAAATATAAAAGTGTTTTTATAGATGCCAAAGTGGGGGTTGGTAGCAGCACTGTGTACTGTACAATAAAATCACAAATAGAGCAGGGATTGGTAACAAGCTATTGCGAATTTAAAGTTTTTAGCCAAGCCCACTATTTGTGATCATGAGAACGGTAACTAGAAGTTTGGAATCTTCCCACTGCTAATTGATATGAGATAAGGCTGGTTAGACAGAGGAGAGATTGTGTGATTGGCCTTACGGAGACAAAACATGAAACGTTTGGTCTCATCATGCAGCATATGACTGATCTGTACTAATTTATAAAGATTTTTAGATTAAATACCCTAGGCTAATGTAGTGCAAAGCTAATATCGTGCAATTATAGTGCCATGTTCTATTACAAAATCGCATGCTTTGGAAGATATATAAGCCCATGAATTCTAACTATATAGCTGACTGAGAGCGTGTTAAGTGTGTTTGCCATCATAGCTCCAAACTGTACTTGTAGAAAATATCTTCTGCTTTGCAGTGAATCGAAAGTGTCTGCGTAGCACTAATAGGTGTGATCTGCGGAATAAAGTTTCCTCTGTCAAGTGTGTGTACTGAATAGATCATGTGATTATGTAGTGGCACGCCATCGTGAGGCTTGGAACGCATGATGTCACTCGCCTACCTAGGAACTGCGAAGGAGAATGCCAGGTTCTTTCGAAGAAGTAGATATGTTGTGAAGTGTTGATTCAAGCAATTGATGACGTGTCTCCAGCAAACTCTGGATTACTGGACCCATAGGTAAACTGACTGCGATTCTTACCTTCTTTCGCAACCTTTTAGGGTGTTTATCCCCTGCAATTTATAGAGAATTATTACTGGTTCTTGGTTTACGTGGATCATTTTGTAGGGTTAATTACGTGTTCTGAGCCGTCTTGGAAACTTTGTACTCGGGTCACAGCATGTGTTTCTCTGGATCTAAATGTAGTTGACATTGCAGTTAGGGAATTATAATCGACAAGTGTGATGCTCTTCAGTGTAAACGTTTTTAGTCCTTAGTATCCATTTACATGATTTTGGTGTGAACTTCTACTGAAGAAGTTCTGTGTAATATATGAGGAATATTTAGCTTATTCCCATGTACAGTCCATTTGAATTTGTTAATACCAATAAATTAGATTTTTTTTATTTTATTTAAAGCACCACATCCTAACCGACCTGAAAATTATTTACATTTTTAATGCATACTAAATGTCAGTACATATAATAATAATAATAATGTGCATTTACTAAAATGTGCTTATCTGTATTTAAAATGTTTGCAGGATCTGTTAATCCTCCAGTTCAACTGTTCATGTTTTGGTTGGTGCCTGGGAGGAAAAGTGTCTCAATTAATAACTGGACGTGCAGTGCTATACAAATCTATAAAAATTCCTAGATTTTACTAATAAATTATGACGTAAAGTCATGATTTATAAAGACACGGAGGCGAGTATTATGCTTATCTCTTTCTTTTATTTTCCCTCAGCAGCAAAGAATGCATACAAAATTTTATCCAATGAGAATACATTCCATAATTTGAGACCCTCCCCTCCCCTATAAAGTCCATGAGCATAACAACCACTTCCTCTTTCTTTGTGTGAAAAAAGTAAGATCGACAAGAAAAACATCCAAACCGCAACCAAGTCCAAGGTCATCAAACGAAATGTACATCCTGGAGCAACAACAGTGTAGTTACATCCGAAGGGAAAACGATAATCCAGCATCCGGCCAAGAGAACCGAATCATCAAGCTAGAAAAATATGTAAAAGGCATGCAGTAAAATCATATAATACAGTAGCAAAGCCAACCGAAGTTGAAATCACGGTAACCAAAAAGGTACATATCAAATATTATCAAAAAAGACAACATCAGAATATCAAACAGACAAATCAAATCAATATAACATAAATATTGTAAACATAGAAATTCAGTCCCTAAGCAAGGGAGAGAAACAATTTAAGAGTAATCCATAACTTAAATTTGGGAGGGAATAATACTCGCCTCCGTGTCTTTATAAATCATGACTTTAAGTCATAATTTATTAGTAAAATCTAGGAATGTATAAAGACACGGAGGCTCATATTATGCTAGTTCAAAGCTGAGCGATCATAGAAGAAGAAACATGAGATGGGGCTCTGAAATAAAACTCCCGAAACGTAGATTCACGGGACTAATCAGCAGCTGTCAATAGATCTTCTAAATTACATCCTAAAGCAAAAGCCTGGGAGTCCATAGCACCCCTCGTGGAATGAGGGTTGAAAATTGAAGTTTCAACATCAGCAGTATGGAGAACCCACTTGACCCACCTGGCCGATGAGGTTTCCGTAATGCCAAAAACAGTTCCAGACGCTCCGAATCACGTAAAATCGAGGTCCTTAGCTCATATTGTTTGAAGCAGGTACGATGCCAAATATTTAACAAGACCTCTTTAGGTGTAAAGGAGCAGTAAGACACATCCAGCGCTCTAACATCCGACACCCGTTTGCATGAAATCAAACAAAACAACATGACCAATTTGGATCAAAGTTGTTGAAAATTCAAATCAGAGTTGTCAGGCCAATGTTCAAAAAGTAATAAGACCACATTAACATCCCACAGTGAAGAGTAACGGGCACAGGAGGTCTGGCAAACGTATTCCCTTGAGGAGACGGCATACCAACAACTGTTTCCCTGCGGAGAAAACCCTCAAACTCTGAATGTCCAACTGATATAGCAGAACGATAGACATTAATGGTTCCTTCCAGTAACGCCAAAGTCAAGCGTGGAACTCCAGAGATGAACCAGGTACCCCTGAGATCAACCAGGCTAGGAGCCGGAGCTGACCTGTGGCCAATAACGGGTGTGGAGAACCTTGCAATTTGGTGATGAGGTTCCACCAGGACAGGAGAAACCGTGGCATGTCAAGGACAGTAACAGCAGAATGGGGAACCATGTTTGGGAGTCCCACCACGGGGTCACCAGGACCAGAGATGCCTCGCTGTGACGTAGATGAAGTAAAGTGCGAGAAATCAGGCAGAATGGAGGGAAAGCATATTGTCCGGATGACTGCCATGTCTTGAGAAAGGCATCCAACGCTTCTGGGTCTGGTCTCCAGCTGTAAAACTTTGGCATCTGGGTATTGAGGCGAGATGCGAAAAGATCGATGTCCAGTGGACCCCACAGTTCCTTGAACCGGTGAAAGATGCATGGGTGTAGTCTCCAATCTCTGGAATCTGCGAGGTGACGAGAATTCCAATCCACAATTTGCACAAATTTCCAGAATTCCAATTCCGTGCCACCCAGATGGTTTATGTATCGAACCGCTGAGGTATTGTCCAGCTGTAGCAGGATGGAACAGTTGCGAGAGGTTCTGGGGAAACTCCGAATTGCAAATTCTCCTGCAAGGAGTTCCAAGCAATTGATGTGAAGTGCCTTCTCGTCTTGGGACCAGTGATCACCTGTGAAGATAGGACCACATTGCGCACCCCAGGCAAGTAAGCTGGCATCTGACTCGACGATAAGATCAGGAACCGTACCGAAAATGGCCCTTCCGTTCCAGGCATCTATGTGAGTCAACCACCAGGACAGTTCCTCTCTTGCCTTGCAATCGATAGGAATTGAATGATCGTATGTCAGACCAGTTTGCAGGGATCGTATCTTCAGTTGTTGAAGGACCCTGTAGTGAAGAGGACCCAGGAATACTGCCCGGATGGAGGCCACCAATAAGCCTATGACTCGAGCCAAATGTCTTATAGTGATTTGAGGTAGACGTAAATCTTTCTTGATCTCTTTCCAAATGGATTTCACCTTGGGCTTGGTGTAAAGACCCGTGGATTGAATTGATTTCGAAGCCCAGAAAATCCATCGTCTGAGATGGGGACAGACATGACTTTTCCCAGTTGATCCGGAATCCTAGTGCCTGAAGGATGTCCACCGTCCAGGACAGGTGCAATTGAAGTGTCGACCTGTCTTGCCCCATAAGCAGCAAGTCGTCCAAATAAATAATCAGTCTCACGCCTTTCCTGCTTAGAAAACTCATCACGGGCTTTAGTAACTTCGTGAAACACCATGGGGCTGATAAGAGCCCGAAAGGGAGACAGGTGAACTGCCACACCTGATGGTTCCACAGGAACCTGAGATAGCGTTGGTGAATAACAGCTATAGGTACCGTCACGCAGGGGCGTTGCTAGGCTCAAAAATGATCTGGGGCTATAGCCCACAGCTTTAATAATACTTAAAATACAATGATGTCTCATGATCGATAGGTAGACAGACAGAGGTACAGAATGCATAGGTATAGATATAGGATAGATGTAGATAGATATAGGTACATGATGATGCATGAGTACATATATGATACAGATGCATATATAGATAAAGATACAGGATGCATAGGTACAGATTTAGGCTATATGGACAGGTACAGGATCCATAGGTACGGATATAAGCTATTAGGACAGACACAGGTGCAGATATAAGATACAGGTATAGTAATGCATAGGTAAAGGTATAGATATAAGATAAAGGTATAGGATGCATAGGTACAGGTGTGGTCAGTCTTAAATATCCTAATATCTAGGATAACCTTATACCTGTCCCACGCATGCTTAAACTCCTTCGCTGTATTAACCTCTACCACTTCTACTGGAAGGCTATTCCATGCACCCACCACCCTCGCAGCAAAAAAATATTACGTTTATAATCACAAAACAAAACCTGTAAAATATTAAATATTTCCAGCCTTTTCAAAAGCTTGAGGTAGACCCCAAATAGATGTATATAACTAGTTGCATTTATGCCAGGGCTTGACGAACTTAACTGAGTTTTAGGAGCCAGTAAAAAATCTAGGAGCCAGACAACAGCACATACACACAATCACATGCAGTCATATACAGACACACATACACACTCATACATGCAGTCAGTCACATAGACACACACACTCATACATACAAACAGTCTGTCACATTCACTCGTACATGCATACATAGTCTGTCACATACACTCATACATATAGTCTGTCACATACACTCATATTCATACAGTCTGTCACATAGACACACACTCATACAGTGTCAGATACACACTCATACATACAGTCTGTCACAGAGACACACTCATACATACAGTCTGTCACAGAGACACACTCATACATACAGTCTGTCACAGACACACACTCATACATACAGTCTGTCACAGACACACACTCATACATACAGTCTGTCACAGACACACACTCATACATACAGTCTGTCACAGACACACACTCATACATACAGTCAGTAACATAGACACATACATTCATAGAGTCAGTCACATAGACACACACACCCATACAGTCTGTCACACAGATACATACATACAATCTGTCACATAGACACACACACTCATACATAGTATCACACATACATAGTCTATCACATACATACGTACAGTCTGTCACATACATACAGTCTGTCACATACTCTCATACATACATACACACACACATACAGTCTGCCACATACACTCATACATACATACAGTCTGTCACATACTCATACAAATGGTGTATTAAAAAAAAAAAAAAAATGTTGTTCAATATGTCCCCCCTCCCTGCTGCTATATCATATTGCAGGGAAGGGGGCATTTCCGTTCCGCGCAGACCATCACTAACCATCATTTGTCAGGGTTAATTTCTCCATCATTTGCCAGGGTTAATTTCTCCATAATATGCCAGGGTTATTTATCCATCATTTGCCAGGGTTAATTTCCCCACCATTTGCCAGGGTTAATTTTCCCACCATTTGCCAGGGTTAATTTCTCCATCATTTTCCAGGGTTAATTTCTCCATCATTTTCCAGGGTTAATTTCTCCATCATTTGCCAGGGTTAATTCAGACATCATTTGCCAGGGTTAATTTCTCCATCATTTGCCAGGGTTAATTCATACATCATTTGCCAGGGTTAATTCATACATCATTTGCCAGGGTTAATTCATACATCATTTGCCAGGGTTAATTTATCCATCATTTGCCAGGGTTAATTTATCCATAATATGCCAGGGTTATTTATCCATCATTTGCCAGGGTTAATTTCTCCATCATTTGCCAGGGTTAATTCATACATCATTTGCCATGGTTAATTCATACATCATTTGCCAGGGTTAATTCATATATCATTTGCCAGGGTTAATTCATACATCATTTGCCAGGGTTAATTTATCCATCATTTGCCAGGGTTAATTTATCCATCATTTGCCAGGGTTAATTCAGACATCATTTGCCAGGGTTAATTTAGACATCATTTGCCAGGGTTAATTTATCCATCATTTGCCAGGGCTAATTCATACATCATTTGCCAGGGTTAATTTAGACATCATTTGCCAGGGTTAATTTATCCATCATTTGCCAGGGCTAATTCATACATCATTTGCCAGGGTTAATTCAGACATCATTTGCCAGGGTTATTTTATCCATCATTTGCCAGGGTTAATTCATACATCATTTGCCAGGGTTATTCTGCCCATTAATGTCACCCTCCCTCCACCCCCTTCCCCAGTACTCACCTGTTGGTGATATTTATTTAAAAATACATGGAGATCCTACCTTGTGCAGCCTGTTCCTGGATGGGAGGTAAGTGGCAGGTCATAGAGGAGGCTTTTCTGCAGCCCCTGGAGCAGAGAGCAGCCTCTCCACAGCAGCACAGCATCCCTCGTGGTCTGTGCTGTGAGGGAGGACACGTGGGTTCCTGCCGGTCACATGGGTTGGGGGCGGGGTTATCATAGTGACAGAGCAGGAAGCAGGGGAAGCTTCACAGACTCGGGGCTATGGTCAGGAGACTCGGGGCTCCAGCCCCAGTAGCCCCCCCCTAACGACGCCTCTGCCGTCACGTAAGCGTCATGAAGGTCCAGCTTCACCATCCAATCTCCTAGGAGGAGTAAGTCTCATAAACAATGAATGCCTTCCATTTTTGAAATGTTGATAAACAACGAAGGCATTCAGTGGGCGCAGATTGATAACTGGGCGAACACCACCTCCCTTTTTGGGGACCAGAAACAGGTTGCTGAGTAACCCTTTGGAATCTGGGGACACTGCAGTGATGGCACCTTTTTGAGAAGAGGTTTGAGACCTCTTGTGAGACCAACTGGTGATCTTGTGGCAAAAAACGGATCGAATGGGGAGGAATTGACTGAACTGGAAGGGTCACAAAGTCGATGAGGTACCCTGACACAGTCTGTAGTACCCATGGGTCCGAGGTAATGGCGGACCATTTCAGTTTTACATGGGAAGAAAGGTGCGTTAGTGATTGGCTTACCATAAGGGCGTCTTGATTGGTAAGAGCCTCTGACGCCATGGTTCTGCCAGGGCCTGCTTCTCTTCAGTGGCGTCCTTGGAGGATATCCAGCGGGCTACGCCAAAATGGTCATCGCAGGGTGCGTGTAGGAGCTGTGCTCGAGTGTGGGCACTGATAAAATGGCCATCGTGAGGAGCATAGTGTGCGCACAACAGAAGGTAGTGCAGTCTACAAGAAAATGGCCGCCGCATGTGTACTGCGCATGCGCGACAGCTCATACAGGGTTGGACTACACTAAGATGGCCGCCATAATGGATGAATGCGCATGTGTGACAGCGGGAAGCGGCGGGCAGGCTGAAAAAACGGGTAGGGAGACGAAATACCACAACAGGAGAAAATTATCTATAGGTATATGGAGAATGAAGCGGGGAGAGGAGGGGGACATACCCGACCCCAGGGGGTAACACAATAAAAACAATAGTAATTTATGCTAAAGTAAATGAGCGCTTGGGAGCATAAAAAACTAACATAGGATAAACTATGAATGCAAATCTAATCAATTTAAATAAGAAACATGTTAAGCTAACTCAATATAAGGAGAGCAAAAAACATGTACTTAACTGAGGGAGCAGCAAAGAAAGAGGAAGTGGTTGTTATGATCATGGACTTTATAGGGGAGGGGATCAAGTTATGGATTGGTTAAAAATGTTTATGTATTCTTTGCTGCTGAGGGAAAATAAAAGAAAGAGATAAGCATAATATGAGCCTCCGTGTCTTTATAAATTTTGCTTTTGCAGGTATCTGTATGTCCGCAGTCCTTCTAACAATGACAATGGATGGTTAAAGCTCAATTAAAATATTTTCATAAGTCAGAAAGCTACTTCTGTCTCATTAAAAGTGTGTAATTTAAATGGTACACCCTAGTAGTTAAAAACTGAAGACATAGGTGCCGTCCAACCCTCAGAAGTAGACTTTTAATATGGATTTACCTATTGTTACAGGAACAAACAAATTGTCTTGGTAATTCTCACGTGATACACATTTTGTTTTAATGAATTGGGTTTAAAGCATAATGAATTAAAAAAAAAATCATACAATGAAGAACTATGTGGTAAAAATCACTATATATATACGGATGTTTGTATCATCCGTTTTATTTCATACAATCTGTCCTTTTAGGATAACATGAACACTAGTATTGATCAGGACAAGTGTGACTAGATTTCTCTTTTATGCGAATGCATGATAAGTAGCAGAAATCCTCATCTAGCCGATTAATTCTCTCGCCAAACCATGTCTGCTGCATCTAATATTCGTTCTTGCATACTGTTCTCACCAGTCTCTCGCTGATATCTTAACCACAGTTTTCTTTGTTTGACATTCATTTTATTTTCTCTGGGTTTCATTCCCACTCTGTTTGCATATTCCCTGTCTAAGGTTGTTTAGATGTTTTTTTACTTTTTTTTATTTTTTCTTTTCATACTGACAGTCTGTGGGTTTTTTTTTTGTAACACATTGATCCATTTGCTATACAATAACTTGCAACTGGCACTTATAATGCATTGCTGTAAACTGTCATGGTTAAGCCTTGATAGTTTATACTGTTTATAGAGCATCTTTACACAGTATGTCTGCAATATCCTGGTTTACTTGTAGCATGCAAGAATTCTAAACCACAATAATCTAATTATGTCCCTGGATTGGTTTCTGAGCCTGGGTGTCTTCTCTGCACTGTTCTGCTTTAAAATGTCTCTGAAACTTTTTTTCAGTAATGTACCAGGCACATATTTCCAGAAGTCCTAATATGTATAATCTGATGTTAATCTGGACTTTACTATATTGGTCGGATCAAAACATATATAATCAGGTGTAATAAGAGCAATTGCATCTTTTTTTTTATACATCCTGACAATTAGCCCGAGCTAGGAGTATACCAAAATGAATATAGAGGAGATTGTCCCACATTTTTAAGCATGCCTCTTGTGGACATAGTGCCATGATATACAGCTATAAAAACAATATCTATACAGTTTAAAGGTTTAACGGGGGAAGTTGGGAGGATTTGCTGGAAATTTGAGCTGCAATGAAAACAAAACAGACACTTGGCTACACTATCAATGGAAAACCCAATCCGAACCAAGGTAGCAGGCATTCTATGCCCTTGTCCAGTGAGCCTTTTTAAATAGTCATGTGATACCAACAAAAAGTGAGATGATATTATTTAATGTAAATATGTAACATAAAAAAATACCTATGTTGGTTTTGTTTTCTATGCAACTTTATGTATAACTCTATTTCTATGTTTATCCAGGCCACTGGGAATTGAAAGATACATTTTGCCTGAAAGTATGTGAGAGGATCTCCTCTCAAAAGGTAAGAAACAAATAAAACTGGCAAAATTACAAAGAAATGTGTAGATGAAACGAAACATGGGTTTTTATATTTTTTTTGTGACATCACCATAATAAATTACTGCCATAGATTTATTTGCAAATGGTCCTCTATGCCAATGCTACAAATGGGGTACAGAGAAATAGTTTTAATCAGGAAGTAAGCATTAGAACATGTTTTAAATGACCTACTCCCAGTGTGCACTGTTAAAAAGATGTTGCTGTTTCTTCAACAACCTAGCTTAAATTTTAATTCTGCCATGCCACAGAGCTGCAATTTTTTGACATGATCTCTGCTATTCAGACACACTAAATACACCTACGGGTTTTATGAGGTGATTCAATACATAATTAACACACAAATGACAGAGAGCCTTGGTCACTCTTCCTGCACAGCTGCTCACTGAATGGGGCAGACTAGGAGCAAAAGGTGTTTTGTGGTCTTCTGTTTGTTTGTTAAGATTATTTTTGTGTATTAAGGCCTTCTTTGAAACCATTTCTTATAATGATATATAGATTTACTTGCAAGTCCGTAGCACAATTTTTAGTATGTTGTTTTATTTATCACAGTTCACATATCTGTTTTCTTAGGTGCTTCTAGGTAAGTTTAGGAGCCTTATATGTTTCACAACTAGGAGATATAGGGCATTCAAAGAGACTAGCCACCTTACACAATCCATGCCTGACGGCACTTAATCATAGGCTGGGGAACAAACTAACTGCCTTCTGTTTGGTTTTTACTGTTCCCTAAAACTTACCTCAACAACCATTCCTTTACAATGTTTTCGATTGCTGTTATAGAACAGCTAAGAAATGTTATTTATATGATGCTGAAAACTGCATACTGTTCGTACAGTTGGCACTCCGACCACCTCGACATTCCCCTTGTGTAGTGAGATTCCCATAAACCTTCCATAATGAAAGCCCACTTGGGTAGGACTCCCTTCACATTTTGTTCTGGCTTGTCTTATTTGTTATTTTTCCTATTATCTTGTTTTTTCTTTATTCACCACACTGTACAGCAGTAGGGAATATAATGACATGCTAAAGAAAAAATTAAATGATCAATTTTACAATCACCTTCGCTAAAAAGCTAATCAAAAACATGACTTAATTGTTGCTGTATTATACCTATTTAGTTAACATAGTTGTTTATGTAATTACAGTGATCTATGAACGACATCAAGAAAAATGAGGCTCAATCAAGGATGTCTCTCCAAAACATTGGTTCAAACATTTCTGCTTGGGTTTACCTTTGTTGGACTTGGATCGAGCCGTGTACTCCTGATGAAATTTTCTTCCAATGAAGGTTTGTTTATTTTTGTTTGCTTAACCATTTTTTTTACATTCTCCTCCCCCTGAGGTTGGGAAGCATTGTTACAATGTGTTAATTATAGCGCTTCTGGACTGTGCTTAAAGGGACTCTGTCAACATAAACATTGCTCATACTACAATCACAGCAAAAAAGTGACCGTGCGTTAAAGTGCAAAAAAAGTGACAAGTGTAACTAGGTATATATCCAAACTGTGCATGCAGCCCGTTGCTGTATTTAAAAGCAATAAACAGAAGATGGTCCACACTTAATGAATGTGACACTTACATTCCAACTCATGTACATAAAATTAAGTGCTGTTCATAAATCTTCTTCCTTGGTCTTTGTTTCCTTGTAACCTCCAATTAATGAGAAGATATCAGTATCAACAAATAACAGTTTTAATAAAAGTGCATAAAATATCTTACACATAAGTTGCTGAATGAAATCCCAAAAAAATCCTGGCTAGCAGGTAATCCACAAAGGTCTCAAACCCTGGTAAGCAGTGGTGCCTTGTTGATGCATTTCAGCCGTCTCTTGGGCTTCCTCAGAACCTGGCAGTCCACTTATGTGTAAGATATATTTTTTGCACTTTTATTAAAAAGTATATTGCTGTATATTGCTTTTAAGTACAGCAACGGGCTGCATGCAAAGTTTGGATATATACCTAGTTACAATTGTCGCTTTCTTTTAGCACTTTTTTGCTGTGATTTTAGTTGTATTGTATTGGGCACTGAGGGATAATTGCCTGACAGTTTGCTGCTTGTGCAAAGTTGAATCAAGTGCCACTAGACCTCACCACTTTACCAAATTGCTCATACTACAAATATAGAGAATAAAAAGCATACAAAAAGTTCTATTTATTGTGTCTGATTAAAATATCTGTAGGATGTAGTCACTCTTCAATAAAGATAAATGACAGGATTAACAGGTTTGTTAGAAACCTTTTCAAATGTCATACCAAAATGCCAGATAGTTTTAAAAATGAATTTTGCTACAGTATTATAGTGCAATTAAAATCTCTGACGAGGAAGTCTTTTTGAATTGGAACATCCAATAGTGTCAATGGCACTATTAAACATTAGAGTGAAACTAATAGAAATTAAATTAAAGAATATGTTATTATGAAGTAATATTTTTTTAATTATTTTCTTACTTACACAGGTAGTTCATATGATTATGTCCCTGCAACAGTCAATGTGTGTGCAGAGGCTGTAAAACTTCTCATTTGCATGATAATGGCTGTCCGAATAATTATAAAAGGTGAGGTTTTTCAAAATATTTTTTACATCTTAAGGATTGAGAGAATGCGTGATCTAATTCTGCCCGGCTAAGTTCAGAGTGAGCAGCATATCAAAAGAATATGACTTGTTTAATCTTAGTTTCAAATTCCAAAAATTGTAATGGTGGAATGGTTGGTATCTCCAGTTGGCTCATCTCTCTGTCAGAAGTATCTCCTTAATAATTGAAGAGTCGTTAAGTGGCAGCCATATATTAAACAAACCAAATAAAAGCCAGATCTGGGTGTAACAATGGGATAATGGATGGTGTCGAATTGAATTTGTCACACAACAATGGCATGGATAGGTTAACAGAGCAGATATTTGGATCTATGTATACATCATGCTAGCCAAATTGTGATTTGAAGTATAAAAATTGATTTTTTTTTTCCCCATCAAAACAGAGGCATGAACTCTGCTGGATAATAGGATAGAAATGCATCATTATTGTAATGTATGTAATGCCCAAAAACCTCCCGCACCGCAAAGTATCAGGAGTTTAATAAAAAGGCGCAGTCGCCATTTGTTATGTAAAACGGCAATTGCGTCTCTCCCGATACTTGATTTATATTATTTTCTTTTTACATTGGCTTTCGAAGTCACAACACGAAAGCACTTTTGTGGCCCAGCGGACACAGACTCCCGAAATTTGTTTCTATTGGCAAATACGCCATCTTTATACATAACCCTCCCTTGTGTCGTTATAAATGGTAAATAGCAGGTGCATTTGAAACTCATTGATACATCTGTAAGCAGAAAATCTCTTTTGATCCATACATTTAGTAACCGTTTTTTTTTTTCCTGTACTACAAATGAAACCCATTATTTTTCCCAAATAAAAAAAATCTGCTTTTGATACTGCTTGCAGAATTTAGTATTTTATTAAATGTACTGTATTAATGGTTCCAATTTCATTGGCTGCTAACATATTGCGGTTTATTCAATGAACAGTGATCTGCGTTAAACTGGCAAGGGATTTGCCAAAGCCATTAATTAATAGCTACCTACTCTTACTGGTCTATCTTTCCAGCTCTGCTATTAAGTGTGCTCTTATGAGATACACTCTCTGACCCTTGGTATATTGCTTTTAAACTTTTTTGTAATAAATAAAGTCTGATGTAAAATAATGCCTAATGGGTGGAGCTTGTGTAATTGCCACAGTCTGCTGACATGGTTCCCTTTTTCCTGCATATTGCACCTGGCAAGAAATTACTTGATTATTCCTGGTTTATATTATATTATTTTTATTTTTTACTCATTTCGTTCACTGCTTAAGGAATAGACTCCAGTTTGTTGTCAGAATATGCAAATCTTTTTTTTTTTTTTTTTTTTTTTTTTTTTAATTGCCACATTAATCATTGTCTCTTTTACAGAAAATCGTTCATGGAGATGCAATGCAGGTTTTTCATTAAATGGATTGTGGAGAACCATAAAATGGGCCATTCCAGCATTTCTCTATTTTCTGGATAATCTAATAATTTTTTCTGTGATGACGTACCTGCAGCCGGTAAGTGTTTAAGACATTATCAGTTATACTGAAATATGCAACACTTTGGTTTGTTACACTATCCATTTCTGAATTAATGTTGTATAACATAAAAAAAAAAACATTTTGTTATTGCATGTTAATAGTTGCATTCTGTTGGCATCAGCAAAGTTACTGGATCAGACTGGAGTCCGGTGCAGGGACAGTAGCATACTTAGGACCCTGTGCATGTTGGCCACTCTTCCAGTGGCATACCAAGAGTAGAGAACAGGGTGGTCCATCTCACGTGACCACCAGCAGGGGGTATATCTGCCTGGAGGTGGGATGTCTGCCACCCTTCTGGTTTTTTTGGATTGTGATGACAGCCAGTGTGAGTCCCTAAACGGTAACAAATCTGGGGTTACATATCAGGAGGTCAGTGCAGGCTGAGAGCAGATGACGTCAAACAGAAGATGAGTGAAACCAGAAAAAAACTCTGTGGAATCACAACCATCATCCAAAATGCACCAACACTGAGTGCTGGATGTAGAGCATATAAAGAGCAAACAAACATGGTAACATGTTATCTTTTATGACAATGAAATCTGCACGTACAGCTGCACTGATATGTGAAGTGGCACACAGCGCCCCAACCAACAAAGCTCTCTTGGGTTGACATGCTGTGTGTAGGCACTGGCTAATCTGTTTGTCCACTATTGTTATTCTTCCTCACCAGTGTCCAAAACACGCAAAGTACTTGGTATGTCTGCAGACTGAGCCACCATCAGAAATTTTGGGGCCCCTAACAGAACAAAGGGTCTCCCCCACTTGAAACAGCACCCAGCTTGCACCCACAGGTCTTGCCAAAGCACCTAGATTGCATCCACTGGTTTTGCTAGAGCACCTAGATTGCACACCCAGATTGCACACCCAGGACTTGAATCCTCCCTGGTGTCTAGTGGTTGGCAGCTGGATGACTGTGCGCTTTCCAGGGGGCGACTTGTGCAGGTGATCAAGTATGTTACTGCAGTGGTTTTGCAGCTGATGAAGTATTGTAGATCTTAATACCATCCGGAAATGTTTTTTACGTGTGATAAAGTGACAAGATTTACATGAGCCACATTTGAAGGATCCTTTTGGGTTTACATGACAAATATGTTTGCCATATTGAAGGTGTAGTTGCTTAAAAATGGTTATGGACTGTAATATTGTGGATATTTTGGGCTCTTCTGTTTGTTTTTGTTTTTTGTGAGATGTGGCTTTCTTTTGATGCTATAAAACAAAATTTTATAATTTTTGTGTGTGTGTGGGGGGGGAGGGGTTGTTTTAAAATTGCCCACATTGTTTACATTCATATATGTAAAATGTATGTAGCATTATGTTTATATGTGTACGGGTTTGGCAAGTATATAAAGTACAATGTATAACATCCCTCCTCCTTCTTTAAAGAAATAGTTTAGCCTTATGTTATTATTGAGTACGGGATACGAGGGAAGTATATGTGCTTATAAAATATGGGTATGTGTATCTAGTACACCCACGTCTTCACTATACTAACAACTTTATTGGGTCAGTAGGTGAGTAGCATAACATTCTGTCCTACACATACATTGTAGACGAAAGACATGACTAGATGTCAACCTGCTTTATAACATATCTAATAATTATTGCATATTTAAATGTAAGGCATTTCTGCTGACTTTTTCATTTAAAAATCTCATCTTTCCATATTGTGTGTTTATCTCTGTGCCATATGTAACATACGCACTACTTTTTTTTCTTTAGGCTATGGCTGTATTGCTGTCCAATTTTGTTATCATTACAACTGCCATTTTCTTCAGGATAATATTAAAGTAAGTAATGTATGACTGGCTTATTAACAAAATGGTGCATGACTTTGTATTGGTCTAGTGAGTGACTTTCAGTGTGCTAACTGGTCCATTGGCAGAGACCAAAATAAGAGGTCAATGAAAGATGTTTTGAAGTGATTGGAATCTTGGTTAGGTCAATTGGAATGTTGAAGTCTCCCAGAATGAGACCGGGCATGTGAGCGGAAAAAAAAGTATGGGAGCCATGTAGAGAAGTTGTCAAAAAAACACTACATGACGACCGTTAATCTCAGAGGCTGCTTCGTATCCTCAACAGGGCATCGTGATCACCTGGTGATTGTGGGTGCTGGATTGAAGAGGAGCATGCTTCTCCAATATGGCGTGCCCTGGGTCCAGCAGAGACAGACGGAAGTGATAAAAAAACAAAATCTCTTCCATTGCTCTGAAACTGTTGTTTGACTGCCCCTAGAGGCATTCAGCTACATTACAGTGAAACAAAAAAAGGAAAAGGCTAGCCTTAACTCCTTAACGCATTCGGACGTATATATACGTCCTGAAAAGCATGGTCCTTAAGGACCATGAGGACGTATATATACGTCCTCCGTTTTCATGTAGTGTTGCTCTCCTTAGCGCAACACTACATGTCCGTAGCTACTCTCAGAGGCTGCTTCGGATCCGAAGCAGCCTCTGAGAGGGCTTTCAGCACCCCCTCGACCCCCCCGCGCGCATACGATCACCGCGAATGTGATCGTATGCGCGGACACACATAGGCAGTGAAAGCTGATCTATCGAGGCATCATGCAACACATTCTGTGCCCTCCTGGGCACCGCGATCACCCGGTGATCGCGGGTGTGTGCTGTATCGGAGGAGCATGCTCCTCCGATACAGCGTGCCCAGAGGAGAGCGAAGGAAGAGAAAAAAAAAATCTCTTCCGTCGCTCTGAAACCGCTACTTGACTGCCCCTACAGGCAGTTAGACGGTATTACAGTTAAAAATAGAAAATGAATTAAATAAATAAATAAAATAAATAAATAAATGGAAAAAGTTAACCCTAGATCTACTGTACCTAGATCTAGGGTTAGGGTCATAAATAGGGTCAGAATTAGGGTTACAGGGGGGTTCGGATGATTACAAGGGTTAGATTAAGGGGTGGGGGTAGTTTTAGGGTTAGGGTAAATTTAGAGTTGGGGTAAATTTAGGGTTGGGGTTAAAAAGTCACTGTAGAAGAAAATGATTAGAAAACAAAAAAAACACTAATATTGTTTATTGCCCTATTACTTGAAATAAAACATAGACAAACAAGGAAACATTGATATTACTAAACTCAGGACAAATATTATAAATATATAGACGGGGTCTTTTTAACCATTTGTAATTGTGTAAAAAAAAAAAAAAATTAGGTCAAAGTTAGAAAAAGTGTTTTTTATGGCATATTTTCATCATATTTTATATTTTTTTAATAGTAAATGATATCATATGATGAAAATAATAGTATCAAATGAAAGCCCTATCTGTCCTCACAGTTCAGTAAACGTATGACAAAAATAATGGAATTCTGGTCTTCAAGGCACATCAAATGCAACATAGCACTCGGTCACTAAGGGGTTAAAGCTACTAACCCTAGATCTAGGGTTAGGGTTACAGGAGGGTTAGGGTTAGATTAAGGGGTGAGGTAGATTTAGGGTTAGGGTTAAATTTAGGTTTGGGGGCAAAAGGTTACTGTAGGAGAAAATGTTTAGGAAACAATATTGGTTATTGCCCTATAACTTGCATAAAACATAGAAAATCATAGAAACATAAGTATTTCTAAACTCAGGACAAATATTAAAAATTATGCAGATGGAGTCTTTTTTACTTTTTACAATTGTATAAAAAAAATCAGGTCAAAGTTAGAAAAAGTGTTTTTCTAACTTTTTCATCATATTTTAAATATTTTTTTAATAGAAAATTATATCATATGATGAAAATAATAGTGTCAAAAGAAAGCCCCATCTGTCCTTTAAAAAATATATATATAATTTGTGTGGGTATACTGAACACGAAGAAAGAAATCACAGTTAAGAAAATGTATGACAAAAATAATGGAATTCTGGTCTTCAAGGCACATCGCATGTAGCATAGAACTCTGTGACTAAGGGGTTAAAGAAACATTAATCACTAATATAGAAGCACAAGTGAAATGTTAGTTGTCCCTAGTGTGAGGATGAACTGGCGTGTACTTTGGATAGTACACGCCAGTTTATCCTCTCACGACAGCTTCCATGCTTCCCATCTGATTGGTGACCGACTCTCTCTGCTAGCTCAGAGAGAGACCCTCGTTTTTGCATGGGATCAGCAGCGGGGACCTTAGCTAGTGCAATAATCCTTGTAAATTATTAAAACCGCTACCTGTAGTTGCAAAAAAGATGATCAAATTGACACAGGGGCTCATTCTGTAATGGCAAGCTATACCTTGTTTCTTTATTTTTCTGATATAAGTACAATTACTTTTGCACCCTCACTATTCTGAACCACATCACTTTTCCTTTGTTTTTCATTTGTTCCATATTAGGTTGTGTCCCCAGTAAAATAATGAAATGTAAAAAAAAAAGTTACTATTCTCAAGGGTCTACTCAATATGCATCCACCCGTCGCGAATTGGATCTAGCATAATAGCCTAATCGAATAAAAGACTGAAATGTGACTACTCAATTTTGGTCCAAATTTGAAATTCGGATGTTCAGAAACATCGGAGGTGTTAAAATCAGGACATTTTCACTATGAAAATCGTAGGATTTTGGTTACTTAATTTACCCCAAACACCCACTGAATTTGGCTAACATAGCCGCATTTTGGGCATTTCAATTCTCCAGATCTGATTTGGAGAATTTAAATAAAAATGTTAGAACTTAATTAGAAAATAATGCCCTTCCTGAGGTTAGTAGACAGCCACTGACCCCATCAATTAAAACAATTGCCCCATTCCTAATTAAAAATAAGGCATGCCAGGGCTAGTATACCTTGCCCACAGTGTATTTTATAAGCGGGTGCAATTGCTCAGCTCCCATTTACATTTGTTATACATGGGGGTCAGGGCTACCTATCCTGACCCCCACCCCATATGTATAACTGGGCTACTCATTCTCACTCAGGATTTTGGTTATTTTCATAATAACCGAATTCCTCCTGAAATGAGTCTTAATAGAAATCTATGGGAAGTATAGACGTACCATTTAGGTTTGGGCATATTTCTGGTTCTTTTGATTTTGGTAGGTCTCTGCTATGATGTCTTAATTGCGGACCTATTCACTGGCACATCGGGGCGTATTGGGTTGCTTGACATTCAGTTTCCAATATGTCCCTGATGTGCCCCGAATCAGTCTCGAGTTCAGAGCTCCCAATTTATGGCTGAATGTTGGCGCATATTAAGTTGACCCTTAAATGTATTAACTTTTTAGAAACTATGATGGAAGCAAGTATAGTGGGCCTAGTTTGAGGATAAAATGTTCTGTACTTTTTAAGGTACATACCATTTTTTTTTTTACCTCTGACTGGCTGTCACTGAATGGAAAAATGATGGACATGGTGGTGCAGAGGGAGTGAGTCGACACCAATCATACCTAGTCAGATGCAAGCGGCTATTGAATGCTTTGATTGGATGAATGCACACTGAATCTGTTGAAGAAGCAAAATGTATTCCAAAAGTGCAATTTGTCTTAAAACGTTATACTGTCTGATTATTATTTTTTCTGCAGACGTCATCTTTCTTACGTACAGTGGGCTTCTCTTCTAATTTTATTCCTCTCCATAATGGGTCTCAATTACCAAAATGGCACTGGTAAGGTATCAGTCCATGGATTTCATCATATATTCCACTCCAGCCCATCCAACAGCTGTGTGTATGTGTCAAAGTCCGAGACTGAACACAAGGACACGCAAAGCATGTCGCAAAAATCCATTGCTACCTTAAAATATTTTCATATTAACCTCGGTCATCTCCTGATACTGCTGCAATGTATTATATCGGCTTTGGCAAACATCTACAATGAGAAAATTCTAAAGGAAGGGGACCAGATATCTGAAAGTATCTTTATACAAAACTGTAAACTTTATGCATTTGGAGTCTTATTCAATGGTCTTACTTTGGTTCTTCAGAGCGAAAACTTCAGCAAGATAAAATCCTGTGGTTTTTTTTATGGTCATAATGGATTTTCTATTGCTCTTATATTTGCGACTGCTTTTGTTGGACTGTCAGTTGCTTTTATATTAAAATTCAGAGACAACATGTTCCACGTCCTCACAGCCCAGCTCACAACTGTGATAATTGCCTTTGTTTCTTTTTTTGTATTCAATTTCAAGCCTTCCATGGAATTCTTTTTAGAAGCACCTGTGGTTCTTCTCTCCATTTTTATTTATAATTCAAGCAGAATAACAGAAGCCAAAAGTCTGACACAGAGGGAAAAACTAAAAATGGTCAATGGCAAGATGTGGGAGCGTTCTAGTGGGGTAAGTATGTCCTGTATTTCAAAGTACTAAAGAATTGTTTTGCTCCCTCCCTGGATTAAATTCTTTTTGCAGCTTCCACTGGCCACCAGGATGCATTTTCCATTAGGCAGCAGACCATGGCAGCTTATATCTGTCAAGCCAACTATATATGTGTCTGTTAGCAACATATTAAACCTTCTGTATATTCTTCTAACATAGAAGCACAAGTGAAATGTCCCTTGTATGAGCATAAACTGGCGTGTACTTTTGATAGTACACGCCAGTTTATCCTCTGACCGACAGCTGCTGATCCCATGCAAAAACGAGGGGCTCTCTCTGCGCCAGAGCATTGGCTGTGCGCGTGCTGACGTTTGTCAGCGCGGGACAACCAAGAACTGCTGTGTTTCGCGTGTGAGACATAGCAGATACACTTTAGGTTTACTTTCAAAGACCGGGACATGTTTTGTTTAACCCGTGCTTCCTAAACAAGTTGGAATGTCCCTTTTATTATATGGTTTCTTTAAAGGGCAGCTGCACCCAAATCGAGTCTTAAATTACTTTTGCTTATGGTGTTTTGTGGCAGATTTAAATAGACAGATTATACTGTAATCATTAAAAGAAGCTGCCAATGGTGGGGCCCCTCAATACCAGGAATTAGGATACAAATAGCAGGAAATAGTGCAGGCACTTGGATGATATTTCAAATAAATTGAGACCAAATGTAAGCTACAACAATTGTAATTTTGATATAAAAATAACAATGATGTCACCATTAATACAATTGATTCTCTTAATTCTCCTTCTTTGAGGAAATTGTCCCTGGTGGTAGGATGCGACAATCTGCAACTTGCAAAGGAGTTTTGCCCTTCTGCCTTCCTTTGTCACCATAATCAGCACCTTTTGGGCAATAAATTGGCACTCTGTGGCAAATATTGATTATCATATCTTTGAACCTGCTGGGTTTGACAGCTAGTTGCTGGGCCTTTAAGTTGATAGTTGTTCTCTAGGTGGGGGGAGGACTGTCCTGTATTTAGCCACACCCAGTCTATGTAGGCCCTAGATAGTTTAATCTACCTGTGGCAAATCAGGCCAAAAACGACTACTTGTAATTGTGAATTTAGTCACGTTATCATCTCACAATGTTGTCAAAGTTAATTTAACCTTTCATGAGCCTCATGACATGTATGTCTTCTGTATCATCACAGGATGGGCAAGAGCTTGAGACGTTAACCAGAACCGATGAAGACTCGGACACTGATGAAGAAATTTTCTAAAACATTTTTTTTTTTTTAAAGACAAAGCTTGCTAACGGAAAATGAACTGAAATGCATCCACTTCTTTGGGAGGAAAGAGATGATAAGTTTAAATATTGAGAAAAATATACTTCCTCAATACTGGGGATGCTTACAGCTCCTGTATTACTTGAAACTAATGCAAATTTTCTATATTTCTTTAAATAAAACATAAAATAAATCACTACACTGGATATTTGTATAAAAGTAAATATGGGTAGTGAATCGAAGTTTTTTTGTGTGGCAGAAAATCCTATTTTCACTATGGAGCTGTGGTGATAAGGTTTTATATTATTACAAAGGAAACTGCTGGCAATAGGTATACTAAGTTGGAAAACTCTGTACAGAGTTTAAAGCCCAGGGTTTCCCATTTTATCTATTGTTGACTATAGTCACCTTGATGGTCAGAGACCCATTTGCAGCACAAATACTTTGTGCCATCACTGTTCAGTACCTTATATAGCCATCTGATCTCCAAGAAGCTGTGTATAATAAGACTTGCTGGTTGGAGTTTTGCAGAGTAAGAATTCTTTTTAAAAATAGCACAAATTTTGACATGAGTGCCTTTCCTAAGTTTTAAACTTTCTGTAAAATATGAAAAATATTTAATTTCTTACTTTAGAGTAGCTCGTAACCTACTCGGCAATTTGAAAATAAGATATATTTAATACATAAGTAATTGAAACAAAGCATAATCATATTCCTAATGCAATGGCCTTAAAATAAACTACCCAAACACATAGCTAGGGGTAATAAAAAAGGCGCCATCACCTTTCTTATAGTTGGTATCATATCACCTATAGTTGGCATCACATCACCGGCATTGTTATACCACAAGAGTGGTTATGGTGAATTTTGAAATTATATATGATGAATGTATATATGTAAACGTGGCAAAAAAAGTGCAATTGCTACTATGTATAACTGTGATTGTGCCTTTTTTTAATATACAACCCGAGACTTTTGTGTGCAGGTGTTTGGCAGGAGTTCCCTGACTCTTATTACGCTCTGAAAAGCACCAGAAAAACCCAGTAATTTTGAGACTGGAGCCGACTACTCACTATTGTTGGTTTTCGTGATCTACATCGGTGGACAACGAATAGTGCCAAAAAAGCTTACAGATTTCATAAAGATTGTGTTTATTGATTGCTGGTATTGAAATGCTGGTTATTGGGAGTCCAAGAACAGGAAGCAAACCTCTAATGCATTCTTTCAAAGCACAAAAAAGCATTAGGTTTTTGATTCCTGGTCCCAATCTGTGTGTGGAATGATTAGAAGTAGACTTTGGTGCCGCTAAGATTTTTTTGTTTTTTGACAAATTTCTTCCAAATTCTTTTATTATTTCTGTTTTTTGAATTCCATTCAGACGAATGCAATTTCATTGAATTTCATGGTGAAATGTTGGCAGCCAAACTCTGGTCCTTCTAATAGACTTCTATGGGGACGACTTTGGCTTATTTATGGGCCATTTTTGTAGGACTTCCTCCCATAGAAGTCACTGGGAGGACTTTGTCTACTGCAAAACTAAAAGTCACACGGAAAAATAGTACTTGGGGGGGGTAACTCCTTTGTAGCTCCTTCCCTGCTACGCTGACCATTCACTGTTAGATAGAAATATTAACACTGAATGTTTTTACAAGTGGCAAATCTTTACGTATTTTGTCCAATTGGACTTGAGTAGGACGAAATGCGCAAGGAATTGCTACTTTGAAATGGGCTTTTGCAAATGTTTTTTATGATCGTCTTCAATAAAAGTTATGTCTTATTCAGTCCTGTGCTTTCCAGTGGATTAATTACTGCTAATTGTGCAAAACTGAATTCGTCCTGAAATGGCCCAAAATTAATATAGAAAATAAAATTGTATAATAAAAAATAATAAATGAAATAAAATTAATATAAAAATACATTAAAATAAATATTAAAGTATTAATGTTATATATTTCACTAAAACAATTATTTTAATTTTTTTTATTAAAATATGTGATTATGGCAGGGCTCAACAAATCCCGGTCTCCATGGTGACAAGGAAATTGGACCTGTCGCCCGGGTATAGTTATCCCTGCTGCCGGGATCATTTTTCTTTTAAAAAGCATTGCACGAGGGAGCAGAGTGTGTGCATCAGATGCACAGACTTCCTGCTCCGCCCCATCATGCACCGTGCTATGATCCGAACACCGGTTGCTCTGCAGGGCTAACAGCAAAGACGGTCTGTGCCTGTATTAGAGGCACAGACCAAGTTTGAACAGTAATGTCCCCCTTCCCTCCAAGGAGGTATAGCAGCAGGGAGGGGGGTACATATTGATAGAAGAACGTGATATTTTTTATCTTCAAAAAATAAATACCGTATTTGCTCGAATATAAGACAGGAAGCAAACCTCTAATGCATTCTTTCAAAGCACAAAAAAGCATTAGGTTTTTGATTCCTGTTCCCAATCTGTGTTTGGAATTGTTAGAAGTAGACTTAGGATCCGCTAAGATTTTTTTTTGTTTTTTGACAAATTTCTTCCATTGACCAAAATTCATCTATTATTTCTGTTTTGGGAATTCCATTCAGACGAATGCAATTTCATTGAATTTCATGGTGAAATTTTGGCAGCGAAACTCTGGTCCTCCTAGTAGACTTCTATGGGGATGACTTTGGCTTATTTATGGGCCATTTTTGTAGGACTTCCTCCTACACTGGGAGGACTTTGGCCACTGCAAAACTAAAAAAAGTCAAACAGAAAAATAGTACTTGGGGGGTAACTCCTTGTAGCTCCTTCCCTGCTACACTGACCATTCACTGTTAGATAGAAATATTAACACTGAATGTTTTGGCAAGTGGCAAATCTTTACGTCTTTTGTCCAATTGGACAAGGTTATAAGACTGAGATCCAGGTCCCCCACAGAGCTGCAGGGGACCTGGTCCCCCTCGCTAACAGCCGGTCATCGCGCAGACATCGCCTGCTGCCACTCGGCACGACCGCCGGGACTTCTGTTATGAAGCTGGGTCCTTCCGGCTTCATCATAAAAGACTTAGCAGAAGTTCCGGGCAGCAGCGGGGGGCAGACATCTTCTGCTGCCTCCCATACCCACCAGGGATATCTGGGCAGCCGGGGGAAAACAGGCCGAGGGACGAGGCAGGCGAGTACCAAGCGAAGTCAGAAAGCAGGTCGAGGCAGGCGGAAATCAAAACGAAGTAAATAAACAAGCCGAGGGTCGAGATCAAAAGACAGACAACATAACAATAGCCCAAAATAGAGAGAAATTCTTTGCACAGGCAACTATAAAATGATTGAAATGGTGTATAAATATAGGAAGTAATTAGCTTAGTAGGAAGGTACTGATTGTTTAGAGGAAAAGCATAGAAATCTAAATATATATGCATATATATACAAATAGAACAGGATGGCAAGTAGGGTTGCCTCCTTTTCCTCAAAAAAATACCGGCCATGTGTGGGCGGAGCTACAGGAGGGATGGGGCGGATTATCACTGAAATGATATATATTATTTGTATATCATACCAGTGAGAAGCGTGTGTGTGTGTATATATATATATATATATATATATATTTGAATATCATATACACATACAAACTGTCTCTCACACTCGCAAACAAGCTTTCTCGCACACACTGTCTCACACACACACACACACACACTGTCTATCACACACAGACTTTTACTCACTCTCACAGACTGTCGCTCTCTCACAAACTCTCCTTACCCCCCCCCCCCAACAATATCTCCCACTCGCCCCACCTACCCTCACAAGCATGTTATCCCCGTCTAGTGTAATATGGAGGGTATTTGGGAGCAGTTGGTCAATATGCCAGTAATATTTTGCGACTCAATAAGTCAGTATTTGGCCCTCAATATGCCAGTATTTAGCTCATCAATATGCCATTCTTTTGCCATTTAATATGCCAGTATTTTGCCCTCAATATGGCAGTATTTTGCCCCTCAACATGCCATTCTTTTCCCATTTTAATGTCAGGATTTTCCCCCTCAATATGCCAGGATTTTGCCCCTCAAAATGCCATTTAATATTACAGTATCGTGCCCCTCAACATGCCATTCTTTTCCCATTTTAATATGCCAGGATTTTTCCCCTCAATATGCCATTCTTTTGCCATTTAATATGCCAGTATTTTTTCCCTCAATATGCCATTCTTTTGCCATTTAACATGCCAGGATTTTGCCCCTCAATATGCCATTCTTTTCCCATTTTAATATGGCAGTATTTTGCCCCTCAACATGCCATTCTTTTCCCATTTTAATGTCAGGATTTTCCCCCTCAATATGCCAGGATTTTGCCCCTCAAAATGCCATTTAATATTACAGTATCGTGCCCCTCAACATGCCATTCTTTTCCCATTTTAATATGCCAGGATTTTTCCCCTCAATATGCCATTCTTTTGCCATTTAATATGCCAGTATTTTTTCCCTCAATATGCCATTCTTTTGCCATTTAACATGCCAGGATTTTGCCCCTCAATATGCCATTCTTTTCCCATTTTAATATGCAAGGATTTTGCCCCTCAATATGCAATTCTTTTGTCAATTAATATGACAGGATTTTGCCCCCTCAATATGCCAGGATATTGCCCTCAATATGCCAGGATATTGCCCTCAATATGCCAGGATATTGCCCCTCAATATGCCAGGATATTGCAAATTAATATGCCAGGATATTGCCATTTAATATGCCAGGATATTGCCATTTAATATGCCAGGATATTGCCAATTAATATGCCAGGATATTGCCATTTAAAATGCCAGGATATAGCCACCCTCCTCCCCCTTCCCCAGTACTTACCTCCTTGCTGCTGTCTCCCGGTACTCTGCTCTGCAGGTCCACAGCTGTGAGGAAAGCGTTGTGCACTCCCCTTCAGCCGCGCGGCTTCAATAAAGTTTGTTTAAAAAAAAAGTTTAAACAAACTTTATTGAAGCCGCGCGGCTGGAGGGGAGCGCACAACTCTTCCCTCACAGCCACGGACCTGCAGAGCAGAGCACCGGGAGACAGCAGCAAGGAGGTAAGTACTTGGGAAGGGGGAGAAAAATACCGGGCCTTGCATTGCCTGTATATTAGATATACCGGCCCTGGCCCCCAATTTCATTGAAGAATTTATTTTTAAAATGCCTACATTTTGATTTCAATGAAATATAACTTTTCCTGGTAGTTGTTCTTTAAATGGCGGCTTTAAATAACTACATTGTTCCTTTTTGTTTCATGGCCAGGCAATATGCGAGTCTGTCAATATAACTAATATATTGGATTAGAACTTACAGCGCTAGATACATTTTTATGTAAATATGTGAATATGTTTACTCTAAGATCAACTTCCAAAAGACGTCTTTATAAAACACCTTTTTGTAGTTATCCTGCATGTTTGTGTTTTTCAGTACTATTTTAATGTATTGAAACCAGTTAATAAGCTGTGCTTTCATAACAAAAATAGCATAACCAAAAGAACCCTGAATGCATATAATACGATGTTTGCTCAGCCTGTGCTGATGCATTGTGGTTTGGTTAATCCAAGTCTGTGGTTCCCATAGGAACAGAGTTTTAGACCAGGGTGTTAAATATGAATAAATCTGCAATTCATGGAGCTTCCTGTCTCTTGACCTAGAGGACAGGATACCGAACCTCTCTGTTTCAAAGAAGACTTGTTTATCATGTCCAAGAGATATTAAAGAAAAAAACAACTGTAAATAAATTTGTCACAAGGACTAAACTAATGTTTAGTGTCCTAGTTATTACACAAACAAATAAGTTAATGCTGTACTACTCTACAATCACCAGCAGGTGTCGGTATTACTCAACAAAAATGGTGTGATCAGATTTGGGTGCAGCAGTTTGCACATAACATTACTAAGCAGAATATTATCAACAAGGTTTTAAAGGGACACTACCACTTACATAAGATGTAACTAGATAACCTGGTCATTTAACACAAACACATATATAAATCATATGCCATTGTTTTTTTTTTTTCCATGATTGAATTAATTGCATTTAAAAGGAAAAATAAAATGATGTGTTTATCTCCAGCACCCATTTTGAGAATATTTCCCATGATGCAACATCATCCTAAATCTTCCAGCCAGTCTCACTTTACAGTTGTTGCCAAAGCCTGCATGATGATGTTAGAAGATACTCCCCTGCTCTCTTACTGGCTCCTGTGTATCATAGTGGCAAGACTAGGTGGCTGTGTACAACTTTTTTTTACCTGCCTTCCAACACAAAGAGAGGAGATTTTCTTGATCAAATTTTGATCATAACTCCACCCCCTTATGATGTAATAGTTACATTACCCTCCCATTCAATGCAAGCCCATGATCAGAATCCAGACTTATAGACTGCATTCTGTGTCCCCAGTCCCAAAGTGAGAACTTTGTGCTCTAACGTATCTGAGGGGTAGCACCCAAAAACACTATATTTCACAAAATGTTGAAATCAACAATAGAAAATAAAAAAGTAAAACCAGTAAGAACATCATTAAATCCATCACAGGGTCCAGTAACTATCCTCTGCAAACAATGTTGGTGCCTACTCCTGGTTTTAACCTTCAAGAACAATTACTTTTGTTTGTTTCCATATAAGAATAAAAATAACCCAATGTATATTGACGTTGACATTTCAAAAGCAATTATGCATTAATTGTAAAATGGATTCACCTGGCAAAACACTGCAAACGGGGAGGACTGGCAAAGGGTGCAGAATGTCAATTGTCCCCAGGATGCTTTATATTTTCACTAAATGGGTCTGCACCACTTTTCACTTTTGAATGCCCCAGTCAATAACACTTTCTATCCAATTGTCTTGCCTGACTATCAATGTTCTGTACTTTATCTGTCAGCAAATCTGTCTTGCACGTCTCCCCATGTCTATCTTTGATGATACCAGGTGGGCTGATTCAGTAGCACTTAGGGCTAAGTTGTTTTTGCTCACCCCCAGACCAACAGTTGCCAGCCCACTCCTGAATGCAAACTTGTGTGCCTCTGTGCACATACTATACAGGACATAATCATGATGTCACTTCTCTTGGTGCACTCTGAGTCATAGGTGTACCTCTGTCCAGTTATCATTTTAACATTTTAGCCAGGGAGCAGAATTTTATTTTTTGCTAGTTCAGCAGTAAAGAAAATGTATATCATTAACCATATAAAAAATAAAAAAATAAAAGTTTCTCTTTGTCTGCTTTTGCTGCTCATTTTTTTAGGTGGAATGCTTGAATCAAACCTCCAGTCCCATATCGCTAAGTTAACATGTTATGGGAATATCAGAATTTTGATTAACGTCTTTATTCTATTACTGCTGAACTGAGTGAGAAAGGACAAGTATCTAGGGGTTCCACTACCAAGACGCAACAGTGTGATTTGCTCAATATTATCTGATATTGTCCTCCTCACCAGACTGACTTCAAATAACCTGTGCTAATGGAGGAAGGTTAGTTGTGTCAGTTGCCTCTGGAGCAGCAGTACCCTCAAACTTAGCATGCTTTAGGGCCAATTTAGCATTCTTGTTCCTCAAGAGTTGGTTGCAATGTGCAGCTCTGGACTGACACTCCTGCTGGTACATCAATCTCATCTGCTCCAGATTCGCAACTCCCACATGTAACCGGCTAAGGAACTGATCCCGATTCTTCACAATCATCCAAGCTGTGTCAAACTGGATCCCAGCAATCACATCATGGACGGTAGCCTCAAATGCCATTATGGCTTCCTCAGGTTTGTCTTCTTGTCTGCTGCCCCTATCACCCAGTTGTAGTGTGTTGGCAAAGGCTTTGGACCAATGCCATTTTCTCCTCTGCCGAAAAATTCTGGCATTGGGTCTGCCCTTGCCTTCCTCCTGCTACCAGTGTCCTGGTCCCCACCGCCCTGCTCCCTGGTTTACCATTTCCTTTTTTTTTCCCCAGGTAATTTTAGCGTCTGCACACATCGCTGCCCCCACTAGCCACCAGGGATACATTGGTGAAGGGTGTGGGTGGGAGGGAGCAGCACTGGTGAAGGGAGGGGGCAGCATTGGTTAAAGGTGGGGGTGGGAGGGAGCAGCATTGGTTTAAGGTGTGGGATGGGAGGGGGCAGCATTGGTTAAAGCTGGGGGTGGGCAGCATTGGCTTAGTCTGGGGTAGGGGTGGGGGGCAGCATTGTCAAAGTCTGGGGGCAGATGGCTGTGGGGGTATGCATTGGCTAAGTCTGGGGGACAGTATTGGCTAAGTCTGTGGGCAGATGACTATGGGGGGATGCGTAGGGTAAGTGTAGGGGGCAGATGGCTGTGTGGGGGATGCATTGGGTAAGTGTGGGGGCAGATGGCTATGTGGGGGGATGCATTGGGTAAGTGTGGGTGCAGATGGCTGGGTGGGGGATGCATTGGCTATGTCTGGGGGCAAATTGCTGTGAGGGAGATGCATAGGATATAATCCGCATTTTGAGGAAACCACTTCTGTTCAATGCAGACACTCTCGGTTTCGTAAGATATCAGTGTAGAATCGGCTATGATGTCAGAATTGTGAACATATTCGGAGGCACATTTGAGAAACCTGATTAACTTGCAATTTGGGGTTTTTAATGCCACCGATGTGATCCAAATATGTTTGCAATTTAGAGTTAATATCAGCGCATATTGGGCCAGTCTTTAAAAGGACTTAGCGGCAGGCACTGAATCCAGGCCAATCATCTTGCCTGGTATGTGGATTTGTCAATATCTCAATGGAATTGGCTTTTCTCCAGTTGCATTATGTTTGGCTGGATACTCAGGCCCACCTAGAGTTTAAAAGCAACACCAACTCCAATCACGAAAGCAGCAGTGCAGAAGGTGGGTGGGTGCTCCACTGCGCAGTTAGACATCAAATAGAAAAAAGTGTGCACTCCACTCACCAAACAATGAGTGAATAAAGGTGCTTTAATGATTTCAAATGTCCAAACAAACAGGGTAAAGTAAAATCCACGGAAGATAAAGTGAACAGGGAAGGACCCTTAAAAACGTGTTTCGCGTGTCATCACGCTTAGTCATAGTCTTAGTCTATGACTAAGCGTGATGACACGCGAAACTCGTTAGGTGGCCTTCCCTGTTCACTTTATCTTGCGTGGATTTTACTTTACCCTGTTTGTTTGGACTTTTGAAATCATTAAAGTACCTTAATTCACTCATTGTTTGGCGAGTGGAGTGCACACTTTTTTCTATTTGATGTCCCACCTAGAGTTTGTTTTTGTATTTTACTCATAGCTGAGAGTATTTGTACTTTTCAAAATATTACTTAACATAAAATATAGTACATACTTCCAACAGAGGAAGTAAAGCATACCACCACCGCTGCCCCATGGCAACATGGGACTTCAAGGCCGTGGCTTGTTAATGTCACTCAAAAAACCAGCACTATGGTTTTTGTGCAGATCCCTATCACGTTTTTAAGACCAAACACCAGAGAATTAAAATCAGGACCATGGGATAGTGGTCCCAAACTGATTCTAAAAACGTGCCAGGCAACAGGATATTATATCCATGAATAAACTATTTACATTTTGCATGTTTTTAAAAACAGTTTGGGACTGATTTTTATTATGGAAAACAGCTTGTGTACTATGGCGTCCCAAATGGCATTTTCATCTGTCAGTCTCCTCTTGCAAAATTAACATTTTCTCACCTTTCCCACCAGTCTACCTACCTCTAAAATGCTTCTTTTTTTCAATTTCCATTATTTATATCACTCTAGTCATTCCTGCCATGTTTTACTAGGAAAAAAACTTTTTTCATCCTTTCTAAACAAGTCCATGAATGATGTTATGGGGCACTATGTACATGTACCAATAAATTGTGAAGGAAATTCTGTGTACTTCTTGAATTTTCCTCCAATTTCTGTCAATTTATTGATTTGAAATGCTCTGCAAAACTCTAATAAAATGCTTTACTAACTTACATAGCAGGCACAACAGGCGAGGTTGCAAGTGGGTGCAACTCTGGACTACAACTGTTATCATGCTCAACAAATAATTGGTTGATACCCATGGGAGTTGCTGTACAGATGTTTACTTATCCAAGGATGTGAGTTTTATTGAGCCAAGCGCTTGTTTGTAATAAGTGCAGGCTGCCTTATGAATTTTAAGCAGCTTGTACTGTATGTATTGCTTTGTGTTCCTTACTAACAAGAGAGCAGTCTGTTCCCAGTGGCATCAGCTTAACAACATTGCAAAGGGACGGTGACTGTGGTGTAATTTCCTGCCTCCTCTGAGCTTCAGTTATATTACTCTAGCACAGACTAATGCCTTTAATTGCCTTCTTTATTAACTCTTTAAATGACTGCTAGAATTCATTTCTGAATAGGTAATAAAGTACGGGGTTCCTTAAAGAGACTCTGCCAGCTAAATATGTTTGATACTTTGAGAGAATGTTGAGAATACAAAATATCTACAAATATTCATAAATTTCTATAGGAGAATTGCTTTTAAATGCATAAATGGAGAGACATATTTTGTAAATGTGTCTGTGGATTCTCCTGTTTATGACATCACCTGGAACTTGATATGCAAATGAGCTACCGTTCAATGGGAAGTGTAATTTGGATCAAGCGCCAAGGTGAATGTCACAAAATTAAACAGGTTGGCAAAAAAAAACTTTTTTCATTCTTTATATTCACAGTATCAACAATTTTTAGGCTACTGAGTCCTGATAAAGTGAGTAGATAATGCTATGATAGCAATAGCAAGCAAATGTTATATTTTTACAAGTGAGTTTCTCACTCTTATTTAAATAAAAGACATAAGGGATTACAATTTGCAAAAACAATTTGCATTTTATAATAAAACTTTTTGTCTGCTTTATACTGACTTTTTCTTATGAGAGCATTCAAACCACAAGCTTTAATTATTTCAAATGTGCTATAAAAATGTTTTACGTATTTATAAAACATTAGACATATACAAAAAGCAAAACCTGTCAATAGGAAATTGTAATGTCAAGTGCATTTCATAGTTTCATAATATTTATGTAATAACATTATGACTACCTGCCTCATATTTTGCCACCAAAACAGCCCTGACGCCTCAAGGCATGGACTTCGCTAAACCTCTGAAGGTGTGCTGTGATATCTGGCACCAAGACATTAGCAACAGATCCTTTAAGTCCTGTCAGTTGCAAGGTGGGACCTCCATGGATTGGACTTGTTTATCCAGCGCATCCGGCAGATGCTTGATTGTCTTGATCTCTCTGGAATTTGGAGGCCAACGAAATACCTTGAACTCATTGTTGTGTTCTTCAAACCATTCCTGAACCATTTTGCCCAAAGCATCACAGTGCCTCCAGTGGCTTGCCAGTAGTCATAATGTTATCACTGATCAGTGTATGCAATTTAATTTTAATATATATTATATATTTATTAATTTATGTATTTACTACATAGTATTTGTTGTCTTAATGTATTATTGTATAACTGTATTATTGTTTAACGTGATCAATAAAAATATATAAAGTAAAAAAGTTGTTTTTTTAATTATTTTTTTAGATAAGTTCATAAAAATGTGATAACTACATTTGTAACATTTTAGTGCTTTTGCGGAAATGATTCTTCTCTTTTGTTATGATTTAGTTTAGGCCCAACCAAAGAGTGTTGGTGCCCTTAATAAAGAGGGTGTTGGGTGCACTCCTTACACAGACAATCTGCTCTCATGAAGTTTAACATCATCACAGCTCCCACAGTAAATGCTGAAAGAGAGATTAAACCTTGAAAATAAAAATAAAGGATTTACCTCATATTTACCATTAAATATGTTCAGTGCTCCCACTTCCACTTCAGCGCTGACATCTTATTTAACTTCTCTGAGCCTCTGGTTCGCTCCCTTTTCTCACTATCTGCATCATTCCCTCCAGGTTCACTTTCATTCTTCCTAACTGTCTGCATTAGCATTCACATTTAGTTTGCTTATGCATTCGGATTCACGTAAACTCCTGTTTTTTTGGAAAAAGACTTTGGCATATCATTTGAATGGAATTTCTCAGAAGTGCTATTAAAAAACAAATACAAAACATGGAGACATAAACTCGCTTTAGCAGTGGTATTATGGATATACATACCGGCCAACGTTAGTCAACGTTTGGTTTTTAAAAAGCTGCGTGATATTGATGCAAACAAATCTTTCACGAGTTTTAGCAAAGTATTCAATAAGAGTAGCTAAAACACAAATAATAAGCTTTATTCAAGTTTGAAAAAATGTTATTGTTTTATTTCATGAATGATTGCACAGCATAGATGTTATCATTATTACAGTTTGAGCGGAATTCAACACAACTGTTTACACTTGAAAAGTTCTGTATAATTCACTCTGTTGTAAAGAATTTGAAATCCATAGGAAATAAAGAGAACCATATTATAAGTTATAAAATAGTCTTAATCCGCTGAATGCATCTTAACAAAAAAGTTTAGTATAAACAACAATCTTATGTACAAATTACAACATAACAAAAAAGGTTGTAGGTGTTTTAACCCTTGTTTAAAAAAATATGACAAAAACAATCGGTATTTTGTCTTTAACTGTTGTGCTGCCTTTGCTCTCTTCTTGTTATGACAAAGTTATGACTGTGATTTGCAAATGTAAAACACGTAGGCAGCCATTTGTTGTTCTTGCGGATTGTTTAAAAGCCAATTTATTAACGTGTTTTATAACACGTGCAAACAGAAGAATCAATACATTTACTATGAACCTAGTTGACACAAAACCCCTCCTTGTGTTAGACTGCAACCAAACCAGCAGTGATTGCACACAATAATTCTATAGTGGAGATTTGAATTGTATATATCCAGAAATTGCAACATTTATCAAAGCAGTCTGGAGGGACAATGCATTTTCTACACGTCATCATATTTAATATGTTGTATGGGTATTGAGTGACCTGAGTATTTGTAATGATCTGTTTTCAATGTGTCCTTCATACACACCCTAACTAATTAGGGTCATATCCCCAATTACCCTTATCCATTTAATACAAATACTCCTGTATAGTCACTGGTTCTATTAGTACATGTTCTCATGGAGTGATGGCATTAGAATCATCACTCCAAAAAAAAAATAGAAGTCTTGATGCATAGTTGTCTGACCCATTTAGTTTCAGAAGATGCTTTGCAACAAATTAACAAGGTAAATAATGTCAAGCATAGAGGAGATGATTAGAAATGCAGGGTATATTTTTCATTCTTTCAAACCAGGATAGAACTACTAGTTTTGTTTGTAGCTAACCACTGGAACATAATTTCAATGACTACAGTGGCCATGGCTAATCATCATTTAAAAGGAATCCATCAGCAGGTAGATTGCCAGATTCAGTTTGTAAAACATTATCACCTGCCAGAAAATGTACATTTATTTTTACCAACTTTATAAACTAATCTAGAGATAGGCAATCTTTCCCCCTTCAACTCTCTTGACATCAGCTCCCAGGATTATGGGAGTTGTAGTACTCAGTAAATAAACAGGGGTTTCACTGTTGATTAAAATATAATCAATAGCTATAAGAAGCACATTGGCTGCCTGAGCATCACTAGAGTTGTAGTTTTTCATTGCTCAAATGTCAAAGGTTGTCTGTACCTCAGCTTACTAATCATATGCTTATTGAGATGTAAATCAGTCCTATTAACTTGAAAGTTAGTTATGGTTTGTGTGTACAGCCTGTTACAAACCCAAATGGATTCCAACACTAAACACATCACTGCAAGGTTTAGGGTGAAATACCCATTAACAGACTTAACCTTCTACTTAAAAAAATATATACATCAAAGGCACCAAAACAAAAGGCCAATCTTGCATAAAGAATATGCTTTCTTTTCGATTGTATTAAAACTGAATTGTTCTTGGTTGGTATGTAAATACGTGCAACGCTTTTATTGCTGTCCTTGGTGAACGAATAGAAACACTATAACCATCTCTCAAGGCCTTTGAAAAAAAGGTGACTTCATTCTGTGTAATACTATCGCGTACAAATAAGCAGGAAACATTTTAGATGCCAAAAGCAACTGCTTTACGAGACATATATTACATATAAAATGCATGCAAATGAAAAAACGTATACACAATTTTTTTTTTCTTTTTTAAATCTAGATCAGTGTTGGCTAACTATGGTATTGCAGATATTTGGGGACTACATTTCAAGGCTGAGCAACATGGGAAATGTAGTTAAGCATCACTGGTCTCTTGATCAGTGCTTCTTAAATCTGTCCTCAAGGACAATAATGGTCCTGAATTTAGGGATTACCCAGTTGTGTTTAAATAAGAAAATGTATAACACATGGTGTAGTTCCCTAACTGAGTAATCCCTAAATCCTGGACTTTTGAGGTCCTTGATGACAAGTTTAAGAAGCACTGGTCTAGATACTGGCATAGTCTGTCTTAAGTATGACTTTAATGTACCCACGAACAAAACTTTGTTGGTGCAAAGGATCCTTATAGGTAACTGCCCTTTGGAAATAAGGTTTTGTTCGCACCTGTCTATATAACCTTTTTATGATTAATTTGTAAGGCTTACTTCACACATCTATTCATTGATGTGAATAATGTTTCCAATAAATACATTTTTGACAAATATCTTTTTATATATAGAACAAAGAAACCTAATTTCTATAGTATGACTGTTATGACAAATGAAAGAGAACAGTCTTAGCAAACAGCAGTCTTGGTCTAATCCAGTTTCTTAAAAAATGTAAAACTATACGCCACTTGTATACCTGTGATTAGGAAAAGAGCAACAGAATAGTTATTTACACATTTTGTTTATTTAGTTATTTTTTTAGTCATGGTATCTATGATAATATCCCTCGTGGTGTCGATAGTCATCTTGGTAACCCTCTTCATATCCTTGATGTGGGTAGCCATGGTAACCGTATCCTCCATACTCATCTTCAGGGCACCGCATCCCCAGTGATTGCTGGATCGCCATTTCTTGGCGTCGGAGCTGCATTGAGTCAATTAAATCATAAACAATAGCCAGAGACCACATTGGAGATGGATACCAGGATTTAACATTACCATCTTTCCCAACAAGGAGCATAGAAAAATATTCAGGACTGACTTGGAAATAGTTTCTTATATCTTTCACCAAATTGGCAGAAAGATCTTCTCGTTCAACACTGGAACTACCTGTTAGGGAATGACATGGTATATATCATTATTTTGAAAAATTACAAAGTAAAAATATCTTTAAATCAAGCTTAGGTATGAACCAGGTATATGACATTTATGTATACAGTCACAGGTTTAATAAAACAAGAAGGACAATGATTCCCAAGATCCTAAACAAAATGTTGTCTCCTGATAGCGCTAAATAGAATAAAGAGGGTCAATAAAGTACATTATTCATAATTTTTCATTAAATAATTCTATATAAACCATGTACACGTCAATCTTTCAATTAAATGTGTTACTTTTTTGCTACAGTTGTCCTATAGAACTACTGTTCTAGTAAATTGCAATAGAACTGCTCCTTATACACAGTCTCAAAAAATGATATTCAATATCTCATAGACAGCTTTGTATTTAATTAAGAGGCTTGCTGTTGTGTCTTTCAAAAATTGTGTCCACAAAGAGTGTAAAATGACAAAATCTTCACATAGACAATGAATTAGTGCCTTGCATAATTACTGTACCTTTCCTATGTGAACAAAATTTAATTTTTATAATCACTATCTTTTAATTTCACACTACATTGAAATATTGTAATTTTTCACACAATATAGTCGCAAAAAATAATGCTTCACCTAACATCAGAGCACAAACAAATACTCTGTTGTTCCCCGGAAATTAGCACCTGTCTGTTCTGTTACATTGTGTGGTGACAACTTGATAACTTTCTCGTGTGATATGTTATTAAAAGTTGTCTTTCTTTGTTACAATATTTAGTTCTGTTTTATTTTTTTAGAGGAGCAAAACTCACATTTGGGGTTATATATAAAGGTCAATTGTGTGGTCAAATTGTAGAAGTGGAGCAGTCACTATGGTAACCAATATGATGTTCCTGCTGATTAGATTAAATTTAGACCTTTGCCCCTGAATTCTATAAATAACCTCCATAGTTTTTAAATATTAACTTGACTTCTTACCATTGATAGGATACAGTTCTAAAACTCCACTGCCTTCTGTATCAAGGCCTACCATTTTCAGGATCGACAAGTGGCGGAGTCCTGTTGAAAAAGTAAAATAGTGATGATACTTTTGGCACAGAAGTCTGATATTTCCAGTCCAGCTCTTTTCTATTGCATTAGTGATTAACATTACACCTCAACCTAGGTGTCGAGTGCTTGAGCCCTACGCATGCGTACATGATCAGCATGAACCTCTGACCAGCAGAAACTAAAGATGGAGGTTGAATGTGAGCCAAACTGAATAGGTTTGCCAGAGCCGACATATTTTCCTGGACATATAATGTTTACATGTTGCCCTGCATAACTTAGAATTCATATATGTTCAGATGGAGGTCAATTAGTTAATCATATTTACATAGCAACATAGTAGTTTAGGTTGAAAAAAGGCTTGAGCCCATCAAGCTCAACACTTTTTTTTGTCCCCTTTGCATGGGGGTCTATCCACCAAATGAATGAATTGGCTCCTTCTGGATACATATGAATTCTGCATTTGGCTGTACAGAATGTTAAAATATGTGTTCAGGAAAAAATGGCCAATCTGGCAACTCTAAATCTGAATGTAATCCAGTTTTGACCTGAAGAAGGGAAATTAAAATTGTAAAATAAAAAAAAGTAAAATAGGAACTTCTGGATTGTAGTCCCAAATTGAGACATGCCACTTAAAGCAGAACAGTTAGGAATATGGAACATTTATTCTTTTACCAACTTTCTATAGATTGTGCCCCTGATCTGGAGCAAGAGCCATCATTTTTGTATATCTGTTAAATCAATAACAGATATTTTTATATAACTCTGCAGTTGGAGTGAATTATTTGTTGAACCATTAGATGGAGCTCTCTTACCTATGCTGATATGTATCCATCTTTTTCAATTGAATGATTTACAAGGTTAGTGAAAAGGTAAAAGAAGGCAATGATTGATGAATAAGCACAGTGTAAGTACTTACTTCATATTGTTAAAAGTGTTGTTAGACTAGCAGGGCAAACAAATGGTGTTGTTCTCAAGGCCATTTCCATTTGCTAACTGTACATAAATGTGACCAGCTATGAGTCACTTTTAATACTCCTTTTGTCAGTGAAAAGGCATTTAAAAAACTGTAAGTATTTCATGGCTAATATAATATATTCTGTGCACCACTGTACCTACATCGACAAACTTATAACTGTGTATCCATTATAAGTATTTTAGAACATTTTTATTTGATTTTAAACATTATTATAAATTAGCAGAACTGAATGTAATGGCATTGATGGAAAGAATGAATAACAAATAAAAGTCCTTTCCTGAGTCCTCTTTCAAACATGCACACGCTATATTGATTAGTTAAGTATACTTTGTAATTTTACATGGCAAGTGGCCCCAAAACATTATCCCAGTGTCCCACTGAGGAAATGAGCCCACTGTGGAAATGATTGCCGTATCCCTTTGTTCACAACCTTGAACCTGTTCTAAGGCCCAATCTACCACTACATTTCTATAACCTCCAGACTTGATTAGCTTATATCATAAATTGAATGTATTCAGCAGACGTATGCAACAGCGACCCACTGGATGACGGCGACCCACTGCATGACAGCGACCGACTGCATGACAGCGAACCACTGCATGACAGCGACCCACAGCATGACAGCGACCCTTTGGATGATACTGGACCTGAAGTCTCTTAATGCTGAGCTGTGAAAGACCAGCTGAGCATAAGAAACGTTGGCACCCAATAACATCCAACAGCTGCTGTTGCCAATCAGTGTAGGGACTCGAGAGCATCATGCTGAGGATTTATTGACCGTTACAATCTGTGTCAGTGCACTCAGTGGGTGGAGTCAAGACCTTGATTGTTCCCAGTAAAGCAGGGCTTGACAAATGTTTCTGAGTTTTAGGAGCCAGCTAAAATATCTAGGAGCCAGACAACAGCACATAAACACACGCAGTCACAGACAGACAAACACAGTCAGTCAGATATATACACACACAGACACATCATCACATATACATACAGAATAAAGGATCATTTATTCTAATTTGGAGTACCAGGGTGAAAAGTCCCTCCACTTCTGAGTGTGAAACCTGCTACACCTTGTTTTTCTACATGTACATACACATCCAGTCAGTCATATATATATACACACACACATCCAGTCAGTCACATATATATACACACACACGCACATCCAGTCAGGCAGATATATATACACACACACACACAGACACACACACATCCAGTCAGACACATATATACACACAACCACATCCAGTCAGACACACATTTATACACAAACACATCCAGTCAGACACACATTTATACACAAACACATCCAGTCAGACACACATTTATACACACACACATCCAGTCAGACACATATATACACACACACACACAAACACATCCAGTCAGACACATATATACACAAACACATCCAGTCAGACACATATATACACACACACATCCAGTCAGACACATATATACACACACACATCCAGTCAGACACATATATACACACACACATCCAGTCAGACACATATATACACACACACATCCAGTCAGACACATATATACACACACACACACAAACACATATATACACACACACACACAAACACATCCAGTCAGACACATATATACACAAACACATCCAGTCAGACACATATACACACACACACACACACACACACACACGGCAGAAGGTTTTTTTTAAAGGGAAAAAAAATAAAAAAAATGTTCACCTATCAATGTCCCCCCTCCCTGCTATAACACCACAATGGGAGGGGGGGGGGGGGTGTTCCAGCCTCAATAAAGGGAGGGGGAGCGTTCCAGCCTGGTGGCAGAGAGCAGCTTTCCTGCTGAGCTCCCCGATCAGCACTATATCGGTGCGCGAGGGGGCGGAGCAGGAAGTCTGTGCAGCCGATGCACTCACTCTGCTCCCTCGCGCACCACTGCTGGAGTAAAGACAAGGGAAAAAACGATCCTATTGGCGAGAGCACCACGCGGGGCTCACGATACCCGGGCGCCAGGTCTGATTTCCTGGTCGCCATGGCGACCTGGCGCCCGGGGTTTGTCGAGCCCTGCAGTAAAGTAATGTCAAAATAGCACATTAAAGAGTGTCTGCAACCTGTGTCTTTTCATTTTGATGCTACTAGATCCACAGACCTCCATGTAAAGAAATTCCGCATTTATTCCATTACATTCTGGCAATAACATTTGTCTGGAAAACATATGACTGCTTTGGCAGCCAGCCAGTAGAAAGCAGCAAAGTACTCAGCAGTTGAAATGAACTGTTTTATCGATGCCCCATTGCCCACAACTGGATACTTTCCATGTTAATTTGAAAGCTTGCCGATGGCATGTGAAGTATTTAAAGTTAATTGCTCAGTTTTATTTAGTTGTACATATGCACAGTCATTGCTATTATTTTATAGGATGGTTTATACAACAAAGAATGATATGTTTTCAGAAATTATTGTTCATTATTACGTTTCAAATTTGTCTGTAAAAGTAGTGTGCTCAAATGCAACATGTTTTCTGGTAGCTAGAAATGTTTGATGTTATTTATTCGTAATGTATTTACCAGGGCTTTTAAAAATGTTTCCAGCTTGGCTACATTGGCCTAAAGTGTGAAGTTTGCATCTCAATAACCTGTAATGCTCTCTTTATTTAGTAGACCCTTAAATGTTTAAAGAGTTATATGAGGTGTGAAGCTGTGCACTAGGTTTACATAAACAGTTGGCCTGGCGGTCTTTATCTACAGTTATGTTGTTATATTTTATTAAAGCCAAGTGAGTTATAAGGGATAAGTCTGAAATTAGCTGCTTTCACAAACCTCTGTTCATCTTAATTTATAGATTCTCCTTCAGGAAGCAAGATAGAGCAGCGATAGGAGAGCGTGGATCACATTAAAAAAAATAACTGGCAAGGGAACTGCAAAAAACAGCCATTAATAGGATTAGCCTATCTTTCCAGCTCAGATATTAATTCCCAATCTCTCCAGTTCACTTGCAGTTGGAGATGCACACAGGACAAAATTATTAGGTACATAAAGTAAGCATACCTTGATAACCCTATCTCTATTTTATGCCCTGGTGTCCTTTTTCTGGCATGCTTAGGTTTATCACAGAGCTCCATAGTGAAAAATAACCCAATACACATTTACTCATTTAAATGGCCTGGGAGACTACACTATGGTGACCACCTTCTTCCTTGAACAAAGGATGGGTCTAAAAAACAAATCAGGAGATTCATGTAAATACAGCACTATAGTAGACCAATTTCATAACATGTCTCGTTTAGAAGATATCTGCTCACCACAGGCTCTATGTGACATTTTAATTTGCATAACCACCTTTTGCTTGGACTTTGCTTAAATAAATAGACTGAATAACAACATCGGCTGGACTGCTGCTTGAAATTAGGTGAGCACACAAGACTTACCTATGTTACAAGCTTGTCCACTCAGTGCATTAAGCTGCTGCTGATAGGCCCATTCTTCATCATTTGGAGCAGATATAACAAATAAACGTCTTCTCCAGCGAAACCTTAAAACATAAAAGGTCATAAAAGATATGTTCCATGATTTCCAATGCTACAGGTAAATGGCTAAGTTTTAAATAACCTTTGAAATGATTTATGTTTTTGAAAAAGCTGAATATAAGGAATACTAATTTAAGTTTGTGAATGAAAACATCCTATACCTTTTATGTTGGCATTTTTTCAAAATCAATCATTGAAGTTTAGATAAAGATGAAAGTATTGGTCTTTTAACAACGCAATATTTTTTTAAATGCACAACGAAAAAAATGTGATTCCTTCTGGCAGTATATTGGAAAGAATGTTAAATGTATTGAAATAACAGACACACTGGGAAATCAGTTCCTGTGCAATGATTAAATGTTAAATTCCTTCCAAAGAATTTCAGCTAGAAATGATTAGTGCTTTGTGACAAAGGCTCAGTAACTAAAACCCAACTGTGTGAGGAGGACGATGAATCATTCATTAACTGAGCTAAATAACAGATTCTATCAGCATAATTAGTATAATCAAATATGGGAACTGTGACTCCAGGGTCTCAGTCATTGTCTTTTTTGAGGCCTAAACCTAATATAATGGCCCACAACAGCTCTCTTAGCACAGACTATAATGACCTCTGTCATTTCATGTGCCTATTTCGAAAGGTTTAGTACTTTTCTGGAGTTGTCTTGCTATGTTTGGGTAGGTGCTGGACTGTAGACAGACTAGGGCAGGTGCCAATCTGGGGCAAACTGGGCAGGTACTGCTCTGGGGCAAACTGGGCAGGTACTGCTCTGGGACAAACTGGTCAGGTACTGCTCTGGGACAAACTGGTCAGGTGCTGCTCTGGTTCCAAACAAGGGAAGGGCGACAACCTGTGGACGAGTAAGAAAAGGGTATGGTGCCACACTGTGGCCGAGCAAGGAAAGGAGTAAGGTACAAGGATGAAGAACAAAGGCAGACATGAGCATAAGTAATAAATAAGAGAGACAGTTGCAAATCACAGGCAGGAGCAAGCACAACTGTTGCGTTTTCAAGCTGCAGTTTTGCACTGGATGTGTACATACATGGTGGTATGTCTGTATATAATTGTATGTACATGTTTGCTTATAAATGAATCTCTTTACACATGTAAATATGGTTATCTGAATCTGTTTATATATGTATGATTGTATCTATTCAACCTTTTGCACTTCCGCTGTCTCCAGTTTATGGGATCACCTGTGTCCTGATATGCAAATTACACACTGAAAAGCAGTCAACTTGCATACCAGGCCACAGGTGATGTCATAAACAGGAGACTTCACAGGCACCTTTAGAATGCATTTTTCTCCTAATACAGGCAATTATTTGCAGTTTTGCTAACACAATGTGTAGATCAATCATTTTTTATCCTATACATGCATAGTAAAAACAATGTTTATGTGAAACAGTCCCTTTAAGAGATTCCTAGTGATTCTAAAAACCAGGGACATTGGTTGTGCACACACTGATGACAGTGAGGACCAGTCTTATGACTAACTCTCTCTGAATTATTGCTCTATCAAATGGCTTATTGCCTGTATGTTGGATATGTTTTTATTATATGTGAAATGCAGTTATTTTTACTTTAAATCAAATTACAGTTTCACAATGGCCTCTGTCAATGGCCTGACATCATTAAATATTTTTAAAGTTTAGTACCCCATTGATTTTGGTTTTAGATAAAAAGAGGCCAAAAGTGAAATTGGTCAGTAAAATACTCGCAGTGATCGAGAGGTAATAGGAGGTATGGAGAGCTAAAGTTAGCATGCAGCTCAGGTAGTAGAAAGAAGCTTAACGTAGCCTAGTAACTAAAATATGAAATGAAATTTCAAAGGCATGCCCATGTTACTGTCATGATTATTTGTCTCAGAAAAAGTGTACTGCTGCTAGTGCATTTTGCAAATTCTTACCCCAAAGTAGACAATAAAATGAGGGTGGAGACGCAGTTATACACATCCTTCAGATATTATACAGATATACTGTTTGTACCGCTATAAGTAAATTGACATCAATATTATTGGAAAAAATGGGCCTTGAGGAGGGGTGTCTTGACAGCCAGCAAGGAGGAGCCTTGATAAATAGGGAAATAAAGTCAGGGGTAGTCTCAATCAGAGCAGAGGAGAAAGACGGCAGCTCTCCCTTCCTACAACAATTTGCCCCTCTCCTGCTCCTTTTACCAGCACTTTGTTTTACTGTCATGGCTAGACCATCTTGTCCTTAAGTATTAACAGTATTAAAAATGCACATTGGGTTACCAATGCTGGGAATGGAAACACAGAGTGCAAGTGGTGGGTGTTTAATGGTTAAAGATTGGCAAGTTATGTTCAAATATATTTTTAGGTAATTTAAAATGGGATGATTGTTTAAAGATTGCACTAACTGTTCAAGTAAATTATGATGTTGGACTGCTGTAACTGCTAGCTGTGGCCACCTACCCCATCCATCATTAGAATTAGATACATTTAGATACATATTTAATTCTATCCCTTTCAAAGTTGGGGAAATTATATTTTACCTGTTTCTATTTTTTGAAACATTTTTTAACTAGTACGAGGCATCAACATGGCAGACATCTACTGGACTTTGTGGTGGACACTTTAATGAACCTTAAATGGACCTTCACAGACCTTGCACAGACACCTTGACGGAATCATAACATTATACTCACCTAAACCACCTGGACGGCATACAATCCCCATGGGGGGACAGTTTTGAATTTTTGCTGACCCAACATCGCAAATAATCAATAATTTAAATAATAATCTGACTTACTGAATCCACCTTAAAGCTGTGGAAATCTATTTAAACACTTATCCAGATTTCACACTAAAAAATTAAAACAAATTACAAAGAATGATCCAATATTGCTACCAATACAAAAGTTGATAACAAAAAAATATTCAACAAACCTGATCACAAAGCAAAGCAGAGAAGTTGAAATATCTTTGATTACAGAGTTGCTCATAATTCTATAGGCCTCTTAAAAGTTGCTAAACTAGTTCACAGAACAACTAGTAGATGGCTATTAGAAAATGTTCCTGGTCAGTAATCCAGGCCAGGAGGAACAGTCATAAATCAGACGTTACTTAGTATCACACTACAACTGATTTGATTTAACGGTTTGGCAGCAATTACATGGCACAACAGAACATTTTCTTTGAAAGATTACTTATACATTCTCCACATTCCCCAGGGTGAAATTATCAATGCAAGAACAAAGACAGACCAAAGACGCGTCGAATTCCTAGGAGATAAAGCATGAAATTATAGGCAAAACCTAGGCAGAAAGAGAATAAACAGTTCTAGCATGTTATTAACAGATCCATAGCACCACCAGGCAACACTTTGCTGTTTTGAGTGGTAATTTTTAAGTATAATTAATATACATACTATAGGTTTCATGGTCTTGTACCTATTTGTTTTATTATGAACATGATCATGCCATCACAGATTAATACTCACGCACTGTCCACAGATCCAAATGTGGCCTATCTTGCAGAATGGCTAACGTCGTTCTCATTAGCCCTATTAGTAGCAGTGGCGGATCCAGGAGGGGGGGGGGGGGGAGCAACCGGGCAATTGGCAGGGATTTATTAATGGCAAATTATACTGGCATATTATTGGGCAAATTGGCTGGGGAATATTAATGGCAAATAATATTGGCAATGTGTATGTTATGGGGTGATTGGGGCATGTAAAAAGGGTGATGGGGCATGTCGTGAGTGTGCATCGTGGGTGAGGGGGTGCCCAGATTTTGCCTGCCTAGGGCAGCACAAGATACACCACTGGGTAGGAGAGAGAGGATAGAACATGGGGGAGAGAGGAGAGAACACTGATGGGTGGGGGAGAGAGGAGAGAACACAGACGGGGCATAGAGGAGAGAACACAGATGGGGAGAGGAGGAAAAGAGACAGCTATGGGTGAGAGGAGAGACACATACATGGGTAGAGGGACAAAGAGTGACAGGAGGTAGAGAATAGAGAGAGAAATTGGGAGGGAGAGGATACAGACAGACATGGGAAGGGAGAGGAGAGAGACATAAATGGGAAGGGAGAAGAGAGAGACAGAAATGGGATGATTGAGGAGAGACAGACAGACATGGGATGGCAGAGGAGAGACAGACAGACATGGGGTAGCAGAGAAGAGACAGACATGGGATGGCAGAGGAGAGACAGACAGACATGGGATGGCAGAGGAGAGACAGAGACCTGGGAAATGAGAGGAGAGAAAGACAGACATAGGAAAGAAGAGGATACAAAGACGGACATGGGAAGGAAGAGAGACAGATGGACACAGGGAGTGAGAGGAGTGCGACAGACATGGGAAGGGAGAGGAGTGTGACAGAATGACATGAGAGAATGGAAAAGACAGGCGGACATGGGAGAGAGGAAAAGACAGACGGACATGTGCCCCTCCCGAGGTCAGTCTCTGGATTCGCCCCTGATTAGTAGGTAGTTGTGTTTGAATAAAATTGATTTAAATTGCCTTTGTTTTCCTGCGAGATAATCAAAATGTTCTATGCTATAAAGCTATCATTGTAAATGATAAAAAAAAGAAGCCCAATATAGATATACGTTTATAGTTCACTGTTGATAGATTAAACTTTCACATCCCTGTATTATATAATTCACACAACACTATGTTGTTTACATCCACTTCAATTATGAGATTTCATGTTAGTCATGTTTTCATGTTGTAAGTATTTTTTGTATAGTTCTGGAAAGATCTGGCACAACTTTCAGACGTACTGAACTTAAGATAACATTGAGGAATCCATCACAATGGGAAGAAATTCAATCCCAGTGATCATGGTAAAAAAAAAACAGACAATAGTTGTTGATTTTGGAAAATGAATATACTTTGGAATAAAGCAAAAAACCTCAGGTTATGACTCATACTGCAATAGATTGAGTGTTTTATTCATACATTTTTATAAAATGGTAGCATCAAATTGACCTAAAGTTATTCTTTTGAAAAATGTATTTTCATCTTAACTATGTCAACCTTTTCTTGGCACAACTGACGCTTATAAAACTCTTGATTTGAAGCAATATAGTTTACAAAACTTTTGCAACCAAAATAAATATATATATATACACAGATCATTTTGGAAAACGGATGTCTTGACAAGGGATACTCAGCCCATATATATATATATATATATATATATATATATATACAGGTTCAGTATCCCTTGTCCAGACATCCGCTATCCAAAATGATCTGTTATACAAACTTTTGGGGGGATTTTGCGACAAGTGGCAAATTGCTCACACAGCTGTCAGAGTGCAATTGCACCACAGTTTATTCAGTCTCCAGCCCCCTTAAGTTGTTATATGGCCTTTCCATGCATACTCACACGCCCCCAAAATGTAATACAATGGTACATGTTCAGACCTAATGCACCAACAGCAAGTTCCCAATGATGGTTTCCAATACCACCTGTACGTGGATGACACTTAGATATACCTCTCCTCCCCTGATATCACTCCCTCTCTAGTGTCACGTGTTGTTGAGTGTCTGTCAGCCATCTCCACTTGGATCTCTACCTGAAACTTAACCTTTCCAAAACAGAACTGATTATCTTCCCTCCCTCAAACTCTGTCCCTACACCTGGGTTCATAGTCAAGTTCCAAAAATGCTACAATTGTACCGGCTGACCGTGTCTGATGTCTTGGGGTGACTTTTGACTCTGCTCACTCCTTCGTTCCTCATATTCAGTTTCTAGCCAAATCCTGTCGTCTGCACCTAAGGAACAACGCACACATTCGCCCGTTCCTCAGCAAAGAGACCACCAAAATACGAGTGCACTCGCTTGTGATCTTTCGCATTGACTACTGTAACAGCCTCTTGACTGGACAACCTCTGACCCGTCTGTCTCCCCTGCAATCTATCCAAAACGCAGGTGTCAGACTCATCTTTCTTGCACGTCGGTCTGATTCAGCGGCTCCTCTTTGCTATGCCCACCACTGGCTCCCCATGTGCTCAAGGATAAAAATTTGAATTCTGTCTTTAACCTACAAAGCCCTCCAGTCCAACGCCCCTTCGTATATTGCCTCCCTTGTTAACCGATAACTCCCTGCACACTCCTCAATGGGACTAAAACTCTCCTCCAACCTCATCACCACTTCTCATTCGCGTCTCCAAGATTTCGCCCGAGCTGCCCCCTCTCTCTGGAACTCCCTTCCGCAGAGCATCCAGCTCTCTCCCTCCTTTTCAAACTTTAAAAAGTCCCTCAAAACTCATCTCTTTAAAGAAGCTTATTACCCAACCCACTAAAATCATGGTCACTTTACCTCTAGCTGATCCCACCTAGCTGGAACACGCACAATTCATCTTTGGCCTATCCCACCTAGTGTCACCCATCCACACTACTGTTACTACAACTTCGATCCCTCTGACCTTTTCAATCCCTTATGTGTCTTATGGACCCCATTCCCTCTAGATTGTAAGCTTACGAGCAGGGTTCTCTACCTCATGTACCAGTCTGTTGTAGTTTGTCTAAATTAGTATGTAGTTCCCTTCTATTCTTTGTACCTAGCATTACGTAAATTGTTGGCGCTATATAAATAAATGTTAATCTAAGGTAATGCCTTACATCACAGCTACATCATAGTAAAGGTGATTTATTTGCTCTAAACAGTATTTGCATTGATACTACTGTATTTCGAGTGCTGAGAGGCTTTAATATATCTTATTGGTAAAAATTATCCGTTATCTGAAATGATCTCTAATCCAAAATACTTCTGGTCCCAAGCATTTTGGATAAGGGATATTCAACCTATATATACATTTTGGTATGCACACCCTTGACTGTCTGTTATTGGTTTGTTTCAATGCTGTTAGTATCCTGACCCCTTGGCTATGATCAGACCACTATAACTCTAGTTATCCACCTCCTGTTGCTAGGGTTGCCACATAGCAAATATTTTACCGGCAGGCTAGTAAAAAAAAAAACTTGATGCCAATGTTAAGTCTATGGAGACAGTAGCATGGCTGGTATTTTTTTTGAAGAAAAGTTGGCAAACCTATCTAATGCTGATAGACAAATAAAATACTGCCCCTCAGACATCAGAAAGTGTTTGGTATTAAACTTGTAATTAGCATATTAGGCCACCAGGTGATGTCATTGTTCTAAAGAAATAACTCAGTTTGCTTAATATTGCTTAATTAAGGAAGACGGATACTCATTTAATGAATTAATTTGAAATAACAAACTTACTAAAGGGTTTTCTGCTCTCACATAGCATAATAATTTCTGCTGTTAAAAACATGCAAAGTACAATTAAACCACTATGTTGAAATAATTGCCACCTTCTCTTCAATATATGGCCTTGAAGCTGCCTCCAGAAACTTAACATTGGCCTTAAACTAACTTTTTACCAACCTTTGTGTAAAATACCTTCAATTTTCATATAACTACACCATCACTGATGTCTATGTTCAGGGTACAAGGTATAAAGGAGGATCAAGTTAATGGTTTGTCAGCATTGCCCTTTAATGGTGCTTTTTATCCCTTCGATCTTCTCAAGCCCCTCTTCATTTTCAGTGTTACGATCATTGTGTCTGCTTTCTATATACTCACAAAATACTCAGTTTATAATCAGGCTCACATAATGTTCAGAGTAGTATTAATAAGATGACCCACCCAGCATTTTTCTAAACTAAAGGAATGTGCAAGCAATCAGAACAAAAAATGGTTTTGGAAATTTTGAGTAAGTAACTCAATCACCAGAACAAAAGCCATCTGAAACTAAAATCAAAAAGGAATTTTAGGAGCAGCCTATTCCTCTACTTTTGACTTGGATTAATTGCAGCATTTCAGTAAGAATACATGTTGCATTTAGATAAGCAATGCCATTTATGAGATACTAGATTATAAATCACAGAAAACAGTCTTTCCTATTTTGTATGCTATTCTATTACCTGTGTTTGTTGTTATCTAAATACAGAACCAGCAGTCCTGAATTTGCCTGTTGTGTCCTGTCCAATCAAATGCAAGTGTTTTCTGCCATTGACAATACCTATGTACAGTTCATTGCACTGTCCGCAGGCAGCATTGCACTTTAACAAGGTATAACTAACAGACATACAAAATATCATTTGAAGAATTACCTTGAAAGGAAGTTCTCCAAGGATCTTGTCTTGTCTTCTTTCTTGCATGTTATGCCTTCCCTTTTTTGTTTCTCCATTTCCTTGATTCTGGATTGGAAAGTATCTACTATGTCGAATACTGACTTCATTACAATGGGAACTTCATAATATTGCTGTGTTTAAAAAAAAAGATACAAATATGAGAGAAAGTTAAAGAATTATATAGCTGCAAACATTAAAAAAATGTATGGGGCACATAGTAATACTACAAATACTACAAATACAAGTACCACGGCACTTCAAAATGAGGTGAATTTAATCCACAAAAAGTTGCAATTTATTGAGCTCATGTACCCCATTCCCTCTAGATTGTAAGCTTGTGAGCAGGGTTCTCTACCTCATGTACCAGTCTGTTCTAGTTTGTCTAACTTAGTATGTAGTTCCCTTTTATGCTCTGTACCTAGAGCTACGTAAATTGTTGGCGCTATATAAATAAATGTTAATGTAATGTAATGAGTAGGGTTTCTGGTTTGATTCTATAAGAATTATCATTACTTCAGTTAGAGGCGCTAAATCATAGCTATCTATACATGAAATGCAAGAGGTAGTCGATGTTTTGCTAACCTTCAACATTTTATTATGTACTAATGGAATAATTGAATAAATCATCTGTTTGAACCACAATACTAGCAAGAGCTCCTGTTTGTTTATTGCATGTATGGTAATATATGTACCCATATTGTGTGATCTCTAGTCCTGGTCAGGTAGTAGTGCCATAATAATAGTAATTAGGACATGGCCAGTGTAGTTGGCAAAAGGAAACAAATCCTGCTTTTTAGACTGCTGGCAACAGTGCAAACTTTATCAAATTACCCACAAGTCTCTATCCTGAACTTTCATCCCTGCTTGAATGCTCATTGGTACTAAAAAAGAGGCAATGCGCCTTAAAAACTTTAATGAACATAATCACTTAGGTTGAAAATGATATCATGCATCTTTTAGAATTTTATTAGCAGCAAATAACCTACATTGACTTTATTTTTTTAAAAACTTGTGGTATGCTCTCTACGAGAACTCTTGTCGTTTTAAAACTTATTTAGCATATTTTTGCGGAGAAAAATAACATTGGACTACAGGGTCTCTTGACACTGTTTACTGGTGGCATATCATCCTTGATTCTCTGAGTTTTCTACAATTTTACTGAGAGACATAACATAGACGTCAAGATTTGTTCATTAGTGAATGACAAGGTCCCATTACCCAGGGTGCTCAGATTTCAACCAGTTCATGCTGTCGAGGCTGCTATGCATTGACCTTACATTGTATCATCTCTCTGAACTAGAACCTGATACACACATTACTTTTCACTACTGACTGACATAGACCAAATCCAGTTAGACCTACCAAGTACTGCACCAGTAGTATCTGAGTGGGGTTGATGACACAGCAAAAGCAGGTTGTGGAACAAATCAAGTTTGCCAAGTTCTGAATTAATAGGAAATTAACCCTTTAAATTCCAGTGGTTGCTACATAGCGTTAAAGTCATCAGGGTCATGACAGCCCTACAGGTGACATTTAATTTCTAATACCCCTTGACTACACTGGTCTGATGCAAGGGGAACACACGTTAAAGGAAAAAAAACTGTTCTTCTATTCATACATTATGCATCCATAATTCACACCAATATCACTTTAAAAATATTCATATGTTTCCCTTATATTAAGCCCTGGCTAATACCCTCAAGAACGTTTCCTGCTGCTTGGATGTAAAATAGTGAAATCACCTTTCTTGAGTGTAATCTGTAACAAGATCTTACAGTCAAATGTTTATATAAAGCCTTCTCAAAACATATATTATACTGTTCCATGTGGGTAAAGATGACTGGACCTTACAAATAACCAGCTGGTTTGGCCTATTGACAAAAATGTTGTCTTAGCTAACAAATTGACTCCTTTTTTTATTTTTATCTTTGCAGTCTCAGGAATTTCAAACAGTAGAGCTTTTATTAAGAAATAGGTATGTCATGGCAGAGAACATGTTAACTTCAAGCCCAGCTCCAGCTGCTGCCTGCAGGATTCCTAAATATTGCTTTCTTTCACGCATACTTGTACCTATTGGTCCTGATCAAAAGCTTTTTCAAGTCTTGCACTATAACATCTAGGATCCAATACACACTGTTATCCCTGTCTGCAGTGCTACACGAAAAATGAAGTATAACCTTAAAAATGCAAAAAATTTGTCTGAATGCGGTTGGTCTTCGAAATAAAAACACTGTTTCTTATAGATCTGGAAGACGTAATGTTAAAGACACAAAGCTACATTTGTTTTCGAGCCATCCTGCTTGTTCTCTGTGAGGATCCCTTAGATTGTGAATTTAGCAACTAAAGCTTTTCCTGGCTATTCATGGCAACATTACACATGGGTTTATGTTTTACCATCTGTAATTCTGCTATGGTATGTGGTTAGGAAAAAGTAAAATAGGGTAAGTGAGATAGCTTAGCTGGTAAATGCTGAATAAAGTTCTAGTTAAATCTCAAAGTTGCAGGTTAAAATCCTGGCAGGGTTAATTGAGCACCTTATCCTTCCAAGGTTGATAAATTAGCGTCATTATGTTAATTAACCCCTTTGTGACAATTGGTGTGCCAAACACAAACATTCCATTAATGACAATTAAATGCAGTGAAATGAGCTTATAAAGCAATCAACGATCACTTTTTATTGCCCTATAACTTGCACACAAAAAGCAGAAAAACATGTAAATATGGTGTATTTCTAAACTCAGGACAAATAGTAGAATCCATTTAGCAGGTTTTTTTTTATTAGAATTTATTGTAAAAGATTTTACAGGTAAAAGTTAGAAAAAATTTGTTACCTCATATTTTTTTTCTATAGTAAATTATATGAAATGATCAAAATAATGGTACCTAATAAAAGCCCTACTTATCCTGAAAAAGCCTCAATATATAATTTGTGTGGGTTCAGAAAAAATATCAGCTAAACACAAACACTGCAGTCATGTAAAAACAGCCATTGTCACAAAGGGTACACAATGTCAAACACATTCTGCCATGAATTGGTTAATATTTTTTTTATTATTAAATTCTTTTATTTTAATAAAATACAAACTTACATATATTACATTTTTCACATATGAAAAGAGGACATTTTGTAGTGTACGGGAATAATTAAGATGTACTGAAAGTACAAAAGAAAGTGCATATCAGGTGTATATCATGTGCAGATGAATCGGTTAATATTAACATCTGTTATTCTTCTGCTGATTTTGTTAGTTTTGTAAGCATGAACACTATTATTTTAATTTTCCTTTTCTGAAGCAAAATTAACACTTCCAAAATTTTTTTACAAGAAGCCTAGAACTGTGAAGTACAGAGTTTTGCATTATGCTTATGCTGCTTCCTCTTCTGTGTTATAGTAGGTTCCAAAATAAAATCTATAAATGAATGCTTTTACTCATCCATTACTTAAATGCTTCTATCATTATTGCTTTAACCCATGATTCTCCAACCAATGCTCAAGGCCCCCCATGATCCAGAATTTAGTGACCACCTGGTTTGGTTCTCTTACCAGTCCGCAAAGACTAACACCATACCAGGTGTTATCCATATTCTTATTTAAACACAACTGGGTAATCCCTAAAGACTAGGGCTAATCCCTAAAGACTAATGTGAGAATGACTGGGTTAAATCTTTGATGTCTAAATAACAAAAACAAGGGATATAAAAAATAAAATTGCACCTATTTTTGACTTACCTTAACCTTCATATCTAAATCTGTGAGCACCATAAAGAAGTCGTTGTAGGTCATTCCGTATTCTTTTCTCAATTCACTTATGAGTTCATTGTCTAGCAGTTCATCATCTGCAATAACTTTCATGGGTTTTTCATTATCTAAAATATAATAAAACGTTTTTCATTGTAGCATAATAATGTAGACACATGGAAGGGGGTTAAGAATAGAACACCTTCAGCTTCCATCCAACTTAAGGTCTGTTAGACAGGCTAGGGTGCCTACATAATAAGTATCCGCAGCCTGAGCCTATTTTGAATTTTTGGACCTTTCATGTGCATGAATTAAAAGCTAATTTGTGTCCACAGCCTTCTGTGTTTATTATGCATTGCTGGTTGGGAGGCCACTTGAAAAACAAAAATAGAATCTAATGCACTGACCCATATTATTTAGCTTTAGACCTATTAAAAGCTAGAGTTGAACCTGCTGGCAAATGAGAGAATACACATAAGTAATCAGGCTATGAAACAGACTCTATAGAAACAAAGCATTGCATAAACAAACACCAAATTACCCAATTCTTTCAGAAAAGTATGTAATAAAAAAAATTAATAAAATGTGCTTCTACTTTGTTTATGTCAAAATCAGAACATGCTTTGCATTGAATTATGTATTTCCAAGTTCCAAAGCCTTGTCATACTGTTTGAAGTGACTGGAGCAAGTATATAACGTTACATACGTAAGTTTATTTAACAGGAAAAAATGTAAATATAATCGGAGAATATACCGCCTGTCATAAAATAAATATGACCAAGAAATGAACCACATCTGAGTCGTTAACCCTTTGGGTGGTAGAAAGGTAGGAGAATTTGGAGGTCCAACATGTGCTCAATTTTACACACTATAAAACATAATTACGTGTGGGTGGTCAGTTGGGTGTCAACATGGTTCTGAATGAAATTACATTCTGTGTCAATTCAGGCCCATGGTGAGTTCCTGTTGGTTTATCGATGACCAATAGGAACTCTGAAAAAATTTAGTCATTGCTTGATTGGTTGCTGCTGCTAAGTTTCCATAACAACTTATACACACCAAAGACACTTTTCATTTCAATCCTACCCCCAATTAGGTAACAAAATATTTCCCCTGTTCCCATACTCCATAATGAAAGGCCTGCAGTTCGAAGCCCTAATTTTACTTGTTTTTGGTGATATTGTTTACAATGTATAAAAGATGTCACTTTTTAGTGAATCTATGTTGTAGTCCAGGAATGCAAAAGAAAGCTATAATGAAGAAATCACTACTTGTGAAGCCTGTTGAATGTCATATGATATTGGTAATTCTTGAACTCTAAAGGAATAGGCTGAGATGTTTTGTCACATCTTCAATATAACATGCAACACTAAGGCTGTTTAAAATAATGATAAGCCATTTACATATATCCACCACTACCAATAATATAATTTTTAAAAAGTTGTTGCGGCCTACTGAAGAAGTGTAAAAGAGGATCGCTAGTGGAACGGTAAACCCAGTGACCCAATCTAATCAGGTTTCTTCGTTTGTGCTCCTCTGACCTGTAACCTGATAATTCTGTAAAAAACTAACTGGTTAAGGGGTCAATAATGTAAAAAACAAAACATGCCCCAAAACAAAATTGTGTTTGTACATAATGCATGAGCGAACTAAAATAGTACAACGCATTCGTCCATGTAATTTTTCATATTCCCCACTGATCTTATTGCACAATCACCTTAATAACTGACTGAAAAATTATATGCAATAGGATACAATTGATTACAGTTAACATTAGTAGTAGATATAAAATATTTGGGCTTAAACTGTTGATCGTAGACAAATACATATCTAGAATTACAGTAATTCTAAATACAGTTCAGAGCACAAATTGAAAATTCTACTTCTTTCAGAACAGGGGTTCCCAACCTTTTGAGATCATGTACCCTTTCCAATTCTCATGAAAGTAATTTTCAACTGATATTGGCTCTTTATCAATTACTTAGGCATTAGTTAGATACTCTCTTTCAGCTGCCTTCAGGCATTTCTGTACTTTCCTTTCCCTGTATTTTGGCTTTACTCTCTTTTTAACCCCTTTGTCACATGCCTTTTTGGCTATGTTTTACCCTTAGTGACATTATCAGTTTTAACAATTCTGCAGTGTTTGTGTTTAGCTTTAATTTTTCTCTTTCTCATTTACCCATATAGATATTATATATTTTGTCTTGACAGCATAAGAATGGCTTTTTTTAGATACCATTATTTTGATCATATCATATAATTTTCCATAAAAAATATAAAGAAAAATAAAAAAAAAAACCTTTTTCTAATTATACATGAAAAATCTTTTACACATTTACAATCACTAATAAAAAAAACTTGCTTAATAGATTCTAACACTTGTCCTCAGTATAGAAATATTGCTTTTTCCTAGCTTTTTTTTTCTCCTATAGGTAAATGTTATGCCCAACCCTAACCTTAGCTTGCAGACTTAACTTAGACCATCTGTATTTATATTTATATTGTTTTAACTTGGATGTGGCTGACTGCCTCTAGAGACAACAAACAACATCCCCATAGTTACATAAGTGATTACTGATCTTCCAAAGCTCTTGCCTACAGCATTATGCCTTTCAATATGGCTCCCGGAGTGACCACACATCAACTTGACTTTGAATTTCAGTGTTGCGAAATCGAGGCATTTCAGCAACACACGCTGGGTGGCGGAAGAAATCCGCACTAGGCACGTCCTATGGCATTAAAGCAATTTCTGCCTGGACATGTCCGGCATGTCCCATGTGGCAAAGGGCTTAAAGATTCTTTTAAATATTTTATACATACATAGATATTACATATATATTTTTATGAGCACTTAGAATTATTGTACTTCTATATGCAAAATATTGAATTGTTACTAATGCAGTATTGTATCTTGTAGTAATGTGAGAAATAGAGAGTCAGTATAAAGTGAACAGTGGTGAACTTCAATATTTAGTCGAGTTTGAAAAATACTATATTCTTGTGACAGTCTGGAGGCCTAACAATTGACGTCACTGCAGGTCTGTCCCTCTCCTCAGTCAGCCAAATCACCTTACTCAGCCGGTGCAGGAACTGCACATAGCTCACTTCTAGGAATCAGTCCCAGTCCCTAGTATAGCAGATTACCCTCAGTGCACTAGAAACATAGAATGTGTCGTAGATAAGAAACTTTTCTAAATATTGTATTAGTCCCCCATTCCCTATCTTATATCTAGGATAATCTTGTACCTATCCCACGCATGCCTAAACTCCTTCACTGTGTTTACCTCTATCACTTCCGCTGGAAGGCTATTCCATACATCCACTACCCTCTCAATAAAGTAATATTCCTGTTATTACTTTTAAATATTTGCCCCTCTAATTTAAGACTGTTCCCATATATACATTAGGGGAAAGCTTATTTACAGAGCTGGCAGGTACCTCACTCAAAGAGTTAACAGAAAGTGATAACAATGTATTAAAATAAATCAAAAATATGTATACATCCTCAGAGAAAAGAATCTACCAAAATAAATACAAAATAAAAAGGGCATTAAGCTTATGAGGAAATATTATTCTTCATGAAATCTCTTACCTTATTCTAAGGTAAGTCTTTTTTAAATCACCACAAGTGTATTTTTTTTTATGAAGGCTGTATTTAGATGTTGATTGTGCTTTGAAACTAAAACACAGCACATTCACTGTTCCTGTGTAAACACAAAATCGTGTGGATCGCATCTATTTTAGGGTGTGTACAATGTTTACTGACATGTCTCTAGGTTTGGTAGAAGTACACAGAGAATAAATATTTGGATTGAATAATTAAAGATTTGCTTTTATAAAAAGGTTTGGCATAAACATACAAAACGGTGTTGCATATCTAGTGGCCACTGCTCTTTGCGGGTTGATGTGTAAAATCCAGGTGCTCAAAGCTAAAAGAGAATTCAAAAAGCATTAAGCTTCAGATATTGAGAAAAGCAGTCAATCACAGACACACATGGGCTTATAAGGTTAAGATGCTGTGTTTACCTCAGAGCTTGTGATGTGGCTGTTTTTTCTAAATGTCTGGACTCTGGAGTTAAAGTCTGACACATCATGACAAAAGTAATTTTGACATTTATGTGGCTACTTTAGACATCAAAAGAAAGTATATATTACATACTGGTTTTAATGTGGTTAAGTTTGAAATTTCAATGTCAGCTACTTTTAGTTCACTTCGTTTCCTTGGACCACTATACCAAAGCTAATTTGGATATCAAATAATTTTACAGACAGAAACGTCAGTCCTCCCTTTTTATAAAAACACTCAGAAAGAGATATTCTGCAGGAAGGCACCCCAGAAGTGCCACTATTTTTTATATATGGCAAGATCATTCAAGTTTTTACCGAAGTATGCCACATGATTTCATCTTTTTTACTTTACAATAATGGTGAAGAACTGTTTATTAGCTGTAGAATAATATTTGATTAATTAGCAGTAATACCAAATAAGTTCAACAACAGTTTAAATCAACTGTATTCAAATATCTCTACATTCAACTGGACCACATCAGATGGGCCACATCTGTAGTATTTATTTCCACTGTTTCAAAAAGCAACAGTAGAGGTGAACTTTTCTGTATGCTGGTTTTGAAATGCAACTTTTATTATGCAATTACAAGTTGGGAAATAACTTGTTTAAAAGACCAAAATCTTCTTGCTTGTGTTATGCATTTTTTTTTTTTTGTAATTCCATTAACTCAGCAGCTGGAGAAAGGGTATTGACCTAGACTGATAAAACCAGTGAAATATACAGTACATTTAATCCTGCATTAAGCCTGTCAGTGAGTTTGTATTGTCTTTTGTTGTAATTCTGTTACAACAGTTTCCGTAAAACAGTTTCTTATCTAAGCTTTCGTATAAATAGTCTTCGGAAAATGTTAACAAAACTGATTGTGTGAGAACATTAAATCATTTTTATTTGAAATACAAGGAATTTAACATGTAATGGCCTGGATATGATGTAATTATTGCTTTACTATTAAGAAAAGATTGTCATCCCCTATTTAATGCATTAACACCTTCACTCTATGTAAATACAGTATATAACTATTATAATATTTGTGAAAATATTTTGAAGGGTTTACAGTTATCCATCACAGGAAGTAAGCAGACAGCATCCACCCTGAAAAGAATAAACATGAGGGTCAACTCAAAATGCCTTGATCTGGCCCGAACTTGGACCAGATCTGGGCATAAACCCAAACTGCAGATAAATCCACTTATTTTGAGCTGGCTTTCAGCCATATTTGGATTGGGGGGAGGTTGGACAGCGAAATCCTATTTTTCTTATTCCTAAAGGTACCGAACACCCCCAAAGTTGGCCCAAAATCTTGGAAATTGCTGTTTTTCTGGCAGTCCAATTCTCTAGGTTCTAGCCGGCAAATGGAAAATGTAAAAGAATTAAAGCTTACATATTAGAAAAACAACACATTTATAAACTAGAATAATATAGTAATATTATATATTATACTAGTATGTTTACATTAATATAAGAATCTTTAAATTTTAATTACAATTTTTAAAATATTATTTTATGTTTATTTATGTAATTAATTAGTTTCATTTTGGGGGCCATTTCTGGAGAACTTTGGCTATAGGAGGACTTCGGCTATCATGGTAATAGCCATGGCCCTCCCAAAATGGCCCCATAATAAGCCAAAGACCTCCCCATAGATGTCTATGCGGGGGGGGGGGGGGGGGTGAGGCTAGGATTTCCCCAACCAAATTCCGGAGGAATTGCTGATTTTTGGACAACTTTCATGCAGATTCAAGATCACTTTGGGGGGGGCAAAATTTGTAGCTCTGATTTTCGCAATAAAATCAGAGCTACCTGAGTATGAATACAAAATATTATCAAGAGAAAAGACAGTAGAGGGGAAAGGCAAAAGAAAACTTTAATATAATGTCTTTTGTCTTTTAACATCACTTAATCATAGGCCTTCATGAATATGCTGACTTATGCATAGCACTAGCACCATTTTGTGTCCTTACAACCTGACTAAAGACAGAGCATAATGCTTATGGCTTCTCATCCTGCATTTGTCTTGTACTGTTGAGACGAATAATGTCGGTAAAATGGGAAATTGGTCTTCAGCTTCCATAATGTTTTATTTGTTCACAATTGTAAATGCTGCACTGCTGACAAGTTGTGGATATGTTTCTTTAGACAGATTTAGGAAGCAGACACTTGTGAATAGTAATGTGATACAGGATTAGGATTTTTTTTTTAATCTCCTTTTTTCAAAGATTAACAGTAAATACATTTTCTGTCAGTGCCTCCCTATTGTCAGTGATATCATATTTCACAAGTAGTTAATTAGCTCTGTATTCCTTTTATCTTATTTATGGGCTTAAGATCTGTTCTGACTTCACTTGACATTTTGTTCCCGCCTTTGAACAGCAAAGGTTTTACGGAACGGGTGTTAGTTGAGCTACTGACAGAGTAAAAACACATGACCTTACTTACCACGCCTACAGGACTTAACATCTTGGAGGCCGGGCTTAGCACATAGCTGTTGAAAAAAGGATATACCCTGTGCAAAGATGAATGGATCCTAGCACTGATTACCCTTATGCATTTTATTCACTATTTAACTAAACTGACCAGCATTGGTGAAGGTCACCAATATCACCAATAGGGCCTATAATGAGAGAGTAATTATGACATGAAATGTCATTGGTCTTTTACAAATTGCCAATTGAGTTCTAACTACATGGTATGTGGCTGCCACAAAACTCAAAAACTTTGGCTACCACAGACATAAACCAACAAGAGGCAAGGTTAACATAGTATGGTCTATTGGTCGACAGTGAACAGTGGTTTTGCAAAAAAAAAACAGGCATTAATAAATACCTAGAAGAATTCTGCATTTTGTCTGTCTTTGTGACTCTGCTACTCCATCACCTAAATTATTATTTATCTCTGTGCATGGAGAGAACAGAAAAATGATAACAAAAATGATCTCTATATTGTGTTAGCAGAGTTGTAAGCAAATTCGTAGATTAAGAGAAAATGTGTTATAAATATGTGTTGTGTCTTCTGTTTCTGACATCATCTGATCTGATGCAAATGAACTATTTTTCAACACAAAATGTGTAATTTGTATCATATCAAGCCACAAGGTGGTCATACACAGGAGACACTACAGACACATTTAAAACCTGTTTTTCTCTTAGTTTATACATTTCCATACAATTCTGTTAACACAAGACATAGATCACTTCTGATCATTTTATATTCTCTACATTGACAGTATAAATTAATAATTGGTTCCTTTAAAGATTTCGCAATACCCTTGTCAGTTTATCACCATTCAGCATTCACCAATAGACACCACTGCATAGTACTCTCATAATTGCTCACAGCTGTTGCCTTTCCTCAGCCTATAAATGCTGGGCCTAAAGAAGCTTCTTCTAGTCTTAATGAAAACGTAAATTCCAAATTACTTTTATTGTCATGCTTCTGTTGTGTGTGCACACACAGTACTTAGATATAGGATTATCACCAGTTGTGTTTACACAGCTGCACAATGTATAGAAATCACCCTTCTGCAGGTTTGTGTGAACTGCTTTCTTAAATTGAATTAGTTCTCTGTTTGAGAGTCTCCTGTTTGTGTTACCTTTATCTTCTACGGCTTTCTTGAAAACTGCTATCCTTGGTTTGTTTCAAAGCGTTCCCTATCCTCATAGAGGAGGTCATTACATCATTCCCCAATTCAGATTGCCAAAATATACCACACCAATGATACCATTTCTGTTGTCTTTCCAAAGTAAATATACTGCAAGTAATTTGTGAGGTGGTGGTGTTATATAGCCTTTCTCACACACTGCAAAGAAATTATATAATTCCTTATATATATTTTGGCTTGAGCATAAGTTACTATTGTAAATGTCTCCTTTTTCATGCCTGCTGGAATTCAATTCATTCAATTACAGGCTGAAAGTCAATGCCAAATGGACGTATCTATGAAAAACTATGGCTCAAACCATACGTTCTATTGTACTACGTCATGATGCATAATGGTGTGGCACTCCCACATCACAGGCTGGGCCTTCAAAAACCTACTCTAGACTAAAACAGTCGATTTATTCTCAGGTTGCTGCAAAGCTGCTTAAACTGATAGGGGAGGCATCCAACTAAGTTTGATCCATCTAAGAGTGTTTAATCTGTGAATTAGACTGGTTTTTATGCATACAAATACATGTAGGCCTTCCTTAAGAATCTGCTTAAAGTTTCTCTTATAGCCTCATCCTTGCTGTTTGATTAGATTGAAATGACAGCTTGAGTGAACTGGGATAGCTAGATTATGTGAACTGGGCGGTAACTTGAAAGCATATTTAATACAAGCTTGCTCAAGTTGGTAACTATATCTCCTTTTTGCTTTTGACAACAGTGATTGGAAAGGGTAGGACAATTAAGCTGACACACCTGAGAACCTACACATGTGTAGTGTACATTCCAATGCACCTATGATTGGATCCCAGGAGAGGATGGTGATGGAGGATTTTTTTATACTTTTGGACATTATCCAAACCAAACAGAATGGGTATATTTTTTAAGTTAAGTATTGCAACAACTAAAAAAAAAGAAGAAAAACTTGAACAAATAAATCCATAATATAAAGTGTCATCTTTAATATGCATTTACTTGTACAGTTATTTGTTTCAGACTGTAGTTAGCCTTTAAATTACCAGAAAAGAAGATATAATTCCCCCGACACCTACTGATCTGAAACTATATTGTTAAAAAAAATAATAAATAAATACCCAGTCTTTTTTATGATCCCTTTTAAGCCATACTTCTGGATACAATTGCTATACTTTGAAATAAAAAACTATTCCATCAGTGCTGTGGAAATCCACATATATTCCAAGAGCAGCATCATTCATCTTACAGTTTTGTGATACATTTTACATTTGCAACTAATCAACAATCGCCTCCGATGAACATATGGTCTTGCCATGGTGCCTCCAGCCGGAAATATCATGCAAAACTAAAGAACCACCTCTGGTGGATGTACAATCACTCCCCATAGCAATTGTATGCTCCATACCGATAAGGCAGCTGTCTGTCCATTATGGCATTGCTCTATTGTTGGCAAAAGCATCGGAAGCAGTAAATAATCACTTCCATTGCTCTGTTGTATTTTAAAGACTGCCTCTAGCGGCAGTCAGTAACATTACACCTGAAAAAAAAAAATGTTAGAAACTATTTAGCCCGGGTCAGTTTTACTGTTTGTAGATTTGAAAACACTTTTCAGGGAAAAGTTAGAAGAATTGTGTATTTTTTCCACCCCACTTTTTCCATCATATTTTATGATTTTATTTATAGTAAATTAAATGATATGATGAAAATAATGGTATCTTAAGAAAGCATTTTAAAACAGTTTATAATATGTGTGGGTACCTTAAAATGAGAAAGAGGAAACTTCAAGCTAAACACAAACACCACAGCAATGTACAAACAGCCTAGGCAAATAAGGGGTTAATATACCTTTGAATTTAGGGTGGCTTGGTATCAACAATACTGTTTAGAAATTATTGCATTTCTAGTTTAGCCATGACATTTCTACTTTCATCTCTAAAATTGTTACTATAGTAAATGCATAAATGAGTTCAACAAAGTAATAATTGTTACATTAACTTCTTTAGAGGAAAAGGGACACAAAGACAGACTAAACAGAAAATCAGGCAAAACCTTCACTGCTATACATCCTACATTTTGCTAATCTAGTCTTTTCACTATAGAGAATTAAAATGTGTATTGCCATTCTGAATGGTAGGAATGACCTTTCTTATCTGCTGACATGTCTCGATTGAGCGGATAAATAGATAGGACTCTATTCAATATATGTTTGGCAGGATACATGCAAAAACTTCCTTTTGTATTTGGGGAATGAATACATGGTAATTCATTTCATTCAGTTGGGAACTAGATATATTTCCTCATGTCTGGTGCAAATTCTCAAAACGTTTAATTCAAACATGATCTTTTAACCTCTTAAGGACACAATTGTTTTTGGAAAGTTGTACAGTTCAGCATTCAGGCTGTTTTTACATCTCTGATGTTTGTGTTAAGTTGTAATTTTCCTCTTTCTCATTTACTGTGCCCCACAAATGATATATTGTTTCTTCTTAGGGATAAGAAGGGCTTTCAGGTACCATATACCATTATTGTGATCATATCATATAATTTACTACATATAATACATTAACTAAAATATTCTGTAAATTTAAAAAAAACTCTTTCTAACGTATACGTAAAATATTTGCTAAATAGATTCTAACCCCTTAATGACAAGACATTTTTACCTTGACTTTCCCTTGGTGACAAAGGCTATTTTGACATTTCTGGGGTGTTTGTGTTTGCTGTCATTTTCTTGTCTCTCACATACTGTACCCACACAAATTATAAGTTGTTTTTATCGTCATAAGAAGGGCTTTCATTAGATACCATTACGTTCAACATATCTTATAATTTACTACAAAAAATATCATAAAATATGCTGTATAAGTTTTAAAAAAACACTTTTTCTAACTTTGACCTAAAATATAATATACACAAATACAATCATTAAAAAAGACCCTGTCTAAATAGTTTCTAAATGTTGTCCCGAGTTCATAAATATGCATGTTTCCATATTTTTCTGTATTTTTTTTTCGAGTTATGGGGCAAAAACCAAAAATAGTGTTTTTTGTTTTTTTCCTATATTGAACTTTTGACCCCAACCCGAACCCTAAATTTAACCCTAACACTAAATTTAACCCCAACTCTAACCCTTATGCTATCCCTTAATATATTTTAATTTTAATTTCATTCTAACCCTATCCCTTATGCTAAAAATTATTTAATTTTAACCCTATAGGCTAAACTAACATAATACTAGTTTTCAGCTAATTAAATCTTTTTTTTTAACATTGAAATGTTGCTTAGCTACCTCTAGGGGCAGTCAAGCAGCAAATTCAGAGCGACGGAAGTGAAAGTAAATTCACACTAGAGGCCATAGACATATTGATGGAGCATGCTGCTCTGTCAGTATGGCTCCCACGATCGCTTTTTATCCTACAGTCACCCCAACCATAATCTAATTCTAACCATACCTAGTTCTTAGCCTATTTTTTTCTCATTGTAATGTTGCTGGCTGCCTTCAGAGGAGGCAAAGAATGACGGAAGTGATCACTGATCACTTTTGAACTCTTGCCCACAATACAGCAGCACCGTATTGGATTTCCACAGACTCCATGGAAGTAATCACTGGTCATTTTGGCAGCAAATGTCGGTGTTGCTTAATGGCTTGACATAAAAGCATTACAGCAACACCATCTGAGCATTTTTCCTTATTTCCAGCTCATACCAGCTTTCATCACTAGCATTTATATTCTGTAAATGTATCGAATGTAGATGAACTTTAGAATGCTGATTCATGACACCAGTAGAATTTCTTCCTCTTTTTTACTAAACATATCTTGATGCACTGTGGAAGTTGTACCAACAAATAGACTTTTCTGGAGATGGTTTTACAGAGATATCTTGCTAGGTACTTCCTAAATCTAGAAGCATATATTATTTATGGGTACCAGAGCAGGAGAAAATCTGTCCCTGCACAATGTATAGTAAAGTTGGGGATATAAAATGTTCCTCTTAACTCAATTGTAACTCACCTTTTAGCCAATAGACCAATATCTGTGCTTCAAGATACTCCCACACAGGTAACTTGCAAATTACTCTTTGAGCCAACACTACCAAAACCACAGCACAAATAGATCCATTAAACGCTAATCTACACACACTATACAGGTGCTACCACGACTGCAAGAGATTCTGGGTAGGCATATGCATATACGGTTAAAACTGATAACCTTTTTGCCTCTATAACCACTTTATACACAGACCCCTTGGAGCAAATAACCACTATACAAAGCAGCATTTAAACATAGACCAGGACAAAAGTCTGATAACTGGCTCTGCAACTCTGTCCAGGACTATGCTCATAACTTATGTTGTCTACACTAGGTATACACAGTGGATATTGCCAAAGCCCTTCATGGATCCTTTAAGTAGGAGGTATCTGTCCCGGATTAACCCCTTAGAACCTTACTTAGTTACCCAAATCTACAAGGACCCAACATGGGAGTTGAACTAACTGGTGACATTACCCTTGCTGTCACACTGGTTCCGTGTGTCTTTTGTATTTAAAAAGTATTAATCACAGGCAAATTTGAAAAACTGGGGGATCAGTAGAAACATTTTATTGGTCTCCATGGTGATCTGTCCACTTTGTGCAAGAATTAATGTTTATATAAAACCTCAGAGCCCATAGTGTGAATAATTTGGGTGAGCGTAACAAATGTGATATTAACACTTACCTAGTTGAAAGTGGTCAATCTTCATGGTGCTATTTGTCAAAGTTCCAATTATAGTAATTATTGAGATTTTTCGCACTGCCATTTCACACACAGTCTCCAAATATTCATCCCTCTGTTGTGAATACATGTTGTTGTCTTCGTTTGGTGATGTGATCAGCTAGAAGTTTAAAATATGGCGTTATATAAGTACATACATGGATTCAGCTAATTCAAATAAACCAAAATATGCTAGTGATCTAAAAATGTATCCTCAAAGGCCACAATTCATCCAGAGCTTTGGACTTCTATTATTACCACATACTTAAACACTTGGGGTCAACCCAATATGCGCCAATAATCGGCCCCGAAATGGTGCCTCTGAATTACGTGCAGATTCATGCCATATCGGTACATGACTTTTAAGCTGTTCAGGTAGCCCTGATGTGCCTTCGAATATATCCGCAACTCAAACATCATAGCTGATTCCATGCTGATGTCTCCCGACACCGAATGCAGCCCAAAAGCTCCAAAACAAAGTGGCAGCCTTGACTCTCTCCATACAGTTCTATGGGGAGGACATAACCTTATTTTGGGAGGATCTCGACTGTTACAAACAGGGCCGCCATCAGGGGATGACGGGTGATACACCCGTCACGAGCCATGCTCAGTGCTGCGGTCTTTTTCTTTCTTTCCCCCCCCCTGTGTCTGAGCTTCTGATTGACTGAGAGTTCAGAAGCCTCCCATGATTGTCTCAGCCCCTCCTTCACACAAGGAGCTCAAAGCACAGAGATGCGTGCAGGTAAGTTATACAGTTATACAGTGTATGTGTTTGTCAGTGTGAGTGTGTGTGTATGTCAGTGTGAGTGTGTGTATATGTCAGTGTGAGTGTGAGTGTGTGTGTATGTCAGTGTGAGTGAGAGTGTGTGTGTATGTCAGTGTGAGTGAGTGTGTGTGTATGTCTGTGAATGAGTGTGTATGTCAGTGTGAGTGAGTGTGTGTATGTCAGTGTGAGTGAGAGTGTGTGTGAGTGAGTTTGTGGGTGTATGTCAGTGTGAGTGAGGTGTGTGTGTATGTCAGTGTAAGTGAGAGTGTGTGTGAGTGAGTGTGTGTGTGTATGTCAGTGTAAGTGAGAGTGTGTGTGAGTGAGTGTGTGTATGTCAGTGTAAGTGAGAGTGTGTGTGAGTGAGGGAGTGTGTGTATGTCAGTGTGAGTGAGTGTGTATGTCAGTGTGAATGAGTGTGTATGTCAGTGTGAGTGAGTGTGTGTGTGTATGTCGGTGTGAGTGATTGTGTGTGTATGTCAGTGTGAGCGAGTGTGTGTGTATGTCAGTGTGAGTGAGTGTGTGTTTATGTTAGTGTGAGCAAGTGTGTATGCCAGAGCGAGCAAGTGTGTGTGTATGTCAGTGTGAGTGAGAGTGTGTGTGTATGTCAGTGTGAGCGAGTGTGTGTGTGTGTTTGTCAGTGTGATCGATTGTGTGTGTCAGTGTGAGTGAGTGACAGACTGTCTGTATATGTGTGTGAGGGAGTGTGTGAAAGCGGTTCATTTCTGTGACACTGCCTATATCTGTCTAGCCACCTAAGGGGTTAACCCCTCTGACACTGCCTAAATCTGTCTAGCAACCCAATGGGGTTCACTCCTCTGAAACTGCCTAGATCTGTCTAGCCTTCCAAGGGGTTAACTTCTCTGATACTGCATATATCTGTCTAGCTACCAAGGGGTTAACTCATCTGACATTGCCTAGATCTGTCTAGCCATCTAGGGGTTAACTCATCTGACACTGTCTATATATGTGAAGCAATCCAGGGGTTAACTCCTGTGACACTGACTATATCTGTTTGGATTTTGTTATAGGTCACTGGTCACATTAGGTGCTCCCCACCTCCTTGATAGTTTATCAATTAATATGTGACATCCAGCGGATGCGTACCCTGGCTTTTAGTGACATATTAATTGAAAACCTATCGGGGGAGGGGGAGAATTTTTTTCCAATAAGGGGCCCTACAATTTCTTATGGCAGCCCTGGTTACAAATTTAGCCAAAGTTCTCCCATAGAAGTCAATGGGAGAACTTCAGATTTAGCCGAAATAGCTGAAGTCCTCCCGAAATGGCCAAAAGTGTAATAGAAATAAAAATCAGTCAAAATGAAAAATAAACCCCACAACATTGTACATTAAATACATAAAAATAAACTAAATGAACAATTTAAAAATGCTTATATTAATAAAACATTAATAGATTAAAATTGTATATAAATATTTTTGTGTTTAAAATATGTTTGTTTTAATTCTATTACACGTTTCTATTCAATTCTCCAACTAAAATCTGGAAAATTGAAATGGGAGAATTTCGCCAAAATCAGTTAACCAAAATCAAAGCTTGTTTGAGGGTGATCAGCACCTATTGGGTATCTAAAAATCTATGATTTTCATTGTGCAAATGTTTGAATGCTTCCGCTGCTTTGGTTTCTGAACGGCCAATTTGGACCTGAATTCAGGGAAATTAAGTGGCCGCATTTTGGTGATTTGTGAAATTGAGCTGAAGTGTCCGACCCGAATCCTAGGGGTACAACCTGGAATGGGAAGGATGCGACAAATTTGGGTTGTGGGTGCATAGTGTAATCTGGCCTAGGGCAGCACAAAACCTAAATACACCAGTGAGCAGGACACTAGTGTGTGCAACACTTTATTCACTATACGTTCTACTCAATAAAAAAAGAATTGCAGGGAACTGAAATGTGAATTTCAAACTTTAGGTCAATGTAGCCGAGTTGGAAAAATTCACCAATGCAGCTACTTTGGACTTAAGTTTGAAATTCCTGTCTCAATTGCATGCAATTCCCTCCAATTCTCCTTTTAGTGAGTAGACCCTTATGTATTGTACCCTCCTCAGTCCCTTCCCTACACCTAAAAAAACCTCTTTCCACCTAGCAGCAACTTGCTGCCTTAAATCTAGTCATCCTCCTTTCATACCTCAGCATCCTGTCAATCCCTTGACAGGAATCTCCCTAACATTTAAAATGTGTGCTAATGCAGTAAATCAAGTCACCCCCAAAGACGCCACTTTAATTTAATGCACAATTGAACTATTGGCTTAAAGGCAGGTGACCCATTTTATTATACTGGTTTAAAATTCAGGAGGAGAAAACAGAGTGTAAAAAAACCCAACAACCTGTGGGCAATTTATATGTTAACACAAGAACGTCTCCTGTTGGTGACATCAGCAAACAAATTCAGATGCAAATATGCAAAAAACTAGGCTGGAGATTAATTACATATTAACACACACATCTTTGGTGCAGATAAGACAATATTTCTACAACTAAATTGATTACCTTTCCCTAACCACAATAAACTAATTAACGCCTAAACATGCCTACCAAGCATTGTTAAATTTTGCATAGATGGAAGATGCTGATGAGATAGCTCAGTGGGATAATGTATCATCTGGGGAACCTGTTCAACACTTGCGGGTCACTCTAACGGTAGTGGGAGAAGGGTTTAGGATCCGCGATGCAAGGCCTGATTTGAATGCTTTAGATCTCCTTGTACAACCGGTCACCAGGTATTTGAGAGGTAGTAAGAGGTCTTTGTTCCAAATCAGAGCTATACTTGGTCGAGCCAAGGACACTACTGAAAAGGTAGTTCTGAGGATAGAACAGATGAGTCCACCAATAGTGCCGTCTGAGGAGAAATGTGGTATTGCACACCCTTCAGTGTCCAGCCACTGGGGAAGCATGAAACCAGGACAATAGGGCCTGAAAAAATCTGAGAAGCACAAAAAGCAATGAGGTAGGACATTCAGACAGACGGTTCCGTTGAGAACAGGATATGTGAGAAAAAAGTGACAAGGACACCATGCCCACAATACAGTGTTGAGGAATGATAAAAAAAATAATCTCCTGAACAGGTGTGGATTCTTCAAGTTGTCTGCATAAGGCATCAGTCTTCACATTCTTGGAACCTGGGCGGAATGAAATCAGAAAATTGAAGCAAGTAAAAAATAGGGCCCATCTGACTTGTCTAGAGTTGAGGCGTTTGTCACTTTCAAGATAAGCACACAGCCATTGGAACTGGAACATCAAAATTCAGAAATCAGAGTGGAAGCCAAGGACAGGGTTACAGATAACAGGATAATCATGGGAAAGCCGAGGGTCTGGTACACTGGAGCAAGGATCAAGAATAGTCAGGCAAGCCGGGTCAGGAAAACTGGAGTCAGAATCACAAGAATCACCAGGGAACTAACAACAAGCACTGAAGGACCTATTACAAGCAATGTTAGAATGTAAGTGAGGTATTTAAATATAAACGTGGCACCAATCACTAGCCAGGAGGGGTGTCACCAATCACTGAGCAGTGATTTTCTGTGAGCTGCCAGTTTCGTTGATCGCGTATGCACATTGGGTGCCGCATGGTCATTTTGTTGGTTACCGAACTCCGGAAAGATGGCGTTGCGTGACATAGACGGGAGCAGCACGCAGTTAGGTAAGTATGATCGAGACGAACGCGGGAAGAGCGTGACGAGGATCAGGCAAGGATGTTACAGTCACAGGTTCAATTCCTGGCAGGGTTGACTCAGACCTTCATCCTTCTGAGGCAGATAAAATGAGTACCATTAAATTGGGTAATAGTAACATGCCCTGGGTGTTGGGCAAAAGCAACATCCCTATGATGTACTTGAAAATCAGAGAATATATGAATGTACCTTTTCTGGTTAAACACTTTAAGTCAGGATATATTCCAACAAAGCAGGTTATAGATAAAGGATGTCAAAAGTTAGGAACTGAGCTTGGATATCCATGTCAAGTAGCAGATATATATATATTTATATTTACACCTACTGAAACTTCATTCAGGAGGGTATTTTTTGGCGCTTGGCTTCTATTAAATAATGACTAGCGCTATATAAATATTTTTTCAAATCATTCTTCCTTTGGGGTATAACTCTTTGAGTGTAAGGGTCGCTCATAATGAATAGAATAAAGACCATATTATGCTGTTAAAGCATATCATGGGTTGCAAATACGTAACTGGAATTTGTTGAGGCCAAGTACAAATATTTTCACACAACAGGAGGCATTTTCAGGGAATGGATTTTACCCATTATAGAAAAAGAAGGTTAATTTTGTACACGGAGTGTCAGATTGGTAATCATGACCCATATACACACTGCTGGAGATCATGATGACTATACTTCCTGTATTCTTATAATAATTGCAACATAGGGACATAGGTATGAGGGCTTACCCCAGTGGTTACTAAGTGTATTGCTAAGAACATAGGACCTCTTGTACTACTTAATATTATCTGAGCCATCCCCATCAAGAATCTGACAGCTGTGCTGTTTTCATTATAATATACATTTATGTAATAATATTAGCTTATAAAAGAATAATAGCATAAAACTTTGTGTCCTAGTATTTTTTATAGAGCCCCACTGGATTAAACATGATTAATAGACTTTAAATAATGTTTAACTTATTGGAGTTACATATATCATACCTACTAACATTCACTTGCAGTAACATGGGATGCTGGGGGGTTGACTTGTCAATGAAAGTGGCAGTGTTACTGCACATGCTCAAACATGTCTTGTCCTGGACATCGGAGGATAAAAATAAGGCCCACGGGATATTGGTCTATTGTCTAAGCATCATTAGCAGAATAGACCATTTCACATCTGATTTTCTCATTAGAGACTGGGTTGCTATGGAGCAATTGGACTTGGAATAGTTCACAGTTTATCTTTTTTATCCCTTTTATAAACGTTTCGAGCATCTTCCTTCCTTTTTGTCCTTTTCCCATAAATAGATGTTATATCCAGGGCTCTCTTTTTGTGTTAAACATTAAAAGAATAGCTATAAATACCATATAGGTGACCTAGTGCCTTAAACTGATCATGGAAAAAAATTATTACTTGGAGGAAATAATAAGGCTTTCTATTATTAGAAGATCATAGGGTCTACTCAATAAAGATAGAATTACAGCCTGGAATTGAGCAGGGATTTTCCACCTTTAAGGACCGAAACACACGCCATCTAACAGTGAGGCTCTGAATCATATTCAGAAAGTCTGATGATGTCTCTGCAAGAAGCAGGCTGGGAGCAGTAAGCAAAGAGGCAATGCCAGAACACTAAATATATAAGAAAATTCAACAAGGCACACCTTTACATGTACAAATTATATATATATATACATAAAAAGTGCCCACACCAGGCCCTTGGAGGAAGGCCAAAATACATATAATGATGAGTAGTAGGTGGTGCACATTACCACAACAATCAATTCAGCAATAACAAGAGGAGAAAATAAAGCAGAGTCAAAAGCAGACCACCAACAGTATAACACAGAATCTCAAAAGCAGTGAGTGCAGGGGTTTCATAGGGTTGCAGGCCTCTTAACAGCACCAGGGTGCAACCCCCCTTGGAAGAGGGTCTACCTCAGACTTCCCCAATGTTGTTGCACCAGGCGCTAGCACATGCCCTGCTACTAGCTGCAACACAGACTACTGGGGCTACTGGAGGCCCCCTCAGTGTGGACTCACATGCTCGTCGTCCTCATCGGGGTCTCGACCTGACTGCAGTTCATCGTCATAACCGACTTAAGTGGGCAAATGCTCACATTCGATGGTGTCTGGCACTTTGGAGAGATGTTCTCATCACGGATGAATCCCAGTTTTCCCTGTACAGGGCAGATGGCAGACAGCGTGTATGGGGTCGTGTAGGTGAACGGTTTGCTGATGTGGTTATGGTATGTGCATTTTATTGATGCCATTTTTGAATGCACAGAGATATCTTGACGAGATCTTAAGGCCCACTGTTGTGCCATTCATAGAAATAGGCCTTTTATGTACATAAAAAAAGTCTTAGCTCTTTGAATTCAGCTCATGAAAAATGGGGGCAAAAACAATAGTGTTGCATTTATAATTTTGTTCAGTATATATAAAAAAAATGCAATAAAAAAATAAAAAATCACATTGGTTGGCTGGGGGGCATCACCCAGATTGTACTTGTTTACTATGTCCCCTTCCCACATTGACCACTCATGATGGAAATTAATATCTTTTTTATCGTTTTTTGTCTAAAAACCAATCCACATCTTTTATTTTCAATTGCCAATTTTAAGACTTCTTTAATGGATAGGATATTTGAAGATTTCCAATATTTGGGTATTAAAGAGTTGGCTGCAATTAATAAATGTTTTGATATAATTTATTTGTTTTTGGGTAAATTTGGGGGAGGTTTTTTTAAATAAACAAATTTCAGGGGTTAGGAGTATAATTGAATCTGTAATTGTGTTAATTATTTTATGAATCAAACTCCAATATTGTTTTATTAAAGGGCACGTCCAAAAAATATGGCCTAAGGACCCCACTTGTCAACAATGCCTCCAACATTTGTTTGAATTTAATAATTTGAGTTTGTGTAATTTTGAGGGGCTTTAGGTACCATCTGAATAATAATTTATAATGGGATTCATAATGAGAGACGCACTATGTAGTACCTTTCAATGATAAAATAAAACCATTACAATTATCCAGATCAAAGGCCAGACCTAAGTCCTCCTCCCAATGTAGCATGAAATCTGTTTCTCATTGTTGTTGTTTTCAAAATTCGAGTAAAAAATAGATTTGGTATGTTTCCTTCCCGGATCCGAAAAAATATTTTTTCTCTGTAGGTGAGAATAACATTGATCTCTTATTCAGATCCAGGTTGAAAGCATCACATTTTAAACTAATCCAATCATGAATTGGGGTGTCAGATTGATCTAAATTATTACTTTTTTTAAATTGGTTTAAGGGTATGGATTTGTTATTTTTTATAAGATTATCAATATGTTTAATCGAATGAGAGGACCAATATGCAGAGTCAAAATCGGGTATATCTTTGGTTAAAATTGATAAGGGAGTTGCTCTTGATAAATTTGTTGACTGACTTGCCTCCCATTTCTATTGACAACGGACTGAATCTGAGATTCCTATCAAGCAGAAGTTACCTGTTGCATATATCTTTCACCATAAAATGGAAGAGAGACAGAGCTAACAGAATCATCTCCAGGAACAACTACCAGCCACAAGGAATAAAAGACTAAGACATTATGGCTCCTGGATCAAGAGGCTACACTGCGGATCTGATACCAAACTGGTGAGAGACCCGTAGTGTCATTTCTTCAATTTTCACTAGCTCTGAGAGAGTCACCCCCACCCAGTCGCAACCTCCTTAAACATTTTAGAACCCTGTATAGTCACCCCCTATTACTTCCATTAGCTTTACCTCACAGCCAGACATATAACACCTTGACAATTTTTGGTTACCCTATGGCCATCTCTAGCTCCCAAAATTCAGCCCTGAATGCACTTGGCGACTCAACTAATCTCTGCTGACTGATTTAGGAAAAGAAGGTAAATTATTGAATTCTCTGTAATCTTTCCTTAATGAAAACAATACCACTGAGATTTTGCTTAGCGACACTATTGGAAGAGCACAAATGCTCAACCACAGGCTTCACAGACAAAAAAAAAACTGCTCTCACAACAAATGTTGGACCTCTTAGAATTTATACCCTATAGAAATCCAACACAAATAAACATTGGAGGCTAACCTATTTACAGATCTCACAATGCATAGCCTATATCACCAAAATTAGAGACAGTAAAGGAAAAATCCACTACCTCCCTGACCAAATAACACTTTCAGATCTTACTATTCAACTGTATATTATATAGCAGATAAACCCGATTCTAATTACCCCTATAACCCTTCCCCAAAAATGGAGGACTACTTGTCCAGGGCAGTCAAATGTAACTTCACCCCAAGCAACCATCACACCTATCACATGAAACAAGAAAGCACAGGCAATCAAAATGCCCAGGCCCAGATGGCCTACCACTCCTATCTTATTGAAAATACCAAGCGACTAACTAAACTATTAAATTCCCAACTGGACGCCTCCCCACTCAACACACATACCATGGCCTCTACTATAACAGTCATCCCTAGGAGATTTGAAACTCCTAGCAAAGATTTTTGCACTGTACCTCCAAAATTGAATCCCTTTAATACATCCAGACTGGGACAACACTATCAAAGAACATAATGCCTTTCACTCAGGGGAACACGCGAGCGATCACCTTCTATTGCTTTCAACCAATGCAGAGAAGACGTTTGACCTTTGTCAAAGGCCATGCTACTCTTAGCATGGCCTTTTCTGTATGAAACTCTTTCACATATTGGCTTTGGTACCAAGAGCTGTCAATGGATATGCTCTATGTATGCAAGACCCACGGCTAGTATGCTTCAGTGCATATAGCACAAACCTTTGAAGAATTGACGGTCATGTCCTCAAACTGACACAACAAATACAGAACCACATGGTTCTTCTGGCTAGACCTAATGGATACAGACTCAGTACAATCTCTTCTTACCACCTAAACAAGACCTAGCAAGTCCTCTAGCCACCTCTCACACTCTAATCCTCCCTCCTTATGTGCACCTAACATAGCATTCCCCCCCCCTTTTTACCTTTTCTCTATTATTTATTACATTAGCTTATATTAATTGTTATGTTATTTACTGTGTTTTTCATGTTAAATTTATCTCTGTATTTTTGTTGATTTTGTTTAGATATTTGTTTAACCCCTTAGTGACAAGACATTTTCACCTTGACTTTCCCTTGGTGACAATGGCTGTTTTGACATTTCTAGGGTGTTTGTTGTGTTTCTTTCTCACATACAGTACCCACACAAATTATATGTTATTTTTATCGTCATAAGAAGGGCTTTCATTAGATACCATTATGTTCATCATATCTTATAATTTACTACAAAAAAATCATAAAATATGATGAAAAATTAAAAAAAACACACTTTTTCTAACTTTGACCTAAAATATAATTTACACAAATAAAATCATTAAAAAAGACCCCCTCTAAATAGTTTCTAAATGTTCTCCCGAGTTCAAAAATATGCATGTTTCCATATTTTTCGGTATTTTTTTGCGAGTTATGGGGCAAAAACCAAAAATAGTGTTTTTTGTTTTTTTCCTATATTGATCTTTTGACCCCAACCCGAACCCAAAATTTAACCATAACACTAAATTTAACCCCAACTCTAATCCTTATTATATCCCTTAATATTTTTTAACTTTAATTTAATTTTAACCCTATCCCTTATGCTAAAAAATATTTAATTTTAACCCTATAGGCTAATATAGCTAAATAACATGTTTTTAATTAATTAAATATGTATTTAAAATTTTTTCCATTGCAATGCTAATAAACTACCACTAGGGGTAGTCAAGTAGCATATTCAGAGCGACGGAAGTGAAGTTACTTTCACTTCCGAAGCTCAGACCGGCAGAGGACTTAGCCATATTGACGGAGCAGTATGCTCCGTGGGGCGATCGTGGGGGTCCCGAAATAGAAATTTCGGTGCTGGCTATTGCCTCGATGTCGAGGCAATAGACCAGCACTGTTAAAGCGGTTTTCGCTATCGTTGATCGCGAAAACCACTTCATTCAATGCAGGACGTGCCAATTCATTGATGTCAACCCAAGGGGCCCAGATATAATAATTTTTTTCTACATATCCTCTTTCCAGGTAGAACCCTGTCTCCATTCTATACTGGAAGTTCAATTGTTTTACCCAGCTTTATGATCCAGCCTCTTATATAACATTTAAATGCAGACCAGAGAGTGGTGTCCAAGATGTCACTATTTCCATCTGTCCCTGCATTTATACTCAGAGTTGTTTTAAAAAACGTATGCGTGGTCTAACCAGGTTATAGAGCCAATGCTTGAGCTCACAGTCTGATCTAGAATATCCGCCATAACCAAAAAGTAGTCGATTCGTGTATCTGACTGATGGACATTTGAAAAAAATAAACAATCCACTCATCTGGATGTCGTGTTCTCCACCAGTCATATAGTCGGTTTTTAATAAGAAAATTCTGCATCATTGATGTCCCAGGCTTCTGATTTCCGTTGTTTTGGTGAATGTTCCTATTCCTATCCATTCTATGATCAGTGATATAATTGAAATCCCCGCCGATGATCAGATGCTCAGACGATACACGGTCAACCCTTTGTATAAGGCTATCCAGAAATCTAAGTGGAAGTTGGTTGGGGGCATAGACGTTGACCAGGGTATACAACTGATCGTTAATTCTTAATATCAATATCAAATATCTACCCCCAGGGTTGCTCTCTTCATGAACCAGCTCAAACTTCAGCAGATTAGATACAATGATGGCAACCCCTCCTTTTTTATTCATTCCCTTCTTGTTAGAACTATGTACAATTGTGAATTTTTGATACTTCCAGAGTTTATCAGGAGAGTCAACCCAGTGTGTCTCCTGGACAAAAAAAAATATCGGTCTTATTATCTATTAATAGCTTGTACAGATAACCTCTCTTTTGCCCAGAATTTAGACCCCATGTGTTTATAGACAGTATTTTAAGTGACATCGAACAGCACCCTCCCTACCCCACCACTTGTGCCCCAGCTGCCGCCAAAATATCCATCCATACATACCCACCACACACAACTCTCCCTCAGCCCCAGCTATTTGGCCTATGAGGGAAGCTCACCCTTAAGCATTACACTTTCACCACAACATTTCTGTTCTGAGGCCATCCAGGAGGAGTCTCCATGCCATTCCTGCTGCCACCGCAGGGACCAGGACCAGGTAAAGACCGTCAGATATATAATACAATTTTAATTTAAATGGGGAAACCCAATTGTCGAGAGAGAAAAAAGAAAAGAAAAGGAGAACACGCTTAGGGATTATTTACCATCAAATAATTGCAAGAAAAATAATGTTAAACCAATAATCAGTTAAACACATTCTATGGACAAGCAATTCTGTGTATTCCAGATTCTACAGGCCACATTCCCAGATAGGCTAAATGGCCATACTTTATATAGAAGTGAATGTAGAGGGCAAAGAAAAAGAAGAAAGAAAAGGAAGGGGCACATACGTATATGATAAATCTATGGGTTCTTTCCCTAACCAGCCCTATCAAACCCTAACACCGTCCCTATCCTTGCCCTATACCAATTCCCTACCATATCCCTATCACTGACTGTCTATATCGCCCTATCCATGCCCTGTCCTTTCCCTCTCTCTCCCTGCCACCCACCCCATCTTACCCTATGCTGACCCTAACTGGGGGTAGGAAAGGGTTGGGGGAACATGGACAAAGTTTGAAGGGGACATAAGGGCAGAACAGGATAAAAAGGAAAGGAAGAAAAGAGTAGCAATAGCGATTCGGTAAAGATGTTTCCTAAGGGATCCCTAACAAAAAATTTCCTGGAAAAATTGCTTTCCTACTGAGAACAAGTTGCGATACTTTATGGTTAACAAACAAAAAAACAAAAAAACATGTTGTGAGCAATCCAATGCAAATGTAACTGGGATATATTAAATATGTTGCTTATTAAATAGTGAAGTGCAATAAGTGTTTGTGCAAATGTGAACTAAATAAATTTATCTAAGGGGTATAGTGCACTAGTGCCTTAATCTTATGTGGGTCATACTATATTCAAGATAATAACTTCAACAGGTTAATATAGTGAACATGGGAGATGTGTACTCGTAAATTTGTGGTTATAACGATGACAACAAATAAAAAATATATTAATAGCACCTTCACCTTAATAGCACCTTCACCAAATTATATATCTAAAATATACGCTCAGGTAATTCACTAACGTCAAACTCAATCAAGGTAAATACAGAAAGAGGAGAAGAAAATAAATAAATAAATTAATAAATAAAATAACCCATAAATAAACCCATACCTCCAACATAAAAGCTAAAGAAAGAAAAATAAGTTTTTCTCATGAGCGTTACCGATACCACATCTCAGCCATTCTCCCTTAAACCTCTCTCCATTCCACCTACCCCGTCCCACAGATCAGTCCCAGTATTAATGTCCCACTTTAAATGAGGAGGAAAAAAGTCCAAGGGCAGGATAAATCGTAATCCTTAAATAGATAAACAAACAATCAAACAAATGTTAGATTGCAGTATCATAAGTACAAACGGGCTATAATTTAAACCCAAAGGAACAGCCTCACATAGTAAAGAAAAAAAAAAAGAAAGTCTCCACGTTAATGTCAATGTCACCTTTATGTCAATGGTCCACACTGTATATGACAGACATTGCTTCTTCTGATAAGCTCAGGAACAAGCCGTCAGGTTTGCGATAGGCCAGTGGTTGGCCCTCAAAAAAAAAAGTAGACAGGGGAGCCCTCAGTCTGCAGGTAAATTCTAGACATGTGCAAAACTAAAATTTTCGTTTCGTTTTCATCCATTTCGTTCATTACTGCATTCGTTTCAGATGAAATTCGTTCATTATTTTCGTTTTGTTTTATTTGTTCGTACTAATCAATTGACCTACACATTCCATAAACCGAAAGTCTATAAACCGAAAGACATATCGGTTTATAGACTTTCGGTCATGGAATGTATGTAATGCTATTGGCTTTCTATAAACCGACTCTATATCGGTTTATAGAAAGCCAATAGGATTACATGCATTCCATAAACCGAAAGTCTATAAGCCGAATGTCTTTTGGTTAATGGAATACATGTAATGCTATTGATATTCTATAAACCGAAATAGAGTCCCCATTCATAAGAATTTCTTATGAATGGGGACTCTATTTCGGTTTATAGAAAGCCAATAGAATTACATGTATTCCATAAGCCGAAAGTCTATAAACCGAACGACATTCGGTTTATAGACTTTCGGTTTATAGAATAGCAATAGCATCACATGTATTCTATAAACCGAAAGTCTATAAACCCAATGTGGTTCGGTTTATAGACTTTCGGCTTATGGAATACATTTAATGCTATTGGCTTTCTATAAACCGAACTAGAGTCCCCATTCATACGAATAGGTCAATTGACCTATTCGTATGAATGGGGACACTATTTCGGTTTATAGAATAGCAATAGCATTACATGCATTTCATAAACTGAAAGTCGTTCATTATGTTGGTTTATGGAATGTATGTAATGCTATTGGTATTCTATAAACCGACTCTATTTCGGTTTATAGAATGCCAATAGCACGAATGGACGAATGATTTTCATTTATTAACCATTCGTTCATGCTTTCGTTAGTTTAGAATTTTCGTTATTCGTTTTTTGGACGAATGGACGAAAATGCTATTTTCGGACGAAAATGCATTCGTCCGAAAATGAATGCACATGTCTAGTAAATTCCATTGCAGGATTTTTTCTTTCAGCGATGCTGGGTCTTTACAAATATAGGAGTTATCCTTGAAGTAGATTACCGTCGGAGTCAGTGTGTGATCCAAGAAGGCTCTTCTAGCCAATTGAGGGGCTATAGATAGGAAATGTTTAAATGTTTAATTCCTCTAAATCGGGTATATTATTCCTTGCTGCATGCATAATTGTATTCTTGACATGGAAATTTGAAAACAAAATTATGTCTCGCAGAAAAGAGAGCAGAAAATGTTCCTTTTGGTCTCGGTAATCTATGGTACCATTCAAAGGGATGCAAACCCAAATCTTGAGGCAAAAAGGGGTGTAAATCTTCTTGCAACACTGACTCTGGTACCCCACAAATTCTTATATTTTTGCGCCTACTGCGATCTTCTAGATCAGTAAGTTTATTTTCCACCTCTCTGATTTTCGTTTTAAGTTGTTGATTGGCAGTCTTCACACTAACATAGTCCTCGTGGACCTTTAAAAGTGCCGTGGCTTGAGCAGAGAACGTCTCTGACAGGGCCATTACCTCAGCCCTGAGGTCATTTGTGCTATGCTCAATATCTTTTTTAATTTTAATGTGAAGATCGTCCAACATTTGTGCCAGAACTTGCTGTGATATCCCCTGCGATGGAGTAGGTAAATGGGGTAAATCTTCCTCAGAAAGAGGGAATATGTGTAGTCCAGGCTGATCTGGGTTGTCGATTGGTAACGATTTCCGCTGTTTTTCCAAGGTTAAAGAATGGGATTTAGGTGAATAGGAAGGATTAATTGGTTTACTCTTCTCTGTGTTAGGTATCTTCTCCTTCTCTCTCTTTGGAGCCATGTTGTATAAGCCTTACCAGGGTGTTACCCCGATTTTTATATTAAGCTTGTAACAGGCTTTTGGGATTGACAGGGAACCCGTTGGGGCTGCGTTTTTGGTTTATGGTCTAACCCTGGAGAAACCTGTATTGAAATTGCTCGGGTACAGTGACCAAGTAAATCCCGGGGTATTCTCTCAGTTTGGGATGGCTAGAGAGTGACTAAGGGTTCTGGGTAATTAATTTGCACAGAATAGGTTGAACGAGGTTGAATGTCTTGAGCTGACACACCCAGTATGTGACTTCACTGGTGTGTTATTTCAGTGAGGTTTATTAAATGTTTCCAGCCGCTTTCCTTAAGAGCCTTATTGTCAGGAAATTATATATTTTACACAGCCCAAAATGGAAGCTACATTCTTTGGCTTATATATTGATTGAACCAACAAATGTTTAAGTATATTGAGTAGAACCTTGATTTCCCTCCAGTGAGCCTTCTACCTTTAAAGATAAATACATCTGCGTATTGGCAGTACAACAAGAACCCTTTGTGATCTCATATAGATAAGCAGGTCAATTTATCCTTTAAGGAACCAGTCCATGTTGCAGTTTTGCCCTAAAATTTGTAAGATGATTCAGCTTGTTCAGACTCACAGTAATCTCTAGGTAACGTTCTACTATATACACTTTGAGTAGACCCGAATTCAAAGTATGCCATTGGCTTAGAAAACAGTAATTAGTAAAAATACATGGGTACAATGTTGTTACCCACAGACCCCTCAGAATAAGGTTCCGCTCGTCAATCTGGCCCTAGAGGAGCGCGGACATGTGTAACATACAGTGTCACGTCGCTCCGCCCATCCTGTGGTCCTGCAGTGGATCCTTTTTAAAGTAATACAATTTAGATGCTTAGGCTTTAACCAAGTAAATTGATACCAGTGTACTAAAGTTTAGATTTAGGACAATTTAAAGTAATGGGAGGCTCAGTATGATGTAGCCATATAATGTTATTCTGAATGATATTTATCAAAAATAAGTGTTTTTTGATAGTACCCTTAACATGCTCTTTAACACTTGAGTACCAGTTCATTCTTTCTAGGATATTACTACACTATACTACTATGATATTTTTTATTGTACTTTTTTCCTTGTTATTGGATTTAACTGCACAACTTGGTTCAACCTCCCCAACCTCTAAACAGACCATATTGACTGTTTATGCAGAGCTTCAGCAAAATAAAAAAAAGATGCAGAGAGAACTTCTAATGGTTAGCTTTAATGTAATATATAGATATAAAGTGGGCGATCAGACAGTGAACAGACACCTTACGCATTTCGTGCCTTAATAGCACTTAATCATAGGCTAAAGAGGGAAGTCACATGCCTTACTAGTATATTAGTAGTAATTGAACTTTATAGGTTAGAGCTGTATGTTGAGATCAAGTGTTACATTTTCTGGCATGCAAGCTCCCTTTACAGAAAAGATGCCAGTGAGATACAAAAATAAAAAATACACATTATTTAGAATAGTATCAGTTTAAAGAGCATAGGTTAAAAGACACATGCATATACAGCTTCTGTTTTGGATAGCATATAATGCATATTTATAATAACAATTTTATTGTTTATTTTTAGAGTTGAGCGGACACCTGGATGTTCGGGTTCGACGGGTTCGCAAAAAAAAAAAAACTAATGCAAAAAAAAGACTGAGCTGTGCAGGGAGGGGGGAGGCTCATAAAGCCTTCCCCCGCCCTGCAATTAAGCTCAGAGCACTCTGATTGGTTGGATTTCAAACCAACCAATCAGAGTGCTAGCCATTTTAAACAGAGTGGGAAAATTCAAAAGAACCTTCCCACACTGCGTAAAATGACACAGAGCACTGCGCGTATTATGGTTTTTTACTTGGCCTTTTTTGGGGCTGAAGAAAGAAAAAAGAAGAAAGAAAAAAGAAGATGGATTATTTTTCACCCGTGGATGTTTTTTTTTTTTGAGCTCGGTTTTTTTTGGGGGCGGCGCGTATTATGGTTTTTTATTTGGCCTTTTTTGGGGCTGAAGAAAGAAAAAAGAAGAAAGAAAAAAGAAGATGGATTTTTTTTCACCTGTGGATGTTTTTTTTTTTTTGCCGCGAATAGGGGCATTCAGGAGGATTTAGCCTCCCATTTATTAATGACGCTTGTTGAATGGCTGCCCTGCAGCCATTCAAAACGCGCCATGAAATCGCCGAACCCCAGACTCCAACCTAAACATACAGGGGAATGTCCGTGTTCGTTTTCGGGGTACAAAAAACGTAATGTTCGGTACGAACCCGAACTTTGCGGTTCGGGTTCGCTCAACTTATTTTATTTTTAATTGAAAAAAAAATTATTTTTTGATTAATGCAGCGCTTACCAATATCGATTCTCTCTCTCATCTTAAATATGTCCAGCTCTGGGAACATGATCTAGGAATATCACTGGATTCTGAAGACTGCTCCTACATCTTGGAGGCCATTTCCAAATTGTCCATATGCATCTCACTCATCTTACTGCTATCATATTATTCTACATGCATCAAACTGTCTCAGTAGACTGTTGTAAACAATGAAAATCTTCTGGCTCATATTGGTGGAGCTGCCTGAAGCTCTGCTCTTTTTGGAAGCATGTGTCATCTTGCATAGGATCTACATGAACCAATCCTCCCTGATCCAATGCATAAACCAATCCTCCCTGATCCAATGCATAAACCAATCAGCCCTGATCCAATGCATAAACCAGTCAGTCCTGATCCAGTGCATAAACCCATCACCCCTGATTCAGTGCATAAACCAATCACCTTTGATCAGTTGCTTTCAAACCTTTAAAACACCTGATCAAATTGTCTATCTACCATAATTGCTCTGGCAGCACGCGAAGCCCTTGCTCAAGTATGGAACCAACATTCAGTTCATGGTAGCTGATGTAATTCAAATGGACCAATTAACCGCATATCTTCATGTCTTTTCATAAATCGCAAACCTGACTTGGTTTAATCAATAATTTTCTGGACCACTAGCATACCCTGTGGCATCCCACCACCCACTGTGGCATCCCACTAGTACTTCTCCACTCGCCTCCTCCAGTCTTTTATATATTCAGTATGATCTTTTCCGCAACCCCGATTTTCCATGCTGTATCCCCATTTTAACTCTCCTCCTCTCACCCTTTTTAACACGTTACTTATTTATTTATTCTTATGATTTCCTTTCCTTAATTGTATATTAATATTAATAAAACTATTTAAGAATAGAAACATGCACTGTTGAAAACTGATATTTTTTGAAACTGTTATTTCTTCTGCAAGTCTCACTATGCACTCCTTAGCGCAGCACTACATGTCAGCACTCAGTCTCAGAGGCTGCTTTGGATGCCTTCACCTTCGACAACGCCCCCCCCCCCCCCGCATACTATCACTGCTAATGTGATCGTATGAGTTAAAATGCACATTGGCAGTGATCAACTTTCATTGCCTATGCTGTAAAGGTGTTGTCATGATGCCTCAACATCATGCAACACAACAGTTTTTGCCCCCCAGGGCACCACGATCACTGGTGCCATATTGAAAAGGAGCATACCTCTCCAATATGGCGCTGCTCTGAGTCCAGCAGAGAGCGACGGAAGTGATAAAAATATTTTCCGTCGCTCTGTTACTGTTGCTTGGATTGGGGTTAGGGTTACGAAGTGGGTTAGGGTTACAGGTGGGTTAGGGTTAGAATTAGGGTTATTACAAGGGTTAGATTAAGGGCTGGGGTAGATGTAAGGTTATGGGGTAGATTTAGGATTTTTTTTTAAACTTTGACGTGAAATAGTTTATAAATGTAGAAGTTTAAAGTTTTTAAATTTCGAGTTTAGAAATATGCAATGTGTTTGTGTTGTTTTGGTTTTTTTTGCAAGTTATAGGGCAATAACCTAAAGAAGTATTTTTTTCCCTATCATTTTTCCCCTACAATGACCTTTTGATACCAACCCCAATGATCAACATAACCCTAAACCTAACCCAAATCCTAAGTCTAACCCTTACTCTAACTCCAATGCTTACTCTAACTCTAAATGTATTCTAACACTAACCCTTACTGTAGCCCTAACCCTAGATCTCAACCCTATTTTTTTAGTTGTAATATTACAGATTGCCACTAGGGGCAGTGCAGTCTAGGAACTACAACTGAGATGGAAGTTGTAATTTACAAATTCCAAAACTCTTACCCACAACAGGGCAGTGCAATTCTGCTATGGCACTGCTCTTACAGTATGGTGCATACTTTCACAGGTAGGAGCTATCATATGTGTGCCAGAGGGGATTTTTCAGTGTTGCCTGGTGTCTTCTCATGGAGGCATTATGGCAACATCCATCTGATGCAGCCTTAAAGATACAGGATGGACATGTATGTCCTGTGTCATTAAGGGGTTTAATATGTTTTATATTATTTAATGATTATATTTAGGCATATGATGGCATGCCTATATATGGGTATTTGCATACATGCTTAATGAGATTACTTAAACCATCAAAGTATAATAATACTTTTGCCATGTTAGAATATAATAGTATTCTCAAATACCTCTTCCAGTATCACTCGGAAATAGAAAGAATTTAAGTGTCTTTAATATTGGAGAGATACTGTACATGGAAATTGGGTAATTCCTTTCCAAGCCAGGCAAATGTCTATTAACAATGGAAATTATGGTAGAAATGTATCTTACACCTTGTGAATATATGTCGTTCGCTTGTATACCAATTTGCAGAGTAAGAACATATATTTAACAGTTATGTTTATCATTTAGGTGAGAGAGAGCAACATTTTATAATAAGAAGAAAACTAAATTCTATGCAATAATAATACACAATATAAGAAAATAATAGGTACTACATAAATTCAGGAGCATGCAGACTTACCAACAAACGACGTTTGCCTTCAAAATGATCTAGGAATGTAGCCATTGATCTTTTGGGGCTCTCTATAAATGGTTTCTTTGCTGGTTTAATGAATCCATCATTATCATTTTTCTTGTTCTTTTTGTTGCGTTCTTTTTCTGGTTTAGCTTTTTTCTCTGCCTTATCTTTTTTTGTTTGCTTGTCTTTTTTAGGAGGTTTATCTTTTTCATTTTTCTTTTTTTTCTTTTCAGTTTTGTCTGGTTTCTTTGGTTCAATTCCCTTTTTAGATGGAATATTTATTTCTTCAATGACCTCTTCAACATGGGAAGTAGTAGGTTTTCCAGTGTCAACTTTGTCTTCATATTCATTGTTTAATGTTTTGTCTACTCCCTTCTTTTTCGATGTCTTAGATTTTGAAGGCTTTTTTGGGGTTGGCATGACATCATGAGAGCTGTGAGACTTTCTATCTGTCCGATTATCCACAAACTGCTCTGTGCTTTCTTTTGCATAATAGTGTGTGGTAGTCAAAATAATGGGAGATTCTGTATGAGGTCCATGGACAGTTGTTTTACTTGGTCTACTTGTTGTACTTATGCGCTTTTCTGTTTGTATTTGGTGTCTGTCTTTGCGCTTGTCTGTTCTTATGGGAAAGTAACGCTCTTGTGTCTGTGTCTCCCTTGTCATTACATCTGGATGGCTATATGGCTTGGTTGTCCACATTTTTGGTGTTGTGACTAGTACTGTTGTAGGCACTGTAGTTGTAAGCAGTCTGGTTGTTGTAGTTATTATCTGAGTTGTTACTTTGGTTGGAGCTAAAACAGTTGTTGCTCTAGAGGTTGGGGAAGGTGTTGGCGGCACGGTAATAGATTTTCTTGTGGTTTTTACTCGAGAGAATCTGGTTGGTGTTACAAAAGTCTTCCTGGTCTCCTCTTTTTTGGCCACCACATGGACAGTGTTACTAGCTTGTGTAGGCCTCATACTCACTGTACTCCCACTGTTACTGCTGTCTTCATCTACAGTTACTTGTCCCTCAACACCAGCTGCCTTGCATTTTTGGACAAAACCTTTCTGCCTGAGTTTTTCAATTCGTCTTATTGGACTTTGGTCAACTACTTCATACATTGCTTCCAAACGCACAGGATAAGGATATCTTTCCTCTACTTGCAAGGTCTTTTTAAGTAAAACCATACCAAATTTTCCTTTTTCAAGCTTCAGAGATGTCATCATTTTTGGAATAATTTCTGGGTCCAGTGGCTGTTCCACAATCTTTCCTTCATTTGTTATTCTTCTAATTTGACCCCCTTCTTCACCTTCTTCATGAAACATGACAATCTGTTGAATATGCCTTTCAGCAAGTTCACAGTAGACATCATTTTTGAGTAGACTCATCATAAGTCGGTAATACCCATCAGAAGCATGAGGTGCAGATATTACCCAGACTCTGTTTTTTCCAGCAAAACTAGCAAGAATATTTGGAGAACTAGAGCTAGAAGGAAAACGTGTTAGCCTTGACCGGACAGCACTATCATCCTTTAACATTGTAACCTGGGTTTTTTTAGCAGTAGGTCTCTGTCCTTGCTTAGCAGTTATCCTTTTGCCTTGAGTTTGGCCTTCATCCCTTAGCATACTTTGTGATAGGTATCCTCTGTTCTGGTTTGTGTTCCGTCCCAAACTAGAATGAGTTTGATTTCTCACTTGAGGATTTCGTCTTGATGATGCCATTGGTCTACTTGGTACCCTACGTTTTGGTGCTGTTTGCGATTCTGCATTGTTTGATGATGTTCCCTGAGATCTATCAGAAGCACAAAGTAACCACACTGCTAACAGCACTGCTAGATGTAATGTTAATGTCCAATTCATTGTGTAGTTGACTAGAAAAGAAACAAACAAACAAATAATTTAAATGGTGTCTACCAACCATTATTAAAAATAAATAAAATTAAATATGCTATTTGTTATTTGTAAAACAAATCATATAATAATAACAACTAGTAAAATCTAGATATTTTGGCATATGTCTTTAAATTATGTTCCAGTTTTATTTTCCAAAGAGTTTCTGTCTTTTCATTCAACTTTTTTGAGTAATCTATTTTATGGTGCAATAATCTCCAGATTTTTCTTTCCTTTCAAGAGAATGGACTGCCTTAATGCTTTGTTCCAATACATACTACTAATGTCTTGCATATGATAGTATTGGCTTGTAACCCTGAATGGATTATTGTTGAAAAATGAAAATTTTCCCCATGATCATAAACTGTTAGAAACATATTAAGTTATGTCTAAATGAAAAATTACACTAAGGGTAGGCATTTTAAATAGAAATGCTTTAATGAAAGAATACTAATAAAGTACCTCACAGAGCCCTCTTTGGTTGTATAACCCTATCTGGGGGCTCAAAGGGTTTTTTTATAATCTTTGGTCAGGTTTTCCTTTATCTGATCAAAGATGTTGGGCTCTTGATAGAAACAACAAGGTCTCAATAAGGTTCTTGTTTCTGAAGCTTCGAGGAAAGCACAAAAATAAATAATAATTGCTGAAAAGCGGATAAAGACTTTCTCATCTACAAACTGTTGGTTGCTGTGCACGCTATGTTTGATCCACACTTGAAAGACTGGCATAAATGGTGAGACTGCACCAATTATATAAACTGTTTGTAGATAGCCTACAGCATCTTAGCTTTTTAGTGGAACTTTTTGTGCTACATGCTGTTCAGCTGGACATTCATTTTTTCCTCTTTATTTTGTAACTCTATGTATACATTATACTGTCTGTATATTACATACTTTGTATTTGCAAACTGTGTGACATGTAGCCCAAGTAGCCGGACCAGAATGTGTTTTAAAACATAAAAGCATAGGAAAATGTCAACAGATAAGGATCTCTTGTCTTATCCAGTCCATCCAAATAAGTTGTTTTTTTTCCTTTTCAGTGTTTTTTTTTAAATGATGTGTCCCTGGCCTTATCTTACATCCAGAGTAGCCCATGCATCCACTAAACAAATACTTTCTGATGTTCATCTTAAACGTTTGCCCCACTAATTTAAGGATGTCCTCTTGTTGTTGAAGTCTTCCTTATAAATATGCCCTCTTTCTTTACTGTATTTAAATGTTTCTATTATACCTCCTCTGTCTCTTATTTGTTTTCATTTTTGTTTGTTCCCATCACAATTATGGTACTTTATAACTTGGTGTTTGCACTATTTTTCATATTAATTTTGACAATTTCTTTCAAATTTATGATTGTGTCTTTAGGACAGGGTATTTTGTTCTTATACTTTGTGAAATCAACTGTGTTTTTATGACTAATACCGTATTTGCTTGAGTAATAAAACAATTTTGTTTTCAGAGAAAATGGTCTGAGAAAAGTCTCCTTGTCTTATATTTGAGGTTTGTATTATAATCAGATCTCAAATAGAGATCTGACTATAAGACAAGGACCTAGGACTCCTGCAGAGCTGCATAAGTCCAGAATCCTCCTCACAGAAGGCCGGCAAATGGCTGTGCACTCTGCATAAGACATCCTCTGATGCTGCCAGACACTTATGATGGGTTTTTGAGATGGAAAGCCAGGGTCACCTGACCTCCCAGCATTCCTTCTCAGAAGTGTTGGGCAGCATCTGAGCACGCCTGTGTGCACCGAGCAGTGCTCAGACATCCTCCAGCTGCTCCACTAAACACCAGAAAGAGTAGTGGGAGGGATTGGCAGGTCTGGAGCAGCACTGGCATGTCTGGGGGCAGTTTGGCAAGTCTGAGGATGCATTGGCAAGTCTGAGGAAGCATTGGCATGTCTAAGGATACATTGGCAATTCTGGGGTAGCATATTGGTACATCTGAGGGCATAGTGGCAAGTCTGGGGGCAGATTGGCAAGTCTGAGGATGCATGGGAATGTCTGGGAGCAGTTTATCCAGTCTGGGGTAGTTTGGCAAGTCTGGGGGTCAATTTGGCAAGTCTGAGGGGTGCATTGGCAAGTCTGGGGGAGATTTGAAAATAAAAGAAAAGCTAAACAAGTAATGCATTTTAATTTTCTGTCTCAGATGTGTTGGGCTGCATCCGAGTGCACTCTGCTGCACTCAGACATCCTCCGGCTGCCCCACTAGACACCAGGGGGAGTATTTAGAGAGACTGGCAAGTCTGGGAATGCATTGGCAAGTCTGAGAATGCATTGTCAAGTCTGGGAGCAGATTTGCAAGTCTGAGGATGCATGTGCAAGTCTGGGGCAGATTGGTAATTCTCAGGACATAGTGGCAAGTCTGGGGGGCAGATTGACAAGTCTAGGGGCACATTAGTATTATTTTTTTATTAAATATAAAAAAACGTTTACATGTGAAGGAATATTTACTAGTGAAAAAACTTTTTCCTATAGAGTTGTCTTATATTTAGGCTTTCCTAAAGTAATACCCAACGTTTGGGAGGTCTTGAAATCAGTGTCATCTTATATTCAAGCAAATACAGTCTTTTCTGTGCTCCGTATATTATTTAATTTTCACCACAGCAATTGGAATGCCGATTTCGTTTTTTCAAATATACAAAGTTTATGCATTTAATGCTCATTGGAATTATATTAATATTAATATTAATGCTCATTGGAATTATATAGAAAGTTTATGCATTTACTGCTCATTGACAACTTAGGTGTATGCATACACAAAGGATTAATATGATGATGCCAAGGAGAAATAGGTATATACAATACAAGCAGATAATACATATAAAGGATTTATATGATACCAATGAACAGTAAGACTAAAGAGGCAAAGATTTCGGGCCTGAGCGGTCTGTATCCAGTAGACCCTCAAGTGGCAAAATACCATTAATATAATGAACACATCATATGTCAGCACAACGTATAAAGAAGAGACAGAGGGGATATGAATGAAACATTTCAATACATAAAGGGAATCAACGTGGTAAAGGAAGAGAGTATTTTTAAAAGAAGAAAGACAACCTCAACAAGAGGACATAATCTTAGACTACTGGGTCAAAGATTTAGGAGTAACATTAGAACATATTTCTATAAAATGAGAGTGGTGGATGCATGGAATGTCCTTCCATCAGAAGTGGAGATTCGGTGCTTCATTCCCCCCCCCTCCCCCCCCCCCTCTATCGATACCAGGCATTAAATGTGGCCTTGTACTATGTACTATTCATAATATATAATATTAAAGGGCCATCCCAGCAACATAAAGCATTCTTTTTGCATATTTAAGCACCCATACTCCACCTTTTTGCAGTTCTGGTCATATAAACTCTCATAACTGTGTTTACCGATTGATTCCCCAATGAAGACATGGTGAGTAGAATGTTTCTTAAAATGCTTTTGTAAAAATCAGATCAATTCTCTTGAGGAACTACCAATAAAACATGTTGCTTCGCCAACTTGAAGTTGGTACTTGAAGTTCCCATCATCAGAGACGTGCCCAATTTACATTGCGACACAGAACTTTATGATATCCTCTCCTGTGGTTTATGTAGTGGAAATATATATGGACGGGGCACCTTGCTTCTGAGTCTACTAATTTCTGAATGCTACTGAAAGAAGCTAAACCAACACATCTTTGAATGTGAACCGTATTTGCTCGAATATAATACAAGGTTTTTTTCAGAGCAAATGCTCTGAAAAAGACCCTTTGCATATATTAGAGGTCGTCTTATAGTCTGACCTCAAAGCGAGGTCAGATTATAAGACTGGGATCCAGGTCCCCCGCAGAGCTGCAGGGGACCTGGATCCCCCTCGCTAACAGTCGGTGGATGTCCGTGCGATGCACTCAGACATCCTCCGCTGCTGCCCTGCTTCCGGCTTAATCAAAGAAGTCCCGGCGGAAGTGCCAGGCAGCAGCTGAGGATGTATGCGCGAGGATGTCTGCGCGTATCGACATCACCCGGCTGCCCCCACTAGGCACCAGGGAGAGAGGGAGACAAGGTGAGGGGTTGAGAGATAAAAAAGGTTGGGGGGGGGAGAGAGAGGAAAAGGTTGGGAGAGGGAGGGGGTAGAGAGAGAATAAGTTGGAGGGAGGGAGGGAGGGAGGGAGGGAGGGGAGGGAGAGAAAAGTTTGGGGGGTAGAGGCAGCATTGGCACATAAAAGGAAATACAAACAAGAAATGTATTTTTTTATATCATCATTTTTATTAAATATTAAAAAGCAATTTACATGTGAATATATACAAGTTAAACTTTTTTTCTTATAGGGGAGTCTTATATTCAGGCTTTTAGTTTTTTTCCTAAAGGAATATCCAAAGTTTGGGGGGTCGTCTTCTAGTCAGGGTAGTCTTGTTTTCGAGCACATATGGTATTATTGAAGTCCTCCCATAGAAGTCAATTTCTAACCTTTGTATTTTTTTAATATTTGTCTTACAAGGTTATCACAAATCTGAAGTTTGTAAGTTCACAATACGGGACAGGATGTTTACAATTATACAGAGTGATGTGCTCCTTTTTATAGCTATTTTTATGATTCGCTTAAAGAGGGGTGTTTATGATCCTAGCACAACTCTGAATGTTCAGGTACATTTTATGTTTATTGATACACCTTATGTTCACTTTGTTGACAACTTTTATTTTGTGTAATAAGTTTACATAACTCACCGGCTCATTACTAGAAAGCTTTCTATGAGTATCTAGTGTATCGGTCTTATATAATACCCTAAAATACTGATGGCCATCCTTTTTTCCCTGGGTGTCTGTTTTGCTTTTTCCAATTTGGCTACATTTTGCACCTTTGTTGCAGTTTACTGTTTAGTGAATAAACGGCACTAATTTGGCTCTTGAACAATTTATTTAATTACATGTAATCATTTTTAATGATCAGTTGTTGGTTCTTTATTCTTTCTTAAAGCTTTTGTTATGCTGATAAACACTGATAAGTTCAAAAAATATATATAATAAAAAGGGTATTTTCTTAATTAAAGTAATACTACTTGAAAAAAAAATGTGTTATCGTATTAAGTTGAATGAATAAAAAGCATGGTAACTTTTTGAAGATCTCAGCCTTGCATCATTTTAGTTATACAGTATGTCAAATATTGACCTTTTCCTTGACATCTATAACCTGGATTAAACATCATTCTGAATCATCTTAGACTCAACCCTCCCCCAACATTTTTTTTCTCCTTCCTTGCTACAGCTGTATGTTTGGTTTCCTGTAATCTTTTGGTCGTCCCTGTGTTTTGGCTCTGGGAACATGCAGCAATGTTAGCTTCCAGTTTTAGTGCCAGCTGTATCAATACAATAAAAGTATGTTTGTTACCTATTACATACAAGTATCGGAAACTCTGATTCAATTGAATGCAAAGGGTTAAACTCATTTTTTCCCCCTGCAAGCTACTCATGTGCAGGGAGGCTACAAACCAGCACTTGGCGTAAGAAAAACAAAATGAGCACACAACTAACCTTTATGTATAAAGTGAAATGTGTTTTGTCCACGATAAAAGAAATCATTCATTCAAAATTGATTGAATAATGCGTGTAATTTAATAGTATGCCCTCACACACATACACACTTTTTCCACCAGACACCCATATTAAATAGCGAATAGTTTTGAGGCGTTTCTTGAAGTTAAACTCATCGCATTGGACTTACAAGGGCAGAAAAATTGCACTTTACCTCAGCATAATTTTTTTCCCCCTGATACTGGACAGAAATACCTATTCAATACCAACTTTCCTTCTTTAGGAAAAATATAGTAAGATTTAAATTTTCTTCTCCAGAAGCCAGGGAAATACTTTTTTTGTGTGGCTATTTTTGGCAACAAAAAGTAAAAATATATACTATACCTTGGATTTAATTCTTGTCACTTATACCTTCATGTTGCCCTTTTGACAAAGTCAGCTGTTCTTTTAAAGCATCTGCTTTCAGACATCCATAGTCTCTTGTGTCATTCTTCTCTCTTTGGTCCTTTGTTTGCAGAGAGGGATGACTATATGAGTTAAAATTCCAGGCTAATAAAAATGACAGGCGCACTATTACGTTTAGCCTTTCTTTGCTATTATTTCATGTCTGTTTTCAATAGTTGCAAATAGTATTAAAGGTTAGGGTCTGCTCTTCAACCCAAAACGATTCACACAAGAGCAGTAAGCCACTGCAAGTCAGAAAGAAACTTTAGGAAGAATCAAACTGATCAGCAGCAGGACAACGCCTCCTACCCAATGGAAGAACCGAGGGAGGGGGGAAACCTATTAGGGGGCTGAAACATTACACATCATCAGAAAACACTGTTGGAGACGATTATTGAAACCTACAGAGTGTTTTGGCAGCCTATTGTGTCACTTTTTATTCAGATTTTATATTAGTGTGAGGTAAAATAATAACATGAAGCCAACTTTTGCACATGGAGTACATCATTTGAAATTATAATGTGAATGTATATCTGAAAAAAAAGAAAAGAAAAAGATTTTTTGGCAGGCATTTACTTTCTATTTAAAAAAAACTGGTTTCCACTAGTTATTCACATAATGCGAAATCCATTGCAGTGTTATTTTATCTTAAAAACATTTGCAGTTGTTGGTACGTTTCCTATAGTCTGTTCACATTAAGTCACTCACTATTGTTCCGCCTATGGCCATTTGATGCTAGGCAACCAGTGTACATTTACAGTTGTTGACAACTCTGTAATTACAAGTGACAGTGGGGAAGCAGTTGTGGTACTTTTGTAAGTCTTGCTTTTACCACAGAAATCCTAAACTTGCACTCTTACCACCGCTGTAGGCATATTCAATTAAGTTTACCAATGCTCACCTTTTTGCCTCTATATCCACTTTATACATGCACCCCTTAGAGCTAGGGTTGCCACCTTTTCTTCCAAAAAATACAGCCCATGCTACTATCGCCAGAGACTTAACTTTGGGGTAAAGCCAATTTTTTACCGGCCAGCCGGTAAAATACTGGCCAGATGGCAACCCTACTATAAGCAAATGTCATTGAATTGGAGTGCTGAGTATTTTTTTTTAATTATTTTTCATATTGGGGGCCTTGGTAGAACCCTGCTAGTGCACCCTTTGGAGTGCTGCTTAACCAGTTCCCTTTGTTGTATGCTATACAGAAACACTTCATACATACATTAATATTGTGACACCTGTAAAGAGTATATAAGAGAGGAGCAGAGTTCAAAATTAACGTTCAGATAAATGTTCAAAATACCTTACAATGGCAACAAACTAAACATACCCCAGGGCAGAGGTGCAACTCCAGATAACACACTAACATACAGCTGTTTTGTATTTAACCCCTTCCCGCTTGTAGGATGTTCCATTCCGTCCTACTTTTGAGTGCCTAGAGGCTAGTAGGATGGCATGGAAGGTCCTACATTAAACAGCTCATCGCGGCCCGCCGTTATGAGCTGTGTGCAGACCCAGCTGCAGGGACTTGCAGCGGGGTCCCCACTGTCAGGTGAGGCCACTTTGAGTGAGCGTTGGCTCCATTTTACTGTAAAAACCTGCAGGATGGCATAGAATGTCCTGCAGGTAACAGCTCATCTCGGCTCCCCACGATGAGCTGTAGTGAGGAATCCACTGCAGGGACTTGCAGCTAGATCTCCAGTATCAGATGAGGCCACTTTGCGTGGCCTCAGTCTGACTTAGGAAATGTAGCGAATGCTCAAACAGAACGTTCACTACATCTCCGGCATCCCTGTGTGCCCAAACATCTGGGTTCGGGCACATCTCCGCGAAGTCATGCCTGACGTCACGAAGTATCGCGAGATGGCGACAGGGTCTATAGAGACCCTAATTGGGTCCCTGCTTTCGTGTTCCTGGATCAGATCACTTCATGATCGGCAGCCAGGAACACACAGACGTCGTTAAGGACCAAAGCACCATCCGACGTGAAGGGATTAATGGGAACTCATCAGCATGATGTTGGTCACTGAAAAGGAAGCTCTCACAGTCTCAGGTAAGGGGAATCCCACATTATTGGCTACAAACCAATCCAACATTTTTATATACACACAGCAGGAGGTATAAAAGAAGATTGAATCCATGGAGTGTACTGATCTGTCAATATAAAAAGGTTAGCAGATATGCTATAGATGATCATTGTGTTGGCATAAAATATTATCTACATTGGCAGAGCAGGCACTACCATTAAGCAAACTAGGCATTTCCTTAGGGTGCAAGAATAGGGGGTGCTAGGGAGCTGCAGGAAACACAGACATCCTTCCTCGTTCGCAGAGTGCCGAATGCCATGTAAAATCCAGGCGCTCTGACTCCAGAAGAAATATGGGAGCTTGTGCACAGACATCCTGATCCTCCACACCATTCATCAAAAAGTAGGAAAACAGGATAGGGGATAAGTAGTATACGTTATTTGTGTTGTTGGTGGAAGAAAGTGAACGATAAAAGAGGGGACAAGAACCTGAAATAAAGGAGAGATTAGAGGATCTGGAAGAATGGAGCTACCAAAAAATGGGGACTGAGGAGCTTGACCAATAGAGGAGGGCAGAGGAGCTAGAATTAAGGAGGGTGACAGTGAAGCTGGAATAAAAATAAGGATTAGAAGAAAAATAATATTATAAGGGAAAGGAGTTGGAATAAAAGAGGAGTCAGAGAAGCTGGAATAAAGGAGAGGAAAAGATAAGCTGTAATATAAGTTGAGAGTAACGAATAAAAAAGGGGGAAAGGAAAAAAGGTGATGCAGAGAAGTTGTAATAAAGGAGGGGGACAGCTAACTAACAAAAGGGACAGAGGAGCTAAAATAAAAAGGGACAGAATAAAGGAGAGTAATTGGAATACCGTATTTGCTCGATTATAAGACGAGGTTTTTTTCAGAGCAAATGCTCTGAAAAATCCCCCTCGTCTTATAATCGAGGTCTCTTATAATCTGACCTCAAATTGAGGTCAGATTATAAGAAATGGATCCAGGTCCCCAGCAGAGCTGCAGGGGACCTGGATCCCCCTCTCTAGCAGCAGGGGATGTCTGCGCAACGAGCGCAGACTCCCCTGCTTCCGCCCGGCACCACCGCCGGGGCTTCTGTGAAGAAGCCGGATACTTCCGCTTTCGTCACAGAAGTCCCGGCGAGCGTGCCGGGCGGCAGCAGGGGAGGTCTGCGCTCATCGCGCAGACTTTCTCTGCTGCCCCACTAGGCACCAGGGACAATCGGGCAGCTGGGGGATGTCTGCACGATACGTGCAGATATCCTCCATGCTGCCCGACACGGCAGACTATTATGACGGACAGCTGTCCGTCATAATAGACTGCCGTGTCGGGCAGCATGGAGGATGTCTGCAAGTATCGTGCAGACATCCCCCGGCTGCCCCCACTAGCCACCAGGGATCAAGGTAAGGGGAAGGGAGGGAGGGGGGGCAGAGAGACAGGGGGAGGGAGGGAGGGGGACAGAGAGACAGGGGGAGGGAGGGGGACAGAGAGACAGGGGGAGGGAGGGGGACAGAGAGACAGGGGGGAGGGAGGGGGCAGAGACAGAGTCAAGGGGAGGGAGGGGGTTAAGAGACAGAGACAAGGGGAGGGAAGGGGGTAAGAGACAGACAAGGGGAGGGAAGGGGTTAAGAGACAGAGACAAGGGGAGGGAAGGGGTTAAGAGACAGACAAGGGGAGGGAAGGGGTTAAGAGACAGAGACAAGGGGAGTGAGGGGGTTAAGAGACAGGCAAGGGGAGGGGGGAGAGAGAGAAAAATGGGGGCAAGGGAAAGAGAAAGGCAGCATTGGCACATACAAAGAAATAAAAACTAGAAATACATTTTTTGATATCATAATTTTTTATTAAAAAAGCAATTTACATGTGAATATATACAAGTTTAACTTTTTTCCTATATGGTAGTCTTATATTCAGGCTTTTAGTTTTTTCCTAAAGGAATATCCAAAGTTTGGGGGTCGTCTTATAATCAGGGTCGTCTTATAATCGAGCAAATACGGTAATTAAGGGGAAATTAGGGAAAGGGATGGGAAGTCGTGTAAAAGTGAAAGTCGAGTAAAGTGCAAGGGAAGAAGATGCATATGGAATGCAGGATGGGATCATCAAGGAGCAGCACAATGTAATTTTGCTTAGGGCAGAAAAAATCCTTGCACCAGTCCTGTTGGTAGGCCTTATTTACAGATAGTGTTAGTGTGTGAAGATGATAAAAAAACAGTGCCGCATAATCCTGCAAACATAACACATAAGTTGCACACCTAAAATGATATAAGATCATGCTACTCATATCAGTTATATTCTGTATTCTGTATAATGATTCTGACTTTTAGATTAGCATTTAATAATAATTTGGTGGTGGCAGTTGACATCAGCAAGATTACATGGGCAGGTGCAGTTAAAGTACCCACTGAATCAACAGAGTACTAATAAAGACCTGGAAATTTAGCTCTGGCTAATCTGTCCTAGGACATTGGAGCAGCAAACTGAACAGCAGGATGTGGATCCAAAATTGGGCCAAACCATGGTGTCATTCATTGGGGTTTCTAACAGACAATGATGTGCTATGGACCTTCACAGACCTTTGCCACAGACCCTGGTATCCTTGTACAGACACTGAACATGAACTATTCTCATGGTGTATATTAGATATATGATAATGCCTCGGAACAATTCAAATCTGCAAGTTTTAATTGAGCTGCTGTGCACATTTTCTTTAATAAAATAGGTATTTTTTAACAGGTCAAGAGTAAAACCATCATATGTGTACTTTAATGCGTTGACATGCCATTTTAAAGGTACTTTTTATTTCTTCGAGACAGTCTCTGTTTTAGAAATAACGTCAGTTTGACATATGCTAGGGACACCTAAGTACATATTGTATACTGAAAGTTGCCTTTCAGCTGCCAAATTGCATTGCACATGTGTATTAGATAAACAAGCAAAGCAACCAAATACACACAAATAAACAAACAAACTGATCCAACTAAAAAAGTACTCACATCCTACAACTCCCTAACATTTGTGGGATCATTTTCCTTTGCTTCAGATGGAATGTGGATATGTACATCTCGATGGCAATGAAACAATAATGATGTCACCTAGTTAATTGTCATGCTATGTGTAAATATTACTGTAGCCCTCCCTGGAAATTATATTTGTATTTCCCCCCCTGTTCCTGAGCTAACTAAATGGTCTGCTCCACTGCATGATTTCTGTTATGTCATCGGACCTCCTCTCAGTTACAGCTAGTAGAGTCCTAACTGGTGAAAGCCAGTCTGGGGCCTGTGTGTTTACCCGAGACAGGGAATAACTCTCTCTATGTACAGGGTTGCCACCTAGGCTGTTTTTTTACTGGCCACATATAACTTTTGCAGGCTGCTTTGCAGTATCTAGAAAGTATATGTGACCAGAAGGAAATCAATTACCTAAACAATTTGTGGATCCCACAGAACCACTTTGGTTAGTTAATAGATTTTCTTCTGGTCACATTTGACTTCTACACACCGCAAGGCAGCATGTGGCAGATAAAAAATGGCAGAGAGGCCGCCCTACCTACACACCATGTTTTTCCCTGCTTCACTTATGTCCAGTGCTTCAGTATTTGACCTAGTTTTGTCTGACTTCCTCTTCTTCTGCTCCAGTGCAAATACAGTTGCTGACATTTTAGTCACACTATTTTATTCTTCCTATATTTTAGGCTTACTTCCAAGCTCCATCTTGCTTTATTCTTTCTCTTTCCCTTTGCACGATTGCTCTTTCCATTCTACATTGGTATGTAACCTGTGCTTTAATATTAGCCCATTTACCACTTTTATTTATTTCCAATTCTTTGCAATGGATAGTTTTACTGCAGTGAGTATATGGACTATTATCCTAAGTTCTTCTTTTTTCTTTTCTGGAAAATCCAAGTGTAACAATGCCCTTAAGGGGGACAAATCCCATTCCACTCCTAGCAAGTTTTTGATTTCCTGAGAGACTTCTTGCCATAATTTGTTAATTGGAGGGACATCCCACCATTTGTGCTCCACATTTCCAGCAACCTTGCTGAACCCCCTATACATTTTTCCGAGTTTTGTAGGAACCATGTACCACCTATTCATAAGCTTTATAATGAGTTCAATTTAGATTTAAACAGTGTATAGATTTATAAATAAAGCTCAGAGATTTATTCCTATCTTTAATGTCTATCTTTGTGTTTAAATCCTGCTTCTCAATGGCCGGGGGTATTACTTACTTGTCGTTCATTCTAACAAATTCCAGGCATTTTGATGTCAATTTTTTATATTATTTATTATATATTATATATATGGGATAGCTATTTTAGTCCTCCACTTCTGTAAGTAAGTGGGGAACTACTGCTGAAACCGCCCAGATGGGTGTTACTGCCTTTTTAATACTAGTTACTGAAACATTTTCAAAGAGCATTCATTTGTTGAAGTCAGTAGAGGATATCTGTGTTTTCAATTAGTGCTACTTCTGTAGGGTGTGCAGCACCATGCATTATTTATTTCCTGTATAATCCTTTTTATGTCCATAACAAGATGTTTTCCTGTGTGCTTACTGTTAGATATAGGAGCCAGCCAAATCTAGACAACTCGCTTGGAATGTGCCTGATTTGTTCTTTTGTTACAGTATTTAACATGTTCTGCTTATATTTATTCATGTTCTTTTTTAGATAATATGTTGGAGAGGAAACTGATATATTGTGTAGATAACAGAAGTGTTACATACTGAAATTTACCATGTAATGTACTCCCTTGATTGGATACTGTGATTGGTCAAGCAACCATTTTTTATGCCTCCGTATGACTCCTAATTGCTGTTAAAGTTTTGTTTAACTGAAAAATTGCATCAATTGTTGGCATTTTTCATAGAAATTCTTTAATGGAAACCCTCTTGCCTGTATAAGGGGGTTGACGTTTTTGTTCAAAATCTTTGGTCTGGTGGAGGAAGTGCTGACCCATCTGACCCAAGATATCTGCCCCCTGATGGAGTTATACAAGCAAAGAGGGTTCAGTAAGGTGCTTTATTTATATAAGGTTATTAAACAATTTCTAATTAATAACCTACATTTGATGCAATCTTTCAGTTAAACTTAGTTTATATTTTGCCTTTAATAATTCATGTGGAAAAACCTATTCATTGACCAATGGAGGGATCCTAGATTGTTTAAATTAACTAAAGCAAATTAACTCTTTTACCGGCCACAAATAACATGGTGCTGTGTGTAGAGATCATACGTCAGATCCCCCAGAACCATGTTAATTAGTTAATTGATTTCCATTGGGTCTATATGACTTCTATGCACTGCAAGGCAGCATGCAAAAGTTATATATAGCCAGTAAAAAACAGCAGAGGTGGCAACGCATTTCATGTATTAGCTAACACCATGAAGAATATATGTATATCCTGTTTTTGTACTAAAATTTTATATATATATATATATATATATATATATATATAAACAACGATCCAAACAGCTTTTGGAATGCACTCACAGGACTTGTAGTTGTCAGCCAAAATATTTATTCCATCACAATATCGACGTTTCGGGTAGTACACTACCCTTTGTCAGGGACCATTTATATTTGTTACATCACCTGAGTCCCATTTCTTGTCTAAGCTTTACAATCCAGGGTTGTCACTTGATGTCATTTTTTCCTTTACACATAAATAAACTTTTGCATGTTGCCCTGTAATATGTAGAATGTATGTATATTTATGGCAAACAGAGGTGGCTCCCTTCCTTGAATAATCCTAGGATTATTTGATTCAGTTCCCTAGATTCAAGTGAATTATACATTCTGCAGGCCAACATGTTAAAGTTATACCTGCCCTGGAAAAAAAAACCTGCATATCTGGCAAAAACCCTATTTGTAGGCCCATTTGCCCATGGCATTATTTCATTTGCTCACACGTCTGGTATTTAAAAGGTTAAGTAGGGCCTCAGCCACTCCGAAACTGAGGCTTTTAGAATCAGTCTTTTAAAAGCATTTTCTAGTACAGCTGTGGTTAATTATCTCAATTTGTTGGCAGGTTAACTCATTCCTTCCAATACAAAATACATTAAGCTTATTTGAACAAGCATTCCTCTACCTTGTATAACCCTGTCTTCGTATGATCATTTCTTTTGTCATGTTACATAACAAGAAATATTTAAGTTATTAACTGTGTTCTCTAGCAAAAACGAATTTGAAATCGGCAGGTACTTTGGGGGCATGTACTAAAGAAAAAAATACGCGAAAATATAACTTAAATATCGCACCATTGTATCCATTGAGAAATGTACATTTTATGCGCAAATATAACATCTAAACAATCGTATTAGCGCAAGTTAATGCTTAACTGGAGTTTTCACTACAGATAATGTAAAGTTGAATTGCTATTCAGGACGCAGTGTAACAACAACATGGATAATGTACAAATTTCTCAATTAGAAATATGTACATTAAAAATTAGAAATAAATATATTTCCATAAATGATATCAATATTTTGCATTTACAAAATAAAGATAATACAAGTAAAAAAAACAAATTGAAAACTCAAGGCAACAGACTCAGATACAGCAACAACAACAATTAAGAACTATTATTACTTACATACAAATAAATATATGTAAAATGTAATTTAATATAACATAGAAAGTTCCATAGTTATCTGACATCAAGACAAAATGTTATAAAAAAAAAAATTCAGTCAGGCTCACTGAGCACAGAATGCTGGGAGTGTTTAAATATGGCTACATGCAAAAGATCCTGCATAATGACAAAATGTTATGACATTTGTTCATCCTGAGAGCACCCGCTATATTTAATCGCTAATTTTTTTTATTTTAGGTTTCGGCATAAACGCTATTCAAGTTTACATGCATGATATACATCACACAAATTACACAAGTGTAAAAATAATCACATTTTATTTTTGAACAGAAGATGTGCCATAAAAATAGCACGTTTATTCAAATTAATTATTAGTTTAACTACAATTATTATGATTACCACCACTTTTAGTGCATTGCAATCATTTAGTACATGCTTCCTTTTTTGAATAATAGACATCATTGAGGTTTTACAAGGCGAATAATGTATTGATGGACAGATATATAAATTGTTGTTTACAATAGGGATATAAGCCAAATAGCCTTTCCCTGTTTAGCCAAATCATACAGTAACTCTGCATACATGTGCATAGCACATTTACAAAATAGAAAATCAGCCCAAGTAAGCATTGCTGATGTGATCATTTGCTCTGGTAATAACGGGATGTGAAGTTTCAATCTTGAGCATATTATATGATGTTGTCAAAGTAAATTTTCCCATCTTCCAGCCTGATTTTGATAGGGAGGGTGGGTCAGGGCTACTTGTCTTTGCCCCCCAATTTACATTATGGGGGTTGGGAGCCACTCGGATTTTAATAAAGGCCATTTATTTTCTTTTATTTTGTTTTAATAGTTCTTTTTCTTATTGTTATTAATAACTGGATAACTGAAATATGCAAAAACAATGGTTTGGACAACACCCCAGAACCGGCATATGTTGCACAGAGCACCACTAAGAAGACCACAATATTTACAATAAAGGCAATAAATGCTGTGTGCACCCATACAACATATAATCTTAATAATTTTAAACATTTTTAATAATTTTTAAATATTTTTAAAAGCACCTAGCTTAGATGAAAAAAATTCTAGTTCAAGACAGATTGTCAGAGAGATTCATTCCAAGTAAGTAGCTAGAGATAGGACTCACCAAGTTTGGAGTACTTTGGCATAGTGGTGGGCTAAGCAGAATATGGCCATATATTGTGACTAAATCTCCAATATATTTTTTTCATCTCAGCTAGGTGCTTTTAAAAATATTTAAAAATTATTAAAAATGTTTAAAATTATTAAGATTATATGTTGTATGGGTGCACACAGCATTTATTGCCTGGATAACTGAAATGCCACAACTTTGTTTAATTTAATTTTAGTTAATTTGGGTTCTTCTTGGGGAATTTTGGCCCATATTGAGTAGAGAGCATCCATAGGTTTCATAGGACTGAAATCTCCTGAACTGAACATGGCTGAAAATCAGTCTAAATTGCAGATTTAGACTGAAATCAGCTATATTAAGTAGCCAAATTTTGGTGTTGATCCTTTGGTTTAATACTTAACGTTTGAAGAATAAAATGTATATTAAGTCTATTTCATGGAATCCTTTGGTATTCTGCACTCAACGAAATATGTCTCTGCAGATAAGAACCAGTCGACCCATCTAGTCTGCCCAATTTCTGCCTAACATGAAGTTATTAAATTAAAATTTTAAAAACTTAAAAAATGTTCATTGTCCCTTGCCTTATACCTATCCCATGCATGCTTACACTCCTTCACTTGATTAACCACTACCACTTCTGCTGGAATGCTATTCCATGCATCCTCTACCCTCAGTCTGCTCTCAGACACACATAGAATGAGTGAGATCTAAGGACTCACATCACATATTATTAATATCTTGATGTGAGTCCAAGGATCAGGGAAGATTCTTGAAGCAGTAACAAATATCTGTGTGACAGGCTTTTCCTCAAGTCTTTAAAAGCCCTTGTTCCCGTTATGCCTCAGTTTCCCTCTGTTATCCCCTGGATTTGACAAGTTTCTCAGGCCTTTCTTGTGCAACTTTATTCAGCAGATTAATGGTTGTTTCAGTGTTGTGTGGCTCCAGGGTTAGAATTTGTCTTGAAGCAGTGCTGTATTTACCGCGAGGCATCCTAGGCGGATGCCTAGGGCAGCAAATTTTGGGGGGCGGCAGCGTCCCCCCAGCACTGGAAAAAAAAAAAACGCGGCCCTTTAAAAAAAAAAAAAGACTGCACTTGCAAGCAGAGACGGAAGTGAGAGGGGATCGGAAGATCCCCCCTCACCATCGCTCTGCCTGCCAGGCTGCACGGGGAGCCGAACAGGCAGCACAGAGAAACCTCGGTGCTGCCTGTTTGGGTCCCCGTGCAGTGTGCCGACACGGAAGTGCCGACACTCACGTGACGGGCGCGCTGACGTCATACGCGCGCCCGGTCACGTGACCTGTCGGCACAATCGCCGGGAAGCCGAACAGGCAGCATGGAGGGACCATGCTGCCTGCCACTAGCCACCAGGGAAAGGTAAGTGCTGATGGGAGACTGTGTGTGTGACTGAGTGTGATGGGAGTCAGAGTGTGTGTGATGGGAGACAGTGTGTGTGACTGAGTGTGATGGGAGTCAGAGTGTGTGTGATGGGAGACAGTGTGTGTGACTGAGTGTGATGGGAGTCAGAGTGTGTATGATGGGAGACAGTGTGTGTGACTGAGTGTGATGGGAGTAGGAGTGTGTGACTGAGTGTGATGGGAGTAGGAGTGTGTGTGTGATGGGAGTATGAGCTTGATGTGAGTCTGAATGTTATGTGTGATGTGGGGTCATGAAATGGAGGTGATGGGGCATGTCTTAGGTGTGTAACGTGGGTGTGCAGCTTGGGTAGGGGGGTGCCCGGATTTTGTCTGCCTAGGGCAGCACAAAATCAAAATACACCACTGTCTTGAAGCCTACCATAGCTAGGGAGACTGTTGCTGCTACATTTCTGCTTCCACGAACCACAAAAATCCCTACCAGTTTGCCACAGCTGAGCTCTTTACAGGCTGGCTGCAGACTGAGTCTGACTGAGGCTGGCTTAACCAAACCAGTCTGTCAGGAGCTGACTTCACTGGTACTAGAACTGTAAATTCTATGTTACTGGTCATCTTCCTTTCACCAGCCTGATTTTCATTGCATTAACACTTATTTATAATCCACCAGCAATTTATACAGATCTTGGTACAGAGTTTAAAGGGCAGTTACAAAAACTAACCAATCCCTGAGGTAGAAGGCACTGCTTACAGACGTATATTCAACCAAAGGGTTTTGTTCTGATTCATTTTTTGGTCATTACCGGTATGCTATAAAATTTGTCAGTGAAATAAAATGCTGTGTTCCATACCTAACATAAATTTTATTTTCTATACATAATAACTATATGCTTTTCAGCAGAGGTATTTATGTATGATCATGTTCACCACAGTTTCTTAGTTAGCTCCACAGAAGATTATGTTGTGGCCAAGTAGAAGAATCTAAAAATGAGCACAATATTTTGCAATGGCTTTTCCGCCATCTTTGACTGTTTTTTTTTAGCAACTAGGAAATGTTTCTGACTGATCTGGGCTGAAATGGTGCTAGATCGGTGTTTGATCGGTGAAACCGACCAACTCAATAAGGGCTTAAAAATGTAAATAATATAAGTGGTCCCATGGGACCAGGGGCCAGCAAAATGTATTAAATATATTGGGGCAAGGGCTATGTCACCTGAACCCCCATATCAAACGGGGCTAGGTGCTGGACAAATGCTCAAATATACAGGGAAAGTAGTAGTAAAGGAGGGATGGGTAGGTAGGGATTATGTCATTTGAATTTATTTTATTGGGTTCAGGTGCATTAAGGGGCAGGGTTACCTGCCCTGGCCCCATGCATATTACATGGTGCTGTGAGCTGGGTGACTGTTTTATTATGGTGCAGCAGGGCTACTTGTACAGGCTCAGCAAGTATATTACAGGGACTGGGAGCATTTACCAAGCCCCGTTTGTGATAGGGTATGAGGTCAGTGCAAGTAGCCATGACCCCCAATATATTTAATAAGAGGCCAGATAAATTTTGCTGGTCCCATGGGACCATTAATTTCCTGTATGTGGCTAATTTTATTTATTTATTTTGGGAGGACTTTTTCTCAGTAGTCAAAGTCCTCTCAACATGAGTCTTTATCCTCACCATGGAAATCTATAGGGAGGATAGAGAACTTTTTTGGTCAGCCAAACTTCACAGTATGCATGGCGAAAGTTTAGCTTGATAATTGGCCACAATGGTTTTATCAGAGTATTGCACACCAGTTCCTGGTTTATTCAAGAATAACTAATCTCAAGATCCTAATCATAACATGCAATCAGGATTTTGCCTAAAACTATAATATTTACAATTTTCTCTTATCATTGTATAGAAGATAACATAGCATACTTTTACAGAAGACTGATGTTAAAATGTAAACATCATGCAGTATACATTTAGCACTCAAGAATTTAACATTAATGTATAGTTAGTTGTTAAACCCATTTACAGGATAGATTTACAGGATAGAGCAGTGCCAAAGATCTTGTAGGGGGTGAAATGTAAATGTAATATTTAATTCACTGATCACATGTACTAGGGAAAAAGCAGCCTTATGAAGCAGAGGATTTGGGGACCAAAACACATATACCCATTTATTAGTCATAACTGGTAAGGACAACACCAAGATTGATCCTAGGAAGCATGTAAGATGAAGAAAGCAATAATAATACCCAAGTACTCTGTACAAATTCTTTAAAAAGTAAAATCACAGGAAGCCACACAAAAAACAGTGAAACCCCTGAGGCATTTTGTCCAGGTTACCAGACTTATTTGTAGGTCTGATCCTCCCTGAGACAATCACCTTCAATTCAAGGGTGTGTCAGGTAAGCATGTGATGCTGCATAACATCAATCAAACATCATTAAAATAATTAAAACCACCAAATTACCTAACCACTATTTACAAAACAGCCCAAGTTAAATAACATAAATATCATATGTAATATATATATATTTATATATTATATAAATGATTATTGAACATCAACAAATGGCATGTTTCGACATCCTCAATAGAAAAAATTGCAAGGTATTCCTGCAACAATAAGTTGTAAACACTTTGTTATGTAGCAAACATTCAATTGTAACAAGTCACACAGCAAACTGTTTTTTAATGAACAATGTGATACAATAAAAGTTTAGTAATTGGCACAAGAAAGTTAAGAGTAAAACTTATTTTATTTTAATTTATATGGAATAAAAGTAAATTTTTATACTTTACCCTGGAACTGCTAAAATTACTGTATTTGCTCGAATATAAGACAAATGCTCTGATAAAGACCCCTCGTCTTATATTGGAGGTCGTCTTATAGTCTGACCTCAAATCGAGGTCAGACTATAAGATTGGGATCCAGATCCCCTGCAGAGCTGCAAGGGACCTTGATCCCCCTCGCTAACAGCTGGTGGATGTCTGAGCAATGCACGCAGACATCCTCCGTTGCTGCCCAGCACGTCCTTCTGGCACTTCCGTCTATTATAACGAAAGCCGCGAGGTCCGGCTGTCCGTCATGATAGACTTAAGTGCATATCGTGCAGACATCACTAGCCACCATGGAGAGGGGACAGAAAGATAACATGGGGGGGAGGGAGGGGACAGACAGACACCTGGGGGAGTGGACAGACAGACACCTTAGGGGGAGGGAGGGAACAGACAGAGACACCTTGGGGGGAGGGAGGGGACAGACAGACACCTGGGGGAGTGGACAGACAGACACCTTAGGGGGAGGGAGGGACCAGACAGAGACACCTTGGGGGGAGGGAGGGGACAGACAGAGGCACCTTGGGGGGAGGGAGGGGACATTGAGAGACACCTTGGGGGGAGGGAGGGGACAGACAGAGACACCATGGCGGGAGGGGACAGACAGAGACACCTTGGGGGAAGGGGGGGACAGACAGACACCATTGGGGGGAGAGTGAGCCGGACAACGCTGGGGGGAGGGGGAGAGAGAGAGACGGACAACGCTGGGGGGAGAGAGAGAGAGACAACATTGGGGGGAGGGAGGGGGAGCATTGGGAAAGTCTGGGGGTAGGGGGCAGCATTGGCACATAAAAGGAAATAAAAACAATAAATGCATTTTTTATATCATAATTTTTTATTAAATATGAAAAAACTATTTACATGTGAACATATACAAGTTAAACTTTTTTCCTATAGGGTAGTCTTATATTCAGGCTTTTAGTTTTTTTCCTAAAGTAATATCCAAAGTTTGGGGGATCGTCTTATAATCAGGGTCGTCTTATATTCAAGCAAATACGGTTAAAAGGTGTATCACTCAGGGGAAATCCCACTTGAGACCCCATATAAATCAAACAATACAAATACAATGTGCTGGAGCATACCACAAGCAATTAAAATGCAAAAAAGTAAATTTATTATTACAATGAAACAATCATTAGAAAAAAATATAATGTATAAATGTCTACTCACTAAACACGTCACCCTTGAAAAAGGCTATTCAGCTGAAACATTGGGATCCACCTGTACAGACCCCCATCACTGTGCTATTTTTGGTTCCTGCATTGTGATTCCTTTTGTTTATGCACACTGGATTTTGTGACTAGACTTTTATACATTATATTTTTTTCTAATGATTATTTCATTGTAAGAATACATCATATTAACTTTTTTGCTTTTCAATTGTTTGTGGTGTGCTCCTCTCCTCTCCTCTCCTTTTGTACTGCAGGTTACCGAAACTAAATTTCATAAAACAAAACTGCAAAAATCAAGCATTAATAGCTGAGCTGCAAAAGCTTTTCCAACTTGCTTGATTTTTTTCAGTTCACGTGTCCGTTCACTTTTAGTGAGTAGCTGGCTTAGTTCACAAGTCAAACAGATGATGAACAGATCAGTAACATCTCCCTGCAGGTTTACACTGCCTTGAAGAAAAAGTATGCCATGTTCCTGCCACACAGTGCTGGGCGTTATGCCACCAAGCATTTCCGCAAAGGTTAATGTGGAGCATCTTACAAACTCCTTGATGATACACAGAAGCACTAATGATATGACGCTTATGACTGTCAGAATTGTGAAACATGCCTTTGAAATCATCCACCTGCTGACAGGAGAGAACCCCCTGCAAGTCTTAGTTAATGCAATCGTCAACAGTGGACCTCTGAGGACTTCACCTGTATCGTAGAGCAGGAATCGTGTACAGACAAGGTGTCGATGTGTCACCTGTCCGAAGAGTTAAGCAGGCTCTCTGGCTCCTGGCTCCTTGGCGCAGGTGCTCGTGAATCTGTTTTTAGAAACATTAAACATCAATGTAGCTAAGAGATCTTCCAATTCATATGCCATCAGCAACAATGAAAAGATGAACTGGAGTAGCTAAACCCAACAATTAGTGCATGAATAGCCTAATGGGAGCATCCAGTGTCTTATAATATAGATATATATTATATATCTGTTCTATTAAAAAAAAAGGAGTTTTATATTTACAACTTATTTACTGTGGCCACGTGTATAATATTTTGTTGGTATACCTTACAAAAGCCCCATTTTAATTATTGTATACTGCCATGGTTAATACACTCATATGTTCCAGTCCAATGAAATACCTTGAGGTTTACCATGTTCTTCCCAAATAGATTAGTCAGATATATATGAATCAGACCATATGGTTTTTCAGTTCATCATTCATCATGCAACATTTTGGAGTATGACCATCTGATTACTCATTGTGTCCCTTTTTTATAATACCACATGTCATGGGCCACGTAGCAGAAATGGGTAATTTTATAAGACATCTAATAAACAAAATATGAGGCAACTAACTTATTGTGCCAAACTGAACATTTATTTTAACTCACAATTTTGAAAGTGGAAAAGTCCCAGGAATCCCAATCCTGTGTGTAACCAAACCAAAAATAAAATGTTTCATGAGAATTGGACCCACAGTGCTTCCCTATATAAAGACTTAAATTGATACTAAATAATGTAAAAAAAATAATTATCCTTTATTGTAATCAATTAAAAAACAATATCCATAAACAAGGAACATGAAAACAAAGGGTTGTGTATAAAAACTGCCACACTACAAAGTCACAGGTAATGGTCTGGTGGCCCAGTGGTTGAAAAATAGGGCTGGCAGAAAAGGATTCAACTAGAACACTCACAAAACCCAATTAAGATTACGTGCTTGGGTGATATCCAGCCAAGTAAGTCTGTGCTTGTCATATTGTGTTGATGGCCAATAAAGTTAATAGAACCAATAGTAACCAAAATACTAAGGGCTCTTTAAGAGAATAGAGTTAATGACATTAGTCCAAAATTCCTCTCTGTCTGGCAGTCTTCTCTCCTGAACCAATGATTAAAAGCCTTAAGGGGCTCTGCCCTCTAGTCTATGTTTATGGTTGCATTAATAAAGAAAATTCTTTGCTTTGGATGTTTTCTGCATTGATTGTGATTCACCCCACTGGGCCTGGCCATCCATCTGATATACTGTGTTGTCTTCTTAATCGTTTGCCTGTTTCAGATTTCCACTCTTCCACGTTTGTAATGGGAACAATAAGTCTCAGACCACACAGCTTGGCAAGGTGAATGGAGGCAAATCTTAAAATTGAAGAAAACATATGACAAGGAAACAACATAGCAATGAAGAGAAGAATGAAGCATATGAAAGTGAATCCTTCAAACCAATTTATTGAGCATTGGCATTTAAATTAACAACTAGGGATGGGCAAAGTGTCCTTTCAAGGACACCAGTGTCTAGGGCAAGGTAAGTCACAAAGTCCAGTAAATGTCCTCCATGAATAACAGTTGGTGACAACTATTTCCCAATAATCAAATAAATGTAAAATAGTAAACATATACACAAATATATACAACCAATCACATTAAAACAAGGCCACTAAGAGATCATCACATATCTATATGGATTTAAGAAAGATTGCAAAAGTTTGCTACCAGTTGCTGCAGAGAATATACTTATATACTGAAAAGCGCAAAATATCTAATACCACTGTTATAATGCCTATTTTACCCCTGTAGTAATAGTTCCCTGGTTTCTTCAACTGTTTATTGTGTGCTGTACTGCCACCTTCTGTCCATAATTGGCACAATAATTTATTTCTTCTTCACTATCTTGTAATTGCCTTCAGGGATTTTCTATTACATTACATTAACATTTATTTATATAACACCAACAATTTACGCAGCGCAAGGTACAGAGCATAGAAGGGAACTACATACTAAGTTAGACAAACTAGAACAGACTGGTACATGAGGTAGAGAGCCCTGCTCACAAACTTACAATCTAATGAGAATGAGGTACACGAGGCAAGTCTTTTACATGTAAGGTGACAGAATGGCTTCAGGATGGGGTATTTATGAAAAATACATGCTTCAGGGTAGTACAGATTTGAATACAGTTGTGCAGTATACATGTTTCATAACCATCACCTGTTATTTACTACTAAGTGTTTACCAGGTTAACCATGAGTTGGCCCACCAACAAATTATATTTATATTATTGTATATTATAGTATATTATTTAGTTGCTATTTCACTATATGCTGTCATGTAAATTGCTTGGATTATGTATCCTTATTTACTCATAGTCCAACTTCGTTAGCAAGCTAGAGCATTAATAAATCTTGTAGTATTCTGTTCTTCTGTACTAATCAATACTCTCCAAAGATATCTTTTTTTTGTCTAAATTTGTATACAGCCAAAAGAATCAGAGCTAAAGAGGTTAATGTTATTTATAACTCACACTGTTTTATTTTCCTATATTTTAATTTTATTTATCTAATGACTTCTTTTATTTGCCAGGCATAACATAGGTTGGTATAAAATGAAACATAACATACATCTTTACTTTGATAAACTCAATATTCATATTCATAAGGTTATTCTATTATTTTATCTGCCTTCGTACCAGCTCTGGCAGTTCAAATACATCACAACATTAGAAAAAAAAAAATACCAGACTGCCTAGAAAAACAAAGTCTGATTCACAGAGAGAGAACATAACATGTTCCAGTTCTGCTCTCTACAAGCTTATTTAACCCCTCAACAGTTTATATTTCAACATGTTTGTTGTTTATATTTTTCTGCTAATTATTACATTTGGATCAAACAGTAATATATATTTAAGACTTTTGGTTAGATAACATTTTGAACAACTTTTCAGACATTTCCAATAAAACATTTTGGAACTTGACATTTGCCATTTCTTTGGGTGTTAACTCAGGTTTAATGAATTCAGTATTGTTTGTATTTATACACTTATTTTTATGGCAATATTTATAGTTTTATTTAAGGCTGAAATGGTTTTTCTATAGCAAGTAGCACAGACTGAACTAAGCAACTAGGAATTATGTGCTAGGATATCATAATATATGTATTTATGTCCTATATACACCCGGGAATGGATTCCTATTCCAAACACTCTAGGGCAGATACATTCAAGACTCACCTACTGATACACAAAAGAATTTGGGGTATTGGTAATAAGTGACCAGAATATATCACTGCCTGATGAAGGGACTTGGTCATGAAAGCTTGCAACCAAACTCTGCTAGTCAATAAATAGTATCATTTTAACCCTTCTTGCTTCCAGAATAGATCACAGAATAGTCTGGAGATGAGAATCAAATGGCCAGAGTTTAGTTAGGCAACGTTTGGGTTGAAGTAGCTAGAGCTATTGCTATATCACATTGCAAGACTGTAACTATATAATATCCCCAGCCTACACAACAACCATTCACCCTCCCTCGAGACACAGCTGATTGCAGTATGTTAGCCTTGTTACAGCACAACTAACTATGCTCACCTGCACTGTCCAACCACATTCATTCCTATGTGTTTGGAGAATGCAGGCTTTATTCATCTGGATTATCCATTTAGTAAGCACTGGCCAGACTCATATAGCTGTCACAGCTCCCACAATGCATTCCACTGACACTATTTTGTTTCATCTGCCTCTTCACTAACCTTATGTGTCTTTTCTTTTTACATTTCCACTACATTGTAAGCTTATGAGAAGTGACCTCAACCATATGCAGGCGTCTGTCTCTGATTAACTTTCTGTAATTCCCCTGTAACTTCTATACCAAGTGCTGTGTAAATTGTTGGCGCTATATATATATATATATATATATATATATATATATATATATATGTACATACAGACCCACCTCCACATGGGAACTCCACTAAGCACAATCCTGCATTGAAAAACTAGATTTTTTTTCTTATAGATTAGCAATTCTGTTAAATTTACTCTCCTCAATGTTGGTGACAAAGCCAATCAGCTTTGTTAACACAGCAATCATATGGTCCAGAAAAGCTCCAAACAGGCTCCCTGAAAACTGCCATGCGCGAGCACACTGACTGCTCATTTGAATCAATGTATATATATCTGCATGGTCCACATGGATAATTTTTCTTTTCCGACGTAAATATAGGTCTGTCAATTCCCTGTAATTCTCTTTTTTCTGAACAAAGTTCAAAGTGTTATCTTAGAGAACTACCAAGAGTGACCCTGTCGATTTGGCAACTCATAGCCTCCGTCTCTTCCAGTACAGCTGAAATGAAAGTGAAACCACCTTTTCTCCGTCGGACTGACAAAGCCAACTTCTTCGCCACTGATCTTCATTTGTCCAGTCCCTCGTGTTGTATTTTTTTTGCCATTTGGAGCTTGTTATTTTGTGATTCTCTACATTAAACATCTTCCTCTAGGAACGTACCCAGAAGTGTAGAGTCCTATTACATGGCCAGCTTCATCTATGTTACACTCTATTTTTCAGTCACATAATTCTATTTACACATGTAAATATCTGGATTTTTCACTATTGTGTGTGTGGGGGGATTAATTTGGCAGTCTGTGTTTCCTCTATCACGAGTTGGAATTTGGTTTTCTCTTGTGCTGTCCCTTTCAGGGACTTGTGATGTATGTTCTGAGTTTTCAACATATGTGTTTCTTGTGTGCACAATCTTTTCAGCTTGTAGATGTACTTGGTTCTGCTCCATTCTCAGTGTGCACCAGAGCGTGGATAATTGGCTATTTTAGAAATGACTGCAGGTTTCCAGATGGATTTCACACTCTTAAACCTATCTCCAACTGCAAGTGGACTTTGTGGCTTTGATCCCTAGTCATAAAAGTACTGTGCTTCCTGGTCATAAAAGTACTTGAAAGATTTAATTTTCTGGTGCACATAAATTGGGTTCTGCACTTTGGAAGCAAGTTATACAGATGTTGAGGGCAAAACAGATCTGCAAAGTTTACTCATTAGCGGTTGTGCTGGTGATGCCAATCCATCTATTGTAGTGTGTTGGGGTAGTTTATCTTGGTTGGTTTGTGATGCTTTTTTCCATAAGTTTTATGCAATTGAACATATTTTTGGAGGGCTACACAATATGTGTTTGAAAAAGTTCTACATTTCACTGAAGAATACTGTGGGCCTTAGGCTCAATTGTATGGCATTTCTTACTGAAATAGTTTATGTCTATTAGCTGAGCAATTTTAAAATACTGACTCTAGAGGTCAACAACCAAGAGATAGTTTTGGTTCCATGTAAACAGATCTGAAGCAGTTCTTTGCCACCGACTATTTATTGATTCTCATGGTGGACTTTTACAATTGTTCACCATGTCTTTGATATGTGAGTTCATTCCAGGCCAATACAGAAGATCATGACCTATTTGTATTTTACCTAGCATTTATTTTCTGAGGTCTGATGGAATTATAATATTCTTGTCTTTGAACACAATCCCTTCCAACACCAATAGTTCTAAAAATGAATGTCTGCACGTATCAGATTGGGGTTATAAATGCTCAAAATGGTTTCCAAATCTTTTTTAGAGTCAGGAGGTGTCAGTTGCTGTATCACTATTTTCTCTGGATCGGCTCTTTAGCCATTATGCGTCCATACCTGACCAAAATATTTAATGCTTGTAAAGCCAACTTGCATTTTGTCTGGGTTTAACTTCATATTCCATAGACAAGGAAGTTAAGTATGATCACATCAATACCAGATAATCCTTCTATGACTTTCTGGTGATTTTTCTGAAAATTGTTGTGTGCTGAGCCAATTCTACTGCTTTTTTCATCCATTTTAACTTGCCAATAACTTGATTGTGCATATAGTACACTGAAATTATATGTTATATCATCTATAGTTGGGAAACTGTAGTGTTCACACATGACTTTTGTTAAAAACCCTTGGAATTATGGAGATCCAAAGATAACCAGAATTATTTTTTCTACTGCATAGAGCTTGCCCATTCAGTAGGCCCACCTGAATTTTCATACACTCCCATATTTTCCATTTGCTCTAGTTCCTCTTTTTTGGTGCAATAATAACTGGATGAGCATGTGTTTTTAGCTTATAATTAAGTTAAATCACCTCCATATAACTCAAACCGGTACATATGGCAAACAAAAAACATATAAAACATTGCCCTGACACTTAATGGCAGTATTATATCAGGGTACTTAGAACCATAGAAAGTGTGACGGACCACACTGGTACCCCAACTGTGTACGTCCGTCAGAAATTTGCTTGCTTGTATCAGCCACCCCAAGCCACCAGGTAGAACCAGTGTTGTAGATGGAGCTTCCAAATCACCAGATAGGACCCTCAGCCATTTACTCCAAGTACCAGACAACACCAGTATAGGAATGACCATTTATTGAACAGCAACATAATCCTATATACAGACATATTCAAGTTAGCATAACTCAACCCACATATTAACATACAACCAAACAGGAACTAAACAGCAATTAACCAGACATGATACAAATATACAATAACACATCACAATTATTTTAACAGTACATTTAATTAACACAGAACAATGGATGAGTCACATAGTAGAAATGTGGATATCAGCATCAGCTTAAGATGGGAAATCACACCTAAGCAGCACACAGACTGTGTCTGGAATACAGGGGGTAAACCATGAACCATTGTCCTTTACTCCGCTGTGACACATTATATCCGCTCAGAATTATGCACTGGCACTATCTGGGAGCATAAGTAAAGGGTTAACAACAGCATATACACTGTAAAGTCAGTGCGAAGTGCAAACTTACCCACTGTACCCACTACTTCAAAAACAGAACCCCTTTTCAATGCCAGGGCCCATAATCTATAGACAGGAGGCTGGCCATCACTTCTCTCCAATAACCCCAGTGATGGAGGACTAAACCACAATCTAGGCAACCCAGTGTAGAAATGCAACATTTGGTACTCCAGATTCTGTGGTGCTATTATATTGACTGGCTGAACACTAAGGGAATCATAGTAATTAGCACCAGCAGACCCAGAGTGGCCTATTCCTGGAACAGACCATTCACCTTCCTGTATCACACCATTCATTCCTTTTAGTGATGCATCATTTCCATTTTATTTATACGGTGATTTTGTTTTGTTTTTATGAGGTGAAGAATTACAAAATGAGATATGTACCTGTGTCATGGATGGCAATTCCAGCTCAATGCAGCCTTTCTGTGCTAAATACTACATTTGAGTATAATGTCTTCATGTCCATTACCACATTTTAAATTACATTTCACAAGCTTGTACATGTCAGGAAACCGTGTCTAAAATGTCTACCTTAAAATTTATTTTAGAATTGTTAAATATCTGCGTAATTTCTGTCTGTTACCGGCAGCATTAATTTTTAACCATTTTCAATTGTTGATTAAAATAATATGACCTCTATTAATTATTAGCACTAACAAGATGTATGCATATATACAGTCTGCAGCTGTTTCACATCTGTTAACATAGGTAATAAATAATCCATAAAAGCCATTTAAAGTGTGATGACAGATTGAAATATGTTTTAAATAAACCAGTTGAGATGAAGTATCTCAATGCCATTGTAGCGTTCTTTGACTTTCTTGTTCCTATAAAAAAACAAATTTGTTTTAGAGGACTTCAAACTGTAAGATGCAACCGATGCCATTGTTTTTTTGTATTAAGTGAAATGTATGTTTACGTGAATATCTCTTTTTGATAAAAAATAGCATACAATTTAACAGTCTTGATAGAGACATGCACCACTGGCACCGAGGCTTGCCATTAATTAATTATTACCATAGATGAATTATTCAACAGGCATGACACAGACTTATAATTTAATCAACTGAATTTATTTAAAGTTCTTTACTGGATTGTTCTACTGAACAACTATTTGTCAACAAATTGACTCACCAAAAACATTGTACAGTGACTATTCAATAATGAATGTATAGAACAGTAAAAACATCTCTATGCATTGTGTTAGCATAAAATTTTTGTTAATGCATAAATTGAGGAGATTTCTAATTGACATTTCTCATCCAGGAATCCAGTGTGTTTTAAATGTCTCATTAGAGTTTCCTGTCCATGACATCCCGTTGTGGACCAATATGCAAATCAACTAATGTCAGTGAGAAATGTATAATTTTTGGCCACACGATGATGTCATAAATAGGAGAGACTACAGCCATGTATAACACATTTTCTCTTAATCTTTGCATTCGTTTGCAACTCTTCTAATTTTCAAGATTTAAAGTACAAGGGGGTGACAGATTCCCTTTAAGTTGGTGATGGACAGAAAAGTAGCCCAAACCCTTTACAGCACAAACAGAATATATAAATAATAAAAGTGGAAAAAATGGACCTAGTGCGAATTTAAACCTTGTAGGTGTTCCCAGTGCAGACAGGGACGTACCTAGAGCATTTGGCATTCGGGCCGGCTCCTGTATTTGGCGGCACTCCCCAACTTTAAAATGTAAAAAGACACCCACAGATTTGCCCCAGACGTAACAATTCTGCACCTCAGACAGGCCAATTCTGCCCCCACACTTGCCAATTTGCCCCTTCCCCCCGACTTGCCAATTCTGCCCCTCAGACTTACCAATTCTGCCACCCAGACTTGCAATGCATTCTCCCCAGTAGGAGGGGGAGGAGCCGGACAGGTTTTCTGGGGGTGCAGATAAGGTTAGGTGCAAAATACCCTCCATGAGCAGCTGCATGTCGGCGCCCAGGATGCACTGCACTCCCTGTCCTATTCTATCACAGTATCTATCACTTCAGAGTAAAGATTCCTGGATGAGAAATGTCAATTAGAAATCTCCTAAAGCAATTACATATTTTCAAGCCATTATTTGTTCTCTAAGCCTTATTTTATTATAATATTATTATATTATTATAATAATATAATATTATTATTATATTATTATAAATTCTCTTTGCAATGTATAGACATGTTTTTGCCAACTATCAAATTAATATACACATCAAGTTTCCCATCTTAACAGAAATTCAAATCCAATTGTATTACATTAGTTTATCTATATACTAATTGTAAAAGTCCTTCAACCTGTTTATTTTTCTAGAAAACAAAACACTTGAGTGTAATACCCAATGTCCATACAATGTAATCATCACTGGATCCATAAAACTTAGCATTTATTGAAGATCATCTATAAAAGGTACATGGAAGCCTCATCATAGGTAGTACACCTTTCGCGTTTCGTACAAAAGGGACTTAATTTTAGGTCTTAGGTATTTTTCCAGTTCATTTGTCAATACTGTTTCAAACATTATTTAACATAAATATAAATAATCAATAAAAACTAAAATGATATGATGACATTAGCCAATGTTTGGTAGACGTCTATAGCGCCTGTGCATGTCTGGGTTCAGCAATGTTTACTCATTCCATTGGTAAACTTCTTTAACAGATTGGGTGAGGTCACACGCACAGCACAGAAAATTTCAAGTAGTGCCATGGATGGTAAGTCAGATAGAAATGTAGGTTTTAAATGGGATATTAAGACATTAAGATTTCTATTTATGAATTATAGCCATAGCATGCCACCATCAGGGTCTGCCTAACTATATACTGACAGGATTAATACTGTGGTTTGCTTACTTTATTTACAGAAGCTGTGCTGTATCAGCATCTGTGTCTGACTAAGTACATAATATATCAACTTGTCTTTATTAATCCAGAAAAGTAAAAACACTCCAAGGTTCTTAAAAATTCACAATATGATCATAGGCGAGCAGTTATTAGCTTCATATCCAAACTGCCTTATGCGTTTCGAACCCACGCGAAAAGAGTACTTAATCATAGCAACACACCATGTGTGACTGCATGTGAGACATTGTATGATAAGGTATGTCTTTTTGCTGATGACACAAAGATTTTTCCTGGAGGGAGAAGCCAAATAGCAAGTTAGTTAGGTAAACTAGAAAAATGGTCAAAGCTGTGGCAACAGAATAATGCACCTTGGGCATAAAAACCCAAGGGTAGAATATAGAATGTTTGATATAGTCCTAACCTCAACATCTAAAGAAAGGGATTTAGGAGTAATAATTTCAGAGGACTTAAAGGGACAGTCTAGTCCCCAACCCCACTTGGGTGCAAGTTAAAAATTACTGCTTGTATATTGCACAGACTTTTTTTCCAATGTGATTTGATGCAAGCATTTTGCATAAATCACATTTTTAATATTTGACTCAAGCCCTCCCCAGTGATTACTCTGATTATATAGACACTGGGGATATTAAGTATTGTTTAATTTAGTCACTTCCTGTGCTCTTCCAACTGAATTCGTTATGTGGACTCTGAGTGACCTTGCTCTTAACAGTGCAACACATTGTCTGACAACATCTCTAGAGAGACAGGAAATGACATGCATTTGATTGGAATTATTCTCACTGGTGCAGCAAATAATAAAAAAGAAAATTACTTTTACTCAGCTAGTGTGTGCAGTCCTGGCTTCTTCATCTAGCAGTAAGTATTTTATATTTTAAGCAATGCAAATTGCAAAACATGCATTTTAAAGTACTTTGAAAGCACATTAATATGCATTAATATTTGGAATATGCATTTTAGATACTACCCTTTAAAGGTAGGTAGACAATGTAATCGAGCAGCAGGAAATGCTAGCAGAATGCTTGGTTACATAGGAAGATGTATTAGCAGTAGAAAGATGGAAGTGCTCACACTGTTGTACAGAGCACTGGTAAGACCTCACATAGAGAACTGTATGTAATACATAAATGACTAATTAGTGACTCAAAGAAAAATGTATATTAAAAAGGATTAAAAAAATATCTATATATCATTGACTTACTAATTATTTTGGTGTTTTTTCATATGAATATATATATATATATACATACATATCTGTTTATTTATTAAGAGATTTACTTGTAAACATTGTTCATAGCCCATTGCTCACTTGTTCCTCTGTTAATTATTTTTATAGGTACTGTTTATTATAGGTACTTTATTCAAAAACAACATGTGCATTATACCAAAATTAGGGACATTATTTCCACTTCAGCATTTGCTAGTTTACTAATTTAGGGATTTTAACCAACTTATTTACCATAGTCAATGTATCTTAAATTCTTTTATTTGTGTTACTTACTCTTTCAAAGTATTTTTCCACTATTTTACTACCATCTTCAGCTATTTCACTATCATGGAGGATAGCAGGCAGAAGTACTGAGAAACGCGTAGGTTTGACGGCAGTGGGCAGTTGATTGTTCAAGCCTCCTGACAGTGATACGTCACTTCTGGCATTTGTATTTCAGACTGGTTGTAGTTCACCGGAGGACCAGGAATGGCGCTTCTCAACAGATCACTGTTGCCATTTTCACCATCTAGAAGTATTTTTCAAACTGCCATCACATTGGGGGCTTACAACTGTACCTACAAGGGGCCATATGCATGCGTATCAAGTATTGAATCTTGTGAGGTAAAGTAGAGCTTACTCTACAAGTTAATAAGTATTACACTATATTTTTCTCCTTTTTGTGTTTGCGCTTTGTGTTTTCCAGTACAACAAATTGTATAAATGTCACTATCTGTGAACTCTAAATGAAAATGTTATTAAAACAAAAATATTTTCTTTGGTTCAGAATGCTTCCTATTATTCTCTATTCTCTAAGTCAACTGGTCTCCGATTTTTTCTCTCTAACGGAGCATATGTTGGCAAAGGATCTTTTCACAGAAACAGTCTATTTTTCTCTTTAATTGCTGTGTCAGACCATGTGATTTCTAGGTTTGTTGTCTATACAGATTATAAGGGACATTTGACTCCTAAATAGTTTTTGTAGATGCACTGTCCCATGATAGCAAATCCTGGCAGCAATTCCAAAATCTTCATAACAAAAGCTTTGATGTCTGATTTCAGACCATGGCTTTTCTTGGACATGTTCTTTCTTTTTTAATTTCCATTATTATGACTACATTAACATATTAATATAGACTTGTAACAGGAGACAGATACACAGTCTGATGCATCATCCTTCACTAGAGAAACGATATGATTTACTCACAAAACAGTGAATTATGGTAAATACTTTGTTCAATTTCATTATAAATTTTTATATTTTTGTGGAGTTTTTTATCACTACATTTTGTGATTTTGCCGTTTCCGATATTCATCAGTGTTACACCTCCCTTCTGTGTTTTTATCTCTATTGCCTTTTAGTCATAAGTAACGTTAGAGTTAGTTAGATACTCTAAACCAACCATTTTTAATTTTTTTTATTTATCTGCATAATACCATATAAAAAACACACAAGATAAAAAACTACAAAACAGAAAAGAAAAAAGCAAAAAACAAACAAAAATAGTTTGACTCTGTCTTAAAAGCCCAGATAGCTATTACCGATCCTGTCGATTGACCGGGGGGTTTGTAAGGCCATAAAGAAAATTAACAGGACAAAATACAAACACCTAGGATGTAGATAAGGGAGAGAGAAGTGTGGAATCCGAGATTACCCAAAGAGGTCGATTGGTCTCTGGGACATTTAATTTTGAATTTTCTTTCTCCAAGTCTCCCATTTATATGTCGAAGTGCCCATTACGTTACACTGAAATCCAATTCCTTCCTCCATTATAATCTGGGTGAGAATCAGATTTTTTTAGCTGCGGCCAACATGGTATCGCACTTGTTTTTCAGTTCCTGCCAATAAGCAATGTTGCTGCAGTCAACATATGAATAAACAAATTTCTCCTGTCTTGAGGCCAAACAAGAACATCTAGATGAAGGAGATAGTCACATATCTTACTTAGGGATTTGTCTCTATGTAAATCCTAAATTAAAGCCCAGTATTAAAGAAGGTGTGCATGATGTAACTGGAACTGATGTGGAGACACTGTTGGTGGAGATTAGCATAGACACTAAAAATAATCGCACATTACTTGTAGGTGTATGCTACAAGCCACCAAATATAAGTATTGATGGAGAAGATCAGCTTTTGTTACTTATCTCATCCAAGTAAGAGAACACTTGGGGAATAGTGACAATAACATGGTTTCATTTGAGATTAATGCAAAAAAGCAAATTGGTAACTACGCCACCAAAACACTTAATTTTAGAAGGGCCAACTTTGATGGACTAAGGTCATCGATTGAACATTTAGACTGGGAGCGATGGTTTTCTGGACTAAATACAGAAGACAAGTGGAATTCCTTTAAACACACATTACAAAGTACACATCCCAACATATACCTTTGGGAAACAAATGCAAAAGACACAAATCAAAACCAATGTGGCTCACCGGTAACGTGAAACAGGAAATGCAAAACAAGAAAATGGCATTCAAACATTAAAAAAAACAAGGGATCAGCATTATCCTTTATAGAGTACAAAGAGGCCAACAAAGCCTGCAAAAGGGCAATTAAAATGGCTAAATTTGAAAATGAGAAAAGGATTGCTAAGGAGAGTAAAACTAACCCCACAAAGTTTTATAAATATATAAATGGAAAAAAGCTAAAGAGGGAAAATGTTGGGCCCTTGTTATCCCAAATGGGAAATTTGGTAAGTGAGGACAGAGAGAAAGCAGACATGTTAAATACTTTTTTTTCTTCTGTTTATACTAAGGAAGAACAGATGGATGAGCCCCTGCTACCGGAAGTTACGGAACAGTCACTGCAAACATGGGGATTGGCTGACACAAGAAAAAGTGCTTAAGCAATTATACTCTGTTAAGATAGACAAGGCCTCAGGACCAGATAGTATACACCCAAGGGTCCTTAGAGAGTTAAGCATAATTCTGTCCAGACCACTATTTATGATCTTTAGGGATTATTTCAGTTCAGGTATAGTGCCAACAGACTGGCGAAAGGTGGATGTCATTCCAATATTTAAAAAGGGATCAAAATCTCTGCTGGGTAATTATAGGCCAGTGAGTTTGTCATCTGTAGTGGAGAAATTATTTGAAGGATTGCTAAAGGTATACACTCAAGAATACACCTTGAACCAGAATATAATTAGTAAAAGTCAGCATGGTTTTGTGAAAGACAGGTCTTGTCAAACAAACTTCTATGAAGAAGTCAGTAAAAATATAGATCTAGGTGTGGCAGTTGATGTGATCTATTTGGATTTTGCAAAAGCATTTGATACAGTTCCACACAAAAGGTTACCCTACAAATTGAGAGAAATAGGTTTGGGGGCAAATGTATGTATTTGGATTGAAAATTGGCTAAAAGATGGAACGCAAAGGGTTGTTGTAAATGCAAAAGCCTCAAATTGGACAACCAGGATATTGAGCAGAGTACCTCAGGGGTCTGTTTTGGGCCCTCTTCTTTTTAATTTGTTTATTAATGATCTCCCACGTTGTGCTGAGAACCATGTCTCTGTGTTTGCTGATGACACTAAATTAGGTAAGGTAATACAGACTAATCTTGATGTTTTTTCTTTGCTGGAAGATTTGGACAGAGTGGGGGACTGGGCAGTAAAGTGGAAAATGAGGTTCAATATAGACAAATGTAAAGTTATGCATTATGGGAAAAATAATAACAAAGCAACATATACTTTAAATGGTATTTCCCTGGGAAAAACTACTAATGAAAAGAATTTAGGAATAATTGTAGATAACAAACTTGGCAACAGTGACTAATGCCAGTCAGCAGCTCCAAGGGCCAATAAGATATTGGCATGTATAAAACGAGGTATAGATATCTGAAATTGGGGTTAATCCCTTGATATCAAGGCACAAGGGAAACTGAATGCTGGAGAGTATCTGCCGCGCCCCCGATTCCTGTCTCTATACCATCAAGATAATTTAGCGATTTGAAATGAAGAGCTGATTTAAGACAGACAAAGGAGGTTCTACCAAACCATACTAAACCGATCCTTTTTACCAGCCATATATTTGTTAACCATAATAATCAGCGGAAATTATGAAATGTACCCTGTATTGTTAGTAGAAGGTTTACAAAAATGTTTCTTTATTCACGATTACTATTCCACTTAATATTAGACAGTCTAAACTTTATGATTATTCACTTTTAAATAGTAAAAACACTTTATGGTATATTCATGTAACATGTATATAGTCTCTGTGAACGTTTCTCAATACTTGAGCCAAGGTACTGTACTTACCACACATTTACTCTACCTTATGTACTTGTCTGTTTTTGATACCTAATGGTAATTTGTTGTCTGTCTGTATCTCAGTATATCTTTTTCATACATCAAAAATGTAATAAATAATAAGGAGGAAAAAAACGAGGTATAGATTCACGGGAAGAGGATATCATCTTGCCTCTTTACAAATCAATGGTAAGGCCTCACCTTGAAAATGCAGTACAATTCTGGGCACCAGTCCTTAAAAAGGATATTGAGGAACTAGAAAAAAAGTGCAAAGGAGAAATTAATAAGGGGATTGGAGGATCTAAGTTATGAAGAGAGATTTAAAAAATTGCATTTATATACGTTGGAAAAAAGGCGTCTCAGAGGGGATATGATAACATTATTTAAATATGTGCAGGGCCAATATAAAGAGCTCTCCAGTGACTTGTTCATTAACTGAAATGTACAAAGAACAAGAGGTAATTTCTTGCTGGAAGAGCAAAGGGATTCTTTACGGTAAGGACAATAAAGTCTCTGCCAAGAGAGGTAGTGCTATCAACCACAATAGATGCATTTAAAAATGGTCTGAATGTTTTTTTTTTTTAAAAACAGAACATACAGGGCTATTAATAATAGAATAAGCATGAATAATAGAGCTTATTGATCCAAGGAGAAATCTGATTGCCCCTTGGAGTCAGAAAGGAATTTTTCCCCCTTGGAGGCAAAATTCGAAATAGCTTCCTTAGGGGTTTTTGCCTTCTTTTGGCTCAAAAGCTGGAATGATAGGTAGAAGGGTTGGACTTGATGGACATGCGTCTTTTTTCACTCTAAATTACTATGTTACTACTATATATTTTAATACCGATCAATATATTTTAATACCGACCAATCTTTATATTCAGATCGGTCTCCCATTTCTCTATCGCTGGTATCGTCTCCTCTCTTTTTATTTGGTTCACTATGTCCAAACATTTAGATATTGTTTTTTTAATTACCTTCTTAGTTAATAACCCCCCCAAGGCCCTCACTGCATCTGAGTCACCTTTGTAGACCGAGTTGAGAATGTAGCCCTTAGATAGTTAAATATCTCACTGCTTGGAAGATTATTTTGGAGACACAGCTGGTCGAAAGGTATTCTAGTCTCCCCCACGAGGCTATCTTCTATTTTATTTAAACCTTGATCTGACCAAATCTTGTAATCAAGGTCCTGGACATTTCCCACAACAGAGGTTAGGGGACACCCGGGCAGTACTTTAGATTTTAACCCCAAATACTTCTTCAATTTAGTGCAGCAATTCAATAAGGATTCCATAACCCTGGATACTTTGTCTATTTTACTTAGGGGCCTTTTTACCTGGAAGTGTTGCCAAAACTTATTCCCCAGGGAATTAACCTTAAGTAGGTCTTGTTCTATATTATACCAGCCTTCAGAGACTGAGTCTTCTTTTTGAGTGACCAAAGCCTGCGTTATTAAGCTCACCCGATGATAGTCTTGGAGTATGGGCATTCCAAAACCTCCCTAGGTGATCTTTCTCTTCAAGAAGTTGGCTTTTATTTGTGGATGTTTTCCTTGCCAAATAAGTTTTAATATTGATGATTGGGCCAACTCCAACCAGGGGGTGGGTATGCAGAGAGGGGTCATATTAAATAGATTTGTCAATTTAGGTAGCACCTAAATTGACTCTCTACCAAATATTTGCAACAAGTTTGTCAGTCCTCTATTGCCATCATCACATTTTTTTTTAATTCTCTAATTAAAATCTGCAATTCTGCAGGTAAAATGTAAGGAATTTAGTGAAGAAAAAGTGCATCTTAACACATATTAACTTCCTATCTATATTCTGTTTTACAAACCATAAGTTATTTCTTATCATTTTTAACAGATGTGGTGGTTCTTAAAGAAGGAGTAAACCCTAAAAACATCACTTCTGCCTCAATAACTTTGTCTTTTGGACAGTGCTCTGATAATTGTTCAAAAGAAATCACCTGCTACAAAAACCAAAAAACAAGGGTGCTGCCAATTGAAGGAGCAGCAGCAGAGAACTGACTCTTTCCTTCACTGGCTCTTCCCATGTAAGGCTGGAGTCTCTAACCGGGCAGGATGGAGTCCAGTTGCAGGAAGACAGGCCGCACACATGTGAAAATATAAGCACCCGGCCTACTCACTGGAGATGGGAACAATGTGTAGGTGGGTGAGTGAGTGCATGAGAGCAATGATTACAAATGCGAGGTACAGGATAAGGCAAAAATCTTGGTCAGCTCATAGCAGAGGTTGAGGCTGCCTGAGAAGGTGCAAGGTCAGGTGGAGGCAGAAGGTCAGGGCTGGCATCAAGAATCATGGTCGGGTATCCAGACAGGGGTCAAACACAGGTTAGGCAATCCCAAAAAAGGTAAGGTCACAGTAACAAGGGAATCTTGGTAACTGACAGCTTCTATAATCAGGAAGCACTACTGATCAGGAAGAGGAAGTTTAAATAGGCTAGCCAACTACCTTACTTAGTTAGGGGGAGGTTCCACACAGATTGATTGTATATTACCAGGACAACTCCTTGGTGTTTGGAGAGGTTTTTACGTGAAGCCATCCCACCTCAACTATCAAGCTCCAATAGGAAGAGAAAGGGAGGAGATCAGGCTTAGATGTACATCTCCCATGTGTGGCAGTGTCTTCCAGACCAGAGAGAGGTGTTTTAGAGGTTGGGTTTTGTTTTGCACCCGCCATCTTGGAGGAGGCGAGCATCATGCCCGCCATCTTGGAGGAGCCGGGTAATATCGATCCGGCCCGCTAAATTGGATGTGGCGTGCGTCGCGCCCGCCATCTTGGATTCTGGTTATAGCAGGATCGCACAGAGGACCCCGACGGTATGAGGCATGACATGTCATCACTGGTGTGTGCATGTCATAACTGGAGAGGAGATGACAATCACTTCTAAAGCTGGAGGTGTCTTAGCATCTCAGATGCCAAATGCCAATCACTGCTGTGTGTCATGAAGCTGTAGTTTCAGATAATGGCAGCCTGGAAGTTTTCAAAGAAAAACAAATTGCTTTTAAATGGTGCTACATAGACTTTCATGAAAAAATGATGTTGGTATTATTTGTTCAACTTCAACATTCATATCTGCTGAATTAAATAAGCAGAAAGTATTTAGAAGCAGTTGCCAGAGCTCAGATGTACCTAGATATATATGAACGATGCACATGCCGCATGATGTTTTAATTTGTTTGGAACATTTTTGTGGTTCTGGTCAAATAATTTCAAAGTGTACTGCCAATTGCTGGAGAAACATAACAGACTAGCTTTCTCTAACGCAAGAGTAATACAGTGAAGACCAGTGAATTTCCAAAGGAAACTTGGTTATTTAACATGTATTTACTCTCCTTAATGCCATATAATATTAACATATCTCTTTATGCTAATAAACCTTTGTTACTAAAATGATGATAGACATTACATTTCATTTATATTTATAAAAAAAAACACAATTATATTGTAGAATATTTATTTTGCTCATATTCTTGTTGTATACAGACTGTATAGCAGGACCATCTTTAATGTTAATGGTACCCATGGCAAGTATCTATATACTAGGCTCCCTATCTTACCGTCCTTGCCACATCATACACATGGGACATTTGTTTGTTACAATTCAGCCTACTGGTTGGTTTGACATGTACCATCATTACATTATACTGACACTACAGGGAGTGCAGAATTATTAGGCAAGTTGTATTTTTGAGGATTAATTTTATTATTGAACAACAACCATGTTCTCAATGAACCCAAAAAACTCATTAATATCAAAGCTGAATATTTTTGGAAGTAGTTTTTAGTTTGTTTTTAGTTTTAGCTATTTTAGGGGGATATCTGTGTGTGCAGGTGACTATTACTGTGCATAATTATTAGGCAACTTAACAAAAAACAAATATATACCCATTTCAATTATTTATTTTTACCAGTGAAACCAATATAACATCTCAACATTCACAAATATACATTTCTGACATTCAAAAACAAAACAAAAACAAATCAGTGACCAATATAGCCACCTTTCTTTGCAAGGACACTCAAAAGCCTGCCATCCATGGATTCTGTCAGTGTTTTGATCTGTTCACCATCAACATTGCGTGCAGCAGCAACCACAGCCTCCCAGACACTGTTCAGAGAGGTGTACTGTTTTCCCTCCTTGTAAATCTCACATTTGATGATGGACCACAGGTTCTCAATGGGGTTAAGATCAGGTGAACAAGGAGGCCATGTCATTAGATTTTCTTCTTTAATACCCTTTCTTGCCAGCCACGCTGTGGAGTACTTGGACGCGTGTGATGGAGCATTGTCCTGCATGAAAATCATGTTTTTCTTGAAGGATGCAGACTTCTTCCTGTACCACTGCTTGAAGAAGGTGTCTTCCAGGAACTGGCAGTAGGACTGGGAGTTGAGCTTGACTCCATCCTCAACCCGAAAAGGCCCCACAAGCTCATCTTTGATGATACCAGCCCAAACCAGTACTCCACCTCCACCTTGCTGGCGTCTGAGTCGGACTGGAGCTCTCTGCCCTTTACCAATCCAGCCACGGGCCCATCCATCTGGCCCATCAAGACTCACTCTCATTTCATCAGTCCATAAAACCTTAGAAAAATAAGTCTTGAGATATTTCTTGGCCCAGTCTTGACGTTTCAGCTTGTGTGTCTTGTTCAGTGGTGGTCGTCTTTCAGCCTTTCTTACCTTGGCCATGTCTCTGAGTATTGCACACCTTGTGCTTTTGGGCACTCCAGTGATGTTGCAGCTCTGAAATATGGCCAAACTGGTGGCAAGTGGCATCGTGGCAGCTGCACGTTTGACTTTTCTCAGTTCATGGGCAGTTATTTTGCGCCTTGGTTTTTCCACACGCTTCTTGCGACCCTGTTGACTATTTTGAATGAAATGCTTGATTGTTCGATGATCACGCTTCAGGAGCTTTGCAATTTTAAGAGTGCTGCATCCCTCTGCAAGATATCTCACTATTTTTAACTTTTCTGAGCCTGTCAAGTCCTTCTTTTGACCCATTTTGCCATAGGAAAGGAAGTTGCCTAATAATTATGCACACCTGATTTAGGGTGTTGATGTAATTAGACCACACCCCTTCTCATTACAGAGATGCACATCACCTAATATGCTGAATTGGTAGTAGGCTTTCGAGCCTATACAGCTTGGAGTAAGACAGCATGCATAAAGAGGATGATGTGGTCAAAATACTCATTTGCCTAATAATTCTGCACTCCCTGTATAATGTTTCAGTATTTTAGAGCATTGACCATAGGGTTGCCACCTTTTTTTCCAGATAAATACTGGCCATGCTACAGTCTCCATAGACTTAACGTTGGCTTCAAGCTAATTTTTTTTACTCATGGGCACTCATAATTGTCCAGACAAAGTATATTTTTAACTTAATATATAAAATATACACAAGTGGCTTCATCTGACACCGGCAAGTCCCTGCAGCGGTATCCGCATTTATTGTCAGGACGTTCTGTGCCATTCTGCAGGCTTTTATTTTTTAGTAAAGCTAAATTTTCGGGGTCAGACTGAGGCCATTAAAATGGCCTGATCTGACAGTGGGGCTGCAAATCTCTACAGTGGGATCCGCACTCAACTCATAGCGGGGAGCTGCGATGGGCTGGTAATCTAAAAGCCTTTAGACAAAAGTAGAACAGCATAGAACATCTTACAAGAGGGATGGGGTTAAAAAAAAGTAAAAACTATCTTTTTTTATTAAACAAACAGAACAGCTTTTCTGTCAGAAGAACATCTGCCAACAATGTTGTTTTCTCTGAATGTATCAATATTCACAACTCTAGCAGAAGACACATCTTAAAGTGTGATTGTGTTTTTCAAAGTATACATCGTATAGATCTTTGAGATGCAAGTGTGCCTGTAAATCCAAGTTGCAAATATTATAAAACTGACTGGGTCACCGAAGACCCAGAAATGCTTTTAAGCAAAATTCATAATCATTTTTAAAATGGCCGATTATTCATGTAAGTGGTTAGATTTAAAAAAAAAAAGCCAATATCTCATAACGTTCTAATGGCAGAAAGAAAATTCAAAAATAATAATATTAATGTGACCATTTATTTAGGAAACAAAATCCTTTTTTGACCTTACTCCCACTTTAATTAGCAGATAAGTCCATACAAAACAGACACATATATTATTGTTTAATGGCATGTGAAGTTGTACTGGCACCCACCACATTATTTAGTATGCCAGAACACATATTTATAATTCAAAGTATATACACAGCCCTTCAACAGGGGGTTTATTTACATAAACCAGATTACAGTAATAGTAACAATAGGTTAATTTGAATTACATTATATTAAGTTAATATAATATTGGTTGTAATTACCTTATTAACCCCTTCAGGACAATGTTAGCTATTTTACAACTTTAGCTATGTGTGCTTTAAATAAAGGTCTGCTTGCTTCTTAAATTAATCCCCCCATATCAAATAACGTTTTTATTAAGGACAGATAGGGCATCACTTGAGACCATTTTTTTTTTAAATGTAACCCTTTGTGTACTGTATACATTTTAATAAAGAATGTAAAAACGTCAAAAAAAGGGTTTGTGTGGGTTTTTGTTATTTTTTTCTGGGACACAGAATATATCTTTCCTTTCTCTCTCTCTCTCTCTCTCTCTCTCTCTCTCTCTCTCTCTCTGATACAAGATCATAGTGTATCAGTGAGATAGGGGAAGGATTTTGACAATCAGTGTCATTTACAGTATTTTTGGCATTTATTGCATGTGATCAATGTGGTTGATCACATAGATCACATCAATAAATGCAAAAATGAATGGTTGATACTGGTCTACCTAACTGTTAAGATAACCAGGATCAACTTGCCCCATCCCCCCCCCCCCCCCCCCCCCAATTTGGGGGAGGATGGCAAAGGATTGTTAAATGTCAAATGACATATCACAATAATCCCTGCAATGCCTGAAACAGCCTCACTGGCCTGTCACTTTAAGACTGCCCATTGGGGAACCCAGCGGCCATTTGTTTTTTTGCTTTCCTGCTTAGCATTCACTCATGTAGCTTCCAGAAAAGCCAAAAATAGCACAAATAGCATGAAAAAGTGCTGCGATTGCACCATTTTAAAGGCACCCCTTACATGTACGGGCATTGTCACCAATGAGAAAAAGATGAAAAACAACTTTGTTAGAAATCTTTCATTTATTTTAATCAAAGTTTGTAAGATATCTTTTATTTCAAACTGCTGAACAAATTAAACAATTGCTCAACAGTTGATTAATTTATAAATAGTTTGTTTATGGAGAAGTACAATGGGTCAAGGAAAATGTTTGATGAACAGAATACATTTTTTTAAAAAAATCATATAATTTTTATTTTAAAATGTAACACCTTGGCCTTAGGTAAAGAGGCAGAAAAATATATCATCTAATGTGAAAAATGACTTACATTTTTAAATCCATCTAATATGAATGCCATATGCTCATCACACTGAAAGTTATTGAAAAGCTGTTGTTTATCATAAAACAGATGCAGCAGATTGTTCAAAGATCCTAATTAATATCTTATCATAAGTATTTGTCAGATAATCAAAATTTCTTCTTTATATACGAATGAGAAATTGTATTCTAGAACAGTTGTACAAAACTACTACTTTCTTTAATTGCATGTTATCTCACTAGATGGAAAGTTAAATAGTGTTAGTCTATGGATGGTTATGTATTTTTGTTAACGTTTTTCATTGATCAAAAAATAGCTATTTTTTTAACTAAGAAATTGAAGAACTAGGAATTGTGCAAAGTGCAGGAAATGGACAGTGAACAGAATGGAAAATTGGTGCTATTCTTTCTCACCACTAGAGGGAAAGCAAACATCTCTAGTAATCCAGACAGGGGCATTGTTACGAATCCAAAAGATTTGAGCGTAAAGCCCATGGCAAATCTGAGTACAGTATATAACACAATCCGAAGACAGAAGCATTTTATACAAGGGGTGCTGCTGAACCGATAAATATATATATAATAAATATATATCATAATATTCACGCATGTGTGTCTGCACGAGTGTGTAAGCTTCTTTACTGCACTCTGATCAAACATATATGTAAAATGCAGGTCTATATCTGCGTATAGATGTATGTATATATATATATATATATATATATATATATATATATATATATATATATATATATATATTTAGGTATTTTAAAAAATACTTTTGCCCCTATCCTTGCTCTGAATGTGTATGTGGTTTTTAACCTTTATACCATCTACAATTATTTTTTTATTTTAAGATACATTTGTTACTTTCATGACTGTTGTTGAGTGTAGCATGTATGTTTCCCCCTAAATCCCTCAGTTTTATAACAGTATGACTCTAACCAAAAATTCGGTAGCATAAATATTAAAACAAAAACCCCTCTGGGGTGTGGATGTGTATATTCCCTACCCCAACTAAGCTGTATTTATCTATGATGTTGTTTAATTAATATTTCCCCCCATGCGTGCCAAAGGTATAGGCAAAGAGTTTGTGAAGGTCCATAGAACATCATTAAATTGTCTGTTACAGAGTCCAGTAAATGTCCATCATGAACAATTTTGGTAACTAGCTCTGAGACCACAGTACCATAATCCATCTTAACACTATACACTATATCGACCCAACTCACATCAACCTATAAAGTAATTTGGTTAGCTAATAAATCTTGCACTCTGTCACTTAGATAATAAAGCTTGCACTCTAATACAGTTCAGTAAGATGATAAAACTGACACATTACTGTAGTTCAGTTAGCTATTAAAGCTTGGATTGTTTCATAAACATTCAGTGCTACATACACTAACAAGTTTTATGCATCTAAATGGCAGATGTCCACAAATTAAACAAAAAAATATCAAATTTAATATAGTTGCCTCTATATCCCCCTTACCTACCCATGTCTGTCTCTCCCCCTTATACCACTGTATGTCTGTCTCTCTTCCACCTCATACCACCATATGTCTCTCTTCCCCTCAAATCACTGTATATCTGTCTCTCTCTTCCTTACCTCTGCATGTTTCTCTCCCTCCTCCTTGCCTCCGTATGTCTCCCATCTTCTTACATCCCCATGTCTCTCTCTCACTCTTCCCCTCATACCACCATATGTCTGTCTCTCTACTGTTACCTCCCCATGTTTCTTTCACTCTCCGTCATACCTCCCCAAGTCTCTCTCTCCCTCTCTCTCTCTTACCTTCCCATGTCTCTCTCCCTTTCCCTTACCTCTCCATGTCTCTCTCCCTCCCATTTTAATCATCATGAGGAAGAAAGTCCCAACAGATTTAATATTTGTTATTCATTTGTTATTTTGAGTATTTTGTGAATGGTGGTCCGCTATTGCTTTTTGGGCTGACTGGGTGATAAATGGGGTGACTTGATAACTCTGGTGACTAAGATGCAAAAATCAGGGAGTAATATTTAATATAATAAAAGCTTCCAAACAATAAAAGAGAATAAGTAGAACATGTCACTGAAGGTTTCACTTCTTAAATTTTACCTCTTGCCTCTTTCCTTATTTAATCTGACTGTTATTATTATATACAATAATGTTCAGTTTTGCTAACCCCTTCAGGACAATGTTTTTTTGTTATGTTAATTTGGATCAAAAGCCATTTTACACCTTTAACAATGGTGCATTTAAATAAAAGCTTGCTTCTTAAATGAATTCCCACATCGCATATATATTTTTTAAGGACAGATAAGGCTTTCTTTTGATACCATTTTTTAAAACTTAACCCTTTGTGTACTGTATAATAAAATATTTAGGCAACCAGGATCAATTCACCCAATCCATATCCCCAAATGTCGGGGAGGATGGCCATAGATCGTAAGCCCCTAGACTTATCAAAATCATTATTGCAATGGCTGAGACTTTTCTGAGGGTTCCAGGTTTATCTCCGTCTAAAGACAACTTGTAACATCCATAACCCAATTTGCATCTGGTGAGGTGGAATGATTGACAGGTCATTGGTAATTGTCACTGGCCTGTCACTTTAAATCCACTCACGGGTAGCCCTGGCAGTCACTTTTTCTCTACTTTCCTGAATAACCTCACTCGTGAGCAGTCCAGGAAAGCGGCAATTGCACTAACTGCACTTACACTGCATTGGGAGCCCATACATGTACAGGCATTGTAGTGATGGGGTCAAATAACATTTCCAAATCAACATGTGAAAGCTGGTAGTGTTTCTCCTTTTAAGTGCCTACTGGAGGAAAAAATGCCATTTGCTAGAAATAGGTACTTTGTAAAAGAGACAATAAATGATAGTTTTCATTATTTCACAGTTGCTTTTATTCCATTAGTTGTGATGGAGATAAAAAAAAAAAAAAAGATAAAACTTTTCAAGTACTGAACATTGTCAATCCAAAGATGGAGAGGAAAGACATAACATAAGGGAGGAAACATAGCAGGAAGCATTTGGCATAATTTAGAAGTGCATAGTGCTGTTTGACTAGCTAGGCAGGTACAGGGATTAACCTACCACTGGTATATATTTGTATTTGTACTCTATAGTATATCCATGTTAAATAACAGAAAGGCCTCTAGTATTGTCATTGGAGCACAATGATTCATGGATGTGTTCAGTGTCTTTTCATTTTATGAATTTTGTCATTCTAGTGGCCATTTTGTGAGACCAAGTAATGTGCATGTACATGTTATAACAGCTTCAAAAATATACCGGCTGTTTAATTACCTGGATAGATGTAACACTGACCTCAAGCCAACTGCTGGTAGAATACTGTCTGGGTGATAGATATCTTTGAACAAAAGTTATTTTGAATTTAATTTGCACTGTTACTGTAGCCAGTCTTTCTAGAACATGACAAGATAATTGTGTACCACTTTCTTAAACATGACTTCATATTTTGAGTTTACATAATCTCACTACCTCTTTGTCATATAATCACTATAGTTTTCCGTACTTTATCTTTTTTTTAATCATTTGAATACCTAACATGATTGTTAAGCTCTGCATCCCCATCACATTTATCTCTTGTATTCATTTGCTTGTCGAACATTTCCACTCAGTAACTCGGAACACAGGAAAATATATCTATTCAGCTAATATCCCATGACTAGAATTTGTTTATTGCCTGGTGTGTTTTTCTAAGAAAGGAATAAATCAAGAACACTATTGCGAAGAACTCACAAGGACATAGCCTTTAGAATTGGGCAGACTAGATGGACCGAATGGTTCTTATCTGCCGACACATTCTATGTTTCTATGTTTCTAGAACGGTTGTACATCTATGCATTTTTACATGACTTGTTCAATTGAACAAAAAAAACAAACAAATAAATCTCCCCTCACCCTCCATCATAATAACATGGTTCTAAATAGAAAAGACTTAGCAGATAATCATTCTAACTATTCACACAGGGAGAACAGAATTTATAAAAACTGTAATAAAAATGTACTTAGAGATACAAAGATAAAAAAAAAATAGTTTATCAGTGTTTATGTAACTTTGGTTTCAACACCCATTGTACGTTCTACATCTACCTTGCATGAAATTGACAACTATGTGCCTTTAAGGAACATTACATAACAACAATGTTATTCTCCTATTTACATTTTAGCACAGATTTTTGTCATAGGAAAATCATTCATGGGTTTGTAAGTTGACTGTCCTTAGATCTCTTTCAACCTCATTTATGAATGGATTTAATCCAAGTGGGTAAAACAGTATCTTGGCTTTTTCTAAGAAACTTGGTATTGGTTTGAGTCTTGTTTCCTCCCCACCGTCTATGCCACATGGATTAAATTCATATATTTTACTGAAGACGTTGTCTTTGCGCTGTATCTCATATCTGTTAGTGGAATTGTAAATCTTTCATTTCTTTTGACTGTGCGACACTCCCACTCAGGGAAACCCTCCTCCATTATTTACTTGTGTGCTCTTGAGTGCAGGAGATAGAGCTAAACAAAAATCATTAACAATGCACGCTATGGATTATTGCCAATTGGGAAATCATTTTTGGAATCAATAAAGATGTAAATGAGGACTATGTGACTTCCCAGAATACCTTGTAGTGTGACGTGAGGATTTCTGTGGGGAAAAACAGGTCTGCTGACTTGTCTGGGATATGTAGGTGTGCTCAGTGATGCTCTACTGAGTTTTACCACTGTGGAGCTCTTTGAAACACCACAGAACACCACAAATGCTATGCTCCTAACAAAGAGAGACACCAAGTACAAAAGAGGAAAGGAGGGATTTTGTTCCAAAAGATTAACGGCCCTGCAAAGGAGGGATACTTTGTTAGTTATGACACATTGCATTTCTAAATCAGGGCACACATCAAAAGACATATGTCGGGACTGTAATGTGCAAAATGTAGAACAGTTAACAATCTTCATTTTAATCAATGCAGATATTACTGCATTATTATTCCTGTCACCTGAATTGGTGATGTTGTCAGCATAAATAGCACACCTTTATTTGTCTTGATCTGCGTACTAAAACCAAATCATTTTGGGGTGTGTTGTGTTGTACATTTTTAATGTGGAGTGCTACATACCTTATAGATGCTTAAAATGGGAGACCGGACATTATTATGTTCATGATGTAATATAACAAGTCAGAGGTATAACTAGAAATCACAGTTCCTTGGTGCCCCCAGTTTGTCAGTGCCAGCTTTGACCCAAACAGATTGTCAGTGCCACTTGCTCCCAAACAGTTATCAGTGCCAGATTTGCCCCAAACAGCTTGTCAGTGCTAGTTTTTCCCCAATATAGCTTATAGTGCCACCCAGTTTGTCAGTGCAAGCCTTGCCCCAAAACAGTTTTCAGTTATGGATTTTCCCCCAGCTTGCCAGTGCAATATAAATAGTTGATGAATGTCAGCGTTGCCCCCAAAACCACTTGGTAGTGCTACCAAAACAGTTTGTTAGTGTCAGCTTGACACCCACAGTTTATCAGTGCCAGATGTGTCCCTAACAGCTTGCCAGTTCTAGCTTTGCAACCCAAACAACTTACCAGTACTAGCTTTGCACTCAAACCATTTGCCAGTACTAGCTTTGCCCCCAATCAGATTGTCAGATCCAGGTTTAACCCATTTTCTTTTCAGTGCAAGCTTTGCCCGTAAACAGCCTGCCAGTGCCAATCCAACATTTCACTTAAATAGCTTGCCAGTGCCAGATTTGCCCCCAGTCAGTGTCCCTTGTCAATACTAGTTTTATCCCGGTTTCTCAGTGCCAGATTGGTCCCCAATCAGCTAATCAGTGTCATCTTTGCTACCAAACAATTACCAGTGCCACACAAACATATTAGCAGTGTCAGATTTTTCCCCAGTTTGCCTGTGACAGTTTTGCCACTGCCACCCAACATATTGTCAGTTTCAGCATTTCTCCAAACAACTTATCAGTGCCAACCAGTTTCTCACTAGTTAGTTTTGCCCTGAACAGTTTGCCAGTGCCACACAAACCATTTTTCAGTGCCAACTTTGCCTCAATTTGCAGTACCACCTGTGCCCCAAACAGCTTTGCAGTGCCTCTTGCCCTGAAGCAGTTTGTCAGTGCCACCTTTGCCTCCAAACAACTTGTCAACACCGGCCTTTTCCCAGTTTGTTAGTGCCAACTTTGTCCCAAACAATTGCCACCGAAACAATTTGTAGTGACAGTTTTGCCCCAAAACAGTTTCTCAGTGCCAACTGTGGCCCACTCAACTTGCAATTGCCATGCAAATAGTTTCTCAAGTCACAAGCTTTGCTCCTACACAGTTTGTCAGTGCCAGCTTTGTCACCAAACAGCTTTTCCCTGCCAGCTTGGCTCCCCAAACATTGTGTCAATCCCACCTTTGCCCATCAAACTGCTTGTCAGTGCACATTTTGGCCCCAATCAAACTGTCAGTATCAGCTCTGTCCCAAACAGCCTGCTGGTGCCACTGAAACAGCTTTTCAACACTAACTTTGTAAAAAAAAAAAAAAAAAAAAACAGCTTGCCAGTGCCAGCATTGCCACTAAAAAGCTTATCAGTGCCATCCAAACAGTTTTTTTTAAATTATATTTTTATTGATTTTTTATTTTCATTACAGTATTAATACGTTTCATAAAAATAGACATAAAATATTATTTTTCATATGACAGAAATAAAACATGAACTGACTTAGGAGAACAGGTGTGCAGCTTATGTATACTGATGAATATGCTGACATCTAAGCCGGTTTCAACAGTAAGAAGTCACGTCTAACTTTCTTCTTCCCCAAACTTAGCCCTCTTAGCAGGGGTAGGGACACCGATACAACAGATTCCAAACATTCAAGCCAATCAATTATTATGGGTCCAGAGAGGGACCATCCACAAAGGATATCTCCCTAATAAGTAAATAGCCAACTCTCTGGATCCATTAGAAATATAATCAAAATATTTAGTACTGTTTTTGTTTTGTTTTTTAAAAAAAAAAAACAACGCAAGTATCTCACATCAAAATAAACAAAAATGATTAATGTTCCATACGGCAGAGATAAAACCTAGAAACATAAATGTACAGCCTACATATTCCATTATATATACTGTCGTATGAGCCCAATCTGACATTAAGAACTAGGGGCTATTCGTGAGTTAAATTACTTGAGGACATATTCGTGGGGGCATACACACCAAGTGAACTTGTACCTCCTCTCCCAATATTATTTTATGGTCAGATTACTAAGATACCAAACATCCTATAGGGTGGTTAGTATATCTGGTAGGTGACCATTCAATATAGTGATATCTAACATTGACTACATCTACTCTCACCTGGGCTGGCCCTTGTAGCGAGAGTTGGAATGTCTACCAACAGATGCATAACATCAAAACATAACTGTTGTGGGTTCAGAGAGTGACCTTCTATCAGTAGGATCTCACAGTAAGTATAGTGTCATCGCTCTGAATCCACAAGAACATGCGCAACATATATAATATGAACGGCTATTGTTAAGAACAGTGGTTACGGGGAGACAGGAAGATAGCAGGTTTAGGAGGAGAGCAATGTGAGAAAGAAAAAGAAGAAGCTAGAGCAGAAAGCAGAAAAGGGGCTGTAATTACTCAGGATGCAAGAGAAGGGGTAGATAAAGGGGGCAAAAATGCGGGGCATAGCATTATGTTCGTGGTGAATTTGGGGAAGAAAAAATGGGAATTTCAAAGTTCTCTCTTCTTGATCAGTCACTGAGATGGAATTCTGCTGCCCGGGGGTACTGTTTTTGTCTTCTGGGGTGCTTCAATGGATTCATCTGCACTGCTGCCGCCTGGATTCCATGAAGAGGGGGGCATAAAGGGTGGTGCATGTTGATTTAAAGGTCTTGCCGGGAGGGTAGGCATAGGAGGCAAGGAGAGATCCGAGAGGAAGGACCGAGTCTCTCGAACATCGGTTAGGCGGTGCGTCAATCCATCTTTGCGGACCAAAAGAGAGCGAGCCGGGCCCCATTGGTATTGTACCTGCAGGGTACGGAGATGAGTGGTTAGGGGACGTAGTGAACGTCTCCAGGCAACCGTCGGATGGGTCAGGTCCGGGAATGCTTGCAAGTTGTGGGACTCAAACTTGACTGGGTTGGGGCCCTGGAACTTTGCCAGGAAAAAGGACTTGTCTGTAAAACTTCGGAATTGGATTATAATGTCCCTAGGGGAGTCTGGCGGCGCAGCTTTGCCTTTCGCCACTCGGAACATGTCATCGAAACGCAGTGGCCTGCCTTGAGTAGTGGGGGAAAGTTGTGCTAATAGCCGTCTTATGAGATTCGGTACTTCTTGTAGGTCAATTCCTTCGCCAACACCACGCAGCCTTATATTTTTTCGACGTGATCTATTTTCTAGTTCCTCAAGTTTAAGGTGAAGCGAGTCCTGTTGCTTGTCGAGGGCTCTGTAGTGTTTCCCCAATTTTTCCACCTTAGAGTCAGAGATCTTTTTCTCAGTTTCCAGGTGTGTCACTTTGGTCTCCAAAGCTTTGATGTTACATTGAATGTCCGCCACTCCGCGATCAATTATTTGCTTTACTTCAGTGATAAGCAGTTGAAAGTCCTCTCTTGTGATTGGGGAATCTGCCTTAGCTGCAACTGGTGCTGGAGGTGAGTAATGGCCTGGTCCAGTCTCCAGTAAAGGAGAGTCCTCATAGTCGGAGTCTTCTGAGACGTCCGGCGAGTAGCCGGGTGGGAGCATATGTTGATTCAGAGACCTTGGGGGTCTGGTTAGCAGTACCCCTATGTCATGAGACTCTGGGCCTTGTTTAGGCTTTCTGGACTTCTTCCCCATGGTGAGTATAGTCTCTTGACAGATAAGACCCTCTCAGCAAGGCCACTTTTTCTAGACAGTTAGTGGTTTGAAACCCTCCTAGGTAAGTAGTCTGTCCAAGGTAGAGAGTGTGTTCTCTCAAGGCTTGGAGTTGAAAGCTCCTGATATGTGTGCTCTCCAGGGCCAAACAGACATACTACATAGAGGTGTTTGTTGGCCTGCCTGTGTTCCAGTGTGGAAGTGGGGTCAGTGTGATGCAGTGTCTCTCTGGGCTAGGGCTGCCCATATGGGAACAGAAGCAGGCAGTTTGAAGAAAATCGGATACTTTTTAGCGGGTAGGCCGCAAAAGCCGGGGACTTTCCTAGATTGCGCACCCACGATCGGGGTAGTGTGTGCGCGGTAGTCAGGATTTTCAACCGAGTGATCAGTTTTAAAGATACCTGAGTGCCTTGCTTGCTTGTGTCCCTTGGAGCCTTTGGCTGATGGAGATTTGAAGGGAGAGGATTGCAGTGAGGCCGTTTTGGGGCCTTATTTCCCTCAGTTTCGGGCCTGGTTGGTACCTGAGACCCCTGGCCAGCAATGGATGATCATCTAAAGGACATAGATCAATAGCCCTTGCTGTGTGGAGTAGTCCTGAGCCTTCTTGTGCCCCGATGGGTAGTAGAAAATTATGATTTTTGCTGGATGGTAAAAGGCCTCAGAGGAGAGAGCAGAGTACACGTCTTGTCATCATGGACGCCGACCGGAACCCCCCATCCAAGCAGTTTTAATGTCTACTTTGCTCCCTAACTGCTTGTCAGTGTCATATTTGCCACCAAACAACTTGCCAGTGCCACCCAGTTTGTCAAAGTCACACTGTTAAATCTCTTTTCAAAGCAATAAAGGTAAGGGGTTAAACTAATTTTGTGTGTAAAACAAATTAATATGACTATTTGACTTGATGATAGGCCGTTACAGCATGGTTTTGTCTTTTTTAAAGACCTAAAATCATAAAAATGTATTAATCTATTAAACTGTAATATAATGGTTCTGTTACCTAACGTTATTGTACTGCTATATTTATCTGGTGTAGTTGTTATTGAACCTAGGAACTAGTCAACAGCATTTGTTTTCAGAACAAAACATTACATTTAATTAGCATCTGCCTCTAAGGACAACAAAACTTTTTTTTCTCTTGTGTGTCTAACAAGGTACTTTTGAAAGTATGTGTCATTTTATCCTCGGACCAGTAGCTGCCATGTTTCCCTGGGAAGCAGGGAGCAGAAAGAGACCCTCATTTTCAAAGGGGATCAACAGATTCCTTCTGTTAATTTCTCATAGTAAATTGTAAAAATACAAAAAGGAAAAATACCTAAAGAAGAAAACATACATATATATATATATATATATATATATATATATATATATATATATATATATTGGATAATCTACATATAAGACAAAAAAAAATATATATATAGGATAGTCAGATATATTCTGACCTAAATAATGAACAAAAAACACACATAAAAGAGGCCCTATGGTAGACACCTGTCTGGAAAAGATAAACAGCTTAAACAATATTATATATATAAATGGTGCATCCCAGTGTCCCCCATCCCTAAAAGACTATAAGAAAAACAGGGGGAACGAAAGGTGTCATTAGATAGGAATTATTTTAGATGCACCATTTATATATATAATATTGTTTAAGCTGTTTATCTTTTCCAGACAGGTGTCTACCATAGGGCCTCTTTTATGTGTGTTTTTTGTTCATTATTTAGGTCATGATATATGACTTTTAATATATCTGACTATCCTATATATATGTATGTTTTCTTCTTTAGGTATTTTTCCTTTTTGTATTATTTTGATTGTAACTACTTTTTTAATGCTGGTGGGCTTCCACCTTTTACTATGTTTTAAAAAATGTTGTTTTAATGTCCTCTTTGTGTAAATATTGTTTATTCGGGTTACCCCCGGCCACTACCCGTTATGTAGCCTTTTTTTGTTTAACGATTATAGGCAATCCACACTGATATCTAACGACACCTAAATCAGCCGAAATACACTTAAGCCAAGTGGTAGCCTTGAACCCCCTATAGAGTTATATTGGGAGGTCTTTGTCTTATTTTGGGCCCTTTTCAGGAGGACCTCGTATATTAGGAATATAGCCAAATGCATTCTATAGAAGTAAATTTAAGCCTTCCTGTAATAGCCTAATTAAATAAAAATCATTAAAAACAATAATAATAAAAAATAATAATATACATTAAATACATAAAGCATAAAATTGACAAAATTCTTATATTAATGTGAATATACTATTATACCATAGAACATTAACATATTATAATTATGATTTTTTTTTTGTATGTTTACTTTAATTCCTCTATACTTTTCTATTCAATGCTCCAACTAAAATCTGGTGAATTAATATGTATGAAATTTGTGTATGTTTCCCAAATTTGCAGCATGTTCCGGGATGATTGGTGCATTTAGGGTACCCTTAAAATCTGTCGTTTTTAGATCAAAATTGTCCTAATACAAATGCTTCCGATGCTTTAGTTTCTGAATGGCTTGAACAGTCGATTCGGGCCCGAATTAAAGAGTATTTAGTAGCCAGATTTGGAGATTCCTGAATTGCCTGATCCAGATCCATTACTGGCCAGATCGGTCAATAATGAGTAAACCCTTATTTGCAGGGCTGGCCCAATATATTGTGCTGCCTGGGGAAAAAAAACAAAATGCTGTCTCCCCCCCACACACAAAAAAAGCCCACAGTCATGATAATTCAAACTAAAATTAAACTTATCAGAAAGTGATAATTTAAAGCAAGAGCACCTTTCTATATGCAAAATTATATGAAAATACTGTTTTGGCAGGCAATAATTCATGATTAAAATGTGTATCCTAAATGTTTGAGCAAGTCTTGTTATAGGTCAGTGGCCACATATTATCTTTTGGGAAACTGCACAGCCTATTTTCATATGAATGTTTGTTTTATCATTTCTTTCTTTTCACCTCGTGGGTAAGCTCTTAGAAAAAAAAAATTTATTTTTATATGCCCACTAAAGCACTTCTTATATATATAATAACATATTTTTTTCAAAGAGCTCACCCATAAGGTGAAAAGAAAGTAATGGTAAAATATTATTATGATAATACCCTGTGCAATTTCCTAAAACATAATGTGACCAGTGACCTATAACAAAATCCAGATAGATATAGGTAGTGTCAGAGGCGTTAACCTCTTGGGTGGCTAGACTGATATAGACAGTGTCAGAGGAGTTAACCCCTTGTGTGGCTATATAGATATAGGCAGTGTCAGAGGGGTTAACCCCTTGTGTGGCTAGACAGATATAGGTGTTGTCAGAGGGGTTAACCCCTTGTGTGACAAGACAGATATAGGCAGTGTCAGTGGAGTTAACCCCTTGGGGGGCTAGACAGATATAGGCAGTATTAGAAAAGTTAATCCCTTTATCCACAAACTCACTCACACATACACACTCTCACTCACACTGAGACACACTGACACTGACACACTCTCACTCACACTGACACACTCTCACTCACACTGACACACACACTGACATACACACTCACTCACACTGAGACACACTCACACTGACACACTCTCACTCACACTGACACACTCTCACTCACACTGACACACACACTGACATACACACTCACTAACACTGACATACAGTCACACACTGACATACACACACACACACACTGCCAGTTTTTATCGCTTTGCTTTGAGGTACTCCTGTGAAGGAGGCACTGAACCAATCGTTTTTTGGAAGCTTCTGAACTCTCAGCCAATCAGGAGAGTTGAGATGTCTCACCTGGCTGAGACCACCTTCTATCAAGCTCTCCCGGACGCAAGGGGAAAAAAAAGAAAAAAACAACTCCATGGAGCAGCAAAGTGCTGCCTGGGGCAGTCTGCCCCATTAAAGGGCCGGCCATGCTTATTTATCCAGTATAATTAAATGTTCTAAAAAAGGCCTGTGGCAGAAATGGCAACAGCTTGAAAATAATATAAATTATAATAGGCTCAAAGTTTCACTTTTATACATTTTCTGTACCATTTGTTTAAAAAGGAAAAGCTGTCTCACCTCACACCCAAATTATATACATACTTGTGCAATCTTTATGCTGGATCCACTATTGTGCTTCAAAGCCTGGGTTCACCCCAAATATCCACATGTACCATTAACAAAAATGGAGAGAGGTGGTGAAGCAGAGGTGAAAAGTGATGCCCTAGCTGTTTTTATGTAAGCATATAATTATTTTCTCTTCTCTGTAATTTAAATACTTGAAAAGTAACAGAGAGATATTTAAGAAGTAATTTCTGTTGTCATGGCAAGAGAGCCTTTTTACAATTACTTCTGTTACTTGAATACAGCTACACCAGTAGGACAACTGTCTGTAAAAAAACTGAAGTTGTGTTAATTGTAAGATTGCATCAAGTGTAAAAGTGTAGTGTCTTAATGCTTGGGGCACCAATGGCAGTGGCAGGCTGTTTGTGGACAAAGATGGATCATTGGTATGATATTTATAAAGTTGATGCATGTATTGCGCATTGGCATGATCTACAAAGTTAAAACATTTACTGCTCATTGGCATGGTATGTAAAGTTTATACTGATCATTGTCATTAGATACAAAGTTTATGTATTAACAGCTCATTGGCATGATATACAAAGTTGATGCAGTTACTGCACATTGGCATGATATGATTGGTATAAAGCCTTGCATATAAAATTAATGTTCATTGGCACCATATAAATCATGTATGCATCTATTGGTCATTGCTTATATTATATATACATTTTGCTCATTGGCATCATCATATAAATAAGCTGTATGAATATATTGCTTGTATTGGCGTAATGCTGAAAATGATTCCTTGTCTTGTATTCAAGGTTGTCTTGCAAATAAAGGTCTGACTTTAAGACTAGGATCCAGGTCCCCCACATACTACGTGCAGACATTCTCTGAAACTGCTTAACACTTCAACCGGGTCTTCTGAGATGGAAGGCTGGGGTTAAAGGACAACTGTGGTCTAAAAAAAAAAAATTATTTAGCACTGTTAACAATAACAGTGCTTAAAATGCTTTGTGAAAGTATAGAGTAAAACTCTTTTTCAGGTGCCTCCTCTCCTCATACAGGATGCTGGAGACTTCAGATGCACATTCCCGCTTGTAACCGGCATTTCGCTAATGAGCAACATGTGGGATGCCATTTTGGAAGCTGACAGTGGCTGCAGCAAATATATATACTGGCAAATATGGTATATATACTACCTGTATCTATTGCTCACTGGCATAATATATATCCTTTATATGCCCACCCAACCATATGAGCTTCTTTACTCAAATCTGCCATGGGCTCTAGCCCCAGATCTTTTGGAGACCTAGCAAAGCCCCTTAACAGACATGGCCAAAATGACCTTGAGGATGGCATAGAACAGCCTCTGCTCATTGCAGCCTCCCTGCTCATCGCACCCTTCTGTTGTCAGACTGAGTGAAAGGGTACAGATGTTTGCCAAATCACATTGATTCTTAGTAAGCGACCTGTACTCCAGAAAATAAAACAAAACAATAACATTAATGTCTAACAAAGCATTTTCACAACTGTTATGTAACAAGGTTCTTTAATTACTGTAGATGACCACTAGATGGCAATAGTGTAGTAACATTTTAGGTTACTATGCCTAAATAACTTCTTTATTCCACCACAGAATCCATTATAAACGCAAAATGTAAAGTTGTAAATAAAAAAAATCATATTCTTTTTTGATCTCTGTGTTTCTCTATTGAATACCAAGTATGACACTTAGCAAGTTAAGTATACCTGAGGTCAGTAAAGGGACTGAACATTATTTTTACTGTGAATGTAGAGAATAGGAAATGATCTCTACATTGTGTTAGCAGAATTGAAAGCAAATGCCTACATTAGGAGAAACATGTATCCATGGTGTCTCCTGTTTATAACTACCAGCTGTGGCTTGATATGCAAATTACACATTTCTCATTGAAAACCAATTAATGTGCATTTCAAGCCACAAGTGATGTCATAATAAGAAGACTCCACAGACACATTTAAGTCACATTGTTCTCCTAATGTATGCATTTGCTTGCAATTTCTCTAACCCAATGTAAAGATAATGTTTAATATTTTGTCTCTCTACCTTCACAGTAAAAACAGTGTTTAGGTGATATAGTCCCTTTAATGCATTATTATTTTTGAATGTATAATGATAGTCAATAAGCCGGTTATCTGATAGCAACTACAAGGCTATACGGATAGTGAAACAATGTTGCATCTCCATTTACTTAATTCAAGTTTAAAACTTTAAAAAGCAAAATGTATGGATCAAAAGAAACACATGGGATGCTATGGGGCACTATACAGGTTATTTATTCTGCTTTTTTATGATTCATGGGACTGTTAATGGGATCATTCTTAGATACACAGAGTCCCTTTAGAGATGTGGAGCACTCCCTTTAAATCCAAGTTACAGACTGCCAAGCTCAAATTACAAAGAAGAGCCCTGGCATTAAGCATAGATGAAATGGCTACATGACTGAGCATGGGAAAGGTATTAAATTATACATTGTATAGTTTTTTTTTTTTTTTTTTGAAGACTAGATAAGATTCCTTAGTAACATATGAGGGGTAGTTGTATATTGTACATTCAAGAAAATGACAGCTTTATTGAGTAAGGAAAAGGCATTTTCAGACAGGGCAGAAAGTTTAGGTTTGTTAAGATTGGGATAGTGTCCTGAGTGGCACATGAAGGTCTGTAAGTGACGTGATGTGAGCCTATTAATAAAAGCACTTAAAATATACCAGCCGAATTTGCATAATTTGTCATAAGGTTTTGTTCCACCCCCTTTCTCCTCATTCAGGTTAATGCAATTGGCTGTGGCATGCAGAGGGTTAACTAACTTGTGTGGCACTGGTGCAGTTGATAAGTACAATACTCTCCACAGACTGGTACTATAGAATGTGTAGGGGACGCTATGTCGGTAGCTTCCTAGCAGCACATATATTACACCTTTTGTTGGTACTTTTAAGGACCTTATATGTTAATTTATAACGAATACGTTCACTTAGCCAGTTTCTGCTACCTGCTTAGTTTATATACATGGTTATTAACCATCAAACTAACCCCATAACAATCAGGTTTTTGTTCAAATCACTAAATTACAATTGTCCTCTTAAAAATTTGCAAAGTGGCATGGAACAAGGAAATCTGTTGCCAACATCCTGTAAACCCTGTCATTCTATTACAAAACTTTAACTCAGGCATTGGTGATCATCCAGTAACATGGCTTCAACCATATGTATCAGATCGATCAAAATATGTGTGTAACTGGCTTACACCTGAAAACATAACAGCACTTGGTTAAGGGGTAGAGCCAAAAGGGGCAGCATTATGTGACACTGAATGAAATCTCCTAATGTTGCATAACTATGCAAGATAATCTCCAGGTCTTCCCGGTATGGGTACACTGTCTATGGAGCTAAATGCTTTAGCATTTAGGCAGCAGGTAAGCTGGGACAAAACCAAATTTGACATGACAGGATCCAAAAAACAGGACTGTTCCAGCAAATTCGGATCTGTTAGCAACTATGAGCCTAAACTGTAAGCATCTGTGCACCCTATATTGCAAATGATACACATGTAAGTTATCTGTGTCCAAACAGCACAATAATACAGTAGAAAAAGTTGTTGTTTTTTCCAGAACACTCATGACATCTATAGGCAGTAGCATGTATTACTTGCAGCAGTTCAAAACATTGTTTTCTCAACAAACTTCAGTTTGGCTTCAGTAGTTTCAAGATTTGATCATTGTTAAATAGGGAAAATAGAATAAAAACATTGGATATGTACTTAAAGTAGATGACTTTTCAGTCAAGTTTACCAATCACTATTTCTGTATATATATAATTTAAAAAGGTTGACCAGGACACAGTATCTTTTTTTGAAATATTTATAATTGTTGACTACCTAACCATAAAACAAATGAGGTTTTTTTAACTGCACTAGCAACAAAATGCTGAGTGAAACTTGTCATCATTGTTGTACTAGCGCTGTCAGAGCTAACATGCAAAATACAAATAAGATGATCAGTTTCCTTTGAATCAAAACATCCTTTGAAAATGCATGCATTAGAAGAAAAAAATACATAACACATTACCATTGCACATTTATTACTATAAACTAGGAGTCACAGGAAGTGAAAAAGAAGAAGTATGGAGGAACAACAAGGACTTTATTATTTAAAATTAAATGTCTTTTGTCTTGAAGAAGTCGGAAACGACGAAACGCGTCACAGAAAAGCGCCGCTTCGGCTGAGGACACTTGAAATATTCTAAAGACCACGGAAGAGAGGCACTAAGGGTCCACCGCTGACAGCAGACGGAGGGTGCACACCGCCTGTAAAACACGCTGAACACGGGAGGACTGGTGACCTGCTCTCTCTTTTTCTTTTTGTTCTTACTCCCCGTTTTTAATTACTTATTTTATGGAGTAGTTATGTGTTTTTTAATATAAGCCTTACTATACATAGGGGCAAATAAATAATAATTTTTTTACTACTGAATATACTCCATTTAACCCGTTTATTACCAATTCACCCCTTGGATAAAACGAGCTGGAACTTGGAGTTGACACCTACACACGTGGGATGGTGGGACTTGTAGTCCAACTGCTATATGTACTTAGAGCCAGTACTTTTAGGCTCTAGAGTGTGTGAGTGTGTTTCTTTTGGGGGGAAATATACAGCTAATCCCTACCTGTGAATACTACCCATTGTATGTCTATGTGTTTTTCTTTTTATGTACAATCTCTTTGGAAGAAAAACAGTTTTGGGTACAATCCGATTGGAATCTATATTTCCAATACTGACTCTTTGACTTGATAAGTATTTCCACGTTTATATTTATTTTATATATATATATATATATTTTTTTTTTTGTCTATCTATCATTTATTTGGGTCTAGGACACTTCTTCGCCGCATTTTCATCGCTGACAGTTCAGCGCGGAAGTTAGAATGCTGAACTGTCAGCAATGAAGTATAACGCGGCCGTTTCACCGCGGCTGCAGCTATGTAAGAGCTGACAGTTCAGCGCTGAACTGTCAGCTCTTACAAATCTAAAAGTAAAACTAAAATAACCCCCCTAATAAATGATTCCCCCCCCAATAGTAACACTAAACCCCAATACTGACACTAAAATTAACCCCAATACTAAAATTAACCCCCTAAACCCTAATACTAACCCTAATACTAACCCTAATACTAACCCCTGACCCCTAATATTAACCCCCGACCCCTAATACTAACCCTAATACTAACCCCCGACCCCTAATACTAAAGTTAACCCCCTAAACCCCAATACTAACCCTAATACTAACCCCCGACCCCTAATACTAAAGTTAACCCCCTAAACCCCAATACTAACCCTAATACTAACCCCCGACCCCTAATACTAAAGTTAACCCCCTAAACCCCAATACTAACCCTAATACTAACCCCCGACCCCTAATACTAAAGTTAACCCCCTAAACCCTAATACTAACCCTAATACTAACCCCGACCCCTAATAGTAAAATTAACCCTTAACACTAAACACTAAACCTAATTCTAACCCCCTAAACCCTAATTCTAAACCAACTAAAATCGATAAAATACTTACCTTTAGCGATGAAATGTCCCGCGATGAAATCTCCAGCGACGATCTGTCTTGTGCTGTAGAGTCGGCGGTGAAGCGGCTGCGCTGAAGCAGCCGCGATGAAGTGTCCCATCCCCCATTTATTTATCGTTAGTTTTACTACATTGGTGTTATTGATCTATGCACTTATACATTTTTTTGAATTTATATATTTTTTTGAATTTATACTACCGATCTGCGCAACACTTCATCACTATTATTATGTCTTTTGAACAGCAACTTTGAGAAAGTTCTTTTAATTGGCTAAACGCAGAGCAGTGTTTTTGCTTTCCTGTTTGTTGGTCAATCTTATGCTGCCTTCAGTGCTCCACAGAACCTCTCACAGCTAACTTAAATGTAAGGTAGTACTGGTGCATACACAGTACTACCTTAAATTTAAGTTAGCTGTGTTAGCTGTTTAAGTTAGCACAGTAATCCACCAAAAAATAACAACGTTTCAGCCCAGCACTGAGCTTGAAAAAAGCTCAGTGCTGGGCTGAAATGTCGTTATTTTTTGGTGGATTAAACTCCCTTAAACGGTGTGCTGAGTCTCCTGTGTTTTATATTTGCTTTATGGACGTGAATGACGCTCCCTTGTCGCTCCCGATACTTGTAAGTGTGCTGACCCATTCATACTTTTCATCTTCTCTCCTGTATTATTTGGAGAGATAACTCACATTTGGAGGTGAAGAACAGGAGAAGAGTCCGGTTGCAGACAAAAGACCTTTGTTTGATGCCTTCATGTACTTCAGTGTTTGCCCCTGACTAGACAAATTTGGAGAACATCTGATATATCACCTGGACTTCCATTATCAGAGGTTATGCTGAATTTATTTATCAGCTAAAGCACCTGTATGCTGCACTATATTCAGCACGAGGCGGACAAGACAAGTGCCTAGGGTGACACTTGCCTTGGGGAGGGGGAAAAAACAATGCCCCTTTTTAAAAAACAAGACAAAAGCTTGTCGGCAGAAGTGCTGGCAGTGGAGATCAAAAGATTTGCCCAGATGCACAGAAATCCTCACCATGGATTGGACTTACTGCTAAAATACCCAGAACACATAGGATCCATCACTCAGTGTTACAGGAATATAGGTCACTACATTTTAAATGTAAATTAAACGACAAAATTGCACAACATTATGAGTAGAAGAAATATATATTCAAAGAAAGAAACCAAAAACACCAAGAGATAATTTCACTGAAACCTCTCAATCACATAACAGATTTAAAATGTCATCTTCCTTGGGTGAAATGCCACCTTTTTTAGACCAGAATCTTTCTATCAAGTAACAAATTAACTTAAAAAAAAAGAAGACTAAGCTTAGATATTTGGTTGCCAGAGCAGGGAAACACATATAACACATATAAAAGAAAATTAAAAAAAAAACTCAACCGGGGAATACTATTGACATCAACAGTATCTTTAATTCATCCTATAAAAAAGTTGGATCAATGGAAACAATGGGTATTCTTACAGATGGTGCTGAACAATATCTACCCTAAATTGATGGTAATACATTTTGTATAAAACATTCAAGTGACCAATCCCCCATGTAGACCTACTGTGTCTGGTGTGAACTCGTTTGTGATGCATAGCCAAACTGTATAAAATATAAATGCAAACACATATAAACTCTGATCTGTCTAGTTTAATAAACATATATTCAGAGAGAAAATAACATACATATAATGACACACAATCTAACTAACCATAACAACAACAATAAAAACTATATTTTATAACTAAATAAAAGCCATCAAATTTCACCCACCGTTTACTATGATAAATCCTAACACATGTCTCCTCATAAGCACGGCATGATGGTAATCTCTTCCTGACTTGTAAAAGTATTGAATTACCTAATTACCATTTCAAAAGGTAAAGCTTATGCCCCTGTAAAAAAGGTATACATGAACTTGATCCCATGACCACTGGTCACCATATTAGACTGATAGCAGAATGTCACCACATCTTTATTCCGCAGTCTCTCTAGTTTTATTGCAACCAGTAGTACAGAGAACCAAATCATATCTGAAAGATACCATGAGTATATTATAACAATTTGAGGACATCAAATGGGATTAAAATTATTACTAAACAACCTGTGATGTTTCCTCATTCTACATGAGTATCAGCCATGCTAAGCTATATGTAAGTGTTAGATGGATCCTAGAAAGAAATAGATTTCTTCCTCAGCAGTGAATAGATTACTTGTTATAAGTAATTACACTTATTCTCACCCACAACCTTTTTGGTTCCAGGATCAGTACTTTTCTAGACCAAAGTAACAGTGATGGGGGCTGGGTTCAGCCCCTGCTATGCAAATCTCTTTATTGGTAGGACAATTATGGGTGGAGTAATCATGGCTGGGGTAGAAATCTGGTCCTTTATGTAGGTATGTAGATTACTTATTTTTTTATCTGTGAGAGATATTAGGATGATTTTACTACATTTTTTAATTATTTAAATACTAATGAGTATAATATTGAATGGTCTTTTAAATATACATAGAAACATAGAATGTGTTGGCAGATAAGAACCATTTAGCCCATCTAGTCTGCAATATTTTCAAAATGCTTTTATTAGTCCCTGGCCCGATCTTATATTTAGGATAGCCTTGTGTGTATCCCACGCATGCTTAAACTCCTTCACTGTGTTTACCTCTACCACTTCTGCTGGAAGGCTTTCCATACATCCACTACCTTTTCAGTAAATGAATACTTCCTGATTTTACTTTTAAATCTTTGCCCCTCTAATTTAAAACTAGGTCCTCCTATTGTGGTAGTTTTTCTTCTTTGAATTTTACTGAAGATCATGTTAATTTTTTTAGATATGGAATCTAAAAAAATCTGATCAAAATCCAATAGAAAAAAATAATGCTGGCACTCCAGTTAGTTAAATAATCAGAATTGTTTATTGTTTGAACAACTGTGCAAAATGGAATGGACAGAGTGATACACTTTACATGTTTCTAGCGTAGTCTTGACAGGAAATGCATCAAGTGTATCACTCTCTCCATTCTGTTTTGCACAGTTGTTCAAGCAATACACCATTCTGATTATTTGATGAACTGGAGTGCCAGCATAATCTATTCCTGTTGGATTTTGACCTGTATTTCAATAAATAGATTAGGTTTGATTGCTGTCATAAACCAATCTGGCTACAAGGGGTCCCTAATAGTAAATTATGAAGGCTAAGAAGGAATTGAAGTGATGTGAAAACATTTATAGATCAAAAAGTGATTACAAAAGTGAAATTTCAAGAAAAAGGTTCCAAGGCAGATTTCCTTGATAAAGAAATAAACAGATAGAAAATAAATAGAAAATACATATTAATGTATAAAAAAGATAAATAACTAGGTAAACCTTCTATTCCACTTATTTTTGATTACAACAAGAAACAAAAAAGATTAAGAAAATAATTAGGAAGCTTCGGTTCCTCATGAAGAATGATATCTTGAATACGTGCTTCTTTGACATCTAGTTGGAGCACCGCTGCACGAGAAAGGAGGGTGAGATCCCCAGGAGGGGAACGGTTAAGACCTTTATATACACTTTTGTTGCTTTTTTTCAATATACTTTTATAGAATGCCCTTTATTAATGTGAGCATTTTTCGAACTATGTACTACATTCTATATTTTTTTTACTGCACTATCCAATTAAATCTATTGGCCAAAAAGAAATGGAGTAGCTATTGTGACTCTACAACCTAATGGGACTTTGAGCTGTTTCACTTTTTATAATAAACATATTTATTTTTAAGATTCTTACACCATCTTCTAATGTTTTTACTTATGGACCTGTTAGCTAAAGATGTGATCTCTGTTATATATATATATATATATATATATATATATATATATATATATATATATATATATATATATATATATATATATATTGTATTAATACAACTGATGTATTTTTTGTAAAAAAAAAAAAAAAAATATTTATATTTTTTTTTAGATATTACTGTTGCACTGTTTTTATTGTAATTTGACAGAATTCATTTATACTGACACATACACATACTTATCCTGGATATTATTTTACTGTTAAACTTCTACTATAGCTGGGATGATAATATATAAATTATTTTTGCCCTAAATACTGTGTGTATATATATATATATATATATATATATATATATATATATATATATATATATATATATGTAAAATATATATGTGGAAAATATGTCTTAATATATTAATAGAGATTAACATTATTGAGCAATATGTAAATTGAATATAAAGTATCACTATTTTATCTCTCTACCTGTTTTTGGTAATTTTCACAAATTTTAAATTATATATTAATGGTTAATAATTTATAATAGAATTTGTCGAGTGCATGACGAAAATGGAATAACAACCTCACTTTTTGGTTTGTAAATCTTGGTGGTTTATTCATATTTAAATAATCTGTCTTCAGGGGATAACTTAAATGGTGTCAACCATGTGACTGAGTGAGCATCATGAGATATAAAGTTCCCAAATATCTACAATGCCAAGGTTAGCCAGCAATGTTTTATAGAGATTTGAAGGAGAAAGTTCTGAAGAATTATGCTACAGGATATTGATACAAATGAGAAGGACTGATAACTCATAAGAAGTAGGAGTTTTCTAGAAAACAGGTACAGTGAGGGAAAAAAGTATTTGATCCCCTGCTGAGTTTGTACGTTTGCCCACTGACAAAGAAATGATCAGTCTATAATTTTAATGGTAGGTGTATTTTATAAGTGAGAGACAGAATAACAAAAATTTGCAAAAATGCATGTCAAAAAAGTTATAAATTGATTTGCATGTCAATAAGTATTTGATACCCTATCAGCACGATTTCTGGCTCTCGGGGTCTTTTATACAGGTAATGAGCTGAGAGTAGGAGCACTCTTTTAAAGGGAGTGCTCCTAATCTCAGCTCATTACCTGTATAAAAGACACCTGTCCACAGAAACAATCAGATTCCAAACTCTCCATCATGGCCAAAACCAAAGAGCTGTCCAAGGATATCAGGGACAAGATTATAGACCTACACAAGGCTGGAATGGGCTACAAGACCATCGCCAAGCAGCTTGGTGAGAAGTTGACAACAGTTGATGCGATTATTCGCAAATGGAATAAACATAAAATAACTGTCAGTCTCCCTCGGTCTAGTGCTCCATGCAAGATTTCACCTCGTGGAGTTCCAGTGATCATGAGAACGGTGAGGAATCAGCCCAGAACTACACTGGAGGATCTTGATAATGATCGCAAGGAAGCTGGGACCATAGTCACCAAAACAATTGGTAACACACTACACTGCGAAGGACTGAAATCCTGCACTGCTTGCAAGGTCCCCCTGCTCAAGAAATCACATGTACAGGCCCGTCTGAAGTTTGCCAATGAACATCTGAATGATTCAGAAGAGAACTAGGTGAACGTGTTGTGGTCAGATGAGACCAAAATTGAGCTCTGTGGCATCAACTCAACTCACCGTGTTTGGAGGAAGAGGAATGCTGCCTATGACCCCAAGAACCGTCAAACATGGAGGTGGAATCATTATTATTACTATTATTACCATTACTATTCTATAAACCGAACGTTCGGTTTATAGAATAGCCATAGGATTACATGTATTACATAAGCCGAAAGTCTATAAACCGAACGTTCGGTTTATAGGCTTTCGGCATTTTACTACACGGAGACAAAGCCTCCATTCATAATTTTATGAATGGAGACTCTGTCTCCGTATAGTTAAATGCCCACAGCCTATAAACCGAAAGTTCGGTTTATAGGCTGTGGGCATTTAACTATCCGGAGACAGAGTCTCCATTCATAAAATTATTCGGTTTATTGAACCGAATAATCACCTAGTTCTCTTCTGAACGTTCGGTTTATAGAATAGCCATAGGATTACATGTATTACATAAGCCGAAAGTCTATAAACCGAACGTTCGGTTTATAGGTTGTCGGCATTTAACTATACAGAGACAGAGTCTCCATTCATAAAATTATGAATGGAGACTTTGTCTCCGTGTAGTAAAATGCCGAAAGCCTATAAGCCGAACGTTCGGTTTATAGACTTTCGGCTTATGTAATACATGTAATCCTATGGCTATTCTATAAACCGAACGTTCGGTTTATACAATAGCAATAGGAATACATGTATTCCATAAGCCGACAGCCTATAAACCGAACGTTCGGTTTATAGGCTGTCGGCTTTTAACTATACGGAGACAAAGTCTCCATTCATAATTTTATGAATGGAGACTCTGTCTCCGTATAGTTAAATGCCCACAGCCTATAAACCGAACGTTCGGTTTATAGGCTGTGGGCATTTAACTATACGGAGACAAAGTCTCCATTCATAATTTTATGAATGGAGACTCTGTCTCCGTATAGTTTAATGCTATTGTATTCTATAAACCGACTCTATTTCAGCTTATAGAATGCAATAGTACTATGAATGGACGAATGAACGAATGATTTTCGTTTATTAACCATTCGTTCATTCGGCTTTCGTTAGCTTAGCATTTTCATTCTTCGTTTTTCGGGCGAATGGACGAAAATGCTATTTTCGGACGAAAATGCATTCGTCCGAAAACGAATGCACATGTCTAGTATATATTTTCACATGTAAATTGCTTTTTTAATAAAAAATTATGATATAAAAAAATTCTTGTTTTTATTTCCTTTTATGTGACAATGCTGCCTCTCTCTTTCCCTTGCCCCCAGATTTGTCGCTCTCCCCCCCCCTTAGTGTTGTCTCTCTCTCACCCTCCCTTTGGCTCCCCCCTCGCTCCCCTTGTGTCTGTCTCTTCCCCCCTTCCCTCCCCTTGTTTCTCTCTGCCCCCCTCCCCTTGTTTCTGTCTCTTCCCCCCTCCCTCCCCTTGTTTCTCTCCCCCCCCCCTCGTTACTCTGACTGTTATTCTGTCCCCACCTCACCTGTTTCTTGCTCCCTGGTGGCTAGTGGGGGCAGCCGGGGGATGTATGCACTATACATAATAGACGGAAGTGTCGGGCAGCATGGAGGTTGTCTGCACGATTCGTGCTGACATCCCCCAGCTGGCCGATTCTCCCTGGTGGCTAGCGAGGCAGCGGAGGATGTCTGCGCGATGAGCGAGACATCCCCTGCTGCCGCCCCGAACGACCGCCAGGACTTTTATGAGGAAGCCGGAAGTACCCAGCTTCATCATAGAAGTCCCGGCGGTCATGCTGGGCGGCAGCAGGGGAGATCTGCGCTCATCGCGCAGACATCCCCTGCTGTTAGAGAGGGGGATCCAGGTCCCCTGCAGCTCTGCTGGGGACCTGGATCCCAGTCTTATAGTCTGACCTCAATTTGAGGTCAGATTATAAGACGACCTCGATTATAAAAGGGGTATTGACACTTCCCTTGCTGATCACAGTTTCTTTTTACTGTGATCCGTTTCCTTCCAAGTTTATGGACCTCGTTTAGTTTTTTCAAAATAAATTTTATTTTGTACATTTTTACTATATTACTTATATTCTTTTCATGTATAAATGTAATTACAGTTAACTCCTACAAGCCTGTGCTGTGATTATGACCAGAGCAAACGTTAACCCATTCGTGACGTTGGGACGTTCTATGCCGTCCTGATTTTAAGTCCCTTAAAGTCGTTAGGACGGCATAGTACGTCCTGTGTTAAACAGCTCATATCGCGGCTCGCAGCGGGATCCCACCTGTCAGATGAGGCCATTTTAAATGGCCTCAGTCTGACAGGGGAAATTTAGCTGGTGCTCAAAACAAGCACCAGCTACATTTCTCTAAATCGTGCGTGACGTCCAAAGGGCTTGCAATTTTTGGGCAGGGACCCACAGGGTCTATTAAGACCCTGATTGGGTCTCTGCCATAGTGTTCCTGGCTAACGATCACCTTGTGATCAGTGGCCAGGAACAAATCGTGACGTTTTGGTGCTTACGTCATTTCGGACGCAAGCACCATGCGTCACAAAGGGGTTAAAACTCTCCACTTTTTTCAATTTATTTTTTAATACTAAATTCAGATCATTTCATGCTATTGGCAATTCTATAAACCGAAATAGAGTCGGTTTATGGAATACCAATAGCAAAATAGCCATTACATAAACCAAGATAATAAACGAATTTCGGTTTATGGAATTGGCAATGGCATTCTATAAACCGACTCTATTTCGGTTTATAGTAATGCCATTGCAAATAGCATTACATTATACATTCCATAAACCGAAAGTCTATAAACCGAACGTCGTTCGGTTTATAGACTTTCGGCTTATAGAACAGCAATAGCATTACATGTATTCTATAATCCGAACGTCGTTCGGTTTATAGACTTTCGGTTTATAGAATACTATTGGCTTTCTATAAACCGAACTAGAGTCGAGTCCCCATTCATAAGAAATTAGAAAAAATAAGGAGCAAGCAAAACAATGCTGTAAAAAAATGGTATCCAATTGAAAAAATAGACAAAATTAGAAAAAATAGGGAACAATAAGCAATAAAAGTAAAATACAAAAAAGTAGTGTAACAGAAAAAAACAGGAAAAAAGCACAAAATATAGTAAAAATGTAGAAAAAAATGAAAAAAGTGTGGCTGTATATGGCTCAGAGGATAACTAGTAAAGCAAAATAATAGTCAATGTTGGCCTAACCCCATCAAGGTAAAAATACAAAAAATGAGAGGATAAAAATGAATAAAGAAAAGACAAAAAGCAACGAAAATGCCTCTTGCAAATATAACTGGTCAAAATTCCTGCATCAAAAAATAAAATAAAAAAGTATATTATGTATGGAAATAGTAGAACACAGAAAAAGCAAAAATCGTCACGAGCAGTATAGCTTGTAATGGGATACACAGAAGTCCATGCAAATCAGCTTGATGCTCCAAACGATGATGCAGGAACAGTCTTTATAAATGAGCAGAGGACTCAGGGATGGTGGCATGGGGAGACACGCTTGGAGGGGTCTCCTTTTTGGATTCCGAGCGCATTTGCCCTTCTGTGTAATTTTTAGGTGTTCCACACCTTTACTTTTTTCCCCCTCCGTCTATGTTTTATGGCAATGGAATGCATATGCGTTCCATGCCTCTTTCGGTTTGTTTCTTTCTTTGGCGGTGGAACGCATTTGCGTTCCAGGCCTCTTCCACCTTTTTTCTGGAGTGCTGGAGCGCGTATGCGTTCCAGCACTCATTTCCGTTTGTTCGTTTTTTATTTTTTCTTGGCGCTGGAACGCATATGCGTTCCACACCTCTTTATTTTGCCCTTCTGTGTCATTTTTAGGTGTTGGAACGCATATGCGTTCCACACCTTTACTTTTCCCCCCCTCCGTCTATGTTTTATGGCAATGGAACGCATATGCGTTCCATGCCTCTTTCGGTTTGTTTCTTTCCCAGGAAAAAAACGGAGAAACGTCCACGCTGTTTTGCCTGTGATGCCACCCCCTTGGAGGGCAAACGTCTTTGCGAGACTGCTTGGCCCATGCTACTGTGCCTCCTGATCCTTCTCCGGATCTTATGCAGTGGAAAGGAGTCTGAAGGAACATTTGTGTAATTTTGTCCCTGTCCAACACTCTTCCCTGAATGAGGAATGTTTGTTTACGGATCAGCCCGACTCTGAGGATCCTTTGGTATGGAGGCTCATTACTCCTCGGCTGAGGAAGACGATGATACGGGAATAATCCTGGATCCTTCCCTCATTGATCACCTCATTGAGCTACTCTGGGTATTGCAGAGTCTCTTTCCGAGGAGAGCAGCTGACAAGTACTTTACCAGTCTGCATAAAAAATGGCCATCTTTTCCAGGGCATAGTTCTATTGAAGAATTAATTTCATCGGATCCCCGGATCGTAAGGTTTCTTCCGGCTGTGGGATCTCCAGATTGTACCCAGTGGCGGCTGTAGATACTGCTTCCTGGTCCTCTCCTCCGGTTGTGGATGCCCCTGTCATTCGGGTTGTCCGACGTTCGTCCCTACCTCTGGATGGCCGGCACTCCTGAACGATCCCATCACTCTCTAGAGCCTATGTGGCTGCAGGAGCAATATGTCAACCTACGGTCGCTATGACATCAGTCTCTCGTGCCCTGAAATGTTGGGTCCTCGACCTCCAGGAAGATATTGAAGGTGGGGTCCCCAGAGAGAAGCTTCTGGATTCTCTGTCTGACATTAAATTGGCAGCTGAGTTTTTTATTGAGTCTTCTTCGGATATCTTTAAGCTGGCGGCCAGATGCATGGGCTTGTCGGTTTCGGCCAGACGTGCCCTGTGGTTGAAGCATTGGCATGCCGATAATGCCTCCAAGATCTCCTTGGTGGTTATTCCATTTGATGGGAAACTATTATTCGGGAAGGTTCTTGATGATGCCATTCGTAAAGCTGAAGAAGGGGCGAAGGTTTTTCTGCCACAGGACCGAAGGCGCCTTCCCAGAGCCGTTTGGAGTGACCGTCGCAATTTTCGTTCCTCCTTTCGGGATTCTAGGCAGTATTGACCTGGCAGAGAGGTGGCTCAATCCTCTGCATGGAGGGGCGGTTTCCACGGAGCTGCGAGGGGTTCCCGTTCCCGCCCTGCCTCCTCCTTTCGTGGGAAGTTCCAGTCATGAAGGTTTTCCTGCCTTGGCCCCTCCAGTCGGCGCTCACCTTCTGGCGTTTTCAGCGGTCTGGGCAGGTTTTTCCTCGGACTCCTGGGTCCAGACCATTGTTCACGAGGGCTACAGTCTGGTATTTCACTCCCCTCCGACTCCAGTCTTTATCAAAACCAAAATTCCTGTGGACCCAAGGAAAAGGGATGTCCTTTTGAATTTTTTGCGGTCACTTCTTCGAGACTTCCTGTCGATGGGCTCGCTCGCTTCAAGGGAAACTACTGTCCCCTGTTTTTTGTCACCAAAGCATCGGGGGACTTAAGGCCGGTCCTCGACCTTTCTATTCTAAACAAATCATTGGAAGTCAAGAGATTCAAAATGGAGTCCCTCCGGTCTATTATGCCGTTCATCTCCCCTGGCGATTGGATGGTTTCCATTGATCTCCAAGATGCCTATTTCCACATTTCCATCAGGGTTCAGCACCAGCGTTTCCTGCGCTTTGCCATCGGAGACGATCACTTCCAGTTTTGGGCCCTTCTATTCGGCCTCAGTACGGCTCCTCAAACTTTTTCCAAGATTCTGGTGGTCTGTATTGCAGAACTTTGCAAACAGGCCCTACCTATTTTCCACTATCTGGACATCATTCTCATCGTGGCCCCCTCTCCGGACCTCGTCACCACCCAGAGGAACGAGGCGTTGTGTTTCCTGCAAAACGCTGGGTGGAAGATCAATTTCAGGAAGAGCCAACTCCATCCATCCCAGACCCTGGTCTTTTTGGGGGCAGAATTCAACACTTTCACCGCTACGGTTTCCCTGTCCATGGACCGTCAGTCCCGTCTGGTTTCGGCCATCCAGGATGTCACTCTTCCCGGTTGGTTGCCCATCAGGAAGCTTATGTCCCTGCTGGGAGTCCTGGTCTCAACTATCGGCCTCGTTCGTTGGGCCCAGTGGCACACCCGTTTTCTCCAATCCGTCCTGCTACCTCATCTCGGTTGGGGAGCTCATTTGGACGGTCTCTATGCCCAAGGCCAATGGTCCCCAGCGGAATGAGGCCTTCATGCAAATATCTTGGAACTGAGGGCAGTCTACAGGGCTTTACTGGCCTTTCAACATTCTGTTCAAAACCATTGGGTGAAGATCCAGACAGACAACAGGTGTGCGGTTGCCTACATCAACCATCAAGGGGGTAACAGGAGTCCCTCAGCCAGGAATTCGCTCCAATTGCCCTCTGGGCCCGAAAATTGGTCGAACACCTGTCGGCAGTTTACCTTCCGGGATCCGAGAACACGGTGGCGGATTTCCTGAGCCGTACCAGTCTCAACACAACGGGATGGAGACTCTCGTCTCATGTGTTCCATCGTCTTTGCCAACTGTGGGGTCTTCCGGCCGTGGACCTGATGGCCTCTTCCTCGAATTCTCAACTTCCTCGTTTTTTCTCAAGAACTCCTCATCCCATGGCGGAAGGTGTTGACGCCCTGTCTCTCCCGTGGCCACGGGAGTTCCTGTACGTTTTTCCACCTCTCCCTCTCATTCCCCGGATCCTGAAGAAGGTTCGGCTGGAAAAGGCAGAAGTTATGGCCATCCTTCCTTGGTGGCCCAGGAGACCTTGGTTCCCACTGACAAACCGATTGTCCACCCAGGACCCTTGGATGCTTCCTCTAGAACCAGATCTCCTGTCTCAGGGTCCGATGTTACATCCTTGCCCCCACACTCTTCAGTTGGCGGTTGAGCGGCAGTCACTGCGGTCCTGCGGTATGTCGGAGGATGTTGTCTCTACCCTGCTAAAGGCTCGGAAACCTAACGCCTCGGCCATGTATCATCGCATTTGGTCTACCTTCCTGGTTTGGTCCGAAGGTATGGTTTCTGATCCGTTGTCCCCTTCCCTGCCGGATGTCCTGGCTTTTCTCCAAGCTGGCCTAGATCGGGGTTTGGGTCTGAACTCCCTCCGTGTTCAGGTTTCTGCCCTCACATCTGTGCGTTGGGCGCTGGATCCTTTGATTGTTCGTTTCTTCAAGGTGGTCCTCAAACTCCGTCCTCCGGCCCGGTCATTTGCGGCCCCATGGAGCCTCCTTAGGTACTTCAAGCCTTATCAGGACCTCCCTTTGAACCCATGCAGGATGCCTCCCTATGGTGGGTGACTCTGAAGACTCTTTTACTGTTGGCCTTGACTTCCGCTAAACGTTGTTCCGAACTGCAGGCTTTTTCAGTGGACCCTCCATACACAGTCTTCTCTACGGATCAAGCCATCCTCCGCCCGGTCCAGGAATTTCTACCCAAGGTTGTATCCACATTTCACCTCAATCAAGAGATGGTCCTGCCAGTGTTTTTTCCTAATCCCTCGACTCCTGAGGAATCCCGCTGGCATACCTTGGATGTGGTACGTTGTCTTGGACTCTACTTTGCCGCTTCTTTGTCTTTTAGGAAGTCTTCCAGACTCTTCATCCTACTGCTGGGATCCCGCCGGGGCGAAGCAGCCTGTCTCTACTCTGCGCCGCTGGATTGTTGCGGCTATATCGAAGTGCTACGTCTCCAGCGGTGTTCCAGTTCCTCCCGGTCTCAAGGCACACTCCACTCGGGCTGTTTCATCTTCATGGGCGGCTGAGGCTGGTTCTTCTTTTGATTGCTGGTTTGCAGAGCTGGGAACTGGTCGTCCGGTTCCACCTTTTTCCGGCACTACAGTCTGGATGTCCGCCGGGCGGAAGAATCTTCCTTCGCTCACTCTGTTTTAACCTCTGTCTCCTCTCATTAAACCCTTTTTTCACTTTTGCAGCATTTCTCGTGTGTCTGTGTTTTCTTGGTTTATGTGTTCTCCCATCCATATTTTGGTTGCTTGCTTGGGTATGTCCCATACGTGACTGCTTCCATGGTTAGCCAGGAAAATTGAAAATTGTTTCATACTTACCGTAATTTTCTTTTCCTGGTTATTATCCATAGCAGGAGTCAAGTTTCCCTCCCTTTGTTTGTTTTTTATTATGAGGAGCTGGTTACTAGACCGAGGAGACAGGGGGTGGGGGCTCTCTTATAGTTTAGTTTCTGTCCTGCCTACCTTGAGGGTGGAGCTAACCCATACGTGACTGCTGCCATGGATAATAACCAGGAAAAGAAAATGACCGTAAGTATGAAACAATTTTCAATTATTTTTCCCACATTTTCTGCAAGAAGGAGAAAAAAAAGGCTTCCTGTTTATAATTCCTAACCAAATAATATACTATATTGCATTCTAATGAGATAAAGGTGCCTAAAATTATGGTTATTTGAAAATAAAGTTTGAAATAATCATGGAAACCATAAGAATTTTTGTAATGATTCTTGAAGAACTTTTAGCTCAATTTTTAACATCTTTTCATGTTTATATTTAAACAAAATATTTGTAATGCATACAAAACCAATAGAATTGTATATGCTGCTGCTGCATTATTAAACTAATGGTGAAGTGAGTGGTGCATGCAGTTCTCCTAGCTCCCAGGCATACAATCTTGGCCAATCAGAATAGATGTCTACAGTCAATTAGTTAAATGGTTGTTATGCTACACCCTACTCTTCCAAAAAGGAAAACACTTTCACAAACAATCATAAACCATGATTACAGGAGTACACAGCATAACTAGACCAGTATTGTGTGCTTGCATAGTGACTCAATTTAATGACATGTCTATTGTGTGCCCTCTTTTGCTGGTACAATAAGAATGCATGGAATTTCACTAATCATTGTTTTGAGTATGGATAAGGTTCAGTGGTTGCCATGATTATAGAAACCTAAGCTAAATGACTAATCGAAACTATATTTGTTAACCTCAGAGCGTGGGAAAGTGAAGATCAACTCCTTTCAAAATTAGAAACAATCCTTACAGGAAGGATGACTTTAAATTCCTGTGGTTTATCCAGCACATGTTTAAAGAATGAAAACTACAAAGTACAGCAATGACTACAGGTAAATCTCTTGTACAGTATCAACGTTTACATTGTGCAGTGTTTTATTTCACACACACTAAAGAAGCACCAGAATAACCCTTATGTAGACAAATCCACGTTACCAGGCTCATTGTGCACACATTGCGCACACAACATTATCCTAGATGTGTTAAATGATGGATCTCCGTCCACTTTCAGCATTACTGCTCCTCATGCCAAGATATGGATGGACACAGATGCACTGATCTGTCTGTCCCCAAAAGCTGACCTTTGCATCCCACAGTGCTTTGCCTTGCAAATCCAGATTGGCTGCCACCGTTGTAGTTTTTGACCGCTATACTTTTGGCATAGACATTCTGCACAAGGGCATCAAGGCAAGGCATAAAAATATTTCGATACAATGTGTTAGCAAATTGGCCATGACATTTTTACTTGGCAGGTACCCTTTAACCATTCCAGTATAAATATTACTCTTCAAGGGATGATGGTAGATGTCATCTTCAGTAATAAAAAATAATCATCAGAAATATAAAGAAGAGTTATCTACCTGGCACCATAATGAGATCTGTAGAAAACAAATGTGAACAGGTGTGCTTAAGGTAAACTGTAGGAAACAATATTGTTCCACCTTTTAAGCGGAAGGTGTTGTGGTGACAATGGATATTCAATCATATGAAGGGGAAAAATCCAGAAGACTGCCCCCTTGAGGTATTGCACTCACAAACTCCCAGGGGATTTTTCAGCACATCAAAGTTGGAGCTGACTGAAGAAATTCTGATTGTCTCATTTTCACAGACTTGATGGCCTCAAACCATACAGAGAATGATGGCAAAGTATTCCAATTAGTATAAAGAATAAATATACATTTAATAAATATAACTTACATATAAAAATGCACTCTTGAGTAAATGACAGTGGTGGGTGCCTCACAGTCGCAAACGGAGTGTTCTTTTCAATAACCAAGACGGAAATAGTAAAACTGCAGCAGGAGAGAAGGAAAGATGTCTGAAAGTTTCCCCCAAAATAAAAGTGTCCTTCTTTAGCCATTTGAAATGTTGGGAGGTAGGAAACTGCTTCACTTGGAACTTGATTATGTTCCCAGACAACAGTACAAAAAACGAAATTCTGTTGCTTAGAAAAATCATGGGCACCATAACACACAGAGGACATAACAACTTCCTGTTGCCCTTACCAAGCTGGATGTGTCTAGTGTCCAGCACAACCCCTTATTTGTTTTGTGCATGTTTTGTTAACTACAGATTAACTCACAAGACATTTTCACCTTGACTTTCCCTTGGTGACAATGGCTGTTTTGACATTTCTGGTGTGTTTGTGTTTAGCTGCAATTTTCTTCTTTCTCACATACTGTACCCACACAAATTATATGTTGTTTTTATCATCATAAGAAGGGCTTTAATTAGATACCATTATGTTCATCATATCTTATAATTTACTACAAAAAAAAATATAAAATATGATGAAAAATTTTAAAAAACCCACTTTTTCTAACTTTGACCCATAAATATCATTTAGACAAATACAATCATAAAAAAAGACCCCATCTAAATAGTTTCTAAATGTTGTCCCGAGTTCAGAAATATGCTTGTTTCCATATTTTTCGGTATTTTTTTGCGAGTTATGGGGCAAGAACCAAAAATAGTGGTTTTTGTTTTTTTCCTATATTGACCTTTTGACCCCAACCTGAACCCAAAATTTAACCTTAACACTAAATTTAACCCCAACTCTAACCCTTATGCTATCCCTTAATATATTTTTAATTTTAATTTAATGTTAACTCTATCCCTTATGCTAAAAATTATTACATTTTAACCCTATAGGCTAATTTAACTATATAACCAGTTTTTATTTAATTAAATATTTAATTTTATATGTTTACATTGCTATGCTACTTAACTACCACTATGGGCAGTCAAGTAGCATATTCAGAGCGACAGAAGTGAAGTTACTTTCACTTCCGAAGCTCAGACCTCCACAGGGCACAGCCATATTGACAGAGCATGCTGCTCCGTCAGTATGGCTCCCACGATCACTCCGTGGGCGCTCGTGGGGGCGCCAGAAAAGAAATTTCGGTGCTGGCTATTGCCTCAAAATCGAGGCAATAGACCAGCACCGTTAAAGCGGTTTTTCGCGATCGTTGAACCGCTTGATTCACCGCAGGACATGCCAGGCACGTCCATTGTCGGGAACGGAGTTCCCGGCAGGACGTGCCTGACACGTCCTTTGTCGCGAAGTGGTTAACTAATTAATTTTGTGGAAAAACCTGAATAAAACAATTTACCTCAATCACAATTTTAAAAATGTTTCAGCAGTGCTAAGAAAATATTCCAATATCCCAGCATACACTTGACCTCCATTTCCTGATTGGCCTCATATTGTCTCCATTTTAAATGCTTGTAGCATATTTTGTATGTAATTTCAAACAGTACATGAGTACAGACTTATACTTATTCTAGACAGATAATTTTTTCAATATGATTTTAATGTTAGGTGGGTGGCTCGTAGATAAATAGGAAACCTTTTAAACAAAATTATCTAGCATATGGTTATAATTAATTTATAGAAATACATATCTATACATATATACACCGATCACCCATAACAATATGACCACTGACGTGTGGCAACAGTGGTGTATCTTGGTTTTGTGCTGCCCTAGGCAGACACATTTTGGGCACCCCCCCCACCCACAATGCCCACCAAGGACATGCCCCATCACCCCATTTACATGCCTCTATCACCCCATTACATACACATTGACAATATTATTTGCCCATAATATTCCCCAGCTAATTTGCCCAATAATATGCCAGTATCATTTGCCATTAATATGCCCCAGCCAATTTGCCAAATAATATGTAAGTATTATTTGCCATTAATAAGTCACAGCCAATTTCCCCAATAATATGCCAGTATTTGCCATTTAATCAGCCCCTGCCAATTTGCCCAATATTATGCCAGTATAATTTGCCATTAATATTCCCCAGCCAATTTGCCCAATAATATGCCAGTGTTATTCTAACATTTACCGGTAATATGCCCCAGCCAATTTGCCCAATGTTAAGCCAGTATTATTTGCCATTTAATATGCCCCTGCCAATTTGCCCAATAATATGTTAGTGTTATTTGCCATTAATAAGCCCCAGCCAATTTGCCAAATAATATGCCAGTGTTAGTTGCCATTTAATATGCCCCTGACAATTTGCCCAACAATATGCCAGTGTTATTTGCCATTTAATATGCCCCTGCTAATTTGCCCAATAATATGCCAGTGTTATTTGCCATTTTATTTCCTGCAGCCAATTTGCCCAATAATATGCCAGTGTTATTTGCCATTTAATATGCCCCTGCCAATTTGCCCAATAATATGCCAGTGTTATTTGCCATTTAATATGCCCCTGCCAATTTGTTTAATAATATGCCAGTGTTATTTGCCATTTAATATGCCAGTGCTAATTTCCCCAAATCCCCCCATTTCCCCAGCACTTACCTTTCCCTGGTGGCTAGTGGCAGGCAGCATGGTCTCCTCCATGCTGCCTGTTCGGCTCCCAGGCAGTTGTGCCGACAGGTCACGTGACCCGGCGTGCGTATGACGTCAGCGCGCCGGTCACGTGACTGTCGGCACTTCCGTGTCACACTGCACATGGAGCCGAACAAGCAGCACGGAGGTTTCTCTGTGCTGCCTGTTCGGCACCCTGTGCAGCCTGCCGGAAGGCAGAGATAGGGATTTACATTTTTTTTTCTCAGTGCTGGGGGGGCGCTGCAACCCCCCAAAATTTGCTGCCCTAGGCATTCGCCTAGGATGCCTCACGGTAAATACAGCACTGGGTGGCAAGCCGGCGGAGGCAGTATGATGCTTTGCCAATGTTCTGCTGGGAAACCTTGGGTCCTACCATTCATGTGAATGTTACTTTGACACCTACCACCTACCTAAGGATTGTTGCAGACCATGTACACCTTTTCATGGAAACGGTATCCCTTGATGGCATTGGCCTCTTAAAGCAGGATAATGCGCCCTGCCACAAATAAAAAATGGTTCAGGAATGGTTTGAGGAACACAGCAAGGTTCAAGGTGTTGACTTGGCCTCCAAATTCCCCAGTTCTCAATCCAATTGAGCATCTGTGGGATGTGCTGGATGAACAAGTCTGATCCATGAAGGCCCCACCTTGCAACTTACAGGACTTAAAGGATCTGCTGCTAACATCTTGGTGCCAGATACCACAGCACACCTTTGGAGGTCTAGTGGAGTTTATGACTGTTTTGGTGTCAAAAGGGGAGCTACACAATTTTAGGCAGGTGGTCTTTATGTTATGGCTGATCGGTGTATATATATCAGTTATGTATGTGTCTAAGTGCACCAGCTGTGTAAAAATTCTCATTGCCAAATCTACAAAAAATATGTTTCTTCTATTTTCTGTACTCTGGAATAAGATATGTAAAAAATGAAGGTTTTAAAAGAAAGGGCTGCTTTTCCTCATATTAGCATATAATTGTGTTGGCAAGGAAATCATGCTTGATCAGAACAAAAGTGCTAACAACGCTCCATTCTGATATGTAAAATAAAAATGGCTTGGTAGTCAGGGTAGTCAGGTTCAATGCTACAACTACAAATGGTTGTTTAATAAAGAAATAACACATGTAATCCTGGTCCATGTATCTCTGCATCTGGAAAATTAGTCTAGATTTGGATATTTACCGTAAGTTATAACATGTATAGATTTATGGGTAGCAGCAAAAAATTACATGATTCATCAAGAAGCCTTTCAAATAATACATGAGTCACAGAAAAGAAATCTGTCCCGTAAGATAGATTCCCCTAGGTAATTTATTTCCATGGGTTGAGATAAAAGTAAAGTATGTTTAATCCTTTATTAGACTAACAAATAAATAATTTGCTGCAATGTATGTGTTAATACCTTGCTTTACTCGCATTTTTTCTTGCAAATAACTATACTGTTTTTTTAATTAACCCTTTGCCGTAATCTTAGCTGGTAACACCTTATCAGTGCTTGTGCAACATGTTCCAGCAGATGCCCAGGCTTGTGCATCACAATCCATAGTTTGATAGACAAAGACAAAGATAGACATTGCTGTTTAGAGAAACTGAAGGTATGAACGTAATAGGACCCTTACTAACTCAGGTTCGTCCTGATTTCTGATTAGCCTACGATTAAGTGCCAGCCGGCACAAAATGCGTAAGGCTGATCTCTTCTGTGAGATGTGGAGTTTTTGTGTTGTGCCAGCCACTTCTTTATTTGCAATAAATAGCACTTGTTGGATACATCTTTTGCTGCCTGGTTTGGTCATACCACAGTCCTTTTTCATTAATTTAAAACTTTGAAAAAGGCTGGTGGTAGAATTAGTACATGTAAAGTGTTAAAATACCACCATCTGAAATACCCTAGGGTAATGTAAAATATATGGTTTTGTGGGGTAAACTACACTAGCTGGCTTTAAAAAGGATGGGACATGGGTGCAGGTTTTCTGCATTTCAAAATTCGAAGTTTGGAAAACCAAAAAGGGCACCTTTCAAATGTGGCCTTTTTACCCCTAAACAAACTGACAAACCTATGCATAGGTGGTATCCCTGTACTCGGGAGATGTTGCTGAACACATATTGAGGTGTTATTTGACAGTGACACATAACAGGATCTGTGAATTCATGCCTGAATTACAATGTATGTGAAAAAAGTTACTACCCAAAAATTTGACATAGGCTAGTGAAAATACCCTATGGTGTCTAGTTTTCTAAAATACACGGGCTGGCTTCAAAAATGTCCCAGATGCGACATGGGTACAGGTTTTTTGTATGCCAAAATTACAACTTTTAAAACCAAAAAGCGCACCTCTAAAATGTGGCCTTTTAGCCCCCAAATAACCTAACCAACCTATTTTTTTATGTAAAATTTTTCCCATATTTGATTATATTTTTATATAAAATTATATGCTATTATCAAAATAATGGTATCAAAAGAAAGCTCTTCTTCTTCTGACAATAATAACAATATATTGTTTTTGTGGGTACACTAAATGAGAAAGAAAGAAATTACAGCAAAACATAAACACCGCAGAAATGTTAAAACAGCCTATGTCACCAAGGATCCAGCATGGCCAAAACAGTTGTGTCACCAAGGGGTTTAAAAGGAAAAAAGAAGACAAAGCCAACAAGATAAAACAGAAGAAAGGTTGTTTTAGACATTTGAGTCAGCCTTCAAGCCAGGTTTGAACTCTCTGTGTTATTCAAGTATAATGATTGATAATGTATTTCCAAATACATGGAACAATGATTTAGGAAACACTGGCTCACATAACAAGAGGATTAAATGCTTAAAGGGACACTCCCACCAAAAAATGAAAATATTTTACTTTTTTTATTTTGTATTGTTGATTTCAGATATGTCTTTTGTTTTTCTTATGTGACTGTATTTAATAAAATACATAACTAAACAAGTGTGACTGGGCGCTGACATTTTGTGAAATATAGTGTTTTTGGGTGCCATCCCTAGTGACTTTAAAGCACACATTTCTCACTTTGGGGCTTGGGACACAGAATGCAGTCTGTAAGTTATAATTCTGACAACTCAACAAGTCAAACCACTAGTCTTGGATCAAAGTCAGCCACAAAATCTACGTGTGTTTCAGATATATTATTAACCATACAGAAATCCTCATGGGCATTTGTCTTATGAACCATTGAGGTACAGTTGTAAATATATATATATATATATGTGTGTGTGTGTGTGTGTGTGTGTGTGCGTGTACAAAGTATATGTAACATGTATAGCTTGGAGGAAAGACGTAACAGGGGGGATATGATAGAAACATTTAAATACATAAAGGGAATCAACACAGTAAAGGAAGAGAGTATATTTAAAAGAAGAAAAACTACCACAGCTTGAGGAAATAGTCCTAAATTAGAGGGGCAACGATTTAAAAGTAATATCAGGAAGTATTACTTTACTGAGAGGGTAGTGGATGTATGGAATAGCCTTCCAGCAGAAGTGGTAGAGGTAGAGGTCCACAGTCAAGGATTTTAAGCATGCGTGGAATAGACACAAGGCTATCCTAGCTATAAGACCGGGAACGGTGGACTAATAAAAGTACTCAAAAAAAATTTGGGCAGACTAGATGGACCGAATGGTTCTTATCTGCCGACACATTCTATGTTTCTATGTTTCTATATGTACTTCCTAAAGAACATAATTCTATACTGCAATTGTATAAGATATACATTTTCTCAAGTATGTTATATTCCTTACTGTACAACCTATATATATTGTTAGTAGTTTAACTGATTCCTTTGCTCCAGTGCTTAAACACCCACGTACAGCAATCACACCAACACAAAGAGGAGGCTTATGAAACAGCAATTTGAAGACTAAAAAAAAAAAAATCACATATAAAGGAATTTCCCTCCCACTTTCTTTCATCAACAATATCAAGTAAACTTGTTCCCAATTTTTCATGTGATTCAGCTACCTATGTAGAGTTTGTAAATACCAGAATGGGTCCATCAATGTCAGACTAAGCTGAAAAACAGCAATGAAAGGAGATTTTATATTACTTCTAAATTAGCTTTTGTTTGAAGTTAAGAAAGCTTTTTCTAAGAACAGCAACCCAACTGTTTTCTTTCTACAGTGGTCTCTAATTAACTGGCTTTTTGGAATTGGGCATTAGACCCACAGTGTGTTCTTTCCAAATAAGAATATGCGACATGCAATATTCATTTGCTGATAATAATAAACGTTTAAAAAGAAAAACATTCAAGGGATATAAAATATGAAGGTTACATGCATAGCTGCCAATAATACAAAGCACTAACTCAAAGCAAGGAGTTGTTTTTCCTGCTCATAAATGTCGCATTTTAGATGTGAAAAACAAATATTAAAAAAAAATTGGTTAATTAAATGAAAACATAAAGAACATATCAACACTTTATATAATTGGGTCTATTCACCAAAAAGAGAGCTGCAAAAATCAGACATTCATAGCCAGGAATGGGACAGATATTTGTGACTGCTTCATCACTTAGAGCACCAGGTAGGGGGGATGTATCAATGAAACATTACCGATAAAAAAAATACTCTTTGTGTGCCAGGAGGGTGGGCAGTGAAAAATACTGCCCACCACTTTGGCACACAATGGGGGCCCTTTGAATAAAATAATACCTGCTACTGATATTCCCATGGGAAAGGGGCAATCAAAAATTAAAAATGAATCGACCGTTTACAAATAAAAAAACGTGCCAGAGAAAAAAATTAACAATGGATTCAGAATGAAATCCATGAAGTAGGCATCTGTTTGGCTGACTATATATATTTATGTATGATTGTGCCCAGCTCCCTGCACCATTTGTTATAGAATGGGGGGTCAGGGCAAATAACCCTGGGCCCCATACATGTGTTTAGGGACCAGAGACATTTCACTGGCATCTGGCCCCATGGGGCTTGTATTTTGATTTGTGGGGTGCCAGTTAACATGTTGTGGGGACAGCAGGAACATATGCTGGCCCTTTGGAGCCTGTTTTATTATTTTAATTTAAATGTTTTACTTTTTTTTTAAATTCGGAGGACTTTCACAATAGCTGAATTCCTTGCGATATGAGTCTCTATCCTCCACATAGCAGTATATGGAGAGGATAGAGCCTACAATTTCGTAAATGCCAATATGTCAGCACGAAAATCAGCCAGCAGTTTGGTGCTTCTACCCTTATATCTGTTTTAGCTGAGAGTCCATAACATCATTAGCATGCATAATGTGCTGGATCAGTTGAGAAATCGTGCCTATTTCAAGATACTATAGGTTTGGCCTAGGAAAAAATAACATAGTTGAAAAGTGCATGCAATTTTTTAACTATTCCAAAAATATGTTAAAATGATCTTTGAGTAAGAAAGCATGAACTTAATCTTGTTTAAACCTTAAACAATGTAAACATTCACTATTATGTCAAGGTAACATATGCATCAATGCATCAATTACTAGTAGATTTTTTTTTCCTGTTACAATAACTTCTTCAGCTAGTTGTTGCATAGCAACAGTTTTGACAATTTTCATTCTCCATCACATTCTAAACTGGGGCAACGCCTTCTATATCTTTCATTCCCGTTTTCAAACGAACCACATATACTGCAAAGCATAGCTTACAATGAGTAATAATTGCAAGTGGATCATAATTTATTTTAAAATAATTTTACATAATCCACACTCTCTGACACCATATAACTACTAAAGGTTTTAGTTGACAATGTATATTGCATAAAAAGAGGCGTGCTCAATTAAGGCTGATTCTCTGCATCACCTTATTTTAACTTTGACTTCACTTTAACCGATTAGTATGAAAAGATCATCTGTAATCGTGCATTTTAAACAACCTCCCACTAAACCACTGACTTACCTATTGATGTCAATATTTATGTCAATGCTTCAAAATGAAGCAAATAACTTTACAGTTATCCCCTGGGCAGGCTGCAAAACCTTATTTATAATGTAATTTATATAGCATTTCCCCCCCAAGGGAACTTAAAGGGATCATTGGAGCATTGCAAAAGCAACTATCTATCTGTTGTAATACATGTAAATATACATATACATAGGTAATAAAGTGCAAGAAGTAAAAGAAGAGCCGCACATTCATCATGCAAAAATCATCATGTGAGCAGCCATATTTCATACAACATACAACAGTTAGGGTGTTATTTTTCTACTCCTATGAGCTGGCAAGCAATGCTCATTTATTTCATTTGAGGGCGGTTAAAGGTGACAAGTCAGTAAAGCCCATGGAAAGCACTTTAGTGTTTGCTGTTTGTGCATTTTTTAGGGGTTACTTTGTATGTACTGTAATTTATTACAGCACTACAAAGGCTCTTCGAAGAGCTATTAACCCCTTCCTTGCCGTAGATCACCAGATGCCAAAGCAATTTTTTATGCCTGCAAATTTTTTGCAACAATATCTCCCACTCGCCCCACCTATCCTCACAAGTATGTTATCCCGGTCTAATGTAATATGGAGGGTGGTTGGGAGCAGTTAGTCAATGTGCCAGTAATATTTTGCCAGTCAATAAGTCAGTATTTTCCCCTCAATATGCCATTCTTTTGCCATTTAATATGAAACTATTTTGCCATTCAATATGCCAGTATTTTGCCCCTCAATATGGCATTCTTTTGCCATTTTATATGCCAGGATTTTGCCCCTCAATATGCCATTTTTTCCCCATTTAATATGCCATGATTTTTCCCCTCAATATGCCATTTAATATGCCAGTATTTTTACCCTCAATATACCATTTAATATGCCAGTATTTTGCCCCTAAATATGCCATTCTTTTGCCAATTAATATGCCAGTATTTTGCCCCTCAATATGCCAGGATTTTGCCCCTCAATATGCCAGGATTTTACCAATTAATATGCCAGGATTTTGCCCCTCAGTATGCCAGGATTTTGTCAATTAATATGCCAGGATTTTACCAATTAATATGCCAGGATTTTACCCCTCAATATGCCAGGATTTTGCCAATTAATATTCCAGGATTTTGCCCCTCAATATGCCAGGATTTTGCCAATTAATATGCCAGGATTTTGCCAATTAATATGCTAGTATTTTGCCCCTCAATATGCCAGGATTTTGCCAATTAATATGCCAGGATTTTACCAATTAATATGCCAGGATTTTACCCTTCAATATGCCATGATTTTGCCAATTAATATGACAGGATTTTGCCCCTCAATATGCCAGGATTTTGCCAATTAATATGCTAGTATTTTGCCCCTCAATATGCCAGGATTTTGCCAATTAATATGCCAGGATTTTGCAAATTAATATGCCAGGATTATGCCAATTAATATGCCAGGATCATGCCAATTAATATGCCAGGATTTTGCCCCTCAGTATGCTCGTTTTGTTTTTTATCAAAAGAAAGCCCTTGTTTCTCAGATAAAAACAATATATAGTTTGTGTGGGTATACTAAATGAGAGAGAAAGAAATTACAGCAAAACACAAACAGCGCAGAAATGTTAAAACAACCCATGTCACCAAGCATCAGCCAAAAAAGTCATGCCACTAATATGTTAAAGAAAGATTTTTTAAACAAATTGTATTTTTATTTTCCAATTTTGATTTCATGTGCCTCAAAGGGTTAAGTTCCAGTGACTTAATATGAATGCATAATTATTATGAAGCAGTGTTCCACATGTAGATTTGTCTTATCTTGTCATTTTTGTAGTTTGGTATGGCTTGTTATTTTTGTTCAGATATGCCGAGTGGCCCACTCTTGCCATTTCTGAAAACTAGATCATGAATAATCCTTGAAGTTTATTGGCATAAGAGTACAAACCAAAAAAAAAAACCCCGGTGGTACGAAAGTCTTTTAAGCTTTTTGCGCCTCTGGTTGGTGCTTACCGAGTCTATATCAATAAACTCAAGGATTATTTATTAACCATGTGTACCATCTACTGTGGATTTGTCTGTGGCTGACTTTTGCTCACTGCATTGTATTGCAGCTGGGATGCAGAGGGCTGCAGTTTCCAATGGTGAGCACCTGCTACCAACTAGTCTGTTTGGAGTTATTCCCTGTTTTTTTGCATGTTTCGGAAAAGTATCCAGATAAGCACAACCAAGCTTCTTCTCTTCATTTTCTCATAATTAATGATGACATCATAGGATTAGAGGCATTAAAATAATTTATGCTACAATATAATGTCTCATTAAAGGTATAAAACCAAACCAAACTTTTTTTTTTTATTTAAAGTGGTGCTTTTCTTTTTTTTAAGTAAATTTTCTTCTATCTAGCAAATTCTCACACAAAAAGAACATACATTCTGTGTCAAAATAGATGAAGTACTCCCTGACACTAACAGAGATACCCCATGGGAAACATGTACTACAGATTGAGAAATACAATTCTAGAGTTTCCATTATATGATTTCTAATTATTAATTGTGAATTTGGCTTTACAGACACATGCTAAATTTGGCTTTCAATTGCCAGCATTTTCATTTAAGCCCACTAAGTCAGATATTGGATTCACTTTGAATGCTACTATAGCAACAAAGAGTCCAGCCAACAGTTTGGGAGGGCATCAGGATTATTTCCATTTACCTTGTAGAAAAAGGCCATGATGTGTTTTGCTACAATTTTCTAGCATTAATGATAGATTGATACTGGATGAAGGTGATTGGACAGCAAACTGCACAATCGTCAACTAAATACTCTTATATCCAGGATTTTATTTTGCTATACTTCATTCTCTACTAAGAGAATGCACAATGAATATTTAGTCCCTATTAGTTGCCAGGGCTGCTTTAAAGACCCTAGTGGGCCCTGGGCAAAGTCTTTAGCAGTGGGCCCCACTAGACCCAATTTTTCTAACTTCGCATTGAAAAAAAAAAAAACCTGTATGTAAATGTAAACTTTTTAATATTATTTGCAACTATTTTCATATCATATTCAACTATTTGTAAATGTAATAACAATTTTATTGAAATTTTGAAATTGCATTTCCTGTTTTTATTCCCTTTCTCTGCACCCACATTGCACCTAAAATACTTAACACAACACCATACAATACCCACAGCACTTGCTATGCACCTATATTGCACCCACAGCACTTGGCTTGCACTCATATTGCACCCTCACAATGAAGCATGCCACAGTGTCAATTTGCCCCACAGAACATACCACAGTGTCACTTTATCCTACAGAACTGCCCTTGCAGAGCAAGCTACAGTGTCACTTTGTCCCACAGTACATGTTATTTTGCCCCACAGAACATGCCACAGCATCACTTTGACAAATAAAATAAGCCATTGTCAGGTACTAATTAACATGCCACAGTCACTTTGTCATAAACGCATGCAACAGTCAGTTTGCCTTTTACAATATGCCATTGTTTGTCCATTAAATATGCCTCAGCTTGTCCATTAATATGCCAGTGTTATTTTGCCATCAATATGCCAGTATTATTTTGCCATTAATATGCCACAGTCAATTCGCTAATTAGTATGCCGGTATTACTTTTGCCATTAAAATTCCAGTGTTATTTTTTCATTGATAAGCCACAGTCAATTTGCCCAATAATATGTCAGTATTATTTTGCCCTTAATAAGCCACAGCAATTTTGCCCAATCAAATGCCAGTATTATTTTGCCATTTATAAGCCATAGCCAATTTGCCCAATAATATGCCAGTATTATTTTGCCATTTATAAGCCACAGACAATTTGCCCAATAATATGCCAGTATTATTTTGCCATTTATAACCCACAGACAATATGCCAGTATTATCCATTAATTTGTGCATTAATATGCAACCCTCCTCCCCACTTCTCAAGTACTCACCTCCTGACTGCTTCGTGCTTGAGATTCCTGAACGTAGGAGGGAAATACAGCCACTGTATATGGCATGATGTCATATCCGGGGGCAATGATTTTTTTAACATTTTCTCTTTCTGCAGCAGCATCCAGAGAATGGGGCAAGTGCCCACATTTCCCATTGGTTAAAGCAGCCCTGTTAGTAGCTGAGGAACCCATAATTTGATTGTATAGATCAGAAGTCCAGAGGCTCTGAAATAATAGAGGGAGGTAGAGAGTGATAACACAGTAGTGCCTCCACCCACACTCTTATGTGTTTAGCAAGGATCCCCTCCCTTGCATAGGATGACTCAGATGCTTGAATTTTTTTGAACTGAACTTCACTGTAGAAATTGTTATAGTGTATAAGGCACCACAATCAGAAGATTTAAACTGTGGTCCATCAAGGCCAGTACCCTCCGAACAGAGTTTAAATCCATGAATCAAGCCTGTGAGGCATTTACGGGCTCTCTGGGCAATTAGTATAGATTTTCTTATATCAAGAAATAACTGGTGACAACAAAAGCTGAGGCATTCAGTGCCTTGTACTGGAAACACAGTATCTACAGTATCTTAACTTTATCTAAAACACCATATAAAAGGGGAAGTCACTCCTTTTACAACTTTTATGTGATTTTTAGAGGCCAGTTAAGTGGCCATTTGATTTTATTCTTTTTCAGCAAAAGGACTTGCTGGGTTCACTTTCACAAAACTAGCATTAATTCACCCTGTAAAATCAACAAAGCAACATAGCAGTCTTGTGTCTTTTGCGTCTGGGTTGAAAGTAGACATGTGCAAAACTAAAATTTTCGTTTCGTTTTAGTCCATTCGGACGAAAATGTTATTTATTTAGTCTAAAATTAATTTCGTTCATTACTGCATTCGTTTCAGACGAAATTTGTACATTATTTTCATTTCGTTTAGTTTTATTCGTTCGTTTTATAGAATACGTGTAATACTATTGGCTTTCTATAAACCGAACGAGAACCCCATTCATAAGAAATTCTTATGAATGGGGCTCTCGTTCGGTTCATAGAAAGGCAATAGTACTACATGTTTTCTATAAGCCATTTTCTATAAGCAATAGGATTACATGTATTCCATAAGCCGAAAGTCTATAAACCGAACGTTCGGTTTATAGGCTGTCGGCATTTCACTACACGGAGACAGAGTCTCCATTCATAAATGTATTATGGCTTATAGAATGCAATAGTACTACAAATGGACGAATGAACGAATGATTTTAGTTTATTAACCATTCGTTCATTCGGCTTTCGTTAGCTTAGCATTTTCGTTATTCGTTTTTCGGACGAATAGACGAAAATGCTATTTTCGGACGAAAATGCTATTTTCGTCCGAAAATGCATTAGTCCGAAAACGAATGCACATGTCTAGTTGAAAGACAGGTAAACTTGTCTATTTTCAGAATAGCAATGACATCTTAAGTTATGTCATATGATGATGCCCCCAGTTGTATAAATTATAAATTGAATTTTAGACTCAATGAACCCTGATGTGAAATGTTAAAATATACATTTTAAGAAATCCATAAATCTGATTTCAATATATGCCAGTATTTACAAGCCCCATTTGATACCCATGTGCTGTTTTTTCTACAGTAGCATGCAGGGTTATTTGGTTAAATGACCACACCAACACCCAAATAAATGCACACATTCAAATTTCAGATAATCTAGATTTCACAACGAGCTCAAATATGTGGAAAATTATCTGTAAAAAACATTAGTAAATGTAATTTCCTCTTATACTGAGATAGATAGAATGATATTTAACAATGTAACATAATAAATGAAAGTGCCATCAAACTTTTGTGGAATACCCCTCTGGTTTTGTCCATCTCTGAACATAATCATTTGGAGATAGCAAACTGAATACATGTTAACTAGCTGAATAAATCCTTGATCATTACTAAATTTAGAATAGAACACAGCTTTGAAAACCAAATTGTTCTTGCAAAATGCTGACAATCTGTTAAATCCAATTAACTCTGCAAAACAGGACAGTAGTGTAACGTAAAACATTAGTTTGTGGAAGAGAGAAAGAGACCAGATGGCTACAAATGGAACATCTCCATATAATTTCAACTTCTGTTTAATCATGTATTGCTTTTATTAAAAAATATATGCTTATTTAAGATATAGGATTGTATAGATTTCAGCAGACACATTAAAGGACATTTACCCCCCCTCCCAATTTATTTTATTTTACCAACATTATATTAATGTTTACTGTACTACTGAATTTTGAAAAAATGCATAAAAATGTTGTCTTTTTTATGTTGTATGACAAATATTGCAGCAATATTTGGTATAAGCAAATGATCTACAGAATTCCTATGTCCAAACATTTTGGGAAATGGTTCTCGTTAAAACAATGTAAGGGTGACAAATTGCTTTTTTTTATAATTATTGCAAACTAGTTTCTCCAACTCTAGGAAAAAGGCACCAAAAACATCTTTATATGTTGCAGTGTAAAACTAATAAAGGTGGATTAGGGCTACCATTAATAAGACATTATTATGAAGCTAACACAGTTTTGCATAAGAGAAGATAAGTATGAAAAGGTAAATAATGTATTATCAAAATGTATATAGTTAGTTATTATGAGAGGTATTACGATTAGTTTCTCCACAATTGCTATGCGGAAAAATGTTTGATTAGACATATTAACTTCACAAATTGGTTTAGTGTTTTTGACAGAGTGAACCAGATGTTTCATGGCTTTTTTCCTTGTAGACATGCAGTTTAAAATCATGAATAGAGGGTTTTTAGTTCCCACCAGGTTATCTAAGATGTATCCCCATTAGTCTAGGAGATGCTGGAGATGCAACATTGCATAGGGTACATATCTGTGTGTTTATTTGACTTGCAATGAAATAAAACTGTTGTGGAATATGGCATTTAAATTGCTGAGAAAAATAGGAAATATCGTTTTAAAAAAGAACCCACATGTAGCTTTGTTGACCTATAAATTGTTTCTCTACTACTAAAATCTTATTAACCGGAAAGAAACCTAAAATTTTACTTGGCCGCATTTAAGAAACCAGCTACTTTTTCAAGCTAAAATGGAAAAAGGTACTTGCAGGACAAATAGAACATCAGTTAGACAGCATCTCCTTATTTTTTTCAAGATGACCAGGAAAGTTGGGCAATTGCTTATTTCCTGGCATCTGTGTGCAGTTTTGATATGCAAATTTTATATGTAATATATGCATAAATGTACATATTTATATTTATCATGTTTATGAGGTTTTATGTTGTTGTTTGTCTAATTGCATTGCATTTTCTATAAAAATAAAGTGTTTTTTTTTGTTTTTTTTAAGTTAAGGGCCTTTGAGGTGTCATCATGCCTCGTGCTCTGCACCACTAAAACACAAACAGCTGGCTAGTGCAATGACATAGGATAGTTCACTAAAATTCAACTCTCCTAATGATCTGTACTGGGACAGAGCTTGCAGTACCTTACATATCAGTGGGACAGAAAAGGAACTATAGTTCCACTATTCTGCCAGCAGCTGAGGGCCCGTGATGCACCATAATGACTGCACTGGTTACAACAGTATACAAATAGTATTAGCATTGATAATATAATAAGATAATAATATATAATATAACAGTCTGTCTTGGAGAACAAAAACACTGTACAGTGGTAGAGACAGAATGAAACCAAGGGAACCCAACTGTATATGGCATTTTGCTTTTCACCTGGTAACACCATCAAAATGGGTTATAAGACACAACTTCTCTCTGAAATATAGTTTACTACTACCTGCCTCATATTTGCCATTAATTGAAAGAAATGGAATTCATAGAAGAACAAAGTATTGAGAATTTTATTTATGAATTATTACTGAACAGTTTCCCCATAACTTGGTGACTGTAAGACTTAATTGCACAATTTTCTGGACCCCACTGAAGGCATTAAATCAAAATATATAGGTTATAACATTCCCATACATTTTTGCACTATATTGAGATAAATATTCCCCTGAAGCTCTGCATTTTTATGAAATGATGATTTGTAATCTGATCTTTTATCATTTACTGATTACTGAATAATGCACTTAGCAATGCTTTGGATCTCCCTGATTCTGGGATTGCACCTAAATGTAGAAATATTTGTAATATTTCAGTAATATTGCTATATGACTGAATAATGTGAAGTGCTCTACACAACTGTTGGTGCAAGCTTGGGTTATATGAACCAGATATTTCGGAGCATGAGTATACAGAGTGGTAGCTAGCAACGATGTGTCCTAGGCAAGAATTGTAAATAAAGTATTTATATATACATGTGTGTGACATATATTATATATATATATATAAATAATTTTCATAGGCCATCTCGCTCAGAACAGTATAATCATTCTACTCCATAATTGTCAACAAAAAGAATGCTCGACATTTCAGTTCTAATTCAAAACTGTCATCAAGATTTTAGGCTGCACCACAGATTGTCCCAAAATCATTTGATAAAGCATAGCACTTATCATTGTATAGTGAGACATTCACGGTTATACAGCATAACTCACATTATTATGTAGTGAGCCACACACTCACGGTTATACAGTGTAACTCATATTATTATGTAGTGAGCCAGACACTCACGGTTATACAGCATAATTCACATTAATATGTAGTGAGCCAGGCACTCACGGTTATACAGCGTAACTCACATTAATATGTAGTGAGCCAGACACTCACGGTTATACAGCGTAACTTACATTATTATGTAGTGAGCCAGACACTCACGGTTATACAGTGTAACTCACATTAATATGTAGTGAGCCAGACACACAGTTATACAGTGTAACTCATATTATTATGTAGTGAGCCAGACACTCACGGATATACAGTGTAACTCACATTAATATGTAGTGAGCCAGACACTCACGGTTATACAGCGTAACTCACATTAATATGTAGTGAGCCAGACACTCACGGTTATACAGCGTAACTCACATTAATATGTAGTGAGCCAGACACACAGTTATACAGCGTAACTCACATTAATATGTAGTGAGCCAGACACTCACGGTTATACAGCGTAACTTACATTATTATGTAGTGAGCCAGACACTCACGGTTATACAGTGTAACTCATATTATTATGTAGTGAGCCAGACACTCACGGATATGCAGTGTAACTCATATTATTATGTAGTGAGCCAGACACTCACGGATATACAGTGTAACTCATATTATTATGTAGTGAGCCAGACACTCACGGTTATACAGTGTAACTCATATTATTATGTAGTGAGCCAGACACTCACTCTTATACAGCGTAACTCCCATCAATATATACTGAGCTAAGCACTGAAGCTATTACAGCAGTGGTACAGTTTTACTCCCATGGTTGAATAGTGAGCTAAATACTAAGGATAGTAGAGCATAAAGTGCCATCATCATATAGTGAACCAGACAAGGACACTGGTACAGCATAACTCCCAAAATTATAGACATTTGTCAATGTGCCAGACATTGACAGTGGTGCAGGATATTGGGTAGCCAAAAATCTAAGGTTTTCATAGCAAAATTGTCCAGATCCAAATTCTTTTGATGCTTTGTTTTCTGAATGGCTGACTAGCTAATTTGGGCCCAAATTCAGGGATAATGAGTAACCAGAATATATCAATTTCTGAAATTCAGCTATCTTGCTCTGTCCGAATATAGGGCCAAATCAGAGCTACTTGGAATCACTCCCTGGTGTCACAGGGGCAGACTTAACTGACGTTTAAATGTTTCCAGCACCAAATCAACTTTGCTCAGTTGTCTGTTCTATCCAGCTTAGTATTACCTATGTTAAATTGTGTGCCTTGGAATTTTGACCTGGCTTTGTTTTTGACTCCGCCCCCACCCCGATCTCTGGCTCCCTGAATCCTTCTGCTTGCTTACTCGACTACCCTGACTTCTGGTTCCCTGGACTTATTGGCACGCAGACTGACCATTTTGATCTCTGGCTCCATCTGTCCCCTGGCTCTTTTTTTGGACCCCTCTCCCACTGTGGAAGCCAATTCTATTAATTGCCATGTAATTGTTCCACTCCAGCATCCCATGAAAGACTGCTCAGTTCTTTTTCAAATGGCTGAGATTCTGTATGTGCTGAGAACGGAGTTGTATGGCATCTGCTGGTTAAGACCTGGTATTGCACCAATAACTACTCTGCTTGCCCTCTGCTGGTAGCTTTCCTATACTACCCAAAGAACTGTGTCACTTGTCAGCTAGTGGTTGTAATCCAGTACTACACCCAAGACTGTCCTGCTTACTATATTGTGGCTTTTCTTCGGTACTATTTCAAGAATGGCTCTATTTACAGTATCATGGTCCAGATTTCAACCCATGCAACAAGTGATCATGACACTTTTTGTTAGAGTGGATTGGATGGATTGTAATAAGTGTTTGGGGATAGGGATTGGTAGAGTGAGAAACAAATATACCGGTAAGTGTTGGGGCAGATAATTATTTTTAAAACAAACTATTCGCCCTAGCCAGGAGATGTTGAATTTCTCTAATTCTAATGATGTCCTTTTTATTTAAAGAGGGTTTCTAGGGATTAAGTGTTTTTGATTTCCATGTATAAAATGTAATCTTTACACCAGTAATAAGGGAATGAACAAGAGAGTGTGTCTATAGTGTGCTGATTATGGCCTAAACTTAGGTCTAGCTCGAAATCTTGGATTGAAATGTTGCCATAATTTGGAATAAATCCTGTCACTCCTGTGTATCTATAAGCTTAGATCTTTCTGATGTACATTTTTCTACATAATGTTCTAGTTTGGTTTCAGTGTTTTTTGTACAAAATCCATGTACGTTGGGATTAGAGGAGATTGCTACTGCCAAGGGTTTTATTGCTAAGGTGAATAACAAAGGGGAAAGTGGGCAGCCTTCACGTGTGCCATTACAAGTTTAGAAAGGTGTAGAAAAGGAGTCAGATGAGTATACTTGCTCGTGAGGAATCTGGTAAAGAGTTGAGCTAGCAGTAACGAATTGGTTGGGGTTATGAAAGGTCATATAGCTATACAAAGCAACGTAATTAGAGTTTGGTTGAGGATAAACGTGTTTCTGGAGTATGGTGCAGTAGGGAATAGAATGAGAAATGTTTGTCCAAATGGTGGTGGAGTCCAAGCATCAAACAGGTCAAGGTCATGAAGTAATTTCATGAATTTGCTAGTGGCGGTGCTGGTAGAGTCGGATCAATAACCATTTTGAAATCTCAACAGATAGTTAAATAGCACATTTGGACTATATACAGGGAGTGCAGAATTATTAGGCAAGTTGTATTTTTGAGGATTAATTTTATTATTGAACAACAACCATGTTCTCAATGAACCCAAAAAACTCATTAATATCAAATCTGAATATTTTTGGAAGTAGTTTTTAGTTTGTTTTTAGTTTTAGCTATTTTAGGGGGATATCTGTGTGTGCAGGTGACTATTACTGTGCATAATTATTAGGCAACTTAACAAAAAACAAATATATACCCATTTCAATTATTTATTTTTACCAGTGAAACCAATATAACATCTCAACATTCACAAATATACATTTCTGACATTCAAAAACAAAACAAAAACAAATCAGTGACCAATATAGCCACCTTTCTTTGCAAGGACACTCAAAAGCCTGCCATCCATGGATTCTGTCAGTGTTTTGATCTGTTCACCATCAACATTGCGTGCAGCAGCAACCACAGCCTCCCAGACACTGTTCAGAGAGGTGTACTGTTTTCCCTCCTTGTAAATCTCACATTTGATGATGGACCACAGGTTCTCAATGGGGTTCAGACCAGGTGAACAAGGAGGCCATGTCATTAGATTTTCTTCTTTTATACCCTTTCTTGCCAGCCACGCTGTGGAGTAGTTGGACGCGTGTGATGGAGCATTGTCCTGCATGAAAATCATGTTTTTCTTGAAGGATGCAGACTTCTCCCTGTACCACTGCTTGAAGAAGGTGTCTTCCAGGAACTGGCAGTAGGACTGGGAGTTGAGCTTGACTCCATCCTCAACCCGAAAAGGCCCCACAAGCTCATCTTTGATGATACCAGCCCAAACCAGTACTCCACCTCCACCTTGCTGGCGTCTGAGTCGGACTGGAGCTCTCTGCCCTTTACCAATCCAGCCACGGGCCCATCCATCTGGCCCATCAAGACTCACTCTCATTTCATCAGTCCATAAAACCTTAGAAAAATCAGTCTTGAGATATTTCTTGGCCCAGTCTTGACGTTTCAGCTTGTGTGTCTTGTTCAGTGGTGGTCGTCTTTCAGCCTTTCTTACCTTGGCCATGTGTCTGAGTATTGCACACCTTGTGCTTTTGGGCACTCCAGTGATGTTGCAGCTCTGAAATATGGCCAAACTGGTGGCAAGTGGCATCGTGGCAGCTGCACGCTTGACTTTTCTCAGTTCATGGGCAGTTATTTTGCGCCTTGGTTGTTCCAAACGCTTCTTGCGACCCTGTTGACTATTTTGAATGAAACGCTTGATTGTTCGATGATCACGCTTCAGAAGCTTTGCAATTTTAAGAGTGCTGCATCCCTCTGCAAGATATCTCACTATTTTTGACTTTTCTGAGCCTGTCAAGTCCTTCTTTTGACCCATTTTGCCAAAGGAAAGGAAGTTTGCTAATAATTATGCACACCTGATATAGGGTGTTGATGTCATTAGACCACACCCCTTCTCATTACAGAGATGCACATCACCTAATATGCTTAATTAATAGTAGTAGGCTTTCGAGCCTATACAGCTTGGAGTAAGACAACATGCATAAAGAGGATGATGTGGTCAAAATACTAATTTGCCTAATAATTCTGCACTCCCTGTATACCTGTCAGGGTATACTACTGATCATTGATACATACCAAGATTAGGTAGAGGCATTGTGAGTCAATATTTTTTTGGGGAAGTTGATGTTGACAGTTCTGTGTATGAGTTACTCCCAGTTTCTTGGTATGGGCTGTGGCATGAAATTTTGCATTTTTGGTATTTAGTAAAATGGGATTTCACAGCAAAAGTGTTGTACAGGAAAGGCAGTGTCACAAAATGGTTCCTGGGACAGAATAATATAGATGATGATAGTAGCATGAGATTCTCTATAGGAAATAGTAACAGTGTGCAATACACATAACAAAACTTTAAATGCGATTTAGTTTATGAGAGTGGAAGAGGTTTTTGTAAGGACAATAAAGGTATGGAATTCACTGCCTGAAGAGGTGGTGCTATCATATACATTAAATGCCTTTAAAAGTAGTATTAATACTTTTTTGTTTAATGAAGTGGTCACCCCTTGTCCTTTGTAGAGTTCTGTTTATGAACAGGTCCTTGGAGGGCCCATTGTATGGACCCTGAACATATTTATCTTTGTTATAGTCAAACGTAAACTTTGTCAGCGTGTATTTCAAATTAATGAAAATAGCATCAGTTAAGAACAGGTTTTATCAAATGCAGGGTGCAGGCTTGATTAATATTTCAAATACCATACAGGTTGCAGAGTCAAAGGTGTGGCATTTTCTTGGGTTTACATGTTTTTGCAGAAGCTATCCATCATTCTTCCTAATTACAACTTCCTTAAAGGGTATTTATCATTAAATATTTCATAATCCTGTTAATCTTAAAACAAAGGTAAGAGGAATGTAATGCAGATTCCTGTGTCATGTTGATGCACACACATGCATGTTTTGGACTTGTGTGTTTTGGAATAAAGAACTCTATATCATATCATTTTAGATTTCATGTCTCCTTCAAAATTACCATATTTTACCTAATGGTGCATATATTTTAAGCAATAATGTACTGTTGAGAATGGATCATTGTGATACAATTGGCACTATTACAGGTTCATTCCATAAATCCATGGTTTCCAGCAAGTTGACTCCTAAATTAGAAGTTATACTAACCTATAAAATAGTCTAAGCTGCATTTTAATATCTAGTGCCTCCATTTGTGTGCTTGTTTTTAATAGAGATTACCTTTTAAATTATATGTGCCTTTACTGTGCAAAAAGAGAAAACACCACTGCACAAGAAATAAGCCATTAAATGATGTGAGTGGCCATGAACTTCCATTTTGATTTTAGCAGTGCAAGTGTTATTTATGCTCATAGATTTACACAAATAAATATACATAAATATGTATGGATATTTAAACACATATATCTAAATGTATCAAAGTGATCTCAATAAACTAAGATGAATCATTATTCGTTGTTTTTCTCTAGGTAAATGTAATATACAGCGACACCTGCAATCCAGAATGTTGCACAGTTGACCCATGGCAAGATGAATTAACTTTGCCGTGTGGATTTGTGTGGTTATCTGGTTGTTATTGTTTGTTAAGTTTTAAATATGAATCCTTCAATAAAAAAAATAATGTTCATGTAGATTAAATAGAACATTACTTTAATGTGTTTTTCCCCTCATTTTCCAGACACAAAGATAAGAAGAAGTGTATAGAAGTATCTGTCAGTGTGGGCATCTCTGTAACACTCTTGACATTTGTTTGATCTCTGGTTCTTCACTTTGCAATTTAAATTATTTCAATTTGTTGTGAAAGCATATTTTAGTTTAACGGGAAAAATATATCAAGGTATTCCCTATTAATTAGTACAGACAGCCATGGCCAAATCACAAATTAATCTGATCCTCTCCTCCAAGCATCTTCAGGACAACTGACTCTCTTTCTGTTGTCTATTATATCTTCTCTGACACCTATAATAAGAGGTAGTTGTAGCTGCAAGCAGTTTAAAGGACCACTCCAGATTAGAACAATAATTGAACAAATGAATTCATATGAAAGCTGTCAATTACCAAGAATTTATTTCATTGATCATTTTTTGTTGGTTTTTGTAATACTTATCTTTAAAACTTACCACATGTTGCAGACATTTTTCATGCATTTGAGCCCCACTTTTTTTATTTTTTTTTACAGAAGTGTATTTTATTTCTTTTGAGTTAATAACTTGATGTGCAGTGCTTATGCGTGCAAGGTCAGCAGTGGACAGTACTCAGTGCCTCACTGTGCAGACAGGAGGGATGTGAACCGCAAATGCCCATAATGTTGCTGATGCGAATGCACCATGCTTCCAGAATTATGTTCAATAGAGTAATGCACTGAGCATGTCTAATTTTACGGCCACATACGTATGCTCATAATTGAATGGACAGTCTAGTCCCCAAACTAGATTTGGTGCAAGTTAAAGACTACTGCTTGTATAGTGCAAAGGCTTTTCCAGTGCAATTTGATGCAGTCATTCTGCATAAATCACGTTTTTAATATTTTACTGAAGCCATCACCCAGAGATTACTCTGCGTATATATCACAGGTGCAGCAGCACTGAACTGTTTTGTTTCATGTAGTCACTTCCCGTGCCAGTGCAACAGAAAGCAGAGTGTGGAATGTAATAACCTACAGGATGTTCTCTGTGCAGCTTCCTGTCTGATCTGCAGCACTGATCCCACCTCTCCAACACTGAATACCTGACTAACTGCCAGCTAAGGACAGTACTGAAATATGGACTGGAAGACAAAGGTGTCCCATTCATAGCCAACGATGGGGGTTTATGTCTAAAGGGTAAATTCATAAATAGTAGAGAGTTGAAAACCGACAGGTACATAATGCAGAGACACAAAGTTCAGTGATCTACAATACCTATTATCCTCAGCCAGCTGGCATTTATTTGTGAGAGATGAAATGCTTATCATCCTCAGCCAGCTAGCATTTATATGAGAGATTTGGAATGTCTATGATCCTCAGCCAGTTAGTATATACATGAGAGAGAGATGGAATGCTTTGATGACATGACTGACATTATGAAGTGACAGGGAACTCATTTAATGCTCTTGTAAATACTAGGATCTCTAATCACATCACAAGGGAAACAGGAAATCCCTTTCAAATTTTTATTGGTTGCCGCTGAAAAAAAAAAATGTTCAATTTCATTTAAGTGTAAGATTTTCATATTTCAAACACTGCAACATGTAGAATATGCATTTGAAAGTATTTTGAAAGTACTTTAATATGCATTAACGTTTAGAAGAGGCATTTTGGGCACCAGACAGTCCCTTTGAGCATACAAAAAATATGGCAATACAGCATACTCAGCTATACTCAAAATCAACCAATTCATACTCAAAATAAAGAAGAAAATAACAATGACGCGCTAAAAGCCTATAGAGGAAATTAACCCATAGTGTAGTACTATAAGTTTTCAAGTCACAGTTATAAGTTTTCAATTCACAGTTAAATTTAATGTATAAAAGCTTAATCCCAGGGCTTGTAAGTCCTGAGATACATAATTATGATATCTCAGCGAACTAAAATTAGATCATTTTTAGAACAATCACTAACATCAAAATTATTACAAAACAAAACAAAAAGTACGACCAGCAAGTGTTTTTAAGGAGTTTTTTTTAATTTATAGGCATGAACGCACGCCTGAGTCACTTAGCTGTTTTCCTACCATTTTAATGAATACAATAAAAATAGTATTCCTGTTGTACAGTCATCCTGCTATAGATTCGTATCAGACCTCCTCTCCTATAATATTTAGTGTGTGGGGCTCTAAGTCCTTGATGGCTAACCATCCGTGGCTCAACAAAGTGCGTGCTATCTGTATTGTCTATTGGAGTGTGTCTGCTGTCTCGTCTCATCCTATTCGCAATATCAAAAGATTTCAGAGTAAGCCTTCGATCGTATAGCATTGTGTTATATTGCTATTTTGGGCTACCATTAAAGTTCCTTTTTTCTACCTTTGTACATAGATGAGAAGCTTGTCCTTAATCCCAGGCTCAGTGTATACTTTTCAACTGCATACACCTATAATCATAATTATGCTCTACTGGTGTAAGTGGATATTTTTCACCTGTTGAGCAAAAATACCTTTATTGGAAACTCGGAGAACTATTGTATTGTTTTTTTCTCTTACAAGTGGTCCACCTCATTGGGAACTACAAGTCATCAGAGCAAGTTCTGGTTTAAGAGTATCATTATTATTTACGCTTTGTATTTTAAACTGTTTATAAAACTATTCTTTATACAAATCAGTGATCACTCTTAATTTAGAATGTATTATTTTCGGCGCTAAGTTTTTTCTCTATATACCGTATTTGCTCGATTATAAGACGACCCTGATTATAAGACGACCCCCCCAAATTTGTACATTCCTTTAGGAAAAAAACTAAAAGCCTGATTATAAGACTACCCTATAGGAAAAAAGTTTAACTTGTATATATGTAAATTGCTTTTTAATATTTAATAAAAAGTTTATATTATAAAAATGCATTTCTTGTTTTTATTTGCTTTTATGTGCCAATGCGGCCTCTCTCCCACTCCCCCAGCTGTCTCTTTCCCCCCCAGCGTTGTCTCTCTCTCTCCCCCTAAAACTTCTCTCTTGTCTCTATCTATCCCCCCTCCCCTTTTCTCTCTGTCCCCCTCCCTCCCCTTGTCTGTGTCTCCCCCCTCCCCCCTTGTCTGTCCTTGTCCTCCCCCTCCCTTTGTCTCTCTCTGTCCCCCTCCCTCCCCTTGTCTGTGTCTCCCCCCCCTTGTCTGTCTGTGTCCTCCCCCCATCCCCCTTCCTTTGTCTCTCTCTATCCCCCCCTCCCCTTGTCTGTCTGTGTCCTCCGTCCCCCCCTCCCCCTCCCCCTTACCTCGATCCCTGGTGGCTAGTGGGGGCAGCCGGGGGATGTCTGCACGATACGATACATGCAGACATCCTCCATGCTGCCCGACACGGCAGTCTATTATGACGGACAGCTGGTCCGTCATAATAGACTGCCGTGTCGGGCAGCATGGAGGATATCTGCATGTATCGTGCAGACATCCCCCAGCTGCCCGATTCTCCCTGGTGGCTAGTGGGGCAGCAGAGGATGTCTGCACGATGAGCGCAGACTCCCCTGCTGCCGCCCGGCACGCTTGCCGGGACTTCTGTGACGAAAGCGGAAGTACCCGGCTTCTTCACAGAAGCCCCGGCGGTCGTGCCGGGCGGAAGCAGGGGAGTCTGTGCTCATCGCGCAGACATCCCTGCTGTTAGAGAGGGGGATCCAGGTCCCCTGCAGCTCTGCTGGGGACCTGGATCCATGTCTTATAATCTGACCTCAATTTGAGGTCAGATTATAAGAAGACCTCGAATGTAAGACGAGGAGGATTTTTCAGAACATTTGCTCTGAAAAAAACCTCGTCTTATATTCGAGCAAATACGGTACTCCTTGCACTCCATTAGAACTCTGAAGGTGTGGTAAAAGTGCAAAACAGGGGATGCTTCCAGCACTTAGTTATAGACACTTAAATACTAAAAATGTAAAAAATGCCCTTTCAGTGACCAATAATTATTTGTGACAGTATAAGTGAAAAACGTGATAAAATGCAATAGTGTATTATTATACGCACACACTCAATGATAAAAATATTATAACAATGATATAAAAATACCAATAGTGTAAAAAAAAGAAAATGGTGTAATAAAATACAGATTGTAAAAATGATACCTAGCACAGGAACACTACATGTGTGCTGATTGTACCTGAAAAGAAAGAACACCTAAATGAAGTGTCAAATGAAATGGCATGATTAAACACTCAAAAACACAGCTCCTAAAACCAAGGAGTGTGGAATATGCACTTGCAATAATATACTTGCCACCACTTGATCCTTGGAAATCAATAGAAATAAACAAATGTTATGTTAAAATACAAATCCGTGAGGCACTTAGTCCTTCCAAAGCGTCACCTTGCTGTGCGCCTTGGGGCTGAGAAGGACTTCCGGGTATACGGTGGCTCACAGGAGTCAAACATCTCCAATGCATTTTGTCTGAAAATGGACTTCATCAGGGAAATCGACACTGGGCTGACCTGGCATCATTTTACATCACCACCGGATACACCCCTCCAGGATAAAGTGGTGGCAAGTAATAGTTATTGGTCACCACAAGGGCATTTTTTACATGTCTATACACTAAATGCTGGAAGCATCCCCTGTTTTGCACTTTCACCACAGAGTTTGAGGCTGTCTGTTTTGTTTTATTTCAGCTGCCGGTGTTTAGTCGACACTTTAGATATAGAATAGTGTTCGTGTGTATACACTTTTTTCACCTGTGGCCTTGTGTATTTGCTCATCCAATGTTTTCACTCTATTGGTGAGCTGTGGTATTTAGCACCAAGACATTAGCAGTAGATCGTTACATATACAAAATGTGTCCATAAAGAAGCTGACAGCAAAATGTGTAGATGTGTAGATGGAGCCAAACACAATCTCAGAAGAACACACATGCTGTTTCTTTGAGAGATCATCAGGTGTAGCAGCCGAACAGAGTTTGAACGCTGGACTCATAGTTTTGTATATGTAAGCAGACATTGTTCAACATTTTATTAAATGTCATTCTGGCTTCCTAACATTCCTAACATTTGGCTTCCCCTCGATTCTTTCTGTGCTCCATCTGCCAAACGAGTGTTCACAGACCTCCAGAAAGGATCATTTGCTATAGCTTTTTAACCCTGTTTGTGCCTGCTATATTTGAGCCTGGATTATTATTATAGACCATATACATGCTTTCAGGGAAACAGTATTCCTTGATGGAACAGGTGAATAATGTGAATATGGCACTCTAAATTGCAGCAACAACTCTCAAGTTGATGCCGAATTCCGTGGAGACGTCCAACCACTCAACCATTTGGAAGAGAAAGGATAAGGCTGCCACACTCTGTTCAGAGTCAAAATTCTGCACCTGAGTTTGACTTTGAATCTTCCCCTTTGAAAGTAATGGGAGGCAAAATGATTGAAGCCGTTTTTGACTTTCATTTTCAGACTAATTCAAATTCGGCACCTGAGTTTGACTTTGTCTTAAAAACAGTTTCAATCACGTTGCCTCCCATTACTTTCGATGGTTAAGATTCGGACCTGGGTTTTTTTTTTTCTAAGTCAAACTCGGGTGTCAAATTTGAATTAGTCTCAAAATGAAAGTCAACCTCCAAAGTCGAATTTTAGTGAATAGACGTGCAGACATCCTTAGACAGTTCCTTCAGGTGTCATCTGAGTTTGGGATTCCCATTGCAGCGTCAAAAACTCAGAGTCGGTACTTTCCTTCAATGGGTCTCCTTGAGAAAGGCATTCTTGTGCCGAAACGTTGACCTCTTGGCCCTCCTATCCTTATTGTATTTGTTGCTGTGTTTGTACTTTTTAAAGTGTCATGCCAGTGGATACTTTACTACTACTCTGTTTGTAAGTAGATTTTGGCACTTTATATATATTTATATGCATGAACACATTATTTATGTTGATGTGATATTTTGTAATTTTGTAATCCTATACTGTTTTTTCCTTTTACTTTGTGGGGATTTGTAGGATTCCCTTAGGGGTGATGCAACCCTTATTGCATTAGCCTGTACCTTATTTTTTGTGGTGTGCTTCTCTAATATCTCTATTTTTATATCGGTTCTTTCCTTCAGCCAGGTTTTTTTCAAGCCGAACCAGCAAGTAGCAAAAAAGCAGGAGCTGTGCCCTTCTCCTTGGTTAGCTTCCAAAGAGGGAAGTAACAACAATTACAGTAATCTTATACACAGATAGAACCTACATGAACATTCTATTAACATGTAAGAAATTTAGCCAATCAACATTTGGGTTGCCAGTTGATCTACCCTTCCTGAGAAACACTTATTCAAGGGTATTATATGGTGGATATGCTTTCATGAAGTTATGACATGCTTGTGATGTGTCTACTATGTACTTATACTGCTGTATGACATTTGACATACCATTGAGATCATGTTTGTGATTTGGTATTATAAGCAGGAGGTGAAGTGTGATATGATTACATATAATTTCTCGTCACATGCATTCCTTTGGCATATCACACATCACCACTATCACACAATTATAAATATGTGTGTGCAAATATCCATTAATATGATTTGAGGGTGATTGACCATCATGTTGAAAGCATTGTATATGGAGCTTTGCTGTTTTACGTGTACTAGCATAGTGTGCGGGGTTATAGGAGGACTTTGGGTGACTGGCAGGACTTTGTTGCTAAGAAACCTCAGGAACATTCTATACCTTTTTTTTATTTTTTTATGGAACAGAGAGCATTAAGAAACAAAATCAAATAATAGATGTTTATTTAGCTTCCCTTTACATAATGCAGCACTTAATATTACATTTTTGGATCTTTCTTCTCCCAAATTTCATGTGATGAGCTCAGCTGAACAAGTTTTACTAATGTGGTCTTCCTTTTTTCAGTGTTTGTGTAATAATGAAATCCATAACCTGGCATAAATCTAGAAAGAGATTGGTTGTCTGTACAAAGCAAACCCTTTTTTATATTTCCAGTGGACTAATACATGGACTTAAGGTTTGAACTCCAGTAGGGTAGACTAAGATATTCATTTTTCGTAGGTAGATAGAATGCTTACCATCAAACTGGATGGTAATAACACACTAAGGATGTTTGTCAAGTGTCAAGAGAATATGTAATCTAGTTAAATACTTCATTAATCTTATACACTCGTTCCTAGTTAAATGCTCCATTATTATTTACTTTATTTAACATTTTGTAACTTGAACAACTCCAATAAAAAAGATGAACAAATTAAAGATATCTCAGCTTAGGTTATACACACAGGAGGACCGCAGACAGCGATGTTTCACATTTCACAAGTTGCAGTATTGTGTTGGTCCATCAGATGGCTCACTCACAAATATTATCACAGCAATTTAACAATGGCATGCCCCTTTATTGGAACTTTCACTTGTAAACTAAATATATTGTGTTTTTGTGTTGTACTTTTGAACATACTTTTGTGTTGTACTTTTGAACATCAATTTATTTAATTTAAAAGCTCCATCTATCCTTTGGAAAATATTTACTGATCTGTAATGAAGATATAAATCTATAACAGCATCTCCCTTCCGTACATTTGCTGTCTGGTAACCTTGGCGCAGTTGAGATAACATTTTCTTTTCTAGCCCTATTGTCAGTAAAATACAGCATTCCCGGTAAAATAAGTTAATCCACTGTTAATTGATTCTATATTAAAAATGTATCAAGCAGGACAAAGGAATAATAGTTAACAAAATAAAGAATTGTATTTCAAAATGGAAATAGCTGCCTGCAGTTAGTTCTTGTTAACTGTACATTAAGTTCATTTTACAATTAAATACTACAGTTTTCAATTAATTGAGCTGCCCATGTCTTTAAATAGAAACTGTAAAAGTATTGTCTTATTTTATTATTTTGCGTCCTCATAATACCTTTAAATTGCCTGTGGTCGTTGCAGGGCAGCTAAAGATTAAAGCAAAAACCAAGTTATGTGTGTCCCTCTCAACCAATGACAGGTAGAGTGAAATAACACAGCCTATTAGTTGGTAATCAATGAAGAACATCTCACAAGTGTATATGCTCTCTTGTATTACAAAGAGAACCTCTCCAAACACAGTGTGCTGGCTATAAACGCACTCTAGAAGGGAAATGCTAGGAAAGTACAATGAATTCAGCTACCTCATATGAGTGTTTAACTTTAACTATTTTAATTTTAAAATTATTATCACAGGTATGCACACACAGATATTTTATATCTGTGTACCTGTGGAAATAATTGTATAGTTGTATACATGTCCATAAATATATACCATTACATTAACATTTATTTATATAGTGACTACTATTTACGCAACACTTGGTACGGAGCAGTTTTCATTATATGATAACAAAATAATAAAGATACAAAATATATATCAAGATACATCAGTTTAAGAACCAAAGCTCAGAAAATTGTATCCCACATCCTGATTTCACATTGATTTGGTTAAACATATATTCCTTCAATGGGTGAGTGGTTCGTTGGGTTGGTTGAGCATGCATACATATCCAGCAGATTTGTAAAATAGGAATATATGTAGGCATGTAAAAAAATTAGCATCACAGTATCAGAACCAAAACAATTTCCTTTTTGCACTTTGATACCAATACTCTGGTATCAATATTTTTTAAATTATAGGTGCCACGCTGACAACTCCAGATAAGATTTTTAAGTAAATGAAACATGTTGGGGAATTATGTTTTACTCAAAGTGTTTGCTTTTTCTGATCATTTTATTGCTTGTATCTTTTTCAGATGTAGTGCATAAAAAAACAACTACAGTGTGTACACGGGTTAAAAGCATAAGGCAAATTATCTAAACTGCTTTGTAAGGTAACTAGACAAAATTAAAAAGCTATTTTAAGAACTGTAAAACTCCAGGAACTGATAGTTTTAGCATCATCTGATTCTCCACCTGGCATATCTATACAATTATATCTCTGCCAGCCTACTAAATATAAACAGTAGATACTAACCAAATTGGTGGCTTCCAGACTAAAAGGTCTGCTCAAGAGAAAAAGAAAAAGTAACTGGGATGGGAATTTCAAAATTAAGGTCAAAGTAGGTGAGTTGGAAAAATTCTCCCATTCGGCTTAATTTAAAGGACCACTAAACTGTGTTTTCCTATCTGCTGTGTCTCACATCTGAGACACAGCAGGTCCTGATTGTTGCATGCTGACAGCACACATAGAGACCCTCGTTTTTGCATGGGATCAGCAGGGGGGATCTAGTTAAGTCCCCCTCTACTGATCCCATGCAAAAACGAGGGTCTCTCTCTGCTGTTGCTGACCAGACAGCTGCCTGCTTGTTATGGAAGTAAGGCAGCTGTTTGTCAGAGGATAAACTGGCATGTTCTATCAAAAAGTACATGTCAGTTTATCTTCACACTAGGAACAACTAACCTTTCATTCGTGCTTTTTAGTAGAAGCACAAGTGAAATATAATGTTTAGTGTTCCTTTTTTCTAACCTGGCTACATTAGCTTAAAGTTTGAAATTACAATCTCAGTGCCTTTCATAACCCTGCAATGGTCTCTTTATGAACTAGATCCATAAATATATAAGAGAATCATTAAGATATGCAATTATTAAAGTAAAAAAAGTATATATAAATAGCACTTCTAAGCCTAAACCTAAACAAATAACTAAAAAGAGGAGTGACTAGACATTCCCCCGTGTGTGTCTGCTATGATGCCTCGCTTCTCGGTCCTCCTATCGCAATCAGCAAAGGTAAGAAAAAGTTCAGGCTGGGTAGAGGTTTTAGTCAAAATAGCAACAAGTAGATATGAGACAAACTCCAGAGACTTCTGTGCAATTCCGTTTATTATATAGAAAAAACGGCACAGATCTGCTGCATACAGTGTGGCATACACCAGGTGGATCTGTGAAAAGAGCCTACGCGTTTCGCGCCTGCATACTGGTGCTTTGTCAGGGACACAAGTGAGAAGCAAAACTGTCAGATCAGCAGTCTTCCCCATGATTGTGATTCCTACTGAACCAGACTGAGAGATTTGGGGTTTTCATGAGCTGTAAGCCATAATCATCGCACTTATGACAAATCACGGCTTGAACTATCTTGCTTTGCATGTAATGCGTCTATCTCATAAATTAGTTTCCCCTTTTACATTGCATTACTGAAATAAATGAACTTTTGCATGATATTCTAATTTTTCGAGTATCACCTGTATATATACCGTGCTTATGTCCTGACTCCTGCTGTGGCCTGAAACCTGGTTTTAGAGAAACTGTTCATGTTTAAGTGTCCAAACATATGCAGGCTTCTTGTGGCTGAATTAACTGTTTCTGTTGATTATTTAAGTGATCCTGTTATACCTCTGCAAGCAAGCTCTACCAATCTTCCTTCTAAAAGTCATGTTTGTTATCAAGTATTCTGTTTATTTTAGTGAATATTAGTTGCTTTTTAGCAAATAGTTAAAAGCTATTCTGCTCTGCCAGAATTACTGCAACAGAAGAGAGTTCAGTTTTCAAATATCAGTTAAGCTTTTCTCAGTATTCCATTAAACTATTCTGGCCAGTCTCTGGAGTTTCATTTTGTGGATCGTCATAAGTCTTGGGTTGGCCAAACACCAGGCTCAACCTTAGGGGGAGGCCAAGTCAGGTGGACAACTCCCGCAGTGTGGTTCCTTGGGACCAGAGCCTAAATTGTGACAGGAAGACTTCAGAAAGAATAAAAGCTTTGCAAATTAAGATTGTTGTGTCTGGGGATGGTAGATATGATATATTTCTCTGGATATGATTACCATTTACAAGTGTGTTTTAGGTCAAAAAATACATTTTTGAGAATCTCTTCATAAATTGAACTTCACAGGCAACATGGGACCATCTATCAAGATTGGAAGAAAGGAACTATCGTACTAAACACCAACAGGGTTTCCTTATGTTACAGCTGTTAAATTGTGCAATACAATGTGAAGTCAAGTTGGATTCAATCCATATGTTCCAAAAATGTTGCATGTCTTTCTACCAATTAAATTTATATAGGGCTAAACCAATTAAAAGTACTTTAAGTGTAATTTTGATCCAGGGTGAACTCTGCTGTCTTTAGAGCCCAGAAGTAGTTAGTGCAGGATGTAGAAGAGGATATAAAAGAGGTCACATTGATTTAATACAGTGGGGAGCTCCTTTAGATAAATGTAGCAACAAATTTAAGTTTTATTATTTTATTATGTTTAAAAAAAATATGTCTGGTTTTATGTGCAGTGGAGGAGCACTAAGTGGGAAGACTCATCAGATGTAACTGTATGATGCATCTAGATTAATTAAGACATCAGTGTACTGTGGGAAAAAGAAAAGACTGCTGACCCTACATCGACAAAGCCTAGACAAGTGAGAGGAAGCAAAAATACCTTAATATAAGTAAAGATTAGTTGGTACATGTGGATTTATTGCACATTGAACAACTCCAACATCTCATTAAATGTTGTTCCACCAAACAGACAGAAGAAATTGAAGAGGTGGACGAAGGGAGACATAATAACAGTTTTAGGAAATAAAATGTGTATAATTTGTATTTTTGCTGAAATATTCATAAAGTTTTTTACTTTTCTGAACAGTATTATCCTTATTAAAATGATCTAACTTTACTTACACAATATCTTCCTTAAAGATATAATTTTATATATAACAAAGTTTATATTAGTTTTATTCACTTCTTTAACGAAACAAGCCCTTTAGACAGAAAAAAGAAAACTACAAAAACAGTATTTATTTATTTTTTTGTTAAACTTGTGAAACTCGAACTTCAAATATAATTAGATTTTGTTTTCTTCTGCTGAAAAATAACAAACCTTTTTAACCCATTCAGGACAATACCCGTACATGTACGGGCTCCCAGTGCAATGCATTGGTGACAATGCCCATACATGTACGAGCTGCGTTTAAAATAGCGCAATTGTGCATAAGTGAAGGCATCCAGCAAAGCAAAAAAAGTGGCCATCGGGACCGCCCATGGGCGGTCTTAAAGTGTCAGGCCAGTGACAATAGTCCCTGACCTGTCAATCATGGCCCCTTACCCTATGCAATGTGAGCACTGTGAAAATCAATCACATTGATCATATGTAATAAATTAAAAAAATTCATTCAATGACAATCAGTGATGTATGAACATTGATTGTCAAAATCTTCCCTCTCTCTCCCTGATACATGTTTATCTTGTGCCAGAGAGAAATATAATGTGTCCCAGAAAACAATATAATAAAAAAAAAAAACACACACACTTTTTTACATTTTTAACCCCTTAAGGACAGTGCCTTTGAAACATTTTTGTCCATTCTGGACAATGGCTATTTTAACATTTCTGTGCTGTTTGTGTTTAGCTTTAATTTTCTTCTTTGTCATTTGCTGTACCCACACATATTATATATTGTTTTTATCGGGACAAGAAGGCCTTTCTTTGGATGCCATCATTTTTATCATATATTATAATATTTTATTTGAAACATCTTCTCCTCATCGACAAAAGCGAACGAAAAAACCTGCTAAATATTTTACTACTATTTCTCCTGAGTACAGGGATACCACCCATGCATAGGTTTGTTGGGTTGTTTGGGAACTAAAAGGCCAAATTTGGAAGGTGCAGTTTTTGGTTTTCCAACTTGAAATTTTGACATGCAGACAGCCTGCACCCATGTCCCATTTGGGACATATTTGAAGCCCGCCAGTGTATTTTACCCCATCAACCCATATATTTTTTAAAAGTAGACACCTAGGCTATTTCAAATTGTGGTATTTTAAAATTTTCCATGCACTAATTTTACCACCAGCCTTTGTCAAATTTTGTGGTAGTAATTTGTTTGTGTTTTTTTTCACAAACATTGTATTTCAGACATTCATTCACAGATTTTGTGATGTGTCACAGCCAAACAATAACCCAATATGTGTTCAACAACATCACCTGAGTACATGGATACCACCCATGCATAGGTTTGTTGGGTTATATGGGGGCTAAAGGGACACATTTTGAAGGTGCGCATTTCCAACTTGGAATTTTGACGTGTAGTCAGTCTGAATCCATCTTTCATTTGGGACTCTTTTTTTAAGCCGGGCAGTGTATTTTACCCAAAAAAGCATATATTTTGTAAAAGTAGACATCCTAGGCTATTTCAAATTGTGGTATTTTAACACTTTCCATGCACCAATTCTACCACCAGCCTTTGTCAAAGTTTGTGGTAGTCATTTTATTGTGTATTTTTTCTCACATACATTGTACTTTAGACACAAATTCACTTATTTCAGTATGTGTCACTGACAAACAATATCCAAATACGTGTTCAGCAACATCTCCAGAGTACAGGGATACCACCCATGCATAGGTTTGTCAGCTTTTTTGGGGGTTGAAAGGCTACATTTGAGAGGTGCGCTTTTTGATTTTCCAACTTGGAATTTTGACATATAGAGCAAGGAAGGGTTAATAGCTCTTATAAGAGCCTTTGTAGTACTGTACAAAAAAAATTAACCCCTAAACATGCACAGACAAAAAAAAATGTTCTGCTGTGCAGTGATCAGTGGCAGGGAAGGGGTTGATACACAGGGTACACTGTACAAAGGGTATGGCTTTTATAAAAGCCCTTGGGTCTCACAATTTTGTAACATTTTATTTAATTTATTACAATTAAAAACTTATATTATACAGATCTGTCTCTCTCCCTCACTAAAACTCAAGTGAGCAGAGGGAGGTAGATCCATATGGCTCAGAACAATATTTACCAATATCAATCTAACCAGGTGAATGGTGATGCTCATCGGAGCAATCACCAAACCACCTTTGCCACTGATCGGCTGTTACTGATCGCTATACACGCGTTCAGACAGCTTCAAAAGGAATACACATAATCCCCTAGTGGGTATAATTAACCTCTAGCCTGTATGACAAAAAAAATGCTGACAGCAAAAAAAATCCTTCTGCGACCAAATCATTCCATATGCGCTGCTTAGGCAGCAAGCAAGGGGTTAATCGCTCTTAAACGAGCCTTTGATAAACTGTAATAAATCACAGTAAAAAAAAATTAACCTCTAAAAAATGCACAGACAGCAAAAAATGTGCTGCTGTGTAAGATCATTGCATACACAGCAATCAATTGCAGGGAAAGTGTTAAACACTGGAAACAGCTTTTATAAAAGCCTTTGGGTCTCAATTTTATTAAATATATTATAATTAAAAACTTACATTATACAGCTCTGTCTGTCTCCCTCACTAAAACTCAAGTTAGGAGAAGGAGGCAGATCTACACGGGTCAGATCAATATTTACAGCAAATATTGATCTGACCAGGCAAATGGTGATGGTCATGTGAGCAATCACCAAACAGCCTTTGCCACTGATCAGCTGTTACTGATCGCTATAAATGCACTTAGACAGCTAAAACAAAATGTTTACGTTAAACATAATCCCCTAACGGGTATAATTAACCCATAGCAGGTGTAATAAAAAAGTTAAAAAATATATTTAAAAAATGCTTCTGCAGCAAGATTGCTGCATTTGCGCCAGACCGCTGCTTAGGCAGTGATCTACAGCAAGCAAGGGGTTAATAGCGCTTAAAAGAGCCTTTGTTATACTGTAATGTATTACAGTAAAAAAAAATGAACCCCTAAAAAATGCACAGACAGCAAAAAAAAATGTGCTGCTGTGTATGATCACTGGGTACACAGCGATCAATGGCAGGGAACGGGTTTAACACGTGAAATGGCTTTAATAAAAGCCCTTGATTTCTAAAATTTTATTAACAATTTTATTTTTTTACAAAAAAAACCCATCTTACATTATCTTATCTGTCTCTCTCCCTCACTAAAACTATAGTGATTAGAGGGAGGCAGCTCAATCCTTGTCAAAGGCAATATCTACCAATATTGCCTTTGACTGTATGATAAGTGCTCATCAGAGCACTTATCATACATGCCTGCACACAGATCACACTGATCTGCTGTGCAGGCATCGATTGGTGGCCCCTAGAGCAACGGAAGTGAAATAAATTTACTTCCGATGCACTTGCCAGTAGAAGGGAAGCGCTGTCTGTACAGGCAGCGTTCTCTTCTGCTGAGACCGATGGGGGGGAGCTGAAGGTGTTGCTAAGTGCCTCGCTAGAAACGTAGTAAGATCTTCTATCCACGATCGTGATCACAGTAGGCCGAAACCAGGGCCTAAAATTTCTGCAAGCCCAGGATGCATCCTCCAGAGTTTACCCCAATCAAGGGGGATCTATTTGCACCTGTAGAAGGGAGGTAAACTCTGCCTCCCCTATCACCAAAGCTCCTATGGATTCCAAGCACAGAGACAGAGAGGTATGTGCTAGAAAAGCACACCCCTCTAACATCCAATCAAGTAAGGAGCTTGTCCCACAGTGGGGAGGAGTGGAGACCCACAGCACTATAAAAACCCTGACCTTTGGCTTGTCTCCTGGATTACCCTGCTTGCCTGAACCCTGACCCCTGCTTAGATTATTCTATTCTTGACTTCTGCCGGCCCCGATCTATTGGACTGTTCCTGACTTCGCTTTTTGGATTATCCTTTTATTATTTTGTGGCACTCTCGTGCTCCTATCCTTATTAGGGTGCTCTGCCTATGTACACCTGTGGACCACCTGGTAAGGGTTATTAGCAAGAGATAGCATCCCCTGCTCTATGCTCCGAAAAACTTAACCCTGACAATCCGGTAAGGGGTAGTGCTAGTTCAAGGCGGGTGCTATTCCTCCCATTAGTAGCCTCCACTGCTAGTTCAGTTGTCTTATCTTTGTTCCCTGTGTCCTCACAAGAAGCATGATGTCATTGGATAATTATTCAAATTATAAAGCTAATACTTGTCTCTAGAGTCTGGGTGAGTGATTGCTCTCCCTTTTCCTATATAGGTTTTCTAACAAAATTGGACCCAAAAAATTATGATTGAATTTCAAAATAGAAGAACAATCAGTGATTACCGTATTTATAAGATGACCCTGATTATAAGACGACCCCCCAAACTTTGGATATTCCATTAGGAAAAAAACTAAAGCCTGAATATAAGACTAACCTATAGGAAAAAAGTTCAACTTGTATTTATTCACATGTAAATTGCTTTTCTAATCAAAAATTATGATATCAAAAAATGCATTTCTTTTTTTTAATTTCCTTTTATGTGCCAATGCTGCCTCCCTTTCCTTGCAGCCAGCTTTCTCTCTCTCCCCCTCCCTTTGTCTCCCCCCTCGCTCCCCTTGTCTCCCCCCCCCTTGTTTCTCTCTTCCCCACCCTCCATCCCCTTGTCTCTGTCTCTTCCTCCCCATCCCTCCCCTTGTCGCTGTTCCCCCTCCCTCCCCTTGTTGCTCTGGTTCCCCCCTCCCTCATTGCTCTGGTTCCTCCCTCCCCCCTCCCTCCCCTTGTTGCTCTGGTCCCCCCCCTCCCCTTGTTGCTCTGGTTCCCCCCTCCCTCCACCCCCCTCCCTCCCCCTCACCTGTTTCATAATCCCTGGTGGCTAGTGGGGGCAGCCGGGGGATGTCTGCACGATACATGCAGACATCCTCCATGCTGCCCGACACCTACGTCTATTATGACGGACAGCTGGTCCGTCATAATAGACGGAGGTGTCGGGCAGCATGGAGGATGTCTGCACGTATCGTGCAGACATCCCCCAGCTGCCCGATTCACCCTGGTGGCTAGTGGGGCAGCAGAGCACGACCGCCGGGACTTCTGTGACGAAGCTGGAAGTATCCGGCTTCTTCATAGAAGCCCCGGCGGTCGTGCCGGGCGGCAGCAGGGGAGTCTGCGCTCATCGCGCAGACATCCCCTGCTTTTAGAGAGGGGGATCCAGGTCCCCTTCAGCTCTGCTGGGGACCTGGATCCATGTCTTATAATCGAGCAAATACGGTACAATGTTGTATTTTGTCTGAAAACTTTATTCTCCTCATATCACATACAATTCCCAAAAACTATAATGCGGAATAGCAGGCTTCTGTTACTGCCTAAGTGTAAAAATAACATCGGTAAGCATTAATAAACCCTTTGTCATGTAAATGTCAAAGATGTCCATTGACAAATTTACTAGGACATCCAAAAATTGTACCCTTTCCCTCTTCATTTTATGTCTACATCGGGAGTGGGCACCCACATGGTCGGCGCCAACCCCTGATGGACAACCAAATGATGTTCCATGGATCTGCACATAACTTACCACGGACATCTTGCTTATGGTGTACTTCGCTCTTTGGGGGAATGGCTTGCAAAAATCAGGCTTTGATAGCTGAGTTGATAATATAGGAAAGTTTAGGAATTTTTCCAACTCAAATATTAATCACAATCTTTCTGCAGTTCACTTTTAGTAAATATGTCACTTTATGTCCACCCTAAAGGTCCAAATATCATCATTTGTCAAGGTCCACAAAGTTTGTGGTAAATTGATACTTTAACTGTTAAATGGAAATGAATGGGACCAAATTCTTGGTAATACTAGTATTCAAAGGTGAAATACCAAGAAATGAATAAAAATTTAAGAAATAGCGATGCACTCGATGAGATAACATCACACTATTGACACTGATAAAAACACATTTTTGTAGTATTCATAAAAAAAACAAAGTGCTAAGAGGTTACAAACAATTTATAAAGACTCACATCTCAATTGGATCAACACCAAGCATGGACAGTACAGGAAACCACAACATCCATAGAACAAATACACAAATCTAAAAGTATTAATGTTTAAAAAAACATTTATAAATGCTGGAAATTAACTAATGAAAATGTTGGCCCAATTCATTTGATCGTTGCATGAAATCTGCAGATAAGTTAGATAAGTATAGGAATAACTTGTATTAGAAAAATAGTCTACTTTCAGTATTGTATGTAATATTACTACTGGATGATACATTTTGAAGCACTTAAAAGTCTCATCATGAGCTGAACTATCTGAAGAATTCTATATTGTATTTCAGTGTATCTAATTACTAGCATTCTTATCACTTTGTGTTTTCTTTAAACTTTAAAATTCTATACCAAACTTTATGTTAAGAAAGAGCATAGAAAACTTTCACTGTAAAATAAGCCAATTATTTTAAATGTAATCATATTTTACACCAAAATTTTAAATATATAAAGCCCAGTTTTTCAAATGATGTACATGCTATGCAATGTTTCTCATATAAAGTCTGATCACTTACCTTCCAGCTTCCAGTTTACATCATGGGAAACAATGACTAATCAAGGACATTGAGGAGTGTGGTTTAAGTGCTCATTTAAGCACACAGGATCCAGGAGAACAGTTAAGTGCTTTCTTACTCTATACCCTATTATAATCCTCCATGAATGCTTAAGGCATGGAAGTTTGTCGGACTAGCATCCAAGAGCTATATAATAAGAGGAGACTAAAACAACACAATGTTAATTTGTGAAATTACATATGCTACTAATAGATAATTTTTATAATATTTGGCACTCACTGGCCAGCTGAACATCATGGGTATTGTAGTTATAGTCTGGGGTTGTGGTGGCCTATACTACACACTTACTTTTTTTGTTGTTGACTGCAGCTCCCATGATATACAGTCAGTCGAACAACATAGTATTGTAGACTAGGATAGTTGTGGCTAATCTTTGCCATCCCAGCAATTGTAATCTAAAGTTTAGAGCGACATGCTCTATGTTAACTATTACTACTACCACAGTCATGTGATTTTTCCTATTCATGAATGACTAACATCAATGGTAGGCAATTGGTTTTGGTGGTGGAAATGCGAAAAAGGTTAGCAGGATATTTTACTCCCACCAGAAAATGCCTATGTATGTTCAGTATACCTTTAGTCCAGTAAATATACCTTCTCTACGCTTACCTCCAGGTTTTCATAACCACTGACAAAAGCCTGGCTCAAAGTGAAAACCAAAAAGTTATTTTCTATCTGTCATGAAAGAGCCACATAGACCATGGTTGCAACCAACGATCACCTGATAGAAAGACTCAAAGTGATGCCAATAAATAGTTATGCCTTAAAAGGGGTCTGGCCATATTTTTAGCCTGGCAGTCCTACACCTAACAGATTTGTCACAGGAGGCTTTTTCCTTTTAGGTCTATGGCTGCAGATATTCCAGCCTGTTATAACGCTGTATCAGAACCAGGTGTACTAAGGGCAGGGCCGGTGCAAGGATTTTTGCCGCCCTAGGCAAAATAAAATTTGCCGCCCCCCCCATTATCATATTATTTTCCCATATCATGACATCACATGTTCCACCCCTTTCTCAGCATTTAAATTAAAAGAGAGTTAACAGAGTTACATGTTGCAATAAAGCCCCCTATTAAGAATGGTGGAGAATAAGTACCATAATTTAAGCTTCAATATGCCAGGATTATTCACCTCAATACCCCAGGATTATTCCCCGCAATATCCCAGGATTATGCCCCACAATATCCCAGGATTATGCCCCGCAATATCCCAGGATTATGCCCCTCAATATACCAGGATTATTCCCCTCAATGTCCCAGGATTATGCCCCTCAATATGCCAGGATTATGCCCCTCAATATCCCAGGATTATGCCCCTCAATATCCCAGGACTTTGCCCCCACCATATGCCAGGACTTTGCCCCCACCATATGCCAGGACTTTGCCCCCACCATATGCCAGGACTTTGCCCCCACCATATGCCAGGACATTGCCCCCACAATATGCCTGGACTTTGCCCCCCAATATGCCAGGACTTTGCCCCCACCATATGCCAGGACTTTGCCCCCACCATATGCCAGGACTTTGCCCCCACCATATGCCAGGACTTTGCCCCCACCATATGCCAGGACTTTGCCCCCACCATATGCCAGGACTTTGCCCCCACGATATGCCAGGACTTTGCCCCCACCATATGCCAGGACTTTGCCCCCACGATATGCCAGGACTTTGCCCCCACGATATGCCAGGACTTTGCCCCCCAATATGCCTGGACTTTGCCCCCCAATATGCCAGGACTTTGCCCCCACGATATGCCAGGACTTTGCCCCCACGATATGCCTGGACTTTCCCCCTTCCTTCCCTTACTTACCTCGTCGCTGCTGCTGCTCTGTCTCCGGTGCTGGGGCGCCTGTGGCTGAGAGGGAAGCGTTGTGCGCTCCCCTCCAGCCAATGCACTTTCAATAAAGTTTGTTTAAAAAAAAAAAAAACTTTACTGAAAGCGCATTGGCTGGAGGGGAGCGCACAACGCTTCCCTCTCAGCCACAGGCGGCCCAGCACCGGAGACGCAGCAACGCCGACGATGTAAGTAAGGAGGAGGATTTTTTTTTTTTTTGACACAGGGTTCCGGCGACCCCAGCCAAAATGCGCCCTAGGCAGCTGCCTAGGTCGCCTTACTGGTGGCGCCGGCCCTGACTAAGGGAATATTCTTGGAGGTCTCTTATCTGTTGGGGACCCCATGTCACTTATTTGCCCCTCTCTATAACTGTCTTCCCCAGTAAAGCTCCACTAAAGCAAGCAATTTTTGAGTTCACTCCTTTTTTCAGTCTGTTAATATGCCCATGGCAAAGCTATATCCTTTAGTGAAACATATTTTGTTCTTGATTTTCCTGATTTTGCATCTGGTCCTTTATTTAGATTTTTGAGACACAGTGAGTTTTGTGTTTCTCTGAGATTCTCCTTGTCTCACTACAATTCATCTACTAAAGCTTCTCGTTACCTTTTCCAACATCTCATGGATTCTCTTGACATCTCTGTTGGTCCAACAGTTGGAAACTTTAAGTTTGGGAATTTACCCTTCCAGGTGTCAACATGCAGCACATGCGTGACAAGGGTATGACATAATTAAACTCTGTGCATGATACACAAGTCACATAGAACAACCGTGCTGCCATTTTATAACCGTTAACTTGTAATAAAGCCAAAATCTGCAGGAGGGATTTGGAGAATTCCCAGCTATGGATATACCTTACCAAAGATATTATCATAAACTGAAATGTTCAATTTTTTTTTCTCCTTGGCACCATTATACTACCCCAAGACAATCAGAATTGCAAATACTGTTTATATGTTATGCAATTTCTTTCATTCCACATTTGCTGTTGTTGCTTGAACAGCATGGCTCAGGACATTTCCTTCCATAGCCAAATAGTGAAGCAAACAGATATAAGCTGCTGCCTCGTTCATTATGAAGGCTGCTAGAACTGCCTCCCCTCCATAGCTCAGGCTGTAGTTATTATGTTATAAGCGTCTGTTGAGTGGCCCCCCTCCTTCACTCCCACAGCTATGGGGGATGAAGCCTGCACACATAGCGTGGGAGAGAACAAAGTAGTTGCTTTAAAGAGATTTTTCAGCTAAACGTTGCTTGCATTTTGGCATGACAGTTATTTAAACCTTCTTATAGCAAAACTATAAGTGCCTGTATAGATGAAGTGAAACATTTTAATTGTGGTTCTTTGTCTTCTAAAGCCCCATATGAAAATTAACACTCAAAAAGAAAATAATTATTTTGCATGCAGAGCAAAACGGTCATATCATAAACTGGAGACAAGTCGGTTTTTATCACCCATAGAGCCAAAATAGACAATTTATTAAGATTACACGGTACCTTTAAACTCAGGCTGAGCTATTTTACTGTAAAGTTGGGTTGTTGTTCTTTTTTGGAGATTTCAACAAATTATAATGAAGAAGATGCACTCTGAATTTTTCATACATCTAAAAGTTTGAGTAAAAACCTAAATGTCCTGGGATGTATTATATGATTACATAAAGGTATAAGTAATGAGAACTTTAGCCTAGGGGCAAATAAGTGACATGGGGTCCCCAACAGATAAGAGACCTCCAAGAATAATCCCTGAGTACACCTGGATAAATTTAATAACAGTAAGTCTTTACAGGTAATTTATTTTAAATCAAATCAGGTTCTGAAACTTAAGTTACTATACCCAAAAACTGAAGTGTGTGTGAGGTCTGCCCTCCCTTCCTCACACTGCCAGTGCACAATGCTTTTTCTTTTGCAAATACCTCAGTTTTTCATGCATGCAGAGGGAGGGAGTGGGATGGTGGGAGTGAAGAGTGGGTGGGATGGAGTCTGCAATTGTGTGTGTGCGGGGGAACCCTTGACAGGTGGGGTCCGAGCCATTATGCATGTCTCCCGGCTCCTGTAGGTGTAATAACATACCAAACAGAGAGGTGCTGGAAGGTGCAGACAGTGGTCAGGTGATAGTGTTTGTCAGGTTTTGCAGCCGTGGGCGGATAGAATGTGTGGGCTGGTCTGCAAACACCATGAGAGAAGCAGTGGCGCCCCACTTGATCACTTGCCATGTGACACAGAGGAAGGAGTGGGAGGGAGAGCGAATTGTAGGCAGACTACTGGCAAGAAACGAGACTAGTCTGCGGGGGCATGCAAATAAAAAAGTCTATAAAGGCAGGTGAGGGGAAAGTAACACATAGGAGGGATAAAAATGTACTTGCTGTCTGCCAATACTGAAAGGGGAGATCTCTGTTGTGGAAATCTGCCTATGTGCTTTGCACTGTGAATCTCTTCCACACTCTCTAGGAATACTAGGAATGGTACCTGGCAGCTTAGTGTTCTAGCTGTACACAGCAACTGCAGAAAGGATCAGCAGCTACCTCCTGCGCCTGTGAGGAGAGCCCTAGGACACTACTAGTGTGATGCAGCAGCAGGTAGGCGGATGCCCACTTTACACGTGTTGTTTTTAATTTGTATGACTCTTTCATGCCAGGGGGCACTTTTGGAATCTCGTTGGCTAATATTCTGGTGCCCCCAGCTGCTGTGAACTATGACTAGCTGACTGGCTTATGCAAAACGGGACTCGTAGTTCACAACATCTGGAGTGCCTAAGGTTAGCCATCACTGCTCTAGAAGTATTCTAGGATTGTTCAAACATTCCGTTCTTTATACCACACATACACACCTAGGCTTACAGCCTCTATGCATATCATAGTTAAATCTACAGGTGTAATGACTGTGGAATGCAGATAGCATATCTGAGGAACAGTATGTTTCTTTGAGCTATGATCTTTGAAAGATTACATTTTGTAGTCTAAAAAAATCTATGCATCAAGCCCTTTAGATAATTAATTTTAAAAATTGCTCTTAGTAACAGTTATACAGTCTGTTAAAAATAAAAATAAAAAAAAATAATAGGATTGGGGGTAAATGGTTCATACTTGCCAATGTTGTTCTCACTTTTCTAAATGTATGTAATGGAATGCCCAACCAGTCTTACCACTCATATAGTTTTCAGATTTAATTTCAGGAACATAATTAACATTGTACATTCCAGAAATCCTGTTATGATTAATAACTTGTCAACATATTGGAACACCAGCGGGTACGTTCGTTTGGGAAGCCCAGCTGCTGCAGAACCTCTTGTGAGACAGACCTGATGTTGAGTTTTATTTCTTTCTTGTAGCTTTAATTTACAGTTATATTCTAGAAGAGTTTCTGCAGCAGCTGTGCGCTAGACTGCCGTAATTCATGTGAATTTTATGGTGCTCCAAATAATTAAATTCACACATTCCCTGGGGCATTTGCACTCCTGTATTACATGCCAGAATGATGTTATTGATTGGTTTTCAAACGTGCTGTTGCCTTCGGAAACATTTGTACATGAGAAAAACTTGATGTCAAGTGTTTTACTACTAAACTGAAATCTGTAATGCATGAGTTAACTGGGAAAGTATATGGTTTTGTGACTGTTAATGGAATAAACATAAACAACCACTGAAAAGCCAATGAAAATTAAATGGAAATTCGTTTTTTAAAAATACCATCATCTGTGCAACGTTCGGAGAGCCCTGTTGAATTTAGGATTATTGATATGTTTCAATCTTGACATATTTGTGGTGCCTGGCTGTGCGTTTAGACATAAAATTATTGGTCACTGTACCTTTGTACTGTGAAATAAATGCTATATGCTTGCGCCATTTGCCGAGTTTTTGCTTTGTGGTACCCAAATACCAAAAGTTTATTGCATACCCTTTTGTATTATTGGCATCAATATTGTTTTGGGTAGGCATCATCATTGTTTATGGTGGACATTTACTGGGCTTTATAAAATGGAAATGTCACCAACACTGGGGTCCTTGTACTGACAATTGTGCCTCTCCCTGGTGGTACTAATTACTGTTCATAACTGGTAATTATAGATAAGTATGGTCACTGGGTGCAGTCTTCACTTCCAGTTGGCAAAAATGGACTTATGATGTCACAGTAGGTCATGCTAAGCTAAGAGTTGTGACAAGATCACAGGGGCTTGCTTGTATTTTCGAGTACTTTTTCCACTCTTATGTTTTTAGAATATGGTTGATTGGTGTGCTTATTTTCGTTACTTAAATAGTTTTGAACATGAAGAGCCCATAAGTAGCTCCATGTTAAGCTAAAATGGAGTCAGCCATCGCTAGCAAATATAGAATGACCTCCAGTTGACTGAACCAAGGTAGTTGCAGTTGAACCACAATTGTTATGAATTTTTAAACTAATTACAAAGCCTGGCAAATTGTGTTGGTGTTTATAATTGATTCTCTTTAAAAACAGTTATGTTAAAACAAGCAGGTGTATACTTATCTATTTTCAAATTTGAATAGTTTGCAAATTTGGCTACAAAATAAAAAGGGCATACTCTATATTTGTTAATGGGCACAAGCAACAGTTATGTCGTGCTCACCTGCACATGGGGATGTGTATGGGGACTCATAATTCATATTCACTTGTTAAAATGCACATTTATATGCTTGTGACTCACCTACTTGCTTTATCATAACTGTTGTTAAAGATAATAATTTTTAAAGCACCAGTACATTTTGCAGGGCTGTGTAATTAGGTTATTAAGATATGATATGTTTGGAAGAGTCATTTTAAGACGACTGGGGAGGGTCGTTCCATGGGAGAAACAAAAACAAAACAAAAACATTAAGGAACAATTAACATATATCATTTTTCTAGGTCAGGTTGGTAATCTAAAGAAATATGGTGGGTAAGACCTGTAAGTAGTACTAAGTATTTTTTTGTAACTTTAAGTTATTAGCTTAATTTATAGATGCATGTGGCTTTACACTTTCTGTCTGCAGGTGAGCAATGGCAGGATCAATAGAAGCTCAACCACTCTTAATGACTGCTCGTATCTTTTGGATGCAGATAGGGTTGCCTTCTTTTCTTCAAAACAATGACCAACCTTGCTATTCCTTAGATATATTTAACATTATATATGGAACACAAAAAATTCGGCACTCGACAATCTTCAATGAAAAAGTAACCATGTTCATTTAGCAAACTTAGTGACCACACAAGATGTAGACAGGGACACACTTTACGTGTTTTGCGTTTCTCAACGCTTTATCATAAGATGCATAATTAAGTAAATTGCGTCCCTACCTACATCTTATGTGGTCACTGCTTGCTAAATAAACCACTTTACTTTTTTGTTGAAGATTGTCAACTTTGTCACAAGTCTTTGTCTGCAGACTTGTTTGTGTTCCATATATAATTCCACACTTCACCTCCATCGGAGTCCTGTAGTTTTTTGCTTCAAGCTCTCTTGCCAGCAAGTGGAGCATGGTAAACCTCTTGGTAAGGATCTGTATATTTCAGACTTAACACTAGCCTCAAGCCAATTTTGTACCAACTCACTGGCAATATATAAGCTGGGTGGCAACCCTAAGTGCAGAGAGAAACCCTAATTTTGTAATAATAATAAGAGGAAAAATAGTGCCCCTCTATTGATTAAATATAAATATGAGGGTCACTTATTAATAAAAAAGTATGCCTACATCAGGGCTCAACAAACCCCAGGTCGCCATGGCGACCAGGAAATTAGACCTGGCGCCTGGGTGCCATCAGCCTCATGGTCCCCTCGCCGCTGCCATCCGTTTTTTTATTTTATTTTATTTTTTCGGAGCGCGAGGGGGTAAAGCCTGTGCCATCCGCACAGACTGCAAGCTCAGCCCCCTCGCATAATGCGGGTCTGAGTGCCGGGTGTCATCACGTGACATCCTGGCACTCAGCAGGCAGATCGGCTGCAACACGAATGTCCCTCTCCCCTGCAGTGAGGCAAAACAGCAGGGAGGGGGGACACGTTAAGAAGGAACCAAGAAAAGACTGTGTGAGGTGGGTGTGTGTTTGTATATATGTGTATATGTAAAGTAGGTGTGTGTGAGTTGTTTGTATATATGGGTATATGTAAAGTAGGTGTGTGTGAGGTGTTTGTATATATGTGTATATGTAAAGTAGGTGTGTGTGAGGTGTTTGTATATTTGTGTATATGTAAAGTAGGTGTGTGTGAGGTGTTTGTATTTTTGTGTATATGTAAAGTAGGTGTGTGTGAGGTGTTTGTATATTTGTGTATATGTAAAGTAGGTGTGTGTGAGGTGTTTGTATATTTGTGTATATGTAAAGTAGGTGTGTGTGAGGTGTTTGTATATTTGTGTATATGTAAAGTAGGTGTGTGTGAGGTGTTTGTATATTTGTGTATATGTAAAGTAGGTGTGTGTGAGGTGTTTGTATATATGTGTATATGTAAAGTAGGCGTGTGTGTTTATCAATTGCGTGTATGCTTGCGTGATTGTCTGGCTCCTAAATTTTTTTGCTGGCTCCTAAAATCTAAATAAATTTGTCAAGCCCTGGCCTACATGTCTCACAATGAAGCTCATCAAGTCTCCCACGGATAGGTTAAGATGGCATGTATCATAAAAAGTACACAGCATTTTATCCCCAAACTAGGGCCACTGTCCTAGAAGCCAAATTTATTAAAAAGAAAAAAAGATTATTGGATCTTTAAAAAATATTGATAATTTATATATCAATTGTTTCCTTTTTATTCAGAGATAGTGATAATTACAATACAATTAAAAATAATCTTTAGTTTGACAAGTATTTGTATGAAAATAGTAAGGAAAGCAGGTTTTTAATTTAATTGTGATACATGTGAGTTGTGTTACAATATAATTGAACAGTTGAGTGAAATTAATTACCGAATTTATAACACGCACCTCATTTTAGGAAGGAGGAATGATATTGCCCCCAATATGCCAGGATATTGCCCCCAATATGCCATTTTAATATGCCAGGATATTGCCCCCAATATGCCATTTTAATATGCCATGATATTTCCCCCAATATGCCATGATATTGCCCCCAATATGCCAGGATATTGCCCCCAATATGCCATTGTAATATGCCAGGATATTGCCCCCAATATGCCATTTTAATATGCCAGGATATTGCCCCCAATATGGCATTTTAATATGCCAGGATATTGCCCCCAATATGCCATTTAATATGCCATGATATTGCCCCCAATATGCCAGGATATTGCCCCCAATTTGCCATTTAATATGCCATGATATTGCCCCCAATATGCCAGGATATTGCCCCTAATATGCCATTTTAATATGCCAGGATATTTCCCCCAATATGCCAGGATATTGCACCCAATATGCCATTTTAATATGCCAGGATATTTCCCCCAATATGCCAGGATATTGCACCCAATATGCCATTTTAATATGCCAGGATATTTCCCCCAATATGCCAGGATATTGCACCCAATATGCCATTTTAATATGCCAGGATATTTCCCCCAATATGCCATTTTAATATGCCAATATATTGCCCCCAATATGCCATTTAATATGCCATGATATTGCCCCCAATATGCCAGGATATTGCCCCCAATATGCCATTTAATATGCCATGATATTGCCCCCAATATGCCAGGATATTGCCCCCAAATGCCATTTTAATATGCCAGGATATTTCCCCCAATATGCCAGGATATTGCCCCCAATATGCCATGTAATATGCCAGGATATTGCCCCTTAGTATGCCACCCTCCTACCCCCCTTCCCCAGTACTTACCTTGTTCCTGCTCTGTCCCCCTGTGCTCTGAAGCTGCATGGCTGTGAGGGAAGCGTTGTGAGCTCTCCTCCAGCCGCGCGGAACAATAAAGTGTGTTTTAAAAAAACACACTTTATTGACCGCGCGGCTGGAGGGAAGCTCACAACGCTTCCCTTACAGCCACGCAGCTTCAGAGCACCGGGGGACAGCAGGAACGAGGTAAGTTTTAGATTTTTTTTTTTCCCCAGCCACCGATCGGCGTATAACAAGCACCCATCATTTGCTCCCTATTTTCAGGGAGAAAAAGTGCGTGTTATACGCCGATAAATACGGTAAATTACTTGTTAGCGCAACTCATAATTGAACAGCCCACAGAATTTGTCAGTCCAATTTTCAAATCAATAATAAGTATTCATCAACACGGCATATTCCCACAGTAAATCCAACATTTAAGGCACCTCGATAATCTCTACTAAAAATACAATTTAAGATGTCTCTAGGGACTAGCAAATCCATCTAAAATAACATGACTTAAAATAAACCTATGGATAACAAGTTCATATTTAGCTAGGCATATACTATTTGCCCACAGCGTAATAACGGAAAAATATTTACAGACTAATTAGCATAGATTTGTGTTGTGTGGCTAATCTTACATACTTGAATATAAGCGACCCTGATTATAAGACGACCCCCCAAACTTTGGATATTACTTTAGGAAAAAAAATAAAAGCCTGAATATAAGACTACCCTATAGGAAAAAAGTTTAACTTGTATATATTCACATGTAAATTGCAGTGATATTATGATATTAAAAAAATGCATTTCTTGTTTTTATTTCCTTTTATGTGCCAATGCTGCCTCTCTCTCCCCCTCCCCCCCAGCTTTGTCCCTCTTTCTCTCTCTCCCCCCCCCCTTCCTGCCAGCGTTGCCTCTCTCTCTCCCCCCAGTGTTATCTCTCTCCCGCTCCCACCTTGTCTCTCCCTCCCCCCAAACTTTTATTTCTCTCTCCACCTCCTTCCCTCCTTCTCTCTCTCTCTCTCCCCCCTCCACCTCACCTTGTCTCTCCCCCCCTTGTCTCTCCCTCCCCCTCACCTTGTTTCTCTTTCCCTGGTGGCTAGTGGGGGTAGCCGGGGGATGTCTGCATGATTCGTGCAGACATCTCCCAGCTTCCCAAATCTCCTGGTAGCTAGTGGGGGCAGCCAGAGGATGTCTGCACGATACGCACAGACATGCTCCACTGTTGCATGGCACTTTATCATAGAAGTCCTGGCGGTCGTGCCGGGCGGCAGCAGATGATGTCTGCGCGCATCGCACAGGCATCCACCGGCTGTTAGCGAGGAGGATCCAAGTCCCCTGCAGCTCTGCCGGGGACCTGGATCCCATTCTTATAGTCTGACCTCCATTTGAGGTCAGATTATAAAACGACCTCGAATTTAAGATGAGGGGTCTTTTTCAGAGCATTTGCTCTGAAAAAAACCTTGTCTTATATTCAAGCAAATACGGTAGTTTATCTCAGAGGTAATATGGATTCACTCTCTATGGAGAAGAAGCAGATGACCGGCGGCGCCAATCTATTACGCTGATGCCTGCACCTCCAGGGCAACGGAGCAGATAAGCGGTGAGAGCTGAACCTGGCCGCGTGCCACTGCTGAGGGCTCGGCGTGCCAGTAGTGGCACGCGTGCCGTAGGTTCGCCACCGCTGCTCTAAACCAAGGATATGGAAGAGTTCACCGCTTCATAGAAACAGTAGACCAGGAGCTGCATGTTTGACTGCCGACTTCTCAGACCTCTTTCAGTTGGATAGTAGACTTGGCACTCAGGAAAACTAGCAAGAAAACCATTGAGCAAACAATACATTGCAACATTATATCATTCAGGTTCTACTAAAGAGAGAATTGTAGGCAATTTAGATGGGAATTTCAAACTTTAGGCCAATGTAGACGAGTTAGAAACATTCTCGACTCAGCTACTTTGGCCTCAGCAAGTTTGAAATTTCCGCCTCAATTCCCTGCAATTCTCTCTTTTGAGTAGACCCTTGAATTCCTTATCAAGTGATGATGAATGTCACCCAATTTCCTTTTTTGACTGTTGGTATCTCCTGGCACTTAAAGGGACATTCCAACTTGTTTAACCCTTGCTTCCTTCAAGGAAGCAAGGGTTAAACAATACATGTCCCGGTCTTTGAAAGTAAACCCAACGTGTATCTTAATAGATACACGTGGGTTTACTATGTGCTGTGTCTCACATCTGAGACACAGCAGTTGGCGGTATATAGCCAATCAGAGCGGGGGCTCGTCCCACTCTGACTACCGAATGGGAGAGTCTCTCGCTGCTAGCGCAGAGAGAGACCATAGTTTTTGCATGGGATCAGCAGGGGGGACCTAGTTTAGTCCCCTCTGCTGATCCCATGAAAAAACAAGGGTCTCTCTCTGTGCTAGCAGAGAGAGCCAGTCGCCGACCAGACGGCTGCTTGCTTCCTATGGAAGCATGGCAGCTGTCGGTTAGAGGATAAACTATCAAAAGTACACGCCAGTTTATCCTCATACTTGGGACAATGGACTTTTCACTAGTGCAAGTGAAAAAAAAACGTTTAGTGTCCCTTTAAGCCCTGGCTGTAGTTTCTCCTGAGGTTTGAAGATGTAAATCCTGGTATGTAATGTAGATGATATTATTTTTTTGTCTGGTTTTATGTATAGTAATCTCTCAATGGAGTTTGAACCAAATTGTATTGACCAGAAAGTGGATGTGTGTACTGAATTAACCAGTTCCAGTTTCCAGTTGATAGTTTGGTGAAATGTATTGTATTTCTTATGAAATTTAGAGTGATACAGTTGATGTGAAAATCATCAATTTTGTCATGAAAAGCTTTGACTATTATGGTGCGATTTGGTCCTCACTTTTTTGGAAGATGACATATGGAAAAGTGATTAATTGCTTTCACTGCGTTCTCATACTGAATAATGATGTATGTGCAGTACACTGAATTAGCATAAATATAGCACAGACATAACATTAGATTACATTAACATTTATTTATATAGCGCCAACAATTTACAAAGCACTTGGTACAGAGCCTGGAAGGGAACTACATATTATGTTAGACAGAGGCAGATGGATACATGAATGTCAACTACCACTAGTAGCTTACATGTAGGGTTGTTAGAAATGTGGCTACTACAAAATTTAGTTTAAATGTTGTCTTCAAAAAGACCTTGCTTTTGAAAGGTGGGCATTTGGATTTCCTAGCAACAAAAATTACCTTAAGAATAAAAGCTTAGTATAATGGCTCCTGGCGTTAGATTTATGTACATAGCTGTTTGTTCAGCTATTTTATTTGTTGTTCGTTTTTTTTTACTCCAGGAAAACCCGTTATACATGTTATTTATGAAACAGGCACTGTTGATGGTCATGCCTTGTCTCTCAGAGCTTCTTCTTTAGAGTCAGTATTGGGATTTTTGGAACTAAAATTGTTTTATTAAATGCAGTTTATGATCCTTCCATATCCAGACTGCCACTCCTGTGAAAGGCTACATAGCTGTAAATACTGCAAGGTACACTAATTAGTTAATAGCCTTACAAATTCTATCAAAAACACACTAACTTATTTTGCATGCTTAGAGTAGGTGATGACTACATACCCTTTGAACATGCTGCTTACTAGTACATTGACTTAGCTAAACTGCAGAACACAAATTTCTGTGGAATGCCAGGAATTCTATCAGAGGAGTCTGTTGTTGAAATAGCTGGGTAAGTACAGCACAAGCAACACAGGACATGTATAGCCAAGGCAGGCTTGACATATGGAAAATAAATCAAGGATGTAGGAAACCTAGGCTGACCTGGGTGTAGAATGAGGACAACCAATTTAGGGCAATGAAAGGGAGATCAATTGAATTCGAGCTATGCGGTCTAATTTGGTTAAAATAAGGTCAAAAGTATGTGACCAAAATTTTTGCAGAAAAACAAAGTGGTTTGTGCAATTAAACAAAGTGCTAAAACTTGGTATAATAATAATGATAATAATAATACTTGCGGTATCACACACAAAAAACGCAGCCCTCTGAAGCACTCTCCAGAATGCCCACAAACAACTTATAGCAAAAAAAGTAGAAAGGCGTGAGATAGTGGGTACCTTAAGTTAAAAAACACACGAAAACAATAATGGTGCAGTATTGTGAAACACCAATTGTAACTACACAGAGAGACAGAGACTTTAGCAGCTGCAGCTCTCCTCCCTGATCCTGTTTCTCATTCCTGCCATATCCAGGTTACGTTTTCTGTTTTAAGTCCTGGACTTTTTGCAATTTCGATCATTATATCCTGTGAGTTTGTTTTTAGCAGGGGCCATTGTTCTTACCATCAGTTTGGTCCTGCACATGTTTTCTGTCATTTTATATTTTCAGATATTATTAAACCTGTGATGAAAGCACGATATTTCCAATGATTTTCCTACAAATCCGTTTGTGAGTGTATTTTTTACCACCTGTGTAGTTACAATTGGTGTTTCACTATACTGCACCATTATTGTTTTCGTGTGTTTTTTAACTTAAGGTACCCACTATCTCGCGCCATTCTTCTTTTTTTGCTATACCAAAATTATTGAACAGGTTTGAAAGATTCCTAGGCATTTAGCACAAGGTCTTAAAGGAACACAATCATTTTTTGGACTTCTTTGATAGAAGGTAAAGTAAGTGTGATGTGCATCTTTACGATACTAAGGCCACTCTCTGCACAATTGAAAATACAATTATATCTTATAATCGAGGTCTTCTTATAATCTGACCTCAAATTGACGTCAGATTATAAGACATGGATCCAGGTCCCCAGCAGAGCTGCAGGGGACCTGGATCCCCCTCTCTAGCAGCAGGGGATGTCTGCGCGATGAGCGCAGACTCCCCTGCTTCCGCCCGGCACGACCGCCGGGGCTTCTGTGATGAAGCCGGGTACTTCCGCTTTCGTCACAGAAGTCCCGGCGAGCGTGCCAGGCGGCAGCAGGGGAGGTCTGCGCTCATCGCGCAGACTTCCTCTGCTGCCCCACTAGCCACCAGGGCAAATCGGGCAGCTGGGGGATGTCTGCACGATACGTGCAGACATCCTCCATGCTGCCCGACACCTCCGTCTATTATGACGGACAGCTGTCCGTCATAATAGACGGAGGTGTCGGGCAGCATGGAGGATGTCTGCACGTATCGTGCAGACATCCCCCGGCTGCCCCCACTAGCCACCAGGGATATTTTTACATGTTAGGGGGAGGGAGGGGGCAGGGAGACAGGGGGAGGGATGGGGGGCAGAGAGACAGGTGGAGGGATGGGGGGCAGAGAGACAGGGGGAGGGATGGGGGGGCAGAACAACAAGAGGGGGGAAGAGACAGAGCAACAAGAGGGGGAGAGACAGAGCAACAAGGGGAGGGGGCAGAGAGAAACAAGGGGGGGAGTCAAAGGGAGGGGGAGAGAGACACAGCTAGGGGCAAAGGAAAGAGAGAGGCAGCATTGGCACATAAAAAGGAAATAAAAACAAGAAATGCATTTTTTGATATAATTTTTTTATTAAAAAAGCAATTTACATGTGAATATATACAAATTTAACTTTTTTCCTATAGGGTAGTCTTATATTCAGGCTTTTAGTTTTTTTCCTAAAGGAATATCCAAAGTTTGGGGGGTCGTCTTATAATCAGGGTCGTCTTATAATCGAGCAAATACGGTAATTTGTTTTGCCCCTTGCAGGATAGATGTTTAAAGGATCTAAAAAAAAAACCTGGGTAAAAGCACATTAAAGATGACCCAAAACCAATATAAATATATATATATATATATATATATATATATATATATATGCATTTATTTGTGTTTTAGTTCTAACAATAGTAATAATAGTACAGCAAGAAACTTTGAAAGATATCCCCAAGGATCATTGTGTGCTGCAAAGAACATATCAACAGGTATCCATACTATCTAAACAAAAGTATACTATAAATGGAAGACTTAATTCTGAGCCAAAATTACTGTACATCAACTGGCAAAAACAAACTATAAATTGTGACATTGTAAAAAAGCAGCACTCAATAATAGATCACATATCTGATAAATAACAGTAAACCAAACTAATTAAATCTAACTGGAAACAGCTAATGTGGTCACTTCTTGCAGCAAGATCAAGTAACACAAATGACCACTGGTCGCAATAAATTTAAATGTATTGAGATATATTTGTACTGTGATATACTCTGATGAAATGACTGACACGTGGAGGCTAACTGCCATTTCCCCGTCTTGATTTGGCTGCAGTGTATTACATCCAATTGATCCTGAACTCTTGTGTAGCAGCAAAACACCAGCGATGACCATGAAGAAAGAGAACAATGAGCCTGGATTTGTCTTGAGTCAGGACACAGTTTTTATTTTCAGCACACACTTCTGACAAGATCTGAGGAAGGCTGATGACTATACAGGGAGAAAGTAACGATTTAACAACAACATTTTGCAGTGTGTTGTGGGAATGATAAGCCATCTGGAGATACATTGTTAGCCATGGAACAAATTGTACATAGTTACTACATTGAGGTATATAACATTCTGCTAAAAGTGAGACTAGCTTAACCAGAGACTTTGTTGCTTTAATCTATTGGTTACAGAACTGACAGCATTCCTGACAGACATATGATGTGTCTAGTCTAGTATGAGATCAGTTTAATTTCTGTTTGCCATAAAATGCATAGTGGATTACTAGATGATGTAGTTGCCCAACACAGCCACATAAAAACCCCTATGTCTGCTTGCTGTGGTAGTGTGCAGTAATCTGTAACAAGAGAAGGGTGGCTCTTTGCTGCTGTGTTGATGTTGTTGATTTTAGTGCAGTAGAGAGACTGGGCCAAATGCATGCCACACTATGTCATAACAATGTTCTTAATTATTTTTTTTTGCAAACTTCGTGCAAAAAGCTGAGTTAATGTGAATACTTAATATAGATACTGCTAAGAGGGATAATAGTTTTTGTATTTATCCCTTTTTATTGTTTTTTTTGTTCCTGCACTTTTTTTTGCATGGGTTTAACAACATAAGCAAGATTTTGGGAACTTTAGGCATCTAATTCCAGGACACAAATCTCAAACAGCTTGGATGCCCCTATATAACCAAGGATATCTTCTAAACCAGGGCTTGACAAATTTAATTTTATTCTAGGAGCCAGCAAAAATTTTTAGGAGCCAGACAATCACGCAAACATACACGCAATTTATAAACACACACACACCAACCTACGTCACATATACACCCCACACACACCAACCCACGTCACATATACACCAACCCACGTCACATATACACCCCACACACCAACCCACTTCACATATACACCTCCCTTCACATATACACCTCCCCCCCACACCTCACATATATACCCCCCTTCACATATACACCTCCCCCCACACATATATACCCCCCCTTCACATATACATCCCTCCCCCCTTCACATATACACCTCCCCCCACACTTCACACATATATACCTCCCCCCACACTTCACACATATATACCCCCCCTTCACATATACACCTCCCCCCACACTTCACACATATATACCCCCCCTTCACATATACACCTCCCCCCACACTTCACACATATATACCCCCCCTTCACATATACAGCCCCCCCACACTTCACACATATATACCCCCCTTCACATATACAGCCCCCCCACACTTCACATATATACCCCCCTTCACATATACACCTCCCCCCCACACTTCACATATACATCTCCCCCACACTTCACATATACATCCCTCCCCCCCACTTCACATATACAACTCAAACATATAAGTTTTTTTTTCTCTTCATAACTTCTGAGTGCTGGGTGTCGTCTCTTGACAACCCAGCACTTAGCCGAAAGAGCCATGAAGATCGGCTGCGGCACGAATGTTTCCCCTCCCTGCTGCCTTACCTCATTGCTGGGGAGGGGGAACATTCGTGCCGCAGCCGATCCTCATGGCTCTTTCGGCTGAACACTCACACACGTGTTGCGCGAGGGGGCGGAGCTTGATGTCTGTCCCCTCGCGCTGCAAAAGACGGATGGCAGCGGCAAGGGGAACATTAGGGCAACGGCACCCGGGCGCCAGGCTCCATTTGGCGACCTGGCGCCCGGGGTTTGTCGAGCCCTGTTCTAAACAAAACATAATAGAAAGATCATTTTGAAAGCTAATAATCACAAAACCAGGTCTAAACTCACTTTGCAATTTCAGATAAACATTTTACCCACTTGTGTAGTATTAGTTTTCTTATTTTTTTTATTTTTTTTGTACTGGTTTGCAGATTGTACACAGTGAATTCAGGTTTGCATTGATGCATCACAGTTTTCATCTCCATTCTAACAATAAAATGGTCAAACAGAAATTGTATTATGTGAGTAGAAAGCAAGGGTTTTGCTCTATACTCACCTCTGCCTAGTTTACTCACCTCTGCTTTGTTTTTTAGCCATTATTTAACATATACCCTTGCCATTATGAGCAGCTGGTTTATAAGCAGTGTAGAATTGTTTCATATATGCATTAGACCAATTGTCTTATTTTAAAGGCATAATAGTAATATCTAAGAATGGATTGCCGGGCAGTGTTTGAATGGCATTACATCTGGTTGTCAGAATTGATTGCCATGTGACTCTAAACCCAATGCAGTTGGGTGTAGTGCGAAATTGAGGATATGTGAATGCTTGTTTATTCGTTTTTTTATGTACCTCCATTAATTCACCCATGGTAATGAGCCTCTTAGTATGTTTTAAATGCATTATTGTGTATATTCATGGTGTCTACATTTTTGTTTTTGACAGGTTGTGAATGTACAGGCTACGTGTGATGGAGCTCCAGATCAATCTATGTATAGTTGAACATCCCATACCCTGCCACAACTACCACTTTGAAGCCCGTATTTCACAACCTGGAGGTATGTCCTCTACATTTAATTACATTTAATTATCTTAAATTTCTATCTGATTCTGCTTGTACATATTGTGGAACAGTGCCACATTGTTCTGGTTTTAAACCACTGTAAGCTGTCATTTTTGTTATGTTTAATGCAGAAATACTTAAACCTATGCAGTTTATAACTTTGGGGACACTTCAAATTAGCACTTCTCTTGATGTCCACTAAGGAAAAGATGTGTACCTATTCTGCAAAAGCTTCATGTTATACCTTTTCTAGACTTTGTGCTGGCAGATATACCATGGACTATATTTTTAAACATACATAATAGAATATCATTAATAGCATTAATAATAGAGCTTTTTGATCCAAGGAGAAATATGATTGCTTTTTGGAGTCAAGAAGACATTTCCCCCCCTAAGTGTCAAAATTCAAAATAGATTCCTTAGAGGTTTTTGCCTTCTTTTGGATCAAAAGCAGGAATGATGAAAGGGTTGAATTTGATGGACGTATGTCTTTTTTCAACCTCAATTACTGTGACCAATATTGCAGATGTACACTGGTTTCAATAGAAATTAGTATTTTAGTGTTGGCGAATTGTAAATACCGTACATTATTGTATGTTTTCATTTGATAAATTAAAGAAAACATGTGCATATTATTGTCAGATCTATTAATATATATATATCATAGAGCAGGGCTCGACAAACCCTGGGCGCCAGGTCGCCATGGCGACCAGGAAATCAGACCTGGCGCCCGGGTATCGTGAGTCCCGCGTGGTGCCCTCGGCAATAGGATCGCTTTTTCCCTTCTCTCCAGCAGCGGTGCGCGAGGGAGCAGAGTGAGTGCACCGGCTGCACAGACTTCCTGCTCCGCCCCCTCGCGCACCGATATAGTTCTGATCGGGGAGCTCAGCAGGAAAGCTGCTCTCTGCCACCAGGCTGGAACGCCCCCCTCCCTTTATTGAGGCTTGAACGCCCCCCCCCCCCCCTTTCTGGTGTTATAGCAGGGAGGGGGGACATTGATAGGTGAACATTTTTTATTTATTTTTTTCCTTTAAAAAAAACCTTCTGCCGTGTGTGTGTGTATATATGTGTCTGACTGGATGTGTATGGATGTGTATGTGTGTGTATATATGTGTCTGGATGTGTTTGTGTATATATATGTGTGTGTCTGGATGTGTTTGTGTATATATATATATATATATATATATGTGTGTGTGTCTGACTGGATGTGTTTGTGTGTATATATATGTCTGAGTGGATGTGTTTGTGTGTGTATATATGTGTCTGACTGGATGTATTTGTGTATATATATGTGTCTGACTGGATGTGTTTGTGTGTATATATATGTCTGAGTGGATGTGTTTGTGTGTATATATGTGTCTGACTGGATGTGTTTGTGTATATATATGTGTCTGACTGGATGTGTTTGTGTGTATTTATGTGTCTGACTGGATGTGTTTGTGTGTATATATGTGTCTGACTGGATGTGTTTGTGTGTATATATGTGTCTGACTGGATGTGTTTGTGTGTATATATGTGACTGACTGGATGTGTGTGTGTGAGGGTATGTATGTGACTGACTGGATGTGTGTGTGTGTGTGTGTATGTATATGTAGGAAAACAAGGTGTAGCGAGTTTCGCTATGTGTGTCTGTCTGTGACTGCGTGTGTTTATGTGCTGTTGTCTGGCTCCTAGATATTTTACCTGGCTCCTAAAACTCGGATACATTTGTCAAGCCCTGTCATAGAGTATAGTTGTTATTCCAATGGGTCAATATTAAAAATTGATTCACTGGCACTAAATATTGCTTTTTAAGACCTTCTCTGCATGTCCCTACCCAGATTCCAAACAAGTTTTGTGTGAGCGTAGTGTTCTGGGGGTATATGAGGAAACTGTATCTGCTGACTTATCTGGATTGTGACTTATCTGGATTTCACTAAAAGTCCGATGACCCTAGTATGAGAATAAATCTGCATGTACTTCAAGTTACACTCCAGTTTATCCTCTGACCATGAGCCATGATGCTCAAATCCAATCAGATTCGATCGGCGAGCCCCCAAGCTGCCTGACTGAGCGCACTCTGACAAATGAGCTTAGCCTCTGCTGAGTGGCAGAACTCAAGAGTTAACTCTATGTGTATCTATCAAAACACACGTCATTGGGAAAGGATTTTAAACTGTTGCTAACAACAGTTAGATAAATTCTTCAGTGCCTCTTTAATAGGTGACACTTATTATTTACCATTTCTCTACCATTAGAGGGTGCTTTTCAACGTTTGGTTCTGTGCTCTACCTAGCACTGAATAACCATCTGTTTTAATGGTCATATTAAAACATTTATGTAGTAATGAGATTAATGTATAATACATGTTAGTTTCACTGCCACTCAGTGTAACACATATGCCATAGTGTGTGTAGTGTACGTGGGCAAGGGGAGTGTGTAAGTGTACAATGCCTTAATGTAAGCTGCTACTACTATATGGAGGTTCCTAATGTTTCCATTGCTTCTTCATAAATATATGTAGTCGTTAGGCACCAAACAAACTAATCCAGGAGCCAGCCTATCTGTTTTTAGGACATGGGAAATGGTAAATATTTAGAGTTATTTGTACAATTATAAAAGTTAGGAGCCAGCAGTATAGATTTTAGGAGCCATGGCTCCTGGAATTTGTCAAGTTAGTAAGATAGCATTATATTCTAACTGTTGGTGCAATGACAGATCAACCGTCTAAGACACCTTTTCTTAAATTGTCTTAATTGGGAACTTTAAGGTGCTTTGTTTAAATGTCCAGTCTGAAAAATGTGTATGCATATCAATACATGTGTAGTTTTTGCATATATGAGCTTGCATAAAAAAGGTAATTACTTTAAAAAAATGCATATATATTTAGAAGTGTCAACTTTCATGTGCTCATTTTTTTATTATTATTATTTTGAGTGGTTCCAAAACATTATGTATCATGTGGTCCATTCTGGGCAAAGCGTCAAACTGCTACCAAAAGAATGTGAGGAATGTGTTTTCCTGTCCATATTCAAGCTGGTCCCTTTAACCTCCTCACCATACCACCAAGAAAAGGCAAAACATTACAGTAGTCAATGTTGCATACTTAGAATTATATATGTTTTGTTTACATTTCAAGTTGTTGTTTTTAGGGACATTTAGGTGAAATATTTAAACCGAATATTGATACTTTCCTAAATGTAAAAAAAAAAAAAATCAATATGGTTGTCATTTATAAAAAATAAAAAATAAAACAACCAATCCCAAAACATAAATTAGTTGTTCCCTGAACAGTTTTATACATATTTAAAGACACCCTGTTCTGCTTCTAGACCCACTTAGATTCACAGAAAATTAACATTATTTATTACTATTTTGTATTAGTGTATGCTCAATTGTTATTCATAGCATAATTATTGTGAGAGTAAACAAATTTGACTTTTGTAACATGTTTAGCTGAAAGAGGAACCATCACATCATAGATATTGGTTTTATTTCACAACTTCCATTTCACATGAGCACGCAGACAAACTCCTGAAGTTATATAGCATGTGCACTAATAGATAGCACCCATTAGCAAAAGTCAAAAACCATAAATAGCAATACTGGTTACTAGTGAAAAATGCAATACAATAATAAGAATGAGAATCGTGGCCATTCTCTGTAAATCTGGAGCACTTTGTTCTAACCTGAAGTTGCTTAACCTTGGCTTTCTTTAAAATTTTGGAACATTACTGTAATATAACTTGTGAAAAATGGTCAGCTGCAAAATATAAATCATGCAGTGTGCACAACATGCAAACCTTAAACTATATAAAAAGTAGCCTTTCTCCAGAACTACACCATTAACAGTAGTGTCTCAAAGGAACATAAATTGTGATGGCAAATAAGAATCCATTGGCCCATCTAAACTGCCATCCATTATATTTATGGATTTTTTAATTTAATAATATTAAAAATTTTAACCCGGAAAGGTACCTTCACTTAGTTTCTGGTTTTCAAGTACATGCTACTGTTACCTATTTAATGGTACTCATTTGGCTGCCTCAGCAGGAATTGATACTCATGTTTACTCATATTTAATAGATTTTACAGGTCGTGCATCAAGTTTATGCCATCTGACAACTTGAACGCCTTTTAAAAATGGGCAGTTAGGTGGTGCAGGTGTGCCCATCAGTAGTGCTGCCCTAAGGCAAACAACGGACTTGTAAGTGTATTGTGTATTTCATTAATGTTGTCCAGGACTACCACGGTAACTACAGCACATATGCATGCAACCACGAACCTTGTCAACTACTCGAGTAATGTTCCGGTTCCATAAGTCTCTATCACTGGTGTTCCATGCCCTGATATATACAAAAGAAGGATTGATGGTGGAGAGACAAGTCCTGCAGGCAAATACGATTCCACAGTGCTTTAATGTGCCAATATAGTTGTTGGAACCACCAACAAGTTGCCTTACAAGTTTTGTGCCTTTAGGCAAGCCTATGTTTTAGTTCACCATTAAATCAAATGTGCCCAAAGGACTTGTCCCTCCGCCATTACTCCTTCTTTCAATTGGGTATTGGCAAAACGTTAACATTGCCAAGGTGCAAAAGAGTTACCTTGCAAAATGTAGTTCAAAAGGGAGTAGGGAATGTTTCATGCTAGGAGGGAAGGGGACAGTACAAGTGAATTAAAAATTATCTTCCCGAATACTCATTTGTAAGTGAATAAAATATGTGGTTACAGATTATTTTACTTACCTGTTGTGTTCCTTTTTACTTCTAATAAGTATGTAAATAACTTTATAAGATTTAATAAATTGCGGTAATGTTCTTTAAGGAGCTTATCCCATAATCGTTTTGTGATCAGGATCATTTTGTGGAACTCAGTTTATCTTTTAAATATAGGTCGCTCAATAATATACTTCAAGGTTCATTATGTTGGATTACATTTGTTGTGCAATTATTATGAATTTACATCCCTGACTGAGATATTGATAGATAGATTCCCAAAAATTCAGAAATTACTTTAAAATGTATATATGTTTTCATTTTGTCATAAAACAGGATTAAATATCTATATATTTTTTGTTCATGACATGCTGGCTGGAATGGACAACACTTGAATGCTCTTTTTTATTCTATATTGCAGAAAGCTTTAAATTATATTTTATCCCCCAGGAGTCTTTTCAATAAAGACCTAGTTTGGAGTTCAAGATAAGGGCTCGTCTCGAACTCCAGACTCTGATAAATGTGGCCACCCCAAATAATATGTGGCTCAATCCCTATTACAGTAAGTGTAGTAGGTGTAGCTCTAAAAGTATAGTACCCTTTCATCAGTGGGCCAGCACTAGTATTTGAGTAACAGCCATACATACTAACCAGCATACATAATCTAAACACTAGTACTTCATATTGCTTTCATGTGTGCGCGTTTAATTTTTTTATAAAATAAGTACGGTACTTTTCTATTCTGCATATACTAATGCATATTTTTTCCAGGTATTAATGATCAATTTTTTTACTATGTACCTCTACGTATACATTTTGTATTATATATTTTTATGATATATGTGTAAAGGGATAGCCCTGTTTTCTCTTATATGTTCTATTAAATAAATAAGTACATTTTTGATGGAAAGATAAGTCATTTTCTAATTTTTTTATATATTTTACATGAATTTTTGATACAATTTTGATATACATTTTCCAATTTTTTTTAAATTATGCAGTATTTATAACATATTTATTAGGCTTACATAAACAAGTCCATTCATAAAAAGATATTCTTTGTTGGAATGCAAATTAAAGGTCTAAGTATTTTGACCAGACTGATTTAACAGGAAAGACATTCACTATATAATGAGGAGGATGACTTGTTACCACCATGGACTTTGATGAAGCCATTGCCAGGCGATATATGTTGTGCTACTGGACACTGAAAACATCATCACGTAGGATGCTACGTGTAATGCCATGTCCCACGTGATGATCTGAGAGACCTGAGCAGTTGGATAGGAACATTTGCAAGATATTGTGACATTGTAATTTAATACTGTATTGTGAGTCATTTTTGACAGGCTTAAATATCCATCTTGTAAGCATATTCAAGGCTTATCCATATATTTTTATTAAAGTGAATTATATATTTCTCAACAATTCTTGTGAATTGTGGTTCTACACTGTGGAGCGGGTATTGCTATCCTAACTTCTGTGACCCTAATATAAAAAAAGAAATAAATGCAATGACCAGCACTCATTCATTGTGTTCATTGTGAATTTTAATCCGCAATGGACAGCATTTCAACTTAAGGTTATGGCTCCGCCCTTTACAGAATAAAATTCACTTTGTGCTGGTCATTTAATTTTTTTTCTCATTTAATATCAGACAACGGCACATACACACCATCACACATACACTCACAGTCAGATAAAGACACTCAGGTCACATACACACACATATAGTCAATCACATACACACACATACAGCCAATCACATACACACACATAGAGTCAGTCACATACAGTCAGTCATACATACATACACACAGTCAGTCATACATATATACACATACAGTCACACAGTCAGTCAAATACACAGTCAGTCAGTCACATACACATATACAGGCAGTCAGTAACATATACAGCTGTCAGAAATACAAATAAGCTGTTTTTTTGTATCTTAATTTTTTTTTTTTTAAACTGCTGTTCTATCAATATGTCCCCACTCCCTACTGCTATAACTCATTGCAGGGTGGGAGGGCATTTTCATTCCAGGTTGGTCTGTGCCTCTTACACAAGCACAGACCATTGTAGCTTATTTCTTTCCTGGTATTTCAGCTCTATATGTAGTTCTAACTTATTAGACATGAAGGGTACTCTGTTCATGTTTTAGGCAAGCTCAATAGTAATGTGCCCGTACTGGCTCGTTGAGGATAATTGAGTTAGACAACTAACAGTTGATACAATTGTTTTGTTGTTCTTGTGTTATTAAGTATTATACACAAATATGTCATTTCTGACTCTGAACTTCCCTGGTTTTTAGTATGTTTTACAACTTTTATTTATTTTACCTTTTGAGTTTGAATTAAAGGTGATGTGTTAACAAGGTGGGATATACCTCTCTCTGTTTGTGGTTGATTATAACTTTTTGGGTTAATCCCTTTTTTTTGTCATGTAATTAACATATATTGAATTTTTGTATGCAACATTTTTTTGCCACTGTACATACACCATAGCATTGGGACAAACCACTTAATTAATTGAATTCAGGTGTTTCAATCTGACCTATTGCCACAATTATATAAATCCAAGCACTTAGCCATACAGTCTGCATTTACAAACATTTGTGAATGTCATTCTGAAGAGCTCAGTGAATTCAAGCATGGTAATGTGATAGGATTCCACTTTTCCAATAAGCCGTTTTTTTTTTTTTTTGTTTGTTTTAATCTAACTAGATATTCCACAGTAAAAATGTAAGTAGTATTATTGGAAAGTGGAAGCGTTTAGGAACAGCAGCAACCCAGCCATAGGTGGGGTCACAGAGTAGAGTACTCCAGTGCTGTTCTGATTCCATAGCTGAAGAGTTCCAAACTTCCACTGGCATTATATTCACACAAAAAATGGTGTGGTGGGAGAAATGATCAAAGCTACTTTTGAGACTAAGTCACCTGAGTTTGACTGAGTCTCAAGGCAATCATCTTGCCTCCCATTACTTTCATTAGGAAATATTTCGGATGCCGAATTTGACTTAGTCTCAAAATGAAAGTCGACCTCCAAAGTGACTTAAACCCAATAGAAAGCGATGCAGTTAAATGGCACTTATTATGTCAACCAACTGCGTATGCACAGTTACACTGACATACTGAGACATTCTGATCAGTCTGCTCATGCTCACTATTGTTGAACAGACCAATACCACCCTACATTGCCCCCCCATGAGACAGAGTCTGGGGAAGTGAGTGTCAGTGATACCGCACAGGCGCAGACTCGCCCTCACTGTCCAGCTGAAGCTGGCAGGTTTTGAAAAAAGCCCACTGCACATGTGCACAGTGCTGTGCATCTGAAGTAGGCTTTCTGAGAATGTGATCAGGACCATTACAGATGGAGAGCAAGGGAGACACACCTCCCAAATCAGGACTGTCCTGATGGGAGGGATGCAGACCCATAATAGTGCAACACCAGACTATGGGCTGTCCTGAAGAAAATAGGTACTTCGAGCAGTGCTTGGCTGCATTGGGAGAGGTATTAGCTGTAGGAAGAGGGAAGTGCTCATGCCATTTTACAGAGCACTGGTGAGACATCACTTGGAGTATTGTACGCAGTACTGGAGACCGTATCTCCAGAAGGATATTGATACTTTGGTGAGGGTTCAGATCAGTGTTAATTTTGTCAACTGCGTATTTTCAGTGACTAAAGCTAAACAATAACTAAATAAAAACTAAATTAATAGGGACTAATGTATTTTACCTATTTATGGGTGGATTTGGTGGTTCTTATCTGCCAACAGATTCTTACATTCTTATTTTTTATAATATAGTCAAAAACTATTTATTTGGATTAGTTAAGAGGAGAAAACACATAAATATGGGAATTAATGTTAATTACAAAAATCAAGGTCTATGGAAGGCATTATGATGGCATAGGGGAAACAAGGATAGTAAGGAATTGTGGGAATGGATGTAGGCATAGGGAAATGTTATAAGAACATTGTGAACTGCATGTAGACCAGGAACAAGTTCAGTTCTTAGGAGATTAAGATAAATAATGATGGAGGGTTATCGGTCCAGAAAACTACCACTGGATACAAATGTACAAGGATTCTGACAAATGCTAGAGGTAAACTATCCTTTTGTGTGCTGCATTTTCATTATAGCTTGTAAAGGCACAGGAAATTAAAGTTTCCAATTCTGTCCTGTGCTTGTACACATGGTTTATTGGGAGCAAAAATAGATTAGAGGATATTTAATTAAAAGATAAATTATGTGACATGTTATTAGTCAATAACAAACTAGACAAAACTGAAAGCACCTATTAACCTTGATTTGAGAGATCAGAAAATAAACTCAAAAACTGTCTGGTTAATTTACTGTAGATCATTTTTCTATATGTGGGCAAATCAAGTTTAAAATAAATGCAATGTCTTAATAAACAAAACTTACTAATGTCTTCAGTCATGTAAAATTATAAATGGCTAAAGTAATTCTAAATAAACTCAACTGTCTACTAACCATTTTCAAAGAATCTATCTATTTAAACTTTTTTTTAAAAGTATCATTATTTGATTCAAATAGTCTAGACGCATTCAGAAGTCTATGGGGTTATTTTCTAAAAGGTGGGTTGCAGGTGAGTTGAGATTAAATTAGGTGAGTTGAGGTGAGATGAACATTTCAGTTCATCAATTTAGCTATACACTGTACAGGGACAACCTGGTGAGTTTGCTTAGCCGGGGAAACTCAGCATGATGGTCCCTGAACAATGTATAGTTAAATTGGTGAGATGAAATGTACTCACCTTTTAGTGAATAGCCCCATAGGACAGAGATAGTCGTGGCACCAGTATATGTCCAAGACATTTTATTTAGATCAATTATATAGGGGTATTACAAGCAGGGCCACTTTAAGACCATAGTGGGCCCTGGGCAAAGTCTTTAGCAGTGGGCCCCCCATGATCCAATTTTTCTAAAGTTGTAGTGTAAAAAACTATGTAAATGTAAACTTTTAACCCCTTAGTGACAAGACATTTTCACCATGACTTTCCCTTGGTGACAATGGCTGTTTTGACATTTCTGGGGTGTTTGTGTTTAGCTGCAATTTTCTTCTTTCTCACATACTGTACCCACACAAATTATATGTTGTTTTTATCGTCATAAGAAGGGCTTTCATTATATACCATTAGGTTCATCATATCTTAGAATTTACTACAAAAAAAAATCATAAAATATGATGAAAAATTAAAAAAAAAAAACTTTTTCTAACTTTGACCTAAAATATAATTTAGACCATGGCTTGACAAATTTAATTTTATTCTAGGAGCCAGCAAAATTTTTTAGGAGCCAGACAATCACGCAAACATACACGCAATTCATAAACAAACACACACCAACCCACATCACATATACACCACACACACCAACCCACTTCACATATACACCCCACACACACCAACCCACTTCACATATATACCCCACACACACCAACCCACTTCACATATACACCAACCCACTTCACATATACACCCCACACACCAACCCACTTCACATATACACACACTTCACATATACACATATATACCCCCCCTTCACTTCACATATACACATATATACCCCCCTTCACATATATACCTCCCCCCACACTTCACACATATATACCCCCCCTTCACTTCACATATACACATATATACCCCCCCTTCACATATACACCTCCCCCCACATTTCTCATATACATCCCTCCCCCCCACATTTCACATATACATCCCCCCACACTTCACATATACATCCCTCCCCCCGACTTCACATATACACCTCACACGTGACAACCCAGCACTTAGCCGAAAGAGCAATGAAGATCGGCTGCGGCACGAATGTTCCCCCTCCCTGCTGCCTTACCTCATTGCTGGGGAGGGGGAACATTCGTGCAGCAGCCGATCCTCATTACTCTTTCGGCTGAACACTCACGCACGCGTTGCACGAGGGGGCGGAGCTTGCTGTCTGTGCAAGACTCCGCACAGACTTCCCCCCTCGCGCTGCAAAAAACGGATAGCAGCGGCAAGGGGAACATTAGGGCAACGGCACCCGGGCGCCAGGCTCAATTTGACCTGGCGCCCGGGGTTTGCCTGATTTAGACAAATACAGTCATTAAAAAAGACCCCGTCTAAATAGTTTCTAAATGTTGTCCCGAGTTCAGAAATATGCATGTTTCCATATTTCTCTGTATTTTTTTGCGAGTTATGGGGCAAAAACCAAAAATAGTGTTTTTTGTTTTTTTTCTATATTGACCTTATGACCCCAACCCGAACCCAAAATGTAACCTTAACACTAAATTTAACCCCAACTTTAACCCTTATGCTATCCCTTAATATATTTTAATTTAATTTTAACCCTATCCCTTATGCTAAAAATTATTTAATTTTAACCCTATAGGCTAATTTAACTAAATAACCAGTTTTTATTTAATGAAATATTTAATTTAATTTTTTTACATTTTTTACATTGCCCCACTAGGGGCAGTCAAGTAGCATATTCAGAGCGACGGAAGTGAAGTTACTTTCACTTCCGAAGCTCAGACCTCCAGAGGGCATAGCCATATTGACGGAGCATGCTGCTCCGTCAGTATGGCTCCCGCGATCGTGGGGGCCCCAGAAAAGAAATTTCAGTGCTGGCTATTGACTCGACATCGAGGCAATAGACCAGCACCGTTAAAGCGGTTTTCGCGATCGTTATTCGCGAAAACCGCTTGATTCACCGCAGGACGTGCCAGGCACATCCATTGTCGGGAATGGAGTTCCCGGCAGGACGTGCCTGACACGTCCATTGTCGCGAAGTGGTTAATATTATATGCGACTGTTTTCATATCACATTCAACTATTTGTATATGAAAAAAATAATGTTATTGAAAGGACTTAACACAACACCATACAGTATCCACAGCACTTGCCATGCACTTATATTGCACCCACAGCACTTGACTTGCACTTATTTTGCACCCACAGGATTTGGAATGCCACAGTGTCAATTTGCCCACAGAAAATACAATAGTGTCACTTTCCCTCACAGAACTGGCCCTACAGACCATGCCACAGTGTCACTTATACATGTTATTTTACCAATAAAAAATAGCCAATTTACCAATTAAAATGCCACAATCAATTTGCCCATTAATATACCACTGTTCATTTGCCCATTAATATGCAACAGCCGATTTGCCTATTATTATGACACAGGCAGTATGTCCATTAATATGGCACAGCCAGTTTGCCCATTAATATACCACAACCACTATGCTCATTAATATGTCACAGCCAATTTGCCCATTAATATGCCACAGCCAGTATGTCCATATTCCATTGTTCATTTGCCCATTAATATGCCACAGCCGATTTGACCATTAATATGCTACAGCCCATATGCCCATTAATATGCTACAGCCCATTTGCCCATTAATATGCCACAGCCATTATGCCCATTAGTATGCTACAGCCAGTACGCCCATTAAATGCCACTATTTGCCCATTAGCATGCCACAACCAGTATGCCCAGTAATATGCCACAGTCAGTATGCCCATTAATTTGCCAGAGCCAGTATGCCCAGTAATATAATCCCCACTCCCCCAGTAAATTGCCACAGCTGGTATGCCCAATTAAATAATCCCCACTCCCCCATTAATATTCCACTCTTTGCCCATTAACACACCACAGACAGTATGTCCAGTAATATGCCACAGCCAGTATGCCCGTTAATATGCCAAAGCCACTATGCCCAGTAATATGTCACAGCCAGTATGACCAGTAATATGCCATAGCCAATATGCCCAACAAAATAATCCCCACTCCCCCAGTAATATGCCACAGCAAATATGCCCAATAAAATAATCCCCACTCCCCCATAAATATGCTACTCTTTGCCCATTAACATGCCACAGGCAGTATGCCCATTAATATGCCACAGCCAGTATGCCCAATAAAATATTCCCCACTCCCCCAGTAATGTGCCCAGAAATATGCCACAGCCAGTATGCCCAATACAATTATCGCCACTCCCCCATTAATATGCCACAGCCAGAATGCCCCTTAATATGCCACAGCCAGTATGCCCAGTAATATGCCACAGCCAGTATGCTCATAAATATGCCACAGCCAGCAAACCCAATGAAATAATCCCCACTCCCCCAGTACTTACCTTGCTGCTGCTGCTCTCATGGCCTCCTCCTCCTCTGCAATCTTCTCTCCACGCATGCTGCAGAGTGGGGGGGTGGGGGGGGGGGACTGGGCGATTGGGGCGGGGGGGGGGGGTTAATGTTGGGTCAGCAGGGGCCCCTTTAACCAGTGGGCCCTGGGCAAGTGCCCACTTTTCCCATTGGTTAAAGCGGCCCTGATTGCAAGTAAGTTATAGATTAATTAAATAAAAAAAATTAAATAATATAGCTTTGGAGAAATAACCCTGCTGAAACAAAATTGAAAACTGGAGCCCTTTACAGAAAAATGAAGAATGCATAAAGAAGAAAATATTATGCTCTTCACAAAAATAACAAAATAATGAATAATATTATGGTTTAATTAGATATTAATTTATGTTTTGAGAAACTATCGAAAATGATATAACATAATTCCATAATTGCTACAGTATAAACACTAAAAATGCTTATTGTTAATTGCTTTCATTACGCTTAGTTTATATAATTCAAAGTTTATCACTGAATGATTGCACATTAGTTCCAAATGGAAATATACAATTTTTTATTTTAATAGACGGCTTCATAACAAAATTCTCCTTTTAACCCCTTCACGACCTCATAACGTTAACTCATCCAAATGTTCCTGCACCATGTTTCCGGCCATGTGATCGCGGTGATCAGTTGATCACCGTGATCACATGCACATTAGATGGCAAAGTCAATGTTTTTATACACTGACTTCACCTTCAATTTACACCCTGTGCTTCATACTAATTGTGAAGTACAGAGAGTGACAGGCAAGTGGGGGAAAACATTTTTTCCCATCCTTTGCTTTAAACAATCACACGTCAAAATGGAAAAATTAGCTTTGGTCATTGGCCCAGGAAAAGCCTTGGTCCTTAAAGGGTTAAATTAAATAAATACATACAAGCTTTCAACATTCTGGCATCATGCAAAAAAGTATTAAACATGAAATCAAATAGACTAGTTGCTTGCTAATAATCAGGTGACCTATATCTGTTTTTTTCACTGCTAAGATGACACTGGATTATATTGATTTTGATTCTGTTCATTGGCCCAGTCACATGGGGATTCCTGCACGGATTTGTACCTTTTTTGGAATATTGCTTAGCAGATCTATTCATTTTAGATATGCACTCTCAAATTATTGAATAACTTGTATTATCTTGCAACACAAGCGATTTGCAAAGAAATAAATGGAAGATTTTCCTAATATCATGAAGGAAAAGTCTTGCTTTTATTAAAGACACTGAGGCAAATATTATGCATTATCTTTTGGAACCGTTTCCATAGCAACAAAGAAAACAACTACAACAGACTTAAAAATCGATCATCATTTCATCACAACTTTTCCTCTACTAATAGAACACCCACATCCAATCATTGGTCCTATTTAACATTCCGTCTTACTCTTTTTTTTTGTGGGTCAGTCTGTTAACTTTCATAAAACCAACTTGAACTAGACAACTATTTCAACACGAACTTGAATTTGTGTTTCAAGTCACCATCATTGATGAATGAGAATCACAAACGGACTTCTTCTTGCAGTATTTGATAACTTAAAACGGTGGGAAATCTAATATTGTTAGTGCTATCCTGAAAAAGGATGCAGCATTTTCCAATTTTATTAAAAGACCAGATTGTCATATTATACTGGGTTAAAGCTTTCCAACAAACTAAAAGTTATCTGGTCAAGCGGCCTGAAAAACATGGTTTCTTTGTGACCAATCTGCCTCTCAAAATGCCTTGCAACTTTTCCTGGTTAAACTGAATAAATTGGTTTTAAAATGCCATGGCTTCTCTGCATAAGCCCTAAATTTATGTTTATCAATACGTGCTAATTGCATATCTCAGTTTGCCCATATCGTCACAGTTGGGCTGATTAATGGTTTATGAAGTTTTGAAATCAAATAATTGTTTTTGACCTCCCTTTTTTTCATCAAATGTTCTGAATTATTATCAAACAATGGATTTATCGCTGGTACCTGATAATGGGATCTAAAGAAAACTCTTCTGCTGAAAACAACAATACATGTTTTGTGTGGGTACAGTAAATTAGTAAAAGAGGAAAATGACAGCTAAACACAAACACAGCCATTGTCACAAAGGATACAAAATATAAAACTAAGTGCAGTGACAAAGTTGATAAATACCTAATAAGTGTAAAACCAGTATTCATCTTTTCAAATGTTTATGATTTCAAATTAATGATAAAATCCCACAGCTATTACATACCACCCTGAAATCAACACTTTAAGTATAATTATATTCATCATACTGGTATATATCCATGTACACAAACACCTATCTACATACATATATATACCATCACATTACATAACTTAAAAATGAATAGTTATCCTTTAAGGAGCAGCAAAGAAAGAGGACAATGGAATGTTGGATAGGACTTATATTGGAGATAATGCCTGATGATTGGACATGGTCGTTCCGATAGTAAAGGGACAGTTGTCGATTATTAATTTTTAAGACTATTTTAGTTATTTTATTTGCTGCTATGATAACACTAAAGAAAGATGGTCTTGTAATAAAATCCATGTTTTATTTACTATCCCATTAATATTTTAACCTAATAATTTTATAATTGTATTGGCAATGCTTAATGTTCACTATAATATGATCCTACTTGGTTTCAAACTGATGTCAGATGTCGCATTTCACATACAGTAATTTAAAAGTAAACTCAAAATACTTAATAGATTTTTTAAAATAATAATTACAAGCAACATTAATAATGTATGTATGGAAACTCATCACAAAATGTTCTAGGATTAATATGCCCTAATTAAACCAAATACCGGGACAAGGAGTCCACCAAATGTCTATATTCATTTGTAAAATCTATAGTAAAAACTTTTGGGGCAATACTTTAGGTGCATGAACAGTGCATAGTCGTTTGCACCGAACACCATTTTCTGCCTGATAATAATCTGATTATCTTTTTAGAAGAATCATGGTCATTTAATTCCTTTTCTTTGAATTTCCAGACCTATTCATTCTGATAATTCACAGAAATGTCATTAAAATGCATTTGCAGAGTTTATCAGAAATAAACCAATATATTTTGACAGCACCCTTAATATCAAACAAAAAAAATTAAATTACAAGCCTTGTTTTTATCTATCACATATATTGACTTAATAGGCATAATATCCACAATTTTCCTCCTTACTTGCCATTTGTCGTTTTGATTACATCGAAACATAGAAACATAGAAACATAGAATGTGTCGGCAGATAAGAACCATTCGGTCCATCTAGTCTGCCCAATTTTTTTTTTTGAGTACTTTTATTAGTTCCCCGTTCCCGGTCTAATAGCTAGGATAGCCTTGTGTCTATCCCACGCATGCTTAAAATCCTTGACTGTGTTTACCTCTACCACTTCTGCTGGCAGGCTATTCCATACATCCACTACCCTCTCAGTAAAGTAATACTTCTTGATATTACTTTTTAATCGTTGCCCCTCTAATTTAAGACCTCTAGTTGTGGTAGTTTTTCTTCTTTTAAATATACTCTCTTCCTTTACTGTGTTGATTCCCTTTATGTATTTAAATGTTTCTATCATATCCCCCCTGTTACGTCTTTCCTCCAAGCTATACATGTTAAGATGCTTTAACCTTTCCTGGTAAGTTTTATCCTTCAACCCATGAACCAGTTTAGTAGCCCTTCTCTGAACTCTCTCCAAAGTATCAATATCCTTCTGGAGATACGGTCTCCAGTACTGCGTACAATACTCCAAGTGAGGTCTCACCAGTGCTCTGTACAATGGCATGAGCACTTCCCTCTTCCTACTGCTAATACCTCTCCCTATGCAACCAAGCATTCTGCTAGCATTTCCTACTGCTCTATTGCATTGCCTACCTACCTTCAAGTCCTCTGAAATTATTACTCCTAAATCCCTTTCCTCAGATGTTGAGGTTAGGACTGTACCAAATAGTCTATATTCTGCTTTTGGGTTTTTATGCCCAAGGTGCATAATCTTGCACTTGTCCACATTAAATGTCAGTTGCCACTGCTCTGACCATTTTTCTAGTTGAGCTAAATCATTTGCCATTTAGCTTATCCCTCCATGAATATAAACCCTGCTGCAAATCTTTGTATCATCAGCAAAAATACATACTTTGCCAACAAGACCTTCTGCAATATCGCTAATAAAAAATATTAAAGAGAATGGGTCCAAGAACAGATCCCTGAGGTACCCCACTAGTAACAAGACCTTGCATCGAATATACCCCATTGACTACAACCCTCTGTTGCCTGTCACTCAGCCATTGTCTAATCCATTCAACAATATTGAAATCCAAACTCAAAGATTTCAGTTTATTGATAAGCCTTCTATGTGCGACAGTGTCAAAAGCCTTACTGAAATCTAGGTAAGCAATGTCTACTGCACCACCCTGATCTATTATTTTAGTTACCCAATCAAAAAAAATCAATAAGATTAGTTTGGCATGATCTCCCTGAAGTAAACCCATGCTGTCTCTGATCTTGAAATCCAAGCGACTTTAGATGTTCAACAATCCTATTCTTTAACAAGGTTTCCAATATTTTCCCCACTACTGAAGTAAGACTTACTGGTCTATAGTTGCCCGCCTCCTCCCTACTACCTTTCTTGTGAATGGGCACAACATTAGCTAATTTCCAATCTTCTGGAACTACTCCCGTTAACAATGATTGGTTAAATAAATCTGTTAACGGTTTTGCTAGTACACCACTAAGTTCTTTTAATAACTTTGGATGTATCCCATCAGGTCCCATCAACTTATTTGTCTTTACTTCAGACAGCTGAAGTAAAACCTCTTCCTCTGTAAACTTACATGCATCAAAAGACTCATTACTCTTTTTCCCTAAATGAGGTCCCTTACCCTCATTTTCATTTGTAAAAACTGAACAAAAATATTCATTAAGGCAGTCTGCTAAGCCTTTATCCTCTTCTACATAGCATCCTTCTTTTGTTTTTAATCTAACTTATCCTTGTTTTACTTTCCTTTTCTCATTTATGTATCTAAAAAATGTTTTATCCCCCTTTTTCACTGACTGGGCTATAGTCTCTTCTGTGTGTGCTTTGGAAGCTCTTATAGCTTGCTTTGCCTCTTTCTGCCTACTCTTATAGATCTTTCTATCTTCCTCACTCTGAGTATTTTTATAATTACTAAATGCTAGCTTTTTATTTTTTACTATTTTAGCCACCTCTGCAGAGTACCACAGTGGTTTCTTCAATTTTTTGCTCTTACTGACAAGCCTTATGCAATTTTCTGTTGCCTTCAGTAGTGCAACTTTTAGATAATCCCATTTCTCCTGGACTCCATTTAAATTGCTCCAGTCTGATAATGACTCCTTCACACCTAATCTAATTTTAGAAAAGTCTGTTTTTCTAAAATCTTAAACTTTTGTTTTTGTGTGGTGTGACTGCGTCACTGTTCTTATATTAAACCACAGTGTCTGGTGATCACTAGATCCTAAACTTTCACCTACAGTAATATCTGATAACAAATCTCCATTTGTGAACACTAAGTCTAGTATAGCCTGCTTTCGAGTTGGCTCCTCCACTACTTGTTTTAGAGATAATCCCAGCAGGGAGCTTAGGATATGCGTACTCCTGGCGCAAGTAGCTGTTTTGTATTTCCAGTTCACATCAGGAAGATTAAAGTCACCCATGATGATCACTTCTCCCTTCATTGTCATTTTAGCTATTTCCTCAACTAGTAGATTATCTAACTCCTCTATTTGTCCAGGGGGCCTATAAATCACACCTACCCGAGTTACCATATGATTACCAAATTCTAATTTAACCCAAACTGACTCTATGTTTGTCTCACTAACTTGTATTACTTTACATTTTAAGCTATCCCTCACATACAGGGCCACCCCTCCCCCTTTTTTACCTTCTCTGTCTTTTCTATATAAAGAGTACCCTGGTATTGAAATGTCCCACTCATGTTTTTCATTATACCATGTCTCAGTAACAGCCACTAAATCTACATTCTCAGTTGCCAATATTGCCACAAGTTCATGGATCTTATTCCCTAAACTGCGAGCATTTGTAGACATGACCCTAAGCTTATCATTTTTCAGCACACTGACTACAGGTAACTTCTGTACCTTTTTTGGGGGGCAATTGGATTGATGTTTTATCGCCATTTTGCCCCCCTCTTTTAGTTTAAAAACCTCCTAGCAAAACCTCTGAACTGCTCACATTCGTTCCCTTTTGAGAAAGATGCAAACCATCTTTTTTGTACAGTTCCTTTCTATCCCATAGTGAACTTCCATGAGAAACAAAGCCAAATCCTTGCTCCCGACACCATTCTCCAAGCCACAAGTTGAAGTCCCTAATACGCATCCGTCTATCATTCTGAATGTTATGCACAGGCATAACTTCAGAAAAGGACAGTGTGGACACAACCTGCCGTATATCATTGGCAAGAACACGAAAAGCTTCCTTCACCTCTGAAACCTCATTGCAAGCCAAATCATTTGTCCCTAGATGAACCAGTACATCCAATTCTCCTTTCTGATTTGCTTGCTTAACAATATTAGAAATACGCCTCCTGTCTCTGCGAGCAGTAGCTCCAGCAAGACATCTCACTAAGCCAATAGTGTCCAACTCCGCACCTCTTATGATAGAATCGCCCAACAACAACTGCTTTCTATCAGGCCTCACCTTCTCCTTGCACACCTTAGCCACATAGGAGAGTGGTTCCTCAAACTCTGCGTCTGAGCCTGCCTCCACAACACCACTGCACTCTGAAAGTGCTGAAAATGAATTCTGGACAGCCACAGACTGCGGGACATGCCTTTTATCCACAACTCCAAGCCTACCAGATCCAACAGTAATCCACCTGCCATTCCTAGGAAGCCTCTGCGGCAATGGCCTCTGTGGCAGTGACTTCGCAACAGTCTCAGCCCGAGTTTGTTTTAGAGATAAATTACAAATCTCGGACTTTAAAAATGCAATCTCCTGCTGCAATCTTGAGAACTGTCTACAGATTAGACAGCCTCCAAACCTCCAAAAAATGGAATGTGAAACAAATGCAGAACAATTATCACAGTAAACCAAATCTGCCATTTTAAGAATTTAAATCAAAAAGATCTTTTAGTTTTTCTCACCTCTTGTATACCTCAGACTACCTCCAGAGTATCTCCAGAATATCTCTTAAATATACTCTTTGAAAAGCAGCTCTTAGAAGAGCAGCCAAGCTATTAATAAAAGTAGAATGTGTCAGCAGAACATAATAGAACATAGAATGTGTCAGCAGATAAGAACCATTTGGCCCATCTAGTCCTCCCAATGTTCTAAATACTTTTTTTAGTCCCTGGCATCATCTTATATTTAGGATAGCCTTGCGACTATTTTACGCATTCTCCTTTACTGTGTTTACCTCTACCACTTTAACTGGAAGGCTATTCCATACATCCACTACCCTCTCAGTAAAGTAATCTTTGCTCCTCTAATTTAAGACTATGTCCTCTTGTGGTGGTTTTTCTAGTTTAGCTAAATCATTTGCCACTTGGCTTATCCCTCCAGGAACATGGAGGCTGTAGCATGGACAGTATTTTTTTGTAGAAAAGGTGACAACCCTAACATCAACCATGTTGCAAATCTTTGTATCATCAGCAAAAAACATACCTTACCAACAAAACCTTCTGCAATATCACTAATAAAAATATTAAAGAGAATGGGTCCAAGTACAAATTCCTGAGGTACCCCACTAGTAACAAGACCTTGCTTTGAATACACGCCATTGACTTCAATGCTCTGTCGTCTGTCACTCAGCCATTGTCTGATCCATTCAACAATAGTGAAATAAAACTCAAAGATTGCAGTTTATTGATAAGCCTTCTATGTGCGACAGTGTCAAAAACCTTACTGAAATCTAGGTAAGAAATGCCCACCCCGAGCTATTATTTTAGTCACCGAGTCGAAAAAATCATTAGTTAGATGTTCACCGGGAACACTTGGTTCCCCGCCAAGTCCTCAAACCCCACCCAATAGTCCAGTATTTAGTGATTAGCCATTTGTGTCTAAAGTATGGCGTTATTTGTTTTGATTTAAAAAAAACAAACCTTAAACACAACTGAGTAATCCCTAAATCCAGGGAACCACTGACCTAGAACATAAAATTGAGACCTGGTATTATGTTAGGGGTGTTTTCTTGTGTGTGTTCTTATGAGCTGTGCATGAAAAAGCAAATAAACAATAAACAATTTGAGCAGCTGAATGTCAAAACTCTTGGTGTGGAGAGAATCTGATTGATGATTTGATTCTTCTACACATTTTCCTAGATCATAACCTAATGCTTCTTGTTGATTATCATTTCAGAAAAATCTAACCTGAAATCTAACCCTAACCCAAATGTGACCCTAATCCGAAATCTAACCTTAATGTAACTCCAACCCTAACCCTAATTGTATAGCCCTAACCACAATTGTAAAACTAACCATATATCCGAGTTAAAAAATGTAAAAAGTGTTTTTTATTTCAACTGCAATGTTGCTGATTGCCTCTAGGGGCAGTCTAGCAACACTCCCTGAGCAATACATGTGATCTTGATCACTTCTTTATTTACCATATTTAAATGACATGCTGCCTCTTAATATTGCAACGTAGAGGCAAATTTGGGTGTTGCTAGATGCCTCAATGCTGAGGCATTGCAGCAACACCTACCGAGTATAGGAAGCGACTCTTGATTGCTTCCTATTCTCGTTTTACTGTATAACGTGGCAAGCATGTCAGTTGTCACTAACTGTTAGTTTTTAAGTGGCATGCCAGGCAAGAAAGCCTTTCTTATGGCGATAATAGCAGTATGTAATATGCGTGGGTACATTAAATGAAAAAGATGAAAATTACAGGAAAACACAAAAACCATAGACCTGTAAAAACAGCCTCTGTCAAAGGTGGAAGATTTTTCCAACATTTTAATCCAGGATTGGAAACTTGGATGTTAGCAACAATTAATGTCACAGATTGACAGTAAGTACATATAATTGGTTTTGCTAAAAAAAAAAAAAAAAAAATAGCCTATTAAAGAAATGTTTTGGATTGTTTTCTTTTGTTACCTGTAAATTGTAACAGATGATTCTGTGATTCAGAAACACTTCTGTTTTGCCTCCTACTTATAGTTTCCCAGCAGCTTCCAATCAATCATAAAGTGTGTTTTTATGTATGCATGTACCTATGTATACAGTTTTATTTTAAAACTCAACTGAGTCAGACAAACAGTGAAAGCTTGTGGTTAGCTAGGTAAACCCCCAGCTGTTTTTAGTTCTGGTATGTATTTTATTATTATCGGTATATGGTAACTTCCAAACTTCTTATTTTTTTCTAAAATAATGACACATTGTACTGTAACAAAAATCAAACATAGAGCATGCAACATACAATGATTCATAAATGTGTCTAAAAAGCAAGAAATTATAAAAATTTTAAAGGTAGAATTATTTTTAAATGGCCCTGGGTATTTTGAGAAAACAATTTGAATATTTTCTATACTTTCCCATGACCAATTTAATTATATTATGCTATACATTTAGCATATTGGTCTGTTATGCAGCGTTAACATTTATAACTCAAACTGCTACATTATTATCTCTCTTCTACCTTCTGAAATGGACCCTATTCCATAGTTTTAAATCTTCAGTTAAAGAGCGAGAAGTTTTTTATTTTTATTTATATACTTCTGTTATGCACTATCCTATCTCTGACTGGCAGCCTGCATGCATTATTGTGAAGCACTTAGGTAAATCCGGTCGCCAACATTCAGCCACTGCAATCGCGGTAACAGACTCTTGTGTTTCTCTTTGTGTTAGCAGGCATCAGACAGGCCACAGACCTTGCTCTGATTGGCTCCGCACAGATTCAAACATGGGTATACACTTGAGACAGGGGAATGATTTATTTATTTACCGTTTCTATAAAATAAGCAAAAGTTTAAACAAGCGTTAAACTTTAAATTAAACATATTTGTGTTCCATGATGTCTAGCTTCTTATTATACCTACTGTTTGTAGATTGTGTTTTGCCTATAATGCAGCGCTATAGAATGTGATTTACAAAGTCATAATTGTAAATTTGTTAAATATCAGAAGCATGTATGACAAGTATTCATTTTAAAACTGTCTGCCCTGAAGCTATCCCAAATCCTAAAATACAGTAACTCTCATAAAGTGTGTTCCTAAAAGCCTTTGCCTTAGTGTTTTCATTGTTTAACTTTAGGAACTATTTTGACTGGCCATCAGAAGTGTTAATAACCTATTGATTTCCATGTTGTCTCTCAAACTAGCAGTACCCCATTGGTGACGGACTATTTTTGCCATGTCTTATTCTTGGTAAATTCTGCAGTGTATGTGTTTAGCTGTAATTTTCCTCTTTCTCATTTAATGTACCCACACATATTGTATACTGTTTTTATCACCATAAGAAGGACTTTCTTAAGATACCATTATTTTCATCATATCATGTAATTTACTATAACAAAAATATGATAACATATTTAAAGAAAAAACACTTTTTCTAACTTTGACCTGAAAACTCTTTTATACAATAACAAACGGTAAAACATAAACCTTTTAAATTATTTCTAATATTAGTTTAGAAATGCCAGTGCTTAGATGGTTTTCTGTTGTTTTTGCAAGTTTTAGGGCAATAACCGCAGTAGCATTTTTTTAAAAACAATTTTCTCCTTCAGTGACCCAACCCTAGCACTAGCATTAACCCTGAGTCTAATCCATCTGTAACCCTAACACTATGGTCTAGGGTTAGTTTGGGCTTTTTTTGCCTGCAGTGTTGCTGACTGCCTGTACTTCGTATGTTCTGTGTTACCAACTACAGGCAGACGCAGGGAATACATCGTACATTGTGTGTTGCCATGGGCTTAATAATATCATAATATTTTCATTGTTACAGGGAAGCACATGCCCGTGCAGTGTATCAAAGCGTTCTGAATTAATGCATTCTCTATGCTCAATGTCCTCTTAAACAGTCAATATTATCCATCTAATTGAAATGACTGAGAAAAGACATTAAAACCATTTATTAATTTATTATTGTTTCTTCTTGTAATAACCAATAACAACTTATTTTTGAGCAAACCCCACTATTTCAACTATAAACCATTTGCAGCATGACATCTTAAATCAGAAAATAACAAAAACTGCGGACATAATTATGTCCGTGACCTTAATTTTGCTTTCAAAGTGTTTTTTAAAAGGCATTTAATCATGTATTGTGCCTTTTTTTTATTTACCTTCTTTTTAAGCTTCTGTTGCCATAGTGATACATTTTCAACCTAGTAATAATGAATACAGCTTGACTTTTACAAAAAAAAAAAAAATGTTCTCCAAGTGCCACTCTACCACACATTGATTTGTCAGTAATGAAAATGTAAATTATGTGGATGTGTACAAGAAATGAAGTTTGCATTAGATTTTGGAATCAGTCTTTTTTTGTCTAACTTTTGCATTCATTTTGCATTTGGCAAAACGCTTTAAAGGTAAACAATCTACGGGAATGAATGTAGCAATGTTAATTAATAACTTATTAAACATAAGACATATTTCCAGTTCCCTCAATTGCGTATATAACATCATTATTGCATACCAAGTAGACCAAGCACTGCAAGTGATTGAAGACTTAGACAATCATGCAAACAAAGCAGGAGGACAACTTTCAAGTCATAGAAATGTTGTATATAGGCAAAGACATGTTTGCATGATAAATAGTCTAGTTTTATACCCACCCGCCCCTTTTAGGGATCATGTTAACCCTTTCAGGTTTCAGGGGAGTGTTATGCTTTCTGGCATAGTAGCAGCACAAGGTTGTTGGGTTTGTTTGTTCTTTTGCTTTATGAGTGTTGTTAAATGTACATTATGGCCAAGTTTGGTTGGACTTAACATCTTTTTTTACCATGCACAGGCAAAGTGTCTATCCAAAGATGTGGTGTGAATAGGGTTGCCACCTTTTCTTCAAAAAAATACCGGCCTTGGTACTGTCTCCATAGACTTAACATTGGCCTGATGCCATTCTTTTACCGGCCTGCCGGTAAAATACCGGCCAGGTGGCAACCCTAGGTGTGAAGGTCCTTATGAGATCATCACAAAGTCTAGTTTATGTCCATCATGAGTAGTGTTGGTGCCTTGTTTGTAGCATAAGTTTTCTATGCTTGCTTCCTACAGATTGCTGAATGATTTATGGTAGTAACCAGACTATGATATTTTCAGAATATGATTTCAATATTTTGGAGGACAAGGTAAGGTAAATAGTGAGTGTCTGAAGGATAAAGTTTATTTTATGCCTACATCTATGTTATATGCGCTATGTGACGCTATTGCGTCATATCTTACTGAGCATGTAGTTCCCTTTTATGCTCTGTACCTAGCGTTACGTAAATTGTTGAGGCTATATAAATTAATGGTAATGTAATGAGTGGTTACTCATGCACAATCTGGACAAATACACATTCATTGATAGGATAGTCCTTCTTTGTGTGACAAGATCCTTCAATATACCTTCTATTGTTTTTTGGGATTGTAACTGATTCCTTCCCATGGATTTCTATCTTTCCCAAGCAAAGTTGGAGGTTCTGTTGTGTTGGTTTCTCAAGTTAAAGACTCAGTAAAGGTCCTTTACCCATTATTTTGAAAGGGAAAATGCTTCTTATGTGCAATTCTGAGCATACAGGGGTACTCTCAGATTTTTCAAAAGCTGGCTAGGTAATGGGTAAAGAAAAACAAGCACCATGCACTCCAATGTCCTTAGGACTCTCGACTGAAGTGTAAAAAATACTTTTATTGAGACAAAACATTGGCAGTTGAAGGGGGTTTCAGGAACATTACACGGGATAGCATGGTTCGTGTAACCTCCTGCCGGTGCTTTAATTGTCACAATAAAAGCATTTAAACAAATATTGAATAGATTTCCTATGTTTTTTTTGTTTATTGCCATTAATATTGTTTGAGCAGGGGAATGCCTTTGCTGAATAATAATGGTAATGATTTTTAAAAACTACATTTTAATTTTTTTCTTTGCTTAGATAATAATCATACCACATAACCCACAGAGTACATTGGATATGAGTCCCACACATTCAGAAATTGTGTATTTGTAATATCTAGTATCGGATATTTGTATTTCATGCAAGAACTGTTCTGAACAGAAATTCCAGTGGTTTTCCCACTCCCATATGGGTTAAGTGGCTAAGACATTGGGACAGTCCCTTAACACATTGGGGAATTCAGTGCTGCAGATTAGTAATGATATGAGTTCTGTTCAGCATGTGCTATATAAGAGTTGACTCAATATGCCCTGAGAGAAGTAGTGAAGTGGCCTGATCGGGGCATAAAGCCAAATTGCGGCGAAATCCCCAGTTCGGCTACCCAACATGAAATTGATGTTCATGCTAGCTTTTGGTAAGATTTGGTTCAGGGTGGGGGGGAGCAGACAATCCTATGGATTTCTCTTACTCCTTAAGGTCCAACCCCCCCCCCCCCCCAAAGTTGGCCTGAAATCAGTGGAAATTGGCAAATTTGGGCAGTTTAATACTTCAGAATGGAATATAAAAGTGTACAAGAAAGAACGTAAACATATTTTAGGTATAAAAATATTTTTATTATTTTTTTATATTTTATATTAATTTACTTTATTTTTATATATTTAATGTATAGCCTTTTTTTTTTTTTGTAAATTTATACAGCTTTTTTTATTACACGTCTGCCATTTTGGTAGGACTTTTTGGTTATTTCCGTAATAGCCGAGGTTCTCCTGAAATGGCCCCGAACTAAGACAAAGTCCTCTTCATAGTATTCTATGGGGAGGACCAAGCCTACCATTCGGCTGCCGAAATGTCGGCACAAAAATCTGGCGTGAGTCTAGTATATGTAACTGGCGCTCACTTGGAGCATCGGTTACCTTTAACCAAACAGACTGAGGACACTCTAGGTGGCCTCATCTGACAGAGGAGACTGCAATGAGCTCATTATAATTGTGCATGCCCGGGTGATGCTTATTTTTTATTAAGCATTAGGTTTTCCTATTTGACCCTCATTTACATTTAGGGTTGCCTCCTTTTTATGAAAAATACAATTGAAATAAATAAATAAAATACCATTTGTATTCCTACCTCCATAGATGTAATATTGACTTCAAGCCAATTAATATACACTCTGCGTGGTAACGCTATTGAACCAATCCCCTTTATCTTGGACTATAAAGCCAAAGTCACACAGTCAAGGTCAGCTCTGGAATGATAATGTTGATTTACAATACATGTGATGTAGGCTAAGTAACACCAACCATTCACCAAATTCACAAACCAAAAAGAGTGTCCTCAATGTATATGTTTGTTTTGTGTGTGGATATAGATTCAGATTTAGTTTTAATTTACTCATGCTGGATTAGCCGAAGGAGCAGTGGAGCCACTTTTTTTTTTCTTTGCCTCCATTACAGTGTGAGCATAGCTGTGTTCTAGTGTGTGGTCCTTGGGTCTGACTAATGTATTTATGTGCTGTGACTGAAAATACCTCCTTGCCTGCCAGGGCTGACTGAGAGTTGAGGAATGTGGTTCCCTTCTCCTCCTATAACCCCTCCTTTCCCTCCCCTGGATTTTTAACCAACCAAAGTCTCAGCCCTACATATGCAGGCAAGTCAGTTTTCAGCACTCTGAGATCTATACACACAATTGATACAGCTTGCATGGCATGTCCCTTTTCAGGATAACTTTCTCTCCCCCTCTTTCCCTCACACTCTTCTTTTCTCTGCCTCTCTCTCTGCTCTCTCCTTTCCACCTCCTCCCCCCAATCACACTGACAGTTGAATGAGCTACAGACAGTATAACAGGGGAGGGGGAGAGAGGAAAGAAGGAAGGGGTGGTAACATAGGGGCCAATTTCCCCCCTTTATTATTATTTTTATTTATTTAATTGTAAAGTATTGACAGCTGTGTTGTGGTTCACATGACACAATGCTATGGAGACGAGCAGTTAAATTGAGGCCAGCTAGGAAGGATGGTCAGCTGACTTTTCAAGCATTACTCAAGTTCTCAGCTGATGTTGAGTAATCATGCAGCCCACTGTGAAGACACTTAAGAACACAGGTAGGAGTGATCCCATCTGCACTGATGCACAGATCCTGCGCTACATTTTTTTTCTGTCCAGCACAATAGTGCCTCATAGCTCTATTACATATATCACATAACCTTGCTTCCCCCTTATATGAAATGTATATATGTTTTGTTATGGTAACCTTATCTTGAGTTGGCGTTAAAGACTGTGTGAACACATCTTTGAATACTGTGTGCAGTTTCCCCCTCTGCAGGCATTGCAAGTTACTGTATCTTAAGAGTGCAGTTATAGTGTAAGACTTTCCTGGAAAACCCCTACAGCAGAAACATAACACAAATAGTTTGGGATACGCTAAAAAAGAGAGAAAGCAAGCCAAATTCCTCAGCGCTTATTCAGCATTTTAAACCATATTACTGGGATGAGGGAACATGGACTGCTTTTAATGTGTTCTTTATAAGTTAAATATAGTGTCAGAGCATAAATACCCCCTCCTTCTTTAGTACCGATGAAGAGGAGAAACTTTCCAGGCACTCAAAGGACTAATGTATACAAGTCTATATATTATGTGTTTTGTAGTAAACCTGATAATATACTTTATATTTGCTTGTATGCTTGTATATAAACATAGATTTAGGCCCTTGTGGAGGGGCAGAGGTTGGAGTGGGGAGCATGTTAGAAATGTGAGCTGACAATCAAATGATTGTCCTCTAGTGGTGTAGTGTAGTATTACAAAAATGTTAATTGTTGGTGATATAAATACATGATTTGCTTTAATTGTGTGTTTTCATTTTTCTCCTTCTTTTCCCCCCTTGTCATTCGAGATTGTACTGTCATAAAAATAATTGCCATGCCCTGGCGTTCAAGAAATATTTCCTTACATTGTTATGAATATAGTAGCTTTCTGTATGTCTGCATAGGTTAATAAATCATGTATGCATCCTCTCCTGCATTCCAAGTGCTTGAAACATTCCCACAGTAATAGCCACTTTCTCAGAGGGGAGCATGAAAACTGCTGCAGAAGCCAGCCCGCCTCTTGTGTATTCCCTCTTAGTGATGTCATGGAATCTAGAGGCCCCGGTGAAATTACTTGTGACGTAAAACCATTTTGTGTTTGGGTCAAAGTTCATTTCACATATATTAAAAACATGAACAGAAAACAAGCTAGGTGGGACTGCCCCCTTAATCTCGGAATTCTTTGTTTTGCTATAATTGAAGTAACGGATTTCTGGAGTGCATTAACATATTTATGAAGCTCACGATGATCTCCCTCTCACATGAAGTTTGATCCATCACAAAATAAGACAGGGAGGAGTAAGTCAGCTACTGTAGGAGGGTGTGGAAGCAAAATCTGCTAAAATCAACACTGACATTCCTAGACACTTGTAATGTTTTTTTCTGTGTTGGGTAAATGTGATTTAAATTATGACTTATGTTTTGATAGCTCTAAAATTAAAACCCTTTTCAAATAAATTGAAGGACTAGTAGCTATTATGTTACAGAGATTTAAGCTAACATGACTAACAGAATCTTTAATTCATCATAGGTACACAGGCCAATAATTCTGTTCACACCTGGTTCATCTCTAGTTTGCTTTACAAATAGACTGGCCCCATTTTTCAGATTTACAAGTTGCATTTTTTTTTTTACATTTTTAACTTTAAATCAGGAGATATTCACTTAAATGGGCCTTCATTTTTTAACTGTCTGTATTTAGGCAGGGACAGTCCTCAGAAGAATCTGATGGCATTTTGTTACATAAAGATCTACTCAATAAATAGAGAATTGCAGGGAATGGAGAATGGAATTTCCAACTTTAAGCCAAATTACCAGATTTGGAAAAAAAAACTCCATTGCAGCTGAAGTTTGGCCTTAAGTTTGAAATTCCTGTCCCTTTTTTTGCATAGGTCCTTTAGTTTTAATCTAAGATGTATTTGTATATTAGTGTCATTCCTGCCTCCTGGAAAGACATAGGAAACAAGAAAGAAGTGCTTCTGTTATAACGCTCACCTTTGCTTTAAATGCATCAGTGTGTGGCTTAATATGCAAATTACAATGAAAGTTACATTTTTTTTTTGTTTGTTGCATAGTCAGTTATACATTTTCACAATATTGAGCATGCTCCACCCACTAGGTGGGTTTAAAAAACAAATTCCTGAGCATTCAGCTGTATGCCAAGAATTGAACATGCCACATGTTCAGTTATGTTACAATGACATTGCCTGCACACTGCAACCCATGACCCCGTGGAGAGGAATGAAAACAACTAAGCCACATGCTGCTCGTCTCTGACATTGGGCACATATGCAATGGTCATCCCCAAGCATCTCAATGGGAGACCTGCTAATTTACTCCCAAAAGTTACTGGCGATGTCCATTTGTAAACAGAGTAGGTAGGTTTGCGTTGCTGGAGGAAAAGTAACATTTCATCATAAGATGTATAAAAAGTTACTTTAGTTACTTTTCAGGCTGCAGTGGTGCTTTTATTATTGTTTCCCTTATGTAGTTTGCATTCAGTATGCTCTGAAGTGCTTCTCCCAAATCTGAGTCATGTGCATGAGTCACATAGTGATAGCTACAACCTGCTATTGGTTTTGTGCTTCCTTTTCCTGCAGAATCTGTTCAATATCTGTCACAGAAAGGGGCACAGCCTTAAGGGAGTCCTTGTGAGCATATTTGGCAAGAACAACGAAAATGTGACTGCTTGCATGGACATAATCAAAATTCTTTTGTTTGTAATGTTTGGTAATATTTCACAGACAAGGGTGTATCTGTGGGAGGGTGCTTTTGGGTGGAATTTCCTCCCAACCTATGTTTTAAGATGAGCTGGGCAAAAGCAACAAAAGAAAACATGTTGCTTGTCTGTCTACTGCAGGATCAGCAAGGATATAGCGTTAATGGGGAAATGATCGCTGTAACAGGTCGTAGTTGGTGACTAAAGAGAATATTAGGCGTGTCACTGAAGTGAAGGTATGCCATTGATTGCTGTGCATCTCAGAAATATGGAATTTGATCTCATTTTAAAAGAGACCTTCCCAAGATACGATCAGTTTCTGTGTACCACCCCAATGTCCGAGAGATATTAATATAAAATGAAAGTATTTGTTTTGTAGAGCTTTTTTCTTTTTATTATAAGCTGATGTTTTGTTCTTTTTTTTTTTGGTGACTCCAGCCAGAATTTTTACAGGTCTTTAAAGGGACAACTGTGAGCAATGTTCTCTCTAATCGCTAAACAGAATTCTACAGTCAGCAACAAATGCTGGATATTTCACGCATAAATATTATTTTAATGGTAAATTATAATAATGGGTGCTTCATTTTTTTTTATATTTTGTTACATGTAGATTTTTATTGTGTTGCTTAACCAATGTTTTAAGGAATAAAATATTTTTTCCATGTATTGCAGGGTTAACATTCATAGAATATGTCCTCAGATAAGGACCTTCAGCCCATCTAGTCTTGCCAATTTCTAACTAAAAAATAAAATCGTAATACTTTCATTGGTCGATGGCCTTATCTTATATCTAAAATAACCTTATGCATGCGTAAACTGCTTCACTTTATTAACCTCTACCACTTCTGCTGGAAGGCTATTCCATGCATACACTTCCCACTCAATAAATTTCCTGGTATCACTTTTAAAACTTTGACCCTCTAATGTATGACAACATACTCTTCCTCTCTTTTTAAATATACCCTCCTCCTTCACTCTATTGATTCCCTTTAAATGTCTTATCATATCCCCTCTATCTCATCTTTCTTCCAAGCCATACATGCTAAGATCATTTAACCTTGCCTGGTAAGTTTTATCTTGAAATCCATGTACCAGTTTAGTAGCCCTTCTCCGATCTCTGTCCAAAGTATCAATATCCTTCTAGAGATAGTCTTCAGTACTGCGTACAATACGCCAAGTGATGTCTCACCAGTGCTCTGTACAATGGCATGAGCACTTCCCTCTTTCTATTGCTAATACCTCTCCCTACGCAACCTAGCATTCTGTTAGTATTTTCTACTGCTCTGTTACATTGTCTACCTACCTTTAAGTCCTCTGAAATATTACTCCTAAATCCCTTTCCTCAGATATTCAGGTTAGGACCGTATCAAATTCATGTAGCTTTCTAGATGTTTGGGCTGAACATCATGGGATTTAAATGCTATGTTATGTGTACTTTACAGGCTCTGTATTGTTCCCTTTTTAAACCGTGGGACCCTGGTCTTATATCCAAATATTGTTGTGGCAGCCCAGTGTATACAAGCATTTCACTCGCTATACCTCAAGTTGTAGTCCATTACGAAAATGTAAATAAATGAAGGAGATTTCTCCAGCTAGTTCTTTAGGACTGCGCCTTCCATGGTGAATTACGATTTCTGAATGAGAAGCGGCTTTGTACATGCTTTTCTGACATGGCCCACATTGTGAAAATACGCCTGGAATGTGTTCAACTGGAATTCCAGTCATGTTTTTGCCGCAAGTAATGCAAGCTTTATCTGTATAGTTGCTTCATTGTTGCCACCGAAGAACGCTGTGGCTGCTAGTACTGTTGCTTAATTTCCCTAGTTCTTATACTTATGACAACATCCCGAGTTCATATGGACATGTCTGAGCCTCTGTCTCCTGCCGGAGTACTGTACCCTGGTGTTTTTGTGCTTTGTTTACTTTTTTAACATATTGTTTTGAATAAGTTGCACCTAAACCTGAACATATGATTTAAAAGGCAATAATAAGTGAATTGTCCCTGATTTTAGAGGGCCTCAGTGAAATTACAGGAGTAGTTTTCACATCTTTTAAAAACATGTACAACATACTGAAAGTAAACGGACTTTCATTTTGATCTTGATTTCTGAGTACCATCACTTGTGCTTGTTTCTTAATGTACATATGCTTGTCATCATTCATTGTAAACTTTTGTGGTAAAAAGGTTGCATATATTGTTGTTCATAGTATGAGCATGTTTAAAGTATTTTTTACGGAAGTTTGTTGCTGTTTCAATAATGGGGTCCTGGCCTGGCTGCGAAAGGTTAAAGCTGTGTAAGCGCTGTAGCAGTTCTTATGGAAGGTGTGATGTCAGGTGGTGGAGCAGAAATGTTCTATGATTTGAACAGACACCAAACCTAGCCAAGGTAAACAGAAAACACCACAAAATAACATTTCTCATTCAGAGCCTTCAAGGGACACCATGTGCTCATGGCCAGCATTCATTCCCACATATTTTTCACAAACCTACACAGCCAACTGTTGGTGTTAGTGGATAGAAAAAAAAAATCCCCAAGTCTAATGATTTCTAACAGACCAAATAGTGTGCTTTTGCTCAGATTACATTTCTAGTCATGCAGATAACATGTTAACACTTTCTCTTGTTTGAGGCATTAATTGTAATTGTAAAGCTTGGCAAAGTTTAACTGGAAGTGATTAATTTACAAGAATCACATATGAACATTCAAATAATGACCAAGAAACCATCTTCTGGGAAATAGAGGTGGGTAGCAAAGCACAGGTGAAATGTGTTGAGGAAAGCTAGACCTGTGCGTGGGACACTTGGGGATTAAAGGGACACTTCAAGCATCCAAAAACCTTGCTCATATGTTTGTGTTTAACCTGTGCATTTTGTTTCAAAAGAATACATGCAGACATTTCTCAGGAATTCCTTGCAGGTTCCAGTTCTAGCCCTTCTACTACTCTAACTTGCAAGAGTATAGATTCACTTGCTCGTCATTTCATAGCATGTGTAGTAAAAACATTAACTACAGTGATTGGTGGAGCAGAGCAGATATCTTTGCATCACTATGGGAGGTCAGTGATTTGTTCCAAAGAGAGGCTGGAGATACTCTGTGTAGCTTGAGTCACTTATTTTATGGAGGGCTGAATCAAAGCTTGCAAAGAAATGTCTTTAAGTTAAGTTTTGCAAAAAAAATAAAAAAAAATTCTTGCATGTTGGTTTTTAAAGTGTCAACATTAATATGTAATTATTTGCCCAGAATGATCCTACAATGGTAAAATTTGTCGTTGGGTGCACTGAAGACGTTGAGAAATCTAGACCACATTGTTTACCACCAATATTGAGGTTGTATTGTATGGTATTTTGCAAATTCTGAACATTAGAAAATCCTTGAGAAAATGAGATTCAGCTTTATCCCACTCAATAAATCAATTCACTTTTGCCTTATAAATATTAGCAGAAAATTATTATTACTCAAATTAAACAATGGAGTACCTCAAGAGTCTGTCCTGAGGTACTCCACATATACAACATACGTTAAATAGTATCTCTGAGGAAAAACTACTAATGAGAGGGATTTATGAATCAGTATAGACCACAGACTTATTAACAGTGCACAATGTTAGTCAGCAGCTGCAAAAGCCAAACAGGATATTAATTTACAGGAGAAGGATATCATGCCTCTTAAAAGTCAGTGGTAGGACCTCACCTTGAATATGTGGTGCAGTTGCATTTGCATACTCTAGAAAAATGAATCTTATAACATTAAACAAATACCATATTTATCGGCGTATAACACGCACTTTTTCTCCCTGAAAATAGGGAGAAAATGATGTGTGCGTGTTATACGCCGAAAAAAAAAAAAAATCTAAAACTTACCTCGTTCCTGCTCTGTCCCCCGGTGCTCTGAAGCTGCGTGGCTGTGAGGGAAGCGTTGTGAGCTTCCCTCCAGCCGCGCGGTCAATAAAGTCTGTTTTTTTTAAAACAAACTTTATTGACCGCGCGGCTGAAGGGAAGCTCACAATGCTTCCCTCACAGCCACGCAGCTTCAGAGCACCGGGGGACAGAGCAGCAAAGAGGTAAGTACTGGGGTCTGGGGAAGGGGGGGGAGGAGGGTGGCATAACGAGCATACTAAGGGGCAATATCCTGGCATATTGGGGGCAATATCATGGCATATTAAATGGCATATTGGGGGCAATATCCTGGCATAATAAATGGCATATTGGGGGCAATATCCTGCATATTAAATGGCATATTGGGGCAATATCTGGCATATTAAAATGGCATATTGGGGGCAATATCCTGCATATTAAATGGCATATTGGGGCAATATCTGGCATATTAAAATGGCATATTGGGGGCAATATCCTGCATATTAAATGGCATATTGGGGCAATATCTGGCATATTAAAATGGCATTTTGGGGGCAATATCCTGCATATTAAATGGCATATTGGGGCAATATCTGGCATATTAAAATGGCATATTGGGGGCAATATCCTGCATATTAAATGGCATATTGGGGGCAATATCCTGCATATTAAATGGCATATTGGGGGCAATATCCTGCATATTAAATGGCATATTGGGGGCAATATCTGGCATATTAAAATGGCATATTAGGGGCAATATCCTGCATATTAAATGGCATATTGGGGGCAATATCCTGCATATTAAATGGCATATTGGGGGCAATATCCTGGCATATTAAAATGGCATATTGGGCTTCAAAGTTCTTAATTTAAGTTCTTAAGTTTTTTTTCCTGAAATTTCCTTCTTAAAATTAGGTGCGTGTTATACGCCGGCGCGTGTTATACGCCGATAAATACGGTATATGCAATGCCATATTAAAAAGGGACCTATTACCGTATGTGCTCTCATTTTTTCGTCTTTCATTCGAGGTTCATCTTATAATCGATTTTTAATAGAGGTCTGACTATAAGACTGGGATCACAGAGACATCCTCTGGTGCTGCCCGGCACTTCCACTGAGACTTCTATTATGGAAGCTGGAAGGTCACGCACCAGAGGATGTCTGCGTGTATTGTGCAGACATCCACCTGCTGCCCCCACTAGCCACCAGGGAGATTAGGGTAGCTGGTGGATGTCTGCATGATACGGTCATACATTCTCCGGTGCTGCCCGGCACTTCCAACGGGACTTCTATCATAGAAGACAGAAGTGTCGGGCAGCACCAGGCGATGTCTGCGCATATCGTGTAAACATCCACCGGCTGCCTCCACTATCCAGGGAGATTGGGGCAGCATCTGGAGGGGAAGGTAGCATTGGCTTAAGTCTGGGGGAAGGAGGGGAGGGACAACATTGGGTAAGTCTGGGGGAGGGAGGGGGAGGCAGCATTGGCTAAGTCTGGGGAGGGAAGGGGGAGACAACATTGGGTAAGTCTGGGGGAGAGAGGGGGTAGCCGCATTGGCTAAGTCTGGGGGAGGGAGGGAGGAAGGGGGAGGCAGCATTGGCTATGTCTGGGGGAGGAAGGCAGCATTGTCTACATCAGAGGGAGGGAGGCTGCATTGGCTAAGTCTGGGGAAAGGAGGGGGAGGCAGCATTGGTTGGCAGATGGCTGTGGGGGCAATGCATTGGCTAATTCTGGGGGCAAGTGGGCAAATAAAAGGAAATAAAAACAAAAAATGCTTTCATCTTATAATCAGGGTCATCTTATATACAAGCAAAAACGGTAATTAACAGAAATGTACAAAGAGCAAGAGATCATCCTCTGAGACTGGAAGAGTGAAGATTTAGGCAACAAAGGAGTCTGTGCAGAGAGAGACTCAATTTTGCATATAACCAATATAAGGGACCTAATTAAATCGCCCATGTTGCTGTGTTAAAAGTGAGGATCTTGCTATACTAGCAGTAGGTTACAGACCTTAAAAAGAATCATGGAGGCTGCCAGTCAGACGATAACATTATTTGTATACAAATAAAATACCTGCCTTTTTATTCCTATACTAGGGCCAATTAACATTTCATCTGTGCTTCTAGAAGCAAAAGTGAATTCAAAGTTAAGTCTCCATAAAACAGGCAGGGTTCACAAAACAAAATCTTTTCTGAAAATAATTTGGCTAATTAATCATTTTGTTAGAATATCTATTCAGTAGTTTAGACACTTAGCTTAATTCAAATTGAAACTGGTTGGAGTGAAAATATCCAGTTGATAAACATTATACTCCCTTTTTATAGAAGAAAAAATTATATCGATTGGGATAAATGACGTTAGGTACCAGTATTAAACTTATAACGGGTACATTCAGCACAATCTCAATATTTGTCTGTGACTATAGCAACACGATCATGTATTTGACTGAGTGCCCAGTCATGTGGTAGAGCTGTCTGGATCATGTGACTAGAGCATAATTTATCATAACTTGTGGTAAGAGAGAAGTATTCTTTATATCTTTCGATCTAATATGTTATTAGACATCTTATTTTGTAAATACGCATAGTAAAAGTGAATTCAAGTGTGCCTGCAGAGTTTTTGATCTCCATTTCCATTGATTTTTTTTATGAGGCAAATGTATATATTTAGATTAAAAATTGGCTAAACGATAGAATGCAAAGAAAATTCTCAACCTGAACCAAGGTATTAAGTGGAATACCCCAGAGGCCTGTCTTAGGCCCACTTCTTTTTAATTTGTTTATTAATGATCACTGAGGTTGTGTTGAAAGCCTCATTGTTTGCTGATGATACTAATTGAGGTAGGGTAATACAGTATAACTTTGATGTTTCTGTATTGCAAGAAGATTTATACAAAGTGGTGCCAAATGAGGAGAATGTATATGGGAAACATAATAACTATGGAACATATACTTTAAATGTTATCTGTGAAAAACTATTAATGATAAGGATTACTACTAATGAGAAGTAAGGTATTCTCTACGATAAGGACAGTAAAGGTATGGAATTCACTGACAAGAGAGGCGGTGCTATCAAATACAATAGATGCCTTCAAAAAAGTTTTGGTTATTTTTTTTTAGAAAAGCAGGACATACAGTGTTATAAATAATAGAAAACACATTAATATTTTAGAACTTTTGAACCAAGCAGAAAGCTGATTGCATTTTTGGAGTAAAGAAGGACATTTTCCCCCTAAGTGGCAAAATTTGAAATAGCTAAATTGAGGGTTTTTTCCCCTTGGATCAAAATTTGAAATGATAGGAAGGATTGAACTTAATAGACTTTTTTTTTAAAACAAAATTACTAAGTTACTATGTTACAGGATGAAATAGTCAAGGTGGCCATACCACTTCATATGTAGTTAAACAAAATGGTCCTTCTTCTTCAAATTATGGTTTCCCAAGTGGCTGGGGATCATGGATGTTGTAGATAATAGATAGAAATGTGCCTTTTTTGCTATCCCTAATAAACAGTCCTTCACGGTTGTACCAGTAGCTGTCTAGGTTATCTAAGAAACATGATCCACAGGCTCTGGTGAACTTAAAATTCTGAAGCTCATTGCAATTTATGTTTTCAACATGCAACATGCATAGATTTCCTCTAAAGCTATAGCTGGCTGAAAATAGGATGTGTACTGTAACCTTTTGAGGGATGTTGTCTAGCCCTGCATTGTGACTGTTCTGACAACTGTGGATCTCTTTTTGCTGTTGTTGCCTGATGTTACATTTTTTAACTGTTAACGTGTACCAGTTTATTTGACTTCACAACACTCCATTCTATCCTGATATTGTTTATCCTTTTCCTGGTTTGGCAGAAGTAGCAAACTTGCCTACAGGCCCTCCACCCAGGCCTTCAAGTACTCAAGGTGTGGTACAGAAACAAGATGAAACATGGTGGGGTTCATTATTAATGCAGCCCAAGAATTACTAGTCTCCCACACCTCTCCTGGTATTATGGACATCACATGTTTTGGTACCACCATTTTGCATATTGGATCTCAGTGTGTAGGTGGTGATGTGCAGATTTCAGGCTGTCCCTTCAGTTAGCAAGTGTAGATATTATTTACATTGTATTTATTCATTTAGTATAAACCAGGATATATTGAGATTTCTCTCATTTTCAAGTATGCCCTGGGCAATCAGTGTATTTTATATCATTGTTATAACTCCATTTGTGAATATCATTGATGCATAATAGCACATTTTATTATATTTTTTTATTAGTATTTACTCCTGAATCTATTTATTTTATGTTTAGCATATCCTGATGTAGCTACAATTTTTTTGGTTACAAATAAACACTTATAATGCATTTGTTTTTGCTTTTGTGCATCTGTGTAGAATCAAGACTATAATAGTGATAAATTATGATTTTAACACAAGTGCAACCGTAGCAACAAATTAACTTTTGAACTTATTGGAAGATTGCATCAAGTGTAGGCATTTTACATAGGTATGCTTTAATGAAAGAATACACATTATGTACTTTATTGAGTCATCTATCCTTCATATAGCTCTACGTCTGCCCCCTGTTAGAGCTGTATAAAACAACGAGTGCTCAAAAAGATGCTTTATTTTTATTCATAAAGGTTCATTAATGCATCTCTGTACACAGCATCTACACTAAAAGTAATCTTTCATTTTTTTTTTTTTACCTACAGTTCGTTTAATAGCTTTATTACATATGATGCATCACTGCTGTACTTTAATATATTAGACACAAATCTGAAAATTGAGCATGCAATCAAATAGGCATGCTCCATCCCTTAGCCTGCTTTTTTATAGTCCTCAATTTTTGTGCATAGCCAGCATTAACCCTATTGAAAAAGTGTTCTCTTTACTCAGGGTAATGTCACAAACGTTTTCATTGGGTGTACTATTTATCTCTATGCAAGCTGTCTCCCAAGAAGTATTGTGGTTAAAATACCTGGACCTCAGGCTATTGATCCCTTGGAGAAACCTTTTAAAGGCATGTATTGCAAATTTCAACAACAAAATATATATATATATATATATGGACTCCTTGGAACTTGAACTGCTGGACCAATCTGTGTTGTCCTCCTATGTGTTGTGTAATTTATTGGTACAGAAGTAGGGAAGTGAGACAGGTTGTGGTCAAAAAAATAGAATAAACTTGTTGAGTTTCAATGTCTTTCAATATCTTTTCTAGGCCGGAGAAGTTTTTAAGTGTACAGGAATATGTTATGGTTATGTTATTCGAATACGAAGGTCAATGTAAAAACAAAAAGATGTTACTAATAAGTATTTATGTAAACAGGGCCGGCGCCAGCATAAGGCTGCCTAGGCAGCCGCCTTAGGGCACCACAGCGAGGGGGTGCCATCGGGGAGAACGCCGGGGGGAAAAATTTTGCTGGTAGAGGCACTGGCTGGGGAGATCAGAAAATCCAGGAGAGGGAGAGAACAGAGATGTGGAAGGAGGAGGAGAGAACATAAATGGGAGAGAGAACAGAGATGGGAATAGGAGGGGAGATAACAGAGATGGGGGAGAGAACAGAGGAGGAGGGGTGAGAACAGAGATGGGGAAGGAGGGGGGGGAACATAAATGGGGGAGAGAACAGAGATGGGGTTAGGATGGGGGAGAGAACAGAGATGGGGAGAGAAAAGAGGCTTTGTGCACGTACCTGCCAGTGGCAGAGAGAGGGTCGGAAGACCGTCTCTCACTACTGCAATGGACTCAAGCTCTGTGAAATGGAAATTTCATAGCCTATACTTGCAAAGACTATGGCTTTGTGTATATCTTTTGATACATTGTAATTTTAATGAGGCAGACATGGCTTTCTGTTTAGTACTTCTTTAATTATAGATTTTATGTAAAGATCTGAATTAAACATTCCTTTTTTTTTTCCAGTATTAGTCACATCAATCTCGTGTTACATTAACTTTCTTATTCAAGATATTTCTGCTTTTTTTTTGTCATTATTTCCTCCTTTACTTCTTCATTTTGAGATGTTCATTTAGAGCGAAATAGGAAGCCCTCATCATTTTTTAAATAGTATATTTTTTTTATGTTGTGTGATAGGCCAATATTTAATTTGGTTATAAAAAGAGGAAGATTTGTAATGACCTATCAAGTGTTTCACATTCAAACAGTCCAAGTAGGTATATCATTTGCTTGATTTTGTGGTTAATCAGATTGGGGAAATGGTGTCTTTTAAGATCGTACATGCCAATGGGCAGTCACTGTTTAGCCCCAGAAAGTTGTTTTAAACGGCCAATTGGAATAGATACAATTGATACCCAGTTACCTATGTAACATGTGGGGCTTTAAAATCCCTCATAAATAGAATGACATTAAAAAAATAGATTTGAACTTTTTGATCATAGACATTTGAGGTTTTTTCCCCTTAAAATATCTTTCCATGCTCATTCCGAATGCGGCGACCTTGCTCATCCTGCTTGTTGTTTTCACTTCCAACATCAGCAGGGAAATGGTTAAACCATATTAAATTAGTACAGTCCATTAACTCTTGGGTTTCTTGGGATTCTTTGTAACCTGCTATCCAAATAGCCTTCTATTACACCAAATCTGTCCCTTTCCTCACAGTTTTCTATAACCTCTGAGACGCTAGTAACATACATTTTAAAGTAGGTGTAACCAAACAGTATAAGATTTTATAGTAGATAAGCACACATGCCAACCTATCCATACTCCAATGTGTAAAAGTCCTTGGCTCCTGCGTATAGTGTACAGTGTGAAACCTCTGTATGATTGTCTACAAAACTGTAGTTGGCGCTGTTAATCTGTGATTTATCTGTACGCATTGTTTCCAGCATTCTTTTGATCTTTGCTCTCTCCACAACATTTCTAAAACAGAGGTAGACTTTGTTCTACTGGTGCTGATAAAGTTCTATACACAACAGTTCTTCTGTGTATTTATAATGATCACTTATTATTTATCTAGTAATAAATGCTCATTCTTAATACAAAGTTTGTTGGGTTTTATTTCTCTTAACCTTGTATTTCATTATGTGGTCATAATGTAACTTCTATTGTCACTAACTGGTTGTTTTAGTGTGACGTACCTTGCACGGCAATTGTCAGGAAGGGGTTAATAGGGTGGTGGCATTTTAATCTTCCTAGTTACCTGGGTTGCAATACACAAAATATAACTTACACCTTTCCTACAGATTTGTGATAATTATTTCTAAGATACACTTTTCCATGTCTACCTACCTTCTTCCCTTTTTGGTATAAAATCGTTCAGGGTGACACACTCCCTAAGTTTTGTGTGCCTTCTGGGTTTGGCGTTTGTGACAGGTTCTTCTAAGTGTATGTATACTACTGTGCAGCATCCCAGATCTCATCACTAGTGCAGCAAGCAGGTTGTTTAGTTCAGAGCACTTACTACAACTCCTTGACATGACATTATATTACATTGATATGTATTTATATAGCTCCAACTTTAACTTGGTGTTTGGTACAGAGCTTAGAGGGGAGTTCTAGACAAACGACGACAAACAAATACATGAGGTAAAGGACCCTGTTCACAAGCTTACAGTCTAGTGAAGAGATGGCTTAGCTTGGCACTGTAGATCTTTGATAACTACATATCCCATGATTCTTAAAGCTGACAAACTCCAATAGTTCCCAAACATCTGCAGTGCCAAGCCTAACCATTATTAATATCATGGGCAACAGAGCACACATAAGGCTAGGAAAGATGCAAGAGATCAAAAAAATTGGACAAAATTAAGGATATCTGAGTTCATTACAGTCAGGTTCTCAAAGACTTAATGTAGGCAGTTTGAACTCTATTCAATTACATGAGTTATCACTTATAACTGTTTTTAACTAAATTTGTATTCCACTCCAGTCTATGGTATTCAATGACCAGAGATAACCTTGTATATTTATACAAAAACCATAGAATACTGGCTATACATTGTTTTGTAGCAGCAAAAATGCTTATGGCTAGACAGTGGAAATCTAACCTTCTTTTTATAATGACCCATTACAATGATCAAATGTCTTCCCAATTGAAGATGGAGAGGGATATAAGCTGGTCTAGTGACCATACTGGTACTACAGCAGCTTTATATCAAGATTGTCTAAACAGGGATAAATTTGTCTAGATTCCCCAGGCCAGTTCTAAGCGATAGGACTTTTTGGGCTTCTTGTTTGACTTCTAGGACTCAAGTGTGATTTTTGTAATGTGTGTTTTGTGAATTATGGTTCTGTTGTGTTTTGTGGTGCTTTTAATTATCACGAAGCAGTGTGTGATTTTGGAGAGAGAGAAGGAGAGTCACGGATAATTATAAGGAAATGGTTTGTAATGTCGTGTAAAACAAACTAGGATAACTTTTGGTAATTTTCGTGATTATCCTGTTCGATGTTCATACCGTTTGTGTGTTTTGTATAAGACTGCACATTTTTGATATTGAGATAATAAAAAGAATTTAAAAAGCTGAAGAAAAGGGAAAGGGAAAAAAAGAAGAGAAAAGAAGGGATTTTACAACCTCCATGATGGACCCCCCACCCCACCGGACTCTAATAAATGTGTTAGAAAGTATGTATTTCCTATGTAGAATTCAAGTTCATGTTTAAAAATATTTAAGACTATGAACATTTAGAAGGAATAACACTTTTTTTTTTTTATGTCACTGATGTGCACGTTACACGAAGCAGACTTACAAAGATGTTGTCTCTCTCTGCATTATTTGGGAGTTTAAATCTGCTAAGTTGTTTTTCTAAATCTCATTGAGCCTTTGATATATATTATATATCTTAAAATAAATGACCAGAGATAAATGAACTCAAGTCATTATATAGAGCCCATTATGTCATTTCAGTTTAGGATCCGTAACTCTATAGAGCCCGGTTGTGTATATAGTTACATTTCCTTGTTTAGTGTTTCTAGTACTTCTTGTAGTAATTCCTTTTTCATTTAGAGTAGTAGCCGTGTTCAAATCACATGGAAAAATGACTTCAGCTAAGTGTGAAAGGTGTTCTGAGGAAGGGGGATAATTAAAGAACCTCATATAAAGGGAGTGGAGCAGGAAACCCTCTAGGTGCTAGCTGTGAATGGAATGTATAACAGTACGGGGGCTTGCAATTTCCAGGATAAGGGCGTCTGCTGCAGCCTGGTGGGGCTGTGACACCATCAGAATGCCCACTCACATAATGCAGAGGAAGTATGACCAAGAGGGGTATAGGTCATTCAAATGTTCTGGGGAGGCTGGACAGAGATTTCTCTGGGATACTGTGCTTGTATATCCTGAGTTTCCACAGCTGAATTCACAGTGTGCAATGAAGGGTGTGTTTCAGGATGCTGGGTGTGTGGACTGCGTAGGCTGCTGTGCTGAACTGACAGTGGGTGGGGACTGTTACTTTTCACTCTCTTTTCTTTTTCCTTCTCTCTGACACCTCTTAGAGGTGTAGCTCTCCATAACTAACATAGAAATGAGCTTTACAGGACAAAGACAATCTTAATCTACAGAGCAAACTCTACACTTTATCCTTGTTATTAGTTTCAACCAGTAATTCCATTAACTGTCAGAAAAGAAAAAAAACACGTGGTTGTAAAGATTAAAAATTAGTCAACAATTGTGATTACGATGTTCCCTTTTTACCTTTTTAAAAATACTTGTTTAACTGAAACCTTGTAAAACAAGTGAAAAGAGTAAGAAAGGATACAAAACATCAGTGTGCAAATGACAATAATACTTGGACGTAGCCCTATTACACTCTCCCAAGTGCTACAAAGTGCAGGTAAAATGGGAATCAGGGAGGCGCAGAAAAGAGTTGAACCTTTGTATAAATGAAAAAACACACTAATAGTGTAATACAATTAAAACAGTGACATGAACACAGTGTTGGGAAGTATTGCACTCACAAACAGATGTAACAATGAGGCTCTCAGGATTATAGCTCAATTGATATGATGCTTTTATCTGTAAAACGTATAAAAACAGCCATGGGCAGGACCAGATAAAATGAATGCTAGACCCCCGCTATGGGAACACTTATAAGGTACAATAAAATAAAGTGCATGTAGAATCAGTCCTGAATCGACTGGACACAGCGCAGAGAGAATGGAACGGCTGCCGCTGGAGGACAAAAGATGGTGATGTCAAATGACAACTGGGTGTAATAGTAACAAAGTTTCTGAGTGTCTCAACGAGTTTCGCCATATCTACAGTCACGGCTTCATCAGGAGCAAAGAATTGATATTAACTGAAAGCAGATTCTTCAATCTTATTGATCCTTCTTTGCGACCTATATAAACCAGTGCTGTATTTACCGCGAGGCATCCTAGGCGGATGCCTATGGCGGCAAATTTTGGGGGGCGGCAGCGCCCCCCAGCACTGGAAAAATAAAAAATAAAAAAATAAAAAAATAAAAATAATCTGGCCCTTTAAAAAAAATAAAAAAAACCACACCGTGCTTGCAGGCAGAGACGGAGGTGAGAAGGGATCGCAAGATCCCCCCTCACCAACGCTCTGCCTGCCAGGCTGCACGGGGAGCCGAACAGGCAGCACAGAGAAACCTCCGTGATGCCTGTTCGGCTCCCCGTGCAGTGTGCCGACACGGAAGTGCCGACAGTCACGTGACGGGCGCGCTGACGTCATACGCGCGCCCGGTCACATGACCTGTCGGCACAATCGCCGGGAAGCCGAACAGGCAGCATGGAGGGACCATGCTGCCTGCCTGCCAGGGAAAGGTAAGTGCTGATGGGATGTGTGTGTGTGTGTGTGTGTGTGTGTGTGTGTGTGTGTGTGTGTGTGACTGGAGACAGTGTGTGTGACTGAGTGTGATGGGAGTCAGAGTGTGTGTGATTGGAGACAGTGTGTGTGAATCAGAGTGTGTGTGATTGGAGACAGTGTGTGTGAATCAGAGTGTGTGTGATTGGAGACAGTGTGTGTGAATGAGTGTGATTGGAGTCAGAGTGTGTGTGATGGGAGACAGTGTGTGTGACTGAGTGTGATGGGAGACAGTGTGATGGGAGTCAGAGTGTGTGTGATGGGAAACAGTGTGTGTGACTGAGTGTGATGGGAGTCAGAGTGTGTGTGATGGGAGACAGTGTGTGTGACCTGTGTGTGATGGGAGACAGTGTGTGTGACTGAGTGTGATGGGAGTCAGAGTGTGTGTGATGGGAGACAGTGTGTGTGCGTGATGGGAGTAGGAGTGTGTGACTGAGTGTGATGGGAGTAGGAGTGTGTGACTGAGTGTGATGGGAGTGTAAGCTTGATGTGAGTCTGAATGATGGGGCATGTCTTAGGTGTGTAACGTGGGTGTGCAGCTTGGGTAGGGGGGTGCCCGGATTTTGTCTGCCTAGGGCAGCACAAAATCAAGATACACCACTGATATAAACTATATACACCATTATAAACAAACTACACCTAATTAAATGTTTCAATTAAACATAAGTAGAACATTCTTTATCACAGTTATCCTTTACATATGTATATTGTCCTGTGAGGAAGCTACTGTATAGAAATGTAGTTGTAAAAAAAATGGTGATGTAAATGTTTACCACACCTGTAAAAACTCAGTGTGCAATAGATGCTTGATTATATTACCTGATGGAAAGAAATAAGCCATGTTATGTCCATCTTATACTTTCTGGTATCAGACCCATATGCTAATTACCCCTTTAAGTTCAACAATTTAACTTGCTTTTTTCACTTTTCTTATTTATACTTTTTTTTTTTATTAAAGCTCTGCTCTTCTTTTCTGTTTTGTGTTTTTTAAACTAGTCACTTTTTTTGTGGAGCTTTAATGTATAATTTATTATGTTTGCAATATTGTTTTTCGAATAGTGCTGATATCAGCGTTCATAAAATTGTAATCTTGATAGTTCTTTCAAATTGCATATATCTCTTTTACCAAGTGTACAAAAACCATCAAAATCATACCGGCTCCATTGTAACAGTAGATTTAAAAATCTTAGGTATAATGAGCAGTGTGGTGTAGATGATTTCCATTCTAGAATGGTGGAGAAGCTCTGCAGAACCAAAGCCATAACATCAATCTGAAATGTTCTATTGGAAAGAAAATATATACATAATAACATGACTGATTTGGAAACAGCGGGGTAGTACAAAACAATTTAAATATGTAAGAAGAACCAATTTAAGGGTGGAAGTATATGAAATAAATACAACTGATGAATTAAAAAATAATGGCTGATACATTATTATGCTGAAGAATAATTAAGGGGTCTCTTTAACAATTTTTACAAAGGTCGAAGTCAAATTTTTTTTTTTTTTTAATAGTCTTTGAATGTTTGCCTTGAGCAGTTCTATAGGAAAAACATTGTGGTTTTGTCATTGGACTGTAGTGAATTTGCACAAGAATTGTAAAAATCAGGCTAATCTGAAAAGTGGCAAGTTGGTGCTCTTTTCCTACTCTGCTGTCAATGCCAGTTCACTTTTCAATTCACCACAGTTCACTGAACCCACTAAGAGAATATTTTTTTTTTAGCCCTCTCTCGATTTATGTCTAGAACATGGTACTGCTATACCTTGCAGCTGCCACATATAGTATTGCTATGATTATACCAGCGAATACATGTTGTTCATTTTCCAGAGCAGTTAATTAGTCAATAAGATGATCTGTCATGTTCACTAGTAATAAATAGAAAAGATCACAGCTTGTACAATGCCCACATTTGTGTTGTCATCATATTATCCTAGTTTGGCTGAAATCTATCAGAACTCTACGCAGCAGAACAAGAAAGAAAAAAAAAAAAAACGATTTGCCTTCCTGCTTCATAGGGTATTGATTGTTCCTTTTGACTGTGACAAAAAGAGCTTGCCAGGCACAGTTGCTATGTGATTATTGTAGTGCACTTTTCAACTTATGAGTGCAGGTAAAGCGATTGGGTAAAACTGTAGATCATGTTTCTGAGGTGTGAAGAAAAGTTATATTTTCCAGATGCTCCCAGGGTGTTCGGGATATTTTCCCCACCACTTTATTTAAATTGTTTCAGAAGGTAGAACAAAATGTATGTAAAGCAATTCTTCTTTTTTAGAAGTCGATGTTACAGGCGTCTGTTGACAATGTAATTGGCATGCCTTATAGAACAAATTGCTAGGCGACAGACAATCCATACTGAACAAGACCTGTTTTCCTGAATACCATGATGAATTCACATGGTCGTGGTAATGTGTTTGTATACTTGTTTTTACAGTGTTTTTTCCCCCTTCTTTTAAGAACGTGGGGACTTTAACACCATTAATGTAAGTCAGAATGAGTAGGTAATTACTGTGATTCAAACTGCTATAATCTTTCTTTACCCACCACTGTGAGCACTTACATTTTGAAAAAAGGAAAAAAAAGAAATGAAATACATTAGAAATTAGTCACTGAGGTATGATTCAGTTCTGCCACATCCCTGTCCCTCTCATTTTTTTTTTTTTTTGTAATGGAGTTTTGATAATAACTTTAGACCAACATTTTAATGTAACAATATGACCCAAATATGTTTTTTCGTTTACTTCAGAATATGCAAATTAAAACATTTCCTAAAAGTGCTCCAGTACATAAAATACGGTTTTCTGTATATGCTTATGTCATCCAATGTAAAGTTCTTGTTTTGGCTCTATATTGCTCTGTCAGTCTTCAGTAATCATTACTGCATTTTTATATGTGCTCTCCCAGTATAGAGGGCAAATCAGAGGTACCCTTCATTCAGTCCCCTTCTCTATTAAATACACTGTTGCATGTCACTTTGCTAAAGACCCATAGGGAAAAAAAAACTAGTTTGTTACTTATAAGTTTAAACTGACAGTAAAGCAACCAGGTTGCATTCTACTAGCTGCCTGTTGTACATGTAAATGCTCACTGCATTGGTGTACACAGGATTTTTTTCCAGGGGTGGGGAAAAATATCCCACCCCACCAAGTCTGCCTACCTATGTTGTCTCAGGTTCCTTAATGGGAATGTTAGTTATTAATAAGAATAAGAAAAAAGACTTTGGTAGTGGTGGCTGCAGCTTGGCATCCCAGCCAAGTTGTAAACTACAGTGCCTATGATGCTCAGCCAGTATATTAGTTTACAATAGCTCACTACTGCTCCGGTCTATAATTAACCACAGTTCCAATAATTTTCAGCCATCAATATGGATTGCTGTATAACATGGGAGCACTGACAGTGTTCTCCTGCCTCTTCTCTCTTGTGTTCATCCTCCCTCTTCTCTCTGGTGTTCATCCTCCAGAGCTCTAACTCCTTACGCACTGCAAGGGAAGTGAAGCTGCACTAACAGAGGTGAGTGTAAGCAGCATGTCCCTAATACTGGAAAACTATCTGCACTGGTTAAGGGGGATCTTCCTAACAAGCCTAGATCATATCTCTACCCTGTTGCCCTCCCCTCTCCGGATGCCCATGGCTCACTGCATCCCTCCAATGAGGGCGCAACTTGTATTACACAGCAACACCATTTTATTGCAGCTGTTTGTTTTTCTAAGGGAAGTTAAGTCAGGGATTCTTCTTAAAATAAAAACTGGCCTTGCCAATCATTTGGTCAATGTAATAAATGTGATGCATCAGGTATTAATAAAATATGTAAAAGTGTAGCTCTGATCAAAAGCTAACATTTTTGTTGGGTGGATGTATTTGCCTTAATTTCAGGTCTCACGGACACCATACTTTCCCCTATACCAGCCAGAGCTTTGCTTCACTTAGACCCATAGCTCCTACCTAGGTACGATATAATTTTAGCCATACAGTGTTTGATTGCTGTGAAAGTAATTTTGGCTAGAAGATGGCAACTGCAACATACAATAGTTATTAACCAAATAAGACATCATGATGGAAAAATGCACGTTCAGGAAATGACAAATATGAGATTTATTTGGAAAAAGTAGTTATTCAAATACCTTTAAAGGGGGAATATTTGACTTGATCTAGTAGGGCTGCACATTGTATTGTATTGTAATGTCAGTACTTGTCTTTTGTGTGTTACTGGGTGTATTTTTCCATAGATAGCTGAAATCAGTACAGTCACATAATACGCGGCCATGGAGTAGACAGCCGTGCTAAGTGACGGTATGATGTCAATGATGTATTGATCATTATATATATTTGTGGAACGTTAGTGTGAATATATATTTTTTCTATTTAAGGATTTGTATGTTATGTTGGAAAATCGATAAACTTTGTATTGAAATAAAATATAGTATACAAAAAAAATCTAAACTTAAAGTGGTAAAAAGAATACATTCAGATTTTGTAAAACATATTTAATTAATTTCTTTTTATAACCAGTCCTTACAATGCTCACACTTTGTCTTTGAAGTTTGTTTTAATGCTCTAAACATTTTTATGCAAGGTGCGTCCTGGTTTTCATTTCTTTTTTTTTTTATTGATACAATACTAAAGTACACATGTCACATTCTTTGACGATGAGTCACCAATGTATAGTCAGTAATTTTTACCACATTAAAATTCCACACTTTTTAATGCATGTTACAACGTATAATAAGCCTCATATTTGTAATATTTTTGTTTTCATTTGAATAGTTCATTGGCATCTCTTATGAAGAGTGTACTTTTATGTCTACATTTAAAATAGTTATCAGATGTTGCTAAATAATTCAGTAAGGTACAAAAGTGAAATTTTATTAGGGAATCCAAATGTGGGTGACATATTGCTTTAAAACAAAAGTGTCACCACTACACTAAAATATTACTGGATGTGGTATTTTAAAGAATGTTGTATATGTAACGGGATGTGTGTATTGTGTTCTGGCATTTTATGCCACCCAGTACATTCTACACTATTTGCCTTCAGCCATCTTTCTATATTGTTTATAGGCACAGATGCAAAATACAGGTTATTTATCTGAATGCAGGGATTCTTTAGGAATCCCTTTTTAAATGAATTTTCTCTAGTCCTCCTCCTGGTGCCATACACATGCAAGAGGAAGGGTTCGTCCAAACGGGTCCACTTGCCGAGAACCACACTGTACATTTCTCCTGCTGGGGTGCATGTACACAAATCCCCATCTGTTGGCTAGGGTCAGGCAGCAACACTTTTTTATATTTAACCCCCAACGTGTTTGGAGAACCCCACATTGAATGATGGAATTGTTCGTGTTTCTTTCTTTTTAATAAGGTTTGTTGATAAAGATGAGTTTGCAACAAGCATTTACAAGATTCTCCATTGCAGAGCACATGCTACAGTGCAATGGATGTGCCAAAGAGATTACATCTAAGTAAAAAAAAGTTTTAAAAAACATATTGGATTTCCATTGTTTGGTAGTCATACTAGCACGATACATACAAATGATTGGAGAACACAGGTCCATTTTTCAGAAAGGGACCAAATGTAGCTCCTTAAAGACAATATGTTTATAAATTGCTAGCACGTGTATAAATTAAAGTTTGTGATTGTTTACACTGCCGTGAATACACCCAGGAAGTAAACATACAATGTATATCTGCTAATGATATCAACAGCAGATATACAGATTAAACTAAATGAAAATTAATCTAGTTATCTTTACTATTGTGGTTGTTAGGTCCTCTCTGGTATACGGGCATGTGTACATGCTGTAACTTCATGTGGAAACTGAAACCCTGCCTAATGTGGAAAGAACAGGCTTTGAAATTACGTGTTAAAGGGACTGTCCCATTGAGAAACAAAGTAACAATGTGAGATATTCAGTATGTATTATGACAATAACGTATGCTTTGAAAACAACGCTTTTAGTAAACATTTTAGGTTTCTAGAACAGAAAAATGCCATTATCTAACTGACTGCTACACAACACAAGACCTCACTATAACTTTTAATTATCCACCTTACCACTGTGAGCATACTAGAGCTTCATAAAGAGGCTCTGTCTCTTTAACCTGTGTCTCTATTTTGAGGATGTCGGCTAGATGGTTTCCTTTATAGATACTCCAAGATTCCTTCAACTCTCTGTACGGTCTTTCTTAAAGCTAGGATAATAACTCCTTGTGTATCAGTTTCCACGTTCCTTTGGTACAGCGACTTTCTTTTTCATTAATAGCTCCCATAATTGTGATTTAATTATTTTTATGCATGATGTCCCATTTATGTTAGACTCCAGAAATTGCTGTATTATTCAGAATACTCTGGAGAAAAAGGGGAACCGTATTTGATATTTGATTGTTGTTCTTTTCTTACTTATTAATATTAAATGCAGTAAATGTCACCTGCCATTACATTTTTACAATGTTTGAAACAAGCTATGCAATATTCTGTTTTATATATTCTTATTATTAGTTATTGGTTTGCAATGTGTACTCAGTGACTCAAATGTTCAGGAAAATCTAATTGTATATTCATTTTTGGAACATGCCTTTCCAACAGGGACATATTATAACTGATGCACTTTAACATTTTTACTATCTTAAGAATGATTCACCAAATTAATAATCATCATAGTTTTCTGCTTGTGATTGGGTCTTCAAGGTGCTTTCCAAACTGCCGATGCTGTAAAGAGATATGTAGATACAATAATAAACTGTCTCAAATGAAATCTAATTCTTATGGGTAATCTGTACTTTAATAAAAAATAAATTTAAAAAACAACTAAACTAAAAACAGAAACCTAAATTAAAACAGACAAATAAAATGTAAAGTAAAAATTGTTTTAAAGACCAGATATAAGTTAACAAAAAAGAAACAAATAAAATGGACACATAATTATAAAAACTTTTTATCATTTAAAGAAACTAGCACAAGCAGCACTATGATTTGTTCTAACCTTTAAAAATGATTTATGGATGTATAAGTAACTTTTTTTTTCTAAAGATTGAAATGTCAATGTAAACTGGGATTTCCCTTTGTACCCTCAAGTTTGTCTTTCAGTGCAATATTGTGTATGGGGATTATTTTATAAATTTAAAGTTCTAAAAGGTGGTCTAAAAAACAGGAATATTCCATTGGTCATGGTAACTGCTCCACAGAAATTTGCCCCAGAATTTACTTTTATAATTAAAATGGTTGGGAAACGTGAAATTTCTTGATTTGCTACATAGATTAAAACTTTTAAATAAAATATATCCTGGTGACCTCCAACTTTTTTCCTTATTTTTTAGCTGCTGTAGCAAGAAGTACAATACACTTTTCAAAGTCATGTTTAAAGGTAATTGTTGAGCCAAACTTTTTATGATATTAAAAGTACAATATACACAGTATTAAATATATAGATAATTTATACATTTTAATCCAGTTTAAAAAAGACATTACTGTAGTAGGTGTCATTACTTTAGTCACTGCTGACAAGGTGGGCTGAAATTTTGCCAGGTTCACGTTGCTTGAAAAATAAGATTGAAAATGATAGGGTTGCACAGATGGAAATCAATTAACTAATTAACATGGTTCTGTCGGATCCGGTCCCTATTTAGTTCATTGATTTCCTTCTGGTCACATATGACTTATACATACTGCAGCATAGATTCTAAGCATATCTGCCCTCTGATAGAGCTATACAATTGCAGACGACTCAATAAGGTACGTTATTTGTATTTTATTAATAAAGCATTTCTATTTAAAACAGAATTTTGGAGCAGTGCTGATTATTGAAGAGTAGAAGTGTCAGGGTTAGCCCTAATGGCATTATTGGAAATTGGTCACGCATTTTATATATATCACGCATTTATATATATATTTATTTTTTTTATTGCTGCATCTAATTTCTGGATTTAGTGCTTTGAGTATCTAAACCATACCAGTTGTCACAGAAGGGACAGAGTATTATGACATATTATCTCATTTCTCTACACAAATTTAAAAAAAAAATAATCTACAAATATGTGTGAAGCATGGGGCAGTCAAAAATATTTTTGCTCTGGTTCTGCTCAGTTTCCAGGCAACAAAGCCCTCCCACAGTTTTCTGGGCTCCAGGCTTCACTCCAAAACTCTGATTTGAAATATCTACACTTGATGCTATCTTCTAAACAATGGCTCAAGCTGACCACCTCTTGTGCCTGACTGATATCGGTCGGATCTGTCTTTCTCTCTCTGCAGTGGAGTATTCGCAAATAATCAGTAAAGGGGACTTAAAGGACAACTGCAGCAAAAACATAAGTACTGTTTAATTGAATAATTGCATCAAGTATAGAAACTTTAAATAGAAAAGTTTTAACAAAGGAATGTAAATAATGTACCTTATTGAGCCCTCTTTGCTGTGTATAGCTCTGATGGTGGGGCGGACATGTCATTTAGAAACTTAGGGCAGTTCTTCATTCACCTTGGTTCAGATGAAGGAAGATCTGACCCAAGAGTCTAAATAACATGTCCGCCCCCTGCTAGAGATAAACAGAGCTGATGGGGCTCAATAAGTTACATTATTTATATTCTTTCATTAAAGCATTTCTATGCAAACTATCTATACTTGATGCAATCTTTCAAGCAAACATTAGTTCATTTTTGCTACAGTTGTCCTTTAAGAAACCATTGTAATGTATACTTATTATTATTTTTAAATGTATAATGTAATAATAATAACTTGAATAGTATATAATATAAGTTATAATTAAAAATTTGAAATAAAAAGAATTATAAAAAAAAAAAAAAAGAAACCATGTCAACCTGCCTGCATCACAATGCAACATGGAGGCTGCTAGAAAGAGGTTACAATGTCCTGCATGTTAAAACCCACATTCCATGTTTATTGTACAAGGAACAATAAACATTTCACTTTTGCTTATTTCTGAAGCAAGTATAAAAAAAATTAAAAATACCTCTTTAACATCAGCAGTGCTCAGCTCATCTCCAACATTAAGTATTTACCCAAATTTAAGATGACAATAAATATTGGTACTCATGTGTCAGTTTATTATTGATAATTATATTATTATTATTATTATAACTTGTATATGACGTATGATCACGTTAGCATGGTACAATGGGAAAATAAAAATTAGTCACAACACATACTTTCGCTAAAATTTGCTTAATTCAGAAAAAAATCTTTTTTTCCCTCTGTTTTGTTAAATTAATAACTCATATTTTATTATTATCTTATGAAACATTCAAGACTTGTTTGTGTAATTGTTACTTTAAAGACTATGTGAGTGGGAATGTAGATATGTTGTAAAAGATGACTTGCAGACAAATGCTTGACATCACTACAAATTCCTTCTTCTTGTCAAAAATGATTAGCATGCGTGCTGCAAACAATAATAATAATAATAATAATAAAGAGCACATACAGAAACTTTTTCTTGAACTATACATTTTTCTTGCAATTCAGCTGAGCTCAGATACGTATCTAAGATTTAAACTGACACTGCTTATAAGGTACTCTGTCAACCTAAACATATACTGCAAATGTAGAGAATGAAAAATGATCTCTACAGTATGTAAGCAAAATTTCAAAAGAAAATCCCTAAAATAAGAGAAATATATGTTTTAATGTGAATGTGGCATCTCCTGCTTACAACATCATCTTGTGACTTGATATGCAAATTACACATTTCCCATTGAAAATTAGTTCATTTGCTTATCAAGTCATAGGTGATGTCATAAGCCTGAGATGCCACAAACACATTTGAAAACATATTTTTCTTTTATTGTATGCATTTGCTTGCAAGTCTGCTAACACAATGTCATTTTTTTTTATTCTCTACATTCACAGTATAAGCAATGTTTAAGTTGACAGAGTCCATTTTAAGTAATGAGGTCGTTGTCAGCTAGTATCTCTTTGCCAATGAGTGTACTTCTGTTGCTTACTAGTAATATACCATGTGCCAGACAAGTTTCCTGTTCTGATACTGCTAAAGCTGAAGATCAGTGTCTCTGAGGCGTTTCCTGCATTTAAACTTCCAGTTTCTCCTTGGGCGTTTCATTCAGAAAATAGGCAGTGCTGGGGAACTGGAGTGTCCTTTGTCTAACCTCAGTAATTGAGAACTTTCTTTCATTCTGTTGGGGACTGCCCTGTTGTGTGATTAGTTCTTCCGTGCAGCCTGCGATTGGTCAGTCTCGAATTGGTAGTTCTCTATAAGAACTCCTTGCTCTTGAGTTAAACTAAGCTTTCCCCTCCCTGCATTTCTGACAAGCTCATCAGGCTACACTCTGTGTGGATAAGCACCTTGTGACACAAATTTAAAATCTGTGGATTTAGCACACTCCAGTGTCTGATATTTAGCAGATTCTCTTGCAGAAGCAAATGACTGGGATTTTAAAAAGTTTGACAATCATTCAGCTGGATGATAATCGTTCAGATGTCAGAGAGAGTGCTGAACTAAACCAAGAAGAATTCAGCTAAAATGTTTCTTTTTTATTTATTTTTTTTGTTTTAGATTTTTTTAAGCAAGTACTTTTATGGATTTGTGTTTTTGTTCTTTATTTGAGAACAACATTGGAGTTAAAAACTGTTGTTTTTATTTTTTTTATTTTTATCAATTTTTAAATTTGCTTTCTATTTTTCTTTTTTCTTTTTTGTCTTTCTCTAGCACTGCAGCACAATGCCATCAGGATGATGCAGCTTTTTGGTGAGTGTTTAATGGACTAAAGTGTATGTGTAGAATTATTGTGTACCAGCCTGGGAACATAGAGCAGTCGTTTACGTAATGTTCATTCATTGACTAGCCTACCACAATGCAAGCTGAAATAAAGCTCACTTAAGCAAGTTATTTAGTCACTTATTTTGGACTGTTGTTTTGCGCAAGCTAAATGCATGGATTGCTGATCTTTCGGGCATACTTAATCACTTGTTTTGTGTGTTGGCATTTAGTAAATTTTAAAAAAAATTCTTTAGACACCTATTTTTCTTTTCTTTTACATTTATACTTAACTAGTTCAGTGCAGGAAAGGTTCAGTCTCAAACTCGGTAGACATACCAGTAATGGCATTCTAAATATTTCTGCTGTAGCTTGCACAATTATATTGATTGAATGGCTTTTTTTTCCCTCCCCCTTTGAAGTCTGACAACTGGAGCAATCTCAATAGTCTAATTGGACACTTGAGCTAACGTTCAGTATTTAAATGCGAGGTTGTCAGTTTCTGGTTTGAGTTAGGCTGTGGATTGTCTTTAATTAAATTGAAGTGTGGCTTGTTTATTTGTGTGTGTTATAATTTTGCATAAATTTGCATTGTTGTAGCGTTAGCATGATTTCTTCTATACCTTTTGTGTGTTATTAGAGTAACAACTAGCTACCGTGCCTTTTATGCTTAGACATAGTTCAGCTATTGAGAGTTTTATGTGATAAAATGTTACCATAGAGCAATACTTTATTTTCTCTCCCTTGATATTGAGGTAAATTGAGCAATGCTATTGAACTGCAGGTATTTGTACCTGTGTGTATGTCGTTACATTGGCAATAAATGTTCCGTTTGATTGTTTGCCAGTTTAGGATTTGTTTTCGTCAATAAATAATGCTGTAGCGTAAAATTAGAAGTTATGACTTTATTGCAGATTAACAGGAAACAACTTCTTAAAGCATCAAAGAAGCCGACTGAGATAAGCCTATCTTTGAAGGAGCAATGTTCTCTCACAAACCAGAGTGTTCACATTTCTCCAAAGGTGTGGCTTTGTATTATCAGGAACATGTACCTTTTAGTTGAGGTTGAACTGACAGTTTGTATAAGGGCTACTGTGAAAACAGCTGAGGTTCAACATGCCACTAACTTCATTCCCCCCCCCCCCCCCCCCCCCCCCCCCTATCATTGATAGAACACTGAAGGAAATGGCTTGTTAAATACTGGCATGCGGAGTCAAGTGCTTCATAATGTAATGTCACGACCACATGTGATCTTAGGAAGGAATAGAGATATGACACTACTTACCTATCAGAATGTCACGTCATATCCTTCATTCTGCACTGTAGTATTCCAATTAACAAAGAAAGCTTCTCTGCTTGCTGCCTTTCTTTATAATGTCACTGTTGGGATTTGTCAGAAGTGTTTTGCAGAGAACATGAGTGGGCGTTCTACTTTAATTTGTGCCATAGTGGTATAAAACAAAATTTAGAGGGGTGGGGAGAACTTACATTGCTATATTTTTTTTTAATATACTAAATTAGTCACAAAAATAGACACAATTTGAAGCAGTCCAAGTGACTTCAAAAATGCCTTAACTTCTTCATGTATAATTTAAGGATATCGCTTCCACAATGAGAGCTCCTCATTTTCAGGTGAACCCCTGTTTACACCTAGTATCTCCTCTTATGCTTGATAACCCTCAAGCATTTTACTTTAATCATTGGTGACTTTTTGCCACCTTTTGTAAAAAAAAAAAAAAATCATAAAGCTATGCCCTAGTTGTCAAACTGTTTCCCTCCAGATGTTTCCAGACTATTGCTCCCAGAATGGGAATATTTGAGCAGGGCATAGCATCTTGAACACATGTAAACCAGATTATTGATTTCTCTGACAGTTATTGAACAAGATTGAATAAGCAGTAAGTACAAATGTGCTATTAAATATTTTAAACTGCTGAATTATTTTAAATTCTTTTTTTTTAAATTGTTATATCATTTTATTGATGAACGCTTCAAATTGTAGTACTTCGATTTTTTTTTTTATTAGATTAAATTGCAAGTTGCCTATAAAATTGGTATTTGTGACATTTCTGTTTATTATTTTAAGTTCTTAACATGGTGTAGTTTGAAGTGCATGTTCCCCCTTTTGCCTCAGCACATGCTTATTGTTTCACTTTGTAAAGTGCTACCCACACAAGGCTGCAATACCACCAACTATCGGTCCGTCATTATGAACTATAGCGGTAACCACACTATATGTGATAGAATCAGACTGAACATAAGTTTGTTGCATTTATGAGTCTGCTCTTTGCTTTAGTGAGCAATACTTCTGTGATCTCTCTGGAGTTTCTTAAAGGACAACTGTTGGCAACACTGTTTTATTGGAAGATTGCATCAAGTGTAGCATTTTAAACAGATATGCTTTAAAGAGAGAATACAAATAAAGTGCCTTCATTGAACCGTCTTTGCTTGTACAGTTCTTGTTCTTTCATGGACAAGTTTACACACCTCCCAACATTGCCCCCGATGAATCGGGATGTCTGGGGAGGTGAGTGACATCGCTACCGGGCAAGCGCTACCGTCACAGTGTCCTGTGATGATTTCAGATCCTGGCATCTGAAGCCTGGATCGCTACTGCGCATGCACACAGTTCAGAGCAGTAAGCATTCTCTGGTGTCTGGGACACTGGAGAATATGATCAGTTCAAAATTGCAGTCCTGAGCCCCACCATCCCAAAAGCAGGACAGAGGTAGAGCTCGGTGGGACAGACCTCCCAAACCATGGCTGTCCTGCGCAAAGTGGGGAGGCATGTGTTTAGAATCTTGAGTTACATTTTGGAAATGTTTAGAATCTTGGGTCAAACCAACCTTCACCTGGCCCAAAATGTCAGCACCCCCTTGCATTACAACAAAATGAAATGACATAAAAATACGGTAATATGCATTGCAGAATACATTATCTCTTCATAAATTAACCAATAATGAAGGTTTGTGAGCAGAAAACTAGTTAAGATGGATAAGGAATTATTCAGTCTCCTCAGATTCTGACAGTGGTGGCTATGTTATTGAAAGCAATAGTTTTTTTTTATTTGCCAACATAGCTATATACTATTAGATACTCACCAGTGCAGTGGAAGCATGGTTTACTATTTTCAGGACCGCTTTACTATTTGTATTCCCTTTTTGAAAAACTGCACCGGTTTTCTTCTATTATTTCTATATATTGTGCTTGCATATGACTACTAAACGGCAATATTCTAAGTTGTTCTTTTAAAATCATTTTTTTATATATTTCTGTAATTAGATGTAAATCCCCAATGTGCTTACAATGAATTGTAGCATGTGCTACAGATGTCCTTTTTAAAATTGACAATTTTCATGTAAGAGCAACTATGGCTGAAACATTATTGTTCCGTCACTGCTCTTATGATTTTGTGATTGTGCGTTAATGTTTGTGGAATACAACATGTGCGCACTGCAATGAAAATACCCAATAGGTGACCTGAAGGTATAAGTAAAATATATCTATTTGCTGTTGATTTCAACATCAGATACACATAATAGATTACAGTACTTCCTTGAAAAAGTCCTTGCAATCCGTTCTATTGTGGATGTTAGTTCCGCTCAGGTATACACACACGTGTAGCTGCAGCATACTGTAACTTTATGTGAAAATTGAAACCCTTTCAGGTTCTGAGTGTGTTGGCTGTGCGACTGGATGGAAGAGTGCTTGCCAACATAGCCATGTACTATAAGAAACTCAACCGTGCAGTGGAAGCATGCTTTATTATTATCAATATTGCTTAGAAACTCACTATTCTCAAAGGCATGTGAACCAAAGATGTTAAAAATTTAAAAAAAAAAACACTTTTACCTGGCAACTGATAAAAAATAAGGTAGGTTTAATTGAAAGCTTGCATCAAGCGTAGGCATCGTAATCATAAATGCTTTACTGCAAGAATACAAATAAAGTACTTTATGAAAAGTACAGGTGTTATTTATTTTCAATCCAGCCATACTTTACATAGCTGAAGGAGATAATTGCTACACACCTTAACATTACATGCTATATTTAGAAATTCTCTACAGTGGAATGAAGGTTTCCATATTTGTCACACCTCTGTTATATCCTTGACCATAAAATGTTTTATTACTAGGATCATTGAGACCGGTAAAGCTCAGCCTTGCTGCCCAACCTTTCAGTTATCTGTAGCGTATTTCACGTCGACATTCTGCACACATCTTTTTACCGCCCTAATTCAAAGTTTTGGGCTCAGGGAATGAGCTTAGTGAAACAAGCAGAGCGCAGTACAATACACACACATGTAAATGTGTTTATGCTTTGGAAGCATGCAGAAATGCAATTCCAATGCATTCTCTAAAGCAGCAGGGTTCCAAAACCAGTTAGGCACTCGTTTATGCCAACAACAAAAAAACTTGGTACACAAACTAATGTGCCAATGTTGGGAGGAGAGAGACTATATAGCATTCTTCAAAATTCGACTTTGTGCAAAAAGTGTCAGATATATATGTAAAACACCTTGAACGTCTCATTCCCAACGTTCTCTATACAACGACCGTTGGTAGAACGTTTTCAGACTACTAACTCAATAGTATTAAATCCTGCTTAATAGTATTACATCCCATTAAGAAATAGTCTGAATACTCCTCTTTACATGCAAATCTTTATTATGTATGGTTCTTAGACTGCCTGTTTAAAGTGCCATTTTGTTTCCCTGCTTGTGGCTTTTATAAAGAAAGACAAGTGAAAATACTATTGCCCTTAGTATGAGGCTAAACTGGCACATATGTATTTTTTAAGGTACATGCCCATTTTTGCTCTGACCGACACCCATAATGGTTACCTAGGAAGCATCATTGCTGAGGCTGTCATGAAGTGAGAGATCTTTGCTTTTACATGACACTATGAGTGCTCAGTATGCAAAAACAATGCATACTGGAGCCTACAGACATATTGTGCATAGTTTATGCAGTATGCTCCACCAAAAGCAGAAAATAAATTCTTTGTAGAGTGGACCTTTAACTTCAATATAGTCAAATGTTATTATGTAATCACCTTGTCCTGTTTATCTATTGGGTCTCTAGAGTACTTGCTAATTTACAAATTAATAATGTACACATTCCAACTATTTTTTTTAATCTATGTACTGTGTTTACAGTGCTTACACAGTACTGTGCTTTTTACATGATTTTGGATAAAATAAAGGGAGAGGCACCCATTTGTATAATGGGTTTCTATCAAAACATGTTGTACAAACTGATAAGATCTGTTTGTAAAAAGGGTGTGAGCTCTTTCTGCACAGTTTGATCTATACAAATCAGGGTGTGGTATCACAGAAGGGTTGGTGTCCAAACCTTCGACAAGGAGCTAGGTGTTGGGCTGTGTGGAATGTAAGACCACCCTTCCTTTCCAAATAAAACTGGTCCATTGTTCACAACTTGGGCTAATGACACAGCACCATGTTTTATGATCTAAACATTTTAAGAAAATTGTTTTTGAAGTATTAAGCCAATCCAGCAACTAATTACTTTGCAGCCAACTTCATTATTATAATTAGCTGTACATGACTTCCCCAGCTATTACATTACACTGGCATATTTTTTGTAAATGTGCATTTGATAAAGAAACCAGTATGAATGCCATATTACACTTTCAGGGAAGTATTTTTCTACACTGACCTTGTGTACTATTCTAGTACACAAGGACCCATCTATGCAATAGGGATAGTAGAGAGTCCATACAAGTTCACAATACCCTTGGTAAGGTCCATAGAACATCATTAAATTGTCCAACATAAAGTCCAGTGAACAGTTTTAATGGCACAGCACATAGTATGTTCAAACTTCCTCACCACATGTCGGTTGTATGCTAGTGTAGGAGTATATTAAAGTGCACCCTGGGCTACATATCAAAGCTAATGTTGGGTGGGGTAATTATGTATAACTTCACTGGAATGCTTTGCTAAGCAAATGCATATTTAGAATGGTTCTGGTGGGATAGAGCAAGGTCGGAGAAAACTGTTAATATTTATTGAAAGGTGGTGCAGCAAAGGATAAAGGTTAGAGCAACAATGTTATGCTTTTTATCTTGTGGTGAGGGAGTTATTTTATCTAAAGAAATTGTTCAAAGTCAAAGGAATTAAATTTGGCTTAGGTAGAGGACTGTTGAGGGAATACAGGGAAAGTTTTACTAAAACAATCATCTGTTATATTAGATAATGTTAGTGATAGAAGCAATAACAACCATTGATGTCTATCTGTAGACATTTTAACTTCCATCAACACTTTGCTGCTTCCTCACAATGGGGTGGGGTATGCCTTGATGTGTGGGATGTTGGGTTTGTGGTGGTGTTGTTCTACTTCTTCCCAACCCCTTCTAAATAAGCATCTTGTTCTGCCATTCTAAAGACAAAGATTAACTAAAAAATAATAAGCTTTTCACAACCACATGTAGAAAAAAATTAGGATTTGTTTTGCCTTGGCATCTGAGCGAACGATGTGAGATTTGTTAGTGAGAGCATCATCAGGGGTTTTGGGCATTTCATACAGTAAAAATACACAAGTTTTAATGCAAAGGTGATTGAATAGTGCAGTGAACAGTTCGTCCAATTTTTAGGTTTAAGTTCACCTTAAATCACCCTCGAAATTGTTCTTCCATGCATAAAATAAACATTATTTCTGAAGTGCAATGTCCAGTAAAGGGTTTTAAAAACAAAAAACCATGAACATGCTTTCAAGAAACTACTGGATAACCATGTACTTGTGAAGTGTTTTTTTTCCCCCCAAAAAAAATTGTATGACTGAAGTGATGGCTTAATGAGAGGACAATGATTTCTGCATTTTAGTTAAACAGTTGATTATGTACCGGATGGTAGATCATATATGAGTATTCATGCTCTTGGTCGTAAAATTAAGTTGTAACTGACAAAATCCCTGAGACAATATTCTGTTTGACAGTTGTGATGGGCTTACAGTTAACTGCACATACTTACCACAGAACGTATGAGGGCATTTTTTTTTTAATGTAAAATCTGTTTCCTACTGTTTCTATCCATGTGTAAGGCAGAGCTTCTCTAAAAAATGTGTGTAATTGGCTACAATAAAGTGAGTCAGTTCCTGCTTTTCTGAAGGCAGTTTAGTTAAGGGATCTTAAATATATCTGTGAATGTGGATGTGGTCTGCACAGTCATCCCACAAACATCTAAAAGGAAAGCCACAATAACTGCCAAGGGTAAACTCTGAACTCCAGGTTTGCCAATTACAGGCCAATAACAGACAGGAATATTTGCATGTCACTTTTACAATAACTTTTTTTATTTTTTTCATGTACTATGCTGGTATGTCTTGCAATGCTTAACCTATTTACTAAACTATTCAATATGTTTAGATTATATCAAATAGTTAGAGATCATTGTACAAAGGTTAGGGTTTGTGTTTTTTTTTTTAACTGCAACCACCCAACACATTTGGTGGTACTGGAAATAGTTTGGTGATTTCTTAACTCTCTTTTGGTACTCACTAAATTAAAAAAATCAATTATTCAAACTTTCTTTTATTTTTTAGATATGTCATTATATACTAATACCTTCACCTTGTCTAGCACTGATTATTATAAATAAATCAAAAATATAATTTTGCTTAATTAATAAAATAACCTACTTAACAAACCTGAGTAATCCATACAGAACAGTCAAGAGTACCAATGAAGGACACCAATAGGAAGCTTCCGGATGAATACTTTTCTTTGCCTAGTCTGTAAGCTGCAAAACTGTAATGGTGTCCTCATTCTCCAACAACCCACACATGGTGTTGGCATTAATAAGTCACTGGTAAATTAACCTTCACAATATAGATTAGTAGGTGAAATTGCCTTAGATGTTTTATACAGGATATGATTTTTTTCCAAAGATTATATATATATTTCTATATATGATACTTCAATATCAACATAACATTTGTAAAGAGACTCAACTAAGTTTTTTTTTTTTATAGCTAATAATTCCAAGATATGTTTAGGTTCATATCTCTAAGATCTTGAAGGTTTAAAGAAAGTAACCATAAAAAACAATTGCTATACTACCAAAATTAAATAAGTAAATCATTCCAGTATGTAGATATAAATTCTCAAAATGACTGCTGCTGGGCATTGGTCCAATATGGGTTATTTGTAATGGTAAACTCTAGGACAAAGCACTAAAGTGGAGCATTCAGCAAGATCATTCCATTGGCAATAGCCTCTTACTTTAGGACTTTGCCCTATCCTTGACTTATATAAATAAACATATATTCAAAGTAACCTTACTTGATGGAGAGACATCTATTTATGAACTCAAATTGTAATTTTACAACAATTGTTTCATTCAAGCCGAATTCAGTGTTCCATATATATACATGGAATTAAACTATGGTTTGACAAATTCCGGTTGCCAGGGAGCCATGGCTACTAAAATCTCTACTACTGGCTGACCTACTTTTTCTTTATTTGTTTTAAATGGAAGTCCATGAAAGTTCCATTTACCTGGCTCCTGAATTGGCCTCTCTGGCTCCTAATGTCTACAGAAATTTCTCAATCCCTGGGTTAAGTTAATGGTGTTTTAAATTTATTTCACATGAAACTATAAAAAGTGCAAAAGAGGGCTACAAAATTAATAAGAGGAGGATCTTAGTTATGAAGAGAGACTTAAGAAATTGCATTTATATACGTTAGGAAAAAAGTGTCTCAGAAGGGATATGATAACATTATATAAATATGTGCAGGGCCAATATAAAGAGCTCTCCAGTGACCTGTTCATTAACAGAAATGTACAAAGAACAAGAGGTCACCCCCTGAGACAAGAAGAGCAAAGATTTCATAGACGGCAAAGGAAGGGATCTTTACGGTAAGGGCAACAAAGTTATGGAACTCACTGCCAAGAGAGGTAGTGCTATCAACTACAATAGATGCATTTAAAAATGGTCTGGATGTTTTTTTTTTTTTTTAGAAAAGCAGAACATACGGGGCTATTAATAAAAGAATAAGCATTAATAATAGAGCTTATTGATCCAAGGAGAAATCTGATTGCCCTTTGGAGTCAAGAAGGAATTTATTCCCCTAGGAGGCAAAATTCAAAATAGCTTCTTTAGGGGTTTTTGCCTTCTTTTGCATCAAAAGCTGGAATGATGGGTAGAAGGGTTGAACTTCATGGACTTGGGTTTTTTTTTTCAACCTAAATTACTGTTACTGTGTTACTATGGTAAAATATTAGAGTTGTCTACACTAGAGCTGATACACGTGCGATTCTTATCGCATCTCTAGGAGGGGATGTATCATGATTGCAGACAAGCAGTAGTGCACATGTTTAAGAGTGACAATTTCTAACAGAAGATGTTATCCTTTTTTCTTAGTGTTTTCATCTGTCTAAAGACAAACCCTGTCCTACAGAAAGCCCTAAATCGTATGCATGTAGTTTAATTCCTATTGATAGGTGTAAACAGTTGAAATCTTTCGTTACAAATAAAAAGGGTTCTAAATCTCTTCCTTAACAAAACCCCCATTGCTCAAATCCTAGGCAGAACAAGTGAGAATTTATGGCAGAAGACTATTCTCTTTTAAGTCTGGGTGGGAGACTTGAATATAAACGTTTAACCCTTTCTGCGGCTTGTGGACATCTCTCTGAAATTCATAAGGTCCGTGATTGGGCTAAAAAATATTTGCAAGGATAGGAAGTGTCTGTACAAGGACATCAGCGTCCATTGCAAAGTCTGTGAAGGTGCATAAAACGCAAAGTATTGCTACCTACTCCTGAATATTTTGCTTTCAAAACATTTCTCTTTTTGGGCAATTGTTCCTTAATTGAACACTGTCCATTTTACTTATTTTTCCAAAGTGGAAGTTAAGGTAATTATCTAATTGCAATGAATGTCATTAGCGAAACAGTTGGGATTTGAGTTGTTTAGCATGTGACTTGGCTTCTGGGAGCCTGTTTTACCATGAATTGTGCAAGAAACACACCCTCTGAAGCTTGCTCATACTAGCATTCTCCGGAAGAAGTGTGAATAGAGTGTATCTAACTTGATATTTCCTTGTTCTTTTTAAACAATTTACTAAATAGTAAACGTCAAAGTCAAGTGACCATCAGCTGCTTGATATTATAGTGTTTGATCACTAGTCACAAGGTTTCAGGTATGCCAGATCTAAAACCACTATAAACATGCAGTGGGGGAATATAACTTCTGAATCTTTATAGGAGAATTGATTTTACACCACATCATTATAGTTTGTTGCCTACAGTAGAATTAGTTATGTAATCTCATTAGTATATAATTATGCACCGGTTTCTAACAAATGTCTCATTCACTTGTTTCTGTTTAATTCATTTGAAATATACAAATCCTAGAGAATGGTTTAAACAAATTAGAACGAACTTTTATTTTTTCCCATGTCCACCATGCTGCCTTATTTTAGCAATCATTTTAAAAACTTGTAGCCTCAACATCTGACAACCTAGAACTAGAGTAGGCAGAACCTCTAGACTAGGTGTGTCAAACTGCCTCCCTCCCATGGCCTACATCTCCCACAATACTTTGACAGTAGTTGTACAAAAGCTTGAGGACAAGCTTTTGACTTAAGTTTGACACCTCTGCCCTAGAGAATTGAATGTGACTATACAAAAGAAAAATCTGATTGCCATTTGGAGTCAAGAAGGATGTTTTCCCCCCACTGAACGCAGAATTGGAAAATTGCTGACAAAAGTGGGTTTTATTTGCCTTCTTTAGGATCAGCAGTGGTAAACATGGAATAGGAAAAGAGTTGATCTTGATGGACCAAATCTTTTTCAACCTAAACTTCTATGTGACTATGTAGAAACACTTTTCCTACTACAGTCAACCTTGCAGTCAAGAGGAAATTCTTGTATTTTAAAGATCTGGGGTGCTCAAAGGACCCCAAACTGACCTATTTTTTTTTACCAACATTTTTATGGAGTTGTGTGTGTGTGTGTGTGTGTGTGTGTGTGTTTGACTTTTTTGTGTATGTCTGTTGACTTTCATCTCTTTCAGATGGAGAGTACAACCGAGACATTTAAGGGACTCTACAGCTTTTTAAGCAGCATATTAACCTCCAGTACACCCTATCTATTGGATGGCAGCCATGTGATTTGCATAGCATGTTGTCCTCAAATGTTCCTCTCGGAAAGAGAAATTCAATGGATTTGTTTTAAGCAAATGTTTGTTACTGGTTGAAACTGACACAAACTGCAGCCATATAGTTCTAGTGTCACCTCAAATATATTCTTGTAATGAAATTTACTTCATTGCCAAGTATTACAATATTCTAAATGCAACTAGTAGGTCCACTTAAATAAAAAAAAAAAAGTACAACAACATAAAATGATATACTTTTCTCCCTTTGTTTTAGATTTTTTTTTTTTTTTACATTTCTATATAATTGTAGAATTAAGATAGTAAAATGCCTATTTTAAATGTATTTATTTGTTCACTATTCCAATACTGTGTTACCTATAGGTACTGTGTATGGTTGACACATTTTCTTTAAAGAAACCAAGTTGTGCAGGATTTATTTAAAATGTACGCACTGCTGGACACAAATTTTATAATTTACCCTAAAAAGCTACAATATGGTCACTTTCGTGGTTACATTTTCTTTCCCTGTAAGTTATTCATATGGGCATTAACAAAGGGCAGGTTTGTTGCATGAAGCAAGACATTAAATGGTTAATATTTACAATTGTGATGTCAGGAAATAAAAGTGCACATTTTATCAAACCAATTGAACTTTACACCATGCTTACAGTATATGCTTACATTTAACAAAAGAGTGATTGTTCTAAGGTGAGAAATCACATTCTTGGAAGGTAGGAAATTTGAAATGAATGGCATTCAAGTAGATTAATTGTGTGCTAATGATGTCATTGCTGACCAAAGCTAAGGTGCAGAGATCTAGGCCACCTCCCATGGTTCCAAATGGAATTTTCCAACTGGTCATTATGTGTAAATGTATGGCTATATTTAAAGGACCACTCAAATTTGAAAACCTGTACATGTATACAATATTAATGAATATTGAAGTTAAATAATTACACCAATGCATGTTTCATTTACTCAGCCTCCCACTCGACTCTATAATTTGGCCTGGAGTACGAGAACAAAATTATATTTTAGAGTGTTAAAAAAAGTCCCAAATAAAACTTGTCATGTGCATATATTGCTCAGGAGTTTCAATCACTAGGTCAGTCATTATATAGATATTACTTTTATTAATTTATTTTTGCTGCTTAACATACAGATGTCCAATGGTACCAGTTAATTTAATCAAGGAGGAGATCCCATAGCAACAACCTTGATTGAGTTTTCTGCATAACACATGAATTATACAGTCTGCATGGTACCATGTAAATCTTGTCCCTCAAAATAGCCAATAATATATCTGTATCCTGCGGTTAAGGCAGTAGGCGGAGTTAAGGGAGAATCTATTCAGGTTTATAGCAAGATCACAGTAGCAACATATATTATATATATGTATATAAATTATTATATATTGTTTTCCATTTTTGAAATGTTCTGAAATGGTGAAATTTTCTGCACATACATAACAAACACAAATTAGGATATGATAAAACTATTTCTGTAGTTTGAAACAGGCTTTGTTTTAATTGTGAAGTGTATAAAGCTCTTCTAAACATGTAATAACAAGTTTTGCATTTGGTAAGCTGTGATTCACAAAGCCCTACAGTCATTTCATTTTATTGTCCCAGGTCTGTTGTGTACAACTGCTAGTAGTAAGTTTTCTGCCTTGGTTCCCACTACTTTGTTTTTCTGGCAGGTATTCTATCACTGCTAATGAAGCTGCACCCATTTAATAATGTTTTCCTATATACTATCTTTCTGTCTCATAGTAATGTAGCTTATTGTCTTTGGACTTTCTGCAGGAAAATATTTAGAATATTTCATATATTTTGTGTCCAACCAAAACAGTTAACCTATACATTCTGATAGCTATTCAGCTATTCTTTTTTTTTTCTATTGCCCTAGTAGCTTTTCATTGGTTGCTAGGCAACAACTTTATTTTCATAAGGCGTTCTAAAAGTGTTGCAAATTGCTTATTTGAGAGCATTTTTGCATGTGAAGAGATGGGAGTTTTTCCTATGACATATCTCATTTTACTAGCACAAAGGAATGGATCGGTAGCATAACAAGGTTGAGTTAGTGCAGGTTGTTAGATGTTGTGCTTTAAGCAGTGGATGGGCAGTGTATGGGCAGACCCACAGACACCTTTTTAAATACCCAGTAAGAATCCAGAGTTTACGTAAAAGTTTCTAAAAATCTATATTGAGATACAGATAGCTCCCGCTGTAAGTATGCAGCAAAAATGAAAAAATGACCGCCTGGTGCTCCAAGAGGCCAGCAGCATCCCTATCACACCACAGTCCTAATCTGTAGAAACCACAGATGTATGAAATCCTTGAGGCAACAGCACTGGTGGGTATGGATGAATAAAAGAGCAGAGACATCTGGTTGCAATAATTGCACATTTTATTCCGGTTATTTGTACATTGAACACGGCGGGAGGCGAGCAGAGAAGGAGAAAAAAATGCAATTTTTCAATTCAAACCCCAAGTGGGTTCTTAATCATAGTCCTAGGAGTATTCTTACAAGTTGCCTTACCTTGGCACAACTTATGATGTTTGTATGGGCAAATGGAACAAAACCAATGTTATTTTGCAGTTGACAGCAGGAGACATCTAATAGATGCAGGAAGACCTGAAAATTTTGACAGCTGGAAGACCACTTATTAAATTGCAAATGTGTTCGATTCTGGCCATATAGCATGTTTATCATGTTTCTGGATGTAGCAAAATACTGTTTGATGTCGAAACCTTGTATTTTAGCTTTATATTCCCAATTCCCATCCACACACCCCTGTGTATAATGCTCTTTGTTGGACTGCAGTTAGTGAGAATACTCTGAAAGGAGCCAAATCCTTTACTGTAGATTTGACTGAAAAAATGTAGTCTACTGTGTAATTGCTTCAGTAGTCTGATTGTGCCAAGGAACAGGATCATTAAGTAGCTTAGACTTGATAAAAGGCCTAGCATAAGCGTCACTGTTGACTAGTTAGGTGCTCTGTTAGGTTTGGTGCAGCCTGGTTCTTAGCTTATGTAAAGGACTGGTGTGTTGTTTTTCCCTTGGTCTAGGTATGAGACCACATACACCTTGGCATTAAACCAAATGGCTTGGGTACTATATTAATATTTTTATTTTTTTTAAACTGTTTAGTACCAACCTGCATACATGACTAATATAATTAATTGCCAGAAAATCATTCTGATTTCTCCTTTTTATCAATGCAGAGATAGTTTAAGTTCTCCTGTGTTTTATTTCAATGAATGTCACATTCTATGAATGTCCTGATAATATATAAGTAAGCCTGTTTTATGCCTCTTGTTTTGTGTTTAAAATAGTCCCTGGCAATTGAGTTTGGTGGTTTAAAATGTATTTTCTGTGTTTTTATAGATCACAAGGAATACATGGGAAGAATAATCAGACCATAACAGTGATGTTGGCCGCTCAGTAATCAGTGTAGATCCTGTATTCTTGATCAGCAGCTACATCTGGCTACTGGGTCTCTAGCATCATTGTCTGCCTCCTGTTGCACCGTGTGAAAGGTTAATGGCCTTCGATGACCCTAAGCTGATTAAATCGGCTATGAAAATCATCCACAGATACATTTTCGTGAAGTTCACAAACAAAATGTTTTTGTTTCTGTGTTTTTAAACCTTCTAGAAATAATGAAAATCCAGATTTCGGCATGCACCTGGCATACAATGTAGAAATCTGTATTTGTTAAGCAACAGCTACATTGTCTGCTGGGTTTCATGCTCAATGGAAATATCCTCCAATATATTTAGTCAAAATCAAACCGAGGGTAATAGGTAAGTCATGTATATAATATGTTCCAATAAATAAAGACAATTTTTACTGAATTAAAAAACATAAAGGGGTGGAACACAACAGGAATACAGTTTCTTTGGATATCACATGGATGCTTTTATTTTTTTTTTTTTAATGATTAAAGTTGGTTACAGTTTACAAATAGTATATGTATGTTTTTGTTTTTTTAGCATTTTGAAATAAAGTTTATTCAGCCACCTCCCAGCTTTCGTTTTATTGTTTCACACATGTTTAATCTACTTTGTCTTGGCATTTTGCCATCAACCATGTCACTTGACATATGTAACCTTTATGATGCTATTTACTGATAATGATTATTTTCTCTTTTTTTTTTTTTTTTTATTCTAAGTAACCAGTCCAGTGCAATGTTCCCCACATTTTAAAATGTGAAAAGGGAATGTGTATAAATATAATATACAAGTAGGTTTCATTTAAAGGTGCTTCATATTGGAAACATAGTATCTAAACAAATAGAGTTAATTTGCTGGAAAAATTATTTTACCAATGTATTTAAGAGTATTTAATTTTTGACCGTTTTTATTTCTTAAAAAGACATGATTTCGATTGTATACCTCTAATAAAAACTTCCACTGGGACACTACACATTTTTTTTAAAGATAATTGCATTATGTTATGCGTTGAGGAATCGGTCACATAACAAGGGGAGCACATTTGCAACAACACAATCTGTTTCCACCATCTGAAAGTGTTGAGAGGTAAATATGAAACTTTAAAATCACTAATCTGCTCATCTAGTTGTCTGTTTTGATAAATTTGTAGAAATGTTCTTTTTAAAGGGGGCACAAATCTGACATCTGCACTTTGTATGCTTTTACATTTGAGTCTGTGGGCACAATGTGTAACTCAATTAAGAATCAACTCAATTAAGAGCACACAGATTGCAATTTGGGTACTGGGGCAAGTCCTGTGCATGCAATTTGGGTAGTGGGATAAAGTCATGTGCGTGCAATTTGGGTAATGGGCCAAGTCCAGGGGGTAATATGGGTGCAATCTTGGTGCCGGGGCAAGTCTCTTGAGCGCACTCACAGGACTTGCCCCTGCATCCTGATTGAACTTACAGAATTTGCCCCAATACACATATTACACCAATGATTTACCCCAGTACCTAAATTGCACTCACAGAACATACCCCTGCACACAGGCTATACCCTAGCACCCAGATTTATACTTATAGGACTTGCCCCACCACCCATATTACAACAATTACTTACCCCAGCCCCCATATTGTACCCAGGACTTGCCCCAGTACCCAAATTTGCACTCACAAGACATGCCCATATACCAAGATTGTACTCACAGGACTTGACTCTGCACACAGGATATACCCTAGCACCCAGATTGCACTCACAGGACTTAGCCCAGCACCAAAATTGCACTCACAAGACTTGCCACTGCACCCAAATTACACTCTCAGGATTTACGGCACCAGCCAGATTACACTCATAGGGCTTGCCCCAGCACCAGATTACACTCACAGGACCTGGCCCGGCATTCAGATTGCACAGAGGATTTACCCTCGACTTTGCACCGGAAGTCACATGTACCCAACACTTTGAGCGTCATGAGGTCACATGCCACTGATGTGCAGGTAGCAGTCAGCCTGAGAGAAATACTGATTAAAATACAGTCTTCAGTCCCTTTTGGCACAGAGCCCAACCTGCTTGCAACAACTGTAGCATATTCATGTGCTGGTTTGTTGTTACACTTCAAGTCTGTTACATATAAGCAGATACATTCCCTATATCCATGAATAACCTAGAATACAGCTTTATAACACAATATGATAAGATTATTCTTATAACTACCTTTGACCTCACCTATTCCAATAACAATATATTATGCATTTGTGGGGTAATCTTATGCAATCTGACTCACTTTACACATTGTTCTTACGAAGTAAAAATATCCCATTTGACTGCAATAAAAGTTGTAGTGGCTTGAGTAGGGATCGACCGATTATCGGATTAACCGATATTATCGGCCGATATTCACAGTTTCCTAAATTATCGGTATCGGCATCTAACTTTACCGATAATGCCGATAATATTTGAATGAAGCAGTTTTCGCGATCAACGATTGCGAAAACGGCTTTAACAGTGCTGGTCTATTGCCTCGACATCGAGGCAATAGCCAGCACCGATATTTCTATTTTGGGACCCCCACGATCGCCCTACGGAGCATGCTGCTCCGTCAATATGGCTAAGTCCTCTGCCGGTCTGAGCTTCGGAAGTGAAAGTAACTTCACTTCCGTCGCTCTGAATATGCTACTTGACTACCCCTAGTGGTAGTTTAGTAGCATTGCAATGGAAAATAATTAAAATACATATTTAATTAAATAAAAATAGGTTATTTAGCTATATTAGCCTATAGGGTTAAAATTAAATATTTTTTAGCATAAGGGATAGGGTTAAAATTAAATTAAAGTTAAAAAATATTAAGGGATATAATAAGGATTAGAGTTGGGGTTAAATTTAGTGTTAGGGTTAAATTTTGGGTTCGGGTTGGGGTCAAAAGATCAATATAGGAAAAAACCAAACAACACTATTTTTGGTTTTTGCCCCATAACTCGCAAAAAAATACCGAAAAATATGGAAACATGCATATTTTTGAACTCGGGACAACATTTAGAAACTATTTAGCCGGGGTCTTTTTTAATGATTTTATTTGTGTAAATTATATTTTAGGGCAAAGTTAGAAAAAGTGGGTTTTTTTAAATTTTTCATCATATTTTATGATTTTTTTGGTAGTAAATTATAAGATATGATGAACATAATGGTATCTAATGAAAGCCCTTCTTATGACGATAAAAACAACATATAATTTGTGTGGGTACTGTATGTGAGAAAGCAAAAAATTACAGCTAAACACAAACACCCTAGAAATGTCAAAACAGCCATTGTCACCAAGGGAAAGTCAAGGTGAAAATGTCTTGTCACTAAGGGGTTAATTAAGCTGTTTTGATGCCTTGCTTATATTTACTGTAGTGTCCCTTTGATATAATTGCCTATGTCATTGCTGCTCATTTTACTAAGATTTAATCTAAGTATGGACTATGTGCAATTGAACATTGTTGTTCTTGTTACCTTTTGACTGATATTTATTTAAAAAAAAAAAAAAAAGTGGTCCAATTTGTTGTATTTGACCATATCACCATTGTTTTGCTGCATTATTTATTTTTATTTAGCAATGAAAAAGATTTACAAAAAAAAGCTAAACGTTAACAATAAACATGTTCATTTAACAGCAGATTTGTGTAGAAATTGTTTTTTTTCCCAAAAAATTAAAATGCACGAAATATCGGTATAAGTTATCGGCTATCGGCCTGAAAGTTCACAGGTTATCGGTATCGGTATCGGCTCTAAAAAATCAATATCGGTCGATCCCTATTATTGAGCATATCCACATATAGAGAAATAAAACCATCACCAGATAAGGCTTTAACCCCTAAGAGACATGACTTTTTGGCTTTGTCTTACCCTTGGTGACATGGGCTGTTTTAATATTTCTTAATGCTATTTAATAGCATAAAAACATTTCTAATTTACCGTACCCACACAAATTATATATTGGGGGGGTTTTCGGCATAAGAAGGGCTTTCTGTTGATCCCATTATGTTCATCATAGCATATAAGTGTATATATTAAAAAATAATAAAATATGGTGAAAACTGTTTTCTGAATTTTATTTTAAAAATCTTATACTCATCTACAAAAGCTAGTAAAAAAAACTGCCAAATAGTTTCTAATATTTGTCCTGAGTTTATGTTTTTTTATTTTTTTTTTTTATTCAAGTTACTGGGCAATCAGAACAAGTAGTGCAATGCTATTTGATTTTTTTTTTTTTTTTCTTTTCAAAATTAGAGATAATAACATTATAACAGTCATATCAGTTGTAAAGCCCTGAATCTCCCCACATGTACATATTTTACAAAACTAGATATCCCAGGTAATTTAAATTGGGGTATTTTATCAATTTCCATGTAGCCATTTTACCACCAACCTTTGCAAAGTAAGCAAAAAGATAAAAGATTTTAAAAATTAGATTTTTTCACACCAATACAATTATATACCAAAAATGTAAAGGGGTACTTCCAAACTAATCTAATGTGTTCAGCAACATCTCCTGAGTACAGAGATACCACCCATGCACAGGTTTGTTGGATTTTTGGGGGTTAAAAGGCCACATTTGGGAGGTGCGCATTTCCACATACATTGTACTTGCACAGTCAACTTGCGTCCATAGTCAACCTGCACCCTTGTACCATTTGGGACATTTTTGCATACGGGTCTGGTGCTCCCTATCAGGGGCGGGCTGGGCCGGGGGGCAGGGTGGCAATTGCCCCCCAGGCCGCCCTAAACTATGTAAAACACGGCCGCTGGGCCAGTGTTTTAAAAAAAAAAAAAAAAACGCGCTTGCAGGCAGAGACTGAGGTGAGAAGTGATCGGAAGATCCCCTCTCACCTCCGCTCTGCCTGCAAAGCTGCACGGGGAGCCGAACAGGCAGCACAGAGAAACCTCCGTGCTGCCTGTTCGGCTCCCCGTGCAGTGTGACACGGAAGTGCCGACAGTCACGTGATCGGCGCTCTGACGTCAGACGGGCGCCGATCACGTGACCTGTCGGTACAACCGCCGGGAGGCCGAATAGGCAGCATGGAGGGACCATGCTGCCTGCCACCAGGTAAGTCCTCTGGCCACCAGGGAAGTCCTGCCTCTAGCCACCAGGGAAGTCCTGCCACTAGCCACCAGGGAAAAAGGTAAAGGGGGGGGGGGGGGCAAAAAACACTGGCATATTTTTGGGCAAATTGGCTGGGGAATATAACATGGCAAATAAGACTGGCATATTTTTGGGCAAATTGGCTGGGGCATATTACATGGCAAATAAGACTGGCATATTATTGGGCAAATTGGCTGGGGCATATTACATGGCAAATAAGACTGGCATATTATTGGGCAAATTGGCTGGGGCATATTACATGGCAAATAAGACTGGCATATTATTGGGCAAATTGGCTGGGGCATATTACATGGCAAATAAGACTGGCATATTATTGGGCAAATTGGCTGGGGCATATTACATGGCAAATAAGACTGGCATATTATTGGGCAAATTGGCTGGGGCATATTACATGGAAAATAAGACTGGCATATTATTGGGCAAATTGGCTGGGGCATATTACATGGCAAATAAGACTGGCATATTATTGGGCAAATTGGCTGGGGCATATTACATGGCAAATAAGACTGGCATATTATTGGGCAAATTGGCTGGGGAATATAACATGGCAAATAACACTGGCATATTATTGGGCAAATTGGCTGGGGAATATTACATGGCAAATAACACTGGCATATTATTGGGCAAATTGGCTGGGGAATATTACATGGCAAATAACACTGGCATATTATTGGGCAAATTGGCTGGGGCATATTACATGGCAAATAAGACTGGCATATTATTGGGCAAATTGGCTGGGGCATATTACATGGCAAATAACACTGGCATATTATTGGGCAAATTGTCTGGGGCATATTACATGGCAAATAAGACTGGCATATTATTGGGCAAATTGGCTGGGGCATATTACATGGCAAATAAGACTGGCATATTATTAGGCAAATTCGCTGGGGCATATTACATGGCAAATAAGACTGGCATATTATTGGGCAAATTGGCTGGGGCATATTACATGGCAAATAAGACTAGAATATTATTGGGCAAATTGGCTGGGGCATATTACATGGAAAATAAGACTGGCATATTATTGGGCAAATTGGCTGGGGAATATTACATGGCAAATAAGACTGGCATATTATTGGGCAAATTGGCTGGGGAATATTAAATGGCAGAATAACACTGGCATATTATTGGACAAATCATCTGGGGAATATTAAATGGCAGAATAAGACTGGCATATTATTGGGCAAAATGGCTGGGGAATATTAAATGGCAATTAACACTGGCATATTGGGCAAATTAGCAGGGGCATATTAAATTGCAGATAACCTTGGAATATTATTGGCCAAATTTACTGAGTTATATTAAATTGCAGAATAACACTGGCATATTATGGGACAAATTGGCTGGGGAATATTAATGGCAAATAATATTGGAAATGTGTATGTAATGGGGTGATGGAGGCATGTAAATGTGGTGATGGGGCATGTCCTGGTGTGCAACGTGGGTTATGGGTCATGTCGTAGGTGTGCAACGTGGGTAGGGGGGGGGGGGTGCCCAAATTTTGGGATATTGCGTGTCTAAATCCTGGCATGTTGAGGGGCATAATCCTGGCATATTGAGGGGAAAATCCTGGCATATTGAGGGGGCATCATCTTGGCATATTGAAGGGAAAATCCTGGCATATTGGGTGTCTAAATCCTGGCATATTGAGGGGCATAATCCTGGCATATTGAGGGGCATAATCCTGGCATATTGAGGGGCATAATCCTGGCATTTTGAGGGGCATAATCCTGGCATATTTAGGGGAAAATCCTGGCATATTGAGGGGGCATCATCTTGGCATATTGAGGAGAAAATCCTGGCATATTGGGTGTCTAAATCCTGGCATATTGAGGGGCATAATCCTGGCATACTGAGGGGCATAATCCTGGCATTTTGTAAGGGAAAATTCTAGCATATTAAATGGCAAATCCTGGCATATTGTGGGGGAAAATCCTGGCAATATTCGTTATAAAACAAGGAAAAGATGGCCGTGGATGGGGAGGCGATTCGATGGTGCAATGGGCCACTTGACTGGATTTGCCCCCCAGGCCTAAGGCTGCCAGCCCTCCCCTGCTCCCTATTATCCATATCAGCATGGTGTGTGCCAAGAGTCTAAGGATTTCATCAAATCATTTTGGTTTAACAGCATGGTACTGCTGGGCAAAAATATTTAATTGAAAAACAATGTCCCCCAAGACATTGACCCCAGAAACCTGAGCAGGGTCAAAATAAGACAATGAGTCTGAGGCTTCTGCAACCCGATCAAAGCTTGAGCAGTTATCTATGGCAAGGAAGGGTTTAATAGCTCTTAGAAGAGCCTTTGTAGTACTGTAGTAAATTACAGCACGTCAAATTAACCCCTAAAAAAATACAGAGCAAAAAAAATGTGCTGCTGTGCAAGATCACAGTACAAAAAAATGAACCCCTAAAAAAATGCACAGATATTAAAAATATTGATCAGACCAGGCAGTGATGATTGCCTTGCACTCTGCCTGGCAGTTTCTGATCGCCTCTATGATGTGGTATTCTAGTAACTCCTCCAGACGACAGGAAGAACTTTCTGTGCTCTTGCCCTTAGAAGGGCAGCACCATCTAAGCGTCCTTGCTAGTGGCCAAAGGTCTGGGGCACGCAGATATTTTGTTTTTGTGTTGCGGACTGCTTCGACTTGAGAGGCATGTCCGCAACACACAGAGAGAGAAATAGAAAGCGATATCAGTGTGCCTTTAAAACCAGCATTTTAAATTGCTTGGGGGAGCAATTGAAAATCGCCCAGCATTTTTTTTATTGCATAATGCCTCTACATGGAGGCATTGTAGCAATACAGGTAGAGCATTGGAAGCAAAAAAAATTTGCTTCCAGTGCTCTTTCATTGCACGACAGACTAGTTCTGTCCTATGTCGGCAAAGCTTCGCCACACAGGACAGACCTAGTTCGTCCTTTGTCGCCAAGGAGTTAACAAACATTTTTATTTATGTAATTATCACCAAAGAGAGCAGTCAAAACGTTTTATGGTTTTCACTTTTTACATATATACATATATTCTAATAAAAGCTAAGTTTTACATTTCAGGTGGGAGGATCAACATTTACAATTGTATGGGTGACACACAGACACACCCTTTAGTGACCAGTGGTGGCTTCATGAAATTATTTCTCCCAAGTTTTTTTTTTGTGAAATACTGTGGTATATTTATTGAATGGTACTTTGTAGAAGATACAAGAATAATTGGCCTTTCTTACATAAAAAAAATAATGTTGGGGTTTACTCCCTCTTTAAGTAAATGTACTCTGTCACACTCCAGTTTTTGAATGAAACATTATTATATGGTAGCTCTTATTGCGTGCAGCAATTTGAATTCCACAGTGCTACAAGATGATTAGTTGTTTCATTTCAGCACATTGATAAGGGAGTTTTTGAAGTTAAACTGTATGTCTTCACACTATTCTCCAAAATGGTTGTGCTACATTTAAAATGGAGTAACAAATACAATTTGCAAACTAACCATAAATTAACATTTTTTGATATTTTGCTGACTCTTTTTTTATTCTTTTGGTTAGACAATGTCACTGATCTAGCATGGGAGTTAACAAGAATCGCTGCAGATGCTTTGACAGTGTTACTATGATACCTATACTATGATCACGCAACACTCTAAATTGGCCCACCGGGGCTCCACAACCACCCCACATGGTGCTTGCGATTGCCATATTGGAACACAGCATGATCAGAAAATTCTACTGTCGTTCTGTTGCTTGACTGCCCCCAGAGGGAGTCAGCAACATTGCTTTGAGGAAAAAAACTCAAAACTAACTCTAGGGTTAAATTTAAGGTTACAGTTTGGGTGATGATTAGGGTTGGGGTCAAAAAGGTCACTGTAGGAGAAAAATGATAAGGCAACAAAAAACAAGATTTTTGATTACTGCCCTATAGCTTGGCATATTTCTAAACGCAGGACAAAATTTAGAAACTATTAATTTTTTTTTTTTTTTTACCATTTGTAATTGTGTAAAACATTTTCCAGGTGAAAGTTATTTTTTAATCATATTTTATGATCTGTTGTAGTAAATTATATGATATGATAGATAAAAATGGTATCTGAAGAAAATTGTATTTATGGCATTAAAAACAGAAAATATATTGTGTGGCTACATTAAATGAGAGGGGAAAATTACAGTTAAACACAAACACTGCAGAAATGTTAAAAAATGTCACAAAGGGTGCAGACATTTCAAAATGGTTCTGTTACTAAGAAGTTACACATCCAAGGTCAGAGGTTTAAAGAAGTACTAATCTTGACCTCCAAACTAGGATATTAGTGAACAGACCCCACAGTGTTTATCACTGATGCACAAGTGTAATAGAAATATAAATGTAACATGCCTTTATGAAAATAAAATAAGGTATAATGCTTACTTGTGAAATGCATATATTGTAACCCATCGATACAATTCAGGAATGTAACACTTGTTACTGGCCTGACATGCCAGCATATTATTCAATTACAATGTATGATGTACAAAAACTACTACACAGTCAAATACTGGTCTGCTTATTGGATTGGCTCCTTATGACCATATACAAATGGTTTTGTTTTTTTGTTGTTGATTGTTTGTCTTTGTCTGCCCCGTTTACATTTGTGAAGTCTGAGGTAGAATCCACTGGTAATTCTGGAGCATCTTCTTTTGGTGTTTCTGTCACTAAGTCACCATTGTTTGCAACATGATCACTAAGTTATATGGTCCTGTGACCAAATACAAGTCATATCATCCATAGTCAATTGGATCAGAATGTCAGTAGCATTAAAATAAATGTCTACACATTATAGCACACTGTGAAGATTTGCCATACATGCAAAATATTGTCGCAGCAGGCCATAGCATATTGCATATGCACCCTTAGTTATTTTTTTCTCATTAGTTATGCTGTTGTTGCATTATTTACACAAGTGAACTATATAAAGTGATCCAGTGTGTAGATTTTTTTTCTGTAGAAGACCAGTTTGGGAGAGGACAGTAGACATTTATATATATTGCAAAATATATATATTCTTACTGCATTCTTCAGATTTTTAATCGGACATTAAAAAGGGTATTAACTTGTATTATTATTGTAATATGTACTGAAAATTTGTAAAGAACATAGATATGGAATTATTATACTGATCCATAGAAGCCACTTGGGGGAGACCTATCATACTGAATAGTCAAAAAAAATATGTTGTAAGATACACTTCCCATGATGCTCAGCTATTCCACAACACATGCAGTACCAGACACAACTACTCAACATTAATCAATAGAGTACAGTTACAAATTGTTTAGAGTTTACAAACCAAATGTTAAAAGTTAATTATGCAAACACCTAAACCAAATCATCTTTCCTGAAATCTGTATTAATCATGAATTAAAGTCAGCTGTTTTTAAGAAAACACAATAGGCATATTATTGTTCCGGAGCCTTTTCAGTGGAAGCCTTTTTTTTATTCTTTCAGTGTGTTTCTCTTTATTGTAATACATATTGTATATTTTAACCTCTGATCTTAATAACCTGTTGCCTAGGAGAACTTTACCTTAAGCAATATATAATACAGTATATCTTTATTCATAAAAGAGATAATTGCAGGGAATTTGAAAATGAAAGCCAAAATAGCCAAGTTGGAAAAAATGCCCCATTCAGTTGATGTGTCAAAAGCTATTTTTAATATGTGTTTATATTTTATACACTATATATTATTACCAATTTGGTTTCGTAACTTCTTCAGTCAAAAAAAACAACAACTTTGAAAGATATAAAAGACTACAAAATGAGCATCCAGTGACAAAGAGAGTATCTGATATATACATGGAAATACATTTTGCATATGTGATATGTAATGACAAAGGTCTTGTGCAATTCACAAACAGTCTTTATTTATGTTGTTTTGATGACGTTTAAATCCTTTAAAGAAAAGTTTGGCCTCTGTGGCTGTATTTGTTCATTTATAAAGGGGCACTCCCTCGGAGTTTGTGTGGATCTGCCACAAAACACCATTAAAAGTTTTTTGCATATTGGATTGTTTTGTAGCACTTGGAAGCCGTGCCACCATTTACTAGCAACAGTACAGGTTTGTGAGTTATGATATACTTATTTGTACATGCTATACAAGCCACACACAATACAGTATTTTTGATCACCCAGATGCCTGCTGCAACTTTCACAACCAATCCTCAATACCACCATGCAATGCCCATGACCCTATTAAATAAATACTATAACCCTCATGGAACATATTAATGTATTTGGTCCCTGCTGCTGAAAGTGACATGCCAAAATCCCCATAAATAAAATATATTATGCCAGCCCATTGCTCAAATAAGTCTGTCGCCCCATGAGGCCACATGCTGTTACAATGCATGTGACCCGATTCATGAATATTATGACTTGTCAGCCAATCAGAAGGCCCTCCGTCCCAGCCCTGTCATTGGCTGGTTGTCAAAACGTTTTTTGGTGATAAGTAGGGTATGTAAAGGGCTTCACTAATAAAAGCAAAATCAGGGTGACAGGTGATATACCTGGCATGGGCCCAGCTGCATTTGCAGGCAAAGGCCCTGACTGGGGAGATCAAAAGATCTCCCTTCACCAGCCTCTCCACGGCAGGCAGACTTTCCCATGCTGCCTCTCCCCACGCTGCTCTGGTGTCAGGGATCACATGACCTGCCGCGGTCAGACTTCAGAATAGCTTGGGCAGCGTGCTAGAGGGTGCTAAGGGAAGGTCTTTTGATCTCCCCAACCAGAGCCTTTGCCGGCAAGCGTGTTTTGTTTCCATTTTTTATTAAGGGGCCTGGACATGAGTTGTGAAGTGGCATGTCCTGAGTGCAGGGGTAAGATCTGGATGTCCAGTGTGGGTGATGGCACATGTCTTGCGTTGCAGGGGTAAGTCCTGGATGTGCAATGAGGTTGATGGGGCATATCCTGGTGTGCAGGACTAAGTAATGGATGTGCAATGTGGCGGATGGGGCATGTCCTGAGGTGCAGATGTAAGTCCTGAATGTGCATTGGGGCATGTACTGGGGTAAGTACTAGGTGTGCAATGTGGCTGATGGGGCATTCCTTGGGGTGCTGGGATAAGTCCTAGGAGTGCAGTGTGGCTGATGGGGCATGGCCTGAGGTACTGGGGTAAGTCCTTGGTGTGCAATGTGGCTGAAGGGGCATGTCCTGGGTTGCTGGGGTAAGTAGTGAGTCGGCAGATATGTTCATATTTATGGAGCAGCGCAGAATCATACATGTAAAAATTACAACAGAAAAAACTTGATAGTGTAGTATTTCACTAGTATTTCACTTTGCCAGTAAGGTGGCAAATCAAAGGGTAAAGTTTATGCACTAAAAAACTAGGGTGCAGAATAGGCATCAAATAAAAAAGATCAGGAGCTCTTCTGTATATTCATTTATTGACTTTTTTTTGCCACATCACAAAATTAATTCTGTGTCACGCTTGAAGAGACGGAGTGCCGGCTTTTTCCTTGCCTCACAAGACTTTAGTTATCCCAGTTGAAGCTCAAACTTGAGGCATGTCCTGGGTGTGCATTGTGGGTGATGGGGCATCTCCTGGTTTGCATTTTAACCTTATTGGCATGATGGATATGGATACAATAACTTTGGGAGAGTAGGGGGCGGGAGGGAGAGGAAGAAATAGGGGCAGGGGGGCCAGAAAATTTGTTCTGTAAGGGGTCCCAAAATTTCTGATCGCGGCCCTGCTGCCTATATTAATCCCGTTGTGTACATATATATATATATATACAGGTTTACTCTGAGCTCATCCAATCAACTCAGAAAAAGGTCATTGGATGCTGGCGCATATATATATACAGGTTTACTCTGAGCTCTACCAATCAACTCAGAAAAAGGACATTGGATGCTGGCGCATGCCAACAATGTCAGCGTGCCAAACAGAGAGGGGGCTCGCCAATTCAGCTGAATGGGAGAATTTTTCCAACTAGGCTACTTTGGCCTTCCTTTCTCAAAATGCTGCAATCCCTCTTTTATGAACAGAAGCCCTAAATATTTTTTATGCATTATACTTACCCTGTAAATACTGTTACGGTGCCTTTCAGTTCTGGAATTTTCTGAGTTGAATTCACGCTGTTCTGTAACAATGTTCTATGGAATCTGTATAGCACTGTTTGCATCAAAGCAACATTTCCATGGTGTATTTCATAAAGATTTATTGTAGACCTCAAATTCACTGAAACTGACATGTCCTATTAAATAAGTCTGTCACACACTGCTGCTACATTCAGTGAGTCAGCCAAAGCCATTTTCTTTTAAAACAAAATGAATCTATTAAACATAGTGCTAAAATTAATTATAATGTTTTTAGACTCCAAAAATTTGGATTGACTGCCAGATACTCAGCAAAGAGTGTTAGTGAGGAACTAGCACAATAACATGTCCCATCTGCACAACAGTTCAGATTCAACAACACTAGCTAACACATATCTCCTTACAGGATTACCGCAAATTACAAAATGTAGCTAATTGAATATCAGAGGCCAAGATAAACATATCTAGAACCCTTAGCAATACAAAAAGAGTTTCTAGGCAAATCGCTCAAGTTAAAACCTAATATATATAGTTGCATATGTTAATGACAGTTTGATTGTGGCATGTTAATTTGTTCCTGACAGTGGCTTATTTTAATTGACAAAGTGATGCTGTGGCATGTTCTTTGAGGCAAAATAACATGTACTATGGGGGAAAGTGATACTGTGGCTTGTTCTGCAGGGGCAGTTCTGTGGAACAAATTGACACTGTGGCATGCCAAATTGTGTGGGTGCGAGATGAGTGCAAGCTAAGTGCTGTGGGTGCAATATGGGTGCATGGCAAGTGCTGTGGGTACTGTATAGTGCTGTGTTAAGTCCTGTAGGTGCAATCTGGGTGCAGAAAAAGTGAATAAAAGCAAGAAATGTAATTATTCAATAACATTTTTATTACATATACAAATAGTTGAATGTGATGTAAAAATAGTTGCATATAATATCCATTGTAGTCTCTAATAGGACCTAGAGGGCATTCTTTCTAACACACTCTCTAAAGGACACTTAGATGGCCTCTGTTCCAAAATATTAGTACCAGTTTGAGAAATGTGTGTAGGGTGTGACTGGAGGCAGGATATGGGTGTGACTGGAGGCAGGACATGGGTGGGTCTGGAGGCAGGATGTGGGTGTTGCCTGGAAGGGGGCCCATCATTTAATTAGCCCGGGGGCCCTGAGGGTTCTCAGTCCGCCCCTGGATACTACTGTATTTCAACAGTGCTGAGAAACTTTAATATATACAGGGAGTGCAGAATTATTAGGCAAATGAGTATTTTGACCACATCATCCTCTTTATGCATGTTGTCTTACTCCAAGCTGTATAGGCTCGAAAGCCTACTACCAATTAAGCATATTAGGTGATGTGCATCTCTGTAATGAGAAGGGGTGTGGTCTAATGACATCAACACCCTATATCAGGTGTGCATAATTATTAGGCAACTTCCTTTCCTTTGGCAAAATGGGTCAAAAGAAGGACTTGACAGGCTCATAAAAGTCCAAAATAGTGAGATATCTTGCAGAGGGATGCAGCACTCTTAAAATTGCAAAGCTTCTGAAGAGTGATCATCGAACAATCAAGCGTTTCATTCAAAATAGTCAACAGGGAAGCGTGTGGAAAAACCAAGGCGCAAAATAACTGCCCATGAACTGAGAAAAGTCAAGCGTGCAGCTGCCACGATGCCACTTGCCACCAGTTTGGCCATATTTCAGAGCTGCAACATCACTGGAGTGCCCAAAAGCACAAGGTGTGCAATACTCAGAGACATGGCCAAGGTAAGAAAGGCTGAAAGACGACCACCACTGAACAAGACACACAAGCTGAAACGTCAAGACTGGGCCAAGAAATATCTCAAGACTGATTTTTCTAAGGTTTTATGGACTGATGAAATGAGAGTGAGTCTTGATGGGCCAGATGGATGGGCCCGTGGCTGGATTGGTAAAGGGCAGAGAGCTCCAGTCCGACTCAGACGCCAGCAAGGTGGAGGTGGAGTACTGGTTTGGGCTGGTATCATCAAAGATGAGCTTGTGGGGCCTTTTCAGGTTGAGGATGGAGTCAAGCTCAACTCCCAGTCCTACTGCCAGTTCCTGGAAGACACCTTCTTCAAGCAGTGGTACAGGAAGAAGTCTGCATCCTTCAAGAAAAACATGATTTTCATGCAGGACAATGCTCCATCACACGCGTCCAAGTACTCCACAGCGTGGCTGGCAAGAAAGGGTATTAAAGAAGAAAATCTAATGACATGGCCTCCTTGTTCACCTGATCTGAACCCCATTGAGAACCTGTGGTCCATCATCAAATGTGAGATTTACAAGGAGGGAAAACAGTACACCTCTCTGAACAGTGTCTGGGAGGCTGTGGTTGCTGCTGCACGCAATGTTGATGGTGAACAGATCAAAACACTGACAGAATCCATGGATGGCAGGCTTTTGAGTGTCCTTGCAAAGAAAGGTGGCTATATTGGTCACTGATTTGTTTTTGTTTTGTTTTTGAATGTCAGAAATGTATATTTGTGAATGTTGAGATGTTATATTGGTTTCACTGGTAAAAATAAATAATTGAAATGGGTATATATTTGTTTTTTGTTAAGTTGCCTAATAATTATGCACAGTAATAGTGACCTGCACACACAGATATCCCCCTAAAATAGCTAAAACTAAAAACAAACTAAAAACTACTTCCAAAAATATTCAGCTTTGATATTAATGAGTTTTTTTGGGTTCATTGAGAACATGGTTGTTGTTCAATAATAAAATTAATCCTCAAAAATACAACTTGCCTAATAATTCTGCACTCCCTGTATTATTGCTGCAGATGATCCGTTATCTGAAATGATCTGTTATCAGGACTTCTGGTCCTAAGTATTTTAAGATAAGGGCTACTCAACATGTATAATACTATACAGTCTACTCGAGTAGCTCCGTTCTGGGCTGAAAATGGGCGAGATTGGAGCTGATTGGAGCCAAATCTAGGCAAAATCTCCATATTCAGGTATTCAGTATGGCAAATTTTGCTATTATGGCAGAATTAACCCCTTAGTGACAGAGTTCTGTGCTGCATTTGATATACCTTGAAGACCAGAATTCCATTATTTTTGTCATACGTATGCTTAACTGTGATTTTCTTTCTTCGTGTTCAGTACACCCACACACATTATATCATTATTATATCATTTTTTAAAAGGACAGATGGAGCTTTCTTTTGATACTATTATTTTCATCATGTTATATAATTTACTATTAAAAGTTTTTATAAAATATGATGAAAATAAGCCCCCACTTTTTCTAACTCTGACCTGATTTTTTTTAAAACAATTACAAATAGTAAAAAAGACCCCATCTATATAATTTCTCATAGAAATGCTAATGTTTTTCCATGTTTTATTTCAAGTAATAGGGCAATAACCAATTGCAGTGTTTTTTTGTTTCCTAACCATTTTGTTCTACAACTCTAAAAGTAACCCGAATCCTCAATCTACCCCCACCCCTTAATCTAACCCTTGTACTAACCCTAATTCTAACCCTAATCCACCTGTAAACCTAACCCTAATTGTAACCCTAACCCTAGATCTAGGGTTAATAGATCTAGGATTAGCTTTTTCCTTTTTTTTTTCTAACTGTAATGTTTCTGACTGCCTCTAGTGGCAGTCAAGCAACAGTTTCAGAGCAACGGAAGAGATTTTTTTTTATCACTTCCGTCGCTCTCTGCTAGGCACGCCGTATTGGAGGAGCATGCTCCTCTTCAATACGGTACGCAGAGACGAGTGTTGCATGATGCCTCGATCAAGACATCATTGCAACACCTTTAACACATAGGCAGTGAAAGCTGATCACTGCCTATGTGAGTTTGAACACATACGATCACATTCGCGGTGATCGTATGCACGGGGGTGCCTCTGAGAATAGCTTCGCTAAGGAGCACAACACTACATGAAAACTCAGGACATATTTATGCATCCTCATGGCCCTCAAAGACCATGCTTTGCAGGATGAATATATACGTCCAGGTGCATTAAGGGGTTAAGGCTGATAATTTGGCAGTACTCAGATCAGGGAAAAAGTCACCATTTTAAGCATGTGATTCTCCTATTCTTAAAACATTCGAATTTGGCCCGAATCCCTAAAGAATTAAATTAAAGAATATTTTAAAGTGGTTAATTGATATTGAAATTGCTCCATATATGCCAAAATAGCATATCTGATAAAATTAAAATTGAGGATTTTAATACTTTTTATTTACGTGGAGTGGTATTATCACATTTGTTTGTTGTTCTCCTGAAACAATTGCGGCCTCGTGACCTAATGAAAATGTCAGAGTTATAACAGTGTCTCATGGATACACCCAGTGTATGCCTGTGGAAAAACAGGGAAAGGGGGTAAGGAGGGACATGATGTCTTTCTAAAATGCTACCACTAAGAGTCTTCTTTAAACGCTAATTTCTTTACATGATCTTCATGTCTGCTGACCATAACGTCTGACAGAAAACCCATGAAAGAAAACATTTTGGTCTAGGAAATGGATTTTTATCAATGCATCCAATGTGTAAATCTCCATCTTGGAACAATTACAGAATTTAAATAAAAAACAAACAGTCAATATCAAATGAAAGATTTATTGACACGTACCAGCGTGATATATTTACTAACCTGTACATGCGCTCTTCAGTGTGTGAGAATAAAACACATTATGGAAAAACATTATAAGGACCCCACATTTTTATCTTTCCTCCTGTCAAGTAAAGTACCTAAGAACTGGAGAGGTGGGAACCATGTGAAGATATTAGAACGTAAAGAAATATATTTGATCTATGAACTTAAAATACTGGTCCCTTCATGCCTAATTGAGGATTTGGAATGGGACCATTTTAGATAGCCTTTATGTCCCTGTCTACCTCCTTTTGCTATCTGGAAAAAAGACATATAGCTCCACCTTAAACATTTGTCATAACCATTCAACTCATTGTATATGTCAGGGGTGTCCAAGTTTATTCTGCAAAGGGCCACTTCGCTAGAAATGTATATATATTTTTTTTTTACACTAATGTGTAGTGGTCACATTAACTACAAACACACACATGCATACACAGTCACACTTACCCCCCCCCCTTCCCACACACACAGTCACAATTATCCCACACACACATACACATTTATACACACATACTCACATACATACACTTACCCCACACACATACACATTTATAAACACACACTCACATACATACATACATACACTTACCCCACACCCACTTAACATGCACTCACATAGATACACATTTATACACTATACTCGCATACATACACTTACCCCACTCACACACATACACATTTATACACACACACACACACTCACATACATACATACAGTTACCCCACACACTCACATACATACACTTACCCCACACACACACTCACATACACTTACCCCACACACTAATACACATTTATACACACACACACACACACACACACACACACTCACATACATACACTTAACCCACACACACATTGATACACACACTCACATACATACATACACTTACCCCCACACACATACACATTTATACAGACACTCACAAACATACATACACTTAACCCCCACACACATACACATTTATACACACACACTCACATACATACAGTTACCCCACACACACACATACATACACTTACCCCACACACACACTCACATACACTTACCCCACACACTAATACACATTTATACACACTCACATACATACATTTAACCCACACACAAATTGATACACACACTCACATACATACATACATACATACACTTACCTCACACACTAATACACATTTATACACACACACACACACTCACATACATACATACACACACTTAACCCACACACACATTGATACACACACTCACATACATACATACATACACTTACCTCACACACTAATACACATTTATACACACACACACACACTCACATACAATTAACCCACACACACATTGATACACACACTCACATACATACATACATACATACATACATACATACACTTACCTCACACACTAATACACATTTATACACACACACACACTCACATACATACATACACTTAACCCACACACACATTGATACACACACTCACATACATACATACATACATACACTTACCTCACACACTAATACACATTTATACACACACACACACACTCACATACATACATACACTTAACCCACACACACATTGATACACACACTCACATACATACACTTACCCCACACACTAATACACATTTATACACACACACACACACTCACATACATACACTTAACCCACACACACATTGATACACACACTCACATACATACATACATACACTTACCGCACCCACGTGGCTGTGGACTCCCGGTGCGCTTCTTCCCTCCCTCTGACCCTAGCGCATGACCTCACACGCAGGGTAGAGGAGGGGATTTGTGCACTGCACACCGCAGGGGAAGCTGTACCGGGGAACGAAGTTCCCTACACAGAGCGTGTAGGGAACTTCGTTCCCCGACACAGCTTCTCGTGTGGTGTGCAGTTCAAGGTGCGGCTACCGGAGCAGAGCTCAGGCGGGCCGCACCTCGATGCCCGGCGGGCCGCATTTGGCCCGCGGGCCGCACGTTGGACGCCTCTGGTATATGTCATTTTATAAAGCTAAATTAATTTTCCCTCCTTTGTCACTTATTCTTCTTTCTCTCTCCTTTTTTCTGTCTTTCTTTCTGTGCTTATATTGTTTAGATTCTACCTAACAAGAAGCCTGTCTGTGAAACACGGGTTGGTACATTATGTATTGTTTTATTTATATATTGTAATTAAAAGGTTTTAATTGAATTCTGGTTTCTTAGCCCAGTACTTTTGACAGCGCAATTGCCAATTTGTTTCAATTCTTTTAAGGGACCTGGTAACGGACATGTTGGGTGGTTTTAACATCTTGTCTTACTTTCTTTTTTCCCCCTCTCATCTTTTTCTATCATTTCATTCTTTCTCTAAAACTTACACCCCTTTTACCAAGACTGCATTCACAATAAATAACTTTCAATATGGCCACACTGCCCCCATAGCACATGCACCCACAGTGGTTCCTCCTTGTAGACTTTCATGGTTTATCTCAGAGGACATTTTGGCAGGCCCTCCGTTATTATGGAAATAACAAAAGTCCTCACAACATGGCCTGAAATTAAATTTAAAAAATGTGTGTCCTTTTCCTAAACCTTCCAACCCAAGCTTTACCACTGGCTGGTTTTTGAAAACCCCAAGGTCCTGAGCTTGCCTCCAAATGGCCCCCAGGACCCCTAACACATATGGGGGCCAGGGAAAGTGGCGCTGGCTCCCTGTTATTAATAACAGGGCTGAGAGCCTGCCAAATGGCTCCCTTCCCCCCGTCTATATTACTGGGGCTAAGAGTCTGCTAAATGGCTCCCAATCTCTGGAATATTGAGTCTGTTCAAGGTTGGAGATCAAGGTTGGAGCTATGAAGAGATCTCACCTGCCTTCCACCACAACACCAATGGAGCCTCCAAATAGTGCCTTCCTCTTTAATAAGAATGCTGACAGCTGCAGGTGCGCTCATTGACAGCAAGAGAGACTTCTGTCAGGATACACATTTATAGGCAGGCTGAGATAGTTAAAGCACCGGTAATAGGTGCAGAGGTAATATATGCAGCGCTGTATTTGGCGCAAGGCAAACAGGCTAGGGCGGCACTTGCCTTGTATGCCTCTGGGAGGCAGAACAATTTTTTTTTTAAAAAGCTGCCCCTTTAAGAAAAAAAAAAAAAAGCAGGCAGCATGGGGAGCCGAACAGACAGCAAAGAGAAACCTCTGTGATGCCTGTTTGGCTCCCATGCAATATGATGGGGAAGTGCTGACAGGCAGCATGGTACGACACCAAGCTACCTGCCCCTAGCCACCAGGGACCAGGGTAAGTCCTGTGGTGAGGGAGGCATGTAATGGGTGTGATGGAGGCATGTAATGGGGTGATGGGGGCATCTAATGGGGGTGATGGAGGCATTTAATGGGGTGAAGGGGGCATATCATGGTGGTGATGGAGGCATGTAATGGGTTGATGGAGGTGAAATGATGGGGGTGATATAAGCATGTGATGGGGGAATGTAATGTGGTGATTGGGGCATGTAATTGAGGTGATGTTATGGGGTGATGTAATGGGGTGATGACTGATGGGGGCATGTAATTGTGATGGGGCATGTAATTGGGGTGATGGAGGCATATGATGGAGGCATGTAATGGGGTGATGGGGCATGTCCTGGGTGTGCAATATGCACAAAACCAGTGAATATATGGGCAGTAAGGTTTTGAAGTTGTCACCAGCACCTTGGAATATCTTTTCAGGGATCACAGTTTTTTGAATATACACAATCCACACTACATGTTTCATTTAGATCACTAGACTTCCTCAGTGGTTAATTATATACCGTATTTGCTTGAATATAAGACAAGGTTTTTTTCAGAGCAAATGCTCTGAAAAATCCTCCTCGTCTTACATTCGAGGTCTTCTTATAATCTGACCTCAAATTGAGGTCAGACTATAAGACAGGGATCCAGACTCCCCTGCTTCCGCCCGGCACGACCGCCGGGACTTCTGTGAAGAAGCCGGGTACTTCCGCTTTCGTCACAGAAGTCCCGGCGAGCGTGCCGGGCGGCAGCAGGGGAGGTCTGCGCTCGTCGCGCAGACATCCTCTGCTGCCCCACTAGCCACCATGGTAAATCGGGCAGCTGGGGGATGTCTGCACGATACGTGCAGACATCCTCCATGCTGCCCGACATGGCAGTCTATTATGACGGACCATCTGTCCGTCATAATAGACTGCCGTGTCGGGCAGCATGGAGGATGTCTGCAAGTATCGTGCAGACATCCCCCGGCTACCCCCACTAGCCACCAGGGAGCGAAACCAGGTAAGGGGGTGGGGGGGGGGGCTGGACAGAGGACACAGACAGACAAGGGGAGGGGGGGAGAAAGAGACAAAGAGAGGGGGAGGGGGGAGGACACAGATAGACAAGGGGAGGGGGGGAGAAAGAGACAAAGGGAGGGGGAGGGGGGAGGACACAGATAGACAAGGGGGGGACAGAGATAAAAGGGGAGGGGGGATAGAGAGAGACAAAGGGAGGGGGAGAGGGGAGGAGACAGACAGACAAGGGGGGGACACAGACAAGGGGAGTGAGGGGGACAGAGAGAAAAGGGGGGGGGGATAGATAGAGACAAGAGAAAGAAGTTTTGGGGGGAAAGAGAGACAACGCTGGGGGGGAAAGACAGCTGGGGGAGCGGGAGAGAGGCCGCATTGGCACATAAAAGCAAATAAAAACAAGAAATGCATTTGTATAATATAAATGTTTTATTAAATATTAAAAAGCAATCTACATATATACAAGTTAAACTTTTTTCCTATAGGGTAGTCTTATAATCAGGCTTTTAGTTTTTTTTCCTAAAGGAATGTTCAAATTTGGGGGGGTCGTCGAAATCAGGGTCGTCTTATAATCGAGCAAATACGGTAATACAAGAAAGACCACAATTTTATTTTACCCAAATGGTCATGTGATTGACACTTTGACCAATCACCATCAGTCAATCAAAAACATGTCAGCTGACAATGATTCACAACTAGCAAGCTCTTACATCTCCTGTCAAGCCACTGCGAATGTTGCTTATGTTGTAGCACAATGTCTCATAACTCTGACTTCTCTTTTATGAAATTGGAGAGAGGCCATGCAATCAGTCCTGCAGATGCAGATAATTACACCAATTAATTTCAATTGTGTTTTAGAAAAATACAAAGCAGTGAGTAGGTACTGACAGCAGGTAGCTTCAATGGTGTAAAATATAAAAGGTATATGTAGATTGGAGCGCTACCATATAATTTCAAAGAGAAAGGTGTAGGCACTCCCTATTGTTGTAAAAATGCAGAAAAAAAAACCACTGACAAAACACAGACTTGATCTGTAGGAGTATATATAAATATAAAAATACTTTAATAGAAATTAGTGTAGGAAGAACGTATCAAAGTCTAAAAAACACATATATAAAATAAAAGTCAAATAACCAGGAGCCACTCGTATTATATATATATATATATATATATATATATATATATATATATATATATATATATAGAAGTCCAACGAAGAAAGCAATAAACACGCACTCACGGGACAAATTCAATCAATTTGATCTTTAGTCAATACTCCAGACAATATCAGGAACAAGTAATCGACGTTTCGGTCCCCCTCAGGGACCTTGATAAAGGTCCCTAAGGGGGACCGAAACGTCGATTACTTGTTCCTGATATTGTCTCTAGTATTGACTAAAGATCAAATTGATTGAATTTGTCCCGTGAGTGCGTGTTTATTGCTTTCTTCGTTGGACTTCTGTGTGTTTCTGCTACACAGCACCCGGGCACTTGGAACCTGCTGCTTCTCATAGCTGAGTGCACCGCCCTTGGATTCTCTCTCTCTCTCTCTCTCTCTCTCTCTCTCTCTCTCTCTCTCTCTCTCTCAGGGCCCACATTTGTTACACTAGCAACCTTTGTTTGTTAATTGAAATTTTATTGAATAGACTTTCTTTTTTTCTTTTTTACTTTTACTTACATGCATGGCATAATCAGCTAAAGCTTTCAAACTGGCACTTTTGCAGTATCCCATGGGATAAGCTCCTCTCTGTCAGAGGTTATTACAGTCTGCCCTATATGTCAAAAAGAAAAAAAAAAAGTCTCAAAATCCATAATTTTTATATGATTACATTTTGCCCATCTTTTTAGATATCAAAAGAGGAACACTTGTTTTCGAGGGAATGAGAGAAGATGTGACTATAGGCAGGGCATTACTGAAAGGAACATTTGTAAGCAACTTAAAGGGACTCTCTCACTTGAACATTATTTATACTGTGAATGTAGAGAATAAAAATGACCAAAAATTATCTATACATTGTGTTAGCAAAATTGCAAGCAACTGCCCAACATTGGGTTTAAATGTGTGGTGTCTCCTGGTTATGGCCTCACTTGTGGCTTGATATGCAAATTCACTGCTTTTCATTGGGAAATGTGTAATTTGCATATCAAGCTACAGGTCATGTCATAAACATGAGATGCCACAGACATATTTTACCCTTTTTCTCTGACTTTATGCATTCCAGCAACCCCCCTCCCCCTCCAATAAAGTTTTTCTTGGCCCCATCCCCAGCCCCTTCAGGCCCAGCCATTGCTAACTCAAGCTATACCAGGCAAACATCTAGTCATGTCAGTGTCATTGTCCCCCGGCCAAAACCGACTTCCAACAGCCTTTGCTGACAGAGGGATGCTAGGCACTAGAATTGCCTCTGAAGCAGTGGTATCCTCAAATCTAGCATGCTTCAGGGCCAAGTTAGCATGTTTCTAACACAAAATGTGTCTGCGTTGTTCATCTCTGCCTCACACTCCTGCTGACACTTCAATCAGACCATGGATAACGGCATTGAATGCCATCATTAGAGTAGGTGTAGGAGGTTGTGAAGGGGCTTCTGGTGTGCTTGGCTGATCTTGAGAGCTGGGATCTTGAGTGCTGGGAGGATGCTTGAAACCTCACAGATGTATCTGCAGGAAAATAAGATGTTTAGGACATTGCAATACAGAATAAAGTTGTAAATTTCTCATTAATGGTTATCTGAATACTTAGCTATTATACATTCACATTGTTAACATTAATTAAAATACTTTTTAATATTCTAACTACGTCACTGCAGTTATCATAACTATTTACAGAATCATTTAGCACTTACATAACCAAGCCTATGCATAACTCATTGCACTCTAGCTATGAGGGGTTACACATTCCTATCACAGTACGAAAGTACATAGGTGGCATAAAGCAGTACATACATGTACATCGATGCACAGTAGCATGTACATAGATTGTATTCCAGACGTTGCTAACTACATTTTCATTAACATCTCACATAAAGATGTGTGTACATGTGTATCTACCTTTGGAGGCGGGTCCCTAGGCCTACACTTCAGGAGCCGACAGTTGGTGGGAGATGGTGTAGATAGCCCTGTTGGAGATGAAGAAGAATGCATTGTTAATATTAATTGCATACAGTTTGCTGTAGAACATTACACATAAACATTTTACTTGTGCTTTATTCATAAATTAGGGAAATTCTTGAAATAGAGAGTGGAATTCCCAAGTTAAGACCATAGTAGCCAGGTTATGTCAGCTAATTTGGCCATAACTTGGGATTTACATTCTCAATTCCATGCAATTCCCTCTTTTATGAATGTAGCCTTGTGAAGTCTGAGGAGGAGCTGACAGATCTTGTGTGTCCTTTTCACAGATATTTTGTTTAACCCCTTCCCTGCAACTGATCGCTGTGTACGCAGTGATCTTACACAGCAGCACATTTTTTGCTGTCTGTGCATTTTTTTAGGGGTTAGTTTTTTTACTGTGATTTATTACAGTATATCAAAGGCTCTTTTAAGAGCTATTAACCCCTTCCTTGCCATATATCCCTGCCTAAGCAGTGCATATGGTCACTGCTAAGCAGCGCATATGGAGCGATCTGGTTTTTTTGCTATCAGCATTTTTTTTTGTCACACTCGCTAGGGGTTAATTATACCCACTAGGGGATTATGTGTATTCCTTTTGAAACTGTCTGAATGAGTGTATAGCGATCATCAACAACATCAGTGGCAAAGGTGGTTTGATGATTGCTCAGATGAGCATCACTATTCGCCTGGTTAGATCAATATTGGTAAATATTGTTCTGACCCATATGGATCTGCCTCCCTCTCCTCACTTGAGTTTTAGTGAGGGAAAGAGACAGATCTGTATAATATAAGTTTTTTATTGTAATAAATTAAATTAAATATTAAAAAATTGTGAGACCCAAGGGCTTTTGTAAAAGCCATACACTTTGTATAGTGTACCCTGTGTATTAACCCCTTCCCTGCCACTGATCACTGCACAGCAAAACATTTTTTCTTGTCTGTGCATTTTTAGGGGTTAATTTTTTTGTACAGTACTACAAAGGCTCTTATAAGAGCTATTAACCCCTTCCTTGCTCTACATGTCAAAATTCCAAGTTGGAAAATCAAAAAGCGCACCTCTCAAATGTAGCCTTTCAACCCCCTGTACTCAGGAGATGTTGCTGAACAGTTATTGGGGTGTTATTTGGCAGTGACACATACCGAAATCTGTGAATTCATGTCTGAAGTACAAGGTTTGTGAAAAAAAACACAAAACAATTACTACCACAAACTTTGACAAAGGCTGGTGGTAGAATTAGTGCATGGAAAGTGTTAAAATACCACCATTTGAAATAGCCTAGGGTGTCTACTTTTAAAACATATATGGGTTGATGGGGTAAAATACACTGGCTGGCTTCAAATATGTCCCAAATGGGACATGGGCGCAGGTTGTCTGCATGTCAAAATTTCAAGTTGGAAAACCAAAAAGCGCACCTCTCAAATGTGGCCATTTAACCCCCAAACAAGCAGACAAACCTATGCATGGGTGGTATCCCTGTACTCAGGAGATGTTGCTGAACAGTTATTGGGGTGTTATTTGGCAGTGACACATACCAAAATCTGTGAATTCATGTCTGCAGTAGAAGGTTTGTGAAAAAAAAACACACAAAAATTACTACCACAAACTTTGACAAAGGCTGGTGGTAGAATTAGTGCATGGAAAGTGTTAAAATACCACCATTAACCTTTCCTGGCAACTTTTATCGCACGCTGAGCATTCCCCCCCCCCCCCCCCCCCCCATTGTTTGATTACTGCTACCTTAAACAGACATTCCTCTCAAGAAAACTCCCTGAATGCTACCAGTTTATTGCTATTAACTTAAATAGATCTATTACTCCTTTTACTACTTATTTCGTTAATTTTTTTTACTACTAATGGCATGGCTGTGATTGGCCAGTACAGCATGTGACCCTTCCTCTATATATAAGCTGGAGTCACGTACACGCACATCACATGAGCTCTTCTTAGTGTAGGGAGAGGATGCTGCAGCTGTGAGGGCCAGATTAAAAAAAATTCTGGTGTTCAATCTGCAAACTACAGTGATTATTCAAACTACAGCGATTATTCAAATTACAGTGATTATTTTAGTGGGTGCTATACTACATATTTGTACCCTGCCCTGAGCCCATTGCCACAGAGAGTGCAGTGCACTTGCAACTGCATGTGTGCCAGGCACATGACTTTAATCCTGTTCTGTTAGCCCAGTGGACAACATCTAGGCATTTTTAAATACTGCAATTTGTTGGTGTTAAATATTACATTTGCGTCCTGCACTTCATATCTGAGAGTCAAATAGAACCGTCAAACACTGTGCTTACAGCGCACTTTGAAAAATTCTAATTATTTTGGTTGCTAAATAGTACATTTGCGTCTTGAGGTGCACTTCATATCTGAGAGTCAAATAGAACCGTCAAATACTGTGGTTACAGTGCACTTTGAAAAATTCAAATAGTTTTGGGTGCTAAATATTACATTTGCGTCTTGCGGTGCACTTCATATCTGAGAGTCAAATAGAACAGTCCAATACTGTGCTTACAGCGCACTTTGAAAAATTCTAATAGTTTTCTGTGGTAAATAGTACATTTGCGTCTTGCGGTGCACTTCATATCTGAGAATCAAATAGAACAGTCCAATACTGTGCTTACAGCGCACTTTGAAAAATTCTAATAGTTTTGGGTGGTAAATAGTACATTTGCGTCTTGCGGTGCACTTCATATGGCCTGAGCTTGCCCTTTATGCCTGGGAGGTGCTGGCCTACCCTGCAGCCAGTGTATTGTCTGAACGTGTGTTTAGCACGGCAGGGGGCGTTATCACAGACAAATGCAGCAGCCTGTCCACAGCCAACAAGACAAGCTCACGTTTATTCAAATGAACCAGGCATGGATACCACCAGACTTCTCTGTACCTTGTGCAGAATAGACATTTATACCGGCCTCACCCAGTCATTGTTATACTCAAGTGCACTTATTCTTTGTTTTCTGTTGTTATATGTCCCAATATTTTGGGGGCTACCCCAATTTAAAAAACCAAAAACCAATAAAAAACAGTGTTGGCTACCTTCTCCTCCTCCAGCGCCGCTTCCACCTACACCGCCACGATCACCGCCTTCTCAACCTATGGGTCACTTAGTATAAACTGCAAGAGAATACCCTGCACTCCAACCCTCTCTCAAATGAATAATTCTGTTGATCCTCCTGGCAGCCATGCTTTAGATTTAGATTTATGTTCTTCCAAAGCTAAAATCAAAGATTCCATCTAGTGCTATTTTATGGCTCAGCTGTATTTGTATGTATTTTATGTTATTTTAAGTTATTTCCCTATCCACATTTGCTTGCAGGGCACTTGTCCTACTCTTACCCACATTTTACTTCCTTTTGCAGCCCTCTAGCCCTTTCCATGACTTTTTTAGAGGCATTTTAGTGGGCAAAAGTTTGTGTCCCCATTGACTTCCATGGGGTTCAGGTTCGGGTTCGGGGTCAAGTTCGGGGTCAAGTTCGAGCACGTACCCGGACATTTTTTCGAAGTTCAGTCGAACCTGCCGAACCCAAACATCCAGGTGTCCGCTCAACTCTAATAATAATTTAAAATCAGTTTGTATGAAAAAAGGTCTGAAAGATTTCCTGAATTTCAAACACGGAAAGAAAATTAACATCACTACTCAGTCCTTTTTCAGCCCCACCCGCGTGTTCCTAATGTAAAGCAGTGTGTTTTGATTTATCTACGTATGTCTGTGTGTACTTCAGAATACTATCTAAACATGTCTACATAAATTTGTTGCCACTATATAAATAAATGGTAATGTAATGTAATGTGTATATATATATATATATATATATATATATATATATATATATATATATATATATATATATATATATATATATATATATATATAAAAGCATGTTGTTTATTGTTTTTTCATATTTGTATGTCATTTAGATTGTAAATCGTCATTAGAAAATTGATAAATTAAAAAAGTAGGTCATATTCAAGTGGTGCTTTAAGTTAAAATTGCATTTTTTTTTAAAAAAATTAGAAGTTCGGTATTCACATCTATTTAGAACATCACTTTTCAGATTATGTGTACGTCATTTTATAACTCCAACATAGGTCATACCTTTGGAAAATAAATGCTATGTAAATAAGATTAATTATACAATGTGATATGTTTTTAAACTTTGTCCTGGTCTCTATGATAACAACAATCATGCTTCACTTTGATCTATTCATGGTATCTCTTGTAATGTATGGGCTTGACTTTCACTATCCTGTTTTACTGTTTCCTGTGGGAAATCATTGAATAAGGTCATAAAAATTCCTTAATCATATCTTAAATGGTTATTGAAAGCACAGTATATTATTTATCATTGCAGGCTAAATGGCATTTGACTTTTATGCAACGCCTACCTATACCGTTTATCGGTTTGTACCCTGTGTTCGAGTTTAATCTCACTAAGGTGAATATGATTAGGTTACATACATGCCTAAAAGCAGGTAATTCATCTGATGGTTATTTAGAAATTGGTGGCTTATATTAAATCTTCTGATAAATGTAATACTTTCATTAATCTGATAATCACTGATTTATGGTTGCTTTTTAACTAGTTGAATACAATAATTTTTTCTGGGGTTTTGTTAGATGTGTTTTTAACTGTAATTACTCTTTCTTTTTTGATGTATAACTATAAATTGGTCTTTTTTTAAGGAAATGTATGGCTTTCTCTTAATGCCTTATTTAACCATATAAATCAGAATTGAAATCTGATCATTTTTTTAGGCTATGATTAAGTGCCAGCTGGCACATAAAGCATAAGGCGGGTTCCTTTTTCTCTGTCTGTTGTGAATTTCTATTTGTACATGCCGATGAAATGCAACATTAAATAACACCTTTTGGATAACATTTTTCTCTCCTGTTTATTTTGTTGTATTTTTATATGCCAGATGGGTTGCCCGGAGCCGAGAAAATAAAACAGGTACCGGGCATATTACTAGCCGTTTGCCAGGACGTGTGTTTCAATACGGATTGAGAAACTTGTTGACCCCAGAAATGTTTTGTGGGATAATTTTTTCAAGTTGGCCATGCATCTTATTTATGTTCCAGGGACCATCATATGGCAGCATTGTATATTTGGATGAAGGAAGCACAATTTCTTTGGCCAGCCCTGGTTAGTAGGGTAGGAGTGCAACCGTGACCATCTCTCAAATACTCCCCTCAAGCTCAGCATCTTTTGAATAGACACCTAAAGGTCTGGTTTGATCACAACTCATATATCATTATTATGCGTCTTGATTCCGTTAATCACCAACAATGTGTGTTATGTGGACAATATGAAGATTATGTCTGTTTGATATAAAATGCTTCTGTACAATGATCCTATGGAGTACTATTTAAAAGTGGTCCACATTTATTTTTGAATAGAGACTTCAAAAACAAATGTGAACCACTTTTAAATAGTACTCCATAGGACCAATAGTACACCATAGGAAAATGTTCAGGCATTGGCGTTCACAAAATATCCTCCCCACCTTTAACCAATCCCACTCTAATACCTCCAACTTCCTCCCCATTGTCAATGTTTGTTTGTATCTGACAGACCAGCAAATACCTGTGCAACATGGGAACTTTAGTTTATAATTTCTGGTCTGGTAAAGATAATCTACAACTACTCCAGTCTACACTCTGTGGGTGCTGCAATATGGCGAAGTGGGTGCTATCATTTGCTTTGGGGCAATAATAAAAGATGAGCAGAAGAACTCAATGGGAAACAAATAAAAACAAGAAATACATTTTTTTAATTTATATTTTTATTAAATATGAAAACCAGTTTAGATGATTAGATATTTATTAGCAAAAACAAATTTCTTATTGGGTCACTTTCTATTTAAACTTTATTTTGCCAGGCACGTCCTGGGAGAAACTCCCTTAACAACAAAGGACGTGCCTGGAATTGAATGAAACGATCGCGAAAACCGCTTTAACAGTGCTGGTCTATTGCCTCGACATCGAGGCAATAGCCAGCACCGAAATTTCTATTTCAGGACCCCCACGGAGCGATCGTGGGGAGCCATATTGACGGAGCATGCTGCACCGTCAATATGGCTAAGTACTCTGCCGTTCTGAGCTTCGGAAGTGAAAGTAACTTCACTTCCGTCGCTCTGAATATGCTACTTGACTACCCCTAGTGGTAGCTTAGTAGCATTGCAATGGGAAATATTTAAAATAAATATTTAATTAATTAAAAACAGGTTATTTAGCTATATTAGCCTATAGGGTTAAAATTAAATATTTTTTAGCATAAGGGATAGGGTTAAAATTAAATTAAAGTTAAAAAATATTAAGGGATATAATAAGGATTAGAGTTGGGGTTAAATTTAGTGTTAGGGTTACATTTTGGGTTCGGGTTGGGGTCAAAAGATCAATATAGGAAAAAACCAAAAAACACTATTTTTGGTTTTTGCCCCATAACTCGCAAAAAAATACCGAAAAATATGGAAACATGCATATTTTTGAACTCAGGAGAACATTTAGAAACTATTTAGATGGGTTATTTTTTAATGATTTTATTTGTGTAAATTATATTTTAGGTCAAAGTTAGAAAAAGTGTGTTTTTTAAAATTTTTCATTATATTTTATGATTTTTTTTGTAGTAAATTATAAGATATGATAAACATAATGGTATCTAATGAAAGCCCTTCTTATGATGATAAAAACAACATATAATTTGTGTGGGTACTGTATGTGAGAAAGAAAAAAATTACAGCTAAACACAAACACCCTAGAAATGTCAAAACAGCCATTGTCACCAAGGGAAAGTCAAGGTGAAAATGTCTTGTCACTAAGGGGTTAATTAAGATCCAAATTAGAGGGATCTATTTATATACAAGCAAATAGGGTGTTTCTTTTTTTGTTTAACAAATGTTTACTTTGAGTTGATACATTATTGAGGATTCCGTTTGGCTGTAACTACTTGTGTTTGTTAATTACTTGGGAGAGTGTTACTGTGTTAAAATGACAGAACTAACCCCCAGTGCTATGATTTACAAAATAATATAATTCTGAAACTACTTTAAAGTCATTTTTCAAATGTACAAAACCGTTTTAGCTAAAGTAAAAAAATATTTTAGTTCGATTATGTGTCATAATATTAACTTTTACAGAAATCAAATATGGTAATTATTTATTTTTAAAATATATTCCTATTAAGGTGATTTATAAGATCCCCAGGTAAGCATACAGCTAAATGCATGCATAGTATGTTGCATGTCTGGCATTCATCTTGGAATGTTTAATATAAATTAATGTAACTATGGGGGGTATTCAATAAAAAGTGAGTTGCAGGTGAGTTGAGGTGAGATGACCATTTCATCTCACCAATTTAGCTATTCATTGTACAGAGACAAACCAATATTTGTAAAATTAATTGTTCATCTAACCTGTAACTCACCTTTTAGTGATTAACCCAATAAGACTTCAAAGATCTCGAAGGAACCATCTTAGATTCAGTGGTATACCTGAAGAGGTGAAGGATGGCAACCTCAATGAGTACCTATATGATTTAGTATCACAATTTGTAGAACCGCAAATATTGGGCAAATGACCCTTTGAGCGAAAGCACAGAATATTGAGAGCAAGAAACACAGAAGGCTCTGTGCCCAGAGATGTAATTTTAAGGTTTTTAAAATGCTCTGTCAAAGAAGAGTTTTCTGCGACAGATGCGAGTCAAACCAGAAAACAAAAAGGGAAATACAAATCTATCCTTGTTTTTCCAGATCTGTCCTATGCAACACGGATGATCCAAAACTGCTTCAGAGAGTTAACTAAACAATTAAGAACCAAAGAAATTGGGTAGTGGGGATTTCCCACAAAAACTGTTAATTTTTCATAAGGGCGAGACAAAAGTGGTTAAGGATATGAAAGAAGAACTTCCTAAACTGAGAGCCCTTGGTATTATGGAATAGCTCGTAATTTAATGAGAGGGAAACTATATGTTCGCTAGTAATTCCATTTAACAAAGATATATTTTGCCTAGGATGGCTGCAGTTAACTACAGACTACCGAATTAATGTTTCCTATGGTATTAAAACATTTTGGTTAAAATAAATTATATATATATAAATGATACACCTAAAAGAGGATAAGGTGACCAGCTGAGGCTATATGATTAATACTCATGAGAACATGTAGCTCCGTATAGATAATTTATCAAATTTGAAATAGCTTAAAATTGCCACTTACTTTGGGAAAGTTAGAAGAAATTTAAAATTATCACTTAATATAGCGAATTGCTGATTTGTTGTTTTGCTCCTCCATTTGCGCAGATCACCAACTATTTAACCTGGCTTAATCGAGGATTAGTTAAAATAAAGTCTGCTCGAGTGGAGCAGCAATCTGATTAATTAGCATAAAAGGTGAATGTCACTAAATAAGTTTATAATAATATGAATTTTTGATTCACTTTACAAATTAATTCCGACACTATAGGTAATTAGGATTGGGGTTAAATATACATAATAATAAATATAAGGAAAAGAGATATTTGGTGTGCCACAATTAAGTTTATCACTTTTATGCACAAGAGATCATAGATCTCACATCTTTCACATCTTGAGAGAGAAATTTGAGTAATTTATGTAAATGTTATCATTCAATATGACTTTGCAGTAAATTTTGGAACAATGCCGAATGTTTTATGCACTCTTAGGGCCGCCACCAGGAATTTCAGGGCCCCTTGCTGAACAAATTTTCTGGGTCCCCTACCCCCCCGACAATATCTCCCACTCACCCCACCTATCCTTACAAGCATGTTATCCAGGTCTAGTGTAATATGGAGTGTGGTTGGGAGCAGTTGGTCAATATGCCAATAATATTTTGCCACTCAATAAGTCAGTATGTTGCCATTCAATATGCCAGTAATATTTTGCCACTCAATAAGTCCATATTTTGCCACTTAGTATGCCAATATTTGGCCATTCAGTATGCCAGTATTTTGCCCCTCAATATGCCATTCTTTTGCCATTCAATATGCCAGTATTTTGCCCCTCAATATGCCATTCTTTTGCCATTTACTATGCCAGTATTTTGCCCCAATATGCCATTCTTTTGCCATTTAATATGCCAGTATTATGCCACTCAATATGCCATTTAATATGCCAGTATTTTGCCCCTCAATCTGCCACTCTTTTGCCATTTACTATGCCAGTATTTGCCCCTCAATATGCCATTCTTCTGCCATTTAATATGCCAGTATTTTGCCCCTCAATATGCCATTCTTTTGCCCCTCAATATGCCATTATTTTGCCATTTAATATGCCAGTATTTTGCCCCTCAATCTGCCATTCTTTTGCCATTTAATATGCAAGTATTTTGCCCCTCAATATGCACCCCCCTACCCCCTTCCCCAGTCCTCCTGCATGGAGGAGGGAGACTCCAGTCGCATTTACAAAAAAAAAAACTTTATTGAAGATACGCGGCTGGAGGGGAGTGCAGAACGCTTCCCTCACAGCCGCGACCCGGCTAAATAGAGGGAATGGCGGGCCTGTGCACTATGGATTTATAGGTTCATACATTTTAAGGGCTTGTTAAGAAAGTTTATGACAATATTTAGTGACTGATGCACTAAAAAGATTAATGACAATACACAGACAATCGGGTATTTCTATCGGATGTTTAAAGCACTTTATAGACTAATAATAATAATACAATAGTAATTAGCACTATGGTCAAACACATATAATAATAAAATGAGTAAAGAGGAAAATGTTGAGTTTTAAATAAGGTTGTCATTATTATTCATAAGAGAAACAGAGTTATAGCAATGTTTTACTTATAGAAAGAGAGACATTAAGTACATAAAGGGTAACATTTAATATTGCTCTGGACTAAAAAAAAAAGTAAAAAAAACATTTTTTGTTGCCTTTTTTTTTAGAATAATGGGGAAGGTTTAAGAACTTTATGGGTTTGTAGATGTGCATATAAAGAGTAAATGCTAATGATATATCACTACCCAATGAATTAGGCTAAGGGGTATAGTGTAATGCACAACTGGAGCAAATTAGGTTTAACTAAACTTTTAGGAAAAAAAATAGAATAGGACAGACACAAGGGGAGATACCGCTTCCTCTAAGGGAAGACCAGGTAAAGATATCCTCTGATTAATTGAACTGCATTTTGCTCTATGATCAAAGTAATGGCAATTTGGATAGATAGGGGACCATACACCACTCCCAGATTCAAAAATAGGCACTGGAGATGATGGAGGAGATAAATAGACAAGAAATAAATCACAATTATAGTAAAGTCAGTAATATTGATTTTAAGTTAACTCTCAGGGAGGCCACCAACGACTATATCCTGAAGTTAAGGAGATTACTTAAGGAAGTCTATTCCAAATTGGTGAAGAGTGTTAGTGTTTTTGTTGTAATGCAATATTTGTTGTATTGTTTGTAAAGGTATGTAGACATCTGTTATGTTCAAGAGATGCACAGGAAAGGTGAAATTGTTCACTTCTGGAGATACTCCAAGTTTACTGCTAATATGCCGAAAAGAAAAAAGATGGGTAGCTATAATTATTACTGCCAAAGTAAAATTGTAATATGCAAATTAAATGATGTAATATATACATTAGTTAACATAAATGCCCCAAATGAGTTTACACAGTCATTTTATGGAAAATGATTTAAAAAGGTGGATCAAATCAAAAAGAGCGTATTAATAATGGGAGGGGTCATGAACACTTAAGTTGATGAGAAAATGGACAGAAGCCCCTTGAGAACAGATAAGACACCGAACTCCATTAGAGCCAAATGCAAACTTTTTCAAGAAATCATGATTATATATGATCTCTATGATATCTGGCGAACATACCATCCATGAGATAAAGAATATACTTTTTACTCGCGAGTACATAATATGTATTCAAGAATAGATTTTCTGTTGAAAAACTCCTCTAGCCTAAAGAATGTTGTTAAAGATGAGATTGGCCAAATCCCCTGGTCTGACCATCCGCCTATTAGTCTTGAAGTAAAAAATAACTATGACTATAAAAATAAACCACAATGGAGGCTGAATGAGTCACTTTTACTATCAGAAGAAGATATAGAACACCTTCATGTCCTAGCAAAATATATCAGTATTAACGATAATGGTCAGGTCTTAGAACAGACACTATGGGCCTTTTTTAAATGTGTCATGCAAGGACACCTAATACACCTGGGTGCCAGAAAGAAAAGAGCAAAAGGTGGGCCATTGTCAGACCTAAATATTGAACTAGCGAAATTATTATATCATAATAAACTGAATCCTTCCCATTTGGTTTCTAAACAAATTAAGCAGGTACAGGAGAAGATAAAGAAAATGCTTGAGGTGCAGATTAACAGGATGATCTTGTCCTCAAATCAAAGATGGTATATCTGTGGTGATAAAGTGGGTACATTTCCTACAAAGAGAATTAAATCAGGTTATAAAAAAACAAAAGATAAACAAAATAGGGGATAGATATAAAATCCATCTATCAACGCAGAAGATCGGAGAAACATTTTCCAGATATTATGAATCATTATATATTCGCAGGGAAAACAGATTTTCCTCCCTGGAGTTGGAATCCTTTTTTGAGAAAATTAAGTTACTCCAAATAAGCAAAGATTAACTTGTAACTTAAATAAACCCATTAGTAAAGAGGAAATAAAAAGGGCTATTAACAATCTTAAAAATGGTTCGCTGCTTTGTTCTACAAGACCTTTGAGCCAGAGATAACCCTTCTTTTACATACAATATTTGAAGCTATTGGGAACACTGGGACAACTCCTTCTGAGATGTTAAAGGCAATCATTTCTTCCATTCCAAAGATATCTAGATAACTAGCTTACAGCAAGGATCATAGCAATAGGGTATCTATTTAATGGCTCTTGTAGTATACCCTTCCTGGACTTGCAATCTCGCTTTGATTTTTCATCTAAGGACATTTTTACCTATATCCGAATAAAGGGTTTTCTTCAGAATATTCGAAAAAAACTGACACTCCATGGGAGAGAATTATGTTTGACACCCATTTAAAGATTGCCTCTTGAGTCACGAAAGCACTCCAAGGATTAGATCACAGGGAGGAGACATTAGAAACAGTGTGTAAATGGGAAAGGGAAATGGGGAAAGCCTTTCCAACGAGCGCCTGGCGAAACTCATGTGAACTTGTTAGGAACTCTATCCACTGTATAGGGTTGCAGGAATTGTACATTCAAATTTTACACAGATAAACCAGGTATCTGGTGTACGAAACACATTAAACAAAATACTCTCGAAATACAACTAGATCTTGGAGATATGACGCCAGAGAAATTTCTGTTTCATCTTGGACTATCTGGCCTAATTTGTTTTAAAAATAAACTGGCGACACACATCCTGATGGCAACCAAGATGTGCATATGGAGATGTTGGAGAAGATCTGAAGCTCCGAATGAAAATAACTTTTTATTTAAATGATGTGTCTGTCTCCATTTATTACAAAATCTGGAATCATGTTGTCTCCTCTGTCTTTAACCACTTGTAGGAAAGATATTAACCCCGGGTGGGTCCACCACTTGACGATTCGATTCGATCTACCTATCATAAAGTATCATGGAATATGTCCTTTGTGGTCTCTGCATACCTGAATGAATGTTGTATTGGTATATAAGAGTGGCAGTAAATACACATTTTGTTTATTTCTATTAATGTTTTTTATGTCTATACATTGTAAAACATAAAAAAACGATATATATATATATATATATATATATATAAAAAAAATAGTGTTGCATGTAAAATGTGTCAGAGTTCTGGTCCAGCATGGAAAATGTATAAGTGCATCTGCTGCTACTACTGTGTAGCATTGTGGGGACTGGGTTAATCCCAGTTATTGTGAATAGTGTGACCCTGTATTACATACATGACCTTAACGTGTGTAGTTGTTGTTGTGATGTTTAGATATTTTACACCACCTTCCCCTTGTGTGTTCTGTCCTCAGCTTTTGATGATCTGAAAAGAAGGGTTGTTCATTGTGGGGGATTAGTTCTAGTTTTGCCATCTGTCTGTTACATTCTGAGCATTACTACAATGTTCCAGGTTTTGTACGTTTCTGCCATTTAGCATCACTAACCACTTGCTATTTTGATCAGCTCATCCTGAATTAGATCTGAAATTACATATTCACTTTAAATGGGAAAATCTTTAATTTTCCCTTCTAGATAACATAATTGTGTTCTTCCTACACAGACTAAAACTGATCTACAGATGTAACCCTTAGTTAACCCTTTTTTAAAGGAAGTTATTTTAATGACTTAAAAACGTAATTGATTTGAACATCTTTTTAGTGTTTATAGTAATTTTTTGCAGGAAACAGAAAATAGCAGCACTAAGCAACTGAATACTTTCATTAGTTCCTGACCTTATCTTATATATAAGACAGTCTTATGCCTATCCCATGCACATCCCTTCGCGACAAAGGACGTGCCAGGCACCTCCTGGGAGAAACTTCCTTAAAGACAGAGGACGTGCCTGGCATCAACGATTGCGAAAACCGCTTTAACGGTGCTGGTCTATTGCCTCGATGTCGAGGCAACAGCCGGCACAGAAATTTCTATTCTGGGGCACCCACGATCGCCCCACGGAGCGATCGTGGGCGCCACAATATGGCTAGGCCTTCTGCCGGTCTGAGCTTCGGAAGTGAAAGTAACTTCACTTCCGTCGCTCTGAATATGCTACTTGACTGCCCCTAGTGGTAGTTAAGTAGCATTGCAGTAGAAAATATTTAAAATAAATATTTAATTAATTAAAAACAGGTTATATAGATAAATTAGCCTATAGGGTTAAAATTAAATATTTTTTAGCATAAGGGAAAGGGTTAAAATGAAATTAAAATTAAAAAATATTAAGGGATATAATAAGGACTAGAGTTGGGGTTAAATTTAGTGTTAGGGTTAAATTTTGGGTTCGGGTTGGGGTCAAAAGGTCAATATAGAAAAAAAAACAGAAAAACACTATCTCCCATAACTCGCAAAAAAATACCGAAAAATATGGAAACATGCATATTTTTGAACTCGGGACAACATTTAGAAACTATTTAGACGGGTCTTTTTTAATGATTTTATTTGTGTAAATTATATTTTAGGTCAAAGTTAGAAAAAGTGGGTTTTTAAAAAAATTTCATCATATTTTATGGTTTTTTTTGGTAGTAAATTATAAGATATGATGAACATAATGGTATCTAATGAAAGCCCTTCTTATGACGATAAAAACAACATATAATTTGTGTGGGTACTGTATGTGGGAAAGAAAAAAAAATCTGATTGCCTCTTATAGTCAAGAAGGAATTTTTTCCCCCAGGAGGCAAAATTCGAAATAGCTTCCTTAGGGGTTTTTTGCCTTCTTTTGGATCAAAAGCTGTAATGATAGGTAGAAGGGTTGAACTTGATGGACTTGTGTCTTTTTTCAACCTAAATTACTATGTTACTATGTTACTATGTTACACTATGTGTATATACTATAAGATAATAACCAACATATAAATTAAGTATAATTATTGTATCTATATTCACAAGTGGTGTGAAACATCCTTTGTGTGGAACTCTCATTGGTTTTTTTTGACAAAAAACAAAGTTGCCTCTTGCTAAGGTTGCCAAAAAAATTGGCTGTAATGCTTACAATAGAAATATAAACAATAACAAAAGGGTGCAGAATTATGAGAACCTTAAAAATAAAAACAATACACACTAGTGCAATAATGCTAATGACACAAAATGGCACACTAGTGCAGTAATGCTAATGACCCAAAATGGGACACTAGAGCAATAATGCTAATGACCCAAAATGGAACACTAGTACAATAATGCTAATGACCCAAAATGGCACACTAGTGCAATAATGCTAATGACCCAAAATGGCACACTAGTGCAATAATGCTAATGACCCAAAATGGCACACTAGTGCAATAATGCTAATGACCCAAAATGGCACACTAGTGAAATAATTCTAATGACCCAAAATGGCACACTAGTGCAATAATGTTAATTACCCAAAATGGGGTCATTGGCATTATTGCACTAATGGGTATTGTTTTAATTTTTTAAGGTTCCTACGATTCTGCACGATTCTACGAAATCCCCCTTCCCTGCATGACTGAAATAAGATCCTCTGCGAAGCGGAGCGAATCTTCTCAGCGGAGGCTAACCATTCTCTATAGGTAGATACTAGGATTTCCAATACTTGTCAAAGAGTCCAATGGAAAATCCAGGTATAGTAGTTAAGATTAGAGACCATAACTCTTGTATGAGAGGGTAATTCCACCAAATATGGAGATAATCCCGTTATCATTTCCACATCTCCAGCATCTATCAGAACCAGGAGGGAAGATCTTATTAAGAGAATCCAAAACCTTATACCAGAGTGTCAATCAGTTATAAGCATTCTTCTGGGTCCGAGTTGAAACAGAGCAAGCATGCACTGAACTAGCAATTTTTGACCACTGTCTCTTTGAGAAATTTGATGCTGTGTCTATTTCCCATAATATGGTTTCTGTGTATGTCGCATCTCCACTAATAAACTTAAATTAATTTAGGTATGAATCCCACACAGCCACACAGAGCTTTAAATGGTGTCATAATGTCAGGAAAAAGAGGTGATATTCTAATTGTGTGTTAGTAATGAGAAAGTAAGCATTGCAAAAATAAAAGTGTTTCTCCAATTAACAGGAGAATTACCTAGAATTTGAGACAACGTTTTATTTTTCAAGAAGAGAGCACTGACAGTTCATGTTGTGTGGGCAGTAGTGAATACAAAAGTAAACTTGAAACAAAATGGAGGTAAGCAGGTTCACTCATTGCTTCCATTGGGTTAACAGTAAAAGTATATAGTAATGGGTTTGTACTTGAATCCCAAATTAGATTGGGAATATAACAGCTGTTGCATAAGAAATATATGTATTGTTATAACTTACACTTCTCCCGGGGACACAAACCCAATTTTATTTTTAAATGTTTTTTTTTTAATATAAGAAAAGATAATTTATTAGTTGAATTTTATATTAACTGTCAACTTTAACAAACAAACAAATATAAAGGGCATGTACTAAATAAGTGCAGTGGGAATGAAAGTAAAACATGAATGAATGAATGAAAGTAAAACAGAGTAAGGAGCAATTTGCAAACATTTGTATCATTTTGTGCTTTTTTCCCCCTGTTTTGCATCTCTTCCATTTATTTTTATATAGTGCGCATATATTGTAATTATATTTGTGCATGTTAAAGGCCTTTGCGAATATTTTGTGAAAAATAATTGCATGTGAAAATTGCACTAAGTTTTAGCAAGTGCTAATAAAAAAGGCAGAACAATATTTGCAAAAATGCCTGTTTTTATTCACAATTTGCTCATATTTACTATTAGAGTTTAAATCTTTAGTACATTGAACAAGGAGCAAAGCGCAAAAATAGTTTTGCACATAAAATATATTCGCTTTATTTTACTATATGCCCCCCCCCCCCCCCCAAATGTTTGTTTAATCACACTTAAACAAAGTGCAATCAAGTTTAGAAATGTAATCAATCTTGGGGATTGATTTTATTTCTATACTTTTTGCAGGCCCTCATCAGCCATCATTATTTCTCGCTCTGGGAAGGACAAAGTTACAAGTGCTTTGGTAGTGTGTGACAAATAATCTATCACAGTTTTCAGCCCTTTGTACCTGGGCTCTCTAATTAAACGTCCAGTGGAATCCTTTTCCTAGTGTTTTGGAAAGTAGTTTGGAGATGAAGCAAACCTTTGAAATCCAATTTCACCATTATTTCTACAACTTGTGTTTTCTGTAGACTTAGCAACAGATGATCAAAAGTTGAATTCGGGAACAGGTCAATCAAGAAACCTATATTTAGACTGCTTTCTACAGTAGTAGATTGGATTTGTGTCAAGATGATTCTTTTTTTCCTCTTTCCTTTTTTAAGGTGCTAATATTTCTCACTTATTGCTTTGGGCAAACCCATGCTCCTCTCACATGCTTTAACCCCTTTGATACTGTTGTGCTTTTTTGTTTCTGTACATTTTTAACATTTCTACACCATTTTGATAAAATATTACAGTTTATTATTGTGCTAAATGGTCATTGTTACAAGTTTTTTTTTATTCAACTCTTTTAATCTGGATTTTATGATTTAAACAGTATTTTATTATTAATTTTTAAAGCGTGCCGATTTTATTTTGCATTTATAGATATGGAGAATACATGAGTTTAAAAAAAAATGTTATCTGTAGCATGACATGGTTCACAGGCAACTACATAGCTTATCAATGAACAGACTGGCCCATTTATACACTAAAATGTGTACCAGGTAGCTACATAAATCCAGAGAATTGTGTGACTAGCAGTGAACACAGGGATAATATGATAAATAACAGTACAACAGTACAAAATCCATTGTGTGCGTCCATCAAGTTCAACCCTTTTCCTATTCTTGTTTTCCACGGTTGATCCAAAATAAAGCAAAAGAATCCTTATTTCAGCTAAGCAGGCCCCCGGTAGCTTAATAAACAAAATAAATACTTTCAAAACACTTTCTCAGGTTCACAGTATCTGTATCTCAGGCCCCAGTTCTTCACAGGTCAGAAAGTGATTGTCCTCTACATAGGGTTTGTGCAGCCCCCTTATTAATGCTCTAAGAGCAACCTGAAATCTAACACTGAAAGTGGCATTCTGCTCCTAATATACCAGTGTTCACTCACACTGCCACAATTACTTTTACAAAAAAAGTTTGTTAGTGATATATAGATAACAATAATTTATTTTTTCTAGTTGTACATCAGAAATGATAACAATGGCAAATGTTAATAACCTTTTTGATATTTTACCGGAAGAGCTGTATTATTTTTAAACATATATACATGATAACAATATGACTTTGGTATACCTATGCTTTATTTATATATTTATTTATTACAGTTATCCTCTTTTGTTTGCTTCAGATCCTGGATTTCAGTTTGGTTCTTGAGCATCAGAAGATGCCCTCTTTACACAACACCCACTCTGACTGGCTCTACAGGGTGTGCCAGACTGCCAACTGGCTCTGCCGCAGGTTTTTTCATTTTGTAGATGTGTAAAATATTTTTTACTTTCTGGCACTCATTTTATTGTTCCTATTTTTTCTTTCTTTTTTTTTTGTTGTTGCTATTTTAAAGTTTTCAAAACATTTGAATTTAACTACAGTTAACCCCTCCAGCCCACAGTTGTTTTTTCCTGTTTATTTACTTTTTGTCTAGGAACCTTGGTTTTACTTTTTATTAGACTGCTCTATAAGTTCTAGATTACATATATGTATATAGTATCCAAAGACTGCTCTAACTGTCCTTTTAAAACCAACATATAACTTATATAGGTACGTTAAATGACAGAGAGGCCAAATACATTTTAACAATCGCATGTCAAAAATGGAGAAAAATCTGATCATTGACCCAGGAAAATTCCTGGTCCCTAAGGTGTTAAGCACAGTCTTTATTATTGTATTTTGATTTTTAAATCAATATACATTTTCAGTTTCATACAGTTCTACTTCTTGAAATAGTGTTTCTTTTACAGATAACTTTTTGGATTAATTTTATTTATGTAAGTTTGCTGGAAGCAAAGCAGCTTGCTTTCCTGTTTCCAGTTGTTTTAAACTGTTTACTAAATGAAAGGTCACTTTTAATGAATAGCTCCCAAGTTTTCACAGGTGGATTAGTCAATTTTTTTTTCTTCGAGATCTTTCTAAATAGATGTTTCTATTTAAGTTATCATAAATTATCATGGACTGATCAATCTGAATATATTTCTTAACACAAATAAACTGGAACGTCTTAAAAATGTTTCTCTCTACAGTCTTATAAAATATTACAAATATATTCAAATAATACAATTGTACAATAATACAAATCACTGAAATCTATTTACATTATTAGGATACACTAATTAGAACAGTTCAATAATGGCTATATGAATCTTGCATTATTAGTCACTTGTTTCGTAAATGTTGTAGAATAATAATAAAAACTAAATAAAAAAACAACTTGAAGAAGAAAAAAGAGTGTGTGGCAATAAAGTAGTTAAATATATCATTTATTAATGTGGATGGTAGTAATTTTATTTTTTTTCATCCCTGACTCATTGTAGTTTTTTCCTCCCTAAAAAGGATGCATCTCCCTTCCGACCACAGAAAAAATGTGAAACACTATTCAACCCTTTCCTGATAAAGTGGAATATAAAGTAAAATTGCTTAGAGAGGAAGTTTGGTCATTTCCACTTGGATGCCTGACTCACTGTGGATTGGCATTTTCATTTGCCTGAGTCAGAGCTGTCAAGGAAGTCACTTCTTGGACAGCACTTCTATACCATGCATCATATGGAAGCAATAATAACGGCATGCTATGTAAATAAGTTCAAGTGCATATGGTTTCCATGTGGGTGCACTACAAAATATTTACGTAGATGCAATGTGTTCATTATTAAATCTGGGCAAAAACTACTATATGAACTTAAAAAAAAAATGTGTGTTCTTTTTAATTGGTATATTAGAGCAGGTTATGTATAATACCATATTTGCTTGAATATAAGACAAGGTTTTTTTCAGAGCATATGTCTTATATTCAAGGTCGTCTTATAGTCTGACCTCAAATCAAGGTCTGACTATAAGACTGGGATCCAGGTCCCCCGCAGAGCTGCAGGAGACCTGGATCCCCCTCGCTAACAGCCGGTGGATGTCTGCCCAATGCATGCAGACATCCTCCACTGCTGCCTGGCACATCCATCGGGACTTCTATAATGAAGCTGGGTGTTCATGTGACCTTCTGGCTTCGTCATAGAAGTCCCGGCGGAAGTGCAGGGAGATTGGGGCAGCCGGTGGATGTCTGCACAATGGCTGCCCGACACTATTATGACGGAAGCCAGGAGGTCCACTGTCCATCATAATAGACGGAAGTGTCGAGCAGCATGGAGGATGTATGCAGTGCTGTATTTACCGCGAGGCATCCTAGGCGGATGCCTATGGCGGCAAATTTTGGGGGGCGGCAGCGCCCCCCAGCACTAGAAAAAAAAAATTAAAAAAAAAAAAAATCCGGCCCTTTAAAAAAAATTTAAAAAAACCCACCGCGCTTGCAGGCAGAGACGGAGGTGACAGGGGATCGGAAGATCCCCCCTCACCATCGCTCTGCCTGCCAGGCTGCATGGGGAGCCGAACAGGCAGCACAGAGAAACCTCCGTGCTGCCTGTTCGGCTCCCCGTGCAGTGTGCCGACACGGAAGTGCCGACAGTCACGTGACGGGCGCGCTGACGTCATACGCGCGCCCAGTCACGTGACCTGTCGGCACAATCGCCGGGAAGCCGAACAGGCAGCATGGAGGGACCATGCTGCCTGCCTGCCAGGGAAAGGTAAGTGCTGATGGGAGAGTGTGTGTGTGTGTGTGTGTGTGTGTGTGACTGAGTGTGATGGGAGTCAGAGTGTGTGTGATGGGAGACAGTGTGTGTGACTGAGTGTGATGGGAGTCAGAGTGTGTGTGATGGGAGACAGTGTGTGTGACTGAGTGTGATGGGAGTCAGAGTGTGTGTGATGGGAGACTGTGTGTGTCTGAGTGTGATGGGAGTCAGAGTGTGCGTGATGGGAGTAGGAGTGTGTGACTGAGTGTGATGGGAGTAGGAGTGTGTGACTGAGTGTGATGGGAGTATGAGCTTGATGTGAGTCTGAATGATGGGGCATGTCTTAGGTGTGTAACGTGGGTGTGCAGCTTGGGTAGGGGGGTGCCCGGATTTTGTCTGCCTAGGGCAGCACAAAATCAAGATACACCACTGGATGTATGTACATATCATGCAGACATCCCCCGGCTGCCCACACTAGCCACCAATGAGAGGGGAGAGAAATAGAACATTGGGGGGAGGGAGGGAGGGGGAGAGAGACAGAGACAAAGTTTGGGGAGGGAGGGAGGGGGAGAGAGACAGACAATGTAGGGGGGAGGGAGTGGGAGAGAGAGACAGACAAAGTTGGGGGGAGGGAGGGGGAGAGAGAGACAGACAATGTTGGGGGAGAGAGACAGACAATGTTGAGGGGGAGAGACACAAACAACGTTAGGGGGAGTGAGAGAGAGAGACAATGTAGGAGGGAGAGAGCCAGAATTGGGCAAGTCTGAGGGGTAGGGCAGCATTGGCACATACAAGGAAATAAAAAGAATAAATGCATTTGTTTATTAAAAATTTAAAAGCAATTTACATGTGAATATATTTAAGTTGAACTTTTTTCCTATAGGGTAGTCTTATATTCAGGCTTTTAGTTCTTTCCTAAAGGACTATACAAAGTTTCGGGGGTCCTCCTTTAATCAGGGTCGTCTTATATTCGAGCAAATACGGTAAATCCCGAACGAGAAAGTTTGTGCAATTCCGCCTTTTTTTTTACATACCGACACTGTTCTGTTGGGGGAAATATCACCTCTGCCCTGCACTATTTTATATTTGGTGCGCTGGAGCTAAAAACGACAGGACACCACATAAGTGCTCACGGTTATAGCATAACATTTATGTGCTAGTTCCCTGTTGACAGTTTTTCACATAACCTCCCATTTGTGTAATAAATGGAGACTGCTGATTTACTGAAATGGTAAATGATGTTGTTCTTTTGTACCTTGTACTTGTTAATGGGCATTTATTTAGATGTTAATGTTCATCAGAGGTGTCACTGAAGTGGGCTAAGGGATCAGAAGCCCCAAGTCTTCCTGGGGAAGCCCCAAATGCTCAATTTCGATGTTAGAAGCACAAGTGAAATGTTTGGTGTTCCTTTAAATGTATCTGTGGAGTCTCCTGCTTATGACATCACCTGTGTCACAGTATGCAAATTAACTGTGTTTCAGTGGAAAATGTGTAATTTGCATACTGTGCCACATGTGATGTCATAAAAAGGAGACTCCACAGACACATTTGAAAAACATTTTTCCTAATTTAGGCATTTGCTTGCACTTTTGCTAATATAATGTATAAATCATTTTCAATAATTGTTTATGCTCCACATGCACAGTAAAACACTGTTCAGGTGATACAGTCCCTTTAAAGGATCTTAACATTTATAGCTTGAAAGAAAGACGAGACAGGGGGATATGATAGAAACAGTTAAATGCATACACAAAAAGGAAAGGAGGAAAGTATATTTAGAGTATATTTAGAAAACTACCACAAAAGAGGACATAGTCTTCCATTAAAGGTGCAAAGGTTTAAAAGTAATCTCAAGACATATTACTTTAAGGCGAGGGGAGTGGATGCATAGAATTGCCTTCCAGCAGTGGAAGGAGTTTAACCATGCATGGAATAGGTGGTAACAGACTATCCTATATATATAAGATAAAGCCAGAGACTAATGAAAGCATTCTTTTTTTTTCAAGACACAAATTGGGCAGACTATAAGGGCAAAATGGGTCCTGTCTGCCGTAACATTCTTTGTTTCTATATAAGTAATAACTAGATGAAATATAAACCAGGCTATGTCAAGAGATACAAAATTATATTGTAGATATAAGCTATTTTCATATTTATTTGGATTATGCTACGATGACACATAAAAAGCTGTACAGGAAAAATCAAAAGTTGTGTCTGTTAGACATGAGTAACAACCTTGGACTCCAGCACAATATATTTCTCTCTAGTTCTTTTTTCTCTCTCTATTTTCAGGGTTAGAATTGACCAAATGAAGACACTGATTTGAAATTTTTGCACAAAGTTGATATTAGAGGGATTGTGAATAGCCCATGAATTACATTAGCATTTATTTATATAGTGCCAACAATTTACGTAGTGCTTGGTACAGAGCATAAATGGGAACTACATACTAAGTTAGACAAACTAGAACAGACTGGTACATGAGGTAGAGAATCCTGCTCCAAGTTTACAATCTAGAGGGAATGGGTACATGAGTCAGAGGGTAGGTAGCTGTAGTACGGTAATGTAGATAGTTGGCAGTAGGTGGGATAGGCCAAAGATGAATTGTGTGTGTTCCAGCTAGGTTGGATTAGCTAGAGGTAAAGTGACCGGTATTCTAGTGGGTTGGGTAGTAAGCTTCTTTAAAGAGATGCGTTTTGAGGGACTTTTTAAAGTTCGAAAAGGAGATGAAATCTTGGAGATGCGAGTGGAAGGTGGTGATGAGGTTGGTGGAGAGTTTTAGTCCCATTGAGGAACCCAAAGGTCGTGCAGGGAGGTATCGGTTAACAAGGGAGGCAATGTATGGAGGGGTGGAGGAGTGGAGTGCTTTGTAGGTTAAAGATAGGATTTTAAATTTTATCCTTGAGCAGACGGGGCAGCCAGTGGAGGGCATTGCAGAGAGGAGCCGCCGAATCAGACCGATGTGCAAGAAAGATGAGTCTGGCAGTTGAGTTTTGGATAGATTGCAGGGGAGCCAGATGAGCCAGAGGTAGTCCAGTCAGGAGGCTGTTACAATAGTCCAGGCGAGAGATCACAAGCAAGTGCACTAGTATTTTGGCGCTCTCTTTGCTGAGGAACGGGCGAATGTGTGCAATGTTTCTTAGGTGCAGCTGATGGGATTTCAAGGAGAGAGCAAAGTCAAAAGTGACCCCAAGACATCGGTCACGGTCAGCCGGTACGATTGTAGCATTCATTTTCAATGGTGACTGTGCACCCAAATGAAGGGACAGATTTTGAGGGAGGGAAGATAATCAGTTATGTTTTGGAAAGGTTACGTTTCAGGTGGCAATAAGACATCCAAGGAGGGATGGCGGACAGACACTCCACTACACGTGACACTAGAGAGGGAGTGAGGTCAGGGGAGGAGAGGTAAATCTGAGTATCATCCTCGTAGGTGGTATTGGAAACCAAAAGAGCGGATGAGTTCTCCCAGAGAGGTGGTGTACAAGGAAAACAATAGCGGGCCAAGGACTGATTCTTGCGGAACACCAACAGAGAAAGGATGAATGGCTTAATGTAGCTCTTGATACAATACAACTTTGTTTGACAACTATATAAAAAAAAAAAAACTGTAAATAAAGAAAAAGGAATACCTAAACTGACTTGAAGAAAGCTGCTCATGTAATTACCTGCCAAAGATTCAGTGTACATTATAAAATTTGGGAAAGCTCAGCAGTAAATAGCAGTTCAATAGATACATAACGAAAATATGTACACAACACAAAATAGTGGCTATCAAACAAGATCAAATGATCTAAAGCATGCAGTGAATCATAATGGTCCCAGAGAGATCTTTGATTCAGCTTCAACTGAAAAAAGGAATAGGTCTCAAAATGCAATCCCAAATGTGTACCCAAAATAGCAAAATACACAGTATCCACTAAAGTGGACGTTCCGTCTTTTATTTAGGGGTGGGCTAATGGGTTTATAGCCCTGAGACTCCAGGGCTATCAAAGTAAAAAATAAAATAAAAATCCCTGCTGAGTTTTCCAGAATTGGTTTAACATTTACCTGTAATGGTCAGATATGGGTCAGCAATTCTGTGATCTCCTTAACCCGGATTAGTAAACCAGACTTGTGAACATGTATGCACATCAGAAGTCTGTCAAATAGGCTAAGGGATGAATCTCATGGATGAGATTCTGAAGTCATGGAAATTATAGGTGCTAACAACTGTATAGATTTTCTCTCAGTAACAACATGGAACACAAAACAAAAAAATGTCTTGAAATGTAATAAAGTTTGCACCTCGCCTATTTAACTGATTCTTTAACAGATGTGAAATTAGTTAATGCTTGCAATTTTAATACTATACAGAATTAAAATGTTTACTGCATGATTAAATTAAAATATGTTAATTATGCTATTAAATATTATTTTTGATGAAGGCTTGTGGTAGAGAAGAGTAGCCATCTTGTCTTTATTTAGCATATGCTAGTCTAAACTGTAAGCTTGCAAGCAGGGTTCTCTCTACCTCATGTATCAGTCTCTCTTTGATCATCAAATGTAGTATGGAATTCCCTGTTAAGCACTGTAACAAGTGCTGCATAAATTGTTGCATAATGTAATGAGTAGAGTTGAGCGGACACCTGGATGTTCGGGTTAGGTGGGTTCGGCCGAACTTCGGAAAAAAGTCTGGATTCGGGGTCAACTTGAAGTCAATGGGGACCCGAACTTTTGGCCACTAAAATTCTTATGAATGGGGACTCTATTTCGGTTTATAGAAAGCCAATAGCATTACATGTATACCATAAGCCGGACGATATTCGGTTTATAGACTTTTGGTTTATAGAATACATGTAATGCTGTTGCTATTCTATAAACCGAAAGTATATAAAGCGAATGTGGTTCGGTTTATAGACTTTCGGCTAATGGAATACATGTAATGCTATTATTGACTTTCTATAAACCGAAATAGAGACCCCATTCATAAGCATTTCTTATGAATGGGGACTCTATTTCGGTTTATAGAAAGCCAATAGCATTACATACAATGTAATAGCCGAACACCGAACTCCAACACGAACATACAGTGGAATGTCCGTGTTCGGGTCCGAGGTCCAAAAACCTTAATGTTCGGTATGAACCCGAACAGTGCGGTTTGGGTTCGCTCAACACTAGTAATGAGTAGTGTTGAGCGAACCCGAACCGCAGTGTTCGGGTTCGTACCGAACTTTACGTTTTTTGGACCCCGGACACGAACACGGACATTTCACTTGCTATCCGTGTTGGAGTTCGGGATTCGGCGATTACATTGTATGTAATGCTATTGGCTTTCTATAAACCGAAATAGAGTCCCCATTCATAAGAAATGCTTATGAATGGGGACTCTATTTCAGTTTATAGAAAGCCAATAGTATTACATGTATTCCATAAGCCGAAAGTCTATAAACCGAACGACATTCGGTTTATAGACTTTCGGTTTATAGAATACATGTAATGCTATTGTTATTCTATAAACCGAAAGTCTATAAACCGAAACTAGAAATTCTTATGAATGGGGACTCTAGTTCGGTTTATAGAAAGCCAATAGTATTACATGTATTCCATAAGCCGAAAGTCTATAAACCGAACGACATTCGGTTTATACACTTTCGGTTTATAGAATACATGTAATGCTATTGCTATTCTATAAACCGAAAGTCTATAAACCGAATGTCATCTCTTATGAATGGGGACTCTAGTTCGGTTTATAGAAAGCCAATAGTATTACATGTATTCCATAACCCAAAAGTCTATAAACCGAACGACATTCGGTTTATAGACTTTCGGTTTATAGAATACATGTAATGCTATTGCTATTCTATAAACCGAAATAGAGTCCCCATTCATAAGAATAGGTCAATTGACCTATTCTTATGAATGGGGACTCTATTTCGGTTTATAGAAAGCCAATAGCATTACATGGCTATTGGCTTTCTATAAACTGAAATAGAGTCCCCATTCATACGAATAGGTCAATTGACCTATTTGTATGAATGGGGACACTCACCCATATTTTACTTCATTTTGCAGCCCTCTAGCCCTTTCCAGGACTTTTTTAGAGGCATTTTAGTGGCCAATAGTTCGGGTCCCCATTGACTTCAATGGGGTTCAGGGTCAAGTTCGGGCTCAAGTTCTACCCCGAACTTTTTTCCGAAGTTCAGCCGAACCCGCCGAACCCGAAAATCCAGGTGTCCGCTCAACTCTAGTAATGAGGCAACAGTTGTTATAACATCCATGTGATTATTAATTTTAGTAACATGCTTGCTTATGTTATAATTTTAATCAATTTTTATTGCAAACTGGAAACACAAAAACATACATGTGTGCTGTGGAGGACTGAATCCCTTGCATGATACTTAGATGAACCGCTCTTATGGTATTGCAGCAGCCAGGCTCCACGTTAATGTGCCAAATCTACTTTCAAACTGAAAAGTACAGAGAATGTACAGTAAGGCATATGACTCCTGCTTGTGACCATGGGTTGAAGACAAAATATATAACTCTCGGTGTGGAGATGGGTCTTCCGCATAATGTTTTGGCTTGGTTGCTACAACACCAAAAAGGTGTTGAGAAGAATTGTGTGTTGTTATAAAATACTTGCCAAGGGACTGAAGTATTGAATGTCAGAGTTGGAGATGTAAGAAGGTGAAGAATTAAGATAAATTAGATGAAGGGATAAAGGATAAGATGGAAGGTTGAAATGAAGAATAAATAAGATGAAATGAAGGAGAAGGTTCATGAAATGATGAAGGGTGCAAGTACAGGCACCAACCTTGTTCATGATGGACATTTACTGGACTTTGTGACAAAGAATTTAATTATGTTTTATGGATCTTCAAAGACCTTTGTGTCCTTGCACTGCCTCTTCCTGGACGGAGGATGATGAGATGAGTTGCGGCAGAGTAAATGAAAATGGAAGATGGACTTAAGTTTGTTGAAGGTTTGTTGGAGGGTTTGTTGATGGGAGAGCAATCAGATCATCTTGATAGTCATAGTTGACCACTAACATTTTGCACTCCAGCCTTTGTGAACTAGGTAATTCAGTTCTGGATGAGCACTGGAAGCTTGGTGCACAGACACTGCATTACCCAAAATGAAAGACGAAGAGGAAAAGAGGATTACTGGAATGACACTATAGCCTACATCCATTTAAAATGGTCGAACAGCTAATGTGTGCATGATGATAAGGGAATATAAATACAAGTTCATCTAAGAGAACTCCCAGAATGTTTAGTCCTTTCAAGTGCAAAGCTCAGATTGAAACACTTCCCAATATACATTGTTACATTGTTTAAAACAGAAAGGTCCTATACGCCAGGTGGTTTCCAAAATGTTTTAACGGTTGTCTCCGAGGAACTCGAGGTGATTCATTTGGGCCATCAATTTTTAGACCTTTCTGATGGGGGGGTGGGTTGGGGGGGTGGATCGATGACGTAACGACGCACGCTACATTCCGCAGGGTTTGCTAGGCTCTGATGTGATGGGACCGAAGTAAGGGGACGCCAAGCGCAGAGAGTTGCGGCTGTAAACGGAAAATGCTGTAGCGGAGGACGGAGCCAAAGGACAGCGAGAATGAAGAGAAAATAGAGGAAGGCACCAAAAGGAGAATTCAAGTAAAATCTAAAATTACCCTATTCCAAAAACGGAGAGGAAGCATAGAAAACAGAGAACCATCCCAGTAAAGGTGCTGGACGGGTGTGATTCAAAACTGCGGAGGCAGTGAGATCTTTCATATATGTGATTGGTGTATGCTATACCATGTACTGATTTGACTAATACATAAATTATCTGATTAGTGCCTACAAGAGGTCTCACAATATGTGTAAGAGAGAAGCAGAAATGGAGAAAAATCGTAATTGCGCTCATAAGTGGCTTCGTTTTTGGTTTGAACTTCGCCTGATAAGTGGTCTGACATTAATTGTAAGGGGAAGTAGGAGAAGTAATATATTGGGATTCATACCTTCATGAGAATCCTGAGGGAAAACGACATTGAAGAGTGTCTACGGAAACAAAATTGCCAAATAAGGGCCCTATGAATGGTTAAAGGAAGCTGGAGAGCTAATATACGTGGGGCTATCTGTTCTTTAAGAACCCTGAGGGGAAGGGACGACGTTTAAGAGTGCTCAAGCAAATAGAAACTGTTTTATAGGATGTTTCACAGTGGCCGATTTTGTACTAGAGAAGTGGTTCGACACTAATTTGCCATACAAATGCCCTACAAACGGTTAAAGAAAGCCAGAGAGCTAAGAGACACTGTGCCATCACTTCTCTAAGAAACCTGAGGAGAAGGGATAACGTTCAAGAGTGCTCAAGCAAACAGAGACTATTTTACAGGAAGCTTTACAGTAGTTGACTTTTTACCTGAGAAGCGGTCTGATACTAATTTGTCATACAAGTGCTTTATAAATGGCTAAAGGAAGCCGGAGGGTTATTATACGTTGCACTTTTTATATCTCTGAGAAACTGGGGGGGAAATAATAATGTCCAGGAGTCTATACTATAAGAGCTCCACAAGTAGCTTTTACCCGATAAGCTGTCTGATGCTAACCGCAAGGCGCAGCAGGAGAATTTAACACATGGTGATAATTGCCTCTTGGAGAACCCTGAGGGGAACAGCACTTAAGAGATAGAAATTGGCATTCAATCGCTCTAAAGACCGTAAAAGGAAACAGGGGAGTTAATACATACTGAGATATCGGTTTCTCTAAGAATCCAGAAGGGAAACAACGTTGTCTAAGAGCATCTTAGTAAACAGATACTTCCCTATATATACTCTACAAACGGTTGAACACTAAACAGCAAATGGAAGCAGGAAAATGAATTTACACTCTAGTGGACCGAAGGGGTAGCACTTGCCCTTAAATAAACAGAAACTACAACAAAAGGAGACGGTTGCCGAGCGCAAAAGAAACATGGAAGCTACAAAACCCGGTAATATCTAGACAACAATATACAGCAGATGGTCAGGGACATCAATATTTCTGGTTCTTGCTGAGGTGTCTAAGAAGATTCTTTCCTGAAATACTTATATATTTTTTTGTTTGACTCACACTAGAACCTGTGCTATAAGACAGGGAGTTAAGAGGAGAAGAAAAAGACAAGTAGAAAACCGCTAAAAGGTCAATATAACTTTAAGCATCTCTCCGGAGTAGTATCCACCAGGGGGCAGTGCTAGAGCCCGAGGGGGACCTGTAGAAACGATACGTTAAAAAGAATAATCAGCATGGCGACTAGAAGGAATAATGATGTCAAAACACAGAATGAAAACAAACCACTGACAAAAAGAGAAAAGAAACTGGATGCAAAGACAGAAAAGAGGCTGTCAAATTTTTTCTCCCCACAAGCAGAAAAATCGAGCAAGATGAATAGCACCCATTCCACCTCTGATTTAACAAACACTGAAAATGAGAATGGGACAAACAGAGAACAATCAGACAACTCATGGTTTGAGAATCAGGGACTCACCATGGACCAATTGAATCTCTGTATGGAGGTCCAATGGGTAAAAATAAAAGAAGAGTTGAGTAGGAATGCAACTGATATAAAAAAGGAAATAAAAAGTGATACAAAAACTGGGAGAGAGGCTTAAATATACAGAAGAAAAAGTGGAAAACCTCTCAGTACAGATTAATATGCAAAAAGATCAATTTAAAGAGCTGGAAGGAAAGATAAAAGCCATAGAATACAAACTGGGAGATATGGAAGATAGATCCAGAAGAAATAACCTGCGAATCCGAGGAATACCAGTGAGCGTTCCAAAACAAAAACTGGAAAAATATATGGAGGATCTATTTGTCTTCTTGGACCTTATCCCAAATAAAGAAACAAGTTCCATAGAGAGGTGCCACAGAACTGCTAAATTGGTAAAAGTGGCGGAGCAACTCCCCAGGGATGTGATGATCTGCTGACATTCCTTTCAATTCAAAACTCAGATTATTTATTTATTTATTTAGAAAGTGTTTTACCAGGAAGAATACATTGAGATTTCTCTCGTTTTCAAGGATGTCCTGGGGACCCAGTCCAGAATGGAGCTACACAGAGTTACACATTTAACAGTAGATAAAAATACATACATTATTAAACAAGTTGTAAGAAATGTACGTAGCGCTTGGTACAGAGTATAAAAATGGGAGTTACAAACAGTTACACAAAAACATTTTTGCACTAAAACATGGAGGTAGAGGACCCTGCTTGCAAGCTTGTGAGAACTGAGTGACACCAGATGTTACTTAATAGGTGACTAGTTTGGTGCATTATAAGTCTGCAAACTGCAGCCACTGCTTTGGAGACTGCAGGAGAGTAATGTGTGTGAGGTCCTTAAAACATTGCTGGTAATTATGTGCAGAAGGGGGAAGAAGGACAGGTGGTTGATTAAAGGTCAAGTCACATCATCTGGTGAACTAGACCTATAAAAGAAATCAAGCTGGGGGTGGGTGAGTTGTGGGGAAGGGAGGGCATTAAAAAGTCAGGTCTTGAAGTAGAGGATGGTGAGAATGGATGTGGTTCCAGGTAGAGTCTGCGAGAGAAAGAGAGAGGAAGAGGAATTAAAAGCAATAAAAACACATGGAGGAATATGGGAGGAGATTGAAATCAACTGAGGAGTGACCAGAGAAAGTGAGTGTGTAATTAGATTGAAAACAGATCAATAGAAAATACAAAGATGCATCAGAGAGCATAGTATACAGATATTGTAGAGACATGAGTATTGAGTCCAAATATAGATGTTTTCTGGCTGTATACCTCAGGGATATGTATGAAACAGTCAGGTCTTGAAGTAGAGGATGGTGAGAATGGATGTGGTTCCAGGTAGAGTCTCAGGGATATGTATGAAACAGTCAGGTCTTGAAGTAGAGGATGGTGAGAATGGATGTGGTTCCAGGTAGAGTCTCAGGGATATCTATGAAACAGTCAGGTCTTGAAGTAGAGGATGGTGAGAATGGATGTGGTTCCAGGTAGAGTCTCAGGGATATGTATGAAACAGTCAGGTCTTGAAGTAGAGGATGGTGAGAATGGATGTGGTTCCAGGTAGAGTCTATGAAAGCGATCTCAGAAAAAGATTTAAAAGGTTCAAGATACGAGGACATAAAGATCTTCCTAGACTTGTCTTTCCATACAAGGAAACAAAGACAGGCGTATGCACCGTATACGGCAGAACTAAGAAATGCAGGAATTAAATACATTTGGGGATTCCCGACAAGAGTCAATCTGATACACGAGGAGCTAACGAAATCCTTTGACTCACCCACGGAACTCCAGCAATGGATACAGAATAATATTTCGACATAAGAACAAGGGAGAGAAAGGAGAAGATCCCCAATCAGAACCCAATGAGATTTATAAAAAAAAAAACCCTCAATAAGGTAGAAGGAATAAAACAAGGCACAATTATATGGATGGGAGATTTTAACTGCCTACTGGATCCAAATATGGATACTAGCACAAAAAAAAGTGAAAATAAAAATAGAAACGTTATCAACATGGCAAAAAGGTTCAGGGATCTGCTAAATAAACACTCACTGTTGGATTTATGGAGAATATACCATCCTAATGAAAGAGATTATTCATGCTTCTCCAAAACACACTTATCCTACTCAGGGATAGACTTTATATTGGGAGAAAGATATTTGACTAAATTAATAAGTAAAGTAGGAATAATTAGTTCACCTTGGTCTGATCATAATACAGTCCTATTAGAATTGGAAGATCAAAGTAAAAAAATCAGACCAGAATGGAGGTTAAATGGTTTCCTACTTAAAGATCAAAGGAATGTAATACATTTAAAAAATATAACGGAGTTGTACTTCGAAGAAAATAAAAACAGAGGGGTGGAGGAGCCATTGGTATGGTGTGCCTACAAAAGTGTGATAAGGGGACATATAATAAAAATGGGTGCTAGGGAGAAAAAGAACAACAACAAAAAAGGGAATTAAGTGAATTGTACCTAGAGTTGGACCAGCTAAATAAACAGAACAAAGAGTTAACAACTATATCTATTACGGGGAAAATTAAGGAAATTGAAAATTAAATAAATAAAATCCTGATAGAAAAAGCAAATAGAGCCATAAGCTATCTAAAAAGAGCTTGGTACTACCACGGTAATAAAGCATCAAAGGAGATAACTGGTAGATTAAGACAAGAAAAAAGTAAGAAAGTGATTTCCAGCATTAGAGATGGAGATAGGCTGGTAATGACACCTGAAGGAATTGGAAAGGCCTTCAAAACCTTTTATAAGGACCTATATAATATCCCACAAGAGACACAAATACAAAGGGTAGAACATTATATACAGAGCCTAAAGCTCCCCACACTAACTGAGCAACAACTGCAGTTGCTAAATCGCCCGATTGGGGAAAGAAAAGTAGAGGAAGCGATTAATAAATTAAAACCGAATAAGTCACCCGGCCAGGATGGCTTCGATAATTTATTCTATAGAATAATAAAGGATAAGTTAAAAGGAGAGATGACCATACTCTTTAATGCAATGGGTAAAAGGAAAAAGATACCGGAAGAACTGATACAAGCGCATTTAGTACCAATCCCAAAAGAATAAAAAGATCAGGAAAGGGTTAACAACTATAGACCAATAGCTCTACTTAATGTAGATATAAATATATATTCATCAGTTATTGCAGAAAGAATAAAGGAGGTGATAGCTTCTCTAGTTCAATTAGATCAAGTAGGTTTTGTACCAGGTCGCTCTGCGGCAGACAATACTCGCAAACTAATAGATATACAGGAGGCCGTGATACAAAATGGAACGCCACGATGGAGAGTGGTATAATATTCCAATTTCAAATGGAGGGAAAGAGGAGAGCAGACTGGAATACATGGATCCGGAAATGTAAAGGGAGTTAATTTACTTATTTTGGGCAGGTTACAAGGAAAATAGATAAGATCGAATAGAAAAAAGAGGAATGGAATGATTACCCCCCACCCCCCGATGTCCTCACCCGCACGGTAATAGTTGTTGTGTAGGTACTATCATGTATTAACATTTGGGAGGATCGTGTTTAAGCGGACCGATATTATAAGAGGACATGTGGATACTCGTTATAGGGTAAAGAGCATAGTTATTGCACAGTGGTTTATTTGCCCTTCAATGTATAGAGGAGGAAAAAAGATTAATATTGAACTATATATATACTCAATAGAGACCTGTATAGAATAGGCATTGGAAATGCAATTTCTCTTTTGTACTTGGTGTAAATTTTAGAATATCCCCATACACTACAGAATGTCGCATATAGTACCAATCCCAAAAGAATAAAAAGATCAGGAAAGGGTTAACAACTATAGACCAATAGCTCTACTTAATGTAGATATAAATATATATTCATCAGTTATTGCAGAAAGAATAAAGGAGGTGATAGCTTCTCTAGTTCAATTAGATCAAGTAGGTTTTGTACCAGGTCGCTCTGCGGCAGACAATACTCGCAAACTAATAGATATACAGGAGGCCGTGATACAAAATGGAACGCCACGATGGAGAGTGGTATAATATTCCAATTTCAAATGGAGGGAAAGAGGAGAGCAGACTGGAATACATGGATCCGGAAAGGTAAAGGGAGTTAATTTACTTATTTTGGGCAGGTACAAGGAAAATAGATAAGATCGAATAGAAAAAAGAGGAATGGAATGATTACCCCCCACCCCCCGATGTCCTCACCTGCACGGTAATAGTTGTTGTGTAGGTACTATCATGTATTAACATTTGGGAGGATCGTGTTTAAGCGGACCGATATTATAAGAGGACATGTGGATACTCGTTATAGGGTAAAGAGCATAGTTATTGCACAGTGGTTTATTTGCCCTTCAATGTATAGAGGAGGAAAAAAGATTAATATTGAACTATATATATACTCAATAGAGAACTGTATAGAATAGGCATTGGAAATGCAATTTCTCTTTTGTACTTGGTATAAATTTTAGAATATCCCCATACACTACAGAATGTCCTCGCTTTTGATTTTATCTTTTTTATCCTGTGGGCCTAATCAGTTGTGGGGGCTATTAAAATTGTATTTCTACTTTTGATACTACACTATGGTCTGTCTCTTCCTGACCTATAGATCTTGCTTGTTGTTGAACATCACACATTACCATCTAGGATTTTCACCATCTGAGGATATTGGGAATTGTAGTCCTACTACGCCCCTACACTAGAGCCAGTATAAGGGTATCTAGTAAATATGAGTGAATCTCCTTTGGGGGTAAATATCACTATTGCAAATTGTTACACGTGTCACACATTGTATTTTTTGTTGTTTTTTCATTTTATGTATCCACTGACAAGCTGGCTAAATATTGACCAGTGTGTGAGATAAGTATTTCACTTTAGTGCGCAACACGTTTTTGTATATTTCATGAAAAAACAAGTGTTCGCAAAAAATGCAGTGTTTATTAGGGTTGACTCTTTTTCTTAAAAAAAAAGAAATATAAATCCTAACTTGGCTATAGCTGCCATGGACATACTATTGGCCTCAATCCAATTTATTAACTAACTAACTAGACTAGTATCTATCCTGCATTTCTTGTAAGTGTTTTACTGGTATTATGTTTACGTTTACCAACGTATAGTATATTACGTTTGTGTTGTACGGTGTTTTGTGACGTGTTATTATGTACACCAGGGTACATTTTCTTTTGCGTAAAAGTAGCCAATGATCTACCTGAAATCAGTGTCCATTAATTTCCGGTGAAAGAGCATTAACTATGTGCTAATAATTTACTATTCAAACACAGATGCACTCTATGAGTAGACACACTGCCCCACCCTTAGCTTTCTCACATGATATAATGTTATGGCAATTGCCATCATTTTTCATGCTTGATCATGCAAGCAGAATCCTTATAACCGCCAACCAGATCTCTTGTCAGGCTTTTTACCTACTCTCTGAGTAACAATGGCATTCACATTCTAGAGGAAATCTGTCATTTCAAAAGGTTTTATATATATGGAACCATTGTTACAGAAAAACTAAGCTATTACATATTACATATACATTGTGGCAGACAACTAGTCCAATCCACTAGTCTTCAGTGATCCAAACAAATCTAATCATACATGTTGTTGGTATTTGTTATACTGAAATATGTATATATAGATAGAGATTTTTATAGTATTTATGGACATTACAATCAATGTATTTATATTAAAACATACATTACATTTGTAGAGTTATCATACTCCAAACCTTGTGGGTTGAGTAAAAGCTCATCAGTTGTTCAGGAGAAATAAAACAATTATTATTGGGTTATGATACCATGTTATGTTATTGATTGGACAGGATTAGACCCTATAGACTTTGAATGTACTATACATAAGGAGCATATTATTATTATTGTTATTATTAGATTTCCCCAAAGTTTGCCTTTAAATGAAGTATCATGCAAATCAGCAGTCACCTGTATAGAAAAACATGCCCAGCTTGAGTGGACATCTGGTTATTCTACTATATGAAAGATGTATCACCAGCATATAAAATTAATGGCAATAGTGTTGTGAATTGTCTACATATATCTATTGTTTTTGTTTCCTATGCACTGAGGTTTCCAAAGAAGCCATTTTTGTGTGACACATAACGGAACTATATTGATCAATGCATTTATTTGTCTTTGAACCAGTGTTAATTTTGACTAAAATGCCATTCTAACTTAGTCATATTTTAGTCATCTGAACTGTTTTAGTTTTAGATGACTAAAGCTGCAACAGGGAGCGAGGGAACAGGTCTGAGAAGGCTATTACACAGTATTAAGGCAGGTGGGAGGGGAAACACTTTAGGGAGGTGGGAGGGGAAACACTTTAGGGGAGGTGGGAGGGGAAACACTTTCAAATTATAAAAAAAAGGTTTTAATGCAAATGTCCCTCCCTAATATTTTAGTCCCATTTTCGTTAGTTGATGAACATTGCAATGGATTTTAGTTATAGTTTTAGTCCTTTTAACTTAGTTTTATTTAGTTTTTGTTTAGTTTTAGTCACTGAAAACATGCAGTTGACTAAAACTATGACAACAATGTTTAAATTTTACACTTTATATATTTGTGTTTTATTAACACTTTATGCTCTGCATGGCAGTGTATAAAGTATACATGTGGCTTATCTGGCACACTTATATCTAGTGTGTTTAAAATAAAAATCCCATTGGTAAAAAACACAGTTTTTAAAAATTGTTTATATTATTGTTATGTATAAACACAAACAATATATCTGTATTCCAACTGTAAAATGCAAACTAAAACAGGACCAAGGAGAGCATCCTTAGTGGTATTGTTTAAATGTTATTGTTTGTTATACTCGGATGCCATGCGTGCTTTCTTTAATCCAGGCTAGTTAATCAGATGATTATTCATTTGGTTTCAAAACCAGTGACCTAGAAAAAAAACAGTAGTTAGACATCACTCTAGTTTGACATTAAGTCAATCTGTAAGGTTCTCCTGACCAAACCAAATAATTGGCATTCATGATTGCAAATCCTAACTTCAGTTTTCCATTAAACCAAATCCAAAGATCATTGCTGTGACTATAGAAAATCCTTACTTGGAAAATTAACCTGAATTTATTCTCCAATTTGAGACACATATAGATACTACACAGTTCATTCTACACGGATGCCTTAGGAAGAACATGCCACTTGATTTAAGTAAAGCACTAGATCTGGCTTTGTATTAAATGTTTTTTAATACTTTATGCAATATATTTTATCATGTCACTAAATATGTTTATTATTATGAGTGCTTCTCTTGGTGAAGCAGATTTTGTTCCACAATCTGAAAATAAGAAGCTTTTTATGTGGAACACCACCTGCACCAAGGAGGTCACTTCTTATAATCATAGACTTTCTGGCAAAATAAAGGAGGTGTTAAGGTGAAATGTTATGTTTATGAACCACAAGTTAAAAGAATAGTGTGACTTTTTACTGTGAATGTAGTGAATAAAAAATTATCTGGACTCTATTTACTAAAAAATGATGTGCAGATGAGATAAACATTTCATCTGACCAACTTATCTATGCATCATAAAGAGTCAAGGACAGTTTCTGCTAGAAAAGTTCAATTGGCCCTTCATAATGGCTAGGTTATGCATTTGCAGGTCCACCTCCATTAATCTAGGAACATAAATTCACCTGGTTTTTCCCTGCACAATATAACTAATGTTCATCTCACCTGCACCTATTTTTAGTGAGTAGCTTCCATTGTGTTAGAACCCCTGAATAAAACCACAATGTGGTCATCCTGTTTTCATTTGTGGTTCCAAATGCATCTGCTTCATCTGCTTCAGCACAGAATGTGTAATTTACACATACCACAAGGTGATGTCATAATTAGGAGACATTTTTCTCTTTATTTTTGCAATAGGGTCATCTCAGGTAACTCCGATTTTCTATAAGAAAATTCCATTTATGCGTTTCGGTCCAAATCAGATCACTCAAATGTGGGCTACTCAGAGACCACCAAAGTTATCTCAAATCGGCCACATCTCAGCAGCCGAACTCCTGAAGTTTGGCTGCCAAAATGGTAGGCTTGGTCCTCCGAAAGACTTCTAACAGAATGACTTTGGCTTATTTGAAAGCCATTTTGGGAGGACCTCGGCTATTATCAAAATAGCCAAAGTCTTCCCGAAATGGCCCAGACTGGAATCATTTCAAAAATAAAATAAAAATAAAATAAAATTGTTTTAAAAAAAATCAAATCTAAATATATTAAAATAAAATTAATTATAAAGTAAAATATATACTTTTACACATTGCCATAATAGCTCTTGTGGTATAAGAATGCCAGTGATATCATGCCAGCTTTAGGTTGTTTGTTCACCGTCAACAGCTATTAGGTTATATGTACACTCCGCCATCATGCCTTTTGTATCATGGTACCATTTCATGTCCACAGTGGCATAAAAGGATATATGATAATGTATATATGTATGTATATTTATTCATTCCCTAAGTTCAGCTTTGTGACCAGATCTGACCTGATTTTTGGCATATTGAGTCAACCTTATTATTTTGTGATCTTTCCCACACAATGTATACCTTTTTCTAAGATCTTCATTACCATTTTAAATACTATTTACATAGCAAATTCTATTCATAGTGAAATTGGCAATTTGAAATGTCTTTCTTGTTCTCTGTACAATTTAATGTAAGTATACTTCTGTAATTAAAATAATCATATGACTGCAAACTGGAGAAATTACATAACAACAATGCATTATCCTGTTTTTTTTAAATGTTTGAAGTGCTAAAGATTATACATATTACCCATTTGGCAAAATTGATATAGGTAATGCAGGGCAGAAACCTACTTGAACCAACACATGGCTGGCAGACCAAGCCAAACTGGGCCAGTCGAGGACAAAGAAACATTCTGTAGAATTCTAAAAATGTCATCAGAGAGGGTAATAATGTTCCAGTGCTTGTACATTTATACTTGCCACACTGTATTGCCCCAATTAATTTAAAAATGTAAAAAAAAAAAGACATCCATGGACATAGGTTGAAAGGTCTGTTCAAACAAGGCTTAATCTAGTGACCCTCGTCTGAAACAGGAACATGAGGTCTCACTGTGTATCTGATTTTTTTCCCTTTGATTGTGCGCTCATTCAGAATTTCCAGATATCAGCAGGCTATCTTTTATGATAAAATATATGAACAAAGTCAGAATTATGACCTTCCAGCTAAGAACTTTGCCACTAGTTTAATGTTTTGAACAATGTTACTCAATTCTTTGTCCAATCTAAATGTTAACCCTCTGGGTGCCAGAGGATGCTGTAGCTCATGTCGGTCATTGAAATATTGAATACAATCCCTGTAGAGTGCAGTACATTTGTGTGTTTGTAACCTGCTTGAGAACCAAATGGTGAATAATTTTTTGGTAATTAGATGGTTAAAGAAGAAATGTCGCTTGTAGTTATTTTTCTTGTGTTGACCTCTCACCTACATTTATTTATGAATCACTAGTATCTATTCATTGTCCAGGAATGCAGGCTTCATGCATGTATAGTAAGTCACTTAAAATAAACAAACGCACACTTTCATGTATAATAATCTGTGCTAACCACATTTCTGACAAACAGTGCCACAGGATGTGTTAAATTAAAATCATAAGCTTAGGATCTTAATCTTGTGCCAATTTTGCTGCACGGACAGTATAATTTATAAATGAAATTCAAACTCGTCACTGTAACCCTTTAATAAGCAGTTGGTATTTTGATAAAAAGGATGGGTAGACTAACTTAGAATTATATTTAAAGGGACTGTATTACCTGAGCATTTATTTTAGTGCAAATAAAAGATGTTTGAAATTATATATACACTAGGGTATGATCTATGTACTAGGTAATACATAGATCTAATGATGTATGTATTTGGTAATAATGTCCTTTTAAGTGTGTATACATACACACATATTTATTGTGTTCCTGTTAAAAGGGCCTCCATTTTCTAAACATTGTATATTTGGAAAATATACAAAAAAATACAAATGATCAAATATTATCTACCGTATTTTTCACCTCATAAGATGCACTTTTTTCCTCCTCAAAAGTGAGGGGAAATGTCTGTGCGTCTTATGGAGCGAAAGTATGGGCATACTTACCTCCATGCAAGGTATGCTTTTTTTCCCCTTCTTAACTTTATTGACGTTGCGCGACTTCAATAAAGTTAAGAAGAAAAAAAAAAGCGCCTGGAGCTTCATTCCTCCGTGCAGGAGGTTAGACTGCACGGAGTAAACAACGGAGAGAACACAACGGAGAGCAGCATGGAGGTAATGAGCAAATCCTGGCATAACAAGGGGCAAAATGCTGGCATTGTGAGGGGGAAAATCCTGGCATTGTGAGGGGCAAAATCCTGGCATAGTGAGGGGCAAAAGACTGGCACAGTGAGGGGCAAAATCCTGGCATAGTGAGGGGCAAAATCCTGGCACAGTGAGGGGCAAAATCCTGGAATAGTGAGGGGCAAAAGCCTGGCATAATGAGTGGCTAAAGCCTGGCATAGTGAGGGGCAAAATCCTGGCACAGTGAGGGGCAAAATCCTGGCATAGTGAGTGGCTAAAGCCTAACATAGTGAGGGGCATAATCCTGGCATATTGAATGGCTAAATCCTGGCATATTGAGGTTTTCTTTCTTATTTTTCTCCTCTAAAAAGGGTGCGTCTTATTGTCAGGTGCGTCTTATGAGGCGAAAAATACGGTATATATTATTATCTATACATTGTGTTAAGCCGAACTGCAAAGAAATATATAAAATATGAAAAATGTGTATTAAAGGGACACTGTTACCTAAGCATTATTTATACATTGAATGAAATGATAGAAAATGATTGATACAGTGTGTTAGAAAACTTGTAAACAAATGCATAAAATTAAGAGAACAATGTGTTTTAAATATGTCTCTGATAACTCACCATACACGTGATATGCAATTGAACTACTTTTAATGAGAAAAGTGTAACTGTCAAGCAACAAGATTATGTCATAAAAGCAAGACTCCACAGATCCATTTAAAACATATTTTCTTTGTAATCTATGCATTTACTTGCAACACATTATTTTGATTTTCTTTTATTATTCTTTAGATTCACAGCATAAATAAGGTACAGTTGACAAGGTCCCTTTAAGGAGTACTGAAATGAGAGGTCATAATGTGTACTACCATATTTGCTCGAATATAAGATGACCCTGATTATAAGATGACCCCCCAAACTATGGATATTCCTTTAGGAAAAAAACTAAAAGCCTGAATATAAGACTACCCACCCTCCCCCAACGTTGTCTGTCTCTCTCCACCCAATGTTGTCTGTCTCTCTACCCCTCCCTCCCCCCAGCATTGTCTGTCTCTCTCCCCACCAAGTTGTCTGTCTCTCTCCCCCACCCTCCCCCCAATATTGTCTGTCTCTCCACCCCCCTCCCCCCAGCATTTTCTGTCTCTCTCCCCCACCCTCCCCCCAATGGTGTCTGTGTCTCTCCCCCACCCTCCCCCCAATGTTGTCTGTGTCTCTCCCCCCCTCCCTCCCCCAAACATAGCCTGTGCAGACATCCCCCGGCTGCACATATTTCCCTGGTGGCTAGTGGGGGCAGCCAGACATCCTCCATGCTGCCCGACACTTACGTCCATTATGACGGACAGCCGGTGCGATATGTGCAGACATCCCCCGGCTGCCCAAATATCCCTGGTGGCTAGTGGGGGCAGCCGGAGGATGTCTGCACAATACGCTCAGACATCCTCCGCTGCTGCCCGGCATTTCCGCCAGGACTTTTATGATGAAGCTGCAAGGACCTGGCTTCATCATAGAAGTCCCGGCAATGCGCAGACATCCACCGGCTGTTAGCGAGGGGGATCCAGGTCCCCTGCAGCTCTGTGGGGGACCTGGATCCCAGTTTTATAATCTGACCTCGATTTGAGGTCAGATTATAAAACGACCTTGAATATAAGACGAGGGGTCTTTTTCAGAGCATTTGCTCTGAAAAAAACCTTGTCTTATATTCGAGCAAATACAGTATTTTATAGTCTAGCACATATCTGAAATATCTTTCCAGTGGAAGCAGTACATGTGAGCACTAAGGCTTCCTTAAATCACAATTATAAGTGTGAGCTTTATTATGGCAGACTAGCTAGGCCAAACGGTTCGGATCTGCTTTCTAATTTTAACTAATGCATAGTGAGGAACTTCTAGACATTTGGACTGAGCAAGGTCTATCCCTACAAATATTCTTCAACTCATATCAAATTGTGGTCATCTATCAGCTAGTAATTCAGACAATGTCCTGTGAAATATTATTTTGAATACAATTCTTACTTATGATCATTTCATACCTTGCTTTGCAATGAAAGAAAAGAAAAATAATTAGCAAAACTTATAAGAAAAATAATCAGGCTGTCTGGCATAAATAAAGGGTCACACATCTCTCTCACCGTCATTATTTAGTTTTTGGAAAAACAGTAACATCTCACATCTAATAACAAGAGAGAATGATAACTAATGGCTTTACAGAGAACGCCAATATTTTAAATTAAATAACAGTATTGCAGGGTGACACTCTATAAGAACAGGTGTCCAAGCAGGACTCCATCAAATCCTTATAATAAATCAGGTCACTAGAAGGAGTGCTGACACAAGAGTGCCGTTCACATTGTCTAACTCTCAGAATAAATATGTAGAACAATAAAAGTCAAAAAAACTTTCCATCTTCGATCTGCACCTGCTGATGTCCACAATCTCATTATTGCCAGAGAAGACAAACACATGACCTTCTGAGAATTCCTTTTATTTTAGCTTGTACAGCTGTTACCAAAGAACAATACAATATTCATATAAATGTCTTCCTTTACATGCTGTTTATTCCTTTGGTCTACATATTATATATATATTTACATTGTGGTGGTAGATCAATTTTTTTTCCCTATACCTCTTTTTAGTTTTTAAATATATTATAGAAAATCAGAATAGTGTTGTATTTTGGTAATTTAGCAAATTAACACTTTACCTAATTTGAGTTTATTTATACTAGAATTTCAGTACAATGGTTGTTTGTTATTTTTCTAGTCTTGAAGTAATTATGCTACCAGATGCACATTATCTGTGTTCAACACATCTGCAAATTTGACCATCTATGGAAATTTGTAAGACCCTTGAAAAGGATTTAATAGGAACATTGTTTACTAACCCCTCAAATGTTATGTATAGTTTGCATATTAGTTTTTTGGGTTTTTTTTGTAGTACATGGCCCTCCATGTGCAATTCAGGTACACTTGTAGTGAGTTACTCAATGGCTTATAGTTAAACGGCTTAAAAAACACAACACTTGTGGCAATATACAAAACAACGAGACTTCACTATGTTTCCACCAATAAAAAGTGAAGCTGGAGGAGGAAGAGAGCAAACTACAGCAGACACAAAGATAGGATTAACAGTTTGGTAATTGTAAAAATATATTTCTTAATTACATGTCCAAAACAGACATCTTTGTAACTGATGACTAAGCTGTCAGTAATGGGAAACATGGAAAGTGTTTGTTCCCAGTTTTCTCCTGTATTGTCAAGACATTCTATTTGGAGGATGTATTATACAAACATATTTTAAAGATGCCGACTTGTTTGTTCTATGTATGTGTACAGTATATTCAGTGTTGATCAAACCATATACACCAAACACAGGGCCGGACTGGCCTACCCGGATACCGGGAAATTTCACGGTAGGCCGCCGGCCCTCGGGCCGCTTTATGCAGCTGCTTTTAAGGCTTGCGGCCGCTTTAAGAGATTCGGCCGTCGCCGCTTTAAGACGTGTGGCCGCGGCTGCTCTATGACGCTGCGGCCAGAGCACAACTCCATGTGTGTCCACAGCCTATGATGCCTGAAATAGAAGGTTAGAAAATATAACGGGTGGTTGGGAGTTTGGGGAGAAGGGGAAGGGGGATAAAATATAATGGGTAAAAAATACATAGATGACAGGGCTGGGGGGAGAAAAATATATATACAGGGGGTAAGAGATGACAGGGCTGGGGGGAGAAAAAATACATACAGGGGGTAAGTGATGACGGGTGGGGGGAGAAAAATATATATACAGGGGAAGGAAGAGATGACAGGGGTGGGGGGGGGGGAATAAACATACAGGGGGTAAGAGATGACAGGGGTGGGAGGGGGAGAAAAATAAACATACAGGGGGTAAGAGATTACAGGGGTGGGGGGAGAAAAATATACATACAGGGAAAGGAAGAGATGACGGGTGGGGGGGGGGAGAAAATACAAAGGGAAAGAAATGACAGGGGTGGGGGGGGGAAATACATACGTGAGTTAATATCAGAGTGTAAACGTGGGACTGAGAGTGAGTGGCAGTGTATGTGTGTGAGTGGCAGTGCATGTACGTGTGTGGCAGTGTAGGTGTGTGAGTGAGCGGCAGAGTGCAGGTGTGTGAGAGAGGGGCAGAGTGTAATAAATGGGTATATCACAGCTATAAAAAGAGCAGGGGACTCGCTCTTGACAGCTCTATTGATTTGTTGCTCTGTTATGACAAATGTCAATGTGTGTATGTGTCGGTGTGTGTATGTGACTGTGTATATGTTTGACTGTACGTGTGAGACACTGTATTTGTCGCCGAGGGCAGGATCAGCCAATGGCGGCAAAATATGCAGGGCACAATATGTCATATCTGGCACCTTTATCTTTTCTGCATGCACCATTGATTGGGTGTCCATCTGCGTGCTAGGGTATTTCCTCCTGGGTGCTGTGGCAAGTCCTGTGAGTGCAATATCAGTGCTGGGTCAAATTCTGGATGCTGGGGAAAGTGCTATGAGTTCAATATGGGTGCTGGGGCACGCCATGTCAGTGCAATTTGGATGCTGACATAAGTCAATATTTACAGCCAGCATGTAAGGTTATATCTCATGCACTGATATATACTCCTTCACAGGGTAATATATGCTCCAGTATGTACACAAAGTTATATCTCACACACTGCCCTGGTATATACCCCATGCACAGGGCAATACATGTAACCTTGTGTGCATACTGGGGGCTATGTATTGCCCTGTGCAGGTGTATATATCAGTCTTATCTATAACTAATACGCCCTTCAAATGTGCTTAAAAATGCATGTTTTTCCCTTTTCTAAACAATAATCTATTGCCGCAATGCTATGGGGCTGGTATACAAATATTTCCAGGGCTGGTTTTTGTTCCCAGTCCGGCCCTGACCAAACAGCTATAACATTATGACCACTGACAGGTAGCAAGCTGGTGCAGACAGTGTGATGTTTTGGGCAATGTTCTGCTGGGAAATTTTGTGTCCTGCTATCAATGTTGATGTTACTTTGACACGTAGCATCTATCTAAGCATTGTTGCAGACCATGTACACCTTTTTATGGAAACGGTACTTCCTGATGGCATTGGCCTTTTTCAGCAAGATAGTGCGCCCTGTCACAAAGCAAAAATGGTTCAGGAATAGTTTGAGGAACACAACAGGTGTTGACTTGGCCTCCAAAATTCCACAGATCTCAATCCAATTGAGCATCTGTAGGATTTGCTGGAAAAAACAAGTCCAATCCATGGAGGCTCCACCTTGCAACTCACAGGACTTAAAGGATCTGCTGCTAACGTCATGGTGCCAGACACCACAGCACATCTTCAGTGGTTTAAGGGAGTCCATGCCTCTATATTAGGCAGGTGGTCTTAATGTTATGGCTGATCGGTGTAAAAAAAATAAATGTTTGCTTAAGGCCCTTGCAGCACATAACTGAGGGAAGACATTTATGGGTAAATTGCTGACACAGGGGACCCATCATATAATCCCGTGGACCCCCACAAAAGGCTAGAACCACCCCTGAATAGAGTTCACTCAGTTCTACTTCCTATCCCCAAGTTAAGTCAGAGGTCTTTTCTGTATATATGGCACAGGAGTGAAACTAGAAAAATCAAACCAAGTTGGTACCAAGTTTTACCATCCCTTAGATACAGTGTCTCACTGCTGTTTCATATGCACTTTGCATCATCTTTTGCCAAGTGGTTTTCTCTAGTCAGCTACGTTTTTATGCGTGTAGTGCTCATTAAGAAACATTTACCATCTTGGACAGCATTGCAGAATGTGATGATGCTTTAAAAATAATGAATACATTTAAAAAAAAATCTACATCTGCTACACTGGCTTAAGTTTTGCAGTTAATTTATCTATGTCAGTTCCCTGTTTAGTGAGTAGACACAATGTTCATTGGGTGTTATGCAGGTAATTGCTGGGTCAAAGAACTAAAACTGTTCTAATCAGACATAAAATTGCAGCGTTTCCATGGTCACTGAACTTTGCCAAACGCTTGATTTTACTACATAACCCCCATTTTATCTTCAATGTTATTTTTAAGGAATACAATGCTGTTGTCTTAAATTTGGTGACCCTTTAAAAAAGAGTATACTATGTACTCCTTTTATATGCATACTTGTTTTTATTATTTTCTTTTATTAGTTAAGTATTTTTGCAACATATGTTACCATTAAGAAAATGTCAAGTTATATTATAGATGAACAATTATGTAAAAAAGGGACTTTTCTTTCATAATGTTCTACCTCCTTCTGTCAATGACTCATTTGCAGACATGATCTGTGACTCATGTCCTGTATTCAAAACAGCATTGCTCTTAGATTTCATCAGGCGCTCTTAAGGGGCAATGATTTATTTGGGGAAAAACATTATTCAGAACCATAACATTTATTAAACGCATAGTTTATTTGTTTTTGTTTCTGTTTTTTTTAACTGCATTTAAAGTGATGGCTTGTAGCAAAGTTTGATTGGACTACCTAGCTGTCTGGATGATTTATTTCAGTTAAGAAGTTTTTCAGCAGCTGCTGTGATTTTACCACACAGAAACAGGGCTCTGTGGGATGCCGAAAAAAAAAAAAAAGTTAGGCTGCGCAGCCAAAAATGCCTCTGTGGGAAGTATCAAAGTGCAGCAGAGCTGATGAATAGAGGAAAAACAACTCAGAGACAAACATTTATGAGACCAAGCGAGAAGAGCTCGGGGCTGGCAGGGAGATGTTTAATATGGGCAATGAGTACCACAATGAGAGAACCTGACATTTTTTTGTAAACTATTAACCCTTTAATCGCCTCCCCAAAAATGTTCAGACTCCTCATATTCTTAATGGTTTGAGCAATGAGAGGAAAGTGGTGAAAAGGTAGAGATTTTTTCGATTTAGAATAAAGCTACAATTACAAAGGTCATAAATAGCTGTTGGGGGGAAAAAAACAATTAGTAAAAGACAGAACAAGAGGAAATAGGATGAGATGTTTTAGTGGGTTACACTGTATTACATAGATTCCAACAGCACTAGATTTGAAAGGTCCTGTTCTATGACACCAGGAACTGTCTCGGCATGATTGCCGCCTATACATAGTGCTTTCTACTGGTACTAAACGTTCAAGGAGTGAGCTCCAAACATCCAGTACTTATACTTGGTGCACTGGTGCTCAGTCTTGCTGGGTCACACAATATGAAGTAATGTGACATATTATCCTGCCCCCTTTTGTCTCCATCCGCACAGAATTCCTGGGAACATCCCAGGAAGTAGCCAGGTATACTGTTATGTATCATGTTACCACATTGTGGTATAATTGTGAACATTTCTTATTATAGGTTGAATAACCTTTCATACAAGCAGATAAAGAGACCTATACAAACATTAGAATTGTACACTAAGTGAGCATTGTACTGTTGTACAAATACAACATAATTTACACAATTTATTTTGCCAAACTGTGTTTTCCTTGTATAGTTTGACCAACTTTTTCATAACAGAGTGCAAAAGAATTTATTTAATTTATCGTGATTTTTATTTTACTACTGTCTACAAAAGGTGCACAGGGTTTTTTTTCAAGCATCAAAATTCTCTGTAGTAGAATGTGGCCTAACAAATAAGCAAACGATAATAAATAAATAAAAAAGTGTTACCAACATAGAATGCATGCATCACTTTTGTGATTGTATGAATTACATTTTTTCCCCATTATTTGCTATAAAAAGCACAAAGTTTACAACGTATTGGCCAGAGGCAACCTAATGGCAGATTTCCATGGTTCATCTAACATTTAAAAGATTTGTATCAAACATTTATGCAATAGAACATATATCTGAGCATAGTTATATCCATAAAGACACCAATATGTCAAAAAAAGTGTTAATTTTATTGAACTATCTTGGAAGATAGGCAGGAATTCTAAATGAACAATAGAAGACAGGATAATCCTCAACTATACAATGTTTTAATATAATGCAAATTTGGTAACAAGCGTCCAGTTCATTTCTATTCCAGAGGTGATTTTTTTTCTCACTTCTCAGATTTGTCAGAGATATAGATTCAATTGTACAAGCATTTACAGGTGATTCTATCTGGTTTTCCAAATCAATTTGTATATGTACGTAAAAAACATGCATATAGAAGAGACATAAAGTGTGAGTTAACATGAAGTGACTGTATCACCTGAAAATTGATTTTACTGTGCATGTAGAGCATAAAAAAGTGATTGAAAATTATCTGTACATTGTATTAGCAAAACTGCAAGCCAATGCCTAAATTAGGAGAAAAATGTGTTTTATATGTGTCTGAGGGGTCTCCTGTTTATGACATCACCTGTGGCACAGTATGCAAATGAACTGCATTTCAATGGGAAATGTGTCATTTTAAAAAAATTATGAAAGGCTTTGTAAAGGATTGTAAACAAAATCCATGGTGACCAAATAAATACTATGCATTAAAGCACTGGTATTGAAGTAAGGGAACAACTGCATTTTGCAAAAAACGCCGTTATTCTGTATAACCCTGTTAATTTAAGGCTTCTGATTAGCAGCAAAGTTAGTCAGTCAGTCAATCAGATGCCTTCTTCTGTCATTTGAAATGGGATTTCATTCTGCATCGATCCTCTGTGAGGACAGATGCATGAGAGATAGGGCTGCCAAGTTTTTTTTTTTATTAATGTATGGTCTCTTTCCCTGGGTTAAAAATGAGGATCAAGGGTGTTGGTGATCATCAATGGACACTTATTTCAGGTATATACCGCTTGTGTGCCAGTAAGATTTTCACTACCCACCTTCACGGTGTATTTTTTTACACGTATAATTTTATTGAATCAGTCCACCCCCTATCTGGGCAAGTAGATAGGAAATATTTAATATTTTAATTTAATTATTATAGTGTGTTAGGTGCACTTGACCAGCCCCTGGCACAATGAAGGAGGGGTATATTTATAAGTTTATGGGACCAGGGGCACTTGTGTAGCCCCTGGTCTTTCAGAGGGAGGTGTGGGATTAATTGTATTATTTATTTTTATAGGGGCATATCTCTAGTCCCTAGCTCCAAGGGTAAAGATATGTTTATTTTTTAAAAGACCAGGGGCATTAGCCAGCCCCAGGAGGAAGGAAACGTATTTATGAGGCATTGTGCCAACCCATGGCCATCCACTAGGAACCTATAACTTTATTTTATTATGGGTCTAGAAGCACTTGGCCAGTCTCTAGCCCTGGTATTATGCTTTTTTTTTTTGGGGGGGGGGGGGGAATTGCGTCATTCCCCTGGTTTTACCAACATTTCTTACACAAACACTTTTTGTCTAAAAAAAAATGTTCTGCCTTTATTACCTTACATAATGTTATATTAATGCTTTATATAAGTATTTCTTTCACTGCCTTCTTCCAAGTCTGGTCTGATTAGCTTTTGACATCTTTACTACCAGTTGTACATGGGAATATACTCAAGAACAAATTGAACATCTCTGCTTTCATTTTATCTTTTTGTAACCAGTGTACTGGCTTCGGTCTGCAGTTGACCTAAATTTTCTGGTTTTATCCTACTGCTGCCTATATAGTTTAAAACATTTTGGGATTATTCCTAGAGGATGTTTTCATTATTGTACACCTCGTAATGGATGATTCATTCATTGCTACTATTCTAAGTATATTTTCGCATTTGTTTCTTTAGGGGCATTACTACAGTTTACTTAATCAACAGAATTGCAATTTTATCAAATAAACACCAGTTACTAAACTGTTCCAGCAATGTTCCTTACAGCAACACTTTTAAATTAATTTATGGTAGTGCCTCTGGGAGAATTGTTACTTATTCATTTTGTCTGTTTTATAGAGTTCATCAAATCAAACAACTTGTAATATATCTTTGCATTAATATTAATTAACTTTCATAACATTTAATTTTCAATTCCAATTCGAGATTTTTTTTTTTTATAACACCCACCTGCTTTTTTGATATTGTTAAATATTAATATGTTCCACTGCATTGTGTACATATATTATCATGTATATTTCTTCACGTAACTTGCTATATTCTATAATAATAAACCTATTTCTTGAAGATAAAAAAGTGATTATTTCCTATCCTTTATCTAATGACATCTAGTGTTGTAAAGTAGGAAAGGATGTTGTTTGGCTATTGACAGAATACTGGGACCATAAAGTGATGAAAGTATAAATGGTAAGAGTTAGAGAAACTCTGGGCCATTTTGAGACAGACCTTCTGGTTGGAAGATTCTGTTCTCTGCTATGGATAAAACATTAAATTAAGAATCTAGAGACTAGGTAGGGAAATGATGGGCAGTGATAAAGGACCATTCTTATATCAAGGTGTATAGTGTAAAGGAACATATGGTGTTACGTATGAGCTTAAGTTAGCCTTATGAGAGGGCAGCTAAGTCCTTCAGTAGGCTCTACAACAAAGATGATTACATTAGAGATTTGAGTCCAAAGAGAATCAGTCAGTGCACAAGTCTTTTGTGAGTGTGGCTCCTAATAAATATCTTTTTTTACAGAGTATTTTAACGGTATTACACTAAATCCCTTGTGTTCTTTTTCATCACATGTCCACCTAAATCGCTGCGGAGTCATCCAGTGGTTTCTGTTCTATCTACATTATATGGTGTCAGTTTTCTGATATTTCGTTTTTGGGATCTGAGGAGTCCTTGCTGACACTTTCAGGAGAGTATTGTTATTCTTACGTCTGTTTTCTGTATAGTTATGCATATGACTTTTAAGTAAGGTGATATCATAAACAGTAGACAACATTGACACGTTTCTCTTAATGTGTGTGTTTGCTTCAAGATCCACAAAACTACTGCCTAAAATCTAGTGTTATAAATAACCCCCAAAGTTCAAATTGTGGTCTAATCAGCAAGACCATCCCATTGATCTCCATTATGAATGCTCAGCTTTTGGAGTTTTACAAATAACCCTCACTTTTGTTGTTGTCCACTTTCCTACTATAAACCATTTTAAGGGACTGAGTCCTTTTAAGGGAAAATACGAACCTCCAATTCATATCTAAGGTCACCCAGTTTGTTGTTTGTTATGTGATAGGCATCTGCTGATATTAGGTAGTACCACTAAATATAGCATCATGGCAAGTGAAACGTAGCATTGAGTACTAAGCATATATTTGATACAAATCAGCCAAATAACAAATTGTTTCCATATTTATAAAACACACATGAATGTTGCCACGGTCATCTCATGGATGTTTAAATCAGTTCAAATACATAGAGAATGGCATTTTTTTTTAGATGTACCAACTTGTGAAATGTATATCCCATGCACAGTTCATACAACTCTTGTTTATGTATGTATATTTATTAGATTTATGTACATAGGTATGGATCTATACACAGTATAGTGTATCTGACAAAGTGTGCATCCCTACCAACATCCTGGGACCTGGTATTGCGAAGAAACCACGCAGAGTAGGGTTGCCACGCAGCCAATATTTTACCGGCAGGCCGGTAAAAAAAATTGGTTGAGGCCAATGTGAAATGTATGGATGGAATAGCATGGTCAGTATTTTTTAGAATAAAATGTGCCAATCCTGGAGAGCCAAGGTTTGCAACGCTGCCTATGCATAGGCAGCAGTCATGGCAGTGATGCCAACTAGACATGTGCAAAACTAAAATTTTCGTTTCGTTTTCGTCCATTCGGACGAAAATGTTATTTATTTCGTCTAAAACGAATTTCGTTCATTAGTGCATTCGTTTCAGACGAAATTCGTTAATTATTTTCGTTTCGTTAATTTTTTTCGTTCGTTTTATAGAATACAATGTAATACTATTGGCTTTCTATAAACCGAACGAGAGCCCCATTCATAAGAAATTCTTATGAATGGGGCTCTCGTTCGGTTCATAGAAAGGCAATAGTATTAATTGTATTCTATAAGCCGAAAGTCTATAAACCGAACGACTTTCGGTTTATAGACTTTCGGCTTATGGAATACATGTAATCCTATTGCTATTCTATAAACCGAACGACTTTCGGTTTATAGAATAGCCATAGGTTTACATGTATTACATAAGCCGAAAGTCTATAAACCGAAAGTCGTTCGGTTTATAGGCTGTCGGCATTTAACTAATAAGAGACAGAGTCTCCATTCATAAATTTATGAATGGAGACTTTGTCTCCGTGTAGTAAAATGCCGACAGCCTATAAACCGAACGTTCGGTTTATAGGCTGTCGGCTTATGGAATACATGTATTCCTATTGCTATTCTATAAACCGAAAGTCGTTCGGTTTATAGAATAGCAATAGGAATACATGTATTCCATAAGCCGACAGCCTATAAACCGAACGTTCGGTTTATAGGCTGTCGGCATTTTACTACACGGAGACAGAGTCTCCATTCATAAAATTATGAATGGAGACTTTGTCTCCGTGTAGTAAAATGCCGACAGCCTATAAACCGAACGTTCGGTTTATAGGCTGTGGGCATTTTACTACACGGAGACAAAGTCTCCATTCATAATTTTATGAATGGAGACTCTGTCTCCGTGTAGTAAAATGCCGACAGCCTATAAACCGAACGTTCGGTTTATAGGCTGTCGGCTTATGGAATACATGTATTCCTATTGCTATTCTATAAACCGAAAGTCGTTCGGTTTATAGAATAGCAATAGGAATACATGTATTCCATAAGCCGACAGCCTATAAACCGAACGTTCGGTTTATAGGCTGTGGGCATTTTACTACACGGAGACAAAGTCTCCATTCATAATTTTATGAATGGAGACTCTGTCTCCGTGTAGTAAAATGCCGACAGCCTATAAACCGAACGTTCGGTTTATAGGCTGTCGGCTTATGGAATACATGTATTCCTATTGCTATTCTATAAACCGAACGACTTTCGGTTTATAGAATAGCCATAGGATTACATGTATTGCATAAGCCGAAAGTCTATAAACCGAAAGTCGTTCGGTTTATAGGCTGTCGGCATTTAACTATACAGAGACAGAGTCTCCATTCATAAAATTATGAATGGAGACTTTGTCTCCGTGTAGTAAAATGCCGAAAGCCTATAAACCGAACGATCCGTTTATAGACTTTCGGCTTATATAATACATGTAATCCTATGGCTATTCTATAAACCGAACGTTCGGTTTATAGAATAGCAATAGGAATACATGTATTCCATAAGCCGACAGCCTATAAACCGAACGTTCGGTTTATAGGCTGTGGGCATTTTACTACACGGAGACAAAGTCTCCATTCATAATTTTATGAATGGAGACTCTGTCTCCGTATAGTTAAATGCCGGCTTTTAACTATACGGAGACAAAGTCTCCATTTATAATTTTATGAATGGAGACTCTGTCTCCGTATAGTTAAATGCCGGTGTTCTGACAAATTTCTGGAGCAAATTCTCCTGCGCAATCGCAGGAGAATTTGCTCACTGCGCATGCGCATAAAGTTACAGCTGATAACTCAGCTGTAACTTTGTGACCACCGCGCATGCGCCAGCTGCGCAACCCACCTCCCGCCCCCTCACACCCCCTGCACACCCCTTCTTACCAGATCATCGACCACAGCGATACACAGCGCATGCGCACGCCTATCCAGCCGTTTGGGAATGTGCGCGTCCGTTGTTGTGTTCTTAAGGTGGTAAGTAACATGGGGCGTCGGGACATAAGGGGGCAAGCATCCTGGTGAGGGCTGCCTCATCTTGATGGGATTTGTGATCCTCCTGCTGCATCAATAATACAGCAGGAGGATCACAAATCCCATCAAGATGAGGCAGCCCTCACCAGGATGCTTGCCCCCTTATGTCCCGACGCCCCGTGTTACTTACCACCTTAAGAACACAACAACGGACGCGCGCATTCCCAAACGGCTGGATAGGCGTGCGCATGCGCTGTGTATCGCTGTGGTCGATGATCTGGTAAGAAGGGGTGTGCGGCGGGTGTGAGGGGGCGGGAGGTGGGTTGCGCAGCTGTCTCATGCACGGTGGTCACAAAGTTACAGCTGAGTTATCAGCTGTAACTTTATGCGCATGCGCAGTGAGCAAATTCTCCTGCGATTGCGCAGGAGAATTTGCTCCAGAAATTTGTCAGAACACCGGCTTTTAACTATACGGAGACAAAGTCTCCATTTATAATTTTATGAATGGAGACTCTGTCTCCGTATAGTTAAATGCCCACAGCATATAAACCGAACGTTCGGTTTATAGGCTGTCGGCTTTTAACTATACGTTTGTCTCCATTCATAAATTTATGAATGGAGACTCTGTCTCCGTATAGTTAAATGCTATTGTATTCTATAAACCGACTCTATTTCGGCTTATAGAATGCAATAGTACTACGAATGGACGAATGAACGAATGATTTTCCTTTATTAACCATTCGTTCATTCGGCTTTAGTTAGCTTAGCATTTTCGTTCTTCGTTTTTCGGGCGAATGGACGAAAATGCAATTTTCGGACGAAAATGCATTCGTCCGAAAACGAATGCACATGTCTAGTATATATTCACATGTAAATTGCTTTTTTAATAAAAAATTATGATATAAATAAAATCTTATTTTTATTTCCTTTTATGTGACAAAGCTGCCTCTCTCTTTCCCTTGCCCCCAGATTTGTCGCTCTCCCCCCCTTAGTGTTGTCTCTCTCTCACCCTCCCTTTGGCTCCCCCCTCGCTCCCCTTGTGTCTGTCTCTTCCCCCCTTCCCTCCCCTTGTTTCTCTCTGCCCCCCCCCCCTTGTTATTCTGTCCCCCCCTCACCTGTTTCTTGCTCCCTGGTGGCTATTGGGGGCAGCCGGGGGATGTATGCACTATACATAATAGACGGAAGTGTCGGGCAGCATGGAGGTTGTCTGCACGATTCGTGCAGACATCCCCCAGCTGCCCGATTCTCCCTGGTGGCTAGCGAGGGAGCGGAGGATGTCTGCGCGATGAGCGAGACCTCCCCTGCTGCCGCCCGGAACGACAGCCAGGACTTTTATGAGGAAGCCGGAAGTACCCAGCTTCATCATAGAAGTCCCGGCGGTCATGCCGGGCGGCAGCAGGAGAGGTCTCGCTCATCGCGCAGACATCCTCCGCTCCCTCGCTAGCCACCAGGGAGAATCGGGCAGCTGGGGGATGTCTGCACGAATCGTGCAGACAACCTCCATGCTGCCCGACACTTCCGTCTATTATGTATAGTGCATACATCCCCCGGCTGCCCCCACTAGCCACCAGGGAGCAAGAAACAGGTGAGGGGGGGACAGAATAACAAGGGGGGGGGGGCAGAGAGAAACAAGGGGAGGGAAGGGGGGAAGAGACAGACACAAGGGGAGCGAGGGGGGAGCCAAAGGGAGGGTGAGAGAGAGACAACACTAAGGGGGGGAGAGCGACAAATCTGGGGGCAAGGGAAAGAGAGAGGCAGCATTGTCACATAAAAGGAAATAAAAACAAGATTTTTTTATATCATAATTTTTTATTTAAAAAGCAATTTACATGTGAATATATACTAGACATGTGCATTCGTTTTCGGACGAATGCATTTTCGTCCGAAAATTGCATTTTCGTCCATTCGCCCGAAAAACGAAGAACGAAAATGCTAAGCTAACTAAAGCCGGATGAACGAATGGTTAATAAAGGAAAATCATTCGTTCATTCGTCCATTCGTAGTACTATTGCATTCTATAAGCCGAAATAGAGTCGGTTTATAGAATACAATAGCATTTAACTATACGGAGACAGAGTCTCCATTCATAAAATTATGAATGGAGACTTTGTCTCCGTATAGTTAAATGCCCACAGCCTATAAACCGAACGTTCGGTTTATAGGCTGTCGGCATTTAACTATACGGAGACAGAGTCTCCATTCATAAAATTATAAATGGAGACTTTGTCTCCGTATAGTTAAAAGCCGGCATTTAACTATACAGAGACAGAGTCTCCATTCATAAAATTATGAATGGAGACTTTGTCTCCGTGTAGTAAAATGCCCACAGCCTATAAACCGAACGTTCGGTTTATAGGCTGTCGGCTTATGGAATACATGTATTCCTATTGCTATTCTATAAACCGAACTTTCGGTTTATAGAATAGCCATAGGATTACATGTATTACATAAGCCGAAAGTCTATAAACCGATCGTTCGGTTTATAGACTTTCGGCATTTTACTACACGGAGACAAAGTCTCCATTCATAATTTTATGAATGGAGACTCTGTCTCTGTATAGTTAAATGCCGACAGCCTATAAACCGAACGACTTTCGGTTTATAGACTTTCGGCTTATGTACTACATGTAATCCTATGGCTATTCTATAAACCGAAAGTCGTTCGGTTTATAGTTTAGCAATAGCATTACATGTATTCTATAAACCGAACGTCGTTCGTTTTAAAGACTTTCGGCTTATAGAATACTATTGGCTTTCTATAAACCGAACTAGAGTCGAGTCCCCATTCATAAGAAATTCTTATGAATGAGGAGGGACTCTAGTTAGGTTTATAGAATGCCAATAGTATTCTATAAGCCGAAAGTCTTTAAAACGAACGACGTTCGGTTTATAGAATGCATGTAATGCTATTGCTGTTCTATAAGCCGAATGTCTTTCGGCTTATAGAACAGCAATAGCATTACATGTATTCTATAAACCGAACGTCGTTTGTTTTAAAGACTTTCGGCTTATAGAATACATGCTGCTATTGGTTGTCTATAAACCGAAAGAGTCCCCATTCATACGAATAGGTCAATTGACCTATTCGTATGAATGGGAACTCAATTTCGGTTTATAGGAAGCTAATAGCATTACATGCATTCCATAAACCGAAAGTCATTCATGTCGGTTTATGGAATGTGTAGTACAATGCTATTGGTATTGTAAACCGACTCTATTTCGGTTTAGAATGCCAATAGCACGAATGGACGAATGGACGAATGAACGAATGATTTTCGTTTATTAACCATTCGTTCATTCGGATTTTGTTAGTTAAAATTTTCGTTATTCGTTTTTCGGACGAATGGACGAAAATGCTATTTTCGTCCGAAAATGCATTCGTCCGAAAACGAATGCACATGTCTAATGCCAACAAAGAAAGTAGAAATAGTGCAAAAAAGTTATATTTTAAAGTGAAATTTACATACTAAAAAAAGATATAAATGCATATTTATTGTTCAAATGTCGGCTTTAATATGCATTTCTTTATTTTTATTTTTTTTTACGTATATGCATTTATTGTTAAATCTTTTCATTTAGTAATTCAGCAGGGTTACTCAGTGATTTAATAATGCAGTAAATTATAGCCTACCACACTGAGATATATTTCCTTAAAAATGACTGTATACTACCTTTTTACTGTTACTTGAAAGGAGGTGTTTGATTGGTTGTATTGCATTTTGTTGGGCTGGGGCTTATATATTCCTTGCTGGGAAGGATTAAGTTGTTTCTTGGTGAGTCTTCTATTTTTCACTTGAAAGTTAGTTAGCTCCTGAAAATAATGTACGAATTGTGACAAACCCCATTGTGTATTCCCCAAATGGGGGAATGCTGGTTACCTCAGCAACATGAATGTTCTGGTTAATGTTACTGGTCTTTTTTTTATATACAAAAACAACATAAATAATGTAACACCTTTAAGAGGATGAGAAATACGTTTCAGTATATAATCCTTGTTTATTACCGTATTTGCTCGATTATAAGACGACCCTGATTATAAGACGACCCCCCAAACTTTGGATATTCCATTAGGAAAAAAACTAAAAGCCTGAATATAAGACTACCCTATAGGAAAAAAGTTCAACTTGTATATATTCATATGTAAATTGCTTTTTTAATAAAAAATTATGATATCAAAAAATGTATTTCTAGTTTTTATTTCTTTTTATGTGCCAATGCTGCCTTTCTCTTTCCCTTGCCCCCATTTTTCTCTCTCTCCCCCCTCCCCTTGTCTGTCTCTTAACCCCCTCACTCCCCTTGTCTCTGTCTCTTAACCCCTTCCCTCCCCTTGTCTCTTAACCCCCTCACTCCCCTTGTCTCTGTCTCTTAACCCCTTCCCTCCCCTTGTCTCTGTCTCTTAACCCCTTCCCTCCCCTTGTCTCTGTCTCTTAACCCCCTCCCTCCCCTTGACTCTGTCTCTGCCCCCCTCCCTCCCCCCTGTCTCTCTGTCCCCCCTGTCTCTCTGCCCCCCTCCCTCCCCCCTGTCTCTCTGTCCCCCCTGTCTCTCTGTCAACCCCCCTTCCCTCCCTCCCCCTGTCTCTCTGCCCCCCCCTCCCTCCCTTCCCCTTACCTTGATCCCTGGTGGCTAGTGGGGGCAGCCGGGGGATGTCTGCACGATACTTGCAGACATCCTCCATGCTGCCCGACACGGCAGTCTATTATGACGGACAGCTGATCTGTCATAATAGTCTGCCGTGTCGGGCAGCATGGAGGATATCTGCACGTATCGTGCAGACATCCCCCAGCTGCCCGATTCTCCCTGGTGCCTAGTGGGGCAGCAGAGGAAGTCTGCGCGATGAGCGCAGACCTCCCCTGCTGCCGCCCAGCACGCTCGCCGGGACTTCTGTGACGAAAGCGGAAGGCCCCGGCGGTCGTGCCGGGCGGAAGCAGGGAGTCTGCGCTCGTTGCGCAGACATCCCCTGCTGCTAGAGAGGGGGATCCAGGTCCCCTGCAGCTCTGCTGGGGACCTGGATCCATGTCTTATAATCTGACCTCAATTTGAGGTCAGATTATAAGAGACCTCGATTATAAGACGAGGGGTAGTTTACAGATCTTATAATCGAGCAAATGCGGTATTTATTTTTCAGCTTCAAGCCCAGAATGTATGAGTTACTTTAGCTCACAGAGGGAGTAATATTAGTGAGCCGCAGTACTAAAGACTGCTTGAATTAAGGGACTGTACAGCTAATTAAGTTAGCAGTTAACTACTTAAAGGAACATTTAAAGCACATATTATAAAATTGTTTTATGGCTGGCATGGCAAGTATGTCGCTCACAGGTGGAGCGTGTGGAGTATCTATAAAGAAAAGGTGAGTTTTTTGGTTGGAGCTAGAGCAGCATTGGCCAACTTATTTTAATGTGGAGGGCTGCATACCATATAGAATGCTAGAATGCAGGGTGATCATTATTAATTTCATGATGTAATACAACTGAACCTATTGGTGTTTTAGCCAAGGTAGAGGTCACAAAAGAGGGGCACATTTGATCCGAGAACTAGACATCAACAACCTTGCCTGGCAGACAAACAAAGAAAGCCCAGCTGGTAAATGTTCCAACTACAGTAACTGTTCAAACCTTAGAATGATATGATCAATTTCTGTTCCGTTTCATGCGTTTGATTAAGTTGGAGAATTATACAATATGAACAGAGACTTTGAATGCACTCCATGTACTTGGAAAAGTAAAGGACTGTTGGGCTGCTGCTGAAGACCTCTATCATGCTCTCCTTGCAAAGACAAAAACTGTTCCAGCTACAGTAACTCTTCAAACAGTAGAATGATAGATTACATTTCTGGTGGGTTTAATAATTTTGATTAAGTAGGAGAAATATAACAACAGTTGCCGCTGATATGGTTAAGTCTAAGAGTCCTGTATAAAAACGAATTATTATTTATTTTGTATTTCCATGGAAAAGCACGACACATCCACTGTCCTAACCACATGTAAAATGAATTGACATTATTTTCTTTTAAAAATAATTCCTGATCATTCTAAATGATTTCACTTATTCCTTTAATTTTCATTCTAGTATGTTCTTATCTCCTATGACCCCCTTTAAAAAAAAAACATACCTCATTTTCTGTTTTGTGGCTATTATACAATAGCTGAACCATGGTGAATGTTTATTAAAATTATAATCGTGCCACTATTTGGGAATGTAGAGCTTAAAGGATGTGTCTTTGTTTTCCCACTTTCTCATTCACAAATGAAATTAAATTTGCTAATTTAGGAATTTTAACCACTAGCATCCAACTTTCTTTACTGTAATTTGAGCTACTGGATAGTTAGAATTTTGATTAACTTTGCCATAGTCTGACAGAAGTGGGTTTCAACAACTAACAGATAGGGTTGCCACCCGGCTGGTATTTTACCGGCACAGTTGGTAATCCAGCTTTTTGAGTCAGTGCCATAACACTGAAACCATCCATGTGATTGCAATATTTTTGTAATATGATATACCGTAATTGTAATATTGTAATTTATTTTAATTTTATTTTGGGGCCATTTCGGGAGGACATTGGCTATTGCGGTAATAGCCAACATACTCCCAAACTGTACCAAGAAAACCCTGAAACCCTGAAATAGTAGTGTTTGAAGAGGATGGAAGCTACCATTTCAGTCTGCCAAACTTTTAGCACGAAAATAGGCTAGATTGACTGATTTTAGTGCCAATTTGAGATCACTACGGTTGTCTATGTGTCGCACATTTCATGGCCATTCGGATCACTGAAGTGATCAGATTGGTGTCGTTTTTCAGAGCTCTGATTTTCTCATGGTTAATTGGAGCTGCGTGAGCAGACCCTATAATGTTCTGTATTCTCTTGCTCTGTGTACTGAGATTTTTAAAACAATGGTCTGCATGGGTGAGCACAACCAGAAAAAAATGATTGGGGTAAGACATGTTTAAATACTTTTTTATACTACTCTTAGTTATTTTTTAATTCTTTTGAAAGATAATCAGATCACTTTAGTTTTTTTGATTTGCATATATTTATATGTAATCAAGTTTTTATTCCTTTAAACTTTATATATTAAAAAGTAATTTAGACATACATTAGCTCTTACTTGTTTACACTTCTCTCATATTATATGTAACTATTGTAGGCATTATGCAATAGTATTTTAACTCCAGGGATTTGCTACCACTGTCTAGTAGATTTCACTAGGTAATACAGAAGCTGAGTATTGCTTCCCTCTAGAGGTAAATATGTAAACTGACTTCTTTAGGTGTTCATTTAGCTATTTGTCTTCCATGTAACAGCTTGTTTAAAATGCATAGCTAATCAATATAATTATCACCATATCACTATTTATTATGCTGTCTTCCATCACTTTAATTTATTGTGAATTACTTCATTTATGTGCATATTTGGGTTATGTATACAGGGAGTGTAGAATTATTAGGCAAGTTGTATTTTTGAGGATTAATTTTATTATTGAACAACAACCATGTTCTCAATGAACCCAAAAAACTCATTAATATCAAAGCTGAATATTTTTGGAAGTAGTTTTTAGTTTGTTTTTAGTTTTAGCTATTTTAGGGGGATATCTGTGTGTGCAGGTGACTATTACTGTGCATAATTATTAGGCAACTTAACAAAAAACAAATATATACCCATTTCAATTATTTATTTTTACCAGTGAAACCAATATAACATCTCAACATTCACAAATATACATTTCTGACATTCAAAAACAAAACAAAAACAAATCAGTGACCAATATAGCCACCTTTCTTTGCAAGGACACTCAAAAGCCTGCCATCCATGGATTCTGTCAGTGTTTTGATCTGTTCACCATCAACATTGCGTGCAGCAGCAACCACAGCTTCCCAGACACTGTTCAGAGAGGTGTATTGTTTTCCCTCCTTGTAAATCTCACATTTGATGATGGACCACAGGTTCTCAATGGGGTTCAGATCAGGTGAACAAGGAGGCCATGTCATTAGATTTTCTTCTTTTATACCCTTTCTTGCCAGCCACGCTGTGGAGTACTTGGACGCGTGTGATGGAGCATTGTCCTGCATGAAAATCATGTTTTTCTTGAAGGATGCATACTTCTTCCTGTACCACTGCTTGAAGAAGGTGTCTTCCAGGAACTGGCAGTAGGACTGGGAGTTGAGCTTGACTCCATCCTCAACTCGAAAAGGCCCCACAAGCTCATCTTTGATGATACCAGCCCAAACCAGTTCTGCACCTCCACCTTGCTGGCGTCTGATTCGGACTGGAGCTCTCTGCCCTTTACCAATCCAGCCACGGGCCCATCCATCTGGCCCATCAAGACTCACTCTCATTTCATCAGTCCATAAAACCTTAGAAAAATCAGTCTTGAGATATTTCTTGGCCCAGTCTTGACGTTTCAGCTTGTGTGTCTTGTTCAGTGGTGGTCGTCTTTCAGCCTTTCTTACCTTGGCCATGTCTCTGAGTATTGCACACCTTGTGCTTTTGGGCACTCCAGTGATGTTGCAGCTCTGAAATATGGCCAAACTGGTGGCAAGTGGCATCGTGGCAGCTGCATGCTTGACTTTTCTCAGTTCATGGGCAGTTATTTTGCGCCTTGGTTTTTCCACACGCTTCTTGCGACCCTGTTGACTATTTTGAATGAAACGCTTGATTGTTCGATGTTCAGAAGCTTTGCAATTTTAAGAGTGCTGCATCCCTCTGCAAGATATCTCACTATTTTTGACTTTTCTGAGCCTGTCAAGTCCTTCTTTTGACCCATTTTGCCAAAGGAAAGGAAGTTGCCTAATAATTATGCACACCTGATATAGGGTGTTGATTTCATTAGACCACACCCCTTCTCATTACAGAGATGCACATCACCTAATATGCTTAATTGGTAGTAGGCTTTCGAGCCTATACAGCTTGGAGTAAGACAACATGCATAAAGAGGATGATGTGGTCAAAATACCAATTTGCCTAATAATTCTGCACTCCCTGTAAAAGAGAAAGTTCCAGTTATAACCTTTCTCAAAGTACAAACTAGATCATCTAACTGAAACAATGGGACTCTTCGTGGTGGTGAACTGACAAGTGAACTGCAAAAATCAGGCACTAATAGCCGTAGATAGATAACTCCATCTACAGTAACTGCTCCAACAACAGTAACTGTTCAAATAGTAGAATGATATATTCAATTTCTCGTGGGTTTAAAAATGATTTTGATAAAGTAGGAGAATTATAACAACAGTTGCCGCTGATGTGGTCAAGTCTGAGAGTCCTGTATAAAAACTAATTATTATTTATTTTATATTTTCATGGAAAAGAACCCTATCCACTGTCCTTACCACATGTTGTTCAGTTCACCACAGTTCATGCTTTAGTAAAAAGACCTCATGAAGTGCTCTATATTTTTAATTGTTATGGAAATGTATTTGAATGATACAAGTACTGCCAAATGTTCCTCAAACTGCACTGAGAGTGGCATGGACTTTTAATTGTATTTTTCTTTTTATTTTAAGTTTTGTTATTGATCCTTGTGATCCCATTTTTAATTTTTCACTGTGGATGCAGGTATTCACTATGCTATATGTTGAACTACCAGAACTGGAAAAAACGAGAACAAAAGATGTACAAAAAGCTTGACAAAGTGTCATTTATTAAGGTACACATCTACTTTTCAGAAATACAATGGGAATTTTGTTTTAAATATTTAAAAATATATACTAAAAAGATCATACAGAAGAATGATGAGTGACCCATATTGGTATAAACTACAGTAGACATATGTATGGGGATGACATATACATAATATAATAGCACCCTCCAACTTAATACCAATGTAGCTAAACAACATATGGTGAAACTCATCTATCTCTTTTTAAGATAAACAAAGAAACAATAACATATATTTCAGAAATACTTGGTTAAATAAAAGCATGAATTTTAATAAAGGACATTATTTAATATTATGATTTTAATTAACATTTGGTGTTTCTTTCCTTCCTAGTGGTGCATGATTTGCTCATTTTAAAATTAATTTTGATGTTTTTGTATCTATATAAGTTTCCTTTTTATTGAGCATTGTTGTCTTGCACTTGTTTCATACTTTTATATGTAACTTAACTTAAAGGACAATTGTAGCAAAAAAAATACTTATGTTTAATTGAAAGATTGTGTAAATTATTTATAAAGAAAATATTTAATTTAAGAATACAAATAAAGTTCCTTATTGAGCATTCTTGACTCCATATCGTTCTCTCAGGTGGTAGACATTTTGTTTAAAATCTTGGGTCAGATCTTCACTCACCTTGGTTCAGATGAAGAAAGATCTGACCCATCTGACCAAAGATTCTAAACAAAATGTCTGCCTCCAGGCAGAGCTATATGGGGTAAAGATGACTCAATAAGGTACTTTATTTGTATTCTTTCAGTAAAGCATTTCTACATAAAATGCCTATGCTTGATGCAATCCTTTAATTAAACACAATTTTTTTCCTACAGTTGTCCTTTAAGCTCTATGTGTTTTGGAACACAGCTTAGAAAAACAAGGCATAATTATAACTGACAACCATGACATTACAAGATGTCATACAGTCCACCATTTTGAGGAAGCATCACAGTGCCCTTTACATCAACTGATGTGCTTGTCCAAATTATCTGTAGTTTCTCTCCCCTCCATGATTTTTTTAATACTTATTTTCACTTTTGGCAAAAACAGCCTAATTATCTGAGCACTGAATGAATACATTTTGCCTTACTGCTTTTAATCCTGATTGATATATTTTAAAAGTGTTGTTTCTTTTGAAGCCTGTTGTATTAACAATTACCATATCGCACTACAGCATAAATCCGGCAGCTCATGTTCCAGTTAATACCTTGTTGTCAACCTGCTTTATTTCCTGTGCTGTATGAACCTTTCCACTTAATTGGCTAGGGCTCAATAACTACATTAATAAAATGTGCATTTTTAATGCAGTTGTAGAATACTACATTTCTTATGAAAGCACACAAAATAATATTTATTTCAAGCATGCAGCATTTTAGCATTAACATTGACAGCTTTAATTCTTAAGTTAGCTCATCCTGGATAATAAAAGGCACATTAACATAGTTGTCAACATTAGAAAAAAGTTTTTATTTTACAGTTACTGACTTTACCACATCCACTCCCCAAGACCCCTCCAATTGTGCCCAACCCACATAATTAGCATTATTCAGCTCCTCCTAGTTCTTATGTTGCAGATTACATCACTAATTTAAAATGCTCACTAGTTTATTTACTCACTTGATCATTATTATTATTGTTCAGAATAGAGACATTGTATTTCTTTTTTTCTTTTTTCTTTATTTATTCACGCACAAGGCATTTAAAACAATGATACACAGACATCATGCGTAAGTCAATACAAAAACGGTATGATTGGTATACAAGAGGGTATATAAGATATCATACAACAGAACATTAGACGTCAACGAATATGACTGACAATAGATTTCTGGCATTGTACATCCATGTTAACTGAGTTAATACTTTACACCATATCCTTAACCTGAAAAAGGAGGAACACAGCGATACCAGGTACAACAACTCCTTATCATAATTGCGTAAAATTTATAATAGAGTAAAATTCCTAGTGGGGGCTTTTGTATATCAATTAGAGGGTATTAAGTGGAAATGACTATTCCTGGGATAGGATGCCGCCCTGACAACATTTGTGAGGCGAACCAATTTGTGGTTTGAAATGTTATCACAAGTGACCTCCGAACTTGAACATCTAGTGTTTATGTAAGGGGAACATTTAGTGAACAGTGCCTTTGTTTTGGTTTCCTTATGGAGTGAGGATTCCAATCAGTCCATTTGAAATAGGTATTGAAGCCTAGACTGCACCATAGACAATACAGGGGGTTGAGATTGACTCCATTGTGATAGGATTGCCTTTGTAGAGACAGCAGAAACTATTATGAGCATGGTTTTCATTTTGTATGATAAACTATAATCTTGTTCAGAGAAAGGTGTATTAAATAAAACCCACTGCTTGGATAAGTCAAATGGGATGCTGAGTTGTTGGGAAACATATGTGTGAACAGCTTTCCAAAAAGTTTGAATATGAGTACAAGCCCATAGACAGTGTAACAAATTAGCATCTGGTTGTGCGAGACATTGTATTTTAAAACACAGTTGAAAAACACATTGTTTTTAGATGGGACACATCCAAAAGGACATAGACCTTTATATTTTATCTATATTACAGTAGGCAAGTGGTGAGTACCAGTTGTGGCACATGTGCCATAGGATCGCCAACGCTGCATTATAATGTGATGCAGCAGCCAGCATATAAATGAATGATCACTTCCGACAAGGTACTTGTATGGGTAAGAGGCCACTGCATTATCCTCTTACCCATTACAATGTAATGCATCAGCCAGCATGTAGACGAAGTGTCACCTTGTCACCTTTGCATTGCACATAAGCCATCTACAACACCCTCCTCCTCCTAAAACCCCCTAATCCAAATGTGCAGGAGAGAACTCTCCCTGCCAGTGAGCAGCACAGAGCACATTAGTGCTCATCACACACTACCAACACTCAATATTGTTTGTTTTTAATAGTAGCATACCACTCTTTGATAAGTTCCTATAGGCTCTGGCGCATGTGAGTTAGCTGACATAAGGCAATCCAATTGTATATCTTAAGTGATACAGAGTCACACGTATTGTCTTTGGTCTTCTTGTTTTTGTATTCATGCCATCATTTGAGTCCAATTGATTAATTCCAAATAGATTGGGCAAACTTCAAAATAAGTTTATATATTTATATACGTTATTTCACCTTCTTTTTGCGCAACACCTACTATATCCCCATAATCATTTAACCCCTTAGTGACCTTAGAGTGCTTTGCTTTTGATGTACCTTGAAGACCAGAATTCCATTATTTTTGTCATATGTTTACTGAACTGCGAATTTCTTTCTTTTGTTCAGTGCACCCACACACATTATATATCATTTTTGAAGGATAGATACGGCTTTCATTTGATACTATTATTTTCATCATATGATATCATTTACTATTTCAAAAAATATAAAATATGATGAAAATATTCCATAAAAAACACTTTTTCTAAGTTTGACCTGATTTTTTTTTAAACCATTACAAAGGGTAAAGAAGACCCCATCTATATATTTCTAATATTTGTCCTGAGGTTAGAAATACCAATATTTCCATGTTTGTTTATGTTTTATTTCAACAATAAAGTAGGGCAATAAACAATATTATTGATTTTTTTTATTTTCTAACCATTTTCTTCTACAGTGACCTTTTAACACCAACCCTAAATTTACCCCCACCCTTTAATCTAACCCTTGTACTCACCCGAAACCCCCTGTAACCTTAATTATAACCCTAATTATGACCCTAACCCTAGATCTAGGTTTAGTAGATCAAGGGTTATCTTTTTCCATTTATTTATTTTTCTCTTTCTAACTGTAATGTTGCTAACTGCCTCTAGGGGCAGTCAAGCAATAGTTTCAGAGCGACGGAAGATCATTTTTTTTCTCTCTTTCATTGCTTTATGCTGGGCACGCTGTATTGGAGGAGCATGCACCCACCCAATACAGCACCCACCCTCCAATACAGCACCCATTGGGTGATCACGGTGCCCAGGGGGGCACAGAAGGTGTTACATGATGCCTCGATGGAGGCATCATTGCAACACTTTACACACATTGGCAGTGATCAGCTTTTCAGGATGTGTATATATATATATATATATATATATATATACAGGGAGTGCAGAATTATTAGGCAAGTTGTATTTTTGAGGATTAATTTTATTATTGAACAACAACCATGTTCTCAATGAACCCAAAAAACTCATTAATATCAAAGCTGAATATTTTTGGAAGTAGTTTTTAGTTTGTTTTTAGTTTTAGCTATTTTAGGGGGATATCTGTGTGTGCAGGTGACTATTACTGTGCATAATTATTAGGCAACTTAACAAAAAACAAATATATACCCATTTCAATTATTTATTTTTACCAGTGAAACCAATATAACATCTCAACATTCACAAATATACATTTCTGACATTCAAAAACAAAACAAAAACAAATCAGTGACCAATATAGCCACCTTTCTTTGCAAGGACACTCAAAAGCCTGCCATCCATGGATTCTGTCAGTGTTTTGATCTGTTCACCATCAACATTGCGTGCAGCAGCAACCATAGCCACCCAGACACTGTTCAGAGAGGTGTACTGTTTTCCCTCCTTGTAAATCTCACATTTGATGATGGACCACAGGTTCTCAATGGGGTTCAGATCAGGTGAACAAGGAGGCCATGTCATTAGATTTTCTTCTTTTATACCCTTTCTTGCCAGCCACGCTGTGGAGTACTTGGACGCGTGTGATGGAGCATTGTCCTGCATGAAAATCATGTTTTTCTTGAAGGATGCAGACTTCTTCCTGTACCACTGCTTGAAGAAGGTGTCTTCCAGGAACTGGCAGTAGGACTGGCAGTTGAGCTTGACTCCATCCTCAACCCGAAAAGGCCCCACAAGCTCATCTTTGATGATACCAGCCCAAACCAGTACTCCACCTCCACCTTGCTGGCGTCTGAGTCGGACTGGAGCTCTCTGCCCTTTACCAATCCAGCCACGGGCCCATCCATCTGGCCCATCAAGACTCACTCTCATTTCATCAGTCCATAAAACCTTAGAAAAATCAGTCTTGAGATATTTCTTGGCCCAGTCTTGACGTTTCAGCTTGTGTGTCTTGTTCAGTGGTGGTCGTCTTTCAGCCTTTCTTACCTTGGCCATGTCTCTCAGTATTGCACACCTTCTGCTTTTGGGCACTCCTGTGATGTTGCAGCTCTGAAATATGGCCAAACTGGTGGCAAGTGGCATCGTGGCAGCTGCACGCTTGACTTTTCTCAGTTCATGGGCAGTTATTTTGCGCCTTGGTTTTTCCACACGTTACTTGCGACCTTGTTGACTATTTTGAATGAAACGCTTGATTGTTCGATGATCACGCTTCAGAAGCTTTGCAATTTTAAGAGTGCTGCATCCCTCTGCAAGATATCTCACTATTTTTGACTTTGACCAAATTTTGACCCATTTTGACCAAAGGAAAGGAAGTTGCCTAATAATTATGCACACCTGATATAGGGTGTTGATGTCATTAGACCACACCCCTTCTCATTACAGAGATGCACATCACCTAATATGCTTAATTGGTAGTAGGCTTTCGAGCCCATACAGCTTGGAGTAAGACAACATGCATAAGGATGATGTGGTCAAAATACTCATTTGCCTAATAATTCTGCACTCCCTGTATATATGCGTTAAGGGGTTAATACTTAATCTTTGGCACTCTAGTTGTTGAGTACTCTCTTTTCCATGGTACTTAACAAACTGACTAAGAGTCATGGGAAGTTTAGTCTCAACAGCTGGAGTATTAATTCCAGTTTTATTTTAGAATCTAGCCCCCTCTAGTTGGTTTTGCATGAAAGGGGTTACAAAATAATGATCTTATTAGTTATCAGCTCCTGCACAGGCAGAGGAAACATGAATGATTATTAGAGGAGGGAATAAACAAAAAACAGCCAATCTGAAGGTAAAGAGAGTCAGAGTGATTGGGCGATAGACCAATAGGATAAAAGGAGGGAAAGAATAACATGAATAATAATTTAAACCAATATAATGTCATCCACCCTGGCAAATAAGAATCCCAGTGGATCCCCATGGATTCTCATGCCCTTTTCTTCCTAACTACACAGTGCCAAACTCTCTCTAGTTATACCATTAACTCCCATTTGCTTACATGGGATTAAATGTGATTGGTTGTTCCTCTATTTTCCATTTAACTCCTAGCCTGTGGATACACAAGACACACCTCTCATCCCCTTTGGGTCTTTCCCATGTGTGCATGAAGACAGCTAAAGATTGTGGTTCTAATATGACCATCCCACTCATGCTGCTATCAGCAAACATTCCCTTTGTCTTAAAGAGTTCTGAGGACATATTACAGTCATAAAAACCTGCTTTAGGTCAACTCCTTTGTTAACCCCTTTGCGCCGGATGGTACTTTGATCCTGGCCTCATCTGACACTGGGAATTCCGCTGCAAGTCCCTGGAGCGGGGTCCACAGCACAGCTCATCACGGGAAGCTGTTCCTGTCAGGGCGGTCTATGCCGTCCTGCAGGTTTTTTCAGTAAAATGTAGCCGATGCTCACTTTGAGTGTCAGCTACATTTTCTGTGTCAGAGTGAGGCCACTCAAAGTGGTCTCATCTGACAGTGGGGAACCCGCTGCAAGTCCTTGCAGAGGGGCGCTGTGATGAGCTGTTTAATGCAGGACATTCTATTCCGTCCTAAAAGCCTCTAGGCAGTAAAAAGTAGGATGGGAAGGGGTAAATGGCTGTCCCATACAAAGAACGTGTCCTAATTACCTAAAAACCTGTATCTAGCCTGCCACCTGAAAGAAAAACATTTTGATATCCATTAATTCCAACCTATATAAAAACAAAGATACAAGTTGCATAAAATAGACTAGGCCTGGAATTTTCCATAGTGTAACAACTGCAAGCTACATGGGCACATCAAATGGTATACAACATTGTTTATTTTACATGTGTAACTTTGCCCCAGGAGTCTGACACTCCCTGGCCCTCATCCTCTTTTACATATTCCTGGATCTCCATATTCTACAAGGAGATCCTGAGACTCCGCTAAATGGGAGTTGGGGTACATAGCATTGGCAGTGCCTCCACCTAATGGGCATGGATGGGTTTCCCAGGCAGGGACATAATAAATAACTACAATACACAACAGTAACAGTAAAACATGTATTAAAGGATAATATCAGATAAAAATATCAGTTTTTGTATATCTCTTTTCTTGCATATTTTTTTATTTTTATTCTTCTTTTTAATTTTTTGCTGTTTTTTTAATATTTGCTGAGATTGAAATATTAATTGTTTTTTTGCATTTATTATTTTATTTTATCTGTTGCTTTAATTGTTATATACTGTATTTATGTCTTTTAATTATATTCCCGTTTTGTTTAAAATCTGGTAGTTTACTGTGTGTTCTGCCGTTATTAGTAGCTCGTTGTAGTGTCTGCATATGTAGAATGACGAGCATAGAGTTTCTCAGCTCGTCTCTGCTAATAAAGTTACTTGACGCACGGCGTGACGTCATCACGCAGCGCTGTGCGTCAATATGGCGGCCGCCCAACGGGGATATTCTTGTAGCTCTGGCAGGTTGATGTATTAAGTATGTCTATTTGTTTTTTTATCCAATCATATGTATGTATTTTATTTTCCGGCGACTTTTGCCCTATAAATACGTTAGCCTGTCTACTACCTATTGTGGTCTCCTTGATAAAGGCTCTATAGCCGAAACGTCGGTGACCTCCGTTTTTTTGCACAGTGTGTCCCTCCTGTCCTGCTTCTCTTTCTTTTGTATTAAGGCTATCTTTGCTTGTGCTATTTGTATATGTAAGTATTTGCGGTTTTTGTCTATTTCAGTTTATGTAATACATCGTATAGAATATATTTCTTTATATAATTATTTCTCTAATACATTTTTGCAACTTTATAGCACTGTATTTTTATTTTTTTGTGTGCTCCTCCTACTTCCCTTTTTTGTATATACTATTATTGGGGGTGCTGTATGGACTCCCCTTGGGGTGATGCACCGTATTGTTATTATTAATATCATTCTGGTGTGCTTCTCTGATCACTCTGTTTTCCACTAAACATGTACCCAGGCCACATTCGAAAACACCAGAGAAAATTGCCCTTTTTTTTATAGCTTGCAAATTATGTGTCGCCAGAAAATGGAGACAGACATCCATCCCCACTTCCCTTGAAATCTCACAACAACTACATAATGTGTTAGGGTCCTCTTACTGTGCCAGCATTGCATTTATGCTGCATTAAGACTTTAATTTAAAACTACTCCAACCGTTTTTCTGTCATTTTTGACCAGTGTGTGTGGTGCTGGTTTCTTGCTGCTTGACTATTAAGTACATTGTTTATTGGTATATTTCCTAGCAAACCAGAAACAAAGAAAAATAGGATGCTGGCACTCTCCAATCATAGCCTATGATTAAGTGCCAGTAGGCACGAAACGCGTAAGGCAATCTATCTCCTGTCTGCACTCCTGCACATGTTCCACTGAATACATCAATATTTTTTGTTTGGTTGGTTTTCTTCGATTAATAAATACTTTGTTTATACTCGGATTGGAGAGTGCCAATGTCCTATTTTTCTTGGTTCTGGTTGTACATTTGGCTATCTGCACAGCCGGACACAGCACCTCATCACCGATTACTGTTACAAAAGGTATGATTTATCTCTAAGGTGGAGCCGGCTTTTGTTTTTTCCCGGCCCGGGGGAAACATTTCTCTTATATTTCCTAGCACTAATACCATTGTCTCCCTCCATGTATGTACTACTAAGCACAAATGAGGCTAGCGTTGTACATTAGACAGTACGCTTTAGAGAGGTAATCTGCCCACAGTATAACATTTGTTGGTGTCTGCCTTTTTTACCCAGCGCTTCTCTCTTCTGAAGTAGCAATAGATACTATTTGCAACGTTGTTTTTGCAGCATGTCTTTTTAGAGCTAATTGACAGCACCCTCATTTTCTAATTGTTTCTCTGTTGTACTGTATATTATAACCTCAATTTAAAGGAATTTTATATAGTCTAAACAATTATTGCTTTGAAACCTGCTTTTTTCAGCAGACTGTCTAATTGGCATGGTGTGTTTGGATCTAGTTAATTAGCAGCCTAAACTCTGACACCTGATACTGTTTCAGTACTAATATCAAAAAGAACTGCTAAGTGCACCCTACATTCAAAAAGTGCTGACATATATTTATTTTCAGAAACTGGTAGGGTTGCACATAACAAATTGTTTTTATTCCCATTGTTTTCAGGTTTTTGCACTGTAGCACTGTTTTGTTGTGTCTTTTTAACAGATGAAATAAAAACTAAGTTTTATATACAGTTTTGAGACTTATTTTCAAAGAAATTATTTTGTACTCTGTAAACTTCTAGGTTTATCCCCTTTCTTTGGAGAAAAAAAATGGTCTCTTTCCATATTATCACTGCTATTGAAGAAACTTTTTTTTTTTTTTACCAATTATGAATAGTGAATTTGAGGAAGTCTCATACATTTCATACTAGAAAAAGATAGAAATCTATATGATAAAACTTGGCTCTCTATTGGGATCCATATTATGAAGCTGTCATATCACCGTCAGACCACCAAAGTTCACGGTAGATTATCTTCTCTAAATTTATATCCAAATAACCTGGAGAGCAACAGAATATTCTTATATCCCTTTATTTTAATTTCCCTTATTTCCTTCTAATTTTATCCTTTCTCTCTGTTTGTTGATATTGAAATATATTATTGTATTTAATTGTTAATTCAACAGAACTCAAACATGAAGCTATGATGCTAATCATGGTGTCTTAAAATTCACAGTGATATGGTTTAATAGCTCGACTACTTTGTACTTTCCCCCCTTTTATATTATTTTTGTATTGTTATTATTATTTTTTGTATTGATTAATTTCTGTTAATTTCTTTGTCTTACTATTTAATGTTTATATTGTGTTACTTTTATGTGAAAAAATCAATAAATATATTGTATTAAAAATATGTTCTAAGGTAAGATATATTTCTGTGGTTCTGCTTAATTACTTAAAAAAATATTTAAAGTTTAAAGTTCAGACACTGAATATCAAGCCACTCAATAATTATAATGGGATTAAGTAAGTAGTAAGAGATACATAATAAAAATACAGGTGTTTTTTTTCAATTTAGAATAACCTTATTATATAAATATCTGGGAGATAAACATAGTTGAATCTGTATGTTCTCATATTCTTTTGAAAACATGTATATGTTAAGCATCCCTTTTTTGAATTTTTGTTTTCGAACAGCATTATTACAGAGTTTAATTAATTTAAGCTGCTGATGAAATGTATTTTCATTAACTTTTAACTTCACTGTTTACTGATTTAATGCAGAAGGCAAGTCAGATTGCAAACGCCCACCCCTTGTTACACAGCACCCGTGAAACTTAGCTGAGTCCATGGGATACAGTTGCCAGACTTCTGTCATTGTTTACTCGCTATATATTTTTCATCTTATAATTATAAGCCTATTTTTTAGGTAGATAATGCTGATTTATTACACAATACCATATTTAAGCATCATTATTTAAAATCTTATAACAGACAATCAAGTTCCAAATACCAGTTGTCTATAATAGTTTCAATAAAGATGATTCTTTTATTTTTTTCTAACAGTTATTCAAATTATTTTGTTCATACTTCCAACATTATAATGCAAATAAGTACATTTGAGGTGAATGGACCAAAATAAATGGGAAAAAAAAGATCTAATTCTTGAATTAATCCATCACAGTTATTTTGGTCCAATTATTCCCTTGTCTATTTACCACAGATTAATGTTTATTGAATAGATGACCCCTGTGCGTGTTGGTCTTCAGTGATATTTACAAAAGATAAAATGATAGCAAATGTTCACAAAGCCAGGGAAGACAATTATGATAAGTGCTTATAATCACACCCAGTTTCATTGATATGTGCGGTCCAAATAGCCTTTTAAAAGCAATGGTTACAGCACTGGTTTCAAGCAATGTTGTCTTTGTGTTGGGTCCCCATTGAAAGGTCGATATGCTCACATTAATTTTGAAAGAATTACCAGTTATTTAGAACCTGAATATGTTTTCTCATTTTTTTCTATGCATAAAACAAATGGTTGCTATCTGATGTATGGTTCCTTTTGGTGGAGCTTGTTCCAACAATGGTGGTCGCAGGGATTGCTACCATCACTGTGTGACCAGTGTAGAGGGCCAAGATGACCCATGCAACCACTTGCATGTCTACCCCTGTCTCCCTGTCTGACTTATCTAGTGTGCAGGAATTTATATTGCATCTACTTCCTGCCTGAATCACTCTTCACACAGCACAAACGTTTTGGCACATCTGGCACTGAAAAGCTGTTTCTGGCAAAAACAGTCAACGAAAAACCGTTGGGTGCATTGGCAAGACGTTTGGTGCAAATTGCACTGATAAAATGTTTGGGAAAAATTGGCACTGACTAGTTTTTTTGGTCAAAATTGGCACTGACAAGCTGGGGCAAACCTGTCAATGACAAAATGGGGCAAAACTGTTATTGACAAGCTGGTTTGGGTGACTGGTAAGGTGTTTGGGGGCAAGTGGTACTGAAAAGCTTCCTGGGGAAAAGCTGGCGCTGACAAGCTGATGTTGGGTGCAATGCTGGCACTAGCAAACTGTGTGGAGTCAAAGCTGATTTGAGGACAATCCTGGCACTGGCAAGAATTTTGGGGCAAATCTGGCATTGGCAAACAGTTTGGAGACAAATCTGGCACTGGGTGGCAAATCAGCCATTGGCAAACTGTTTATGAGGAAATCGGGTTTGGGGTCAAAACTGGCACTTTCAAGCAGTTTTGGAGGGCAAATTTGGCTTTGACAATATAACCATTCACCCATGTGCAGGCTCATCCAGGCATTTCAGGATCCTTCTTGCTCTACTTTCTTCTTTATTATTTGTGCTCCTTCCTGCTCTGTTTTCATGTTTCTCCTCTCTGTTCTGCTCTGTTTCTGGTTTTCCTTTCTGTTTGTCATTATGTTCCATTCCAGATTTTATCTGCTTCCCTCTACCTTGTTACTTTGCTTCTGTATAAACCACACCCATTTCTGCTCATTGGCTTCGTTTTCAGTTTAAGTCCTGCAGCCTTCCAGTTTGAGCTGCTACAGGTAATCCCTGCGTCTCTGTGCAAATTAAATATTTAATCTTGTGCTATTTATCTGCTATTAGTTAGGGACTTGCCTAAATGTGGGGTACAATGATGTGGTTGGCAAGCTCACATATAGTTGGCCAATAGGTGAACCAAACCTCAACCATTATTCCATCATTAGTGTTAGGCTAGTTTCTCTATTTATGTGTGTTCCTTTGTATTTGTCTCTTAGTCTTGTTCCTTAGCCTTGTTCACTGCATGTAGTTATATCTGTGCCTTTAAGTTCTGTACCATTGACCTGTGTATGTGCCCTTCATTTTATCTGTTAATTTTGCGACCCTGTGCCTTACAGACATGGAAATGGCTATCTCAGTTGAGTGTATTAGTTTAGTGTCCCAGTCTGTTACTCCCACTTACTGATAATGGAGATATTCCAACTGACCTTATAAAAAAGCCATTAGAGACCTTATTGCTTTTATGAGAATCACTCTTTAGACTTTGGGATCTATTCACTAAAAATCAAATTTGGTGAGAAGAGGTTGAATTGGAAGATGAAATTTGGCTCAGAAAAAATAACCTGCTCATACTATGAAAATGTGGCATCCAACTCATCCACCATGTGATTGCTTCATAAGCTTTTCTCTTAAAAAAAAGAAAAAGAAATGTCATGGTGTATATAACCTGTGTGTATAACAAAGTGTAATGGAATTAAAGATAATGACAAACTGAATCAGCTTTATTCTCAAAAATGTAGTGAGCAATTTAGTATATCATTATATCGTATTTTTTATAACATTTTAACAGAATGTATTGTTTCATGAATTGCATTATAAACTAATATAATTTGCTGTATAAATCTTCTGAATATGAACAACAATAACCATGTAAATATTACTGGCTATATGAGTTAAACTGCATACACTTCATTTTATTATTCTAGCTAAATTAAGCAACAATCAGTTATGTACAATCATACTAAATCAATACAAATGTCTAGATTCTAAAAAGAGAACAGTTTAATGTAATGTTATGCTTTCTAAAATAAATATGTGGTCACTAGGAGGTGCTAATGTTACATCAACAAATTTTCTCCAATCTAACATAATGCAAAGTGTGGTAAACTATAAGGACGTTCTGGACCAAGTATATCATCAAATCTGACAAACATTTTCAAATAAGAATATTGCTTGGGTTCTAGACAATAATTTTAGTGAATTTATATAAAGTCGTTGATTAAATTTACTGAAATGTTTGAGTTAAAAGTCAATGTTCAGAGACATTGAATGGAGCCCATTTTGATTAAAAAATGTAATAGTGGAACATGTAATAGTGGAACATCTCACACAAATCATATATATATATATATATATATATATATATGTGTGTGTGTGTGTGTGTGTGTGTATGTGTGTGTGTGTATGTGTGTATCAATCATTCACAGCTATAAAGTAATAAAATGCTTGTGAAATAATACCAAGGCAATATTAAATTAAAACATATTAATTTTTCACATTACAAATGTAGTTGTAAGTAATGATAAAAAAAATTGACTGCATAACTTGACAGTGTACTCACTGAAAGCCATTCTGCATATATACTTACAGCACCAGCTGTGCTTATATTTATTCCAAGCAAATTCTGGATTTCACCTCATTTTAATAACAACACTACTTAGTTAAATGGTGCCATCTGGAGGTTCAATCAATGTAGTCTCTCTAGTATTAATGTAATTGATTTGAAATATATGTTTTTTCACAACACACATTACAAATTAAGCAATTTGTGAGACTTTTGAATAAAAAGAAAAGTGAAAATGCTTAAAACATCTAATCAAGATGAACAGTCATTTTTTCAAATACAAAGATGATTTTTTTTTTTTATAGGAAATAGCTTAGAGAGACTAATGCAAAATAGAATACTGCTAAAATTTGATGGGTTACTTTCAATAAGATGAAGAGAAAAGCAACACAAGTTTAAAACAATGTCCCATCATTTGTAATTTTACATCCAATGTATAAGCTGGACAAAACTGAAAATATTATTTATTTCATATATGTTTACAATGATCCTCTGGGGCGCATTTTACTGCTCATAGGCTTTCTTACCCAATGGAATTATACTTTGGGCATCCTTCCATAGTTTTTCTTTCATATTATTTAAATCTTTACATCAAACTTTAAACTGCACATTACTTTATATACGCTACTGTATCAGTAAGTGATATACATATGAATTTAGAAACATTATAATTCTATAAAAAGTAAATATTAATGTATATTTATATATTGTCTGGAACACCTTCCTCAATCCTTAAAGTAAAACAAATAAGAACAAACCAAAAGTCAATACTGTATAATTCTGGTACATATGCTTATTGAAAAAAAAGGTTTAAGATGGAAGGGTAGCTATTTGTTTAAAAGAAGTAACACTTCCCTTTATTGTATACAATCTTACAGCGACCTAACACGTTTCACCAATTGGGGCTTTCCGCTGAGGTTTTTTTGTTGTTTTTTGTAGTCTCTTGGCGACACAACGTAAAGAATAACTGGGTTTCTTTTTATGAGAAGGAAAGAGGGAAATGGAAATAACGTAAACTAAAGAGATGACGTGGAGGCGGAATAATGGGGGTGGAACCAGATGGAAAGGGGGGGGGGGCAAGTAAACCATACCGTATTCACTGAGAAGTAAACCAAAAATGTAAAAAAAATCCAACATGAATATCAGCGCTTAAAAAAAAATAGGGTGTCATGGAGTTTACCTGTAAGCTCCGCAATAAAAAAAATGTAATAATACTGTCACCGTACATTTCCCATATGTAATGTGGGAACCAATTTTAAACCTTGTGACCATCTCCAATACCTTGCAGAACTGAAGGCAGGGACCCACACTGTATACAGTGATGTTCCCCAAAAAATATTATAGTGGTGATGGAGGCAGTCAACATTCTCCTAGATTTCATAGGGAATTAAGCCAGGATCAGTGGTGGTCATGTATTGTCTGAGAACGGACCTGTGCCAATGGAAGAGAGGTACATTTGCCGCCTCGCAGGACTGACCTAGTGACATTTATACTTCTTGAGACCTATCTGTAACTAGGGCAGCTATTTGACGGTCTAGTCCCAAGGATTGTAGAAAGTTATCCGGTTCTTCTGCATATTGTAGGGAATGAGCAACATCACTGTGCTGTACATGTGCTTTAATACACATCAGTTCTAAGTGGCCTGTTGGCATTAAATTGCACGTTATTCCATTAAGACTAATGTACCACACAAAAAACTTTGAATCTGCACCATTGTCAAGTAAACCAGATATTTTCCAGACGTTGCACTAGTGAAGTTGTCAGTAAGAGAAAAAAATTGAAGAAACCACTGTGGTACTATGCAGAGGTGGCCAAAATAGTAAAAAAAAAAAAATTACATTTTAGCATTTAGTAATTATGAAAACCTCAGTGAGAAAGATAGAAAAATCTATAAGAGAAGGCATAAAGAGACAAAAGAAAGATATAAGAGCTTCCAAGGCACACGCAGAAGAGAAAAAGTAAAATAGGGGATAAAATATGTTTTAGATACATAACTCATATTTATTTAACCAATCATTGTTATTGGGAGTAGGTCCCAAAGTTGGAAATTAGCCAATGTTGTGCCCATTCACAAGAAAGGTAGTAGGGAGGAGTCAAACAACTAAGGACCAGTAAGTCTTACTTCAGTAGTGGGGAAATAATGGAAAGCATGTTAAAGGATAGGATTGTTGAACATCTAAAATTGAACATCAATCAAGATCAGAGACAACATGGGTTTACTTCAGGGAGATCATGCCAAACTAATCTTATTGATTTTTTCGATTGGGTTGTGCAGTAGATATTGCTTACCCAAGTTCAATTAAGGTGTTTGACACGGGTCTAGGACTCTTCTTCGCCGCATCTTCATCGCTGACAGTTCAGCGCGGCAGTTAGAACGCTGAACTGTCAGCAATGAAGAATAACGCGGCCGTTTGATAGCGGACGCGGCTATGTAAGAGCTGACAGTTCAGCGCTGAACTGTCAGCTCTTACAAATGTAAAAGTAAAAAGAAACTAACCCCCCCTAATAAATGATTCCCCCCCCCAAAGTGACCCCCCAAACCCCAATACTAAAATTAACCCATAAAACCAAATACTAAAATTAACCCCCAAACCCTACTAACCCCCGACCCCTAATACTAACCCCCTAAACCCTAATACTAACCCCGAACCCTAACACTAACCCCCTAAACCCTAATACTAACCCCTGAACCCTAATACTAACCCCCTAAACCCTAATACTAACCCCCGAACAGTAATACTAAAATTAAGCCCCTAAACCCTAATACTAACCCCCGACCCCTAATACTAACCCCCTAAACCCTAATACTAACCCCCTAAACCCTAATACTAACACCCTAAACATTAATACTAACCCCCGAACCCTAATACTAACCCCCTAAACTCTAATACTAACCCCTGAACCCTAATACTAAAATTGACCCCCTAAACCCTAATACTAAAATTAACCCCGAAGCCTAAAAACGAATTCTAACCTCCTAATCCCTAATTCTAATAGCTAAAATACTGAAATAAACTTACCTTTAGTGATGAAATTAAATCTCGAGCAACGCGCTGTCTTGTGGTGCTGAGACGGCGGTGAAGCGGCTGCGCGGAAGCAGCCACGATGAAGTGTCCCATCCCTGCTTGACACTGTCGCCCATAGGATGCTTATCAATAAACCACAGTCTTTGGATTTCAATATTGTTGAATGGATTAGAACATGGTTGACAGGCAACAGAGGGTTGTAGTCAATGGAGTATATACAAAGCAAGGTCTTGTTACTAGTTTGGTCCCTCAGGGATCTGTACCGATCTTTAATATTTTTATTAGTGATATTGCAGAAGGTCTTGTTGGTAAGGTATGTCTTTTTGCTGATCATACAATGGTTTGCAGTAGGTTTTATGTTCCTGGGGAAAAAGCCAAATGGCAAATGATTTAGCTAAACTAGAAAAAGCTGTGGCAACTATCTGTCACGACAGCACTGTCACACTGCCAATCACACCCTCCTCACCAACCTCCTTACCTGCTCAGAACTCCCCGGAGATCTGTCTCACTGCAATCTGGTCTCCATTAACAGGTCTTTCATGAGTAATCCTAGGTTACTGTTCTGCACATGTGCAGTTCTACGTTTGGCTTCCTGCCCTTACTCATCCTTAAAGGGCCAGGTTTAAACATTACTTTTCCTGTGTTTCTCATTGGTTGATTGTTTGGTATGAGGGCTATTTAAACCTCAATTGTGCACTTGCTCCTTGCCTGAAATAGTGCTCCAAGCCTTTTCTAGCGTTCACAGACTACCTTTAACTCCTGTTGCTGATTTTGCCTGTTTTTGACTCTGCCTGTTTGCCGCCTGTCTTGACTCTTCGCCTGCCTCCTGACTCTGATCGTTTGCTGCCAGCCTTGATCCCTGCTTGTTGACCATTCTCTTGCCTAGCCCTCCTGTACCTTTGTTTTTGGTTATTTGCGCCCGTGTCAGTTTTTCTGGTTACGTTTCATTATCCTAGTAAGTGTCAGAGTGCCAAAGTCCTGGAGGAAAGAAACCTGAGGCTCAACCGTAGGGTGGAATTCCTTCAGGCAGAAGAATTCTGTTCACTTGCCTGGGTTTGTTACGTATACCATACCTACTTCTGCACAGTGGTTCCAGCTCCGCATCAACCTTACACTATCCTTTAATGTGGATAAGTGCAAGATTATGCACCTTGGGTGTAAAAAAAATAAAAACAGAATATAGACTATTTGAGTCCTAACCTCAACATCTGAGGAAAGGGATTTAGGAGTAATAATTTCAGAGGACTTAAAGGTAGATAGACAATGTAAAATAACAGCAGGAAATGCTAGCAGAATGCTTGGTTGCATAGGGAGGGGTATTAGCAGTAGAAAGATGGAAGTGCTTCATTGTACAGACCTCACTTGGAGTATTGTATCCAGTACTGGAGACCATATCTCCAGAAGGATATTGATACTTTAGAAAAAGTTCAGAAAAGAACTACTAAAATGGGTCATGGGTTAAAGGATAAAACCTACCAGGAAAGGTTAAAGCATCTTAACATGTAAAAACTCAGTGAGGAAGATAGAAAAATCTACAAGAGAAGGCATAAATAGGCAAAATAAAGCTACAAGAGCTTCCAAAGCACACGCAGAAGCGAAAAAGTAATAAAGGGAGATCAAATATATTTAGAAACATAAATGAGAAAAGGAAAGTAAAACAAGGATTAGTTAGATTAAAAACAAAAGAAGGATGCTATGTAGAAGAGGATAAAGGTCTAGCAGACTGCCTTAATGAATATTTTTGTTCAGTGTTTACAAATGTAAATGAGGGAAAGGGACCTCATTTAGGAAAAAAATCTAATTTGATACATCATTTGATACATGTGAGTTTACAGAGGAAGAGGTTCTACTTCAACATTGCTTGGAGGAAAGATGTAACAGGGGGGATATGATAGAAACATTTAAATGAATAAAAGGAATCAACACAATAAAGGAGGAGCGTATATTTAAAAGAAGAAAAACTACCACAACAAGGGGACATAGTCTTAAATTAGAGGGGCAAAGATTTAAAAGTAATATCAGGAAGTATTACTTTATCTAGAGGTTAGTGGATGTATGGAATAGCCTTCTAGCAGAAGTGGTAGAGATGAACACAGTGAAGGGGTTTAAGCATGCTTGGGAAAGACACAAAGCTATCCTAGATATAAAATAGGGCCGGGGACTAATAAAAGTATTTAGAAATTTGGGCAGAATAGATGGGCCAAATAGTTCTTATCTGTCGACACATTCTATGTTTCTATGTTTTTAATTGTAACTAGTAGGGGAAAAAAATTAAAGTCATGCAATACATTTCTGTCTTTGACAGTTCGGTTCTTTACCTAATACAAGCATTTTATTTTTTATTTCATACACTTGTATTGAGGCAAAATAAGTGTCAGCATGAAACAGACAATAAATAAATACACTAATACAAGCATGTTTTGAATAGTAAAAAAAAATTATTTACAACATGTAATGCCCAGCTATATTTTAAGCATTGTGTTAATTAATAAGACTGAGCCAGTTATTAAGGGATTATGTTGATTCCACAACTGGGAATGTAACATAAAGGATATGAATGTTCTCAGAAGTCTTGCTATGTTATACAAAGCAGTAAAAACAACACCCCCAAATAAAATGAAACACTAATATTTGTAGTGCCAAAAGGGTTTGAAACAAATGCATAATATGTTTGGCAGTAAAAAGTTTGTATGTTTGTTGTTTCCGTAGATTGCAGTAGTATGCTATGTTGAGTTTGAAGAGGACCATCACTATGTTTTATCTGCACAATTAAAAAAAATACTAAAAATAATCCAAATAAACGTAATATATTTTGTTATCAAATTAATTCATGGTACAAGATAAATCTAGCAATTCATCAATAAAGCATGTATGGATAAATAATCAAACATAAATAAAAAAATCTATTAAAAACAAGAAAAAAGACATTAAATCTATAAAATGTAACCAAGCAGAGATATACAATATAGCTAAATAAAAGGTATCCCCAATAATAATAATAATATAACCAATGTATTTCCATAGGCAATCCCCATAGCTGTTAAATAATCTTTATAGAGAATCTTAACAGTGTCCACAGTTCAAACAAGGGAACTGGACAAAAAAAGCAATTTACAAAATAAACAGCAAACTTACCAATTCTTTCTTCAAACTGGTGTTCCAGTACGTTGGTCGAAACATGTTGTTTTTCATTTGGCGTCTTTCTATATTGTCCTATGTTCATTTATTAATTTGTTTGAATGTGAGGAATTACATGGTTACATAGTTACATAGTAGTTTAGGTTGAAAAAATACTAGACAATCCATATAATGGATTATAATAAAAGATATTACATTTATTGAAATGATTTTCAGTCTTATTTATTTGTTGAAATATAACCTATAACCTAACGCTGTTAATTGTATCAATCCATTTGGTTCCAAAATGAAGTGTATTTGTGAAAGCCATCTTCAACAATTTATTCCAACCATTTCCAAAAAGGTACACATAAAATCAAATCATGAATTTTTACATTTCACACATTTAACAATTTACATTCATTTATTTATACAAAATACATTTCTGGTTCTGATTTCAACACAGCTACTTCTATCCAAAAAAAATCTGTCAACATATGTCCATCATGAATAACTCAAAATGTCAGTGTTAATTTTGTTGACAAAACATTTTTGTCAGTTTATTTCAGTGACGAAAACTAAACAATAACTAAATAAAAACTAAGTTAACAGGACTAAAACTATAATTAAAATCCATTGCAATTTTCATCAACTGACAAAAATGTTAGGGAGGGACTATTGCATTCACTTACTTGGACTTCTAGTTCCCTTGGATCTTTTGAAGAAAAGAAACTACTGCTGTAAAGACTCAAGTACAGCTCCCGTTGTCCTACAGTGGAAGTATGCAATTGAAAAATTGATTGGGCTAAGCACACAGAGAAAGAAGAAATAGCAAAAAGAAAAATATGTTTGGTTTAATAGAACAAAAAAAATTCTAAAAACAAAGTTTCACATCAATACATTGTAGCAAGAAAAAAACTTATACTCTGGGCCACCATCAAGAATTATATAGATATTACCTTAGGGACCCACCAAGACTCGGAGAGTACATGATGGAAGGGTATATTTATGGGGGAATTTGTTCTGTTAGGGGCCTTAAAATTACTCCTGACGGTCCAGCATATGCTTCTAAAATGTACAAAAAAACAGTGTCCCAAAATAACACAATAACAGAAAGTAAAAACAACAAAAAAGTTTGCTTGCCTCACATGTTGCCACATACAAAAAGTGTATTTTTTGTTTTTTTGTATACATTGTACAGCCAATACACTGTATTTGCAGCATGCTCACACCTGTTTGGTAAGCTTTTATTTTATACATTTATATTATTTAAGCCTGTGACTAGCTTAGCGCACCGGCATTTTTCTTTTCCCTGCTTACACATAAGGGAGTTTTTTGTTTCCTCATTGTCCAGTTGCAACTTGCTGTTAAAAGGTTAATTGGGAGAAGGTTTAATTGCACCTGTTCCAACACATTACATAGGTTTTAGTAGCAATACAAACTGCTTTGTGTGCCCACTAGATAGGAGGTGAGAGTAGGTTCTCACCCTACTGAGAGTGTTCCTTGACGTGACGGGTGAGCTTAATTATGCTTTGGCCAATTCATATAACCAACGCCTCTCATTTATATTATGCTTACATATTTGTTGCCAACTTTATTAGGGTGATTTATATTATTTGAACCTGTGAATAATAGCGCACCAACATTTTTCTTTTCCCTAATTCAGAAAAAGAGCAATCAAAAAAGAAAAGTGGAAATACACAAAAACACTGTTACTTACTGTACAGATGTGTGAAGCAGGAAAAATAATATCACAAGTAATAAAACAATAGGTGGCGAAGAAGAGAAAATGTTTCTTTAGAAGAGGGTCGTTAAATTTGTGATCTTTTCTTGCATACCACTTGCACACTGTCTCTGCAGCAGTTGATTTAAACTCTTTGTGGATTCTGGCAATGATTCCTAGGAGTCTTAGGGTATCCTCGATGTCATAAAAAAAATCCTTGCTTTCCGGTAGGTGTCTCTGTATATAATGTTTTGTGTCCTTCTAAAAAAAAGTTTGCAGGAAATCTCAATGGTATGTGATGTCTTTGCTTTCGTAAAATGTCTGTAATGGGTTATATATCACAGTCTTCAAACCTGCTCTTTTCATTAGTACCTCTTTCATATTAAAGTAGTGAACTTTGATCATAACATATCTAGGCGTAGCTGGCTGTGGTTGATGTTGCTTTATGGCTCTATGTGTCATGTCATTTAAAATATTGTCATGGTTTGGGTCATGTAATACAAAGCGGAGCTTTTGCAAGAATTTTGGTAACTCCATATTACCAATATTTGCTTTGATGCTCCTTAATCTGATGTTGCATGTCTGTCCCCACTGTTACTTGTGTCATCTAATGTGTATTGCATTCACAAAAGATGCAAATAAAGTGTGACTGTATTCGTTCGCCTAAGTCATTTACATCACTTTTAATATTAGCAAGATCTTTGTGAAATAGATTTCTCTAGACAGAGTTTTAATGTCTCCTTTTGTACAAAGAGTGTCATCAGAGTCAGATGGTCTATTCAATAAAAGTCAACTTTGGAGGTCGACTTTCATTTTGAGACTAAGTCAATTCGGCACCCAAGTAAAATAAATAAAAACATTTGCCCTTAAGTCTATTTCTATCAATTTGTACAGTAAACTTTTTGTGTGAAATCGTATCAAATGCTCTAGCAAAGTATAAATAGACCAACAATAGACTGCCACACCGAGATCTATATTTTTACTGATACGTTCATAGCATGCTAATAAATTGACTTGCAAAGACCTGTCTTTCACAAAACCTGTTTTTTTGAATGTATACCTTTAGCAAACCTTGAAATAATTTTCCCACTAAAGTCCTGTAATTGGCCATGTTGAATTTTGAACCCTTTTTGAATATGGAATGATATCTGCTTTACGCCAATGCTCTACTGCCAAGCAGAAAGAATCCCTAACAAAAAAATAACTGCCTGGCCAGAATTAGTGCGTCAGCCAATACCGTGTTTGCTGTCAGGGTTCTGTAAAATCATCATACAGGTGCTCAGCCATAGGTTCTCCCATGGTATAAACAGAAGGGGAGAAAAATTATATTTAGCATATCTGCTACTTTCTCTGTCTTCACTAACCAAATTACCCATCTTGTATAACAAAGAACCAACATTTTCTGCCTTCAAAGTTTTTTTTACCTTTACATACTTTTGTTTTGGGTATTTTTCTTACTCGCCACTCAAAAACAATAAAACAGTCAAAACTGTTAGGAGCCAGGAGCAGGGTTTGTTAGAGCCAGTACTCGCTGGCTACTGGGTGTTGTCACACTATAGCCTTTGTAAAGATTTTTTTTAATAATGTTGATTACAACCAAATTCTGAATCTGCTGTCTCATTCCACAGGATGATCAATGTAAATTACTTATTGCTATTATTATTTCTAAAGCACCAACATATTCAGCCCAGTATAATTGGATACTAACAGATATTTTGCTCATCTATAATAAGACAAAAACATGATTGCATTACATATTTATTGCTTCCACTCTAACAGCCTATAATGGTTGTAATTGTAAATAAAACTTGACAGAAAAAAGCACAAAGAAAAAATATATAGTAACCTTGCATTACTAGTCTACTTTAATTTAATGTATGTTATTGTTTGAGGAATACAGTACTTGAAGGCTTTTTATTTTTCTTCTGTAGACAAAGCACTTAGCAGTATCAAGGTCAGACAAGGTTGAAAAGAAAATTGCTGCTCTTACAAAACTGTGGCGGGACGTATAATTGTACATCAATTTAAAGACGGACTATCCTGAGAGCCGAATACAGGTCACAAAAATATTGTGCATTTTATCTGTTTAATGATGCTATACACTCAGGGAGAAGACAGTGACTTCAAGCTGTGGTCCAATTTCTGACATCACTATTTCCTAAAAAGGTGTGAATTAAACTAAACCAAGGAGATGAAAACAATCTAGTAACAAAATTCTACTCCTGCTGAGCAAAGTATACGGTGAGGAAAACCTTATCAGACACTATTTGGAAGGTCTAGAGAATGTTTTCAAAGAAGCAAATTCAAAAGAATGTGTGATATGTTAGAACAAAATACATTACTGGTATGTTAAATATATTTATCTTTGCTATTTTACACGGAAGATCAGAATTGTTTAATTCATGTATACATAAATACCATAAATACATTTTAAATTAAATAAAGCTCTATTTTAAGGTACATGGGTACAGTTATGCAGTTCAATATCAGTAATTGTTTTATAGCATTTTATCAAAATTGGAATTAATTGAGAAAATTCTTGATACTTGTTTAGTTTACTGATTTCTGTTCAAGTGTCTCTGTTCTACATCTACCAGTTGGTCAATGCTGTCTTGAGGCCTCCAGCGATCTGGTCTTTATTACATGGGCGTATAACAAGTTACTATCACAGCAAGAAGAAGGTAAAGACATAATATGGGGAAATGGACTGAAATGCTGAAATTCTGAAGTTACTTTGTAACATATACACACTGGGGGGTAATACTATTATCTGTTAATGTTCTACCTTAAAGCCTCTATCACAGAAAGGTAGATACAGCTCATTCTAGCCATGGTGAATATGAATTCAGAAGCTTTAACAACTTTGGCGATACATCTGCCATATCCTGTGCAGAAACATGCGTCTAACAGTGCTGTATCCACTGTGCTGCTCATGTTCGTGAAATGGGAGAGCAGGAAGACATACCATCCGACATTTCCGAACAGGAGCAGTCCCTGACACCTAAGAGTGGTTTTGCGAGTTTTAATCCCGCTTAGAGCACAGTTTTGCACAGTTTTAATGCCGCTACCCAATTCTACCTTTGTCCTGAAAATTATAAATTATAATCATTTGATTGACATATATGTTGTTTTGCAAGCATGGGCATCTGCAGACTTTTTTCCATTGGCCAAAATATTCTTCCCAATTTTCCCCTCTCCCACCCCAAAACTTCCTTCTCTCCTCTCCATTGCTTACCTTTGTTGACTTAGGAGAGGGGTTTCCTGCTGGGAGGTGAATGTTAGTTACCCATTAATTAAAAATTATATGACCGGGGTAGTAGTTGCTAACAGACCAGCATTTACTTACGCAACATGAGCACTTTGGTTTACAATAGCTGGGGTGGTAAAGATTGGTCTACAATCCCTGTTGTTCAACCAGTAATGGCTGACTGTAAATCATGTAAGCTGCAGTGCACAGCAACAGAGTTAGTGTGTAGTGTAGTCTAGGCCACCACAACCCCAGGCTATAACTACAATTCCCATGAAGTTCAGCTATCAATGTGGCTGGCTGGATATTATTGCATTTGCATTCAACAAAAAGTAGGGCTTTCTTCATGAAACAGGGTGTTAAAAGGACTTGACAAGTGAATTAGGCCAAAGTAGTCTAATTAGAAAAACTCTCCCATCTTAGTTCCTTTCAATTCTCTCGTTCATAAATAAATCCCTTAGTGTGTGTACTATAGCTCCCCCTTAGTGTTTATACTGTACCCCCAAGCTCCATTCCTTCACCAACAGTTAGTTACTATTTCCATAATAATCAATTAGAAATGCGATCAGCATCCCGGGACGTGCCGTCAACAAATGTTATAAAGTGTAACTCTGTGATGCACAGCAAACTTTTTATTGTATTGCAAATACAATATTAAAAAAGGGTAATTAAAGTGTAGTAAAAAGTGACTTAAAGGTTTGGATCCAAAATATGAAAATGGTAGTTATGCAGCAGCGGTGGCTAACCTTTGGCACTCCAGATGCTATTATTACATTTGTAATGAGGTTCAACCAACTAAATGGATGGCTGATAATCATGAGATTTGCATTCCACAGTAGCTACCATACTAATTCATAATGATATAAAAGCTAACCTTTGAAACTCCATTTGTTGAGTACTCACTTTTCATATGCTTAACATACCAGACTGGCTGAGAGTCATTGGAAATGAAGTCTCAACAGCTGAAGTGCTAACTAACTCTAGCTGCATTAACTGTCAATGCCCTGGCAGGGGCTCTGGCCATGGAAAGCAGCTAGAATGAATGGGGAGGAGACCACCTAGAGCAGGGGTTGCGCCGGACCTTGTAATGTGGCCCGCACAGCCAGGGCCGGCGCTACCGTAAGGCAGCACAGGCGGCTGCCTTAGGGCGCCCCAATGGGGGGGCGGGAAAATCGCCCGCTTCCCCAGGCCCGTTTACTTACCTCCATGCTGCTGTTCAGGTCCGTGGCCCTCCCCTCAGGCCGTGCGCATTCAATAAAGTGTGTTGAAACTTTTTTTTTCAACACACTTTATTGAATACGCACGGCCTGAGGGGAGCGCACAGCGCTTCCCTCTCAGCCACGGACCTGAACAGCAGCATGGAGGTAAGTACTGGGGTCTAGGGAAGGGGGGAGGAGGGAGGTATAACAAGCAATTCCTGGGCATCTGACTGGCATAATATTCCTGTGCATCTGACTGGCACAATATTCCTGGGCATCTGACTGGCATAATATTCCTGGGCATCTGACTGGCACAATATTCCTGGGCATCTGAATGGCACAATATTCCTGGGCATCTGACTGGCACAATATTCCTGGGCATCTGACTGTCATAATATTCCTGGGCTATGACTGGCACAATATTCCTGGGCATCTGACTGGCATAATATTCCTGGGCATCTGACTGGCACAATATTCCTGGGCATCTGAATGGCACAATATTCCTGGGCATCTGAATGGCATAATATTCCTGGGCATTTGACTGGCACACTATTCCTGGGCTCTGACTGGCACACTATTCCTGGGCATCTGACTGGCATAATATTCCTGGGCATCTGAATGGCATAATATTGCTGGGAATCTGGCTGGCACTATATTACTGAGCATCTGGCTGGCACTATATTACTGGGCTCTGGCTGGCACTATATTACTGGGCTCTGGCTGGCACTTTAATCCTGGGCATCTGGCTGGCACTTTAATCCTGGGCATCTGGCTGGCACTTTAATCCTGGGCATCTGGCTGGCACTATATAACTGGGCTCTGGCTGGCACTATATTACTGGGCTCTGACTGGCACTATATTACTGGGCATCTGACTGGCACTATATTACTGGGCATCTGACTGGCACTATATTACTGGGTGTAACGGATCGCCTGGCACCCCGACTGGGTACCTCCGTTGAAGGATGCTCCTAGCGCTTCCTGAGGACTCCAAGCACTCTGGCCGACACCACAATCACTAAACCGGAGAAACAAATAAATTCTCCCAAGCATATGAATGCTGTAGACAGTTGAATAGGAACCATACGAATAGGTTTACTCTCCTAGCAGTCAAACTGGAACAGCATACAATAAATCCTTCCCCAATAATGAGACGACACTTCACTTTGAGGGTTAAAACAGGAACTCCTGTACTGTCACATACAGTCTCTTTTATTCCCAATCCACAAACATAGTACAGCCCACAGGGCATTACAAAACAACCAATCAATCCATACAATACACACAGACACTCCCACCCAGAATCCTCCTCTCTGCATGTGATATGATTACTGAACACAATGGGTAATCTCATTATCACCGGCAGAGGAATACAGTTTTTACACAATATTTATAACTTCTAAAATATACATGTCACAAACATAAAGCATACATTTTCATAATCAATCCATTCAGGGGAACAACATATTAAAAAATGGCACGAATCAGACCAGGGGTTCAAAAGTTAAGGGAAAGTCCTTTGTGACTAAATGAAGCATGGCTTTCTGGCCCAAACCAGTTTCAGAGTCTTCTATCCTGGAGAATAATTCAATTATCTCCCAGGACAGACCCAAGACTCCATTAAGCACATGGTTGCAAAAAGACACAAAACACTTTAAAATACATAAAGTAACCTTTTCACATAACACACAGACATTTCACATATCCCCAGATAGCTGGGATCTGAGAGCACAAAACTACTGAAGAGCGCTCAGATCCTATTCACACAGTTCAATTGCTATGGAGCCGAAAGTCTTTAACTACACAAATGGGCTCCATGGCATAGCTATCTGGGTTAACACATTCACATAAAGTCTGGTCCATAGTCCAAAGGCAAGAGGCGGGCAAGCAGCCCCCTCCAAGGACACGTGGCGAGGCCGGTTTCGCCACATTTCTCCCCTTTACCATCCAGACTAACAGGGTATCTGACCTCCTGCCGGTCAGTGCCCTGGTTAGTCCAGCAACCCACCCACGAAGCACAAACAGCAATACAGCCCACCCACAATAACTGGTTACTACACCTGGATAAAATAGCAACTTGTCCATGTCCAGGTGCCTCACCACGGCTGTGCGGGGGGCTGGTAGACTGCCTTGGTGGGTTGCTGAGTGGGCAGAGACCAGCGGTACTCTGCCCGGGTGCCAGCGCTACCACTGAAGTAGCCTGGTTGGAGCCTGGTTGTGGGGGGGGGAGACCGACTGTCTCCCCTCTGGATACACTGCTCTGTGGCTGGGGGACAGGACCGACCGTCCCTACCCCTGGTGCTGCAAGTGCAGAGACTACAGTCCCATCTGCATAGTTGTGGGGCTTAACATCTCCCCTTGGTGGGTTAGGCTGCCGCTGGAGAGAGGGTGTAACAAGCTCCTCTCTCTGAACTGTAGACTGCCGCTGGGGAGAGGGGGTAACCTGCTCCTCTCCCTGACCCTCTCTTTGCTGGTGGAGAGGGGGACCAACTGTCTCCCCTTTCAATATTTTGTCCTGCGGCTGGGGTGCGAGACAGACGGTCTCTGCTTCCTGGGGTACACACTGCCGCTGGGGAGGAAGGACGCCACCTTCTGCTCCCTGGGGTACACACTGCCGCTGGGGAGGAAGGACGACCCCTTCGGCTCCCTGGGACTCACACTGCCGCTGGAGATCTGGGCCGACCGCCCAGCATCCCTGTAGGGCCGGTAGAGAGACCGCCATCCCATCTCCACCTGCCATCTGTGGGTCTTCCCAGGACCAGTCTGTGAGGTCCCTCAACATTTGCGAGTAAGGACCACCTGCTTCCGCACCTGGCAACTCCGGCTGCTGCTGGGGATATGGGCCGGTCCCATCTCCACCTGCCTGTTGTGGTTCCTCACAGGACCAGTCTATGAGGACCCCTACTTCGGGTTCCTGCGGCCGCCTCAGGGGGAGACGGCTAGCCTCCTCGGATGCAGCCTCTACTCGGCTGCTGTAACACTCCTTCCGCTGAGCATACTCTCTCTCTTTCGCCAGACGGAATTCTCGGGCCAGCCTTGTGTTTCGCTCGGCCGTGACCTGGTTCCAGATCACCCGGCGTACCTCCATGGGTAAATCATCCCCATACTGGGCCACTCGCTGCCTCACCTCGGCCATCCAATCATCGCCAGAGCATTCCATACTTGTCTGCTCCAAGTCGCTGGATACCTCTGCTCCCAGGGGCGCTGCACGTGTGCTAGCGTTGCCCTCAATTTGTAACTCCAAACGAACTGTGTCTCTGAGCTGCTTTACCTCGCACTAGGACGCCATCCCACCGCTGCCAACAATGTAACGGATCGCCTGGCACCCCGACTGGGTACCTCCGTTGAAGGATGCTCCTAGCGCTTCCTGAGGACTCCAAGCACTCTGGCCGACACCACAATCACTGAACCGGAGAAACAAATAAATTCTCCCAAGCATATGAATGCTGTAGACAGTTGAATAGGAACCATACGAATAGGTTTACTCTCCTAGCAGTCAAACTGGAACAGCATACAATAAATCCTTCCCCCAATAATGAGACGACACTTCACTTTGAGGGTTAAAACAGGAACTCCTGTACTGTCACATACAGTCTCTTTTATTCCCAATCCACAAACATAGTACAGCCCACAGGGCATTACAAAACAACCAATCAATCCATACAATACACACAGACACTCCCACCCAGAATCCTCCTCTCTGCATGTGATATGATTACTGAACACATTGGGTAATCTCATTATCACCGGCAGAGGAATACAGTTTTTACACAATATTTATAACTTCTAAAATATACATGTCACAAACATAAAGCATACATTTTCATAATCAATCCATTCAGGGGAACAACATATTAAAAAATGGCACGAATCAGACCAGGGGTTCAAAAGTTAAGGGAAAGTCCTTTGTGACTAAATGAAGCATGGCTTTCTGGCCCAAACCAGTTTCAGAGTCTTCTATCCTGGAGAATAATTCAATTATCTCCCAGGACAGACCCAAGACTCCATTAAGCACATGGTTGCAAAAAGACACAAAACACTTTAAAATACATAAAGTAACCTTTTCACATAACACACAGACATTTCACATATCCCCAGATAGCTGGGATCTGAGAGCACAAAACTACTGAAGAGCGCTCAGATCCTATTCACACAGTTCAATTGCTATGGAGCCGAAGTCTTTAACTACACAAATGGGCTCCATGGCATAGCTATCTGGGTTAACACATTCACATAAAGTCTGGTCCATAGTCCAAAGGCAAGAGGCGGGCAAGCAGCCCCCTCCAAGGACACGTGGCGAGGCCGGTTTCGCCACACTGGGCATCTGGCTGGCACTATATTACTGGGCTCTGGCTGGCACTATATTACTGGGCTCTGGCTGGCACAATATTACTGGGCTCTGACTGGCACAATATTCCTGGGCACTGAGTGGCACACTATTACTGGGCACTGACTGTTACACTATTACTGGGCTCTGACTGGCACACTATTAATGACCCATGCACTGTGTAATTAGCGCAATCCTGACCGCTGCACTGTACACGTAGCGAAATCCTGACCCATGCACTGTGTACTTAGCGCAATCCTGACCGCTGCACTGTATACGTAGCGCAATCCTGACCCATGCACTGTGTACTTAGCGCAGTTCTGACCCATGCACTGTGTACTTAGCGCAGTTCTGACCCATGCACTGTGTACTTAGCGCAGTCCTGACCCATGCACTGTGTACTTAGCGCAGTCCTGACCCATGCACTGTGTACTTAGCGCAGTCCTGACCGCTGCACTGTATACGTAGCGCAATCCTGACCCATGCACTGTGTACTTAGCGCAGTCCTGACCCATGCACTGTGTACTTAGCGCAGTCCTGACCCATGCACTGTATACGTAGCGCAATCCTGACCCATGCACTGTGTACTTAGCGCAGTCCTGACCCATGCACTGTGTACTTAGTGCAGTCCTGACCCATGCTTGCTATTATTCTTCCTAGGCTTCTGTTTTCAAGGCTAGTTATTACTTAAATTATTATTAAAACCAGTAGCAACTGAATGCAGAGGCAATTATTCATGATAATAAAGAGTAGATGCATAATCCTATACAACCGGCCCTTTGAGGGTAACCATACTGCTGATGCGGCCCCCGATGAATTTGAGTTTGCCACCCCTGACCTAGAGGGAGAGAGTAGAACAAACCACTCTGACAGGAAAGGGGTGTTTGAAATTAAATAAAAGCTTTTTTTGCAGCACTCCCCTGCCTGTCAGGTGTTTTTCTGCTCTATATGTCTACTTAACCTACCTTAAAGGGATTGTCTAGTGCCCAAAATGCATCTTCTAAATATTAATGCATATTAATGTGCTTTCAGAGTTCTTTAAAAAGCATGTTTTACATTTTACATTGGTGAAAATATACCGTATTTGCTCGAATATAAGACGACCCTGATTATAAGACGACCCCCCAACATTTGGATATTCCTTTAGGAAAAAAACTAAAAGCCTGAATATAAGACTACCCTATAGGAAAAAAAGTTTAACTTGTAAATATTAACATGAAAATTGCTTTTTGATATTCAATAAAAATTATGATATTAAACAAATGCATTTCTTGTTCCCCCCCTTTCCCACGTTGTCTCTCCCTCTCCCCAAACTTTTCTCTCTCTCTCTCTCTCTCTCTCTCTCTCTCTCTCTCTCTCTCTCTCTCTCTCTCTCTCTCTCTCTCTCTCTCTCTCTCTCTCTCTCTCTCTCTCTCCCCATCCCTCCCCTTGTCTTTCTCTCCCCCCTCCCTCCCCTTGTCTTTCTCTGTCTTGCTTCCCCCCCCCCCCCTCTCCTTTTAGGATACACAACACAAAGTTCAAATGTTTTGGTAATTGATCGATAGTTGCTGTTGCAAGGCAGTTAACTGACAGCTGACTCGCTGTACGGCTGACCATGTGGTGGGTTAATATGTTGCTCATAGGACTATAATTAGCCTGATTATAAATTGACCTTGAATATAAAACATGATCTACTTTTTCACAGTACTGGCTCTGAAAAAAAAAACTAACCTTATATTTCATCACACTCTGGATTTTAAAAAAATATGGGGAAATTGTAATTTTTAGTATTCAAGGTCTACTTGGTATTTAAACAAAAAAAAAAAATCCTGGAAAAATGATTACACAATACCCTTTAGTGTTATGTGCATTGTAATGTAGCAGGAAATACTTTACTGAGCTATTCAATTGAGGCTGATCTGAATGTGGATTGCAATTGTTTCAAGGTTTCTGAATGTTAGTTGTCACCCTCCTAAACATCAGCACTAAGGGTAGGAAAGGTAACCATAGCAATCTAAGTTATCAGCATCCTCCATGTACTTCCTCTTTCCTCCAATTATTAGCAATGCCTTTCACATTTAAAACATCAACACATTTAAAATGATCTTGTAGTAGAATATTTTTTCTTCTAAATCTAGTAAACTTGTTTCATAGTCTTAGTAAAATTGGTCTGCTTTAGGTTTTTTAAATGGGCAATTGGATATGTCTGTTCCAGACAGATATTGGTCAACTTTCAATGTTACTTCTCTTTACAATAATGATGAAGCAATATAATGGAGCTCCAAATTCATTTTCTGACTCCAAATTGAAAACTTCTTACAACTTTGGCAAGAGCTTCCTTGGACTTGATAAATGCAATGCCTGTGTGGGAACGTCAGCATGCAAGAAATTTTTTAAAGAAGAAATAAGGTTAGAAGAGATTTCATGTTTATGATATTCTATATAGATATAGATATATATTTGTAGCTATATATAGAGATATTTTTTTATCCATACTCTGTATATACATACATGTGTCAATAAATATGTTTATATATTTATAATAAAAAAAGCAACACAAAGAGAGTTATTTTTCTTTGTTAGAAAGACAGATTGTGTGTGTGAATGTTTATGAATTTGTAGATATAAAACTTTTTATTTTTAAAACATGGAATTTTTTTTACGATTAAGTCTGTCTATTTAAGAGAACACAGTTTGTGAGATTAATTAAAGCATTTTTTACCTGCTGCTCATACTACGTATGTTAGTTACACAAGTCATATAGAGCATACAATGAACTGTTATAACATACCACTGGTCTAAAATGTTTCTATTACAGTACATGAATCATGCCCCATATGTTATAACTTATGTAAGTTATGGATAGTGTTTACTTTTCTTAGTATTTTTCCAAATGCAAAACTTCAGATACAACACCAATAATTATCTTTCTTCTAAAAAGGATTAAATTATGTGATTTAAAATCCAGCAGCAGCAAAATCGGCCTCAAATAAATAATATAGACTAAGCACTGAAAGTTCTAAAACAATAGCTTACTGAGATCCCCATTTTACCTCCTTCACCCTTTCGTATGAGCACTGATGCTACAGTAGGGCAGTGATATTTTGCAGATAGAATGGGAAGAAGCAGCAAGAATAATGTTTCATCTCTTCCGGAAGACACAGATCTTTCTTCATCAGCTCCGTAGTTTGGGGTAACAATTGGCCACCAAGGAAGCAGGGGAGGAGCACACTTCATTGTCTGTACCCTGCCATCTAGATCACCAGAGATAAAGATGCTGAGATGCAAGTTCTATAATCAATTGTCATTGTCTGTGTTCTTTGATCTCAAAATGTTAATTTACTTTGACTCAATTCTGTTGGATTTATCGTATAATCACAACCAGTTAAAAGTCTACAACAATCATTCCGGCACTGTCTAAATGAAGTAATACTATTTTGAAATAAAGTACGGTAATTGTATTTTAACATTATATTCAATTCCTTGTTGGGTTTTTTTCAAGTATCCTCTAGATTATTGTTATTAGCTATGCCCTGGAATTAATGAGAACACTATTCGTGTAAATATTTGGAGTCAAGAAGGTATTTATTTTTTATTGCCTAAAAAGCATCACCAGGGATGAGTGAAAGATGGAACTTGATGAACATAAAAAAAAATTATGCCACTGTTTTTTTTTTATATATAAATATATATGATTGAATTCATTTCAAATTAAAGGAAAAATAAAATTAGGTGTTTATCTCCTGGGTCCATTTTGTGAATATTTCCCATGATGCAATATCTTCCAAAATCTTACAGCCAGTCACTCATTATAACTGTGGCCAAAGCCTGGATGATGATGTCATAAGATACTCCCCTGCTCTCTTGCTGGCTCCTGTGTATCATAGTGGGTAGGACTAGGTGGCTGTGTTGCCTTACAACACAAAGAGAGGAAATTAACCTGATCAAACAGGATCATACCTCTGCCCCCTTGTGATGTAATAGTTATATAGATAATAGAAGCTCCAATTCAATGCAAGTCTATGATCAGAATTATGGATTGCATTCTGTGTCCCCAGACCCAAAGTGAGAAATTTGTAAAGTGTAAAGTCACTAAGGGTTGGCATCCAAAAACACTATATTTCAGAAAATGGCAGCAGCTAGTAACATTTGTTTAGTTAACCCGTTCAGGACATCCACGGTGGGGGACAATGCCCATACGTGTACGGGCTGCGTTTAAAATAGCGTGTGAAGGCATCCAGCAAAGAATAAAATGGCCATCGGTACCACCCATGGGCAGTCTTAAAGTGACAGGCCAATGACAATAGTCTGATAGAGACAAGTCTGAAACACCTAGAAAATGGTCTGCCCTACCTGCAATAGATGAGACAGGCTGTCTCAGCCATTGCAGTAAGGATTGTGATAGCTGTAAAAGGCTAATCACAATCCATTGCCATCCTCCCCAAAATTTGTGGGGTGAGATGGGGAAAGTTGATCCTGGTTGCCTTAACTGTTAGGCAGACCAGGATCAACCATTATTTTTTGCATTTATTTATGTGATCACTGTGAAAATCAAAATCAATTGATCATATGTAATAAATGCAAAACATACATTAAATGACAATCGGTGCTGTAAGAACACTGATAAAATCTTCCCTCTCTCCCTGATACATTTTTATCTTGTGTCAGAGAGAGAGAGGAGAGATATATACTGTGTCCCAGAAAAATATATTATAAAAAAACACACAAAAAACTATTTCTTTTACCATTTTTTAATGCTTTATTAAATTGTATACATTACACAAAGGGTTAAATCTTTAAAAAAATGGTTGCAAAAGAAATAGCAAGCTTACACTTTAATTTAAACACACACATAGCTAAAGTAGAAAAAAAGATATTGTCCAGAACGGACATCAAAACAAGGAATACCATTGTCCAGAAGGGGTAAAATAACAAAAACAGTCACATAACAAAAACAAAAGACATACCTGAAATCAGCAATACAAAATAAAAAAATATAAAACCTTTTCATTTTTTGGTGGGAGTGTCCCTTTAAAGCAACTGGTGCAATTTTTTTATTTTATTTTGGAGAGAACCATTTTATACATGTGTGTAGACACCATTATCTCACAGCAAAACTTTTAAACATAAACTTCATTATGTCTTAATTTTAAGTTGTGTAATAGTAGAAACAGCTGAATTTTTCATGGTAAGTCAATTTAGTGTGGGAAAAGTGTTGATCTTGACGGAGTACATGTCTTTTTTTCAACCTAATTTACTATGTACTTAGTACTAAAATGGCAAAAACAAAATCCAATTTCATTATGAAATATATAATTAAAAAAAAAAATATATATATATATAACATAGATAATCATTTTCATAATTTAATATTTACATACATGCAATCTATCTGAATAAAGTGTTAGGCTCTACTTATTTTATAAATGAATGCTGCACTTGTGAAAACAAACATAATAATAATAGTAGAAGTGCAGAGATTTTTTGTAGCAATAAACTTCCTCGATAATGATATTTTATAAGTAAGAGATAATTATATAAAAAACATGGAGAAGAAGATACTTAGTAACTCAGTATCTGATCTTAAAGCGGAGTGTCCTGATTGATGAGCTCAGTTTCCGTGGAGGGAAGGGGGGCCAAAAAAGCCACTCTTTTTTTTTGTTTTAATTCACACAAATAAACCCACTTCCCGGCAGAGGTGAAGGCTGTGGAGACCAAGAGGTCAGACATTCCTACGCTGCCTCTCACTCTTCACACTGCGGTCAGCTATGGAGCGGACGGGGCGTGAGAAATATTAGCTTTAAGATCTGATATTAAGTTATTAAGTTTTATATCTAACTATCTCTCACCTATAAAATATCACTACTGAGGAAGTTTATTACTACAAAATATCTCTTCTAGCTCCTAATATTCTTCTTCTGGTAATCTATCTGAATCACATGATAAATAGAATCTAAAATATGAATCTACTATGCTTCTGTCAAAACAGATTTCCAAGTTGGCTTGCTCCGCATTTACAGCTCCCTCCAGATTCTCTTCAGAACTTTTTGGGCAACTATACAGACGATGGGGAAAGTTGGAGACCTGTAGAAATTTCTCGGTTAACGAGCAAATATCAGCATGACCAGGCTGACAAAAGAATCTGTAGCTCCAGCTCTAAAAAGAAAACATGTAGCATAGAGTGGGTACTGAGGAAGACAGAGCGGTTCATGAAATGGATGAAAGCAAATCGCCTCACTCCAGATCTGGTTCAAGTAAGTGCTGACCACTGCCTCTAATTATTTAATTATTCAACCATACTCTGAATCTGGAAAGGAGAATATAAAGCCGGTGGGAAATGAGGTGTGTGATGTCTAGGAAATATTGCTACAGATAAAAGCAACAGTGCAAAACACAGGAATTTGAATAATTGGGCAACACATACACCAATAATTTACTTTATATCACAATCTTCAAAATTCATTCACATTTATGGTAGAAAGAAGCATGTAATATGGATCTTACAAAAAAATTAATCAATTGAAATTCCAATTGGTTAACTAATGATTGATAGATCTTAATAAAATTAAATTCAGGGATTATGATTCCATTTCCACACTGATTAAAATGTACATCTAATAACAGGCAAAAGACCACAAGCATACATTGAAATACAGACAGTCAATCACCAGCTGACCTACATCTTCAGTTATCAAGGTAGAAGGAGGGAACAGTTAATCATGCTGAAACTCAGAATAATTCCTTATGGATGATAGTCATTCTTTGGACTTTAAATTTCTTAAAAAAAAACAAATGTATAGATAGATGGCACAGTCACTGTTAACCCCTTAGTGACGTGACCGTTTGACTTTGTCTCTCCCTTGGTGAGAAAGGCTGTTTTGATATTTCCTCAGTGTGTGTGTTTATCTGTAATTTTCTTCTCTCTCACATACTGTACCCACACACATTATATGTTGTTTTTGTCACCATAAGAAGGGCTTTCATAAGATACCATTATGTTCATCATAGAATTTACTACAAAAAAATCATAAAATATAATGAAAAATAAAAAAACACTTTTTCTAACTTTGACCTAACAAATAATTTACACAAATACAATCATTAAAAAAGACCCCTTCTAAATAGTTTCTAAATTTTGTTCCAAGTTCAGAAATACGCATGTTTCCATGTTTTTCTGCTGTTTTTTGCAAGTTAAAGGGCAAAAAACAAAAATAGTGTGGGGGGGGGGGGGGGGGCCTTTCTACAGTGACCTTTTGGCCCCAACCCAAACCATAAATTTAACCCTAACCCTTATGCTAATCCTTATTTCAGTGTAACCTTAACCATTATTCTAACCCTAACCCTTGATTTTAGATACTTAAGTATTATTATTTTTTTTCACAGGAGCATGTTGCTCTCCAATATGGCTGCCACGATTGCTCCGTGGGATGATCGTGGGTGCCCCAGATTAAAAAATGTGGTGCTGCTTAATGCCTCGACATCGAGGCAATCTAGCAGCACTGCCAGAGTGAAAAACGCTCATTCCACCGCAGGACGTGGCAGGCACGTCCTTTGACAACAATGGAGTTTCTGGCTGGAGTGCCTGACACGTCCTTTGTTGCAAAGGGGTTAAATGTACAAACTTGTCTGCTGCTTATATAACTCTGTTCATCATTCCACAGTGGATGTGAGAAGTAAGTGGGTTCCTAAGTCTCTGAACACCCTCATCTCATTTATTGTACCACATATAAACATAGTTTCCAGTGTGAATAATATAATATATTCCATTGTAAATCATATAATCTTTTGCCTACCATACTGATTGACCTATGAAGAAGCCATTAGGCAAAGCGCATAAGCTTATTTTAAGAGAGCCTATTAATTGTTTAAATCACTGTTGATATTAACCTTATATATGCTTTTTCTGACCTGGATTTTATTATGTTTTTAAGAATGTCATTCAAACTGATAATATTGTGAGATTGTTTAAATATACAGACATCTCTCACTGGTTCTTCATCTGTTTTCTTTTCTTCATTTTCCTTTTATTCTTCTTATCGTGTTGTGGACACATTTAAAACAAAAAGTACATTCTGTGCATGTACAATATAATCAATGTTAAAACTTCAAATATTTCATACTTAGGAATTAATTAAACACGAATTTATCAAAGATGCCTGTCTGTAACCTGGGAAAGTTATGGTCCGCTTTTAGGAAAGAACTGGAGGATTGATGTACTCATGGACATCTCATGGATAAGTAGATTAAATACTAGGATTAACATACTCCCAAAAAATTGTATATTATGTTAGAACGATTCCTTTACCTATTCCCATATCATTCTTTAGGAAAATTAATTCGTCATTTTTATTATTTATTTGGAACAAGAAACCCAGAAGAAGAAAAAAATGACTACCCTTCAGATGCCCGGGGTTGGTGGGGGTATGCCGCATTCAAGTATAATCTTGGCTCCAACTTCCCATTATGGCTCGAAATGGAAGCAACTAAAATTGCACCATTTTCAATAAAAAGAGGTCCTGTAGATTCCAACTTCTCACAGACCACAATTTTCCAAGATGTTTCCCATTATTAAGACATCCGCTAGGGCCTGGAAGATTTGTTTTGGAAAAATTAGGCCTCTATCAATGTCTATCAATATCTGATTTCTGTCCTAAGATTGGATATTCCAAGTTTTAATGTGAAATATTGGTCGGATCACTCAGTCACACATTTAGATAGCTCAGTTTCTTTAAACTCGTTTCTTTCTTTTGCGGATATAAAATAATAATATTTTTTTTTTAGACTCAATAAACAATTATTTAACAATATAAGCAATGTTTAGGGAATGTCTGTGCTCAGTGGTCACATAGGAGTTTATTCATGAAAGAGGCAATTGCAGGGAATTGACAAATGAATTTCTAACTGAACGATAAAGTAGGTGTTAACATTCCAATGTTAAGACATTTGCATGTTAGTATCACTGTTTACAGCACTAACGTATATTTCCATATTTCAAAATCTACCATGTTTGTCTATATAGGATTTCTACAATAATTTATTATATGTGTAGCTCTACCTATCACTACTGAAGAAGAACCTTGTCTGTACATGTCATTGTTAATACAACTTTTCATTGTTCATTCCCCAACTGCCTATCAGTTTACATCACTTCCCATAATTACCTGTGTAGGTGAAGCTTACTATCAGTTTTCTTGTTTTAAACAGGATGGGGCAATTCCATAATTGCTAATTTACCTTCTTTCTCTATCATACATCCTTATTGCTCACAACAAAAAGCATAGGGAAAAAATAGTATATTATAATCCAAAGCAGGGATAGACAGAAGTCTATACAAGGACACCGTTGACCATGGCAAATAGAAAGACCAATAAATGTCCACCTTGAATAATGTTGATACCTATCCATGATCCAGAACAACCATCAGGAATTGTGGGGCCCTGTGCTGTCTACATGTCTAGGTCTCCCTTTACCTTGCCAGTAAAATACTCCTCCCGATGGCTCATGATAGACCTCCTGCAAGATAAATAGAGTTGACCTTGCATAATGTATAAATAAGTGCATTATTGATGGCCACCTGGTCTCTTGCAGGCGAAGAACTCCGTGTTTACCCTTATACAATGTATACTTAAGTTAATGAGATGAAATGTTCATCAGACTTCAACTCAGTTAATCCTCTTCTAGTTAATAGATGTAGGGTGGAATGTACTGTGATATATTGCAAAACCTTCTGAAATTAACAAGACAATAATGAGATAGTGAGAACACGCATTAAAGTGTATACACATGTAACACAACACTGAGTGTACTTTATTCACCCTTTGTTTCTGTAGAAAAATAGATTGTAGTATGTGTTATTAAAAACATTTTTTGAGACCCTGGGGCACACTTACCATTATCTCCCTGTCCTTCAATTGCCATTTGCCACAGAAAGTGCACAGCTGTCAAAGCCAGACAATGTTTTGACAGTTAAGTTAATGTAATAACAGTATGTATTTAATAATATTTTTTACATCATGTACATGATCATGTATGATGTCATTGACAATTTTCAACATCAACGAATGAAAATAAAAAGGGTTAAAAACCAGACATAATAAGAACATGTATGAAAACATGTCTAACTACTGCCCTTGTCCATGAGTGATGATCCTTGCCCGACGTCAATTTAAGCCAAACATCACCCTGAAAACCTGATGGACTGAAAGTGTAGACTGCATGTGATCCCTTTGGGGTCTGTGGGACAGATACCCAATGTCAAGTTAAATACTGCCATAAGAAAACATGATATTATATCTATAAATGTATAACTTTATATTTACTGATCTAAGTATACTTGTGGTATAATATTTATTATTATTACTTTAACCATAATAATGCAGATGTCTCCCCAGGCTCTGTAAATGAATACATCTCATTTCCTATTCATTCTGTGTCTTAAATGTATCCAGTAATTAGAGTGATGTTAATTTAATCTGCTCAAATGCCTTCTGGTAAGATCAACCATAGCCGGAACAAATGCATTTGTCCAGTAATACACATTTAATGTGAAATTTAGGGAAATTACTTAGTTAATAACAAGGGATTTAAATGATCTTTCTCCAAACAATATCAATTGAGTTTAAATTAATCCTCTTTATTATTCTCTTCTAAGCCATTGTAAAAAAAAAAATCAGTTATGCTCATGCCCAAAATATAACCTAATGTTTAAGACAAATAAACAAATTACATGATTTTCTTCATATGCTATAAATGCCATGTTCCCTAAGTTGTAGTTACATCAAAATATAATAGAAAATGTTTATCATTGTGCACATCTCTGCAAGAAAGTTATAAATAAGGGGTCCCTGAGGGGACATGGTCAAAAACAATTCTAAGGCTTTATTCAAAGGGAACTGATAAGGGAATGTCAAACTTAAAGGGATAGTCTAGTCCCCAAACTGCTTGTTGAAGATCACTGCTTGTATAGTGCGCAAGTTTTTTTCCCAGTGTGATTTGATGCAAGCATTCTGCATAAAAGCACAATTTAAATATTTGACTCAAGCCCTCCCCAATGATTACTGTAGGTGCGGCAGCACTGATTATGTAGACACTGAGTATATAAAGTTTTGTTTCATTTAGTCACTTCCTGTGCTGATGGAATTGAATACAGTGTGTGGATTGTGATAAACTTGCTCTTGTACACAGTAGAATCTCTATACAGTGTAATGCACATTGTCTGATTATATCACTAGAGAGACAGGATATTCCATTCATTTGAATGAAATTATTCTCATTGGTTCCTGCAGCAAAAAAAGGGAATTACTTTTACTCAGCTAGTGTGGGCAGTCCTGGTTTCTTGTAAACTTTCACAATTTCATCTAGCTGTAAGTATTTTATATTTAAGCCAATTAAAAATGTAAAACATGAATTTCAACATACTTTGAAAGCACATTAATATGCATTAATAATTGGAAGATGCATTTTGACCACTAGACAGCCCCTTTAAGGCCAAGATAGCCAAATTGGAAACATTCTCCAATTCAGCTGAAGGCAGATGGTAGGGGGCACAACATAAGCCTCTTATTTTCCCTCCCTTGCTATAAGAGAAAGGATCCAGAGCCTTAGCAAGCTATTCAAATTGTGTGTGGTTTTTAAGAGCATTTAAGAGCTAGTTCTGTAATTACAGAGCCATAAAAATGGTAGAGCCATGTGAAAGGGGGAGTGTTACTTGCCTTACATCTGAGGAGAAAGGTTGGGGCCAGAGACTAAAGGCCAAATTTATCTAGGCAAACAGGTGCTATTTTTAAAAAAAAAGTGCTCAATTTGGAGCAAACTACCATAACTTTCCATTGGTTTCCATGGTTACTACTACTATTTTACTACATTTTCCTTAAATACCACCTATTTTGTCTTGATAAATATGGCCCTTAGTAGGCAACATTAGTAAGTGGAAGTCAAACCTGGCAAATTCCTAGGTATCCATATCACAAGTTATTGTTTCAGCCATGTCCTGTTAGAACTGATTGGTGATTATTTGATATACATATAAGCAGATGGATACATAGAGAGAGGTGGTAATGGATTTCAGAGATATGGGGTAGCTTTATTTAAGAGTTAAGAAAGGAATTGATGAAGCAGCTGTAGAGGAGCAGGTACTAAGTAGACATTAGAGGTCTCACAGGGAGAGTTACATGGTAATGGGAGAATGGTGAAGATGTATTATTTTCCTTTTTAATTCACTATTACAAGTGACATGTTTCGCAATTGGCATGTTGCTCTTTTCCTCTCAAATACATTAAAATTGTTTCTATAATTCCAAATATGTTTGCAGACACGGAGGTGCCAAATAACTATTGTATATTTTATCAATGCTTCAGTACTCAGACACATCTCACTGTTGAGAAACTAACAATCTGAGTCATAAAAAACAGACACCTGTCAACATTACAGCAATTGCTATTCTATGAAACAATATTAACTTGAAAAATGCCATACTGTGAAATAATTTCCCACTTTCCACTCTCTGTCTTATTTTAAAAAAGTCATTGAAGCATTTGCCTGCCATAAAAATGACATCACCTGAAAATAATCAGCTGATTAATTCCAATACACTAGGAAATGCTTCACTAAAATGATCTCTCAGCCACCACCACACTCATTTTCTTTATAAATGGCAAACTCTGTCTAAGTCATTATTTATCTAAAATACTTTTTAGTTTCTTGTGAATTCTCAGCAGCTGACGAAACACAGTTTGACCCAAAGTGCATCTGTACTGTACATTGTTGCTTTTTACAAGATCAAAAAGAAGAACAAAACGGAAAAACACTTTGCCAGGTGTTTAGAGTTCACAAAGGGTAAAGTAACCAATTGTTGTTACTATGACTGGTCTCACATAAAACTCCTAAGGGCACATTATCATAGCAGAAAATATATACAATTTCCAAAAAAAAGCTCACATGCTTAGTGGGGCATACAGATATATATATATATATATATATATAATGCCAACAAACAATAGGTTTTGTGTTGTCGCTGCTGGGATCATTTTATTTTTTTTATCCAGCAGAGCATGAGGGAGCAGAGTGTGCACCTGCTGCAGAGACTTCCTGCTCCGCCCCCACAAGCACTATAATGTCCGAGTGCCAGGTTTGCTGAACAGGGGCTAGAAACAGAGATGGTCTGTTCCTGTGTGAGAGGCACAGACCCGAATGGAATGAGATGTAGCAGCAAGGAGGGGGGATTAGGGTTGCCACCTGTTGGGTATTTTATCGGCAGGCTGGTAAAAAAAAAAATTGGCGTGATGCCAATGTTAAGTCAGTGGAGGCAGTAGAATGGGCGGTATTTTTATGTAGAAAAGGTGCCAACCCTGGGGGTGTGTATGCAACTGACTGCATGTGTGTGTCTGTCTGTCTGTGTGTATGCAACTGACTGCATGTGTGTGTCTGTCTGTATGTGACTGACTGTATGTGTGTGTCTGTCTGTATAGTACTGACTGTATGTGACTTCATGTGATTGTGTGTATCTGGCTACTAGAATTTTTTTCTGGCTCCTTAAAAGTTAAATTTGTCAAGCCCTGTTATATACAATAAATGCATATTTATACATGATTCATATGCTTATGCCAATGAGCAAAGGTATATATAATATTATATTATGAGCAATGACCAATAAAAATAAATTATATATATGATGCCAATGAACAGTATATGCAAACCTGGTGGATAGCGACTGCCCCCACTAGTCACCAGGGAGCAAGAGAAAGACAAAGGGAGGTAGGGAGGGGGAGAGAAAGACAAGGGGAGGGAGGAGGGGGGAGAGAAAGACAAGGGGAGGGGGGAGAGACAGACAAGGGGAGGGAGGGGGTGAGAAAGAAGGGGAGGGGGAGAGAGGGAAGGGGGAGAGAGAAAAGTTTGGGGGGAGGGAGAGACAACATGGGAGGTGGAGAGAGACAACACGGGGGGGGAGAGGCAGCATTGGCACATAAAAGGAAATAAAAACAAGAAATGCATTTGTTTAATATCATAATTTTTATTAAATATTAAAAAGCAATTTACATGTGAATATATACAACTTAAACTTTCCTATAGGGTAGTCTTATATTCAGGCTTTTAGTTTTTTTCCTAAAGGAATATCCAAAGTTTGGGGGGTCGTCTTATAATCAGGGTCATCTTATATTCGAGCAAATACGGTATTTATGCTTTTTACCACCCTGCCTTGTATTCCTGCCCTACCTTGTATTTAATACCTGCCTTATAATCAAGCCATGCCATGTATTCAACCCCTGCCTTGGAATCCTGTTATGTTTTCCTTTCTGCCTGTTCCATTCCAGGTTTTCTCTGCTTCCCTCTACCTTGTTAGTTTTCTTCTATTTAAACCACACCCATTTCTGTTCTGTCCTTTGCAGCTACTACAGAAATTCTGTTTGTGCGCAGTGTTAATCTCTTGTCATTCATTTGCTAATATTCTGTGCTAGTTAGGGACTTACCTAAATGTGGGGTACCTTGACGTGGTTGGCAAGCTAACATCTAATTGGCCAATAGGTGAACCAAACCCCCACCATTTGACCATATTTATTGTTAGACTAGTTCCTGTATTTGTTTGTTCCTTTGTATGTTTCTCTTGTGTTCCTTAGCCTCTGTATGTAGTCATATCTGTGCCTGTCCGATTAAGTTCTGTATCATTGCTCTTTGGCTATACCGTGCATTTTTTCTATGTTATTATCAGGAGCTCTGTGCCTTGTATTGTTTGTTCTTAGTTTTGTTTTGCTTTATCTTGCTTATGTTTTGTCTCTGTCATGTAGCCATGCAGTCTGCATTTCAGTTCTGTTCTCCCTTAGTTGCTTTTCTGCTTTTGCTCTGCTTGTCTCTTAGTTATTTCTGTCCTAGCCATGTAATCTGGATACAGCAGCTGCTTACACAGGCCCCCGGTATGTGGCTGCACAAAACCTGTAGACCCAAGCTACCAGATAAGTGCAGTTAACTAGCACTGGGCACTGTGTCTTCACCCCTGCAATGTAGCTCCTGATCTCGGGTGTTCAGAATCCTATACCATCCCAGACCCTGGGCGTTTCAGCATGTCCATGAGGCATACACAGTTTAAATGCAATCTGCATAGGCCGTAGTAATGCTGGCAACGACCCGAATTTGGTGAAATAGAATCTGAGAAATGTCGACTGTTTTAACAAATCCAGGACTGTTGGCAACTATGGGATTTAACCTGCAACCCCGAGGGGGTAAACAACTTTTACTGTTCAAATCATTCATTATACAAGTTAAAATGGATTGAAAATCAAAAATCATGTGAGGCAATGATATCCTGTTATTCAAGCATACTGTACATGTTTGGTATGCATCCCAAATAGTTTGCTCCTGCTCTTTTAGGGAAATTGCTCAATTCACTTTAGGTAAATATTTTGATTGCTATTTATGTTGAATTTGCATGGTAGTTTTATGCTAATTACTGCAGTAACTAATGAGCCCATGTGCAAAATGTAATTAACATAATTAAAATATAAAAAAGATGGGGCATATCACAATTTCAGGTTAGATTTCCTGAAAAGGCAATCTGCTTGTTTCTCAGCAATTACTTCGAGATGGATATGAAATTTGAATATCATTGAAGTATGTCGTTATATAAGAATGCAACATTAGCTTCATAATTAACAGGTGGCATTGGCACCAATTAGCATAAACATGACATCACAAGAAATTGTCAACAAAAAGCACACAAACATATATTCTCTATTACCCTTCTCTGACAGTGAGAGTGGAGAATGCAGACCTGGGATGGATAGCAGCGAAGTTAAAATAGAATTATGGGATTTGTTGTGCTTTCTACTTCACATAATATAGAGATTCAATGAAATAAGACTGTTGTGAATGTTTTACACTATGGAAATAGCACGTTTGCAGTAAGCAAAAAGAAAATAATATTGGAATTTCTTAATTATGTAGACTTTCTGTGTTGCAGCTAGTGCAGCTTTTAATGTCATTACTGCCAGAAAACGTTGGCAAAAGAGACGGTGGCTGGGGAAGCAGCAGGCAGCATGGGGATCCGCACAGGCAGCACAGAGAAACCTCCGTGCTGCCTGTTCGGCCTCCTGTGAGGTATAACATGGGAAGTGCTGACAGGTCACTTGATCCTGCGCTCTGATGTCAGACACGCGCTGCTTCATGTGACCTAACTACTCGCCATGTGGGAAGTCAAACAGGCACAATGAAGCTAAATATGTGGTCCTAGTTTCTGACATTTTCTGATCAGCTGTTTGGACTCAAAAGAGTTCCCATTGATAGGGAGGTGCACCTCATGTTTTCGTTAAAAAAAAAAATACAAAACTAAATAAGTGCTGATTAGTGTTACAAATTTTATAAGGGCAGTGGAAGATCATCCTTATGATGAAAGACTAGAAAATGTTGCATTTGTATACTCTAGAAACTCATCTATGACTCTTTTCTAGCGTATACAAATGTAACTTTTTCTAGTCTTTCATCATTTCGATGATTATTATAATGTTATTTAAATTTGTGCTGGGCCAATATAAAGAACTCTCCAGTGGCTTATTCATTAACAGATTAGTACAAAGTATAATTGGTCATCTTTTGAGGCTTAAAGAGTGATGATGTCATCTCCAACAAAAGAAGGTATTCTTTATGGTAAGGGTCAATAAAGGTGGGGTGGTGCAAATACAACAGATCCCTCCAAGAGTCAGGGTCCTTTTTTTTTTTTTTAGAAAAACAGAACATAGAGGGCTATAAATAATAGAATCTAGTGTTGAGCGAACCCGAACCGCACTGTTCGGGTTCGTACCAAACATTACGTTTTTTTGACCCTGAACCCCGAACACGGACATTTCACTGTATGTTCGGGTTGGAGTTCGGCGATTACATTGTATGTAATTCTATGGGCTTTCTATCAACCGAAATAGAGTCCCCATTCATACGAATAGGTCAATTGACCTATTCATATGAATGGGGACTCTATTTTGGTTTATAGAAAGCCAATTGCATTACATGTATGAATTAAATCGAAAGTATATAAACCAAATGTCTTTCGGTTTATAGACCTTCGGTTTATGGAATACATGTGATGCTATTGGCTTTCTATAAACCGAAATAGAGTACCCATTCATAAGAATTTCTTTTGAATGGGGGCTCTATTTCGGTTTATAGAAAGCCAATAGCATTACATGTATTCCAAAAACCGAAAGTCTATAAACCGAAAGACATTCGGTTTATAGACTTTCGGTTTATGGAATACATGTAATGCTATTGCTATTCTATAAACCGAAATAGAGTCCCCATTCATAAGAATAGGTCAATTGACCTATTCGTATGAATGGGGTCTCTATTTCGGTTTATAGAACGCCAATTACATGGCTATTGGCTTTCTATAAACCGAAATAGAGTCCCCATTCATACGAATAGGTCAATTGACCTATTCGTATGAGTGGGGACACTCTTACCCACTTTTTACTTCATTTTACAGCCCTCTAGCCCTTTCCAGGACATTTTTAGAGGCATTTTAGTGGCCAAAAGTTTGTGTCCCCATTGACTTCAATGGGGTTCGGGGTAAAGTTCAGGGTCAAGTTCGAGCACGGACCCGGACATTTTTTGGAAGTTCGGCCGAATCTGCCGAACCCGAACATCCAGGTGTCCGCTCAACTATAATCAACACTAATATTTAAAGGTTGTTGGCTCAAAGGGGAAATCTGATTGGCCATACAATAAAATATTCACCCATGCCCCATTTTTATTAGGGGGGGTGCTACTTGCCCTGGCCCCCCATGATCATGTTAGGAGCCTCATCTGGCTATTTATTTATTTTGATTTATTTTAGCATATTTTTTATTTAATTTATTTGTGGGGGGTTTTACATTTCCTGAGGCATTTGGCTATAGTCATAATAACCAAAGTCGTCCCGAAAGGGTTCTCTATCATCCCATAGAAATCTATGGGGGTGATAGAGTAGTTTTCGGTTCGGGGGCATTCAGTTTAATAAGGATTTTTTGCCCCCTGCGGCTTAATTCAAAATCGCTTAATTGGGTTTTTAAAATTATAGTCTTTTAACCGATGGACTTCTTTTCAATTAAAAAAAGTTTTTTGTAATCACATTAATTGACTTAAAAGATAGGCAGGAAAGCACACGCTTCACTTCATAAGGTTGTTCAGTTCTATACCTTAAAGAAAATGTATAATTTGAAGTGCCACAAAAGCATTGTCAATGTTATTTACATTTCTCATACCATCTTTTTAAGAAGGTGATTAGTGAGCTGTATAAACAATAACATGTGCATTCGTTTTCGGACAAATGCATTTTCGTCAGAAAATAGCATTTACGTCCATTCGTCCGAAAAACGAATAAAGAAATTGCTAAACTAACGAAAGCCGAATGAATGGTTAATAAACGAAAATTATTCGTCCATTCGTGCTATTGGCATTCTATAAACCGAAATAGAGTCGGTTTATAGAATACCAATAGCATTACATACATTCCATAAACTGACATAATGAACGACTTTCGGTTTATGGAATGCATGTAATGCTATTGGTATTCTATAAACCGACTCTATTTCGGTTTATAGAAAGCCAATAGCATTACATACATTCCATAAACCGAAAGTCTATAAACCGACTCTCTTTCGGTTTATAGACTTTCGGTTTATGGAATGCATGTAATGCTATTGGTATTCTATAAACCCAAATAGAGTTGAAATAGGTCAATTCGTATGAATGGGGACTCTATTTCGGTTTATAGAATACCAATAGCATTACATACATTCCATAAACCGAAAGTCGTTCATTATGTCGGTTTATGGAATGTATGTAATGCTATTGGTATTCTATAAACCGTCAATCTTTCGGTTTATAGAAAGCCAATAGCATTACATACATTCTATAAACCGACATAATTGGTATTCTATAAACCGAAATAGAGTTGAAATAGGTCGATTCATATGAATGGGGACTCTATTTCGGTTTATAGAATACCAATAGCATTACATGCATTCCATAAACCGAAAGTCTATAAACCGAAAGAGAGTAGTTTTATAGACTTTCGGTTTATGGAATGTTTGTAATGCTATTGGCTTTCTATAAACCGAAATAGAGTCCCCATTCATACAAATAGGTCAATTCATATGAATGGGGACTCTATTTCGGTTTATAGAATACCAATAGCATTACATGCATTCCATGAACCGAAAGTCTATAAACCGACTCTTTTTCGGTTTATAGACTTTCGGTTTATAGAAATTATTTTCACTCCTTAAACTATGGGTGCAACCATTAATTGGTGTTTATGTTTTCAGGATGGCTGAATTGGGAGAAAAAATATTCTACCAGCCCATGAACAACATGAGCAGATTAAGAAGAGCAATCGGTAGTGTGAACAAGTTGAGTGGAATACTGTGAGAATATTTTTTCTCCCCATTCTCAACTGTCCAGATTATTAGGGCTTTCCTCTAATTTAAATGGTTAAATTTCAGGTGCAGAGTACAATTGGGTGTGTCCTATAATCGGGACAATATGGTATATCCTTTGTATTTGGTGGAATGTCATGCATGGAGCAATGCTTGCATGGCACAATTTTAGTGATCATTCTGTGAAAATGAGGTTTGAACGAAAATGGGCTTTGAGTACCATATTTTCAAGGTTTCGATGGCAGTTAAACCATTAAAAAATATTCTTTGTGTAGGAAATGCACCATAATCCTTATAGTGTTCTCGCAATGTTAGAATGTTTCATGTTAAACCAACCAGTGATCTGGAGCCTAAAAATAATCTCACATGTCTATGATGCGGTAAGGATGGTAGTATAAGGATAGATGCTTGCACTCGGTTCCATTAACATTAACGATGCCACTGCGTATGCTAGGGGTAAATGTTGGAAGATATGTAATTCCTTTGATGATCAGCCAGTCATTGGCAGGCTGTACATCATGGGAAATGTAACCCACAAAAGCAGTAGTGCTAATGGACAGAAATAGTTGATCAATAGTCTAGACCAATTCTCTCAAACCTGTCTTCAAGTTTCCCCAATGGGCCAGGATATAGGGATTATCCAGTTGTGTTCAGTTAAGAATATGTATATCACCTGGTGTGGTTCCCTAGGACCTAAATCCTGGACCTGTTGGGGCTACTTGAGGGCAGGTCTAAGAAGCACTGGTCTAAACAATAATTTATTTAATTAAATATGTGAATCCACCTAATGTTTTTTTTTTCGTATTGCACATTTGTCGTCTATGCCTGCTGAAAGCAAAAAAATATTTATTAACAAAGTTCAGTCTCATTAACTATACAAAGCTTGTATGGACTTTTTTATTACAATAATCATTAGTCAAGAACCATGACTATGTCATAAAGCTTTGGCATTTCAGTTATTTACAATTCATTACATGCTAACATGTTCCCTACTGTATAATGCATTGTGAGTTAGTGGAACAGATTAACATCATAATACAATTCAGTAAGTTAGTCTCTTTCGGCTCTAAGCACCTTACATCAATGTAACAGGAAGTTACATAAATAAACACATTTTGCTTGATGAACATCTAAAGCAATTCTTATTGTATTATTTATTTTAGATGTATTATACGTACCTGTTGATAGATATTTAAAACATACCTTGTGGTGATATTATTGGTACATTTATTATAATATTAATTAACTCTGTAGCATTATTGTTCACATAGCTGGACACGGCAAGTATTTTACAGATAAAGAGATAAAGTTATGTTGTATTTTATAATTACAGGGCCTTTCGCCTCCATTCCTTCATTGTCCTTCACAACGTCTTCTTGACAGGATAGTCCGACGCTACAGTGAAGTGACTGATGCTGGTAGTGTCTACATGACTCATCTAACTGACAGGGACAAATTAAGACTCCTATATACCCTCTCAGTAAATATACATCCAATTGTTTTACAGGTAATTACAGATATTGGTAAATTCCTTACTTTGTATATATTTTACTTTTCAAATTCTTTGTGTCTAATATCTTAGAAAGGACATTATGGTTCTTCTTGCACAGTTTATATTATTACCTGAATGTAGGATGAACTTAGGAGAGGGCCAGAAACTTTTGGTCTGGAGGTAAAAAATATTTAGTTGCCCATGGAAGAACTTTGCCAGACATCTAGTACTGTTCAGAGGGGCAGTTTCACCGCTGCGATCCTGCGAAGAGAGGTCCGGCGATGACCTCTCATCCCACCGTCCCATCCCCCTTTGCCAGTCCATGTTATCACCAGAGATATAGATATAGATAGACAGGTAAGATGTAGAGTATATCCTAACAGATTATGTACAGCAATTGATAGAAAGTCAAGCATGGGGTGATATGGATATCAAAGTCTAATTTGCCTTGCAAATCAAACTCCCTTTGTTTTTTAATAAATAGTATTTTTTTTGCATTCCATGAAGTTGAGTTTAAGATGGGACTCTGAGTTGGACTTTGTTGAGGGAAAGGGAGATCTAATTTAATTTAATGGATAGCGAGTGGTTAAATTCTATCTCATTCTAAGTTTATTCAACCTCCCAATTCCTCAACTTTCCAATCTTGAATTTTAGTGAATAGACCAAAAGAATGCAGCTTTTATGCTCTATTTCTCCATCACAATTGGAGCCCTGTATTACATGTTAAAATTGTGCCCCTGAGTTAATGGGGCACGCAAAAATTGCCAAACTAATTAATATTGTCCATATTTATCCATGAATTGGAAGTTATACAAGACAAGCCCAAACTGGTAGAATAGGCAGTGAAATGGTCTGTTAAAATAAACGCCATAGTAAACAACTAAATAAATGAAATGTCAACTATGTACACAATTATATAGTGTATGCCAATTAAGTAATTTTGACAATTGGCCAAGCAGAAGATCCTAAAAAGGCATTACATCAATTTCTGGAATCTTTAATTCTGTTTAAAGACATAGTCAACTTGGAATATGTAAACTTTTGACCCCAGGAATTCTGATATATTACATGAAATCTGAAATATTTATGTCTGTAATCGATTGTTTTAACATTACCTCTGATGTGAACAGAGTAGAATTGACTTGCCAAAAGGGATGCATAGTAGCATGAAGTAATATGTGAGGTTGTGAAAACCTGGGTTTGAATGTCTTTAGTCTAGGTTTATGTCAACTTTGGGTCTCAGCTGTATAGTTAACATGCCCCAGAGTCCATATACACCACACAATGAAATAGCTGTCTATGAGTGGTTCTCTGGCTTTACACCATTGTCCCAGGATATGTTTAAATACTGTCTTGAAAAGCGGGCATATACTCCAAAGGATCCATGCATAAAATGAAAATAGAAGCAAAAAGGTGATCATTGTTAACTGTATTTGCACATGCCTACCCAGAATTCCTTACAGTGGTGGTAGCACTGCAAGTTTAGGATTTCTGTAGGAAAAGAAAGTTTGGGCTTCTCTGGTGTGTGTAAATGTGTCACTGACAGGGCATGGCATTAGATTTATCATGTATCCTAGTTTAAATTTAGCAAACTCATGCCCCTACTGCCCCTTGTCCAATTAATTCAAGTTACTAGTACTTTTGCAATTGGAAACATTTTGTTGATATTGAGTTTTACAACCAGAACAAGTTTGCATGAGTATTTTTAGAACTCATGAGAGTAAAAGTGAATCACTATATGTAACTAGATTTTTTATTTTCTTATTGTTTTTGTTGTAAAATGAAAATGTTACCAACTCTAGTTAGTCACCAGAATCACATTGATTACTTATGTTTTCCATATCCAGTAGTCTGAGCGTATACTCAATGGTTCCTTGTAACATTGGGCTCTGTTCAGTGACCTGAGTTAATTGTTTCTGGTCAATGAATATCATAGACTGCAATATAGAATTCTGAATTAAAAGCCACTCATTTAATAGAGCTTGTTGTGTCTGTGCTTAGCTCAAGTCTTATGGTATGATTCCTAATTTAGAAAATAGATTTTATATAATGAGACAGTTTTGCAATGATCAAAAAATAAAATAATAATTCATTTTGTAATCCATGTTTTTTACTTTGTGTCAATTTTTTTTAAGATGTTACGTGTGAGTTCTGTTAATTGATCTCATGCATAGTTGAACAGCGTGCACACAATCCCTTTGTGGATCACAAAAGTATAAATGGCTGCTTGCCATTCATTCCCTAAAAACAACAATACACAGAGGAAAAAGGCAATGCATTGCCAAGAATTCACTTTTAAAGTTGTTTTGGCCACAGCTATTTGCACAGATAATATTAAAATATTAAATGGAGTTACATAATAGGATGTTTATACTCCTTAAAAAATGTGTGTTGAGAAATAATGTAGCAAATAAATTGTCAGGGTTGAGGTTTTTGGAGCATAGAGCAGGGGATGCTATCTTTTGTCAGTAACCCTTACCAGGTGATCCACAGGTGTATATAGGCAGAGCACCCTGGTAAGGATAGGAGCACGAGAGTGCCAAAAATAATAAAAGGATAATCCAAAAAGCAAAGTCAGGAACAGTCCAATAGATCAGGGCAGGCAGCGGTCAAAGAGTAGTAGAATAGTCCAAGCAGGGGTCAGGGTTCAGGCAAACAGAGTAATCCAGGAGACAAGCCAAAGGTCAGGTAACGGGAAATCCAATAGAGATACTGCAACACAGCAACAAAGGGGAAACTGGAGACTGAAGTCCATGGACAAACAGGAACCAAAGCTCTGTAGCACTGTGGTAACAGTTTGAGGGTTTTTTATAGTGCTGTGGGTCTCTACTCCTCCCCTATGTTGGACCAGCCCCTCACTTGATTGGTTGTCAGAGAGGTGTGTTTCTATAGCACATACCTCTCTGTCTATGTGCTTGAAGTCCATAGGAGATTTGGTAATCGGGGAGACCAAGTTTACCTCCCTCCTACAGCTGCAAATAGTTCCCCCTTGATTGGGGTAAACTCTGGAGGATGCATCCTGGGCTTGCAGAAACTTTAGACCCTGGTTTCGGCCTATTGCGGGCGTGGATAGAAGATGTTACTACAGCTTTGGCCTATTCCGCGATCGCGGAGGAGTTATATCACTGGATGGAGACATGGAAACACTGGGATTGCAGGTAAGGGCAAGAGGGGCATGACACGAATATAAACAATTGTGGCATGCAGATTCGCGTACCTTGTTTCCTGTGATAATAAAGATCTGACTATGGAGATCTCTGTAAAATTCCAAACTTTATTGCTTCATTAAAATCATAAATGGGGAGAAGAAACTGCCTCATGTGTTTTGCATAACCCAAATCATATAGTCTATGATCAGGAAATACACTTCCTGTAATCAGAGGAAGTGTAAGGAACAACATTTTTAGCCACAACTCATATATACAAACTCAATGGACGGCCAGCACTCGATACAAACCTCAGAACTTTATTGGACAGACGCAGGCAACGTTTCAACTCTTGCGGGTTTTCATCAGGCCTAAATTACTATTATTATTTTTTCAAGCAGCCCAAATGCAGGCAACGAATTGTATTCAGGCAAGACCCTCTATGCCAATAATCACTGACAGGTCTCTTCACTGGAAGCCTGCCAGTTCTAATTTCTTTACCAGCCTATCCTATGGGTCTATTGACTCTGTTTGAAAAATAAAGATCTTTTGAAATATTCCATCACTGACAACAAAAAGCTGACTAAAACCTCTGTCCCAACTTGCCTCACATGTGAAATCCTTACTTTACCTTGCAAATCACACTATTCTACAACTATTGACTAGTAGCCATCTTACAAGCAGGAGAAGACCCTCTGACGAAGTCTGCTAGTGAAAAGCATCAGAGCTCCAACACCATACACTCAATATATTTACATGTATTTGATTTTATGCTTTGTATTTTATTGTACTTACTGTTTACCTCATTAAATTGATAATTTTTTATGCTACTTTTTTCCTCAAGAGCTAGCACCGTCAATAAAGTTCTCACATCTGTATCGAGTGCTGGCCGTCCATTGTGATTGTGTGTTGTTAAGATTTGGGTGGCGTCTTTGTCCTGGAGTACCAAGTAAGAACGTGTGCATACCCGAACCATTATTCATGACTGATTTATATTTGTTTATATATTGATTATACTCACCAGGCTGACATTTTACTGGTAGGCCAGAAAAAAATGTGCTTGAGACCAATGTTAAAGGGACACAAAACTTTATTTTTCACTTGTGCTTCTAATAAAGAAGCACTAGTGAAAATTTAGTTGTGCCTAGTATGAGGATAAACTGAAGTGTACTTTTGATAGTACACGCCAGTTTATCCTCTGACTGACAGGAAGCAGGCAGCCGTCTGGTCGGTGACCGTCTCTCTCTGCTCTAGAGACCCTCGTTTTTGCATGGGATCAGCAGGGAGACCTTAACTAGTTCCCCCCTGCTGATCCCATGCAAAAACTAGGGGCTATCTCTGTGCTAGCAGCGAGAGACCCTCGCTTTTGACTGTCAGAGCGGGGCTAGCCTCCGCTCTGATTGACTGTGCACGTGCTGATGTCAGCACGCAACATCCAGAAACTGCAGTGTCTCGCATGTTAGACACAGCAGTTAGTAAACCCGCGTGTATCTATTAAGAAACACGTCGGGTTTACTTAATTGACCTGGGACATGGGGACATGTTTTGTTTAACCCTTGCTTCCTTAAAGGAAGCAAGGATCAAACAATGTTTAATGCTCCTTTAAGTCTATAGAAGCTATAGCATGTGTTATTTTGAAGAAAAGGTGAATATGATTTGCTACAATATATATACAGTCAACTGGAAAAAGCATCTCCCACACTATTCTGTCATTCTGTATATTTTGTTTTAGTTTTTATTTTCCATGTGTTTTTATCAGGTTAAATGTTTTTCTTTTCCTTTTGTTTGGGTGCTCTTTCTGCTTTTATTCATAATACTCATTGAAATCTGAATGGCCTTTCTATTTGATTGTAAAAGAGATTTATGGAATTGTTCTGGACAATATAACTTGTGCTTTCTTTCAGATTGAGTACTCCAGCAATATTACAATGACCACTTATGGATACAACAGCTTTTATTTTGTGTCAATGTTTATCTAAATATGTACACTTTATGTTTTACTGTATTTTCATATAAAAAAAATAAGTTTGAAATGTAAGTTCATCTTCAATAAAAAATTCCATCTAGACAATTTAGAATATACATACAATTTATAGGATTTCACATTTGAAATGATTAAACAAGAGGCATTTCCTGCTTTTTGAAATAACATTTTCCTTGTTACTATTTCAGATTTTTCCAGGAGCAGAAGGATGGCCATTTCCAAAATACTTTGGCTCATGTGGAAGACTTTTTGTAAGCACCAGTACAAAACCCCTGACAGCTTATAATAACTCTACTCCTGAAGTAGCAGCAGATCTGACCTACCAGCTTCTCCAGATCATTCATCATTTGAGCAACAATGACTTAAACTATTTCTTTTACTTCACACACCTTGACATGACTACATTTGGCACCTTTAGTGATGGTCGATTGTTCATCAGGGATGCTAGCAAACTGGGTATTATTGACAAACAACAAGGTAAGGATGTATTTAAGGATTTCAAATTGTACTTGCAATTCTCAGATAAAGTAATAAGATGTGGTAAGAAGGAAACTTGAATTGTAAGACTGGTTTTGTTTAAACAATTCACGTAGCATTTTTCAACAATTTTTAAATAAATCGTATATATGTCTCAAAAGCAACATACTAAATAAATACTGATCTTTAAGAGAACAAGCTTCTCTGATTGTGCAGGAGAAAGTAAGCATCCCAACTATTTCCCCACATTTACAACTTTCCCTCCTTCATCCCTTATCCGAGTCCTTTTTTAAATAATATGACAGTATTTGAGACTCCACAATACTACTATCCCCTGTTATGGCAGCCATTTATAATCTGGAATATCTATTAATTGATACTATATAAAGAGAATTACTCTAGTGTCTTGCATTTTTGTTATCACTTACCACTTCAGTACAAATATCTTATACTATTATGGAGTTTTAATGCAGAATTTATTAAAGGTTATGTTTTAACCTCTTGAGTTGGAGTAACACTGAAATTGTTTTGTTTCTCTCCTGTTTTAAATTCTAGTGTTATCTATCCCTTCAGATATGCCTTCTGATTTATTAGAAGGCTTATTTCTGCTTTCTAGCATATGCAAAATTAAAAAATAACATTGTAGTTTGATACGTAAATGCATTATTTATTATATTGTTTCCTTTTATTTTTCTAGGAAAATTAAGGATAGCTGAAAAAAATGAAAAAAGAGATATATTTAGTTGTCTGTCATCTGACTGTCCACCTACTATATTATCTTGTGACACCATTAGTGAAAGACATAACCTGGTCTTGGTGTGTAAGCATCTTCTGCCTGAACTGATGTCTGGGAAATTCCCTCCTTTTGCCCAGCAGAAAATAGACAAATACGTCAGTGACTGCGCAAATAACTTTCTCAGTGACCGCGAAACATGGAAACTAACAGATGCAGTGATGCAAAGCATCAGTAAATGGCGAACATGTGATGAACAATTTGCATACCGATACCCGGATTGCAAATATAGCATGGAATCCTGAACATTATCTATGGTATTGGAATAATTTGCCTTTTTCTAGTCCTGGGGTAAAACTGATATTTGCTTTAGACTTTGCATATCGTAAGTGAAAACTAAAATTTTACATAGCATAGCTTCCTTGGAAATAAGAATGACATTCTCCAAAGGATCTGATATGTCACACATTACTAGTTGTTAGTATGGCACCTTTACTGATGATAGGACAACTGGTTTTATGAATAAATTAGACATATACATAAAAAACAAAGTGTGCTATGGTGATAAATCAATAACATGGCTGTCACAGTACCCACCGTGCCTGTTTGTCCTGGCAGGGCCATGGCGCCAGACTCTTGCCTTGAGATTATGGACCTTGGCGTAAGCAGCCATAAGCCCCCGAAGGAGCTATTATCACTGGGCCCATCCTGACCCTTCTGTGCCCCACTACCGCTAAATCCACCTGTGCGGAGGTAAGCAAAAATGCTCTGGAATTCTCAGACGGATATAGAGGTCTGCAGAATTTATCGAGGGCTTCTAATTCTCCATAACTTCCTGGAGTGCACATCTCTTCTGGAGAAGGGCCACCTGGGGAAAGACTTATTTTGGAGCTTCTGGTTTTGGGGAAGTGCCTCGTTCCTGTAAACCCAGAAGAAGGGCAGGCACTTTAGCCAGTGGCCGATTCGAAGAAAAAAAACAGTAACTCGGCTAGCATTATCTTTGTCTTTCCCCTTGTGTTGACTATGTAGAAGAGCTGGATAAAGGTAATGATTCCCCCCAGGAATGGATACATTGTATTGGCAAAATTGCAAACAAATGCATAAAATAAGAGAGATGTTTTAAATGTGTGGGATCTCCTGCTTATGACAACACCTGCGGCTTGATAAACAAATTCCACTTTTCCCATTAAAAATTTGTTAATTTGCATATCAAGTCACAGATTATGTCATAGACAGGAAACAGCAGAAAAATATTAAAACATATGTTCCTCATATTTTATGAATTTTCATGTAGTTCTGCTACCACAATATATAGTTCATTTTCAATCATTTTTTATTCTGTATGCTCTGTTATGAGCAATGTCTAGGTTGACAGAGTCCCTTTGTATACTAAAGAGAGAAAGTTTCTGAATATATAACTTACAGCCTGAGCATCCAAATGAGATATATAAATGAAGGATGTCCTTCACCCCAACTATAAAACATAGTCGTTAAATATAAAATAAAAAAAATGTGAGGTTAAGTTTCTAGCTGAAACTACATAAGAGTTTTTTTTTTTAAATGTTTCTATCATTTATACATTATTAAACTTAGTACTTTAAGGTGTCTTTACCAATTGGATTCCATTACTCTCCTCTTTCACATATTCATGTTCATATTTATATGTATATCCAGGTTGCAGTGTTCATTTTTTTGGAGACTCACTGTCATATAAATCCTGTTTATCTATTTAATATTTTTAAAGCTTATTTATTTGCAAATACTGTACAAGAGACCTCACTGGGGATTAACCAAAAGAAATTATTACAAAAATTGGAATGAACTGTGAAGTTTCAAAAAATAAAAACATTATTCTAAGATGTACATAGCAGTTTTGACTTTGCTTGGATTTGAACACAAAACCTCTAAAGTTCAAGGAAAGGGACCTAAGTGTCTGAGCCATACACATGTGCTTCTCCCCACCTGGAAGTCAACCTATATTTCGTGGCGAGGGAAGATAAATACCATAAGAGCATATGTACTTCCAAAAATGTTATACGTCTTCCACATGATCCCGCTAAAAGTCGCAGTTCTTTGGATCCGGATGATTCAATCAGCTTTCTCCAGATTTATATGGTCAGGGAAGAAACCCTGGGTAGGGCTGAATACACTCTCCAGAAGACCTAAGGAGCACTCCAATTGTGCAAGATTATGCAGAAGCCTCCCTTTTTGCACAAGCCATCTGCACACAAAAATTGAATGCCATTAATCAAGGATGGTTTGAGTTGAAATTAACCCGTTCAAGACAATGCCCGTACATGTACAGTCTCCCAATGCAATGCATTGGTGACAATGCCTGTACATGTACAGGCTGCATTTAAAATAGCACGATTGCAGCGTTTTTAATGCAATTAACGCCATTTTCGGCTTTGCTGGATTCTTCAAGAGTGAATGCATCCTGAAAAGCAAAAAAAAAAAGGCAGTCTTAAAGTGACAGGCCAGTGACACTATGCAAATAGGGTGATGGGTGTTTCAGACTGCCCCAGACAATGGTCTGTCTTTTTTTAAATGTATTTATTTAGGTAAAAATACACCTTTAGATACAAGTAATACAAACAATTAACACCAATAATTATGGCCCTCAAGCATTAAGTGTTCCTTACTTAGAGAATCCTGTGATATATCCAACAGATACGATACTACTTAAATAACCCATTGCCCATGCACTTAAGTATAGTAAATCCATTAACATGTAGATAGAATATTATGAGCTCGGCTATAACTCTCAAGGTCCCCATTACCATTATAACCTCACAAGACATAAATAATAATAAAAGAAAATTTACTTCTCCGCTGATCTGTCCGGGTTGCCAATTCTAGCCCCCACATAGTACAAATTTTTATTCTTGAGGCTTAGACTTACATTACTCCCAGCTTAAACTGCTTTACTTACACAAGTGTACTTAAAATGCTTAAATACTTAAATAGCATAGAGTCCCCAGAGTCCCCCCTAAAATGAACGTGGCTTATCTATCCAGGCATCAAATTGTAACAGTCCGTTTGTGACTACCGACATTTGATGCTGAATACCTCTCTCCATCTTAAGTTGGTATATGCATTGGGTTCCGACCAGTGGCGGATCTTCCATTGGTGCTAGGTGTGTGCCGCACACCTATGGATTTGAGCTGCCGTGATAAAAAAAAAATTATTTTTTTTTTCCGAAGTCCAATTCTCGCGAGACGCAAGATTTCGCCGGCTTTTGTCTGCACGGAGGAGGTGTCCGTCCGGGGACACGGAGCAGCAGCTACTAGGTAAGTGATGGGGAGGAGGGTGGTAAAAAACTAGCACATTAATTGCACAATATTCCTGGGCTCTGACTGGCACACTATTACTGGGCATCTGACTGGCACACTATTCCTGGTATATGACTGGCACACTATTACTGGGCATCTGACTGGCACACTATTACTGGGCATCTGACTGGCACACTATTCCTGGTATCTGACTGGCACAATATTCCTGGGCTCTGACTGGCACACTATTACTGGGCAACTGACTGGCACACTATTCCTGGTATCTGAATGGCACAATATTCCTGGGCTCTGACTGGCACACTATTATTGGGCATCTGACTGGCACAATATTACTGGGCATCTGACTGGCACACTTTTCCTGGTTTCTGACTGACACACTATTACTGGGCATCTGACTGGCACACTTTTCCTGGTATCTGACTGGCACAATATTCCTGGGCTCTGACTGGCACACTATTACTGGGCATCTGACTGGCACAATATTCCTCGTATCTGACTGGCACAGTATTACTGGGCTCTGAGTGGCACAATATTACTGGGCTCTGACTGGCACAATATTACTGGTATCTGACTGGCACACTATTACTGGGGATCTGACTGGCACAATATTCCTGGTAGCTGACTGGCACACTATTACTGGGCTCTGAGTGGCACAATATTCCTGGTATCTGACTGGCACACTATTACTGGGCTCTGAGTGGCACAATATTACTGGGCATCTGACTGACACAATATTACGGGTATCTGACTGGCACAATATTCCTGGTATCTGACTGGCACACTATTACTGGCCTCTGACTGGCACACTATTACTGGGCTCTGACTGGCACAATATTACTGGTATCTGACTGGCACAATATTACTGGTATCTGACTGGCACAATATTGCTGGGCTCTGACTGGCACAATATTCCTGGGCTCTGACTGGCACAATATTCCTGGGCTCTAACTGGCACAATATTCCTGGGCTCTGACTGGCACACTATTACTGGGCTCTGACTGGCACAATATTCCTGGTATCTGAATGGCACAATATTACTGGTATCTGACTGGCACAATATCACTGGTATCTGAATGGCATAATATTACTGGTATCTGACTGGCACCATATTACTGGGCTCTGACTGGCACAATATTACTGGGCTCTGACTGGCACACTATAACTGGGCTCTGAGTGGCACACTATTACTGGCATCTGAATGGCACAATATTCCTGGTATCTGACTGGCACACTATTACTGGCATCTGACTGGCACAATATTCCTGGTATCTGACTGGAACACTATTACTGGTATCTGACTGGAACAATATTACTGGGCTCTGACTGGCACACTATTCATGGGCTCTGACAGGCACACTATTACTGGTATCTGACTGGCACAGTATTCCTGGGCTCTGACTGGCACACTATTATTGGTATCTGACTGGCACAATATTCCTGGTATCTGACTGGCACACTATTACTGGCATCTGACTGGCACAATATTCCTGGTATCTGACTGGAACACTATTACTGGTATCTGACTGGAACAATATTACTGGGCTCTGACTGGCACACTATTCATGGGCTCTGACAGGCACACTATTACTGGTATCTGACTGGCACAGTATTCCTGGGCTCTGACTGGCACACTATTATTGGTATCTGACTGGCACAATATTCCTGGGATCTGACTGGCACAATATTCCTGGGCTCTGACTGGCACACTATTACTGGGCTCTGACTGGCACACTATTACTGGGCTCTGACTGGCACACTATTACTGGGCTCTGAATGGCACAATATTACTGGGCTCTGAATGGCACAATATTACTGGGCTCTGAATGGCATAATATTACTGGGCTCTGAATGGCACACTATTACTGGGCTCTTACTGGAACAATATTCCTGGTATCTGACTGGCACAATTTTACTGGCATCTGAATGGCATAATATTACTGGTATATGAGTGGTACAATATTACTGGGCTCTGACTGGCACAATATTACTGGGCTCTGACTGGCACAACATTACTGGTATCTGACTGGCACAATATTACTGGACTCTGAATGGCATAATATTACTGGGCTCTGACTGGCATAAGATTACTGGGCTCTGACTGGCACAATATTACTGGGCTCTGACTGGCACAATATTACTGGGCTCTGACTGGCACAATATTACTGGTATCTGACTTACACAATATTACTGGGCTCTGACTGGCACAATATTACTGGGCTCTGAATGACACAATATTCCTGGTATCTGACATTGACATTACATTGTTATTGTTTTTAAGTAGCAGCACACCTGTCTCTCATAACCAGGATACGCCCCTGGTTCCGACCTCATTCCATGTTCGAACTTGTGTGGATCTCCATTTCCTTGCAATATTTATTTTCGAAGCGCTAAAATGTGAAGGATTATTATACTGCATGTTTTAGGCCATTTATGGCCTTCTAGATGAAACAGCAATATTTGTGGTTTCAATTCCAGGTTGACCAAGCATAGTCTATTGTTTTTATTTTACATATCATTCCCCAAAAAGATAGATTGGTGGACATTTCCACTTCACATGAAGGTAATCTCTGTGATGGACCCCGCATCTCCAACAGGAGTCTGTTCTAATAGGGAACATTTTTGCTAATCGAGCGGGTACCAATGATTGAGGACATTAAAATGTATCTCTTCCAAATTTAGGCAGTGTATTGTTTTATACATAATTATCTGCAAGCTGGTCCATGCCTCAGCAGGGATCGTTATTAATAGCTCTTTTTGCAACATATTTTTTGCTTAAAGTTTTATCTCTGGCCCTGTCTCTTTCAGAAGAGCCCCACATCTAGACACCATATGTTTCATATCTCTTAGTTCTAGTAAATGGTCTGTCTTACCTGCAATAGCTGAGACAGGCTGTCTCAGCCATTGCAGTGAGGATTGTGATAGCTGTAAAAGGCTAATCACAATCCATTGCCATCCTCCCCCAAATTTGGGGGGAGAGATAGGGAAAGTTGATCCTGGTTGCCTTAACTGTTATGCAGACCAGGATCAACCATTATTTTTTGCATTTATTTATGTGATCACTGTGAAAATCAAAATCAATTGATCATATGTAATAAATGCAAAAAATATATGAAATGACAATCGGTGCTGTAAGAACACTAATTGTCAAAATCTTCCCTCTCTCCCTGATACATTTTTATCTTGTGTCAGAGAGAGAGAGGAGAGAAATATACTGTGTCCCAGAAAAAAATATTGAAAAAAAAACACACAAAAACTATTTATTTTATTCTGCCATACGGGTCCTCAATGATAGATTATAAGGAACTGAGCCTCATCGCGCCATTCCCCACTCATATTCTTCTTATCTGATTGTGCACCGTGCTTCATACAGCCACAGCACGGCCCCCTTACTGGTAATTGCGATTGCACTGTTATTGTAATGTTTGTCTATTTATGTCCTGGTATGTATAATGTTAAGCTATTAGAGGTAAAGAGTCTAAAAACTCTGAAACCTCCATAGAATTCAACTGTGTTACCGTAAGCTCACATCTATAGGAATTACACTACGATTGTATTACTCTTTGATACTCAATATGTTTGTATTTTCTAAAAATAAATGAATAAAGACTTAGAAAATAGATATAATTTATAATAAAGATTTATATAAAAATATTCAAGAAACAAGACAAGTGTGTAAGTGCCAAAAAGTGAACAAAAGTATATAACCTAAGATATGAATAGGGATAGACAGGTGTGAATACCTGCTGATTATCCCTCTAAAGACTTCATTGGATTTAGCTACTTTACTTATTTACAAATACTGCAGGCTAAGTGCCTCTGCCAGCATAAAGCGATGTTTATGACAGACAATTGTTACAATTGGTGTTTGAGTTTTAAGCAACTGACACAATTGACATTTGAGTAACTACTATAGATTTGACCAGTATTATGACATAAAGTGATAAAAAGACACAGGCAAGCATTATCTATCTCTATCTATCTCTATCTGCGTATCTCTTTATTTATTTCCTTAGCAGCAAAGAAGAGAAAATAAATAAATAAATAAATAAAACATTAACCAATCACAACACATCATGAACTCCCTCCCATTTACTATACATATCAACATTCCAATATAACACTTTCTCTTTCGTTGATGAATTAGAACAAATAGTCCATATCAAAAACCAGGAGAAACAGAAAACGACATAATCCAACATGAATCAGAAAATCGAAGGGAAGCCAGAGGAATGGCATCACAGGAAACGGATATCCACAATTGGAGATGAATCTTCAAACTAGAATAAAAGAGAAAGGATATATGGTAATAACGGTCATGATAACTAATAACCCATGATAAAAAAAATCAGGGTCACATAATCAATATAAAATGATCAGTAATATGCAATATCAGAATCATTAAAGCATCGTTCCAATGAAGATGGACCAGCATGCAGGCAATCAGGCAGAAGGGTGGAAATGCATAGAGTAGTCTCGAAGGCCAAGTCTGAAGGAATGCGTTGGTGGCTAATGCCTCTGGATCTGGCCTCCAACTGTAGAACAGAGGGAGTTGAGTGTTGAGGCGGGATGCAAAAAGGTATAACACTAAAGGTCCCCATAGACGCTGAAGGCGTTGAAACTTCCTGGACTGCAGACGCCAATCGCTGGAATCCCGTAAGTATCGAGAATTCCAATCTGCCTCAGTATTGGTGAACCGCAGAATGTGTTCGGCTTGAATGGAGATGTTGTGAGCCAGACAAAAGCTACAGAAATCCGTTGCCAATAAAGACAGGTCCTGCGAACTCGTGCATCCCAGGTGGTTTATCACAGAAGGATGGAACAATTGTTGGATTCTCCGGTGAAACTGTGCATTTCCCCACCGGTATCTCTGCCATTCCACACGTCGATGTGTATGAGTCACCATGACAGCTCGACATGATTGTACGAGAGACCACTGAGCAGAAACCTGTTCAGCAGTCTCTGTAGGGCTCGGTAATGTAGAGGGCCTGGAAAAATGGCCTGGGTGGAGGCTAATAATCCGTGCCAGATGGCAAATCGTGAAGCCATCCCGATGTATCTCGTTCTTGATAGATTTCACTTTTCCCACTGGGAGATGAAGTGAACCATGAACAAAGTTTATGGTAAAGCCTAGGAATTCCATAGTTTGAGAAGGGATAAGGATAGATTTATAAGGAATCCTAAATCTTGAAGAAATGACATGCACCAAGAGAGGTGCAATCAGAGGGTATGTAAGCTCTGTGACATGATCAGTATATCGTCCAGATAAATAGTCAACCGTACTCCCAGCCTTCGGAGATGGCCAACTACCGGTTTCAGCAGCTTGGTGAAACACCAATAAGCTGATGAGAGACCAAAGGGAAGGCATGTGAGCCACCATGTTTAATATGCCCAAGTGAATTGAAGGTAACGTTGATGTTCCTCTGCTATGGGAACGGTGAGATAGGCATCCTGGAAGTCTAATTTGACCATCCAGTCTCCTATCAACAAATGCATTTACGGGTCTTAAATGTATTTCTTGGCGTACACTGCACACTGGGCACCAGAAAGAGGATGCTTAGGAAATCTGAATAATGGGCATGAGAATGGAGCATGGCCCATTTTTTCAGGAGATTTTGAATTCCTTGTGATTTAAGTGCCCCTGAAAAACGTATGGGAGCAGGACAGTAATGCTGACTGGGATGTGACATGAATTCTATTTGGTAACCTGACACCACTTGCAGGACTCAAGGGTCCATGGTAAGGCTGCCCCATACCTCCTGAAAATGACGTTGGATCTGGCCCTTCATAGTGGCCAAGTCAAGCTGAGATTCATCAGCTGACGCTGCCTCAATCATCTCAAAGAGCTTGGTACATGGCCCTAGGGTATCCTGAATCTTATCCTGGCAATTCTTAAGGGAGAAATCCAGGCCCTTTTTAGCCTTCCAGCCTGACTTCCCCAGGAACTGGGCAATTTTAGGGTGTGATACAGACTATACGTGGTACCGTGGGCCTAGGGCATTCTGCAAGTAAGTTTATCCAGAGGTGTGCGAACCTGTGCGCCAAGGTATTTGCCAATGTGTTCGGATGGGAACCACTTGAAAGACTGAGGGTTCTGCAGAGTGTCCAGGTCAAATAAGGGATCCCCTTGCAGAGGTACAGAGGTATACGTTTGCAGGGGAGTGGGGCTAGGGCCAGAGGGTTCAAAACCAGCAATATAAGTATCATTCTTGTTTGAAGAGATATGTTCAGATTTTTCTGAGAGTTGAGATGCCTCCTCTTGGTCAGAATCAGAATCTGACAGATCTAGTAAGGCTTTTGCCATTTTCCAGTTCCGAGTCGATTTTGCCCGACTCAATGCTATTTTAAATGGGAGTACCACTTGAGCTGTGGCTGGATGAACCGAGCCTGTTCTAGGGATTTTTGAGGCAGATAAATGGCGTGTTTTAGCAGACGCTTTGCAGTGTGTAATAGCAGGGGCAACCGCAGTATTCTTGGGGGATACCTCAGATTGTGGGGCATGTGTTTGGGATGCTAGGAGTGAAGAGGAGATAGACTGCGCTGTAGTGCTGGACATACAGTCCATGGCCGATTGCATGGCCTGAGTCACAGATTTGCTTATTGTAGCATCTAATAAAGAATGAAACTCCTCAGAGTTCATATAATCAGCTGAGGTCTCATCACCTCTGAGGAAAGCTAGGTCCTCCACATTAGCAGAGAAATCAGGAGATAGTTCTCCAGCATCATGGGGCTGTGATTTAGGCACAATTCATGTGGATGTTACTTTGACAAGTACAACTTACCTAAACATTATTGCAAATCATGTACACTATTTCATGGAAATGGTAGGCCCTGATGGCACCGGCCTCTTTAAGCAGGATAGTGTGCTCTGCCACAAAGCAAAAATGGTTCAGGAATAGTTTAAGGAAAACAACGAGTTCAAAGTTTTGACTTGGCCTCCAAATTCCTTAGATATCAATCCAATCAAACAATTTTTTTCTCCTAATTTTACAGTTTGCAGTTTTACTAACACAATGTATAGATAATTTGAATCACTTTTATTCTCTACTTTCACAGTAAAAACAATGTTTAGGTGATACAGTCCCTTTAATATTTTAGTCAGGCTGTTTATGCAGAATTTAGGGATCTAGAAACATTTTACTGAGCCAGACTTTTTTTTTTTTTAACTAGCACCAATGGCTAGAAAATATATTTGTGAAAATAAAATGCCCTTGGAAAGCTGAGATGTATCCAAGGAGCATCATGTTTTTAAAATTAATATCCTTTTGAATATTACAGCAAAATAAAGAGACATGTCTAATATGTGAAGATCTGATGCATGACAGTTTTTGATAGCAAACTAATGAAAATTATTCAAATGTTATGCAGGTGTCTATTGCATTAAGTTATTCATTGAATTATCAAGTGAGCTATGGGATTGAAATGGTAAATTTAAAACTCCACTTGTCTTATTTAATACAATGCTTTCATTTGCATAATTAAAATATCCAAGTCCACTCAAACAAAAACTTTTTCACTCTCTTCTTATCTAGTTACATCACGTCTGCTGTAAAGTATAGGTAGTACTTTTCCAAGACACTGATGGGCCCATCTCATCTAGAATCCCAACTAATCCCGATTCCCAATTTGCCAAACTAGCCACAGAGTAACAAAACAAGAAAACAAACCTTCTCACCCACAGACCTCATGTTTTCTTGTGAATTAAAACTTGGACAGCTTCTCTATCCTCTGGTATTATGTTTACCTAATTGTTTAAGGAAGTGATACCAAGTTAAAGCGCAGCCAATCAGGGTAATTCCTATAACTGCTTCGGAGATGAAGAGAAATCCTAACTATATTTCTGATGGGGTGGCGCAACAAACAAAAACAAATATGCTACACGGTATTAACAGAAAATAATGCATACATTTTACTTTTTCATTGGAGCATGTGTGAGGGGCACAATGTGTAAATGTTTGTTGGAAATGTAATTAATGTAACGTTATTTTTTAAATTAATGTTAATGATTTTCATTTTATTACACGTCGGCCCATTCCTGGGTGACTTCTGCTATTTTGGCTTTAGCTTAAGTCCTCCCATTTACTTCTGTGGAAGGACATTGGCTATATTCATAATAGCCAAAGTCCATCCCAAAATGGGAAAATGGGACACTCACTCCTACCCATAGAGGTTTATGGCAATGGTGCTGAAACAGGTATGCTTTCAGTGTCAGGCAATATCCGCCTGGGATCGCCTATGATTTCTGAATTGCTTATATGTAGTCAGAGGCACATCTGAATTACCAGGGTAGCATAAAATTTGGCTGTTCTTTCCCCACTGATGTGCTCCGAATACGTCCGGACATCAGGAGCATGATTTCAGCTCTAAAAATTGGAGCTACGGATTAGACCCTTATATATTGACAAACTTCTCTTACCATTAAAATTCAGTCCTCTACATAAAAATTGATAGTAACTATGCTATACCACTGTTAATGTGTGGCCAACTATATAATGATGAGATCTATGCTGTACCAGTGTGTGTGTCTGGCTAAATGTGTACCCATGGAAGCAATACATTATTACCAAATTGCCAGGTATTTACTGATGGTCATTAATTCTCTGGTTATTTATGTACCGATTTAATTTTTTCTGCAAATAACCGTTATAAAGCTACATTGGGGGAAGTCGGGGTAACATGACAACCAAACACAACCCCAACATTTCTCATGAAGCACCTTGATTTCCTTAAGGTAAAGTAGCAAACACTACTTTTGTTTGATACTGGAAAAAGATCATATTGTTCATGTGACACACGTGGGAGGTAGTGGTGACTGACATTCTATCAGGCAATTTTGGTGAAGTTCCAAGGTTTGTAAGTGGTTTGCTACAGTATTAACATAACTGTTTAGTATGCAACATCCAAAATGCTTTATATAACCACACTATGAACATGAATAAAGAATATTTTTGAAACACTTCAGATTACAATAGAGGTATAATTTCAGACAACCGTTAAGTGTAAAAAAATAAAATAAAATCCCAATTGTAAGCATCCACAGTGCCGTACCACAGGTTCTATAAATCTAATGTATCATGCACAGTTTTAGGCTCAGAACTCCTATCCTTGGGGTATATGTAGTGAGCACATTTTGGCTATGTAATATGGTTTCTTTTTCAAATATTGTGAGGGGGTTAACCCTCCCCAGTTTTGTTCTTGTGCACATCCTTGTGTCTCTACTAATTAATCTTTTATTTCCATTTATAAATAGGGACCATATATAGACAACATATACATACAATTACAAATATCAATTAAACCCATGTTTCCGAATTATTCTTTCCTCCTTCCCACCCCTATCCCTCCCCCCTAGTCCCATCACCTCTCCCTCCCCCCACAAAATGCAAGTCCTCGTCTGCACTCAGATTTCGGCTGAGCTGAAAATCATAATTATAATCAGTATATCTGGTTAACTTATATCCTATCGGTAATAAGAGGTAAGAGAGGGAGAAAAAGAAACTCTCGTGACTCTAGAAACGTTCCTCAAACGTCCCAATCCTCAGTCATACAATCTATCCTCAATCCCACACTTAAACAAACTTTCCGTTGAAGCTACTCCCCCATGGCCGCGCAGAACCATGGCAATCCCCCCCCCCCCTCCAATCCAAGGCCCCCTGAACAGTATGAGTATATTGTGTCATGCCACCTCCTGGAGCTGGGTTTTGACTGAGATCCAAAGATCCTCTACTTCTCTAATTATATGCTCTGTCCCCCCGGTACAATAGAATCCTCTCTCCAGCATCAATTGGAGATCTATCTGGTTTTGAATCTCGTTCCAATTTGGGATCTCGTGTCTTCTCCAGACCCGTGCTAGGGATAATTTGGCTGCTGTATATATGTTAATCGCGAGAATTGCCTTTGGTGAACGTATTGAACCCAATTCAAGATGGAATAGAAAGGACTGCAGAGAGAAAGAGACAGTTTATTGAAATATAAGATCTGTGAGAGTGGACAGTTTTTCCTTAATAGGGGTCAGACAATCGCAAGAACACCATATATGATAGTGAGTGCCTTCCCTCCTTTCACATCTCCAGCATTGATTTGAGATGTTGGGGGAAATTTTGTTAAGGCGTAAAGGCACCATATACCATCGATAAAGAGTTTTGTAAAATTGTTCTTGTAGTGTAATCCCATGTAGTGCTGCTCTAGTACTCCTGCAGGCAACAGACCAAACCTCTACTGGGAAAGTCTTACCAAGATCTCCTTCCCAGTGTCTAAAATGGTCAATCTTATCCTGGGTCGACAAGTTATCAAGGAGGACCTGTAGCTTAAAGATTATTTTGGTAGTACCCGCGGAGTGCACTAATTTGTCGAGGGGGGAGGATTCTACTAATGGGTTAATTTCAAGATATCTCCTAATACGTAGGTAATTAAAGCTTTCAGAATCTGGAAATTTATCAAAAAAAACTTTAGTTCAGAGAAAGAGAGTATATCACCCTGGTGAAACAAATCGCTCAGATGGAAAATTCCGGAGGAAAGCCACAAAGAGTGTGGAAAATCTGGAATAAAGGTTGTCACTGCACCCAGTGGGGCGAGGCCGGTTAATCCGAGCCGTGGAGAGAACAGCTTCTTAAATCTAAATGCCCCCTTCATTACATCTGTTATTATTGGATTGTTAATTTTAAGCTTGTTAAATGTCAAGGCAATGGACCAAAAGAAGAAAAGGGGATTGCAACCTGCACACTCCATCATCTCTAGGTAATGCCAGGCCGCCTGAGTGGAAGGTTTCTGTTTCCAAGCCAAAAAATGGGAGAATATACAGATATCCTGTAATGTAGATAAATCTGGGAAGCGTAAACCTCTGGCTCTAAGATTTCGCTTCAATGTTTTATTAGCGATTCGTGGATTCTTAGCATCCCATACGTAAGCGGAAAAGAGCATACTCAATTGTTTAAGATATAGGGTTGGAGCCCGTAGGGGAATAGTCCTCATCAAAAAGAGAACTTTCTGAAGAGCATAAGCCTTAAGAATATTGAGGCGAGCAAGCCATGAGGTATGCAATCCTTTCCAACTTAAGAACAGGTCCCTCAGGTCACGAATCAGGTTCTCATAATTAAGGGAGAGGGTCTGTCTAGGATCAACAGTGATCTTGATACCTAGGTAAGTGAGAATTTTATTAGCCCAGTTTATTGTGCCTATACGTGAGATCCTCTCTATCTGGGAAGATGATAGATAAAAAGAAAGTGCCTGAGTTTTATTTAAATTCACCTTATAATTGGAGAAAGAGCCATATTGGCTAATTAGTTGGAGAATGTGCGGGATGGCATTCTCCGGTGACGTCAAACATAGTAACACGTCATCGGCATAAAGTGAGATTTTAAATTCCTGCTTCCCCACTTACCAGATATCTGAGGGGAGGCTCTCACCAATGCTGCAAAAGGTTCGATGCTTAGGGCATATAGCAGAGGCGCCAGTGGGCACCCCTGCCTCGTGCCATTCCTGATAAAGAAAAAATCTGAATACAGAGAGGGACCGGTGATCCTTGTCCCCGGTGCCGAGTAAAGGGACATAGCGTTGGTTCAAAAAGTCCCCGAGAGACCAAAAGCATCCAAAGTCTCTGAAAGGAAGAGCCAGTCGACTCGGTGGAGCAGGTTAAGCAGTCTTCTAGTACTATCCTCTGCCGAGCGGCCCGGAATAAAGCCGGTTTGATCCAGGTGTATCAGGTCAGGGATAATCCGTCCGAGTCTGTCCGCCAAGATCTTGGAGAATAATTTAACATCCAGATTGATAAGTGATATTGGTCTATAATTGGAAGTGAGTGAGGGGTCCTTCCCAACTTTCGGAATTGGGGAAATTGAAGCCTCCAACATTTCTGAGGGGAAGGACCCTTTGCAGGAAGTTTCGGAGAAGACTCTAAGTAATATAGGGGAAATTTCCGTCCGGAGCGTGTGGTAGAATATTGATGATAACCCATCAGGGCCTGGTGCTTTCCCTTTCTTTATTGTGTTAATTGCTAAAGCGAGTTCTGATTCCAAAATTGGTTTATTAAGTTGAAGAAGCTTCTCCTGCGAAATCTTGGGGAGATTCAGACTACGGAGGAATTCCCTGACCTGAGACACCGATATTGTTGGCGTTGGAAGATTGTATAATGAGTTGTAATATTGCTTAAAGGCGTTACTTATATCCCTAGGGGACAGACAGGTTCTACCTTCAGAAAGTATCTTTTTTATGCGAAACTGTTGGTTTCTATGTTTAATCCTGTTGGTGAGAGCTCTCCCCGGTCTGCCATTATTAATATACCAAGACACCTTCAAACGGGTGACCGTTCTTTTAAATTGGTCCTCAAGTTTGATGTTAATCAGTTTTTGAGTGTCCTTAATAGTGTCAGATGTCGTTAGATTAGGGGTGACCTTATTTAGGGTTTCTAATTTGGAAAGTTAAATATAGAGAGCCGAAAGGGTCCTACCAGATAGTTTATTTAGGGAGGCTCCCATTTTAATAAGAATTCCCCGTAGATAGCATTTTAGGGAGCACCATAAGGTCTGCTCATCTACATCGTTCTTATAGTTGTTGCGAAGAAATTCTAAAGCCTCGGTCCTCAAGCTTGTCTTGGTTGACTCTGAAGCCAGAATGGAGTCATTAAGACGCCACCTTGGTCTAACCTTGTATTCGATGTTGTCCTTAAAGTTCAAAAACAAGGGAGCATGGTCAGACCAAGAAATGTTGCCTATCTTGGTCCCCAGACAGCCTTCCAGAGATACATCCCTTAACAAAAAATAATCAGTCCTGGAGTAGGATAGGTGGGCACTTGAGAAAAAGGTATAATCCCTGTCACCAGGGTGAAGGACTCTCCATGAGTCATGCAACTTATTCCTATAGAGAAAATTAGAAAAAGATTCAGCGCTCCTCCTCCCTCTCGAGCCTAGCCCTGCCTCACTGGGTAAGCTCTTATCAAGTGCAGCGTCCGCGATTGTATTAAGGTCGCCACCTATAATAGTTGTACCCTGCTCTATATAGTCCACCCTATCCATGGTTTCGTTTAAGAAACCAATAGTTCCGTCTGAGGGGGCATATAGGTTGACTAGAGTGAATAGTGTATCATTAATTTTACAAATTACTATAGATCGGCTGCCTTTAGAGTCTGATTCATGGTGGATAAGCTCAAATTTTAGTGCTGCAGATATGATAATAGCGACACCTCTTTTCTTTTTATCAGGTACCGATGAAAAGAAAATATGGGGATATCTACGGAACCGCCAGAGCCTGAGATCATCAGATCTCCAATGCGTTTCTTGGGTGAAACAGATATCTATCTTATTTTGAATCAGGAGCTTATATAAATAGGAGCGTTTCTGAGGTGAGTTCAAGCCCCGGAGTTAATGGAGACACATTTAAATGGCATCTAAAAATATAGGAGTTCTGGGAAGCCGACCAGGGGAGGGAGGGGGGAGAGCGCACCGGCGCCCCCCCGCCCAAACAGGAGGAGGCAACCCCAACGGAAAAACATAGAAAAAACTAAATTTTTTACAAACAACACAACCCACTCCACATACATACCATCATACTATCCGGAGACCTGAAGGCCGAGGAGGAACATGCCTCCCGGCCGGTATCTCTCCGAACTAAATCCCATAACTGCACTGGGATACTACCTAGTGTCCAAACCAGGCGGAATTTGCAAACTCTATTTTAGGTTTGAAAAATTGTGTTTCCCGCTCCCACCGTCCCTGCGCCTCTGAGGCCCCACCGTCTTAACAAAAGAGAGGAAAAAAGGGAAGGAGGGGGAAAAAAAAAAAAAGGCGGAGTGAAAGGGAAAAGAAAGTGATTGAATTATTAAACGTGCATTGAATTATTAAACATGCTTATGGAAGATATTTTTATTGATCAGGTGTAAACTTAAATTAATATGGTCTTCGTGACTGAATATAGGATCAGCTTTATGCCTTTAAAGAACAAAAAAAACAAAAACAAAAAAAGGTATTAGATGCATATATATAGTGGGAATTTATATTATTCAAATATAGTGTCATCAGAGGAATTAAAAGTGAAAATCGATAATAGGATGGGCTTTTTATGCCCTTTGTGCGTGAATATATACGTGGGGGGAAAAAAAGGGGGGGGTGGAAGGGAAAAGTAAGTGATTGAATTATTAAACGTGCATTGAATTATTAGACGTGCATATGTGAAAGATATTTTTGTTGATCAGGTGTAAACTTAAATTAATATGGTCTTCGTGACTGAATGTAGAATCAGTTTTATGCCATAAAAAACATTATGTTTCTATTCTTTTCCTTTCTTAGTCATCAAAGATAGAAACACATTCATATTATAAAATACAAGAATATCAAATTTGGTTAGGATAGTTAGTCCGACAGAATAGTTAGTGTGTATAGCATTCTGCTTTAGTTCCCTCAATAACCAAATAACAATAGGAAAGAGAGAAGGGAAAAAAATTAAAAAATTAAAAAAACACAACACGCCGGAGGGGATCAAGCTGGAGTAATCCCAACCCTGTCCTTCTGATAGGGGTAAACAGGTATGAGCGATATCATTAATTAATTAGCCGATGGGAGCAAGGACCATTCTTGCATTAATTCTCTTGCTTGAGAATAGTTTTCGCAGGTAAACCTTTTCCCTTGGAAGGAGATAATCAGTTTGGTGGGAAATCCCCATCTGTATTCAATTGCTTTGTCTCTAAGAATAACAGTAAGGGATTTAAATTCGCTCCTTTGAATCCTGGTAGCTTGAGAAATATCGGCATACAAGGAGATAGGGTAAAATCTGCGGTCTTGCGTTGGATTTATTCTTGCCTGTTTCATAAGCAGATCTTTCAATTTAGCATTATGGAAACATGCAATGGTGTCTCTTGGGATCTCCTGAGGTAAATTTAATGGCCGAGGGAGTCTATGGACTCGTTCAAATGGGAGAGGGCCAATGATCCCAGGGTCAAGATATACCTTTAGGTAGTCTATTAAATAGTCCTCAAGATCGATGTTTCTTACAGATTCTGGTATGCCCCTAAACTTGCGGTTCCTTCTCCTAGAGTGGTCCTCAATGTCTGTGACTTTCTGTTTTAAGGCCAGAATATCTTTATTCAGTGACGCATTTTTAAGTTGCATCTGTTTAAATCCTTCTTGCATGAGACCTATCTGAACTGACTGGTGTGAAAGGGTTACTTACATGCAGTTCAGTTATATCTGATTTGATATCTGCTCTGTTTTTATCAGAATCAGATTTAATTTTTTCATAAAGACTTTCAAGGGCAGAATTTAGTGTGTCTTGAGTGATTGGGGTCATTGCTGAAGTATCCAAAAGACTGCTTTCTGCGGAGGAATTTGTGTGCATTTTTGTAGGGGGTTCTTGAGACACTGGGAGTTTTAGGAGAGTAAAAGGCACCAATCCCTGCTGATTTCTTCGATCTCTCCTTATCTTTGTCTCTCTTAGGAGGCATCGTAGAGAAGGATATACAGCAAGAGTATCTACTGTTTTTAACAGCAAGTTTTTAGGCAGGCCCACGTTTGTTAAATAAATAGTGTAAAATTAAGTAGTTCTAACTTCCTTCAGGTATACAGAGGAGAGGGATTTAGATGTTACCCGTAACTATAAGATTTACCCCCTTATTAAGTTAGGTTATGCAATTGAAGCCATACAGAGTCAGGGGAACACAGGTAAATCTCATATAACAACATGCAGTAAGATCAACAATAAGTATAGAAGATTGCTATAGCAGACAGTATCAAGTAGAGATGGGAAACAAATATATACAGAGGCTTGATGGAACAGGGGTAGATACTTATCCCAGCCTTCAAGCGAAGTGCTGTCCCTCACTGCCAGGTTAGATTCTAAAGTGTGTCCGTCAGCCAGCCGCCCAAGGAGAAAGTAAGAAACCGAGGGGCACCGCCGGCTTGGATCCAGACCGGCAGCGGGGGTGTAGAAAACATGCGTTCCGTGAAGCTGCAGGGGCATGGGAAGCGACGAGGTTAGATCCGCTCCGTAGAGAACTCCGCCTGGTTCAGAGCCACGCCTCACACGTCGTCACGACGTGTCATCATCTCATGATCCTCTCTAGCCTCCAAACAGACATTGTAATATGATTTCTTAGGGCATTAGATTTACACTAGGCTAGCTATGTTTTATTGTTTATATTTCTACTCACTTACTTTGGGCTGCAGCAAGGAACCCTCAATGTCAGACTGAATTACTACCGATGGTTGGGTTGCTGCATGGAAGCCAGGAAAAGTAGGGTAATGACTCATGAGTAAGTATCCCGTATCTTTTATCAGGACACGTGCAGGTGTTTAAAAGCCCTTTCCAGTACCTATGAAAGGTCAGAGACATTCCTCCATGTGTTTCTTTTCTGTCCGCTGTTGAGAACGGGTGTCAGCTCTGGTGGTCCTGCAGTCTGTGGGGCCATTGGGAATTCATTGCCAGCAGTTGCAGCATTCCACATTGGAACGCATTTGAAATTCAGTGGAAAACTGGCAGACGTTGCTTTTTACTACAGAATGTAAACCACACAGTATATATATGTAAGTCCACAGGGAAGGTTTGTGCTTTATGGTGACTCCTGTATTGTACGCTGTAATTTGTCATCTTATACCCTCCAGGATGCTTGCTACACCTCTGAGGCATAGGGGTATCATGGTTTAGCCTTTTATCTGCAGATACATATTGAATGTCCATAGATTTATACATGCAATTATTTTATTGCACAGAATGTCTGAGACACCTGAACCAGAAGTTAAAGGGAAAAGGTGCCCAAAACTAAACATCTGATATGTATGACAGGACCAACCTATGTTTGCTGTATCCTTGAATCAGCTCAAGTCTAGATCTTCCAACGTGCTAGAGCTGTAGCCTTAAATTCATTACCTGTAGACCAAGCCAGTGTCATCAGAATCTAGTTCCGAGGAAAAATATATTGTGCTGGACTACATAGAATCCTCTGATGAAAATGGCATGGCCATTTGTCCTGTAGAAGATGTGCCTGAGCTGATCGTGGCAGTTATTGATGAAATTTGGTTCTCAGGAAGAAACTATTTAAGAAGAAACACAAGGTCTTTTCTGTACACCAGGTTTCTAAAGACCTACAGAAGTCCCCCAGGTATCAGAAGTCAACAAATCTTTAAACGATTTTGCACATGGAGACAGTTGTAATGCAAACCCTACTGTATATTTTTGCTCCTTTACTAATCTAAACCAGGAAATTGTCCTTTGAACAAATCCTAAAAATACCACAGAACATCATTGGCACTGCCTAGACGTAAAAAGATGTAAAAGGGTTTACATTGATTGTTCTGCTGAATTTCACACAGAACGTCTTGACGCCCTACACTATCCAGCTCAGGTTGTTTAAAACAGCCATGCTATTGGCAATTGCACTAAATAAATTGTACATCTTTTTGGACATTAATGTGCCAGAGTTTTCTTTATTATGACATTCCACAAGAGCCATGGCTACGTCTTAGCCCAAAAAAGCAGACACTTCAGTAAAACATATATGCAAGGCTGAAATCCAATATCCATACAAACGCATAACACTATAGATCAGAGACAATGAGACATTTCAGATCAGAGTCTCTAAGGATGCAGTCTACAGCAGGCTGTGGTGATGGACCCACCCTCTGGAGGAACCTCGCAACACCCTGTGGTTGGGCTGCTGTGTGGTCGCCAAGCAAATATTAAATTTCTTACCATAAATTTAATTTCCATAAGACCATGAGGCAGCCATGGATGTTTAATATTCTATTTTTGGCATCATTGTTTGACTCTGGCTCATTACTACACATGTAGTTATGTATCTACCATCTTTTAAAGATGCTGAGAACTTTTAAACACTGGGACCTACTCTAATAGAAGATATGGGATGCAACCCATGGTTGGTTTGCTGCATGGCCTTATGTCTAAGAAATTTACTGAAAGAAATGTATTTTTTCTTTACGCTTTCAATTCAATTCAATGACATTATGGCAATGGAGTTATCATTTCAATGGAGTTTAACATTTCTATTTATTCACTGCACCTTCTTCCCCTAACACAGTTGAATTACCTTTAACCTGTATCTCTAAATTTCTGTAATTTGAAGGCGTAATCTACTCTTCCACGTCAGATATCCGTAAAGACATGTTGAGTAACTTCTGGTCTTTATAGTGTGAATTCTGAATATAAAATAGGGCAGTTGAAAATTGCATATTTTTTCAATGCAAAAATCTGACCATGTTATTGCAATAATTTATTTACAGACTGCTTTTTATTCAAACTAGTTCATTTGATTCATTAGTGTAGTTACGTCTATGTTCTTTGTAAGCACAAAACTATATCAAGCAAATATATACAACTCTTGGTTAAATTACAAATGACTTCTAATATAACAGAGTAAGATAATTACCCTACTTATGTTGGATTGAAAGTTACTGCACATCAGCTATATTTTCTTTAACATGAACAATTTAATTTTATGTATAATAAAATATTTTACATAAATATTTTTGTGGACAAACCTTTCATCACTAAATATTTGTATTTTGAAGCACAATAGCAGTAATTGCTGCATGAACTATATTCATTTTTTAGTTATGCAAATGCATTTAAAAAGTCACATCCTGGAAACCTGTCTGTTGGCTTCTGTGACATGTCCCGAGGGTTTGGAGTAAATGCAATGTGTAACTTAATATATACACGCAGGTTTACTGCCTGCTGTCTCACATCTGACACACAGTAGCTCCTGGTTATCACAGCCACAGGGCGAGGGCTTGCCCTGCTCCGTCTGCATGCGAGGGTCTCTCGCTGCTATCAAAAGTAAAAAGTAACATGGTAATGTAGGTTGAAAAAAGACACAAGTCCATCAAGTTCAACCCATATACCCATCATTCCAGCGTTTTGATCCAAAAGAAGGCAAAAACCCCTAAGGAAGCTATTTCAAATTTTGCCTCCTAGGGGGAAAAATTCCTTCTTGACTCCAAAAGGGCAATCACGCCAGTTTATCCTCACACTAGGAACCACTAGCATTTCACTTGTGCTTCTACATTAGAAGCACAAGTGAAATAGAAGGTTTAGTGTTCTTTTAAGAATTTTGAATCACAGGATAACAAATATTTAAAGGCAGACATCCTTTTGCCTTTTGGAGGGGACCATAATGTCATACCGGATGCACAGGTGACAAATCAGTGACGGTACTGCAATTGTACAAATGTATGTTTCAAGCTACAACTTGTGGCCCTCTAGTATTTTAATTTGAACTCAATATAAATCATATTTGTAGTCTTACTTTCTTTACTCTTTAGTGTAATCTCTATGATGACGTTCTAGAGATATCTTCAACAATATATTGGTAGGGATATGTACTGTGATAATCTAATGCAACCGTTTGTCCTATTTTGGATGACAATAGCTTTTAATTGGGGAGAGGTTTTAGACACTATCCGTGATCCAAACATTTATGATTTTGCCATAAGTTAAAAATTCCAAACACCTATCAAAATGATAGCACATAACAGTTTATTCAGTGTTTAACCCCCTTAAGTTGTTATATGGCCTTTCCATGCTCAGATTCCCCCATGCCCACAAAGGGTAATACAATGGCACATGTGCAGGTCTGACTCCCCGATGGCAGGTTCCCAACGATGTCTCACGTCACAGTAAATGTGATTTATTTGCATTGATACTACTGTATTTCACAAATGCTGAGAGGCTATAATATATCTAATGACCCTTTATCCAAAATGATCAGTTATCTAAAATACTTCTGGTGCCAAGCATTTTGGATAGAGGATACTCAACCTGTACCACATAAAAGTATATACTGTAATCATGCATTTAAAAAAAAAAAAAAAAAAGTCTAGAAAAAAAATCTAGAAATGTTTAACTTTATTGCTGTTTTATTTACTAATGAAATGCAGTGTGTAGGTTCTAATCTTACAGAACTGTACATACGGAGCTGAAAAGTGACCAAAAAATGAGACACACCAAGTATGTTTAAAATTGTACTATTCATTTTGAAGCTGTATATTAGTGCATAGACTTTGTGCAGGATTGTGTGTAAAATAATTATTGTGCCATTGCACAAAGAGAAAGCAGTTTATATCCTGATTATACCAACAAAAAAATATAACTATGTTATTTCCCATATTATACAACTTGGAATGGAAACATTATACAATACACAGTATATATTTGAAATTGAATAAGTCAAAATTATTTATTATCAATTAAATGCTTTAATGACCAAGTTGTGGATCTACCTCAAGAATAAAAAAAATATTTTTAATAGATTTTTAATGGGTGACTGGAAAAAAAACAAGTCCTGATTTATAGAAAAATAACTCATAACAGTTAACTTCAATTTAAGTGTTGCAAAAAGCATAAATTAATATTAAAATGATGGAGATACACTCAAATGTCAAATGAACATTACATAAATTCTCTCTTTGGAATATATCATACTTTAGAAAACAAAATAGATTTACTTTTGAACAATGCTTTTCAATACGTATCCTCTTGCCTACCTTCCAAATTTTAAGATGTATTATTTGGAAATGTCAGTATTTTATAGTCTTTATTTACTGTAGTTACAATAAATATTTCAGTCATATTACGGTATACAAGAAAAATGTTTATACTACTTTAAGACTTAAAGGACAACAGTCCGCTAAAAATTAAGTTATGTTTATTTGAAATATTGCATCAAGTGTGGAAATGTCATAATGAAAAAAGAAATAAAGTACCTTATATGGCTATTCAAGCAGAGAGCACTCAATTGGGAGGCAGACATGTTTTGAATCTTGGGTCAGATGAGTCAGATGTAGGAAGATCTGACCCATCTAACACAAAATGTCTGCTTCCTGATAGCGCTGAGAGCACCCAGTAAGATACTTTATTTGTATTCTATAATTAAATTATTACTATTTAAACTGCCTACACTTGATACAATCTTTCAATTAAACATAACTTATTTTTTTGTTGACCATTTCCATTAGGGGGATAACCACTTATTTTTTTTGGAGAGCATAACAAATATTTTTTGTTTTATTGCATCACTTATCATTTAATGTAATAGAACAAATCTGAAGGACAACGCAGATCATAATCACATACTATATATTTAAAAAAGTTTTGTAAGCAATACTTACAGTAGACACCTCATATCTACTAGTGATATAGACCTTATATAAAATGTAATTTCCCCTCCCCCCAAACAATTAATTTTTATATACATATATACACAAACATGTGTATATATAAATATATATGCAAGTTAGATTTGAACATGATAAAAGACTAAGCACTGTACATTGATTCTGGTAAAACTCAAAACAGAAAAACGCTTTAAACATTAAACAATTTTAATAAAAGTTTCTGTACAATGCTAAGCAGTTTTATTTACAAATAGAAAATGTAACAGGAGTAGTGTTTCAAATGACAGAACTCCTTAAATTTCAATGGCAGGTAATCTGGAAAAAATAACAGCATTCCATTCACAAATATTTTCAAGCAATAAATATGTATTTATAAATAGTGTAAATTTACATCAAGATTAGAAACAAAAATCACAAATCTGAAGTTTATTCCTTAGTCTATGTGCAACCCATTTATCTTTGTGACTTGGCTGTTAATTTTCTTTTTTAATTATTATTTTTTTATTTTTTATTATTATTTTTAGGAAACAAACTGTAACCGTCATGGTTTCAAAAACAAAATACAAAAAAAAAATTGTTAAAAAGAAAGAAAAATACAAAAAAAAAAAGAAAAAAAGGTTCCACTTTTCACATTTAAAAAAAAAAAAAAAAAATATACCTCAAAAGACATAAAATCTATAACTACCATACAAAGACAACCAGCAAAGTTAGTACTTAATCCAAAGTAAATTGGGAAAGGGTAGACGTTGAAATGAAAAAAAAACAATTTCAGCCAAAAATTGGAGGGGGGGGAAAAAGGAACAAAAGTGATTTTCAAGTCAGTAGTCTGTATAATGATGCCAGTTTTGTCAGATATATACAAAACATGGATTTTTTTTAAATGAACAGCTGGATCAGCATTATTTATAGTAAAGTCCTGGCGTAGGAGCACTTCTCCTGTCCAGCTGGTTGACACTCTGCACTTGGAAGGTTGCATAGACGCAGCTTTCAGCCAGCAGCCTTATGGGACAGCTACCTAACAAAAAGATACAATAGAAAACAAAACAGTGGTGCAGAACTGGGTCGCTTCCTGAATATCAGAAATGTTCTCGTTTACTGTCCATTGAAAAAATGTCAAGATGATGGTGAAGGCATTGGAGGAGCCTGAAAGAAAATTTAAGAAAAAAAAAATAATGCGGTAAGTATTTATAAGCAGAAAAGTAACTTAAAAAAAACAAAAAAACTCAGGCTTTCCTCAAAATACACATACAAAGCATAGCAACAGGTGACATGAGTCTTTTGGTTAGTTCAAAGCATACTACAGTAGATTTGTAAAACTGAAATGCAAGGTCTAAATAGTTTTAATAGCTGAAATGCAGTAAGAGATTATATATTAAAATCTCCTAAAACCAAACCGGTTTATGTAACTCAAAGAAAATATTCTACTGCGAAAATAAGTGGAACACTAAAAATACATTGATAAGAAAGGGCTAGATAGGGATATGATGAGGAGAAGGGAAGGACACTTAGGCAAAGTATATAATTCCTCCCCCGCCCCCTTTTTTCTATATTATATCATGTATCAATAAAGATGAGGTTAGTAACCTTATTATGAAGAAGTATTTGTTATTTTTTTTATATGATGGATGTCATTCTGGGTTTTAGTTTATGAGCAGTCCTGAATTTGAATTTATATTTAAAAATGTATATATGTCAAATGTTATATTGCCAAGAAATAGAAAATAAAATAATATATGGTGGAGTATGTGGAAATGCTGGTACTGTCAGCACATGGAGCGATGGATGACATACCTGCCAGATGTTGGCAGATACCGCGCAGCTTGTGTATAAAATCGGGCGCTAAAAAGAGGTTGTCCGCTATTTTTGCCAACAATATACCTGCCACCCAAAGTCTTGTGATTTAATTTTTTATATATACTTTATAGAAATAAATAACCAAAGTATACAAGCTTGGAGTCTTTATATTTATAAATATATATAAATCACCAAAGTGACGAGTAGCTTGGAGTCTCACAGAAATAAGAATACCACCATTTATATATTGCAATTGTGTTATTGCCTTTTGCAACATTGGATAAAAAGAAAAAAAAATACATAAACTGAATGTAAAATGAACAGACAATTTTATATACCTGTCTTTCTGTAGTAAAAAAATTAACAATTACACAGAAACATTAGAGAAAGATAGTTTAAGCTATTTGAATAGTTTATGGATCTGTAGATGGGCAAGTGATAAAGTAATGAAGACTTACTAATGTAAATAGGTCATATATTTGCATCAGTTCCTCAATTTTGTACTGTTCTAGCACCACAAAATTTTCCAGATCTGAACATGTTTTACGTGAGCAGTCATGGCAATGGACAATGTAGGTCTTCCGAGAATTGCTTTCATGTGTTACAAAAAGCAGATCGAAGACTTCCACCTAACAAAAAGAAAGAAAACAAGTACAGTTGAAATTAACATAATTAATAACCTGTTAATACAGGTAAAATGTACATTTTAAGCTGCAGTCAATTTATAGCACGGGATTTAATATAAATCTAAAGATAGCAATGAGAACTGTAAAGCCCAAGATGATGTATAGCATATTTATTTTTACAAAAAAAAAACACTTTAAAAATAATTACTGACCTCACAGATGCTACAGTAATGGGCAGGCTCATCCTTTGTTCGTCCATGCCATGTAATCTCTTTTCCCGAAGCAATAAGAGCTTCTCTTAAAGCCTGGCACTGCTTCAACGTCCTTAATAAGCAATATCTAGTAGAAGAAACAAGATTGTGTAAATACACTTAAGAAACCAATATTATTTACGTATATATACACACACACACATTCACAAGTAAATGAGGGTGGACCAAATAATTAATGGCAAATATTTTTTTTCCTTAGAATGCAGTCACACTAACCATGAATGGTTTATAGTGGGATATTGCAGCAATATTCAGTTTAGAAGCGTTCAGTTTATTTGATGACTGAATGAGGTGGACATCTACTTTGAACTCCTCTCCAGAATATCCCATAAAAGTTCATTCATGTTTAGATTAGTGATTAGGGAGACCATGAAAGATTTTACTTCATCCTGGAGGTCATAAAACCTCACTTCATATATTTCAGGACAGTAATGCCCCAAACATTGTGAACAAACATAGCATGCATGATATTCACCTGGTCCTGCAAAATGGCTTCATCATCCTTGGAGCATGCAGAGAAATCGTCAGACCCAATAACCCCCCCATAAGATGTGTTTAACAGTTGGCAGAAGACATTGTGGGTTGACCGAATCATTTGCTTCAAAATGTAAACTTATCTCCAGGTAGGAAATAGGATGAAACATGAGTTTCCTTTTCTGAACGGTCAAAATTTTGATTTGGTTCTGTGATCTGCTTTGTGGCTGCACCTTTGGGGGCATTTAGCAATTATCCTATTGGATGTCCATGTTTTCCAGTTGGTGAGCTGTGAGGCTGTTCCCCTTGCTTCACAATTGTGTCGGTTTTGCAACTGAGATGGCCATTCAGGCACCAACAATTAAGACTCTTTGTATTTTAGTTTTGAAAGCAGCATTAGGCAACTGTTCAAAGTACTAATTGGTCAGACCTCTTCTCTTATAGCGGTCACATCCGCACTACTAAATTGGCAAACAACCTAATAAGACTCAAATTTGTAACTGTACAGGCAAAATCTTTAGCAAGTTCAGCCATATATGTAGTTTATCTGTAAGCTGTTGTTGTATGCATGCTATAAAAGATAGGAACTGCAAGCTAAAATAAAAATAACTTTTCACATAAGCATGTACAAGCAGTTTGCCCACCCATCTCTTCATTGTTTTAGTGACAGGTGCACTTTTTAAATCAGGTAACTTACCAATAATTCTAAGTTTACTTATACATTCTCTACATATTCTGCAGCTTTACAAAATTTTACAAGGCACTTACTTAATCATTTCAAATAACTTTGGATCGGACACCTTGATGTTCCTTGCCATATTCCAGGAGAGATGAACCATCGGTACATTTGATTTTACACACTGTAATTTATTCCATTCGTACCGTTCCACTGCCAATTTGTACTGGAAGGCTAAAGGAAACAACAAAACAAAAACATGTCAAAATTGAGTCATAAGTTATATAAAGAGAAGAGCACTGGAATTTTGGATTTTATTTTACTTATGGCAGGTAGACAAGCACTAACTGTTCGAATTCAACATAAAAGGTAGCCTGTTTCTTAAGCACAGGCTTCTGAAGTGTTCACAGAAGAAAATTATTTGATTGGATGTAGAAATAATAATTTTGAGAATCAAGAAAATGTTTATATATTTCATAGCAATATGGGACTAAAACAGTTATCAAAACTATTTCCCATCTGAATGTTAATGAGTCTTTTATGGTTCACAGCATTGCAAATTATAGCAGACGGCAGGAAAAGCTTACTGGGACATTAAGTTAGATGGATGCAATTTGTCATAATTTGGCCCATATAAGACCACTCATTACCAATTTATTTTTAGTAAGACTACAAAATATATCAGTGTGCCAAAGTCTACAAAAACTGAAACAGGTGGTTTAAAAGATAAGCAAGAGTTAAACCTTAAAAAATACTGTTATAATTAGGCAGCTAAGATAAAAGGCATACATATCTTTTTTCTGTGAACACATGATTAAAGAGATATTATTAAACAAATTAAACTAAACTATATACAGAAATATTACTAGAACACCAGGTGAATAATATCGGCTTGGACTGGTAGCATGCCACTAACCTACATTAGAGTTTAGATTGTCTTAAATAATATTTGTACATAGGTTTGTTAAAGTACAAAAACACCAACCTGTAAGAGGACCAACATTCCATGCAATGTTGTTGCACCAACCGATCGCTTGAACCCAGTGAACTGTGCCAGCGTTTATCCAAACCAGGTCACCAGGCCTCTGAATAAACCTATAGACTGGCACATTTGCTTCAAACAGGTCTTCAAGATTGGGCCACCATGATCCCAAAAGGAAATTAATATTATTCCTGCGAAGAAACATTTAAATCAACTAGTGATCCTCAACCACAAAACTGGGTTAATGTTTTGTTACAATATGTGCATTTTGCTCTAAATTTAAATTTCAGTTGTATATGATGTTTGCAGTTACTTTTAAATCTCCGCAAAATATATTGAATGAGTTAATGTTTGAGATACCCTTCATGCTCTCTACAATATCCACAACATGGAACAAGATAACAAAAGCATTTCCCTCTTCAGACTTACTTTTCACAGAATTCATTCATTACACTCCAGTATGACTCTGGGACAACAAACCATTCACAGTCACCAGGACCAATGTTAATATTCACTGAACAGAAGTTGTTGTTTTCTTGATGACCTAAAACAAAAGAATTTAATGTTACTTCTGCTGCAGAATATAAAACAAGACCTGAATAAGCATGTCACTAGCAATGGATTTCTAAACCCTTGAAGCCACCCAATAGCATCCAATAATAAAAGCATATGTAAAACTTTCTCATCAGTATTGTGATTGTACAATAAAGAAGAAAACCCAAAAGCTATCTCTCTCCTAATTTACACTAAGAGAGAGAAAAAATACCTAAGGACCCAAAGTGAGGGTTAAATAATGAGGCTATACATTCAACAGCAAGTGTTTCCGAACTAGGGGTCTACAAGAATGTACACAGTTTTTTGTGTGGCTGATATAGGGGTTAATATTTACAGCACAACACAAACCTGGTGTCCTACTGCCTGGAACCTTCATATATAGTTGTACTGTATTCATGCCCATGATTGTATGGCCAACATGACTTAAGAGATTCCCAGCTGACACCACACGTGCAAATGCTGGAAGTTTGGTCAATTCATGCAGCTGCAGTTTCCACCTTGAAGAAACAAAAATCAGAGTAGTCAAGTGCATTGTATAAACAATTGTATTAAGAGCATAAGTTAAAGATACAGTAGACTGAAAGAACCAGATTTACAGATAATTCTGGCTATCTTTTGATTAAGACAGTCATTATTAAGCTTTTGCACTGCTTAATAATGATGGGCCAATATAACCTTTTGTATTTAGGATTGTACACATCTGTATAGCAATAAAACAAATTCTGCACCTCCCTCTTTTCCAGTGAAAGACATTGGAGGTAGCTCTGAATACAAATGGTGAAAAATCCTCAACACTTTGGTACAGAAATTGAATCTATAGTATAACATTTTCAAAGTCAAATCATTTTAATGATATGAATAAAAAGCATAGAATTAGTGAAAGTAACAACCAGCACAGTACAAGGTAAAATCTGTTCACTTGGTACTCAAATGTTTGAGGAGGGTTGGAGATGACAAACACCTGACTCTTTTCGTCCTGTGAATGGGGCTTCCTCAGAGGTAGTGTGTTTGTGATGAACAGATGACCTAAAATGTGTAACAAGACAGTCTAACACGGGGGATACATAATATATTGGTAGTCTATTAGACAAATCAAATCACATGTTTATTGTTTTGAGGTTATGTCTTTATATTTTTATTAAAATTTCTCTTTGACATTTATCATTGTTATAATTCAAGAAGAGGAATGACTAATGGAAACTTAAACAAAAAAAGACAACCTCATAAAACAACATTTATAATTTGTCTCTTAAATTATGTCCAGTTATGCTAATTCAATGCCAATATTTTATGTTTCCCTCTTGTGATACACATTTTTAAGTCATCTGTTCATCACCATCAGGAAGCCCCATTCACAGGGTGAATCGCAACAGGTTTTGTCATTTGCAACCTTCCTCAAACGTTTGAGTACGAGCAAACAGATCTTACCTTGTATTCACTTAATTTATGCTTTTATCCATATCATTGAAATTATTTTCTTTTTTTAAAATGTATTATTGCAACTCACTTTTCTAACCTTTTGAGGCACCTGCACCATTCTCTAGATCACATTTGTTACAATAACATAAAATTGAAAAGTCTGAAATAAATAACAAAATGTGTATCGTTTTTATGAATCACTTTTATTAAATAATGTAATGGTAATATGATACTTACTTTCTTTCATCAGACAAATCAATATTGGTCCCAAACTTAATGGTTTTGAAAGGTCCCTTTCTTCTCCTACCAGAACTAGTGGATGGAAAACATACAAAGGAAGGTTAAAAATGTAATCACATATACGATGGTCTTAAAAATATAGTATATGAGGAGTATCTCAAGAGTATTTACTCACTTATCTGAAGATGTGGATTCGCTATCTGAGTGGTCCTTATGGTGTGTTTTCTTCTCGTTTTCCTCCTGTTGAAAGCAAAACAATTTGTGACACTATTGAATGATGACTGTATGAATACAACATGAATAAGGAAGGATAGGGTGATTAAAATATACATGAATCCTTTCAAAATTTGGAGTTTTTTTTGTAAACAGACCCATTTTATCCAACTGTGAGTGCTTGCCTATAGGATGTTCCCTAATTCTACAAGTATCTGTATACAGAACTCCAAATATATCAAGAGTACATCAGAACTGAAATTTGACATGAGAATATTTAACATAGGTAAGCAGAAAACATATTCTAATTTCTTTTTTGCCATGTCCACTTTTCAGAACATTCCACCTACAAGTATATATATTTTCTTTTTTATTAACAATTAGTTAATTACAGGTTGAGTACAGGTTGAGTTTCCAAAGATCCAAAAACCAAAATCCGATTTTTTTTTTTAACCAGACGTGGGTCAGTTCGGATAAGCTCCTTTGCTTTGCTTCACCCTCCTGGGCGCAGTAAATGTGAAGCCAGCGTTCATGGGATATGTAGTTTCGACAGGAGGGAGGGACTACAGCGCAATGACAGATCATTTTGGCAGAACTGTGGAGCAGGCAATTTCACCAGCTCCACGGCTATGAATGATCTATATTGCCTAAATACAATGTGAGCAAGTTACTCACACTGAACTTAGGCAATATACATCATTTATAGGGCTGGTGCTGACAAAATGATCTGTTAACCAAAATTATCCGTCATCCGAAATGCTACTGGTCCCAAGCATTTTGTATAAGGGATACGATATATAATCATATCCCTTATAATATAATTATTCTCTGGTTTACTGCAGTACAACAAGTATTAGTTTCCAATATTTTATTTTGTCAAACAATAAAAAGGTATAAATGTAAAACCAATTTGCCATAGAAATGTGCAGCATAGTAACTCCCGAGCTACTTGTGCAGACACTTTTTTTTGCTGCACTAACTGCATTTAAATGAGTGGATTAGTTTTCTAAACACAAATCCCACTGCACTGAGCTCTTCTAGAAGAAATCTCTTATTTCCATGTTGTACTACAGAGGGCAGCAATGTGAGAAAGCATTACATAGGACATTAGCACTATAATTCTACTGTATTTTCCGGATCATATGCTATGTCTCCTCTTGCAGAAAATGAAAGAAAAAACAAAAAGGCCCCAAACTGCCATTTGTTGCTTGGGCAGTAGAGCAAACAGTTGTATTTCTGATAAACTGAATCAAGCAGTTTAAGAATAATTGACTGCAAAAGTGGCAAAATATTCCCCATTATCGGCATAGAATGGCTGGGGTCAGCACAATGAATCTCATGCTCACTTTATATGCAAATGATACAAAGTCCATCTTTTTGGAAACTGTCTTGAAATACAAGGTGATCCCTAAATATCACACAGAGATCTGCCCTGCAGCACTGACATCAGACTATGCAAATGGTGCAATTCTAACGAGTCAAAATAAAGACCCTTAAGGTTCATCCAAGAAATGCAAGATAGAAGGGCTAAGGAAGACTGCAGCATCTAAAACATTTTGAAAATATGTCATCCCATAGCATCTTCACTCCTTCCCCCTTTCAAACTAAATATTCGAGAAAACACAATAGTTCTGAGAATCGAAATTTGCATTTGATTAAGCAAGTTAACAACATTTTGTATGTTTTAAGAACCTAGTTCCATCCATTCCATGTTCTACATACTAAATCTGTGTGGTGTCATTTATTTAAATAGATGGAGGGAAAGTTATCATAAAAATAAAAAAGCCAATAAAGAAAAAAAAGTATATTTTTCTTTTAAAGTGATTTTTATACAACATGTTTTGATGGTTAATTAATTAAGTATGCAAGTTACTAACTCGAAGTGATTCCTGGAATGAAGCAGCCTGGTACTGTGCATATTTTGCAATGGTGGTATGCGAATGACTACTTTCACAGCGCCAGATTTTCTTTGTTCCAGTGGTGTCCCAGTTCTCATCTGCCGGCTGTAACAGCTGAGTTCTTACTTCAACTATATGTTCGTTATTTGCTTCCACCAGTGTTTTTGTAGAAAAAAGTCCCAGATCTAAATGCAAACAAGATATATTTTATTAGAACTGAAAACCACACTCACATGCATATGCTATTGTATATAACTAAGAGGATTCAGCTTTGTTTAAATAACTCCATCTCCCAATCCCAACCCCCCCACCCCCCAAAAAAAAATACCACACACATATCATAATCCATTCAGCTAGGTAAATACATGAATACTTTGATCAGAAATAACATTAATATCACACTAACCATTTAGATAAACTGAATGCAAGAAAACAAAATTGTTCAAAACATATTTTTGTATTTTTATTTTTTTAATACCTAATTTAAGAGCTCCAGCAAGGCCACGAATTACTGTAACAGGATTGTTCGGATTCGTGCAGAACTGATGTAGAGGTGGGAAGAAAGCATCTCTTTTATTCTCCAGCTGCAAAAAAAAAAAACCAACTATAACATTGGAGACATTGTTTTTAAAAAAAAAAAAAAATTTTGGATTATTAAGCAAACAATGATATACTCAAAAATTATATCCCCGATAAAAACAGACTATTTAAAAACTATTCTAACTAGTCTATTTCTATATAGATACAAATATTTACACACACACACATTTCAATCTAAGCAGGATCGCGATGTGAGTATCTTTACAAGTTACAGTTTTATCAAATACCTTGATGGGCCACAGTGTTATATAACAGCTTTATAACAGGCTTTACCTCTACAAAAAAACTCTCACTGCACTAATTGAGATTGTCAGTTGGTGTCCAGATTGGCCTGCATCACAAGGGATTGCACTGCTAAAATTCTTGAATGGTTTAGCAGTTCACTTTATTTGGTAGCAAAAGTGTGACATCTGCTTAATACTTTCAGGACAGTGGTTTTCTTTATTTGATGTCCGTTCTGGATAATAGCGATATATGCTACTTTAGCTATGTGTGTTTTTAAATAAAAATACGCTCACTTTCTTTTTAGATTATTATTTTAGACTTAACTCTCTGTGTACTGCAGAACATTTAAAGGTTGCAAATATGTGGGGGGGGGGGGGGGGTGTTAGTGAGAGAGAGGAATGATTTTGAGTGAGACTACGGAGTCTGCAGAGGGATTATTGTATATTAAATCATTGTAATCTGTTTGAACCCCTGGTCCTTTCCAATATACCACAAGGTGAGTTGTGAGACCTATCGATGTTATCATCGGTGGTCCCTGCTTAGGTCCTTCCTGAGCCTACAATGGCGAGCAGCCGGTATGCTCACCAAAAAACTATGTTTCGCTCTAGGGAGTGGGTGTTTGGCACATTGTATACACTAAAATAAGATTTACACTACACTGCCTTTTCACTATTTTTTTTTAATATATCATCCTTGAAAACAACATTGTTGTTAAATTATTCCCATGCTAATTTAAGTATTCATGGCTTATTTATAGTTGGTGATACACAAGTCTTCACTTTTGTGTATGTGTGGCACATTTTTTTTGTATTTTTGCACACTTGTGGTTAGTGTGCCAGGGCTCCTGCAATAGTTATTTGTTTATTTTTGAAAAATAATTTAGCACTGTGTTCCTTGCACAAATGGTGCTATACATAAAAAAAACAAAAAACAAAAAAAACACCTTAGATTACTGGATAATATTATACAAAAAAAGAAATTTTAAAAGACGTTTCTAAATACCCACAGTTCCATTTCTAAAGCCTACTATAAACAACTAAAGATCAATAATTTAGCAGATACTAGTACTCACATAAATGCTTGGTGTTGGTGGATTTAATTTATCTGTCGGTAAAGGTGGGTATGGAGGTGGAGGTGGCCGTGGTGGTGGGCACTTGTCCAGTAAAACACTACTGTTCGATAAACCGTTTTTACCCAGATTCCTAGTAAAAAAACAAAATAATTTAAAAACAAAAACAAAACATGAATGAATACATGCACACATGATAAAATAGGCTTATTAATATTTTTTATGGATTTATTCTGAAAAGTCCCCCAAAAATGTAAAATAAAAGGAATGCAAAGAACAAATACAGAGAAGGTAAACTTGAATAATCTTTAATTGAAGTGCGCCTGCAATGCAAACCCAACAGTGTGAGCTTAAAGAGAATGATGTATAAGCTGGAGCGTTATATGTAAATATATGTACCATACCTGAAATTATGTATATGAATATCCAAATACTTTTGACATGTTAAAAGGCCACCAAAGGAATAAGACTCCACATAAGAACCATTTAATGTGCACCGGTCTTTGCATAATAGTAACAATACAAACTTACGTTATACTTTAGTCCCCAGCCCCTCCTACTTTCATTCCTGACCCCTTGGCTCAGTTGTGTAATTGTTGTCCAATTCTGTAAGATGCCTGGCTGAAATGTGTGTGCGCATTCAAGGTTGCGGATTTTAAAATAAAGCAGAATCAATGTGAACTACATATTGATTGATGACTCTGCGGTTGAAGAAGCCACAAATGCCAACAGTTAACCTATTCGGGTCTCTTCCAAATTGCATTGCAGACACAATAGTCAGCAATGCAATTCAGATGTAACATTCATAGAGTCCCTAGCAGGGGCTAGAGACTATGAGATGAGACTGACCTTATCAAACTGGATCATAACTCTGCCCCCTTGTGATGTAATAGTTACATTACCCTCCCATTCAATGCAAGTCTATGATCAGAATTCTAACTTATAGACTGCATTCTGTGTCCCCAGCCCCAAAGTCAGAAATTTGTGCTGTAAAGTCTCAGGGGGGTGGCACCCAAAAACACTACATTTCACAAAATGGCAGCGGCCAGTCACACTTGTTTAGTTATATATTTTATTAAATAAAGTCACATAACAAAAACTAAAGACATATCTAAAATCAACAATACAAAATAAAAAAGTAAAATCTTTTTATTTTTTGTTGGGAGTGTCCCTTTAATAAGAGATGAAATGATCTAAAAGAAAATGCAGATATCATGGCTAGGTAGGATTAATTTCCCTAAAGCCTATGTCCTTCCAAAAACAAGCTATTGAAACTTGAATTGGTTAAGGGACGCAGAATATAATGGAGACATATAGAAACATAGAATGTGTCGGCAGATAAGAACCATTCGGTCCATCTAGTCTGCCCAATACAATATGAAGCATGTAACCTGGCACAGCTATTTCTCTCCTTTAAAGAAAATGCTATAAATGCAGCTTGGTATCAAATTGAAGCAGGTAAATTGTGAGTTACAGATCTAGCAGAAGTATTTTGATAGTTTGAGAACAGCGGAAAAAATGGATTTAACTAAATCCATGGTAATGGCCAATTTAATTTCTACCTGAAGTGTCTTCAAAAAGATACATGTATAAAATAAACGTATTGGATAATTTGCAATTTAAAGTAATGTAATACAATGTTTATGGTCTAAATGAAAAAGGCTTGGAAAAATGAAGGCAGGGCATGACTAATTTAGTTTTAGGAGCTAGCAAAAAAGGAGCCAGACAACAGCACATACAATCACGAAAACACACACAAAAATTCTATATATATTTTACACACACACACACACACACACACACACACCCCTTGAATGCCTTTACAGAAAAATGGCTACTACAAAAAAATTATGTAGACAAGAATTTAAAAAAAAAAAACAATAGAAGTGTGAATAGTACTCAAAAATGAAGAAAAAAAAAGGTAATCTAAGTGCCCGATCTACGAATAAAAAGTCAATGTATAACAAAAAAAAAAAAAAAAAACACGAAAAAGAAAAAGGCAACCAAAAAGGTCGAGTATCCCCTGTCCAGAAACTGGTTATCCAAAATGATCTGTTTGATCAAAAAAAACAAAAGCAGCCACATTCTGATTAACCCACAAGTTGCAAATTTCACAAACAACTGTCCAAATGCAAGCGCACAACAGTTTATTTAGTGTCCAGCCCCCTTTAGCTGTAATATAGCGTTTTCATGAATGCTCACGCCCACGAAAGGCAATACAATGGCAGGTGTGCAGGCTTAACACGCCAACAGCAGGTTCCCAACAATGTCTCACATAAAAGTAAAAGTGATTTATTTGCATTGATACTACAGTATTTCAGAAGTGCTGAGAAGCTTTAATATAACTTATAAGTGAAAAAGATCAGTTATCTGTAATCTGGTCCCACGCAACGGTGCCAAAGATTTACAAATTTAATTTAAATGCCAGATTTATGGCAAAAATGTTTTGCAAACAGTTGTCACTATCAACCATAATTATGGTAAATATGCAGAGGTGTGACACGGTAAGCAGAGAACAAACCGTGTGAGAAATACCTATATAATAGAATACAAAATAAATTAATCTCGTGAACGAATCAAAACTAGTACTAGTATCAAAAAAAGACTTTTGCGTGAAAAATAATATTAACATTAATCAGAGCATCAGGATATTAACTGTATTAAAGATGTATTGTGCTTCAAGAGATTTCAATAGCAATAGATTATATTCAAATCTACCTTTCACAAAACGCTTTAAGCTATGAGTACCTCTGGCTCTCATACAAACCACCTCCCTATTTCATGTTTTTTTTTTTGCACAATGTTAAAGAAGAGAGGGTTGGAATCAACCTGGCATATATAATCTTGGTACAAAAATCAGGAACTAGAAGTCTAACTATAGTTAAAAAAGAAAAAAAAAAAAAAAAGACAAAAGCACTGAAATGTTTTAAACAGATGTGTTCTTAACAATACAAAATTTTTGCTCTGCATGTCCATTTTGCAATGGACAAAAATGGAACTTTAATGTGACCAGTCAGCTGTTTTATAAATACAATTACTGTATGATTAAAGTAAATACAATGGATTAACGCAATTTTGCTTATAACATGGTGCAGTAAGGCAGAAGTTAAGTGAACTGCCCGAACCAACATTGCAAACTCGTTTATAAGGAGAGGATAACATGTACTTTCAATATTTGACAACATAAAATCTATGACACTGTACACAAATAATTTAAATTGTATTGGTACAAGTTGGAATGCCACCAACTCGTGATGTGATAGAAAAGAATGACATGCCTGCTCAAAGCCATATCCAAGCACTGCGCTTCAGACACAAATCATCTATACGCTACCACTACCGGGCATGTAACCTTTTAATTTAAAAGACTATAGCAGCCATGCTATTCCCACTACAGACTTACCATTGGCCTCAAGTCAAATGTTTTTTTTTAAACCGCGCTACCAGTAAAATTATACAGAACAGGCAAGAAAACTAAATGAGCCATTCAATTATTATTGACCGTATAACACTTTATAAATAAATTCACATATTTATTGCAGCATTTTTTTTTTTTTAGTGCCAAAGGTTCAGTGAGATAACCATTATGTCACGAAAACCTGGCTAGTGCACACAGGTTATTGCACAGCCATAGAGAGAGTGTGATTATTTTACACACAAACAACCAATACTTATAAAACCGGGGTCAATGAACTAGAGTCTATAGTGTTTCACATTCAAACTTCACACATTTAATTATTTGTCCTTCCTATTACAAAAATGTTCTTTCATTAGTCCTTTGCCATGGTCAGAACCAGTAAGGCAGCAGTGAAAATGAGATTTAATGCAATTATAGATGATTTTCATGATGATTCAAATGTCTGCCTGCTTAAAAAGCAATAGTACTACATAAATAGG